>OY720345.1:34808610-39608610 GCA_963082975.1 Labia minor
GGCCGGGGCGCAGGCTCAGCACACCCTCCAATTTGTATCTCTTCTTTATTCCCTATCAGAAGAATATGTCTAAACAAACAACAACGACAACGATTCACTCACACTTCATTAAACCTTAAATTTAGGAAAAGTGGAACATCCTTTTTTTTTTATATATATATTCCAATCTTCCAAATCGACAACATAATTATCGAGGAAAGGAAATTGGTAAAAAGATGAAAAGCGAAACGAGAGAGAGAGAAAGAGAGAAGGAGATGATTAATATTTATATAATCCATAATATTATCACACTGTTTAATTAATTATTGAATTTGTTTAGAATAAATTAATAATTTTCAATATTTATATTAATTATTAAAATTAGCTGGAGTGTCTCCACTTGACTATCTCGCAATTTGAATTGGATTAAATAACATAATATATTATATTTAAATTAAATTTAATTAATTATAAATTATAAATAATAAATATTAAACCAGCGCATGTTTGGTTTTTTATTGATGGCACCATGGCACGTGTTGGCGCGTGAGATTTGCAGTGTTAAAAAATTAATTCTGATACTTTCAGCGATTCAATCAAGCTGAAATTCTAGATATAGCAGTTTTATACAATTATTAATCATGTGAAAAATTATCAAACATATATCTTTATTTTCACGGTCACTTTAGAGGAAAAAAAATCAAAACGTTGTAGGTAATGACCCTCTTCCGGTTGAGCTACATTTCTCAAAAGTTGATAGAAAACTATGAATTTTGAATAATGTCCATGTACCAAATTTCATCATTCTAGCTCAAACCATTTTTGCGTAATCTTGCCTACATACATACACACATACACACACACACACACACACACACAGAGACATTTTTCTCAACCTTAGTGAAAATGATTCAGGAACCTTCAAAACGTATAAAAACATCAAAATCTCAACATCGAAAATTTTCGTGATCGCAATACTATCTCTGGCGAGATAGTAAAAATAATCATGTTTTGTTATTTTTTTTATACCTTCGAATATTGTTAAGCGGAAATCGTAAAAATCCTCTTTAAAACACCCAATTTTGTTTTTTATAGTAGTTGAATGAATATTAAAAAGCCTTCACAAAACCTGAATAAAATTATTCGAGGGTGCACAGAATGTTATCTTAATAAATTTCCAAATAATTGTGTAATGGGACTTCTCAAATAAATACAAAAATTAATTTCAATCTTAAGGAATTATTATAAATGATACATTTAACATTTAATTTATAATTAATATGAATTGATAGAGTGATATTTTTATATTCATTGTCAGTCGATGAGCGTTAATCGATGATAATAATGAAATAAGCTGGAGTGTCTCCACTCGACTATCTCGCAATTTGAATTGGATTAATTAACATATTAATTAACATATTAATTAACATATTATTATATATTAAATTTAATTAATTAAATTATAAATTAAAATCAATAAATAATATTTATTAAACCAGCGCGTGTTTGGCTCTTTGTGATGGTACCACGACACGTGCTGGCGCGTGATTTGCAGTGTTAAAAAATTAATTCCGGTACTTTCAGGGATTCAATCAAGCTGAAATTCGATATTTAACAGTTTTATACAATTTTGAATCATGTGAAAAATTATCAAATATATATCTTTATTATTTTTACGGTCACTTTAAAAGAAAAAAAAATCAAAATGTTGTATGACCCTCTTTCGGTTGAGCTACATTTCTCAAAAGTTGATAGAAAATTACGAATTTTGAATAATTCCTGGACCTATGTCTATATCCAAGGAAAAGATGCTATCATAGGTCGCGCGCTTCCTAAAATTGGCTTTCTGAATTTCTCGGTAAATGTAGTTTCCGCGTTTCTAATGGTCAATAAGTGTACTCCGTATTGCTAAAGGACAGTCATTTTATTTTTGAATTGTTTCAGGTAGGCAGAAATAAACTCTGATTGAAAGTAAAATTTTAACTTCTTTATTCTACTTTACTAATGTTAATGAACGAAACTTTTCAGCAAGATGTTACACAGTTAAATTTATGTAAACAATATTTTAAAGTTCGATTAAATGTCTATATTTTGTCATACTCAAAATTAAAATTTATAAAATGATTTGGTTTAATAACACATAATATGTAATAACTAAATGAATAATTAAGTCACAATTTAATTAAATGATAAATTAATAATAGTCTATTAATTATGAATTCATATTGTAACAGCAAGATCAGGTTTTCAATTATCATTTGTATCTTGGAGTGAGGGGATCTTCCCGGTTTAATCTAGGAAACCAGTCGGCTCGCAATTGAGACAAGTTTTTTTATTTTTAAAATATATATTACATTAATTTATTTATTTTATATATATATAAATATTACAAATTTTCATTAAGTGGCTGATCGATAGCATTCTTCCCTTATTCCCCTCTTATGAAAAAAGCTTTTAATAAATAGGCATCAAATTTTAGAGATTAGAATCTCATTACACTACGTGTAAACAGCATTTCCATAATCAAAACATTCACGGAGACCTAAAGAAGCATATGCCTATATATAAGGTCGGGTCAATAAGTCCGCGTTTTTTTGAATTTATCATTTTTTTAAATGAAATGGCAACACTGCTCCTGCTGCCAACTGTCAGCTAATCCTATCGAAATTTGAACCAGTTGTTTCTTTTAGTTTTTGTTTGACATCTATTAATAGTAGACTTACTCGTGATTTGTAAAGAAAATGGAAAAAGTGAATTTCCATGAAAATCCATGAATTTGGATACGAATTGCTCCCTCATCCGCCCTATTCCCCGTATTTAGCCTCGAGTGATTATTTCTTGATTCCAAACCTGAAGAAATATGTCTCCAACGCTGAAATTATCTCACAAATACCTATGTTGATGTCCTCGATAAATCTTATTTTTTGTAAGAGATAAAAAAATGGTGTAACGTTGGATGCAGTAAGTGTAAGAAGTCAAAGAAGACTACGTTAAAAAATAAAATAATTTTTTATCCAAAAACCTGTGTTTCATTCGAAAAGTCACGGACTTATTGACCTACTTTCGTATCATATGTTATATTATATATATTTATTTAAATAGACTATTTATATACATATACATTATATAACTCCTTTTTTCTACCTTTTTCATTTATATTGGATAATAAGAACGGCTCACGTTTGCATGTTCTTTATGGATTTTAACAATTAACTTTATTATTATATATAATATGAATTATCTCTTATCACTTATAAGTATGTGTACTGGATTGTGATTTTAAAGTTAAATAAAAAAAAAAAAATTATTGGATAATAACGTGAGTCTACTTTGAGTAAAAAAATGTTATTGAAAGGCTTAGAGAGTATTTGGTTAATATTATATTGTAAAATAACATAATGATTGAATATTCAAATGATTAAATGGGCTTTAAGAATAAAGAATGTAAATCTAACTTAATTTAATATAGATATACCTACTACTATTTTAAAGGATTGAATTCGTGTATAAATCTATAATCTGTTTACGTTTGGATTATAAATAATCATGTTATTATCATTTCAATGTGAAAGGGGGATGAAAAAGGTGGCAAATCAACGCACTGCCTGCCGTTCCATATCCACTCGGCAGGGGAACATATATATATATATATATATATATAATATATATGTAATAATATTTATTCAATCTAAAGAGATTCAGAATTAAATCTAAATATTTTATTTCGAGAGATTTGTATCATTTTATGGAAAGAGAGAAAAATTATTTTCTTCCTGAAGATCATTTATATTTCGGAATATTTTACTAATGAACAGATATGGAATTGATAAAAAAGAGAATTCACTAGAGGCAGTGCCGGATTAAGGAATTTCGGACCCTAGGCAAGGACAGAATTCCAAGCCCCCCACCCATAAAATAACATAAAACCTATTATTTATTTTATTTTTCATTTAAAAAAATTATTATTGAAGAGGACTTTTTTGAAATAATATAGCAGGGATGGGCACATTTGGTGATACTTAGAGCCTGAAAAATAATTTTACCTTTTTTTTGGTTTAGAACCATATTGAAAAAATTAAATTAAAAGTCTGATCCCAAGAGTGAAAAAATTCACGATATTTTGAACCAGTAGCCTATTCTGCCTAGGCCTAAATCCGCCCCTGACTAGAGATATATAATCAGAAAACAAAATTTGAACATGTTAGAGAGATTACTCATTTAAAACACACATCCAAATTCACATAGATAAAATTTAGAGCAGTGCTCCTCAACCTGTGTGCCACGATCAAATGAAACTTTTAGAAATCCGCATAATTTTATAAGTAAGTTTATTGTTATTTCTATTAGTGTCATTATATTTTGAGATTTTAAATAAAAGCTCTTGATTAATAATTAATTTTTTTAAGACATCACTACATCAGGTATATTGTAGTGTAATAGACAATAGAATAGAAAAGGTCATTTTTGAGTTTTCGCGGGCTGTGTACATTCGATAATCGAAAATTTTTTTCGTTATGTTGGTACACATATGTTTCTCATATGCTGACATTATCAGCCATTTTGGATTAGTAGTTTTTGTTTGACAACTGGAAAAGTTAGCCACATTTTTGTGTGATCTTCAATTGTTTACTTAAAAAATGAATCAAAGAATCTGTATTAAATTTTGCGTTAAAAATGGAATAAAGTGCTCCAACGAACTTAAAATGGCTTTGACTGTGGCATTCGGTGAGTCTACTTTGTCTCAAAAAAATGTTTATAAGTGGTTTTTAAGACCGAAAAAACACGCCAAATTCGATTAAATATAAAAATTTTGCTGACTGTTTTTTTTGATTACAATGGCGTGGTGCATCATGAGTTCTTGCCAACAGGTCGTACTGTTAATAATGATTACTACAAGTTATGCAACGTTTTCGAGAAGCAATCGGAATTGTGGAAAAACAAATGGATACTGCATCACGATAATGCTCAGCTCAGAAATCATTGCTTGTTCGTGATTTTTTGGCCAAAAACAACATCGTATTTATGCCTCAACCACCGTATTCACCAGATTTGGTTCCCTGTGACTTTTTCCTATTCCCAAAACTGAAGAGACCAATGGATGGGAGGCATTTGGCCACAATTGATGAGATAAAGTCGGAATGCCAAACCGACTGCTTTTCTTGCTCAATTTTTTCCATTTTTTTGAAGTGAAACTTCTTTAGCGGCGTCCTGACATTTGGTTGAGAATGGAGAGTGAATTGAAAAATTGAGTTTTCGTAACGCAAGTGAGAAAAAAGATATAAGTATAACGAGTGAGAATGAGAAAGAGGCTATCTGCGTCTCCCTTTTGTGCGGTCTTTCGTTCTTGAGAAAGAGGCTATCTGCGTCTCCCTTTTGTGCGGTCTTTCGTTCTTGAGAAAGAGGCTATCTGCGTCTCCCTTTTGTGCGGTCTTTCGTTCTAATCCCCACTCATGACGCGCAAGTCCATGACGCGCATGCGCACGAGTACGTTGACGAAAATTCTCAAGTCAAATATACAGCGTGCACGCATACCGACGCATGTAATTGTGTGTGTGAACATGGTCGGCGATTCACACGCCAACACATACAGTTATGTGCGTCGATGACCATTCACGTTATTTATCCGAATCTCAACATTACTTTAACACTACTAAATCAATTTAAAATTATTATTGCATTTAAAACTGCTTTTCTCTACTCCACAGATTTCACTATGCCGAAAAAAATAACGACCAAAATTTAGACGATATTATTTATTTCATACACCGTTCACTACTGGTTTATAGCCACACAGGTGCTAATGCACTTGAACGAGGCGAAGATAAAATCCCTCTAATTCTCGGGGGAGATTTTAATGTAAATTTTGGATCTGATGATTCGTTGACGTTGATCAACTTTCTTCGAGAAACATTTGGTCTGCTTATAAATAACGATCCCAAGGAATCAACAACAAAATCTGGAACTACAATAGATGCTGTTTTGACACGTTATATAGAAAATATCGAATCACGAACATATATATCTTATTTTAGTTATCACAAGCCATTAATATCAGTATTACCAATTGAAGCACCAACCGACAAAAGTACAGGCAATGTAGATATGATGATAGAGTAGATAATAATAATAAGTTGACCTGTGGCCAGGTCCGAACCGACCGACGGTTTGAAATAAATTAATTTCCAGCTACAGAAACAATTTCAAATAATTTTCATATATCTATTAATGTAATAAAAAACAGATATGGATACATAAATAATAAATATAAACATTTTTAATTTTATTTTATTTATAATATATATGCAAGACCAGGCTGTGACGTCATGAATGGCTGGATGACGTCATATAATTTTAAATCAAGAAAAAACTAATAAATATGATTTTTCTCGAGGATAAAACCAATACAAAGTGCATGATTCGTGGTGATATATAAAAAAATCTCCTTTGGTGTGAAAATAACCCTTTCTTTCCTATCGTCGGTCGCTAATACTACCACTTCCGGTTTCCGGAATTGCACCAAAAGTTGATCAATTCATCCCACTGATGCATTAAGTAAATATACCAAACTTCATCAAAATCGGTTGAGCCGTTCAGGCTGTACACATCTATACGGACGGACGGACAGACGGACGGACAGACGGACGGACAGACATCATGCTAAATGATAGAAAATGCATGATTCGTGGAGATATGTAAAAATCTCCACATGTGAAATTTGGTGTGAAAACAATACCTCCCTTACTATCGTCGGTCGGTAATAATAAAGCGAATATTTGTTACGAAAATTTTATACTGTTATATGTCTTTCGAAATGATCCCTTTATTTTTCTCTATTTCTCTCTCACTCACACTCTCAACTAAAATTTCTCTTATTCTCTAGATTCTAAGAAGTTTCACTTCCGCCACGTGTACGATGCTGCACATTTTGCTTTTTTTTCAAAGTAAGACTTTATTTTTGCTAAAAAATATATGATAAAACATAGCTGATCTAACTTAAGTGCTCTTTTATATGTATTTTATATTTACTCATATCTATAAATTTATTTTTTTTCTTTACAGAATTAGAATAATCCTATCAGAATGTATCATATATTTGCTTATAATCAAATAGTGCGTGTTGTTTTCAGTTCTAGTTAGATTTCTCAATAGCCAATCAATACAGTTTCTAAACATGATACGGGAGTTATTTTTAAAGTTATACTACGGGTTCGTTTGATGAATAAAGAAGAATAAGAATAACCATTTGCAACGATTGCTAGAAAGCTAATCTCATTTCAATGATAAGATTTATATATTAATATAGGTGATATAAATAACTTTGAATATCAATTTTATTTTTTAATAAAACTGAATACCTCTGCCTTTAATGCAGCAATTTTCAACCTATTTGAAGCAGTTTATTTACCTAGGTTTCCCGACCGCTATTTTTAAGCATCCATCTTTTATAAGAAAGTTATAGGGTTAGATATACATATATATATCACCATATATATTTTCTTTATTTTTAATTTATAATATATTAATTTCTCTTCCATAGTTTTTAATTTTTTGGTTACTAATCAATAGATCTCTCGAGATAATTTATCGAGATTATTTATTTATTATTTGTACATATATAGTTATTTACAATTAATTTAATAATATTTATTTTTACTATAAGTTTTAAATTTCAATCTTTTTCCACTCTCTCTTTGAGTAAACAAGAATGAATTGAAATGTTGAATCTTGACACAATTCTATTTTGATTTATTTTTACTATTATTTATCAATATAATATATTAGTGTGAAAATGGAAAATTTGAAAATTATTCTTATTGTACCAGAAAGTTGCAATGATTCTCCATTACATGGCTGTTCAAACTTGATGTAACAAAATAATCTTTTAAATAAATGATTTGTTTTTTTTAATATTTATTTTCGTTGATTTATATAATATTTTATAATATAATATTTTATTTATTATTTATTTACATATTATCCAGAAATATAAATATACAAAATATGTATGTTAAATCAAATTTATTTCTAAATAAAAAATAATTGTGACTGTATTTTATTTTATTATGTACATGAAACTGCGGGCAGAGAGAGAGAGAAAATGTTATTACATGTAAAAAAAAATTAACTGATTGATTGAATAGCAGATTTACACATATATACATATGTTATACATGTTGTATACAATTAATTATAAACGGGGAAATTATAATTGAAAACTGGACCGTGAATACTGAAAGATTATTATAATGTAATAAAATAATAAATAAATGTTTGAATGTGTGGATAGTTAGTTAAGTAACCTTGAAGGCTTACTCAGGTAACCAATTTAATCCTTTCCTTTGATCAACTTTGAACGTATTCCCTTTAGTTACCAGGACAGGATTAAATTGGATAATTTATTTATTATTAGATTACTGATATTTAGGATTAATTAATTAGATTTCCTATTTAAATGAAAAATTAATTATTTATTTATTTATTTATTCTCAAATGTATTCAGCCACATTCGGCATTACATATCAATCAAAAAAAAAAAAAAAAAATAAAATACAATGTTCACAAAATACATCTCTTTTTATGCTTAGAGCATTTACAGTCCCATAAAAAAAACCACATAACACATCACAATCCTTCTCACACAATCAATCAGTAATATTTATCACTATTATACAATGTTAATTAAATTGACCAAGTTGAGAATATTTGGCTATAAATTTGAATATTTCAATTAATATAAATTAATTCAAATTTTTACAAAACAAACAAAAACCCGCCCATCCTATTTCACCGCTTATCTTCGAGTAACATATAAATATAAATATGAAAAGAGAGAACTTCTGTGATGCCCTTTTCCTCCTCGCAGCCCATCCTCTCATTCGGGGTCTCGGTACAATCATTCGCCAGAAATCCTCTTCATAAACTAATAATGCAAATGAAGAAAGAAAGAAAGAAGGAAATACAAATAAAAAAAAAAAAAATAAACAAAAGAAGAAAGAAAGAAAGAAGGAAACAAAAACAAACAAATAAACAAACAAATAAATAGACAAATAAAGGAAGAAAGAAGAAAGAAGGGAACAAAAACAATCAAACAATCAAAAGAAGAAAGAAAGACCGAAGGAAACAAAAACAATCAAACAAACCCACAAACAACCAAGCAGACAAACACAGAAATAAACAAATAATATAGAAACACACCACAACATCCATCCCACCAGTCCCACCCACTCACTCATTCAGAACAAATGACCTCAATCTGAGGGAACCACCAATCATACAATATAATCTGTTCAACTCTCCCGTGTTTATGGGTCGCAGCAACTGTGTCCAAGGAATATTCCCGTCTATATTCAGGCCCTCTCGAATACCCCTATATAAAGGGCACTTGTAAATAATGTGCTCAAATGTTTCCAATTCTTTCAGGTTGCACATTGAGCATATCACATTTGGGCTAATCCTGTGGGCACATCCATCCAACCAGAAGTAAATCACATTTTGATTTGTTAAACGGGCCTGGTGGATAACTCTCTTCTTGTTGAACGAGACCTTCAACGCCAGAATACCACCCTGACCGAAATCAATAGTTTTATATACAGGCACAAAGGTTGACTCCCTAATTTTATCACTGTCAATTTTGTAGTAATAGAGCTTTAGGCTCTCCGTCAAAGAATTAATCCTCTTTTTTATCAGGTGGCTTTGTTGTGAATTCCAAAGCTCCCCTTCGTCGATTAGAAAAAAGAACCTTCTTAAAATTAATTAAAATTTATCATTTCAATTTTTATATCTATTCACCAAAAGAAAAACGTTATTATGTATTCATATGTATTTTTGTCATATATTTAATTTTTATTTATTTATCATTTTATCAATTAAATTGATGTCAAAAAGGAATCAAATAAAAAATATTTATTTATTTTAGGAAAAATATTAATTTATTAAAAATTAGTTAAAAAAAAAACCTCTGACTTTTGTACATCCTACGCAAGAACAACGCCTATCAAGTCGATTATATCAATTAGATGTCCTATGATCAGTAGAACGAGTCCTATCAACCTTTACCTTGATTTTCTTGATCGGAGGCGCTACTTTTTATCAAGTAGTTATTCCCCAATGTTGATCCCGGAGGCTGGGTTGACTCCGTCCCATAGACCCCAACTAGAGATATTCCCTTGCCAGGCCCGGGGCTTGAACCCGGGACCATGTGAATGTGAGACCCCCAATGGCGTCTTAAAAATTAGTTAATTAATTTTTAATTAATTAAATCTTACCATTATATTGTATTATAGTGTTTATAGATTTATGGTAACAATAATAAGGTTGGAATTCTATTTTTGTATAAAAAACCACATCAATTGGGCGACTCTATATTAAGGGAAAGGCTCGCGATGATTCTTATTAAATATATACCCAAATCGAATGTATTTGATGAAAATGATTTGAGTTGTTCTATTTTTTCTTTAGTTACCGTCGTCGTGGTCTGAGTGGAATTTGAAATCATCAAATATGAGTTTGGGTCACCTATTATAGTATCTAGTTATATTTCAGGACTAGTCTTTTTTATTTGTTATTTCTTTTAATATAAATACCTATATACATATATTTAAAAGCTCAATTCAATAATAGTCCAGTTATTTGGTTCTAAAATAGGGTTATCTGGACAATTTTCTGGGAGTTTTGAAAATTGGTAATTTTATAGATTTCGAAGTGCTCTTTCCGATTTTCAAATTTGCCACCTTGTATTTTTACAGCTTGCGTCGCGAGAAAAATGGCGTCAAAATGCAGTTTTCTGAAAATATCTCCTTTCTGAAAAAAAATATATAAGTTTACAAAATTAAGCTAGAGAAAATTGCCTACAATTGATGTAATAATCTTTTTAAAATCAATAGTTTTGGCGTAGAAGCACCGCATAGAGCAATGATCTCGAGATCAGCATTTGGATTTTTCAATACCTGAAAATCTGCAAATCTTTAAAACTTCCAGAAAACTTTTCAGATAAAACTACCAAATGACTGTGTGGACTGTAAATTTAATATTGAAATTGATAAAATAAAAAACCTATGATTTTTGAATATCTTTGAAAGGACGGTACCAACCAAGTTGTTTGCCGCAGAAGCAGGGTAGATGTGTTGTATGATCAGAACATCGGATTCTGGAGGTCACTATTTCTTATTTCAAGCTGACAGATGTTGGAAGCAAGCTTGTTGCTGGGACAGTAAAAATCAATAGTGGGACTAATGGGACTGGTTAGCTTTGTAATTTAATCTCTGGTTGCTGGACGGATGTGAAATACATTCGTGCGTGTAATATCTTGCACAGGGTATTTGATAAATAAAGGGATTTGGTATACGACTTAATTGTGAAACTGGGTCCAATTAAAACTTTCTAAACTGATAATTATAATAAATTGATCTCGGCCCTTACAATTCTTACTTGCTATGTGTAGTGATATTCAAATTAGATCTGGATGCTGCTAAACGGAAGAACATCTATCAACATATTTTAACAATAATTGATGAATAAATAAAACTCAATCTTTTTACTTTTTCAATAATTATTTGAACAATTGTGACCATCTTATGAACACTTATTATTAGTATAAGAATTAATACCTGGAACACCGAGCTATCGCTCGAACCTTTAAAAAATATTGATATACAATTCTTTAATTATTTATTACAATTATTAAATGTTACATCATTGCATCAATCTGATTAAAATGAATGGAACTTGGGGTTCTCAATAATAATAAATAATAATAATAAATAATAAAATTAATTAATAAAAAATTATAAGAATAACCAAAAAAATAAACGACAAAACAGATTAAAAAATTTCAAATATTTTAGAAAAAAAAAATAATTAAAACGTATAATAACTAATTAATAAAATAAATATTAACTAATAATTAAAAAAAAATAAATGAAATTTTTTTAAATATTTTAGAGGAATAAGAATTAAAAAAAATATTTATTTATGCTTTTTTATTTCTATTTAATATTATTAGATCATATTTATTCAATAATTTATTTTGAAAAGATATTCTTTAATTATCATTTTCAATGAGTATTAATTAAAGAAAGAAATTGTTTTTAAATTATCATAAATAATATGTATAATATAGTAACCATTCGGGGTTTTATTCTAATTTCGGTCGGTGCTTTAGTTGAACAATAATTGAATTCATTTTGAATGCTTTTCATTTCAATATTTCTTTTCACTTTTTATTTCTTTAATATTTTTCTTTTTTTTTATAACTCATTATTTTGATCTTGTTATTCAAACTAAATTATTATTCAACTATAAACCCTATTATGAAACTTTGTGAATTTCAGTGTTAATTAATATTACTTATTTTATATATTTTATGGAAAGAACGGATAATCCATAGGCTAACAGATTGTAATTCCTATTATGATAATACTTGATGATTTATGAATAATAAGATTAACATTGTTAATTTGAAGGAGGTCGAGTATAATAAAGGAGATAATAATTATTGTATTAGAATTTAAGTTAAGTGTGAAATTGATAAGTAAGGTTGTAGTTGATTTCTTCAACTAATGGGAAACTGATTATGGGAATGGTCTTTTGCAATATTTAGTTAACGTTTATGTGCAATCACTGAAAAATTAATCATTATTTTTTACTATCTCGTAAGAGATAGTATTGCGATCACGAAAATTTTCGATGTTGAGATTTTGATGTTTTTATACGTTTTGAAGGTTCCTGAATCATTTTCACTAAGGTTGAGAAAAATGTCTCTGTGTGTATGTGTGTGTGTGTGTGTATGTGTGTGTATGTATGTAGACAAGACAACATTATTCAAAATTCATAGTTTTCTATCAACTTTTGAGAAATGTAGCTCAACCGGAAGAGGGTCATTACCTACAACGTTTTGATTTTTTTTCCTCTAAAGTGACCGTAAAAATAAAGATATATGTTTGATAATTTTTCACATGATTAATAATTGTATAAAACTTCTATATATAGAATTTCAGCTTGATTGAATTGCTGAAAGTACCAGAATTAATTTTTTAATACTGCAAATCTCACGCGCCAACACGTGCCATGTTGCCATCAATAAAAAGCCAAACATGCGCTGGTTTAATATTTATTATTTATAATTTATAATTAATTAAATTTAATTTAAATATAATATATTATGTTATTTAATCCAATTCAAATTGCGAGATAGTCGAGTGGAGACACTCCAGCTTATTTTTGTTCTTCTAACATATTAGTTTTTATTTTTATTATTGTTATTCTTGTGTCTTTGATTTTTCTTTTACCTTCTTTTCTGGGAGGAACATAATAGTTGTAATTTTCTCACTTTAAATGATTGTAAAATTTCTTACATCTGTTTTCAAATTAAATATAGAACAATCCTCAATCCTTTCTGGTTTATATTGTAAAATTATTTTATTTGTGATTATTATATTTTTAATTATTTGTTCATGTTACAAATTGTATGTAAGTACAAGATAAAAAAGAAAATAATTTCATTGTTATTTTATAAAAATTATTTTTCTTTTTTTTTATCTATATACATATCTTGTCTTAGTTACTAGCCAGCGAAAAGGTAGGTGCTTAGAAAAATAAAAACTACCCCCCCCCCCCCCGTAGCCCCGTGCCCTCTGCGGAGCCATCCTGTTCTTAAATCCGAGCGAGGGGTGGCGGTTACAAAATATTTTCAAGATAGAGAAACACAGAAATATAATTTATACTTACAATCAGGGCTTCGAACCGTTATTTTTTTCGTTTCGGTTTTCGTTCCGGTTCAATAAAAAAAAATATCAGTTCGGTTCCGGTTTTCGTTCCGGCAAAAATAATGTTTTTTTTCGGTTTTCGGTTCAGATCCGATTAATTAATTTTAAAGACCTTTTATTTGTATTAGAAATTTAGGTCTGGGTATGCCGAGTCTGCCATAAATTAGCGCCCGAAAAATATTTCTTGCTACGACCCTAAATCATACTACATGAATTGATACAATATAATATAAATAATAATAATTAATTAAAGGTATAATAATTAGAAGTATTTAATATAAGATGTTAATATAATTTATTAAACTGAACAAATAAGTATGAATATTTTTTTACATCCCTCTACTTTCAAACACTCAACAAACGAAATAAATTCGTATATTTAATGTTAAATTATACAGGATTCTTGGATATATTTACTTACAATTATAACTATAATTATAAAAGATGAAAATTACCTCTAATTATTAAAATATCTTCCAATATATTTTCCTTTAAACTATTTCTATTGTCTCGTAAAATAAACTTTAAACCAGAGAAAGCTCTTTCAACACTAACTTGTGTTGTAGTAGCTCCTAAAACCACCATTGCAATTTTGTATAAATGACAATATGTATTTTTATTTTCCTCACAAAATTCTAAAATATGTTTTTTACTGTCTAATCTTCGTACTTGGTCAAACTTATTCAATATGAATTCAATGTCAACATCTGTAGAAATAGGGAGTCTAAGTGTCTCTATTGCCAATTCTTTACTTGTTAAAAAATTCTCTAAATCGTCTTCCTTTTCATCGTAACCAACGCAACCGAAGGGAGAGTAAGACTAGGACACTCTATGTTAATTTTTGAAATAAAGTTTTTAGTGACGACATGCAGTACGAGGCATAACTAATTGAAAAAAATTCGGGCTTGTGTGTTGCCAAAACACCACTTCTGGCAACTCTGGCTTGAACACGTACTGAACTGAAATAAACCGATATTTTTTTCGGTTCAGCTCCGGTTTTCGTTCCGACAAAAATACCGGTTTTTTCGGTTTTCGGTTTTCGGTTTTCGGTTCAGTTCCGGTTCGAAGCCCTGCTTACAATGTCAAAACAAAGACAAATAAGATAACTTTTAGATTTTTTTGCTGAAAGATTAATAAATATATTTCGTAATTTGATTCTAAAATATTATAAAAATAAATATTTTTAATTTTATTTCGAAATTAAAAAAAAAAATTTTAAAATATTATAAATATCAAAAAATATGAATAGATTTTAAATTAAAAATGAATGGCAAGAGGAAAATATGGATGAGTAGTTAGTGACGTCATATAAATTTAAATTAAGAAAGAACTAATGAATATTATTTTTCTCCAGGCTGAAAACAATACAGATCGAATTGTCTATCGGTGTGAATTTCAAAAAATCCTTCGATCGGTTTAATATCTCAAAAATATACAAAGGCTCGTATATACATATATACAGATATATATACAAATATATATATATATATACTAGCTGCTCCGAGCGCCTTCGGCGCTCTCCACGCCTAGACGGGGGCTCCGCCCCCTGTACCCCCCGAGTGGTACATAGTATTTGGTTAAGAGTAGTAAAAGGTTTTCATCCATTTTGTTTCAATCAGTATATTACATAAAACATTCATTTCTTTTTGTGTTCTTATTTAAAATATATTTTGATTTAATCACTATATTAATTATATATATTATTATTGTATATGTTATATCATTTGTCTAAAAAACATATTTTAATTAACCAAGAAATCATTTTTGCACTTAAAATATATTTGTAATAATATTAGATACAAAATCAAAAATAATATAATTTAGTTATTTTAATTTACGTTTTGAAAATATTTTTGTATTCATAAAACATTAAAAATAATATATTCTGTTTTTTTAACCTTTCACTTTCAAATAGAAAAGAAGAAATATTCAAATATATAGAAAGAATAAATAAAAATTAAGTTATATATGATCTAAATATTTTATTAAATAAATTAAAATGAGAACTTTTAGAATAAATTATTTAATTGAATTGATAACGGAATTTTATAAATTAAACCACATTTTGATATTTGTTATTGTAAATTTATTCAAAAAATACAAAAATATACACAACGTTTCGATTGCAGAAGTAGCAAATATCAATATGTGGTTTAATTTACAAAATTTCGTTATAAATAAAAACAACCACCAAAGCTTTAATAATTTAATATAATTGAATTGATATTTGAATATTAGAATTTAAAATAAAAAGTGAATATTACAATAATTTTTAAATTCTGAGCAAATGTCAAATTATCGCCACCAGCTCCTCTATGATCTAGCATTGTAACTAAACTAATTTTATTTAAATTCCACCCCCTGGACACACCTTACCAATTAGCGGTTTTATGAAGGAAGTCTGACATACCCTGAGACCTACTGAATATACATAAAAAATTTCATAAGAATCGGTCCAGCCGTTTCGGAGGAGTACTTTTTCAAAGTTTTGTGACACGAGAATTTTATATATAAGACTAGCTGCCCCGAGCGCCTTCGGCGCTCTCCGCACCTAGACGGGGGCTCCGCCCCCTGTACCCCCCCGAGTAAAAGGTTTTCATCCATTTTGTTTCAATCAGTATATTACATAAAACATTCATTTCTTTTTGTGTTTTCTTATTTAAAATACATTTTAATTTAATCACTAAATTAATTATATATATTATTATTGTATATGTTATATCTATCTATCTATGTGACTCTAAGGAACTCGAAAGTTCTAGGCCGCAGCAACCACATTTCTCCAAGTGTCCCTATCCTGAGCCCTTGTCCCATCTCTCTTACGTCCCTTCCTACACGTCCTTGGTCTTCCAAGCGGACGGTTTCCAATCCAAAATCTTTTTCCTCTCCCATTCTAGCCGCGTCCCCTGCCTATCACAGCTTTTTCGCTTTTATAACCCTAACTATTTCTGAAGATGCATAGAGGTCATGCAATTCCTCGATGTGCAGTCTCCGCCATTCCCCGGTGACCTCATCTTTCTTTGGCCAATAAATGCTGGAAAGAATACTCTGGATCTACTCTCATCTCCCAGGGTCATAGACCTTGCGTCCCACCCATATAATACAACAGGCAAAATAATTGGTTTATATATTTTAATTTTGATTCCTTTTGATAATAATTTTGATGAGATAAGCCTGTTTACTGCATGATAACAGGTGTTTCCCGATTACAACTTCGATTTAAATATATATATTCTTCTCAAATATTATTATCCTTCGTGATTACATTCAATTTTTCTACATATTCAAATTCTACATTTTGTATATAGATTTTGTTACTAAATATTTTTTCTTATCACCATTAATTTCAATCTGAATTAGAAGAAAATTATAAATTACCTCCTCTTGCAGCCCATTTACCTATCCAGGCATCTTAATTTCTTAACACTCCGTTTTTTTTAAATTTAAAATAAAAGGAGATAAATAGTTTTAAATTATATTCGAATGGTCTATTATATTCTATATATCAGTATTTTTTTCTGAATTTAATACCAACTTGATTTTCAAAATGTTCCATTCGTTATCCATATGATTGATTACATGTGTTAAAATTTAAAAAAAATTCAAATATTCTAATTTTTAAATTTAAATACAATTGAATATTATTTTTTATTAATATCATATCAAAAAAGAGAATTTATTAAAAATTAAAAATAAAAAAAGAAGCCTATTAATAAAAAAATATAATAGAATACAATAATTTTGATTTAAAACAAATTTTAATTTTAAAAAAAATACTCAATATAAAAAAGACATAAATTTAAAACATCTCGTAATATCATTTGTCTAAAAAACATATTTTAATTAACCAAGAAATCATTTTTGCACTTAAAATATATTTGTAATTAGTAATTGAAACAAAAAAAAATAATAAAATTTTGTCATTTTAATTGAAGTTTTGAAAATATTTTTGTATTGATAAAAGTTTAAAAATAATATATTCAGTTTTTGTAAGCTTTCACTTTCAAATAGAAAAGAAGAAATATTCAATTATATAGAAAGAATAAATAAAAATTAAGTTAAATATGATCTAAATATTTTATTAAATAAATTTAAATGAGAACTTTTAGAATAAATTATTTAATTTAATTGATATTTAAATATTAGAATTTAAAATAAAAAGTGAAATATTATAATAATTTTTAAATTCTGAGCAATATGCAGACAAAAACCTTTTTTTTATATATAGATAGTCGAGCTGGGGATGGCAATATGGGTTTTTCCAAAAAGAGAAAGTTACCTCTCCCCCCCCCCCCCCCCGAGGCCCTAGTAGGGATTAATTTAATTATTTATTATATTTCAAAGGAATATTTTAATATCATTTTAAATGAATGAATGAAAATTCAAATTTTATATAGTTTTTTATATATGTTTATTTATGCAGAAAAAATTAATTGACATAATTATTAATTTAATAAAATAAAATTTAATAATAAAATTTAATTTAATAAAATAAAATTATTTTAATAATAAAATTTAATTTAATAAAATATTAAAATAATAAAAATTAATAAATTTTAAAAAAAAATATATAATACTTAAAGAAAAAAATGTGCCTTTGCAAGTTTCGAACTCAGGGTGCAAAGTCATAAGAAGACGCGCTAGCTCGCTCGGACAGGAACCGCTTTTGTTTGGAAGCTTCTTATAAGGGTATATATAAGATTTCAAATTTTTGCCACCAGCGCCTCTATGAGCTAGTATGGTAACTAAACTATTTTTAATTAATTAGCATTTCCTGGACACACCTTACCAATTAGCGGTTTTCTAAAGGAAGTCTGACATGCCCTGAGACCTACTGAATATACATAAAAAATTTCATAAGAATCGGTCAAGCCGTTTCGGAGGAGTATGATTTCAAAGTTTTGTGACACGAGAATTTTATATATAAGATATATCTGTATATATATATATGTATATATATACAATTTTTGCTAGTATAATAATATAAGATAAAATGTCTAACATAGTCATTCCCTATTTTTTATACACCTGTGGACTCTGACTATCTTCATCGATATATATGGTATCATAATACCATATGCACGAAAATTATCCCATTTATAATAAGTTGAAATTAGTTTTTATATGTAATATTTGAATAATCTTGTAAATTATAATATTATGTTCAATTATATATTTATAAGTTCAATTAATTTAATTTTTTAAAATTTAAATTTTTAAATTATATGTGAAAAAATGGAATTTATTAATTACTTCTTTTTAATTCATCATAAAATTAAATCAACAATTTATTTTTGTTGCTAAGATTTAATTAATATTCTCTAAATTATATTTATTTAAATAAAAATATATATTTTTAATTTTTATAAAAGTAGCTTAATAATATTTATTTTGAATTTGTTAAAAAAATTTTAAAATTGTATTTTTTATAAACCCATTTGTATAAAATTATATTTATAAAAATATTTTATTTATATATATAAAATGAAATTCATTGAAAGTTAGACTATTTGAAATCTGTCAATAATGAAGCTCGTTCAGAACATAAACATGTTGTCAAGAGTTTTTTTATTTCATCTTTCACAAAGTCATGAATGAAAATGTTTTCTTATTTATTTTATTTTATTTTTTATTCGACACCATTAAAAATTGGCTTGGACCAGAATGGAGAATATATTTATTATTGAAAAGATTGATGAGAAATATTGAGATGATAAAAATAAAAAAATGTTTATCTTAAATGCCATCGCATCTTCTCATGTCGGTAAATTTTGAATCATATCAATTTTAAGGAAATTCCATCGAGTTGCTTGCTTGCTCTTGATAATATGTTAGTTTATCTCAAAAAGACAAAAATCGATGATTCCATTTGTGGTTGTCTTCTTCACCTGATGTCATCCTTTTAACTTAATAAATTGATATTCAACATACATAAACTAGATATTTAATTGAAAATGAAAATACGACTTGGCTTCTTTCTGAACTTTTTCCATTAATTTTTTTTTTATGAAATTGAAGTATATTAATATCAGGCCAAGAGAGAAAAATATTCAATCTCCGTTCGTTGATAACAATTCTTTTCATGGTATCTACTTTAATAGATATGTCACTTTGATATTTTAAAATTCGAATCAATTTTATTTAATATAGCAATTTATTAAAATAATGCCATTTATATATTACTGGAAATAAATTAAATACATTGCATTAGGTTTTTAAAAAAAGTACCTATATTTTTTAAATGAATAATTTCAATTAATTTTTAAAAATTTTATTAATTCTCACTGATTATATATAAATTATTAGTTATCCAGGGCTGTTCCTAAGGGATATGCCGCCTGGGTGCGAGAATAGTTTTTCCCCCCTTCCCTAACCCAACCCCTTCCCCCAAAATTGTTAAAAATTTACAAATAAAAAAGATAAAGTTAATTTAGTTTTTTTTTTAGAACCATATTGAAAAAAAGTCGAAAGTATTTAAGATCCTGATCGCAAAAACAGTTTACCTTTTTTACTTTCACTTACCTATATATACCTACATATATATATATATAATATATAGTAAGGGGAAGTATTGCGATCGTGCAAAAAATCGATTTTGAGTTTTCATCGGAAATACACGTTTTGAGGTCCCGTGAGTTCAAAAATTCATAGTTCCGCAAAATGGTCTGTGTGTGTGTGTATGTGATCACTCTAGCTCAGAAACGAGAAGCTGTCCGAAACTGAAATTCCGCATTTAGAATAGGTATATACCCGCGATGTTTCAGCAACTTTTTCAGTTGACCAGAAGTGCCACTTTACATCATTGTTTTTACACTTTTTTGCGATTTTCTCCAAAACGACTCTAACGATTTTGATTAAACTCGCTATATCGATGTTAAATTAAGTGATCT
Source organism: Labia minor (assembly GCA_963082975.1). Taxonomy (NCBI): domain Eukaryota; kingdom Metazoa; phylum Arthropoda; class Insecta; order Dermaptera; family Spongiphoridae; genus Labia; species Labia minor. The sequence goes on from OY720345.1 coordinate 34,829,243, forward strand.
ATAATATGAGTTTGGTGTTATCCACGTGGAAATGCTCTGAGGGGGCTTTGATGACGAATTTTCAAAATGGCTTCCTTTAAAGTACCATTAATGTTTATAATTTAAAAAAAATAACCATTCCACATTGTTAATATTAATAAATATGTGTGGTGTGCGGTAACACATAACTTCCACCCGTCCCTAGTAGAGCAGAAATAAATTTCTTCACAAAGTAGGGTGGTAAGTGAAAGTTGTGTGATGCGCGCACGCGCACCAGATTTTTACCGACCGACGATAGTAAGGGAGGTATTGTTTTCACACCAAATTTCACATGTGGAGATTTTTACATATCTCCACGAATCATGCATTTTCTAAACAGAAAAAAGTATTTTTAGCATGATGTCTGTCCGTCCGTCCGTCCGTCTGTCCGTCTGTCCGTCTGTCCGTCCGTCCGTATAGATGTGTACAGCCTGAACGGCTCAACCGATTTTGATGAAATTTGGTATATTTACTTAATGCATCAGTGGGATGAATTGATCAACTTTTGGTGCAATTCCGGAAACCGGAAGTGGTAGTATTAGCGATCGACGATAGGAAGGAAAGGGTTATTTTCAAACCAAAGGAGATTTTTTTATATATCACCACGAATCATGCACTTTGTATTGGTTTTATCCTCGAGAAAAATCATATTTATTAGTTTTTTCTTGATTTAAAATTATATGACGTCATCCAGCCATTCATGCCGTCACAGCCTGGTCTTGCATATATATTATAAATAAAATAAAATTAAAAATATTTATGTTCTATCCATATCTGTTTTTTATTACATTAATAGATATATTAAAATTATTTGAAATTGTTTCTGTAGCTGGAAATTAATTTATTTCAAACAGTCGGTCGGTTCGGACCTGGCCACAGGTCAACTTATTTTAGAAATATATTGAAAAAATGGAAAAAATATAAAATAAGTTGACCTGTGGCCAGGTCCGAACCGACCGACGGTTTGAAATAAATTAATTTCCAGCTACAGAAACAATTTCAAATAATTTTAATATATCTATTAATGTAATAAAAAACAGATATGGATATAGCATAAATATTTTTAATTTTATTTTATTTATAATATATATGCAAGACCAGGCTGTGACGTCATGAATGGCTGGATGACGTCATATAATTTTAAATCAAGAAAAAACTAATAAATATGATTTTTCTCGAGGATAAAACCAATACAAAGTGCATGATTCGTGGTGATATATAAAAAAATCTCATTTGGTGTGAAAATAACCCTTTCCTTCTTATCGTCGATCGCTAATACTACCACTTCCGGTTTCCGGAATTGCACCAAAAGTTGATCAATTCATCCCACTGATGCATTAAGTAAATATACCAAATTTCATCAAAATCGGTTGAGCCGTTCAGGCTGTACACATCTATACGGACGGACAGACGGACAGACGGACGGACAGACGGACGGACAGACGGACAGACGGACGGACAGACATCATGCTAAAAATACTTTTTTCTGTTTAGAAAATGCATGATTCGTGGAGATATGTAAAAATCTCCACATGTGAAATTTGGTGTGAAAACAATACCTCCCTTACTATCGTCGGTCGGTAAAAACATAGAAAATGAATAAGTACTTTTAAGGCGGCTCGTAGGCCGGCCGGGTGCCCCGCACCCTCTGCACCCCCAGATCGGAACGGTCCTGCAATTATCTAATACAATATAGGAAGATAAATTTACTTATAAATATTTTTATATTTATTACAAATTTTTCATTGTCCTAACATTCCTATTTTCATATTTTTTAAAACATTATTATTAAAATTAATCTTTTAAAATAATTATTAATTAGAATAAATTGAATTTATACATAAGATGTTTATCAAATTCAATTAGGTATAAGTATATTTATTTTATGTAAATTTTCTTAAATAACTAAATTAATATTAAAAAATACACCGAATCATTAAAATCCAATTTACCTAACTAAATGCTCATTTTAAAATTAAGTTATAATTTTAATTTTATTTTTTAAAATTAAATATAATATAAGAAAAAATAATTTATTTAAGTAAGTTGTAAAAATTAAAAAACAACATTTTTAAAATTGTATAAATTTAAAAAAAAATATTTATATATTAAAGGAACCATTAATAAAAATATCAAATGATGGAATAAAAATAATTGAAAAAGTCAATTTAGAGAGCGAAAAGGAATGGTCAACGGTATGAGCTGAATGATTGGGGGGAGGGGGAGTGGAATTTGTTTCCAAGATTTCTTCTAAAGACGAACAAATACACAACATGTGCATGAACCCACAATTACGCATATATTCAAACGTATATATACGCAATTACACGCACATACGATGTTGCCATTCGTCGTTATGAACACAATAAAAGCTTAAATATAAAATTTGGTTATGATCGGTTTTATAGAAATTTTGTTCACGACATTTCTACCACACACAGTCATACATACATCAACAGGAAAATCACTTTTCTTAACATCAGAATGACTTGAAACGTGGAGATCTGAAAAAACACATCCGGTAATGAATAGAGATTGAAATTCCTATACCATCATAAATAAAACTTAGAAATTGTTTTGATTGAAAATTATAAAAAAAATAATAATAATAATAATAATAATAATAAATAAGCATGTAAATGAAAAAGTAATATTTTTCTTTAAAGTTGTTCAAATTCAATTTGTATTTCATTAAAATGGCTGTCAATCTGTCAAAATCAAACAAAAGTTATTTCTTTTTTTTCACACCAAATTTCACATGTGGAGATTTTTACATATCTCCACGAATCATGCATTTTCTTAACAGAAAAAAGTATTTTTAGCATGATGTCTGTCCGTCCGTCCGTCCGTCCGTCCGTCTGTCCGTCCGTCCGTCCGTATAGATGTGTACAGCCTGAACGGCTCAACCGATTTTGATGGAATTTGGTATATTTACTTAATGCATCAGTGGGATGAATTGATCAACTTTTGGTGCAAATCCGGAAACCGGAAGTGGTAGTATTAGCGATCGACGATAGGAAGGGAAGGGTTATTTTCACACCAAATTTAACATGAGGAGATTTTTTTATATATCACCACGAATCATGCATTTTCTTAACAGAAAAAAGTATTTTTAGCATGATGTCTGTCCGTGCGTCCGTCCGTCCTCCGTCTGTCCGTATAGATGTGTACAGCCTGAACGGCTCAACCGATTTTGATGAAATCATCTTCATTATGTTTTTCTTAATTTAAAATTATATGACGTCACCCAGCCCTTCATGACGTCACAGCCTCGGGTAACGCCGGGTAACGCCGGCTACTTCAGCTATATATTATAAATAAAATAAAATTAAAAATATTTATGTTCTATCCATATCTGTTTTTTATTACATTAATAGATATATTAAAATTATTTGAAATTGTTTCTGTAGCTGGAAATTAATTTACTTCAAACCATCGGTCGGTTCGGACCTGGCCACAGGTCAACTTATTATTTGTATATTTTTATATACAATATCGGTAATTCTAATAAATTTTTTAAAGGTTTTTTTATAATAATTGGCCTTTGGAATAAATCTCCATTTTAACTAGTTTTCTCAGAATTATATTAATTATTTTTATTTACTTTGAAATCTAAATGAACTTGGCGAGGTACGTCGATTCCTCAAACTCAAGTTCGGCTGACTAGGATTATAACCGCATGGCTACTCTCCTGGCCTGTTTAAAAATTATTTCTAAATAAAAAATCTCGGGTGCCTCCACTCGATTATCTCGCAAATTTGAATTGAATAATCAAGCTTTTTTCTATATTTAACAATTAATTAAAAAATTTTCTATTCCATCATAAGATTTGAGGTTTTTAACATAATTTTCACTGATAACATTTTATTGAAATAACAAGACTTTGGCTTAAAACAATATTTTTGTGAGTTGAGCGAATTTATGAAATAGGATTTGTTTTCAACTGCTTTTAAGTGCATTTAACTTTTATCATAATTTTGATAAAAATTAAATACATTTGCCAGGTACCCGACGGGGACCCATTACATCTCTTATATGGGATGTTCAATGTGTATAGTATACAATTATGTACATATATTTATATGGAATGGTGCAATTTGAATATATATTAAACAGGGATATTATATTATAATCGTATACACATTTATTTTCACTCGATACTTTGAAAAAGAAATCGAGAAATTGAATTTTAAACTGGCTTCTAAGACAGAACACCTCAACATACGCCAGCGCGTGTTTGGCGCTTTGTTGATGACACCACGCCACTTGCTGGCGCGTGATTGGCAGTCAACGTCTTAAATTAAAAAAAAAAAAAAAAAAAAAAAAAAAAAAAAAAAAAAAAAAAAAAAAAAAAAAAAAAAAAAAAAAAAAATTAAAAAAAATTAATTCTGGTACTTTCAGCGGTTCAATCAAGCTGAAATTCTAAATATAGCAGTTTTATACAATTTTCAATCAAGTGAAAAACTATCAAACATATATCTTTATATTTACGGTCAGTTTAGAGGGAAAAAATGAAAACGTGGTAGGTAATGAGTAATGACCCTCTTCCAAATGAGCTACATTTCTCAAAATTACGAATTTTGAATAAAGCCCGTATACCAAATTTCATTATTCTAGCTCAAACCGTTTTTGCGTAATCTTGTCTACATACACACATACAGAGACATTTTTCTCAATCTTAGTGAAAATGACTCAGGGGCCTTCAAAACGTATAAAATCATTAAAATCTCGACATCGAAAATTTTCGTGAACGCAATACTATCTCGACAGATAGTAAAAATTGTTGAGCCCAAAGAACTACTATGTTTAATCATATAATGGGGGTCTATTTTAACCTCTAGGGGGTCCTCGGCAGTGAATAACAAATTTGGGGGTCCATGAAATGAAAATGGGGGTCTACGGGGGTCTAGGAGGTCAACGTGTTTTCCCGGCACTAAAAAAAAAAGGTAAATTGTTTTCCGGCATGGCTTTTGAAACATTTTTGATTTTACAATAAGGCTCTAAAAAAAGGGTAAAATTTTTTTATAAAAAATCCAAATCAATTTTGGGGTCTACCCAAAACCGAAAAACATGGTAAGAGGTCTACGACACAAAAAAGTTTGGGAACCTATGAAAATTTATTTTACTTTCTTTGATGAGATACTAATTTACAAATTAATTAATTAATTAATTAATTAGATCTTTGTTTTCACTCATATTTGCAAACTGCACAATTTTTCAAAAATGTAAATATAGAAAATATTACCAATTTTGTTTTAAATAAGAAAATATTAATTAATTAATATTTAATTTAATTAAAATTAATTTAAAAGTAACAATATTTACAATATTAACAAAAAAAAAATTTAAAAGATTCAATAAAATATGAAATTAGTTTGTTGATTTGATTCAATATACAATTTGAAATAATTTGTTTTTTATTTTTAATCTTTCATGGTGGCTGATGGTGGCGTTGACAAATGAACAACTTAGTTTTATTAAATATTTAAATATAAAAAATATTACTTCCATTGTTTTAAAAGATATTAATCAATTAGGAGTAATATTTAATTTATTTTAATTGAAATTGATTTCACTTTTAATATTATTGAATATTAGAACTTAAAATAAAAATTTAAATATTATAAACATTCTTTGTATGGAAATTTCTAGAATTATTAATTTTATATTCAGTATCATCTTCTTAACTGAGCCACCAGAGGCGTTTGTTATACATATATAGAAAGATCTAGCATCTAGGCTGCTATATATATATAATTTTAATAAATACTACTATGTAGAGTTGATATTATTTGTATTTACTATTTATATAGGTTTTATTTCATAAAACAATCTGAGAGGGCTAAGTGAAGTCAATGTCGAAATTTCCTCTTCCAATTAGTAAAAAAAGTAAAAGATTGTTTTCTCCAAGGAGTCTACCTAGATCTCATTGAAAATCTATGGTTTACTAAGTACTACTAGGTTTAATGATGGATTATTCCACAAGAGCCATGTAAATGCATTTCTGAGAATGTCTAGATGCATTTATTTAAAAATACTAATCATTGCTTCTATTTAAAAAAAATTGTTTAAATAATCGACACAGTAAGATCAATAAATAAATGACCGTGATCGTATTTCTTACAATAGAAGTTATACTGGAAGTTTAAAGAGAAATATTAAATAATTTACGAGGGTATAGTATCATATATATATATAAATATTACAATAAAAAATACCATATTTTATTTTTCTGAAACGAGTCCAGTAAGGATTCTCTAAATTTTGTTCATATTAATTGATTTCTCTATTTTAATGAAGCGTTTAGAATGGTTGAAAACATCTAGTTTATTCTAATATTTCTATGTTCGAACTATATTCCTGTATTAACGGTTTTACAAAAGTTTTTATTCGTTTCTCCACAGAAGAGTTCTCGGGATATAAATTTAGTTCTTGTCTTCTTTATTGGCTTTTGTGATTATCTCTATACAAACTTGACTTGGGATTCATTTTAGCAAGAGGTATTAGGTTCAGTAGATTGGTTAAGCAGCTCCGTGCCAGTCCGGTCTCATGTACCGTCATTTAAAGACTTTTAGGTCTTCCTGGTATTCATTAATTATTTATATATCTTAACGTTTGAGTTCTACAGAATAGTTTCCACAGAATAGTTCTGTACAATGATTTTAATTATGAATTATAATTTTTTATATCCTATAAAAAGCCGAGAGAGATTTAAATTTTAATAATTAAAATATTATTTTTTTAAAATCTTTATATATCTATCTTTATGGCTATACGGAACTCGAAAGTTCATGACCTCAGCAAACAAATTCTTCCCTATCCTAAGCTTTAACCATCCAACACCTATTTTCTCCCATCTCTCCATAAATATATTTTTCGCTAGTCTATTATCACCCATTCTTGATACGTGTCCTGCCCATCTCAACCTTCTTGATTTTATTACTTTGTCTGGAGATGCTCAGATGTCATGCAATTCTTCGTTATGCAGTCTCAGCTATTCCCCGGTGACCTCATCTTTCTTTGGCCCATAAATGCTGCGAAGAATCCTATTCTCAAATACTCTAAATCTACTCTCGTCTTCCAGGGTCATAGACCATACCTCACACCCATATAACATAACAGGCAAAATAATTGTTTTATATATTTCAATTTTGGTTCCCTTTGATCATATATTATTTTTTTTTTAATATTAAATTTCCTACATAATAAAAAATAATTTAACTAAATGAATGGTCAACTTTTTCCTGTAGGGATCTAAATAAAATTATATTAATTTATTCAATTATTGGCTTTTAAAAACTATGCTCATTTTCTTTTTAGACAGTATCGCATGTAATTATCAGGTATACATAGCAATCGTACATATTAAATTATTGTGAATTTAATGAGTTTTGAAAAGTTCTCCTAAGGAATATAATTGTCAGATCCACCCCAAAAGAAGATCCCTTCAATTTTACATTAAAACATTCTAAGACGTCTACCATTTTTTAATTGTTGTTTCTGGAATACTAATAAACATTATCATTGCAAAAAGTATTATTGTAAAAAAGAAAAATGTTACAGTCAAAAAATAATTTGTTATATAATATGAAAATAAAATAAAATAGCTAGCAAGAAACCATCATCAAAGTAAATACATGAGAATAAAAATCGAATAGAGACACCCACGCATCAAATAAGAAATAAGTATGAGATATTTTCAATGGAGTAGATAATTTTGTTGATAAAATCGTTATAGCTAGAAATGAAGGGACTCGATCGATTTGGTTTCGTTTTCTTTGAACAACTTCATTCGGATGGTTAGTATTCCATTTTTTTTACGAACTTCGTACTGATTTTCTCAGAATCAATACTTAATTGAAAAATTTATATTAAATTAATATATATATAATTTAAATTTCAAACGAAACCAAAAAGGTGAATATAAAACTTTTTTTAATGAAAAAGATTTTAAAAGAATGGAACGAGGAAATATATCTATATATACACATATACAAAATCGCCGTTTTGCAAATTCTATATTTAGCACTCATTTGTAATCCAATCTATAATTGTAAATATAAAAGAAACTTTATAAAAATTGTTATTTTAATTCTTACACGAGAAAAGCATTTTGAATTTAATTTAATCACATTTAAATTGTCATTTACTAATTCATACAGGTAAAAGTTTTTTGGAATGAAATTATTGTAAAAAAAAATGAATAATATTTAACATTTATTAATACACACCTGGTTCACTGAGCCACCGCTCGGTCAATAAAAAAATGATTCCTTATTATCGGGTTTGGCTGGAAATATTAATTCCTGACTCAACGAATCGCCCTTCATATCATTTAAAAGAACATAAATAAAAAAAAAATTAGTTATAAAACTTACATACCTTAAACGTACGTATTAATGCACTGGAAGACAGAAAAGAATGGCATTAAAAAATTATTTATTTAGAGATAAAACTGACATTTCACCTATTCTGCTATTATGCTTTTCTTAGATCAAACTTGGTACATTATTAGATCATACCTGGTTCACCCAGTCGTCAAAAATCATTAAAAAAATGATTCCTAATTATCGGGTTTAGCTGGCAATACTAATAACTGGTTCACCGAGTCACCGTTCAAATAATTTAAAAAAACATAAATGACTAATAAAATATATACACGGTGCGCAGTCAAAATCCGGACAAAATTTGATTTGGATTTTCCGCTGTTCTATACCACCTACGGATGTCACAATTGGCTCTTAAATATCGTGTACGCATCTACTAAGCAAGCATGTATCATGATCAGACATAACCTCAAAACAGTCGCAATGTTGAGACAAAGCCAGGAGTACAACCGAAGAACAGCGATCATTGAAAGTGTTCACGCTGGTCGCTCAGTGACAGAGATTATCCGGTTCTTTGGATACCCCAGATCCACAGTTTACATTGTTGTGGCAATACAAGGAGTCTGAGAAGTCGGACACCCGCGAGAAAAGTGCACTTGAAGGAGCGCGATGTCCTAACAGCCCAGATTTAAATCCATTGGATTACTAAGTATGGAGCGTTATTGAAAGGGTGACAAACAAGTCCAGACATCCGAATGTAGCGTCTCTCCGAGCCGCTATTGAAGTAGCATTCGCTGAAATGAACCGTAATGCCTTACGCGATGCGATCGCTTTAGACTGAGATTGGAGGCGGTCGTTCATGCAAGTGGGGGATATATCGAATAAATCTATTCTTTGTGGTACTATATATTGTGTGGTAAAGAATATTTGTATAATTTTTCATTTTTTAAATAAAAAATATAGTGTAAACAAAAATGTTTAATTTGTCCGGAATTTGGCCGCGCACCCTGAACTCCTTAAAAAAAATATACAATTAATGCACTGAAAGAAAGAAAAGTAGGCCTGTTGATATAAAATATATATATTTTCGTAAATTTGATTTATTTATATGTATATATATAAATAAAGGTTTTTATCTGCACATTGTTGTGAATTTAAAAATTTTTGCATATCTTGATGTTTCATGACCTCTAGAATGAGTGACTTTAGAATTTTTCATGTCTGTCTATCTGTTTGAAAATTTTGACGTTATAGACTCAAAATCGGCTGAACCGATTTCTTACATATCTCAAAAAATTACGGGCACGTGCCTAGGTTGCTGAACCCATGAAGACTGTGGTGAAATAAAAATTCTGTATTGATTTGCAATTTTTGTTCTGAAACTTAATTAATGTTTAATTGAGAAATATTATCCATGTCTTTTTCAGAAATTTTTAATAAATCTTCTAAACTGAAATATCTGGATTGTTTATACAATTTATTTTGAGTTAATAGTTGTCATGAATTGATTGAATCAAATTATTATGTTTCCAAATAGATGTTTTTAATAAGACCTTAAGAAAGTTGATCATATAAAACAGTGTCATTTTGGGAACACTTATTATCTCATATTAGGCCACCTGTTGTCTGAACAGATAAACTTATTTTTTTAAAATTGATTTTTTCAACCATTTTTATAAAAATTAATGAATATATGAATATCCATATTTATGTAGAGACTATTTATCAATACAAATAGTAAAAAATCAAAATTGAGAAAAAATGAATTGAGTTCTCTTTACTATTGTTCAAAAAATAGAATCCAATATTGGAACCCTTTTCCATATATGTACGAGTATATCTGCAAATATACATTCCTAGAAATCAAAATCTTTTTTTTTTTTTGTTTTATATTAATTAAAGTATCAAGTAATAAATAATAGTATACTTCAATAAATAACAATGTAATTCAAAATTAAAATAATGCAATGATTCAAGATGGTTAATTAATCTGACTTGGAAAATAAGTTTACATAATATCTTGTTAAAATACCAATAAAGGTGATTAAATCTAGACTTTTTAATTGGCGTTTAATCACGTTTCTAACTTCAAACAAAAAAGGATAAAATTTTCCTTCTAGGTTTGTTGTTAATTTCAAATTGAAAAAACTCTTTATTTCAACAGAGAATTATTAGAAAAATTAATCTTAAACTAAAATATTTTAATGAATTACATATTAATACATATTTATAATAAAGACAGTAAGGTGGAGAAAATTTCTTAAAAAAATATTTATTTCTTTTTTTAAATATGGATAAGGGATGGTCTCAAAAGGGTAATGGAAAAAGATTGAGGCACTCTAAATCCTTGAACCGGAGCGTGAACTGTCCCGATCAATCTGATATGTAAAAAGGGGAAGAAATTAAACATAATGAAAATGAAAAATACACGGATTGCCCGGCACTATTATCCTTTTTTATGGCTTCATCATGACGTGCTCATGGGAAAAGAGATCCCGCGGTGGTATCCCGTTGCCTTCCGCGTTCACCAGAGCCCAGTTAGTCAGAGTTTTCGAAGTTCCTGTTCCTTCACAGCTACCGTAGCGGCTCGGGACACGCAAAGTTCCCACTGTTCTTCACCCAAACAGGCAGTCCTTTACTTCGTCTGTTACCACCCTCCACGGCGAGGACGTGGGTTGGACTTTGGGGGTATTAATAAATGAATACGTAACATTAATACCAGGCGAAGGTAAACAAAAGATTTCCATCGGCAATTAAGCATCATTTTTCATATAATTCTGAATAAAAAATTTAAAAATTAAAAACAATTTTAGTCTTATTTCTGGTAATATAAACGAAGAGCGAAAGTATCTAATTGTATTCAAATGCTTTTAGTGTCTTTTTTATTGAACCAAAAAAATTTTAAATTAAAAATAAAATTAATCTCAAAAATGGATTTTTATAAAGATAAGTTACAATTTATTTAATCGCATATTTTGAAGGTGTTTCATTATAAATTCGAAAATTAAAAATCTTGAGTGTCTCCACTCGATATCTCGCAAATTTGAATTGAATTAATTAACACATATATTATATTTAAATTAAGTTTAATTAATTATAAATTATAAATTGAAATAAATAAAAAATAGTTATTAAACCAGCGCGTGTTTGGTTCATTGTTGATGGCACCACGTCACTTATTAAAAAATTAATTCCGATACTTTCAGTGATTCAATCAAGTTGAAATTCTATATATATAGCAGTTTTATACAATTTTCAATCATGTGAAATACTATCAAACATATATCTATATTTTTACGGACAGTTTAGAGGAAAAAAATGAAAATGTGGTAGGTAATTACCCACTTCCGGATGAGCTACATTTCTCAAAAGTTGCCCATGTACCAAATTTCATTATTCTAGCTCAAACCGTTTTTGCGTAATCTTGTCTACATACACACATACACACAGAAATTTCTCTCAACCTTAGTGAAAATGACGCAGGGACGTTCAAAACGTATAAAAACATCAAAATCTTGACTTTGAAAATTTTCGTGATCTCAATACTATTTCTGGCGAGATAGTAAAAATCATCAGAATTTCAGATTCAGCAGATTTTTTTTAAAAAGTCGATGATAGGAATATGAGATACACAAATACCAATGAAAATTCTTGTATAAAACAACCTGAAAACTAATATTAAGTAAACTTACATTTACATTTATTTTTTAAAATATCAAAGAAATATAACGTTTTTGTTGAAAAATTAAAAAATAAATTAAATAATTGATTTATTAATAACTTAAATAATATTGAATAATTGAAACTGGTGGGGGGGGGGGGGTCAGGATCAAAACTAAACGGAAAGGAGTAATATCCAAGCTATATAAATATAAATGGTGGTTCTATTATTAATAATGTAAACAAAGTAAATGTATTTATTAACAATTTATGAATAACTTCTAAAGCACTTAAATGATCGACTGATCGTTAAATTATTTAGAGTAAAGAGTGAAAGGTCAGAAAAATTAATCCTCTTCTATATAAATAAATATACTTATAAGGTAATCCATATTCATAACCATTTAAATAGATTCAAAACTTCTTGAAAGTTATTCGTTCATTTTAGTTTAATTTACTGCCAATAGAGTGAGCAGCCATCTTAACATTTTCATCCCTATGATCTTTTAAAAATCGACAAATTGTTATATTCACAATTTACAAAACAATTTCATTAAAAAATGTTAAAATTATTAAAATAATATTATTAAATAACTTATAATTAAAATTTCTATATCAGGACACACAAATAATAAAAATAAAAAATTATATTTTTAAATTAATATTGACTTTCTTGAATAATGATTAAATATTTATAAATTAAATAAATATTTTTCATTTATATATACTTTTTATAGATTATATAGCATAATTAGTAACGGAAATTATAAATTAATAATTTTAATAAATAAATGATTTAATAATAGAAATGAATTCAAATTATTAATTTAATAATAATAATAATAATAATAAAAACATTCCCCCTTGCACAAATTCTGATTTTAATTTGATAATTTTTTAATATTCATTTTAAAATCTGATTAGACTTTTTTTCAGACAAAATATCTTATAATATAATGTCAATACTATTAATAAATTATATAAATATATTAAATAAAATAAATAAATAAAAATAAATCAATCGTTATAATATATAATATAAATATTATAAAATATAAGATTTAATTAATTTTCACAGAATAACATTTTTTTACCTGCTTTTGAATTTGAGATTGTTCATTTTAAAAACAGTTAATCATTTAATACAAATTAAAAATTCTAAAACGTACTCATATATAAATATTTTTTTTTTAAAAAAAAAACAAAACAAAGTATTATAGTAAAGATATTTATTAAAAACTTAAAATTATTTTTTTATCTTTTTTTTCTTCATTTTAATTGTTTTAATTATGAAAAAATTATGAAAAATCTTGTGTTGACTTTTTTTTAGACAAGATAAGCCAAAAAACATATTTCAATTTAAAGATATATTTTATTAGCAATATAACAATTTGAAGTGGTAAGTGGCTAGTTTGTCAAACTCACAAACACATTTACATTTATTGAAAGAGTTTCTTGAAAGGACTTGAACATAATAAAGTAGTAGATCTGAAAAGATCTTACGGATCTTACTACTAAAAGATTTGTCAATATTATTTCTATAGATACATATTGATCTTTTGATGCTTTATTCAACTTTAAGATTTTGTAAGTGATTGATAAAAAAACTTTTACTTCCCGTGACTAGGCTGGATATGAGGAAATTGAAATTTATATCCTCCATCAAAAGGATGAAAGAACTTTATAAGAAAAATGATTTCAATTTTCGAAACAGATATATATTATATAATTAAACTTTAACAAATCAAATTGAAAATCATCTCCAAGATTAATTATGTTAACATAATTTCAATGAATATTTGAGTAAAAAATTTAAATAAATTACTGGATCAGGATGATGGTTGAATGGCTATAGCTCTGATAATACTAACTTTAGGTCAGCCAAAATGGGCTTAGATCCCGAAAACTATTAAAATTAAAAAAACAAAATAAAATATGTAAAATGAATTACAGCAAGTTATTTAAATATTAATAATTTTAAAATGTTTTTCAATGAGCGTTATGATTGAATTTAAAATTGCGAATTAAATTAATTATTTTGATTTAAATAATGATTCTATGTCATAAAATTTTAATTATTTTTTTTTGTTTAGAATGAGAAAAAATAAGATATCCATACTTTTACTTATAAATGACGCATGTTTAACACATAAATTAGTAATTTAAAATAATTTCCAACGCGATATACACAGAATATAATATTTAGGAGGGACAGAATTTCTTTGTTCGTAACTCAAAATTTAATTAAATTGCAATTTCCTATGCATTATTAAAGTGTTTATTATTTTTATTTAAGTACAATTATATATAAAATGTGTATATAGAAAAACGAAAATAAATAAATTCTTCAAATAAGAAAGTAATAATATTTATATTTATAATTTATAATTTATAAATTGCATAAAAATAACAAATAACACTACCACGGAAAAATCCAATCATCAAGAAAGATATATGCCAGGTAAAGATAAAACATTTGGATTTCTATATATAAAATTGTTGCGATTAAAGACTGGCGGTTACTAAGATGCCTTTATTTCACATTTGAAATGTCTTCTTCCACGCATGCGTTAACTGTAATCCCTAACCACTAATCAAATAAAGATGAAAAATACTTTGCCTACATCACCGAGCATCCGTTACATTTCTTCTTTGTCATAGGATTGAAAGATATAAGAAATATTTCTAAAATTTTTAATCTTTAAAATTTTAGATATTTGGTTGTTTTATTTCAAATTATATAAATGTAAAATTTTGCCCGATGCTACAAGATTAAACAGAATACAAATAAGAAAATATTATTTTCTAAAATTTTATTGAATTTTGGTGGCTCATAATCTATGCATTGGCAAATTGTAAAAATGGTGTAAAAAGATAATTATTTGTCACTCATAAAAAAAAATAGAAAAATTGTTTTGAGGGAGCTTTAAATATTATTCATAAATGAATCAACTCAATATTTTTCTTGTTATTTATTTTTTTAATAATAAATATTTATAAATATTTTTTAATGGTATTTTATTTAACTCTTAACAATATTATTGATTTGTTAAAATATGATTTAAATTTTGTCAGTATTTTCGGTGTATATTGATATATTAAATTAACAATTACATTACTTATGATATATATTAATTAATTTTGTGATGTTAATTAGCCAAAAACTTCTGATTTTAATATTTCATCAATATATTTTTATATCGATTATAGTGATTATAATTCAATTATAGGCAATCATTTTGATATTTTATTAAAATATAATTAAAGAAAATATTGTTTCTTCTTAAATAAAATTCATTTAAACGAAATTGAATGAAAGATCCAAACTTTTCGGCGGGCCGGCTTTTGTCTACCTCTGATTTCGAGCATTCAAATATATATAATAAAATATGTACAAAATAATAATCCAGTTAAATTAAAAATGAAATATATTTTTGGCAAGTAATTTGAAATAATATAATAAAAAAACAAAAACAAGACAAATAATGAGTGTAGAAAAATGAATCGATTAAATTATGCGATATCTATAATGAACAATTTCATTTTTCGTTGGTTATTTGTTGTTTGCTTATTGACATATCTAGCAGGTTGTTCATAATTTTAATAGGAAATACACCCCATCAATCTTGCCTGAGAATGTTGAGGAGTGGGCAATTGACAGACATATCGTAGGGGGTTTGCACATGCTCGCGTGTGGGATGCGCATGCGCCAGTTGCTCACTGCCCCACGCCTTAGTCTATTGGGTTGCAGTCGCGTTAGGGGTTCTCAAGCGACAGGCATCGTTATTGACGGTCCAACTCAGGTGAGGTGACAAACACACCACTCAACATGCCATTAACTAACATTAACAACCCTTTATAATTTACATGTCAAATACACGCAATGTCTTGTATGTTTTCCATGATAATAGAGATGTAGTGGCACAGGAGGAGGGAATCATTGCACGTTTCTCCCTTTTATCGAAAGCGAGCGAGGAATCGTCTATGTTTTACGTTCCTTTAATATTTTTTTTTCTTTCTTTATGTAGTATTTGGATTAAATGCATAGATAATATTTATTATTAGTTAAGAACAATTCAAAGAGAAAAGTTGTCATTTGTATTTATTAATTCTTTTATTAAATTATTATAATATTATATAATATTTAAATAATTACTCTTATATTATAAATTGAATTATATAAAAAAGTACTAGTGAAAAAAAATGATTTAATTTAAAATAAAATGTCAATATCAATATTAATTACAATTTATTACATGAAATTCAAATAGGTTTATGTTGTTTTCATTAAAAATTTTGATACAAGTGAAAAAGGGGCATCGACGTTCGAGAGATTTGTTATCTAAGCTTTTAGTAATATAAATTATATGAGATATCGATATGCATTTATTTTCACATACATACACTTTTAATATTATTCACTAGTGTGTTTTTTTATATAGAATAAAACAATATTAAAACTTATTTATCTTTTAAACTTTTCAAGAGAAAGTAAACAAGTAATCTTTTATTTTTATTTAAATTTTTAAGTTTCATGAAAAAAACATCATTCGATTTTATCACAAAGACAAACATCATTCGATTTTATCACAAAGATAAACATCAAAGATTTTATAAGTTTATATATATTTTAAATGAAACCTACCCGTTTAAAATGCAAGTTTTCTTAATTTTTAAATCGGTTGTTATAATTAAAAGTTTTCGAATTATTTTAAAATTTCTCTAGATTATATTAAATTATAAAAATTGAGAATAATATCATGTGAAACCAGATAGTTTCCGATGAATCTTAATTATATATTTAATTGATAAATTCGAACTTGGATGAAAGTTTTGATTTATGGCGAATTAAACATAGATTGATATGTATCTATTAATCTTCCAATATTTCATTAAACTTGTCGAGTTAATAGATGTTAAATATAATTATAAATGAATACAGAACTTAATTTATTATAATATTTAGATTTTCTTGAAATCCCGAATGTATAATAAATATTTGAAATTTTTACCTTCTAAGCAATATATTTTTTCAATGTCTTAGGTATATTCATAATTTATAAGTCCAAAAACTCTTAAGTTATTTCAAGTTAGGAGAATTCTAAAATTTATGTTCTTATCTGCGCCTATTTATATATTTATATATATACATACTATATATATAACTAAGTATGAAATTTAATTAACAAAAGTAAAAAATAAATAATTTAGATGAAAGATTGATTATCAATTGAATTAATTTAATATCCAAAAGACTTCATAAAGAAAAATATCTGGAGTGTCTCCACTCGACTATCTCGCTAATTTGGATTGGATTAAATAACATATAATATATCTAAATTAAATTTAATTAATTATAAATTAAAATTAATAAATAATATTTATTAAACCAGCGCATGTTTGGCTCTTTGTTGATGGCACCACGTCACGTGCTGGCGCGTGATTTGCAGTCGATTTAAAAAATTATTTCCGGTACTTTCAGTGATTCAATCAAGGTAAAATTCTATATATAGCAGTATTATACAATTTTTTTAATCATGTGAAAAATTATCAAACATATCTTTATTTTTACTGTCAGTTTAGAGGAAAAAAATGAAAACGTGGTAGGTAATGCTTCTCTTCCGAATGAACTACATTTCTCAAAAGTTGATAGAAAACTACGAATTTTGAATAATGCCCGTGTACCAAATTTCATTATTCTATTAGCTCAAACCGTTTTTGAGTAATCTTGTTTACATATATATATACATAGAGACATTTTTCTCAACCTTAGTAAAAATGACTCAGAGACCTTCAAAACGTATAAAAACATCAAAATCTCGACATGGTAACATAGTAATTATTATTTATAAATTATTATTTAATTATAATTAATAAATATTAATAAATTATATGCCAAAATAATAAATATCCAAGAAAGAAAACCCGATTATCGTCAGATGGCATAATAATTAAACAATTTGAACAATTTTTGAGAAGACGTCTCAAAATTTAAACATAAAAGTCCTTGATTCCAGTAACACGTTCCTCCTCCTTTCTATTCAATTTTTATCCTCCGTTGTCCCACTCATTGAATTGACCCGCATCCCAAATTCACCCCATAAATTAATTTCTTAGTAATCCTTCTTCCTCCGCCTTTGCAAATTGTTTTTCTCAGCATAGTCATCATTATATTTAATTAATCTTTCTATTTACATCGAGAATGAATATTAATTGAGCAATTCATCATTATTTTTTTGCATTTTATTCTCTTTGTATTTATAATTGGAAATCAAGATTATTTTTTATTATTATTATTATTATTATTTTATGAATTGATAAAAAAATATTATTGACTAATTTAAATCTCAGTACTTTAGTAAAATTTTAATAAAGAAGAGAAATATAAAGATATGGGTAATTTATGTTCTCTGAACTTCTCCCGCCTCCCTTTCTTCGACCATAATCTTATTGTTTGTATAATATATTAATTTTTGAAAAGTTACTTTTCAATACACTTATCTGGTTTAATTATATTTTGTTATCGTACACATTTTAAGTTCTTTAATATTTAGAATTTTCAAAGAAGAAAAAGAAAATGTATTCTAATGTATTTTTTGGCTAAAAAATAAAATACTTAGTATTCAAGTTTTAAAATTCCTAGATATTATTCAGGTTAAATAAATAACTAATAAAAATTAAATTAAATTTAATAAATTATATATTATCATATTAATTGTAAGGTGACCATATTTTGAAAACATCAAATCAGAACATTTTACCTTTTTTTAGAACCAAATTGAAAAAAATTTGGGAAAAAATTCGGAAATGTTCAAAAGCTTAGTCCAGAAAACGTTTGATCTTTTCTTTTCTTTTTTAGAATCAAATTGAAAAAATTTTGAAAAAAGTACGAAATGTCCATAATATTTCAGAAAACAGGTCAGATATCAAAAAGAAGGACAGAGCTCATAAATGGAAGACTGTCCTCCCGAAAGGAGGACGATTGTTCATCTTATTAATTGAAATTTGTTTAAATAATAATAAATAAACATTATAATTAAACATAAAATTTAGCAGCGCCCGCTCAAGCATATGGCGCCCCTATATTCGTAAAATTTATAACATTCATAAACAAAATGCCGCCCTTTAGATTTTCCGCCCCGGACAAATGCCCGGTTTGCCGCCTTCTAGATCGGGACCTAAATTTACTATGTATCAATAAACAATTCAATAAAAATTCTTATCTATTTTTTTTTGTTAAACTGAATTTATGGTATATTTGAAAATTGATTAATTTAATTTTACCTTTTATAACATCTAAATTTTTTTAATATAATATTCTTTGAATTTCTCGGTTAAACTACAAAAATAATATTTTTAAATTTGGTAGTCTGGTCCAATATATTTTTTGTGGTATTTGTTTTGTTGTTTACCCATCCATTTTTTTATATGATAAAAATTTAAAAGTATATTTCTTGATCCGAAATAATATAATAATTACTATGTCTGTGGCTCTGCGGAACTCGAAAGCTCTTGGGCGCAGCAACCACACTTCTCCAATTCACCTATCCTGAGCCAGAACCATCCAACCTCTATAATTACGCAAAATATTATTTTTAATGATGTTTTCTTCATTTTAAGTCAGACATGAGCATTTGACAATTAAGAAATTTCTAAGCTCGATCCCTACTTTTAAATTAAATTCCTATTTCAATGTTTACAAGGCGAACATTATTCCTAAAATAGTTTTTCAAACATCGCACGAGATGGGAAGAGGTGATTAATCAATACGATTTTATTATTAGACGATGAACTATGCTTTCCTCTTCCGGTCTCTTTTGGTATTGCGAATCCAAACGAATTTTCAATCTTCTAATTGCTTTTATTTTCAGTATTGTCATCAAAAAGAGAAATATTAAAAAATAATTTTTTTCTCTAAAGTAGAAATGATTTTTTATTGACAATATATAAAAAGCAAGTCCTGGTTTTAAGATAGTAATTTAAAAGTTCATGTTATTGGTGAGAGAAGATAAAACCGGATATTGTATTCTAAAATAGGATTAGTCATGTAGAAAACAAATCCTTTAATGATAAGTTGTCTTTATTTTCACGCTATTATCTTTAAATTTAATGATTTTAAAAGAGAAGTGGAATTTTAAAGACAAAAAAAAATAAATAAATAAATAAATACATAAAAATAAAAAACCTCATTTATAATTTGGATAAATTTTATTGTGCATATAATTAGATAATAAAAAATTTAAATATTCATTCTTTTATCCCACTTTTCAGTTAAATAATTTATCCGTTTTTTTGTATGCTTTTGTTTATTTTAAAGGTTTAAATATATAGTTCATTTACTTATTAATAAATAAATAAATTAATAAACGTGTCAAGTACTGTGAATAATTTACAAATTTGCGAGATCTCTTTAAAAAGCTTTAAACTAGAAAAATAAATAAATTTTTAAATAATTTATCGGATTTAAATTCTAAAATATTTAAACAAAACCATTCAATCAAATCGGTAATTATTCAGGTAAACTCATTTTCATTGATTTGGATAATAATTTACCAGTGGGTTCCTTTTGCAATTCTAAATAAACTTTTCTTATACAATTTTTCCCGGCATCTTATAGTTTTCTAGATAAAAACTATTAAAATAAAGATTTTTTAAGTTTGACAGATTAGTATTATGAACGTCGAAATGTACCATTAAGTAATGTTTCATTGACTAATTCACTAATTATTCACATATTCACTAATTTTCGGTTTGGATATAGGAAAATTATTTAATTAATTTTTACCGACCGACGATAGTAAGGGAGGTAGGTATTGTTTTCACACCAAATTTCACATGTGGAGATTTTTACATATCTCCAAGAATCATGCAATCTGTATTGGTTTTATCCTCCTTCATGACATCACAGCCATCGCTTCCTTATAAATAAAATAAAATTAAAAATATTTATGTTATATTCATATCTGTTTTTTATTACATTAATAGATATATTAAAATTATTTGAAATTGTTTCTGTAGCTGGAAATTAATTTATTTCAAACAGTGGGTAGGTTCAGTGCCTGGCCATAGGTCAACTTATTTAATTTTCACAAATCCAAACCGAACTTATAAAATCAGAAAATTACTGCGTCATCTGGTAGCCAAACGGATAAAACATGCTAGCTAAACAGAATATCAATGGATTTATATTCAAATTTTAATAATTTTTATCTCGAAAACTATAAGATGCCGGAAAAAATTTCATAAGAAAAGTTTATTTGAAATTGCAAAAGAAACCCACTGGTAAAGTACTATCTAAATCCACGAAAATGAGTTTACCTGAATAATTACCATCAAAACAATTTCTTTCTAAAATGTGATACAATTAAAGAATTAATCTATAGTTTTAATAAATTATGATAATAAAAAAAGACTGAAAAATCTATTACAGATTTAATTGCTCTTTTAACAGCAAAAGGAACGAGAAAAAAAATTAATTAATCTTTTTTTGTGATAATTTTTAATATGAATAGAATAAAAACAAAACAAAATAAAAAAATAAAAATACAGATACAAAACCTTGTTTCATTTAATTACTTAGAGAGCTTTTAAAAAAAATCAATTCAATTATAGTCATTTTATTTTCATTCTCGTTTTCAATCTTGAAACGAAAATTTATATGAGATGAAATGGAGATAAAAAGGGGGAAAAAAAACGATGAATTATTTGAATCATCAAATGAGAAATGAATAAAAATTATTTACAAAAAACTTTTTTTTTAGAAAAATATTACTTAATATATACTAACATTTTATAATTAACATTTTACATTCTAAATCTATATATTTATTTTTCATAATTTAACATTATGTAGAGTAGAAAAATATGAATAAATATAAATGAATGCTGAATATCATTACCTTACACCATTTTTACTGATAATTTATACCCATTTCTATTATGTTTTATATTTAAGAAACATTAAAAACAATTTAATTTAAAGATAAGAAATCCTTATGTAGATTTTAAATTGTTGACCTGTTGCTTATCGAAAATTTAGCTTTTGGAAATGATAAATTAACATGCAAGATAATTTAGATAAATAAATTTAATTCAGATTTTAAATCCAATTTCTTGTTAACCTTATTAAAGAATTTGTGAATATTTCTTTATAAAAATATTATAAATTATAATTAGAATCAAACTCAATTAAACAAAAATCAAACAAAAAAATGTTTAAATCCAACTTCAAGAAAAGTTAAAAACATGTTTTTGGGATTATTTCTAAATAATTTAACAAATTCTTGGTTCATAAAAGAGAATAGTTATTTTTCTTGAACTATATTTATTTAAATCAAATTTTTGATGTGTTTATATATAGTAATTATAAAATATATTATTTTTAATATAGTATAATAGGTATTCTTTATATTTCTATATTCATTTTATTAAATAAAGAAATCATTCTTTCCAACTTTTTTAATAACATTTCTTATTGAACTTGTAATGAATTAAATATCTCTAAAGGGAGTTGAAATTTCAATGAGATTTTTATTCTAACATATATTACTTCTTTATTTCAAGGAATAAGTAAATAAGAAAATAAAAGACTTGTTTATTTTAGTAGGTATTAGGTGCTTCTCTTTTTTCTTTAAGAACGATAAATTAATAAAAGTTGCACAAAAAGAGAGTTTATAATCTCTTTACAGGAAAATATAAATCGTCTATCTTTTTTTAAATTAAAAATATGAATAAAATAAAGAAAGAATATATCATTTGTCAAATGTCTTAATAAAATTGAAATGCATTTTAAATAAGCTAGAGAGTTTTTTTAAAAGAATATTATACGAGTAATAGAGATAAATTCGGAAGCCGGCTAACTTCCAGAATCAAAATTGGGATGTTAGATAAACGAAATGTAGCGCCTCCAATCAAGAAAATCAAGATTAAGTTTGAGGGGACCCGTTCTACTGATCATAGAACACCTTTATCTTGCTTAACACGTTCCTGCCGGCGCCATAATTTGTCTATTTATTTTATGTGGCGGCATGAGCCACCGGTGGTACATGCCGGCGGGAATGTGTTAAGCCGACTTGATAGGTGATGCCCTTTCGTAGGGTGTACAAAAGTCAGAGAATAGGGAAAATTTGGGATTTTAAATGCCCAAAAAATAATGAAAATCACTAATGAAATATACTTAAATATACTTAATGTAAGTATAGTAATACTTACATACGTGGTCAGGTTGCTGAGCAACTATTTTTCTAAATAAGTTTGGGAACGATCTAGAACATCTCCTTCTGGGTGTGGGGGATTTATAATAAAATGTTAAAATATTAAATGATCTATTAAAACGGTATTAAAATATTAATTATTTAAAATATTTTAGTTTTATACTATAAGTAAGTGCAATTAGAATATTAAAAAAATAATTTTAATTTGTTTAATAGATCAAATAATAATAAACTTGTAGACATAGTGTAAAAAAAAATTATTATTTTATCAGATACTATATATTTTTAATATATTTATTACTTCAAGTTAATATGATAGTTTTGTTTACCTTGCAAATATATTTTGAAAATCTGTTTAAATAAACTTGTCGTATGTAAATAAAATAATAAATATGAAAGTTTTATTTAATTTGAAATGTACGAAGGTAGGTTAAAAAGTCAGTGACTTTTTAAATGAAACGCAGGTTTTTGAATAAAAAATTATTTTATTTTTCAACGTAGTCTCCTTTGAGCTCTATACACTTCATCCAACGTTACTCCAATTTTTTTATCTCTTCCAAATAATAAGATTTGTCGAGGACATCAAAATAGATGATTTCATCGTTGGAGTCAAATCTCTTTCCGCCGAGCCAATTCTTCAGGTTTGGAAACAAGAAATAGTCACTCGGGGCTAAATTCGGAGAATAGGGCGGATGAGGGAACAATTCACTGACTTATTCACCTAATCTCGTAATCGGATTCAACTTGGTTTCCAAAATAGTAATTGATTTGAGTTTTAAAAGATATAAAGATTAATACAGGCAATTCAAGAGAGGGATTGATGTAGGAAAATTGAGTTGTAATTAATAATTGGATGAACTGAAGTATTAAAATGAAATATAGATTTTTGATATAAAAAATAATAGTGTGCAGCATGGGTTGATTTGAATATTGATAAAAATACTATCGGATTTGCTATATTTATGGTAGTGATCTAAATTTCTAAATAAACGTTTTTTTCTAGATATTGACGAGAGATATCTTTATAAAAATTCTCATTATATTGAAGAGATGATGTTTGTATTTCCAACCTCAACATTGTTATCAATTCACATACATATATGTTCAGTCTTATCTAACAAATGTCACAATTTTTTTAATCAGATATTCATTTTTAACAAAAAACAAATTACGAGTTAAGTTATTTTTTTTTCCCTTTCTCTTTTTCATTCTTTCTATCTTCTAATAATATATCTACATTACCTTTTTTTCATGGTAAAGCAATTATTTATTTTTCTGTCTCCTTTAATTAACAAAGTTACATGTAAAGAAAATACATTATTGCGTTTGTCAAAACTGAAGGGTAAATATTAATAATCATTTCAAAATTAATCACTTAATTTATTAATCAGAATATAAAATAAATAACTGAATAAACAACTTTAAATCATTTGTATATATCTAAAATGTGTAAAAATAACAACCCAAAATATATAGATATATAATTTTCCATGAAAAAAAAAAATATATTTATATATGTATTTATTATATAGTTATATGTATTGTGACAGAAAAAAGTGAACACCAGTCTAGCTAGTGCAAGGCTTTCTCAAAAGCATTAATATATTAATTAAAATTAATCTTAATATGGTCTATGGCATAGGTGTCTAAACTATGACCATTCGAGGTCCAAATTGCAAAAAAAACAAAATATGCCGGGCCACACATAAATATTTTTTCAACAAATGGAAATAAAATTAACACTACAGTAAAACCTCTCTATATAGTTACTCTTAATTCATTTTAATTCACAATAAACATTGTTTTTAACAGTGTTTTGAGAATGTCCTTATAGAGAGAGGTTTTACTGTATATATAGTTTTATTAAAATAATATGACTTCTTTTCATTATAATTGTTTTATTTGAATTAGATATATGTATAAAATTATAAATTAACATGAAAAATATTGCAAACATTATTTTTTTTTAATAGAAATGAGAAATTTTAAATATTTTCAAAATTCGCGTTTGGGCCGCATCCCAAAGGGTTTGGGGCCGCACTTTAGACAAACAAAGGTCTATGGATCCAAGAGCACTTCAAACCTCTATATCTGAAATTTCTCCTTTTTTACCGACCGACGATAAGAAGGGAGGTATTGTTTTCACACCAAATTTCACATGTGGAGATTTTTACATATCTCCACGAATCATGCATTTTCTAAACAGAAAAAAGTATTTTTAGCATGTCTGTCCGTCCGTCTGTCCGTCCGTATAGATGTGTACAGCCTGAATGGCTCAACCGATTTTGATGAAATTTGGTATATTTACTTAATTCATCAGTGGGATGATTGATCAACTTTTGGTGCAATTCCGGAAACCGGAAGTGGTAGTATTAGCGATCGACGATAGGAAGGGAAGGGTTATTTTCACACCAAAGGAGATTTTTTTATATATCACCACGAATCATGCACTTTGTATTGGTTTTATCCTCGAGAAAAATCATATTTATTAGATTTTTCTTGATTTAAAATTATATGACGTCATCCAGCCATTCATGACCTCACAGCCTGCTCTTGCATATATATTATAAATAAAATACAATTAAAAATGTTTATATTTATTATTTATGTATCCATATCTATTTTTTATTACATTAATAGATATATTAAAATTATTTGAAATTGTTTCTGTAGCTGGAAATTAATTTATTTCAAACCGTCGGTCGGTTCGGACCTGGCCACAGGTCAACTTATCTACTTTTATATTTTCAATGAGAAAAAAGTTTGAGGTCATTATAACCCCAACACTTCTTATGTAGTTAAAAAACGAAGTCCGTACGAAAGTTAAATAAATTATTTTTAAATACCAATTTAATTTTAAATGATCGACAGTTTATGTTTTTATAGTAAAAATTAATTTGTTTAATTTTTATTCACCTACTAATGCTTTCGAGAAAGGCGCTGTGCTAACTTGACTGACGTTCTTTTCTTTCATACCTACATAAAAACATGTAATACTTTAACAAAATTAAAAAGTATATTTAGATTACAAATTATTGAGCCTCCACTATACAAAATATATTAATAATATTTAGTATTTTATTACATTTTACTCGTAGTTAACAGAATTTGTTTAACTATATATCAGTAGTAAGAGCAAAAGCAATAAATTATTTAATTTAAGTAAAATACAGAATTTTATTAAAACTTTAAAAAAAGATTATTATATTATTATATAAGTTTACAAAAAAGTATTTAATAATTAAAAGTTACTTTCAAAAAGAATCGAAAATCGATATTCTTTATTTTAAAGCGTTTTACATTCATATTCTAATTTATTAATTCTTTTTAGTCACTACAATATTACAGTCCACCACACTACAATTGCTTCATAGACTCTGACGTATAATTTCTGAAATTAACCTTTGAATCTAACATAACAAAGTCAGTATTTAGTAAAATAAACAATTATTATCAGATAGTTATTAGATAAATTTTATGATAGATAAAATAGTTAATTTAAACATTAATTGTAACAATTTTTCACTCTTAGTAAACAAATATATAAACCATAATTAAATATTATTACATAATTACATATAGGTAGCAGTTCACAAATAAGATGGCGAAGAGTATTGTTTTCTTAAAATATGTGGAAAAAACATCTTAAGATTTTTTTGAAATTTCAATTTTTTATTCACTGTTTTAGCTTTAATATATAAATTCTATTATTATAATATTGAGGGAAACCTAAACTAAAATTACATACCTTAAATTTAAACCTCTATAACGCTTCTGTTTTTGTCAATTTTATTTATCTATTTTATGAAGGTACAAAACTATTATATAAATTTTTCATTTCATCAATAATGTTTAGAGAGTGTTTTTTAAAGGTGATTTTTTCTAAGTAACTTGGATAAAATGACACCTCCATGAAATTAAAAAAAGAAGTATTTTCTAAAATTGAAACATTTTGAATTTTATTAATTTATCATTCAAATTAAAGGTAATTCTCCAGATTAGTTGTCATGTCATGGATTTGTATAAAACTTTACCAGTAAATTCCTTTGTTAATTCCAAATTCCTTATGCAATTTTTCCGGGTCGCTTCTAATTTACGGGATAAAAATTATTAAAATTTGCATAAAAATCCATTGATATGTAGCTACCATGTTTTATTCATTTGACTAGCAGAGGGTTCCACTAATTTTCGGGTTTTTTTTCAGATCGGTATAGGTATAGAAAAATTAAAAAAATTAAATAATTTCCCTATATCCAAACCGAAAAAACTGAAAATAATAATATTAATAATAAGTGAATAATTAGTGAATTAGTCAATAAAATATTACTTAATGGCTGCACATTTCGACGTTCATAACCAGCTAATCTTTCAAACTTTAAAAATCTTTATTTATTTCTTAAACTAGAAGAGACAGAGAAATATTGCATGAGGAAAGTTTCTTTGGAATTCCACTAGCAAAGTTTTATCCAAATCCATGACATGACAACTAATCAGGACAATTACCAAATTTAATAACAGAAAGGAAAAAAAACATGGTTTTAATTATGATATTTATATTAATTAGAAATAACTAAAAACTAATTAAGAAATATATAAAAAAAAATTAATTTAAATTCTTAATTTAATCACTGACACACAAGGTTAAGTCCCTTTTGTCTTTCATATTTAATTATTGTATCCAAACATTGCATATCCTGCATGTTAATTTTTATTTATACAACACTTATTAAATTATTTAAATTCAGTTTATTAAAAAACAAACCGAATGGGAATGGCTGATTTTATCATTTATCTTTCAACAATATAAAAAGGGAGAAATGCAATTTGAGTGACATTTTTGGATATATTCCTTTACTGGTTCACTTATATTCTCACATAATATTGATAATAATAATAGCAATAATAATAATCCATTCAACAAGATTACTCAAATAAAATGACATATGACATTTTCACCTAGTTGGAAGATGTTATTTCCTCTATAAACAAAAACAACGACATATTATTAAGGTTTATTTCAAAAGTATGTTAATTGTAAAGTTCTTAGTACTTACCTAGCCGCTCTCGGTAAAAATATTCCTTATGAGCTATGGATATTTAAGATTAAGATTATAATTTAAAATAAATAATCGACAAAATATATGAAACAATTTCAAATAATTTAAAAGAACATAAATTTAAAAAAAAAATAGTCATAAAATATACAGACCTTAAACGTACGTATTAATGCACCGAAAAACAGAAAAGTATGACCTGTAGATATAACATAATATATATTTCGTAATTTAATTAGAAAAAATCGGTTGTCCGGCGCTATTTTTTATTATTATTAAAATTCCTATTTTAAATTAAGAAAAAACTAACAAAGATGATTTTCCCCGAGGCTGAAACCAATACAGATTGATTTTTCTTTATAAATATTATCTATGGTGTGAATTTCAAAAATATTTATATAATTAGGTATATACGATATTTGCTAGTATAATAAGATAAGATATGAATATTTATTCAAATTTATAGTAAAATTGACCATTTGAGGTGAGACTTTTTAAATTGATATGGTTTATAATTTTCCTTATAAAATACCATATGTCAAGTGAATATCAAAGCGATAAATTCATGATCAGTCGTTTGCAGGCAGCATCCTTATTGTGTATGTGTCTCTCTCTTCCAGGGGGACATTAACCCTGTCCTCATGAATGTCTGGTATCATGTGAGGAAAATCGATTGCATTTAATATATCAATGCTCCGAAAGACAGAAAAGTATGACCTGTAGATATAACATAATATATATTTCGTAATTTGATTAGAAAAAAATGATATTAAAATAAATATTTTTATTTTTATTTTATTTATAATATTTTTTATTGCGTTGTCCGACGCCATTTTTTATTACTATTAAAATTTCTATTTTAAATTAAGAAAAAACTAACAAAGATGACTTTCCCCGAGGCTGAAACCAATACAGATTAATTTTTCTTTATAAATATTATCTATGGTGTGAATTTCCAAAAAATTCTAACAGTTCTTTAAGAGGACTTACAGCAGTGCTTTCAAAAATGGAAACGTCGTATGGAGCGGTGTAGGGATCGCCAAGGAGTACATCGAAGGTGATAAAACTTCTGCTGTAATTGGTGACGAATAAAAAGTGTTAGTCCGGTTATTAAATAACCACACCTCGTATATAGATATATACAATTTTTCCTAGTATAATAAGATAAGATATATGTAATAGTAATACTTAAAATATTAGTTATTAAATAGCAATGTAATAGTAGGAAAATTTTGACAGATCCTAACAGAACTTAAATCGTGATTAATTTTTAATTTTTAATTTTTAATACTATTTTTAATTTAAATTTAATTTGTTAAAGTGGTTTATTTTAGTCTTTTTATATATAAATTGTCCAATATGAAATCAAGTTAGATTTCTTGTTCAAATATAAAATAAATTAGCCAAATTGCTTTTAATGTTTAAATTAAATTATCACTAATTTGTTATCCATAATACAGGTAATTCAGACAAAACCTTTCTTTTCATGAATGTTCAATTCAATTTCCTAACTCAATGGGTTAATTCACCCTTTAAAGGAACTTGTCTCTCTTTTCAAGTCCAGTTGGGAACATTGAAATCGTTTTTAAGATTATCTGATGTGTGAAATGATTCCTAGAAATAAATGGATAAATAAATGTCAGATACATCTAAAATGAATTTTGAAGTATGAATAGGTAAATGTAAAAAAAAAAATAATTTTTATTAATTCAAAAAATTTTAATTTGTAATTACTTGATTTGTAAAAAAATATTATTAAGGTTTAATTCATTACTATTCAATTTGTGAAAATATTAAAGAAGTAATTGTATTATTTTGTCAATTTACAATATTAATAAGACTCTTATATTAGTATTTTGTTTTTAGAATTAATTAATTAATTTTAAAATGAAATGTTTTTCCTTTTATGCGTTAATCATGATTTATTATACAATTATTTAATTATAAACGAATCTAATATAATATAAAATATAAACGAAACCAGCTGGTCAGAGCGCCTTCGGCGCTCTTCACAGCTGGACGGGGGCTCCGCCCCCTGTACCCCCGAGTGGTATATCGTATTTGGTTAAAAGTAGTAAAAGGTTTTCATCCATTTTGTTTCAATCATTATATTACATAAAACATTCATTTCTTTTTGTGTTCTTATTTAAAATATATTTTAATTTAATCAGTAAATTAATTATATATATTATTATTGTAAATGTTATATCTATTTATTTATATAACTCAAAGATACTCGAAAGTTCTTGGCCACATTTCTCCAAATGTCCCTATTCTGAGCCCTTGTCCCATCTCTCTTACGTCCCTTCCTATGCGTCTTGATTCCCTTTGATAATAATTTTGATGAGATAAGCCTCTTTACTGCATGATAACAGGCGTTTCCCGATTGATACCTCGATTTAAATTCTTCTCAAATATTATTATCCTTCGTGATTACATTCAATTTTTCTACATATTCAAATTTTACATTTTGTATATTAAGATTTTGTATGTTAATACTGTTCCTCTTTGTCACTAAATATTTTTTCTTATCATTATTAATTTCTTGAGTGTCTGGCCCTGAGCTTTGTTGATAGTATGTTTGTTTCCTTAGAACCTCCATTAATTTTTCCTCGCTATCTGTAATGAGACCCTGAGCCTTGCTCGGGACTTAAGTTAAAAAAATGATTCATTATTATTGGATTTGGCTGGTAATATTAATACCTGGGACACCGAGCATTCGCTCTACCCTTTGAAAAATATTGATATACAATTCTTTAATTATTTATTACAATTATTAAATGTTACACATTTGCATCAATCTGATTAAAATGAATGAACTTGTATAATAATATAATAAGATTAATCCAAGTAATATCATCTATTTCTATTCGACACTATTTTCACTCCTTGGGTAGCGGCCCAGTCAATGATCTTATATGTCGCCAAATTCAAAATCAGTGTTTGACACTACAGTTGTAATTGCATATATATATAATTGGCCTTTTTATAAAAATATATTAAGATCATATAAATTGGAATTTGTCATCCAAAGAATATCTATATTTGTTTTTATTTATAATACACGAAAACATTCAAAATTATATGAATAAATAATTTTAATTTTGATCTCATAATTGGATTTTCATTTTCAATTGACGATTTGAATTCATAAAATATTAAAAAAAAACTTTTAAAACTTTTTAAATTTTTTTCAAGTAAGTATATATGAATATAAGATATATTATGGGTGAATTCAAAATGTATGAAGGGACACATTATATAATATAGATAGATATAACATTTACAATAATAATATATATAATTTTATAATATTTACCGGAGTATAATAAATTGATAACGTCATTTAATTCTCCTACTATATATCGAATCGAATATAAAGATAAATCTTCTTTTAAACGTTGTGTGAAACAATTTCAAATAATTTAAATGTAAAACTATTAATGAAATAAAAAAAAATCAAATATATGAATATAATATAAATATTTTTAATTTTATTTTAAGAATAGATATGTATATATCTCACAGGCGGTGGTTGTGACGTCACATATATACATTTAAATTTAGAAGAAAAAAACTAATAAAGATGTAGTTTTCCAGAGATGTGGTCAATAAAACTCAATTTTTCTTTATAAATACTATCTCTGTTGTGAATTTCAAAAAAATCGTTAGAGCGGTTTTTGAGAACAATGAAACAAACAAACAATTTTTACTCGTATAAGAAGATAAGATATAAATTTAAGATGAAAACACTTTGATGAAAAGAATATAAAAAAAACCTATTGAAACCCCCACTAAATAGGTTTATTTTATAATAAAAATTGATTTTTATATACAATGTAGAATAATATACACCTACTAATAAAAAAAACATGTACACTTAAAAAAAGATTATAGTTAATTTTTTAATTCCAAAAAAATATTTTTTTAGCACAAATAAAAATTGAGATTATATTCTTTATTTAAAAATCCGACGTGTTCATTTAAAAATCCGACGTGTTCATTTAAAAATCAATATTTTTCTACAACGCTCCTCGACGTGAAAATCGTTAGTGCATAGTCGTTGTGAAAGTGTTGGAGGGGGAGGGGGGGGGGGGTATATCAAGAGGGTTTGTAATTTGGGGCGGCTTTTCAAAAGAGGAGGGTGGATCAGAATCCTAAAATAGAATTTCAATGAAATGCAATCCTCACGCTAAATTAGGAAACAATTCTTTTAATGTTTTAATTAATTCAGTTTTATCGAGATTTACGAGAATTATACTTATATTTAATTTTAATTATATTATTTTCTAAAAGTTAGCAACCGTATTTATATAACAATTTTTGTATTACTTTAAATTTATTTATTACAAATCTTTTTTTCTAATTTTATAGGAAGGGAGGAGGGACTGTCAAAATGACACTTGCCTCAAGCGACAAAATTCTATCACCTTTTAGAGAGTTGTGGTACCCAATATATTTCTCCTTTCGAATATCATCCATATATATTTGATACAAATATAATACATATATATTATTATCATCAATTTTATGAAATTTTAATTGTTTTATAAAGCACCTCTCGTCTAATCTTACTGATTTGTGATGATCGCCTAAGATTTGTATATTAATTTCAAATGTATCAAACAAGAAAAACAAAAAAAATATCATTTAACAAACGAAAGATTTTGAAAGAAACTTTTTTATTATATATTTTAATTTTTTTTTATAAATTTAAATGATCAATTTTATCATATAATTCAAACATATATACTATATACTTATATATAATCTATGTCGTAGTCAGATGACAATTTTAAGAAAATACCATTTGCCTAGATAAAAGCCATTTGGCTAAATCTTTGTTGGGCAATTGCTCTCACCATGCAAATACAATAAACAAGTATATTTTGTTCGTTGTTTTTAAATAAATATGTTGGTGAAATGACTAAATAAAAGCATGTGTTGTGCTAACATAAATAAGTAATTAAGATTCATGTTGAATCCATTTAATTTTAAGGATAGTTTATTATCAACAAAATATATTTAACAATATAATTTGAATATATAAGTAATATTTTTTCCCAATTATTTTGTTTATATCTTTTTATAAAAATATTCGTTTCCCTATTAACTTGTTTTAATTGATTAAAAGATTTTTGATAATAAATAATATTTGAGTATTTTTTCTGTTTCTTCCCTCCCACTTTTTTCCAGGTTTGTGTCTTTTACTAAGAACGGAATGCAAAGAAGGCAGACGAATAGACTGATCGTGTGTTTTGTTCATCTGTCATCGGTCCAATAAATGTCCGATATTTTCTGAGCTATTTTCCTAGTCATATTGAAATGAAATAATAGTTAAAACTATTTGGCCGACAAACATTTAGACAAATGACTTTTAACTAGGCCAGTGATTCTCAACCTTTTTTTTTTACCGCGACACACTTTTAACGGTTTAAAAATTTGGCGGCACACAAAGAAAATGTAAAAGTTTACCATATTGAAAAAAATGGTCCCAAAAACGTTTTACCTTTTTTTAGAAACAAATTGAAAAAATTTAGAAAAAAAGTCGGAAATGTTTAAGAGCCTCATAATTTCGCGACACACTAAAGCGCCGCGGCACAGTGATTGAGAATCACTGATCTAGGCAAATGGTATTTTCTAATAAAATTGAAATGAAACAATAGTTCGAGCTATTTGGCAAGCCAAATGCTATTTTCCTAAAATTTCCATTTGCCTACAACATATATATATATAGTCATTTTGGGACATCTGGACCCCTTAAGGGAAAATAATGAATAACTGATTAACATTTAAGGATTTAATCATGTTTTTCAGAAAAGATTTAATCAAATATTAGTATAAATTATGAAAATTTGGTTTGCCTTAAAAAGAGCCTAAATACAATAAAAAATAATAAAAAAATATTTGAAGTGGAATGTCCACTTCTTCTTTAACTTCAGGAGAACTCGGCAGGTACCAACGGGACGACAAATTTTCTAAATTGAAACCAGTGCAAACATACTAAGAATACATTCTCTATCTATAAACATTTGTTGCAAATAAACTTAGGTTGATTGCCACAATAATTTTCACCGTTTTCGAGATCACCCAACGAACTTGAAAGTTGTATTCCTTTCCATTAATTAATTCAATATATATATATATATATATATATATATACCATATCTATATATATAAAGGAGACTGTTTGTATGTATGTATGTATGTATGTATGTATGTATGTATGTATGTATGTATGTATGTAATTTGTTTACTTTTTTGCTGTCATAGAAACAAACAAAAAAGAAATTTCCTACTTAACCGACACTTTACCGGTAATTTAGAATTATGAACATCAAAAAATAAGAAACGATTTCTATGAAATTACATCACAATATTCTTATATATCTCTATGGTAACATAGGCTATAGATTTTATTAATATCTAATTCTAATCAATAACCGCAGAATTTAATTTTTTAAAGTTTATATAGTTCTCCGTGTTGTTCATTCAAGAGCCAGGCCAGGCGTGGCCCACTGACTGGCGGACTCATTTTACACAATGTATATAACTAGCAATCAAAGAATTATTATAATATTTAACTTTTTATTTTAAATTCTAATATTCAAATATCATTTCAATTAAATAATTTATTCTAAAAGTTCTCATTTTAATTAATATAATAAAATATTTAATTCATATTTAACTTAAATTATTTTGTATTTATTCTTTCTATATTTGAATACTTCTTTTATTTTAAGGGAGGGAATTAACTATGATCTAAAAAAATTAATAAATGAACTTAATAATAAAAAATCAAATAAATCCATTAATTTAAATTAATACTATTAATGAATGTATATATTGTTAATTTATCTTTAGTTTTATCAATACTTTTATACCGTTAATTTTTATAAATTAATTTTTATAAATTGTCTCAAGTCTCTAACTTTGCATTTTCTCAAATTTTATTATAATTAAAAATATTCAATAAAAATCAAGCAATGAAATTAAAATATCAAAATGAAATGATCAAGAAATATTATACTCTATTATAACATATACAATACTTATAAACTATAGGCGGAGGAAATATTAGACGATATCATTGCGGGTTCATCCCAAATCGATCAACATTAATTAAGATATTTTCATTATGACAGATATTACAAAAACCGCGAATTCAATAATTCTGTTCACTAATTATTTGTAGACTTTAGTAAAACCTACGCATGACTCAATAGATCCGGATAAACTTTTTCAAATTTTGATCTTAAAATTTATCTTGAAGGTAGTAAAGAAAGAGTAAGATGTGGAAATCAATTGTAAAATATTAGGTTACCCAGACGACTTAAATATAATAGGAGATTCGGCAATTGCAATTACAGATAGCGAGGAAAAATTAATCGAGGTAGGAAAAGAGATGAGGTTTGAAATTAATAATGATAAATAAATATATTTAGAAACAAACAGGAGCAGTATTAACATACAAAATGTAGAATTTGAATATGTAGAAAAATTGAATGTAATCACGAAGGATAATAATATTTGAGAAGAATTTAAATCGAAGTTGCAATCGGGAAACGCCTGTTATCATGCAGTAAAGAGGCTTATCTCATCAAAATTATTATAAAAGGGAATGAAAATTAAAATATATAAAACAATTATTTTGTCTGTTGTATTATATGAGTGTGAGACATGGTCTATGATCTTAGGAGATGAGAGTGGATTCAGAGTATTTGAGAATAGGATTCTTCTCAGCATTTATGGGCCAAAGATGAGGACACCAGGGAATGACGTAAGAAAGATGGAACAGAGGCTCAGGATAAGGACACTTGGAGAAATGTGGTTGTAGCTGCCAAGAACTTTCGAGTAGATAGTTATAACATATTCAATAAAAATATATATAATTAATTTACTGATTAAATTAAAATATATTTTAAATAATCACACAATAAGAAATGAAAGTTTTATGTTATACATTGATTGAAACAAAATGGATGAAAACCTTTTACTACTTTCAACCAAATACTATGTACCACTCGGGGGGTACAGGGGGCGGAGCCCCCGTCTAGATGTGAAGAGCGACGAAGGAGCTCTGAGCAGCTAGTTTATATATAAATTATAGGTGTATAAATGAATTTAATAGCATAGAAATAACATAGAAAACAAATGAAAATATATACAAATACATACTACAAGATTACAAGTTGATAAAAATGTAAAATTTTATATAATAGATTAAATATGGGAAAATTATCCTTGAAATATTTAACCAAAAATTTGACAAAAAGAGAATTAACGAAATTAAAAAATCAATCCTTTTTAACCCTTCCTGCTTTTGTTCTGTTACTAACTGCATTTTTCCATTTAATTTTAAATTCATATTTTTTTAATTAATTATATTAAGGGATAATTATTTGTTTTAATTCATTTCTCCGGAACACTGAAATTTGTTAGAAAATGTTCTTGTTTTGATTATAGTTTTAATTCTTTCTATGTTTGTTCATTCTTTTTTTTTTTACTTTTATCTGTTCAATAAACTTCAATAGGCTTCCCAGCAAGCACTATACACGAGTGAGAGGAATAGAGATTCCCATTGTTCTAATAATTTAGTAGATTAAATGGGCTTCATTCTTTTTATTTTCAAACCAGAAATGCTTTCACAAAAGATATCTAAACTCCTATGTCTATAGTAATAGTAATGTTATATTACATTAACAAATTAATTGTTTACTTTAATAACATTTATGTGCGTTGTGTTGTTTTTGTTTGACTCGAAATGGTATAAATAAGTTGGACTTTAACTTTGCCAACCACTGAAATTCCAAGAAGGGAAACCAATTATGATGTTATTTTACCACATTCTGGTTTGTAGTATAACGAACTTTGTGTTTACTTTTTCTTTCTTAGTTCGCATTTAACTCTCACCAATATTGGACTGTCAATTTTCTTAATTACATTAAAATCCATCCCGTTATATCTAAAAATTAAAATAAACTTTATTGAACTTTTTTCTCGATTTATTAATAAATTATTAGAGTATTACAACAAAATAATAATAATTAATAATAATAATAATAATATAAATTTTGAAATTGATTATTTTAAATAATATTCAAAAGAAATTGAAATTTCAGCCTTTTGTAAAAATATTTTTATTATATTAGTCTAACCCAGTGGTTCTTAAACTGTGGTCCGCGGACCCCTGGGGGTCCGCGAAGCCTTTACTGGGGGTCCGCGGTCCTCGGAAAAAAATCATCGTAAAAATATATACATATATAAATATTTAAAGTTCATTGTTTAACTATATCCTCCTAGAGAATTACGGCTATAATTTAATACTATTAATAATACTATTTTATTTTATTAAATTGATAATTATGTCAATTAATTTTTTGTGAATAAATAAACATATATAAAAAACTATATATAAAATTTGAATTTTCATCCATTCATTCATTTAAAATCATTTTTCGATTGTTCCTTTAAAATAACCCCTCTTAGGGGCTCGGAAGGGGAGGCATATAAGGGAATTTTCTTTCACTTTGTTATTGGGGAAAACCAGGGGAGGGGACAGTCTTACCCGGAAAAACCCAAATTGTCAGCGTCCACTCTGGGGTTTTAAACAGTTTTAAAGCAAATGTTAATTATAAGTTCATTTCTCAACGAGTTGTATCTTTAAATTATTTTTATTAATGTTAATTATAAGTTCATTTCTCAACGAGTTGTATCTTTAAATTATTTTTATTAATTTAATTAATTATAATTAAATTATAGCTAATAATAGTTTATTATAGCTAATAATTTTTTTTTAATTTTTAGTGTAATTTGCATGATCATTATTTTATAAAAACACTAAACACATTTTGCAATTTCCCAGAAAGGCTGTTTTTGAGAGTAAGTATAAGTTAGTTTTATGAATAAAAAATATTTATTTTAATAATATTTTAGAATCAAATTACGAAATTAATAATATTTTAGAATCAAATTACGAAATATATTTATTATATAAATTAATATTCATTTAAAATGATATTAAATCATTTATTTAAAATTATTTAAAACATTTATTAAAATGATTTAAAACATTCATTTAAAATGATATTAAAACATTCATTTAAAATCATATTAAAACATAGCTAGTAAATAATAATTCGTTATATTTATATTATATTTATATTATTGTAGTTCAATGTTAATAAATTACTCCATAAAATGGATCGTTGGCTACAAACTGGTTCAACACAGAAACGGAAAGAATCAGATGATGAGGCATCAACAGCAAACTCTACCAAGAAACGCAAAACTAGAAAATATTCGGATGATTATTTATCATTTGGATTTACTTATATTTGCAACAATGATGTGGAAAGACCAGTCTGCGTTCTATGTCAGGAAAGTTTATCCAATGAAAGTATGAAACCTGCTAATCTCAGACGTCATTTACAAACAAAGCACAGCGAGCATGTTAGTAAGTCTATCGAATTTTTTAAAATGAAAAAAGAAGAACTTAATTCAAGTCAGAAATTGATGGTAAAGACGGGATCTGGTGGTATGAGTAAGAAAGCAGTAATGGCATCATATGAAGTAGCTCTACTTATTGCTAAAGCAGGAAAGCCGCATAATATAGCAGAGCAATTAATTCTTCCTGCTACAAAAGTAATTACAAATATAATGTTAGGAACTAAAGCAGCAAACGATATAAATTTGATTTCATTATCAAATGATACGGTTAAGAATAGGATTGAAGACATGTCATGTAATATAAAAGAAGAATTAATATCGAGAGTGCGCAAAAGTCACTATTACTCATTACAATTGGATGAAAGTACTGATGTCACTAATAATGCCAATTTGTTAGCTTTCATTAGATATGAGTTTGAAAATCAAATACAAGAAGATGTATTGTTTTGTGATTCACTACCTTCACGAACGACAGCTAATGACATATTTAACAGTTTGAATAATTTTATAACCGAAAATGAAATAGAGTGGCCAAAATGTGTTGGAATTTGCACTGATGGTGCTCGTGCAATGTCAGGTACAAGAACTGGATTGATTGCTCTTATTAAAAATGTTGCGCCTCAGGTTGTTTGGAATCATTGCTGCATTCACAGAGAATCATTAGCAGCCAAAAATATGTCACCAGATTTGAAAAGAACATTAGACGAAGTAGTTAAAATTGTCAATTTCATTAAGGCTCGTCCACTTAATTCCAGAGTTTTTAAAATTTTGTGTGAGGAAATGTGTAGTCAACATACACATTTATTATTACATACAGATGTACGTTGGTTGTCCCGCGGGAAAGTACTCATTCGCCTTTTTGAGCTTCGAGATGAAATACGATTGTTTTTAATAGATGCGCATTTTGAACTGACCGAATGTTTCAATGATTTTATCTGGTTAGCTAAGGTGGCTTACTTGACTGATATTTTTACAAAATTGAACGAACTTAATTTGAGCCTGCAAGGTACTGTTGTAAATATATTTAAAGTTGAAGATAAAATAGAAGCAATGATTAAAAAAATCGACTTGTGGTCGAAACGCATCCAGAACGGTGTATATGAGTCTTTTCCAACTCTCAATGATTTCATAGAAAGCTCCAGTGAAAAATTGCTTAATCAAACGCGTCAATTATTTGTTGAACATTTAATTACTTTGAAAAGCAACTTCAGGAAGTATTTTTCTACTCCTGATCCTTGCAATAACTGGATCAGAGATCCATTTAATATGGAAATTACAAATGCTAAACATTTATCTGCACCTGAACAAGATATTCTCGTGGAATTATCATGTGATACAACTTATAAACTAAAATTTAACAAAACTGAATTGAGCAACTTTTGGTTACTTCTCAGGTCAGATTATCCTGCGCTTGCAAATAAAGCACTTCAACACTTGATTCCATTCTGCACAACATATTTATGCGAACAAGCTTTTTCGGTACTATTTTATATTAAGTCTAAATATAGAAACAAATTAAATGTAGAGCCGGATCTTAGATTAAAAGTTTCCAATATTAAGCCAGATATTGAGATTCTTGTTTCAAGAAAACAACTGCATACATCTCATTAAATATGTAAGTTATATTTAATGAGATAGATGCAGTTATTTTTTAAAATATTTCTTATTTAATATTTTCTGAAAAAAATTATAAAATATTTATATGAATTTAATGTAAGTACCCATTATAATTTGTGAGATTTGTTGCTATGACAATGTTTGTATTTTCTTTCTTCAATATTATAATTTCTAATAAAATGTGTTCTACAATATGCAAAAAAATCGTTATTCACCAATCACTGTTAGAAATATTCATCATATATCCTTGTCCTTATGAGATCGTAAGCCAGAAATTAATTAATAAAATGACGAAAAGTACCTAAAGTTGTGATGGGGGTCCGTCAAAAAAAATTTTTTCAAGTGGGGGTCCGTGGAGTACATAAGTTTAAGAACCTATGGTCTAACCTAAATTTTCTAATAATTTACATTAACATCCCTAGTTTAAAGAAAATAGTACCTCTAACAAAGATATCTTATCTTATCTTATTATACTAGCAAAAATCGTATATACAGGGTGTCTCAAAAAAATGTACATTGTTGAAGCGTCTGCGTTGGAAATGCTACATTACAACACTACTCCACGTTCCCAATGAAGATGATCCTGACCAGAGCGTTCATTTCTGTGAATGGTACCTGGCAAACCTGCAAGAAGATGCAAGGTTTCCATACAAAATTGTTTGGAGCGATGAGGCCACCATTAAATTAAATGGCTCAATTAATCGACATAATTGCACCTACTGGGGTGCTGTAATTCCTCATGCTACAGTGGAACACCATTTAAAATTACCAGGGGTAACAGTATGGTGTGGGATATCAGTTTCGGGACCATTTTTTTGTACCATTTCGTATCTTTTGTGAATCTATTGGTTCATGTTGTCGGCGTTGTCTGGACAAAAACGGTCAATAATTTGAACATTTGCGAACATAATTCTTTTATTCTTTAATTAGATCTTTCTTCTGTAATTCTAGTCTTTAAACTTGTCTTTATGTTCATAAATAATGTTTTTTTAGTCATTAAAAGTGTTAGTACATTTTTTTGAGGCACCCTGTATCTAATTATATAAATATTTATATTTTTGAGATATTAAACTGCTGTTAGAATTTTTTTGAAATTCACACCATAGATAATGTTTATAAAGAAAAATCGATATGTATTGGTTTCAGACTCGGGAAAAATCATCTTTGTTAGTTTTTCTTAATTTAAGAAATAGGAATTTTAATAATAAAAAAATGGCGCCAGGCAACACCGGACATGGCTTTCTTAAAGACAAAATATTATAAATAAAATAAAATTAAAAATATTTATTTTAATAATATTTTGTAATCAAATTACGAAATATATATTATGTTATATCCACAGGTCATACTTTTCTGTCTTTCAGTGCATTAATACATACGTTTAAGGGCTGTATCACGAAAATTTTCGATTTCGAGATTTTAATGTTTTTATACGTTTTGAAGGTTCCTGAATAATTTTCACTAAGGTTGAGAAAAATGTCTGTGTGTGTGTGTGTATGTGTGTATGTATGTAGACAAGATTATTCTAAAACGGTTTATAAGCTAGAATAATAAAATTTGGTATACGGGCCTTATTCAAAATTCGTAGTTTTCCATTAACTTTTGAGAAATGCAGCTCAACCGGAAGAGAAGCATTTCCTACAACATTTTGATTTTTTTTCCTCTAAAGTGACCGTAAAAATAAAGATATATATTTGATAATTTTTCATACGATTAAAGATTGTATAAATTTACTTTATGTTCGTTTAAATTATTTGAAATTGTTTCATATATTTTGTCGATTATTTATTTTAAATAATCAACTTAATCTTAAATATTCATAGTTCATAAGGAATAACTTTTTTAAAGTACCGAGATGCGGTTCGGTGAACCAGGTACTTATTAATTAAAATAGAAATTAAAATGAAATCCATCGCTAAAAACTAATAAATAATGAAATATCTTGATATAATATAATATTTGAATGAATGCTCGATATCAACATTTAATTTGTTATTACCAAAAGATTATTTTTTTCTATTTACAAAAATAATAGAAAGAAAAGAAATTGTTTTGAAATAGAATCTAGTATAAATTATTTCCAATTGAATAACTTGCTCATCTTCTATGGGATTTAGTCTCATTTAGCAATTATAAAATAGATTACTATATTTTCATCGATTCTGAAACAAAAAGTTTTATATTTTATTTGAGTGAGGATGAGATTTGATCAGTCAATTAACCAACAAATGATGACAAATGTAATAGAAAAGTTTATTGATCAATAAAGTTATTAAGATCAACATCCTCTTCTATTAATAGAACATTTATTGATGAAATCACAAATGGGAAATGAAAAAATGGTTAACCAGGATGCATGACCTCTATGCATCCACAAACTTAACAAAATTAACTTGACTTGAATGAAATAAAATAATGGTGTGAAAAAGGTATTTATGAAGGATATAATTGGGAAACATTGGTGGGGGGGGGGAGTAGATAAATTATAGAAATGAATGTGTGAGAAGATAGAGAGAGGTTTGAAGATGGATGGAGGTGGTAATGGTTATAGAAATGTGGATGTTGTTTGAGTTCAAAGATAAACATATAAATAGACAATCAATAAAAATATAAATGGTAAAACAAAGCCACATAATTGCAAAATGAAAAGAAAAGAACTGAATAATGAGATTAGATGAGATTCTTACTAGAAACTTTCTATTTACAAAAATAAAAGCAGATTCATGTCACATTATATTTCATTTATATTTTACTTAAAGAAATCAGGTGTACATTGGATTTTAACATAACAGTTTAATCTTTTAATTAGTAAAAAAAATAGAAATAGAATAGAATAGAATAGGAGTAGAAAAAAGAATTCAATCTATTTTGAACAAAATAAGATTTAATTCTTAAATTCAAAAAGATAAATAAGAACGGAATATTTGAATAATAAAATTTGTTCTTTAGTATAAAATATGAGGAGAGTTGAGTAGGTAGTTGATAAAATTGTCTTACTGCTTTATGACAGCCGGTAATAAAGAAAATAATCCACTTTATTAATTTTAATAC
The DNA here is from genome assembly GCA_963082975.1 of Labia minor. NCBI lineage: Eukaryota > Metazoa > Arthropoda > Insecta > Dermaptera > Spongiphoridae > Labia > Labia minor. The sequence continues at coordinate 34,872,632 of OY720345.1, forward strand.
AATTTAATGTGAAATAATATATAAAATACCTGGTTCACCGAGCCGCGTTCGCTACTTTAAGAAAAAAAATTATTTCTTATGAACTATGAATATTTAAGATTAAGTTTATTATTTAAAATAAATAATCGACAAAATATATGAAACAATTTCAAATAATTTAAAAGAACATTTTTTTTTTTTTTTTTTTATTTTATTTTACAAATCACAATCTAGTTATATACCTTAACTAATAAGTGATATTTATTTAAAGAAAATATATAAAGTTATTCTTTCAAAAACATGCAAACATGAGCAGTTTAATCCATTAGTTCGTGAGGTTTATTCCTTTTTAATCTTCTCGTCTGGTTGGCTACGTCAAGGAGTCGAACGGCCTCAGTGTTTGTATGCCTTTGCAGTCTAAGTTGATGAGCTGCTGCAAATCGTTGAATTTCTTCTTTTACTGTCTCGATCTTAAGATCTTGGTGAAGTTCTTCGTTACGAATATACCAAGGGGCATTGACAACGGCCCTTAGTATTTTGTTTTGACATCTTTGGATGATTTGCACATTGCTCTTTGCAGCACAGCCCCAGAGCTGACTACCATAGGTCCACACTGGCTTTAGGACCTGTTTATATAGCAATAATTTGCTATCAATAGACAGGACTGAATGTCGCCCCATTAGCCAATACATTTTTCTATATTTGATATTAATTTCGTCTCTCTTTTTTTTGACATGAGCTTTCCAGCGCAGCCTTGCATCTAATGTCATTCCCAAGTATTTTGCTTCATTGGCATATGGTATGATTTTGTTGTTGAGTATTATCGGCACATAATTTATTCTTCGGTTGGTGAAGTTCACATGTACCGATTTGGTCTCATTTAAACTGATCCTCCATTTTTTTGTCCATTTTTGGACCTTGGTTATGGAGAGGTTCAGTTTCATTGCCGACTCTTCCGTGTCATCTCCAATTGCCAAAATTGCCGTGTCATCCGCAAACGTTGCGGTGGTATTTCTTTCTATTTCCGGTAGATCAGCTGTATAAAGTAAATACAGCAGTGGACCTAGAACGCTCCCCTGCGGCACCCCAGCCCGGATATGTTTTAATGTAGAGTATGCATCATCTTGGCGTACTCTGAAGAATCTGTCTGATATATAAGACTCTAATATTTCGGCGTACTTTGCTGGGAGCACTTTATAAAGCTTGAGTTTCAGCCCTTCGTGCCAGACTCTATCAAATGCCTGGGTAACATCGAGGAAGACCGCCGAACACACTTTTCTACTTTCCAAGGCATCTTCAATGACCTGTACAAGTCTATGCACTTGTTCAATGGTGGAGTGCTGCCTGCGAAACCCAAATTGGTGATCAGGAAACAACTTTTTTTGTTCTAAAATAATTAATAGTCTTTTTTGAAGAAGCTTCTCGAACAGTTTGGATAATACAGGTAAGAGCGATATTGGTCTGTATGACGCACAGCTTTCAGATGGCTTTCCCAGTTTATGAATCATAATCACCTCAGCAATCTTCCAGATTTGAGGCACATACCTGATCTTTAGGGCTGAGTTTATTATATGTGACATTTTCACTATCGCCTTACGTGGAAGGTGTTTAATGACTTCCCCAGTAATGAGATCATAACCAGGAGTCTTCTTTGGATTAATCTCATGTTTAATGGTTCTAACAATTTCTCGAACCGTCACTTTCGGGATGTCAACTTCCTTCTCCATTGTTGTAATTGTTTCGAGTGGTATCTCGCCATCCACAGCAGGATTAGGAGTGAAGATATTTTCAAGGTACTCAGCAAAAACATCGGCTTTTCTTTGGTTATCTTTGATCCATTTATTATTTGTGTCTCTTATAGGTGGTGATTGAGTTATCGGTCTCTTAATAGTCTTTACTGTTTTCCAGAGTGAGTATTCCGTATCTTTAGTATAAGTTAAATGTCTAATATAACTATTAATTGATTCATTCTTTATTTGTTTTATCTTGTTTCTAAGTATAGCATTTAGTTGATTCCATCTTGTTTTATCCAATGGAGCCCTTGTTCTATGCCACTTATCCCGTGCTCTTCTTTTTTCATGGACAAGATTGACAATTTCTTTAGGATAATTTATTCCTTGTGATTTTCTTTTATTTATTTCAGGAGTATTAGTCCACGCTGCCGTTTGTATATTCAAGACAAGCTCTTCAAGTTCTTGGTCAATTTGATTCGGAGATACCATTTGCCTATTAATCCTCACTCGTTGAGCTAGGTCAAATTTAAAACTTTCCCAGTCAGTAAATTTGTTAACGAGAGTATAATTGCAAGATTTTTTAATAATTGAGTCGCTGAGTGTCAAAACAATTGGCATATGATCAGAGCTTAATTTATTACATTCATCCACAGTGGCATAAGAAAAAAAATTATTTCTTATGAACTATGAATATTTAAGATTAAGTTTATTATTTAAAATAAATAATCGACAAAATATATGAAACAATTTCAAATAATTTAAAAGAACATAAATTTAAAAAAAAAAATAGTCATAAAATATACAGACCTTAAACGTACGTATTAATGCACCGAAAAACAGAAAAGTATGACCTGTAGATATAACATAATATATATTTCGTAATTTAATTAGAAAAAATCGGTTGTCCGGCGCCATTTTTTATTATTATTAAAATTCCTATTTTAAATTAAGAAAAAACTAACAAAGATGATTTTCCCCGAGGCTGAAACCAATACAGATTGATTTTTCTTTATAAATATTATCTATGGTGTGAATTTCAAAAATATTTATATAATTAGGTATATACGATATTTGCTAGTATAATAAGATAAGATATGAATATTTATTCAAATTTATAGTAAAATTGACCATTTGAGGTGAGACTTTTTAAATTGATATGGTTTCTAATTTTCTTTATAAAATACCATATGTCAAGTGAACATCAAAGCGATAAATTCATGATCAGTCGTTTGCAGGCAGCATCCTTATTGTGTATGTGTCTCTCTTCCAGGGGGACATTAACCCTGTCCTCATGAATGTCTGGTATCATGTGAGGAAAATCGATTGCATTTAATATATCAAGATACGAGATGCGATATCATACCTGACTACGATATAATCATGTTTTAAAACGAGAGATGAGAAATTACCATAAAACGTCTCTCACAAAGCATTTTATTTTTTTATTATGAACATAATATAGATCAATTTACAATTTCCCTCAAAGTTTGGTTTAAACTCAGCTAAGTTAACACAAGTTTATTATATAAAATATATACTAGCGTATATCAACTACTACGTATCAATTACTTTATATGTGTTCAGGAAAATAATAAAACTACAAACTACAAAAAAATATTTATATTAAAACTATGATTATTCCTTAATGCATAACTATCAAGCACTTTTGATTTTTTCTAGTTGTTCATGAGTACTAAGATTTAAAAAAAATAATTATAACTACACTATAATTTTATTTTTTTGAAAATTTAACCTGAATTTTTTTTTAACAATTTTCAAATTATAAAAGAAACTGAAAAACTAAATAATAAAATCAATAGGTGTAAGGTAAGTTATTAAAAAAAAACACTAGGTTTTAAATTTCAATATAAATTTTATTAATCTTATTATTGCAACATTTATTTCAAACATCCTCAGAAGCTTGAATTATACTAGCTTGTAGTATACAAGCTTTTTATGATGAGGTAACTGTCGAAATGATCAGAAAGTTTAATAAAATTTATATATTGAAATTTAAAACCTAGTGTTTTTAATAACTTACCTTTAACCTATTGATTTTCCTATTTATTTTGTCAGTTTTTTTTATAATTTGAAAATTGTTAAAAAAAATTTCAGAGGTTAAATACACAAATAGATTTCCATGAGAACTATCAGTGCAATCTTTAAATCTTATTATAATTTTATCTATTTTCAAGATGATACACAATCTTTGAAAAAATAGTGAATACTTATTCTTTATAATAAATTCAATTCAATTGCATTGAAATTATCCCCTTCCTAGGAAAAAATATATATATAGAAGAGGAGAAAACAAACAAAGCTAATTTTCCATAGACCATGCTAGTTAGTTAGAAAATATATTTAAATTAATATAAAAAATCTATTCCTATTAATATTTTTTTATTTATTCTGTGATGGATCGATTAAAATATTTATTTAAATTTATGTATACAATCGTCCACAGGTGGTTTTATAATGAACCTAAGACAAACTTGTTTTCATATTGAATTTGCGGTAATTCTTATCAGATAGTTTATCTCACCAACGATTGGCAAATCTCTTTATTGACCAGAAATTATCTATTTAGAATAATTCAACGGCATAATAATGATTTAGATGAAGAACCACTGGCGAATGACAATAAAGCATCCAACACCACTCGCTTTTCGAGTTAATTGGATTCATAAACATCGTTGATGTTGCCATGGACACCGAAAAGTGAGGGTTTATTATTTGCGTCAATAAGGTAATTTAAAGAGATTAAGGAACAATATATCCACCCTATCTCGTAGGCAACAAGAAGGAAAGTCCAATTCAATAGAAATGAAACAAAAAAAAAAATGAAAAACAAACAAACAATATTAATACAATTAGTTTATCTATTCCATGCTAAGTATTTATCATTTCAATTTTTGGGAGTTTTTATTTAAAATTTTTTATTTAAAATCGTTAAAAATTTCACTTTAATATAAAATTCTTTATAAAGATCTTTCCAGTCGCCTTTATGTCAACTTCCAAAATTTAAATCTTCTATTAAATATTTGATAAAAATTATTTTATTCTTGATTTTTATGTTTTGAAACCTTTTGAACCAAATTATACAAATGAACGATTCTGTCAAATTATTCAGCCGCTTACTTATTCAAGACACAAAAAAATCTTTTCCCATTGTTTCAAATGAAATAAGTCAAGAGAAAAGATATTTGATTCTATTTCTCTTTTGTTATATCTAAATAATGATGCTTTACAAGAATTTTTTATCCATTTACCAATAAGATGATTGTTATTCTAATTCAATGTTGAAATTCACAACAAGTACCCACAAATTTAATATACCATTGAAAATGGCACTCCAATATATCTATCTAAAATCTATTATAATTTCAATCCATAATTTAATGTTCTAAATTTTCATTTGTCATAATAAGATAATTTTGAAATTATTAAATTCCTCTCAGAATTATTTCTTATTTTTATATTATTTTCATCCTCCCACATCCCACATTTATTTATTATTTATATGATTACTGCAGCCAAGAAATTGAATTCATCAGTGCCATAAAGATATTTATATTATGTATTTATCATGTTTTATCTAAAATTGTTTAAAAAGATGAATTTTAAACTTTTGACTAGTAAATATTAATATTTTTATTGCTTATTTGTTTTGTTGCTTATTTCCAATGTTTATATAGATACTATATATATATGAGCCACACAGAAGCCAAACCGATTAAGTCCAATTTTTAAAATTTTGCTAGTAATGTAATGTAAGGTAATCTGCAACATAAGAACTGAATAATGCACTTGATAATCTTAATATTGCAATGCAATATACATTTTTCTGTAATCAATAACCCTGAATTTAATACAAACTGTGAACTTTGGGCTTCATTTTCTCACTTTGTTTATATGTGGAGTTAATCGCTTTGGCTTCTGAGTGGCTCAAATATATAGGGTCATTTAGGGACATCTCGACACTTTGGAGATAATAATAAAAAAAAATCTCTTCGATAAGAGGTCTGCACCGTAGCTTTGCGTATAAAACTTCTCTATTGGAATAACCTGAGAGAGTAGTGTTGTAGTGTCAATCGAAAGTCAAGAAAATTCAAAGATTGAACAAAAAAATAAATATTAATACCCTTTCAGGTTCGTGCTTTATAGTTTACAATGCTTGAAGTATAAGATTGGCATTGATAATAAATGTGCAACGATAATAAATGTTAGCAATGGTTTCAATTTTTGGGGATTTGCAAATGACTGACTTTTGAGATCAGATATTCAAGAAGATGCCTGTGTGCTTAAATCGTATTCATAGTCGGTCAGAGTGAAATTCTGTCATCTGTTATAGAATTGTATAATTCAGGGAGATTTTGATAGCCAGTGATGGGGAGATCTCAAAAGTAAAATTCTCCCTTATTGACATACCGAGTTCTCCGTGATATGTATACTTCAAGTAATGTCTGAATAAAATACTTTATTTATTTATGTTAGAGCACAGCGCTTCTCTTGTACAATATATATATGTAGAGGCTGCGGAGAGGATCAGTTCGGTGTCTAGTGGTAAATTTTCTTTCGAGCAACAGGAAAAGTTCTTCTTTGGGCTTTTGAATAAAATCCTGTATATTTTACAAAAAAAGGTTTATTTACAACAAATAATTATATTCAAACTTCTTCACAGTTCAGGCACTAGTTCGTTCATAGGAGGCCGCTCAAAGCAACTTTGATTGGCGCTCGGGCAAATATCTATTTAGTTGATGATGGTCAAAGTGATCTGATCTCTAGTCAAATGTGATCTCCCTTAAATATATATATATCCAGGACCCTGCTCGGAGATAATTGGAGTGGGGGAAGGGTCGAGAGACTTCCGCTTCAATGTCGCCAAAGGACCTTCTTAGGGATGTTTAGGGGTGGGAGACCCGATGCATTTCCGCCTGCGTGTGATAATTGAGGACGAGAGGTATTTCCCCCCAGGATGTCTTCAAGGGTCTTTCCGCGAATGATTGGAGTGGGAGGCTCGAAACATTTGTTTTCGTGAAAGTATTTTCATTATGAGAAATTATTTCCGGATTATTTTCAAAGTTGTTTGTGAGTTTTGGAGCTCTTAGTTTCGGCGACCATTTTAACACCATTTTAAAGAGAGTTTATTTAGAAGAAATTTTTTTGGAATTCTGTGGCTTAGTCTTCTTTGACCAAGAATTACATAATAGAATAATATAAAATATCGATATATAAACTGAATTCTGATCACTGTGGTCATGGAGCATAGAGTAAAAATAAATATTAAAATAATAAGAAAATCAAAGATAGAAATCCTTTAGAATTTAATTTTGATGAGGTTTATTATTATATTTCTATCATTGTGTTAGTATATGAAGGAAGTATCTTTGTTGTTTTAGAAATGTATATTTCAATCTCTTTAAATGATATATAAAATGGAGTTATCTATTAACACACGTTATAAAGGAATTGAAATTTTCAAAACATTTAGGATAGAATGCATGTGGGTTCCAACGATTTCCTTTGAAATAGATTTAAATGTGTCTAAATCACAATGTTCATAATTACACATCAACGTTTTGATTATTATTAGAAAGCAACCTCTCAATATTTTCTTTTATTTATAAACCCATATTTATTAATTAAATCCTTTCCATTTTATTTTTATTAAATAAATACCTATCAACCATTAATTTGAAATAAAAATTTAATTAATATTGTCAATTTAACAAAGGATGAATATTCATTTGTTAAGAAATATATATAGATTTGTATTTTATAGATTAAATTGAAAATTATTAATAATTTTATCAAAAATATGATCATTATTTATTTTGTGGAATCTTATTGTATTATATAATTTTAATGTGATTATTTATATATAAATCGGATTAAATACTGTTGGAAATTTCAATATTAAAAATAATTGCGTATTAGTTAACAGGGCTTGAACGCTCTCTCCCTCCCCACAACTCTTATAAAGTGAGGTTTTTATATAAATTTTTATTTTATGAAAAAAGATTGATTATTTTCGATTTATTTGTATTAAATTGTAAAAAAATATAATTTTTTTTTAAATGCAAATACTATATTTTCGAATTTTTCTATTGTCAATTAAACATTCTATCTATTCTATGACTATGAATTCTTGGGCTCAACAATCACATTCCTAAGTCTCTTCCGCCCAATTCATATTCTCTATTAATTCTTTCATATCGGATATATTAACTTCTCTACGCATTCTTAACCCACCCACCTACTAGTCGTTTCCTAAATGGTTTTCCAATAAATAAACTTTTCATCATTCTTTCTTCTTCTCTTCGAACTAAATATCGAACCCATCCTAATCTTTTCGATTTTAAAATTATTATTATATTTTTGAATCCAGATATATTTTTAATTTGTTAATTTTAAACTGAAATTTAGTCATTAAAAAAATTATTAAAATAAGTTAAAAAAAAAATTAAAATGATAAGTTAAAATCGTTTAATCCTAGATGAAATTAGACACAAAATTGAAAAAGATGAAATGTGGTATTAAAAAATATGATAAGATATTAAAATAGATGAAAAGGGAATAGACTTTTGTTAGTAAGAGATATTTTAAACTTCTAAAGAATTCGAGAGCGATAAAAAATTCTATGAATATAAAGAGAATAGATTTATTATTTTTAATTCCTTTATGTATTAATTGTCTCACAATATTTGTCATTATAGTGATATGGCAGTGATTCTCAACCACTGTGCCGCGGGACTTTTGTGTGCCGCGAGATTATCAAAATGTGCCGCCAAATTTTACAAATGTAAAGAGGCTCTTAAACATTTCCGACTTTTTTTCCAATTTTTTTTAATATGGTCCTTAAAAAAAAGGTAAAATGTTTTTGATATCAGGCTCTTCAACATTTTCGACTTTTTTTAAATTTTTTCAATATGGTAAATAAGTAAATAACTTTTACACTTATCTTTTTCTTTGTGTGCCGCCAAATTTTAAACTGTTAAAAGTGTGCCGCGTTAAAAAAAAGGTTGAGAATCACTGAATTATGGTATAAAATTTTTACAAAAATAGAAAATAAAATTTATGGGTGAGTAAAAGGGAATATAGAAAATAAATATATAAGTGCTAAAGTTCCAATTTAAAAAAAAAATTTTAAATAAAATTAAAATGAATATATAAAAATGATTTTTCGCTGCATAAATATAAGGAAAAAATAAATAATAAATTGAATGTAAATTTGTTTGTTGCTAACAAATGGATGCACATAATGTCTGTAAAGAAGTCCTAAAGGATTATGGATGGGGGAAGGAGGTGCTTTTGAGTTATTTCCAATTGGCAAAGCTCTCAAGGGAATAGCAAGTAACTAAGAGCATGAAAACAAGAGTAAAAAGTATTTGGTATTCAGTTGAACGAGTGGTCTCTCTAGGTAATGAACATTATCGCTAACGACCCAAACCGGATTAAGAGCCAATTGCTCCTTGGAGAATGAGAATTCCATTCATTCGATATCTTTCTCTATTACATTCATTTTAATGAAAAAATTCTATTTCGTTAATCATATCAATAGCTCGTTTTAAGGAAATAAAAATAAAAAATCATATTCTCTTGAACGGTTAAAATTTTTATTTCCATTGATTGTCTTATTAGTCTTTCAAAAAAAAAACACACAACTATAAAAACTTATATAAGTATCTTAATATTCCATAGGAACCATTTTACTTTTTATTTCCAACTCATTATTTCAATTTTTTAGTTTGAGAGTTGAGAAATTATACTAAGATTAAACAGTTCAGCAGAAATCGCTAAACATTTTTTTTTATTTATTTATAAAAAAAGAGGCACCACAGGGTGGGAGGTAGCGTAGCTGTCTAACATTCTCGTAGTCCCGAGTTCAAGTCCCGGGCCTGTCAAAGAAATTTCTCTATGGGACGGAGTCAATCCAGTCTCCGGGATCAAAAAGCTACTTGATAAAAAGTAGCGCCTCCGATCAAGAAAATCAAGGTAAAGGTTATTTATAAAGGTTATTTATAAAAAGACCCTATCGATCAATCATTCAATTAGTCAATCAACTAATTTTATAATTGACCGAGAGAGAACACTAATTACCTACTTATACATAATAGAGAATAATATTTAAAAATTATAAAACATTTCCTATATATTATTTAATTTATTTAACCATGCAATTCATATAAATATATATATATATATATATATATATATATATATATATTGAGAGAGAGAGAAATTATTTTAAATTAGAAAATGAATTGGTGGACGACGTTGACTTATTGTTCTGTTTTCTCTTTTAGGATGTTCGACACGTCTAGTGCGGCGACGGGGATGAGCGCGGCTACTGGGGGTGGAAGCCTAGGGGGTGGTGTCTTTGCTGGTTTGGTGGTTGTGATGCTGGTGGCCCTTGCGGCTGCCCTCTGTCACCGATTTGGGATGTGGACGAGGGCAGTTGCCTGGGCGACCAGTACTAGAGAAGAAAAAGCATCATTGACGAGAGCACGAGGGCATTACAATGCCAACGGATACCTCGTGAGTACCTTAGCCAAATGGAATTGACTAACAAGTCATTCATTTATTAGTGACTAAAGTGACTAACATCTATTTATTTATTACTAAATATATATATATATTAGTATAATTAACATTTGATTAATAATTAAGAATTAAATCAGTTTTTCAAAATAATTGTGATATTACTATCAGTAAAATATAAATTTTAGATTAACAAACCAAAAATAACTTTTTCGAAAAAATTGAAGTTCTCTTTAATAAATATATTTATATAAATAACTGTCAATGATTTTATTCCTAGAATCGAATTCAAAATTAAGAATAGATAAACTTATGGTTTTATTTTAGGTTCATGGATTATTCTCAAAGATAGAAATTCATATTTTACTCTTGCTAGAATCTTAAATTAAATTTTTAATTTAAAAAAAAAAATGGAACTCTTCTGAAACTAAAAGCGGACAATGAATATTTTAGAGGAACCTAAAACAGAAATTTGGTTCAACGGCTTGGTTTCAAATTAAATAAATCAAAAATTTAATTTTCAATATCAATTATAAATTAATACTCAATTATCAATTATTTTATTATATTAGTTACTAGCTTTTCCTTCGAACCTAGACAATTAATTTTTAATTCAATAATGATTAGATATTGGTATAATTTATAACCTCAAATAAGGATATATAAGAATACATTTAATTTTTATTAAAAATCTAGTGTTCGTTTCAAGAAAGCTAGAATTTAATACCACTACCAAATTTTACTATCTCGCCAGATCATGGAAATTTTCGATGTCGAGATTTTGATGTTTTTATATGTTTTGAAGGTCCCTCAGTCATTTTCACGAAGGTTGAGAAAAATGTCTGTGTTTGTGTGTATTTGTGTGTATGTGGACAAGATTATGCAAAACGGTTGGAGCTAGAATAATGAAATTTGATACTCGGACATTATTCAAAATTCGTAGTTTTCTAACAACTTTTGAGAAATTAAGCTAATTTGGAAGAGAATCATTCATTACCTACCACATTTTCATTTTATTCCTCTAAACTGGTCGTAAAACTAAAATTTTATAGTTTTTCACATGATTAAAAATTGTATAAAATTGCTATATATAGAATTTCAGCTTGATTGAATCCCTGAAAGTACCGGAATTAATTTTTTAAATTTTGACTTAAAAATGAAGGAAAAAGTTTTATTTACGTTGAAAAAAATCCAAACAATGTTGATATTATTTGATCGGTTTCTTATTTCAATTAAAATTATGTTAAAAACCTTAAATCCTATGATTGGATAGAATAAAATTTTAATTAATTTCAAATATAGACAAAAGTTTAATTATCCAATTTTCCAAGATTTTTTTAACCAAAAGTCCCTTTGGCAAGAACACTTCAGAAGTGGTTCAGTGGTTCTTTAAACTATAGAAATTGTCGGTTTTAATTAATAAAAGAAGTTTAAAAACACGAAGTCGACCATAGAAAAGCTTAATTCTAAAAACAACTCACACAAAGATTTTTTTTAAGAATTATCAATAAATCAATTAAAATTCAATATGAACTTTTTTCTTTTATTAGTAAATTCTAAATTTATTCAGTTAAATCAACTTAACTACTCCAATATATTTTGGTAGGATGAAATTTTAAGAAATATCATTAATAATAATAATTAATAATTCTTATTTTAAGAAAATGATCTGCAATCCTGTCCGCTTTAAGTCCCTGTCCGCTATAAATGCCATTACCTTCTACATAATTTAAGAAATATGGAAGTATTTATTATATATATTAGCATTCATAATTTAAGGTTGAATTGCAAATTCGAGATTCTCGAGAAAAATTACTCCGATACTTGCTATCTACCACCCCATTAAATAAGATTAATAAATATCTACACAAAATATAAGTATGTTAAGAAAAAAATTAAGATGATACTTAAAATGGGTGAAGATTTCTCTCAAATGAAAAGAACGAAAAGAAGAATTGGTTTCATCAATTAAAAAATCGGGAATGTCCTCCCCTAAACTTTCCCGCATATAAATAGGTAATTAGGTTATTATTATTATGTTTTAACAACAATAAAAATAAACAAACTAATTAATTTAAATTATAAAGTAAAATGGTTTAACACTATTATATATATTTATAATCTACACCTAACGCTACTTGTATAGGTAAAATGTCACTTCCGGTATCAGATCATGATGAAATTTGGTATATGAATTTTTTTCATATTTTTAAATCTATATACAGAATATGAAGCAAATATCTCGAAGCAAACTGGTACTTTACTTGAAAGGTAAACGCAACCAGTGTAGGTAAAGTACCACTTCCGGTTAACCGATTTTGACGAAATTTTAAAAGAAATCTACAAACTGTGAATAATATCGGTCTACCAAATTTCGAAGTCCTAGCTTGATTAGTTTCTGAGTAAATTTGCTCACAGACAAACATTACATACATCCATACATCCATACATACACACACACCGACATAATTCGAAAAATGGTATTTTCCGACTCAGGGAGGTCTAAAACGTTAAGATCTATCGAAATGTCGAAGTCGAAATTTTTGACGATTCCAATACTTCCCTTATACGAAGTATGCGGGAAAGTAAAAATCGACCATGGAGTAGACTAAGAATTGTTGAAAAAATAATATAATAACAGATATTATAAATAAAATAGAAAAAATTAGTTGAGATAGCTCGAGACAGAAATGTTTGGTGAAAAACGACAAAAGTGAAATTTTTTATCAAATTATATTAACAATTTTAAAATTATTAATAATGAATGATTAATATACGATAAATGAATAAAGTAAGAACTTTTTATACATATCAATAAAATCACAATAACACCACACTTCATGAGATAAATATCTTAAAATTAAAATTCAAAATTACATGAAAACAATTTTTCTCTTTTCCAAAGTAAATTGTAATATTATTACTATAAATTATTATTGACTATATATAATAAGTATTATATTGATAATATTCTTATTTTTAAATAAAAAGACAATTTTCTTAAAAATAAAATCAAAAAAATAAAGGCTTTTTGATCCTTATTTATATTCCAAAATTAATATTTATCAAAAAATCATGAAATAAAAATGCCTTCTGATCGGTTTCATCTAAAAAACTTAAAAATCAATCTTAATTCATGAAAAAAAAAAACTAATCTGATAATTCACATTAATCTTAAAGACATTTTAACAGAAAATACGAAAAAATAATTCAAAAGAAAATGTGAATTTTGAATTATTTCGAAAAGCATTTATTTATTCATCAATATCCATTTTGTCACCTTCAAAGTAATTACCCTCAGATATATAATTCACTTATGCCAGGGCTTCTTTCAACCGTCGAAGCACTTCTGAAATGTGCTTTTCGGTATGGTCATCAGCTTGTTCCACGATTCCGACTTTATCTCATTTACTGTGGAAAATGCTTTCCTTCCATTGATTTCTTCAGTTTTGGGAATAGGAAAAAGTCACAGGGAGCCAAATCTGATGAATACGTTGGTTGAGGCATGATTAAGGTGTTGTTTTTCGACAAAAAATCACGAACAAGCAATGATGTATGTATGAGCTGGTGTATTATCGTGATGCTGAATCCATGATTTATTTTTCAATAATTCCGATTGCTTCATTGAACGTTGAATAACTTTCTTGTAGTATTCCTTATTAAGGGTACGGTCTATTTTCCAGCACTCATGATGCACCATGCCATTGTAATCGAAGAAAACAGTGAGCAAAACATTTACATTCGATCGAACTCGGGGTGCTGTTTTAAAGCACTTGTACCACTTATAAACATTTTTTTGAGACAAAGTAGACTCGCCAAATGCCACAGTCAACTTTTTAAGTTCGTTGGAGCTCTTTATTCCATTTTTAAAGCAAAATTTAATAGAAATTCTTTAAAAGATCAAGAACTCACAAAAACTTTTTCAGTTGTCAAAAACAAACTACTAACCCAAAATGGCTGATAATGTCAACAAAAAAATGAAAAAAATATGTGTACTAACATAAAAAAAATTTTTGATAATCGAATGTACACAGCCCGCTAAAATTCAAAATTCACCTTTTCTTGTGAACAGACCTCGTACATAATGTAATTATATACGTATTATAACTACGGTGGCCACCCCGTGACTCTTTTTAAGTTTATTATGGCTCAATTAAAAAATTTAAAGTTATCACAATTTAGAATGTATTAAACTGGAAAAAGACTACGTGATGACACTTATTTATTTACATAAAATTATTTAAAGAAAATTTAAAATTTAGTTATTTCTTAAAAATTTTTCATTTTTCAATATGGCTCTAAGTATCACCAAGTGTGGCCATCCCTGTATTATAACATCAGATATTTATATATAGGTCCTATATAAACTTCACTTGATTTGCAGCTAAATCGACTCAACCCAAAAGCGCATATACAAAGTCTTATTTTTTTGAAATGGCTAAGTCGAGTTTAAAATCCCTTGAAAAATGATTTGGAATTTTTCTTGAGTTTAAACACAAAATTATTTCTTCTCATTGGCAGATGTACGAGGACAGGTCAAGTCCGTGACTTTTTGAATATCCCGTCTCTTAGATAAAATGACAACTCCTGTCAACAGGCAACTATGAGCTGGCTCCTGTCGAAATTTGAACCAGCTGGGTCTATTAATCTTTGCTTGGCATCCATTAATAGCAGACTACCTAGTGATTTGAGAAGAAAATGGAAAAAAGTAAATTTCCATCAAAATTCATGAATTGGAAAACTAATTCATCCTCTCTATTCTCCGAATTTAGCCCCGAGTGACTATTTCTTGTTTCCAAACCTGAAGATTTGGCTCGGCGGAAAGAGATTTGACTCCAACGATGAAATCATCTCACAAACAAATGCCTAATTTGATGTCCTCGACAAATCTTATTTTTTGAAAGAGATAAAAAAATTGGAGTAACGTTCGATGAAGTGTATAGAGCTCAAAGGAGACTACGTTGAAAAATAAAATAATTTTTTTATTCAAAAACCTGTGTTTCATTCAAAAAGTAACTGACTTTTTAACCTACCTTCGTACATTTCAAATTAAATAAAACTTTCATATTTATTATTTTATTTACATACGACAAGTTTATTTAAACAGATTTTCAAAATATATTTGCAAGGTAAACAAAACTATCATATTAATTTATAGCAATAAATTTATTAAAAATATATAGTATCTGATAAAATAATTAATTTTTTTACACTGTGTTTACAAGTTTATTATTATTTGATCTATTAAACAAATTAAAATTATTTTTTTAATATTCTAATTTTATTGCACTTACTCTTATAGTATAAAACTAAAATATTTTAAATAATTAATTTTTTAATACCGTTTTAATAGATTATTTAATATTTTAACATTCTTTTTATTATAAATCCCCCACACCCAGAAGGAGATGTTCTAGGTCAGTGGTTCTCAAACTTATTTAGGTTACCAGCCCCTTTTCAGAAAAACAATTACTCAGCGCCCCTGAAATTTAATTTATAATAATTAATTTTTTTAATAGCAATTAAACATAAATATATAATTATGAATTCCCTTTTCATAGATTATATAAAATAAGATTAAAAGAAAGTGGGAAATATAACAAATATACATATATATTTTAAAAGGCGCCACAGGGTGTGGTGGGAGGTAGCGTAGCTGGCTCACAATTTCGTGGTTCCGGGTTCAATTCCGGGCATGGCAAGGGAATTTCTCTAGCTGGGGTCTATGGAACGGCGTCAACCTAGCCTCCGGGATCAAAATTGGGAAAGCTACTTAATAAAAAGTAGCGCCTCCGAACAAGAAAATCAAGGTAAAGGTTGATAGAACACATAATTGATATAGCCGACTTGATAGGCGTTGTCCTTGCGTAGGATGTACAAAAGTCAGAGGTTTTTTATATATATATGTTTTAATTAATTCTACCTAAATAGTAAAAACGTTTAAAAGATTACATTATATATTATATTAAATATTACAAAAAAATTAAAAGTGATATACAATTATTTTTTTTAATATAATTATTTTAATATAATAAATTAAATACTAAAAAAATTGATTATTCAATAAGGCCTCCTTCTCTCCTCATTAAATAAGCTCTTCCAAGCTTAGATTTACGGAATTTGGAAAAAGAAATAGAAAAGAAAAAGTTAGCTTTTTTAAAAAATACTGCTTTTGGTCTGTAAGCTTCTTTGAATCATCTGACAGTGTCTTTAATTTTTTGGTTTTTGAAATGAAACCTCCACATTCGGGAAGAAAGAAAGAAAACGTACCTTCCTAAGGGGGTGCATGGTCTACACTAATATGGGTGAATACAAAAGACCCGACGCTCAAAAGGTAACTAATAATTTGTTCCTTCAGACTATTCCCATTTCGGAATTGTGCTACCTTTTACCTTACATTCGATCCATCTCAATTATGCTCTCAGCAATACAAAAAGGTAGAATTTACACCTGGCGTGCAATTAATGCAAGTCATCCCCTTAATATTGGCATGACACTTGTTTTATCCACCCACACATTTTTATTTATTAATTTTAATCTAATCTATAGATTAGTAGAATGAGAACATACACCCAGTGGTGTACCTAAAATTTTTGCCGCCCGAGGCGATCTCCGGTTTGCCGCCCTTTTTATTATAAGTCAATCAAATAGTGGTTTTTATAAATTAATACACATAAATAAATTATTAAGTTATTTAATTAATATTAATTAATACACAGAGTAAATTTTTTTACACATATTTGTATGCACTCGTAAACATATTTATATAATATTTACTCTTCTAGCTTTCATACTAGAAAAATCGTGTATAATGCTCTCAAAATTTATATTTATATTTTTTCCGCCGGCCCTGCTTTTCAAAAGAAAAATCGATAATTTAAAAAAATATAGGTATATCATTTCAAAGTAATTATATAAACTTTTCAAAAGAAATGACATTTATAAACTGATATCAACAAATTTTAGTTAGGAAAAATTGCCGAACAAAATCGTAAAGATGCGTTTACGAATTCAATGAATTTTAATGAATACAATAAAATAAAATTATTATCTTGTTCTTGGAATTAGAATTCAAAATTTACACTAAAATGCATTTATATACACCGAGGAATAATATTTGAAATCATATAGTTAATCATAATTTATATAAATCAAATAGTAAACTTATAATAATCATAATAATCATTTATTATTCAAGAAAAAAAAAATAATTATGAAATGAATAAGTTGCTTTTAACAACTAAAAATAAATATAAAAAATGCCGCCCCAAGATAAGTGCCGCCCGGTGCGGACCACACCCCCCCTTGGTACGCCACTGCATACACCCCTCTATAGAAGTAGGAGGAAACCTGAAAATCCCAAAATAAAACAACAAAACACATATATACAAAAGATAGACACCCCCCTCCTCCTCCTCCTCATCGGCATAACGCTAAACTGATCTACCAATTCTAAGTACCTTTATCTCTTCAGACTCCTTTATCAATGCTGATTCTTGAAAGATGTGCTCTGAAAATCCCCTGATATGAATAAATTTGATAATGAGCTTAATATATTTCTCTATAATCTCCTAATCCTCTTCCAAAACAAAAAAATAAAATCAATTAAATCAATTTAAATTCAATTATACTTACAATTATGTATGTGGTAAACTTTACTTGAAATATATTACATTTGGAAATTAATAAAATTTATACTTATTTGAAAATGTGCCAATATTAAACTTTTAATTTTAAATTAAATGACGATGATTACTTACATTTGATGAGCTGTATATAGTTTCTTTCATCATCATCATCATCATGAATGAAAAGAAACATAAACCTGAAATCAAAGTAAAAATAACATATTAGATTATAAAATTTTAAAATAATTAAATAAATTTAAATTAAATTAAAAATCAAATAATAATAATAAATATTAACCTCTGAGTTAATATTATTAGCCTATCTGTAATTCTGATATATAAGCTATATTATTGTAAAGTTTCATTAAAATTCATTCAGTAGTTTTTGCGTGAAAAGCAACAGACAACATATAAGATATTCCCAACCCGAAATTGCTTTGAGATTTATATTTTTGAAATTCGCTTTTTACACAGACTTTGGAATTGAAAAATTGATCTTTCGGGGCATCAACTCATTTCAATTAAAGTAATTAATTATTAAAAATACAATAACAAAGGATATTAAATCAAGCATTTCAATGATCCAAATGTCATCTTATTTATAAAGATAATTATTTCATTATTAATTTAATTTTTAATTTTATTAATAAATAGTTTTGATGTGTGAAATTACAGGATTTTTCAGTGAGAATACCTATAGAACATTTTATGTAATATTACTAAAATTAATTCATAAAAACTGTCCCATGTAATATTTTCGAAATGTGAATTTAAAAATTGATTCAATAAATAAATAATTATTTTCGAATAATACGCTATTGATGGAATATGTTCGTAGTGTCGAACTCCCATTTATTACCCCCTACTCATATTGGGAAAACCCAATTTTTTGAAACCGGGCACTTACATGTCGTCGTATAGGTATTGTTCTATCTTTTTACTATCTAGCCATTTTCGATGTCGAGATTTTGATGTTTTTATACGTTTTGAAGGTCTCTGAGTCCTTTTCACTAAGTTTGAGAAAAATGTCTGTGTGTGTATGTGTGTATGTAAACGAAAACTGTTTGAGCAAGAATAATGAAATTTGGTACACAGGCTTCAAAATTCGTAGTTTTCTATCAAATTTTGAGAAATGTAGCTCATCCGGAAGTGGGTCATTAGTCATTAGTCATTACCTACCACTTTTTGAATTTTTACCGACCGACGATAGTAAGGGAGGTATTGTTTTCACACCAAATTTCACATGTGGAGATTTTTACATATCTCCACGAATCATGCATTTTCTAAACAGAAAAAAGTATTTTTAGCATGATGTCTGTCCGTCCGTCCGTATAGATGTGTACAGCCTGAACGGCTCAACCGATTTTGATGAAATTTGGTATATTTACTTAATGCATCAGTGGGATGAATTGATCAACTTTTGGTGTATATCCGGAAACCGGAAGTGGTAGTATTAGCGATCGACGATAGGAAGGAAAGGGTTATTTTCACACCAAATTTCACATGAGGAGATTTTTTTATATATCACCACGAATCATGCACTTTGTATTGGTTTTATCCTCGAGAAAAATCATATTTATTAGTTTTTACTTGATTTAAAATTATATGACGTCATCCAGCCATTCATGACGTCACAGCCTGGTCTTACATATATATTATAAATAAAATAAAATTAAAAATATTTATGTTATATTCATATTTGTTTTTTATTACATTAATAGATATATTAAAATTATTTTAAATTGTTTCTGTAGCTGGAAATTAATTTTTCAAACCGTCGGTCGGTTCGGACCTGGCCACAGGTCAACTTATTTTCCTCTAAACTGACCGTAAAAATAAAAATATTTGTTTGGAAGTTTTTCATATGATTAAAAATTGTATAAAACTTCTATATATAGAATTTCAGCTTGATTGATGCGCTGAAAGTACCGGAATTAATTTTTTAACACTGCAAATCACGCGCCAGCACGTGACGTCGTGAAATCAACAAAGAGCCAAAGACACGCTGGTTTAATAAATATTATTTATTAATTTTAATTTATAATTTTTTATAATTAATTAAATATAATTTAAATATAATATATGTTAATTAATCCAATTTACATTTGCGAGATAGTCGATTGGAGACCCTCCAGAGTTTTTTTATACATTTCAAATAAATATTATTATCAATTTGTTCAACACATTTTTTATGAATTCTTGTTTTCTTTATATAAAAACAAAAGTTAAAAGTTTTACTGTTTCCAAGAGAATGAGAATTAAGCACCACTAAGAAAATCAATATTTTAATTTAATATAAATTTTATATATAATATCATTTTTCACAATAAGATGAGTTCTATTCTAACAAGCCAAAAGAAAAATATGATTCTCATTGGAAGAAAAAAAAGTAAAAGAACATGGAAAAGGATTTTCATAACGGGCAGCAAAACAACCCAAAAGAACAGAGCACATCATTAGGAGAACGAGGTTCCCTATGGAATCCATTCTCGTTTCAATTTTCCTCGGATTTGGTTAACATTGGATGCCAATTACTTTATATCAATAATATGATATTATGATATGATACAAGCATAAAGATAATTGACAAGGACAAAATATATATATATATAATTTTATTTCTACTTATCTTTTGAATCAATTAAATAATTTAAAATTCAATGGAATATATATTTAATATGTTACAATTAATTTGTTCTATTTTTTAGTTTTATATAATTATAATATAATAATATTATTGTAATATGTTTATTTTAGAATAAATTAAAATATTTAAAGTATTTAATTCTATAATTTTAAACATAAATTTATTTTAAAGTAACAAGTTACAATTTTTTTTTCTTTTTTTGGAAAATAAGAATAATAAGCTGGAGTGTCTTCACTCGACTATCTCGCAAATTTGAATTGGATTAAATAACATACAGGGTCCGCCATGTAACATTTTTTTTGTTAAAAATGCAATAAAACAAAAGCGGTTGGATGAATTTTCAAAATTATTTTTTCATAGTGAAGTATAGCTATAGACCTTCCGATTATTTATGAAATACTATTTCATTCAAATGGCTGCCTCGGCTGGCCTTGCAGAACGCCATTCGGTCGGTCCAATTTTTGAGTATACGGCTCTTTTTTAGCTATGGCTGCAGGAATGTTGTCCTTCAAAGCTTGAATTGTCTCTGGTTTGTCTGCATAACATTTGTCTTTGACGGCTCCCCACAAATAATAGTCTAACGGTGTCAAATCGCAGCTCCGAGGCGGCCAAACGACATCAGAATTTCTGCTGTTAATTCGGTCTCTAAAAGATCGATTGTAAGTTTAGCTTTGTCACACGGAGCGCCGGTTTGTTGGAACCAAATGTTGTTCAAGTCTTCCTCTTCAAGTTTCGGGAACAACCAAACAGAAATCATGGCGCGATGGCGGTCGCCATTAACTGTAAAGGCGGCTCCTGCCTCATTTTCAAAGAAAAATGGCCCAATGATGCCGCCAGACCAAAATCCGCACCAAACCATCACTCTCTTAGGATGCATTTTCTTCTCCATGAAAACGTGTGGGTTATCCGTCCCCCAGATGCGGCCATTTTGTTTGTTGAAGTATCCTCCAATATGGAAATGCGCCTCATTCGAAAAGATGATATTTTGGCCAAAGTCGGCGTCTTCTTCAATGGCGTACTACAAGGCCAGCTGAGGCAGCCATTTGAATGAAATAATGAAACTATGAAAAAATAAATTTGAAAATTCATCCAATCGTTTTTGTTTTATTGGATTTTAACAAAAAAAATGTTACAAGGCGGACCCTGTATATTATATTTAAATTAAATTTAATTAATTATAAATTATAAATTAAAAAATATAAAAAGCAAAATGTGCAGCATCGTACACGTGGCGGAAGTGAAACTTCTTACAATCTAGAGAATAAGAGAAATTTTAGTTGAGAGTGTGAGTGAGAGAGAAATAGAGAAAAATAAAGGGATCATTTCGAAAGACATATAACAGTATAAAATTTTCGTAACAAATATTCGCTTTATTATTATTATTATCTACTCTATCATCATATCTACATTGCCTGTACTATTGTCGGTTGGTGATTCAGTTGGTAATACTGATATTAATGGCTTGTGATAACTAAAATAAGATATATATGTTCGTGATTCGATATTTTCTATATAACGTGTAAAAACAGCATCTATTGTAGTTCCAGATTTTGTTGTTGATTCCTTGGGATCGTTATTTATAAGCAGACCAAATGTTTCTCGAAGAAAGTTGATCAACGGCAACGAATCATCAGATCCAAAATTTACATTAAAATCTCCCCCGAGAATTAGAGGGATTTTATCTTCGCCTCGTTCAAGTGCATTTGCACCTGTGTGGCTATAAACCAGTAGTGAACGGTGTATGAAATAAATAATATCGTCTAAATTTTGGTCGTTATTTTTTTTCGGCATAGTGAAATCTGTGGAGTAGAGAAAAGCAGTTTTAAATGCAATAATAATTTTAAATTGATTTAGTAGTGTTAAAGTAATGTTGAGATTCGGATAAATAACGTGAATGGTCATCGACGCACATAACTGTATGTGTTGGCGTGTGAATCGCCGACCATGTTCACACACACAATTACATGCGTCGGTATGCGTGCACGCTGTATATTTGACTTGAGAATTTTCGTCAACGTACTCGCGCGCATGCGCGTCATGGACTTTGGTATGAGTGGGGATTAGAACGAAAGACCGCACAAAAGGGAGACGCAGATAGCCTCTTTCTCATTCTCACTCGTTATACCTATATCTTTTTTCTCACTTGCGTTACGAAATCTCAATTTTTCAATTCACTCTCCATTCTCAACCAAATGTCAGGACGCCGCTAAAGAAGTTTCACTTCAATAATATTTATTAATCCAGCGCGTCTTTGGCTCTTTGTTGATGGCACGACTTCATATGCTGGCGCGTGATTTGCAGTGTTAAAAAATTAATCCCGGTACTTTCAGCGCATCAATCAAGCTGAAATTCTATATATAGCAGTTTTATACAATTTTTAATCATATGAAAAACTTTCAAACAAATATCTTTATTTTTACGGTCAGTTTAGAGAAAAAAAATCAAAACGTGGTAGATAATGACCCACTTTCAGATGAGTAACATTTCTCAAAACTACGAATTTTGAATAATGCGAGTATACCAAATTTCATTATTCTAGCTCAAACAGTTTTTGCATAATCTTCTCTACATACACATATACACACACAGACATTCTTCTCAACCTTAGTGAAAATGACCCAGGGACGCATAAAAACATCAAAATCTCGACATCGAAAATTTTCTAGCGAGATAGTAAAAATAAGCTGGAGTGTCTCCACTCGACTATCTCGCAATTTGAATTGGATTAAATAACATAATATATTATATTTAAATTAAATTTAATTAATTATAAATTATAAATAATAAATATTAAACCAGCGCATGTTTGGTTTTTTATTGATGGCACCATAGCACGAGTTGGCGCGTGAGATTTGCAGTGTTAAAAAATTAATTCTGGTACTTTCAGCGATTCAATCAAGCTGAAATTCTATATATAGCAGTTTTATACAATTATTAATCATGTGAAAAATTATCAAACATATATTTTTATTTTTACGGTCACTTTAGAGGAAAAAAAATCAAAACGTTGTAGGTAATGACCCTCTTCCGGTTGAGCTACATTTCTCAAAAGTTGATAGAAAACTACGAATTTTGAATAATTCCCATGTACCAAATTTCATCATTCTAGCTCAAACCGTTTTTGCGTAATCTTGCCTACATACATACACACACACACACACACACACAGACATTTTTCTCAACCTTAGTGAAAATGATTCAGGAACCTTCAAAACGTATAAAAACATCAAAATCTCAACATCGAAAATTTTCGTGATCGCAATACTATCTCTGGCGAGATAGTAATAATAAGATATTCTACAATTGGCTAATCTCCAATAGATAACGGATTGAATGCCGTTAGTTATCATCATTCTATGAATAGCTCAGCTATTCTTTACAAAGAAGTGGACACAATTATTTACCGGGGTCATGTTTATCTCTCACGTCTTGGCACCAAGAATTTACTGGAGTCACTTGTTATACTGTCAACCCATCTTAGGTTTGTGTTCATCAACTCTTGAATCGTAAATCTTGCCTAAGAGGATTTTTTCGATTTTCATTCATTGCGCCTACGCAACAATCCAGCAAAATTTACTTTGATAAATCGTTTTGATTCCTTAATTAAAATAGATAGCTGATGTGTGTGCTGAGAGTAAACAATTCGGCTTTAAAAAAAGAGGATGTTATACGAAAATTTGCAAATTGAATAAAACAAAAAAAAAATATTAGTCTTCTAAAACTGATTTTAAGTATTTCTGTTAAGTAAATGTTATTATTGAATAATAATTATTATATTGCTATAAACTTTCAAAATGAAAATCTACCCTGGAATGCTTGAGAATCCGTTGAAAAAAAATTAATCGGAGCAATACAAAAGGAGTTAGTTATTTGCAAATAGAATAAAACAAAAAAAAAATTCATTATAATTATATTAAGTAAATGTTATTATTAAAGTAATGTTTTTAAAATATATTTATTACAATTATTATATTAATTAAAAATTTCTCTTTTAATGTTATAAATTATTTTGAATTTTTTCAAAATGAAAAACAACTCAAAATTTATCCGTTAGATGGAGTGAATGAAAATTCAAATATTAAAGCAATTAATCGATAATTAATTTAAAATTAATTATTTATAATTCAATTATATTTCTTCCAATACTCTGAAAAAAGCATAATTGATTGCTAAAATGTCAGTTTTATCTCCAAATAAATAATTTTTCACTTAACTGAAAATTATACAATCTTTTAACTCCCAATATTCCTTCTAAATAAAAATAAATTTACAAAACCTTTTTTTTCCTCTTTAGTTCTGGAATAGAGCCTTCAGAGGCGCTGAAAACAATATTTCAAAAATTAACATTGTGTTTCCGAGTCTTATAGTTATTGTTTGCGCCTAACATGTTGTTTAGATTGATGATAAGATGATCACCAATGTTAAGCAGCATCGGGCAAGGTTAGTACCCGGTAGGGTAGTGTTTCTCAACCTGGGCGATTATTTGACTATACGATTTTAGGGGGCGATAGTTATTTTTGGGGGGGCGAAATCACATTTTCAACTCTAAATAAAGCTAAGATGATTTTGCGAACAGGCTTTTAAACATTTCCGCTTTTTTTCAATGTTTTCCAATATGGTTCTAAAAAAAAAATAGGTCAGATGATTTT
Organism: Labia minor; assembly: GCA_963082975.1. NCBI lineage: Eukaryota > Metazoa > Arthropoda > Insecta > Dermaptera > Spongiphoridae > Labia > Labia minor. The sequence continues at coordinate 34,897,809 of OY720345.1, forward strand.
GCGATCAGGCTTTTTAAACATTTCCGCTTTTTTTCCAATTTTTCCTACCTTATATTAGGGTTTATCATGCAATTTTTATCTGTTAAAATTTATAGGGGGGCGAATTATGAAGCCGGCCTTACGAAGTGGGCGTTTGGTCCAAAAAGGTTGAGAACCACTACGGTAGGCTAACCAGACAACGACCACATGATATATTTTATTTTTCTCCTTTAGTTCTGGCCTCCAGAGGCGCTAAAAACAATGTTCAAAAATTATTGCATTGTCTAACTTCGTTTCAGTTCGGCAGACTTCGGCTCATTGTTAGGTTTATTTTCCTTACGGAATTTCTTGATTCGGTCGCCGCGCTCAAAGCCCGCGATAGCTTAAAAATATTTTTTATGCAACCATACCAACTTATATAAATTGAAGTCATTTAAATAAAATCGGTTGCATTATTTGCATATGATATTTTCTAATTATATTTAACCTCTAATAAAATTTCAATATCTCAAAATTAAAATAATTTAATCACATAATTAATGAATATTCATTTCTTTTTATTTCAGATCCATTCCGATTCCGATATTCAATTAACAAATACAGGAAGTTTTAAACGTTTCGAACCCGTAGATTTTTTTCCTATTTCTCCCCCTCCATCAGCAAATATTGGTCCAATTCCACCGCAACCGCTTCGGCCAGCTCCACCAAGACCACCGCCCCCTGTCAGAACCCCATCCTCCCCAATGCCATCCCCAGCACCGACAAGTTCAACATCGTTGGAAATTCAGGGTGATGGATATGAAACAAACGAATTGAATAGAACACAAGAGTACTGTTTACCTATAAATTCTCAGTCAAATACTACGACTAAAATCAAGCAAGTGCCCTCAATCGACATGGAAGAAGATGTCAATATTGGTAAGTTCTTGATTTATAATTACTTATTTAATTATTCATAATTAGACAATATTAACACTTATTTTAGCTTTCGGATTATTTGGTCAAATTTTTCTTTAAAATGGGTAATTGAAATAAAAAATATATTTTTTTAATTTTAATTTTTTTTTTTAATTTTAGGTGTATTTTAATAAAAAAAAAGAAAAACTTCTGATTTATTTTTACTGATAAAAAATAGATTTTATTATATTTCAGAATTTACAATTAAATTATTTTTTTTTTTGTTTTAAAGTTTACCTCTTATTAAAGATTTTTTTTATTATACATTACACATGAAGGGAAATGGTTAAGTTGCTAAATCATATATAAAAAATCTGGAGTGTCTCCACTCGATTATCTCGTAAATTTGAATTGGATTAATTAACACACACATATATTATATTTAAATTAAAATTAAATAATATACATATACATATTAAACGAGCGCGTGTCTGGCTCTTTGTTTATGGCACCACGTCACGTGCTGGCGCGTGATTTGCAGTCGTGTTAAAAAATTAATTCCGGTACTTTCAGGGCATCAATCAAGCTGAAATTCTATATATAGCAGTTTTATATAATTTTTAATAATGTAAGATAGTCACAGATTGCACTCGTATTTATATTTGGAAAGGACGTGTGACAACTCGGAATTTTTTCTCATATTTGATTAAAATAAAAATATTCTAGTCTGAAAATATAATAAAACAAGTTACTAATTTATCAGAGAAAATAAAACATTAAATGATAGAAGGTAGGGTAGCGCAACGGTAAAACATATATTGTCGCCTATATGGCGACGTTCGAGTGCTAAGGGATAATAATTTTTTGTAAATAAAAATAAATTTAAAAAAACAACTAAGCCCCCCACCCGCCCGCTTTTTCGTCAATTAGTTATTCTTATCATAGCCAGGAGGAGCTAAATAAGGTTTCAAAAGTTAACATGGTCGCGTCAAGTCTGTTATATGGTTTGTGGTTTAAATAATTCACCAAAGTTTTCTTTTGAAACTGAATCGTTGCCACAGACTATCATTGCTATCTTAAAGACGAATATTTGGTTGTTATTTTGATTTACAATCAAAATCAAAATTTAAAACCTGTATTTAAAACGTTTATATTAATTATTACCTATAGAATATCTTTTATAATTGATAATAGATTAATCAATTAAAAATGGACCTTATTTCAGAAGAAGACAGAAAATATCCAATATATATAGGTAATTTTTATTTCAATGTTTTTTTCATCTAAAGTAATGTTAATTGTCACTAAAATGGTAATTATACAAAAATGTTACTCCAACATAAATTTGAATAAAACTTTACCAGGTCATTCGTATTTTTATTCTAATAAACTTTTCTTATTAAATTTTTGCGGATACTCCAAGTTTAAGGGATAAAAACTTAAAATTTACATATACATTGTAGCGTCGGTTAAATTTAAATTATTTTGTAAAAAAATTAAATATTTGTATAATAAAAACTAAATTAAATATTATATAAAATAAAAAATATTATTTTAAATATATATAAAAAAAATAAAAAATATTCTATAAATATAAAAAATATTTTTTTAAGCAGAATTAAATATTATTTTTAAATGGGATTAAATATTATTTGAATAAAAATAAAATATTTTTTATAGCTAAAATTAAATATTTATTTATTTCGTTAACAATTAATGATAATTTTTATTTCTGTTTTTTCATCGAAAGTAATGTTAATTGTCTCTAAAATTATTTTTTTTTAATATTATTTGTAGTGATATTCCTTAAATTGAATTATAAAATACTTTGATATATTAAAATAACAAAACAATTCTTTTTTAGGTCCTCTATATTCTTGTGTATATTGCCATACGAATTTTATAAGTGAGGAATTTTTATGTAAACATCTAAAAAAATGTTTTCATAAAATAATATTTTCAATATTCAAAAATGATGTAAAACTTAAAAAGGATACAGAGAAATATTTAGACGAAAAATTTAAAGAAGAAACTGATTCAATCCAAACAGAAGACAGGCCTTTTCAATGTAATTATTGTAAAAAGAAATTTAATCAAAAATCAAGTTTAGATAAACATTTATTAATTCATTCAGGAGAAAAAACTTTTGTATGTAATTATTGTGAAAAGAAATTTAAACTGAAATCAAATTTAAAAACACATTTATTTATTCATTCAGGAGAAAAACCTTTTGAATGTAATTATTGTGAAAAAAAATTTAATCTGAAATCAAATTTAAAAACACATTTATTTATTCATTCAGGAGAAAAACCTTTTGAATGTAATTATTGTGAAAAAAAATTTAATCAAAAATCAACTTTAGATAAACATTTATTAATACATACAGGAGAAAAACCTTTTGAATGTAATTATTGTGAAAAGAAATTTAATCAAAAATCAAGTTTAGATAAACATTTATTAATACATACAGGAGAAAAACCTTTTGAATGTAATTATTGTGAAAAGAAATTTAATCAAAAATCAACTTTAGATAAACATTTATTTATTCATTCAGGAGAAAAACCTTTTGAATGTAATTATTGTAAAAAGAAATTTAATCGGAAATCAAATTTAAAAACACATTTATTTCTTCATACAGGAGAAAAACCTTTTGAATGTAATTATTGTAAAAAGAAATTTAATCGGAAATCAAGTTTAGATAAACATTTATTTATTCATTCAGGAGAAAAACATTTTGAATGTAATTATTGTGAAAAGAAATTTAATCTGAAATCAAATTTAAAAACACATTTATTTATTCATTCAGGAGAAAAACCTTTTGAATGTAATTATTGTAAAAAGAAATTTAATCAAAAATCAAGTTTAGATAAACATTTATTTATTCATTCAGGAGAAAAACCTTTTGAATGTAATTATTGTGAAAAAAAATTTAATCAAAAATCAACTTTAGATAAACATTTATTAATACATACAGGAGAAAAACCTTTTGAATGTAATTATTGTGAAAAGAAATTTAATCAAAAATCAAGTTTAGATAAACATTTATTAATACATACAGGAGAAAAACCTTTTGAATGTAATTATTGTAAAAAGAAATTTAATCCGAAATCAACTTTAGATAAACATTTATTAATACATACAGGAGAAAAACCTTTTGAATGTAATTATTGTGAAAAGAAATTTAATCAAAAATCAAGTTTAGATAAACATTTATTAATACATACAGGAGAAAAACCTTTTGAATGTAATTATTGTGAAAAGAAATTTAATCAAAAATCAAGCTTAGATAAACATTTATTTATTCATTCAGGAGAAAAACCTTTTGAATGTAATTATTGTGAAAAAAAATTTAATCGGAAATCAACTTTAGATAAACATTTATTAATACATACAGGAGAAAAACCTTTTGAATGTAATTATTGTTAAAAGAAATTTAATCAAAAATCAAGTTTAGATAAACATTTATTAATACATACAAGAGAAAAACCTTTTGAATGTAATTATTGTGAAAAGAAATTTAATCAAAAATCAAGTTTAGATAAACATTTATTAATACATACAGGAGAAAAACCTTTTGAATGTAATTATTGTCAAAAGAAATTTAATCAAAAATCAAGTTTAGATAAACATTTATTTATTCATTCAAGAGAAAAACCTTTTGAATGTAATTATTGTGAAAAGAAATTTAATCAAAAATCAAGTTTAGATAAACATTTATTAATACATACAGGAGAAAAACCTTTTGAATGTAATTATTGTGAAAAGATATTTAATCAAAAATCAAGTTTAGTTAGACATTTATGTTTGAAAAATAAGCTTAATAATATAAATATTTTCTTTGAATATAGCTTATATATATCATATACTCTATAGCAGCGGTCGCCAAACTTTTTGACCTCACGGACCAGTTAATTCATATTTTAAATCCCGCGGACCACTAATAGGATTTTTTAAGTGTTAAATATATTTATAAATAAAAATTGTGATCAAAGAATACATAAACATTGAGTTTTTATAACTTATCACGTATAGTTATGAATTGAATCATGTTTTAATGCATCTTAAAACATAACTTAACATGATGAGTAAGTATATTCCTCATTTTTCTGCGGACCAGCGAAATTTTCTCGCGGACCACCACTTTGGCAACCTCTGCTCTATAGAACAAATTATAGTTTGAATCTTTAAAAATGTATTATTTGGTCCATTAATAAATAGATTATTACTAATTATCTATTAAATTTAAGAATCCTATCATTTTATTATTCATATGTTTATTTATTTTTTATTTATACAAGTCTAAAATATGTCTATGATTCTTTCAATTTACTAATCTATAATTGTAAATAAAATAGAAACTATAAAAATCCTTATTTTAATTCATACAGGTGAAAAACCATTTGAATGTAATTATTGTGAAAAGAAATTCAATCAAAAATCAACATTTATTAATATATAATGTTTGAAAAATAGGCTTAAAAATGAAAACAAGATTTTCTTTAGCACAACAATAATACAACAGAAAAAATAATTGGTTTATATATTTTAACCTTTGATAATAATTTCCCGTTTGCAACCTCGATTTAAATTCTTTGCAAATATTATTCTCTCTGATACTAATTATATATATTTTGTCTTATCACTATTCATTTCAAACCCCATCACTTTTCCTGCCTCGATTAATTTTTTTATGCTACTTTAAATGTTATTAATTTATTTAAAAAAAAAACAAAGTAAACAAAATAAAAATAAAATATAAAGAAATTAGCACAACACTAAACTACATAAAAATAATATTAAAAAATATATATTAAAATCTTACGTGAAAATCCAATTATGAGATCAAATTTTCTTAATTAAAATGATTTACTCACATAATCTTAAAAATTAATAGTATTAAATTATAGCCGTAATGTGAATGTTTTCAAAGTTTAAAAGGCCAATAATAACAATTGAGATATTCTAAATTTCAATAGGGGGCAGTATGGCTGAGTGGGTAGAGTACTAGATTTTTACACAGGAAGCCTGAGTTCGAATCCCAGCATAGAACTCAAGATTATATATTTATTTAATTAATTTAATTTAATAATTTAATTAATAAATATAAAAATTTAATTCAATTTAACATCGGCTGCCCCACCGAAGAAGGCAAGGGGAAACCACTTCGGTCAAATTTTCCCATGAACACCCTATGACTCCTGTGGAGTTATTAGGGCCACGACACTTCCGCTAGGAAGTTATCGACAACGAAGAAGAGAAATTTCAATATATATATATTAATAAATTAAATTAATAAAAATAATTTATAGTTACAATTCAATAGTCGTTGATTTTGAGAACTCGACTTACACTCAACGCTTGCTTTTATACCCTATAGTGGACACTGGGGGTGGCAATTTGGGTTTTCCCAATAAGGAAGAGAAAGCGGATTCCCCTACATGGCCTCCCCTCCGAGCCCCTAGTAGGGATTAATTTAATTATTTATTATATTTTAAAGGAACAAATCGATAAAATTGATGAAAATTCAAATTTTATATATAGTTTTTTATATATGTTAATTTATGCACAAAAAATTAATTGACAAAATTATTAATTTAATAAAATAAAATTTAATATTAAAATTTAATAAAATAAAATTCAATTTAATAAAATATTAAAATAATAAAAATTAATAAATTTGTAAAAAAGTATATAATACTTAAAAAAAATGTGCCTTTGCGAGTTTCGAACTGATGGTCCAAAGTCATAAGATGACGCTCTAGCTCACATACCTACGAACCATTCTTGTTTGCAAGTCTCCTATTAGGATTTATATAGATGTCAAATTATCGCCAGCAGTGCCTCTATGATTTAGCACGGTAACTAAACTATTTTTACGTAAATACCACCTCCTAGACACACCTTAGCAATTAGCAGTTTAATAAAAGATGTCTGAAATGCCCTGAGACCTACTGAATATACATAAAAAATTTCATAAGAATCGGTCCAGCCGTTTCGGAGGAGTATGATTTCAAAGTTTTGTGACACGAGAATTTTATATATAAGATGTATATATAAAATGTTTAAAAGTAGGTATTATAGTCAATCCAAAATTATAATAATATATTATACTAATGTAAAATAAGTAAAAATATATTCAAATTTTTTAACTCATCTTACATTTTACCGACCGACGATAGTAAGGGAGGTGTTGTTTTCACACCAAATTTCACATGTGGAGATTTTTACATATCCCTTACTATCGTCGGTCGGTAAAAAGTATTTTTAGCATGATGTCTGCAATATACACAGTCCAGTCACATTAATGTGACCACCACATACTTTCCATGTCAGAGTTAAATAACTAATCACAGTATATATATATAGCACAGTGCAGTTGAGCGTATATAAAGGGTGTTTGTAGGCTTCGGAAAACATTTCAATCGTTGGCATAATGCAGAAACAAAGCGATTTATCCGACGTCTAAAAGAGCATGATCATTGGTTTTCGGGCCAAGGATAGAAGCATTTCCGAAACGGCTGAGTTTGTGAACTGTTTGTTTGCCGCCGTGGTAAAAGTGTACCGTGCATGGCAAAATGGAACTATTCAAAATCAGCGACGTGGCAACTGACCACCAAATGAACATCCCAGTCAACACCTTCAGAACTTTGACGTGGAAAGTACGTGGTGGTCACATTAATGTGACAGGACTGTATATATATATATATATATATATATTACCTGGAACACCGAGCTATCGCTCGACCCTTCGACAAATTTATACAATTTATTATTATTTATATATTAAACTTTAAAAATTGTACAATTTTTTAATTATTTATTTCAACTGTTAAATGGGTTTTCTAAAAATTGCCCATCAAAATTTGTTTCCTAAAATGGTACAAATTAATTAAAATAACTTGATTTTCATTTCAAGATGAAAAATATATTCAAATTTACTTGATAAAATATTTGATCGTATATTATATATATAGTACCGGGACCCCGAGCCTCGGCTCGGTACTTAAGTTAAAAAAAATAATTCATTATTATTGGGTTTGGCTGATAATATTAATACTTGGGACACCGAGGTGAAATACAATTCTTTAATTATTTATTACAATTATTAAATGTTGCATCAATGCATCAATCTGAATAAAATGAATGGAACTTGGTGTCCTCAATAATACATAAATATGTATTATTAGGTATGTTTCTAAGTGAATGAATATTTTTTTTATTGGAAGAATGATAAATATATATCGTAATTTATAATTATAAAATATTATTAAAATATATATTTTTAATTTTATTTCGAAATTAAATTAAAAATTTTAAAATATTTTAAATATAAAAAAATATTAATACAATAACCTTTAAAAAAAGGCGGGAGTCAAATTTCAATATGGATGCCATTTTTGACTTCTCCATATATAATTTTAAATTAAGAAATAAATAATTAAGATGTATTTTTCCTGAGATGTGATCAATAAAAATCAATTTTTCTTTATAAATACTATATCTAGTGTGAATTTGAAAAAAATCGTTAGAGCGGTTTTTGAAAACCCATGGCTATATATATATACAATTTTAGCTAGCATAATAAGATAAGATATATGTTGTTCTAATTAGATGTCTTCAGTTTTATATTTTTCAAACAATAGCTTATAGATTGTTTCGACCAAGGATTACTACTAATAATAATATTAATTCTGAAATTATATTGACACCTGTACTTGTCTATATTTTAATTAAGAAAGGTTATATTTTTTTCTTTTTAATTATAATAATTAATTATCATTTATATTATTTATAATTTAATCAAAAAAACATTTTAATTAATATAATATAATTTATTTAATATTATTAGATCTAATTTATTTGAAATTGCTTCCTTTATAATATATAATATAATATGAATATTTTTTTTGAGTGGGGAATGCTAAATATATTTCGAATCTTATTCTAAAATATTATAAAAATAAATATATTTAATTTTTTTTCGAAATAAAATAAAAAATGTTAAAATATTTTAAATATAAAAAAAATATTAATACAATATCAATTAAAAAAGAATGGCGGGAGGCAAATTTCTATATCGATGACGTAATCTGTGACATCATTTAAATTTACTATTTAAAATTAACAAAATACTAATAAAGTTGATTTTTCTCAATGCTGAAACCAATACAGGTCGATTTTTTTTTATAAATATTAACTATAGTGTGAATTTCCAAAAAAAACCTAATAGCAGTTTAATATCTCAAAACTACAAATATTTATATAATTAGATATACACAATTTTTGCCTTTTGATCCAAATGCAAAAGAAATTTCCATATTTCGAAATCTATTTGAGTGTACGATTGACGAACTTCCGTCGGAATGGAAGTACATACCATTGTGAAAAGAAATTTTTGAAAATGAAATATACAAAATCGAAATACAGATCATTATTAACAGATGACCATTTGCAAACAACTTTAATTATATAAAGTACTAACTTTGTATCCGATGAAATAATATCTCAAAAAAAAAAAAAATGATATTCATTACATTAATACAAAATTTAATCTTTAACAATATGTTTATTAATAAATGAAACTGTGCAATTTATAGTTACCATTGTTCGAGTATAGGTACAAAATATATATATTATACACATACATGTTATTATTAATACATATTTTGTAATTGCAAATATTTTGCGAATAAAAATTTTTGGTAATCATTTTTTTTATTAGATTCTTTGTTAGGACAGTATAAAGTAAAATATATATTCTAACATGTCTGGCCCTCAGATCTTTAAAAATTTTATACTTAGCCCTTTCCTAAAAGAGTTTGCCGACTCCCCTGCTCTATTCTATTACATACAGTTAATAAAATTAAGATTACATATTTTTTTATATATACAATATTCTTTTATGGATACACTAGCTTTATCAGATCTCCTTCGGTGCCCTTCGAACCCAGCAGGGGGCTCTGCCCCCTGTACCCCCGAAGTAATACATTTTATTTGGTTGAAAGTCTGTATGTCAAATGTTTTCATCCATCATCCATTCAATCAGTATATTAAAACATCATTTTTTTGTGTTCTTATTTAAAATATATTTTAATTTACTCAGTAAATTAATTATATATTATTATTATATTTGTTATATCTATAGCATATCTATTATATTAGTAGTTTGCCAACACCTGATGTAGACAAAGGTTATTGGAACTTTAGGTAAAATATTGACAAACATTCATGAATATTTTTTTTTTATTGATTTACAAGAAAATTGAACCAGTCATAAGACCGTTTTACAATATTATTTGAACAATGCAAGATAATTAAACTTTGTGTGAGTTTGACACCGAAGAAGTGGCCATAAGTAATTTTTTAATAAATTTCCATTTATCACTGGAGGGGGAGTAACACTCATAAAGTTTTTTTTCACTAAATCGGCGTTTAAGTCGTCTCAAAATTTCATTGTGGATTAAGAGACGAGTAGCCAGGAGATTGGGATGATTTTTAAGTCGAAGTTCATGTCTCTCGCGGACATTCGTTCAATACCATGGAGCATTAACAATATTACGTAGCACTTTATTTTGGAAAGTTTGAATTATTTTTATATTTGATTTTGCAATACAACCCCACAACTGTAGTCCATAAGTCCAAACAGGTTTCAAAATTTGTTTATATAGCAGTAGTTTGTTGTGAACCAAGAGTTTAGAATCACTACCAATGAGCCATTCCATTTTTGATCTCACTACGTTTAGATGTTTTCTTTTTATTTTTATATGTTCTTTCCACCGAAGTTTGGCATCGAGTGTCATGCCCAGATTCTTAGCAGAATTTGAATATGGAACCCTTTGCTTGTTGATTATAATAGGCAAAGGGTCTTGGTTCATTAAGGTGAAATTGATGTGTTGATTCATTCAACTTGATACGCCACTTGTTAGCCCAGTCCACAATTCTGTCAACAGCCTTTTGTACCCTAACTGTTACCAAGGCAGTATCAATCCCGGTGGCCAGGATAGCAGTATCGTCTGCAAAAGTTGCGACCTTGATTTCCGAGCTCTTAGGGATGTCAGCAGTGTAAAGGAGATATAAAATAGGTCCTATAACGCTTCCTTGGGGTACACCTGCTGAGATTTTCCTGAAGCTAGAGTACGCATCTTCAAAGCGGACTCGAAAGTATCTATTCCGAAGATAGGACTCCAGAAGATCACTGAACGCCTTTGGAAGCATTTTTATTAGCTTATACAACAATAGCTCATGCCCTACTCTGTCGAATGCCTGTGATACATCAAGAAAGATATCAGAACAAACCTTTTTCTCTTCATAAGCTTTTTCAATATAATTAATTATTCTATGGACTTGATCTATTGTAGAATGTCTATCTCTAAAACCAAATTGATGTCCTGGAAGGAGATGTTTTTCTTCAATAATAAGCTTCAACCGTTTGATCAACAATTTCTCAAACACTTTTGATATCACTGATAATAAAGAAATTGGCCTATATGATGATATTTCTTCAGGCGATTTTCCCGGCTTTAATAGAGTAATAACTTCAGCAATCTTCCATTGCTCAGGAACATAGCTAAGTTTAAAGGCAGCGTTGAAAAGATGAGTTAACTTGATGACACCTTTATGTGGCATCTCTTTGAGTATTTGGGCACTTAAGAGATCAAACCCAGGGGCCTTTTTAGCATTGAGGGACTCAATTTCTTTTTTGACTTTTTGTGGTGTAGTTGGTTTAATAAAATTATTTCTATCTATTTCTTCTAGCACTACATCCTTCATTTTATGAATGCCAAAATGGGGTTGAAATACACTCTCTAAATGGTCGGTATGTAAATCAGCCTTTTCCTTGCTACTTCGTGCCCAAGACCTATTAGGTTTTCTAATAGGTGGAGTGTTAACATTGGGTCTTTTAATACGCTTTGTTATTTGCCACAAGGAGTAATTTGTATCTTTCTCAGCCCTGAATGTATTCAGCAAAACTTTTATCTCTTATTTTATGGATTAGCTGTTTCAATTGTTCAATTAATTTATTAAATATTGTCTTCTGCTCAGGGTCGCGAGATTTTTGCCATCTGCATCTAGCTCTCCTTTTATCTTTTACTAGTTCTTTCACTTCCATGGGGTAATTTTTTCCAGATGTTATTCTCTTCAATTCAGGTGTATTTTTTCTAGCAGCTTGTTGAAGTTATTCAGTTAAAAGTTTTACTTCGTTATCAAGTTGAGCATTGGATTTTAATGGAGTTCCAAGATTAATATTGGCTTGGATATATTCTCTAAAGCTTTCCCAATCCGTTCTTTTGTTTGTTAAAAAGGGTAAAGGAATTTTTGTTATTATTGAATCGCTGAGTGTTAATATAACAGGACTATGTTCAGAGCTAAGATCATAACAGGTATCAACTTTCATCTAGTTTACTGATAAATCTTTTACAATAAAAAAATCAATTCAAAAATTCATCAATATAACTAATTATATAATAGGTTGGGGAAAAAGAAATCCATTATTTTTACGTGAACTTCAAGACTTTATTTAACATGTTTTGCATTGTCCGATTTAGGTCAAATATGCACCATTTTGTTCTATAATTTGTTGCCATTTTAATGGTAGCTTCATTATGCCTCTCTCATAAAAGTCTTGGTCCTTATTAGCGAAAAACTCCAGCAATTGATTTTCACACTCTTCCCTTGATGCCAATTTCTTATCACTAAAACACGCTTTGACCACGATCGCTTTCGCATAATGTTGTCGTATGTGACCCATTTCTCATCCCCAGTCACCATCCGTTTAAGAAATGGGTTGATTTCATTACGTTTGGCCAAGGCTTCGCAGATGGAAATTCGATCCATCATGTTTTTTGGTGTTAATTGGTGTGGCACCCAAACATCAAGCATTTTTTTAAACCCAGTTTTGTGCAAATGGTTTAAAACTGTTTTGTGGTCGATCTTTAACTCCTGGGCGATGCTACGACTACTAACATGCCGGTCCACTTCGATGATTTCAGTGACTTTGTCGACATTTTCGACGACGGGCCTGCCTGTGCGAGGGGCATCCTTAACGTCAAAAATACCCGAACGGAATCGACGAAACCAAAATTGCGCGAAATTAGCTGTTACAGTATCGGGACCATAAACACTATTCACATTTTCAGCCGCCTGACTTGCATTTTCGCCCTTATCAAAGAAAAACTGTAAAATGTACCGAATTTTCTCTTTGTTGACTTCCATCTTTAACGCCGTGTAACTCAGAACTGAATGGACAAAACAAAAAACTGCAAACGAATTCTTTTAGTGCGAACTGTTACCTTGACAACGAGCATAAATTTGAAATTGTTTGATCGATAATTTACGAGATATCGATCACTACAGCCATCTACCGAAAAAATAATGGATTTCTTTTTCCCCAACCTAATATATAAATTATACATCATGTTCAAAACTAATAAAATAAATCTGGAGTGTCTCCACTCGACTATCTCGTAAATTTGAATTGGATTAATTAACACATATATTATATTTAAATTAAATTTAATTAATTAAATTAAAAATTAAAATTAATAAATAAACATATATAAACCAGCGGGTGTCTGGCTCTTTGTTGATGACACTACGTCACGTGCTGGAGTGTCTCCACTCGATTATCTCGTAAATTTGAATTGGATTAATTAACACACACACAATATATTATATTTAAAATAAAATTAAATAATATACATATACATATTAAACGAGCGCGTGTCTGGCTCTTTGTTGATGGCACCACGTCACGTGCTGGCGCGTGATTTGCAGTCGTGTTAAAAAATTAATTCCGGTACTTTCTGCGATTCAATCAAGCTGAAATTCTATATATAGAAGTTTTATACAATTTTTATTCATGTGAAAAACTATTAAACATATATCATTATTTTTACGGTCACTTCAAGAGAAAAAAAATCAAAACGTTGTAGGTAATGACCCTCTTCCGAATGAGCTAAATTTTCTCAAAAGTTGATAGAAAACTACGAATTTTTAATAATGCCCGTATACTAAAATTCATTATTCTAGCTCAAACCCTTTTTTCGTAATCTCGTCTACATACACACATAGACAGTTTTCTCAACCTTAGTGAAAATGACTCAGGGATCTTCAAAACATATAAAAACATCAAAATCTCGACATCGAAAATTTTCTGGCGAAATAGTAAAAAATGGAATGAACAAAAATAAAAAGCACTTTGCTAAAAGAATGATTTTTATTTAAATTCCTTCTTTTTATTCAAAGAAAAATTTCGCCAAATCATCTAGAAATTAAAATATATAGGTTTTCTATTATATTATTAAAATTTAAAAATAACCCGAATAACTTACCTTTACCAAAGTTTTTTTTTTCAATTTTATCTAATTCATAAATAACTTTTAACCCATTTATTGTTGAATTATGGGGCGTCAAAGTCAAAAACATAAGTTAACCAAAATTTTGAGTTTTAATAATATTTAAAATACCAATTAAAATCTTCATATAAACAATTAAAATTATATATGAAGCGCGTAACTTGATATCGTTTGATCATCTCTATTTTCTTAATCATTGAATCAAATGATCTAATCAACAACTCCATTAAACTCTATATTAATAATAGAAAAGTTACTTAATTAATATTATATATTATTAATTATTTTAATAATTAGCATTTCTCATTATAATTAGGAATAAAATATAGGTATTCTTTTAAATAATATATCTTTTCTCTTATTTATCGTTATTTATTTGTTGTATAGTTATAAAATCATTTTAAGAAATTTTATAGTTATATGTGAATAGTTATGTATCTAAAGGGTTCATTATTATAGTTGCAGGTGGAGGAGGACCTCCACTTCAAAGAGCTATGAGCTGCGATTCTGTTTGTTCAGATACTTCAGTAGTTTTAGGAGATTTACAAGAGCCAAACATTACAGGTTATCTTTGCGTGGGAGTCGAATATGACAGGTAACATTATTTATATTTAATTATGATTTAATAAATCATTTCTAATAATCCAATTATTTTTTTTTTAAATTATTTATTAAATTTATTAAATGTTATGCAATTATCATGCATTATGCAGTTTTATTTATTTATATAACGAAATTTAATTAATAATAAGTAATTCCTATACCAAGTTTCATAAACCTTCTAGGCATAAAATATTATATGTGTATTGGTTTTAACCATATTCAGGTAGGTTTTTAACAAATTTAACAAATTGTAATAATAGCAACATAAACATAGGTTTCAATTATCTCTCTAAACATGAAATAAAGTGTTATATTATTTACTTTAATTAATAAGTCATAGAATTTATTAAATAATACGAGGGAAAATACATATAAAATAATACTGATTTTTTATCCTGTATCAATAAATTTATTATAACCTCTCTGGTTTATATATATATATCATAAAATTATGATATTAGGTTTACCGGTATGAAGTGAGCGTTTTTGAATTTTGAATGAGAAAATAAAATAAAAATATTCAAATAATTAACCATTATTTTCTACACATTTTGACCACCTTTCTGGCAATTTGTCGATACCAGGCCAATAGAAATGTTCGTCTTTAGTAACCAGATTACGAAGTAGTAGAAAATTGGTGTAATTGGTTCGCAAAAGGGATGCCCAGCCAATGCGTGTTCTCTGGATAAAAACAAATGGTAGATGGAAGGAGCCAAGTCTGGTGAATACGGCGGGTCGGGTAACAGCTCCCAGTCTGATACAAAATTCATCATTTTCAACGAAATTCAAAAATATGATGTTTTGTGTTCGATGACTTGATAAATGTATTTGACAGATATTATATTAACCAAACAAAAAAAAATCAAGGCTACTTCACAATAAATTATCGTGGGACACACATTGGCTGAACATCCCATTCAACATTAGTGTTACATTTTCAAAATAAAACTCTCACTTCTCATACCGATAAACGTAGTATAATTTTATCGACACATTTATTTCTTAACGCTCAGTTCATACCGGTTGACTTCATATAATGTATTATTAGTATAAAATTATAAATCATATTTTTTCCTATTGTTTGTTTACGTCATTAATATTAGATGCAATGTGCTTTTGGAAAGACAGCCTGAACAAAATCTCTCCAAATAGAAAAAAATCCAAGCACAATTCCAATTCAATCGATTGAAATAAATAGAATGATTGTATTTTATTTTCTCGTTTATTTTTAGTGAAAGTTACGATTTGGTAGTAAGCGTAGTGGAAGCAAAGGATCTCTCGGGTCCTGAGTCCGGTGTCAGTGATCTCGATACTTACGTTCGTGTCTTTTTATTGCCAGATAAACAAGCAAATTTACAAACCCGGGTAAGAATCACACACATTTGATATATATTATATTATTTTTATATAAATGTAGATATAAATTCAAGTGAAATTAAAATATAGAATTATTTGAAAAATTTAAAAACCCATTCCCCTGTGAATTTTTTAACTTCATGCTTTTTTATAATTAATTACTTATACTATCTACTATTCTTTTTATACCTTCAAAAAGTATGATAAATTGTTTTCACTTTAATATAAACTCAGGTAGAAAGTTTTTTTATTTTATTTTATATTGATTTTAAAAGTAAAACAAAACAATTTAATAAATCAAGATGAGATGAAAATTTATAAAAAGTTGTGGTATGGTCCAATAGAAACGATGAAAGTATTTATTAACTAATAAAAATATCTAATTTATAAAAGATTGCAATTTATTCAGAGTAGGAATATAATAATTAAATAGAAGGTTGAAAACGAAAGGGTTTAAGGTAGCGTTCTCGTAATTATTGTTTATAAAGGGTAGTTAAAATGATCAAAGATCTAAATTTTTCTAATTCTTTCATCATTTATATGTAAAAATATATTAAAAATTAAATTATTTTTTAATTAACATATTATACTTAGAGAGTTGCGCAAATTACAGTTTTGATTGTCATTACTTAAAATAAATGAATTTTAAAAATTAAATGTTTTTAATAAGAAAATAGAAAATATACTAAATTTTTAAAATAAAATGTTCATTATATTATCATTGACATGTAATTCCCTTCCAAAAATCTTTATAAAAATCACATGTAAAGGGACCTAAGATTTTACCTGGAATAAAAAAGAGGAGGGTCGCAAAAAGTTTGTGCAACCCTTCTTTAGATTATTATAATTTTTCGGCATTTTTTAATCTAAAGAAAAGTCTAAAAAGTAATTAAATAATAAAATGATTTTTATAACATTAATATTATAAATTTTTAATATCTACCTTAGCATAACCATTTAAAGATTAAGAACTCTTTGTTCTGAGTTTTTGAAGGAAAAATCAGTTTTTATGCAGAGAAACGATCTATGACTATAATTATGATTTCTGATGACCTTGAATGCTTTGTTCGTTTCTTTGATAATCAATGCTCAATATTATTACCTGGAAAAAAATTATTAATATAACATGCATAGGTATATATATTAAGAAGCCAGGTCAATAAGTTCATGACTTTTGAATGTCCAGTCTTTAAATGAAATAGCAACGCTGCTCCTGTCAGGAGGCAACTATCAGTTGACCCCTGTCGAAATTTGAACCAGGTAGGTTTTAAAGTTTTTGTTTGACACATCCATTAATATCAGATTATTCTGTGATTTACGAAGAAAATCGAAAAAAGTGAATTTTCATGAAAATCCATGAATTCTGATACAAATTGCTCCTTCATCCGCCCTATTCTCCGGATTTAGTCCCGAGTGACTATTTCTTGTTTCCAAACCTGAAGAAATGGCTCGGCGGAAAGAGATTTGACTACAACGATGAAACATATTTATATTCTTTTATTTTTTGGAAGAGATAAAAAAATTGGAGTAACGTTGGACGAAGTGTTTAGAGCTCAAAGGAGACTACGTTGAAAAATAAAATAATTTTTTACACTAAAACCTTAGTTTCACTCAAAAAATCACGGACTTGTTGATCTGCTTTCGTATAATACATATTTCTTCATATTAAATTATAATATTTAACCGAGTAATTTTCTTGTCCATATAAAAATTTTTGAAATAAATTATAATTGTAAGAAAAAATTTAGATGTTTTAAGATAAAGTCATTTTAATTTTGATCTTTGAATAAAAAATTTTAAATAAAAAAATATACTATAACTCTATATAATCTATATATTGGGCATTTTTAAACATATAGTCCATTTAGAGGGTTACTTGGTTATAATATATAAATTTGAACGGTTGGATGATTGATAATAATTATTTTAGGTTTATCGGCACAGCTCCTGTCCAAGTTATAAAGAGAAATTCTTATTAGGCGTCGAGCCATCCGAATTACCTCGAAGAGCCCTTGGATTTCATGTTTACTCAAGTGGTAGACATACAAATACTCTCATCGGAGAGGCTGAACTTAAATTAACTCATGTGGCGAATAACGCAACCACGTGGCTTACTCTCACCGATCAAGAACAGGTAAAATAAATAAAAGAATATAAAATAAAATAAATAAAAATAAAATAAATAAAAATAAAATAAATAAAATAAATAAATAAATAAAAATAAATAAAATAAATAAAAAAATAAAAGAAATATTAGTCTTAATTATTTATTTTTTTATTTAATAAAAAAAGTAATATTTTCATCTTTTTACTTTTCATAAATAAATAGAAATTAACACTGAACACTTCATTTATTATTAAATATTTAAATAAAAATTTTCACTCCTCTTCACAACAGACATCTGTTGCCTATACTATATTTTATTTATTCATATAAACTTAACTCACTATGATTATATATACATCACTCTCTCAAGGATCATATATAATTAAATTTTTATTTCCTTTTACTTGAAATCCTGTGAATATATATTTTAATAATAATTTTCTTATTAAATTATACATTGAACGGCACATTACTCTAATGGAGGGCGCTAAAAGGAAACTTAGAGTACACCCCTAATCAATGTCCCGCGCTCATCATAAATGTAGAACCACTTTGATTATTAAAGGGTTACTATTGATTTCAATTACGGGTGACAAACTTCTAATAAAACAAGATATTCAATGAGATTGGCATTTATTTTTACTATTACAGATTTATTTAATGAATCCATAAAGAGAGATTATTATTGAATTGCAAATGAATTGGAAAAATAAAATTCGTTTTGTCTATATTCAAATAAATTTTAACATATCTCATTCGCAAGTAATATAAAATATTATTCAAGAATCATTTTTATATATAAGAGAGAAAAAGAAGAATAAAATTTTAAAATTATTTTAGAATATTTTTATTTAAAATATTTTTTATATATTATTTTATTTTTACTTACAATAAATTAATTTAAATAATTGATATTTTATGTTATTATTAAAATTTTCTTTGAAAATATATATATTTTTAATAAAATCTCTGACCCGAAATTAGATCATTGGCGAATAGCGGAGTATCTATAACGAGGAATTGCATGATCTCTATGCATCCTCGAACAACTCATAAATTACGATAGGCGGAACACGTGGTTCAAATGAATGTGATTAAACTATTGAAAAGATTGTTTAAGAAGGGAAAACGATGAAAACTAAGTTGGAAAGATAATATAAAGGTAGATAGAAGTGAATTGGGGGAAGGTAAAAATTGAATGAATAGGAAAGAAGTTGGAATAAGGTGATTTCGGGTAATTATCCAGATTAATTGCATTATCATGAATTTGGATAAACCTTTACCAATAGATTCCTTTTTTAATTCCTAAGAAACTTTCCTTATGCAATATTCCCGGGTCGCTTCTAGTTTCCGAGATAAAAATGATTAAATATATATAAATTCAATTTAATTAGTTATGATATTTATGTTTTATTGATTTCGCCAGCAGATAGCTTCACTAATTTTCGGTTGTTTTTTTTTCAGTTCGTTTCGGTTAAAGAAAAATTAAAAAAATAATTAATTATAAATAATTTTTCTATATCCAAAACGAAAAACCGAAACTTAATGAAAAAGTGACTAATTAGTGAATAATAATAATATTTATTTAAACATGACATGACAATTAATCTGGACAATTACCTGAATTTAATTTTACAAATTTTTCAACGTAATTGTTTTTTCAACGCAGCTACGAAGGAGAGAAAAAAAAAATTTTTTTTATATGTTAATTTAAAAAACAAGTTCATATGAATATAATTAAGTGTTTATAATAAGAAATAAGCCTGTCAGAAAATAAATGATGTTTATGTTTTATAGAGGGGTGCCGAATTGGGGGAGGTGATGTTCTCCTTGTCTTATCTTCCAACTGCAGAGCGACTGACAGTGGTGGTGGTAAAAGCAAGAAATTTACGATTCCCGGGGGAGCGAACTTCAGGAGATCCGTTTGTTAAGGTAAGTGACATTCATTCACTCTTCTTGAATACTGTCATTATACAATTAATTAAATCGTATTATCCATATTATTCTTATAAAATAAAGATAATTATTTTTATATAAAGAATATTTCTATTGAATTAATATGTGGGTTTAAGGACTAATTTTAATTAGTTTTATATTTTATATTTTTAAATAAAGTCATTGATTCATTAAAAAAATATTGTTTGGGGAAAATAATTTATTTATTTTTATTCTCATTATTACTTTTATTTATTTATTTTCTTGTTTTTCCATAAAACTTGTAAAACACACAACTTCTCAAGCGTTTAATAATATTCAATCAAATTCTTAATTAAAAAATTTCGGTTTTTTTTTAAGCCAATGATTATTATAATTTGCATTTCGATATTTTTCTACCCTTGAAAAAAGAAAAAATATTAAGCAAATATTTAATAAAAATTTAATGAAAGTTTATTATTACCTAAACAACATTAAAATATGGATAGAAGGGACGTAATCTTGCAATTTTACATAATTGTCAACTTTAAATACTCGAACAGTTGAGGTTCGGAGGAAGGCCTTTTCATTTTCACATTCTCATTAAAACCTGACAAATAAGCAAGCCGAAAGAAAATTTAGTTAAAACTCCAATCTCCACCCTAAAACTCACTTATTTTCAAATAAAATTGTAAATAGTATTTTTATCCAATTAATTTTTTTTAAATAAATATTATTATTATTATCATTATTACTTTTACCCTCATATATTTTCAAAATCATATTAGGATAAGAATATATAAGGTAAAACTAGGGAAATAAAGCGGTTATATGACTCGTTTTTTAAATCTCGAAAACTAACTCTTTTTTGGTATGGGAAAGAGATTAGGACACAATACGCGATCAGATGAAGCATGTCTACCTTAGTTATAAGCAAACCATCGTGTAAGAAGGATGTGTTTTATCCGCCATTTTGAAAATCAACTCAAGTGAAACTTTACCATATTTATTACAAATGATCGAAATTTTTCTTTTGGAATTTTTTTAAGTATAATGTATTCTAGGTTGTTGCACATTCTTTAATATTATATAATATTATGACTTATTTATTCACATATCCCTGATTATTTACTATTTGCAAGCCGTTATCTAAAATCTTGTCTAAGGAGTGATATGATGCGAGGGATATGGCGCGAGTTTTTCCTTTGCTTAATAGTGAAAAAATTGAACCCCTCAAAAGTAAAACGAGGAAAATATTCATGGTTCCAGACTTTTGTAAAAATATTATTTTAGTTATGTACTCTTTTAATTCTTTAAACTTACTAATTTTAACATTTCAACTTATGAGTTTTTATTTTTGTTTTACATGTAATTTCCTAGAAGCAAACCGGCTCCGCAATATCAAAACCCTTGTTAGAAATATGTTATGAATTTAGTAAATGTTTACAAACCGGGAAGCTTCAAGGATTTGGATGAAACTTTGCTAGTGGATTCCTTTTTTTAATTCCAGAGAAACTTTTTTCACGCAATATTTCTCGGTCTTTTCTAGTTTACGAGATAAAAATTATTAAAGTTTGCATATAAATCCATTAATATTCAATTTAACTACCATGTTTTATTCATTTGGACAGCAGTGGGCTTCACTAATTTTCGGGGTTTTTTTTTCAGTTCGGTTTGGAAATAGGAAAATTAAAAAAATAATTAATTAATTAAATAATTTTCCTATACCCAAACCGAAACGAAACAAACTGAAAATTAATGAATAAGTGAATAAATAATGAATTAGTCAATAAAACATTAATAAATTACTGCTCATTCATAACTAGTAGTTTATCTGTCAAACTTTAATAATTTGTATTTCGTAAACTAGAAGAGATCGAGAAATTTTGCATAAGGAAAGTTTATTTGGAATTAAAAAAGGAATCCACTTTTAATAGTTCTTATTTTTTATGAATAAAGCTGAAATTTTTGCTATAAATACATAATAGTCCGAGGCACTATTAACACCAATAATCATGTCATAATAGGTTTATCATTTTAGATTTGGCATAAACTCGAATTGTGCGTCATATCCCTCGATTTGACTTTCTATATATATATATATATATATATATATATATATATGTTATTTAATGATTAAAGAATACATTTAAAATATGGTAATATATTTCTTTTTGACATTTACCTAATCGTGGTTGTTCGTTAATAATAATAACTTAAAAACAGTTTGAACTTTATAGATGCCATTGTAGCCTTGGCACTCAGACTATGAAATTCCCTGCGGATTATCCTGGTGGGCATTTAGATTGTATCACTTGTGACCTAAATGTTCCTTAATAAATAAATGTGTTTGTAACACAATCAAAATCATTAACATGTTATTTTTTTTGTCTAGGTTAAGTAAGATAAGATGAATATAATAAATTTTTTATCAATGAATTTCATAGGTATTTTCTAATGCCAGAATGGATATTGATTTATCTTTTTCGTTTTTTCGTAGAATATCGCAACGATACGTGGTTTGATTCAATGATGTAAGGGATTTTCATTCAAAAAAATCAATAATGATTTAAGTACAAATTCCTTATAAAAAATGGCTTTTCATTTTTGACATTGATAATAAAGAAAATAATCTAATTTATAAAATTGTAATAAATTTTTATTTTTAAACATATTAAAATTTTTTATTTTTTATTATTTATTAAAAGGCGTTTTTGGAGAAATTTAAATATACCAGGTGTAGAAGTATGAAACCGGATTTTTTTTTGTAAAAATTGCACGTCTGTTATTTGAAGATTATAAAAAATATTTTATTCAAAATAGTCTCCATTGGAATTTATATATTTTTTCCACCTCTCCGGCAGGTCATGAATGCCACGCCAAAAAAACAATTCTTCCTTCGAAGCGAATCAGTTGTCGAGCCATTTTCGTACATGCGAATTGAAGTGTTGTTGGGCGAGTGCATACAATGATGCGCGAATAGATAGTAACCAGACTGAGCCAAGTCTGGAGAATAAGCCGCATGCGCTAGTACTTCTCAATTGAACACCTCGATCGTATCCGTAACCCGTTTTGTTTTGTGTGAGGGGGAATTATCATGAAGCAAAATGACTTTATGCTGCCTTTTTGCATATTCCGATCGTTTTTCACGTATTTCTAGAATCAAATCGATCATTTGTTGTTTCGCCAGGTTTTAGTAGCAAGTCCTTGTCTTCAAACGTTTCCCACGCTACTGATTTCTCAAGTCAAAATCACCACTTTTACATTATTTAAAACACTCAAAGCATTGAGTTTTGCCAAGAGCATGTTCATCGTATGCTTCGTAGAGCATTCTACGCGATTCTGCAGCAGTTTTCTTCAAATGATAGCAAAAAACAATGCTGTCCGCAAATCATAGTTCGTAGGCACAAAATTCGACATATTTGAGGTTATAAA
This sequence comes from Labia minor, assembly GCA_963082975.1. Classification (NCBI taxonomy): domain Eukaryota; kingdom Metazoa; phylum Arthropoda; class Insecta; order Dermaptera; family Spongiphoridae; genus Labia; species Labia minor. The sequence goes on from OY720345.1 coordinate 34,921,455, forward strand.
AAATATGCCGGTGTATGAAACTTAGGTTATGTTGTGTTAGGGTGTGTTGACAAACTTCGTCAGCTGTTAGAGGGAGAAGATGGCGCTACAGAAGCGGTCTTACGGTCTTTAAACTGATAGCGAACATCATCTATAGGAAAATTCCGGTATCATACACCTGGTATTTATATTTATTCATTGAATTAAATTATAGAACACATATAGATTCTTACATATATTTGTTAATGAATTTTTTTTTATTTTAATTATTAAAACAGGCAAGTCGTATGAAATTTGTAATTTGAAATATTTTACCGATTGTATAGTTATCAAATTCTATGTTTTATATTTATATACTTTTATAGGTCTTTTAAAGTTGTCTTCTTTTAAAAATAATAATAAAAGAGATAATTTGCAAAAAAAGTAATTGATTTCCAAAAACTTTTCATTGTCAGTCAAATGATATTTGCTAACATGAAATAAAATATAACAAATGACCACTTTTCACAGGGATTCACAATTTTTCTATTCTATTTCAACACACTACAAATTTATCAGGATTTCTTAATCTTGTCACATAAAAATATATACTTACTCCTTACGAAGAGCATGCAATTTTTTTTGTGTTACAGTTTCTCACTATTTCTAAAATATATCAGGATTTCTTAATCTTGTCACATAAAAATATATACTTACTCCTTACGAAGAGCATGCAATTTTTTTTGTGTTACAGTTTCTCACTATTTCTAAAATATATCACAAGTTTCTTGAACCCACATGGGCGATATCCAGCTTAATAAACTAGATGAGAAATTAATTTTTATGGTTTGAACTGACCATTAAGATCCTATGATTTAAAACTTTCAACTGTTTTCTTTGGCGAGCTGAGATCTAAAAAAAATTGGTTTTTAAGATCATTCCATACTCGATGCCCTATTAAAGGATGAAATCATTAATGAAATAAATGTATTTTTTTTAATTTTTCTTCTACCTGGTAGCATATTGAGAAAAATTATATAATCTTACTATTAATTAAAAATCTTCTAATTATATATTTTAATTTCATATAAAAATTTAAAAATATTCAAAAAGATGATTTATTTTTAGGTATATTTATTACATCACGGGAAAAAAGTACATAAAAAGAAGACATCCACAAAACGCGATGAGCGAAGTCCTATTTTTAATGAAGCAATGATATTTTCAGTTCCCGCTCACACTTTACAGGTAAGTAATTTAAGTAAAAATTATTTAACACTTTAAATTAATTAAATAAACGATTCAAAAACTAATCTAAATAGATTATCAAATCATTAATTTTATAGTTTCAAAAAAATTGTTTTTTTTATTTTAATTTTATTTAAATATAATATAATAACTCTACTATACATTACTTATATAAAGATATATTCATATATAATATACATAGTGAAATGCACTCAACCTAAATATATATTTTAATGCTTTCAAATCAATTTTGTTAATAAATTCATTCATTGGCCTGTCCAACTGTCAACAGGAATTAAATGAAAATAAATTTACTGTAAACTGATTTTATTTTCACTCAAAAGTCATAATTTTTGTTATTTCCATTAAATATTCAAAAAAAATTGCTATTAACTTTTAATAAACGAATACCTATATTTAATATTAAAGATAAAAATAATATTAAAAATATTACAAATCGATAAATCATTAAAAAAAAGAATGGTGTAATATTTATTTGGGTTGCAGACAATCCAGTTGCGGTTAACAGTTGCAGAGACTTTGGAAGGAGCCCCAAGGGCCTATGCACTCGGACACATTATTATCGGGAGCCAAGCTAACGGAAAAGCGTTAAGTCATTGGAATCAAATGTTAAGTTCACTGAGAAAACCTATAGCAATGTGGCATCCACTAAGAAAGTAATAAGATACAGATAGGTAAGAAAATATAAAAACATCAAGTGGAAAGAAATATGCCATTAAGGAGTATGTATATAAATATATATATATATATATATGATAACATTCTGATTGAATTTAAGAGATAAGTAAAAATAATCTTGACTTTAATGGTTAAATATAGAGATAAATATATACAGATACCCTTCTAAAATAAAAAAATACGAGTCAGGGGCGGAAATTTTTGCAAGAAAATTATTATTACTCCCCCATGAAAATAAGTGTGCCAAATATATATATATATATATATATATATAAAATATTAAAATATAAAATTGTATTTAATTAATTATAAACAAGTATTTTTTTATTTCATTTCATTAAATATCTCTAATTTAGTAAATAAAAAAAATTTCACAAATACTAGTATAGATTTCAACTTATAATACATGAGCTGAAAAGTCCGGGGATTTTTCAATAGGTGACGCCACTAGAAAATGAACATGACTCATTTCGAGAGGCTCATCTGTCACTAGTTTATGTATGAAGTATCATAACATTTTGTCCATTCGATACAAGCTACAGTCGTTTGAGTGACGCTACTTTCGCTTTCATAAGAAAAATGGAAAAACAGGAATACCGCGTCTTGATTAAACATTCTTTTTTAATGAGAAAAACTTGTGAACAATCATTGCAGTGGTTGCATGATTGTTATCCCACATCTGCTCCTTCGAGAACAACAGAGTATCAAGACGCGATATTCCTGTTTTTCAATTTTTCTTATGAAGGCGAAAGTTACGTCACTCAAACGACTGTAGCTTGTAAACAAATGGACGAAATGTCATGATACTTCATACATAAATTAGTGACAGATGAGCCTCTCGAAATGAGTCATGTTCATTTTCTAGCGGAGTCACCTATTGAAAAATCCCGGGACTTTTCAGCCCATGTAGTATAAATTGTTTTAAAAAAAATTGAATTTAATGAAAATTTTGGGATATTAAAAAAATTTAAGAATTTTTTTTTATTATTTATATATTTTTGTATCTTTCCTCTCATTTTTACTATAAAATATATCATCTTTATTGTTTCAAAAGTTTATTAATATTATAAAAAAGAGTAATCGGGAAAATTGGAGATAAGTCGATTTTTTTTTAATTTAAAAATTCTTGTGGTTTAATTAAAAAGTTTTTATCCGACTCCCTTTGATGTAACAATTGTATTACTTATTTTTAATTATAAATTATAAATATAATATTTATAAACTTAAATGTTCAAGTTTTAAATTTTATTTTTTATTTAGATAAGAGAAAGACAAATAAAATAAGTATAAATTAAAAAAAAAATAGAAACATCTCTTCGAAGAGTATCTGTTTATATTTTTATTTAAAATTTAAAAAGATTTAAATTAAAGTAATTATATACTCACAATCACAATTATATAAATAAATGTATTATACATTTTTAAAGAATTTTTCAAATAAGAAAATTTGTCAATATCAAGAAAGAAATGCCTAAAAAATTTTAATTTAAAATACATTCAGGATTCTTCAAAAAAAAGTCCAGTTCAAAATAGAATTGAAATCTATTGAAATTTATTTTATTTACAAACAAACCATTAAAATCTTCCCTTAATTATATAAAAACTAAATTTTACGAAAATTAATAATTTCAATAAAAATTATTCCATCATTAAATTTTTGACCATCTAAAAAATATAAAAAATAAATAAATTAATTATATTTATTAGTAATTTGTTTGTTGTCATTTTAATCATATAAATTCTTAAAAAAAAAAATTAATATTTTTTCCGACTTTTACACTCGAACCTCTAACCTGAATGAGTCCAAGAGTCGCTTTCGAAAGACTTAATATACTAGAAATTAATTCTTGAAATTTCAACTAAAATCAAAAGTTAATCCAAATTATATATCTATCTTACAATTCTATATTACTTTTAAATCAAAATTTTCCGTAAAGTGTTCTTTGTTATCCCTCCCAGTATAGCATATTTCATAAATAGCATATTTTAGGATAACGTTATAATTGATTAATAACTTAATATGCATTGCTATAAATGTATTTCTGAACTCTTTACTGTGCATTTTGTAAAGGGACTGGCCTAAAATTGTATCTTTCAAACCCAAATCCCTCTTGTGCCTCTTTCTAACTTGAAGACTATTTAGTAGATATTCCACATTTTAAGCCCAACATCTCTGGGGCCAAAATATATTCATATATAAATGAATTTATTCAAAAAACAAATGGTATCTTCCTAGTTAAGTAAATTAAAAATTAGTCACTAGCATGAAATTATTTTTATAAGTTAGTTTAATATAGTTATTAAATATCTAATATATATACATTTGAAAAACGAGTCGATTTAGTAATAATATACGTATATGGGCCTTTAAGATAACATATGTTTCTATTTTGAAGTGAAAAGGCACATTTATAATATTTAATATATAAGAATCTTTCTTATAAATAAATAAATGTAGAAAAAATTTATTCAAATCAATTATTATTCTTTAAATTCTAATATTAAGGATTGACATTTTTCAATATCAACAAAAGTATTTATTTATGTGTCTATTCAAATAAATAATGTTAGTATATTTTGCTGAAACAGAGAACAATTTGAGAAGACTCACCTTTATTTACCCATTCAGACATATCACGAAAAAATTTAACAATAGATTTAGTTGAAATTTATTATGAATACAATATTTTCAAAGTTATGATCTCAAATAAGTTTTTGTTTTATTTCAGCAACATATATTAATTCTATTTGTAAATATATACAAAAACATGTATATTGTATTTATATATATTTTCTCTTTTTTAAATATCAATTTTTAAAAAAGTTTCCTAAATTTGTTATTTTAAATTGCTAATTAATGTTTATTTTAATTATTTTTTCCCAAAATTAAATTATTTGAAGTTAATGAATATATTAGATTTTCTTTTTATATTAAAATAATTTTACTGAAATAATAAAACTGATAATAAAATCAAAATTTAATGAAAGAAACAAATTTGTATTTTGAATATTGAAACAAAAGGCAATTTCCTACCCAAAATGTTTCATGAGAATCATTAACAAAAATATTTTATTTTAATTTTTAAAAATCTCATTAAATATTTATTATGAAAATTTACTTTTATATACTACAGATTAATAAAAATAACAGATTTAATATTTTCTTACGAGATTTTATCAATTATTAATTATCTCATAACTCCTTAATTCGACATCTCTAATTAATTATCAAAAAAATAAAACTAAATTTTTCCCCCCCAAGTTTGAAAGAAAAGTAAATGATCTTAAAAATAAATCATTAATCTAATATAAATTATTTTTATTGCTAAGTGTTTAAACTTATTTAATTATCTTTTATATTTTTATATTTAAATTAATATTTTATATTTCTGATCACTATATATAAAAATTGTGAATTTGCTTTTATAATTATCGATTATTTAAAAAAGAAATTTTTTATATGAATTTTCAAAAATATTTGAATCCTAAAATATAGGTATATCATATAAAAAAGGCCTTCTATATCATCTCTCAAAGATAGATAAATTATCTTTTATGTGTAGTTTAAACAATTCATGTTCTGTAGAATATTTTGAAGTGATATTATAATACTTACTAGTCTTCTATGTGTAAACGTCTTCATATACCGAATTTAGTAAAGAATTCTCGATGATGATAAAGTGATTTTAAAAATTGTAAATTTAAAATAATAAATAATATATTTTTTAATCCATATTTCAAAAAGAATAGAAAAATAGTATGAATACAGATTAATAAAAAAAATATATAAATAATAGTTGATTTTTCGCTTATTCTTAAGAATTATTAATCAATTTAGAAAAGTGTATTAAACTTTGAGTTTTTTTTAATATACATGCTATTCAAATATGGAACTATTATCTATTCTAAATGAAACATCAAAAAAATAAGTTAACAAAATATTTTCATTAAAAATTAAATAATACAATTGGTTATTTTGGGAAATAATTGAATGAAATAAAAAATATATGTATATACCAACAACACTTTTCAATAAAATTTATTTCGCTATTCTCATTTATTAAAATTATTTATTTTTCAGTTTAATATATATTTCAAATTATAAAATTTTCATTAAATATTAAAATAGGCAAAATATTAATTTTTTTTCTTCAAAAATAAATATATTTTTTTATTAATAATACATATATCTACCAAAATATCCAAAATATGTACTTCAAATATCCAAAAATTTAAAATATAAATGAAAATATTGTTTCACTTGAAAAATAACTGACAATAAAAATAAACAACACATACAAAATAGAATGCAAATTACAAAATTATACATTTTTCTTTAGTTTTAGAAAAATATTAATATTAAACAGTTTATAAAAATTAATATAGAAATATATATGCAAAATGTATATATACTGTGATATAATAAAAAGAAAAATGATATAGGCAAAAACTAATTTTATTTTATTGTATGGAATGGAATGGAATTATTGATGTATGGATTATTTTTATTAAATATATATTATGTCAAAAAGTTATCAATGTAACAAAAAAAAAAAAAAATTAAATTAAATATTAACTAAAATAAAAATATAGAAAAAAAGAATTTTTTTTTTCAATACTGAGTTTTGTATTTTTTCAATTAATTATCATTTTTACATAAATAAATATTTTGAATTAATTTAACTCTATTTAGATTAAGTATATTTTTAATATGTACATTTTTTTTTAATATTATTAATATATAATTCTTCACACAAAGTGTACACACAAACATGAGCTGGGAGACAGGCAAGCTTGGTCCATTATTTTTTTATTTTTAATTGAATTAAATTAAAATTTTATTTATTTATTTATATATGCATTATAAACTAATAGAGGATTGATTAAAACTTAGCTTTCATTTTAAGGAGGAAAAAAATAATGAATTATGACTAGCAAAATTCAGAGATAGTTCTGTTACAATCCTAAAATGTTTAGTTTTTTCAAAAAAATATATAATCATCAAATTGAATAATTTATATCTTTTAAAAATTATATAAAATAATACCTAAAAAGGATTTCATTTTTATAATTGGATAGATATATCATTTAGAATCACTTTTTCTTCCATAATCTATAAAATAAAATATAAAAATAATGTTTGTTAATAATTGCTATTTTTTAAACAACCCTCATTTTATTTGTTGCCAAGGATATCACCATGAATTAAGGCTAAGGCTCCTTTCATCTTAACATTTCACTAGGATTTCAATTCATTTGGTCATTACATGAGCAAAAATAGACCATCTATTAAATTCTAGCTTTATACTATTTATATTTAATATGTTATGCTATATTTTTATATATTTTAATATATATATATAAATATATTATTTGGAAAATCAGTCGTTGTGATATCCTGGCTTTAAATTAAAAATAGATGTCTTTAAAGACAAAATTATAATGGCAACAGTCAAAATTAAGTACTATTTTGGTCCTTTAAATTGGGAAAATCGATTGAAAAAGATGAGAGTGGGAGTAGGGGGAGGGGAGATTAATATAAATATATGATTTGAGATGAAAGTTAAAATTTTAAAAAATATTATTATCAAAAAAGAATAGATATTTCTGGATTTTAAAAAGAGATATTAAAAATACTCTAAATACAAGAGAATATAAACATATACATATTTGTTATATATATATTTAAAAGTTTTCGATATCTATATCTCTATTAAGAAATATTTCATTTTTGAGCAAACATATAACAAAAAAAAAATAAAAATAAATATCTACTAATTTTAAAAAATACAATAAAATTGATCTAGAATTATTTTAATTATATTTAGGAAGACTACATACTAAAATAAAAAAAAAATATATAAAAATAATTTATTTTTTTTAAGAATTTGCACAATTTCATCTTTTTGCTTTCTATTGAATTGAATTCTTATCCAATTTAATTTTATTTAAATTTTTATTATATTATTATATTAAATAATAAATATATATATATATATTAATAATAAAAAGAGATATAGATTCGGTTGAAATAAAATCGAATTTGAGTAATAAGTTCATTTGGATAAAATTAATCAGAGAATCTCTCTCTATTTCTTCTCCTTTTGAAAAGATAGTTGTTGCGTTCACAGCCAAAATTAGTAGTGAGTTTAATAGGGACAATTTCGGTGGCGGGTCTGACCCGCCATCGCCGATGTCAGCCCACAAGTGTCAGATGGTGATGATTGGTGGCAGCGGCTGCTGCTGCTGCTGTCGAGGCCACCATTCCCTTTGCTGCCAATTCGCTGGTCCTACACGAAAAGGAAAAACAAACCAATATTAGTATTTTGGCAGGTATTACTATCAATGTTACAATAAACTAAAATATTTATTAATCTCTACTAAAATGGAAATAAATAAGTTAAAGGATTTTTTAAAACAATATTCAAATTTTAATGGGAGCTTCTAAAATGATATAATTAAATAATATCATGAATGAATTACTTAATAGTAATAGGTAAACAAACTAAACAATATCGAACCCCGGCAAGAACAGTGACACAACTAAAAAAATCCCGATTTTGAGTTAAGTTCACTGGTGAATGAATCTGTTATACATCTACGAGCACGAAAAATGTCATATCTGTAACTCTAGATTTGTCCGCAATATGGCAGTTGTGTCATCTTTACTTTTAGGTTAGTTGGCACTTTTAATTTTCTTTAATTCAATATTGTAAAAATTTAAGGTTTTTTAGTTGTGTCACAGTTCTTGTCGGGATGCAATATGAGAGGCCAAACGACAAAATATAAAAAAAATAAAAATAAAAATCATGCGTCTTACCTGGTCCATCCATAGGTCCATCATTGGGCGTTTGGAGTGTTAAAATATATGTATATATATATAAAATAATAAATTTAAATGTTAAAAATAAATGGTCATAGATGATTAGTGAATTTTGAAATTATAACAAAACAAAAATAGCAATAAAAAAACTCCCGGAAAAAAATAAAATTAAATTCATTTATTTATATAAGGTGCTGCGCGGATAAAACACTGAAGCGGTGTTCAGCGAGAAGTACGGAAGAGTCGCGTAATGGAAGAAAAAGGAAATGATCTACAAAAATAAAAAATGCAGTTGTTAAAAAAAATTATGATAGAAGCAAGATTTTTAAAGAGAAAAATATAAAAAAAATTTCAGAATGAATGGATGAATCGAATGAAGAAATTAAAATGAAGTAAGATTTGTTTTTATTTGGAAGAAGCTGAGCAAATTCAATTTTCAGTCAATTAATAAAAAAAAAGAAGATAATAAAAAAAAAAAGAGAAAGAAAATAATTAAAGAGAAAAGAAAGATCAAGAAAGTGAGGAAAGGGAAGGAAGGCCTACCTGAAGATACTTGAGGTAGAGGTACTCCTTGACCAGGATACCAGGAACTCCTCACCTCGTCGAGCAGCGCGGCGCTGCTCCATGATGGCAGCTGTGGCGTCTGACGGTCGAAATGCGTGATCGATGCAACGGGCGACGAATCTTTAAAGAAAAAAAAATACTTTGATTTTGGACAAATAGAGAGTATTTTCATTTTCAAATTTACCTCTTAAAAAATTTAATTTCTCATTCACAATATTTACTTTCTAATAAATTAAAGAAGTAAAATAATAATAATAAAAATTACAACGGAACAATTCCATTAATAGAGAACTAACTCTTCGAATTAAAATATAAATAATATTATATTTAATTATTCATTTAACAAATTTCAATTTCAGTCATTTTTAACTTTTTCATTATTATATTTTTTTAAATTGAATATAAAGAAGATTCAAAGAAATTTATTCAAAGACAAATTTCTAATAATAATTATTTATATAAAACAAGCTAAGTTGTAATTAGTGAAAAGAAAAAGTTTATTTTCAATAATATAACCCTTAGGTCAATATTTAATAAAGGCAAGTCACAAAAAAAGACAAAATAATAAGATAAACAAACTCAATGAACGATCAATACAATTGTATTTCTATTTTATTGATTGTAATGACTGTAGCTTATAAATTCAAAATATAAATATAGTAAATAATTGATATATTTTATTCAAATTTATCGTTGGGTCACTCACCGAGGCATTAGGGCGAGTACAACGGAGAGGAGAATCACTAGCCAATGGACTGGAGACGAAATCTCTCTCTGCATCACCCAATAATTATTATTTGGTAGACCGAAACAATTCAGGCATACGGAATAGTAAACGATTGAGAAAAGGTAGAAAGCACCAAACGAGACTAAAATAGATAGGACATGGAGGACAGTCTGAAAAAAAAGATTAAATTAATAATTAAAAAGAATTGAAAAATAATTAATTAAATAAAAAATTAATTAAATAGAAACCTACCCAAGATCGAGTTTCAATTGCGACATGCCCAAGCATTACAAACATACAAGCAGTAGTGATGGTAGTACCAAATTCCCAAATGCCTACATCTGATTCATGGTAAGCCTATAATGAATAATATTAATTTTTAAATTAATTAAATATTCAGATTTTCTAGAATATTCTAATTTTTATTAAATTTTAATAGTACAATTTTAAATATATTTTTAAAAAATAATAAAATATGTACCCAACTGAAGTTATTATTTCATAAAGAAGTATTGGAATTTAAATTATTTACTATGTATTATATAAAAAAAACCAAAAGATAAATGATAAATAAGGTAGAAGAGTGGAAATGTAACTTTTAATAAGGATGAAACATTGTTTTATTTTTCTATTTAAATATTTTAAAGGGGACTTATCTCAATCAATATTCTGTTTTTTCATTAATAATTTAAAATAATTAAAGGTTTTTTTTTTATACAATTAATAGAAAAATCATTTTGATGGAAGTGGTTGATTTATGTATTATAAAAACCCATGTTTAAAAAGAAGAAATTATTAAATTAATTTTATGCAAAATTAAAAATTTACTTTCAAAATGATACTATTTTAACTATCTTATTAAATATCATAAAAATAATAACATAATACATATCTTATCGTAATTTATTAAAAAAATTTGATTGAATCTATTGTGTTTATTTGAATTACAATACTACAATAAATAACTTACTGCTTCTGTACAAAAGAAAATAACTATAGACTGATAAAGCGAATCAGCCATAGTAATCCAAAATGAATGAGGTTTATAACTGAGTCCAAGTCGACCAATACGATAAAGCTGCGGCTGTGATAGTAATAAATCTGCTGGAACATCTCGATCATAGACCCCTAAAATTAAAATAAAAATAAAATTAGATTAAATAAAAAAAATGAAGAAAAGAGACTATAAATTTGAATCCAATAAAAATAGATTGTTTTACCAATTGCAAATGGAGGGAGAGAGGTAAAAAGAAGATTATATAGAATTAAATACATTTGATCGATCATTACAGCCCCGGAGAATCCACAATACAATTGAAACCAAAAGATTAGGAATACAAACACCTAAAATATTTTGGAAATGATTTAGATTCTTTTACTATCAATAAATAAATAAATTAATATTTATATAGTATTTTTATACCGCATTTTTATAAAAAAAATAAAGAATCATCCGGGAGAGACGATCATAGCACCAATGTCCATGAACAAGCAAAAGTCGTTCAAGATATTTAAATCTAGAAATGGCAAAATCCGAAGCCATTACAGCTTGCATTCCTTCCTGTCCGGAAATTCCAATTCCAACATCAGCAGTTTGTATCATTGAAACATCGTTGGCGCCATCACCAATTGCTAAGGTTCTCATTCGTAGACGTTCTTTAACCACACGAACCATATAAGCTTTTTGCAAAGGGGTTACACGACAACATAACACCGAGCTACAATATTTCGTTAAATCCAAGAATGGCTTTTGAAGATTTGAACGACGATCTAAAATAAACCTGAAAACAAAATTAAACAGGTTAAAATATTATATAGAACATCGGCAACATTTTTCAATATTCGGGCACATTTCTGAAATAATATAACAGGATAACAGGGGTGGGCACACTTGTTAATACTTAGAGTCATATTGAAAAATCGAAAATGTTTAAGAGCCTGATCGCAAAAACATTTTACTTTTTTTTTTTAAGTAATAATTTAATACTTAGTAATTTGAATTCGGGCACCTGGTTGCCGACCCTTGATATAGAATATTAATAAAAATAAAAATTCTATTATTTTATTAATTTTATAATATATATAGCAATGAAATGTAGTGAAAATTTTATTAATCTTAATAATAATAATAATAATAAATTAGTCAAATTTAGTAAATAAACAATGAAATAATATTCATAATTGATTATTATGTTAGAATATTCTAGTTTTCAATAAAATAATTTTAAAATGATTATACATTATATTACATTAATACTTACGTTAATGTTTTGCCATCAACGACCAGAGCTCTTTTTCTAGTACTTCGAATAATTCGTTGTTGATTTTGGGAGGGTAAAACGCTTGGTTGAGCTCCCCCTCTGGCAAATACACCAACGGGATTCACACCAGACCCACCATTACTAAAAAAAAAATTAAATAATAAAATATTTATAATTTATTTTCAAATAGGCTATTTATATGTATTTATCTGCTAAAAATAGCCCCATTTCCTAAACCTAATTCTTCCACATTGAACTATTTAGGTCAGATGAGAGACGAGAATAAAGTTATCGATATTAATCATTCTATTTTTAGCAGATGGTACTATCATTATTTATTGACAAACAAATAAATTAATAAATATTCTATAAAATTTTCAATAGCAATCACCTATCAGGCCGTCCTTCTCGTTCTATTTGTGATAAATAAAAAACAATTGCATTCTCTGCAGTGTCCCGCGTCCGGGCAGCAAGTCTCAAAAGTTCCATTTGAGGTGAAAATAAACGAGCTGAATAGGCAACATTAATGGCAGTTTCAGGTTTATCTCCTGTGAGTACCCAAAGAACAATCCCAGCTGATATTAGTGAAGAAATTGTTTCAGGTACACCCTCCTGGAGGCGATCTTCAATTCCAGTGGCGCCCAAAAGTGTAAGATTCATTTCAAGTTTTTGATAACATTCTCGTAATTTACGTTCTCGACTTTCATGTGCTAATTGAGCATTTGCATGGGCCACTTTCCATTCAGCTAATGCCGATTCAGAAATAATACGTTTAGCCATAACAAGTACACGCAATCCTTCACGTGCATAAGAATTTAAGTGTTGTTCCGTTTGAAAAATATATTGTTTCTCCGCTGGATCATCTGTGATTTAATTAATTTATATTAATTTAATTAATGTAGGACACATATATCAAAATATTAAATTAATAGTGAAGATTAAATATACCTGTAGTTGCAAGTTTTTTAATAATTGTGGAATCAGCTCCTTTACAATACAAAATAATTTGCCTTGTTAGCGGATGACGAATTATAATTGACATACATTTACGGGAAGAATCAAAAGGTAAAACTTGTATTATTTCATATTCAATTAATCCAGCATCTAAGATTAATATAAATGTATAAAGTTAATTTATTGATTTTTAAGAATATATTTTAAAGAGTAATAATAATTCTTACGTGGTACATGAACAGCAGCTATTTGTGGGGTTCGTCGAATAAGTCGACATTTGTAGGAATAGGCAGCATTAATCAATGCTAATTCATCTGGACTCTCCGCTTCATAAATCGGTTTAACTTCTCCAGCTGGCGTTGAAGCTGAGGATGTGTTTCCATTGGTCGATGATTGAGAGGAAAGAAATCCCGTTGAAAGTCTTAATTTAGAAGTTAAAATCGATGGAACTTGAAGTAATCTTGGCCGTGAAATTCCTTTTTTGTTTGGAGCTTGCATAAAAATAAAAAAAAAATTGTTATAAAATTCATTATGGATTTAATAAGATTAATTAAAATTCATTTAGATTCACAGATAAAGTTTACCTTCACCAGTTGGAGAACTCTCAGGTGATGATGGTATTGGCGAGAGAGTGTGGGTGTTAAAACCCCCTGGACGAAGTTGGATTGTGTGATCGGTTGCACTTTGCATCGAAGGATTTATACCAAGTGTTAATATGGATCCTGGTGGAGGGGATGGAGTTATACTTCGACATTCACTTAAAATAGTGTACCGGTCACCAGTAGTAGTAGATGGAGGTGGGTTGGTCGGGATTGAAGCGTCGAATGAAGGCGTTTCAATAACTCCACTCGTATTCATCTGGAGATATTAAAGTGATAATTTATTTTCAAGGAATACATATATAAATTTTTAAATAATCATAAAATTAGGCGATATATATATATTTATAACTTTTCCAAGTTAGAACCATAGAAAAACATCCATCAAAAAGTTCAGGAACCACTAATATGATTCCTTATTAATAATAACTGAACTGTAGGTACCGCCAGTGGAATAGTGACAGATAAAAGTATAAACCAGGATGGCGATGTTGTCGGGCAATCGAAAGGATGAGAGGGCGCATTGCCATTGCCCGGCAACACCGCCACCCTTAAACCCTTACATTTACAATTTTCCGTCACTGTACATGTACCACAGTTTGAGAACCTCTGGACTAGGTTAACATAGAATAACGGATTTTCGATCAAGAAAAAACTGTTTCACCTCATATAATTATTTAAACAATAAATAGTTAATTTTTTAATTTAAATTATTTATTAATTGAACAAATTTTATACGTAAATTGAAATGAAAGTATTTATATTAAGGTAATGTTAGGAATAAGTATTACTATATCATGATGAGGTGTGTGGCTGACAACGATTGTATTGCAAACAGCAAGTAAAGTAAGAAATTCCTGAATTCGTTGACTTTGAGCTCCTCGTTCATTTAGATCTTGAAGAAGTTGAGGATTCAAAAGGAGAGAACGATCTTGGTTTCGCTATTAAAATGAATAAAATATTAAATTGATTATTAAATGAAAATCCATCTATTTCTTGATAATAAATAGTAAAATAGAATATCAATACAGGTGTTACATGCAACAGGTTGTAGGTACGCCTATTTATCAATAATTTAATGAAACAGATTATAAATAATAACTATAATGAGTTAAATTATAAATTTATTGATCTGTCTCATTAATGAATGGTATACTTATACAAATATTTATGCTAATAAAAAATTCAAAAGCCTTCTATTATCTATTCACTTATTAATAAATTTAACAATATTTATTTAAAATACCTGAGTGGGTCCTTGGTTTGTTCTATTACTATCTGTGGATGCATTTCCGTTACTTTCTGTTGAATGATTGTATTTCACTCCACCGATAGTACAATGACGAAATATCATTTTATTTTCTGTTAAAGTTCCAGTTTTATCAGAAAATATGTATTGAACCTAAATAAGAAAATAAACAATACAAATTAAAATATCAAATAAAAAATTAAATATTTAAATATTTCAGATGTTTTTATGAATTAAATTCAAATGTTCTATAGAAAAAGTACGCTATCTCTATTGGACTAAAATAATATTTTTTGTTCATTTTTGATCCAAACAATATGTCATTTTTATAGACCTCATTCAAATTATTTAACATACCTATTTCTCATTTTATGAAAACTAAAAATTTTAGTTTTCTCTTACCATAAATTCTATATTAAATAAAATACTTCCATAAGTTAAACAAATAAAAATAATAAGTATATACATTAAAATAAAAAATATTTTTTAAGGAAAATCGAAATATAGTTTTATCTTCTTTTTAATTATTCCTAGGGATGTTAGATGTAATTTTTAGCAAATTTTCCTTAATTATATTCTATGATAATAAATATAATTCATATTATAGTTTTATTGAATTTAACCTAAGCAAATTAAACTATTTTACAATGAATTTCCTTTTTTAAAATTAAATCAAATTAAATAATTAAATTAATTAAATAATAATATATTTATTAAATGATTTGAAAAAAATTACCTGTCCGAGTTCCTCTGAGATGTTAAGCGCTCGACATTCAATTCGTTTGTTGCTGGTTGGATCATAAAGTTCTACATCATGATGGATATGATACACTTGCATTAATTTGGCCATTTCAATTGTAACATATAATGATAAAGGAATCATCACCTGAAACAGAATAAATGGGTTATTAAAAATAGATATATAATTAAAATGATCAAAAAAAAAATTAAAAATAATTGATTTATTTATCACTCGTCACTGGACGCTCGAACAGTGCAGTCGCTTGATAACGATTGCAGAAGTAGCAATCGAAACGTTGTGTATATTTTTTGAATAAATTTACAATAACAAATATCAATATGTGGTTTTATTTACAAAACTCCCTTATGATTTATTTATTATTTATTTAAGGTTAAAAAACAATTCATATTTTGGAGTATAATCATTAAAATTTTCTAATAATTCAATGTGAGTGCCATTTCGAAAAACTTCATATATATAATGTTTTATAAATTATAGATGTAAAAAATGAGCTGTGGCCAGGCACAGAACCGACCGACGATTTTAAATAAATTAATTTCCAAACAGCATTATATATATATATATAAAGTATAAAAAAAAATATTTTTAAAATTAGACAAATGACTAAATTATATTATCTTGGTTTTTATTTTTAGTTTAATTACTCAATTATTAATTACTACTATATTTTAAGTTAAAAATTTTCCGACAATGAATACTTTGTAAACTACCACTTTCGGTTTCAATCCATGTTACCGATGCATTAAGTAATATACCAAATTTTATCAAAATCCGTTGAGTCGTTCAAGCTATACACGTCAATATGGGCGCACAATCAACAGACGGTCGGACGGACAGACATCATGCTAAAAATACTTTTTTCAGTTAACAAAATGCATGATTCGTGAAGATATCTAAAAAATCTCCTCATGTAAAATTTGGTGTGAAAACAATACCTCCCTTACCTCCCTTATTATCACTTCGGGTTTTCGGATATACACCAAAAGTTGATGAATTCATGCTATTGATGCATTAACCACTTAATGCTAGAGGTTTTCTTTTTTGAGGTCAAAGTAAAAATTACTTACATTACGTTCATAAACAATAAATAAAAAATATTTACAAAATAATACACTTAAAATATTTATAAGTGTCGAGAGGTACTCGGGATAGAGCAAATCGGACCACATTTCATGCGCGAGAGGGTCTCGTTCGAGATCCTTAAGTGGTTAAGTAAATATATCAAATTTTGGCAGAATCCGTTAAGCTGTTCACACGTTTATACGGACACACAATGGACAATGGACGGACAGACATCATGCTAAAAATACTTTTTTCTGTTAATAAAATGCATGATTCGTGGAGATATGTAAAAATCTCCACATGTGAAATTTGGTGTGAAAACAATACCTCCCTTACTATCGTCGGTCAGTAAAAACCTCGATTTTATTATTTTTTAAATAATATATATAAAAAATGACTTTTGGAGGGGAGGCGACTCTTATTATATATATAGAGGTCAGGATCAATTAAATTATAAAAATAAGGAATATATTTGATTTATTACGAATATTTTTTTTTTGGAATATTGTAGTAATTCTTTATATGGAAAAAAATCAATTATTGAAATGACATAGCAGAAAAAAATCCATAAATAAAACTGACTAAAATGAACATAATTGAAAATGAAATAATATAATAAAATTTAAATTAATTGGAACATTTTATAATGATTAATAATTTCATTTTATCTAATAATTTATTCAAATAGAGAAAAAATAATGGAGAATAATTATAAATAAATGATAAATGATGTGTTTATTTCAACTTACTTGCAAAATAATTATAAATGTACAGAATGCAATTAGTCCTTCTTGTGTTGGATTGATGACATGTTCAATAAAAGGGGCTGCCGAACTATATGCTGAAAGCCAATATTTGCAACCCACAGCACCAACCAAACATAAAACAATTAAAATTATCACACACCAAATGATATCGACATTCATTTGACGTTCAAGCGTTGATCTTTTATAACGTGGTCCACCATTATTAAGCATTGCTTTCGTTTCATGGCCTAAAAATACAAATAGAAAATTACATTATCATTTTTTAAATTTAGTTTTATTTTCATTAAATCAAATATATCTTAAGATTTATTAGAATAGTAGTATTAAATTTTATATACATATTCAAGAAAGTGGTTAATCCAGTGGTTCCCAACGTCTGGGAGGAATTTGACTGTGCATGGGGACAATGAAAAAAAAGTCTATCATTTAAGCTACTTAATATACAATTAAAAAATATGCATATGGGGATGTTATAAGTTTTTAGAAGCTCTAATGCGATATGACATAAAAATAAGTTGGAAAATACTGGATTAACCAATAGATTAATTAATAAATTATAAATTAATTATTAATAATATTATTATATTTATTATAACGAATAAATAATAAATATATTAAAAAAATATAATTTATTTAAATATTTATTATTGAACATTTAAATCGTTTGGTTATATTTATATATAATTTTTTTCAATAAATAATTTGTTATTCTTTAAACTAATCTTTTGCTTTAATTGAATTGAATTTATTTATTCAATACATATATTTTATTATTTCAAATACAGAAAAGAGATGATCTAAGCCAGTGGTCTTCAAATTTCAAGTCGCGGAACCCTATACGCTAATATATTTTTCAACGGAAGAATCAATATTAATATTAAATTAATACTTAAAAAAATTTGTTATATTTGGACTTTACGGTATTTTACTTTTATTATTATACCAAAGAACCATAATGTTAAAAAAACTACATATGTGTAGTTATGTATATAAAGAAAACGTAAAAAATAACGATAGTCACGGAACCCTTGGGCTTAGTTCACGGAACCCCAGGGTTAAATACTCAAAAAAAGGTAAGAAGATTTTGTGGCCAAACTTTAGAACATTTTCGATTTTTTTTCAATTATTTTCAATATAGTTCTAAAAAAAAGGTTAAGAAACACTGATATATGTTAGCTATTAATTATTTATAAATGTTTATACAAAATATATATTGTATGTGATTTTCTTAATTCCTTTTTCGATTAAATACTTAGTGACCCACGAGGTAAATCTAAAAAAATAATGATCAATATACGACCCACTTCTCAAAAAGGTTTGCCATCACTGATCTAAGCCAACCTATTGCTGCGCTGCCCAATATATGACCATTTGAGAAATAATTTCTTAATGAGAAGTAACTTGCAGATGATTCTCAGGGTCGAAGGTTGGGAGGATGTAAATAATAATTACTGCTTTATGAGTGGTCTCCTAAAACTAAGATTCTTCATATTGGAGGAATAATGATAAAATGATTCTAATAATAAAAGAGTGTCTCATTAGGAGATTATTCTTCGTGTCTTAAATGATTATCAGCCGAAATTATAAAGAATAATATATTATATAATCTATACAATGTATATATATAAATCTGAAATATGTTATTTCGAATTTAGCGCGCCTTGGATTGTTCTTATTGTTGCTCTGGATCATTAGGTTGGCAACAATACTAATAACATGTACTCGAGTTAAGGTTATAGAAAATATAATTGTATAAATTGTTTCATTAACAACCAAAGAATCTACAATTAATTTAATTCACTTACTTATATATATATATTAATAGTATACGAGTATATGTATTGTACGATTAAGTAGTTTT
Source organism: Labia minor (assembly GCA_963082975.1). Classification (NCBI taxonomy): domain Eukaryota; kingdom Metazoa; phylum Arthropoda; class Insecta; order Dermaptera; family Spongiphoridae; genus Labia; species Labia minor. Next base: position 34,940,990 of record OY720345.1, read on the forward strand.
AGTAAGATATCATTATCTATAGCAGGGGTGGGCAAAAGCTGGCCCGCGGGCCGGATCCGGCCCTTTGTTTATTTTATCCGGCCTGTTAAAAAAATTTCTCTTATTTCGATCTTTCAAAAAAAAAAAAAAAAGGTAAAACGTTTTCGTGTCTAGGCTCTTAAACATTTCCGACATTTTTTTCTAAATTTTTTCAATTTGGTTCTAAAAAAAAGGTAAACCGTTTGTCCCGGTTCGGTGTTTTCGAAATATGATTCTCCGGCCCGGGAGAGATTTTGAAAATTTCATTTTGGCACTTGTTTAAAAGTATTTGTCCACCCCTGATCTATAATAATGAAGCACCATACCCACTTTTCTATTCCTACTATACATAAAAATTAATGTTAAATATTTTAAAAAGTTTTTAAGTTTTTTAAAGTAACAAAAATAGCTATTTTATTCGCTGAATTTTTTTTCTTTTCTTTTCTTTTATCTCATTTTGTACTTGTGTTGTTGATATTTATTTTTATTATACGATAAATTTTTTTTTTTGCATTATGTTAAATATTTTTTATATTTTGTTTTTCTTTGTTTTTTTTTTCTCTAGATGGTTATGTATGCCCTCAATTAAAGGCATTTAAGACCATCGTTTACAGTGTTATGAATTATGTACCTAAATATGTAAATATGTTTTATTTATTTTTTGTTATTTTTTGTCAACACCCAAAAAGGTGGATTGAAATAACATACAAATGAATGTATATATATTTATTACATAAAATAAATAAATAATTTCAATGCTAGTTTATTATTAATTTTTCTAAACTATATTAAAATAAATATATTTTCTTATCCTAAACATTGATAAGTATAATGCATAAATTAAGACCAAAATTTATGTTAATAAAAAAAACACATACTAATATTAATACTTTTTTCTATTATTCTAAAATAATTAAAAAGAGATTATTGGAATTAGGCATTTTTATTAAATAATTTTAAATAAATATTTACCTGTACTGACAAATATAAGAAAATTAATTTTATTATTTTTTATAAGTTTTTGTGTTAGGAAACAATCATTTACCTTTAGAAAAAAATAATATATATTAGAGGACAATAACGATTGAATAATTAATATAAAAGAAGTCAATGCTCTTAAGGGCAGTCATTAGTGGGTATATATGAAATCGATATTGAAATATCAAACTTTTTATTATACTAATCATTACATTTTGGACTAAAATCTTAATAATTAATTATTTCATCTCCTTCAAATATAAATATTTATTTAAAAATTATATATATTTATTCTAATAGTTATAATAGTTTTTTTTTTTTTGTGAAAAACTCACCGGCATATACTACAATTCCTTCAATAAAATCAGTATTTTTTAGTACACATTCACGCAACAGAAGATTTTCGGTAACCAAAGGAATACGTTGACCGTCCGGATGAATAATTGATCCATGGAAGCGATAAATTTTTGTGGTTGGTCGATCGACTTCCACCCACGACTTAAATTTACGGGGTTCGAAATCAGCTTGCTATAATAATTAAGAGTAAAAATAATATTTATAAAAATAAATTAATTTTTATTATAATTAAAGAAGATATAAATTAGAAATATATGTTTTCATAGTTGATTTTAGTCTAAATAAAATTTTACAATTTATTATAAAATTATTATATTATATTATAAAATATAAATAAAAAAAATAATAAATTCAGTTCTTTATTTTTTTATCATCAGTTGAGTATATAATGAATGCATAAACAGTGAAATGAATTAATTCTATTTATATAATTAAATAAACAAATAATTTTCTAAACTATATTAAAATAATTAAGTATAAAAATCGGTAAAAAAAAGTTATTGATTAATCAAATGAAAACAAAATTAATTATATTTTAATCATTATTAAAGACATTTAATTTTCTGTCATAATAATTAACTGCCCATAAATTAGTTAGATAAATGTGATATGATATTTGTCTCTGCTGAGTATACCCCCCACATATAATAAATAATTATAAGTTTATTATTATGAATAAATACTCTTTACACAGGGTATTTATAATTAGTATTAACATTATACTAGGGAAATTCACAAAGTAGATTACGTTTTGGAATTAAGACAAAACTAGTACAGGAAAATGTTTTTTATTATATACATTTGAAAGAGCAACTAAAATACTATTTTTCTACATAATCGCCAAAAAAGTTGAGACATTTATCGTAGCGATGAACGTATAGAAATCCTCATAGAAAAAAAAAATGAACTGGTGGAAAAGATCAATGAAAAAATTAGAGGAAACCGTCGTTTCACCATAACCGAACTTTCCTTAAGTTTTCCGCAAATTTCACGCATTTTATTGTACGAAATTGTTTCTCAAAAGTTAGGCTACCATAAGTTTTGTGCCAGGTGGGTACCACACTCAGGCGGCGGATTTCTATGAGGAAGGAATTTCAAAGCTCGTTCATCGCTACGATAAATGCCTCAACTTTTTTACCATAAGTTTTGTGCCAGGTGGGTACCACACTCAGGCGGCGGATTTCTATGAGGAAGGAATTTCAAAGCTCGTTCATCGCTACGATAAATGCCTCAACTTTTTTGGCGATTATGTAGAAAAATAGTATTTTAGTTGCTCTTTCAAATGTATATAATAAAAAACATTTTCCTGTACTAGTTTTGTCTTAATTCCAAAACGTAACCTACTTTGTAAATTGCCCTCGTATAATAAAAATTAAAAGTAAATGAACATTATTAATTATATTATTATGGTTTAATAAAATAGAAGACCTACTTTTGGTATACAATTTCGGTGGGTTATATATCATTTAATAATATCATAAAACAATTGAATGAAATGCACAAATATGTGTACTTTTGTGACGTTTATACGAAATGTCACTCTTCTCTCACCATTCTTTTGTAAATGAACTCATGTCAATCAAATATGACACACGTCATTGATAGAAATATTATCAAGTTAGACAATAAATTAAATTTTAATATTGAAGTGAAAAACAGCCAAGTGAACAAAATAAAATAATAATTATATTCAACGCGTTAGAATTTATATATTATTGTAATATTAAATAATAAAATAATACATTAAATATTAAGTAATATGAGACTAACACAATAAAAGAGGCAATTTAAATAAATTTCTTTTTCATTTTTTTTTTACAATAAATAATTTCTGATAAACTTACATGCTCAACGAATCCCTGAGGTAATTGTCTTTGTTTGAGGTTGGTTTCCCCATCCAAATTACAAGTATCGAGGTAACAAATTCCATTTGGATCGCTAGATCGCAAAACAACAATATCCGCAGGCACAGTTTCATTGTTGGAGAGATGGACAAGATCTCCTACCAAGACATCCTTCCACGGTACTTTTGTGTACCTTTCCAATTCACTAAAACAGAAAAATAATATAAAAATTATTATTATTATTATTATATGTATTAAGTTAAATTATAATATTTTGATTAATAATTAATGGACCCAGTTTGGGTGCGAATATAATCAGTTGATAAATATTTAAGATATTAATGATAATATATATATTTATATGTAAAAGAATCTAAAAAGAAACTTAGAAAAATATAGGATTTGTTAAATAAAATAAAATAAGCCACTCTAGCTTGAGTTAGGATTGGGTTAGAACAAAGAAAAAAAATAGGAGATCGCACTTAAATCACTTAAAGTTATCAGTTCAAGGATCTGATCTCATGGCAACGAGCGGGGACAGACATACATTTTTGGGAATCCCTCTATGGTTCTGTGCTTTCACGCAGGGCAGCACCTTAGCGGAAGAATTACCCAAATTAAAAAATAACAATTTAATCTAAAAATTAAATTAATTAATCAATTAAATAAGTTTCGCTCATTACAAAATTGAATTTAAGATAGAAAAAAAAATTATTTATTTAAAGAAATATTTTTTATGAAGATTATTTCTTCCAAATAATATTATAATTTATTTTGAATAAATAAATAATTTTGAAACTTCAATCCATATTCATATAATATAAACGAATGGTTATAAATATTTTAAATAAAGCATTAAGATGAAAATAAATTAACTTAGAGCAAAAGGGCGCAGTGAATTAACATTAGCCCGATTCTGACTGGAATATGTTATTGATGAGAGAGGTAGAAATCCTTTTATTATTAATGAATGAATTCCACCCACTGACATCAGACATGCGAAACGACGAAAATTGTTAGGATAGTTCGAAATGCATGAGTCAATTCATCACTGATGAAAGAAACAATCATTAATATATTGTATATATATTTACAATGTAATTCATTTATAAATTTAATATTTTTAATAAAATTGAAAAAATCTATCCATCCATCTTCTAAAAAAATATAAATTTTTATTAGGAATAATCTTTTCAATTGATATAATATTACATAAATATATATTTATTATATATATATTATATACAAATCAAAATCCCAAAAAACAACGTGTTAGATATCAAATTGATAATTGAGTCCTGCCCTGCTTTATCCCTTGCCCAATATTTTGATTTCCTCCTTTAATTAGTCGAGACTATTTTGTAGTATCGAGAAATTCTAGGAGAAAATAATCTACATATATATATCAAACTATATATATATATATATCTAACTAAACTTCAGAAATTAAATCGTTTTGAATTTCTTTGGAATTTTCCTTTTCTATTTTTTGAATTATTATTTCTTATATATATATATATAAAGGAATTATATTAAATATAAAATATTCCCTATTAAAAACATATATTTCTTATAAATTTATAAATAATTTATAATTCATAAATTAAACCATTATAATATTAGAATATAATTTAATAAATTAAATTATTATTATACAAAAAACAAAACATTTCGAATGAATATTTGTCAATTCAATGAAGAAGAGTTTAATATCAATATCAATGAATTTAAGATCTCTAAATTAATGAAGATGGATGCACAGAAGAAAGAAGTAGGAAATAGAATGAGAAAGTGGAATGTTAAACAAGCTCTAATCATTTTCTATCAGATGTTACTCTCGGAGATTTCTAAATTGAATTAATTATATAATACAAGTGTAAGAAAGCAATACAAAGTGAAGATTCCCTATGTTATCGATTCCTGAAGAGAATTATTCTTATATAGTGAGAAAAAAAATTTAATTCAATATATATAATGTAATTGTTCGATAAAATATTTCAAAATATAATAAGTAATCGTGTAAATATTGTTTATATGTGAAGTGCTCCAAACAGTGGCGTACCTAAAACTTTTGCCGCCCGGGGCGATCTCCAGTTTGCCGCCCTTTCTATTATAAGTCAATCAAAGAGTGGTTTTTATAAATTAATACACATAAATGAATTATTAAGTTATTTAATCAATATTAATTAATACACAGAGAGTAAATTTTAAACCTAGCAGACCACCTTCCGCCTTAATGAATACAATAAAATAAAATTATTATCCTGTTCTTGGAATTAGAATTCAAAATTTACACTAAAATGCATTTATATACACCGAGGAATACTATTCGAAATCCTATAGTTAATCATAATTTATATAAATCAAATAGTAAACTTATAATAATCATAATAATCATTTATTATTAAAGAAAGAAAAAAAATACATATGAAATGAATAAGTTGCTTTTTACAACTATAACTAAATATAAAAAATGCCGCCCCAAAATAAGTGCCGCCCGGTGCGGACCGCACCCACCGCCCCCCTCTAGGTACGCCACTGGCTCCAAAGTAAAGTAAAGCTATAACATAGAGTTGAAGCAAATTATTTTACACCAGTTATAAATTTAATTTTAATATTAATTAATAGTAATTTTATTTTATATTTAATTTAGATTAAAAATTATTATTATAATTTACAATGGTAAAATCAATGGAATTTGAATAAAACTTCTTTTTAAATATTTTATAATATAATTAATTCATTGAGAATTAAGAGTTTTATAATCAACTCTATATATCATTTTATTTTATGTAATATATATATAGTATAGATTCCCTGACCTAGTGTTATTGAGGAAAGCTAGTGGGCGAGGGTCAAGGGATAAGTGAGTTGGTGGGGAGTTCGTGTCCATATAAATGGATCTCCTTTCATTGGTATTATTCAAATGATTAAGAAACTATTCGTTGATGAATTAATAAATATTTTTATTTGAGGAAAAAATATTCAAGTGAATTAATAATTATAAATTGTATTGTAAATAATCATAAAAATAATCTTGACGAATAATAATTCATTTATTTTTATTAATTAGAAAATAGAATAAAATAATAACAACGATATTAAAGTATAAATGGTTGATTTTTCTATTTTAGGCTCACTTCAATTGAGAGTGAAAAACTTTAAGATATTTTAATATTTCTTATTGAATAAAATGCTACACTAAATTTAAATAAGTTGACCTGTGGCGAGGTCCGAACCGACCGGCGGTTTGAAGTAAATTAATTTCCAGCTACAGAAACAATTTCAAATAATTTTAATATATCTATTAATGCAATAAAATACAGATATGGATATATAACATAAATATTTTTAATTTTATTTTGTTTATAATATATATGCAAGACCAGGCTGTGACGTCATGAATGGCTTGATGACGTCATATAATTTTAAATCAAGAAAAAACTAATAAATATGATTTTCCCGAGGATAAAACCAATACAAAGTGCATGATTCGTGGTGATATATAAAAAATCTCCTTTGGTGTGAAAATAACACTTTCCGTCGATCGCTAATACTACCACTTCCGGTTACCGGAATTGCACCAAAAGTTGATCAATTCATCCCACTGATGATGCATTAAGTAAATATACCAAATTTCATCAAAATCGGTTGAGCCGTTCGGGCTGTACACATCTATACGGACGGACAGACATCAATATTATTATACTTTTTTCTGTTAAGAAAATGCATGATTCGTGGAGATATGTAAAAATCTCCACATGTGAAATTTGGTGTGAAAACAATACCTCCCTTACTATCGTCTCGGTCGGTAAAAATTAGTTAATTTTCTTTTTCTTTAATAATATATGCTTGTTTTGAAGGAAATTAAAAGCAGTAAATATTTTTATTTTATTAATGAAAAGTTAAAAAATTGAGAATATAAAGTTTTGGTTAATAATCATATATTTTTTTTAAATATATGTCAATATCTAAGAATTTTAAAGAGACACTAAATGATTTGTTTCAATATTATAGTATTTGATTAGGATTAGATATATAGACTTAATTAGAGATAGCATTAGAGATAGTCTTGCGATCACGAAAATTTTTGATGTCGAGATTTTGATACGTTTTGAAGGTCCCTGAGTCATTTTTACTAAGTTTGAGAAAAATGTATATGTGTATGTAGACAAAATTACGCAAAAATGGTTTGAGCTAGAATAATGAAATTTGGTATATTCATTATTATTATTCAAAATTCGTAGTTTTCTATCAACTTTTTAGAAATGTAGCTCATTCGGAAGAGGACCTTTACCTACAACGTTTTGATTTTTTTTCCTCTAAACTGACCGTCAAAATAAAGAAATATATTTGATATTTTTTCACATGATTAAAAATTGTATAAAACCGCTATATATAGAATTTCAACTTGATTGAATCGCTGAAAGTACAGGAATTAATTTTTTAACACGTTGAGACTGGCAATCACGCCTCTGCACGTGGCGTGGTGCCATCAACAAAGAGCCAAACACGCACTGATTTAATAAATATTATTTATTCATTTTAATTTATAATTTAATTAATTAAATCTAACTTAAATATAATATATGTTATTTAATCCAATTCAAATTGCGAGATAGTCGAGTGGAGACACTCCAGAATTTTTTTTTGATTTAAAATAAATAAACTGTTCTCTGTTGTGTGTTTTTATCCTGTTTGGAGTGTATTTATTTTTGTAATATATTTCGAGTTTTGAAAATAAAATAATGTAATTATTAATATTTGTGCATTAGAGAGTCACTTCTTAACAAAAGGCTCACGGTCCGAAGATAGGAGCGAACAAATATGCTTTCATGTTTTTTAGATACATCAACCCCATTCGCCTTGAGGGTAAATTAATATTAATTTAGTAATTAATTTCCAAACATTTATTTTTTAATGTATATTAATTTAAAATGAATAAAAAAAATTAAACATGTTTAGAATTATAATTAAATGATGAATATTAAGAAACTAATGAAGAGAAAATATCAAATGCAAATAGATATATAAACGCTTAATTGAAAATTAAGTAATAAATTAATCAAATTGAAACCAAATATGGCGAAATAGGGACAAAAATAAAAATTAATGACTATCTACTTCTTTACTCGGAAGTTCTTGCCTCAGCAACCAATTTCTTTTCTCTTCCCCCCCCCCCATACCGCTTAGATTGTAGACTATTTATTAACCATGGTATTATAAATATTTTAGATATATAATTATATTAGTGTCCTTGAAACAATAGTATTAGATTATTGAAATTTAGTAAATTGTAAAATAATTTGTCCGAAAACAATTATTACTTCTAAGAAAGATAACTTTGAATATAGGTGAATTAAATAAATATCTATATCAGCATTTGTATATATATTTATAAGCAGAGGTTAGCAATAGGAAAAAATCAATAATAATCGATCGAAGCATACATATACATAAAGTCGAGAAGCTTTTGGCAAAACGAAGAAGAGGTTTGATAAAAGTAAAAATGTAAAAGCTTTCATTATTAAGATTGAATATCATGATAAAAATATAGAAAAAGTATAATATATATAGTACTAACTACTGCATTTATAAAACAATACTTAATGTTAGGAAAAATGGTTCTTCTATTGTTTAATCAAGATTTCTAATTACAATAATCTTGTTTTCTAATATATATATATAAAAAATTGAATAAATAATTATAAACCAATACTATACTCAAAGTTATTGTCCAAAATAATAATTTCAATTTTTTTATTGACTATTATAATATATTGTATAATTTGATAGGAGGAGATGGCTAATCTCGATTGTAGAGTTCTTCCTTAAACTAATGAAAAACATGATATAATATTATTATTTCTGTAATTTTTATTAACATTAGATCACTTAAAGGAACGATAAAGGGGTTGTCAACTAGATTTACTCCCCCCCCCCTTCATCTTTGCACACAGACATTATTATAATAAGTTGACCTGTGGCCAGGTCCGAACCGACCGACGGTTTGAAGTAAATTAATTTCTAGCTACAGAAACAATTTCAAATAATTTTAATATATCTATTAATGTAATAAAAAACAGATATGAATACATAAATAATAAATATAAACATTTTTAATTTTATTTTATTTATAATATATATGTAAGACCAGGCTGTGACGTCATGAATGGCTGGATGACGTCATATAATTTTAAATCAAGAAAAAACTAATAAATATGATTTTCCCGAGGATAAAACCAATACAAATGATTCGTGGTGATATATAAAAAAATCTCCTCATGTGAAATTTGGTGTGAAAATAACCCTTCCCTTCCTATCGTCGATCGCTAATACTACCACTTCCGGTTTCCGGATTTGCACCAAAAGTGGATCAATTCATCCCACTGATGAATTAAGTAAATATACCAAATTTCATCAAAATCGGTTGAGCCGTTCAGGCTGTACACATCTATACGGACAGACGGACGGACAGACATCATGTTAAAAATACTTTTTTCTGTTTAGAAAATGCATGATTCGTGGAGATATGTAAAAATCTCCACATGTGAAATTTGGTGTGAAAACAATACCTCCCTTACTATCGTCGGTCGGTAAAAATGCAAGCACTTGGTTAATGAAAATTTTAAATCGTATTAAAATACTTAGGAACTTTGTGAAGGTTTTCAACGTATACCATTCGAAAATTTTCTATAATATAAATGATCCTCTGAGATAATATTGCGATCACGAAAATTTTCGAGGTCGAGATTTTGATGTTTTTATACGTTTTGAAGGTCCCTGAGTCATTTTCACTAAGATTGAGAAAAATGTCTATATATATATATGTATGTAGACAAAATTACGCAAAAACGATTTGAGTTAGAATAATGCAAATTCGTAGTTTTCTATCAAATTTTAAGAAATGTAGCTCACTCGGAAGAGGGTCATTATCTACCATGTTTTGATTTTTTTTCTCTAAACCAGTGATTCTCAACCTTTTTTTTACCGCAGCACACTTTTGACGGTTTAAAAATTTGGCAGCACACAAAGAAAAAGATAAGTGTAAAAGTTATTTACTTATTTACCATATTGAAATATAAAAAAGATGATCGCGCAAAAACATTTTGCCTTTTTTTTTACATACATATAAAATAAATAAGTACTTTTTGAAATAGCTGAAAGTATCGGAATTAATTTTTTAACACGTTGACTGGCAATCACGCGCAAGCACGTTACGTGATGCCATCAACAAAGACGCGCTGGTTTAATAAATATTATTTATTAATTTTAATTTAAATATAATATATGTTAATTAAATCCAATTCAAATTTGCGAGATAGTCGAGTGGAGACACTCCAGATTTTTTTAATTATATTAATTTATAAATGAATATTTGGGTAAATAACAAAGTGAAAGTATTCTTGCATATTGTTAATGTGTTAATGCTCTATATAAATAATAAATTAATCCTGGATGATGCAAACAAATAATATAAAAAATGAAATTTTAATTGCTTTCTTAGTAATTATTTATTTAATTTGATTAATATCAATTATATAACATATATGTATAATATTGCGTTCCTTCTTGTTTTATTTAAAAAATGAAAATAGTGTGATGCGGGCTCGTACCAGTTTTTTATTAGTACTAAACTACTTAATTGTTATTAAAGAAAAAAAGTATAATTATTTGTAAGATTCTCTAAATAATTCAATATATTAGTCAGGGTTTGTTTTTATAACTATGACTCATACAAGTTTCTCCAGTGATCCAGTGCTTCTCTCCATATCTGATGATTCTGTACGGAGCCTTTGCCTTTCTACCACCGCTTTATCTTGTTTTTGTTTTATGTTATTTTTTCTTTTTTTTATCAGAGACCATTGCAATCCCCCTTCGTGTAAAAAGCCCTTTGAAAGAGGAGCGACGTCTAATCGATACACACGGCTGGATACACTGATCCAGCAAGTATAGTTTCTAGGATGGAGAAGTACAAAACGAGAAAAGGGAACTAACAAAACAAGATCGACAAACTGGCTGCCACTTTCCTTTTCAAGATGTCTACTTAAAGATACCGGGTGGTTTCAAGTAAACAAATCGTCAAGGAGTTAAAGAAGTAATGGTGATAGAATAAGTTGAAGGGATGAAAAGCAAATTTTTAAAGTGAAATTTTTATTTTTTCTTAAAAAAAAAAGAAAAAAAAATTATCATGGAAAATTAAAAAAAAAAAAAAAATCATGAAAAGAAATGAAAAATACAAAAGAAATAAGACTTGTTGAATAAATCGAGATTTGAATTGCAAGTCAGCCAGGCAGCAGCGAAAGTTGAAATAGAAAGAAAAAAGTGTAAATTTTTAAATATATATATACCAGTATAGAAATATTTAAATAAATTATTATTATTATTATTTATTGCGGATACATCAATAATGGTTATAACAAATTTGGAAAAATTAGAAAATTTTGAATAGAAAATAAATGGAAGAGGATCAGAATTTTAGTTGTAGTCAAGTGGTTACTAAGATCAATAACTTTCAATTGAAATTACTTCAAGAGGTATCAAGAAAAGTTTTAAAAAATTTCATATGAAAATAAAAAAATGGTATTTTAAGTAATAATAGTAGTAATAATAATATAGAAGTAGAAACAATTAATAATTTCTAATACAAATAATATCATATTATACCTATTTCAAATTTAAGGAAAAAAAAAAAATAAAATAAAAAAATATATCAGCTAGATCAAAGGTACTTAAACTGTGTTATATGTACGACTGGTGGCGTCTTATAAACTGAAGGTACCTCCAGTGATTATACGTTTTTTATTAATTTCACTTTTCTGTCTGCCTGTAATCAAAAATTTTAATTGAATTTTAATCCACCTCTAATTGAGCGATTTCGCTCAAATTAGAAACGTATATTAAAAGTCGATGACACTTGAAATAAACTAAAAACTTTTAAAATAAATGAATAAAAAAAACTTTAATATACATGCTTTTTAATAAAAAAATAGAAAATAAAATATTAATTAAACCTTGAATATTATCCTTTACATATGCCCAACAAAAAAGCGTTGGGCACATATAATAATATTCAATTCTTTAACTAGTACTTATGTTTATTTGCCCCCCCCCCGCGCTTTTTTGTTGGGCATATGTAAAGGATAATATTCAAGGTTTAATTAATATTTTATTTTCTATTTTTTAGAGCATTTTTTTATTAATTTATTTTTATTAACGAAATCATTTTAGTGGTACCTGAACTTTTTGATGCAAGTTTCTGCAGTATAAACCTCAAAAAATTTAGGATCGGATCGAATCCTCCCAACCCTAAGTTTCCTTTATAAATATAAAAATTACTTAAATAAAATACCAAATAAATGATTTAATTTATTTGTTATTAAATAAAAATGCATTTATATTAGGTACATTATTTTGTCAAAAATATATTTATGTAATTTAAAAAAGTTATCAAATCGATTGCATTTTCAATATGTATTAAAAGTAAAAAAAAAGGTAATTTATATCTCTATTTTATTGTATTTATTATTCAATTATATGCTGGTCTTAAATTTTACGATTTAAAAAATAAATTAAACAATGAAATTCAAAGTTATATTTATGAATCTTCCAAAGATAACAAACATTAGTATCACATTTCAAGATGTTCATTAAATTTAATTCAACTATAAAAATTGAATACTACATTTTAAGGAAAAGTAGGGGCTATAAAATAAATTATTCACTTATAAAATGTTATTTTCTAATAAGATATCAATGTTATATATAGAGACATTTTTATTGGCTCTTAAGTGACTAATCTAGATTGTCAATATATATTTTAAAATCTCATTATTCTAAAAAAAAAACTACGCCAATATTTTTTGTTTGAATTGTATTAATTTTAAATTTGAATGAGAAAAATTAATCTAGCAATTAGAAACATCATTCCACCGACTATCCTAAACATTTTTCCATATAATTCCTATCCTCTCCCAAATTCTTTCCCTGCCACTTTATATTGTCTCTTTTTGCTCTTCTAATCTGACGTTTCCCAATTAGTTTGTTCTTTGAGCAATATCTCACTATTTTCGTTGAACTTTCTCGATATCACTAATTGTATTTAGAAATGCATAGAGATCATACAATTCTTCGTTTTTTTCTAGAGTTACAAATTTTATAAAACATCCTGTTTTCAAATACCTTGAACCTATTTTCATCCTACAAAGTCATGAACTATGCCTCACACATAAATAATTCGATATAAAATATACTATTATATTTATTAAATGATACAAATTCTAGTATTTTTACAAAATATTTAAAATTTATTAAAGAATACAATATATATAAAGAAATACTGCTATGATAATATAAATCTTTTGAAAAAAATACACAAAAATTAAATAAAAATGATATTACAATAGATAAAACAGAATTGAATTTTAATTATATTGACAATTTGATACTTTTCAAAAATAATGTGACTAGATTTAATATTAATTACAATAGATAAAATTTTTCAAAAGAATTTTTAATAAATTGTGTATTTATTGTAAAATTATAATATATATTCTATATATATAATCTATTATATATATATTCTTATATTAAAACATTAAATTCTTCATATAAATGAATAATTATTAATTAAAAATATTTAAAATTATTTTATTAAAATTTTAATTTAGAATTTATTTTTCTTGAATTTGAAAGTATTCTTAGAAACTTTTCCAATTTTTCTTTACTTTTCGAACAATTATGAACATAAATTATTAATGGCCATATAGGTCCAGATGTTCTCAAGTGATGCACCTAGTAAAGAACAGCATTTCCTTTTCCTTTATATATATATAATCGAAAATAGTTTTATTTAATTATCTTTTCTATCAATCATTCACAAGTCACTGACTAGCATTGTCAATTGATTATGTTATGATAAGATTTTAAAATTCCACGTTTAAAAAATTGTTATTTAACTGATATTTAAATAAGATAATCACAAGGAAAAATTATTTTATATTCACTAAATAGTATTTTTTGTTATTTATTCTTATATTTACTAAATTAATTTTCTATTACTTTAATTAAAATTTTCAGAATCAATTTACTATCGAAATATTATCCTATTTATGTAGTTATATTCTTATCAAATCAGTAATTTCAAATAAAACCATATAAATTATTTCCTGTTTCTAAAAGGATTAAGAGGTTTTCTTTTAAGGAAATGACATAATAACGACCAATCAATTGGTTCTGATGAACTACGATTGTATCTTGTATTTAAAATGGAAGTTTTTAATATATTATATATTATAACAGATGTGAATCTTAATGGGAAGGGAGAGGTGAATAAATTTGATTAAAAGATTATAAAAACATTTAATCTTGACTTTTAAATGAGATCTTAAAAATATTAAATATAATTAATATATGTGTTCACTTGAGATGTGCGCCTGTGCAGATATTTTTATAAATTTAAAAAAAAATATAAATTTCAATGATATAACGCTTATTTTAAATGCTGCTAGAATCCGCAGAGGTTAAGCCAGTGTTTTCTAACCTGTGGGGCGCGAGACTGTTGTAAGGGCGTCGCGAATGTATTAGAATCAATTTTTTTTTTCTAAAATCTATAATAATAATCTAAAATGTTTTTGCTTAAGTGTGAGTGGGTGTGTAATGTGTATGTGTTATTTTGTAACCCATTAAATAACTCACTATACTATGTAAGTATTTATGAAATTAGATTATTACAAAAATTAAGGCGGGCGCGAGATTTTTTTTTTAAAAAAGGGAGCGCCGGTACAGAAAGGTTGGAAACCACTGGGTTAAGTATTTAAAATATTACATACCTATTAATTTGTAGGATAGTATTTTTTAAATATTGCAAAAAAATAATTTTTTTTTAAAAAAATTCTCTATACTTTTTTTCGTATAAAATGTTTTTGTTTTTGTTTTTCATATATTACGAAATATGTCTATTTTATTTTTTTATATTTATTTATTTATTTATTTATGAATGGGTTTAAGCGAAAATTTTGCAAGGTAGTTAGGACCCCAATGGAAGCTTCAATATAAAATTTGGTTATGATCGAATATACCGTTTGGCCGGAATTTTGTTCACAAAAGTTCCGTTCCCCCCCCCCCTCCCACCCCTCCACACACATATCAACAAAAAAACATATTTTTGGAATCAGAACGACTTGAAACGTGGACATCTGTGGGAAAAAAAACGCAATACCAGAAATAGATCGTGATTATAATTACTTTACCTAGAAATTTTTTCTGATTGAAGAGTATAAATTGAACACTTAAAAAATAGGCACTCAACAAAAACATTAGAAAAAACTATTGATTAAAATTGAAGATAAATACACAAAAAAAATTCTAATTGGTATTCTTTATATTATATAATCAAAGAAGGAAATTATGATTAAAAAGATAAAGAATAATTAATTAATTTAACTCAGATTACTAATTTATTTTATTATAATTATTTAAAATGTAAGTTAATTAATTAATTAATCGAATAAGAAAACAAAATTCTCAATTGTTGGCCAATCCAATGGGGTTGAATGCTTAAATAAAATAATCATTAAGCTTTATCGATATTTTCCTGTAAATGAAATTTATTTACAAATAAACCCTCTCATGGCCAATTCGTTTGATTGGTCATTGATCGTGAGTGTCTTTTGAAATAGTTACGATTTAGAGCGCGTGTGTCATGTGCAGGTGCACAGTACCGGTACCTTTTGTATTAAACTAGGCTAATGCATGCATGTCTGACCTGCAAGTAAATCAGAGAAGCTTATTATTTAGATAACGGTCAATCTTTTTGGAGATGATAGATTCTAGTGGGAAATTCGTAGTTCGTTTACTTAGATTTCTAAACAATTGATTGATTTCGATTAAATGCCAGGAAGATATCAGGTGAGATTAATCGGGAATAAAATTCAACGTCAACAACCAATGACGAAATTGTTATCATTATTATTTCAAAGCATCAATTATAATAACCAAATACACTTATATACTGCTTTGTAAATGTTTATCTGATTCTTAATTAATATTGATAAGAAATTTCTCATAACACTCAGAAATTAAAATCTTACTTTTCAAATAAAACTTTTTAAGTGGTTTCAATATCTAAAATCCACGTATTCGTAATTTTTGTTTCTGTTTTTCCGATTTGGCTCTTCAATATTTTCGATTTTTTAATATTGCAAGTATCACCGAGTATGGCCACCCTTGGTCTATGACCCTGAGAAACAAGAGTAGATTTAGAGTATTTGAGAATAGGATTTTCGACGAATTTATGGGCCAAAGAAAGAATGTCGGAGACCTCATAACGAGGAATTGCATGACCTCTAAGCATCTCCAGACATAGATAGAGTCATAAAATCGAGAAGGTTGCGATGGGCAGGGCACGTGGCTAGAATGGACGTGAAAGAGATGAAAGAGGGTAAGAGTTGGATGATCATGGCTAGGAATACTTGGAAAAGTGTGGTTGCTGCGGCCAAGAACTTTCGAGCTCCGTAGAGCCACAGAGATATAGAGATAAAAAAAATATATATTGGGTGAAGGAAAAAGTCTTTTCGGTTTATTTTGTTCCAATGTGAATGAAATTTTTCTTTATTGATAATAAATTTTAATCAAGTACATACTGCCCATTATTATTTATGACCTTTTTGCCATTTGCCGGATAATTTCATAATTCCATCGATGTAGAACTTCTCTTGTTTACTGACAAAAAAATTCGGCCACAGTGTTTTCGACGGATGTTTTGTTGGTCAATTTTTTCCATCAACAAAGTTTTGCAAAGACCGAAACAAATGGTAGTCGGATGGCGCAAGGTCTGGACTATATGGTGGATGCATTAAAACTTCTCAACCAAGTTCAGTCAGTTTTTGGAGAGTCATCAAATATGTGTGTGGCCGGGCGTTGTCATGATGTTAGACAACACCCTTTCTATTGATCAATTCTGGCCGCTTGTTTTGAATTGCTTGTTGTAATCTAGTTAATTATCCACAATAGAGAACCGAATTAATAGTTTGGCTAGGTTGTAGCACCACAAAATGAACTATTCCTTTCCAATCCCGCCATACACACAACATAACCTTATTGGCCATCAATCCAGGCTTCGAAGTCCTTTGTGATGATTCACCGGCCTACATCCACGACCTTTGGCGTTTTTTTATTCTCGTATTTTATCCATTTTTCTTGCCCGTCACAATTTGCTTGAGAAATGGGTCTCACGTTTTAACAACATTTCACTGATAGAAATTCGATCAATTAAATTTTTTTGTGTTAAATCGTGCGGCACTCAAATATCGAGTATTTTTGTGTAGCCAGCCTTTTTTAAATGATTCCAAACAGTTTTCTGATCGATGTTTAATGCGTATGCGATGTTTTGAGTGCTTGTATGCCGGTCTAACTCCGCCAGTTGCAGAATTTCATCGGCTTTTTCAGTGACTGGCCGGCCAGAGCGTGATCCATCTTTCACATCGAAATTTTCACACGGTAACTTCTAACACAAATAACGAATAATAAAGCGGCCAACAACAAAAATATAACCTGTAATGTCAACTTTAAAACGCGCGTAAGCTTGAACTTCCATGAGTAGTGTATCAGGAGAAACTACCATAAGCACCACCTCTTGACAAAAAACCGAAAATACTTTTTCCTTCACCCATTATATATTTACATATTCATATATTCTTAAAATCCCTCTCTCTTGGGTGTACAGTTGATTAGTAATTTATCTATTTTATACAACAAATAACTACGGGTATATGATCTTTATATATATATTACGTGGCTCTAAATTAAACAAAAGTAGATAATGTTCATGAGAAAATGTTAAAAAAACATTTTAAAATATATCCGAAATGATTGTTTACTTAATCTTACTTATTTGTTTAAAATCAACCCTAATAATTTGAAAACAAACAAATGTGTCCTTGAGTGTTTTTTTTTTCGCCTCGACGAACGTGACTACTGGCCGTCTATCGTCCTACACCAACAACGAACATGAAGACAAAAGAGAAGTAGAAAAATGCAACTTTTGTTAGTGTTTTCCATAAATCTATCTCTTTTTCAATCTTTTATGCTATCACTAATAGTTAATCAATTAATAAATCAATATTTAAAAAAACTTATATTTCAAGTTCATGATTGTAGATCTTTTCTGTCGTTTGGAAGATAACGTTAATGCCATATTACAAACCCAGGGTTGAATTTAATATCCACGCAATTGAATTTATTGCATTTATTGTGTAATTAGTGACAAATAGTCGATGAGGTCTATCAGTCAATTAAATATGTAGGAAAATAAAATTAATATAATAGTTGTTGTGTGATAAATTAATATAAATGAATGATAACAGATAGGAAGGGCAAAGGACGATTGAAAATCTGATAAAATATATAATAATTAATTAATTGAAACACCAAACTAATTGAAAAAATTAGAGTTAGAAGTGTGTCTGAATTTTATGTTAGATCTCATAATCACTTAACTATATCATCAAATATTGAAATAAACTTTTGGATAATTACTTATTTGTTGCTCAAATTATTTTCAATTATAAAATAGAATAATATATTAATAATAAATCTAAATAGAAGATTATAAAATAATAAATAAATATACTTAATATTAATTAACATATTTTAAAATTTCAATATTTATCAATACTTATCAATAAAGTACAAATAATTTATTATCTGCTGTAATAATTCACTGAATATGGTTTTCTATAAGAAATAGTTTATATATATATATATATATATATATATATATTGTATAATTAGTGACAAACAGTCGATGAAGTCTATCAGACAATTAAATATATAGGAAAAAAAATGATGGCAGAGACCATACGGTTGATCTTTTGTGTATAATGATCTAAATATTGTGTTGTGATTTGATATTTAAAAATCAATTAATAATAAAAAGATAAAGAGATGTATATAATAGAACATTTAATCAATATGATATAAATACTAAATTGTCCTTTAATCATTGGTAACTAATAAACGTCTCTCTAAAGAAAAATAAATAACCACATTACACACAAACCTATTGATTATTTATTTCTTTTGGAGAATTATAAATTATAATTAAATATATAATCAATTATTAAATTAAGAGCTAAAAGATTCAAAAAAAATAAATTTTATAAAATTTAAATCAAAATGTGTTAGATAAAAATAATTCAATTTAATATAGAAAAAATATTTACAGTCAACAGATCTCCATTCTTAATACAAAAAATAACCTTTGGTTTTTGAACTTTCTATGAAAAACAGAGCCTATCAAGTCAGTGACCCCTAAGCATGGTAGTTTTGTATGATAAGTATAGCGAACCCTCAACCTTTATCTTGATTTTATTGATCGGAGGCCGCTACTTCTCAGTTCAAGTAGACTCAAAATTTTAATCTCTTTGTTTGGCCCAAAAGAAAAATTTCCATGACAGGCCCGGGACTTTAACACAGAACCACGAGGTCGAGCACACCAAACTTTCAAAGAGTAATGGAAATGAAAATGAATTAATATAGGATCGCTGAAACTAGCTAACTCAATTTTTGACGAAATCTAAGTAACAGTTTTTTTTAAAAAAAATTAAAATTAACGCTCTTTTTTTGGTTCAATTACTTGGAACCGTGTAAATCAAGTTGATATTGTTAACCAATGACGTTAAAAACACTCTTTCTGTCCTGTAAAGTTATCAATAATGAGATGTGTTGTTGCTCCTACATTAAAAAAAATGTAAGTTTGCTCAAAACTATGTATTTAGCTTTGTTGCCAATTTAATAAACGACCAACCTAAATAAAATCTTTTGGAAAAAATGAATTACATAACCTTAATATCTAATATCTGCTTCTTTTCAAAGTTAAAAATACAAGTAATCGGTTTTATATATTATCTTTCTAAAAATTAATTTCATTCAGCTTTATTTAATGATAACAAATCATAAAAAAAAATGTCAAGTTAGTTATAAATATATATATCAGGAAATAAAGATTAATATATATTCGAATGACGAATTATATCAATCTTATATATAATAATTAATACAATACATTAGGACATTATAACTGCCATATAGTACTTATTATTCAATTATTATTAAACATTCATAACCTTAATATTCATAAATTGTTGTTATTATATATAATCGATAAGATGACTTATTCAATTGATATATTTACCCTTACAAGATACTGAACATATAATTATATATTTGCAAACATATATTATTTGCAAATGGTTTTAATATATATTCAAAAATTTAACATCAATTATAAAAATATACACAATGTATACTTACATTAGAATAAAAAAAATTATTATAATAGAATAGAATAGACACATCTAAAAAATGTGAACTGTAAAAGCGTAATTAATTATAATATAAAAATTAATAAAATAGATTAAGATATATTTAGACAGTAGTTAAGTAGTAAAGTAGCACACTAGCGCCACTTCGGGAATTATAAGTTATTCAGAGTTCTAGGATGTTTTTATTAACAAACAAATTAGAATATGATTATTCTTTAAGTTTTTTTAATTTCATCCGTCTTTTTCAAAAAAATATGTACCCCTTTAATTCTAACTGAAAAAATTCAAGTCACCGATCCTATTCACCAGGATATAAATATTGATTTTAACCGCATTTTTACAACAATACCAACAATGACAATTTTCTTATTTGTTTGTAAATAAAATCCGCTTTCTCCATGGCAAACAAAACAATAATTATTTAATTTTGTAAACAAAGTTACGAGAATGAAAATAAAAAAAAATATTGATTGTTCAGAAAAGTTTTATTAAAAGAATCCCTTGAATTTACAATTTATATCTTTATTATAGTTTTCGATTCAAAAATATTAATATTTTTGTTAACAATCATATTGTATATTAACTCAAATTTTAATATTTTAAAAATAATATTTAATCAAGGTTTTTTCCCCTTTTTGAATAATTATACTAATTATAAATTAAGATTATAAACACGAAATATTTTTTTCAGATACATTATACACAGTAATTGGCATTTGGTAACCTTGAAATAGCTGCAGACTCCTGACCTGGCTTCTTTGCTCAGAACCAAGAATGTCCAATTTCGTTATCTGTTGTTTGTTTAAAGAGCAGTTTCGCAACTGTGTCAACAAAATAAATGTATGGAGACATTCAAATATCCATTATAGTTCTCACATTTGATTATCATTCAAACAACATGAATGATTCCCAAACAATTTATGGAAGAGAAAGTTATTTGCATTCTTTCAATCCTTTTAGTCAGAAAAAAAACTTTATTATGAATATATATATAAATACTTATTTTAAATTAATAATCATATATATTTCTACCTAACAATGAAAGAAATTAATAAGAACTTACAAATATTTTTTATTAAATATTTTTAAGTAATAAAAAACTAAAATATTATATTATTTTATAAAATAAAATTTCTCAAAATATGACCAATATTGTATCTTTTTAAATTTAATATATGGTATTTTTGCTTTTTTTACTATCTCCCCAGAGAAAATTTGATTGATTGAGATTTTGATTTTTTTATGCGTTTTGAAGATTCCTGAGTCATTTTCACCAAGGTTGAGAAAAATGTCTGTCTGTCTGTGTGTGTGTGTATGTGTGTGTGTGTTTGTAGACAAGATTACAAAAAACGGTTTGAGCTAGAATCATGAAATTTGGTACATGGGCATTATTCAAAATTTGTAGATTTCTATCAACTTTTGAGAAATGTAACTCAACCAGAAGAGGGTCATTACTTACGTTTTGATTTTTTTTCTTCTAAAGTGATCTTAAAAATAAAGATATATGTTTGATAGTTTTTCACATGATTTAAAATTGTATAAAACTGCTATATATAGAATTTCAGCTTGATTGAATCGTTGAAAGTACCGGAATTAATTTTTTAAAACTGCAAAACGCGCAAGCACGTGACGTGGTGTGATCAACAAAAAGCCAAACACGCGCTTGTTTAATAAATATTATTTATTAATTTTAATTAATTAATTTAATTTAATTATAATATATGTTAATTAATCCAATTCAAATTTGCAAGATTTTGTAGTGGAGACACTCTTATATTATACTTTTATTATTATATTTATTTCCAAAGATTATTTGAATATAAACTAAAAATCAAAAAAATATTTTTAATATTTTTTAAATTAATTATTATTAAATTATATATTATAATATAATTTTTATTTAATTAATTTATATAAGTTTAATATAGAAGGGGTTAAATTAAAGTAATATTATGATAGATCGAATTGGTTTATTCGATATTAATTGATTGTATTATGCTAAGAATTTTATGAATTTGTTTTTGTTTTGTTTAAGAGCCCCACACAAGTCTAGATTGTACTTTTGTTTTCAACCTGTTTGAATCATTAGGTACCCTACTTAGTTACTTAACGAATATAACCTTGGCCTTTCTCAGCATCCACACAGTTTATTCATCACAAATCACAAAGGAAAAAAAAATAACTCGAAATTATGCATCCAACCATATTTTCTTAAATAAAAAATAACAAAATAAATTTCAAAACTATGATCAAATTTTAATAAAATGTTTTACAGCAATTAAACTTTAAGAAATATATTTATCCTATAAACAAATACTATAATATTTAAATTAAAATGATAAAATAAATTAAACGTAGGTATTTTCAATTGAGATATATATATATATATATTATAAAGAAAAGATATATAATAATTATATAATAACTTTTCCTAGAGTTAATAAACTGTTAGATTATAGATAGTTAATGGCAATTAAGTTAATTAAGATCACGTTTAAAAAAAAATGCTTGAAAATTTTATTAATTTCCTAATTACGTCAAAAATTAAACATTCTACGTACATAATTATGTTAGTATTCCTTAAAACAATCAATAATAAGTAAATAATAATAAATGTCCGTTATATATAGGGGAAGGTTGCTATCAATGAGGTTTCTTAATAATATTATATTACGCATATTCTAATGGTCAATAAGTATCTCTCGAATTGCCAAAGGATAGCTATTTTAGTTTTGTGTTGATGAAACTCTGTGATTGAAAGTGGGATATTAACTTCTTTCTTTGAATTTTCTAGTGTTAATGTGTTTATGTAAGGAATACGAGTATTTTAAAGTTTGATCAATTGTTCATATTTTGTCATATGCACAATTAAAATTTACTTGCCGTAAATTGAGACTGGCTTTCGTTAAATAATGAATGACGTTGCCATAAGTGAGGGACAGAATATGTAATCTTGTAAGAGAAAGGGATTACATTCTAAATTAAATCTCTTAATCTCTAAATTATCTTTGTATTAATTCAAAATTATGATTATTGGCTGTGTGCGAAGACATGGTGGGGAGAGCTAAATCGACATCAGCGCCCGCAGCGGTTAATATAGACAATATTCGTGGGTGTTTTTAAGTCTATCGAATAAATACACATGAACATTTTTAATTTATTGTAATTAACAATATTTAAATAAATATTTTAGTTTATTATTTATTTATCACTGATGATTTTTTTACAATAATGCATTTTTTATTGCTAAGTAACATAAGGGCACTGAGTGTAAACAGACCCCTATAGTTCATACTTCTGGTGGCGCTACCGTCGAATAGAAAACGTATTTAAATTTGTTATATATTACTTTTCGCTCAAGAATAATATTGGGTAATAATCGTGATTCAATTGTTAAAGCTTTGGAGGTTGTTTTTGATTTATAAGGGAATTTTGTAAATAAATTCGTTATCAAGCGACTGCACTGTCCGAGCGTTCATTGCCGACTGACAGTCAGACTGACTTGACAGTGTAGTTGCTTGATAACGATTGCAGAAGGAGCAATCGAAACGTTGTGTGTTTTTTATGTTTTTGAATAAATTTACAATAAAATATCAATATGTGGTTTTATTTACAAAATTCCCTTATAAATCGTGATTCACTTTGAGGTGTCTTAATGAATTTTCAAATGTAAAGAAATCAATTTTATATGATTTTAATTAATTTTCTATAAAAAAAAAAACAAAATATAATATTCGGATAACATTATAAAATTATATGTTTTTAAAAGAATCTATCAATTTATCGGAAAAAAAGATAAGATAAATAATGTTTGATTGAGAGGTAATAAAGGCTATTAAAGGCTTAATATATATTTACTTCAGGGATTAATGGTAAATAAACTAAATATTAATAATATAAATTAAGGGTTTAAAAGCAAATTAATTCAATTGTTAAGGATTTTACGCTGGTACATTGGAGAGATGGTTTTACAAGGAAAATAAAACAAAAAAAAAAGTTTTATACTTCATCATTAAAATCAAGAAGAGAGAAATTACGATATTTTATAGCAATGGTAATAGCCTAAACAGAAGTTGAATGCCCGTAAAAAAGACAATCAAATAAACTAAATTAATTGGTGAGCCAGGAAGTGAGGAAGAAAGAGAGAGAAAATTAAGGGGCGAAATGATGAAAGAGTGAAATTTTATATTTAAATGAATGATTAATTTCTTAAAATCAATTTCTAGTCTCTGATTAGTTCAATTTCTTAATTAATAATAAATGTATTTACCAATCAATGGCAAAATATTTATTTTCCTTAATATTATTTATTTTATTATTAACGAGAGAAAAATTAGGTTCAAATAAAATGAATAAAATTTATAAATGTAAATAAACATTTATTTATTAATCTTTCTTTTTCTATTTGTACAAATTAAATTGTCAATTAGAAAAAAAAATATTTTCATTGCATTTTGTTGATTCGTTCAAAAAACAATTCTGTGGAATAAGAAAAAAAATCAATTGGTATATTTTTTTAAAAATGTTTTTCTTCATAATTTAGTAAATAACTGAGAAACTTGTTTTTTTAAGATTTAAAAATATATATATAAAATAAAAGTTTCAGTCACGAGAATCAAGACAAATCGATTGTCAATACAAATAAAATTGAGGGTAATAATAAACAAATAGAAAATTGTAATTAAATTTATAAAATAATAAATTTATTAGTTTTGTGAATAATTTAATATTATAATAATTTTCAATGTATAGTAAATAATTCTTGAATGCTTGACTGATGTCAATGTAAATTTAAAATCGTTTTAATCAAAAATTATATATAAAAAAACTAGTAGGGACATTATATGCTGGCATTAGATAATGTAATATGAATAGTAACGGAAAAAAGTAAACGCCAGCGTGGCGCTGTTGTCAGCCAATGACAATGAGTCTTCTCATCTAATTGATTGCCCAAATGTACCTAAATATCTAAATCATAGGTTCCAAAATTTTGTATCGTAGACCCCTTGGAATATTATTTCATGTAGGTATTTCTGTTTTGGGTAGACCTATTAAATTGATTTTTTGTAAAAAATTTTACCTTTTTTTTAAGAGCCTTTGTGAAAATATAATGTAAAATACTGAATAGGTACCCATAATGAAAATTTTTCTTTTTTCATATAGATATATGACATTTTTTTATCAAAAATAATGAATATATATGTATATATTTATATCTTATATATAAAATTCTCGTGTCACAAAACTTTGAAATCATACTCCTCCGAAACGGCTTGACCGATTCTTATGAAATTTTTTATATATATTCAGTAGGTCTCAGGGCATGTCAGACTTCCTTTAGAAAACCGCTAATTGGTAAGGTGTGTCCAGGAAATGCTAATTAATTAAAAATAGTTTAGTTACCATACTAGCTCATAGAGGCGCTGGTGGCAAAAATTTGAAATCTTATATATACCCTTTCAAGAAGCTTCCAAACAAAAGCGGCTCATGGGTGAACGTCCTAAGGCGTTAAATTATGCTTTGCATCCCTCAGTTCCAAACTCGCAAAGGCACATTTTTTTTTTTTTTTTTTATTATATATTTTTTTTACAAATTTATTAATTTTTATTATTTTAATATTTTATTAAATTATTTTATTTTATTAAATTAATTTTATTAAATTAAATTTTATTATTAAATTGTATTTTATTAAATTTTAATATTAAATTTTATTTTATTAAATTTTAATATTAAATATTATTTTATTAAATTTTAATATTAAATTTTATTTTATTAAATTTTAATATTAAATTTTATTTTATTAAATTAATAATTATGTCAATTAATTTTTTGTGAATAAATAAACAAATATAAAAAACTATATATAAAATTTGAATTTTCATCCATTCATTCATCTAAAATGATATTAACTTTCTCTTCCTTCTTGGAAAAACCCATATTGCCATCCCTAGCGTCAACTATCTATGTATATATATAAAAAAGGTTTTTGTCTGCATAATGCAGCTGGATGCTCTGTGCTCAGAATTTAAAAATTATTATAATATTTCACTTTTTATTTTAAATTCTAATATTCAAATATCAATTAAATTAAATAATTTATTCTAAAAGTTGTCATTTAAATTTATTTAATAAAATATTTAGATCATATTTAACTTAATTCTTTATATATATATATTCTTTATATATATTTGAATATTTCTTCTTTTCTATTTGAAAGTGAAAGCTTAAAAAAACAGAATATATTATTTTTAAACTTTTATGAATACAAAAATATTTTCTAATCGTCAATTAAAATGACTAAATTATATTATTTTTGTTTTTGTTTCAATTATTAATTACAAATATATTTTAAGTGCAAAAATGATTTCTTGGTTAATTAAAATATGTTTTTTAAACAAATGATATAAACGAGATGTTTTAAATTTATGTCTTTTTTATATTTTTTTATTAATAGGCTTCTTTTTTTATTTTTAATTTTTAATAAATTCTCTTTTTTGATATGATATTAATAAAAAATAATATTAAATTGTATATAAAATTAAAAATTAGAATATTTGAATTTTTTAACACATGTAATCAATCATATGCATAACGAATGGAAAATTTTGAAAATCAACTTAGTATTAAATTCAGAAAAAAATACTCATATATAGAATATAATAGACCATTCGAATATAATTTAAAACTATTTTTCTCCTTCTATTTTAAATTTTAAAAAAAACGGAGTGTTACGAAATTAAGATGCCTGGATAGGTAAATGGGCTGGAATAGGAGGCAATTTATAATTTTCTTCTAATTCAGATTGAAATTAATAGTGATAAGAAAATATATTTATTAACAAAATCTTAATATACAAAATGTAGAATTTGAATATGTAGAAGGATAATAATATTTGAGAAAATTTAAATCGAGGTAGAAATCGGGAAACGCCTGTTATCATGCAGTAAAGAGGGTTATCTCATCAAAATTATTATCAAAAGGAATCAAAATTAAAATATATAAACCAATTATTTTGCCTGCCTGTTGTATTATATGGGTGGGACGCATGGTCTATGACCCTGGGAGATGAGAGTAGATTCAGAGTATTCTTTCCAGCATATATTGGCCAAAGAAAGGTGAGGTCACCGGGGAATGGCGGAGTTAGGGTTATAAAAGCGAAAAAGCTGCGATAGGCAGGAGACGTGGCTAGAATGGGAGAGGAAAAAGATATTGGATTGGAAAACGGTGCGGAGACCGATTGGAAAACGTCCGCTTGGAAGACCAAGGACGCGTAGGAAGGGACGTAAGAGAGATGGGGCAAGGGCTCAAGATAGGGACACTTGGAGAAATGTGGTTGCTGCGGCCAAGTACTTTCGAGTTCCTTAGAGTCACAGAGATAGATAGATATAACTATACAATAATATACAATAATAATATATATAATTAAAATATATTTTAAATAAGAACACAAAAAGAAATGAATGTTTTATGTAATATACTGATTGAAACAAAATGGATGAAAACCTTTTACTACTCTTAACCAAATACTATGTACCACTCGGGGGGGTACAGGGGGCGGAGCCCCCGTCTAGGTGCGGAGAGCGCCGAAGGCGCTCGGGGCAGCTAGTCTTATATATAAAATTCTCGTGTCACAAAACTTTGAAAAAGTACTCCTCCGAAACGGCTGGACCGATTCTTATGAAATTTTTTATGTATATTCAGTAGGTCTCAGGGCATGTCAGACTTCCTTTATAAAACCGCTAATTGGTAAGGTGTGTCCAGGGGGAGGAATTTAAATACAATTAGTTTAGTTACAATGCTAGATCATAGAGGCGCTGGTGGCGATAATTTGACATGTCTATATATTCTAATAGAGGACTTGCAAACAAAGTGTTTCATGGGTCGACGGTCTAAGGCGTTATCTGATGACTTTGCACTCTTAGTTCGAATCTCGCAAAGGTACATTATTTTTTAAAGTATTATTTTTTTTTTTACAAATTTATTAATTTTTATTATTTTAATATTTTATTAAATTATTTTATTTTATTAAATTAATTTTATTAAATAAAATTTTATTATTAAATTTTATTTTATTAAATTAATAATTATGTCAATTAATTTTTTGAGCATAAATAAACATATATAAAAAACTATATGATTAATTGAAATATTGTAAATATTAGAAAAATAAAAATATAAATATTAAAAACATCTTTTTAAGATTATGTGAGTAAATCATTTTAATTAAGAAAATTTGATCTAATCAAAAACATACCTGTTAAAAAGAGGGCCAAGTTCCTATCGGCTATTTGTTTGCCTAAAAAAGGGTTCAAATCCATCCCAATGCCAAGTTTAGATGCACTTCAAAATCATTCATAATCATTTTTATCAACAGCCTGATCCACTGGTAAACATTTGGCATTCCAAAGAATCGCCACCACACCCGCCTCCTGCATCCAGGCACGCCACTTTATTCACGTCAACGGTTCATCTGGCCGAAATTCACTTTACCATACACCCAACTTAAAATATGGTATAGTTGTTAAAATACGTAGGTACATGGTTTAAAATATCTAAAATTATAATACTTAGAATTAGCAGGTTAATTTATATATTTAAATAATAAAAATATAATTATACAATTAATCTAGTGTTACGTACAGTACGAAAACCTGCCAAGTTCAAATTTCTAAGTATTATAATTTTAGATATTTTAAACCATGTACCTACGTATTTTAACAACTATACCATATTTTAAGTTGGGTGTATGGTAAAGTGAATTTCGGCCAGATGGACCGTTGACGTGAATAAAGTGGCGTGCCTGGATGCAGGAGGCGGAGGACTGGGTGTGGTGGCGATTCTTTGGAATGCCAAATGTTTACCAGTGGATCAGGCTGTTGATAAAAATGATTATGAATGATTTTGAAGTGCATCTAAACTTGGCATTGGGATGGATTTGAACCCTTTTTTAGGCAAACAAATAGCCGATAGGAACTTGGCCCTCTTTTTAACAGGTATGTTTTTGATTAGATTTCAATACTTTTTTTTAAGAAAGCTTTCTATTTTTTCCTTTTTGTGCCGCGCCCGCGTCCATTCTTAGCCTTTGAAGTAATTTTGCGTTTAAAAAAATTGCAAATTTTTTTAAATTAAAATTATATTTGTTTATATATTAAATATAATAATTTTATTTGTTCTTTTATTTTATAGTTCTGAATTTCCAACTTGTATTGAATAATAAATAATTAGAACTATTAATATTAATTGAAAATTATATAGAAACTGTTAAGTTATAACAATAAAAATAAACAAACTAATTAATTTAAATTATAAAGTAAAATGGTTTAACACTATTATATATATGTATAATTTACACCTAACGCTGCTTGTATAGGTAAAATGTCACTTCCGGTAGTCAGATCATGATGAAATTTGGTATCTGAATTTTTTTCATATTTTTAAATCTATATACAAAATATGAAGCAAATATCTCGAAGCAAACTGGTACTTTACTTGAAAGGTAAACGCAACCAGTGTAGGTAAAGTACCACTTCCGGTTGACCGATTTTGACGAAATTTTAAAAGAAATCTAGAAACTGTGAATAATATCGGTGTACCAAATTTCGAAGTCCTAGCTTGATTAGTTTCTGACAAAACCAATGAATTCGTTTGAATTCGTTAAAATCGCATTGATATTCGATTATAACAACTCAAGCTTGACCGATTTCCTAAATTTCATAATTTTTTGTTAACCTACTTATAACACACGACCTGTATGCCAAATTTCATAGGGCTAGGACAATTGGAAATACCCTAAGAATTTTGTTGACCAATCAGTGAATCAGTTCCAAAATAAGCTATTTTCACAGGGTCATATTTCAGGATCTACTGAAGCTATAACTATGAAATTTGGCATACTGCTTTAGTTCTAGTATATGACTACGTAGATAAAATTTTATCTCTGTACTTGCAATAGGCACTGAGATACAGGGGGGTCAAAAGTGACTCCAAACCATTCGTGTAAATATACTTACGGCTTGCTGGAACTTGGCCGGCGCACTGCCGTGCGCATAGATCTCATAATTGGATTTTCACGTAAGATTTTAATATATATTTTTTAATATTATTTGTATAGTTTAGTGTTATGCTAATTTCTTTATATTTTATTTTTATTTTGTTTACTTTGTTTTTTAATAAATAAATTAATAACATTTAAAGAAGCATAAAAAATTAATCGAGGCAGGAAAAGTGATGGGGTTTGAAATTAATAGTGATAAGAAAAAATAATTAGTATCAGAGAGAATAATATTTACATAGAATTTAAATCGAGGTTGCAATCGGAAAATTATTATCAAAGGGGATCAAAATTAAAATATATAAAACAATTATTTTTTCTGTTGTATTATATGGGTGGGAGGCATTGTCTATAACCCTGGAAGATGAGAGTAGATTCAGAGTATTTGAGAATAGGATTCTTCCCAGCATTTATGGGCCAAAGAAAGATGAGGACACCGGGGAATAGCGGAGACTGCATAACAAGGAATTGCATGACCTCTATGCATCTCTAGATATAGGTCATAAAATAGAGAAGGCTGGGATCGGCAGGGCACATGGCTAGAATGGGAGAGGAAAAATTTATTGGTGGGGAGTTCGATTGGAAAACGTTCGTTTGGAAGACCAATTGTGAACAGGGTGGACAATGTAGGAAGGAACGTGAGAGAGATGGGACAGGGTAGGAGTTAGTGGTTATAGCTCAGAATAGAGACACTCGGGGGGGTACAGGGGGCGGAGCCCCCGTCTAGGTGTGGAGAGCGCCGAAGGCGCTCGGAGCAGCTAGTTTAGTATAAAAATCTATACGATTAAGGGATTGAATTAAAATTTGGCAGAAGTATAGTATATAATAATAACACAAACTAATCACTTGCTTAATTTTATTCTGATAAGTTGGGGATATATTTAAACTTCAAAAATTTTTAAGAATCTGAATTTAATTTTAAAATATATAAAAAATATAGGAATTTTTAAATAAATAAGTCAATGTGATTCTTTTTTCGGGGTTGTTTCTCTTCGATTACAGCGTGAGTAAGATTTCTTTTTGAGACGATGGACGATCGGTCGAATTCTACAGGTTGACATTGAAATCATTGGCTAGTATATGTGTTGTCAGGCTTTCGTCTTCTTTCACGATCTGAAGGTTGTCCCCTTCCTATTTCATCTGCAAGGTTTTGAACTTCTTGAAAGGCCCGGAAAAAAGTCGCATTAATTAAGCATCTACCTAATATTTTTTAATTAAAATTAAAAAAATTACTTGAAAAAAATTTTGATACGAAATGAAGAATCTTATGGTAATAAGGATCTTATAAATTATGTCACCTAAAATTTTTAAATTTTTTTAATGAAAATGAAAAATATATACACATATTTCAACTGTTTGAATTTGTATAATAGATATGAATTAATTACTATACATCTACACAAAGGAAACTTATCCAATAACTGTCATGAGGAGTGGCACTAAACGCGGAATTTTATTGTACTAAAAATTTTATATTTCTATGAACCTTTATTTTATATCATCCGCATATTTCACTTTAATTATATCTACAATATTATAATACTATACATCTACACACAAATTGTTTTTATAGATAAAAATTAAATATCCTATATAATATATATTATTTATATTTTATTTAGTTAATTTCCCCCAAAACTCCCTATTAAATAGAATTTGAAATATTAAATGATCCATTAAGGATTTCCTATTTAGCAAAGAGAAATAGAGAGCCCATAAAACACTGGTTAATGACAATACATAAAATTTAAAATGTTTATGACTGGAAAAGATGTAGCTGCTACTTTTACTGGCATCAATAGAATATGCAGCCTAGATTTAAAAGGAATTCCAATCATATATGTACATACATTACTTTATAAAAATATAAAAATTAAAGATTTTAATATAACTAAAGGCATTAAGTCTCGGTATAAAACAGGAGAATAGTGGAAGTACTTCAAATATATTTTATATACATTTTTACTATCTCTCCAGAGATAGTATTGAGATCACGAAAATTTTCGATGTCGAGATTTTGATGGTTTTATGCGTTTTGAAGATTCCTGAGTCATTTTCATTAAGGTGGAGAAAAATGTCTGTCTATCTGTCCAATTCAAATTGCGAAATAGTCGAGTGGAGACGCTCCAGCTTATTATTTATTTATTTCAAGCGTACTCCTTTAAATAGAGTATAAGTTAATTATTAATGAGATAAGAGTATATAATATCTAATAATAGTTTGAAATGGTTTTTTCGGCATATTTACAATGATGATGTCACACTTAGGTTCCCGATACCTGAGTCTTTTTCTAAAAATCATGGATGACGACATTCATTAAAGATGTGTTGAATGAAATGAAATTTATATACCGAGTTATATTTATATATTTCATTTATAGAAAATTAATTATCAAAATCAATATTGATAAAATAATCAAAATTGAAGAAATTAATTATAAGATATAAATATGACGAGAAATAAATAAATATATAGATATATAAATATCCTTTCAATTGATTCTAAATTAATCAAAATAAGATAAAATACAAATGATTCTTTATTTTTATTAATTATCAAATGAAATTAATTTCGAGCCAGATATTTCATCAATTATATAAAGTATAGTAACGTATATTCAAATGTTATTATATTAAATTATAATTATTTATAAAAGATCCTATTACTATTACTTTATATAAATTATTATTTTAATTAAAATGATAACACTTTTCAAATTCTAATATCACCATATTTAAAATATAAATTTAATAAAATTTAAAATATATTTAAAAAACTAGAAATTAAAAGCCGAAGTCAAATAATATATAAAAAATAATATAATAAACTGGTTAATAGGTAAAGCTTTTGTGAGGACGAGTCCTAGTTCAAGAACTAGTATACCTGAGCACAAGATTTTTACATTTTATCCTCCTTTATAAAAAATATTGTTAGAAATATATGTAGAGAAATTCTAGATTATGAATATTATATAAATTATATGGTAATTGTCCAGTTAGTTGTCATGTCATGGATTAGGATGAAACTTTGTTATTGGATTCTTTTTTTAATTCCAAAGAAACTTTTCTTATGTAACATTTCTCGGCCTCTTCTAGTTTACGAGATAAATAAATATTTTTTAAGTTTGTCGTAATGTGCAGCCATTAAGTAATGTTTTATTGACTAATTCACTAATTATTCAATTATTCACTAATTTTCGGGTTTTTTCAGTTCGGTTTGGATATAGGGCAATTAGTTAATTAATTATTTTTTAAAATTTTCTATGTCCAATCAGAATTAAAAAACATCTTAAAATTAGTGGAACCCTCTGCTGGTCAAAATAATAAAACATGGTAGCTAAATAGAATATCAATGTATATAGATTAGCTATAGACTCAAAATAAATACAATAGAACCTCGTTAAGTTAAAGTCCAAAGGAAACACAAAATATTTTAAGTTATAGAGGTTTTAAGTTATCAAGGGTCTATGTTAGGGATAGGTTAATAACATTTTTTTAAAGGCTAAATCATGTAGTTTCTTAAAATTCTCTAACCAGTCATTTCTGGCTTAAAAATTTTTGATTTTCATCGAATTGGCGAACTCTTCAGCTTTTTCTTTCATTTTGGCTCCACTAACACTGATGTTTTTGTTTCGACACTAGTTGAACCACGTAAACAAACATTGTTGTAAATTAGGGAATTCAGCAATTTTTCGTCTTTTACATTGAACTTTCTCCTGATTCTTACTTCTTCAAGATTTAAGCTTCTGAGGGCCAATACAAAGATTACATATTTAAGTTAGAGAGGTTTCGTATTTATTGAGGTTTTGTGCTCTGATGGGAAGGGAACATATTATTTTTTGAAGTTATAGAGGTTTTTAAGTTACCAAGGTTCTGCTGTAATTCTAGATTTTGAATTTATTTAACAAAAGTTTAAAAAAAAAATTTAACAAAAATGATGAGTCCAGGCAAGAGAAAATTTCGAGTTCACAATTTTTACCATCTACTTAAAAGTTTGAAATTAAGCCCAATCGTTTTCATTCACCAATTTTATTATTTTGAGTGCAATATTTTGACTCAATCGGAGTTGTAGTGTGGTGGCCTTTTTTCTTTTAATTTCTTTAATATTTATACAAAATATTTCTTAAAATAGATAATAGACGTAATATGTGTATTATTAATTTTTTAAAATATTTAATATGTTTAGATGTTGATTTCTTTTCTTATTTTCTGAAATCGTGCCAAATAATATTTATTTATTTTTTTTGTTTAACGTGTTTATTACCTAGATTTAAAATCGCAAATCTTTACAAATCTGACAAACAATTTCAGTCATTGTAATAAATAAGAGGATAATGGTTTGGTTTAATATTAATATAACGTGAATCCAAAATAATAGTTTGTTCCAATTCAATTCATTTCATTAAATTTTAATATGTTTGCATATTTATTAATAAGCATAGTTATTTCGTAAAATCCTGAGTTAGTATGAAATTTAACTTAAAAATATATTAAATTTTTATATTATAATTACATATATTAAATTTCATAAAAAAATCCGGAAAGAATTTCAGAATTAAGATTGTTGCCGTTAATTGAATTCGTTATAATATAATAAACAAAGTTTTAAGTATTGCTTACGTATGTTAATGAACATGTGTAATTTTATGACTAACTATAAAATTGAAATATTTTTTTTCTTTACTATTTTGGTAGAAGAAGGTTTAATGAAACTCTATAAAGCATATAATATTTCATAACACTGATTCTGGCATAAAAACGTTTTAATTTTGAATGTTAGGGATTTTTCATTTTTTTTTTCTTCTTTAATATAAATCATATAACATGTAAAAAAAAGTTGGGTTTAATTATAATCCATATCAAATATCATTATTAATAATTTCGGTTGTATATTTATTTTTGTGGTGAGGTATATGTTTAAGATCTATATCTAAATATTTAATAATTAATCTTCTTTAAGAGAAATCTATTTGTTTTAGTTTTGTTTATTCTTATTTGAAAGAGAATAGATTTCGATCAATCGATTAAAACATTATGGTTGGAAAAAATGGATATAACAATGATAATGACCTATATAAGGATCTATATGGTAGGGAATGTAAGGTCAAATATATGAGTTCAATATTATTTATTTTTTATGAAAACACATAAAAAGAATAAGAGATACTTATAGTCAGAGAGTGGACGTTCTGATGAATAATGATGGAAAAATAAATAAAAAATATAATAAAAGAAAATAAGAAATATATATACAATGTATGAGAGAAATAGATATAATTTAAATATATTTTTACCTAACAAAGGTGATTTTAACATTTTGGAAAATGGTTTATCTAATGGTTCTTATAATAATTTTAATTAATTATTTAAAAGTTATACAAACTTTTTAATCCTTCTAATATATATATTATTTTTACTATCTCGCCAGAGATAGTATTGCGATCATGAAAATTTTCGATGTTGAGATTTTGATGTTTTTAAACGTTTTGAAGGTTGCTGAATCATTTTCACTAAGGTTGAGAAAAATGTCTGTGTGTGTGTATGTGTGTGTGTATGTGTGTATGTATGTA
Source organism: Labia minor (assembly GCA_963082975.1). Taxonomy (NCBI): domain Eukaryota; kingdom Metazoa; phylum Arthropoda; class Insecta; order Dermaptera; family Spongiphoridae; genus Labia; species Labia minor. The sequence goes on from OY720345.1 coordinate 34,977,131, forward strand.
GACAATATTACGCAAAAACGGTTTGAGCTAGAATGATGAAATTTGGTACATGGACATTATTCAAAATTCATAGTTTTCTATCAACTTTTGAGAAATGTAGCTCAACCGGAAGAGGGTCATTACCTACAACGTTTTGATTTTTTTTCCTCTAAAGTGACCGTAAAAATAAAAATATATGTTTGATAATTTTCACATGATTAATAATTGTATAAAACTGCTATATATAGAATTTCAGCTTGATTGAATTGCTGAAAGTACCAGAATTAATTTTTTAACATTGCAAATCTCACGCGCCAACACGTGCCATGGTGCCATTAATAAAAAGCCAAACATGCGCTGGTTTAATATTTATGATTTATAATTTATAATACCGGGACCCCGAGCCTCGGCTCGGTACTTAAGTTAAAAAAAATGATTCATTATTATTGGGTTTGGCTGGTAATATTAATACCTGGGACACCGAGCTGTCGCTCGACCCTTTAAAAAATATTAATCTACAATTAATTATTTATTACAATTATTAAATGTTGCATCATTGCATCAATCTGATTAAAATGAATTGAACTGGGGTCCTCAATAATACAAACAAACAATTTTAGCTAGCATAATAAGATTAATCCAAGTAATATCGTCTATTTCTATTCGACACTATTTTCAGTTATGAAATGAACAGTCAGTAGAGAGTAAAAAAATTGTAATTGAAGACCGTTGTTTTTAAAAATAATTAAATTATTTTATAGATTATAAAATAAAAATTATTGTATTAACATTAAAAATATTGAAATAAAAAAATAATAGTTTGATTTAATAAACTAAAATATTATAAACATTTTTAATGTGAATTTCTCAGGGAGGTAGGGAGCCCAATTCATTTAACCATCCATGTTGTATAAGGAATCTTAATTTCTTAACACTCCGTTTTTTCAAATTTAAAATAGAGGGAGAGAAAGAGTTTCAATTATATTCGAATAGTCTATATATTCTATATATGAGTATTTTTTTTTTCTGAATTTAATACCAAGTTGATTTTCAAAATTTTTTATTCTTTATGCATATGATTGATTACATGTGTTAAAATTTAAACAAATTCAAATATTCTAATTTATAAATTTATATAAAATTTAATATTATTTTTTCGAGACTAATGGCAAATACCGGTGGCCCTAGTCAGAGCAAGAGAAGACTCCTTTTGGTAGCGGCCCAGTCGATGATGTTATATGGATCGGAGATTTGGGCTTTACAACTATATTTTAAGTGAAAAAATGATTTCTTGGTTATATAAAAATTAAAATATGATTCTTTATATCTTTATTATACAGAAAAGTAGGCGTGTTAATATAAAATATATACCTGGGACACCGAACTATCACTCGACCCTTTAACCAATTTATACAATTTATTTTTATATACTTTAAAAATTTTACAATTTTTTAATTATTTATTATAATTGTTAAATGGGATTTCTAAAAATGACCCATTAAAAATTTGTTTCCTAAAATATTTCAAATTAATTAAAATAAATTGTATAAATGTTCATTTATAAAATCTATATATCTGTGTGTCTGTTTGTCGATTTTTTAAATTTTGATTTTGGATTCGATTAGAGCTTAAAATGTGTAAATGTAAAGTGGTCTTGGTTTTTTTAAAATTCGTTTGGGAACATGGTCAAATCGGCAGTCAAAGTTGAAAATTCCCCATATATTATAACTACTGTAATTAGTATTATTATAATGTAAAATTATAAAGAAAAAATGTTTAGACATTATTATAGACATTTTCATTCTGTAAATTAAATAATTTTATTTCATTTAAATAAATATCTATTTTTAAATATTTTTTTCTCTCTACATTATTTATCTAATTCTCACAATATATTAAGATCATACCGGGACCCCGAGCCTCGGCTCTGTAATTAAGTTAAAAAAAAAAATTCATTATTATTGATAAATATATATCGTAATTTATAATTATAAAATATTATTAAAATATATATTTTTAATTTTATTTCGAAATTAAATAAAAAATTTTAAAATATTTTAAATATAAAAAAAATATATATTTTTAATTTTATTTCGAAATTAAATAATAAATTTTAAAATATTTTAAATATAAAAAAAATATTAATACAATATTCTTTAAAAAAAGGCGGGAGTCAAATTTCAATATAAATGTCATTTGTGATGTCATCAATATATAAATTAATAATAAATAATATTAATAAATATTAAATTTAATAAAAGAACAATGAATAAATAAATATAAAATAGTAATTTATTAAAATGTAAACAATAGATAAAAAGAAAAAAAATAAGAAATTCATTATTTTCATTTTCATTTTTAAATAACGATTCACCCGGAGAGTTTCGAACCGACGAAATCCACTCGTTAAAACATCACTTTACCATCTTGACTAAATATATTTAGATAAAAAATTGTCATTTTTTTACTGTCTTAGCAGGCAGATTTGATGTTTTTTATTTTATTTTTTTTTTTTTGAGAGAGATTAATAAATATCTATATATATTTTATTAAAAATAAATATTTTTAATTTTATTTCGAAATTAAATAATAAATTTTAAAATATTTTAAATAAAAAAAAATATTAATACAAATAAAAATGGAGGCCAATTTTGACGTTTTCCATATATAATTTTCAATTAAGAAATTAATAATGAAGCTGAATGTTTCAAGAGATATCATCAATAAAACTTAATTTTTCTTTATAAATACTATATCTAGTGTGAATTTGAAAAAAATCGTTAGAGCGGTTTTTGAGAACCATGATATATAGATAGATAGATATATACAATTTTAGCTAGCATAATAAGATAAGATTAATTAAATTTAATTTAAATATAATATATTATGTTATTTAATCCAATTCTCAAATTGCGAGATAGTCGAGTGGAGACACTCCAGCTAATTTCGAATAGGTTTAAATCACAAAACAACTTTGTTTTTTTTTTATTACAAATCAGTAATTATCAATATTTTATTTATTATATTAATTTTTTATTCGCCTTCGGTAAATATTAATTAATTTCTTATACAATTATAAATATTTGTTAACTTGCCAAGGTTGAAACCATAAAATAATTATTATAAACTCAATTATATATTCATCTCTGTGGCTCTACGGAACTCGAAAGTTCTTGGCCGAAGCCCTCTCACCTCCCTTCTTACATAGTCCACCCACCGCGTCCTTTCTCTTCTAAGCGGAAGTTTCCCAATCGGTTTCCCCACCAATATATTTATATTTTCGCCATTCTTTCCTCTCCTATTCTAGCCACGTGCCCTGACCAACGCAGCCTTCTCGATTTTATGACTCTAACTATGTTTGAAGATGCATAGAGGTCGTGCAATTCCTCATTATGAGGTCTCCGCCATTCCCTGGTAACCTCATCTTTCTTTGGCCCATAAATTCTTCGAAAAATCTTATTTTCAAATACTTTAAATCAGTGGTCTTTAAACTTTCTATATTAAATTAATACTTTAAAAAATTGGTTATATTCGAGTTATACGGTATTTTATTTTTATTATTATACCAAAGAACAATAATGTTAAAAAATTTACATATGTGTAGTTATGGATATAAAGAAAACGTAAAAAATAACGATAGTCACGGAACCCTTGGGCTTGGTTCACAGAACCCCAGGGTTCCGCGGAACCCAGTTTGAAGACCACTGGTCTAAATCTATTCTCGACTCCTAAGGTAATAGACCATGCCACACACCCATATAATACAACCTACAAAATAATTGTTTTATATATTTTAATTTGTATCCCCTTTGATAATAATTTTGACGCGATATGCCCCTTTACGGCATGATAACAGGCGTTACCCGATTGCAACCTCGATTTAAATATAAACTTAATTAAATACACATATTTGTTACTTTTATAATAATTTTGTTTATATTTTCTAGATAAAAAGAAAAGAAAATATAAAATTAAATGTTATATCATATTCACCAAACTACTCGAATACAATCCCATTGAAAAAGACAGAAAAGAATAAATAAATAAAGTGGATACCCACATTCATAGCTATTTCCAGATGATAATCCAAAATCAACTCTCTTAATATATTTCAATCTGTTTATAAAATCAATCAACACTTTAGCTTACTCATCACTAAATCAACACTGATATATTTTTGCATCATGGAAGTGAATCATAAACACTCAATAATGTTATTTTAACTTTCATAATATCCGGTTATCTTCCCGTTCAATAAACAATTTCACGGTAAATAATTTAAATAAAAACTCTTCTTCATGCCAAATTAAAACTGATAAAGATAAAAATCATCTTATTTAAAGTGAAAGTAATTAAGATGTTTTAAATAGGATTCAAATCGGTGGATTTGTAAAAATTTAGACAGAGTGACATTTATTATATTAACTAGTTTGCAGTATATTTGAGTGAAAGCTGATATTTCTGAATAATATTATTTTATTTCAATGAAAAAATTATAGATAGATAAACAGAATAAGCGTTCAAAATAGAAAAATTATATTTTTTTTTAAGAATTTCAATCATCCTTAATTGATGGTTGGTCAACCAAATAATTAAGCTTAATTAAGATTTTTAACAATTTTTATTAGACTTTATAAACCATAAAATAATCAATTAAACATTATAAAGTAGTAAACCATCTAAATAATTTTTGTTTTTAATTATTAATTTAATCTATAAAAATAGTTGAGTAAACATTTATAATGATAATAATATAAATAAAATAAAAACTATATCTTTATCACGTATAATTATAATTTCACCTTGATATTTAATAATAATAATCATATAGATGTAATTGAAATAGAATTTGAACCTACTTCATAATTATATGTTATTTTTATTATAATAATATAAGAATAAACTCTATTAAAATAAATAGTCATTTCGGGATAGTATAATTTTAAATGATAATGTTGATGATTAGTTGAATTATTTTTGCTATATAAGTAAATACAAAAATATTTAGAAATTAAAAACTTCAAAATTATTTTAGTTTTAGTAGTTTATAATAAATAAAATAAATACTAAAATTTTTTTTAAAATTAAAATATATGACATTAAATAAATAAATAATAATTTTAAAAATATTAATTCAATTTAAAAATTCAAAATTATATCAAAAACAATTAATAATATCTTAAAATTATTATGTAATATACAATAATTTATTTTATTTTTTTCTATTATCTTTATTCTTATAAATTCTCCAATAATCATAAATAAGTTGACCTGTGGCCAGGCACAGAACCGACCGACGGTTTGAAATAAATTAATTTCCAGCAACAGAAACAATTTCAAATAATTTTAATATATCTATTAATGCAATAAAAAACAGATATGGATATAACATAAATATTTTTAATTTTATTTTATTTATAATTATAAGGAGGCGCTGGCTGTCACGTCATGAAGGGCTGGGTAACGTCATATAATTTTAAATTAAGAAAAAACTAATGAAGATGATTTTTCCCGAGGATAAAACCATTACAAAGTGCATGATTCGTGGAGATATGTAAAAAATCTCCTCGTGTGAAATTTGGTGTAAAAATAACCCTTCCCGTCCAAACGTCGATCGGTAATACTACCACTTCCGGTTTCCGGATATACACCAAAAGTTGATCAATTCATCATTCTGATGCATTAAGTAAATAATATTTCATCAAAATCCGTTGAGCCGTTCAAGCTGTACACATCTATACGGGCGGACAGAGGGACGGACGGACAAACATCATGCTAAAAATACTTTTTTCTGTTAACAAAATACATGATTCGTGGAGATATGTAAAAATCCCCACATGTGAAATTTGTTGTGAAAACAATACCTCCCTTACTATCGTCGGTCGGTAAAAATATCAAGCCATAATATAGAAATATTATTAATTATATTGGTGAAATAATTTATTTATTATCATTTCATATAATATAAATATGTATATATCATATTTTGTTGTTTATATAAATAATAATAAATAAATAGTAATATTTAAGGCGTCACAGGGTGAGAGGTTAGCGAACCTGCCTCACATTCTTGTGATCCCGGGTCCAAGTCCCGGGCCTGGCAAGGGAATTTCTCTAGCTGGGGTCTATGGGAAGAAGTCAAAATTGGGGAAGCTACTAAATGTAATGGTAAATGTTGATAGGGCCCGTTCTACTGATCATAGGACACTTAATTTATATAACCAACTTGATAGGTGTATAAATACGTACAAAGTCAGAGGTTTTTTTTAGTAAAATTTATATCAATTTTGAAAAATAATCTGAAAGCACTTTTTTAGGCAAAATTTATTTACTTTTAGTTATAGTAAATTGAAAGAGGGATTATAAAAACAAAATATATAAATGATTTTCATAAATTACAACTTTTCCTTTTCCTTGATTAATATATATACCTTTACCTATACTCTTAGAATGAATTATTGTTTTAATAAATGTTGGGGTTTTGGATAGTGGACAGTTAAAAAATAAATGGAAAATAAGTAATTTATATATATATATAATTATATAGTAATTATAATAAATATAATTATTAGTACTTTTATATTATGACTTGATATTTTTTATGATTATTGGAGAATTTATAAGAATAAAGATAATAGAAAAAAATAAAGTATTGTAATAATTTTAACATGTTATTAATATATATATATATATATATATATATATATATATAATATTCTTCCTTTGTGGGGTCACGTGAAAGATAAGGTCTACGTCAACAGCCCAGCGTCGATTCAAGACCTCAAAGATGGAATTCGTGAAGTTATTGAGGGTATATAGCAGCCACTTTGGGAATTGCTGATGGAAAATTTCCTGAAAAGAATATGGTCCTGTAAGCTTAGCCGTGGTGGCCATTTGGCTAAGATTGTTTTCCATTATTAATGGCATACCTTCCTCTTTACATTGAAATAAACATCCGATCATTTATCACAGAAAATGCCATTTTACTTTGAATATCAAAATAACACCTTTTATTAGAAAACCCTATATATATATATATATATATATATATATATATATATATATAAAGTTATAGGCTTGATCCCGCAGAGTCAGCTCTTAATTCTGCAGACTCAATTCCACTTATCATCATTGCTGAGTGGTCAGGAAAGCGTTATATAAAGAACATTCTTCATAGATCTGAGACTACTTCATTGGGTTTTGGCCGGACCGCTCCACCTCACCCTCTTAAATTCGGGATTAATTGTAATTACCGACACAAGCGTTATTTCGTTTATATTTACCGATATTTACCATTTATTCCAAATTTCAATATCCTCCCTTGAGGAGCATAGCCTGAGTTCCATTTGGAAGGAACTCAGTTTAACATTTATAATCTTATAGATAATTCTATATAATTATAATAAAAAAAATTGTAATCGTTTTAAATAAATTGTATTTCTATAAATCGAAAGAATTGATTTTTAAATAAGCTGGAGTGTCTCCACTCGACTATCTCGCAATTTGAATTGGATTAAATAACATAATATATTATATTTAAATTAAATTTAATTAATTATAAATTATAAATAATAAATATTAAACCAGCGCATGTTTGGCTTTTTATTGATGGCACCATGGCACGTGTTGGCGCGTGAGATTTGCAGTGTTAAAAAATTAATTCTGGTACTTTCAGCGATTCAATCAAGCTGAAATTCTATATATAGCAGTTTTATACAATTATTAATCATGTGAAAAATTATCAAACATATATCTTTATTTTTACGGTCACTTTAGAGGAAAAAAAATCAAAACGTTGTAGGTAATGACCCTCTTCCGGTTGAGCTACATTTCTCAAAAGTTGATAGAAAACTATGAATTTTGAATAATGCTCATGTACCAAATTGCATCATTCTAGCTCAAACCGTTTTTGCGTAATCTTGCCTACATACATACACACACACACACACACACACACACACACACACACACACACACACACACACATACACATACACACACACACACACACAAACAGACATTTTTCTCAACCTTAGTGAAAATGATTCAGGAACCTTCAAAACGTATAAAAACATCAAAATCTCAACATCGAAAATTTTCGTGATCGCAATACTCTGGCGAGATAGTAAAAAAGGATAAAGTCGACCACGATACTTTGACTTATATACATATATATAAATTAATGAATATCATACTAAATAGATCTATATTTTAGTTAAAATATCACTATTGAACGTTATTCTAAATAAACCGATGTAATATAATAAGTACTTTAAATTTAATTTTTGTTTCTATATAGAATATATATATATTTTATATAAATCCATGGAAGATATGTCAATGTAAATTACTAAACAAGTTTGACATATGTATTATATATAAAAATATTAGTATTAAGCTTAAATTTTTTATGTAATAACCATCTTATTATTCATTTAACTCAGTGATTCCCAAAGTAGGCGCTGGAGCGATCCAGGTGATGGCCACAGGTGCATTTAGGGAAAATTACTTGTATATTACTTTTCTAATCTGAGATCAATAAATAGATACATAAATTCAATGTTTCTAATTTACACATTTATTTATAATATTTTGCTAATAGGTACATTTATCTTTCTGTTTAATTGTTATTAAAATTAAAAAAGTTACATTTCCAAGAGGGTGCTGAGTAAATTATTTTCTGGAAAGGGGTCGCTTGGCCAAATAAGTTTGAGAACCACTGATTTAACAGAATGAAAAATATTTTTTTTTTTAATTTTTATTTTGTCTCAATATTGTGATTGAAGAAAAAATAATCAAAATTATTAGAATAAATCATTAACAAGTAATAATTTTTAAATAACGATGGACTTACTTATATAATCGTCACTAACAAAAAATTCTTAAATTTTATTAATTTGTATAATTAATTATTTCATAATAAAAAATTATATTATTTCTATCGAATAATTTTGTAAGGTAAGAATAGGGTTAAACCTCCAGGTTAAATATAAATAAACAAACCCACATATAAATATATTCATCATTTAACAATTTAAATATTCGTGATATTTTTAGCCAGTCTAAAATAAGCAAGAAAAATAAATACTTTATAACTTGGTTATTTATATAATTAGCTTATATTCATATAAATTATATGAATTTTTATTTATTTTTATTTTTTATTGTGGATATATTGACTTTTTTTCTAGTTTTGAAACTTAAGTAAAAACTTTCCAAAGGTCATTTTACTCCCTCCCGTTTACATTTTTATAAAGTTGTTGGTCGCCCAGAGGTCAGAAAATTATTATTTTGTTTCTTACTCCAATTAATAAATAAAAAATATTAAAATTATTTTATTCAATAAATATATCACGATTGCCCACATCATAATAATTCTCTTCATTATATATAATTTCGAAATAAATAAAATAAAAGTTCATTTTAAAACTAAATGAAGTGCTAGTAATGTCAAGGATATAACAATATAATATTAATAATAATCCTTTTAATGGGTCTAGGTATTCAATAGATATCATGTGTACAAATAATAATATCCACACGCAAACCAAAGAATTAGGTCGACAAACTCTCATTGAAATATATCAAGTATCTATATAATAAAAATATTCCAAATATTTACTTACAGCAACATAAAATTAAATAAATGTGTTGTGAAAAAATATAAATTTGATAAAATAAGGAAGAGTTCTCCTGAGAGAATTGGCCTTAATTTCTTTGTTATTCACTTTTATATATATATAAATTTGATTGTTTGTTTGGAAATAAATTACTTTAACAAACACCAGAGTTAACTTTAGGTTAAGTTTATTTTTCGAGTTATAAAAAGTTATCTAAAGAATTGACGCTGTTTAAATTAGATAATTTATTAATATCCCCCGAAGATCCTAGAAGATATAGTCACACTTCTATCTATTCTATCTCTGTGACTCTACGGAATTCGAAAGTTCTTGGCCGCAGCAACCACACCCCTCCAAGTATTCCTATTCTGAGCCACAACCTTCCAGTCCCTATTCTCTCCCATCTCTCTCACATCCTTTCCCACATTATCCACCCACCGTGTCCTTGGTCTTCCAAGTGGACGTTTCCCACTCGGTCTCCCTACCAATATATTTTTTGCCATTCTATCTTCTCCCATTCTAGCTACGTGTCCTTCCCACTGTAGCCTTCTCAATTTTATAATTCTAATTATATCTGGAGATGCATAGAGGTCAAGCAATCTTCGCCATTCCCTGGTGACCTCATCTTTCTTTGGCCCACAAATGCTTCGCAGAATCCTATTCTCAAATACTCTAAATCTACTCTCGTCACCTAAGGTCATAGACCATGCCTCACATCCATATATTAAAATCGGTAAAATAATTGTTTTATATATTTTAACTTTTATCCCCTTTGATAATAATTTTATTGCATGATAACAAGCGTTTCCCGATTGTAACCTCGCTTTAAACTCATCTCGAATATTATTATCTTTCGTTATCACAGAACCTAAGTATTACATTTTTCTACATTTTCAAATTCTATATCTTGTATATTAAGATTTTGTATGTTACTACTATTCCTCTCTGTTACTAAATACTTTGTCTTAGCATTATTAATTTCTAATAGTCACACTTAGATTATACATTCTAGTAATAGGTTAGTAGGTTATTCAATAAGTTCGCGGAGCGCCATCTATTCGTCAATATCATCGGAAAAATACAAAATATGATATTGTAAGATTGACTGAAAGAAATTTAACAGAGGGTTTAGGCATTTCATTGAGCAATATTTTGAGTTAATATAATAATAATAATAATAATATTCGGGTTTCAAAAAACTATGAGCAAAATGGGTGCCGAAAAACCATTGCTAAAATAACTGAATTCAAGTACGAATTGTTGAAAAATCCAGCCTATTCTCCAGATTTAGCTCATGTTGTAAATTGTGCGTAAGCATAAGAAAATACTCAACAAAATGGCTATAAACAATTTCAAAAAAAGATCTAAAACACCGAATATATAAAACGTAACTCAGAATATTCATTTCACTTCTCAAACACTTTATTCAGTTGTAAAAGACAAATTGACAAAGAAGTGAAACTCAGCAAGACAGCTCGTAAATGGACTTTTATCAAATTTATTTTAAAATATTTCTGGGGTTTTGAAGTGACAAATTGATATTTTTTTGTACAAATATGGCTTTTGGGTAGTTTAAAATTTATATTTTAATCTAAAATTTATCTTTTTAGTTTGCAAAATATTGTAAGTAGATATTATCTTTCAGTCTTTCTGATCGTATTTATTATATTTTAAAAACTATTTCTTTCTTTAATTAATATTCATTTAAAATGATAATTAAAGAATATCCTAATTCAAATAAACTAATGAATAAATCGAATCTAATAATATTTAATTATATTATATTTTAATTAAAATGAGAACTTTCCAATAAATTATATTAAATCATTTAAATGATATTTGATTATTATAAATCAAAAGAAAAAATTATATATTCCTCGAACGAACAGCTGTCTTCCGTCATATTCTTTTTTAATTAAGATTATATTATTTTTTTATATTTAAAATATTGATTGATTGCTGGTGAGTAGTCTCATTATTACATTATATTAAACTTAAATAATAATCGAATTATTTATATTATATATATTCTTTTATTTTAAGGATTTTTCGTTCAAATTCTTAATGGGTAACAATTAGAATTTTATAATTTAAAAAAAGTATATTTATTTTAAGTATTTTAAATCTTGTTCTATTTCATTCTCAATTATAAAATTAAATATTATTTCATATATATCAATACAAATATATTATAGATTTAATTCAAATAACCATGAGATGATTTTCACAAAATATCATAGTAAATTCTAGATTGAAAGATCTTATAAGAAAAGATTTCTATCTTATCATTTATTGAAAGGTTTTCTTAGGAACATGTGAGATTCAATAGAATCCGTGAGTAGTATTTATTGATTGACAATCTATTTGTTATTAAAAAAATACTCTATTTTCTTAGAAATCATCATAAATAATTAACTTAGTGAATTTGATGAAGTTATGACAGTTATACAAATCAACTAACCAGTTAAGTAACGTGAATATTATTTCAATGGTTAAATAGAATAGAGTGAATAGAAATGATCAATAACTATAATAAAAATTAATACTGATATATAGATCCTTAAATATCATATCTTAATTATTTTAAAATTAAATTAACGTTTTTATAAATAATTAATATTAAAATATTATATTGAGAATGTTTAATAAAAAGAAAAATAAAGAGGTTAAATTAACTTTATTGTGCTGCGATTGTATGGCAATCTGCACATCGATAACAAACGATGTGGGGGATAATACATTTTTTTTTAATTTTTTTGAAAATGCTTTGCAATTTCTATTAGTGCAGGTTTAACATTATAACCATGAAATGGGTACAAGGTAAATGATTACAAAAACAGAAGCTCCAGGGATTTGGATAAAACTTTACCAATGGAATCTTTTTTTAATGCCAAGCGACTATTAAATTAGCAAATGGTTCGGTCACTTATAGTTTCCGAGATAAAAATTATTAAAATTTGCATTTAAACCCATAGACATTTAGCTACCATATTTATAATGTTTTATTCATTTGGCCAGTGGAGGGCTTCACTAATTTTCAGGGTTTTTTTCAGTTCTGTTTGGATATAAGAAAATTAAAAAATTAATTAATTAAATAATTTTTCTATATCCAAACCGAATCGAAAAAACCAAAAATTAGTGAATAAGTGAATAATTAGTGAATTAGTCAATATCACATTACTAAATGGCTGCTCATTTGTACGTTCATAAATAGTTTTTCTGGCAAACTTTAATAATTTTTACCTCGGAAACTAGAAGCGACCGAAAATAATACATAAGGAAAGTTGCTTTGGAATTAAAAAAGGAATCCAATGGTAAAATTTACGTTTATGTAAACAATTATCAGGAACAATATAAAAAACGTATTTTTTAAATTAATATATAATTTACCTTGTGGATTATGATCCGAAGAGGAGGATATTTAGAATAATAATCACAGGTCCTTACCTGTAAAAGAAAAAAAATTATTAAATAAAAATAATCAACAGTTTTTGTTTCGACAGAGAATAAAATTTTAGTTATTTTCTCATTTAACTATTATACTTTTATTATTATTATTATTTAGATTCAAATGTCAAAGAATTTTCTATAAAGTATTGATAGTTAATGCTTTTTTAAGTACACAAATGCATTATAGGTAAATCGAAGTCATTAGAAATAAATGTCTCGGAAAAAGATTTTCACAATTATACTAATCGAGCTTTATTGATTGTTGTTCTCAAATCTTACTTTATACTATAAATTATGATTATAAAATTAAATGCCGTATAATATGATTATGATTTGCATAATCTACAGGCGGGTTATATTTTCCTGATGAATGTGATCATCACTTTACAATTACAATTACAAATAATTAATAAAAAAAGTCATTTACTAATTGGTTAAAGAATAACCAACATTTATCCTAGGCAATTTAAAAATATCCAATTCTCGAAAGGCTTTAAGTTTAATTAGGGCATTTAAACGCATGAATGTGAAGGTATTTCAAAACCCATTAAATTTTGCAGCCCCCTGAGAGAAGTTGTCTTTCTTTATTCGTAATGACTCAGTGAAAATCCAAATAAATGAGATATCTATAGAGTTCTTAAATAATAGGAAGAAAGGATTCAAAGTCAAAGATTAATGAATAGAAGATAGAAGGATAGAATATTTTCGTTTTTCCAGTTTTACTGTGAATATTCAAGATTTTTATTAAAAACTCAAACTAATAAAAGATTGATGGATGAAACAAATAAAAAATCTAGTAAATCTCGAATTGCGTCGTTTTGTATTAACATTCTAGTTTAAAATCCAAATAAAAAAATTTTATTTTAAAAAAATTGAAATATTTTCACCTGTTTAATTATAATATGTAGTTTCCAGTACTTTTGGATCAAATCAATATTTTTTTTTTAAAACTCAGAAAAATAATTATCATATAAAATTAATTAATAGTATAGTTTTAATTTTTTTTTATAAATTGAAGTCTTTTTTGTTTTATTTTAAGTACTTCTTAATGTTAAAATACATATTTTCAATGTATCATGTTTAATAATATTTACTTTATTGGGTTAAGGAAACTTTTGTTATAACAAAATTTCAATACCTTATATTACGTCGCAGACGAAACGCATTTACGACGTTATACGAGATTTACTTGTATTAAATAGAAAAAATTTAATAAGAATTAAATATTAGTTTAAGAAAGATACTACAAAAAAATTTCAATATTACCTACAATATAAATCGTTGCGAACTAAAAGGTTTATTTATTGACGGTTTTGAATTTTGTGTGAGTCTAAAATTTATATATTCACTAAACTAACACTTATTCTAAAGCAATTTTCTCTCGGGATAACTTTTCATTATTTTAATTAAAAGCAATAAAATTATATTCATCTAAATAAACACATAATTTGACGGGGAATCAGTTTTTTTAGTTCCTGAAAACATTGCTTTAACGGACAGAGAACCTTTTAGTTTGTTATGATTCATATGTAATTTCATACTTCCCCATTTAATTTTCTTAAAATAATAACAAATAAGATGAATAAATAAAATTTAATTAATTAAATAGTATGATAAAAAGTTGAGGAATATATGTAGTTAATAAATCATTTGATGAAGAAAAACTAAGAAAAGCAAGAAAAATGAAGATGGGGGGTGACCTTTAAAGAATTACGTGAAATTAATTTTCACATAACTAAGTTTGTTGGGAGAGAATTATCCTAAAGACCTGCTTTCGATTTATAGTAATAATTTTGCAATTGTTAAATTATTAAATTGTTAAAAATTATTACTTAATAATCTGCGGAAAGAGTTTGAGCTTCTTAATCTGAGGTGGGACGAAGGGATTCTTTTTAACAATGAAATTAATAAAAAATTATTTTTCTTCATTTTAATATTCTTGAAAAATTAAACTAAATATCGATTATAAGCAGAAATTTATATTATTAATTAAATTATAATATTTAAAATTTTAACCAAACAATTATTTTGCCGGTTGTATTATATATTATATGGGTGTGAGGCATGGTCTATGACCTTAGGGGATGAGATTCGATTTGGAATATTTGAATTTTTATGGGCCAAAGAAAGATGAGGTCTCCGGGGAATGGCGGAGACTAGATAACGAGAAATTGAATGACCTCTATGCATCTACAGACATAGTTAGAGTCATAAAATCGAGAAGCTTGCACGTTATGTGGCTAGAATGGGAGAGGAAAGACTGAGGAAAAATATATTGATGGGGAGACTGAGTGGGAAACGTCCGATTGTAAGGTCAAGGACGCGGTGGTCGGACAATGAAGATAGGGACGAAAGAGTGATGGGAGAAAATAGAAGTTATATGGGTGTAGCTGAGGATAGGAACGTTTAGAGAAATGTGGTTGCTGAGGCCAAGAACTTTCGAGTTCCGCAGAGTCACAGAGATAATCTTATATATTTAAATATAAGATTTGTTTATTTATTGCTTAGATTTTAATTTTTTTTTATCTATGTTGATATTTCATGTTCTGGAGAATTTACATCTATAATTTTTCCTTTTTGTCTATCTGCAGGGGTAATTGAAATGCTAGCAAGACACAAAGTTAGTTGATCTACTTATTATGAAAGTTTTTTATACACTCCTATTTCAACATAAGTTATAAATTATATTAATAATACATATTTAAATAAGTCGAGAAATTCACTTTATCTTATTTTATGAATCTAAAAATCACAATTAAAATGACTAGATTCATTTATCTTTTATTTATTTGAATCATCTATTAACATCTGACAGGTGTATATGGTTTAAAAATTATCTGTATTACCTAAACATAATTTCTAAGACAAATTTAATAAATTTGAAAAATAAACAAAAAAAAAAAAGAATTCTTAGCTATGTTATTTCTATTTTGACTAACGTTAAATAAATAAGCGGGAGTGTCCTCCCCTAGACTTTCCCGCATATAAATAGGTATAAAGAGTTGTGAATGAATATTTAGAATGTGTAAACTTGGTATTGATAAAGAGCCAGTTCGTATTAGTTTATTGGTGTCAAATTTGATAATTGGTAACATTTATATATATATATATATATAGAATAAAGTGCTACTTCCGGTTAACTGATATTTTAAATGTAAAAAAAACAGATATGGATATAATATAAATATTTTTAATTTTATTTTATTTATAATATATAAGGGCTGGCTGTGACGTCATGAAGTGCTGGGTGACGTCATATAATTTTAAATTAAGAAAAAACTAACTTCCTGTAGTCAGATCATGATGAAATTTGGTATCTCAATTTTTTTCATATTTTTAAATCTATATACAAAATATGAAGCAAATATCTCGAAGCAAACTGGTACTTTACTTGAAAGGTAAACGCAACCAGTGTAGGTAAAGTACCACTTCCGGTTAACCGATTTTGACGAAATTTTGATAGAAATCTACAAACTGTGAATAATATCGGTGTACCAATTTCGAAGTCCTAGCTTGATTAGTTTTTGAGTAAATTTGCTTACAGACATTACATACATACATACATACATACATACACACACACAGACATAATTCGAAAAATGGTATTTTCCGACTCAGGGAGGTCTAAAACGTCAAGATCTATCGAAATCTCGAAGTCGAAATTTTTGACGATTCCAATACTTCCCTTATACGAAGTATGCGGGAAAGTAAAAACAATATTAAATAATATAAATTAATATTATGTATTTAAATTAATTTATATATTAATGAACCAAATGTATATAAAATAAGTTTTGAGATATATTATTAAATGTATAGAAAAATAAATATACAAATTTAACAATAATGTTAAAACATTTTTAAATATCTATTTCCCTATAAAAAATTATATTATATAAAATGCTCATTATATTTATAATTCTATTTTCAATTTTAATTTCCAAGTAAAGTAAAGTAAAGTAAAGTAAAAAATAATTCTAACATATAATTCTTTAATTTAATTCCTCCAATTGGAATCTCAATAGTGATAAGGGCATGTTGCATAGGTCTAATATAATTTAATTGAGTACCTTATAAGTTCGTTCCAACTCTATGAAAAACAAAAAAATAAATTTAAATTGTAATGTTTAAACTTAAACTAGTATTATTAATTGTTTCTATATCAAGTTTTGTTTAATTTTTATAAAATAAATAATAATTTTAAAGATATATATACTTTATATATTCACTTACTTCTTCACGTACTTTTCTTAAAATTTCCTTACTTTTCGATATACATATTTCTAATCACATTATAATAAAAAAATTAATATAAAATAAAAATAGAAAGAATATATATTTGGAATAAAGTATTTTAATATCTATCTAACTATCTATCTCGTTGGCTCTACGGAACTCGAAAGTTCTTTGTCGCAACTTTCGTTTGGCGCTAAAAATGGTAAAAAAGAGAAAAATGGTTACTAACCCCTGATCTAAAGAATTAAATAGTATATATGTCGTAGGTAAATGATAATTTTAGGAAAATAGCATTTGCCTAAACAAAACCCATTTAGCTAAATCTTTGTTGGGCAAATACACTTGCGTGCAGCTAAATCGACTCAACCCAAAAGCGCGAATACAAAGTCTTATTTTTTTGAAATGGCTAAGCCGATATTTATAAAATGTATATATTTTTAAAGCTTATTTATTTAGCTTTACATTGATATCAATATCAAGTAAATTGGTTGATTACTTTTTAAATTATTTGATCTGAATGACTGAACTGGAAAAAATGTTGTTCCTAGCTGCCGCTAATGCTTATTTACAATTGCCTTATAAAATTCCATACAACCAATTATTCTTATTAATCGCATTTCATATGTTTTTTGGATTAAATTTACACAAATTGACAACCATTTTTATCAGAAAATCATGGATACAAATCCAGAGGTTGCCTCTCAAGTTGTTGTTTTATATAAAACAGGGTCATTGCCAAAGAGAAGTCGCTCGTCTGTTGAACTTAAGTCAGTCTGCTGTCTCAAGGATCTACAGGAGGTTTCAGCAAACTGGTGGCTTTACTCGGAGACCAAATACCCGCTGCCGTCGGTCAACGTCTGCGAGAGATGACCGTTTTATCGTTATGACGTCTCTCCGAAATCGCCATCTCACTGCCGTAAGTCTTCAGCAGCAGCTGAGAGAAGTTCGAGGTGTGGCTGTCAGTCAGTGGACAGTGAGAAGACGCTTGAAGGAAGCCAACCTCACTTGCAAAAGACCTGCCACTGGCCCGAAATTAACCAGAACCCACCGTGTAGCTCGACTTCAATTTGCTCGAGAGCATCTCAATTGGAGAATCGACCAATGGAGGGCAGTTCTATTCACTGATGAGTGTAGAGTGTGCCTTTATGATAGTGATAGGAGAAGTCGAGTGTACAGGCGTCCGGGTGAGCGATTTTCCCAATGCTGTTTCTCTGAAACAGTCTCTTATGGTGGTGGATCTTGCATGATTTGGGGTGGCATTTCCTTGGACGGAAAAACAGACATTGTTTTTGTGCCTGGCGGAGGCCGTGGAGGGGGTCTAACAGCTGACCGATATATTGCGGACATTCTCGTGCATCATGTTGTTCCCTACGCCGGATTCATTGGCGAAAATTTTTTATTGATGCATGATAATGCCAGGAGCCACACTGCGTTGGCCACTCGGCAATACTTGACTGAAGTTGGTATCGAGACCATGAAGTGGCCAGCGCTCAGCCCGGACATGAATCCAATAGAGCATATGTGGGTCCACCTCAAACAAAGGGTACGATCAAGAAATCCCGCACCTTCGACCATTGTTGAGCTCCAAAGAGCTTTGTTAGAAGAATGGGAGAACATCCCCCAAGATTTTATAAAAAATCTTATAAGGTCGATGCGGGATCGCATGAGGGCTGTCATTAAAGCTAGAGGGGGGAACACCAATTATTAAGAAAATAAATTTTCTTTATTATGATTAAAATTATTGTTTTATTTAAATTTTTAACATTCCTACTTTTCCTTTCCTTAACATCGTTTTTCACTTTCATTGTCATTCAAATAAAATAATTTAAAAAGTAATCAACCAATTTACTTGATATTGATATCAACGTAAAGCTAAATAAATAAGCTTTAAAAATATATACATTTTATAAATATTGGCTTAGCCATTTCAAAAAAATAAGACTTTGTTTGCGCGCTTTTGGGTTGAGTCGATTTAGCTGCACGCAAGTGTAGTTTTAACTATTACGAAACTATTGACAAAATGTTTGTGTTGAATTCATTAAACTTTAAGGATTGTTTATTGTAAACAAAATATATTTAACAATATTGCCAAAGATTTAGAGAATAAGGAATTGACACCTAAGAATTCGAGCATAAGAAATATTTTTTCCCAATTATTTTGTTTTTATCTTTTTTTAAAAATATTAGTTTCCTTATTAAATTGTTTTAATTGATTAAAGGATTTTTTGAAAATAAATAATATTTGGGGATTTTTCTGTTTCTTCCCATATTTTAGAATCAAATTACGAAATACATTTATTAATCTCTCACCAAAAAAAAGTCTTAAAGTTATCTTATTAGTCTTGCAAATATTATTTATTAATTAATTATTAGTGAGTTTTATAATAATATTAATTTTTTTATTAGTTAATATGTATTTTATTAATTAGTTATTATACTTTTTTATTATTGTTTTTTCTCTAAAATATTTTTTAAAGGGTCGAGCGATAGCTCTGTATTCCAGGTACTATAATGATAAAGACTAAATTATTTCGATTCCGAAAGTTACTAAAAAAACAATGAATCATTGGAGAAAAGATGATTGAGGAAAGTGTTTAGACAGGTCGCAATCGCTTTAAGTTATACCATTCACAATCAGTTCCGGTGATTGGTTTAAGAACGCCGTTGATATTTCATTTAGTTAGCCATGGCCTAGATGACATATGTTCTCAACCTTGATCGTATAATAGGGGGAAATATAACATCAAAATGTGGAATTTAGAACAGGGTTAGGAATATTATACATATATATATATATATATATATATGGTAATGATTTTTTTATATATGGGTGGATTTGGCAGAGGAAAATTTTGAAAAAGAAGGGTTGGTCTCATATGTGTAATGGAAAAGGGTGGACTTTGAATCGGCGTGAACTGACCTGGAAATCTGGATTATAGAAAAATAGAAAAAGATTAAATTTATCATTAACATAAAATAAACAGGTTTATTTTATTTTATATTTAAATATAAATTTTTAAAAACTTTAGAGATTTAGATTTTAAAATTTTAAATCAGATAATTACATATAGTAATTTTTTGATATTTTAAATAAAAAAAATATAGACAGATGATTTATAAAAATTAAAAAAAAAAACAATATTGGAAAACATTTTTTTTTTTAAACTGTAGCCGGTCCTTTCGTAGGAGATAGTCCGTAGACGACCAAGTGTAGTGGCGGCCCTTAAACTCTTCCAGGATCTCCACCATCTCCTTTCGACGCTAACCCCTGAACGAATGTCCTTGTCTGACTTTTCAACAACTAGTCTCTTCAGGGGAAACGTCTTACAATAATCTCTTCTAATGAAAATAAATTTATATTTAAAAAAATAAATTTTATTTTTAACGGATTAATTATATCTTTGGAGGCTAACTCAGCTCCACAGCAACGCAGTGAGTTCAAACCTATCAACCCAAAATCCCGATATTAACCATTGGTCACACAGACTAAGACCCAGAATCCCAGAAATATTCCTAATCTCTTGAAAATGGCGCCAAAATGGGTGCCGAAACGTCTAGAAAACAATCTCACAAAAATACGTGATTATATCCCTGATAAATCTGATAGTAATAATAACAATAACATTCACGGAAACCTAAACCAACATATATTCTAAAAGATGTTTATGAAAATGGACCGGTTTATAGCATAGATATCTCATTTTTAATGCAAATCTAATTTCAGATGAAGATTTAAAAATAAAAATTTATTTAGTATATTATTTCATGAAATTTTATACATTATTATATAATAGTTAATAGTCCAATAATATTATATTTAAATTTTAAAATGGAATATTTTGATTAGGCGTATCATCATGACGAGTTTTAAGTGACTCGTTATATCTCAATTGAATTTCCTGTATCCAATTATATTATATCAAATTTGTTTAACGATTTAATGTTTATAGTCTGAACAATCACACCTCGTCAAGATCAAATTTGACCTCTTAGTTCAAATCTCCTTAGATTATCTAGCCTCGTTTATCTAGCAATCAAATTACACAACTAATGTCTTTTTTGGTTTTTTCCAAAGAAAAATAAAGAAACTTGGCAGGAATTTTATTATTACTATGTATTTCTAGGGCTAAAATACAACAATCAGAAATAACTCTTTTTATTTAGGTACTTAAAATAGGTATAATTAAAAATAAACTAACAATAAATAATCTTGAAAATTGTACACAGGATTTTAATGAAATTCACATATAAGAGAGTTTTTAAGGAGAATCGTTAAAAATCTCTTTAATGGAAAAAAAAATTTTATTTTATTATTTTAATTAAAATAATTGTGTGTGATAACAGGTGTCAATATATATCCTATATTTTTTTTCAAAACAAACTATTTGTTTAATTTCAAATGATAATCATTAACAAATAATTTAATATAGAATATATATATATATATATATATATTAGCGCCTGATATTAATTACTTTAATTAAAAAATAAAATAAAATAATTTTTTCTATAAAGAAGACCTAAACAGATCGATTATTAACTTTAAAAACCTCTAAATCTAATAATTTAAAATTAATTAAAATGATAAAGAAACCATAAAGAATAAATTGAATTTAAATCAGGAATGTGAAACTAGCGGCCCGCGACAACATTTTTGCGGCCCGGCCGATATATCGGCAAATATTTAATTTTTTTCAATATGGTTCTAAAAAAAGGTATATTTCCGACTATAATTCGAAATAAATTTTTTTGCGGCCCACCTATAGTTAAACCTTGTTTGTTTGGCCCAAGTGTACCTATGAGTTTGACATCCCTGATTTAAATGATATTTGTGATTTGTATAAAAATTTAAATATTTTAATATTTCAGGGAATTTACGTTTTAGTATAAATTTTCAAATTCTAGGAAAAACAAGTTTTAGGAACGGAGAAAATCATCGGATGGTGGTGTTTTACATAAATTCTTATTAAGATAAGAATAGCAAAATTATAATCGAACTCTAGCAGCAAAATCTCGGTGAACTAATATAATATAATTTAATTAACTTTTAAATTTTTTGCGAGGGCTGTATAAAGTTCATATTTTTCAAATTAATTGAAAATTGACGAGCAATAACTGTTTCACTAGCATACTAAATGAATACCATAAATTTTAATTAAAAAATGCTTTAATTATTATTTCATAAAATTTACATCCTGACCTAAAAATATAATGTTTACATATATATTAGAATAAATAAAATAATTAAAGATGTGATATTATTTCTATTTCTATTAGTCATTATATGATGATAACAGAATAAATAAGCAACAAGTTAGTTATAGCGATAAATATGAAAATAAATGAGCTCGAAGTCATATTCCAAGTAAACATAAATATAAATTTATTTTGCATAATAAATAAATAAAACAAAATAAATATTAATCCAATTGATGCTAATGCGCATGCTTTTATTTTTAATCTTTACTTTAAGTTCATTTAATAATTAAAAAAATCTGGAGTGTCTCCACTTGACTATGTCTCAAATTTGAATTGGATTAATTAACATATATTATATTTAAATGAATGGTAATTAATTATAAATTATAAATTAAAATTAATAAATAATATTTATTGAACTAGCGCGTGTTTGGTTCTTTGTTGATGGCACCACGTCACGTGTTGGCGCGTGATTTGCAGTGTTAAAAAATTAATTCTGTTACTTTCAGCGATTCAATCAAGCTGAAATTCTATATAAAGCAGTTTTATACAATTTTTAATCATGTGAAAAACTATCAAACATATATCTTTATTTTTAGAGGAAAAATAATCAAAACGTAGGAAATCACCCTCTTATGGTTTTTCAAAAGTTGATAGAAAACTACGAATTTTGAATAATGACCGTCTACCAAATTTCATTATTCTAGCTCAAACCGTTTTTGCGTAATCTTGTCTACATATCTCTGGCGAGATAGTAAAAAAAAATATTACTTTATCTTTATAAATCTTGGGAGTTTTTTTTTTTAAATAAAAATTTAATAATTTGTTAATTAATGAATGTTGTTAATCCCAGTCATTCCTTTGACCTAAATACAACATTTAATATGTATATACAAATTACTGGTTTTGTATACTATTTTATGGTAAGTCTGCAGTCTATATAATAACAAAAAAAAATATTTTATTATAAGAGGGAAAATTGAACTCTCGTGCTCTGATGTCGTTCATTATAATATTTACATAAAATTGAACTAGTTTGTGATTTCAATATTTCCGGGGATAAAACATTTTCCCGTTCCGACACCTTACTTATTTGTTCAAAGAATTTTTCAATTTTAATTTCTCATTTATTGATAAATAAATATATATATATATATATATATATACTCACTACTAGGTTTTTCTCATTATGTGATTTATGTAATATTTTATTTATACCGTTAATGATTTTTTAACCTTATCCTACGCCCACGCAATCACCTGAGATTATATATATATATATATATATCATACTATCTAGATTCTAGTAGTATCCTTTTTTGAATCTGGGTCATGCAGGAGTCCAATGACTCACATCACGGATTTGTTTAACATATCCACCTTATTTGTACGGAAAACGTTCTCTATTCAAGACGACAAATCGAAATTATCAACCTGGAATATTAATTTCTATTTTTTTTAAATATCCAATAATTTTTCAATCAAATGATTCATCCTATTTTTTTTATTTTAATTGAAGAAAAAAAATAAATATTTTTTTTTCTATTCATTCATAAAACTCGCTTAGAAATAAAGCAAATTTTATTGAAAATGGCATACTTTCTAATGTTTATTTCTAAATACTTTTTTTTTAACTGTATTCATTAATTATATTATGCGGATGCAATTAATTTAAATGAAACAGAAGTTTATCTCAAAGGTTCTAGAAATCATTATCTAGGTTCGAGGAATAAAATAATGCCTAATTATTTTTGATTTCCTAATTATTGATAGAATTAAAAAAAAAAAATTTCAAATTTTTTGAAGTGCACATCTTCATTATTAAACGATTCAAGGAAATGATTGAAAACAAAGATAGATCATTCTAAAAAAAGAAAAATGTCTTACTTAATCTCTCCATACAATAGTACTTATTCATACTTTTCGCACCGTTAAAGTTAGATTATTAATATTCCTCTTGTTTCCTTGTAGAAAATGTTTTTAATTACTCAACATTTAGATGTGAAATGAAAGAATGATATAATAATGAATACTTAATTCATACCGGATATTGGAGCATCTCGATTGAAAGTTGATATACATATATCTTATCTAATAAATAAAAATTCATTATTATTTAAAAAAAAATCTGGAGTGTCTCCACTCGACTATCTCGCAAATTTGAATTGGATAATCAAGCTTTTTTCTATATTTGAAAATTAATTAAAATTTTACTCTATCCGATCATAGGATTTAAGGTTTTTAACATAATTTTCACTGATAACATTTTATTGAAATAAGAAGGTAATCAAATAATATCAACATTGTTTTGATTTTTTTCAACGTAAATAAAACCTTTACTTTCATTTTTAAGTCAAAATTTAAAAAATTAATTCCAGAACTTTCAGCGATTCAATCAAGCAGAAATTTGTCTACATACACACACACCCACACAGAGAGAGAGAGAGAGAGAGACATTTTTTCAACCTTAGTGAAAATGACTCATAGGCCTTCAAAACGTGTAAAAACATCAAAATTTCGACATCGAAAATTTTGACAACGTTTTGATTTTTGAAGTGAAACTTCTTTAGCGGCGTCCTGACATTTGGTTGAGAATGGAGAGTGAATTGAAAAATTGAAATTTCGTAACGCGTTACGAAACGCAAGAGAGAAAAAAGATATAGATATAACGAGTGAGAATGAGATAGCCTCTATCTCTGTCTCTCTTTTGTGCGGTGTTTCGTTTTTGAGAGAGAGGCTATCTGGGTCTTTCTTTTGTCCGGTCTTTCGTCTTTGAGAAAGAGGCTATCTGCGTCTTCGTTTTATGCTGTCTTTCGTTCTAATACCCTGTCGCTAGGTTGAAAGTCCACGGCGCGCATGCGCACTAGTACGTTGACGCGGAATAATATTTCTTAGCCTCTGCTGGGTGAAAGAATAAAAATTAGTATGTGACCTCACAGTTACCGCCTTTTAGATATATATCTATTCTTAAAATAAAATTAAAAATATTTATATTATATTCATATATATGTAAAATAATAATTATATTATTTTAATATTCCTATAAGTTGGTATCACAATTTATTATTATTATGAATTATTTATAAGTAATTAATATTATTAATTGGTATTAATAAATAAATAATATTAATTATATTAACTTAATATTTCTAACTTTGTATTACAATAATGAGACGGAATTGTTGTGTGTTAAATTAGATTTAATTAAAGATTGAATTTAGAATAATTAAAAGGGTTATTGAAACCGCGTATGCTGATTAGGGAATGACAAGATTGAATAGGTTCAATTAAAAAATGCTTATATAAAATTATAACTAAAAATGATTTATTTAATAAAACTATAAGAATTTAAATTACAATTTAATTAATTTTTTGTGAATAAATAAACATATATCAAATCAAACCGTTTTTGCGTAATCTTGCCTACATACACACACACACACACACACACACAGACACACACACACAGACATTTTTCTCAACCTTAGTGAAAATGATTCAGGAACCTTCAAAAAGTATAAAAACATCAAAATCTCAACATCGAAAATTTTCGTGATCGCAATACTATCTCTGGCGAGATAGTAAAAAATGATTCATTATTATTGGATTTGGCTGGTAATATTAATACCTGAGACACCGAGCTCGCTCTACCCTTTAAAAAATATTGATATACAATTCTTTAATTATTTATTACAATTATTAAATGTATTAAATAATATTTTATTGAAAAAATATTAAAAATTATAAAACTATCTAAAACTTAATTAATAAAAGAACAATGAATAAATAAATCACGAAAATAGATAAAAAAAAAATGCACGCGGCGAGTTTCGATCCTTCGAACTCGGGGAGTAAAAACAATTGTTCTTACTGCTGGTCTATGATATTTTGATAATTACAAAGATATTTTTACCATCTTTCAAAGACATTTATTTGTTTTGTTGTTTTTTTTTGAGAGAGATTAATAAATATATATATATTTTATTAAAAATAAATATTTTTAATTTTATTTCGAAATTAAATAATGAATTTTAAAATATTTTAAATATAAAAAAATGTTAATACAATATCATTTAAAAAAAAAGCGGGATTAATAAATATATATATATATTTTATTAAAAATAAATATTTTTATTTTATTTCGAAATTAAATAATAAATTTTAAAATATTTTAAATATAAAATTTCGAAATTAAATAATGAATTTTAAAATATTTTAAATATAAAAAAATGTTAATACAATATCATTTAAAAAAAAAGCGGGATTAATAAATATATATATATATTTTATTAAAAATAAATATTTTTAATTTTATTTCGAAATTAAATTATAAATTTTAAAATATTTTAAATATAAAAAAAATATTAATACAAAATTAAAAAAAGGCGGGAGTAAAATTTCAAAATGGATGCCATTTACGTCACCCATATATAATTTTCAATTAAGAAATTAATAATGAAGCTGTAAGTTTCAAGAGATGTAATCAATAAAACTCAATTTTTCTTTATAAATACTATATCTAGTGTGAATTTGAAAAAAATCGTTAGAGCGGTTTTTGAGAACCAATGGTTATAGATAAATAGATAGATATATACAATTTTAGCTAGCATAATAAGATAAGATATATATCGTGAAATAATTAAAATTCTCAAGTCAAATATACAGCGTGCACGCATACCGACGCATGTAATTGTGTGTGTGAACATGGTCGGCGATTCACACGCCAACACATACAGTTATGTGCGTCGATGACCATTCACGTTATTTATCCGAATCTCAACATTACTTTAACACTACTAAATCAATTTAAAATTATTATTGCATTTAAAACTGCTTTTCTCTACTCCACAGATTTCACTATGCCGAAAAAAAATAACGACCAAAATTTAGACGATATTATTTATTTCACTACTGGTTTATAGCCACACAGGTGCTAATGCACTTGAACGAGGCGAAGATAAAATCCCTCTAATTCTCGGGGGAGATTTTAATGTAAATTTTGGATCTGAGATGATTCGTTGCCGTTGATCAACTTTCTTCGAGAAACATTTGGTCTGCTTATAAATAACGATCCCAAGGAATCAACAACAAAATCTGGAACTACAATAGATGCTGTTTTTACACGTTATATAGAAAATATCGAATCACGAACATATATATCTTATTTTAGTTATCACAAGCCATTAATATCAGTATTACCAATTGAAGCACCAACCGACAATAGTACAGGCAATGCATATATGATGATAGAGTAGATAATAATAATAATAAAGCGAATATTTGTTACGAAAATTTTATACTGTTATATGTCTTTCGAAATGATCCCTTTATTTTTCTCTATTTCTCTCTCACTCACACTCTCAACTAAAATTTCTCTTATTCTCTAGATTGTAAGAAGTTTCACTTCCGCCACGTGTACGATGCTGCACATTTTGCTTTTTTTTTTTTCCTCTAAAGTGACAGTAAAAATAAAGATATATGTTTGACAGTTTTTCACAGGATTAAAAATTGTATAAAACTGCTATATATAGAATTTCAGCTTGATTGAATCGCTGAAAGTAACAGAATTAATTTTTTAACACTGCAAATCACGCGCCAACACGTGACGTAGTGCAATCAACAAAAAGCCAAACACGCGCTGGTTCAATAAATATTATTTATTAATTTTAATTTATAATTAATTAAATTTGATTTAAATATATAATATATATTAATTAATCCAATTCAAATTGCGAGATAGTCGAGTAGAGACACTCCAGCTTTTTTATAGAGAAAAAATTGGTTTTATAAAAAACTGATGATAATATTGATTGATAAATGAAGATAAATTCAGATAATATTTTATTAGTATAAGAGGTAAAGTGTTATAATCTTAAGAGAGATGCCCGGAAGCGTGTAAATTATAAACTTATCATTATCGTGTTAAATGGCAAAATACTTAAAAGATTATTAAAGAGATAAGGTCATCTCTTTGTTAATAATCTTAGATAAATAATAATTTTAAAGAACTTATATTTAGATTGGAAAGGATATATTTTTTAAGTTAAACAATGGGAAAAATTTTATAGATTTCAGAAAATAATTTTTCGATTAGAAAAATAACAGCAAAAAATGATTCTCAATTTGTCGCTTTGTTTTGTTTACTTTTTATTTTTTTTGAATAACCACGAAATCATTTATACTACTCTTAATAATAGGAAAACACCGTAAATATAAGTAAATATATTTAAATAAATTATATAAACTAAAAATGTAACTTAATAAAAGTGATATTTAATTTAATTTAACTTTTGGATAAGTATCGCATTTATTGTTAAATTTACTTCATGCGCATTTCCGTCTTTACACCATCATCTGAAACTTTCTTCTAAGCTTCTAATGATGGTGTAACAGCCGCCATTCGCATAAAGTAAATATAACATAAATTTGCTACTTATCCAAGAGTTTAATTAAACATCACTTTTATTAACATTTAAGTTAAATTTTAGTTTATATAACTTATTAAAATGTTTTAACTAGTGTTTATTGTTAGTTAGATCTAATAATTCGTAACATATATAAATCTTATATTTAAATACAATCATGAGTTAGGATTGTTATTTCTAAGGTAATGATATATGGATGAACATGGTAGCATGTATAAATTTGGAATATAGGTTAGAAAAACCTTGACAAACGATCGATAATGATTTTAATTTTTTTCTCCAAAATTTCAAAAATTTCTAGTTAAAATACAGCAGCAAATAAATCATTATATAAAATTCATGAATTGACTTTCAACCTTTTTTTAATCATACATATTAATTTTTTCCTTTAATAAAAAGAAAAATATACCTATATATTTTTAGGTTATTTCAAAATCCTTGAATGACTATATCCTTCTAATTTTCTCTGTATATATATATATATATATATATATATATATGTATATACATATAAATGGTGGAAATACTCCAATGTTTCTTAATTATTATATTAAATATCATTAATTAAAAAAATAAAGATGTCTGAATTCCGCTCATTTGAAAATGGAATAAAAACACCATGACTGAAAGTAGTCGCAGTAATTGATATTAATTTGAAATTTTATATATCAAAATATCAATTAATCTTGGTAATGAATTTTAGTATTCCAGTTTTTTTTTACAAACGTTTCCTGAACCTGACATTTTTCCTTTTTTTTTCTTTTAACCTCAACGCCCTTACATTGATATATAGTATAAACTCAACCACAAATTAATGACACAGTAGAAGATGATAAGAGTGGTAAAACTGTTATTAATTTTAGATGATTTATGATACTATATATTGAATATTTTCTATCACTTTTGCTAAAATTGTTCAGATGGGTATTTTTATCGAAAGATTTATATTCTGAAATAAAATAACATATTTTTATACATAAAAATATATAAGTAGAATTGAAACATTCACTAAGATATAAGTCACTTTGACAGCAAAAAAAAACTAGATAATATAAAATTAATTGTATTATAATTAAAATACTAAATTGAAACCATTAAAACTTAATAATAAAAACAATTGTTTAATAATGTATCCTCAGAAACTATTGGAAGTATATAGGGTAATGACTACAGTCGTTGCCCCCTATCACTAAAACACAAATAATAAGAGATTTTTATTTTAAAAATTGTTCTATTAACTATGGTTATGTAATCGTTTGTTGTATGCTTGTATAATCACTATAGAATATCTAGACCAATAAGTATAAGAGTCCAATAACTGCCTCCGGGCCAACGACTGTATACTTTATCATGAAAAAGATTTTAATATGCTTTATAGAGTAAAGTATAAAGTCGTTGGCCCCGAGGCAGTCATTGGTCCCCTATCACTAAATCACAAATAATAAGAGATTTTTATTTTAAAAATTAAGCTATTAACTATGGTTATGTATGGTTGTATAATCACTAAAGAATAATTTTAAACAGATATTTAGTTTTCATTTCTAAAATCATGAAAGTGATACTATCTACGGAATTCGAATGTCCTTAGCACAGCAACCATATTTATCCAAGTGTCCCTATCCTGAGCTATAACCATCCAATCCCTACTCTTCCCCATCTCACTTATGTCCCTTCATATATTGTTCGCCCCCCATGTCTCCCACCAATATATTTTTCGCCAGTCTTTCCTCTCCCATTCTAGCCACATGTCCTACCCATCACAACACTCTCGTTTTTCATACTCTAACTATATTTGGAGATGTTTAGAGGTCATGCGATTCCTCGTTATGTAATCTCTGCTATTCCCCGCTGACTTCATCTTTCTTTGGCCTATAAATGCTGCAAAGAATCCTATTTTCGAATACTCTAAAACTACTCTCGTTTCCTAAGGTCATAGTCATAGACCATGCCTCACACCCGTATAATACAACCAACAAAACAATTGTTTTATATATTTAAATTTTGATTCCTATTGATAATAATTTTGATGAGATTAGCCTTTTTACTGCATTATAACATGCGTTACCCAATTGCAACCTCGATTTAAAATCCCGAATATTATTATCATTCGTCATTAAAGAATCTAAGTATTTAAATATAAAATTGATACTTCACTATTGATTTGATTGAAGTACATATAATTCATGATTTAGCATTTAAATCATCTGTAATATATTAAAATGAATTATTAATAAAAAGGCACAAATAATGTAAGGGAATTGGTTTTAAATGAATAAGTATAAGAGTCTAATAAAATTTAGAATTAATTAAAGTTTTGTAAAAATAAAGAAATAAATAACAAGGCTTTAAAAAAATATTTAAAATTTAAATGACTAAAAGTACCATTTATTTCCAGGATTGATGAAATATTAATGAAATCAGCAGTATTTTATGGCAACAAACTCTTAAAAATTTTACTACTTGATTTCTATGTTTTCTCTCTAAAAGGTACTAATATTAAATTTCAGATAAGATTTACTTGAGTAGTGGGAATGTCAATCTTAATATTTAAAATCCAATTCAATCAAATTATTTAAGTAATACCTATCAATTATCTTAATCAAAGTCATATTTTATAAGGAATAAAAAAAGTAAATTATTGAAAAAATTACAATAAAAAAGAATTAAATCTCTAATTTTAATTTTAATTAATAGTTATAGTACTTTGAATAAATATATTTTAAAGGTTCCCTATATATTTTTTCTAGTCGCTTGTAAAGAATGGGAAGCGTTGGTTCGAAATGGCCCAAAGCCTAATAGCCGGTGAAGCGTAGGTGGAGATATTCTTCTTTTCTTCCAATACATTAACGTCGTTTTTGACCTAGATATTATTAGATTTGCATTTAGGTTCTTCTTCCCCAACCCGAATATAACAAAAAATAAAATAAACAATTTTAAAGAAGAATAATAAGCAAATATATCTTTTTTTGGAAAGTAGACGACTTATTTATTTACTTATTTTATAAAGTAATAAATTATATGTAACAAATATTAAAAAAAATATGTTAATATATCAATATGTCATAAAATTTAAAAATAAATGTTTAAATTTAGGTTATTATGATACCCTGTTTAGATTTGTAATAATTGAACTGAAATAAATTTAAATTAAAATAATAATATATTAAATTTATTTCAAATACCCTAATAATATTACTAAAGGTAAATAACTAAAGGTAAATGACGTCGAAAAACTATAATATTCACCTAGCATAACAAGAAATAACATAATTTTCATTTATTAAGTTGTTATCTATAGTATTAAAACATTGGCCTTGTCATTAGAAGGAAACTTGATGCATGACTCAGAAAAAAAAAGTTTAGATAATTTTTCATAAAAATACTTTTTAAAATTTTGAATACTAGTATAGTTAATAAAATATTTATCATGAAAAATAAGTTAATATAATAATATATATAATAATTTTCAAATTATTTTATATTGAGATATTTTCAATGGTTGAACATTCAAATTTGAGATGAAACTAATTAGAATTAAGTTAATATAAAATATTAATGATTAAAAAATAAATAGTTGATTTCTATATTAGTCAAAATAAAACTATATTTTACTAGCACAATTATTTGTATTTATATAAATTAGAATTTAACTAAATTAATGGTGTTCTTGTAAAAGTACACGAATGTTATTAAGGAATTAATTTGATTACGATTATAGATTTTCAAATGAAAACGTTATAATATATATTTATTTAGAAATGCAAATTTGAGAAAATTCTACAAATATTTATTCCTAAAAAAGTAAATTGAAACTAATAATCATAGTAATAAAAATGTTTACGTTAAATAATAATTTATAATTCCACGATTAAAGAGAAGGTAATCGTTATTCAAGAGTAATAATACTACAAAAAATAAGTGGTGAAAATTAAATAAATAATACACTTTAATATGAAATAATATAAATAATATTTTTTTCCTACAAAATTAATATTTAATTTTAATTCATTCTGCTTGACATATCGACTAAGTATAAAATAATCACTTGCCGACAAAGTAGATAAACAAAAAAAATAATATGGTGAATTGTATATATTATATTATATTTTTATTCAGAGGTAAATTGAAAAACAAAAAAAAAACAAAAAAAAAAAAATTAAAAAAAAAAATGGGTCGATGTAGGAAAAAAGATAAACGCATCGAGAGATAAAGAATCCAATTTAAATCTTGTTTTTAGAAAAGTATATCTTGGAAAAGAAAAATGGACGTCAGAATAATTTAAGATAACTTTTTTATAGTTTAACAATTTATAATAATATAATAATAATATAATATCTATATGCTCTACTAAGCTGGATATTAAATCTAATGACAAATTGAATAAATAAATAATTATTAACTAATATATTATTATTGTTTATAATATAATAATAACAAAAATTTATAAATAATTTAAATAATAGTTTAAAAATAAGTTAAATAAAATAATTTAAAAATAAATTAACATATTAAAATATTTAAATCAAGTTAAATTTATATTCAATTCTTAATATAAAACCTGATTTAATTATCTTGTTAATGTCAACTACTTAAATAATTATTCACAATGTAACTAATTAGCATTTTATTGAAAAAATAAATGAATGAAAGCAAAACAAAAGTAAACAATTTTAATTTCAAATTTTTCATGTAAAGTACAACGAGATTCATTCATTCCTCTTTTTGTTACGAAACTAACCGATTCATTTTTTTATTCTTTCCTTATGAATAAAATGCAAATTAGTTATATTCAATAGAGAGAAAATACACATTATATGAATATAATTTCATATATATATATATATATATAAATTGATCGTACTTTTACATAGAAATTTAGAACTTATACAATTTGATTTATAAATAAAATAGAGTTTATTCCAGTAAAAATACTATTTTTACTATCTCGCCAGAGATAGTATTGCGATCACGAAAATTTTGAATGTCGAGATTTTGATGTTTTTATACGTTTTGAAGGTTCCTGAATCATTTTCACTAAGGTTGAGAAAAATGTCTCTGTGTGTATGTATGTATGTATGTAGACAAGATTAGGCAAAAACGGTTTGATCTAGAATCATTAAATTTGGTATACGGCTATTATTCAAAATTCGTAGTTTTCTATCAACTTTTGAAAAATGTAGCTCAACCGGAAGAGGGTCATTACCTACAACGTTTTGATTTTTTTCCCTCTAAAGTGACCGTAAAAATAAAGATATATGTTTGATAGTTTTTCACATGATTAAAAATTGTATAAAACTGCTACATATAGAATTTCAGCTTGATTGAATCGCTGAAACTACCAGAATTAATTTTTTAACAATGCAAATCACGCGCCAACTCGTGACATGATGCCATCAACAAAGAGCCAAACATGCGCTGGTTTAATAAATATTATTTACTAATTTATAATTTAATTAATTAAATTCAATTTAAATATAATATATGTTATTTAATCCAATTCAAATTGCGAGATAGTCGAGGTGGAGACACTCCAGCTTATTTATTTTTATATTTTATTTTGGAAAAATTTATTTATATAATATACATGTATATAAACTAAATACTTTTAGAAAGAAATTAACAAATATAATCATCATACTTATAGATTTTTATTTATTATCAAATAATTGTATAATCAAAATTGATTAATTAATTATTTTGTTATTCATATATTCATAGTGAAAGTTTTTAGTTTTATGGGTTTTTTTTTGATAAAAAGTAAAGTAATGGGAAAATTTATACTTTTCAATTTAAAATTACAAATTACTAAACATTTAGAAATTTAATTTTCATTTTGTTAAATTAAAGGTGGAAGGCATATAAATAAGTAGTATTATATAACATCTAATAGTACATAACTTTAAAATATATTTCAAAGGAAAAACATTATCAATTTATTTTGATGTACTCTATAAGATAAAATAATGTTGAATTTTTAATGGGTATATTTATTTATTTTTGGAAACATGGGTAATGGATAGATTCCGTCAATGGATAAGAAATCAATATCAGAGAGTAGGACCTCTACCCTAATGATTTTATGAATCACCTGAAAAAATATTTTTTTATTTTTCATTTATTTCTTCCTTGAAGTTTAAAATTGAAGTAAGTAATAAATATTCTAATTTCTCTTTGACAAGAAATATCGCGACAAACTATTGAATAGATTCAAATAATACAAATTATAATTTAAATTATATTAATTAATTATTATAAGATGCTCAAATAATATTATCGTGAACTACAAAATTTAATACATTTTTTTAAAAATAATTAAATGAATTGAAAGTATATAAATATATATTTTTGATCTTAAAAAAATAATTTTTATGAAATTCACATAATAGGTTTTTGAATTGAAAACTATCTGTCTATGATATCTACTTTGATTCAAGGTGCCTAAGGGAAATGATAAATATTTATGAGAAAATGATTATTACTATATAGAAAAAGTATTAATTAATTGTCTTTTATATTCATTTACCTTTCCTGAGAAAAAAAATATTCATTAAGTTAGCAACATAATAACAGAAATGAATTATTATAAGTGAAGAAACTTTATTTTTTATTATTTCTTTTATCTATTAATTTAAAATTTATCTTAATATTGTATATTTCTGTCTTTTTGATTATAAAAATTGTCAACATATTATATATGATTTTTTAAAAACTATTCATTGATATTCCTTTAAAAAGATAATTAAAGAATATCTTATTTCAATTTAATTAAATAAATATAATAATTATATTAAATTATATCAATTAAAATGAGAACTTTTACAATAAATTAAATTAAATAATTTAAATGATATGTTTTGAAAAATAAAAATTTATATATTTAAACAATTTTAACAATTTACTAGAATTAATATTAACATTTTTGTATTCATTGACGAACATGTATAGATATGCTCTCTGAACAGAAATTCAGAGGCCTCGAATTTGTAAAGCGCGGGGCTTTTAATAAATTTTTATAAAATTTTTATATAAAAATTATGCAAAAGGAATTGAATTTATATACAAATAGAGAATGAGATGATTATAAAATAAGAATAGTATTCTTTCATTATAAATGCTCCAACAAATTTATTTATATTCCTAGCTAAACCCATAATATTCTTAACATAAAACAATAATCTCATTTCATAAAGAAATTTTTTTTAAATACGGTGCGTTAATTCGGTGAACCAGGTACTATAAAATATAAACAATTAACATTCATAAATTGGATTTAATTAAATGAATTTGCATTGTTATGTTACTTTATACTTTCCTAAGTTAATTAAGTAACCTGAAAGGTAGATCTTTCCCAGATGGTTGATCATACTACTAATCAACTCAAATCTTGAAAAATTTTGATTGATGTTCCAAGATATTATATTTATTTTTGTAAAGATATATGTATTTACATAACTTTACTTACATTACTCATTTTACCAAAAATCAAATTTTTATTATTTAGAACAGGGGTCGGCAACCTTTTTCAATACTTTTTACCGACCGACGATAGTAAGGGAGGTATTGTTTTCACACCAAATTTCACATGTGGAGATTTTTACATATCTCCACGAATTATGCATTTTCTTATCAGAAAAAAGTATTTTTAGCATGATGTCTGTCCGTCCGTCCGTCCGTCCGTATAGATGTGTACAGCCTGAACGGCTCAACCGATTTTGATGAAATTTGGTATATTTACTTAATGCATCAGTGGGATGAATTGATCAACTTTTGGTGCAAATCCGGAAACCGGAAGTGGTCCGTCCGTCCGTCCGTCCGTATAGATGTGTACAGCCTGAACGGCTCAACCGATTTTGATGAAATTTGGTATATTTACTTAATGCATCAGTGGGATGAATTGATCAACTTTTGGTGCAAATCCGGAAACCGGAAGTGGTAGTATTAGCGATCGACGATAGGAAGGGAAGGGTTATTTTCACACCAAATTTCACATGAGGAGATTTTTTATATATCACCACGAATCATGCATTTTCTTAACAGAAAAAAGTATTTTTAGCATGATGTCTGTCCGTGCGTCCGTCCGTCCTTCCGTCTGTCCGTATAAATGTGTACAGCCTGAACGGCTCAACCGATTTTGATGAAATTTGGTATCTTTACTTAATACATCAGTGGGATGAATTGATCAACTTTTGGTACAAATCCGGAAACCGTGAAGTGGTAGTATTAGAGATCGACGATAAGAAGGGAAGGGTTATTTTCGCACCAAATTTCACATAAGGAGATTTTTTTACATATCACCACGAATGTATTGGTTTTATCCTCGGGAAAAATCATCTTCATTATGTTTTTCTTAATTTAAAATTATATGACGTCACCCAGCCCTTCATGACGTCACAGCCTCGGGTAACGCCGGCTACTACAGCTATATATTATAAATAAAATAAAATTAAAAATATATATGTTCTATCCATATCTGTTTTTTATTACATTAATAGATATATTAAAATTATTTGAAATTGTTTCTGTAGCTGGAAATTAATTTACTTCAAACCGTCGGTCGGTTCGGACCTGGCCACAGGTCAACTTATTTGAAATAATATAACAGGGGTGGGCACACTTGGTGATATTTAGAGCCATATTGAAAAATCGTGATCATTTTAACATTTTACCTTTTTTTTAGAACCTTATTGAAAAAATTTAAAAAGTCGAAAATATTTAATTCAATTTTATCGCGGCGCCTGGTTGCCGACCCCTAGTTTAGAATAGAGAAATATAAGAACATTTGTTATTCAGTAAATACTTAAACTTCAGAAACTTTCGAAATTCGAAATTCGAAATGGGTTAAAACAAGGAGACGCATTATCACCAATTTTATTTAATTTAGTTCTGGATATGTAATTAGACAAATTGGGGAGAGGTCAAACGGAATCGAATTAAACAAAATAATTCAAGTATTAGGTTACGCAGACGACTTAAATATAATAGGAGATTCGGCAAATTGCAATTATAGATAGAGTAGAAAAATTAATTGAAGCACAGGAAAAGAGGTGCGACTAGAAATTAATAATGCTAAGACAAAGTATTTAGTAACAGAGAGGAATAGTATTAACACACAAAATCTTAATATACAAGATATAGAATTTGAAAATGTAGAAAAATTTAAATACTTAGGTTCTGTGATAACGAAAGATAATATTATTCGAAATGAATTTTAAGCGAGGTTACAATCGGGAAACGCGTGTTATCATATAATAAGGGGCTTATCGCATCAAAATTATTATCAAAGGGGATAAAAGTTAAAATATATAAAACAATTATTTTACCGGTTGTATTATATGGATGTGAGGCATGGTCTATGACCTTAGGTGACGAGAGTAGATTTAGAGTATTTGAGAATAGGATTCTGCGAAGCATTTATGGGTCAAAGAAAGATGAGGACGCCAGGAAATGGCGAAGATTGCATAACGAGGAATTGCATGACCTCTATGCATCTCCAGATAAATTATAAAATCGAGAAGGCTACGGTAGGCAGGACACGTGGCTAGAATGGGAGAAGATAGAATGGCAAAAAATATATTGGTAGGGAGACCGAGTGGGAAACTTCCTCTTGGAAGACCAAAGACACGGTGGGTGGATAATGCGGGAAAGGATGTGAGAGAGATGGGAGAGGATAGGGACTGGAAGGTTGTGGCTCAGAATAGGAATACTTGGAGGGGTGTGGTTGCTGCGGCCGGGAACTTTCGAGTTCCGTAGAGTCACAGAGATAGATAGATAGATACTTATAATTGATAGTGAATGTGATTAGGTAGTGATTTTATTATTTGTACCGAAAAAAAAATGATTGGAATATTTTATTTCATTATTATGTATTATTATCTTTCTTTATTTCGACCTCCAAATAACAAAAAAAAATTCACTAGTAAACCTATTATTATTAGATCTATTATGATAAGAATAGTTATTAAATAAATCAATAAATATATCGATGCCTTCTGATTTTATCCATCTCTTAATAATATAAATAATTTTTGAACTTGCTTTTTTAATATATAGCTAATCAAACCAAACATTGAATTAATAATAATAAAAAAAAACTAATTATCAAAAAAAAAAAAAAATATGTATTAACATAATTTAACTTTCAAATCTGATAGCATGCAAAGTTTACGCTGATCGCCTGGAACTTATGCAATCAATTTCTTTTTATTACTTTTCAAAATTTATACGGTGAAGTCAAAATTCCATATGGTCGTATAATATATAAAATTATATTATTAACCGTTTTAGTGCCATTGATTTTTACCCATATCAACTTAAAAATGCCAAGGAAACACGACAAACATTTTGATGCCATTTAACTTTGTATCTAAAAAAAATGTATTTCCTCCAAAAATTGTACAATTTTAATAATTTTTTTGGGTGTTTTTTTAATAAAAACTTGTGGCACTTTTAGTTATGAAGCGCTGTTGGCACTCAAACGTTTAAATTATATATGATATATTAAAATAAAATATTGGATATATTATGTCTGAATTGTTATTGTATTTTAAACCGGAAGATTATTATGAAAAAAAAATTAATTATAAGGATAGTTTGGATTTATAATATTGGGTATAATTTCCAAATGATTCACATTTCTGTATTAACCATCATCCGAAGTGTTTTTCTTTGGGAATTTTAAATAGTAGAATATCCCAATTTTTAATCAATAATGATTATATAAAGAAAACTTTGATAAAAAAGTTAAAGGATCGAAACGAAAAATTAAGAAAAGTTTTCAACTTCTTTATTAATATATTCATTAAAATTGATAATTAAAAATTATTTATTATCTATGGTATGGATCGAAGAAATTTTGAATGAGCATCACCACAGCTGCCTTTAATTGAATATTTCAACTGTTACTTTTAATAATGAATCGAGAATAGGAGTGGAAAGGGTTAGAAGGGTTGTGTTAAAACAATTTGGAACTAGAATGAATTATTTAATAAGGGACAACGTTCAAATATATCTCAAGTTTTTATTACTCAATTAAAGGAAAGGTATGATCAATCTTTTATTTAGATGTGAATTATTATTCGAATCAAAATAGAAGCAAACAAGCAGATACTGAATTTACGTTTTAGAAATAAGTAAATAAGTTTGTAAAGTTTTGAAGGGTGTGAATTAAAGTTTTTTTTTCAGATGATGAAAAATGATCTTAAGTGACATTGATAAATAAGTGTTCATTTTTTAATTTTTTTTTTTTTTTTGTTTGTATAAAAAATAAGAGGAAAACTTTTTATACTTTAATCAAAAAATAAAATAAATACGAAATGTTCATAACAAATTTATTTTGTTAAGAATTTACAAGGACATAAATTATATTTATTTAAATTATATTACAATATTCTTAATAAATAAATCAAACGGTTAGTATCCATTCCTTGATGACTTTATCAAGAACTAATCTTTTTTTTATTTTTTATTTATCTATCTTTCTTTCTCTGTGGCTCTTCGGAACTTGGGAGTTCTTGGCTGCAGCAACCACATTTCTCCAAGTATCCCTATCTTGAGCTATAATCATCCGATCCCTACCCTCCCCCATCTCTCGTCCCTTCTTATATTGTCCACCCACCTCGTATCTTCGAACTTGGTCTTCCAAACGGATGTTTCTCAATCGGTCTTCCCATCAATATTTTTACTATCTCGCCAGAGATAGTAGTGCGATCACGAAAATTTTCGATGTCTAGATTTTGATGTTTTTATACGTTTTGAAGGTCCCCGAGTCATGTTCACTGAGGTTGAGAAAAATGTCTGTGATGTATGTGTGTGTATGTGTGTATGAAGACAAAATTATGCAAAAACGGTTTGAAATTTGATACTTGGGCATGATTCAAAATTAGTAGTTTTCTATCAACTTTTGAGAAATGTAGCTCAACCTGAACGTTTTCATTTTTTTTCCTCTAAACTGACCGTAAAAATAAAAATATATATTTGATAGTTTTTCACATGATTAAAAA
This sequence comes from Labia minor, assembly GCA_963082975.1. NCBI lineage: Eukaryota > Metazoa > Arthropoda > Insecta > Dermaptera > Spongiphoridae > Labia > Labia minor. The sequence continues at coordinate 35,018,039 of OY720345.1, forward strand.
TTGTATAAAACTGCTATATATAGAATTAATTTTTTACACTGCAAATCACGCGCCAGCACGTGCCCATCAACAAAGAGTCAAGCACGCGGTGGTTTAATAAATATTATTTAGTCGAGTGGAGACACCCCAGATTTTTTTTGCTATTCTTTCCTCTCCCATTCTAGCCACGAGCACTACCCATCGCAGCCTTCTCGATTTGATGCCTCTATGTCTAGAGATGCATAGAGGTCTTGTATTTTCTCGTTATGCAGTCTCCGCCACATTCCCCAGTGACCTCATCTTTCTTGGGTCCATAAATGCTCCGAAGAATCCTATTCTCAAATACTCTAAATCGACTCTCGTCTTCTAATCTCATAGATCATGTCTCACACCCATATAATACAACAGGAAAAAATAATTGTTTTATATATTTTAATTTTTATCCCCATTGATAATAATTTCTGACGAGATAAGCCTCTTTACTTCACGATAAAAGACGTTAGCCGATTGCAACTTCGGTTTAAATTTTTCTCTAATATTATTATTCTTCGTGATTACAGAGCCTAAGTATTATAATTTTTCTACATTTCATTTAAACATATGGTTACTATTCCCCAACAACATAGGTCCCATTCTATTTATATTGTGAACCATATAGATTCAAACTTTTTTGTCATCATTAGGAAACCCTTTCAAAGATAAATATAAATACTTGGATCCTACAATCAATTTATTCTTTTATATTTATTGCCAACAAGCATTCCTCTAATTCGTTGACATTTACAGCAGATTGCACTTAAATTTTATTTTATATATCTATATTGTATACATCAAGTCTCAAACGAATGTGTCAATTATCTTTTTTTTTTTGACAGTTTTAAAACGAAAGAAAGTTGAAAATGAAAGAAAGTTAGGTTCACATTACATTATTACACTTCGAAGGATAAATTAAAACTACAGAAAAACTTAAAAAAAATATATATATATAAAATGTCAACTTAGCTTCGATATGTATATACGCAATGATCTGTTTGGATCATGACACGAACATGATGCAATAAAGACACTAAATTACTATGGTGTCATCATATTACGAAAATGAGCCGTTAAATCGAATCAACCCATTCTAAATGTTATTTATTGTATACTTAAATTAAATACTAATTTCACTATAGTTTAACATTTGATCTAATAAAAATAATAAATGAAAAACAATTTCAAATTAAAACAAAATTAAAATAATTTTAAAGTGCAATGACCAATTTAAATAAAGAAATAATATGATTTGTATAATAGATAAGATCATATAATATTTAATATGGTAGGTCATAAGTTCATAGTTAAACAAGCAAAATGAATAGCCAAGAGAAGCTAAGATGAGAGATATTTTGACGTTTAAGATAGGACTCTAAACTGATGAGAAAGACAGGAAATATTCATTCGAATACATCTATTGTGATAACTGAGTGCTGATATCTTAGTTGTTATTTGCATAAAGAAGTGCTTTCAGAAGAGAAATGAAACCAGCCAACCAACAGTCAATACAATGCTTTTGGATGATAAAACAACATATAGAAATTATTCAAAAATTATTTTAAATTATATTAAATCAGAAATTGATTCGAAATTATAACTATTGAAGATGAATTAAATTAAAAAATGTATGATTTTATATACCGATTATTATAATTAAAATTCATTATCATTCAACATATTGTCAGGAAAGCAAAAAAGAGAAAATGTAATAAAAAATGAGTTGTGGCCAGGCACAGAACCGACCGACGATTTAAAAATAATTAAAAACAACATTATATATACATGTATTTTTTATTTCACCAGTTAGTTTAATATAATAAAAAATTTCCGACAGTGAATATAAAATTAATACTTTGTAAACTACCACTTCCGGTTTCCGGATATACACCAAAAGTTGATGTATTCATGCTAATCATGCATTAAGTAAATATATCAAATTTTATCAGAATCTGTTAAGCCGTTTACAGGTCTATACGGACACGCAATGGACAGACGAACCGAAGGAGAGACAGATATGCTAAAAATACTTTTTTTTTGTTAAGAAAATGCATGATTCGTGGAGATATGTAAAAATCTCCACATGTGAAATTTGGTGTGAAAACAATACCTTCCCTTCCTATCGTCGGTCGGTAAAAAATCATTTAATTATTAATATTCGTTATATGAAATTATGTGAATAATATATTGAATTAATTTATAGAAATGTTTTTGTTTGCTGAGATTACTGCCGATTTAAACATAAGATTGAAATTCTTCTATGAAGTTTATTGTTCAAATATTCATAGGGTGAATATTTAAAAATAAAAGAATTTATAATGCGTTTTCTTGTTCTTTGTAAGTTTAAAAGGTTAATGAATTTTGATATTATTATTTTAAATGAAGAGTTTTTTAGTTCTATTCAAACGGTTGTTTGCGACCTGGATACAAAAAAAAAAAATAATATTTTTCTGCATTTAAAAAAGAATGCATTTTACAATGTAATATAATATTGATTTGATTTTCAAAAGATCGCAGACTTGGTGATTTATTTTAAGGTGAACGAACTCGAGATGAATTTGCATTTCATGCTTAATCAATAGGAATGTATTAAATAACTTTTTACTTAAATGAACTGCTGTTCTTAAAAGCGGGAGAATCATTGATAAGAGTTATATTGGTTTATATTATAAATATTCATAATCTATTTATGCAACAGGTGTTCAAGAATAATTATTTTAATAGAGAACTTTTTTCTTCGAGGGGAATATTTTTTACTTATTCATTCATATATATATGATACGATTAATTATAATTAAGGTTTTTTTTGCATTTAGTAAAATTATTTTGTATATTATACTATAATTGATTTTAGGTTAAGTAATCAATTTTTTTTTTCAATTTCTCTTTAGACAAAAATAAACTTCTAAAATGATTAGCCAAAAAAAAAAACCCGGAAGGGATGACAGGTCAGGAAGGTCAATTTCTTAGGAGTTGTAAAAATAGTCACCAATCGACATACGAATTTAATAAAATTCATATATTGGGATGAAATAGCAAAATAAACAATCATTCTGGAATCTATAAAATGAAATGAATTTGGAAAAAATTGTATATTTGCAGAGAAATATAAATATAGAAAGCCAAGGTTGGGTTGGTGATAGGGAAAAGACATCAGTCAATATTCCTATACATATTTTTTGTTATTGAATAGATAAAAATTTTAAAATAAAAATAAAATAAAAAAAAATATGTACATGTATTCAAATTTGTTTCATATAAATAGCTTTGTTTCCTTATAATTCTTTTTTTTCATTTATTTTTTTATATTCAAATATTTTTTTATTTAAATATTAATTTTAAATTTATAAACTTAATTAAATAATTATAATTAATATTTTGATATTATAAACGAACTGATTTGGTTTGGATGTTTTGTGATTTTGATAAAAAAATATCCAGTTTTTTTTATTATGCTGAACTCATTAGAAAAAGTAGGAAATTCTGATCAAGATATCTGAGGAGCCTTGTCACTGACCAGAGTTGCCACAAAAAATAAAAAATATTTCTAACCAATTGGTAAACCAGAACAGGAATAATGAAATCAGGTGGTTTTTAATTGGCAATGTAATTAATTATTCATAATAATAATTATAAAATTTAGAAAATAAAAGCTTCATTTATAAATTTTTTTAAAAAAATTAATTTTTTTTTTCCCATAATTAATTTATTTCATAAATAGGTATATTAGATAATAAAAACAATAACAAATTATTAAGCAGGAGGAGGAGACAAAATACTTTGACCCAATAATACAAGGTGAAAGTGATATTATTTTTATGTGGTGATCTGCCCTTTATTCAAACCATGAATTATTGATAAAAATGTATTGAAGGGCGCTAAACACACTTGGTTGTTCACCTAATACATATGAGGGTCATGCGCGAGCCAATCATCGTCCTCGCATGCAATCAGGGGTAGGTAACCTTGAGAATGGGGAGGTCATCTGGTCACCGGATTGTCCTAATGACTAATCATTCTACTATATGTATATTCCATGACAATTCCCAATATCTTTAGTAGTAATCAACTAAATGATTAATAAAGAAAGTGTTGGCAAATGGATTATATCATTAATACTATATTATATTATAATACTATAATTTTTTATAATAAATGAAGATAAAATAAATAGAATAATGTGTTTGATTATCCGAAGTAAATTTAATAAATATTTTAAAAACTAATCTATCTATCTATCTCTGTAAATCTATGGAACTCGAAAGTTCTTGGCCGCAGCAACCACACCAAGTATCCCTATTCTGAGCCACAACCCTCCAATCCCTACCCTCTCCCATCTCTCTCACGTCCCTTCCTACAATGTCCACCCACCTCGACCTTGGTCTTCCAACCGGACGTTTCCCACTCGGTCTCCCCACCAATATATTTTCGCCACTCTTTCCTCTCCCATTCTAGCAACGTGTCCTGCCTTCTCGATTTTATAATTCTAACTGGAGATGCATAGAGGTCATTTTAAAAACTAATAATGGTTTTAAATAACTTAAAATGTTTTAGTTATTCCAAAAAGTATAATAAATTCGTTTATATATTATATTTCGGTAGTATTTTGATATCCTTGAACCTACATTCAGAGTATTAGTTGTCTATATGAATGAATTATTTATTAACTAGATTATATCTTCAAAGTATTAATCACCTATCAAGATAAAAAAAACTAACTAAAAAAAAAATAAAATAAATGGAAAAAGAGAAAAAAATTAACACAAAGGAGATTGGAGAAAGTGGAGAATTTTTTTTTCTTTCTTCTTTTCATAGATTTTATTTATTTATTTTATGTTTAATTTTTTTCATAAATATTAAGCTTATATATATATATAATTATATACTATAATAGTTATAAAATATATTATAAAAAAGTGTATGGAGGATACCAGATAAAAAAATGAAAAGTTGTCTTACCTTTTATATACTCGACATGTAGAATTGTTAATACGTTTATCACTTGCATGTCTTCGACGATCTTCGAAAAGGTCTTTAATCGCGGTAACACCAAGCACAAACAAAACTGGAACCATTGCAATTTCTTTTCCAAAAGCATTAATTGCTGGCACCCAATTTAAAAGTACAATCACTATAAAATAAATATTCGCTACTCGATGTAATTGTTCAAGTAAATTCTTCGGTATGAAAGATAATAACGTGTATTTGGTTGTACGAATTCGGTTATCCACCCGACGATTTGGATGAAGCTTTTTTGGCGTTCGCGGAGGTACCAGATGATTTGGAACAACCTAAAGACAATTGACAATAGAAAAATAAATAAATAAATCTGAAACATACATACATTAAATAAAACTTAATTTTTTTATATTTGAAAATTAATTAATAATACAATTTATTTTGAAAATACAAAAAAAAGTTGAACTTTGTATTTCTTTATCTCTTTGGTTATAGTCTAAAACAGAGGTTCCCAAAGTGATCTATATCGACCCCTAGAGGTCTATGGCAACGAATAACAAATTTGGAGATCCATGAAATGAAAATGGGGAGTGTACGTGTTTTCCCGGCTCTAAAAAAAGGGTAAATTGTTTTTCCGACATGGCTATTAAAACATTTTTGATTTTTCAATAAGCCTCTAAAAAAAGGGTAAAATTTTTTTATAAAAAATCAAAATCAATTTAGGGGGTCCAACCAAAACCGAAAAACATTGCAAGAGGTCTACGACACAAAAAAGTTTGGGAATCTATGGTCTAAAATTTAACTACAATTGAAATTATAGTGTATTTCATTTTTTAAGAATTTAATTAAGAAAGTAAATTTTTTTTTAAACAAAAACTGAGTAAGACATAACTAGAAGAGGGGAGGAGGAAGTTCTATGATACAAAGCAGGTGGTCTCATCCATTAATATTATATTATTTATAGGTTGTAGTTTTTAGTCGAATTTTGGGCTTAATGACGATAAATAATTACACTGGTATAATTATTCTGTCGAAGATGCATACAAAAGACTTTTCCGATAAAGTCACTCAATAAATTATAATAAATAACAATTATCTTTTTTTCATAAAAGAATAATTAAAATATGCTATAGTTTTTAAAACAAATAAAATAAAAAAAAAACTTAAAAAGTATAATTAGAATTAACTAGGAAGGTTAATACTAAACAGTTTTTCTAACTTTAAGTGGGTCGAAGTTAAAATTTTTCATTTCGAATATTTATTGTTTATATTATTTACCAGATTTATTTACAAATTATAGTAATTTATTTGCCAATTAAAATGGATATGTCTAAAATATTGCATATATTAGTTTCAAGTAAAAGAGAATGGGTCAAGGGTCGGATGAATAATAATAATAACAATGACGCCAAATAGACAAATGAAAAATAGAATTCAATATAAATTAGTAAAATAAATCAAAAAAGAATAGACTAATAATTACATATAGAATAAGATATTATTCAGGTGGAGTCATGTAATCTATAGTTAATGAAAAAATGAATTTAAAATTAAACTTGGAATTTGTCATCATATCATGTTATATATCACAATTGTTTTGTTTTTTTATTCAGATCAATTTTTATTTCATATATATATATATATAGAGAGAGAGGGAATCTATATCAATGACCTTCGAGAAAAGTTCATGGCTTCAATGACCAAAATTCTCGAAAATTATTTTTTAAGTAAATAGTTTCATTTTTGAAAATGCTAGTAATGGTTCAAATAATATTGTAGTAAATTTCATATTAGGAATATTTTTCATAATTAACTTTTATTCTAAAATTTTTTGATCTTGTAAAATATTCAATAGATTACTATAATAATTTATGTTAGTAATAATTTATTTAGCTATGAATTATGCTTGAGTTAAGATATATATATCCTGAATTAATATTCTAGTTGAAATATCTAATTATTAATAATTTTTATATTAAAAATATACTTTATAAACTAATTAAATTGAAATATTTTATTTTATCAATGGAATTTAAAATAATATGTTGTATATTTATAAAAGAAAAATAAGAATATATAATATATGCATACTATTATATAAATATTTCATACAATAAATTAAAATTGAAGGTTTTAATAAGATATAATTAATTTAAAGTTTAAACTATAAATCAGAAATTATATTTAACGTTAAAGGGTGCTTCTGTTATAATAATAAATGCGTGTTTTTTAAATTCACTATCAAGTTAGACGACAGAGTACATAGAATATTATTTAAAAGAGCTATTTTTTGGGTTTTTATTTTAAAGTACCTGGTTCACCGAGTCGCCGCTCGGTCATTAAAAAAAATTATTCCTTACTATCGTGTTTGGCTGGTAATATTAATACCTGGTTCACACCGAGTCGCCGCTCGGTACTTTAAAAAAAATATTCCTTATGACTATTAATATTTAAGTTTAAGATTATTATTAAAAATAAATAAAAAACAAAATATATTAATCAATTTCAAATAATTTAAAAGAACAAATTAAAAAAAAATAGTCATAAAAAGCAAAATGTGCAGCATCGTACACGTGGCGGAAGTGAAACTTCTTACAATCTAGAGAATAAGAGAAATTTTAGTTGAGAGTGTGAGTGAGAGAGAAATAGAGAAAAATAAAGGGATCATTTCGAAAGACATATAACAGTATAAAATTTTCGTAACAAATATTCGCTTTATTATTATTATTATCTACTCTATCATCATATATGCATTGCCTGTACTATTGTCGGTTGGTGCTTCAATTGGTAATACTGATATTAATGGCTTGTGATAACTAAAATAAGATATATATGTTCGTGATTCGATATTTTCTATATAACGTGTAAAAACAGCATCTATTGTAGTTCCAGATTTTGTTGTTGATTCCTTGGGATCGTTATTTATAAGCAGACCAAATGTTTCTCCAAGAAAGTTGATCAACGGCAACGAATCATCAGATCCAAAATTTACATTAAAATCTCCCCCGAGAATTAGAGGGATTTTATCTTCGCCTCGTTCAAGTGCATTAGCACCTGTGTGGCTATAAACCAGTAGTGAAAGGTGTATGAAATAAATAATATCGTCTAAATTTTGGTCGTTATTTTTTTTCGGCATAGTGAAATCTGAGGAGTAGAGAAAAGCAGTTTTAAATGCAATAATAATTTTAAATTGATTTAGTAGTGTTAAAGTAATGTTGAGATTCGGATAAATAACGTGAATGGTCATCGACGCACATAACTGTATGTGTTGGCGTGTGAATCGCCGACCATGTTCACACACACAATTACATGCGTCGGTATGCGTGCACGCTGTATATTTGACTTGAGAATTTTAATTATTTCACGATATATATCTTATCTTATTATGCTAGCTAAAATTGTATATATCTATCTATTTATCTATAACCATTGGTTCTCAAAAACCGCTCTAACGATTTTTTTCAAATTCACACTAGATATAGTATTTATAAAGAAAAATTGAGTTTTATTGATTACATCTCTTGAAACTTACAGCTTCATTATTAATTTCTTAATTGAAAATTATATATGGGTGACGTAAATGGCATCCATTTTGAAATTTTACTCCCGCCTTTTTTTAATTTTGTATTAATATTTTTTTTATATTTAAAATATTTTAAAATTTATAATTTAATTTCGAAATAAAATTAAAAATATTTATTTTTAATAAAATATATATATATATTTATTAATCCCGCTTTTTTTTTAAATGATATTGTATTAACATTTTTTTATATTTAAAATATTTTAAAATTCATTATTTAATTTCGAAATTTTATATTTAAAATATTTTAAAATTTATTATTTAATTTCGAAATAAAATTAAAAATATTTATTTTTAATAAAATATATATATATATTTATTAATCCCGCTTTTTTTTAAATGATATTGTATTAACATTTTTTTATATTTAAAATATTTTAAAATTCATTATTTAATTTCGAAATAAAATTAAAAATATTTATTTTTAATAAAATATATATATATTTATTAATCTCTCTCAAAAAAAAACAACAAAACAAATAAATGTCTTTGAAAGATGGTAAAAATATCTTTGTAATTATCAAAATATCATAGACCAGCAGTAAGAACAATTGTTTTTACTCCCCGAGTTCGAAGGATCGAAACTCGCCGCGTGCATTTTTTTTTTATCTATTTTCGTGATTTATTTATTCATTGTTCTTTTATTAATTAAGTTTTAGATAGTTTTATAATTTTTAATATTTTTTCAATAAAATATTATTTAATACATTTAATAATTGTAATAAATAATTAAAGAATTGTATATCAATATTTTTTAAAGGGTAGAGCGAGCTCGGTGTCTCAGGTATTAATATTACCAGCCAAATCCAATAATAATGAATCATTTTTTACTATCTCGCCAGAGATAGTATTGCGATCACGAAAATTTTCGATGTTGAGATTTTGATGTTTTTATACTTTTTGAAGGTTCCTGAATCATTTTCACTAAGGTTGAGAAAAATGTCTGTGTGTGTGTGTCTGTGTGTGTGTGTGTGTGTGTGTGTGTGTATGTAGGCAAGATTACGCAAAAACGGTTTGAGCTAGAATGATGAAATTTGGTACATGGACATTATTCAAAATTCATAGTTTTCTATCAACTTTTGAGAAATGTAGCTCAACCGGAAGAGGGTCATTACCTACAACGTTTTGATTTTTTTTCCTCTAAAGTGACCGTAAAAATAAAGATATATGTTTGATAATTTTTCACATGATTAATAATTGTATAAAACTGCTATATATAGAATTTCAGCTTGATTGATTAGCTGAAATTACCAGAATTAATTTTTTAACACTGCAAATCTCACGCGCCAACACGTGACGTGGTGCCATCAACAAAAAGCCAAACATGCGCTGGTTTAATATTTATTATTTATTATTTATAATTTATAATTAATTAAATTTAATAATAATTTTTAAATAATATAAATAATATTTAATTATAATCTAATCAAAGAAAATAAAAGTTTGAATCTATTTGATAGTTGATCTTTTTACATATAATTAATCTCAAATTAAATATTTTTTAATATTAAAAAAAAATAACAAATTTCATATGTATATTTATTTTTATAAATGTTTAGGCAAATTTTGAAATTAATATATATTTAAATTCAAATTGTATTTAATTGCGATATCTACTGGACAAGGTGGAGATCTCGCCCTCTTTTGATCATAAGTCATACTAATTTTTATTCTTTGACCCAGTAGAAGCTGAGAAATATTATTCCGCGTCAACGTACTACCGCGCATGCGCGCCGTGGACTTTGGACCTAGCGAGAGCGTAGTAGAACGAAAGACAGCACAAAACGAAGAGGCAGATAAGACGAAAGACCGAACAAAAGAAAGACCCAGATAGCCTCTCTCTCAAAAACGAAACACCGCACAAAAGAGAGTCGGAGATAGAGGCTATCTCATTCTCACTCGTTATATCTATATCTTTTTTCTCTCTTGCGTTTCGTAACGCGTTACGAAATTTCAATTTTTCAATTCACTCTCCATTCTCAACCAAATGTCAGGACGCCGCTAAAGAAGTTTCACTTCAAAAATACAGCCCTTAAACGTACGTATTAATAGACTGAAAGACAGAAAAGTATGGCCTGTGGATATAACATATATATTTCGTAATAAAATATTATTAAAATAAATATTTTTAATTTTATTTTATTTAATATATTTTGTATTTAAGGAAGCGGTAAATTAAGAAAAATCTAACAAAGATGATTTTTTCCGAGGCCGAAACCAATTTTTCTTTATAAAAATGTGTGAATTTCAAAAAAATCCTTAGAACGAATAATATTTCAAAAATACAAATATATATATATATATATATATATTTGCTAGTATAATAAGATAAGATATATCTTATATATTTTTTATTTATATATTCTTTTGAATTTGAATTGAGGTTAATTATGAATAATATGAAAAAAACCACAATGATTTGTTGAGTTAATTTAGATCAGGTTTCCTCACTAAATAAAATAACTAAAATTTTCTTAATTTTAAGTAATGCCATGACGAAACATAAAATACTTACTTTTCGGAAAACCGGATCATCTAATGCAGGTCTCGGTACTCTTCCAAGGATTCTTCCTTGGATTCGCCCCCAAAGACTCGGTCCACCAGTAGGCCTCAAAGTGTATATAGATTCCGAACGAGAAGCTTGACGACTATGGGCAGTTGTTTTTCCTGGAGTACCAGTAGATCCTAAGGAATGAGTGGAGATACCGCCTCCGACTCCACTTCCTGAAGGTGTTGGAAGAATGAAGTCAGTTCGAGACCCAGTTCGGCTATGCCCGGAGGCAACTCCTCCAGTTCCTTCGACTCCTCCACTTGTTTGGCCAATAATGTGTCCGTGAGAGGCAGCGCGCTGATGAGTTTTTAGAATAGAGGTAGGTGTTTTGGTGCTTGAGGGACCAGGCATTGAACCGGAACTGGATGCCGACCGTTGGTGCCCCTAAAAATGAAATTACTTAATAATATATTTTTATAAGTTAAAAAAAGCTACGATTGAAATTCATATATAGTAGAACAGAAATGTCCAAACTACGGTCTGTGGACCAAATCTGGCTCGCAAAAATATTTTTTCGGGCCCTCAAAGAGTTTTTGAAATATATTGTTTTATGTATTTCAAAATTTAAGTATGCATAGAACCATAACTATGCAGGAGTAATGTATTGTTAATAAATAAATTTTCAGGCTATTTTAATCATATTATAGTTTTCAATTAGCACTCCTTTCTTTAAAAAGTTTAGACTCCTCTGTACTGATATTAAATTACATAAAGTATATTACATTCACTCTTCATATTAAAATATCTAAACTTTCATTTTACATATTTATATTATAAGATTTAATGATAAAGATATCCATTACATATCTAAAATAATCTAACGATAATTAAAAATTTTATAAAAAAAAATAATAATTTTCGTTTTAAAAAACAAATTTTTAACAATTTTCTAAATTTAGTTAATCCAAAAAATGCTATAAAAAAAAATTAAAAATTCACATAAATCCTATTTTCAAATATCCTGATCTATATCTATTAATTTCTCGTTGCCCAAATTCATTGATATATAGTATTTTAAAATATATTATTAAAAATTTAGGTCTCTCCATATATTCTTACATATATATCTATAATAAATGTGCAAATAAAATTAAGCAAATTTCTTTAAAGATAAGCTTTGTGGAAAGCTAATTTTATCAATGTAAAGTGTACAAAATGTGTAAATATAAATAAATACAAAAATTACTATATTTAACAATTAAACTATTAGTACTATAAGTGAAAGTCAAGTAATCATTGGTGAAATTTTAATACATATATTTTTATTTGCAGAAGAAGAATAAATTTTTATTGAAAGTTCAGAAGTATGTTATCGGTTATTTTATGAAATTTTATAACTTGAATTTTTATATTTGATATTTATAATGGTATAATAATAGATCATATTTCAATTATTATCAGCTATATTATAATCTGATTACGTTGCTATGTATTGATATTCTTGAAGGATTTATAGATTCATCTAAAATCCTTTTGTCAAATTATAGAAATTATATTATATTAGATTATTCTTATTTGAGGATAGACCCTGAGGATCACACAGAGTTTTAAAGAGATATGATTAATTATTGAATTTCCCCAGGCCCGAACTCGAGTCTTCAGTGTGGGGGACTGCCGTGCTAATCACTTTTTTTTAATGTGTTTAACCAGAATAAGAAAAATATATACAAAAGTTTACAACAAAACAAAATATAAATCCCTAAAAACATCGAGATTAAATAGTACATAATGTGTAAAACATATTTAACAAAAGTTATATTCATGTTTATAACATTAATATTTAATAATTATTAACTAATTTTACTTATTCTAAAAAATGTATTATTTACATTATACATATACATTATTTACATAAGAGTTCAATAAATAATTTAGTAAAAAAAGCAAGATACCAATTAATTTCTATCATGATACATGGCAGAAATGTGGCATATTTTTTAACAATAATATGTATATTTACATTTATTTTAGGAAACTGGCAAAAGAATAAAAAACCTAAAAATATCATATCTATGGAGCCGTGCTAACCATTAAACCACTGAAATGTCTTAATTATATTCTATAATTATAAAATTGTAAAAAAATTTATTCATATTTATTTAAATTTATTAAAATTGATATAAATTTCATTTCACTTTTGTCATAAAATTATTGCCACTATTTTCTACATTAATGATATAACATTATAATTTTTAATCTTTATTTTAACCTTTTAATGTTTGGATAGAAAATACTGATAATTTCATGCATGAATACTAAAAAAACGATTTAATAATACATTTTTATTATATACAGGCGTATATAATTTCTTCGTTAATATGTAATATTAAAAAACAAATATAATTTTTCTTTATAAATCAGTTTTAAAAACTTCTGAAAGTGTGAAATATTTTGTTTCAAGTCATTTAATAAGTAGAGTAATGATGATTTACTTAAAGATTGTCATTGAGGAGGATTATTTCAGAGAATATGATAGTAATCATATACTTGTATCTTTATTTGATTTATAAACCATTTTGTTTTAATATAGAAATTGCAATTAAATTTCTAAATAAAATTTTCTTTAATAAAATAGTAACATTATTTAATAAAAAAAGAAATTGATAATTTAAATAAAACGATAAATATATAAATGAGATAAAATTGAGATATTAATCAAGGAAGTTTAAAAAATTAGAGAAATTAATAAGATAATAAATAGAATAACTAATGAATAAGAATCATCCTTATAATCAATAGAAAAGAATAAAATATTATATTTAATTTAAATTTTTATTATATGAATACCAAATTTAATCAATTAGTATCTTAACTTGATCTTTATGTTATTTTACAAAATGATTATGATAATTAAAGTATTTAATCACAAAATCACATTAATTAAAAATATAAAAAGTAAAAATAAGAAATCGTAACATTTAAATCGATATATAAAATATACTCTTAATTTCTCTTTAATTGTTGAATATATAGGTAATTGATTTTTGGACTTTTGTTATTTTATCATTATACTATTATACTATTTGTTATTTTATTTAAAACATCCTCTGTGTGTACATAAAATTAAATCATTTATTAGTCAAATATTATATTTATTTCAAATGTTCTTGGCCGCATCAACAACATTCCTCCAAATGTCTCTATCCTGAGCTACACCCATCCAACACCTATTTTCTGCCATCTCTTTTACGTCCCTTCTTACAATGTCCGTCCACTGGACTTATCCAGTGATGTATTGGTAAAATAAGAAGTAAGGGAACGCTTAATTGCTTAGGAGCAAAAAAAAGTCATATTTTCAGCAAACTATTTTTTTTCATATAAGTTTTTATTTTTTCTTATTCTTACTATACAAAATATTAATGAACACAAAAAAAGAAATTCTAACAGTAGATTTAAGTGAGAGTTGTCGGGACATGAAAAAGTACTGGAACGCGTTCCGGTTCTGGAAAAGGTAAGGGAACGTCGTTCCCCTCCCAATACACCACTGGACTTTTCCCAATCAGTTTACCCACCAATATATTTTTTCGTCAACCTTTTATTTCCCATTCTCGTCACGTCTCCTACCCATCAAACCTTCTCGCTTTTTATACTCTAACACAATGATTCTCGACCTTTTTTTACCGCGGCACACTTTTAACAGTTTAAAAATTTGGCGGCACACAAAGAAAAAGATAAGTGTAAAAGTTTACTATATTGAAAAAAAAGTGGTCCCAAAAACGGATTACCTTTTTTAGAACCATATTGGAAAAATTTAGAAAAAAAAGTCGGAAATGTTTAAGAGCCTCATAATCTCGCGGCACACTAAAGTGCCGCGGCACAGTGGTTGAGAATCACTGCTCTAACATGTCTAGAGATGCATAGAGGTCATGCATTTCCTCGTTATGCAGTCTCTGCTATTCTCCGGTGACCTCATCTTTCTTTGGTCCATAAATGCCTTGAAGAACCTTATTCTCAAATACTCTAAATCTACTCTCGCCCCTAGGGTCATTGACCATGTCTCATACTCATATAACACAATCGGCAAAATAATTATTTTATATATTTTAATTTTTATCCCTTTTGATAATAATTTCTGTCGAGATAAGCCCTTTTATTGCACGATAACAGACGTTACCCGATTGCAATCTCTCTTTAAATTCTTCTCTAATATTATTATCCTTTGTGATTCCAGAACCTAAGTATTTCAATTTTTCACATTCTGTTTTGTATATTCAAATTTTGTGTTAATATTATAGCTCTCTGATATTAAATATTAAGTCACATATAATAAAAATATAAATTTAATATTTTTGTTACGTTTAAAAATAATTAGATTATAAATTAAATCCAAATGAAAATTAGAATAAAAATATTTAATTGTTTAACTGAGAGAAATTTTTCTGAAAGTTCTCTGTAAAAATATGAACGGATTTATCAATGAAATTATATTGATAAAAAAATTCTTAAATAAACAGTTAAAATTAATTAAATAAATAAGAAAATGAATAGAAATTTTAATTTAGGAAAATTGATTCATAATCATTTTGAATAAGATTTATAAAATAATTAATAAATAAATTTTAAAATATTTTTTTTACTTTTCATTAATATTTTATATATAGTCAAGATTTTTGTATATATTGTGTGAAAGAATAAACAAGTGCAAGTTACAATAAGTTGCTCAATGAAGTGTAAAACAATTATAATATATTAATCAATAAAATAATACTTGAAAAGAATATATCCAGGTAAAAGAAACGAATTTCTGAAACAAAATAATACGATTTAATATTCTATACTTAGACGTGATTCTTTTTTTTTTCAAGAGAAATTATTCCAATAACATTGATTTATTTATTTTTTTGTTATTAGAATCAAATAGAAATATAAATAAATAAAGCTAATATATGAGTAGAATATAAAAGAGAACATTTACTACTGAGAATGAATAGTTTAATATTAGTTTTGATTAATGTAGATTCTAGTATGTGTGGGCTGTGACTACAAATTAATAAATTTTGAATTTATATCATTGGAAAGGGCTACTTTTATTAATGAACTTTATTTGTATACATTGGTAGCCATAATTATACCTATTAATATGAAAATGTTATAGATAAGTTGTTTTATCTGAAATCATTTTTAAAAGTTATGGTTTTGTTTCTAAATTAATAGTATATATATGATGGATATGAATATATATAGTATATACATTAAGGCTCTCTATCTCTAATTGATAATAGAAAATATGAATATTATATAATTTTAAGATGATAAATTTTCAAAGTGAAGATTTTTTCATTTTTATGAAAATCAAATAGAAATTTGATTAATAAGAAAAATAAATAATAAAATTATAATTTCATAGTTTGATTAAAAAAATAAATAAAATAATCGAATTATTGTAGTCATCCAGTGGGTTGAAGTTTTCATTAGGTAAACTAGGCCAACTTAAGGGCGTAAACCTTGAAGGGTGGAAATGTCAGTCAATTTAATAGAAATTTCATTTTTGTAAAGAAATAATATTATTATTAATGTAAATAAAAAAAAACTAATTGGAAGTGTTGGATAGATAAGTAAATAAAAGTTATATAAAAATAAAATCTTTAAATCAATTAACGTTGAGTTTTGTTATTTACAAGTAAAAAAGATTTTTGGGTTTTTACCTTGAGAATGGAGGCCGGCATCTTTGTTTGTGGGGGTCCAGCTAAGGGAGGTGCAGGTGGATGTTGCACAGGAGCAGATGGGGGTGGGTACAAATGAGGGTGGACCGAGGTAGTCGGATTGTTCGCATGTTGTTCCACTGTGGTTGAAGACGTCAAGGGAGCCGACCTCGGCTTGTCGGTGGAGGATGACTCTCTTCGGCTGGTTGGCATTCTTGTGCATCTGAAAAAATATGAATATTATCAATAAAGATAAAAATCATTAAGTTCAATTATAAAATTAAATTTTAAACACTTATTTGATTTGTAATTAATATTATATTTCAAAACCATTTTATTTTTAACCCTTTTAATTTAAATTGTATAAGTATAAAAAACTAAAAATCAATGTTTACTTTCATTTATATTAACATACGAGGGCGGGTGAATAAGTCCGTGTCCAAAAGTTTTTGGATAAAAAATTATTTTATTTTTCTACCTAGGCTCCTTTGAGCTCTATACACTTCGTTCGTTTATCCAATTATTTTTTTATTCCACCCAAAAATTAAGATAGGTTAAAGATATCTTTGGTGCCGATTCACCTCGAAAAACCCTCTGTTTTGACTACTGTTTGGTCTCTGGTGTGTAGTGGTGGATCCACGTTACATCCAAGGTTACGAAACGGTCTAAAAACTCGGTTTCAGTGAAGTTTTTTTTTTCCCGCATAAATAATGCTTAATGAGCACACGAAATTCACTTTTTTCCATTTTCTTCTCCAATCACGAGGTAGTCTGCTATTAATGGATGTCAAACAAAAACTAAAGGACCCAGCTCGTTCTAATTTCGATCGGAGTCAGCTGATAGTTACCTGTAGGAGCAGTGTTGCCATTTCATTTAAGAGACAGGAAATTCAAAGAGTCGCGGACTTATTGACCTGCCCTCGTATTATAAACTATTAGTCCAGCTACGTAAGAAAAAAGAGAACACCAGACTAACTTTTCAAAACCATTAAAATATTAACAGAAAATAATTTGTAATACCAATTTCACTTTAAATGATTTATGATTTTATTGTATTAAAAATAAATTTCTTTAATTTTGATTCACATATTAATGCTGCTGAGAAAGGCACTGTGATAGACTGGTGTTCACTTTTTCCCGTTACACTATACTACTATCTTTTAGGGATGGTATTTCTTATTAAATAATTTGATTTTTGTCTGTGTGCCTTGGTGCCATCAAAAATATACCTTTACCTGACCGTATCTCTCATGCCATCTCATTCCAATCTCCTGCCTTATCAGTCACTTTACCTTTCTTAAATTCACAAGCGATGTAGGAATTATTACTACTTCTATCTCTAGCTAAATAATTTCATACTATCTCTACTGTTTTCATATTTTTATTTCAAAAATCGTAAGAATACATAATTTTTTATCTTTATCATTAAAATATAAAGAGAGCAACTATAAACCTCATTCTTTCCAAAGTGATTTCATGGCAATATTAAATAAGTTGACCTGTGGCCAGGTCCGAACCGACCGACTGTTTGAAATAAATTAATTTCCAGCTACAGAAACAATTTCAAATAATTTTAATATATCTATTAATGTAATAAAAAACAGATATGGATACATAAATAATAAATATAAACATTTTTAATTTTATTTTATTTATAATATATATGCAAGACCAGGCTGTGACGTCATGAATGGCTGGATTAGGTCATATAATTTTAAATCAAGAAAAAACTAATAAATATGATTTTTCTCGAGGATAAAACCAATACAAAGTGCATGATTCGTGGTGATATATAAAAAAATCTCCTTTGGTGTGAAAATAACCCTTTCCTTCCTATCGTCGATCGCTAATACTACCACTTCCGGTTTCCGGAATTGCACCAAAAGTTGATCAATTCATCCCACTGATGCATTAAGTAAATATACCAAATTTCATCAAAATCGGTTGAGCCGTTCAGGCTGTACACATCTATACGGACGGACGGACGGACAGACGGACGGATGGACGGACAGACGGACGGACGGACAGACATCATGCTAAAAATACTTTTTTCTGTTAAGAAAATGCATGATTCGTGGAGATATGTAAAAATCTCCACATGTGAAATTTGGTGTGAAAACAATACCTCCCTTACTATCGTCGGTCGGTAAAAAAGGATGATCCTTAGAAAATGAAACTCCCAATTATTGAATAGATCACTTATTCTTAGAAAAAATAAATCATAAGAGATAAAAAGGCATATATTTTAAATTGAACTCCACTCTCCTCTCCGAAGCCAAATCTTTGGTTCTTAATATAATTATACTATAATAACAATTAATTTTTTTGATTAATTTGTTTATATTTTAAAGAAAATTTTAAAAAATATATAGACTTAAAACAAATTTGTTAAGTTAGCTCTACTAGATTTTATGTTGTATTTTTTGAATTTTGAATTTTTAGAATTTCTCCTTATTTAAATCATAGGTTTCTAAACTTTTTTGTGTCGTAGACCCCTTGCCATGTTTTTTGGTTTTGGGTAGACCCCCTACTTAACAAATTGAATTTTTTGTAAAAACATTTCACCTTTGTAATATCTCGCCAGAGATAGAACTGCGATCATTAAAATTTTTGATGTCGAGATTTTGATGTTTTTATACATTTTGAAGGTCCCTGAGTCATTTTCACTAAGGTTGAGAAAAATGTCTGTGTGTGTATGTATGTGTGTGTGTAGACAAGATTACGCAAAAACAGTTTGAACTAAAATCATGAAATTTGGTATACGGGCATTATTCAAAATTTGTAGTTTTCTATCAACTTTTGAAAAATGTAGCTCAACCGGAAGAGGGTCATTATCCACAACGTTTTGATTTTTTTCCTCTAAAGTGACCGTAAAAATAAAGATATATGTTTGATAGTTTTTCACATGATTAAAAATTGTATAAAACTACTATATATAGAATTTCAGCTTGATTGAATCGCTGAAAGTACCAGAATTAATTTTATACACTGCAAATTACTGGCCAACACGTGACGTGGTGCCATCAACTAAGAGCCAAACATGCGCTGGTTTATTATTTATTAATTTTAATTTATAATTTAATTAATTAAATTTAATTTAAATATAATATATGTTATTTAATCCAATTTAAATTGCGAGGTGGTCGTGTGGAGCCACTCCAACTTATTTTTTTTAAGAGCCTTATTGAAAATATCGGGAAAAAATTTACCTTTTTTTTAGAGCCATATTGAATTGATATAAGATAAAATAGTATAATGTAAGTAAATATCGTAGACCCCCATTTTTATTTCATGGGCCCCCAAATTTTTCATTGCAGTCTGGGGGTCGATATAGACAACTTTGGGAGCTACTCATTTAAATTAAATGTTTAAATCTATAAAAATACGAATAATGATTTAATTCTATATGCAATATAATGAGGGATGTGAGGGTGTTAAGAGAAATAGGAATTAGATGGAGATACTGCAGGAGTGTGGTTACTTTCGAGTTCCGAAAGGTTATAAAGATAGAAAGATTTAATTTTAAAAATTCTATTATAATTGGAATATTTATTAAAAAATATATAACATTTATGAATAAAAAAAAATTGATAAATAAATTTCTCATTAAAAAAAAGAAATAATAATTATTTTTTTTAATAAAAGAATAGTCGAGCAAAGTTCATTATTCTATATGGAAATACGATATTCATTTGTCTTAAATTGCTGTTTGTAAAGATAAAAGCAATCCCATTTATATTTATCTCCCTGTATTGAACACACATTTAATTAAATATTTAATCTCAAACATTAGAATAATATATTCAAAAGAAAGTTAAAATAATATTATTTTATATTTGAAGAAATTAGAGATTATTCAATTAAAAACATGATATAAAATAATAATTCAAAGATTTAAAATACTTTTTTATTTCAAATTAGTTATATATATATAAATATGTATATATATAAAATATAAAATTTAATTTGGTAAAATGAAATGGTTACAAAATAATAGACAATTCTTTCCTAATATAATATAAATAAAATAATTATGTTTCATAAGTATTTTAATTGAATGTTTTGTTGATATTTCTTTTCAACTTTAAATAAATATATATTTTAAGTTAAAATAAATTTCAAATTCTATATCTTTCAAATAGGATTCCTCTTAGTTTTTCTCATATACAAATAATTTGATTTTCCAAAAATCCAAAATCATTATCTTTGCTTATTGTCATCGAGAAAGGCTCATTCTAGATTTGTATAATTAATTAATTTATCCTGTTAATGCTTCAAATTTTAAATAAACACATAATATTTTAGTCATTCATTTTTTCGACAAGCAAGCTTATACGTAGATAATACTCTTAAAAAATAAAACTTTGTATATGTTCATTTTTTAATTCAAATAAAATAAATATATATATTTATATTGGATTTCAGTTCGATTTACAAAATAAAAATAATTTATTATATTGTATTGCATTTATTGAATTTATATTCAATTCAGAACTTGAGGTTTGAAACCTTTCTTCAAGATTAGTAGTTCTCAACTTTTTTGGACCAAACGCCCACTTCGTAAGGCCGGCTTCATAATTTGCCCCCTATAAATTTTAACAGATAAAAATTGCATGATAATCCCTAATATAAGGTAGGTACACTTGGTGATACTTAGAGCCATATTGAAAAATCGAGTTTCAGAACCTTTTTTTTAGAAACATATTGAAAAAAATTCAAAAAAGCGGTAATGTTTAATCGCTAAATCATCTTACCTTTTTTTAGAGTTGAAAATGGTTTCGCCCCCCCCCCCAAAAAAAAGCGTATAGTCAAATAATCGCCCCCTTTAAGATATCGCCCAGGTTGAGAATCACTATTCAAGATCCATAACTTACTCCTACGAGGGTGGTCTGAAAAGTTTCCGACCTGGCCAAGAAAAACGATGTTTTTCAATTTGTTTTTTTGTTTTATTTTTCAAAATTCAAGATAATTGAGGCCTGTACGATGTCAGCTGAACGTGTGCGAAATATTTTGCAAAACCATTTAAAAATGGAAAGCTGTGTGCAACGTGGGTGCCGCATTTTCTAACGTTAGACCAAAAATTGCTTCGAAAACCATTTCTAACGACAATTTGGCGACTGTAGGCGTAATCCAAACGAATTTTTGCGTCTATTCATAACTGTTGATAAGACTTAAATTAAATTAATTAATTAAATAATTTATTAATTAATTAAATTAATTAGAACACTTATGAGAAATGTATCAGTGTTGATGGAGATTATGTTCAAAAATATAGCAAAAAAAAAATTGAAAAACATCGTTTTTTCTTGGTCAGGTCGGAAACTTTTCAGACCACCTTCGTATACCTCTGAGCTTACTTTCAAATTAAATATAGGTATATTTAAGAAAAATAAATAAATAAATATTTGAAAATTTGTCTTTGATATATTTTATGAAAATGTATCATAAAAACAAGAGATTACAGTCTTTATCATGGTATAATTAAATTAAAAGGATTATGAAATCTGAATGAATCTCCTCCATGTTCAGCTTTTAAAGGATGAAAAATCTTCTGAATTTATGTTACCATTTAGAAAATAGAATAAGGGCATTGTAATAGAACATTTATCCCTTAAAATGCCTAGTTTCTTAGAATCTTTAAAAAAAAAATCTTAAGTAGAAACAGGCAGATTTTCTTTTATTATCTAAACCGTTAGTTCAAGGACATAATAAAAGTATACAGGTACCACCTATCTAGCTATACATTCATTTTAATATAATATTATATTCTTAATTTATAATTATTATATGTTATTTAGTTTATTTTATTTTCTAATTATTTATTAAGATTTCAGTTTTTGTTGACCTTTTTATGAGAATCCCTATTTATTCCCTTCTTTTTTTAAATATAACTAACAAATGTGTTTAATTTTTATGCTTTAATTTATGTTTTTAATATAACTGATAAAAATCTACTTCTTTAAAAATTGATTTATTCAAGTTTTTCTCTCATATTTATTATAGGAATAAAATAAAAGTTAATATATATTAAAATTTTCCTTATTAGACAGGATAAATATTTTTTTTTTAAACTAAGCATTAAAATAATTTTACAATTCAAGGATAAATTCTCTTCTTGTATATTTCACCAATGATGATGACAAAGAACTCATCATTAATACATTTAATAATTTTTGGTATCATCAATTAAATAGTGTTAAAATTAAAAATATCAAGTTTGAGTTCGTTATAAAACTTAAGATCTCAACTAACAATTCAATTTCAACTTAATGGATTAATATTTAATATTTATATTATTAAATATCAAATTGGAGGAATAAATTTTTACTTGTACTGGTTTCCAACACAGTAACAATAACTAATCAAAATGTTTTATTCTAGAGTAATTATTTGATATATAAAAAGATATAATAGATTCGTATAGTTTCCTCCCTTCTATTGTTAATATACCAATTAATTACAATTTATTTACGATTAAAAAATATATCATTAAAAAACAAATTTAATTTTTGTTCTCATAAAATAATTCATTATTTTAAATTCAAATCAGCCTCATTTTTCATTAATGTTTAAACGCCAATATGGAATGATATTCTACTTTATAATTTCTAATATTAATTTAATTAGCAAAAATAGTTGTTTTTTATAATATTAGTAACAAAAAATTGAAAAATATATAAGACTTTAAATTAATTATATAATATATTTAAAATAAGAATTCATAATTAATTTAATTATTTATTGTCGTAATATATAAATAAATAAATATGTGTATATAGATGTTATATTAAGTTAACACATTTAACTAAATTGCAAAAATATATATTAATAAGGAGATATTTTATAATTATATATATATGAAAAAATAATTAAGAACATGCTCTTGTTGAATAATATCTTCGTTGGCCTACTGACCTTGAGGACCCGGGTTCGATATCCTGTTTTCTGTGTTTATAATTTGTTAATATTATTGAATTAATGAGAACACCCTCAGCCCCTTCTGGAATTTAAGTTGAAAAGGAAAAAATGTCTATTGGTTAAGAAAATATTATATTCCTCTTAAAAAATAAATAACTTCTTTTGAAATTATTATTATAAAAATTGTTCATACAAAGTGGATCAATTATTATCTAAAAAATTACAATTGTATATGCCTAAATTCGATTAATTTAATTCAAAATTTTATATAAAAATATTTTAAATTATTTCATATCTCTATTCATGTGAAATAACATATATTTATAATTATATTTATTTCTTGTAAATAATTGAAAAATTAAAATTAGGGGTTTATGTTTTATTTATTATATATATATTAATTTTGTATATCTTTTAAAAGTATATATAGAAGAATCCTAATAAAATTATCCCTTGTTTTAATAAATTTAGGTTTTTTTAGGTGAGTAGAAATTACGAATATACTAGTATAAATAAATTATTTTGATATCAAAAATGTATAAAACATATATTGAAGTATATATAAATTAACTTTCTTTTTTATTTTAATGTTGATTATATAATAATTTTTATATTTTATTCGTTATATATTTTATATACTAATATCGAATTTTAAAGAACTCCAATGATTATATTATTTTTTATATATTCATTAATATATAATACAGATTTCTCTTTAAATGATTAAAAAATTATACTATATTATAACAATTATGAAACAAAATAAAACTTTAAATATACAACTTTTGAATAGTATTGAAAAACAATGATTGCATAGAATATAAAAATAAATAATTATAATATCTTTTGATATCACTAAAAGATGTTTCTTTTATTCTTTGAAGTCTTATGCTACATAGAATACGAATTTATAATTACTATAATAAAATTATTGAATTTTTCCAATGATTTGGATTATCATTAAAATTTTTTTATTATATTATTAAATTTAATTACAATAAATAAAAATAAATCATTTAATTGAAATTTTTACAGATATTATGATGAAAAATCTAAAAATAAAATAAAAGATCACAGAACTTATATATATTAAAATTTATGTTATTGTATATAATTAATAATTGTATTAATTTATAAAAACGTATTTAATTGTAAATGGTAATTCATTTATAATATATAGATATATAGATATCTGTATATAAATGATTAATAAAAAAATTAGAGTAGATTTGTAAAATTAAATTTGTGATGGTTTGATAAGATTTGTTTATCAATCGAATTTAAATTATATTATTGAATAACATATTGTGTATTTCAAAGATATATATATATTTAAATAAAAGAAAATCTTACGTTTTTCCTCATTACTTCAATAGGGATTTTTGGGAGTCAGAGTGGTTGAGCGTGTGACAGCGCTTCACGTGTTCCCCACAAATACCGAGATTGCATTTTCACCAAATAGTATATCGTGGATGGATGAATTGATCACACACAAATAAAAAACAATTAGGAAATTAATTAATGTTTCTTTTTTAATTTATATAAAAATGGATAGGAAGGGTACTCATAGAAAACAACGACACATCACTCAACTATAATCCACAGGTTAATAGAGTTCAAAATTCATTCATTCCTGTTGATCTCCTTTTCGAAGAAGAATAAGTATCCAAATTTAAATAATCGAATAGAAACAGGATTAAAATAATAAATAATTGTTAGACGTCATCGCGTTTAAAATATATGATTTATTTTTGTGTTAAGTATATGAACAAAGAAATAAAAAAAAAATAAAAATAAAAAAAAAACAAAAGATGA
Organism: Labia minor; assembly: GCA_963082975.1. NCBI lineage: Eukaryota > Metazoa > Arthropoda > Insecta > Dermaptera > Spongiphoridae > Labia > Labia minor. The sequence continues at coordinate 35,043,518 of OY720345.1, forward strand.
GACAAAGCGAAAAAAAAGAAGATAAGTGCTACGCTTTCCGAACCGTACTGACAAAGTGGCAACCAGGTGCCAACGCGCTTCATAAATTCAGTTTATAAATAGGCCAAGAGATGTCAGCTATGAGCGACAATGTAATAGTTGCAAAATTCAAATTTACATGCGTTTTTCTCTATACCTACTAACAACATTAAACATATTCATCCTAATTTATCCTAATTGAACAATGTTTATATTGTACACCTTTATTATTATAAATCTATAAATTAATATTATTATTAAATTTAGAAATTTGAAAAATAAAAAAATTTAATCAAGTATTTTTTAAAATTAAAGGTAAATATTTAAAGTTAAACTTTTGATAGTTGACGTAGGAGAAATTTCTTTTTTTGAAAAATTTTGTTTGTTTTATAAAAATCATTATAAAAAAATAAATATTATTATACTAATTTTTTATATAATCTTTTTGTTATTCTTTAGAAACTTATTTGATATTTTGGTTTTTCTTTTTTAATTTGATCAAAAAATATATAGTTTAATTCAGTTATTTTTTATAGAATGTATTGGTGTATTTTTTTGGTTATAATCATTTTTTTTAAAAATAATCATCTTGTCATATCTTTTGAAAGGGGTTGATTTTAAATGTATTGGCAAAACTCACGCACTCTAGAGAACACCCTAATAACTAATCTCAAATCAATAATCTACTATTTCAATATATTTTATCTTGTAGAATTTCAATTCCATTCTAATTTTTATTTCTAATTAATTATAGATAATTTGATTATCATAAAAGAAAAACTATTTCTTTTTAAAAATATTCAATATTGATTTATTAAAATTTTACATTTTTAAAAATGAGGTTAGTTTAATAAAGGCTAAAATTTAATATAAAGAAATATTTCTATTTACATTTTTTTCTTTATATTTATTCAATAAATTATCACATACGAAGTGGTGACCATGAAATAATCAAGTGAAAGTGACAAGTAGTATAGTCGGTGTTTAGGAGAATTATATTCATTTCCAGCCGGGATCTTCAACTGCTTAAATCATTGTTTATATTTAAAAGAAATAATCGCAATGGCATCAAAAGATAATTTAATTGATGGGATTCATCATGTTCAAAGCACAGTGCCTAAAGACAAGTACGTTATTAATAGAAATCATATTTTAGATTTTCCTAATTTTTAATTTAAAATTATAATCAAACTTAACAAATTTCTTATATTCTTGATATATACTTTATTTAGTTAGTTTATTAAATTTTAATATTCGATTTTAATTTTATTTTCATATTGAATCTCATTCCAGAATAATTATTATATTATTTAATTTAAAAAAATTAATTATAATTTTACCTAAATAATTAATTAATTTTAAATTTCAATGTAGATAAGAGTTACTTTATTTATTAAGTTTTTTATCCTTGATATTTTCCTCTAAATAAATTAAAAAAAAATATATTAGACATTTTAAAAATAAATTTTGTTTATTGCTTGAAAATTCTTTCTTTTGTTAAAAAAAATTATTCTGGCTTTATTTTTAATGAGGAAGATAAGATAAGGTAATAATAAAAATTATCGAATTATTATCATTAAAAGTGAATTTAATTAATAAATCATTTAGAAAAATTATTTTATTGTTATTGCATGCAACGTAAAGGTATGATGCGCATATCATATGTTTTGCTTATGAAAATGTCAACATGCGCTCTTGTCCAACTCACAAAAGTCATTAAAAACCCAGTATTAATCTATTTCCAAAATATTTGAATTTGAAAGTATAAATAATTATGTAAACTTTAAAGAGCGATATTATCATTTGAGAATATAAGGGAGCTATGAAAAAATTATTCCTATTTTTAATTATATTTCTCAGATATAAAATAAAACTTAAATATTCTTTCATAATATGAATATTTCTCTTCTAAGTAATATTGTTTTTAGAGGTATTCCTTCAATCGATTTAGTTTTTTTTATTTTGAAAAGAGTTAAAAATTGTTTCTTCCTATTTCTTTGGAATCAATTCTTAACGGATGTCTAATACAACAAATGTGTACATTTATTCTTGTCAAAGACATACCATTTAATTATTACTATTTATTTCTTATGATATATTTTGTATCTTATATTATATTTTAAAATTTTTCCTAATACCCTTTCGACTTAAGCTATTATTTAAAATAAATAAAATATTCATTCTAAATCAGATAATTTTATTTTTTATCGTTCTTTAGACATTCTCTACTTAAGTGGAATGGCTGGGGATATTCGGATTCCAAATTTGTTTTCAACTCCAAGAAAAAAGTAATTCAATTTACTGGTAAAAGGTATTGTATTAGCTAATAAAATTATATTTAAATCGCTATTTTACCTTTATTTTAATAAAAAGAAAATTCAAAAAACAAAGGAATTTGCCTTGGGAAAAATATATTTTAATAATTATAAATTTTTCAATACTAATTAAAAAAAACAAATTAGAAAATGATTGCATCATTATAGTCGTAACATATAAGACGATGCTTATGCATAGTCACAATTCAATTTAAAAATAAAAGAAAAAATAAATTAAATTAAACATACAAATGGAGATAAATATTAAAGATAATATTTGCATTTCAACTATATTTCATTTTGAAAAAAAAATTTAACAGTTATGTAAAAATAAATAATGAAAATTCTATTGAGAAATAAATATAAAATTTGCGTACTCTAACTTTCAATTTCAATTTTCTAAAATTTTTATAGATCTTAATAAAATTAAAATAAAAAACTGAATTTATTATTTATTATTTTTAAAAGTTAAGAGTTTTTATGAATTGAAATCGAACAAAAAAAGTGATAAGTTTTTGTCACTTAACATTTATAAAAAATTGTTTGTATGTTTTTTATATTACAAATAATAACATGAACATTACATATTTTAAAATATTTAATTTAGCTATTTATTTATTTTTTATTTAAAATAAATATTTTTATTAAAATATTTTAAAATATGATCTGATAACACAATATTTTATTAATTATAAATTATTCTTCTCCTTAAAAGGCTGAATTGATAATATTTTATTTTATTATTTGGAATAAATTTTGTATAATTTTATGTTTTTAAGATATCCAATTGGTTCATCAGATTTGCCTCATTTTACGCTTTGGGTAGTAGAGACTTTTCATTTGGATTTGGAGAAAATGCGACCACCACATCCTATACCTAATAATTTACCGGAGTCTCATTTAAATGAAGAATTTTATAAAAAAATTAAAAATCAAGAATCTATTGGTAGTTGGTCATCATCAGTTGAACCTCTAGATCGCCTAGTACGTTGTCATGGTCACACATTGCATGATATTTGGAATTTGAGAGAAGGCACCTTCACACGCATTCCTGATATTGTTATATGGCCTGGTAAATATTTGACAAGATAATTCAAATATATATCTATGAAAATTTGTTTCTATTTGTTTAGTTAATATTTTAATAGTTAATTTGATAATAAGAAACTCAAATTTGGTAATATATTTATTCATTTTTTCACAAGAAATCTAAAAATATTAAATATGAATTCTAATTTTTTAGAAAATCATCAAGCTGTTGTTAATTTGATCAAATTAGCTGTTGAATATAATGTCGTTCTTATACCTTTTGGAGGAGGTACCAGTGTTTCTGGTGCAGTTAACTGTCCTGAAGAAGAAAAAAGAAGTATTGCAGTGGTTGATACATCACAAATGGTAAATTAATTCTCAAACATTTTCAAATATCATAGATAAAACATCGAAATTTTAATTTAAATAAGTCATAAAAATATATTTTTCTATTCATGCCTTAGAATCGAATTCTTTGGATTGATCGATCTAATTTAATATGTCGTTGTGAAGCTGGAATTATAGGGCAAGACTTGGAAAGAGAACTTCAAAATTTAGGTTTTACTGTTGGACATGAACCAGATTCATATGAATTCAGCAGGTGAAATATAATATATATAATAATAATACAGTAAGATATTAAAATAAAATTGCCATATTTAACATTTATTAAAAACTACCCTATATATTCTTTAAGATTTATTAATTTCCTAAAGGTTAAGAATATATACTAGTTTAAATTCTTATTTACTTTTGAGGAGCTGCATGGTTTACATTTAATTGTTGGGTGTTTTGTTTTGACTCTCATTTTGTTGCACTAAACACTAAAACATAACAGAACAACACAACAATAACAACAGAATAAAAAAACATTTAAATTGAATTATTATTAACAAACAATATCACTTATAAAAAAGTTATGATTATTTTAAATATTTATTATAAATATCAGATGATTAAATTCTTCTTTCTAGCCCATATTCCCGTTTGGCTCGGTGTCAGCTTATATCACATTAATAAATTGTAAATACTCAAATATTAAACTTTTTAGAAAATGAATTTCTAATAAGTTATGTAAAATTATCATTAAATTATTGAAAATAGATTATATTTCTTTGCTCATAAGAATATATTAAATTAATTAGATAATTAATTAATTAATTTTATATATAAAAAATCAATATTTTAATTAAATTTTAATATTAATTGTAATATATAATTTAGTCTAGGTGGATGGGTAGCTACCCGGGCATCTGGAATGAAAAAAAATGTTTATGGAAATATAGAAGATTTGATTGTGAATGTTAAAATGGTAACCCCAGTTGGTGTTTTACAAAAAAATTGTGATGCACCTCGTATCTCTTGTGGACCAGATTTCAATCATGTTATTTTAGGAAGTGAAGGTAAATTATTATTATTGAATTATTGGTTTCAATTTATTAATATTTCTTTCATTCTTTTAACTTATTTTCTTTTTCAGGTACTTTAGGAATTATTACTGAAGTTACTCTTAAAATTCGTCCTTTACCTAAAGTTCGAAAATATGGTTCTATTGTGTTTCCTGATTTTGAATCAGGAGTTGCTTTAATGCGTGATGTTGCCAAAGAGGTATAACTCTAATGTAGTTATTATAAACTTAATAGACATCTTTTATTTCGTATATTTTTTTAAATATATTTATTAAAAAATATTTTTCTTAGAGATGTCAACCTGCTTCGATTCGTTTAATGGACAATGAGCAATTTAAATTTGGACAATCACTCCGTCCAACATCAGGATGGTTAAGCTCATGCATGGATTCTATTAAAAAACGTTACTTAACATCAATTAAAGGATTAGATCTAAATCAAGTTTGTGTGGCAACTCTACTCTTTGAAGGTATATTATTATTAGCAACTTCCATAATAATAATAAATTATATATATCTTCACCATAACAGAATAGAAGATAAATTTATTTTTATTAAATCTTTAAGAAAATTGATCAAATTGAAATGTATATACAAAATTGAAATTCTAATTAGTCTTTTTTCATTTCAATTAATTATAAATCCACATTTGTATAAATTGGAATATAATTTATTTGTATATAAAAGTGTGATTTATTGAATTAAATTTAAATAAAAAAATTAAAATGTTGATTATTTTAATTATATTATTGTAATTTTATATTAATTATAAATATCTAAGAAAAAATGAATTATAAGTTAAATTGTAAATATATCATTTATTCATTTTTTTATTTATTATTTAAATAAATAAATAAACCAAATTGGCTATTAAATAATTAAACATGATTCGCGAAATTAATAAATGAAGTATTGATCAAAATAAAATTTACATTTAAATAGGTTCAGAAGAACAAGTGAAAGCGCAAGAGAGCCAAATCTATTCTTTAGCCTCGAAACATGGAGGAATTGCTGCTGGAGAACAAAATGGCCTTAGAGGATATATGCTCACATTTGTCATTGCTTATATACGGGATGTTGGTCTTGATTATGGTGTAGTGGCGGAATCATTTGAAACTAGTGTCCCTTGGGACAAAGCCCTTAATCTTTGTAAAAATGTCAAACACTGTATTGCAACATCCTGCAAAGGTAATTATTTTAACTGATTTATATAATCTAAATTGATTTTTTTAATGAGATTATTCATTTTAGAACTTGGGATTCGGTATTTTTTGATTTCGCATCGAGTAACTCAAACTTACGATGCTGGTTGTTGTATTTATTTTTATTTTGGATTTAATTTTGTTGAAATAGATGAAGTGGAGGTAATGAAAGAAATAATAAGAAGAAAATTAATGTATTCAAATCAATTTTAAATTATATATTATATATATTTTTAGAATGTCTATTTATTGGATAAAGATCCTGTGACGATGTTTGAATTCGTGGAAGAACGAGCCAGAGATGAAATTTTACGAAGTGGTGGAAGTTTATCCCATCATCATGGAGTGGGAAAAATTCGTAAACGTTGGTATAAGGATCAAGTGACCCCACTGGGTCAACAATTGTATCTTGAAACTAAGCGGGCTTTGGATCCAAAAGGAATTTTTGCTGTAGGCAATCTCGTCGATCACCGCTTTGAATCGAAATTATAATCGGGAATATTTTAGGCTCAATTCTCTTTTTCTAATAATTAATACGAATATCTATTTTATATACAATTTTTGTAATTGCGTAATTAAGTATTACTAGTCTCACAATTTATATATACAGTATTGTATATGTTTATAAATTATAATCTATATTATTTATAGTTCTTGGTGTTTTAGAAAACTAATACGCTTTTTAGTTACAAAAAAATGAACATACTATTTAAATATCTCAATTTTATTATTTATTACTATATATTAAATTATTTATAATAATAATTTATAATTTGATTTTAATCTATGTTAAAAAATTTTATGTAGTTAATTATTGTTATATGTTATCTTCTCTTTCTTTACACTTTCTTAAGATTGTAATATATATTGAAGTGATCTTATTTTTCTTGTTTTTGAAGATTTTTATTTTGTGCACAATTTAATTTTTAATCTTATTTAATTTAACATTTGAATAAAATTTTTATAAAATTAAGTACATTTTTATGTAAACTACTTAATTATAAAAATCAACTTTTTAAATTTTATATATATAATAAAATAAATCACTGCAATACTTTACTATATTTCATTGAATCAAAAATAAATCTTTGAATACATACCATTTGTGTAATCATTTACAAAGAAAATTAAGATTAGATTATTTACCCTGATATTTTAACGATTATTATGACCGACTAGTCTAGCATTCCGAAATATCCGTCCATATTTGCAACTGAATTACTGGAATACGCTTCTTGTCCGTGTAAATATAATAAATAAATAATAAAAATAAAATTATATCACCCAATTAATATTTAAAAAAATTTAATTTAATATCAAATAATCCAATTGTATAATTATTATAGCGTATTCACATAGACAAATTACCTTAAGATAACAAAAATAAGGAATTAAAAATTCACAAATTCTCATTTTTTTCTTTCTTTTAATAATTCTTCTGTTTTTAATTATATTTACATATTTTTCTTTTTTTTTTTGTTTTTATTTTTTTATTTGAAAATTAAACTTTAAGTAATTTACATTCTTTAACAAAATAGACAGAATAAGCATTAGATATTTGTTAATTGCTTTTTCGATAATCGAGTTCTGATTGAATGATGTATATACAATAATTAAAATTGCCCATATATGCGTATTTATCATGAAATCATTTTGGTTAATTGTGACTTGTGTATTAGTAGAACAATATATAAATATATTTTCTTCTAAAATAATATAGTATCTCTCAATAAGAATCACTTTATATACTATTTCAACCATAATATTATTTAATATAAATTAAAAAAATATAAAAAACTATATATAAACATAAAACAATAATTAAAAATAGCATTGTTCCATGATGCTGAGAAGAATTTACTGGATCTTCTTGAAGTTTTATTTTGAACAATCCATCGTTGGCCATAATGGTTTTGATAATTCCCTGGCATATGCCATTTATATAACAAATCATGGAACAATATGCTATTTTTAATTATTTTCTTATGTTTATATATAGATTTTTTTTATACTTTTAATGTATATTAAATATTATTATCTTATTTACATTTATACAATTTTTATATATATATTATTATTGCTTGGATCGCTGTGCTTTGATGAAACGCCATCTCGCGTTACCTGTGGTACTAGGCACCACATAATAAGACATGAAAAATAAGTATCTTTGGAAAGATTTGATATTTAATTTTAAATAATAATATTCTTAAGGAATTACTTTCTACAAGTCTCATAAATCTGACACATCATATTAATTTTATTAATAATAATTAATTAACATTATCGGTATAAATTGTTTGATTTTCCTAATATTACTATACAAAAACATTACTAACTCCCCATCCTCTTCAAAATAATTAATCAAACACAATAAATAATCCTAGATATTAATATAAACTTAATAAAAAAAAAATTTCTAATTAGGCCAATATAATTTTAAATTAAAATAAATACACGCTTAATATATAATAGCCTCCCTTGGAATATCTCAACTTTATATTTTCGAATTATTTATAAGACTGCATTTTTACAACTAAAATATCCGGTCTTAGTTTCTGTTTGGTTGAAATAGTAAAACAATATTATGTGGTTTTAAATTTACAAATATATTTAAAGACTAGAAAGTTCATATTCTCTCTTAAAAAGTAAAGATGATAATAATATATATAGAATGAAAATCACACAATATAAATATTTTTTAATAGCTTAATGAAACATAAATACTCAGGATCATTAAAATGTCATATATTACAGAATCTTCTAATTCTTCAGCGACACTGCACAACTTACCTCTAAACAATATTTTTCATAAATAGCAATATAATTATTTAATATATTAAAAGAACTAATTGTTGACTCCTGTATTTGAATATCTTTTTCGAAAAATCTTTAAAGTTCTCGTTTTGAACTTATATAAGTATTTCTATAGGCTGAAAGAAAAGGAATAGATGATTTTTTAGAAAATATGATTATATATGATCAGTATTTTATTATTTAAAGCTCGATATGTATTTATTTTTTTCAAATATTTATTAATAATTGATATTTTCATTTGATATTATTGGTATAATTCATTTAATGCAGGTAAATATTATGAATAGATGACATGTTCTGGCAATTGGGGAGGGAAAAATAATACAGAGGAAATGGAATTGTTTTTTTACATATAACATGTTTGGCAGTATTTCTGTTAAACTAAATGACATTTTTTATAACTTATTTATTGGATTATAAATTATATTTATTTAATGGTAATCACCACTGCTTGGAATTAATTATTTATTTCTTTTCTTATTTGTAAACCAAGGAATTGTTGCAAGCTTCTAAAATATTTACTATATATTGAATTGAAATATACGTTCAATTAGATTATAAAACACGCTCGGGGATTCTATTAAAATATACACCATTAATTTATATTTATTTAATCTCTGTTAAGCAGTGATGCTATTTGAAATGTTCAGTTGTTTCGAGGTATCTGCTTATTTTTCTATCGAGTCTTGTTATACAAGGTAGGACATCATTCATGAGAAATAAATTCAAAAAATAATAATGTTCAAATTCTATCGTATTTAAAAATAATCAATAAAAAAAAAATAAATATTTAATAGTCATGGAATAAAAAAAATTTTCGAGAAAATGTATAACAACTGTTAAATTATGTTTAATCAATTACCTAATTTTTATCTTAAAGTTAATTTTAAAAAAATAATCAAACAGAAACAAATAATTTCATCTTGTGTAGTTATATATATATATATATATATATATATATATTATAAACAGGGAAGAATTTTTGAATATCAAACAATTTTATTTATTTTAATATACATAACAATTTTTTTTTATTTCAACCCCATTTTTAAAGAAAACTAGGTATTGAATAAATCTAATTTAACAGGTAGTTTACTTTTAAGTCGAAAATTGTCATTAATGATTATTAATATAAATTCATCATCATTGATTGCTTGAAAACAAAGAAAAAAATCATTTTTAAACTTATATTTAAACTGGAAAAAATTTGAAAAAACTAAATTACAAATTTGTTTTTATGTTTGTCCTATAGAAAAAATATTAATATTATAATATAATTATTATGTTGTTATTTTGTTTTTTTTTAAAAAAAGTCTTGTTAAAAATATTAATGATTTTTTTTTATTATAAAGATGAATTATTAAATTAAATTAAACGAAGAAAATAAATAGATGAACGTATAGAATACATTATTTTTGTTCTTCTTTGGTATAAATTATTATATATTGAATATATACATATACATATATATATATATATTTAAAAAAAATATAAAATAAAAAAAAAAACGAATAACGAAAGCTATGTTCGGAAACTGTTTGGAGACTTTCTTTTATATTTAACAAATATTTTGAACTTATAATTCTTTTGTAATGAATATATGTATATACATTAATTATTATACAAATACTTAGTTAAATACTTGCATTAAACAATAGATTTAACTATTATTTTATAAAATATATTAATATAATTAAGAATAATTTAATTTTCTTTTTTTTTCAAATTTAATTTATCCAAATTATCTCAAGTAAATATAAGACCAATACAAACATAAGGTAATTAAATTAATTTAAATAATTTCATTGGAGTATATTTAATGTTTACAAGAAATTTATGTAAAAATTTGAAATAATGAAAAAATAGAATAAATTATTATAACAAAATGTTTTTATTAAATGAATTATAATTATAATGAATAAGCAAAGAAATGAATGAATTAATTTCTATCTTTAGAGATAATTTGATTATTTATTTTTTAATTTTATAATAATAATGAATTCAATCTTTTCATATTTTTTTTACTTACTTATATTTTTAGATATCTTTAGTGTGAAATTATTATTATATTAAAATAATATATTTACTTAAACCTAATCTCATATATTTTATTAATATTAATAATTATAATTATTTTATTATTATATTTTTTAGCCTCCAAACAGTTACAAAAAAAAAATATATTCGTATTTACAAAACTTTGAATAGACACAGGGTTAATTTCTTCTTGTTACATTCCCTTCAATTTTTCTTTTTTAAAATGTGAAATATTTATGTATAATTGTACATAGGTAATTAATATTTTTACGATTATTAGTAGTATTACTAATTAAAGAAAATTAATTAAAAAAAGTAATTGAAGGAAATGTTACAGACTAATTAGGTCTATTTTATAACACATAATTTTATCTTTATATATGTATAATAACAATAAGCCTAAAAACGTCCCCACACATACAATAAAAGAAATATCACATATGGTTAATTCAAATGAAACGTGAGAGAGCTCCATTTCTTTTACAAAACGCACAATTTTTTTTTTTATGTTTTGTTTTACAATAATAAATAAATATATACAACATAAAGAACTAATATTATATATAATAATAAATCAAGGAAAAAAATATCGTGAATTGCATTGAGGTGTATAAAAAAAATGCGTTGAAAGTGTTAAGATTTTCTATTTAGGTGGACGTTACTTTATAAAATTGTTTTCAACTGCAATTGCAGGGTTGGTTGGATGCACTCAGTGCATTGCATCGAATATTTTCACCATCAACAGAAGTTAACTTAACACTTAAAACATCTTAATAAATTATTTAGGAATTATAATTAATTGTTTAATTAATGAAAATTGAGCGTTTTGTGAAGGAGAATTATCATTTACAAAATATTTATATATATATATATATATATATATAAATTAATCAAATAAAATCCCCGTGTAAATCATATAAAAGTTTTGAACCAAATATCACAAGGATTTATATAATTTGTCCCCTTGCCCAAAAGAAAATCTTACTAGATACATGAAAAAAAAAGAGTAAAAAGAAGGACGGCGGAGAGACAGGGGTCGGGGATTTTGACGACAAAACGAGAGAATAGAAGGAGTCGATATCTCCATTCCATGGATGACTAGTAGTAGTAATAGAAAGAGTAGTAATGGATAATGAATGGTTGGAAATGGAATTGGGGCTATTTTTTTTATGGGTAAGGTGCACCAGCACCAATCGCCGGGTTGAACACGTTGAACAGGATGGCGAAAATGGTGCACGCAGCGTAAACGCCCAGGGCCACCCACCAGATGAGTTGCTCGTGGAGTTTTTGTTCGAAATTTTTCAATACGAGAAGACCGATAGTGAGGCCAGCCAGGGCGCCGGTTAAATGGGCGACATACGAGACGGGAGGCCCCATCTGCTCAGCGGCGTAACGATCATAAACAGCGAAACCCACGTCGGCGGAAGCTGCAAACCACAATATACAAATAATCCCAGATATTTTATATTTCCATACTTTCTCTCTCTCTCTCTCTCTAAATATATATATATATATATATATATATATTGTCTTGTTTTGAATTATTTAAGAAGCATAAAATGATCCTTACCAACAACAAAAATTCCAATAAGACGGACGACGCCAAACTCCATATTATTAAAATTCTGAAAAAAAAGAATAAGAAAGATTACAAATACTGAAAAAAATATAATTTCGGCTTAATTTATATATATAATATATAATAAACAAATGGTATGGAATTAAGTTAAAGAAAAATTGTTATCGATTTTTAAGATTAATCATTTCAAAGATAAACTGCTTATAATTCAGTTAAATAAAAACATATAATTTAAAAAATGTTATTTAAGAGTACTCTTCTTTTAATTTAGATAATATCTAATTAAATTAAAATATGATATATATATACAAAAATAGATGATAATACTAATAATATTAATATTCATTACTGAATAGGATATTTCAAGTCAAATACACAAATAATAATGAAGGGATGTATAAGTAGATAAACCCATTTCAAATAGAATAAAACCAAGCCCATATGGGATACATTCCAGTGAAATGATCATCAAATATAAATTAATTAATAGAAATGATATCTTTAGGTGAGGTAATTTTAAATTAAAAATTCCTATTGAAAATTTAATTAAAATTACCAAATCATATATAAGTGACTAGAAACGAATAGACAGGTAGTTGAGCAGTGCCATAGATATAGTAAATATATTATATATACAGGTATTAAGGGAATTTTATTTTTCTATTTGAATAAAAGTCTTTTATATATTCATGTTAGTAGTATATATTAAATATAAGTACCGGGACCCCGAGCCTCGGCTCGGTACTTAAGTTAAAAAAAATGATTCATTATTATTGGGTTTGGCTGGTAATATTAATACCTGGGACACCGATCTGTCGCTCGACCCTTTAAAAAATATTAATATATAATTCTTTAATTATTTATTACAATTATTAAATGTTGCATCATTGCATCAATCTGATTAAAATGAATTGAACTGGGGTCCTCAATAATACAAACAAACAATTTTAGCTAGCATAATAAGATTAATCCAAGTAATATCGTCTATTTCTATTCGACACTATTTTCAGTTATGAAATGAACAGTCAGTAGAGAGTAAAAAATTGTAATTGAAGACCGTTGTTTTTAAAAATAATTAAATTATTTTATAGATTATAAAATAAAAATTATTGTATTAACATTAAAAATATTGAAATAAAAAAATAATAGTTTGATTTAATAAACTAAAATATTATAAACATTTTTAATGGGAATTTCTCAGGGAGGTAGGGAGCCCAATTCATTTAACCATCCATGTTGTATAAGGAATCTTAATTTCTTAACACTCCGTTTTTTTAAATTTAAAATAGAGGGAGAGAAAGAGTTTCAATTATATTCGAATAGTCTATATATTCTATATATGAGTATTTTTTTTTCTGAATTTAATACCAAGTTGATTTTCAAAATTTTCTATTCTTTATGCATATGATTGATTACATGTGTTAAAATTTAAACAAATTCAAATATTCTAATTTATAAATTTATATAAAATTTAATATTATTTTTTCGAGACTAATGGCAAATACCGGTGGCCCTAGTCAGAGCAAGAGAAGACTCCTTTTGGTAGCGGCCCAGTCGATGATGTTATATGGATCGGAGATTTGGGCTTTACAACTATATTTTAAGTGAAAAAATGATTTCTTGGTTATATAAAAATTAAAATATGATTCTTTATATCTTTATTATACAGAAAAGTAGGCGTGTTAATATAAAATATATACCTGGGACACCGAACTATCACTCGACCCTTTAACCAATTTATACAATTTATTTTTATATACTTTAAAAATTTTACAATTTTTTAATTATTTATTATAATTGTTAAATGGGATTTCTAAAAATGACCCATTAAAAATTTGTTTCCTAAAATGTTTCAAATTAATTAAAATAAATTGTATAAATGTTCATTTATAAAATCTATATATCTGTGAGTTTGTTTTTCGATTTTTTAAATTTTGATTTTGGATTCGATTAGAGCTTAAAATGTGTAAATGTAAAGTGGTCTTGGTTTTTTTAAAATTCGTTTGGGAACATGGTCAAATCGGCAGTCAAAGTTGAAAATTCCCCATATATTATAACTACTGTAATTAGTATTATTATAATGTAAAATTATAAAGAAAAATGTTTAGACATTATTATAGACATGTTCATTCTGTAAATTAAATAATTTTATTTCATTTAAATAAATATCTATTTTTAAATATTTTCTTCTCTACATTATTTATCTAATTCTGACAATATATTAAGATCATACCGGGACCCCGAGCCTCGGCTCTGTAATTAAGTTAAAAAAAAATAATTAATTATTATTGATAAATATATATCGTAATTTATAATTATAAAATATTATTAAAATATATATTTTTAATTTTATTTCGAAATTAAATAAAAAATTTTAAAATATTTTAAATATAAAAAAAATATATATTTTTAATTTTATTTTTAATAAAATATATATAGATATTTATTAATCTCTCTCAAAAAAAAAAAAAAAAATAAAAAACATCAAATCTGCCTGCTAAGACAAAATATATTTAAAAAAAGGCGGGAGTCAAATTTCAATATAAATGTCATTTGTGATGTCATCAATATATAAATTAATAATAAATAATATTAATAAATATTAAATTTAATAAAAGAACAATGAATAAATAAATATAAAATAGTAATTTATTAAAATGTAAACAATAGATAAAAAGAAAAAAAATAACAAATTCATTATTTTCATTTTCATTTTTAAATAACGATTCACCCGGAGAGTTTCGAACCGACGAAATCCACTCGTTAAAACATCACTTTACCATCTGAACTATATATATTTAGATAAAAAATTGTCATTTTTTTACTGTCTTAGCAGGCAGATTTGATGTTTTTTATTTATTTTTTTTTTTTGAGAGAGATTAATAAATATCTATATATATTTTATTAAAAAAATAAATATTTTTAATTTTATTTCGAAATTAAATAATAAATTTTAAAATATTTTAAATAAAAAAAAATATTAATACAAATAAAAATGGAGGCCAATTTTGACGTTTTCCATATATAATTTTCAATTAAGAAATTAATAATGAAGCTGAATGTTTCAAGAGATATCATCAATAAAACTTAATTTTTCTTTATAAATACTATATCTAGTGTGAATTTGAAAAAAATCGTTAGAGCGGTTTTTGAGAACCAATATATATAGATAGATAGATATATACAATTTTAGCTAGCATAATAAGATAAGATTTATAGATATAAATAAAAAAAAAGAGGGAAAATATAAAAAAACTAAAACAAATGAAAAACTTTTTTGGAATTTTTTTCTACTTTAAATATTTAAATGATTTTTTTTTAGCTTTGAAATCAGTAATAGATTTTTGACAACTATTCAACTTTAGTTCAAAAGCTATTTAATTATTCAACAAAGAAGTTAAGTGAAAGATTAATAATTGATCATAAAATAAAGGGTTTAATGTCTTATCGTCTCAGCAAAAAAGAATAAGAATGTGAAGCAATGAAAAGTAAAGTAGTTTTTTTTTTTTTAAATTTATTTTTTCCTCTTTCTCCTTTATCTTTCTAAAGCTAATATGCTGATTTTTCATTAGATGTTTTTTTAATCCATTAATAAACAAATCATGAAAATTTATAATATAGCTCTTAGGAAAAAAAAATAAAATAAAATAAAACAGAAATCCTAAGCGGAGATTTATTCGTAATTTTGTTGGAGAGGTGAATCTTCCCCCGGGGAGACAAGCAGTAAACCCCCACTTGGTGGCTATACATCTGCTTGTTCACTAATCTGTGATTACGCAACAGACTAAGGTCATCGCTATCCACTAAAACGGGACCTTCAACCCCTTAGGGTGAAAGTGAGAAACTTTCCTGAACTTGTTTAGTTCAATTAATTACCTCCATCCACCCCTTGTCGGATTGACTTTGAATTTCATTTTATAAGAAAAAAAAAAATACTTAGAAAAATACTTAAATAGAGTATAATGATATATGAAAAAAATATTGCATATATTTTATAAAATTAGGGCTCAAAAATCAAAATCAAATATTATTATGACAAGATATCAAGATTTTCTTTTATATGATCTTCAAAAAAAAAATACGATTAAATTAAATTTCTTTGTTCTTTCTTAAAAATATTATTAAAATTTAATAATTAAATCACTTTCTTTATTTAATGTTAAATTATATAAAATAATTGAAAATAATTACAAATAAAAATAAAAATTTAAAAATGGTCTATCTCTGTGGCTCTACAGAACTCGAAAGTTCTTGGCAGCAGCAAACACATTCCATATCTTGAGCTACAACCATCCAACCATCTCTCTCACGACCCTTCCTAAAATGTCCGCCCACCCCTTCCAAGCGGACGTTTCCCAATCGGACTCCCCACCAATATATTTTTAGTCATTCTTTCCTCTCCCATTCTAGCCACGTGCCCTGCCTATCACAGCCTTCTCGATTTTATCACCCTAACTATGTCTGGAGATGTATAGAGGTCCTGCAATTCCTCGTTATGCAGTCTCCGCCATTTCCCAGTTACCTCATCTAATTTAAATATGATAATTTCCTAAATATTATTATTTTTTTATTTAAAATAATAAATAAATAATGTTATCAATGAGTTTGTTTACAGTGGTCATTTCTCTTCAAAAACATTATAGATTCTTGTATAACGACCAAGCTGGACAAATAATACATAATTACATCATTTTATTTGCAAATAAGTAGAGTTCATTTATGTTATAAGGCTCCTCTGTTTGTTAATGTTCTAATATCTTTTGTAAATAATTCTAACATTTCCAAATATTACTAATAAACCAAAATGCATTCTCCAGGTATAATTAATTTTTTTTTAATTTAAAGTATAAATAAGATAAACATTTCATTAGGAAATTGAAAAAACAAAATATATTATAATATATATTTGTCAATTTCCTGAGTAATTTTTATTATTAATAATACTTTTTTAATAAAATATTAATGAATTTATTTAATTATATGATGATATATTTCCCTTTTCAAAAATCTTTTAATAGAATTTCGAAAGTTTAATATAAAGAGAGTTAAAGGAGTTGGGAGTAAAGTGAGTGAGTTGGTACCAGGAGAACGTTGGCAAGATGAGCAGCCAGCAGAGCATAGACTCCCCCAGAGGCGCCCACCAGGAAGACCTCGCCGTCAAAGACACTTGTTCCGAGAGAACCGGCCAGGACGCCTGCCATGTAAACGGCGCCTATACGTAACGAGCCGTGGACCATCTCGAGAGGAAGGCCCACCAGAACTTGCACCAGCAGATTAAACAGAAGATGCAGCCACCTGAAACACACATTGGATTTAGATTAAATAGAAATGCTTAGTAAATAGATCATTAGAGATAAGAGCATACGCTCAATGATTTATAAACAGCCAACTTAACTTTAATAAATAAAGGAAAAGAGAAAGAGTTAAAAGAGTACAAAGATAATTTATTCACTAAGAATAAAAATCAATTATAAAATTAAAAAAAAATTTCAAATAAAATAAGGTATAAATTATATATTTAGTGTTAAAATTTATTTTTATAAGTAATACACTTATTTGAATTATCTTTCGTATGAATACATATTAATCTTTCTATCTGTATCTATAGTACTTTTTATATTTATATTATGCAAAACCGCAGGATGTTGGCAATAGAAAGTTGCTGAAATATAAAAAGGTATTTTGCTCAACAAATGTTTTTACAATTTTTAAGACACATTTAACAACTGTAAATGTTTAGCAGAAATGCCTTTCTTTATATTAAAAAAAAAAAATTCAAAATTTTTTCTAAAATTAGTTTTTACAATTAAACTCCACTCAATTAGTAACTATACTTGTTTCTTGCCCATCAGTTAACGTGATTTCTTCTATATATAAAATAATATTCTAAAATTAAAACAAAAATTGTAAATTTCTTTTAAATTAATGTTTTGTTTCAATAAAATATATAGTACATAGGAGTATAAATATATTTATTCTCTTATTTCATGATTTTTCGATAAAATTTCCAAAGAGATATATAGACATATATACAAATATACCTATAATATAAATGATCTTTAAACAAAGCATATAACCGATTCTTTGAATATTTATTGAGTCAATAATTGGAATGAAACCGCAAGGCAATTGCTGTAGCAAATGGGATTTCTCGATAGTGGTCTGCTAAATTGTGCTCCTCTCATTCTCTTTCTCTCTCTATATATATGCAATTCATTTTATTTATCTAGTAATTGGTAACAACAATAATACAAAAGCTATAATTCGTATTAAAAAAAAGAGAAAAAATAAACTAATATTTTTATTATAATTATTAAGTATAATTGGTTTAAAAAAATGAATTGATTTAATAATTAGAAAAAAAAAAAAACGTTAAGAAATTCCATAACATGATAATTTGCTAACATCTTAAATTTAATGATTTTCTTAAAAACATCTCTTAATTTTTGAAGGAGAAAACTTTCTTTCAAATTTCAAAAGAAATTAATTTATTAAAGGAAAAAACTTTCTTAATTGATTTATTTAAAATTTAGGAAAATTATTAGAAAAATTAATTAAATACACGTCTAAAAAACAGATCCTTGAATATAAATATATATTCATACTTCTCATCAACAAAATATTAAAAATTAATAAATAAATGTTGAGTTGTCCGCTCCTAGAAATTAGGCAACCAAATGAATCGATTTGTTATGTGTGATGATAAATTTGTTGGTTAGGAGGAATTGAACCGACAATTGAACGTTAATTAACCTTGGTTATTTAATTAATATTTCATTATGGCATTCGAATGAAAAATAAGGATAGTCCTCGAAATATGGCATCTGGTGATAAAATTAGCATTAGCACTTGAAGTTTAGCCGAAAAATTATAATTTCGAAATAATTGGGCGTTCAATGGAAAAATCAGTGGCCCTTGACGGATACTTGGTTAAACATGAATGGGAGAACAATTAGAATATTTATTTACTTCATATCAATAATTTATTAAAAAATAAATTCTATTAATAGGTTTATTAAGAAAGAATGGAAATACATTTCATATTAAATAAACCTTTCAATCACATTTATAACAAAATATTTATTAAAAATATATTTGTTGAATTAACAGAAATAATGATTATATATGTTGGTGATGATTTTATATTAAATTAAAGATTTAAGGTTAAAAAAAATGCAAAATGCAATTTAAAGTAGAAAAATAAAATGATTAGAATGGTACATCATTGGCCCTTTTCGCCTAATCATTCTAATCATTTGATTTTTCGGGGTGGTGAATTTCCCGAGTCTCTTGTCTAAAATTCCGGGAGCGGAGGCCACCGTTCAGCTCTGCTGCTCCTGTTTTTCTGTTTCTCTTTCGTATGCGCTCTCTGCTGAGCTCTGCTCTACACTGGACTTGATTTCATAGTCGAGAGAGCACGACGGGCAGCAGGTGAAAATTGAACGGCTGTCTGCCTAAGTTGGGGCCCCACAACAGGTGGGTGGCCCCCGGGGCTCCATAGCCCGAAAAACCCCCCGAGGGGACACACAAGCACAAATGCGCCGCCACAGCCAAAACAAATTATACTATTATTAGTGGGCACCTTTTTTCCAGGCTTAGAGCTTTTTTTTAATTTTATTTCTTTATTCAAAAGAGTGGGGGACGACCTTGTCCGCTGATCGGGTTCGTCGTTCACACGAAAAGTGAAGGCAAAACTGTTAAATGGTCGGATGAGTCTTGTTTTTTTTTTTAATGTTTGTAATGTAATGTTAGCATATTTGTGTTTTTTTTTTAAACAAGAGAAAAACCACCTCCTCGATTTGCCATTTTTTATTGATTGAAAAGAATTTGAAGGAAGGGAAGAAGAACAGCGCGCTTGAATTGCATTCTGATTCTATTCTATATTAAAAAGTAGAAGTTATATCACAAAATCGTAAATCAATTGAAAATCACCACTAAACTCCTTAAAAATAATATAAAAATTTTTTAATATTGATTTTGAGAAATCATAACTTAACTCAAAAATAATTTATTTGTTCTTGTTTTAGAATTTTTGGAAAAAAATAAATTATAATTCTCGTTTTTTCATACAATTATTTATAATTTAGAAAAAAAAAATTATTTTGTAAAGAATAATCTTCCTTAAACTTGAGTTAATTTTTTTTTTTAAATAATTCACAATTATAGAGTTAGTGTTTTTTTTTTGTTCAACTAGTTATTTCTTTAATTAAATTAGAATGTAAAGCATGTAGGTGATTAAAAGTTTATACTTGATAGGGGAAGTGCTCATATTTATTACTATATAAATGTTTCATTTCTATTTTTTGTTCTTCCTTTCTTTATTTAACAAATTTTCCTCTTTCTCGTTTCTAATTGATCTTTTGTATACATATTATGTAGATTTTATAAAAATAAATCTTTATATGTATAATAAATCTAACTGACAAAAGCCTAAAAGAATACAATGATGATAATAATAATAATAATAAATCAGAGAGTTAAAGAGATTTAATTATCGAAGTATAAAAGTTAGTGGGAAATTAGTTTTAATTAATATGAATAAATTATTTAAAAAATAAAGTCTATAAAATTTATATTTCCTGGTTAAATTTATATAGATATAGAAATTGGTTGTAATATAATTTATTTGATAATTATTAGATACTATAAATATTCAGAATAAAATGTTTCTATTTTATTTAAATAGATAAATGAAACCAATAAAAGTAATGCATTATTTCCGTCTGGATGCATCTCACCATTATATATATTTATTTTTATTTATTTTTTTATTATTATTTTCAATTCAAAAGAGAAATACTTCCGTCATTATCAAGATGAAAAATAAATTATTTTTTTTTTAAATATAGTTTATAAAATTTGGGATTATAAAATGAAAGATATTTAGATTCATAATTACAAAAATTAAAATTAATAAATTATAAAATGAAGGAAAAAAATAAATTTATAAAGATAAATATAAATTATATTATATATTTTCGTGATCAGAGATAGAGAAAAGGTTTTTCAAAAATTCCCACCCTTAATCTAAAGCAAATTTGTTTAAATTAAATAATATATATATAATATAATTTTTATTTGGAATAAATACAATAAAATATAAAAAAAAATTTGAGTAAATACGACTTGGGAAAAGTCTTTTTTTATTTATTCTTATTTTTATACTTCTTTAGTATTATATTATATTTTGATGAACAAGGAGTTTATTTATCTCTAATGAAAATAATAATATGTAACGTATAATTAATTTTAACGTGTAAATAGATAAATTACGTTTTTTTAAAAAAAAACTTCCTTTAATACAATTTCTATTATTACAAACAAAAGATGGGAATAAACGTGCGGAATGGGTGGGGGGGGGAGGGGGCTTGCGGCATGTATTCTTATTTTTTAAGAGATTAAAAATAATAATTTTACCACTAATTAATAGTAGAGGTATAATTTTGTTTAATTAGATTTGAAGAGCTTAGAAGAAACAAATCAAGAAATAATCTATTATAATAATATGCATAATATAATTAAATAGTAGATTAGATTTTATAAACATAATCAACAAAAAATAAATGTATGCCATTAATGCAATTTCTTCATGAGTAAACTTTTTTTTCTATATTTAAAATTATTATAATTTTAGATAATAAATAAAAATTAGATTAGTTACAATAATATAGCATGAGGTACTCAGAAACTTTACTTTAGAAAGCAAATAATATAAGATTAAGATTGGAAATTATTAAAGTCGTATTATTAGTATTTATTTTTAAATTAGTTAAAATAAATCATCTTGAGGTAGAAGATATTATCATTAATTCGATTTTCTTTTTGTTTGTTATTATCTTCTATTGTGCTTTCAGAAATGAAAAAGAAAAAAAAAGAAAATAAATAATGATATTAATATTAATGTTAGAAAATAAGAAATTTGCAAATTGAATATTAATATGTATGTAATATGTATGTAATATATTAAATTGTAATATTAATATAAATGAAGAATAAATTATAGAAAAAGTTATTTTATTCAATTCATTTTATATATGTAATTCAATGAAATAATTCATTGCAACAGTGATAACACTACCAGATTAAACTTTGCGTGTCTGTTCTACAAATAACGCTTTTTAAATAATCATCATCATGTAGAAAAACTAATTATAATTGCTAATTATATAGTGAATTAAAAATAAGAGATTAAAGTCAATTTAGAATTTCCACAATTAAATTATTATAGATAAATAGTAAAAATAAATAAATACACTGAAGAGATTTAATAAAATAAAATTGGAATTGCTAGTTTAGGCAAACGCCCCCCTATTATCGCTATTATCGAATTCTGTTGTTAACTTGATTGAAAAAAAGAAAGAATTTTAATTACAATGGAAAGAATATAATTATTGGTTCTTTTGACTTCATCTCTCTAATTCTAATTATTATTTTTATTTTTAATATTATTTTTTTTATTTTATTTAAAGTCCATTTAGAAATTTTGAATTGTAAATTCGGAATGATCAAGCATTTTTCTTTAAAAACTTTTCAAGCACAAATGGTTTGTCTTCAGTGGAAAATATTCCGCCTCTTTTTAAAGAACTATATATCTTGAAGTCAAACGAAGGGACGGAGATAATTCGTTTTTAGAAAATTCTGTTTGCCAGGGGATAATAAACAAAAAAAGCCTATATATCTTTTTTAATAGATTTTCACATTTTTTTTTTGTCTGAGGAAGTAATTCAGAGCAGAATCAGTGCAGAAACAGAACAAGTTCAAATTAATTAATTACATTAAATTTGTTATTTTTATCAGTTAAAAGAACACAAATATTTCTTTCAGGAATTCAATAAATATCATCCATGCTTTTCGTACTCTCTCTATTTAACATTATTTATATATAAATTATTTGTTCTAAATATTAATTACTAATAAATAGTTCTAACGTTGAATATATTGTCTCACACCACCTCCATCCAAATTAAACCAGCTCCAATCTTCAAAATCGATTAGTTATTCTTGTTTGATATTCATTTATACATATTCTACTTTTCAAATCTAAAATATTATAAAAGTTGCATTTAAAAAAATCTTAAAACTCCCATTAAAAAATTCCATCGGCTCTAAATATATATTTTTATTATTTTTTTAAGTAATAGTTGAAAAAAGTTAATCTGCCAAGTTTTTACATCCCCATTATACAAAAAAATCCCTAAAATATTGTCTTTGTATATTGTACAATGTTTGTTTACTGAACAAGTAAACCACCAGCTGACATTACTATTATACTTCAAAAACTTATCTCTTTTTGATTACCAAGTAAATATGTCGGTGAGGACACCCTTGATATATTATTACACAACAAACTCTGAAATTGGAAAATATGAAAAAGTTTAAAAATTTAATTTATGCTGAGCTCTGTTGTCCCTAAAATTAGTAAAATATTAAAAGTTTATAAAATCGTTCTAGAAACTTTTATTTTAATAAAAAGTTATTTTATGAAATGATATGAAATTACAAATTAATAGAACTCTTTTTATAAAATATTTAATAAGAAAAATCCAAATTAAGAATTAATTATCAATGTTAAAATATGAAATTTAATATTTTAAAACAAATAACATTTAATTAATTTTTATTGTAACTCCCTGGTATGTTTAACTACTCAACTTTAGGAACATAGGGGTCAAACCTCCCAAAATTCATGAAAATTTGTAATATTGTATAATAATTATATATATATATATATGTATAATTGGATAAATTATCGAATAGATGTGTAATCTGAAATTGAAAAACGTTTCGATCCAGATTATTTATAAATAAATAATTTTTACAAAATAAACAATAATTTCAATCGTTTATACATAAATTCATTATTATAGATAAGGTCGACAAATTTCGTCATCCCTCTATCTGGAATCAAAACTCATGTTTTTGGATTTTATATTATATAAACGAATCCGTTGCAAACGATGTTTGCAATTTAAGTTTAAACTGCATCTGTAACTAACTTCATAATGTTACAGACATCACATTCCTAACTTCAAATGTTACAGACATCACATACATACATACATACTTACTACGGAAATTATGTAGTTTGATAAACGATAAATAAACTTTTTAATTTATTTTTTCTTCCTATCAATATATTTTGAAATTTTCGACATAATTCTCACTAAGGCAATATATTATTTATAAAATGGTTTCTTAACTTGCTTGCATCGGGCACTCAACTGGATGAAGTTAATATAGCCAACAACATATTATCTATTAACGGAACCTCAAGATAAGTAGCTTTCTTGTTGTAGGATTATAATATTAATTTTATTATATAATATAGGTAGCTTAATCTCATAAATAGAAAAAATTAAATTAATTTTAATTAATATCTTTATTAAGTTTTTTTTTTATTTTTTTATTTTTTTATTAAATCCATTATTTCGAAATTATTAATTAAACCCATACATTTTTCATTAAATCAACAACTTGGTTGGATATATATATATTTAATCTTAATCGGGTCAAAAACAACTCGTTCAGTTTAGTTTCTTTTTTTATTTTTTGTTTCTATTTATTTTATAATGATTGAAAAATGTCCTCTGATAAATCTCGACGAGCGGCGCTTGTTCATTTCTCGGGCTCTATTTAATTAGCGGGTCGTTAAACAAGACATGCCAGAAGAGAGTGAAAGAGAGAGAGAGAGAGAGAGAAAGGGTTGGGTAGGGCAGCAGCAGCCATTGTGTCCGAAGGGAAGTGTCTGTCCTTAAGTACACCCTCTCGTTGAAAACGACCCGCCCCTCTTCAACACTCGGGTGACACTCCTATCGAAAGAATCACAGCGTATTATCACATTCGAGACAAATATTAGAATTAATGAGTCTTTTGTTTAAAAAAAAAAAAATGATAAATATACTATCTAATTTAACTAATTTAAGTGTATTTGATTTTAATACATCTATAAAAAAAATTATTTTTTTGGGAATTGATAATAATCTATTTTATAGAATATTCTTTTAGTAGAAGATATTTTTTTTAATTAGAATTAGTTCTTCTAATCAGCTAGGTTTTTTTTATTTTTAATAATTAATTGAAATAGAAAAAAATAATAATAATCTGAGTGGACCATTTTTAAATAATAATAGAAATTAAATTAAGCTGATTATATATTATATATATTATAATTGAAATATTATGTTCTAATTCAGGGGTGGCCAACCCGCGGCCCGCGGGCCGCATGTGGCCCGCCGTAAGCATTTTTACGGCCCGCGAGATTCATCACTTTTATCATTATTATTATATTATATATGTTTATATGTAAAAATAATAGTAAACATAATAAAAATTCATTTTTTTTCAATTTGTCACACCAAACAATATCTACAATGGGTCTAAATCTAATATGGGTATGTATAATTTTATATGCGGCCCGCGAAGTTATGATGCATTTCCAAAGTGGCCCGCAAGATCATTTGGGTTGGCCACCTCTGTTCTAATTAATATTTGTAATTAAAGAAGAACCACCCTGTTAAATATTCAAAAATAATTTTATTTAATTAATAATAGCAGAAATTGAAGTTTTTAAATATAATTTATTTAATTGATATTTTTGTTAATTAAAAAAAACCTCTAACAAAGTGTAGATTTCAAATAAAAGAATGACGGTTATTCACGTCAAATGCACGATAAATTGGTCCTATTATAAATTTTAAAAAAAAAAATCAAGGATTATTTTATAAAAAATTAACAATTTATTCTTTGAAATTTTATTTTTATTAAAAGGTTAAAAATTGTCAAAAAACATTATTTTAAGCCAGCGATGAGCAATCTTTTTTATCAAATCAAAGGGCCAAAAGAAAGAACTACATTTCTTGGCCAGCCGCAGAAAAAAAAAAATCACAAATTACTAAGCCTTAAATATTTAATGAAATCGTTTGATTGTTGTAGTGATTATTATAATCTATATATATAAAGGAGAGTGTTTGTATGTATGTATGTATGTATGTATGTAATTTGTTTACTTTTTTGCTGTCATAGAAACAAACAAAAAAGAAATTTCCTACTTAACCGACACTTTACCGGTAATTTAGATTATAAACAAAAACAATTGAACATAAAAAAAAAAAATTCTCACTTAACCGACACTTGGTAATTTAAAATTATAAACAATTTGAACATTTTCAAGATAGAAAGACAGAAAGATTTATACTTAAAACGTTTACAAGACTAATAAGATAAATTTTAGATTAATATATAAATCTATATATATATTTATAAAAATGTTTTTGTCTGCACATTGCTCAGAATTTAAAAATTTTTGCATATCTTCGCGTTTCATGACCTCTAGAATCCAAAAGTGACTTTAGAATTTTTGATGTCTGTCTGTCAGGAAAATAAGGATGTTATAGACTCAAAATTGGCTGAAACGATTTCTATGAAATTACATCACAATATTCTTATATACTTCTATGGTAACATAGGCTTTAAATTTTATTAATATCTAATCAATAACCGCAGAATTTAATTTTTTGAAGTTTATATAGTTCTCCGTGTTGTTCATTCAATGAAATTAAAATATCAAAATGAAATGATCAAGAAATATTATACTCTATCTCTATTATAACATATACAATACTTACGAACCATAGGCGGAGGAAATATTAGAAGATATCATTGCGGGTTCAGGCCAAATCGATCAACATTAATTAAGATATTTTCATTATGACAGAATTTCGAAAAAACCGCGAATTCAATATTTCTGTTCACTAATTATTTGTAGACTTTAGTAAAACCTACGCATGACTCAATAGATCCGGATAAACTTTTTCAAATTTTGATCTTCAAATTTATCTTGAAGGTAGTAAAGAAAGAGTAAGATGCGGAAATCAATTGTAAAATATTAGGTTACCCAGACGACTTAAATATAATAGGAGATTCGGCAATTGCAATTACAGATAGCTAGGAAAAATTAATCGAGGTAGGAAAAGAGATGAGGTTTGAAATTAATAATGATAAATAGAAATATTTAGAAACAAACAGAAGCAGTATTAACATACAAAATGTAGAATTTGAATATGTAGAAAAATTGAATGTAATCACGAAGGATAATAATATTTGAGAAGAATTTAAATCGAGGCTACAATCGGGAAACGCCTGTTATCATGCAATAAAGAGGGTTATCTCATCAAAATTATTATAAAAGGGAATCAAAATTAAAATATATAAAACAATTATTTTGTCTGTATTATATGGGTGTGAGACATGGTCTATGATCTTAAGAGATAAGAGAGGATTTAGAGTATTTGAGAATAGGATTCTTCCCAGCATTTATGGGCCAAAGAAAGATGAGGACACCAAGGAATGACGTAAGAGAAATGGAACAGGGGCTCAGGATAAGGACACTTGGAGAAATGTGGTTGTAGCTGCCAAGAACTTTCGAGTACCGTTGAGCCACATAGATAGATAGATATAACATATTCAATAATAATATATATAATTAATTTACTGATTAAATTAAAATATATTTTAAATAATCACACAATAAGAAATGAATGTTTTATGTTATACACTGATTGAAACAAAATGGATGGAAACCTTTTACTACTTTCAACCAAATACTATGTACCACTCGGGGGTACAGGGGGCGGAGCCCCCGTCTAGGTGTGAAGAGCGACGAAGGAGCTCTGAGCAGCTAGTATATATTAAATTTGACAGTAATCAAGTGGCCCGCAAAAAGTTTAAGCTACCAATAAAACTATTGTACTATTAAGCTTGGCCGGCCGCACAAATCTGTTCAGCGAGCTGCTGGAAGTTTACTTACGATTTTAAGAAATTTAATTGATTTCATTTTATTATTTTTTTTAAATATATTATAACTTCTTCATTCATTCATTAATAATTTATAATTAATTAATTAATAATAATAATAATTTTTATGGAAAGAAAAATATATTACATTATTAAATAATTATCTTATTATATTTTGTTGAAATTTTAAATAGAATGGTCATTTTCAAATCCACGTGTCGTGAATCCATGTCAACTGCACCGCAATAGATTTAGATTGACGTGTATCCACGTCGAACTTAGTGAAAAGGTTAATTATATAGATTAGAAAAATACGTTTTAGTTGATTTTATAATAAAAAAAAATATAATTTGATTTCTAGTTCAATTAAGAAATATAAAAAGTTTAAAAATTATTTTATTATATTTATCAAAATTTTGTTGCATCCCTATAAATTTTGGGGATATTCATTTTTGCAGATTTAAATAAAAGAAAATGTGGTAACAAGTTAAAAAATATGGAATATCCAATTGATAATTTTAGCACTAGTAACTAATAATAGTCGTTAATAATAACCAATAAAATTCAAAAATAATATTTATTTTTTTTACTGTCAAATCAAAATTAACAATTAATAGTATACCCTTCACTACGAAATTAGATTTTGTTCGAAATGAAAAAAATACATAAAATATAATTTATTTTTTGCAAAGTTTATTATAATTCATCAAAATACACAATAATTTAATAATTTATTATCTTTAAAAATAAAACAATTTTCAAAGTTGATTTATATTTGGTATAGGATTTTGAATTCAACAATTTTTTTAGAATACTAGAACAGGTCAATAAGTCCGTAACTTGAATTTCCCGTATCTTAAATGAAATCGCAACACTGCTCCTGTCACCAGGCAACTATCAGCTGACCCCTGTTGAAATTTAAACCAGCTTTTGTTTGACATCCATTATTAGCAGACTACCTCGTGATTGGAGAAGAAAATGGAAAAAGTGAATTTCCATGAAACTCCATGAATTGGGATAGGAATTGCTCCTTCATCCACCCTATTCTTCGGATTTAGCCCCGTGTGAACATTTCTTCTGAACTTGAAGAAATGGCTCGACGGAAAGAGATGAAATTATCTCCCAAACAAATACCTATTTTGATATCCCCGACAAATCTTATTTTTTGGAAGAAATATAAAAATTAGACAAATGTTAGAATAATTTATCCAAAACCTGTTTCATTGGAAAAGTCACGAACTTATTGACCTGCCCTCGTATCTATGTCCCTATTTATATATATACTTGAAATGTAACCTACATTTTGTCAATATCTTTATTATGTATCATAATAAAATTACTAATCAATGGAAATTTTATTTCTTCAAAGTGCTCATGAATCATGCGTTTTTGATTCACGTTGCACTGAAAATATTTCATAATAATGAGGTTACCCTTTTTTCGGCCTCTTTTATCCTTTGATTTTGGTTTATTTTAAATTTGGCATACCAAAATAATCTTTTCTTCTAGTTGGAAAGCCTTGGCTGGCGGTCTCTTCTTATAAATCGTCTCATTCAGTCCACGGGACGTAAAATAAATAATAAATAATCGGAATGCCCTTGCCTCGTTGCCCTCTCGCTCGCTCCTGTTGGCTCGCGCCAGGCTAAAGAAAAACTACAACATGGAATTATAGGCCTTCGAAATGAAATAAGGTATAATTTTTGGGCAAAGGTCTCAAGGCACGAGCCCCGAGGCGGCGACGGCTGGCGGCAGTCCAGGGGCTCCGCCCCCCTTCCCCCCAAAACATCACCTGACTTAGAAAATCCCATCCGATCAAGGAAAAGGAAAAAAAAATCTTGGCTGGAATTAAAATCACTGGAGGGCACTTAACGCGTGCTTGACTTGTAACAAACGATCCACTGGGCATTCCAGAACGACTCCGGGCTGGAAATGTTCTCAATTAAAAAAAAAAGAAGCCAGGTAGAGCCGGGGGGCCCCCGGGGGCGTCAAGCGCTGGCTCTGGGGTGATTAGATTTGGAAGATTATATCTATATATTTAACAACCACTTGGCCCTCGAGAATAAGATTGTTTCTAATGAATAACACCTGAAAGGCACCAATAAAAGCCTTAAATGATATTAATTGAAACTTCTAGCTAAAATATTGTCAACCTCGAAAAGTTCTATAAATCTTTATATTCATTAACATTCAGTATATATATATATATAATCGAGTTAAAAAATAAGGCAAAAGGATCTCATTAAAAGGATTTATTTTCGATCATCAGACACACATAAAAAAATCGAACATTTATCTTCAAATTTTTATTCCTTTTCAATTTATAAAAAATAGAAAATATTTAATTTATTTATTAATTCTTTTATTGAATTTAAATGTAAAAATTGTATAACAATATTTTGAAGTTATGTTTCAAGATTAAATAGATATATATATATATATATATATAAATATAAATATATATACGGTCTGTCGCAAAAGTAAGGGGACAGGTACTATAATTTTACTCAGGTGTTATCTGCACTCTGTACTAAACGTGTAAACCAGTGATTCCCAAACTGTGTAAAACGTTTTCTGGACTAAGCTTTTGAACATTTCGTACTTTTTTTAAAAAATTTTATCAATTTGCTTAAAAAAAAGGTAAACCGTTTGTTCCGGTTTGGTGTTTTCGAAATATGTTCACCCTAATTTTAGGAGCCGCGGGAAAAATCCGAAAAGATTGGGAACCTCTGGTGTAAACAATTCAAATCATTCACGAAAGTTCCACTTTTCTCGTGTTTTTAAGTTTTTTACAATTCTCTTTTTTCTGAACCAACTTTTCTCTCCTCGTCATCAAAAACACACAAGTGCAGAATTGTGAAGGAATTCCTTGGAGAAAGGGCGCTTTGTTGGAACACCCCCATACTCGCCGGATTTGACATCGGCTGATTTTTGGCTGTTTTCAAAATTGAAATTGTCGAAAGCATTTTGGAACCGTGAAAGAGATCCAAAACACGGTGACCGGGGTCCTAGACACCATCCCAAAAATGAGTTCCAGAGTTGCTTTGAATCGTTTTACAGACGGTTACAACACTATTCATAGAGAATGAGTTGATTTTGAATAAAAACAAAATAAATGTTGTTTTGGTACTCGTACTCGCTTATTTTAATTCAGTCCCCTTACTTTTGCGACAGGCTGTGTATATATTGATGAAGTTTCAAAAGATAAAATAATAAATTAATAAAATTAATTAACTATAATATTTCATTTTGAACATAAAATAAAATAAAAAAACTATTTCGAGTGAATTTTCAACATTTTTTTTTAAATATATTGATTAAAACACAATTAGAGAGATTTTAAAAATATTTCATTTAGATATAAAAAACAAGTAGAAAATATGTTGTTTTTCCTTGGAGTTTTTTTTATAATAATTTTAAAACACAGAAGAATCGTTATAGTGTTAAGTCTCGTGATATTAAATATAAATATATATATATATATAAGTATAAAAAAATTCAAGCCATAATTACAACTTCTTATTAAGTTAAAGCTGAGAGAGAAGAAAATAAAAAGGGATAATTAATAAGAGTTGGAAAAATGTGTATTTTTTTCCTTCTCCCTCGGTGAAATTGGAATTGGTTAACTCAAGAGAGAGATGTTAAACCCTCATGACAGGTGTTCGTTTTAATAACGATAAGGAATGGTATTTGAATAATATTAAAATAAGTTTTAATCAGAGATGTTTCTTTTTTTATGTTTTTTTGTTGTTGTTTTTATGATGAAATCAAGTGAACTGGGAGCAAGGTGATGCTTACCCAGCGTGGAGAACCATATAGAAGAGGAAGCGCCAGAGCTCGAGCCTTTTGTCGGGCCGATAGATGAAAACACTGTCAATCGGAACAGGCCCTGAAGGATTCATCTCTCCTGTTGTGTAGGTGTAGTAGGTGAAGAAGCCCAACTGAAAAATCACAAATCAAACAAATCGAATTAATAATTTATTTATTTATTTAAGCATGTTTATGATACATTTTTAATATTTAAAATAAATAAATTATTTAAAATAAAAAAAAAATAAAAACAATTATTTATCAGGCCCGTTTTTTTCCCTTTCCCATTTCTTTTCAAATTTCTCTTCTTCTGGCAGTTCTTCCCCACTCGTTTCCCGCTAATTTCTTAATATCGTCTTGTACAGAGATGGTACGAATTAATAATACAATTCAATAAATAAATTAAATAAAAATAATTTTAATCTTTACATTGTGGTTGTATAGTATAACAACTGTGACCAAACCCTGGCTCACATGGGACTCTTTTTGAGTTTATTGTGTCTCAATTAAAAAATTTATAGTCATGTCACAAAATAAACAAAAAAGGTAAAAAAATTTTCCGATTTGGCTCATATATTTTCGATTTTTCAATATGGCTCTAATTATCACCAAGTGTGGCCATCCCAGTACTATAATATTATAAGGAAAGTAAATTTATCTTAAAAAGAAAAATTGAAAAAACTTGTATCCATTACATACATAATTATGGACACTAACTCTTAGTAACCTATGATAAAAAAAGATTGGGGGAAATTAAGAGAAGATAACAATAAAATATACGTAATGAAGAGGTTGAGAATAAAGAAATCAGAAGCGCTAGAAGGGTGAAAAAACTACTTTCCAAATACTGCGAATATTATAAGTAAAATAAAGAGTAGTATGAGATTTTTATTTTTAAATTAACCAAGATATAACGTTTTCTGTGATATGATCAGGACGAGTTCGGTATGACAATGAGTTTGAGAGTTTATAAATATTCTTAAGAAATTCCTAAATAACAAAAAAATAAATAAATAAAAAAAATTATAATGATAGAAGTTCTAGTCAAATTATAATTTTTCTTAATTTTTTTTCAAATCACACCTTCCTTATCTGAAAAATAAAAATAAAAGACTATTGAATTTTAAATATTTGGAATAAATAGAACAAAAACATCGAACTAATGGCAAAAGTGTATATTTTGAGTTTTGGGCGGAGGCAGTTCCTCTTTTTCTCTTATTACTTAAATCGACAGGTATTCAGTCAATCCATCGACTAGTCTAGTGGAGTGATGTTCGTTTGCTACGCTCCAGAAATTCCATTTGAAAGTTGAATATTTCAAATAAAATAATCCAAAAGATATTGTTTATGCGCGTTGTAGACCGTGGCGCATCGCCGTTGCATAAACAGCCGGCCTCCCGTTACGCCAATGCACTCCTCTCCCCTTTCTCTTAGATCGCCTTCCAGAATTCAATTCCAGTATTTTTTGTCTAACTATCCTCTCTCATACTGATTTTATATAAATTACCTACTAATATTTCTTCCTTTATAACTTTATATCAATTGCGTTATATAATATATGTACATTTTTTTTGTTTTTTTTAAATAATTTATAAAAACACATTTCAAGGGATAATATATTTTTTAAAAGATTTTTAAACTCTATTATCACGATTTTTTAAATTCATATTTTTTATTTTATGAATTTTCTATAATCTAAGTTGATAATCCTATTTTTTTAATTTATAGTACACTTGTGAATAATTGCTTATTTTATTTTATTATCTACTTGTAAACTTTAAAAACATATTCTTCAAATATCAAGTAAGATATAAATCAATGTTTATCAGTGGACCTTATACTTATATTTGAAAAGTTTTACTGGCGTTAATCTCACTAGGAGATATAATAGAATCTATTAAAAAAATTCATCATTATGAAATTGAATGAATACATTTTCACCAATTAATCAATTTTGCAATAGATTTGATAATTTATTCATATTCCCAATGATAAATTGGCAAAAATTAGATGAAAGTTACAAAATTCGGTTTAAGACAAAGAATAAGTTAGAAAAATGTTGAAATAGGAAAAAAAAACAAACAATGGTTCTTAAAATTTATTTTATAAAATGGTTTATTTTTAAATTAATTTTTATAATTTTCGATATATGTTCCAAATATCATTTACGTTTTGATTTTAAGCCTTAAAACAAAGTTAAAAAAATTATTTGCAAGATTCTATAAGAAAATATTAGAAGTGGAAATAAAGAGCGTACTTATATAATTATATATTAGAAATGTTATTCAAATTTTAATTAAAAAAAAAAAAAATTGTAAATTACCTAAAAATAAATAAAAACCATTTAATATTTTATTATTTGATAAAAAAAAGGAAAATAAATTAACAAAATAAGATTAAGAAGTTGTATTTTTTAGGTTAAAAGCAGATTTTTAAATTGTTTGGCTTCAGGCGGGATCCCTTTTGGTGGTTATAAAAAAAACGGTAATATATTTTGTTTTCCAATTTAATCAGTCTTTTGGATTGGTAGAGTTAATCTATGGTTTGTTTTTAATGAATGTTTCAAAGTATAAGCAACTTGTTTAAAATTTACACTTATAATGATGAAAATTTAGTTAATATATAAATGAGTTTAAATAGACATTTCAAATTAAAATTTATGAGAAGAGTTACAATTTTATATGTTGTTTAATAATTTTTTTTTTCGATGTTTATGATGACAAAATCACTCATCTGCTTTTTCACTAGGGAAAAAAAATTAAGAGATGTAAATTTCAAATAAATAATTATTATGTATATCTACTTTGATATTTTCCTTTTTATATTATTTTTAAAATAAACTTTTTTTTTAATGTTTACTAAAAATAAGGAAATGTTAACGAAAAAAAAACAGTTTCAATTTCCAAATAAATAATTCTATTTCTAAACTTCCCCCTGTCTTGTCATGGTTTAGTTGGGATTAACATAAATTCAGAAAAGAATTTCCGACTCATCAACGAGGTAAATTAAAATATTTCTCTTTTAAAAGTTCTAAAATTAGTCAGAAAATGAACCTTCCCCAATGAAAATCCATGAATAGGTGTGGGGTTGCATGGTATACACGTGTTGGACATTAAGGCCAACTGCCCTCGGAGAAATGTGGAAACTCAACCCCCTGGATACAATTTGACACGTGCCCTCGAGTTTTGGAGTAGAACTGGTCTGGAGGGTGACACCAAAATAAGGGAGACAGTTCCCGTTGCCATGGTAATCCGGAAATGGGAAACCACACCGAGGAAGCAGGCAAAGTTCACTTGTTCACCCATTTCTTCTTCATCTCTTTCTTTTTAAGTTATTACAACACAAGAGGGAATTAAAACATGACATATATATTGAATAATTGAAGAGAAAGCTTTTTTCAGAAGGTTCCATTAATTAATTTAATTAATTAATTAATTAAGTTAATATTCTATCAAATAGAAAACTAAATAAAATATTTCCTTTCATTGTTTTTGGCATAATAATTGGCATAAATATAGTCATGTCCATTTAAATAATTATTTATTTATTTCTATAAAAATGATTGTCGACTCTTTAAGCTTTTTTATTCATAGTTATAAATTTATTTATGTATTTTTTTAAATAATTACTAAAATTATCAAATTTTAGTTAAAACCTATTCTCAGAAATCCTATCAATTTGTATTTACATGATCTGTTTGAAATTTTATATATGTAGAAATACTTTTACATTCATTAACATCTAATTCTAAGGAATAAATGATAGAATAACTTAAAAAATTTTATTTATCAAATAACTTTTTAAGATTAAAAAAAAAATCATAAAATTATTTAATATATAAAAATATTTCGAAAATAATTGAATCAACAATTTATCAACAGAGAAATATAAAGAAAAGTTTTTAAATTTATTGTTCAATTTTATTTATTTTTTATATAAAGGTCAAATTTACATTGTCCACCTATACAATAATTTTCTATTATATATATATATGATAAATAAATTTTGAAAAAATTTAATTCACTTTAATGCCTGGTGATCAAATTATTTTCATTTGACAAAAAATGCATTATTTGCTTCAGTGAATTTTGAAAGGCTGTCACTCATTAATCTGCATACCAAATGTAATTAATCTTGTTGTATGAAGAGGCCGCTAACATTGAACAACAGTAACAATAGTATCCCAACCAAATGCAATTGGTTTAGGCCATTTTTTTTTTATTCCGTTTAGCTTATAATTTTTAAGATAATCGAGGACATTAATCAAATATAATTCCATTGTGAATGTTAATGAGTGGAGAGATCATTGGGAATCAAATTAAAATGAATGACAATATATAATATTAATATATGAAACAAACATTGAAAAGTTATTGTATTTTTTTCTGTTAAAAAAGTATTTCTGGATTAGATTTGTTGGGAATGTTGGATGGATCTGTTGTGGAAAATATGGCACATGTTGCCTTCAGGCGAGAGCTATTTTTCTATCCTTTTAAAAAAACATTGTGAATTTCTTGTTATTGTTACGGAGGGTGTGCAACGAACCAATTATTATTATTATTACAATTTTATATACAGAAACTTCCACATAAATTACCACATTGCATGTACAATTCTTTTTAAGTGAATGTAAAATTACCTATTAAAAAATAATCTAAAATAAACATTTTATAATTGAATGTTCACATTAGACTGAAAAATGAAAGAAAGAACGATGATTCTAAATTCAGTAAAAGAGAATAAAAGAAGAATTCTTAATTACAGTTATATATTTTTATAAATAAGGTAATAATAAAAGTGTTACTCAATGAAACGTAAAAAAACGCCTAAAATGTAGATAACTACAATACATCTCATCAAATTAAAAAACATAATTAATTCTGTAAATTTTAAATTATCAAATATGAAATCTTCTAAATCAGTGGTGAGCAACCCGTGGGTGGCGAGAAAAATTTTCAATGTCGCCAAAGTTGAAGAACATTATAGCAGGGGTCGGCAACCAGGTGCCCGCGAAGTCATTTTCAAGTGCCCACATTCAAATTTCTAAGTATTAAATTATTACTAAAAAAAAAGGTAAAATATTTTTGCGATCAGGCTCTTAAACATTTGCGATTTTTCAATATGGCTCTAAATGTAAGTGTGTGCCCACCCCTATTATATTATTTCAGAAATGTGCCCGACTATTGAAAAAGGTTACCCACCCCTGCTTTTTATAACAATATAAAAAAAAACCTTTAATAAAAGGAAATTTCAAAAATAGTTTCATTTTAACTATGTGTGTTGACGATTAAAAAAAATCTCTACTATCTATTCAGGGGTCGCGACAAATTTTTTCAAAAAATGGGAGCCGCAATAAAGTTGGTTCTAAATCTACTAATTTCTTTTAATATATTATTAAATAAATACAATGTAGTTTATAATTTTTTTGTTTTAATTTTTAAAAAATTTTCACAATCTTGTTATATCATATAAATTTCCCATTATATTTAGAATAAATATTAAAGCCCTTATTATTTATATGGATCAAATGGTAAACAAGAAGTAGCGAATTATGTTTTTGACAGCTAGTTATGATTACGTTTAATTCAACAGAGTTATTCTTCGAATATTCTGTATAAGATTTATGATAAGTTGTAGCTTTCTATCTTAAATAGAAATGACTTTCGATATATATATAATAGATATAATAAACAATTGTATTCCAAAACGAATTTGCTTTTTATGATTATTTTAATTTTATAGCCTCTTATCAATAGATAAAAAAAACAATGCTACCAATTACAATAAAGAAAAAAAATATGTAAATGATTTTCCTTATTATTTAGAACCCATAGTTGTAAAATTTAATTGATACTAAATATAACTAAAATGTGATTACAAATTTTTCTTAATTTTCAAGTTAATTTGAAAATGATTTAAAAATTTTTTAAGTGAATCATTGAACAAATTATGCGTATATAAAATAAAAAAAATATTGATTTTTTAAGGAAAATATATTAAAATTTAATTATTTTTAATGTAACTTTAATAAAATAATTTTCAATTTATATTTTTTTTTTGTTTCCAAAAAAAAGAAAAAAAATTATTGAAAATTGAAAAAAAAAAAAAAATGTCTACTTTGTAAAATGAATGAATTTTATAGTATATAAAACGAGAAATGAATTGCATAATTTAATTCCCTCCTGAGGGAATAAATTCAATCATACTTATATTTTAAAATAAATAAAATGGGAACAATCATTTAATCTTATTCATGTTTATTTGTTTTGTTTTTTTTTTAGAACTTAATTTTACTCATCCAAAAAATTTAATGAAAAAAAAACACCGATTAAGAGATATAAAAGTGAATGAAAAAAAAAAAATCATCAATATTCGAAACCGGAAATAGTGCTGAGCAAGAGAATCTTGCATAAAAGAAAGCTTTCCGTTCTGCAACCGGAACCGGCAAAAATGTTTCACCATTGAAGAGTATTTATTCGAAAATGAGGTAAATGGCCGCCTTTTATCCTGTGTATCAATGCAATATTTTCATAGAAATTGGAATAGATGTATCGTTATTTTTTTTTTTAGATTGGTCAATGAAGAATGAATGACTGGGTGGCGGGTGGCAGTGATGAACCCGGGTCTGTTTGATTGAGAAACAAACCCACGTATAGAACCCATTCATCTCACTTGTCACTTTTTGTTTATTTATAGAAATAGAAGTCCAAATAGAATAGAGAGAGAATTTTTCACAGGATTGTCATCTCTGATTTGCATATCAAATCAAGTTTTTGATTTATTTAAAAAAAAAAAGATACTTGTGAGGATTACGAAAATATTTGATGCAATTTTTTTCCATTTATATCAAGAATGAATTTATATATTTATTTTTATAATTAAAACAAATCATTCTTTTCAAATGCCTAAAAAAAATCGAAATGAATTGTTTATTTATTTTTTTATTCATTTATCTTGTTTTATATATGAATTAAATAATTAAAAATGACGTAAATATGATTTATAGAACGGCATGTCTTGGAATAATGATTTTAATATTTATACATCCAAAATGTCTTTATATATATCTTATCTTATTATACAAGTAAAAATTGTATATATATTTGAATTTTTGAAATATTAAATATTAAGGATTTTTTTGAAATTCGCCCAATAGATAATTTTTATAAAGATAAATCAATCTTTATTGGTTTCAGCTTCGGGAGAAATCATCTTTGTTAGTTTTTTCTCAGTAAAAAATAAGAATTTTAATTATAAAAAATGGCGTTCCTTAAATACAAAATATTATAAATAAAATAAAATAAAAAAATTTATTTTAATAATATTTTGTAATCAAATTACGAAATATATATTATGTTATATCCACAGGCCATACTTTTCTGTCTTTCACTGTATTAATACGTATGTTTTATGACTTTTTTTTAAATTTATGTTCTTTTAAATTATTTGAAATTATGCTTTGTCGTTTGTCGTTTATTTATTTTAAAAGTACCGAGTGGCGTCTAGGTACTAATATAATTATATATATATATATATATATATATATATATAATTATTTTACCAGTTGTATTATTGGATGTGAGGTGTGGGTGAAAGTAGCTCAGGACAGGGACGTTTGGAATAATATGGTTGCCGCGACCATTAACTTTCGAGTTCCAAAGAAATACAGAGCTAGATAGATAGATTAATTAATTGATATATAAATTATTGGACTTTAAGAAGTATGTATAGATATTACTATCAAAAAAATATCTAATTGGTTAATTATTTATTTTATTACTAAAAAAATAATAAATTTTTTAACTAAGTAAATAATATAGTATATTTGATTAATTTCTAAAATAAGAAAGAACTTTTATCTGCGAAAGTTGTACTTTTGTGATTGTGGTGGAGGGTATTCCAATTCTAGAATTATCCCTTTCAACCAAAGATTAATTATTTTTGGTATAAAAAATAAAACTGTGACGGGCGACGCGGCGGCTTTGAGTTTAAGAAAGGATGCTTTTTTATAATTTAGAAATTTGAAATTAATTAATTTTTAAACACTGAATGAAATAATTCAAATTATACTGTATATATTACTAATTTATTTATTGATTAAACTTCGATTAATTAATGAAGGTGTGAGTAAATAATCTTCTATTATCTAGACCAGGGGTGGGGAATCAGGTTGCCCTCAAAGCCATTTTCAAGTGCCCGCATTCAAATTAATAAGTATAATATTAATTTAAAGTCATGCCACAAAAAAAGGTAACATTTTCCATTTTTTAATATGGCTCTAAAAAAGAAAAATAAAAAAAAATGTAAAATGTTTTTGCGATCAGGCTCTTAAACATTTGCGATTTTTCAATATGGCTCTAATTGTAAGTATCACCAAGTATGCCCATCCCTTTTCATAAATGTGCCCGACTATTGAAAAAGATCTAGACAATATCATCAATTATGTTAGCATCTTTTTATTCAGATACTTCAATTCAAAAATTAAGCAAAAATGGAAAAAAATAAACATGCTTAAGAAAACGATAAATTTAAATTATAACTATATGATGAAAAAAGAGGGAGTGAAATAAAAATTCAATTGGCTGCAAGTTGATGCATTTAATAGGTTGAAAATCATTCATTTATATTATAGGTATATTTATGGTATGTAATTTTATTTCCATAGAATATAGATGAAGAACGAAGAAGAAAAAAACGAAACAAAGCCCAACACATAACATTTGAAAGATTAAATGTTTCGGTCATTACGTAATAAATAATCTTGAAACATTTTCATCAGGAGGCATACTTGTTTTCTCATCCCCTTAAATACTGCACCTGCTGCGCCACACAAGTTGGTTGGTTGGTCTTCCTCCCCACCCCACTCAACCCCTCCCCCGC
Organism: Labia minor; assembly: GCA_963082975.1. Lineage (NCBI taxonomy): Eukaryota > Metazoa > Arthropoda > Insecta > Dermaptera > Spongiphoridae > Labia > Labia minor. Next base: position 35,084,399 of record OY720345.1, read on the forward strand.
AACTCTCACTCTTTCTGGCCGGCTTAACTTTTCCAGTGTCATTTTTAATGGAAGTCTTCGAACAACTCGTTTTCTGACAGCTATAAATCATTTTCTACAAGATCATAAGCTTCTCTTCTTCAGGTTGCCGCTCACTAAGCCAACTATTATTATTATTATCTATATTTGTAGACCCATAAAATAAAAGTATATATATATATATATATATATATATATATATATATTCAACTATAATTTATTCTCATGATGAAATGTTGACTTAGGCCGATTTGCTTTCTACTTTTTCAGATTAGGAAGTTGAAAAAAAAACGCTCCCATTTTATTCATTATAATAATATTAATATTAAGGAAATTTATAAATAGAAATTCAAACAATAAAGCTTTTTATATATCCATACTTAAATATAATTACATATTTCTATATAATTGTATATGGAGGTATACTTTATATGAACAAATATAAATATATATATTATATTTGTTCATATCAAAGATCTTGACTTCTTAAAAATTGGAAAATTTAAATAAATTATTTTACTTTTCAGAACAAAAATAAATATTTTTATAATCAATATTAGTTTATATCTTAATTATACAAATACAATACCTAACTTATTTCAATTTAAAAATGATATATAAATATATATATATATAAAAGTTTATAAAAATTTTAAAAAGAATAAATTTATTAAAATTTTCCAATCTTTCTGCAGTCAAGATGTTTGGTATTATGACAAATCTCTAATGCCATGTAGAATATTAAAATTTAATATTTGATTTTAAATAATACAAGATAATACAAAAATAAGAAAATAAATATATTAATATTGTAAATTTAAAGATATTTCCAGGATAAGATAAGTACCTGGAATTTATATCAACCGGAATTCTTGCTTACTGATGCTAACTATAGAAAATTATTAATATAATTTTTAATAAAAACTATGATAGGTTTATTTTTTTACTATCTCGCCAGATCATTTTCACTAAAGTTGAGAAGAATGTCTGTGTGTCTGTGTGTATGTGTGTATGTATATAGACAAGATTACGCAAAAACGGTTTGAGCTAGAATCATGAAATTTGATATACGGGCATTATTCAAAATTCGTAGTTTTCAATCAACTTTTGAGAAATGTAGCTCAACCTGAACGTTTTCATTTTTATTCCTCTAAACTGACCGTAAAAATAAAGATATATGTTTGATATATTTTCATATGATTAAAATTTGTATAAAACTGCTATAAATAGAATTTCAGCTTGATTGGATCGCTGAAAGTACCGGAATTAAATTTTTAACATGTTGACTGGCAATATATAGAAAAGTTTTTGGAAAACTTTGATAAAATAGTAATTTTTTTACTTGCATAAATAAGCAAAATAGAATTAAATTTATTTTAATTTTAGCTTTGTATAAATTATAAATATATATATAAAAAAAAAGAAAAAAATTATATTCTTCCATTGACAATCAAATTATTTTATTTACTAGAACAGAACTAATTTTGGAATAAATTGCTAGGTAATTTGCAAATATAAATATAGGATCTAAATCTAAGTATATATATTTTTGACGAAGCATATCTGATATTCCCAGCCACCCACAAACAGATACTGTTTATTTCATTAATCAATTTAATTTATAAATCTTTTATATCATGTTTATTAACCCGATTTTTATTAATGATCCTGTCATTAAATCCGTTATAGCATTAATATCTTAATCAAATATATCTATGATATCTATTCAGATAAATTGTGCATCAACATAAGTTCAGGGTGGTCATCCCCCACACCGTGATCCTGATTACATCCCAGGATTAATAAATTAGATTAATGTAGCAAACATTCTCCTAGAGTGGAATACATCAAAGCGAGTAAATGAAATTGCCTCTTTAATTCTCTGCTTGTCTTTAGTTGTGAAACTGATCCATTAAAACACGAATGGATCTTTGGTCAGTCTTTCGCACACTGATGGAATATCTTCATTTACACGTTCTCCTATAAATCAACATGGCAATTCAAGATTCGAATCCCTCGGGGTTTCTCTTTAATACGATACGTTAACAGATAAGCTTTACCTTAATTAGATGACAAATTGTTCCAGAGAGATAAATTCAAATTTTGATAGGGATTTTGATAAATATTCCATGATTTAAAATAACCTAGATACGATATAATTATAAAATATGTTTGTCGCTTGAATTTTCTTTCACTTCCGTTGAGTAGTTCATTTCAACAAGGGTTGTTTAGTTTAGAAGGTGAGAAGAGAGAATAGTGTATGTTGAGAAAGAGAGGGGGAGGGTGGCCCACCTGGCGGGTTTTGCTAGTTACTGAGGTCTATGCCTGACCTGAGACTGATAACGCATCCGATTCTGTTAAATTCCACTAAGGAGAAGTTGAAGTATGGGGAAAAGGTCGGAGAGACGATTGGTTCATTTCCGCACACAAACTCACAAATACACACTTACTCTCATATACACACATGCTATATATATATATATATATATATATATATATATATTTAACTGAAAGCCCTAGAATAGTAAATCGATTGATATTACAGAAAATCGAGCTTTTAAACAAAGAAGGAGGTGTGGAGGGGGAAGGTACCAAAAAAGAATTGGTGCCTAATCTAAAAATTCTCTTTACTTTTCTCATAAGCATGTTTATTTAATTCCCCCCCCCTCCCACCACCCCACGTGAAGACGAAGGAGTGTTTTGGGAAAAGTAAATAATCGAGAACTTGAAAATTTTTTTCTATTTTTTTTTTTTCTTTAAATTAATTATCCCCCCCTCCTCTATTTTTTTCATTTCACCCAGATTTCAGGTTCATTGATTCAATTCGTAGTCACTTCTTTGAAACGAAACCGATTCACATTTCGAGAATGAACATAAAGAAAGGAAATTCTATTGAAACGTGGAAAAAATAACACATTCACACAGATGAGTCTGATGCGGTAGATCTTATTGAATAATGTGGATGGATGGAAGTTTTAACATAAATCGAACTTTTTGAAAAATGCATTGCTATTAAGCCGCCAAGTCACTGTACATCAATAGAACAAGATATATAAAAAAAAAAAATTTAGGCAGGCAAGCACCTGTTGTTTAACTCAAACTTAATTTACTATGAAGGTCAATTTAATGCAAAAAATAATAATACAGTCGGTGGTTTAGAGAATTTATAATTAGTCAAAACATCTGCTGAACATAAAAAAAAAATATTAAAATTAATAATTCCCATTTAATTGATTCCCAAGACAAAATTTGATCATGTTTTAATAGAACATAATATAAATTGATAACAGTGTGTTTTTATAATTGTATAATTTAATTCTTGTTTTTAAATAGAATAAAATATTAAATGTAATATACAGAACTTATAAATGCCTACTATTCTATTAAAATAAAATAAAAAAAACCAAAGAATATCCTCATATTTATTGTAATTAAAAAAAAAAATATTTTAGTAAGAATCATTTTTTTCTGGGTAAAAAAAAGCTAAATTAAAATTAATATTTTTTAGATTAATTTATCAATAAATAGAGATTTTTAAATTTTTAATAACAAAAGTTCAAAATTAAATATATATATATATATATATAAATTTTTCTTTTTAATATTCAAATAAACACGAGTTATAATTGTACAACTAAGTAAGTTGTAATTCAACATTCATTTTTTTTAAGGAAGTACTAACTAAATCCGTTATAAGTTATGCTAAAATATGAACAATAAATAATGAATTTTATTTATTTAAAATAATATCAAATGATGAGGTAATTCCTATAAATGACACTCAAACACCATCACCGATAAGACTGAACAGTCGAGTCAATAGGAGCTCCTTCAGTATAGGCAACCAGCACAACATTGTGCCAAATTTCAACATTTATTTGAAATAGTTTCCTATTTTAATAATAAGAAATAATTGATATTCTGCTAATGTATAATCTATATATATATATATATATATATATATATATATATATATACATAGATTTCAAAGTAATATCTTAAAACAGTGAACTAATAAATAATAAATATAAAAATATTATAATAACATTTCAAAAAAATCTGGAGTGTCTCCACTCGACTATCTCGCAAGTTGAATTTACTAAATAACGTATATTATATTTAAATTAAATTTAATTAATTATAAATTAAAAATTAAAATTAATAAATAATATTTATTAAACCAGCGCAGGTTTGGCTCTTTTTGTTGATGGCACCATGTCACGTACTGGCGCGTGATTTGCAGTGTTATAAAATTAATTCCGGTACTTTCAGCGATTTAATCAAGTTGAAATTCTATATAAAGCAGTTTTATACAATTTTTAATCATGTGAAAAATTATTAAACATATATCTTTATTTTTACGGTCAGTTTAGAGGAAAAAAAATCAAAGCGTGGTAGGTAATGATCCACTTCCGGTTGAGCTACATTTTACCAAAGTTGATAGAAAACTACGAACTATGAATAATACCCATGTATTATTTCATGATTCTAGTTCAAACCGTTTTTGCGTAATCTTCTCTACATATACACATACAAACATACAGATATTTTTCTCAACCTTAGTGAAAATGACTCATCTAGACATCAAAAATTTTCGTGATCACAAAAAGTGTATTAATAGATTTGTTCTCTGTTGGTAGTGTCAAATATATGAATTCTTTTTTATTTGACATTTAAAGTTGTTTTCTACTCCCCTGATTAAATTACAAGATCGCCATAGGCATAATGAGCAACAAGTTTATTTATAAAGACAACAAATTATTATTATTATTATTATTATAGTAAAATATTATTAAATACCTATAATATTGTGTGTAAGTCTATATCATCCCAAAGGAAAAATAGCATACCTATAAATATTGTTTGTTTTATTTTATAAAAAAATAATAATTAAATCTACTCGTATTGCAGAAAGTTACAATCGTATTTATTATCTCTCGATGTATATTTAAAGGCAATCGAATGAAAATCCATTTATTGAGAACGAGATTGGTATATACTTGAAACTAGGACTATTTCCGGTGCCGTTCTAGGAGAGATATTTGTAACTTGACATTCCCATTTAGCCCAGAGATTTGTACTGGAGTTTGCTTAAGTCACTCAGGCTTTCAGCTTTCATTCAAAAGCCAATTGGATATGTCAAAAGGAGATTAGAGTCTCTAATCGAATAAACAAGAATTGGAAATGAATTCGACGTTTATTTGGTGGCAATATGCATTTCCAATTACCAATATCTATTATACCTCTGATCATCGAGGTATATATAATAAAACAAACACAATAACCGTATTAAATTAAAAAAAAAATTAATAATAATAATAATTCCATCTCTCTGTTTTAGAAGAATGGATAAATAATTTGTGAAAATTAAATTTACTTGATCCAGGGGCTTTTATAGAATGAATAATAAATTATTATTCCCCCGTTCACGCAAATATTAATTAAAAGAGATGATCATACATGTCATACTTATTATTTAGCGATCTTTGTTGGTATTTTTTTTTTAATCAGATTTGATTGAAAATCATCAATCGTTCATCAGTGAACAGATGCATTCCTGTAGAAAATTGGTGAATAGCTTGATTGATACAAACCAAGCTCAGCATATATTTAGAATGTTGAATAAAATCAGAATATAAAAATAAATAAATAAATAAATAAAATTGAACATTGTATGTTATTGATTATATATATATATATATATATGAATTTATAAATATTGTTACAAACCATCCAGAAAATAAGTATTTATAATTTAATTATATATATAAGCCATAATCATTCTATGTGTTATCATTCATCATCTCCTTTTCAACTAACCACATAAGTTGCCCCCAATTACACACTAGGTAGAGTCTTCCTTTGAGTGGGTCTTTAAAAAAAAATATTCTATAAATGGTAATTTGATTTTTATGTATTTTTAAAAAAATGTTAATTGAATACTAGATTTCGTATTATATATATATATATATATATATATATATATATATATATATATTTGCCTAGATTTCATTCTTTTAATCCAATATCTTCTTGGTATTTGAATTTACTGGTAAATTAGTTCTTATTAATATATTTATCGATAATTACTATTTTTCAATATTATGTATTAATATAAACTATTATATTATATAATATATATTTTTATAAAATAAATAATATATAAGTACAATTATTAAAATAAAATATTTAATTAAATATTAAATTATTTGATTTTTACTTAAATTATTTTTAAAATATTATTTAAATTATATATTTATATATGTACACAGGCAACAGCCCAAAGATTAGCGCAACCAACAAATGTCAATATTAAACATGAACTTATCGACAAAAGAGATCGTTTTTTTTTTAATTTTTGAATAACCATGACCAGAACTCCCAACAAAATCAAAACAAAAATTAAAGAAAACTCCGCTCAAGGCAGATTACTAAAAAATGATCATTAGGTATACGAAAAATATTGTTTTCAAGGAACTATTTAATTAATTGCTGCAAACAACGATCAATTCATTTTAAACTGAAATTGCAAACACCGTTTGCAACGGATTCGACTAGTAAAATAATAAAATTAAAATTTATTTAAATAAAAACTAAAATATATTACTTGATGAGCAATAAGTAGTTAAGATGTTTATTATTTTATAATTTTATTATAATATTTATTTATAATAATTATCTAGCATAATAAAGGCTGAACCTAAAACTAATAATAATATAAAAATAGAATCTATCTATCTATATATATAAAAGGCAATGTCTGTGTGTCTGTGTGTGTGTCTGTCTGTCTCTTATAGACTCAAAAACTACCCGTCCGATTACGGTGAAACTTTCAGCGATTGTTGTGGGCATCCCAGGGAAGGTTTTAGTGTAGTTAAATCCAAAATTAATTTATCCAAAATTAATTTAATTAGTAATATATTGTTAAAAGTCTGTAGTTACACAAAACTATCGACAGATGGCGCTACATATAATTTTCCAAATTCAAATATTTTTAATTTTTTTTAAACTTAATATTTCTAACTTTGTATTACAATACAATAATGAGACGGAATTGTTGTGTGTTAAATTAGATTTTATAAATTGAAAACCATTAGTTATACTCTTAAGTTATTTAGTTATTAACAAGATAAGAATTGTTGACTATAAAAACCAATTTGTTTTTAGGTAAGAATATATTATTCTATTTATTGTAATTATTTAAAATTTTTCTAATGTAATAAGATGTTTTTAGCAAACAAATCTGTCTATAGTCCATTTGATTAAACCTACCATCTTATATATAGATTGTCGTGTATAAGATATTAGGGGTGAGGTATTTTATAAGAAAAATTGGGTTAAAAATAAGTTTAATTATTTGGTAGCACTCTGGATTGAATTTAGAATAATTAAAAGGGTTATTGAAACCGCGTATGTTGATTAGGGAATGACAAGATTGAATAGGTTCAATTAAAAAATGCTTATATAAAATTATAACTAAAAATGATTTATTTAATAAAACTATAAGAATTTAAATTACAATTTAATTAATTTTTTGTGAATAAATAAACATATATAAAAAATATATAAAATTTGAATTTTCATTTATTCATTCATTTAAAATTATTTTTCGATTGTTCCTTTAAAATAACCCCTCTTAGGGGGTCGGAAGGGGAGGCAACATAAGGGAATTTTCTTTCTCTTTGTTATTGGGAAAAACCAGGGGGGGACAGTCTTACCAGGAAAAACCCAAATTGTCAGCGTCCACTCTGGGGTTTTAAACAGTTTTAAAGGAAATGTTAATTATAAGTTCATTTCTCAACGAGTTGTAACTTTAAATTATTTTTATTAATGTTAATTATAAGTTCATTTCTCAACGAGTTGTATCTTTAAATTATTTTTATTAATTTAATTAATTATAATTAATTTATAGCTAATAATAGTTTATTATAGCTAATAATTTTTTTAATTTTTAGTGTAATTTGCACGATCATTATTTATATAAAAAAATAAACACATTTTGCAATTTTAATTTTTAGTGTAGGAAAATTTGTTGTTGATTAAATTAAAATATATTTTCCAAGAAAACAAATATATGTCTTATCTACTTATACTGATTGAAACTTTCAACCAAATACTATGTATCACTCGGGGGTACAGGGGGCGGAGCCCCCGTCTAGGTGTGAAGAGCGCCTGGAAGGCGCTCTGATCAGCTAGTTATTAACTAAAAAAATATCAGATATAAATAAAACAAAGAAATTATTTTATATTATTTAACAGAAGGAAAATTTTGAGGAAGAGTCAATATTTAATATCTAAACTTCTTTGCATACAATTATTAACTATTAATGAATTTAAAATATTTTAAGATTTTTTTTTTTGAAAATATAAAATATGTTTATTTAAAATTTTTTTTTTTTTAGTTTTTACTTTATTTAAATTTCTAGATTTTTTTAACATGAGAAAATCTGAAACCGCAAGATTTAAAAAAAAAACCTGGCCATGGATGATCTAATAAATCAATTCTAAGCGGAGTATTTTAACGAGTAGAACGGTTCGATTGTCAAGATCAATTGCAAATCTTGATATTTTTTTTTTATTTCGTTTCAAAGAAGAAAGAAAGTTTGTTGCTCGATGAACTTGGCACTATCATTTATTTGCATATCACACATAACGGGAGAGTGGCAGAGGCTTTTTTTTATTCTTTCCCCTTCCCCATTCCCTTTTCCTTCAACTACTTGGATCGGCAAACTTACAATTCCATCCGGTATACTGCATTATTTATTTATTTATTTGTATGTCTGGTGGCAGGACTGCCTGGCGGTTGGTATCCAAGTTCTTGGCAGTGGGGGCATTTTCAAAGGGGTTCCTCGTCGGCGAGTCGCTCGATACTCGGCGTCGCTGGCTTGGTTAACGTTAATACCGACTTTATATCGATTGGGACTCTAGTCCCCTTCCTCGACGTTCGGATACTATTCTTTTTCTCGCCAAATGATAATAAACTAACAGAAGATAAAAAAAAAAAAAAATACAACAACAGCACATTACCACCATTTTACTATTTCCACTTATTAATATTATTATTTTTATTCGAATTGATTATATTTTACTTTAAAATAAACAAAAACAAAAGAAAAGAAAAATTTATATAAATATATAAATAATAAATAAATGAATAAAACTTTTTTTTTGTACCCCTAAATTTAAAATAAGGTATAATTTCAATAAAAGAGAATTATTGTTATAAGGTTTCCTAAATAACATGTCCACAATATTTGACCTCAGGTTTATATATCAATTGTTATTTTATCTTGATAAAGGATTAAAAATTTAAAATGACATTTCACTTTCTCTATTTTTATATTCTAAATTTGGCCAAGTAATGGCACTTGTTGAAACGGAGTATATTATTGTATGATCAATAATAAATCAACCATGTTTTTTTTACCTCGATGCTGAAAATATATATTGTTCAAAAGAAAATGAAGGAAAAAAATAATCATTTGTACCTTTTTATAATTCAATATATCTATTTACAGATTATTTATATTATTTTGTTAAAGATGATTCGCGTATAATTATTATAATTTGACTTCACAAAAAAATAAATAAGTAAATAAGTTATAATAAAATTCAAATTCCATATTTATTTATTAATCAACTAAAATGAATGAGCGATAGGGGAAAAAAATCAATAAATTAAAAATTGGTTATTTTAGATATTTTTAAATAGATATTTTTGAATAATTTAGTCTAAAATCTATATATACTTTAATCAATAGAAATTAACAAATTTTTTAATAAAATTAATTGTTGGAGGTTGAATTAAAAAGAAATAATAAAATTACATTTAAAGAAAACTCAATTCAAATAAAAAAAAAAGTTTAATTTGGGGCTGTTTATTTAGCTGAACTACTGACATTCAAAGTTCCTTGGTTTCAATAAACACATTCCATCCGAATTTTGAGCAACATTATCTTCTGGGTTTATTGATATGTATTAACATACATATATAAGAATATGTTTAAACTTGAATTTATTTTTAATTCTTTCTGATTTACAATTTTTAATTAAATTAAATTAAATATTTTATCATCGTTATTTGTGTTGAAAAATTAAATAATCATATTTCTTTTTAATGTTTAAAATGTTCTTCTGATTATTATTTAAAAATCCGTCTAGTTTTATTTGTTGCTCTTTTAATTCAGTATTAAACATTATATATATATATGGAGGTAATGTACTCGTAATTCTTAGATATTAATATTCTTCCAATTATTCCTGTTCTCCATCCCATTTTTATTCTCTCCTAATTCCCTCACTTCATCCTTAATATACCCAGTCCATCGTTATTTTGCTTTACCAATTGATCTCTGTCTAAATAATCTATCCATAAACTTCTCGCCAATCTTTTCTCAGTCCTTCGAACCACGTACTGTTCATTAAAACCTCCACGAGATTATTAGCCCAAAATATATATAGAAATGTTTATTCGTGCAATTCGTTTGCTTCCCGTGTTTCCATCATTTTTAGGCCCAGTTTAGTTATGATAAAATAAATAAATTTCATTCATAAATTATCTGAATGTGAAATTACTAATGAATTTGTTCTTTATTTGAATATTTTATTAAATTCAGAAGTTACACTTTCTGATTTTTATTAATCTCCATTGATGTTTTATTTAAATCAAATCATCACAAAATAAATACCATTTTGTATTAATTTTTTTACCGACCGACGATAGTAAGGGAGGTATTGTTATTCGTAATTTTCAAAGAACTTGCACAATATACATTTTTTTTTGTTCTAATCCGAGAAAGAAACAGAACTTTTCATTAGAGATAATAAAAAACCCAGAAAAGCAGATGCTTCCCCTGAGATGGTGAACAAGCAAGGACAAGAAGAGAAAATTTTGACTTAAATGGAAAGCTTCTTAACTTATTCTAAAAGAAAAATAGATATGCAATTCTATTGTATATACATTATAACAAAAATCCAATACAACAGATTTGAGAAAATTGTCAAGCATATATTATTTAAGCCGATTGTATAAAAAAAATGTTTATTATTTTTTAGGAAATTATTCACAATTGAATTTCCATCCAATATAGAATAATTTAATAAATTAGCAAACTTTAAGACGTGATCTTCTTACGCTCGGTAAAAAAAATTAAATATCATTATAGAAACAAAAAAAAAAAACAAAAAAGAAAATGGATCAATGTTGATAATATCTTCCTTTATTTGAATAGTTGTTAATTGAATAAATTAAATTCATAGAATAGGGTAAAGGATTCAGTCATTGGCCCCGAGGCAGTCATTGGCCCCCTACCACTAAAACACAAATTATAAGAGATTTTTATTTTAAAAATTGCGCTATCAACTATGGTAATGTAATCATTGGATGTATGGTTGTATAATCATTAAAAAAAAACCTAGGCCAAAAACTATAACAGGGGGCCAATAACTGCATTTTTTAGGATTTTTTTTTTAAAGTGCTTATTGAAAATGTCATGAGAAAATGATGTTTTTTTTATTCATCAAAATGCTCTATGTTCTGCAAACCAAATTTGACAAAGATTGTTCCGCAGTTTGCCCAGATATGTATTAAAGGCTGCTAGGAGTTGCTTAAGGGGGCCAACGACTGTTTGGTATATATAGTGTAGAATAGATTTACCTCGATTAGAGTAACAAAAACGATGAAAAGTGGCGGTGGGCAGCAGCTGTAATGGTCTGCATAATACTTCCGGTCCCTTTCCTCTGTAAGGAACTCGTCTGCGATAACGCGCACCATCCTAAAACAAACAAAATCATTAGTATTATTATTACATTATTAAGATGCTTAAAATTGGGAAATATTCAATTTATTGAAATGTAAAGAATAACAAAATTTACTTTGAAAATTGTAGGATAATCAATTTACTACTAACATATAATAGTTGTTATAAGTGTTTAACACTTTCTAGAATAAAGCAATAAATAACATTCAATTATAAGCATAGGCTATCACTTTAAATTTTATAAGAAATATTAATAAAATAATAAGGACTGAATGACAAAAAAAAAAAGATTCTTTATTTAAGAAAAGATATTTCATTCTTCTTCATTTTTCAGGTGATGAATAGAGAAGCAATAAACCTGATAGGGAATTAAACAGTTCAATCCACTTGACTGCATATTGAATTAACACGAGCCACTGCATCACATTGGATCTTTTCGACGTTCAGAGGAACTTAACCGCCAATTTTGTATGCACATTGATAGAGAGGTCGGAGGTGAAATTATTAGATTATGAATGAAGTGGAGTGGAGAAAGAGAAAGAGAAAGAGAAGAGGGGGTTTAGATGGATGGATACCTGACCACCTTGTATTATCCAACTCAAAAGGTAATCACATTCGCATCAACTCAAAGGAACGCATAAAAGATATTAGATACGTATTATCATGAAGAATGTTGTTATACATCTATCTATATTTCTAGATCTATCAATATTGCCCATCAAAAATGAGATATATGTACTAATATAATAAAAGAAAAAAAAACATTAAAAATAAATTTAAAATATATTAATTTAATTTAAAGTATATATATATTGTGATTAATTAGTTATCTGGTTTGGCTATTATTTTTGAATATTCATTTTTTTAATGAATTCATAATTGAAATAATAGTTTTTAAAAGTTTATTTCTTTTATAATTTTGAGAATAAAAAATTATAATATAATTATCTAGAATATTTATTATTTTCAAATTGATAAATATTAAAAAGAATATTATTATAATATTAAATAAATTTTTCATTTTTTTAACAAAATTGTTTAAATGAGTATAAAATAATTATAATATATATATATATATATAGAGAGAGAGAGAGAGAGAGTAGACTCTTCAGTGGTTTAGTGGTTAGCACGACAGTCTACCACACTGAAGACTCGATTCGGGCCTAGGGAAATTCAATAATAATTAATTTCTCTTTAAAGCTCTGCATGATCCTCAGGGTCTATCTGCAAATAAAAATAACTAAATATATATACTAAATATGTTCATTTGATTTTACTATAATCATCATTATGTATATTTTTATTACTCCCCAAATCATTTATTATTATTCATTAGTTTAAAAATTTAAATCTTTATTTTAATTTAGATCTTGTTTAAAATATGTGGTTATAAAGGATAGATTATATAAGAAAATTATTTATTTATTACAGAATTAGAAAGGAATGCTTGTTAAATAGGAAAAAAATTTTACAAAAATTTGATAAAAATGAAATGTGAGGGAGAGAGAAAAGAATACGCCTTATATAAAACGAGACAAATCATCATGAAATTTATATGAGACCTCCTAGAATTAATTATTCTTTTAATTTATATCATTGTACACAAACAGAGGATTTAAAAATATTTGTTAACACATAAAAATGCAAAAGAGAAATAAACTTAATTTTATTCTATAATAAATTAGTGAAAGTAGTTTATATATATATATATAGAAAAAATTTATAAATGACTATATAAATTAAAAAAATTATTTTATCTTCTACAACTCATTCGTAATTTTTTTTACAGTAATTTTATACTGATTTTAATTATTATATGAAAAAAACAATATTAATAATATTATTAATTGAGTGAATAAGAGAAGTTATTATTTTATTTATTTATCAACAAGTGGAATAAACTTTTATTCTATTTTAGTTTTTTCAGTCTATAATAACAATATATGGGTAGCCAATTCCCAAGATATTCCCGATCAAAAAGTGAATTTTTTTATCTTATTTAAAAAAAAAGAAACAATGATTTTAAATGATAAATTACACTTGTAACGGGTTAAACTTCTTTAATAAATTAATTAATTTATTTTTAAGATAAATTGTTATTTTTAAATTTGGGTAATTCTTCCGAAGGGTTTGGCTCCCGTAAGGTGCTGCCCTGAGTGGCAGCCCGTGACCAGGAAGGGATTCCCAAAATGTATGACCGGTCCCGGTCTCTGCCATGACAAGAGAGTCGAGATCAGATTCTTGCAGAGATAACATTAAAGTGTGATCTCCTATGTTTTCTTTGTGCCAAACCAATCCTAACTCAAGTCAGAGTGGCTTTTATTATTTAACAAATCCTTTATGTTTCTGTGTTCTTTAATTATTCATTTTTATATATATATATATGCTTATTAAACAAATTGACATATAATATTTCACTAAGGTATTTCTGATACAAAATTTCCGAATACAGGAAATCATAGGCCTAATCAATTTATGCAATCTATATTGATTTGAAGAAGTTAAAACAATACTATATATATATATATATATATATATATATATATATATATATATAATAACAATAATAATAATAATAATAATAATCCTATAGAATTATTCATATAATTATACAAAAAAAGTTTCATTTTTAAATTCCCATAACGGATTTCATCAATTCTATTTGTAAATAATGTTGATTAATTGCAAATATTCTTAATTAAGCCGCTTTTAGATCAATTTATGTTTCTATCAATCTTAATCAAATCGTTTTCACATTGGATTTTTTTTTTTTGAATCGCTAATTGTTAATTGAATGATCTCGTTTATCAAAACAAACCAAAAAAATAACCAATATGAGTATATGCATATTTTTTGTTTGTTTGCTTGTTTATTTATTCTAAAAATAATTTTAATTGAAGAATGATATAAATGTAACAAAAAAATAAAATAAAATAAAAAATACGTGATAACTGAAATTGTTAAAATATGATAAAGATAATTGTATGGTGGGAAGGGCGTAGAAAAAAAAATAAAACTAATTTAACCTATTTTAATTAAATTATTTCTGAATATTAATGTTACTGTTATTGTTATTGAATGTATTTATTTATTATTTCAAATTGATAATTATTTCTTGTAATGATTACTATTAAAATAATTGAGTTAATTATCCTAAGATAAATCATTTATAATTTTAAATAAATAAATAAAAAAATAAATAAATAAATATATATATATATATCACTAACATTAAATTATAATATTGTTTATCAAAAGCATTTTTTCACTAACCCACTATTGATATTATATTTATTTTAATAAATGTGAAAAATGTTTCTTTTATAATTTGAAAAAATATAATAATAATTTAAATCTACTAATGAAATATAATAATTAAGAACCTGGAACACCGAGTTATCGCTCAACCCTTTAACAAATTTATTTAATTTATTATTATAAACTTTAAAAATATTAAAATTTTTTAATTAATTATTACAATTGTTGAATTGGTTTTCTAAAAATCACCCATCAAAAATATGTTTCCATAAATTGGTACAAATTAATTAAAATAACTTGATTTTCATTTTAAGATGAAAAATATATTCAAATTTACTTGATAAAATATTTGATCCTATATTATATATATATATATATATATATATATATATATATATATATATATATATGTTGTTATAATTAGATGGTTTCAGTTTTATATTTTTCCAAGTAGCAATAGCTTTCGACCACACACAGACACAAGGATTACTACTGAGAATAATATAAATTCTGAAATTATATTGACACCTGTACTTGTCTATATTTTAATTAAGAAAGAAGGTTATATTTTTTCTTTTTATTTATAATAATCAAATATCATTTATATATTATTTATAATTTAATCTAAAAAAATTTGAATTAATATAATATAATTTATTTAATATTTTAGATCAAATTTATTTGAAATTCCTTTCTTTATATGTTCCTAATTTCATGAATATTTTTTTTTATGGTGGGGGAGAAATATTTTGTAATTTGATTCTAAATTATTATTAAAATAAATATTTTTAATTTTATATTTGAAATTAAATAAAAAATTTTAAAATATTTTAAATATAAAAAAATATTAAAACAATATCATTTAAAAAAGAAAAGAGGCAAATTTCAATATGGATGACGTAATTGTTTAAGTCAGTGTTTCTCAACCTTTTTGGACCAAACGCCCCCTTTGTAAGACCCGCTTCTTAATTCGCCCCCCCCCTATAAATTTTTACAGATAAAAATTACATGATAATCCCTAATATAAGGTAGGTACACTAGGTGATACTTAGAGCCATATTGAAAAATCGAGTTTCAGAACCTGATTGCAAAATCATCTGACCTTTTTTTAGAACCTTATTGAAAAAA
Organism: Labia minor; assembly: GCA_963082975.1. Taxonomy (NCBI): domain Eukaryota; kingdom Metazoa; phylum Arthropoda; class Insecta; order Dermaptera; family Spongiphoridae; genus Labia; species Labia minor. The sequence goes on from OY720345.1 coordinate 35,100,562, forward strand.
TTGAAAAAAGAGGAAAAGTTTAAAACGCCTGTTTGCAAAATCATCTTACATTTTTTCACACCAAATTTCACATGTGGAGATTTTTACATATCTCCACGAATCATGCATTTTCTTAACAGAAATAAGTATTTTTAGCATGATGTCTGTCCGTCCGTCCGTATATATGTGTACAGCCTGAACGGCTCAACCGATTTTGATGAAATTTGGTATATTTACTTAATGCTTCAGTGGGATGAATTGATCAACTTTTGGTGCAAATCCGGAAACTGGAAGTGGTAGTATTAGCGATCGACGATAGGAAGGGAAGGGTTATTTTCACACCAAATTTCACACGAGGAGATTTTTTTATATATCACCACGAATCATAAACTTTGTATTGGTTTTACCTCGGGAAAATTATATTTATTAGTTTTTTCTTGATTTAAAATTATATGACGTCATCCAGCCATTCATGACGTCACAGCCTGGTCTTGCATATATATTATAAATAAAATAAAATTAAAAATGTTTATATTTATTATTTATGTATCTATATCTGTTTTTTATTACATTAATAGATATATTAAAATTATTTGAAATTGTTTCTGTAGCTGGAAATTAATTTACTTCAAACGGTCGGTCGGTTCAGACCTGGCCACAGGTCAACTTATTTTATAGTTGAAAATGATTTCGCCCCCCAAAAATAACTTATCGCCCCCCAAAATCGTATAGTCAAATAATCGCCCCCTTTAAGATGTCGATCGCCCCCCAGGGGGCGATATCGCCCAGGTTGAGAATCACTGGTTTAAGTCATTTAAAATTCCTATTTTAAATTAAGAAAACACTAATAAAGTTAATTATTTTCGAGGCTGTAACAAATATAGAACGATTTTTCTTTATATATATTATCTATGATTTGAATTTCAAAAAAATCCTCAGGGCGGTTTAATATCTCAAAAATATACAAATATACCATATATATATATATATATTTATAATTTTTGCTAATATAATAAGATAAGATAAGATAAAAAGAGACTGTAATTTGAAAATTTTACATTATTTTATTTCTAAATATTTGCATATCTACTTTAAATCGTTTTTCTATTTTTTAAAAGATATTTCTCTAAACAATTATATAACTTTAGTAAATTATAGTGAATATATTATAACCAAATTAAATTTATTTAAAATATTATATTTAATCCGCGTTTCAATTTATTAATAAAAAAAAAGAAAAAGAAATAAATTCATTAAGAAAATCTCTGAAAAATAATAATAATTATGGGTAAATGTAGTTAAGTTAACCTTGTTTTTTTTGTCCATAAACAAATATGTATATGGATAGAAAAGTGAAAGTACAAGGAGTAGAGATGTACGTATATAGATAAACAACGCAAAGCCGTCAACTATAATTATATGTTTTAATAGGGAGCACTATCATTTGAAATCACTGGCGGCTAGTTCGATAAACGGCAGTGCCGACCGAAGCAAAGGCGTCCAATTAGAAAGGAGAATAATTGTAACGTAAGAGTAGACAAGTGTTTATTAGTTTAATCACCTCCTGAGCAATGGTGGCTCGTGCAACAGGATATGGAAGTCGTTCTCGCTGCAGACCTCCCTGTCGCGGTGGTGCACCGCGCATTTAAAACTGCGCGTCCGCTTGCCGGTCATCTAAATGAAAAAAAAAAAATTATTCAATTGGAATTTGTTTACTTAAATTATTCTTAAATATATATATATATATATTCATTTATATCTTAATTATTTTAATAAATAAATAAAATGTCATTGGGTCACGAACCCTTGTTTTTTTATAAAAATATTTAAAATAATACCATTGAAAGTGTCAAAATAGATGTGACACATTAACTGACCCAGAGAATTATGGATTTAAATTACTGAATGTTAGAAAAAAAAAATATCGTATAATCAGTTTAAAAAAAAAAAAATAAAAAATTTGAATACATAATATTAATAATAGATTTGAGGTTCCATGCTGATTCACAGTTCTCTTTCCTACAATTTTAAACTTAATAGATACGGTCAATAAATGGATGACTTTTTTTTAATAAAACGCAGTTTTTTTAAAAAAAAAAAATATTTTATTTCTCAACGTAGTCTCCTTTGAGCTCTCTCTATACACTTCGTCCAGTGTTTCTCTCTTACAAAAAATAAGATTTGTCGAGGACATCCAAACAGGTATTCGTTTGTGAGTTGATTTCATCGTTGGAGACAAATCTCTTTCTACCGAGCCATTTCTTCAAGTTTGGAAATAAGAGATATTTACTCGGTGCCAAATCCGGAGAATAGGGCGGATGAGGGAGCAATTCGTATCCCAATTCATGGATTTTCAGGGAAATTTACTTTTTTCCATTTTCATCTCAAATCACGAGTTTGTAAACTATTACTGGATGTCAAACAAAAACAAGAGCAGTGTTGCTATTTGATTTAAAAGTCGGAAAATTTAAAAAGTCATGGACTTATTGACCTGTCTACTTATCTACAAAGGAATGATTTAATCAAAAACCAAGAAATATTTTTTTCATGAAAAAAATTACTTCAATATTTTTTATTTTATTTAAAAGAGATTGAACTGTTGAGTTCAATCCATTGTAAAGACGTATTTTGTTTAATTTAGATAATGAATAATAAATTCTTGGGAGATAATTAAATTATATATTTATATATATATATATATATATATAAATTGACCTGTCTACTTATATATATATATATATAAATGGTGAAAATCGATTATTTTTATCTAAAATTAATTTTTCCCTGAGCGTTAAGGATATAAATGTGACACAAAAAAACATAAACTAGATTGTTTATGTTTTATATTGTTATATTTTTATTAAGATTAATAAATAAAATATATCTAATGACCTGATGATAAAAATACTGGCGTGGATATCAAACTAAATTAGACTTTATATGTATAAATATAAAAGATGATATTATGAGAGTGGTGGAAAAAGAAGGGAAGTTAATGAACTTATAACAAAAGAAAAAAAATGTGATAGAAAGAAACTCGAAATTATTTATTTATTTATAAGAAATAAATAAAAGATAAACAGCAGGGTTTGGTGGAAAATAAAGGATGATGAAATTAATCTATTGTTTCGAAAATGTATTCCATCTCATCAGTTGAATAATCTATTTAATATTCCTTTCCAGTATACGATTTGCTATCTTTTATTTATTTATTGGTTATAAATTTTAATTTTCTATTTAACCAAAATAAATAAATAAAAAAAAAATTATTTGTAATGGATGAAAAAACAAAAATCAGAAATTCTTCGTTTTTAATTAATTTAGAGACAATTTTATTAGTAAAATGGATTGATTTACCAATTATTTAGATTTATCAGAAAAATATTTATTCAAATTATTCAAATGATTTATTAGATGTATATAATATTATTTTTTTACAAGTATATAGTTTAATAATATAGAATCATATTGTGCATAGGATTAGACTTTTTCTTCTATTATTCGAAATTTATTTATTTATTTAATTTATTGGAATCATTCATTGAAAAACCCTTATTAATTATTTTTTTACTAATATTAATATCCATTTTCCAGGGTCAGGGATGGAAAAGGTCGGTTTAAAAGATCTAATGAGAGTTATGGTCGTAGACCCGGTGGGTGCCAACGCCCTGTACAACATTGAGCCCCTCTCCCTCTTCCTCCGCGTTTTTTATATATAGCGATCTGGACTTAGCACCTCCTATTCGCCCACGCAGTTTGCAACCGACATACAACATAGATCCAAGGAAACCCAAACTACCTTCAGATCTGCCAACTTTTTATCAGCTGACTTAAATGACAAAAAGGTCGTAAATTGAATTTTCTCCTCTCCTTATTTAACTTCAAATATAAGTATATCAATATTTCAAGATTTTTATGTTAAATAAATAAATCATATTTTTTTGGGAATCAATTCAACAGGAGGTCTTTTGCTATTATTTGATGTTCAAGACTAAAATCAGAGCTGTTATCTCAGTATTCCATAGCAACAGGCAATCAAAAATCGGTTTTGGATGAGGAGTTGATTTATTGGACAAGGGCCAAACCAATTCGACCTCGAATGTTTAAAAGAAAAAAAATGCAACAAAAAGAAACAACTGATTGTTTTTAATGATTTTTATTTTTATTTTTTTTTTAGTGCAATGCTCCCTTAATTTTTTAAAGGGACAAATTAAATAAATAATACTGAAAAAAGTATTATATTAATAAAAAATTTAATTATTTTATATGATAATGAATATATTAAATTAAGAAACAACTAAAAAATTGTTTAGTTATAATTACCTACTTTATATATTTTAAATTTATGTCCATTGTTAATATTTAATTTATAAATTTTAATTTTCAATATTTTTTTTTTTCTTTAGTAATAGATTATAGAAGATAATTAATGAAAAAAAATATAATAAATTTAGATACAAAAGATAAGCACCAGAATTATCTTACAAATCCAGTAAAGGAAATTTGCCCCAATGACGTAGTGGCTGTTCAGATTATTCATTTAAAAATTTTTACTTCCTAAAGTAATGGTATTTGGTTTTCTATTGTTAAAAAATTGCTTATTTATTTATGGGACTGTCAAAAGATTAAAGTAGTACATAAGGTTGCAATAGGGTGCGCTAACACAGTTTTTAATCACGTGATAATATTCTCGGCTTGATATGAAATTACTCAAAGTAATCTTCAAATTAAATACTTATTATAAATTGGTTTATTTTAATTTTGATACATTTTTTATATATTAAATGTTTTTAGGTAATGATTTCAGACATGATAAACGGCATATATTTCCTCTTCAAAATGCATACATAAATCAAGTGTTGATTTGTAATGTAAATTAATTAGATAAGAAAATGTTTAACATGATATTGGGTGGGTGGTTCCAGAATGCATTATCATGAATCATGTAAAAAAAAGACAAATTTGGATTATTATTAAATGCCTTATCTTTTTCTAATGTTTTAAAATTTAAATCATTAATTTTTAATAAATTATCAAAAAAGTTTGGTTTGTCCGAGAATATATAATATAATATAACATTATGTTTGTTTCGCTATTCTTAAGGAGATTCTTGTTACGACAATGGATTCCATAAGGTTGCTGTAGTTACATATTTTCTGAGGTTACAACAACCGAAATGCGCATAAAGCAAATATTAAAATTTTCCTGAAATTTTAATTATCAATTAGTTCATAACAAATTATATTAAAATGAAATATTCTTTTATATACGAGGGCAGCTTAAGAAGTCCGTGATTTTTTGAATGAAACGCTACGTTTTTAGATAAAAAATTATTTAATTTTTCAACGTAGTCCCCTTTGAGTTCTATACACTTCGTCCAACGTTTCTCCAATTTTTTTTTATCCCTTCCAAAAAATAAGATTTGTCGAGGCCTTCTTTAGTGCCGATTCACCCTGAAAAACCCAGTGTTTTGTTGTTTAGTCTCTGGTGTGGTGTGTTATGGTGAATCCACGTTTCATCCAAGGTTACGAAAACTGGTCAATATTGCAGTTAAACAACGCCACACAAACAGTCCTGCTTAATAAACACACGAAATTCACTTTTTTCTATTTTCTTCTCAAACCACAAGGCAGTCTACTATTAATGGATGTCAAACAAAAACTAAAAGACCCAGCTTGTTCAAATTTCGACAGGAGTCGAAGTAGTTGCCTGCTGACAGGACCAATTTCGAAAAGTTATGAACTTATTTATCTACCCTCGTATGTTTTAATACATAATAGATAATATATTATATTTTATCTTTTTAAAGATGTTTAAAGGTTTTTATAAAATAAAAGAATTAAATATGTGGTAGTTTCTATCTATCTATATGATTTTATTTTTCCACTTTTGTTCTGATTGTTGTGTGTGTGTAATAGGAATTAGTTGAGAGAGTTCGATTAAGTCTTATCGTTTACCTTTGGTAAAACAACATAATGAGACTTGACTAAAAACCACTTCCGAGATGCCCTATTGAGAGCAGCTCGAGAGTTGAGAAGAAGACAATGGAACGTTCACTAAGAGCCAAGCGAGCGAGCTGAAGTGTGCAGAGTGACCCAACTTCCAGGGGCTATCATTAACAAACTATTAAAGCTAGATGAAAGAAATGTTTATAGTCCACTTGACATGAAAAGTGTTCTTAAAAGAAATCATGATATGGAATCACACCCCCTCTTACCACCGTCACCAATCCACTAACCTATCCATCTCTCATTCTCTCTTAACCCTCTCTCATCATTGAAAATATAATCATCAGTTCAATTCACATCATTATCTAAATGACATTGATAATTATATCATTAAATTATTTTTTTATCCACTCTTCTTTTGTTTTAAATTATAAATAACTTCTTTTGTTTAGTGAATTTTTTTTTTCATCATTCGTAATTTAATTACTTTAAAATATTTTTTTTTTTTTTTTAATTAAAAATGCTATAATAATATCCTTAAGTGTGTAAGTTATTAGATTATTTAAAAAAATGATATAATTTTTAATTTAAACACTAAAAAAATAATTTAAATAAAATATTCATTTAATTACTATTATTCATTAATATATTAAGTAATTAGAAATAAATATATCATTTTAGTATGTTTTAATCATGGTAAAATTGAAGTAAAGTACTTATATTAAATTATTTAGCAAACAAATAGTATTATAAAATTATGAAACATTATGGAAAAATTCCACATAATTTTATATAAAATTTTAAAGTTGAGGTTTAAAATTTTGACGATATGTTTAGGATTTAAGGATCAAAATCAGTTATATATCAGTTATATTGTATATACATAATATGTACCATAATTATTCTGCTTAAATCAATAGTGTTGTGAAATAAATAAAATTAGCTAATTATTGAATATTTTAGATTAAAATATTTTATGATTCACATTTCAAAATTTATTTAAAATTTAATACTAAACTTGAAATTTTCTTTTTTCACATTTTTTCTCGCCAGATATAGTATTGCGATCTAGATTTTCTTGATTTTATATCTTTTGAAGGTCCCTGAGTTATTTTCACTAAGGTTGAGAAAAATGTCTGTTTGTATGTATGTATGTATGTATTTGAATATGTGTATATATGTATATTATTAGACAAAATTACGAAAAAACGGTTCGAGCTAGAATAATGAAATTTGGTATACGGGCATTATTCAAAATTTGTAATTTTCTATCAACTTTTGAGAAATGTAGCTCATTCGGAAAAGGATGATTACCTACCACGTTTTCATTTTTTTCTCTAAACTGACCGTAAAAATAAAGATATATGTTTGATAGTTTTTCACACGATTAAAAATTGCTATATATAGAATTTCAGCTTGATTGAATCGCTAAAAGTACCGGAATTAATTTTTTAACACTGCAAATCACGCGCCAACACGTGACGTGGGACCATCAACAAAGAGCCAAACACGCGCTGGTTCAATAATTTATTAATTTTAATTTATAATTTATAATTAATTAAATTTAATTTAAATATAATATGTTATTTAATCCAATTCAAATTTGCGAGATAGTCGAGTGGAGACACTCCAGTTTATTTGCCTATAATTTTATTATTATTATTTTTTTACAAATTCTTTAGAATAGTGCATTTTTACTTATTTATATTTTTTAATATTTTGCATGACTGATGGGTAGATTCAATTTTATTTATTTTTTTTTATTTTATTTAAAGCACGTTAAGAAATTTTTAAAATGAAAGCATTGATGATTTGATGAGAATGAAGAGAGAGTGAATAAAATATCTGAGAATTCTTATAGACAAAAGCAAGGTGGCTAAAAAACAATGTTTCGGTCTCAAGATGTAAACCCAAACCACGAGGACGATGAATCACCGAGACGAGGGCCTCCCAAGCATCTATTAACTCCCATATGTAAATGGTGAACTTTTGTCCTTCAACTTGGTCGCTCACACACCAAGACAGCCAACTTGGATGAACACAAACAAGCGTGTGCTTGCATTTGTTCATATATTTATTAGACACGGAGTAACTAGGAGAATATTTGACGGCGTTAACAACAAATAGAATAAACAAGTTAGTCAATATTTCCAGATTAAATAATAGGTATAACATTAAAGGAAATATGTACAAAAAAAAAGAAGAAAAAATTTTAAAGAATAACATTAAAAGAACAGAATAAGGAGCTTGTGTTTTAAATATATTAAATATGGTATATTAAATATAAATAATTTGAAAATATCTAATATTTATACATTTTTTTTGTAAAATATAATAAAAAAAATTCTATTATTAATGATTTTTAATGTAAATTTATAGAATAAAACTAAATTAAAATTTTATATAATATTTATATTTAAGCATAGAAATTTTTCTTGACATTAAATGTAATTTATTTATTTATTTTTTTAAATTAATATATATAGTACCTGGTTCACCGAACCGCCGCTCGGTACTTTAAAAAAAATATTCCTTATGAACCATGTGAATATTTAAGATTAAGATTATTATTTAAAATAAATAAACAATAAAATATATGAAACAATTTCAGATAATTTAAAAGATGATAAATTAAAAAAAAAATATTCATAAAACATATAGCCCTTAAAGGTACGTATTAATGCATTGAAAGCCAGAAAAGTATGGCCTGTGGATATAACATAATATATATTTCGTGATTTGATTATAAAATATTATTAAAATAAATACTTATTTATTTATATTTTGTATTTAAGAAATCACTGTACGGCATTGCCTGAAATCATTTTTTATTATTAAAATACCTATTTTAAATTAAGAAAAAACTAACAAAGATGGTGGTTCCCGAGGCTGAAACCAAGACAGATCGATTTTTCTTTATAAAAATTATCTATGGTCAAAAACATCCTTAATATATCAAAAATACAAATATATATACAATTTTTGCTAGTGTAATAAGATATTATGAAAATTGAGGGAAAAGAATTATAATAGAGATACATGTAGTGGAGAATAGAATGACCAATAGATAATTTAGATTTATTATTATTATTATTCTATTGTCTAATTTTTATCAATTAAAGTCTTTATTAAATAAGTTAGATAAATTTAGATTGGTATTTCTAATCAACAAAAGGATTTTTTTTTCAAGAATTTAATTTTATTTTTAAGGGTTTTTTTCATGAATGAATAGAATTCTCATTAAAAGCAAGAAAAAAAAGTTGACATTTTACATTTTATTTTTTAGAAATAAAATCTTTTATTTCGTATTATATTTTGTTTTGAAATGAAATACAAATGTTTTCGGAAAGCTTCATCCAAAAGATTTAATTAGTAAAGAAAAGATAATAGACTTTTTAAACTTTTTTATGTTTTAATGAGTATAGATACAATTTTATATAGATATATAAAACAAGGTATTTTCTTTTTAGGAAACGAGAATAATATGACAGGGTTAAATATTTCTTTGAATTGAATGTTAAAGTATATAATGTATTATGAATGTGAAAATTAAGAACTGATTTTTGATGATAACTTAAAAAATAAAATGTAGATAATTATATTTTTATTTAATTTTATCATTTATCTAAAAATGTATTATTACTATTAAATATATATATAGTGAGAAAGATGGGTGAAAATAGGATTTGTATGGTTGTAGCTCAGGATAGGGGTGGTTGGAGGAATGTGGTTGCTGCGACCCAAAAATTTTGAGTTCCGTAGAGCCACAGATATATATATATTTATATATATAGATGATAGATAAATAGATTTAATTTAATTTTAAATATGAATTGATGAAATAAAATATATTTTATATTTATATATTTATTTAAAAATAATTTTTTGAAAAGAAAAGCAAAAAAAAAATGTTAATGTGAAAAAACATTTCATTGATTGAAAGGTTTTTATGAATGAACTTGAATCATCCCATTTCCGTTCTGTAGCTGTGATGTGTCATGAGACAGGAAAGAACTTGTTGTTATTTGGATCAAGATACGGTCGAGTGATGAAAAGTGAATTCAGCCACAGTCATTTCGGTATCATTATTTTAGGCCACTTGGCACCGTTTCATTGATAAATGAAACAACGACTCCAGGAGAGTCTTATTATTAGCTTTGGAACAATTCGATAAGAACCAGAGACAAAAATCTTCCTTGTGTTAAGAGTTAAGGGCAAGGTACAAGAGATTCAAAAAGATTGAATAACACATAGTATGAATGAATCTTATTTTGCTTATTTACCATTAAGTATCAACCAAGAAGAGAATAAGACAACTTCTATTATGAGTAGTTTTTTTGTTTTCTACTTTAATGATGTATTCTGTGAGTTTATCATTAAGCATCCTTAAACATTCAATCCCAAGACTAATTAAGAGTGATCATGGAAACCATTAATTATTCAACGATATTCAAATCATAATTTAATCGAAAATATTTTTCTTTCTTCATTTACATTTCAAATCATTTTTAACGAGCATATCTTGATAAAGAATAGGGGAATGAAGGTATGAGGAATTTAAAATATCTTTTATTTATTGGTGGTGAAAATGATTGAATAGAGGGTAGGCGGATAGCAATGATAAGAATTAGTAGGATGTGTATATTACTAATATAAAGTTGAACTCTTTGCTCTTAAGTGAATGAACGAGGAACGAAGAGGCCAATTGTATGATAAAATATTGGTTTTTATATTTTACAAAAGGTATTATATTTATTATCATTTATGATTTTAGACCTAGGCATGCCCTTAAGGAATCGAAGATATAGTGGCTTTAGATAATTGGGAAAGTATCCAATAAGGCCCGCGATTTTAAGCATGAGTAATTAACGAAGGATTAAGGAAGGCTGCTATAACCTGAGAGAGGCGGTCTTCACCCTGGTCCAGGCGCTTAGTGATAACAATCCCGGATGATTATCCCTGAAGAACCTCTAAGGAGGACGTGTACCTCATTCTATTGGAATCCCATCTGTGTCTGGCACACTTTCCTTATCTTTTATCAGGTCTGCTTTCACCAACCCTCTTTCCACTAAAAACATTGTGGGGATGATGAGAGTTTGACCAATTGTCTGTTAAACCATTGGAATATATTTAGTTCTAAATTTCTCAAATTTTGTTTTTAAAAATCAAAAAGGATTTAAGAACTCTTTTATATATAAACATATAAAATAAAATTTAACTAATAATAGAGGAAATATTTTAATTTAAAACTTGAATAGAATATTTCTAATAATGAATTTATTTTGAAATAATATTAATTAATTTATATATATATATATATATCTGTGGCTCTATGGAACTCGAAAGTTCTTGGCCGAAGCAACCACTTTTCTTCAAGTGTTCCTATCCTGGGCCACAACCATCCAAGTCCTACCCCCTCCCATCTCCCTCTCACACCCCTTCTTACATTGTTCACCCCTTCGTCCTTGGTCTTTTCAGCGGTGGTTTCTCAATCGGTCTCCCCACCAATATATTTTTCCGCCATTCTTTCCTCTCCCATTCTAGGCACATGCCCTACCCATCGCAGCCTTCTCGATTTTATAACCCTAATTATGTCTGGAGATGCTTAATATGTATATATATGATTATTTATCTCTGATCACCTTTGTAATAATATGAATCACCTATAAATTAATGAAAAAACAGAATAACAAATAAAAATTATTTTATTTGTTTAATACTTATACATTATTTTTTTTTATCTGTAAGGTAAAAAAAATTATCTACCCTCTTTCCACCCTCACCGATTTCCATCCTGTAAAGATTAATTTCATTTTATAAATACATATATGATTTCTTAATTGACGATCACTCATTCACTTTGCCTCCTCCTTAATAGTAACATCGCAGCATCAGCAAATCTAATAGGAATACCAATTCCGTTTTGCAGCCCCATGACTTTCATCTTGGCCTCGAGTTATAATCTACGTATTTTCAACGAAATCGTTTTTGAAAATAATTAATGAACTAATTCAAACTTTGTAAGCTGGAAAGATCCTCAACTCATGGGAAAGGGGGTGTAAGGGTGTAATCTTAGTTCCTAAATTCGAATCCAAGTGACTTGAAGATATTTTCGACAGAATCGAATTAATATCATCCACTGAGACACTTGGCAATTATTTTAGATTGATTTAAACTAAGTCTGCTTGCTATTACACAAATATAAAATATAGTCAAAAATTAATATAAATTTAAATAAAAAAAATATTAAATATGTATCAAAAATAAAATCAAGATAAATTTATAAAAAAAAAAAACCTCCGACTTTTGTACGTCCTACGCAAAGACAACGCCTATCAAGTCGGTAGGTGTCCTATGGTCAGTAGAACGAGTCCTATCAACCTTTTACCTTGATTTTCTTGATCGGAGGCCCTTCTCTTTATCAAGTAGCTTCCCAATGTTGATCCCGGAGGCTGGGTTGACTCCGTCCCATTGACCCCAGCTAGAGAAATTCCCCTGCCAGGCCCGGAACTCGAACCCTGGACCACGTGAATGTGAGACAGTGACGCTATCCTCTCACCCAGTGACGCCTTAAGATTTATTTATCTTCTGTGATTTTAACTAAATAGTTCTTTTGATAAGTATTTTGAAAGTATTATCAATTGAAACATATACTTATATTATATATATATATTAATTAATTAGAAAATTCTTCCTAAATTTCAAACTAGTGACCTAATAATTGATTCAAAATGCAATAGGAAAGATATCAAATTTAAAGAATCCAACCAATATTAAGTAGTATTTATTTATTGTTTCCTAATGAATGGAAGTCGAATTCGTTCTGGTGCTTCGTGACTCATGCATTCCCAAAGGAGTCGGGTTTATTTTTGACTTCTTACAGCTTTCCTGACAAAAGAATCGTCTTCCAACTTGAATTTGAACAATATATCTATAGTTTCTCCCCTACTCTATCGTTCTTTCTCTTTCTCTTATCAATGATCGAATAAATGGAGAGGCTTAATGGAGCAATTAAATCACGATCTTTTATAACGAAACTCGCAAACGATTAATCATGTTCGACACTTGGCTTTCGGGTATCGACAAATCAAGAGGACCTATTTGACTTTCATATATAATTTTTTTTTTCTTTTTTTTAATAACGACTTCACCCCTCGACCTTTGGCCCTGACTAATCTAAATAAAATGATAAAATGACTTTAGAAAAAAGCCCGGGCTAAAGAAAAGAACCTGAAAGCTAATATATTATATAGAGTTAAAATAAGATTTCAAGCAATGTAATTTATTTTCTTCACCTAATCAATAGAAGCAAGAACTAATGCATAAATTATCTAGAAGTAAAATCCCCACTGGCTGACAAACGGAAAATAGAGCGGTTTTCAGAGATAAACCTTTAATTTTGGTATTAATTGCCATTTATTATCAAAAGAAAGGAAAGAAAAATAATCGAGGAAGGACACCGTTCTAATCTACACATTCAAACTTTAAATTTAGATAAAATAGAAAATGGGACAAGTAAATCAATAAATGTCTAAATAAAGTAAATTAGAATTAATTACTATTAGAAATAAAACCTAAAATATACGTAATGTACATTAAAAATATAAATATAGCGAAATAGAAAATAAGTTGGGTATTACCAAAAAAAATTTTTTTCATAATTTTTAATTAATTAAGATTAAGCAACTAAGATCAAAATTCATTTCATCCATTTTAAATAAATTTCCTCTTTTCAGTAATATAGTTAGAATATTTAAAAATGTAAATGAAGATAAGTGATCTTATTAACTTCTTCACTTCCTGCAGATATTTCATCTTAACAAATTTTTGATAAGATGATAAGGTTTGAATTGATTTCCTTTACACCTCTTTCCTGCTTAATTAATTATCATTTATTAAATTAGTTTTTTTTAATAATAGAGTTTAAAATAATATATAGTGGTTAGCTCGCATAACTTTTTGGTTATTTTGGGTAATAAAGAAAATAGAAAAATATTTCTTGGTATCAAAACTTTTAAAGAAATCATTTGACAAAAACTAGAAGAGTGCCAAAAATATTTAAATACATTAATTATTTAAAAACATAAAAATTTAATGTATAAGTAGGTATATTTTATAATGTGTCAAGTAGGGAGTCAAGACTTAATTTCGTAATTTTATTTAAGGGGTACATTTTCACTTGTTTATTAATGCCATGTAAACTACAACAAGCCAAGTGTCATATAATTCATAAAACATGTATACATATCTTAATAAGTAATCATGTTTCAAAACATTTTCTTAATTTCACACTTCACATATATAATGTATAATATATAGCGACTTAAATTAGCTTTAAAAAACGATTTTGGCAAATGAAAATATTTTGAAAATTTAATAAAAGTTAATATATATAATTTTAGTATTTGTTATTTTGATTAATTTCAATTAAAGGTGAAGCATTTGAAGTAAGGGGGGAAGGGAGAAAGAAGAATTGATGTAAATCAAGTAAACCATCGCTAGAACTGTATTTAATAAGATCAAATAATAAGCTGTGATTAATCAGTTAACTAATGACAAAGTTTTGAAAGTTTGGAGGATTCACATGTATACATATACATATATATATTTATATATTCACCGTAAATAAATATTCAACTTTTTAATCAATATTTATTATTAGCGAAGGCTTAACGCTTAGGGATTTAATCCAGAGTCAAATTTTCAATATCAGAACATTTTTTTTTATATTTATTTTTTTCTTTATTTTATTTTATTTATAAAACAATAATAATGTTTATTTTGGACATCAATTTTAATTTCAACTACCTATACAAGAGTATAAATATTGATTACAAGCTGAATCAATTAAAAAAATAGTGAATCAAATAAAATTATTTCTAGCTGTATTATTTGTAGCTATATTTTTAAAATAAAATTTGGTAATATTCATTTTGAAATGTTTTTATTTTTCTTTCAATTATCCAAATAAATTGGCATAGTTTGAATAAATTATTTTTAAGAAATCGATTTATATTTATTATTTAAGATGAGTTTGAAACGATCCCTCTTTAATTACAACTATTCAAGCACTGGAGTTCATCTGTCGAGGGAGGACTTGAAATTGAATATAAAATTTAAATCAATAAATAAATACAAATCAATTAATATAGAGTTTGTTACTAGAAATTTAAAAATTGATTATATTATTTTTCTAAATTTCCACTAATTTTCTTATTACTTTAACAGTAATTGATATATGTATATGGTAATTGTTTACATTCCGGGAAGTTTCAGATATTTGGATGACACTTTGCCAGTGGATTCCTTTTTTAATTCCAAAGGAACTTTCTTCATGCAATATTTATCGGTCTCTTCTAGTTTACGAGATAAAAATTATTAATTTTGCATATACATATATTGATATTCTATTTAGAGTTACCATGTTTAATTCATTTGGTCAGCAGAAGGCTTCACAAATTTACGGTTTGGTTTGGATATAGGAAAATTATTTAGTTAATTATTTTTTTAATTTTGAATAAGTGAATAATTAGTGAATCAGTCAATAAAACATAACTAAATGGCTGCTCATTCATAATTGTCAAACTTTAATAATTTTTATCTGGTAAACTAGAAGAGACCGAGAAATTTTGCATATGGAAAGTTTCTTTGGAATTAAAAAAGTAATCCACTGGCAAACTTTCATCCAAATCTCTGAAGTTTCCCGGTTTGTAAACAATTACCATATATATTTATATATAAAATTATTTATTTATTTATTCTTTAGTCTATAAAATTTGGTAATTAAAAACCAAGTGGAAATGAATAAAATCTTCATTAATTTGTGTGTATACATATGATATATATATATTTGGAAATTATGAAAACCAATGGCCCGATGTAATTATTATTGGAAATAAATCCAATATATTGCTATGCAAGTAAATTATTATTATGATTATCTTTATTAATTAGAGAGATAGATGGTTAAATATTATGTATCCTATTTTCTACCATACATTGTATTAAGGTTTTAAAATTAAAATCCATTTTAGTTGCCATGACGGCCTAAAGACATGGAAACTCGATGTAATATTCTTATCTGTTTGTTTGATAAATTCCCCCCTCCCTGAGGGAATATCTGAGAATATTCATTCGTTTAACACTGGTTTGTTTTTTCTTTCTTTGATGGTGACCTCACCTACCAGCTTTCAAAAATCTTTGATATTACTCTGCTTATAGAAGTAATCATTTCTATAGATTGGAAAACTTTATTTATCGTAACTTAAATAAAATTTGGATTAGTTTTTCCAGTTGACGAGAAAAAAAGAGTTCATCTTTTAGTTTAATCTTTGATGGTATTTTTTTTTTTTCCTTTTTTCTAAGTTCTTCTCATTACATTTATTATATGACTTTTCAAATTCAGTTCACCTCTATTCGATGAAGGAGCATGATCGAGGAGAGGGAATATTTCTAATTAATCTTTTTAGAATGATACTCTAAATTTGTTTTAATAAAATTTTCATTCGTATTTTCCATTCGTCAAGATCAAAGTATTTTCAAAGCAAAATTAACTTAATGTAACTTTTCAATAGTGAAGATATTTTTTTTTTTTTTAAAAAAGGCGAAAGGAGAAGGGAAAATAAGAAGGGAATAAATAAATGAATGAAATAATCTAAATTCAATCTTCTACTCCGAATATGATCGAGTTATTGGCTATCGATTGAAGGAGGGTGAGGTTAGAGAGGGTGAGAGGCAAATCCTTATTCTCTTTTTGTTCTTGCAATGGATTTCCATGCGAGTTGGAACAGCACTCCAAGTTAATGCTTCCATATGTTCTACGGCTGCTAATGACAGTTTCTTTTGATTAAAGATTAAGAGAGGGAGAGAAAGTTACTGGGCTCTGACCGACCGACTGCTGCTGCTGATTCCATTAAATTGAATCCAACCAAATTTACCTACTGTCGATAAGAATCGGAGAGGATGGAAGGAGAAGACTATCAGGCACAAAACCGCCTTTCTTTAGAAATCACTATTGAAAGAGAATGGAGAAATATTTACAAAATAAAAAAAAATATTATAAATTGAAATATATATTAAGATATAAAATTCATTTATATTATTGATATGTTGATTGAATAAAAATAATTAAAATAATTGAAATGAAATAACAAGAAGTAAGAGGAGAATTAAAATAGAAAAATAAAATAAGCGGGAGTGTCCTCCCCTAGACTTTCCCGCATATAAATAGGTATAAAGAGTTGCGAATGAATATTTAGAATGTAATAAAGTGCTACTTCCGGTTAACTGATATTTTAAATGTAAAAAAAAAACAGATATGGATATAATATAAATATTTTTAATTTTATATTATTTATAATATATAAGGGCTGGCTGTGACGTCATATAATTTTAAATTAAGAAAAAACTAATGAATATGATTTTTCTCGAGGATAAAACCAATACAAAGTGCATAACACGTGGAGATATGCCTTCACGTGAAATTTGATATGAAAATAACCCTTCACTTCCTCTCTTCGATCTTCAATACTAGCACTTCCGGTTTCCGGATTTGCACCAAAAGTTGATCCATTCATCATACTGATGCATTAAGTAAATATACCAAATTTCATCAAAATCCGTTGAGCAGTTCAGGCTGTACACATCTATACGGACGGACGGACAGACGGACGGACGGACAGACATCATGCTAAAAATACTTTTTTCTGTTAAGAAAATGCATGATTCGTGGAGATATGTACCTAAAAATATCCATAGTTGAAATTTGGTGTGAAAACAATACCTCCCTTACTATCGTCGGTCGGTAAAAAGGAAACGCTACTTGTATAGGTAAAATGTCACTTCCGGTAGTCAGATCATGATGAAATTTGGTATCTGAATTTTTTTCATATTTTTAAATCTATATACAAAATATGAAGCAAATATCTCGAAGCAAACTGGTACTTTACTTGAAAGGTAAACGCAACCATTGTAGGTAAAGTACCACTTCCGGTTAACCGATTTTGACGAAATTTTGATAGAAATCTACAAACTGTGAATAATATCGGTGTACCAAATTTCGAAGTCCTAGCTTGATTAGTTTTTGAGTAAATTTGCTTACAGACATTACATACATACATACATACATACATACATACATACATACATACATACATACATACATACATACATACATACATACATACACACACACAGACATAATTCCAAAAATGGTATTTTCCGACTCATGGAGGTTTAAAACGTCAAGATCTATCAAAATCTCGAAGTCGAAATTTTTGACGATTCCAATACTTCCCTTATACGAAGTATGCGGGAAAGTAATTATACGAAGTATGCGGGAAAGTAAAAAATTAAAAAAATAAACATATAATAATGAAGATAAAACATTTTTTGAAAATTTAAACTCGCCCATTTCCTACTTGTGCATTTGGTTATTAAATTTTGATTTTAAATTAAATTATTATTACTATTATATATTACTACTATACTATTACTTACTTTTACTTGCTATTATATATTATATAACAACGGTGGCATGAGACAAAAAAAAAAGGTAAAATTTTTTTCCTATTTGGCTCTTAAACATTTTGGATTTTTCAATATGGCTCTAAGTATCACCAAGTTACATTCCTGTTATATAAAATAAATATTAATTATAATAATAATCTTCCTAAACAATCCTATTCATAATAATAAAAATAATATTTTTTTTATGTTTCAAATGAATATCATTTAACCAAATTTTATCATTGAAATAGACAAAATACACCGAACGTTCTATATAAGCCTCCCTATAAGCACCTTATTTTAGTTCCACTGTTCTGTATAAGCAACTTATTTTTTTAAAGTTAAATATTTAAGTTGAGCTGTTCACAAAAACATAACCTCAAATTGTACAAAATTCTGTTATTGGAATTTGTTTGTTTTTTGTGCTGCTAGTATTGAAGTTAATTTCTGTTACTAGAATAGTTACTATAATTTCTGTTAGTTTCTATTAATATTAATATTAATAATTAATTAATATTTTTGTGCTTTAAATGGAATTTTTCCCTTTAAAATTAGCTTGGAACGACAAAATTTAATTTTATGGTAAACATAATTTTTTTTATATATCATAAATACTTTATTCAAAATAAATAAATAAATAAAAAAGAGGAGGCAATGGTAGAGACAGGATAGAAAATAAATAAATAAAACAGATGCAATTAGAATGCAGTGGGAACAGAGAAAATTTAATTAAGATTTCGACTGAGATGATTTAATTCATGATCATAGAAAAATTTCTTTCATTCAGATTGAATGAACATCGCACTACGCGCGAACTTCACCCTTTTCATTTGAGCCGGAGAGTTATATCTTTTCCAAGGATGCGTATATACTCTTCTGTTGGTGGTGAATATTAAATAAGTGACAACAACCCGCACGGCCTCTTATTTAAGAGCCATGAACTTTTCCTATACACCCGAACCACTTTTAGCCACCGCTATACTTGTGAATTTAATACGATTTCAAGTGCAACCAACCCTTTGACTCGGGTATCAATCCAATTATTCGGGACAGATTGAATTAGACCTTACCGTATTTGCATCCCTTACTTCCATTTTCTCATCAGCCATTCATTCACACATACATTTCTTTCATTTTTTCTAAGCTTTCAACATCAACTTTAAAAAAAAATCAAAATTAAAAAATATTAACTGGTCTATTAGTAATAAATACTTATATTTATACAAATATATATATATAAATGCATGATATAAATATTTATTATATATTGGATATATAAGTTTTGTATTTTTCGTTAGAATTTATTTAAAAAAAAACCTTTTATGGACAGTAAACTTGAGCTCTTATCGTTGGTTGCATAAACTAAAGGCACAAGGTCTATTTAAGTGACACTGTCTCAAGATTTTTACTTTGATCCGATCTATACTATATATATAGTATATATATAGATCTATTCAATATACTATTTATATACTATTATATATATATATATATATATATATGTATATTGAAGGATAAAAAAGTAGTTTTTTAATAAGATATCAAAGAAATTATAGACAAATATACACATATACCCATTTATAAATTAAATAATAATATCAAATATATTTTATAATATAATAAAAAAAAAATCAATTGAAAGAATTACTTATCGTCTAATCCGGAAAGTTCAACTAAAAATAAAATAAGTGAAATAGAACTTGTGGGAAATGCATTGATTTCTCTAAACTCTTTAGCTTCTAAATAAGAGGGAAAAAATCCGTTAAAGCATAGTATAAAACTTTAAGTGAATTCAAACCACACTATCGCCACACAATATTATCGAAAATGGATAGATATTGACAGATTTTTTTTTTCTATCGATGCTTTTTAAAAAGGAATTCCTATTTTTTAAGTATTAAAGTTGGAGAGATTTCTTTTTATAATAAAGAAATCTCAAAAAGAATTCTATATATTATAATGTTTATATTTGTTATAATATATATATATATATATATATATATATATAAAGAATAACAATCTTTTTTTTAATGGAAAAAATAATCATTAGAATTTGAATGGTTTGTATATGTTCACCCTGATTTTTGTAATAAACTTTCAATTTTTTTTTTTTTACAATTTATAAAGTCTCAAGTTACGGACCCTAGTTGATTGATTTAATGTCAAGGAATAACTTTTTCTCTTTATTAAAATTTTTAATTAAATATATAAATTTAAATTTTTAAAAAAATAACGAAAATATCAATATTACATAAAGCTATTATTAATATCAATTATGATTATCTTTTTTTTAATAATAATTACATTATTGGACAATTTTCTATAGAATAGTTACTAAGTATTCAAGTTTAATCCGGGCATTTTTATTACTTTCCTTTGTAGACAACGCAAAGTAAAAATACACTTCGTCGCAGACTAAAGTTAGCCCGACAGTCGTTAGAGAGAAGGGGACCCCTATCCATTGGCTCCAAGAATGATTGAAATTTTATTATAATATATATATATATAAAAATTAAAAAATAATAATTCAATATATTATGAAACAATTGATGCTAAAGTGAAATTGTTTCCGTATTTAAAATGGGATCTGATTGAAGTGAATTGAAGTGAATGGAGAATTTGTGGGAGAGGGGAGGGGAATATTCACTCATAAAGTCTACTATCTCACTCACTCTCCCCTGCCCCTTTGATGAATTTGTGGTTGATGGAGAGGCGAGATGATTTTGATTTCAGAACATTAGGAATATTTGTCAAGTGGCCGGGAGAAGCTCAACTCAACTCAACTCGACTGAACTCGATGGGATGAGGATGGGAGAGAGAAAGGCGCATTGAGCGTTAATGAGGTGACAGTTCTTCTGTCGATGCTTGTCTGCCCTCGATGACATTATCAAAAACTTTCTGCAAAAGAAGCTCAGAGCGACAGAACATCATTGCAATGGAACAGGAAGGTCGGGAGTTCTTTAAATTGGCCAAATTATGATCACTTCAATGGATCTCCACGTTGAAAATGTCTCTCACTTAATTAGTTTGGAACTGTTTGTCCTAACAAACAGTACTTGAATGAAATATTAAATTGGAGAGCTCGTTTTTTTTCTGTTTAAACTATAATCATTCATTTGATACAAATAATCAATTAATTTTTTATAAAACATATATTTTTATTATAATTATTAAAACATTTTAATTATTTTCGATAAAAATAAGTTAAAATTAAAATCAAAATATGATTATAGGAAGTTTTAATTTAAAATAAGCTGGACTATCTCGCAAATTTGAATTGGATTAAATAACATATATTATATTTAAATTAAATTTAATTAATTAAATTATAAATTAAAATTAATAAATAATATTTATTAAACCAGCGCGTGTTTGGCTCTTTGTTGATGGCACCACATCACTTGCTGGCGCGTGAGATTTGCAGTGTTAAAAAATTAATTCTGGTAATTTCAGCGAATCAATCAAGCTGAAATTCTATATATAGCAGTTTTATACAATTTTTAATCATGTGAAAAACTATCAAACATATATCTTTATTTTTATGGTCACTTTAGAGGAAAAAGATGAAAACGAGGTAGGTAATGACCCTCTTCCGGTTGAGCTACATTTCTCAAAAATTAATAGAAAACTACGAATTTTGAATAATGCCCGTATACCAATTTTCATGATTCTAGCTGAAACCGTTTTTGCGTAATCTTGTCTACATACACACATACACACAGACATTTTTTCAACTTTAGTGAAAATGACTCAGGGACCTTCAAAACGTATAAAAACATCAAAATCTTGACTTCGAAAATTTTACGAGATAGTAAAAAGAGAAAAATTAATCAAAAAAAAAAAACATAAATTATTTATTTTTAATAAAATAATATTAATTATAACAAAAATAAATTACAAATCATAAATACATAAAAATTATTATTTTTTATTTAAGGTTATTAATTATTAATAAGTTCGACACATTCATCAATACTAGAAATTAAATAAAAAATTATTTTTATAAAATTTTCATTAAATATAACTTATTCTAATAAAAAAAAAAAATAAACAAATATGTCACTCAAATAAAAAAGTATTAAATTATATACACATATATATCTTAGTTATCAAATTATAAAATATATTTTTAAAATATCAGAATGTTATGTAAAATGGGAGGAGCTTTTTGAAATATTGCCAGGGGCATTATTTATCTATCTTTAATGGGTGTAAGAAAAATACTTAAACAAAAAGAGTTAACATTCAATGTTTTATATTTTTAACTGAGTTTTATATATTTAAAATATTATATATTTAATTAATTGGAATAATCCTGGTATATAGGCAATTTACACAACTTTCTCTGTTTAATGACTCTGACCTTGAAATTCGCAAATCATTTATTATTTTTTGATTAATATACCTTATATATTAAAATTAAATAATTTCAAAACATAAAAAAAAAAATAATTTTATACATAATTTAATGTTAATTTTGAAACTAGATTAACGGGAAAAAGAAAAATTTATATAGCAACAAGTTAAAGAAAATATATTGTAAATATTATAATAAAAATGTAATAAATACCTTTAAAAATGCTTATCGAACATTAAGCAGTTAAAAAGTATAATAAATTTATTTTAATTAAATCTTTTTATAGATTCCGTTAAAGTAAAGTAATTATTTGTCTATTAAAACTTAAATTTATTGAAATGAAATTTAAAAAACAAAGATTGCTGATATTGATGATAAAATAACCATTCTTACATTTATTTTGCAATAATAATTAAAATTTCATATACAATTTCAGTTTCACAAGTAGATTAAGTTATTTTTATATTTTTTTATTTATCTTAATTTAAGTTCATTTCAAACATATTTCACATTAATTTATCACATTCAATAATAAATACTAATTTTTGATAATTTGATGAAATTTGAGCCCTTAAAAGTAGAGTTGTTCAGTTTTTCAGCTTCGCATATTAATTAATTGAAGAGTTTTCCTTGATATTATCAAACTTTTGATATCCAATGAAATATATGGGGCTGTACCAAACAAAGTAACTGACAGATCATTTAGAGGTTTCAAAACGGGGTAATTAGAAACTCTCCTCGGTAAAACGATTAAAACGAAAAACTTCACAAAGACTTAAATACAAAGCCTGTCAATAAAGCAAGACTAAAAGTGCACATCAAGAATAAGGCAGCTCAGCCCGTCTTCTCGAAGTTGAAGGTCTGAAAAGAAAACTTAAAAGAACCAAACCCCTAGTTCAGTGAAGTATTACTAAGATCATAATTGTGAAAAATGACCAGAAGAAGTACCCATATATTATGTATATCTAATACCTACCTACCCTTACATATATCACTCATTAGCTGGTTAGCTAGATCAGTGGTTCCCAAACTTATTTGGCCTACTGCCCCCTTTTCGAAAAAATTATTACTCAGCGTCCTCTGAAAATTTATTTTTTATATATATAAATTTTAATAGCAATTAAACAGAAAAGATATAATTATTTATTCACGATTCTACATTTTTCGTAAAATCTATTAAAGAAAATTGTAAATTAGAAACATTGTTGGTTGAAATTATGAAATTATTTACTGAACTCTGAATAGAAAATAAAATGCACCTATGGCACTCACCACCCTCTTAATCGTTACAGCATCCATTTTGGGAATCAGTGAGCAATTAGATTAACCATGTATTGAACATTTTACTAATAAATCTGTTTGTTTATTATATAATAAAAAAAAATTATCAAACTACAGAATCGATACTTTATTAGTTTCATTACTTTTAAGGTACAATATAGGAACAAATGTCAGTACTGCTGTAACTATAAAAATATAATCTAACTTTATCTCAAAGTAGTTTAAAAAAGTCATAAATATAACTTTAAAGATAAAGTTAGCCAAAGTGATTGTTTCATATACCTCAATATTAATTATTATTATTATTATTATCGAGGGTAAATTAAAAATTAAATGTTCAATATGTGACGCCATATTTGTTCATATTGCTGCCTTCAGTAATAAAAACAGTAAGTGAAGACAAAATATATGATGTGAAATGCTGAGAAAGCTTGTTACCACATATATTAATACAGACTATAGTACTGCCCATTCTGAAATGAAATCTTATTAAAAAATAAAAACTTTTAAAAATATTACATCTTATAATCACCAAATATTATATAATATAAAATTGTTGTTTTCCAGGGATATATATGAGTGGTGATTCTTAGAGCCATATTGAAAAATCGAAAATGTTTAAGAGCCAAATTGGAAAAATTTTTCCTTTTTTTTTTGTTTTACTCGCGAGCCACGGTTTATTAATTAATATTAATAAAATAATTGATTAATTTTAAATGTGTTGATTTACTTTTTGACATACTTAACCTTATTTCTGAGTGAAATAAAATCCACAAATATATTTATTTAAAAATATATATATATATATATATATATATATTTAAAAAGATATTAATCTTAACTGGTATCTCAGTTCTTTATTCTTCTCTTACATTCTTCCACCCCCTCCCTCTTCTTTTTTCTCATTCTCTCTTTCTCCGCATTAAGTTTGCCTACGACCTGTTTGTTCCCATTAACTCAATAGAAAACTCGCGATCCGCATTTTATGTTACACACTCCTTGAGTATAATTAAGATGATTTACTCTCCTAATTATTAAACGAAACCTTTTTTTTTGGAATTATTTCTTAATGAACTTTTATAATTAGTCATTTTGCAATAAGAAGTAATAAATAACTGAAAAGAAAAAGTAAATTTTATTTTAAATTTGCTTGATAAAAAAAACAAATAAAAAAACAAAACAAGTAATCTAATATTTCAAGAGATTTATTAAATGGATTTACATATGAAAGATTATTTGTCTTATTATTTAATTCTTATATAATTTAGAAAATTAAGATTTATCTTTGAGGTTAATAAAATAAATCAAAATATTTTATTAATTAAAGGAGACATACGAGTTTTACATATTTTTAATATTATTATTGGTATTTGTATTTAATTTAAAATTAATTTAATTAAATATATATTTTATATTATTAAAATAATATAAGAATATATCTCTAAATTCGAAAAATGAATTTATATGATATTTTTGGAAATTTAAATTGAATTTTGGGAATCTTTAATATATAATATTCAACTATAAATATTTATAGAATAATAGAATCGTTTGTCTAAATTATTTGAATTACTCTGGAAGTTTTGATAGGCTCGATTGTACAAAGTTTATAAACACCATTAAAGTATTTATAAGAGACAGGACAATAACACTTAATTAATTTATATATATATATAATTTTGAACGTATTCCAATTGATTGATTAAAATTCCAAATTATATATTCCTTCGCCTGTTTGTTCGCTTTATGTTAATTTTTCTTGTTTGTAAAAAAAAACTAATAACATTCACTTTGAAAAATAAAAAGGGAAAGTTGGTTGAGTT
This sequence comes from Labia minor, assembly GCA_963082975.1. Lineage (NCBI taxonomy): Eukaryota > Metazoa > Arthropoda > Insecta > Dermaptera > Spongiphoridae > Labia > Labia minor. The sequence goes on from OY720345.1 coordinate 35,126,457, forward strand.
TGTTCACATTCCCTCTGTATTTTGGCCAAAGTTTTCATTTTGCTTGATTTTATTTTATTTTTATATGTATATTTTTTTAAGTGTGGGTTATTAAGTTTACTATTATATTAATATTTGGGATTGTATATTAAAACAGTTTATTAATGCTTACATTTTCAATATATTTAATAGGGTTGTTTTTTTAGAAATGGGGACTAGAGCATATCAAGGTCTTCTCGAGAATTTATATTTTTTGAAGATAAAAATTTAATGAATGAATTAAAAAAATAACTTCAATTATTTTTAGTAATAGTCTAGTTTTAATAGAAAAGATAATATTCATTTGTTCACTTCTAAAATCCAAATTACTGAACGAACTATAAAAAAACAACTGGGATTTATTTTTGCACACTGAACCGATCTATGAATTAGTATTAAGATTTTGTGCTAAGAATATTCAATAGCAATTCATAAGGTTGTAGAGTAATCTATTCCTTCTAATATAACCCATTATTTTCCAAGAAAATATTTTTATCTTTATTTTCTATTCTTCTTATTAAACATATAATTGAATCTATTATTATTATATTTAATTATAAATCTTGTTTTCTTTCTTATTTTAATTATCTGCTACACATTTCTATGAGACAACTGAATGAATGACATCTTTGTTTTATTGGTTTGTGCGTGCATTCACTGTAATTAATTAATCTTAAAACCCTCGAGCTGATGGCAATGGGAATTTTTAAGAATTAATGAACTTTCATCTCATCTTATTAATAATTCACTTAACGTATGGCAAATAGTTTGTCATCTTGTTCAAGCACTTTTCGGAAAATTAATGATGCAAATTTCAAAATTATTGAAATGGAAACTAATAGAGAATGGCGATAAAGAATTAATTTACGAGGAATAAATGGATGAATGAAGAATATTCAAAAGGAATTTCATCTAACAAAGAATCTAATCTAATCGCTTTTAAAGTTATAAAGATTTTTTTTTATATATACCTACAAATGTTTATTAAAAAAAAATATACTTTATTAAATAGATATGTACTAGGTTGTCCAATAAGTTCGCGGAGCGCCATCTATTCGTCAATATCATCTGAAAGATACAAGATATGGTATTGAAAGACCGTCGATTGACTGAAAGAGATTTAACAGAGGCTTTAGGCATTTCATTGGGCACAGTGAGCAATATTTTGAGTGTTAATTTGGCTTTCACAAAAACTATGTGCATAATGGGTGCAAAATCCATTGCTAAAATAACTGAATTGAAGTACGAATTGTTGAATCATCCAGCCTATTCGCCAGATTTAGCTCCCTCCAATTTCTGGCTCTTCCCATACCTCAAACAAGATCTCTGTGGAAAACGATTTTCTTAAATCGAAGAGGTAATAGCTGCAGTGGAGGGATATTTTGCAGAGGTGCCGGAAAACCACTACAGTCAAAGGATCCATAAATTAGAAGACCGTTGGAATAAGTGTATTGAAATTCCTACCCCAATGAACATATATAAATATACATATAAAATATATAAATATATAAATATAGGGTAAAGTATACAGTCGTTGGCCCCGATGCAGTCATTGGTCCCCTATGACTAAAACACAAATAATAAGAGATTTTTATTTTAAAAAATTGCTCTATTAACTATGGTTATTTAATCGTTTGTTGTATGCTTGTATAATCACTATCGAATAGACCAATAACTATAACAGGGGACCAATAACTGTATTTTTTAGGATTTTTGCGTGCTTATTGAAAATGTCATGAGAAAATGATTTTTTTTTATTCATCAAAATGCTCATAGAATCTATGTTCTGCAAATCTAATTTGACACAGATTGTTCCGCAATTTGCCCAGATATGCATTAAGGACTGCTAGGAATTGCTTAAGGGGGCCAACGACTGTATGCTTTACTATTAGTCCTAAATAAAGTCATCTAAAAAAAAATTGTTTTAAAATAAAAATAAAATCTAATTAATAAAGTTTTAGATTATTTAGAAAATTGGATTAATTAAATAAATATATTTTATACAAATTTTGTAAGAAAGATTTGGTTAATAATGTTTCATAAAAGCAAGACAAGATTCATCCATGAGTTAGAAAAGTTGTGCTAATCCTGACTTTGTCCTCCCCACTCCCTTTTTTCCTGTCTTTAGCAATTGCTTTCGTCGTCGTTTGGAGAATCTCGTAGATATCCCGAGGGGATCGGGTGGATAGGCTACGAGATATTAAAGTCATCGTCTGGGTATTATCCTTAAGGATCGGCGAGCAGCTGACGCTCCCTCTGGTCGCTATGGTAACCGCCAAGGCAAACAAATCACCCGGCCAATAGAAGCTACCTTCACCCCGATTCTATTTGTTATCGGGGATGATGTTTGCCTCGCATTATTATTTGTCTCTCAACTTCTCTCCTGCCCTTCCGCCACCCCCGACAGTTCAGATAGCTTAAGAGTCAAGGGCAATCCGCGACTTGGTGGCATCTCATTTCAAATATTTATTTTTTTAAAAAAAAATCAAAGATTAAAAGAATATAGGTTTAGTGAAAATAATTTTCAATTTAAAAAATAAAAAAAAAAAATCAGATATAAAATTATTGGAAAATTCTTTATATCTAATAGAAAAATCGAGAAAAATAATTAAATTTTATTAGATACCTTTAAAAAAATATAATAAACTGAATATCAAAAGCTTTTAATTAAAACAGGAAATTCCTTTTATATAGAAAATTATAAATATATCTATATATCTAAATTTCCCACAAGTGCATATACTATAATCTCTTTCTTTCTTTCAAGATAGAAATTATTTATTGATTACTTTTATCAAAAAAAATTATTATTTCTTATCAATGAATAATAGTGTCAATTAAATATTATTAAAAATATTAATAATTATTATTAATATTATTAATGTTGTTTTTATTTAATTAATTTTCAAACTTTATATTCATATATTCAAATACATAGGTGGAGAGTAAAAAAAAAAGTGGAATATTTTTATTGTATAAATCAATGAATATGTATGTAGGTATATTTTGAAGGGAAAATCAGATAAAGGTTTTAAAAAAAAAATTAAATTAACAAATTAATTGAAGAATTCATTGAAAAAAAGAAAAAAAGTCAAATTACTGTAATTGTATATATAAATATCAAAGATATTCCATTTCCCATGTTGTTCATTTAGAAAACGGAGTGGAAAAGAAATAAAAAAAATATATTTAGAAATGAGAGAAAAAATATACTTATCTGTATATTATATAAATATTATTTGATGATTTGGATTAACACATTCCCGCCGGTTCCATAATTTGTCTATTTATTTGAGCCACCGGTGGTATATGCAGGCGGGAACGTGTTAAAAATATTGATTGTTTTGATTTATATTTAAGGATAGATGTATTTTGTAGATTATAAATCACTTCAAATTAAATTTATACATGTTTGCAAAAATATCATTTAAAAATGGTGTTTTTTTTAAAAAAAATAAATTTAAAAAATGGTGTTTTTTTAAAAAATTAAATTTAAAAAATGTATATAAAATGCACTTCACAATTGTGAGTAAAATTTTCCGATATTTACTTTTAAATCGAAAGATTTAAAAAAAAACTTAGAATCTTTATTAGAAAAATAAAATAAAGAAAAGTTTAAATAAAAAAGATATCCATGAGTATCTTTCTGTCTTCTAAGCTAGAAAAAAAACACAACAACGAAAGAATAAACATATAAAAAAAAAAAATTATTTGATTGAGTGAAACTTGGACAGAAGGTGGCGAAGCAACGGCGACGAGCGCGAATGAAAGAGGGGAGGATGCTTTGAGGAAAGGAAGGGGAGGGGGGAGGATTCGATTTTTCAAAGTGGCAAAGTGGACATCCTTCACTTTTACGAAGCTTCAAGCGGTTGATCTGTCACAAGGCAATTTAATGGTCAGAATAAAATCAAATTTAAAAAAGTAAAAAATCCACTTCATGAATTTTAAATTTGCCCGTCAATTTTTTTTTTGGCTTCTCAAAACTTAGAAAGGAAAATATTCTGAATAAACGTTTTTTTTTTTAACTTTGTTAAAGGTTCGTTACTTATTCTGGATTCTTGGAACATGACAACATTTAAATTTCATTCATGGAATGTTCATCCCTTAGGGCCATTCTAATTAATTATTTAATCTTTTAAAGATTTAATTCCAAAAATTTAATTATTTAAAATATATCTAAATATAATTTTAATAGATAAATAGTCTTTAAAAATAAGTAGTTCTAATGATATACAATGTTTTTAGGCATAATAATAATATTTCTCTGCGCCATCTCATTTTAACCCTCTTTTTTCTCCCATTTATTTTATAGACTCTTTGTAAGATGAAATGGGATCCCCTGAATATATTGATCCTAACCTTCTAAAAATGTTTTAGTATATTATATTATCATTCTTTTCAAGTACAATACTATTTTTAGATAAAATTTAATAAACAGAGAGAGAAGGAAAGTAAAACCATGTCGATAAAGTGGAAAGACTCGTCCATGTTTAGAGGTAGTATACATAATATATATTCCCTCAAACCAAGCAAAAATTAATTAGATAACACATTTAGAAGACGATTATATATCAGTAGGGCCCACTCCAGCTTTTTTGCCGCCTCTTTAAACAATTTTTTTTTTAGTCAGAGCAAAAGTTTATGACAAAAATCCATCATTCATACGTTAATCTGAACAATTACCAAAAAATCAACAAATATATATTTTGATTATCAATATTTTAGGTCAATAACGGCCAAAATGCCGCCCTTTAGATTTGCCGCCTCGGACAAAGGTCCGGGTCAACCGGCCCTGGAGCGGGTGCTGATATCAGACATAATCCATTTTCTTTAATTAAAATCTAATGTTTTCAATATTGCCTGTCGGATGATCGTTGATTTATAAAGAATGCTAATTTATGAATGACGTTTCCATCATTTAATTATTTTTTGCCTGAAGGAATTTTACATAGAAATAATTCAAAATGATGTTTCAAAAGAAATCTACCGTCATAATAAATTTAGAATAAAGACATCTTTTAAAAAGTTGATCGTTACTAAGAATAATTCATACCTCTTTAAAGGATGATAATATTGTTAAAGGCGCTAATAAAAATATTGACTAAAGGCGAATGTATTTTAATGAAGCCCCGTTTTACAACTGACGCCTTAAGCGATTTCAAATGAATGAATATATTTAGTGGCTTTCAATTATCATGATGGGATTTACACTCATTCGTATTTATCCGAATATTAGAGAGAAAGAGAGATGCATCTCGTTATTTTCAAGAAATTTGGATCGAAAGAATTACAGATCCTTAAGTTGCAAACGTAACAAGGAAAAAAAAGCCCTTTAAATAGATAATCATTGTCTGGCGCCTGATGTTCGTTCATTGAATAATCTCCTTCCGTTTCTGTTCACAGTTGTGACATCATTGATAAATATGATAATCGTTTCGTTGGTGGCAACCATGACTCACATTCACGCCTATTGTTCATCAAAAAGTGTCCCCTGGGCCCCTGATGGGCATTAGCACCATCAACTCAGAAGTCCATTGTCTTGGTTCGACTCCCAATTGACATATTCATATTTGGTGAATGACAATAGCGTGGGCAGACGACGGCCGGTCCAGATTGGTTATGGAAGGTGTGTCCGAGAAATGGAATTTCTCCACGGACTGTTAATCAAGCAACGGCAGAGGATCCGATCGGGATGGTTCAAGCTATTTTCATTCGACGTTACCTCCAATCATTTCCGCTCAGTGGAGGATGAATCTGACCAAACAATGAAGGAAAAGGGTCAGGAAATCTGGGAGCTGCATTCAAATGAACCCTTGGATTAAAAGTTAACGGAGAGAAATTTGTTTTTTTAATTATTCGAATTTTTTTTTTATTATTTTTATTTATAGATGACTGCTAACAAATAAAAAAAATCTGGAGTGTCTCCACTCGACTATTTCGAAAATTTGATTTAGATTAATTAATATATATATTATATTTATATTAAATTTAATTAATTATAAATTAAAATTAATAAATACTATTTATTAATTCATCGCTTGTTTGGCTCTTTGTTGAAGGCAATAGGTCACGCGCTGGCGCGTGAATTGCAATGTTAAAAAATTAATTCCGGTACTTTCAGTGATTCAATCAAGCTGAAATTCTATACATGTATAGCAGTTTTAATCATGTGAAAAACTATCAAACATATATCTTTATTTTTACGGTCACTTTAAAGGAAAAAAAATCAAAACGTGAAGGCTGGTAGGTAATGGCCCTCTTCCGGTTAAGCTTCATTTCTCAAAAGTTGATAGAAAACTACCAATTTTGAATATATACCAAATTTCATTATTCTAGCTCAAACCGTTTTTGCGGAATCTTTTCTACATACACACATACATACAGACATTATTCTTAACTTAGTGAAAATGACTCAGGGACCTTCAAAACGTATAAAAACATCAAAATCTAAGCATCGAAAATTTTCGTGATCTCTGGCGAGATAGTAAAAAAGACGATGTTCAATCTACATGAAATTATATTTTATGTAAAATTGTCGTTTTTGTTGTTATTATTTGTTGAATAGTTTATTGTTATTTTTTATTTGTTATATTCTAGTCATTTTCTCTGGGAACCCCTTTACAGTCTCTCATTTGAGCGGTGATATTTTTTTATTATTTATTCAACTATTTATTTATTTATTTATTGTATATTGTATTTATTAATTAGTTATTTATTGAATAAATAGATATTGGTTTAAAAGAAAAAATTCATTCTTTCTAAGTGATCTAAAATAATTTCTTTAACTCTAACAATTAATTGCTGATTTTTATCCCCCTTAATTAATTTAATATAGCTTTTTTTTATTTATATTTTATTATTTATTTTAATATATATAATTTAAATTTATTTTTTATGGACAATTAAATTTAAAGGCGAGGAATATTAAATTATTAAAAGTAGTACATATTTCTTTTTTTTTTTTTGAATATGAATCTAATAAATATAAATTATTATATTCAAATACTTACCCACGCCCAAAATTAAATATTAATAGTATATGAGAAATCAAACCGATTGCCTTACCTGGAACAAATAAGAAAAATCAATTAATTAGATGAAAATAACAACAAAAGAATTGTTTTGAAATAAGTCAGACGGAATAGAGAAATTAGGACATTAGGAAGAACAAAAAAAAAACAAGAATTCAGTTCATTAAGATGTTGCCTTTCGCGTTGTAGTAACCTATTTTAATATTTTTTTGTATAATCATTATTTATGAAATAACAAAAACAAATCCCAGAGTGTCATAAATATTTTGACAAATTTTCTATTAGCATAATATAATCAGGACTTGTATTTTACCAATTCAAAAGATTAACTCATTATTGTTATTAATATTAATATTAACATTGTAGTAAATTTATTTGAGAGATAATTTTTTTCTGAAAAAAATTATAACGCAAACAACGATCAGAACCAAAAATGAAATAATAAATTCATTATTCTCTGAAACACTCGAGGGCATCAATCCCATTCCCATTGATGAGCTACCTCCTACCGCGTTTTTGGTAATTTCATTATATATTATAATATCTTTTATTAATAATTAGTATTTAATATTTTAAAATATCTTCAAAAAAATTATTTAAATTTGGTAATTTTAAACTTATATGTATATGATAAATTTTGATAAAACTTTACCAGTAGATTCCTATTTTGATTCCAAACCAACTTTCTTCAAGAAGTATGTAGAGGTCGCTTCTAGTTTTCGAGATAACAATTATTAAATTTGCATATAAACTAGTTAGGAATGATCAGCCATTTAATAATGTTTTATTGACTCAATAATTAAAATATTTTTTTATAATTTCGGATTGGATATAGGAAAATTATTTAATTAATTAATTTTTTAATCTCCTTATATCCAAAGCGAACTTATAAAAACCGAAAATTAGTAGAGCCACCTGGTGGTCAAATAACAAAACATGGTAGCTAAATGAAATACCAATGGATTTACTATATTTGCAAACTTGAATAATTTTTATCTCGAAAACTCGAAGCAATCGCTACATACTTTTGTTTGGAATCAAAAAAGGAAACTACTGGTAAAGTTGTAACAAAATCCATCATACATAGATATAAGTATACAATTACCAAATATTCTTATTATTTGAATATTAATATTTTCAAATTTAGAAATAACCCAAGGGAAATATGACTTTATAGTATAATTAAACCATTGATTGATAATTATTAATATAATATGTTGCTAGTTGGTATGAAGGAGGCAAAACAATGTTAAGAGCAATGATGATGTTTTAAATAAAAATTGATAATAGCTTTAGGCTTAAAAGCCCATTCAGAAAGTGCTTTAAGGAAATTGTTTTGGGTAAACTTGATTAACAAGAGAGGTCGAAAGGAGAGGGAGAGTGGGATTCAAGGGGGTTACTTAAGTTCCAACAAACACAGTCAACTCATCTCCTCTTTCGTCTTTGTGGGTGGAGGGGGAAAAAGGGGAGAAATCTTTAGAGAATAATCCAATTAGTAATTAGTTAACACAGTTTATGTGTAAGTGATAATGCGATAGACAAATAGTTGACACGGGAGACAAGTGGAGGGGGGGGGAATTGAAAAAATACAAAAACAAAACAAATTTCAATGATCAACGTAGATTCGTTTGGATTGTTATTTTTAAATAAAAAATTTAGAAAAAAAAATAAAAATGTTATATTATATTTTAAATTGTTAGTGGGTTTAATAAAGGTAAACTATAATCGTCCTTATTTAGGAATAAAATAAAAAGATTAGATTTAATATTAAATAAAAAATTCGGGAGTGTCCTCCCCTAGACTTTCCCGCATATAAATAGGTAATTAGGTTATTATTATTATGTTTTAACAACAATAAAAATAAACAAACTAATTAATTTAAATTATAAAGTAAAATGGTTTAACACTATTATATACATATATAATTTACACCTAACGCTACTTGTATAGGTAAAATGTCACTTCCGGTAGTCAGTCAGATCATGATGAAATTTGGTATCTGAATTTTTTTCATATTTTTAAATCTATATACAAAATAGGAAGCAAATATCTCGAAGCAAACTGGTACTTTACATGAAAGGTAAACGCAACCAGTGTAGGTAAAGTACCACTTCCGGTTAACCGATTTTGACGAAATTTTGATAAAAATCTACAAACTGTGAATAATATCGGTGTACCAAATTTCGAAGTCCTAGCTTGATTAGTTTTGAGTAAATTTGCTCACAGACATTACATACATACATACATACATACATACATACACACACAGAGAGACATAATTCGAAAAATGGTATTTTCCGACTCAGGGAGGTCTAAAACGTCAAGATCTATCGAAATCTCGAAGTCGAAATTTTTGACGATTCCAATACTTCCCTTATACGAAGTATGCGGGAAAGTAAAAAGAAATAGTAATTTTGTAAATTTAATAAAATGGGATAAAATTTAATAAGGGTTTTCAGGTACATGAATTGAATTTAAAAAAAATAAACATATAATCTCTTCATCCCTTTTATTTTTGTTTTTATTTAAAATTTTGAAAATAAATATTTAATAGTAGGTAAAATTTCAAAAAAAAAAATGACTGATTTTTAAATTTTTTTACTTTCCCGCATACTTCGTATAAGGGAAGTATTGGAATCGTCAAAAATTTCGACTTCGAGATTTTGATAGATCTTGACGTTTTAGACCTCCCTGAGTCGGAAAATACCATTTTTGGAATTATGTCTGTGTGTGTGTATGTGTGTATGTATGTATGTATGTATGTATGTATGTATGTATGTATGTATGTATGTAATGTCTGTAAGCAAATTTACTCAAAAACTAATCAAGCTAGGACTTCGAAATTTGGTACACCGATATTATTCACAGTTTGTAGATTTCTATCAAAATTTCGTCAAAATCGGTTAACCGGAAGTGGTACTTTACCTACAATGGTTGCGTTTACCTTTCAAGTAAAGTACCAGTTTGCTTCGAGATATTTGCTTCCTATTTTGTATATTGATTTAAAAATATGAAAAAAATTCAGATACCAAATTTCATCATGATCTGACTACCGGAAGTGACATTTTACCTATACAAGTAGCGTTTACTTTTTACCGACCGACGATAGTAAGGGAGGTATTGTTTTCACACCAAATTTCACCTGTGGATATTTTTAGGTACATATCTCCACGAATCATGCATTTCCTTAACAGAAAAAAGTATTTTTAGCATGATGTCCGTCCGTCCGTCCGTCCGTCTGTCCGTCCGTCCGTATAGATGTGTACAGCCTGAACGGCTCAACGGATTTTGATGAAATTTGGTATATTTACTTAATATATCAGTATGATGAATGGATCAACTTTTGGTGCAAATCCGGAAACCGGAAGTGCTAGTATTGCCGATCGAAGAGAGGAAGTGAAGGGTTATTTTCATATCAAATTTCACGTGAGGACATATCTCCACGTGTTATGCACTTTGTATTGGTTTTATCCTCGAGAAAAATGATCTTCATTAGTTTTTTCTTAATTTAAAATTATATGACATCACCCAGCACTTCATGACGTCACAGCCAGCCTTTATATATTATAAATAAAATAAAATTAAAAATATTTATATTATATCCATATCTGTTTTTTTTTTACATTTAAAATATCAGTTAACCGGAAGTAGCACTTTATTACATTCTAAATATTCATTCACAACTCTTTATACCTATTTATATGCGGGAAAGTCTAGGGGAGGACACTCCCGCTTATTTAAAAATACATATCTATTAACCGAAGTCCTAGTAGGGAGTTTATTTTACGAGGATAATTTTAAAATAAAAACGTTGAAATTTATTTTTAATAATTTTATTAAAGGTATATATCGTTTATGGATAAAAGAAAAAAAAAAGTGTTAATTCAAAAGATGAGAAATGATTTTGGATCTAGAATTTTATACTCTAAAATATGAATAAGAGTTACCGAGTTGGCATAGTTTAAAATTTTAAAACGTACGTTGTTTTGTTCCAACTTGAAAATAAGTTGTCCTGTGGCCAGTCGCAGAACCGACCGACGGTTTGAAATAAATTAATTTCTAGCTACAGAAATAATCTCAAATAATTTAAATGTATCCATTAATGTAATAAAAAACAGATATGGATAAAACAAATAATTTTAATTTTATTTGATTTATAATATATAAGTAGGAGCTGGCTGTAACGTCATGAAGGGCTGGGTGACGTAATATAATTTTAAATTAAGAAAAAACTAATGAAGATTATTTTCCCGAGGATAAACCAATACCAAGTCCATGATTCGTGGAGATATGTAAAAAATCTCCTCATGTGAAATTTGGTGTGAAAATAACCCTTCCCTATCGTCGATCGGTAATACTATCACTCCCGTTTTCCAGATATACACCAAAAGTTGATCAATTCATCATACTGATGCATTAAGTAAATATACCAAATTTCATCAAAATCCGTTGAGCTGTACACATCTATACGGACACAACGGGCGGACGGACAGACATCATAATGCCAAAAATACTTTTTTTCTGTTAAGAAAATGCATGATTCGTGGAGATATGTAAAAATCTCCACATATGAAATTTGGTGTGAAAACAATACCTCCCTTACTATCGTCGGTCAGTAAAAAGAAAAACAGTTTTCATTCATTCATTTATTTTTATTCTTTACTAAAAATATCAAGTTTTTCTTTAGCATACTTCTCCTTTCATTTATTTTTTCTTCAGGTGTCTGGATATTTTTATAAATTAATAATTTCAATATCTTAAAAGGTTTTTCTTAGTTACAATAATTATTGGGTTATTTAAACTCAAGATAATTTTATCAAAATATTATTATATAAAGTTCTCTAGCTGGGATCTATGGGATGGAGCCAACCCAGCCTCCGGGGTCAAACTTGGGAAGCTACTTGATAAAAAGTAGCGCCTCCGATCAAGAAAATCAAGATAAAGTTTGAGAGGACCCGTTCTACTTCATATAACCGACTTGATACGGATTCTTTGCGTAGAATGTACAAAAGTCAGTTTATTATTATTATAAAAAGAATAGAAGAGCACCTTCCTCTCCGTTTTGGAATGAACATTTTTTGAAAAATAAAAAAAAATATTTTTTGTATACTTAAAAATATGAAAAAATTCCACTCCCAAAACAAAAACAATTAATATACACCAGAAATTATTTAAATGAAAAAAAATTATAATAAAAAAAGATTATATTTTCAAATTTACTAAAGATTCTTTTTAATGAAATTGAAATTATGTTTTTATTATTGGATTATTAGTTGCTAATATATAATATGTGGGGTTATACAATTCAATCCGGAAAGCGAAATGAATGATAATATAGATTGAATGGTACGATATGGTCATTCAAATTAAAAAAAAAAAGTGTTGTGTGTGTGTGTGTGTGTCCTCTGGAGAGGAAACCGCTTCAGAATGAAAAGAGGATGTTTGTCTGTTTAGGGGTCTCGCATTCGGCCACTTCCTTCCGGCCATCACCAACGGCCTACTTGATGACCAACCAAATATGTTTCCGTGAAATAAGATAATAAATTGGAGTCGACAGGAGGTCGGCATAGGAATGTGGGAGAGAACTCAGGTCAAAGATGGCGATGGTGGGAATCGCGTGCGCTTTTCAATGCGTTGATAAAAAGAAATGAATGAATTGAGAGGAGCGGGGGAGGTTTTGCTTCCTAGTTCCCGTTTAGAACAATAAGCGAGGTGAGGATCACTCTGGCTTATCTCACGATACAATAAAATATATATATATATAAAGAATGGTCTTGTTAAATTTGTAAGCTTATAATTAAATTGTTATATTATACCAAGTTGAATATAAAGATTCGAGGGAATATCCAATTTCCCAGTAGAAAAAAATAAATACAATCAGAACAAAGATAAATCATAAAAAGAAAAATTAAATGAAAATAAATTGATTATTTCAAATAAATAATATATAATTAAATAATTATTTAGATTATAAATAAAAATAAGTAACATAATGGTTTGTTTCATCCTATAATTTAATGACTAATTACTAATTATAATTATAAAAATTCCATATAAATTTATATATAATGATATGTATATGATTAAATAATTGTATTGTTTATTATAATATTTGATTAACATTTTTTAAGTTCAGTTTGGGTTAAAATTAATATATTTTTAAATATATTTACGTTTCATGATCTGAAAACATAGCTGAAAGATATGGAATTGAATCATTGAAATTGATGTTTTTATAATTTCATAAAAATATGTCTAATATTATTACGAGGGCAGGTCAATAAGTCGGTGATTTTGTGAATGAAACAGTTTTTTGAATAAAAAATTAATTTATTTTTCAACGTAGTCTCCTTTGAGTTCTATACACTTATTACAATGTTTCTCTATTTTTTTTTATCCCTTCCAAAAAATAAGATTTGTTAAGGACATCAAAATAGGTATTTGTTTGTGAGATAATTTCATCGTTGAAGTCAAATCTCTTTCCGCCGAGTCATTTCTTTCAAGAAATAGTCACTCGGGGCTAAATCCGGAGAATAGGGCGGATGAGGGACCAATTCGTATCACAATTCATGGATTTTCAGGGAAATTTACTTTTTTCCATTTTCATCTCAAATCACGAGGTATTCTGCTATTAATGGATAACAAACAAAAACTAAAAGACCCAACTGGTTTAAATTTCGACAGAATTCATTTAAGAGACTGGAAATTCCAAAAGTCACGTACTTATTGACCTGTCCTCATATTTTTCCGTATGTATTCTTAATAAAGAGTGTCGATTTATTATTATTTTTCTTCTTAAAATATTTACATATTTTATTTTATCTTATATGATTTATTGGAATAAAGATTATCCCAGGTGATCGATAAGATAACATAGGCGAAATTTGTCAACTTTTCGTTGACAAAGGTGTCGTCGTTGGAGGGGGGCGGGGAGTTCTCAGATGAAAGGACTTGCTAAATGAATAAAAAAAAAGAATCTTGGAAATCTTTCGGCATGAGGGCCTTAGTGACGTCACAGGGAACTGTTACTTGTCTGTGGCGGAAGCAGGATAAGAAGGCATGCATGCATGAAATTCCATTGTGTCCGTCCGTCTTCAAGGCTTCTATTACATGACCACAAAAGCATTCAACGGGGGGTTGCAAAAAAATCATCATTACCTTTTGATAATTAAAATTTTCAAAAAAGGAAAGAATATAAGAACAGAAAATGGTTTTTATACATACATTTTTTTTAATTCAGTTAATAAATTAAGATAATTTATCAATTTCTCTTATTTCTTTAAATACATATCCAAGACAATATGAAATGTCATTGATTTCTAAATTTATAAAGATAATAAAAATTTTTAATTCATTGGGTCTCATATTTCAAATAGTTTCTACTCCATTGCAGTTATTTTTGTCACACAAATAACCCTAGACTCATTTAGGAGTTGAACATAATTGCTTGCTCCACCATTCATCACAGCTTTATCCATTTTGAATCCCACCCGGCACCATCAGAATCAACCATCAATGAACAAATCTAGCATTCATATAATCAAAAAAAAAAAGAAAAAGAAAAAAAAATGAATGCACAACATGAATTTCATATGATTTGGATAATTTATTGGAAACATTCAATTTTATAATTAATTGAAGAGATTTATAATATTAGTAAAAAATAATAGCCATTTATAATGAAACTATTTCATTTGAAAAAATCTGAAGTGTCTCCACTCGACTACCTCGCAAATTGAATTGGATTAAATAACTTATTATTATATATAAATTAAATTTAATTAATTATAAATTATAAATTAAAATTAATAAAAAAATATTTATTAAACCAGCGCGTTTGGCTCTTTGTGAATAGCACCACGTCACGTGCTAGCGCGTGATTTGCAATATTAAAAAATTCTATTATATAGCATATATAAATTCTATATATAGCAGTTTTATACAATTTTTAATCATGTGAAAAACTATCAAACATATATCTTTATTTTTACTGTCAATTTAAGAGGAAAAAACATGAAAACGAGGTAGGTAATGACCTTCTTCCGGAAGAGTTACTTTTCTCAAAAGTTGATAGAAAACTACGAATTTTGAATAATGCCCGTATACCAAATTCAAATTTCATGATTCTAGCTCAAACCGTTTTTGCGTAATCTTGTCTACATACACACACGCACAGACAGACATTTTTCCTCAACCTTAGTGAAAATGACTCAGGAACCTTCAAGAAGTATAAATACATCAAAATCTCGACATCGAAATTTTTCGTCATCGCAATACTATCTCTGGTGAGATAGTAAAAAGAAGTAGAAAGAGGAGATATTTGAAGAGAATTTAAAATTAAATAAAATTTTAAAAAAATATTGAAAGATATTATATTATTTTCTTTTTTTATTTAGGTAACAAATTTCAAATCTCACCAAAAGTTAATTTAATATTAATCCTAAAATCCGAATTAAGAGTTATTTTTGTAATATCATATTTATTAAAAGGATAAGGGAAGAGGGAAGGTGATGAAATATATTTTTTAAAACCTATCCTTTATATTAAATGAAAATATTCTGTATACAATTGATTAAACCAATTATAATTCCAATTTAATTAAAAAAAAAAAATTACCATAAGTGCTCATCTCTTTTATATACTTTATATATCATTAATTCAATATTCAATAGTACCAAGAATTGAATTAATTTAGTTCATTGCGTTATACTCTAATGAATTTTCTAACTCTATTAACTATTAATTATAAATTATCTATTTGAAAATGAGGGTTGTATTGAGCTTGTTATCATGATAATGAGCGACATTTGCATTGAAGAGATCGCTTAAGAATTTTATAACTTGCATATTTAGCAGTTTATTATAATTATTACATTATTCATCAGAATAATCAATATTTTGTATATAAGTATAATTATTAATCTAATGAAAGAAAAAAATTGAAATGTTATTAACCTGATAATATAATAATAAAATATATAACATCACTAAAAAGTATATACTTATATATCGCAAATTATTAACTTACATTCAGATGCAATTTTTATTTTATTAATTAATAAATTTTTGATTTTAGAAAAAGAATCAATCTCTACCTTAAACGTCTAAAAATCATTAGAGATATGATTAGTAATAAAATAATTAAATTAATTAAGAGAAATTTTAATTCTATATTAAATTTATTAATAAAATTGGATTAATTAATTGAGACAAATTGATTAAATTAGATTTTATTTATTATTACATTTGTATGACAAAAAAAGGAAAATTAAAGATATAAAAATATTTAATTATTTTACTAAAAAATTATTTAATTATTTATTATATAAATATAAATATAAGTATGACTGTGATTCTCAACCACTCTGCCGCAGCACCTCAGTGTGCCGCGAGATTATGAAGCTCTTAAACATTTCCGAGTTTTTTTTCTAAATTTTTTCAATTTGGTTCTAAAAAAAGGTAAATCGTTTTTGGAACCACTTTTTTTCACTATGGTAAAAACTTTTACACTTATCTTCTTCTTTGTGTGCCGCCAAATTTTTAAACCGTTAAAATGTGCCGCGGTAAAAAAAAAGGTTGAGAGTCACTGAAGTATGAGAAGGAGTATTGCCATGGTCCGACAACAGCGCCACCCTGGCGTTTTCTTTTTTCCGTCACAGTACATAGATAGTGACATGTGAATCAATTTTCTCTCATTCAATAAGATCAAACAATATAATGATTAATTTTAGCAGAATATATTTATACTTAAAATGTTTGTCACACAAGAGAGGTTGATAAATTAAGAATGTGTTGTCATGGTATTACAATTATTTCTTTCTAATTCCATAATTAGATAGATCATCAAAGCGAATTTGATCCCCTCTATTAGTCTCCGTCTAAAAACAGGATAGAAGCTAATAACATTCCCTATAAACGAACACGAACCTCACTGTGAGCCATTGAAACAATTAATTACAATTTAATTAAAAATATTGATTTTTCAAAATAAATGATTCTAATCTAGTTTTTCATCAATGAATTTTGTGCAATTCTATTTTGAACAATTTTAGAAAAAACAATAAAGAGTTAAATTTCAGAATAAGCTAAAATATCATTAATATTAATATGAAATTAAATTGTAAATTTTAGTTGAATGTTCGAAAATATGTATATAAAATATTAAAATATCATTTCAATCAATCATTTTTTCTTTATATTTAAATTGTAAAAAATTATATTTAAATTTGTAAAAAAAAAATGTTGAATTTAAGAAGAAAAAAAAATCTAAATGAATAGACAGATTTTTTGAGAGGCAATTTAAGGGAAATTGAATAGTCTATAAATGGGGGTTGGAGTGGTGGAGAATGTATATACCATTTCGCAAGAGATTGTATGATCAGCCCTCCAATTCAGTATTCAAATTATATCTAGAAAATAGATATTAAATGAAATATTCGTGAACCGAGAGAAAAAAGATCTTTCACGACGCAAAGAGTTTTTTAAGTCTATCAATTTGGAAACAAAGATAAATTTATTTCCTTGAATGTAATAATATGAATTTTCATAATATTCTCTACAATAGATAGATATGATAGAACGTAAAATGGAATTTTATTTTTTATTTAAGTGAAAAAAAAATAGACTTGAATTAATAAATTTAAAAAATGAAATTTAAAAATTTATTCGTCTTCAATATAAGATTTAAGATTATTTCTGATGTACTTATTCTGCTTATAGAATATTTATTTAATGGCATTATTTTATTTTATGTTAATCTAATATATTTGCCTTTAAATGTAATATGATAGAAACTAATGAATAAATTCATCATAAAATACAAGTAAAGGACAGAGATTAATCACTTTTTACTATCTCGCCAGAGATAATATTATGATCGCGAAAATTTTCGATGTCGAGATTTTAATGTTTTTGTACGTTTTTAAGGTCCCTGAGTCATTTTCACTAAGGTTGAGGAAAAATGTCTGTCTGTGCGTGTGTGTATGTAGACAAGATTACGCAAAAACGGTTTGAGCTAGAATCATGAAATTTGGTATACGGGCATTATTCAAAATTCGTAGTTTTCTATCAACTTTTGAGAAAAGTAACTCTTCCGGAAGAAGGTCATTACCACCTACCACGTTTTCATTTTTTTTCCTCTAAACTGATCGTAAAAATAAAGATATATGTTTGATAGTTTTTCACATGATTAAAAATTGTATAAAACTGCTATATATAGAATTTCAGCTTGATTGAATCGCTGAAAGTATAAGAATTAATTTTTTAACACGTTGACAGCCATCACGCGCCAGCAGGTGACGTGGTACCATCAACAAAGAGGCAAACACGCGCTGGTTTAATATATATTTATTAATTTTAATTTATAATTTATATTTAATTTAAATATAATATATGTTATTTAATCCAATTCAAATTTGCGAGATAGTTGAGTGGAGACACTCCAGATTTTTGACTTAATTTTTAAGAGCTTTTCTATCTTATTCTTTTCTTTTAGTGAATCATGCAGAAAAAACAACAGTTTCTATTCCACTAATTATATTGTCACAGGATTCCACTGAATGAAAAACCAAGACTTAAAGAATTGGAATAAAAATGAGAGAAGATATTCTTTCATTGAGAAAACAACAAAAAAAAAGGCGATTAACTTGGAAATTTATTTGTAACCCTTTAACCGAGCAACTCAACTGGAATTCGTTTGAATTTCCAAACAGTAAATGAAGAGTAATTTCAAAGAGTTGGGTTTAAGCCCCCGCGAATGCATTAGTCATTTGCGAGGGAGGGAAAAGTGCTGAGCAAATAGGGGACGGACGTTTCACTTTCATCGCCACCTAAGGTCTGCGAAATGGAACGTCGGCTACTTTTCATAATTATATCATATGATGAAAAGAAAAAAACCGATAAAATGCGAGTCCTTTCCAGATTTAATTATATTTGGTTTAGAAGCTAAAAGAACACCCGTGTCAGGATATTGGATTGGATTGCATTTCTTTAAAAAGAAATGCTACCAAGAGAATTTTTATCGAAAAACGATAATTTTAGACAATGTTTAAAGAATTGTTTTGTATTGTTTTATTAAGGTATCTAGATCAATATCAAAATTGGTATTTAATCGTTTTTATATAATTATGTGGTCTGGAGTAGTAGTGTGAGTAGTTTTTGTTTAAAAATATAAAACCTCAGACTTTTTTTTGTACGTCCTATGCAAGTACAACGCGTATCACGTCGGTTATATGAATTAGGTGTCCTATGATCAGTAGAACGGGTCCTTTATCTTGATTTTCTTGATCGGAGGCGCTACTTTTTATCAAGTAACTTCCCAATTTTGATCCCCGAGGTTGGGTTAACTCCATCCCATAGACCCCAGCTAGAACCAGGCCAGGAACTTGAACCCGGGACCACGAAGAAGTGAAGCACCCTGTTGCGTCTCTGTAGTTTTTGTAAGAAATATATTAACATCATCCCAAAAATTTCGGCCATCTATTAAGAAATACTTATTAGAGATCGGATCTATAGGCTGAAAGATAAAAATACTTTTCTTAAATAGAAAAATATTCAAATAATTTATATTATAAAAATCTCGAATATAAAAATTAGGAGGACCAAATATATAACCTAAATTAATAAACTGAATCTCCTCCAGAACCACACTTAGAATATATACACCACGACATTATGTACCAACAAAAATTTTACTAAGTCATTTTCAGATTTTCAGAATTAACTGATTAAAAAGAAAATTTCAACATATTTATTCATTGTTTCTTTTTTTCCACTTTATTTTAATTGAGATTTACATTTAGAGAACATCAACCTGTATACCTTTACATATCTACCCACGGAAAATACATAATTTTATTTTGTTTTTGATCAACCAGCTTTCTATTCGATATGGTAGAGAGTAATAATAATAAAATTATGTAAATAACACTTTACAAGTTAAATGGATAAAAAAAAGTAAAGTAAATAGATAAGTAGATATCATCTTTAAGATAATATGTATGCAAAAAATTTCTAAAAACCTGATACTTTGTAAGAATAATTAATAGTCTGGTTTACCTTAAGTTATAATACTGTCTTATGAAAATTTATTTTTTAAGTAATAGCTTGACAACTTGAAGTAGCTGATTATTTTTACAAGTTTTTTTTTTCTCACGATGTTATGACAAGAATTTACTTATATATATTTATATATATTATATTATTATATTATAAAATTAGAAATATTTGGAATACAATAAAATTGGATCTCAAATTTGAAATTAAAATAAATATTTAAACATTATAGATTTATTATTATCGAATTAATGTATATATTTTCTTATCATAAATACAAAATTTTCAATTTCCAATGAAAAATATTTCCTCAGTCCTTCAGTCTGCTTGAGTTTGGACAAACCTACAGTACATGATAATGACTGCAGAATAAGCAGCCGAAACGTTGTATTATACATGTATTTAACTGAATTTCAGTGAATAAATAAATATGTGGTGCATTAATAAAAATCTCTTTAAAAATTATAAAAACCACACAAAAGTTTTAATAAATATATTCGTGAAAATTATTTCCTATTGAAAATTTTTATCGTATTTACCACTACACTTCAAATGTAATTAATTTACTTATAAACATAATTAAAAAAAATTGAACCTTGTCGGCTTGAATGGTTAGGTTAAATATAAACGTAAATTTTTTTTTCGTTTTAAATCACTTAAATGGTAAATTAAAAGAGCCAACTATTTATAAGGATTAATAGAACAGTTTTACAATTATAAAAAAAAAATATGAGAAATTAAAAAGAAGAATATAGATTATTTATTTATACATTATATTGATTTAACCATTTTTATTTATTAAAGAATTTTAATTTCAATTGACAATCCAATAAGTAGATATCGATTTATTTTATTTTTTTTTGTTAGTGGGTGATTTTTATTGAAACTTAAAAAACAATTAATTCGCGTAGCTCTTTCTGTTTTTTTCTCTCTATTTCAGCAAGATGATAGAAACCAGTTCTTCTTGGATTAACTGCTTTGGATTGCGTCATATTCAAATCAGTACTTTTATAATACACATCCTTTGTTTTATTTACCACTGTCATTAGAAAATCTTTTGAAAGGCAAAATTTTGTATAAATCTAAACCAAGAAAATGTTTCTTGGATATGATTGTTAAATCCATCTTAATTTGATATATATATAAAATAATTATCATTTTAATTTTTTTTAATATAGGTTTAACAAAATAATTATGTACGTAGTACATGATAGGGGTTGCCAACTGCTCTATTTTCAGAAGGACAGTCCTTTTTAACACCTTATTATCCTTGTCCTTTCTTAAACTGGGGAAGGACGCCATTTGTCCTTTTTTCCAAATATTGTTTGTAGTAAATAAAACATTTCATTTAGCGATCAGCATTTTAAACATTTTGGACTTTTTTAAAAAATTATCCATTTGTCTCTAAAAAAACACTAATTTTTTAGGGGTGTCCTTTTTTGGAACTTTATAGAGTTAGTTAATTTCACCGAGCCGCCGTTCGGTACTTTAAAAAAATTATTCCTTATTAACTATGAATATTTAAGAATAAGAATATTATTTAAAACAAATAAACGACAAAATATATGAAACAATTTCAAATAATTTAAAAGAAAATTAAAAAAAAAATAGTCATAAAACTTACAACCCTTAAACATACGTATTAAGGCACTGAAAGACAGAAAAGTATTTTGCCTGTGGATATAACATAATATATATTTCGTAATTTGATTACAAAATATTATTAAAATACATATTTTTAATTTTAATTTATTTATAATATTTTGTATTTATTTATTTGTCCGGTGCCATTTTTATTATTATTAAAAATTCTTATTTTAAATTAAGAAAAAACTAACAAAGATGATTTTTTCCGAGGGTGAAAAACCAATACAGTTCGATTTTCTTTATAAAAATTATCTATGGTGTGAATTTCAAATAAATCCTTTAATATTTAAAAAATACAAATATATATAAATATAAGTATACAATTTTTGCTAGTATAATAAGATAAAATAAGATAAGTTTTATATATATAATATATATATATATCAAAATATAAATAAAATATTAAAAATTGAGACAAATAAATAAATAAAACCTTATTTATTTATTTTTTCCGATAATTCCAAGCTAATTTTAATAAAACTTTTTGTTTTTTATTTGAATAATCTATGTGTCATTAATTCTCATTTCAGTTTTAGAAAATAAATAAGAATAATAATAATAAAAATTAAACAAAAGCAAACAAAAATAAATAAGCACTCTTCCAACTTCCCCCCCCCTCTCCTGAATCCCTTCCAACCACCACCATTCATTCACCCTTTTGCTTTTATTTACATTTTTCTTCCTATTTGCCCGGCGACTTCCGAGATCTGTTTGCAAAGCGGGTTTCAACTTTTCCAACTACCTTCATTGTATGGCAATCATTTTCGGAGAGTTTCTTCTGCATCTCTCCTTCCCCCGCCCACTGATTCGCTCAACTCTTTTGTCTTTGAACAAAGCCACACCCCGAAAAAGGGTTATTTTATTATCCAGTCTTTTAACGAATTTATTTGACACGAATTCAGTTCAGCATATCGTTAACGCTGCATGAGAAGAGAATAAGAATCCAGCGAGAGAGAGAGAAAGAGAGAGTGAAAGGTGGAGGGGAGAGAGAGAGAGATTCAATCGTAGGTATCGTAGATTGGAATCTCGATACAATTATCGGAGGATATCTTCAAGTTGCTTCGAGAATTTAAAATCAAGTCAACCCTTTAACTATTCGTTAATTAACAATGTTTCATGGATATACCATCGAGCGACATAGTTATTATATTATTTAACATACAATATAAAGTCTATAAAGATGTATGTTTGTTTTATCTATTTCTATATTACCAAACCAAACAGTCTTTTAATCAACAAGTGGAATGTATATCATATAATTTCAAGTAACATCAATAAATTTATTTTAAAGAAATTATAATGAACTTAAAAATAATTTTTCAACCTCATAATTACATTTATCAATAATTAGAAAACAACACTTAAAAATTTAAATAAAATTGAAAAATCATATCATTATCTTATCTTATTATAGTAGCAAAAATTGAATATTTTTGAGATATTAAGCCACTCAAAGGATTATTTTGAAATTCACATGATAGCTAATATTTAAAAAAAATCGATCAGGTTTCAGCCGCGAGAAAAATCAACTTAATTAATATTTTTTCAATTTAAAATAGTAAATTTATATGACTTCATAAATGACATCATCCATATTAAAATTTGCTTCTTGTCATTCTTTTTTAATTGATATTGTATTAATATTTTTTTTATATTTAAAATATTTTAAATTTATATTTGGACATAAAATTAAAAATATTTATTTTAAGAATATTTTAGAATCAAATTACGAAATATATTTATCATTCCTCCACCCAAAAAAAAAAATCATTATGTTAATAACATATAAAGGAATAAATTTAATCTAATAATATTAAATAGATTATATTATATTAATTAAAATGTTTTTTAGATTAAATTATAAATAATATATAAATGATATTTGATTATTATAAATAAAAAGAAAAAAATATAACCTTTCTTAATTAGAATATAGACAAGTGTCAATATAATTTCAGAATTTATATTATTATCTGAGGTAATCCTTGGTCAAAACAGTCTATAAGCTATTGCTACTTTGAAAAATATAAAACTGAAACGATCTAATTATAACTTATATATATAATATAGGATCAAATATTTCATCAAGTAAATTTGAATATATTTTCATTTTGAAATGAAAATCAAGTTATTTTAATTAATTTGTACCATTTTAGAAATCAAATTTTTGATGGGTCATTTTTAGAAAATTCATTTAACAATTGTAATAAATAATTAAAAAATTGGAAAATCTTTAAAGTTTATAATAATAAATTATATATAAATTTGTTAAAGGATCGAGCGATAGCTCGGTGTTCCAGGTACTAAATAATAATAGTAATAATATGTAAAGAAATGATTTTAAAATTCAAATATTAGGAAGTTTTGGCTTAACAGATTATCCATAAATATCAGAGGATATCAAAATCATGATATTTCAAAGATTCAAAAGACTATTTAATATAACTTTGGAACTTGATAATTAATAGTTTTATTATTAAACTATTTTCAAGGTTAATATATGAAAAATCATTATTTGTACATATCCATTTATAATCAATTAATCAATCGATAACGCACGCGCGATAGGAGCATTAAATTATTAATATTGAAATAATTAGAGTTATAATTTAATAATATATTTATAGATGTCATTGACAATCAAATGATTTAATTGAAAAACTATAAACAAATAATAAATATATTTATATATAGAATAAATTACAAAAAACGAATATTTTTAGTAAACAAAATTAATTAAAATATTTACCTGTCAATGGTCAAGCCAGTTTGATAATTAGACATATTCCTTCCGTAATGCAAATTAAAATGTTTTTTTATATTTTTTTTTAATTCTATTTCAATTGAATCGCCGTATAAATGAAAAAATAATCATGAAATTTGTGCTGGCGAAGCGTGTTCACTTTCTAACTAGCATTTTTCAACATCACTCCACGTCACTCGACATAATTATTATATTGATATTATTAATAATAATACATATTAAGTAAAAATTAAATTAAAAAGAATATCACGCGAATATTAAAAGCATTAGAAAATAAAATAATTTTATAATTTATGTACAGAAGTTCAGTAGAGCAAAAAGGAAAAGATTATAACATATATCTACTAGAATATGCATATATATCTTTATTCTAATTGTATTTTAGAAAAACAAAAGGCTTAAGAAGAATTTTTATTAAAATTTTAAAAAAAATAGTTTATCATATTCATGTTGTTGGTGGTAGTATAATCATAATTTCTATTAGAAAAAGAATATATTAATAATAGTGCAGAAATTAAATTATTTGATTTATTTAGTAAGAAATTTACATTCAATCACACACACATATTTCTTATTTCAAACATAAAAATGAATTTATAAATCTATTTAATAAATATATTAATTAATATTATATGAGGATTTAAATGAAACATGAAAATACGAAAGCAGGTCAATAAGTCTGCGACTTTTTGAAATTCCCAACAATGAAATGATAACACTGCTCCTGCTACCAGGCAACAATCAGCTGACTCCTGTCGAAATTTATACCAGCTGGGTCTTTTAGTTTTTGTTTGACATCAATTAATAAGAAAATGGGAAAAGTGAATTTCCTTGAAAATCCAAGAATTGGGATACGAATTACTTCCTCATCCGCCCTATTCTCCGGATTTATCCCCAACTATTTCTTTTTTCCAAACCTGAAGAAATGGCTCAGTAGAAAGATATTTGACTCCAACGTTAAAATCATCTCAAAAACAAATACCTATTTTGATGTTCTCGACAAAAGTCACTGACTTATTGACCTGCTCTCGTACAATATACAAGTTCTTGAATATTACCTAGGTTCTGGAATCTATATTAAAGTAAAATATAGTTTATTTAAAAAAAGTATAATTAGTCTTTATTTAAAAATATACAATATTGATTAATTGTTACTAGTAGATAACAAGTTTGATTGCACTTTTGTGTGCCGCGAGATTTTCAAAATGTGGCGCCAAATTTTACAATTGCAAAATGTTTTTGCGATCAGGCTCTTAGTATCGCCAAGTGACTATCGAAAAAGGTTGCTGACCCCTGATTATTATCATCAACTATATTACACAATCTATTATAGGTAAGTAAATATATTTTACACTTATCTTTTTCTTTGTGTGCCGCCAAATTTTTAAACCGTTAAAAGTGTGCCGCGGTAAAAAAAGGTTGAGAATCACTGTTTTATAACAATAAATAATATGATTATTTCTGTTATTTTAATAATATAAATTTTATATCGAAATAGTGGGATATTTAAGATCAGTTTGTTTTTATCATTGATTTAATAATTCACTTAAAATAAATAAATAAATAAAAATATAATAAAAAAAAATACTTAAATAATTTTAACGTTCTTAGAAAAGCACGCAGTGATATTTTTTTACTCCTCCTAGTCTCTTTAAAAAGGCATCTTTTTCGAAATGAATTGATCAAACAAGAGTAATAATAATAAATCGTTGGAATCTGGTTGGCTGCTTGGTTGGGTGACTGACAACGCCATTCGAATTTTCCCGTCCCGGTCGGCCCCGGCCTTGTCTCTCTCCCACCGTTCTTTCTTTCTATTGATACATAAATCGACGGACTCTTTCTCTTTTGAAAAACGTCTTTCGCTCTCATTTCATTGAGCGGCAGCGGCAAAATAAGCAGCTAAAAAGGGGCGGGGGCGAGGGAGGGGGAGGGGGGACGTATAGGGGACGGAGGGTCTCGCGACTTGAGGCCTTGACGCGCAGCCCACACGCGACCGGTCACCGGTTCATGTCTTAAAGAGGGGTCTCCTGTCTTGTCAAGGGGGCCCCGAGTGAAGGGGGACGGCCGCTTGCCATGTAAGGCAGGGCCACTGGCCTCCCTCTTCAGGTGGGGGACCATGGGACCAACACCATTCTCAGCATCCTCTGATCAGAGGAGAAACCCTCGGGTCACTTCTTTCTTTCTGTTTGTCCTGACAAGAGCAACTCTTCCACGTCCGGGGAAATTATTCATCTACGAACCACACTAATAAACGCAACAGTACTTTTTCCTAAAAATTGTAATAATTTAATGTAATTTGATGAATTTGTTCGGAATTTTAGATATAAAAATTTGGAGTGTCTCCACTCGACTATCTCGCAAATTTGAATTGGTTTAATTAACTTATATTATATTTAATTTAAATTTAATTAATTAAGTTATAAATTAAAATTAATAAATAATATTTATTAAACCTGCGTGTGTTTAGCTCTTTGTTGATGGTTCCAACACACGCGCTGGCGCGTGATTGACAGTCAATGTGTTAAAAAATTTCAAAAATTAATTTGGGTACTTTCAGGGATTCAATAAAGCTGAAATTCTATATATAGCAGTTTTATACAATTTTTAATCATGTGAAAAACTATCAATATCTTTATTTTTACGGTCAGTTTAGAGGAAACAATACCTCCCTTACTATCGTCGGTCGGTAAAAATAATGAAAACGTTGTAGGTAATGACCATCTTCCGAGTGAGCTACATTTCTCAAAAGTTTCATGATTATAGCTCAAACTGTTTTTGCGTAATCTTGTCTACATACACATACATACATACATACATTCATACATTCACATACATACATACATACATTCGTACGTACACACACAGACACGGACATTTTACTCAACCTTGGTGAAAATTACTCAGGGACCTCCAAAACGTATATAAACATCAAAATCTCGACATCGAAAATTTTCGTGATTGGAGACCAGGTAGTAAAAATCGTGATGTAATGTTTTCAAATAGATTGTCATTTTGTAAAATTTAACATGTGGTTTCGTCGAAGCAAGTATATTCTAATTGGTTTCGGGAGGAAAATATTACTAGAGTAATAATTATTTATATAATTCTTGAGCTTCTTTTTTTTTATTGACCTACTAGATTTAAGCCGATTTTAGCAAGTATGTTTTAGCACCTTGATATGATATCCAATCACCTATCACAAATAAAAGAAATTTTTTCTAAGAGGATAATCGAAAATATCTAAATATATATATATATATATATATATATAACCTTATATTTGATTTGATATATCAATATTTCTATAATTGAAATATTCTATTAGGTCATTTGTCATGAAAGAAATTAAACTAATAATTATTGAAGTCATGCATGTGCTTTATTGCAAAATATATTTTAAAAAAAATAATTATTTTAAGTGTAAATAAAATTAATTTTTATTCTATTACTTCGCGATATTTCTAATTTAATTATAATTAGTGAAAGGAGAGAGAGAGAAAAGAAAAGAAAAAATACATATTTTTTGAATTCAATCGAATTGATGAAAGTTTAAGAAAGAAAATATCTATTCTCAATTCAAATGAAAAGAATGATTAGAAAAGATTATTTCATTAATTAAAATGAATGAATTGTCAACCGAAGGCGAAGAATATGTATTTCATTCATTCATTCATTCATTCAGAAAAACTTTTATATATTATGAAATCACGTTATAATTATTACCTATATAATTTCAATTATAATAATTATCATTTAAGATCTAAACTTAAAAAAAATGAATAATTGGATTTTTCATAACTTTTTATATAATTATAATAAATTGTCTAATATATATATATTATTTTATATATTCTTTAAAATATTGATTTTTTTTTATTTTGTAAAAATAATTGATATTGATGATACGATCTCTAATAAAGTTAGCAAAAAAAAAGGAGAAAAAAAAATACCGATCTTTGAAATATTGACTGTAGTTTGTCGGTGAGTCCCAGCAGGAGCACCACCACCCAAACAAAGGAACACAACAAGATCAATAAAGGGAAAGAAGAAACAAGACCTATATTTCTAAAGAAATTACTTCAATATAATAAATAACAGCCAACGAGAAATAAGAAGAGGGTAGAGCGAGCGTTGAAAATTTATTTGATTGTTTTTTCGTTCTCCTGCCAATGAATTGAATTGTCTACTAATTATTAGTGGCTTGTCTATATTTGGCGAATGCCAATGAGATTCAAAGATAAATAGTTAATAATTGCACGATGGTGGGGGGGGGGCATGGGGGAGGGCTGAGAGAAGAGAAGATTAAAATGGAATTCGAAACCATTATTAACAACACTCAACTTGATCTATAAAAATAAAGTTAATTTAATTTTTTTTTGGAATATTAAATTGGATCAATTAGAAAATATCTATTACAGTTTTATTTAAAAGAAAAAATCATTTATGAATGATCAGAGTAGACACAGTAAAAGTTTATAAATATTACAAAGTTGAAATTTTATTTTTAGTTGATATTTTGATAAGTCCTTGGATTTGGATTAGTAAATTTTTTAAATTTTAAGGTAAGTAAACGCATTTTCGTGGATTTGGATAATAATTTGCCAGCGGGTTCCTTTTGCATTTCCAAATAAACTTTTCTTGTGAAATTTTTTCGGGCCTCTTCTAGTTTATGAGATAAAAATTATTAAAATTTGCATATAAATCCTTTGATATTCTATTTAGCTAGCATGTTTTATCCTTTTGACTACCAGACGGCGCACTATTTTTCTGTTGGGTTTGGATATAGTAAAATTATTTAATGAATTTTTTAATTTTCACAAAAAACCAAAAATTAAAGAATTAAAATTAGTGAATTAGTCAATAAAAAATTGGCACATTTCGACGTTCATAACTAATATGTCAAACTTGGAAAAGTATTATCCAAATCCACGAAAATACGTTTACTTGAATTACCAATTTGAATATCAAAGATAAAAAAAGATTATATTAATTATTATATTATTTTATTTTTAACGTAACTTATATATTTTAAAATTTTCTAGGGTACAAAAAACAATAGAAGTTTTTTAGTCTACAAAAAAATTTGATAAACATAAAAAATAATTTCAAATCAAATATAAATTATATTTCCAAATTTAGTGAAATTTGCAAATAACAAAAACAAAAAATACGACAATAAAAATTAAATTTCAATTAAAAAATATAAAAATTCTTCCCCTCCTACATTCAAAGTGAGATTTGCATGCATGTTTTCAATTTAAACAAATCAAATAAACTTAAAGAATTAAGGAATTAAGAATCATGTAGGTATACAAGTCAATTTTTAATAGACCTTTAGTGAAAATTATTCACTCGAAATATACATCCCCCAGGGAGAAATTAATATAAATTTTTCACTGGATTTTTTTTTATTCACCAGATGTAGGTATAAAAAAAAACTTCATCTGAATGTTTTTTCCCCGGGTTCTCTACTCTCCCCCCCTTTTGTTCATGTTGAAGCATATGATAAATAATGTCCCATGTTTCATTGGTTGAATTTAATATTGTTTGGCGGGTATTATTAATCAGGAGCGGATAATAAAATTGATCCCCGTGAAAGAGGTGTTGAGAGCTGTCGAGTTGAGGCGAGGATTGAAAGCGAAAGCCCGCGAGATGAAATGATTCATCCCAATCCATTCATTTCTTCATTTCTTCCATTCAACCCATTCATGCAACGCACAACAACCAAGGATTGAGAAACGAAACGAACCAACTACCCATCCCCGCCTTTCCTCTCCATAATACCACACCACCAACCCTATTATATTTTTTCGGGCCAATTTACAATTAATTGCAATGTCCCTTTATTAAATTGAAATTCTAAAAATAGTCTAAATACAATTGTTTTAAAATTTATTCTCTGTTAGGAGATTAAAAAATTACCAATTGATTCGTATTGTAATGTTTTTTAAATTGGATTTGATTTGAAACAGATACACAAAACATTCGGTGTCTATCAAGCGTAATTGCAATTCCAAAGTTAATTTCCTGTACAAATACTTATACATATATATATATATATATATATGTAGGTATTATTTTTGGATAGATATAATCGTCATAGAAATTATATCCCCAAAGAATAAAAATTAATTAGAATAAGTTTATAAATAAAATATTTAGATAATTGAACTACTTTTTCAGAAACTGAATTATTTAGGTATAAAAAAAATAAAAAAATTATTTTTGAAGATAAAAAAAATCTATATATTGATATATTTGTACAATTCCATATGGCCTGGCAAGGGAATTTCTCTAGCTGGGGTTTATGAGACAGAGTCAAACCAGCCTTTGGGATCAACATTGGGAAGCTACTTGATAAAAAGTAGCGCCTCCGATCAAGAAAATCAAGGTAAAGGTTGATAGGATCCGTTCTACTGATCAAAGAACACCTAATTGATATAACCGACTTGATAGGCGTTGTCCTTGCGTAGGACGTACACAATTCAGAGGTACTATTCGATATTTTATTTCAATGAATTCGTCCATTTTCTCTAAAAATCAGCAATTGAATAGGATTGTGTAATAATAAAATACATAAGATAAGTCAAATATCACCCAATCAATCCAAAATCCAACCATCGACTCTTGGTCACACAGACAAAAACCCAAAATGACAAAAAAAAATTCTCTCCCAAATAAATCCTTTTAAAAGTAACGACAATTGGGCGCCAAAACGACAAGACCCAAATCTCACAATCAAAAATGAAAATAACTAATAATTTCTCATACCTATTAATAATTATTAATAATAATATTAATAATTATTTATTTTCATGTCCCTATTCTTATTATTTTTGTTAATATTAAATTAAATTAAAACATATATATAAGGGAATATGTATATTTACCATCTCCGTACTTAAAATATTGGTAAAATATGTAGATACGTAATTAACACATTAAGCCAACCATGAATATCAAAGACAATTCTAACGTTACTTAATTTTCAACTTTTATCAGCAGTTGAGAGAATATACATTTTCGTTAGGTATTCCATTATTTAGTGGATCTCCCACGAATTAACTGTAAAAGGATCTATCCAATGGTATTTCTTTATTAATTAAGAATTAAATATATTCAACAAAATATAAATGATTATTAGATAATTCATAAAATTAATATAATATAATTAATAAATTATATCATACAATAATAAATAGAAGTAAATAAAGGAAAATCAAAATTTAGGAAAATTAAAATTACTTACGAATCCATGAAAAACTGGTTATGAGAAGTAGAAAAAACTAAAAGGTTCAGTAATCTTACCTGAAACAAACAAAAAAAAAATCTTAATTAGATAAATTTAATCAATATTAATAACTCATTAATAGAACAATAGTTAAAAAATTATTAATCATAAATTCAAGTAGAAAATTAAATATTTATGAAAATATTGGTAAATAGATTCAACATTCATATAAAATACAAATGTATTATACATAGTTTTAGTCTTTTAAATTATATATAGATTTTCTAATAATTTTATTTTATAAATATGGTTAATTTATTCCAATTTTTTTAATTAAAATCTTTATTTGACCATATAAATGAATATTTAAATTATTTAATATAACCGATTAAATGCATATATTCAATGACAGGTGTATTATAGCACTGAATTTAAAACAGATTGCCCATCAATATTTAAATATTACTCCTTCAATTAAATTATATTGACAAAATATACTATATATTATTAAATTATTGGAATTGATCATTCTAGAAATAATACTTAAATTATTAGTGTATTAATCAATATAATATAAAAAAAGTTTGCTGTTTCTGTAGCACACATTTCCATTTATCAAAATTGACCATTATTAATATTATTATAGTCAATATATGATATAATTAATAAAATATAATTGGTTTAATTAATATTTTATTCATTTATTAGTATTATTTATATTTTGAAATTCTAATGTGGTTATAATTAATTATTCAAATTAAAAACAAAAACAATTCATAAATCAGTAGTTCATTAATGAAATGAAGTAAAAAAATGGTTGAAATATTATGAATATTTGATTTGACATTACTTTCTTTCTTTTTATCTTATAATATCTTAGTGAGAATATAAAATTGGAGAAGTGATTTCATTTTAAAGAATATTTCAAAAATAGTATTGTCAAATTCACATAGAAATGTAATTAATAAATTAAATATATAATTTTAACAAAGAAAAATGTTTAAGATAAAACTATTATATTTCATTTAATAATTAAAAAAAAAATAATATAGTTTTTTTGTTTGATTGTAATTTAGGAAGTCTATAGACCAGGCGCTGTTAGAAATTAGAGTGTAGGATTTATAATAGGACACGATGAAAATTAAATTTAGGTAAAAGAGACTTCATTACTAGATCACTTCTATATATTCAGGCGAGTCAGAATCGAGAAATTTAACATACAATTATATTAAACATACTATAAATTATCTTGCGGTAATATAAAAACCGATTAATGAAAAATAAATTCACGTTCCACATGAACATTTCTAATAGTATCATAAATTTATATATATATATAAAAAGATATATTTCAAATTTATTATTTACATTTTATAAGTGAAAGATCTATAATTATTGTACTAATTTAACGATTTTTTCAAGTAATTTATTGGTAAGCTTCAGTTAATACGACCCGGTAAAAAGGCCCACGGCAATTTATTTAAAACATTTAAATTGATAATAAAAAAAATTCACATTTATTCAAGTTATTTTTTTTCGATATTACAAACTGAATAAAAAAACCCTTTTGAACATCCAATGAAAAATAAATTTATTTAAAAAAAAAATAATAATACTAAATAAATGTATTATAATTTTACTCTATAGGTGTTATGTATATATATATATATATATATATATATATATATATATATATATATATATATATATATTATAAGCCTATATTTATAATTCTAAAATTAAATTTTACTAGAAAGGAAATGATATATAAAATATAATTAAAATTAAATTAATTAAATATTTAATGATTAAAAAGAATAATAATAAATTAATCCTGTTTATGATTGCGTGCGATTCATGAAATTGCACCAAACCATAAAATAAAATTGAAATTCTAGTTAATTATTAGTGAAAAATGGAGAGTGAGGGATTCGCCCGGGAGGAACGCCGGACCTGAGGGAGGGAATACAAGAAGGTCAAATGATTTAAAAATCGATTTAAATAAATAAATAAATAAATAAATAAATATGTATTTAGATAGGGGTGAATAGGATGCCAGTTGCAATTCATCCCGAAAGATGTAGAAAACTGTAGGGTCCAGGCGACCGGATGTCGCCGAGTCGGTAAAGAGGCTCGTTGTAGTTTTGTCACGGAACCCCTGTCTCTGTCTGTAACTGCTACGTCCGGCCCGGCTCTTTCTTGTCCTCGGCCTCCTGTCTTCGGCATCGGACGAATTCCAATTAAATCGCGGCAAGCGAGAGAGATAGAGTAGGGGGGGGGGGGGACGAAAAAAAAGAAGAAAACCAGATGGACTGGGAGAAGCGAAGAAGGATTGCAGTCGCGTGCCTTCTTTTGCTCCATCTCTTTCTTCCACGGCCATCCTATTTACCTCCCTACCCCCTCCCTTCTCAAAATACTCATCCGAAATTCTTACAAACCAAAACTATTCATACACGAATTATATTTTCCATAATTTGTTCGACATTACTATCCTAATAAAAAACCCACAAAAGCAAAACAAAAAACAAAACAAAATAAAAGTTTATTCAAACAGGTTGCGATTTAAAGAAGAAGAAAAACAAAAAATAACAAATAAGTAAAATAAATAAATAACTAAATAAAAGTTGATTTCCCGTATTAGATCTTTTGTAATAAATAATTATATTCTAAATCTATAGGTATATTATTTTTTAAAAAATTTAGATTATAGATATATAATATAATTAATATAAAGTTATTTGTATGGTTTCATGAAATTAAATACCTACCTAAATATATTAGTGAACAATTTGTGTAATTAAAAAATAATAAGCATATAAATATGTAATTTTGAGACAATTAGCGAGAAAATGGGTTTTGGATGAAAATTATTCATTACAAGAGTATTTATGAAAAATAAGCCTGGATTGTATTCAAATTCAAATAAATTTGAAGTTTGAGAATGTATATAAAATATAAGTAATAATGTAGGTATCTAGACAGGTCAATGGTGAATAATTTTACCATAAAAGTGAAAATTATTCATATTTTATTAATTTCTCAATAATATTTCACTAGAAAGTATTACTAATCAATAAGCAAATAAATCATCTGTATCATACACAGAATTAAATGCAATAACGATATTTTATTAATATATGCAAATTTAAATATAAATGAAATCATATTAAAATTAAATCTAATAAAACCAATCTAATTTAAAATTTATCCATTTGTTCTATTTGAATGTTAAAATTAAATAAATAAAAATTTAAAATGAAAAAAAAATAATATGAATATAAAATTTAAAGTAAGAATATGTTCTAATAGTTTTAAATTTTATTTATAATTTTAAGTGATATTATATAATTACCACAAAAATTGTAAAAATTGATGAATGTGAAAGTATTAAAATATTTATACAAAATTGGTATCTTAAAAATGAATATTTTATTATCTTAATATTAAAAAAAATAAATATTTGGATAAATTTCTTTAATTAATAAAGAATTAATAAAAAGGAGCATAATTTTAACGGGATTCTAAGTCAAAATAATTTAAAATAAAATAATTGATTTTAAGATATAAAACTGAAAAAAACTAATCACCACCTGTGAGTTAGAAAAAAATTAAATATATCGCGATGCAAGTTTAAGTTAAATTATATTATATATCATATATCTTATCTTATTATACTAGCAAAAATTGTATATATATATATATATATTTGTATTTTTGAATTATTAAACCGCTCAAAGGAGCTTTTTGAAATTCAAACCATGATATTTATAAACAAAACTCGATCTGTATTGGTTTCAGCCTCGGGAAAAATAAATAATATATATTTTGTAATCAAATTACGAAATATATATTACGTTATATCCACAGGCCATACTTTTCTGTCTTTCAGTGCATAAATATGTATGTTTAAGGGCTGTATGTATTATGACTATTTTTTTTAATTTTCTTTTAAATTATTTAAAATTGTTTCATATTTTTTGTCGTATATTTATTTTAAATAATAATCTTATTCCTAAATATTCATAGTCCATATGGAATATTTTTTGTAAAGAACCAGGTACTACATACATTTATATACGAGTATATAATAGAAGAAATTATATCTTCGTGGAAATAATGTTGAAAGAGAGTAACTTTCACTTGTTGATTCATAGTAAAATATTTATATCCATGAATCTTTATGGATATATAAAATAAAATATAAAATTAAAATTTTTATTTACTTTGATGGATAGTAAGTCACCGATTTTTGTTTAAAATTTAATATATATTTTATTTATTTAATTTTAATTAAAAAATGATTAATAATTTATAATGAGAAAAAAAACTTTTAATTAAATGAATATGAATGAAGTATAATTGATGATTGGTAATTGGATATTGGAGGGTAAGGCCAATGGGGAAGCAAACAAAAACCAATCTCGGCCTTGGATCGGTCAAGACAAATGATAATAATCAACCAGCATCGCATTCATTTAATATTTGGTCACCATTCGTAACCACTTCTTAGGAACTTCGCAAACGGAATATCAATGAGTGAGACATTGGAGGGATGATTGGAGGGGGAGTAGGCAGGAAACATCAGACACCAACAACCGATCACGTATGATTCATTCTATCCTAGAATTTGATTAAAATGGTATAGGTGGAGGACTCGCCTGGGTTTTTACGGAGTCAATGACGCAACGGTAGTATAATAGAAAAATGTATAAAAATCATGAATGAATAAAATTAGTAATAACAGGATAGATAGTAATTTTTCACAAAATAGGAAGTCAAAGGAGAGAATGGTGGGGAGGTGGAGAAGTTTTTTTTTTTTGCTTTACTCTCACTTCAGTTACTTTTGCCTAATTGGATATTAATTAAATAGATCAATGAAATTACATTTAGTTTAATTCTCAAAATGAATTTTATTATTTTATAGTTAAAAAATAAAAAGAGGATTCTTTTTTTTTTTTGATTTTTATACATGTTTTTTTATATGGAGATAATATTCCGGAAATTCTTAATTAGTGAAATTTTAACTTATTTATTAATGGAGATAAATGTTGCTTATTATAATAAAGAAAAAAATTGATTTAAATTTTAAAGACTATTCATTAGTCAGGAAAAATTGATTTATAACAAATAACAATTTAATATATTATGAAATTATGAAATTATTATATTTTTATTTGAAATTAATTATAATAATAATAATAATAGTAATAATAATAATAAGTTAATGAGCTATTATTTTAATTAAATTTACTTTTTTTAAGAAAAAAATCTGGAGTGTCTCCACTCGACTATCTCGCAATTTGAAACATAATATATTATATTTAAATTAAACTTAATAAATATTATTTATTAAACCAGCGCGTGTTTGGCTCTTTGTTGATAGTACCACATCACCTGCTGGCGCGTGATGGCTGTCAACGTGTTAAAAAATTAATTCTTGTACTTTCAGCGATTCAATCAAGCTGAAATTCTATATATAGCAGTTTTATACAATTTTTAATCAAGTGAAAAACTATCAAGCATATATCCTTACTTTTACGATCAGTTTAGAGGAAAAAAAAACGTGGTAGGTAATGACCCTGTTCCGAAAGCTATATTTCTCAAAAGTTGATAGAAAACTACGAATTTTGAATAATGCCCGTGTACCGAATTTTATTATTCTAGCTTAAACCGTTTTTGCGTAATCTTGTCTACATTCGCACACAAATACACACTCGCAAAGACATGTTTTTCAACCTTAGTAAAAATGACTCGGGGTCCTTCAAAACGTATAAAAAGATCAAAATCTCGACATCGAAAATTTTCATGATTGCAATACTATCTCTGGCGAGATAGTAAAAAAGTGAAAACGAGGGAAATACGGCTGGAATTCTAAAAAATCAAGAGTGAAAAAATAAATAATTTATTAAATTATAATCATACAATTGTAGGCACAAAATAAATATATAAATTACCTCGAATACCAAACTGATAAGAATGAAATCAATTATTTTTTAATTATACCTTATTTATCCATTTCCTTTTAACATCTCTAAATGGTTGAGTCTATTAAAACAAAACAAAATTTGCAATTTTTTTTTTTCATTCAAAACGACTATTGAATATATATATATATATATTTAAATTTATAAAAAAATATTTTTATCTTTAAATAATTATTTCTTTATTTAGTTAAATAATTTGTATCTATTTTAACACCTTTTTATCTATTTATTTAGAAGTTTACCATCAAAGGATCTATTTTCTTTATGGTTACTATACAAATATGCCCTTCTCTAAATAATAAACATACATAATATGCATCTATTGACATTATTATAATATAATTGTGTATAAAACGTAACATTAACAATGCATAATAAATAATTAATGAAAGTTTAAATTTAATGGAGGTATTTTTCAAGATACAAAAGATTGTCAACAAACCAATTTTTTTTTTCTTCATTTCCTTCATTTATTTTTCACTCGCCTATTCAGAATAAATAATAATATAAAAGAAAAAAAAATTAAATAAAACAAGAAATATTCATTAAATATAATTTGCATGTTTCCGGAGGTTTAATTTAGCAACGGAATGTGCATTCAATGAATTCACATGAAAGAACCAGAGCATTCTATTAAACATAAGACCATGGAAATCAAATACACACATACACAACATTAAAATAATTAAAATCTAAAATTTGAAAAGATTTGGATTATGGTTTTTGTTTTTTTGTCTGTAATGTTTATTGAAATAAATTAAATTTTATTCATTTTATCAATTGAAACGGGTAAGTAAATTAATTATTATCTCGAGATATATATTTCGATAGATAGATGGCCAGATAGACAAGATCCTAGGCAAGTCTTAAGCCACGGGACGAGATGGCGGCGGCGGTGGAGTGCGTGGAATGCAGGCGGCCCGCCCAATACACACACCAACATCAACCACTACGTTTAAATACATAAACACACACACAGATACAAGATTCGAATTGGTTCAGACACACACGAATGAACGGACGTCAGGTGCTTTTTAAAGAACCATTTTTAAGAACTTATTTGGGGAAGAAAAAATAGATACTTTACATATATATATATATATATATATATAAGATATATATATAGCTATCCTTTTAGATATATATAATAAAAAAAATTGAAATATTTCAACTGACATATGTTTATTCTTTTTGAAGTTAATTCTAAAATACTCATTAATATGCAAATTACTTAGAAGAATAATGATTATCTCAATAGAAATGTTGTTGCTATCATTATTTTGGAATGTTACCACTTGAATATCTATTTATTGCCCTGTTTTCATCCTTCCTAGGTTTTAGAGAAACATAATTAAAAATAATAAAATTATTAAATCATTTATATATATATATATATATATATATATATATAAATATTTGATACAAAATATTTACAATTCTTGTTTAATTTAAATATAAATTTTATAATTTTTTTTACAAATGATAATAACACATCAATTTACAGATAATTTTATTATTTTTAATTTCAAATACAAACATTTTTTGTTTACTTTTATTGACCTTGACATTCCGTGTTATTTAGGTCATCGGTCATCATTTTAAAATCTTTTTGTTTTTGTAATTTTTATAATTTTTAGAATCTAATATTATACCATTGGGCCACATTCCTATTATTCCTACCATTTTTATTTATTTATTTATCTAAATTAATTTTTATTCATTACTCCAATATTTCAACTTTCCAATTTTAAATTAATAAAAACAATATCAAAGATAATAGAATTAAAATATAATATTATTATTATTAGATATTATAAATTATTATTTTTATTATATATATATATATTTATTTATTATTATGTATGAATTTTTAAATATACATTTTAATTATTATTTTATCACTAATGTATTTATATTAAAACTTTTGTGGTTTTTTCATAATTATTAGGGGATTTTTTTATTAAAATACCACATATTTTTATAATTTATTTATTGAATTAAATAAACGTACGATTCGACTGCTTGCTCTGACTCAAGCGGGCTGAGTACTTGATAAAGACTGCAGAATAAGCAGTCGAAACGTTGTACTTTTATTTAATCGAATAAATAAATTATACAAATATGTGATCTGTTAATATTAGATGAAAAAATAAAAATACAAAATTTATCCATTTTACCTATATGGTGGGTAAAAGAAAGAAGACATTTTAGTAATAGATACATATGTTATATATATTTTTTATGATTTTATAAACATAGAACGATGAAAAAAAAATTATGAATTCATAATTTAAAACGAAAATTATTATTCTATAGTAAATTATATATATATATATATATATACTCATATATATTATAAATATATAAATTGCTTAACTTATAGTGTTTTTATAAAGTTAGGTTTGTCAGTGTGTGTGTATGTGTGTGTGTGGCTACCTGCTGGTATCCTTTGGAAATGCCTTGGCTAATGAACAAGCGGCGAGTTTTCGAAGCAGGAGCAACTAGAGACCTCATTCCCAATTCATTGATTTTTACCTCATCGGCTCTCTCAAGAACCCCCTCACCTCTAACCTCACCTTTCATTCCACAAATACACGCGCGCCTCACTGGGTTAGTCCTTTCGAATAAAGAAACCCTTCACCTAATCTATATTGACTGTCTGTCTTAAGCGTTGCGGGTGAGAAGTCAATGAGTCCGATTATCTTTGAATTGTAAAGGTTCCGAGTGACGAAACAAAAAGTTTATCGGAGACTTCAATGCGTGGCAGATAATGCGCTTTTTCACTTGAATTCATTTTCGTAAATAGTATAATGTTTTCATAACTTACATATCTTTATATATATATATATAATTAATATAATTTAAAAAGAGAATTTCTTAAGATAACAATAAGAAATTTTTATGTAAATTATATCGGACGGTTCCAATCTCTTTACGTTTAATGATTTAAAATTGTTATTTAGGGATTTTGCAATGAGACTGATGAAATTTGGTGAAGAAATGGTAGATTATGGTTAAAATTGATCTTGTTTACAAATAAATTTAAATGTTGTAAGAATATTATTAATATTAATATTAGAATTATTTTTTCTTAAGTAAACCTTTTATTTTTGTTTTATGAAACAATAAAATGTTAATAAATAATTTGACATTTTATATAAGTTGAATTGAATTTTTCTTTTTTGTTTTTTTGTTTTTTTGTTTTTAAACAATTTTTTTTTACTTAGAGAAAAACACGATGATCAATTCATCACTCGTCTAAACATGTTTGTCAACTGATTGATCATCTCTCTCTAAAGGGTGGCCTGGATCTTGTTAGAAGATGATGACAGGTCTTTGACTTATCATTGAATAATGTCCACCCCCTCTCGAAAAAGAATAACATATACTGAATATATAAAAATATATTTATATTTATAAAATAGAAAAGTTTTTGAAAATAAGTTATTAATCTTTTTTTAGAATTATCTAATAAAAGAAATATTAAAATAATTTAGATATAAATAAAGAAAAGAATGTCAATAAAATGTAAACGAAAGAGAAACATTTAGATTACTATTGAAGAAGAGAAAAAAAAAAATCAATAATTGTAAAGATTAAAATTAACCTAAAATTATATCAAGAATAGTATAAGTTATTGGATTTATACAAATCAAATAATATTAAAATGATTAAATTATTTGTAAATATTTAATGAATTTACCCATTTTATAAAAACAAATTTGTATTTTTTTTTTCTTTAAATTAATTAATTTGATTCTTATTATTATTTATGATTATCATTATAATCAAAATTAAAATTGTATTTATTTTATTGATATAATTTATTCTTCAATCATTTACATTTAAAAGAATCTTAATTTTATCTAAAATATAGTGAAATTAAATTGTACCTTTTATATAATTAACTATTATCCTCAATTATTTTCATAAAAAAAGAGATAAATTAATTAAAATGATTGATAAGAAATTAAACCTAGTATTAATTAATTTAACTAAATACATGGTTTGGAGCTTTGCTTGTACAAAATTGCTATTTCATTTTATATTAAAGTTAATAAACGGCAAAGGATTCCGGCTCATGTTTATTTATTAATCTAAAATGGACAATAAATTAGTTTAATATATTAAAAGGCTTTTGATGACGAATGTTCTTGTTCTTTCTAGACTTATAAAAGATATATGAATAGTGTTAATTTTGGCAGAACACATAAATTTATGTTAATATATATATAGAAAGAGAGAGAGAGAGATGGAGAGTTATTTGTTGGGCAAATAGTTTGGTTACGGCAAATTGTTTCCTAAGAGCCTCGGGGTACGGTAGGAAGAAGTCACGCGTTGAGTTGGATCGCGAGCCGGTCGCGTGGCATACGCGTGCAATGCGTCTTAAGTCACGCGCGCGCAAGGGTTCGGGGGTTAGTAGGGTTCGGTCAGAAGCTCTACTCGTATCCAGCCACATTCCCTCGCCCGACCCGGATCCGTTTCAAAAGCT
Organism: Labia minor; assembly: GCA_963082975.1. NCBI lineage: Eukaryota > Metazoa > Arthropoda > Insecta > Dermaptera > Spongiphoridae > Labia > Labia minor. The sequence goes on from OY720345.1 coordinate 35,168,677, forward strand.
CAACTATGTGAAAGGATTTTTATTAGCTCGGATCAGGATTATCTCTGCTTCGTAGAACACAAGATAGACTGGCAGTGTGTTAGGTAACGTCGTTGGCAGGGTAAGGAAAGAATAAGGTGGGGGATGTTACGGCGTGGTTTGGTGAAGGGTGGAGGGGGTGGGCATAAACAAATTGAACGCAATGAGTGGCACGATTCATTGGTTTCGGTTAAATCGAAAATTCAATAAATAACAATATTAGAGAGCATAAGAATGGTAGTTGTGAGATGGGGGGAGAGGGAGAGAAGTGTAAAATTGTCACGACATTGTAAAAGCAGATTTAATTTGGACACGTGAAGATTTTGAATAAATTTTCTAAAAAAAAGATGAAAAATGGATCTTATTACAATATAAAAAATGTGTGGAGAGTTTTCCCAACCACTTGAATACACCCCAAGTGATGTGGAAAATATGATATTCGATTTTTTATTAACAGCAGATTACCCTTGCAAGTTCAGAAAAATAAATAAATAAAAAGTGTAACGGACAAAGTATTTATATTCTTAGTTATTTTTTTTTTATTATACATTTTACTTTGTTTATCTATTTTTTAGTTTATTTTGTTTTTCTATTACCCTATTTTTTTAACAAAGTTATTTGGTCGCATTATTCTTAAAATGTAATATATATATAGAGATATATTTCGACATAAGGGGAGGATCCATCCCTCCAAGTTTTAATATTTTTTAACAGTTGAGAATGAACAGTCCTTACAAAGTGGCGCCCAACGTGGGGCTCGATTAGTCATCCTTATAAAGTGGAGCCCAACGTGAAGCCTCCTTACAAAGTGGCAGCCCAACCTGAAGCCCGATTAGTACACCACGGCTCCTGAGAAAAGTACATTATTCATCTTTGGTGAGCAGTATCATCACTTTTTCATCTCAACGGACTTATAGTACAATTTAATATTTAATTAATAAAATAAAAATTTAAAACTTTTACTTTTATACTTTAAATTTAAATAAATCTCTCATATCTCCTTGTCTATTATAATAATATATTTAACACTTGTTAATTATTTTTTTTATTTTTAATTTTCACATTTATCTAACAAATAGAATATTTATCTATTTAATTCTAATTCAATAAAAATAGTTTGAATATATTAATATTATTATTAGTTATAATTAATTAATTTATATGTTTAATTTGTAAATTTTTTTTTTGATTTTAAATTTTATTCTACTACATTATATTTAAATTAATGAATTAATAAAATTGATAAAATATCACTATATTTTCAAATATTTCAATACTCTTACATATTTTAAATTATATTTCAATTATCTTATTTTATAATTAAACATTGTATAATTCAATTGTACGCGACTAAATAACTTTTAATTTTGATTAATTAATTAATTTTTTTTTCTCTTTGGTAAACATTAAATTTAATTATCCTATTAAAAATGTCATTTTTCGGCAAAGGGAAAAAGGAGGATCTTATCCTTTTAGCACAGGAATTAGGAATAGTTATGAATTTAGATTCTCGTAGGATCGATATAAAAAATGACATCACGTCATTGCCTGATTATGATGAAGACCTTACACGGGAATTACTTATGACCATCATAGAGGATAGGAAGGAAAAAGAAGAAAGAGAGAGGGAAAGGGAGAAAGAAGAAAGAGAGAGGGAAAGGGAGAAAGATGAAAGAGAAGAAAAGGAGAAGGAAAGACAATTTGAACTAGAGAAACTCCGAATTCAAACCGTAGTGAACCAGGTAGAATCACCAACCCCACTTCAACCGAAAGTAGATATATTGAAATTCTTACCTCTATTTAAAATTAACGATGACGATATTAATACGTATCTGCGTCTTTTCGAAAGACAAATGAATTTTCTTGGCATATCTGAGGATGCATGGGTTACTTTTCTTATTTCGGTCTTACCCACAGATATTACCACTCTAATAATTAGAGAACCAAATGAAGTCGCCCAAGACTATCAACATATTAAGAAGCTCCTACTTCACCGATTTAAATTAACTACGGATAAAATAAGAAAACTTTTCTCCACCTCCAAGAAGACATCGGAAAACACTTGGAAAGATTTTTACTTCAATCTACGCGGTTATCTAGAAGCCTGGCTATCCGATCTAAAAATTGAAAATTTTGATCAACTTAAAAATTTGATCCTAGCTGATCAAATGAAGAGAAAGTGTTCATCCGAATGCAAAGATCACTTCCTCGACTCTTGGGAAACACTGGTAGATCCCCTCGATCTCGCAGAAAAATTCGACTCCTATGATAACTTAAGGGCCCCATTTTCAAAAACAATCCCTTCAAATAAATCTATCGAACCCCCTAAATCGAAATATTATGATCGGAAACCCTTTAGAAACTCACAACCTCGTGAAAAACAAAAAGAAGAGACTGACTCTTCAATAATTCGTTGCTACGGCTGCGGAACTCCAGGAGTCACCAAACCAAGGTGTCCAACTTGCAATCCGAAGCAAGGAAATACCAACGCACACGCCTTGCAGTGTAACGTTACTACAGATAGAGATACTAAACTCGCTCTAATAGAAGCCTCCATCTATGAAGCTTCTGGTTCTATTTGCGTTGACAGCGGAGCCACTCGCTCTATTGGCGGTCAGCGTCTTCTCAGCTATTTAAGACAACGAGGAGAACATTTTAAAGTAGATAATCTTTCCTTAACTCTAGCTGACGGGAAAAAGCGTATACATTCCGTGTTATTAGCTACAGTTCCTGTAAAAATCAAAAATAAAATAATACATATAGAAATGATATTCCTACCCAATGTTAGTGGAAATAGATCACTATTAGGTCTTGACTTCCTCAGAAAAGCAGGTTTAGTATTAGATATGCGAAACAATCGCTGGTATTTTCATAATTATCCTAAGAGAAAATACAAATTTATTCGAGAAAATCTCTGCACCACTGAAGAAAATAATACTGTTGTTGAAAACACTATTCAGCTAACTGAGGAACAGAACATAAAACTTGCCCATTTATTAAAAGAACATGAAACTGTCTTTCAACCAGGGGGAGAGCCAACTCCTTACGCTGGACATGATATAAACACAGGCGGTTGTTTAAATGCGCTGCAAAGGGCCGTCGATTCCATGGACGGTACCAAAGTCAGCAAAGAAGATCCTGCTGTCCGATATAGACAGCTGGTGGGGTCTCCGACATCCCATCGGGGCCCACCAGGAGTTATGGAGCCACCACAAACTCAAAAACATTTATTTACTCAAGGACTTGTTCCCCCTCATACATCAGCATTGCGTCTAAGCCACGACACACGTTCTACTCCAGTAGTTCCTCTACGTAAGCGAGGAAGGTCAAAAATTGTCCGTTCCTAGGGCTGATCCCTCAATCAAAAGACCTCGGAATCAGAGGGGGAGGATGTAACGGACAAAGTATTTATATTCTTAGTTATTTTTTTTTTATTATACATTTTACTTTGTTTATCTATTTTTTAGTTTATTTTGTTTTTCTATTACCCTATTTTTTTAACAAAGTTATTTGGTCGCATTATTCTTAAAATGTAATATATATATAGAGATATATTTCGACATAAGGGGAGGATCCATCCCTCCAAGTTTTAATATTTTTTAACAGTTGAGAATGAACAGTCCTTACAAAAGTGAATATTATTCTAAAATTACAATCAAGTGAAATATTTTGTTTCTTTATTTATTTATTTATTTAACATTTATTTTTTATTGAATATTTTTTTTAGATTTATATATATATATATAAATATAATAATCTATAAATATTTATCTAAAGAGAGTGAGAGAGAGAGAGTATTACCATGAAGGTAATCAAATTAATATATCAATATCTAATAGATTTTATTATTATTTTATTAAAAAATGAAAATATATATAATTTATGAATTCATTAAATTTAATTATTACAAAAATAGATTCAAAATGTGTAAGCATTTACAATAATTAAATATTTTTAATTATTATCTTGTATTCTTTAGTATTTAGACATAATCAATAGCGATGTAGATTGGTCCATTTCATGAATTGTATTATGTAGTGAAAGAGTTAGATTTGTAATTTTTTGTAAAATTTTGCCAATTTTTATTATAAAATTGATTTAAGAGCAAAAAAAACGTATTTATTTACATACTAGTTATATACATATCTAGTTAACATATATTTTTTGTCTTATGCGTAGAAATCGATTGGAAGGTGATGGTTCCTTGGTTTCACCCCTCTCCACTTGGATCAGTTTCCCTTTGATAGATCGCCTCTCACTCTATTAATGGAATGTAATGCAATTTGATATTTTGATTGCAATTAGTCGAAGGTAATACATCTTTCATCTCTATTGATTTTCTCTAAATAGCAATCGGATGTTATTTACCAAATTAAAAAAAATCTCTAAATTAATAAATTAATCATTAAAAAAAAATATATATATATATAATTAATTATTAAGAAAGGGAGATAAAAATTAATCATTAGATTATATAGATCGTATATAAAAATAAAAATGGTTATAAACTCCCTTTTCACTTTATAAATAAATAAATAAAATAAGATTTGTTCTTGAATTATGAAAAAAATAAAAAGATTATCTTCATCAGTATTCGGAAAAATTTTTTCAAAGAATCTTTTGTATTTTGCTGATACGCTCCACTTACTCAAAAACTAATCCAATTATTCCTCTTATATATCAACAAACCAAGTACACAATTAAAATTAAGAACATGTGTAAAATTTTCTCATAAATAGATCCATAATAATACTATTATCTTTCAAATCGCGAGAATTATAAGCAAAAAAATAAATAAATAAAAAAATAAAAAAGTGCAACAAGGCCATGAAGAGCTTATATAAATAAATCACAAGATTAAAAAATTTACATTGATAGCAGAAGATTATCAATAAAGAGATCGGAATTAAATAAATCTGAAAAAAGAAGCGAGCTTTTTTTTTAATATTCGTTTTATTGTTTTTATTTCCCCCTCCACCCCCCCTCTATCTCTCTTGTTTTAATCTTCTTTTAACTTTTCTTTTTAAATAAAAACTAATTTTAATATTGTTGTAGAAGATAGAAGGAAGGGTATTTTCCAATTGAAAAGACGGACGTCTTGATTATATTCTTTGATAAAAACTCATGAAAAGTAATTATTCCAATTTCAACTGTAATCCATCTTTTTCTCCCTCTAATATGATATTAAAAAAAAAATTCCCTCATTTTATTTATTCATTTAACTGACAGTTGCGAATGGGAGAAAAAAAATATAGTATCTCCTTTCAATCTTAAGCATGTTTATTATTCTTGCTTAATATTTTATTTATGATTCGTTTGGAAGAAAAGCCAGCCAAGAGAATATTTCTTGAGATACCAGAGCAGATTCCCACCGCAAGGTGTGGTCTGATATTTTCTTTTCGCCTCAGAATACAATGGTTTCTCACCTGAGGAGCGAAAGGGTAGTTTAGCTGGTACCCTTTTCCTCCTATCGGTTTCCAAACCCCAGGGGCGTTGTCCAAATATTGTTTTTTAATCTTGAAATTATGATTCAATAAAATCAATATCTTCATTGTTATCGGGGTATATTATTAAATTAAAGAGGCGGTTATCGATTTGTAAGAAATCTTTTGTATCTGTTCTGTGTGCATGGTGGAGGATGAGGAGGCGAAGTGGGTGGGGAGGATAAAGAAAACTTCGGAAAAAAAAAATTAACACTTTGATTGTATCTTATTCTTTCTCAACACAAATGGACTGTATTATTAATTTCAGAAATGAAATATTATCATTAATGGTATTTAAGAAAAAATTCAATCAATTTTCATTTTTTTTTTTTAATTTGGGAATCTTGTTTGAAATTATTACATTAATATATACCGGTTTGAAAATGAATAAGTAATTATTTTAATATTACTGGTTTTAAAAATATTTTAATTTGTGAATTAATAAATATATAGGTTAAATTATATATATCACATATATATATAAATTATATTAATGTTTTTAATTAGTATAATATAATCCTCCCCCTATAAAATCGTGCAGAGGGGAATTGTTTTTTTTTAACCGACTGACGATATTAAGGGAAGGTATTGTTTTCACACCAAATTACATATGAGGAGATTTTTACATATCTCCACGAATCATGCATTTTGTTAACAGAAAAAAGTATTTTTAGCAAGATGTCTGTCCGTCTGTCCAACTATGTGTGTCCATATAGACGTGTATAGCTGGAACGGCTCAACGGATTTTGATAAAATTTGGTATATTTACGTAATGCATCAGTAGCATGAATTCATCAACTTTTGGTGTATATCCGGAAACCTGAAGTGGTAGTTTACAAAGTTTTAATTTTATATTCATTGTAGGAAAATATTTCACTTAAAATATAGTAGTAATTAATAATCGAGTAATTAAACTAAAAATAAAAACGAAGATAATATAATTTAGTCATTTTAATTCAAGTTTTAAAATGTTTTTTTTTTACTTTATATATATTGTATATGTAATGTTTGGAAATTAATTGATTTATTTCTCGGTTCTGTGACTGGCCACAGGTCATATTTTTAGGAAAAAAAAATCTATTGTATAATAATTATTCTAAATTACCTTTTATTTAATTAATTATATCTTTTAAAAAAAAAATTATTATTATGTTATATTTGTGATTAAATATAAATTTAATTTTTTTTAATATTTATTTATGAAATTTTTCTTTTGTAGAAAAAAAACACCGTTTCTTTTTCTAACTATATTTTTATTAAAACCATTAAAAATTGATTAGGATAAATTCGATTTGTAGTATTTAAGTATAAAACACTAAAAATGAGAATCCGGTATTATTTCATTTTATAAATATTGAGATTTCTTTATAATAATCATAATAATAATAATAATAAATAATAACAATAAAATCGGTGTACACTTTTATATAATATATATATATATTTGCGATTTAATAACTCGTATATAATTTCGAGGCATGGTTTATAAAAGAATGTATTCCTTAGGCACGCGCATCGGGAGTGCTTAAAATACCTGAAAGAATTTCCGTTCGCTTCGATATATTTCCGGCAAGAGGGATACTCGTGTTGTTCAATATAGAGAAAATAGGATCAAAGGCGTCTGGGATAATTTTTTTTTTTTATTAGGAGATGAAAAATCAATAAAACTCAACACAAATAAAAATGGACAGGTATTTTTAATAAAAGAAATGAAAGTTTTTTTTTGTTCATTATTAAAAAATCAACCAAATTATATATATATATATAAATTGAGAAATATTTGTATTAAAAAAAAATATTTGACTTTGTAGAAATTAAAATCTTTTACATCAGCTAATTTGTCAAATTTCGAAAATTAGGTATAACCAGTTAAAAAGGCGTAGTATGGAATCTTAAACTATAGTTGATTTTTTGTAATTTTATCATCTTATTTGTACATTGACAGAAAAAAGTGTGACGGACAATCTAGCTTTTGCAATGGCCAGACAACAGCGCCCCCATGGTGTTTACATTTTTTCGTCAATATTCAAAAACCATAAGAATATTCTGTTCATGTTGTTAGTTACAATGAATCTGGATTTAAAATATTTTTTAATTGAAAAATATATGTTATATATTGGATATCCGAGGTGTGTCTAAAAAGTTCGGTGAATGATATGATAAAAACATTAAAATGAGAATATTAATTGTAAATACCTTTATTAACCTTCAAAATACTCTCCACTTGCCACAACCCACTTCTGACAACGTTCGTATAACGCTTGAAAACTGTTGGAGAAGTCTTGATGGGGAATCGTTCTCAGAATAGCCGTCACAACGTTCAGACCGGCAAACCACAAGCAGGACACCAGAAAACACTGAACGTGTACTAGAGATGCTAACAAAAGATCGGCGATTGACTCTGCGACTAATAGCAGAAGAATTGGGTATTAGCAAAGACATAGTAAGTAGTGTTTTCTGGTGTCCTGCTTGTGGATTGCCGACCTGAACGATGTGACTGCTATTCTGAGAACGATTCCACATCAAGACTTCAACAGTTTTCAAGCGTTAAACGAACGTTGTTAGAAGTGTGTTATGGCTACTGAGAGTATTTTGAAGAGAGTAGTTTGAAGGTATTTACAATTAACATTCTCTTTTTATGTTTTTATCATACCATTCACCGAACTTTTTAGACACACCTCGTATATCATATATATTTATGAAATATATATGAAAATTAATTAAATATTTTATTAAATTATTAATTTTGATTTTAATTTTATTTTTTTTCCAATTTTAATTAGAAATTTATAAAAAATCGAAGATATTTTTTTTAGTAAATTTATTTATTGATTGATATTATATTAAAAAAAAAAAAAGATTTTACATAAATATATAAATAAAGGCAACATTTAAATTGGATTGTGCTGATGTACGATTCTTCATGGGACAAGATGTTATCAAAACAATCGCATGATGTTTTCATGGTAGTGAAATTCAAATTGAATTCAATTTTCACATAGAAAATGTCGTTTCCAGTCAATGGGAGGCCAAATGATTGACGTCTGGTAAATCATTTAAAATAAAAAAATCGAAAGAAAAATAAATAAATAAATAAAAATATACAGTTCCCTTCGGCGGAATGAATTTTCATTGTCGTCTCTTAGTCGAGACAATTTGAGAACTCGCAACACTAAATATAGCAAAGTAAAAGTGAAAAGAGACTTCTTGGCGCGTTTTGCGGCGCGACTAAATTTAAGGCGCCCTCGAACAGAGACATTGGAGGGAGTCGCGATGACGGACCAGCACAAACACGTTCACCATCCTCACCTGAGTCAGACTAACAAAAGGTGCAAACAATCCGCGTCCAACATTCATGTCCGTTTCCAAACCTGCCACCATTTGTGATTTATCGAAAATAGATAGGTCGATGGTGATTTTTCAAATGTGGTCAAGAAGAGAAGGGTGAATGGAAAGAGAGGAGATGAATCTTTATGAAATGCTCGGCAAATGGAAATTGGATTTGTAAATTGTAAATCAATAAACATAAATTGATAATGAATTATACAAACATATCAAACGAATGCCAAAAAATAAATTATAATTTCAAAAATAAATAAATTAAAAAAAAAAAAATAATTAGTGTCCTTGTTAAAAAAAATGTAATTTTTTACACATATAAAATGAAAAAAATTTGATAATTATTCAGGTGGGTTCCCACTGGTAAATCCACGAAAATGAGGTTACCAGAAAAATTACCAAAAATTTTTATACATGGAAATATGAAAAAAATAGATTGATTTTTTTTAATATTATTATTTTTTTTTTATTATTATTATTCTAATCAAAAACATTTCTTAATAGTGTTTTGAAATTTTTAGGGCAATTTGCTTAGCTAATCATTTGCATCTTTACCTGCTGACTTTGAAGTCCCTTAACTATGACATCTGTTGAAAACACGAAAGGCCCCTGGCGTGTTGGCTGCAGGTTGGTTACCCATCTGTTCGTTACGAAATTATATTATAATGGAAGAGCGCCGCAACATTTCCCCCCCCCCCTCCCATCACTCCTCCACCCTTCACCCCGTATCTCGCATCCGCCCCAGAATTCCTATCTCACCCAACTTTAGGAGAGAGAATTTATATTCAATTGGCCTTGCGATTTTGTATTTCGTTTGTTTTGACGTTTCTATATATTCCACCACTAAATGGTATATCCCCTCCTCTCTAACTTCCATCCCACCAACAGCAACACCCACCACCCATTTAGTTTTATTTTACTGAATAAAAAAAAATACAATGAATTGATTGTAAAAAAAACATCAAAACATTTCTACTAATTATTTATAAATGTAAATAAATTGTATTATTTTTTTAATGAAAATAATTGCAAAAATAAATATATATATATATATATATATTAAAAAATGTTTTTTTTTATTATTTTAATAAAAAAAATTAATAAAAAGTATACTAGATTTTCATTCATAAATATCTTTTTATATATATTATATAATTAATGGATTCAATTTAATTTGATTTATATTTAAATACTTTATGAACATGTTTGAATTGTTATATAATATTTATATCAACCTTTTTTTATAAATAATCATACATTTCTTAGAAATTCTTTTAAATTAATTTGATATATTAATTAAATAAAATCTACAAATACTCTAAATTTGATGTTTTACCTATAATATTGTCCTATTGGTAACCAAAATATATAAGTTATATAAATATATATAAATCTGAAATGTGTTATTTCGGATTTAGCGCGCCTTGGATTGTTTTTATTGTTGCTCTGGATCATGAGGTTGGCAACAATACTAATAACATGGTCTCGAGTTAAGGTTTTAGAAATTATATATTGTATAAATTGTGTGTGTGTGTTTCACCATCAACCAAAGAATCTACAATTAATCAATTCTATTATTTTAGGGAAGAATTGATTTTATATTTGTAAATATTGTAAAATAATAGATCTTTATTAGTATTTATAATAGATCTTTATTAGTATTTATATTTACAATATTTACAAATATAAAATCAATTCTTACTTAAAATAATAGAATTGATTAATTGTAGATTCTTTGGTAGACGGTGAAAAAATTTATACAATATATAATTTTTATAACCTTAAATATATATATATATATATTTGATTTAATATATTAAATATAAATAATAAGATCTTAAAAAAATTTATTAAAAAAGAAGAAATTAAATGAAATATAATCATATATCAATGACAGGATATAATTAATTAAATGAAGAATCGTGAAATGAATGTTCTGATTCCTATCTTGAATTTAAATTAATTCTCATTAACATATTAAGATTATATTGTTTGTATTTTAATTGTAAAAGAGCGAAATAAATTTATTTTTGAAAATAAATGATAAATGACACTAATAAGAAGAGACATTTCACAATTCCATGAAGATGGATGAATATTGGATTATTAAGCTTCAAGCGGGAAATGAGCTCTTTCCGCGTAATGCAATTGTATATTAAAGGTAGTAATCATATAATAGGTGAACTTGCTTGATTTAGAATTTATCTAAAATATTAAATAATATGTCTATAATAGGAAAATAAATTTTTTTAATTATTAATGTATAAGGAAAATATTTTGTTTTTATAATTTAATTAAATAAATATTTAAACATTATAAATTATATTTATAAAATTATCTCGATTTTTTCCTTTATTGGTCCTTGGAATAAGACCATTTCAGACAAGTTATACATTTATTTGATAATTAATCACATCAATTTTATGAATATTAGTGAGGTTTGAAGCCACAACTTTAAATTAAGTAAGTAATTCGATATTATCATATACTACTGAGATAGTTTCATTTATTTTGAATTTAAGTTTAAAATGTATAATTTTAAATTAATCATTTGTTTATATTTGTTTGAAATTAAATTAAAAATTAACCCTTTGCACTCGTATGTCCCCGTATAGGGTTAGCTGGCATTCTCGAGGTCCAAGTCCCAAGCCTGGCAAGGGATTTTCTCAAGCTGGGGACTATGAGACAAAGTCAACCCAACCTACGGGATCAAAATTGGGAAGCTACTTGATAAAAAGTAGCGCCTCCGATGTAGAAAATCAAGGTAAAGTTGATAGGACTCGTTCTACTGATCATAGAACACCTAATTAATATAACCAGCTTGATAGGCACTGTCAAGTCAGAATTTTTATTATTATATTAGTATAACAATAGATATTACCAAATACATAATTTACAAATTTTATTAAGCATTTAAGAAGTAGTGAATTCAATAAGCCAATATTTAATGCGTACAAAAGTCATGAGGTTATATATATATATATAATATATACAGATTTAATAGATTATACTTGGGAAATAACAATCAAGATAATTATAAAAAGCACTACAATTGAAGACCTTAGAGCGAAACAATGGTAAGCCACTTTTGTAGAAAATTGTTTTATTCTTAATTATATATATCTAAGAAATAATAGTTGCTGACTTTTTCCCTTTACTGATATTACATATTGAGCAAATTTGAAATATATGCAGTAAACTCAATGTTTTCTATCTTATCTCTAAACTTTAAACTGCAATATCTCAACATTTTGATTTTGTGGCTTACCACTGTTTCGCTCTAAGGTCTTCAATTAATAGTATAACCTAATAGTTTACATTATTATACATATAAAGCAAATAAATAAATAAAAAACAATTATATTGATTTCAATTTAAGATGGTATTTCATATTCAGAAAGTGAATTAGAAACAAACGCATACATGTATATCTAAGTCAAAAAAAAAGAAAAAATAGGGATCACACAATTCTTAAAGGTTAGTTATTTTAAAAGTGATGTTTTAATTCATTTTTTTATTGTACACATGTAATATACATTATAAATTGCAATTTTTTTATATGATGGTTCTTTTGTAATTCATTTGAAATTGATATGGTAAAGGTCATTTTACAATATTATCTAATAATAAGTACATAAATTATAGGAAACATTATGCGGGTTTCAAATTCAGGATAGTTGTCACCTGGTCAGTTTTTTAACATCTCTTATTATAAAAGTATAATTTAATGAATGGAAATACTAAAAAAAAGGAAACAGTAAATAAAACTTCACTGCATTTCCGGTATAAAAACCATATTTACATAAAAAAAAATTGAAAAATATATATTAATATGTTTAATTGACATCTTAATTATTTTATTTAAAAAATAAAAAATTATATCCTATATTGATTATTTTCTCAAAAAGAATGTAATGAAAATTAAACATTTTTATTTAAAGGCAAAAAAAATATATAATTTGCTTACTTTTTTAAAACTTATTAAATTATATTTGACTGTTTGAATAATAAATAAAAATGCTTTGATATAAACAAAAGAACGGATGAACAATCTTTTGCTTATACTAAATAAGTTCAATAGGCATGATAGTTTTTGCTTCATCTGGCAAGGCTATCATTTTGTAAATTTGTATTTAATTATAGGTTAGTTTGTTTTATTATGAGTCATCTATTTTTGCAAAAGAATTTTGTTTTTTAAATGCATGTTTTTAAAAAGTTTAAAAAAAAAACAATTTTTTTAATACATACGATATAAGGAATTAAATAAAGTATCTTAAATATTGCTTTTATTTATTTAAATTAAATTTATAAGATACAAAAATTATGCATAGCAAAGTTTTCAATTTTTAATAATTAATTATGTTTTTGCATTTTCGAATCGAATTTGTTCATATATATATATCGTATATGAAGGCGCCACACGGTGAGAGGCTAGCGTCGCTGACTTTCTCGTGGTCCCGGATTCAAGCCCCGGGCCTGGCAACGGAATTTCTCTAGCTGGCGTCTATGTCAACCCAGCCTCCGGGATCAACATTGTGAAGCTACTTGATAAAAAGTAGCGCCTCCGATCAAGAAAATAAAGGTAAAGGTTGATAGAACCCGTTCTACTCATCATAGGACACCTAATTAATATAACCGACTTGATAGGCGTTGTCTTTGCGTAGGACGTAAAAAAGTCGGAGGTTTTTTTTTATATATATTGTATATATATAAATATATATTTAATAGTTAATTGTTAATTGTTAATTCTGACAGTTTGCTTCGAATAGTATTCTACAATACTAAAAAATATTTATAATCATTGGGGATATTAATTAGGATATTTATGAATATTTATTTTAATGCTAATTTCTAGATTATATATAAAAAAATGGTTTTAATAAATATAATATATATATATTCTATAAATTTATTTTAATTTGTTTTTTGATTAGCATGGCTTGATTGAGGTAATTCATCGAAATAATAGTATAATCAATTAACAAAACACAGAAGTTACAAATGAACGATAGGAATAAAAATCAAATTTTCAACTTTAAAAGAAATACTTAATTCGAATCAATTAATCAGCTTTATATTTTATTAATTAAATGAACACAGGTATGTAAAACAAAAATTTAATCTAGTATTTCTATGTATGTTAAGATTTTATATAATAAATTAATTATATAATATAATTTAAAAATGATTAAAAGTTAAAAGCCATCCTATTACATTATTTTTATTAAATTAATCATTTTATTTTGTGTTGCAATTTTGTTTTTGTTTTGTTTAGTATCAAATATATTTTCCAATTTTCTTATTAGATCAGAGAAAATTATCATAAACAAAAAGATATATATTGTCGTATATTGGATGGCTTAGGTTAATGAGAAAAAATGGTTTGAAAATAAGATTAAATTAATTTGGTAGCACTCTGGATTAATTTTGAAGAATTAATGGGTAATTGAATCCGCGAAGGTTGTTAAGGGAAATGAAAAAATTGAATTCGTTCAGATTAAAAATGCAGATATAAAATTAAACTAAAATTAAATATTTAATAAAATAAAAGAATTAATATTATAAGAATTGATATTATAATAATTGATAACAAGAGTTGTTTGTTTAAGGTACCGTTTCAAATATTATTAATGAAATGAAATTTAATTTCATTAAGCAATTGCAATCATATTAATAAGCAAGGATCGACCACTTAGCTGTATTGTGATAGGAATGAATGGAGAATTCTTAAAGACTTGAGTCTTGAGAGCCATGGAACATCTCGTTTGCTGCGGCGCTCCTCAAAGGGGGTGGCCGGGATGTCACTCCTGTAAGGGATTTGGTGTCTCCTTCTCCAATTCTAATCAAGACTGACTTAAAAATTCTTGTTACACCAATAACGAAAACTCTTCATCCCTTCCACTTTGGACACACGGGGGTCTCTGTACATCTGGAGATCAGATGTATTATGACCAAAGGTCTTTCATTCTCCAATTTAGCAAAATTCTTTATATCATCCACATGGGTTAAAAAACATCTTTCTAGAAGGTTGACCCACCAATGTATATTAAAATGCATTTTTATGCTTATATATTACAATATATATATATATATATATATTAATATATTTTTCTATAAGTAATATATAAAATGTACTCTCAATTATTTATGAATGATATAAAAAATAAGAGTAGCGATAAAACAGTTGCAGTTCCAAATCAAGGGTTGTTATCAATTTTCTAGCAATCTATTATGGTTGAAGGAAACAAGTAAGACGCCGAATATGTATTTAGAACGACATATACGAAGATAGAATTGTTTAAGCGTGACATGATAGTGAATGACACAAAGGGTGTTTACCACATCCATGTATTTTACATCGAAGAAAAAAAAATCAAATAAATCTTAAAAATAAATAAATAAAATAAAATAAAAAGATGCGACAACGAAAGAGCGAAGTTGAAATTCCATGTTTTGTCACTTGTCAAGTTTAATTCGTACTTATGGAGTGGATAGATGTCAGTGGAACGATTTCTAGCATGAATTCTCATAGTTCGATATTTTATTTAGATTTAAAAAATCAAACCCCTTTTAATTTCTTTTTTTTACTGTTTATTTTATTTATTTATTTATTTTTTGTATTTTAACCCAAAGGATAAACTCATGGGTGGCTAAAAGCCATAAAGAGAAAACCTTTAATTACTTGAACACTTAAGAAATAATATTTTAAGCACAGTTTCCAAGAAAACAACTAACTAATGAGATTATCATCGTGACTTTGCGGCTTACTAATTTAAGTTGGGAATCGTCTATTAGGTAGACTACACGCAGTTCACAATGAAAGACACGCTCGCTTTTTAATAGAGATTAAACAAAGTGTAGGGTTAGGAAAGAAGGCGGGTGGGTGAGGAGGATGGGGGAAAAGGGGGTTAAAACATACACAGAGACAAACAAAAGAATGAGAAATCATGGATTCTCCAAAACTCATTTGCAAATTGTTATGTCTTTTCTAAAAGCCACAAAGGTTACAATTTACTGAGAAACTTAGTAACTGAGAAATATTATAATCTTCCATTTATTATTATTCATATATAAATATACTTCTTTTTACGTAGAAATTGAAATTAAATTCAGTAACCTAACAATATTTCAGTATATATTCATCCACAGAGAAATTTTCATCAAATGAAAAAAATAAATAAATAAACGTCGGAAAGAAGAGGGAATAATCTCTTGTTGATTGAAAAGAGAACTTTGGATAAAAATGAGCAGCTATCCGATAAAGTAATAATTAAAAAAAATGATGAAACAAATATAAAAACCCAAGACAATTATCAATATCCATAGCCAGAAAGCCTTTCAGAGAAAATGTTAGCACAATTGTAATAATATTTTGGCCTGGTATAGATTATGTTTTAATTATAAAAGAAAACGTTAAAAATTTACATAATTGATTAATTAATTATTTTAACTAAAAAACTATATAATTACAAATTTTCAGTTTCAATTAATAATTTAATAATTAATAATAATTTTAAAAGTTTAGAATGAGGGAATCATGAAAGATTAAAAAAACTATTATTTTCTTTTTGTTATACTATAGATCTAGAAAATTAATCAAAAAAATATCTAAATTTCTACATTTTTACTGGATTTTATTAAAATTATATAAGTGGATATCTTTAAAAGAGAGTGGAGAATACAAATTCAAGATATCAAAATTTTCATGTAAGTATGTAGTGACGGAAAAATGTAAACTCCAGTGAGGCGCTGTTGTCGGGCAATGACAATTCGCCTTCTCAATTGGTAGATTGTGTCACCGTACTTAATATAACTATATAAAATTCTAACATTTATTTCATTAGACCTGTACTAGCTTCTGTTTAAAATTAGATTAATTGACTTTATTTATAAATTGTTTCCAAGTAAATTAAATGTTAATATTATTTAAGGAGAAGAATTATAGAATTATATTTTTTCGTTTGTCTGTCGGTCGTCATCAAATGATCCATCCATTCCTTTCAATAACTGCAAATATTCATTGAATTAAGTCTTTTGAAAAAAAATCACCTTAAAGGTGGAAAAAGGGTATGAAATAACCGAATGAAAAAAAAGATTGTATATAAAATTTATATCGTTTAATCAAAAAAATATTGATAGGAATTGCGCTTTTTTTTTTTGTTATTAAAGGGAAACATAAAATGTCTTAGAAAAAAAAACGATGCTTTAAGTTCAAAGACAAACGCCCCAGAAAACGAAAGGAAGACAAATAGCTTTTAAAATAAACTGTTAAATTAGCAAACTGGTGGAAAAAAAAATCAATATACCTACACATTCGTCACAAGTCATAAAACCAATAAAAGAGGTGTATTTGTATCCGGTACAAATAGAAAAGTACGGAATATTGGGATGGGAAGCTAAACAACCAAGATAACGTTAAAGTGATGGAAAGAGGAAAAAAAAAGAAAATTGCACAAGAGAAAAAATAAATACATTAAAGATAGGATTAAGTACACATAAAAATGAAGAAAAAAAAGAAAGAAATTTTCAGTATTAAAATTACTTTGATATTCAACTAGAATCTAATTTTAAGCAAAACTGGATAAAATTTTATATTATTAGTTAATAATAATTACAATTAAAATAAGCTGGAGTGTCTCCACTCGGCTATCAGGCAAATTTGAATTGAACATATATTATATTTAAATTAAATTTAATTAATTATAAATTAAAATTAATAAATAATATTTATTAAACCAGGGCATGTTTGGCTTTTTGTTGATGGCACAACGTCACGTGCTGGCGCGTGATTGTCAGTTAACGTGTTAAAAAATTAATTCCGCTACTTTCAGAGATTCAATCAAGCTGAAATTCTATATATAGCAGTTTTATACAATTTTTAATCATGTGAAAAACTATCAAACATATATCTTTATTTTTACGGTCAGTTTAGAGGAAAAAAATGAAAACGTGGTAGGTAATGGACCTTCTTCCGGAAGAGCTACTTTTCTCAAAAGTTGATAGAAAACTACGAATTTTGAATAATGCCCGTATACCAAATTTCATGATCCTAGCTCAAATCGTTTTTGCGTAATCTTGTCTACATACATACATATACATACATACATACATACATACATACATACATACGTACACACACACAGACAGACATTTTTCTCAACCTTAGTGAAAATAACTCAGGGACCTTCAAAACATATAAAAACATCAAAATCTTGACATCGAAAATTTTCATGATCGCAATTCTATCTCTGGCGAGATAGTAAAAAAGAATCGACCTTAGAATTAAAAAAAATATGTTTAAAAGGATTTGAAACGATCCGATTTCAAAGAAAAAAAAAATTTTTTATTTTTTGTTTAATTTATTTGAAAATTTTGAAATTTCTAATCCAGGAAAATTGGTCGTTACTAATTAATCTTTTATATGGACCAATGACTTTATTTTAACGTATTGTCTGCTATTTTTAATAATAATAAAAAAAAAATTATTCTTATGAATGTCTTTCCAATGTTAATATAAGATTGAAAGTCATTCTGTGATTCTAACATTTAAAATCTTGGCACAGAGATTTGACAAAAGCACGCTTCATTTATAATTTAGCCTGAGGAAGAGAATGAGAGAGAGTGAAAGAGAAAGAGAGAGAGAGAGAGAGAGAGAGTGAGAGAGAAAGAACTTAAGGAAAACCACCAATTAAGTGAGATAAAATAAGAGGCAAAAACATCTGGAATATTTGTAACTCTTTGGGGTATGAAATGAGCCGGAATACGAAGAGAGCAACCCCCAAGAGAATAGAGTAAGTCACCGCGAAAGGGCAAGATTGTATAGAAAGCCCTTGAAAGATGGAAAAGCATTTGTGATTGCTATGTTTTTCTCATTTATTATTGCTCAAAGTATAGAAATCAATTCATGATTTTCTAAAGACTCACGGATTTATTTTTATTATAATTCTTATATTATATTATGAGTATTTTTTTTAAATTCATTTCCCTTCGTAACATTCCTAATTGATAACTCAATAGATATTAAAATAAAAATATTTGCTTTTTTTTATAATTAACTGATGGAAACAATTATTGTATATTAATCATTGAATAATGGCTGGTCACTATAATGACGGCGACCCCTTTAATAAAGCTCTAATGAATTTTTAATTTAAATTCACCTTAAAATCATTTAGTTGGATTGTAATAATTAAGAGTGCTTTAATGGGAATATAATTTCGATGAAAAGAACAAAGTAAAAAGTGAAAAATAATTGGAAATATTTTATTTATATTTTGAATGATATTATTGTATAAAGGTTGTTCTGAAATTTCAATAAAGTAATTAAATTAATCTTATGGATTTAATTAGTGTTAAAAATATTTCAAATTAAAAAAAAAAGATATAATTTTTTTTTCTTTCTTTCTTTTTTTTCATTAAACTTAATTGATTCTTTAGATTTAAAAGGATGTTATCTATTAATCTTAAACATAATAAGTGTCAATGTTTTGTTTTTAGCTTATCTATTAAATTTTTTTCAAGTTCTGATATTTTGTTTTCAAGGATCCATTCCAGGGTCTATTGATGCATCCAAGAACGCAAATTATAAAGGATTGAGTTGTAGGTCAAAGAAATGGGAAGGGTGATGACGAGGAGAGTTATACTAGGTTGTTCAATAAGTTCGCGCAACGGAAATGAAGAAACGAATTTTTATTTGTAAAAATTATTTGATTTTTCAGCGTAGCTTCAATACATTTATTCCAACGGTCTTCTAATTTATGGATCCCTTGAATGTAGTGGTTTTCCGGCAGCTCTGGAAAATATCCCTCCACGGCAGCTATTAGCTCTTCGTTAAAAAAAATCGTTTTCCACGGAGATATTGTTTGAGGTGTGGGAAGAGAGGTGCTAAATCTGGCGAATAGGCTGGATGTTGCAAATTCAGTTATTTTAGCAATGGTTTTTGCGGCACCCATTTTGCACATAGTTTTTTGAGACCCAAATTAACACTCAAAATATTGCTCACTGTGCTTAATGAAATGCCTAAAGCATGTTAAATCTCTTTCAGTCAATCGACGGACTTCCAATATCATATGTTATATTTTTCGGATGATATTGACGAATAGATGGTGCTCCGCGAAATTATTGAACAACCTAGTATTCTTTTATCCACAAGAGAATATACATATTACTCTTTGTTGTAATTTTCAAGTATAGTGACGGATAAAATGCTAGAGTGGCGCTGTTGCCGGGCAATCAACTGGTTGAGGTGTTTGCTAAAAACGCCACCCCAAAACTTAACAATGAAGTTTAGATGGTGTATCTTGGTGATTAAAAACAAATATTTTTTGATTTAATAAAATGAAACAATGTGTATTACATTAGTGTACACCTTCAATGCATTCTCTTAACGATTGATGGGTTCATGACTGCATGTTACCATTTCAGGTAAGGTAATTATCATGCAGTACATTAATAAATATTATAGGAGTTGATATAAGAGTTCAATTATTAATATGTCAGCTGTAGTTAGGTAGTTAAATATTGATACCTTCTCACATCGACATTAGATTCGAAATTGGTTCAAACCACTTCTAAAGTTCCAATAAACACCCATTTTTAATGTATTTATATTTCTTTTTTTCATTATCCAATCTAAGCGAGAAAAAAATAGTTTTATATTTGAATATAAATTATTTATTAATTTCTAATAAATATCTATAATTTGTACTTTTTAATTATGTTAGATATTTAAAAGAAATTTAACTATTCCAAAAATTTGCTTATAAAGACGTCCAAATTATCTGTGAGTTGTAAATATTACATTATAAAAATGTAACAAAAATGTATATTATCATGATTTCTCCAAATAATTATATTACCTCTTTGAATTAACATTAGAAATAAAAGGGATTCGACAAAAAATAGAAAATAAACATATTTATTCAAATTAACTAACGCCATATATATATACAAATGTTAATAAATATATTGATGCTATTAATAATAAATTATAATAATAATAATAATAACCTCAAACATGAAGGAGAAACGCTTTCAAAAAATAATAATAAAAAATAAAATTTTCATTTATTTATTATAATTAAAGTGAGGTAATAATTATAAAATATTAATTGTAGGTACACAAATTTGAAAAATATTTGTTCTTTCAAATTTGCTAGATTTAGGGTAATATTTAATAGTTGATTAAGAATACTACAAAGACTTGAATAAATGTATTATAAAATTTTAAATTTTATTTAAAAAATTATAAGATTTTTAAAAAATTTAAAATTGATATATTTTTATGATTTATAAAACAATTTGTTTTGTTTTTAATTTTAAATGTTTTAATTTCCAATTACTAATCAAGAATAGAACAATAATTGTATTTCACAAAAGTTAATTTATTTTTATTTTTATTTTTAATATAGGTTATTTATTATAATAACATAAAAAAGATTTATTTCATGATTTTTTTTTTATTTTTTAAATTTATATGAACTGAAATTATCCTGTTAAATATGCTCTTCGAATGATTAATACTCCCAATTTTTTTCCATACCAAATATGAAAAGTGATACCAATTCACCCACCGGTATATCTTTTGCTAAACCAGTTTAATCAGCAGTCGAGAGGACGACTGACTGACTGACTTTAAGCATGGCATGGGATGGTGAATGGGAATCGATATTCATAGAAACTCTATTGGCGATTGCCGAGAGAAATAAAATTGAAAGTGAAACACAAAAGCATCATTTCTGCATTCTTGTATTTCCACTTGGTTAGTTAGTAGTCGTCAACGCAAAATTGACCAATAAAGATTTCAAATTGAATTGCGAACAAAAAAAAATATAATATAATAAAGATAAATATCAGTACGTCCTATCCGAAATCCTTCTCCAGTTAATTAAATAAATAACGAATCGATATTTTAATCAATTTGATTGAAAAAAATATTTATTACATTATTCAAATACATAAATAAAAATATATGGTTCAGAACAGGGATGGGTAAAGATGGAATCAATTTTGTTTTTTTCTGAAGAGCAGGAGTTATTTAGTAATAACCCAAACTTAAAAAGTATTAAAATATATCTAAATATATCTAAATCCGCCCCGATTTAATACAGTAATTTGTTAAAAGTGTATGCGAAAGGTTTTAATTCATTTTAATTCAATCAGTATATTTTTTATCTCGTTTGGATTTTCGTTTTCACTCAAATTCACTTAAATATAAATAATATTGCTTACTTTGTTTTTTAGAAAATAATAATCAATAGTCGAACCCCTTGCAAAAAGTGTTCACAATTTCAGTTTTAAACTTAATTATCGTGGTTTGCAGCAATTAATTAAATAGTTCTTTGAAGACCATATTCTCACATATTCATATATTATATAAATATATAATAATATGTACATATTAAATAATAATTTAAATATAATATATTTAAAAAATTTAATTTAATAATTTAATATTTAATTAAATAAGTTGACCTGTGGCCAGGTCCGAACCGACCGTTTGAAATAAATTAATTTCCAGCTACAGAAACAATTTCAAATAATTTTAATATATCTATTAATGTAATAAAAAACAGATATGGATACATAAATAATAAATATAAACATTTTTAATTTTATTTTATTTATAATATATATGCAAGACCAGGCTGTGACGTCATGAATGGCTGGATGACGTCATATAATTTTAAATCAAGAAAAAACTAATAAATATGATTTTTCTCGAGGATAAAACCAATACAAAGTGCATGATTCGTGGTGATATATAAACAAATCTCCTTTGGTGTGAAAATAACCCTTTCCTTCCTATCGTCGATCGCTAATACTAACACTTCCGGTTTCCGGAATTGCACCAAAAGTTGATCAATTCATCCCACTGATGTATTAACTAAATATACCAAATTTCATCAAAATCGGTTGAGCCGTTCAGGCTGTACACATCTATACGGACGGACGGACAGACGGACAGACGGACGGACAGACATCATGCTAAAAATACTTTTTTCTGTTTAGAAAATGCATGATTCGTGGAGATATGTAAAAATCTCCACATGTGAAATTTGGTGTGAAAACAATACCTCCCTTACTATCGTCGGTCGGTAAAAAATTAATTTTTGATTATTAAATTAGTAAATAATTGAAAAATAATTTAAAAAACAATCAAATAATTTAATTCAATATTTAATTAAATTAATATTTAAAAGAATGAAATATATATATATGTATATTCAATTAACATTATTATATGTGGCCGAATTATGGCGTTACGGAATGAGTGACAATGGCTTTTATATATAATAATATAATTATAACTAAAAAAAACATATATATAAAAGTATATATTTAATAATTTTCATATGAGTACAAATTTTATCTGTCGTTTAAAGAAATTTTAAAAAATATGTATCTATACATGAAATGTTCAACATAAAATTTATCTAACAAATTATTTGTTACTTGTAAGATTAACAGATTGAATGAAAAAAAATTATTAATTACAAATAATAATTTAAATCTTTGCTGGATTTAACTAAATGAAGAAAAAAATTTCATTTTCTTTTTTTATTTATATATTCAGCAAGGCAATCTGAATGAGGGTCCCATGAGGCTTAAACCCTTCTTATATTGCTTTTTTAAAATTTACATGAAACATTAAACATTTAAACATTAGACATTTTTTTTATCCTTTTTTATTATTATGGACACATTTAATGTCTGTAAAGATTCCATAAAAACAAAATCGAACAAAACATACACAATTAAAGAATATGTCTATATTTAATTAATATTAAAAAAATAAAAAAAAAGATTATAAGATGATTGAAAATAGCAAATGTAATATAATATTTAATGATGAGCCTATTTATACAACATCCTATTTATAAAATATCAAAAAATAAAATTAAAAAAATATAAATACTTAATAAATTTGAATCAATTTTTTTTTTAATTTTCAAAATATAATACATTGTATCTTTGTATTTTACTTTTGGATTTAAAGGAATAATATAATAATATTTGAAGTATACATTTATATATAAACATTTTTTTTTATTTGTCATATAATAATATAATAAGTAATCTTTCTAACATTTAAAAAGAATAAAATCATTTTCGCAAATAATTAGCAAGTATTATGGTGATTACAATCACACTGTCGATGAGATGTAAAAATAACATTAATAAATTGAATAGAAATAATTTAAACTAATTAAATGGAATTGTAAAAGAATTATAATTTATGAAGAAATATGAACTCACACACATAAATAATAAATTTTAACAAACATCGATACCCCTTCTCTTTACCATCGAGATTATAATTAAAGTTTGGTACTGATCAGAAATATTTACGTACTAAGTGTGAAAGTTTCATATAACAAGGGTTAGTTATAAATTAGTATAACTATTTGTCATGTTTTCTATTCCTTTTATACGTTAATTGACAAATTTAATGTAGAAACTATGAGATAAACTTGTTTAAAATTAATTATTTGTGGACAATAGGTTCGTTGGTTGTTTACCTTAGGACTTATATCCGATAGAGCACGATGGTAGGAATACAAAACAGTCGAGGATCCAACAAACAAAGCAAGCACAAATATATGTACACGCAATGAAGTGGAAGGGAGAGGAAAAAAAAAGGATTATCCTCAAAATAAATCGATCTAGTATTAAAAAGTTTTTTAAATTGACTAAAAATTATAAAAATATGTAAATTATTTATTTTGTTTTTTATTAATATTTATTATTATTTATATACATATTAGTATATATTTATTTAATATTTATATTTATATGTATTATTATATTTGTTTAGAATAGAATCAATGATGAATTAGTATTTTTACAATCTCGTCAGAGATAGTATTGCGATCACGAAAATTTTCGATGTCGCGATTTTGAAGTTTTTATACGTTTTGAAGGTCCCTGAGTCATTTTCACTAAGGTTGAGAAAAATGTTTGTGTGTATGTGTGTATTTGTGTGTGTGTATGTAGACAATTTTACAAAAACGGTTTGAGTAAGAATAATGAAACGGGCATGATTCAAAATTCGTAGATTTCTATCAACTTTTGAGAAATGTAGCAAGATATATGTTTGATAGTTTTTCACATGATTAAAAATTGTATAAAACTGCTATATATATATATATATAGAATTTCAGCTTGATTGAATGGCTGAAAGTACCGGAATTAATTTTTTACCACTGCAAATCACGCACCAGCACGTGACGTGGTGCCATCAACAAAGACCAAACAGGCGCTGGTTTAATAAATATTTATAATTTAATTAATTAAATTTAATTTAAATATAATATATGTTCAATTCAAATTGCGAGATAGTCGAGTGGAGACACTCCAGCTTATTTTGTAAGAAATTCATTTTATGAAACAGCAATGAGGAGTTAGTTGCTCCGTCAATAACTTCCAAGTTCAGTTAAGCCCATATTATTTTTGTTTTATGGTGGTTTAATAGACATGAGTTCCCTATCCTTAAGAGGCAGCCATCGATATCCATCAGTTCTTATTTCTAGTATTCTTTGATTTCTGCTCACTTTTGGTGATTTTTCAATTAGTTTCTCTATAAATCATTTTTTTTTATTCTTTCTGTTATATATTTTATAATATAAATATGAAATTTAAGATTAATTAAATTCAATTTACGTTTTTAAATTAAAGAGATGAAATAAATAAAGAATTTTCTGCAAAAAAAATAAAATAAAACAACAGAATTTAGAAAATTCTAACTAATAATCTAAAAAGCACTCACTATCTCGAAACAATAGAACTATTATTTTATTTATTTAGACAATGTTTATAAAACTTGAAAAGAGTGAAATTGAATAATAGAATCCATAAATTTTCATTTTATTTAATTCACCCATATGCCTTTTTTTTGAATAAATTTATAATTTATTTTGACTATCATTTTTCAAGGATGAACCCTCATCATTCATCTAAAATAAACATTTTATAATAAACCTCGGAAGGTGTTATTTTATCTCATTAGATCACACAGAGAATGAGAGGGTTTTATATAACAAAAAAAGGGTGTTCAAACATTAATTTCATTGCATCAATAGACACCGTACTAAGAGACTTTGGAATTGTAATAATTTTTTTTTTTTTTTGTATTCTTTTTTATGTCAAATAAAGGTAAAAAGATATTAGTACATATATATGAAATAAATTAATTTCCTAAAGAATTATATATTTATTTATATATTTAATCTTATTTTTATATAATTTTATTAAGAATCACATAATATATATTTTGAAATTTTCTAAGCCTTTTAATGAATAGAAATGTACATATAATATTTATTGATTTTTTTTCAAAAAAAAAAAATATATTAATTAAATTTAGAAATTGATTGATTAAGTTGAAATGATATTTTAAATAAAGAAATTAATTTTTCTAATCGACTGTCTGAAAGAATGAATGAATAGTCAAGGAAGGTCTTCCATCCCTTAGTAAGGTGTTAACTTGATTGATTCGTCCTACAAAATCTCACAAGTGCAATATACCATAGAATTGGACGAAAGTTGAATTCATTTTCCTTATAATACGATGGATGAGTTTAAGGGAGAGGAGAAAATGAAGGTGGAAGGGATTAAGAAAAAAAAAACCTTTCAAATAATGAATAGTGAATTATTAAAGCAAGTGCCAAGAGAAGAAAGAACAATCAACTCCTTGCGAGTGTTTATTAAATCGATCGATCTCTTTTAAAAATTCATTAGATAAAAAAAAAACTTACAGTTATAATCCTTTTATCTGATTAGAATACATAAAATAATATTCAATACTTTAAAAAAAAAAATTCAATTTTGAAGAAAGCTTATTGAAAATTCTAAATAAAAAATTATTAAGAATAGTTATATATATAATTATATATATATTTATATTTACTATTTATAAGAGGTATAATTTACATAAAATGACAATGTTAAAGAAAGGTGAGTATGATAGAAAATGTCCATTTTTCTCAATAATTCGTTTTTTTTTTAAATAAAAGAAGAAAAAATAGATTATTAACTTTATGGATTATGGTTGGCTATTTCATTTGAATTTCGCGAAGTCATGCAACTTTATGCAAATTGATCTAATCATAAAAAAGAAGGAAAAAGAGAG
Organism: Labia minor; assembly: GCA_963082975.1. Classification (NCBI taxonomy): domain Eukaryota; kingdom Metazoa; phylum Arthropoda; class Insecta; order Dermaptera; family Spongiphoridae; genus Labia; species Labia minor. The sequence goes on from OY720345.1 coordinate 35,195,647, forward strand.
ATGGAAAATTAAAGAAAGTCAAAGTAAAAGAGTAAAAAAATCAAGAAAGAAGAAGGGGATGTTCTAAAGTGATTTTTTATATAAAGGAAAATATTTTAAAAATTATTATTATTACTATTATTATAAAATATTTAATTTATTTCATCCACAGTAATATAGAAAGTAGTAGTCTATTTTGATATCCTCTCCATTTATTGAAAATAAACATGTTTTAATATCAGGTATTTATTACTATATACTTCTTAACTACCCTTTTTAATATTTTCTTAGTATATATAGCATATTGAAATATTTTGATTTTGAATTTTAAAGTTATTTTTGAAATAATTATTTTAAATATATTACAATTTTAATTTCACATGTTCATTAATAATATGTATAAAGCAAATTAGTGGTTATTTGTATTTAATACAATATAAATAAATAAATAATTTGATTTATACGAATGAATTTATGAAAAGGATAACAATATATATTTGCCCTTCACTAGCTGTTTTGTGTAAATATTTAAAAATTTCAATTGAAATTAAAAACAAGATTGAAGATAAAATCATCTGAAAACGAAGTATTTTAATAGATTATAGTACTAAGTCAAATGATAATTTAAAAAAAAAACAAAAAAATAAATAAAATAAACTGATGATGTTGTTTAAGTCATCGAAACATCTTTCCTATTTAATCCATTGAAGGTTTAATATAATACTTAATTTATCCACTCTATGAATATTTTGAGAGAATAATCCTGTTTTTACTTCTATTATAGAATATATATATATATATATATATATATATAATATATATTAAGATGTCAAATGCATGTTCTTGGGTGACACTTGAGTTGGAATTAATCGATTTGTTTTGCAATTAACAAAAATGGATATAAAAATAATATCCGTAATATAGAATAGGTAATATAAATTAAAGAGGTTGAATGTAAATAAAATTGTATAATTTTTATATTTACATATCTAATTAAATAAAACAATATAGTATAAATGTTTATTTTATTAAAATTAATAATAATAAGTAGACTAAAATAATTTATATATATTTATTTATATATAATAATATAATTTGATAAGTTATTGGTGGGGATTGATTCGATTCCTTTTATTTTTTTTAAAACTGATGAAATAATATAATTTCGATATGTAACTTACCCATGACGACTGGCGTGGTAATGCAATACATTCAGTGTCAAATGTCACTGACGGGACAAGGGGCCGCTTATCACTGAACAGGTTGTCGGCTAATTCACACAACACTTATCACAAAGGTACGAAATAACGCGAGTGAGACGAGTGTCGACTTGTAATGCACCCTCCTTGGGACACGGATAGTGACTGGCCGGCGAGCGTGGAATTGAAGTTACGCTACGCATGCACTCGGCTGAATCACTACCCCCACCATAGGCAAGGTGGTGGGGGATACAAGCCACGCCTCCCGAGCGCTCCCTTACCTCACAAATATATTAAAACGGTCCAACCAAAATCTCACCTATAGGTCTTAAATTATTTATTTCAACTTCTTTTCTTTTATTTAAATATATCTCACTAAATCCAATAACTAGATTATATATATATATATATATATATATATATATATATATATATATTATTAATAATAATAAATTACAAAGAATATAATTATTTTTTCAAATTTTTATTTTTTCTTATTTTTTTCTATTTTTTAATTTTTTTTTTTGATAAAGAATCTTTCAAATGACAAATTTAAGAAAATCGTTTATATATATTATATAAAAATAAAATTAATTATTAATTTAATTAATTAAATTGAATTAATTTATTAGGAAAATAACTATTTTTTAGACTCAAAATTGGCTGAACCAATTTCTATGAAATTACATCACAATATTCTTATATACCTCTAGAGTAACATAGGCTATACATTTTATTAATATCTAATCAATAACCGCAGAAATTAATTTTTTAAAGTTTATATAATGCTCCGTGTTGTTCATTCAAGAGCATCTCGCGGCTCACTGGCTCTAGCGGAATCATTTTCACAATGAATTATCATAGCGATTCCCAATCAAAGAATTATTATAATATTTAACTTTTTATTTTAATTTCTAATATTCAAATATCAATTCAATTAAATAATTTTAATTATTTAAGTTTTTTTAATTCTTAAAACTTAAATAATTTATTCTAAAAGTTCTCATTTTAATTAATTTAATAAAATATTTAGATCATAATTTTTCTTAAATTATTTTTTATTTATATTTGAATATTTCTTCTTTTCTATAATATATAATATATAAATTTTATCATTGTCGAATACAAAAAAATATTATTTAGTATTTTATGAAGTTAAAATAATTTTTAAAACGTCAATTAAAATGACTAAATTATATTACCTTTGTTTTTAATTTTAATTTAAATACTAAATATTATATAAAAATTAAAATATGCTGATATAAAGGAGTTTTAAATTTTTTACTTTTTTAAATTAGGTATATTTTTTAAATTTGTTTTAAATCCAGTTGATTATATTATATTATAATTTATTAAAATGTTATTTTTTATTTATTATGTTTAAAATATTCCTTTTTACTTTCCCGCATTAAGGACAAATCGGACAACATTATATCAAATCTCGCTAAGAACATTCAATATTTCTGTAAACAAATTATTCAAAGTTTCTTTTAAGGGAGGAAATTAACTATGATCTAAAAAAAATAATAAATGAACTTAATAATAAAAAAACGAATAAATCAATTAATTTAATTTAATACTATTAATTAATGTATAGATTGTTAATTTATCTATAGTTTTATACCATTAATTATGTTAATTTTATTTTTATAAATTGTCTCAAGTCTCTAACTTTGCATTTTCTCAAATTTCATTATAATTAAAAATTTTCAATAAAAATTAAACAATGAAAATAAAATATCAAAATGAAATGATCAAGAAATATTATATACTCTATTATAACATATACAATACCCACGAATCATAGGCGGATGAAATATTAGAAGATATCATTGCGGGTTCAGGCCAAATCGATCAACATTAATTAAGATATTTTCATTATTACAGAATTTCGAAAAAACCGCGAATTCAATATTTCTGTTCACTAATTATTTGTAGACTTTAGTAAAACATACGCATGACTCAATAGATCCGGATAAACTTTTTCAAATTTTGATCTTCAATTTTATCTTGAAGGTAGTAAAGAAAGAGTAAGATGCGGAAATCAATTGTAAAATATTAGGTTACCCAGACGTCTTAAATATAATAGGAGATTCGGCAATTGCAATTACAGATAGCTAGGAAAAATTAATCGAGGTAGGAAAAGAGATGAGGTTTGAAATTAATAATGATAAATAGAAATATTTAGAAACAAACAAAAGCAGTATTAACATACAAAATGTAGAATTTGAATATGTAGAAAAATTGAATGTAATCATGAAGTATAATAATATTTGAGAAGAATTTAAATCGAGGCTACAAACGGGAAACGCCTGTTATCATGCAATAAAGAGGGTTATCTCATCAAAATTATTATAAAAGGGAATCAAAATTAAAATATATAAAACAATTATTTTGCCTGTTGTATTATATGGGTGGGAGGCATGGTCGATGACCCTGGGAGATGAGAGTAGATTCAGAGTATTTGAGAATAGGATTCTTCCCTGCATTTATTGGCCAAAGAAAGATGAGGGCACCGCGGAATGGCGGAGACTGCATAACGAGGAATTGCATCTTCATAAATAGTTTGGGTTATAAAAGCGAAAAAGCTGCGAAGGCAGAGCACGTGGCTAGAATGGGAGAGGAATAAGATATTGGTGGGGAGAGCGATTGGAAAACGTCCGCTTGGAAGACCAAGGACGCGTAGGAAGGGACGTAAGAGAGATGGGACAAGGGCTCAGGATAGTGACACTTGGAGAAATGTGATTGTTGCGGCCAAGAACTTTCGAGTATCTTTGAGCCACATAGATAGATAGATATAATAATATAATAATAATATATATAATTAATTTACTGATTAAATTAAAATATATTTTAAATAAGAACACAAAAAGAAATGAATGTTTTTTGTAATATACTGATTGAAACAAAATGGATAAAAACCTTTTACTACTTTCAACCAAATACTATGCACCACTCGGGGGTATAGGGGGCGGAGCCCCCGTCTAGGTGTGAAGAGCGCCGAAGGCGCTCTGAGCAGCTAGTATTTATATATGTATAATACATCACACACATAATATATGCTAAATTATATATATATCTATCTAGTACTTTAGTATATATAGGTATATATGTATTTTTTTTATTTTTTATATATATAAATACTTATATCTTATAAGCATATTCAAAAAAAAATCTAAAAAAGAATTATTAGTATAAAATCTTTAATAAGAATTTATTTAAAGCATGACGTTGTTAAACCAATACCATAACTTGTTCGTGCTCGTGCGACAATGAATACAAAATAATATTAAGTAATAATTCTAAAGAAGAATAGGTTAACTATATAATTTCTAATTTTCAATAAATTATCATTCAAAATGAAATAATTATAGAAGTTATCAATTTAATTAAATTATTAGATATTAAATATTAGTTATAATAATAGATATTCCTTGATATTACACCAATCAATATAAAAAAAATTGTTAATTATATTAAATGATCATCCAGTCATGGATTTAGATAAAACTTTACCAGTGGGTTTCTTTTTTAATTCCAAATAAACTTTTCTTATGTAATTTTTATCGGTCGCTCCTAGTTTACGAGATAAAAAGGATTGAAGTTTGCCAGATTAGCTTATTATGAATCTCGAAAGACGATATGATGTCATTAAGTAATGTTTTATTACTAATTCTCTAATTATTCACCTATTCCTAATTTTTAGGTTTTTTCGGTTTAGTTGGATAAAGGGAAATTATTTAATTAATCAATTTTTTAATTTTTCTATATCTAATCCGAACTGAAAAAAAATTAGTGGAGCCCTCTGATGGTTAAATAATAAAACATGGCAGCTAAATAGAATATCAATGGATTTATATGCAAACTATAATTATTTTTATCTCGTAAACTAGAAGCGACCCGCAAAAATTGCATAAGAAAAGTTTATTTGGAATTAAGAAAGGAACCCACTGGTAAAGTTTTAACCAAATCCATGACTGGTTGACCATTCAATATAATCACCAAAAAATTCTTCCTTTTTAAAATAAATGTTTTTTCAAAATCCTTAGGAGAATCACTTTAAAATATATTTACCTAGAATACATAAATATATACAATTTTCTTCGTTTAATAAGCTTAGATATTTAAAAATTGACTTAGGTCTTTTTTTACTTTACTTCATTAAAAATCCTTAATTTAAAGCCCCTCCCTATGTAATACATGATTTTAATTATCAATTAAATTAGAAATCAAGTTCTTTTTTTGTACCATGTATTTAAATAATTTTTTTCCTAGATTTTTTATTATATCTTAACTATATTTAATTTAAGCTGCATGGTTCTCCTCTCTCAACCCTCGAAGTGGTATAAAGCTTAAATTAAAATAAAAAAATAAAAAAAAAAAAAAATTAAAAAATACAAACCGAGTAATTTTTAATGAAAAAATAAAAAAAGCACATAAAGATTAGCAAAAAATTATATTCATAGAGAGATTAGTAATTTTATTAAACACTCAACACGTGAATATAGATAAAAAGTAAAATATGATTAAAACATTTTTTATTTAAAGTTTTACAACAACAAAAGTATAAAAGTTAAAAAATCTTGATAATTGAAGTTATTAAACACTTGTTAAAATCAATTTTAGATATTTTTTTATACTTTATGAATTATTTGAAATTTTATGTTTTACTTTTCATAATTAAAGTGTACTTAATAATGTAAATTTATAAATTAAAATATAGAAATAATAAAGTATTTATTTAGCTTGTATATTTACTTTTGAGATTTTATATTAAAATTCTTAAAATTTTTCAAATCATGATTATAAAACTTTAAAGGAAAGTAAATAAAAAAATCTACATTTTTTTTTTACTATAAATATGTACCATTTATTTTATATTTTCTATTTGTTTGGTTTTAAATCAAAAGGGAAAACCTTTCTACTTAAAGAAAATCGAGATCAAGGGTTTTATTAAAAAAAAGTAGCTATTACATTTAACCAAAGAAAAAAATGCCACTGGTTGGGAAATTCATGTCGGAATTTATTGCTACTATTGAAATATTTAAATTAATTTATTGCATTTTTAGGTATTTTTTTCTCCTGTTTAAAATATCTTTTCTTGAAATTTTCATGAACAAATTATGAATCAATTGAATTACATTTTTGATGACTGTTGTGAGTTGAAAGTAATGAATAGCGGGTTGCATATACCAAGTGTCAAAGGAATTGAATTATTTACTCAGATGTATTTTCTTAACTTATTTATATAATTAAGTAGAAATACCATTTTTTAATTTGATAATGAATTTTATAAACAGTTCAAATATTTCATTCTTTCCGATTGTCCCTAATTAAAATAAATAAATATTTAATTTTATTTGAAAAATATACTTAATAATATAATTATAATAATTGATATACGTTTATTATCTAAGTAAAAATTATTAAATTAATTTTTTAATTTAAATATTTCATAAAATAAAATTGTCTAATTTGTTTTAATTTTTACTATCTCGCCAGAGATAGTATTGCGATCAGGAAAATTTTCGATGTCGAGATTTTGATGTTTTTATACGTTTTGAAGGTCTCTGAGTCATTTTCACTAACATAAAGTTGACATAAATGTCTGTGAGATGTGTGTGCAAAAACGGTTTGAGCTAGAATAATGAAATTTGGTATATATTCAAAATTCGTAGTTTTCTATCAACTTTTGAGAATTGTAGCTCAACCGGAAGAGGGTCATTACCTACAACGTTTTGATTTTTTTTCCTCTAAAGAGACCGTAAAAATAAAGATATATGTTTGATAGTATTTCACATGATTACAAATTGTATAAAATAGAATTTCAGCTTGATTGAATCGCTGAAAGTACCGGAATTAATTTTTTACCACTGCAAATCACGCGCCAGCACGTGACGTGCTGCCATCAACAAAGACCAAACACTCGCTGGTTTAATAAATATTATTTATAATTTAATTATTTAAATTTAATTTAAATATATAATATATGTTCAATTCAAATTGCGAGATAGTCGAGTGGAGACATTCCAGCTTATTTATTTTTCTATTTCTAATTTTTTTCGATTTTAAAATTTTTTCCTATTATTTTATTATTTCACTATAAATACATACTAATATGTCTAATTAAAGATTGATAAGAAAGGTTGGCATCTCTCAATCAAACTACAAACTCCAGCTCGTGACAGGAGGCCTAGAAAGAAAAGCATCAAGTGAATGAATGGCTAACGTTTCAGTTTACTCATCCATTCATGAGGGTACAATGCAATTCTCACGTTCATACAAACAAATAAAAGGCATGAATAACAGTTTCATTGGGATTCCAAATAGTTGGATACGTTACCGGCCATCTTTTCTTTTTTTATTACACATTACATTCATTTATTGAATGAAAACTTTAAAATGTATAACTAATAAAAATATTTAATAGTTATGTTAAATATTGTATGACTTTTTTTATATTTATTTGTTTAATCGGGATCCAAGGCTATTAAAATCAGTCTATATTCAATATAAATATATTTTATATAAATAATTGTTAAAAAAAATATTAATAATAAATTAACTACTATTTATAATATTAATATCTTCCAACACCAATCAATGTTTCGACCTGATATTAATACAATCTATCTGTCTATGTGGCTCTACGGATTCGAAAGCTCTTGACACATTTTTCTAAGTGTTCCTATCCTGAGCCACAACCATCAAACTCCTAGCCTCTTGAATCTCTCTCACGCCGATTCCTACATTGTCCAGCCACAGCGTCCTTGGTCTTCCACGTGGACGTTTCCCAATCGGTCTCCACACCAATATATGTTTCGCCATTCTTTCCTCTCTCATTTCAGCCACGTGCCGTGCCCATTGCAGCCTTTTCGATTTTATAACCCTAACTATATCTGGAGATGCATAGAGATCATGCAATTCCTTAATATGTATATATATATATATATATATATATATATGATTATTTATCTCTAATCTCCTTTGTAATAATATGAATCACCTATATATTAATGAAAAAACAGATTAACAAATAAAAGTGATTTTATTTGCTTAATACTTGATACAATATTTCCCGATGACCTCATCTTTCTACAAAGAATCCTAATCTCAAATACTAAAAATCTACTCTCGTAGACCATACCTCATTCCCATTTAATACAACAGGCAAAATAATTGTTTTATATATTTCAATTTTGATCCACTTTGATAATAGTTTTGATGAGATAAGCCCCTTTACTGCATGATAACAGGAATTACCAGTTTGCAACCTCGATTTAAATCCTTCTCGAATATTATTATCCTTTGTGATTACACAATCTAAGTAATTGATATCAATAACATACGAATTCTAAAATATTTTACAATAATAATATTAATATGAATAATTAATTTATAAACTAAAATAATAAATTAATTTAATTTAGATTAAAAATTCAAATTAAAAACATCATCAATGTTTATTATAAAAACTAAAATTGTTAGTTCACTATCTCAGGCCAAGAAGGTAAGAAGGGACTTTAGCAAATAATTAAATATTTTCTTCTAATATAAATGACATTGTGAATTATTTTTATTTGATTTGATGTTATTGTTGTTGTTGTTGTTGTTGATAGAATAATTCGAGAAATTGATAAAATAATCTTTTGCGATTTATAGATAAAATATTTCCAAACATACAACACAATCATTCATTGAGGAAAATAATATATTCATTTAATGTGCATAAACTAAATGTTAATCCTTTGGTTTGATGTATCTAATGCATTTCAATGGACACGCTTTTATTATTATTGGCTATAAATCAATAGTCATTAAACAATTTATTCAAAAACAATTCAAAAAATATTCACTAAAGTGAGGTTATATGTTGCGGTGAAGGGAATGAAATCAATGAGATTTATCAATGGTGGAAAACATCCCCCGTTGGAGATAAGTTTTTTTTTGGAAAGGTGGTAGAGAAACTGTATATGACATCTCCAAACTATAACCAACTGGCTCACTCAACTATTCTATAATACTGGTTGATATAGTACCATTCCATTTAATAATCTCTGCCGTTTCATTTTATACTTCTCTAAGAAATGAGCTCTAGGCTGGTATTGAGAGGTTCTTCTCTCGAATATATTTTCACTCGATAGGAAATAGGAACAGGGGAAGAGGTGGAGAGGGTGAAAAAGAAGGGAAAAGGTAGAATGATGTAAATAGAGAGCTGATAGAAATCCATAGAAAAGGAACTAGAGGTAAAAAATACGAATACTAGCAAAATAACTTGGAGTATGAATAAAATCAGAAAATAGTTTGGAAACATCTCTCTCAATTTTTTCACAAGATTTAAATATATATATATATATATATATATATAAGGTAAGCAAACCTTGGAAAAAAATATAAAAATACATAATTAAAATTGAAGAACCGACTTTTTAGGATTCCTTGTTTTGAAAGTTTATTTATTTATTTTTCCTTTTTTTTAACTTTACTTTCTATTTAATTTTCTCAACAGCTTTATAGACATAAAACAAATAAAGAATATAAGTACACACTAATTAAGTAGAACACAAAATAAAAAAAAGAACTGAAAAGAAAAACATAGATATAAAAAGAAGGGATGAAAAAGTTGCTAATTCTGTTTCCTACTTTCTGGATTGAAGAATAAAAATAAAAACATAGATACAAATTAACATAAATGCAAGTTTCTCAATATTTATTATTACCAGATGTATTCATAAGAAACCACCCTTGTTCTTGAAGTCTCTTAGCGATCAGGCTAGGTACCAAACTGACGAGTGATTGAGTTTGTTTTCGTTTTGTCTATAAAATATTTGGAATTTTAAAAAAATCGAATTAACAACCAGGAATATATCTTTTTATAACGTTAATCATGTTGAAATTTGTGCCTTAAAATTAGCGATGTGCGGTCAGCATTGATTATTTGTTATCATTTGAAGAAAACTGCTGCAGAATCGCATCGAATGCTTGTGCAAGCTTACGGAGACGATGCTCTTAGCCAAACACAGTGAAAAGAGTGGTTTAGAAAATTCAAAAGCGGAGAGTTTGATTTTATAAACAAAGAAAGAAGTCGGCTACCTAACAAGTTCAAAGCACTGAATTACAAGTATTGTGAATGAAGATTCTTCTCAAAAATCAACAACTCGCGTATCAATTAAATTTGTAACTGGAGACGAAAAATGGATTTATTTTGAGAATCATGGGTTGATCAACATCGATTGCAAGGCCAAATCGCTATGGACGGAAGACAATGCTCTGTATTTGGTGGGACCAGAAAGGCATTATCTATTGAGTTGTTTAAACCTGGCGAAGCTGTCAATACTGAACGATACAAACAACTAATGGTGAATTTAAACCAAGTCTTACGTCAAAAAACAGAGTCATTTTGTTGGAAGACAATGCAACGCTTCAAGGGAGACGAAGAAAACCATTGAAACATTTGGTTAGAAAATTCTTCACCATGCGACTTATTCACCAGACTTAGCCCTTTTTGATTACCATTTATTTGGCTCGATGGGGTACTCGTTGGCTCCATAACGCTTCGACGAGTGTCGATGTCGAGAAAAGGGGAAACTTTTTTTGATAAGGGATTCTCAACTTGTCAGAGAGATGGGAGAGCTGTATTTCTAACGAAGGAAATTTTTTTGAATATAATATTTTTCACTTACATACAATAGGCATTTATGTATACAACCCAAAAGGACGGTTTCATATGCATACACCTAGTATCTATCTATAATTCTAAAAATTGAGAGGATCCGTTATACTGATCATAGAACATTTCTACCCCACTTAGGCGGCAACTGACTTGATAAGAGCTCTTCTTTCTTCGTAGGATGTATAAATGTCAGAGATATTTTTTTCCCCATAGTTTATATAACATTATATATTAAATAAAATATTTAGCATATATGATTTTTTAATAATAAGAAAATTAAATTTATTTCTGTGTTACTTTACCTGTTAATTATTATTAATTTGCATATAAGCTGAAAGAGCTCAAGGCCAAAAAGTGCTTATCAGAAATGCTTCAAGGATTGGAAAATGCGCTGGCACAGGGTATTAAGTGGACTACATAAATATTGATAAGTAAATAAAAATAGTGTCATGAAAATATTTTGTGATAACACCGCGTATAAATATAATTTTATAATATGATATTATCTAAGTTATTTAAAAGTAAGAATTTCGCTATAAAGGATGAGTTTTTAAATATTGTGCTTGGACTTATTCACACTGAAATATGTGCAATCTATTTTAATCGATGCCGTAATAAATCAATTATTAATTGAAAGTCAATAGTTTTAGATATGATCTATTTAATGACCATAAAAGTAAAAAATGGTGACTCTAGCGTAGTTCCTTCTACTTATATTAATCTTATTAGAGCTCTCTTTATGTGAGAGAATAAATGAATCGATCCCCTTATTAAATGAGAATTTAGTTCAGTATTAATTGAATCGTGTTGTCAGGATTCTCGAAAACTGGTAAACTATATGAAATTGAATTGGATTTGATCTCATTTGGACAGAATTTCCATTTATTTACCCCCTAGGTAGGTAAAGAGGAGCTTAATGCACTTCCTTCGCCCAGGGAACATCCTTCCATCTTCAACCCCCTTGTTTTCCCCATTTATCTACAACCCATGAAGGTACATTTAATTTCCTCACTTATATTAAAATGTCATATATGACTATACCTTCTATAGAAACTAACTTTCAAACTTCAGCTTAATCAATTAATGTTTTTCTTTTTTTTTTCTCCTAAAAAAAAATCAATACATATTTATTATCTTTCTTTTATATAAATATTTCATGGATAATTATCTTAATTCATTGCATCAATTCATCCTTAAATTTAATTTCTATAAAAGTTTTCTTTTAATTTGTTGATTTTTTAAGAGGATGAGAATATATATATATATATATATATTAAAATAATAAGAAAAGAAGATGAATAGAGAAAAGGTGTTCAAGAGGCAGAGTTTGTTTATTCTTCAATGAGTTTTGTCCAATTTCGTTTGTTTGTAGAAAAGAGAGGATTCTCCTTTCCTGAATCTTATTATTCAGAGACAAATAATACAAGTTCACCGCTATTGATTAAGATCGTTTGGAAATTTCATTATAATATAAATTGGTATCTATATTCCTTTATTCGAACTCAATCCCTCTATTATTTTTATTTATTTAATATATATATATATAAATTATATTTCTAATGAGATATTTTAAAGAGGAGAATATTTAAGTTATATACGATTATACATAAGTATAGATAATTTTTTCTGAAAAATTTATCTTAAATATAATTTTTAATCCAAGTATAACTTATTTGAATTATCTTTTCTTTTTTCTTTTAATATTATTTATATGAAAAGATTTTAGAAACATTTTAAAGATATTTATTTCAATTTATTTCTATATATATAAAATAATATATATATTTCATTCATTTGAAATTAAATGATTTATTATATTACTGTTTTTTTTAATTAATATAAATTTCAATATTTTTCAAACGTCATGCATCATTAAAAATCAAATAAGTTAAATTAAAATTTATATATTTTTACTATCTCGCCAGAGATAGTATTGCGATCACGAAAATTTTCGATGCCGAGATTTTGATGTTTTTATACGTTTTGAAGGTCCCTGAGTCATATTCACTAAGGTGGAGAAAAACGTCCCTCTCTCTCTCTCTGTATATATGTATGTGTGTATGTCTGTATGTAGACAAGATTACGCGAAAACGGTTTGAGCTAGAATAATGATATTTGGTATTATTCAAAATTTGTAGTTTTCTATCAACTTTTGTGAAATGTAGTTCAACCGGAAGAGGGTCATTACTTACCACGTTTTGATTTTTTTTCCTCTAAAGCAGTGATTCTCAACCTTACTTTTTACCTCAGCACACTTTTAACGGTTTAAAAATTTAGTGACACACAAAGAAAATGATAAAATAATAATCATACCATAGAAAAGAAATAAGTACATTTTCTTAATTTGAACTTTACATTTGTAAAATTTGGCGGCACATTTTGAAAATCTCGCGGCACACAAAAGTGCCGCGGAACAGTGGTTGAAAATCACTGCTCTAAAGTGACCGTAAAAATAAAGATATATGTTTGATAGTTTTTCACGTAAAGATTGGATAAAACTGCTATACTAGTATATAGAATTTCAGATTGATTGAATAGCTGAAAGTACCGGAATTAATTTTTTAACACTGCAAATCACGCGCCAGCACGTGACGTGGTGTCATCAACTAAGAGCCAAACACGCGCTGGTTTAATAAATATTATTTATTAATTTTAATTTATAATTTAATTAATTAAATTTAATTTAAATATAATATATGCTATTTAATCTAATTCAAATTGCGAGATAGTCGAGTGGAGACACTCCAGCTGATCCTTTATAAATATTAAATGATTTTATAATATTTTTAAAATGTCTCTAATTAGACACAATTGTTTTTATATATTTCGACAATATCAGAGAGTTGTCGATTTTTACAAAAAAAAAAAAAAAATAATCTAAATTTATCCAAAATTAGAAAAATGTATCATTTAAAAACAACATTTTTTTTTTAATTTTAAAATGACAATTAATAAATTAACATACTTTAAATTTGATTTATTATTATCACTTTGCTTATGAACACATTTAGAAATTCAAGTACAATAAATTTATGTAAAAAAATTTTTATTCCAATTTATCTCGTACAACACCCGGAGAAAGAGTCATTAGGAATGAAATCGGTTGAATTTAAATGATTTTTTTTTTGTACCGATACAAATAATAAATAATAACTAATCCCTTCTTTTAAATTAATTTCTATTTCCTTATCCTGATTTCTTTCCTTTGAAATATCCAGCGAATCTCACGCTTTAGAAAAGGATTTAGAAATAAATAATAATAATCCAACGATTTTCGTCGATATTGTGTTATAATGAAAAAAGATTATATATATATATATATTTATATATATTTAAATGAATGTTGAAAGTAGGTATCATGGTAGAAGAATGGAGAACCCAGCCAATCGTCTTGCAAAAGGAATTCCTCAGTACGGCGTTGCGTGGGAAGCACACTCTCTGCTTTACTCTACTCTACTCTTCCACGAATTGCATCAAGGGACTAGATTCAATTAAAAATGAGATGTTAAAAAAAGTAAGCAACAGTTGATCTCGGAACGATTTTCACCTCACTACTAATTCTATTCGGTCCCAAATGACTCTGACAAGAATGGAGATTAACGTAGATGAACCTCATTCTCAGACACTTATATATTAATATAACATTTATATTATGTACAAATTATTATTGTTTCTTTATTAAATTAAATTTAGTATTTTTACTGTCATAAATAGAAAATAAAACAATTGTAATTTGGAGCCAGAATAAAATTTGGAGTAATAAACATATTGAGAGAAAAAAATGTCTAGTAAAAATAGAACTAAAAATAATTAAATTATCTTTGTTATGATTATGAGTAGGGCACGTAATATTCTATGTGAATTGATAAAAATAAATAAAATAAATAAATGATGATTTGAGATAAGGACGGTTGGAGAAATGTGTTTGCTTCAGCCAGTTTTCCGGGCTTTCGAGTTCAGTAGCGTAATTCAAATATTTTTATTTGAAAATAACTAACAAAAGGTGAACAATTAAAGCTTATATATTATTATAGCTTAGCTAGTTAAAATTTCGACATGTATCAACTGATATTTGCCTACTGACGGGAGCACTGTTACCATTTCATTAAGAGACGGGAAATTCAGTTGACCTGCTCTCTCTCTCTCTCTCTCTCTATATATATATATATATATATATATATATATATATCAGTTGATACATGTCGAAATTTTAACTAGCTGGGTCTTTTAGTTTTTGTTTGACATCCATTAATAGCAGACTACCTTGTGATTGGAGAAGAAAATTTAAAAAAGTGAATTTCCATGAAAATCGAGTCCATGAAACACGAATTGCTCCCTCCTCTGGCCTATTCTCCAGATTTAGATCCAATTGACTATTTCTTGTTTCCAAATCTGAAGAAATGGCTCGGCGAAAAGAGATTTGACTCCAACAAGGAAATTATCTCACAAACAAATCTATTTTGATGTCCTCGACAAATCTTATTTTTTGAAAGGCATAAAAAATTGGAGATAATTCTCGTAGTTCCGGGTTCAAGTACAGGGCCTAGCAAGGGAATTTCTCTAGCTGGGTCTATGGGACGGAGTGAACCCAGCCTCCGGGATCAAAATTGGGAAAGCTACTTGATAGCGCCTCTGATCAAGAAAATCAAGGTAAAGGTTGATAGGACCCATTCTACTGATCATAGGACACCTAATTGATATAACCGACTTGATAGGCGTTGTCCTTACGTCAAAGTCAGAGGTTTTTTTTTTATTAAAGATTGATTTCAGATCCGGAAGTAAAAAATTTATCAATTAACATCTAAGAATGATAAAAAATCTAAGTGAATGCAAGTAATAAGCCAATATAAATGTCAATGAAATTATTCTACTTGGTATTTATATTATAAAATAAAAGTAATTCGTTTATTTTTAGTCTTAATCATTTTTTGAAACATTTATGAATAAATTAGAATCTAAATTGTTATAATAGAAGTTACGCTTGTATTTAAAATGGAATGATTTTAAAACTTTTCCACCATTAACCTCACCACATAAGTTTCAACATAAAATGAATTTTAATTTTTGGAATGGAGATTAAGTCATCAGCAATGAATAAATATTATGAATATAAAAATAGAGGGATTTTTGAGTGGGATAAAATTCAAATTAGAGATGCAATGAATGTGTATATTGAAAAAAATACAGACCCACTCGTAAAAAGAGGTGTACTGGAGGGAAAGTAAAACTTGCTCTTTTGCATTCATAATCGAAACGAGCTAAATTGGAAAAACAATTCACGGAAGCCTGAGCAAATATGGATATTGATTGACCATTTAAACTCGAATGAGAATAGCATCCCTTTATGAGGTGGTTAATGGTCACTTACTTTGTAGAGTTCTACAATTATGTTAAGAAATCCTTAAGTTGCTTACCTGGAACAAAAGAAATACATTATTTATTATATATAAGTAAATTTATTATTATTATTATTATATACTAGCACAGACAATAAAATATATTTAAATTTTTATAATATTTATTCAACAAAAATTTCAATTTTATTTTACTAACATTATTAATGTAAAATTATTTTAAAATAAAACAAAAGAGAAAAAAAAACTATTAAAATAAAATTTAGAATCTTTAGCTCTTTTAAATGAAAATAATAATTTATTAATAAATAGTAAGGCACTTAGGGACACAAAGGACATTTGTGAATAATTTTAAAAATAAAGATGAAATACACAAAAACATTTTAATGTATATTTTATTTATTTTCCATTAAAAAACAAAACATTTTTGAAATAATTAAAATTGTTCTAAAAGTATTTTTTTTTTCTATTGAATTTATATACATAGGTAGATAGCTATGTTGTTGTTTTGTTTCTGTTTAGTTTTTTATTGTTTAACCTGAACTAGATAAATTTAACTTTATCAATTTAGAGCTTAAAGACTTTATCAAAAGAATAAAAAGAAGTATTTTAAAATAAAAAAAAAAACTTTATTTCTGGTTAAGGGTTGGTAAAACTTCAAACGTACAAACATTAATTTTATAAAAGCTGATATATTTAAAAATCGTTATTATAAACTGAGAAATAAAAGAATAATGTACAGAAAATACAATTAAATTATTGTTCACCTATTCAGTTAATTCTCAATCCATAGCATTAAAACATTGACATTTTAAAACAATAAACATATTTAAATTTTTAAATACATGAAATATAAATATTAGTATTTTTTTTCTGTAAATTATCTTGAAAATTTTAAATTTATTAAAGAAACTGAAAAAATAAATAATAATAGGTTGCTTCAGTATAATATAAGCTTCTGAGGATAATGTATCTGTCATATAGTTTCTAGTCATATATAGTTTAATAAAATGTTTATTGAACCTTAAAACCTACATCTTTTAACTTATTCATTTTATTATTTAATTTTTCAATTTTTTCAGTTTCTTTAATAAATTCAAAATTGTTAAAAAAAAACTTTAAATTTCCAAATAGATCCAATGTTTCAACGAGAGCTGTCAGTCCAATCTTTAAATCTAATTATATAACAATATATATAATTTCCGTCGTATGTATGTGATATATGTAACATTATGAAGTTAGGTATGTGATGTCTTTAAAATTATGAAGTTAGTTACAAATTCAATTTAAACTTAAATTGCAAACACCGTTTGCAACGGTAATATGAATAATTGTCAAATTTAATCAATCTACAGACAAAACTTTTATATAAATATTATATTTATTGAATTTATTAAAATACGGAGCCCTTTTATGTTTTAACATGAGCTTATATATATATATATATATATATATATAAATTCAATAATATGTTTGTCACTGATTTTTTTTGGAGCATGATGAAGGGGTCCACCATGAGTAAATTTTTGTCTATTCAGATAGAAAATTGTATAATGCACTTTTGAAAGGAGGGCGGTTATGCGTGTTCTAAACCAAAATGGTTACCTTCAAGAACGGAAACCTTTCAAATTTTCATGGACGATTGACAACCAAATTATTATTAATACGTTTTTTTTTTAATCTTTCTATTTGTCCCAAATCGATTGTCCCAATTCTTTTCTACACAACAGCTTAAAACCCACAAAACCGATGTTGTGTCATTTTTTTTTTATTTTTCAAAACGTAGGTAGATTGAGGGAAAAATAATGGATTAGAGTTGGATGGGAATCTCACTGATTGGACAAAAGAAAGAAAACCACATAGTCTGATTGAAGAACCTTCAAGCGATGTATAAATAAAATAAACATCCTTTGGTTGAGAACGGATTAACGTATTGAATTCATTCAAAATTATTTTCTCCTTCTTTTCTGAAGCTTTTAAAACGAAGAAATATATAATCTTATTATTCGAAATCTTTGTATTTTATCAAAATTCTCTAAAAAAAGATACTTAATTCAAAGAATATATTTTGGTTCAAACGTAGATACTTGAAATTTAAACAACAAATAAGTATGAAAATTGTATGAAAGTAATATGAAACAGAAAAGTTTTATTAAATGATAGATATTATTTTTTAAATAAAGTATATAGTTAATATTAAATTTTAACACAAATACGAAACGTCTCAACAAAATTGAAGAATGATGGATTTTAGTTATAATTAAGTTATATAATGAAAGAGAAAAAGATGTCTGAAATAACTAATAGGCTTGTTCTAGCAGGGGCGGATTTAGGCATAGTCAGAATAGGCAACTGCCAAGGGTCCGTAATTTAAGGGGGCCCATACTTTTGCGATCAGACTTTTAAATATTTTCGAATTTTTGAAAATTTTTTCAATATGATTTTAAAAAAAAAGTAAAATAATTTCACGATCACGATTTTTCAGGCTCTAAGTATCACCAAGTGACCCACCCCTGCTATATTTTTTCAAAAAAGTACTTCAATAATATTTTTTTTAAATGAAAAATAAAATAAATAATAGATTTTATGTTATTTTATTGGGGGGGGGGAAGGCGGAATTCTGTCCTTGCCTAGGGCCCGAAAATTCCTTAATCCGGCATCTTCTAGTACTGATTTAGGAATGATAATTAAGCATATGTCTAAATAATTTAATATATATTACATTAAAAAAATATAAATTAATAAACATTTTTAAATTATTTAGAAAAATTATCAACTAATGATTAAATTATTATAATGTCAAAATTAATATATATTAATTATCTTTCAGTGATTTATTCTCTGTATTGAGAAATATTAAAAATATATATCATTTATATATATATATATATATATATATATATATTCAAATTGTAAATTAAAAATAAATGTTTCAAGGAATGATAATTTTAATACGAATCAATTATATTGAATGATAATATAAATATAATTTAATATTTATATGATGTGCTATGATAATGAGTGATTGTATTTATTATCAATAAATTAATTATTGATTATTTATGTGTCTTCTAATAATATATAGTTTAATAATATAAAAGATATAGATTAGAAAAAGGTGAGTTCTTTTTTATTTGTAATAATAATATTATTATTTAATTTATTTAAAATAAATTATTTTTATAACATATTGTGAATTAAGTATAAAAATAATTACTTATATATATATATTTATTTATTTATATTAGTTTTTTCATAAATATAACGCGTTTATAAATACAACGAAGAAATTTATATTCAATATTTTAAATTATATAATTCGATATTAACCACCATAAAATTAGAGGTAGGTATAATCATTTTTTTTTTAAATTTTTAGAACAAATTTGAAACCAGGGAATAATTAAAATTTAATATATAAATAATATAATAAAAATATTATATTTATTATTAATATATATATTTTAGGCAAATATATTATTATGGCAAGAATAAATACTGTATATACATTACAAGAACTTTGTATAGATAAAATTGCTGATATTGCGAGAAAATATCTTAATATAATTAATGAACATAGGATAATATTTTTTATCAATTACTTAAAAAAGGTCCTTCCAATGCATATAATAAATTATGCCATTCAAGAAACAGAAAAAGAAATAATGCATTATCAGAATTATAGAATATTTGATAGATTTAAAATTGTTCATATCCCAATAATCAAAATTTTTTACAAATTATTATTTGTTGAAATTATTCACCTTCATAATGATAATGCAATAAATGTAGAAGCAAAATTAGCTTTAGCACTGGTTAATACAATCATACAATTTGGTATGGCTATTCGAAAACCAATGAGACGCGAATCGGTAAAATTTCTCAAGGATTTTATTGATCAAATTGAACCAAGCATTAAACAAAGGTTTAAAATATTATTCTGTAATAATCTAGTTAATTTAAAATATTATGAATCTTCTCAAAGACGAAAAAGTGATTTTGTGGTAAAACACTGGAATATCATTTCTAATCCTGGAAGACTAGAATCCTGTAACTCTGATTATTTTGTCAAATTATTATTTGAAACTAAATACACAAAAACCCAGACTAAATTGTGGAGGTCAAATATAAGAGAAATGTTAATGGAATTAATATTCAAAACAATAGAACTAGAGAGAGGAATAGGTTTAACAAGTCTGGATGTGTTATTAGAACTAAGGATCTTAAAATATTTAAATAATTCAATAGATGGTTAGTATATATAATAAAAATACTAAAAAAACTATTTTTTTTAAATATAAATTTTAAATAATAATTATGTTATTTTTTATATTCACTAACACTAAGTCTAACAAAAATATTTGTCAAAAATAAAATATTTATTTAATTTACAATTACATCCAACCAACCCCAACCTTCCTTTAATAAATACATTATTGACTCGTTGATCATTAATTTTTTTTAGTTAATAAGTTTCATGACTATTTAATGCAGTGGTTTCTAACCTTTCTGTACTGGCGCCTCCCTTTTGTTAAAAAAGATCCTTGTGCTCTCCTTATGGTTCAGAGCATCGCAAAATCATCTGACTTTTTTTTTTAGAACCACATTGAAAAAAATTTTCAAAACTTTGCGGGCACTTGGAATTGTTCCAATACCTTCGCCCCCCACACAGGTTAGAAAGCGCTGATTTAATGTATATTATAAATCAGTTAACTAAATCTTCAGTACATTTTTTCACAGGTTTTAAAAAATGATCTGTGTCCAGGCACAGAACCGACCGACGATTTGAAATAAATTTCAATAAACAGTATTATATATATATATATATATATAATATATTTAAAGTATAAAAAAGAAAAAAATATTTTTAAAACTTGAATTAAAATGACTAAATTATATTATTTTGGTTTTCATTTTTAGTTTAATTACTCAATTATTAATTACTACTATATTTTAAATGAAATATTTTCCGACAATAAATATAAAATTAATACTTTGTAAACTACCACTTCTGGTTTCCGGATATACACCAAAAGTTGTTTAATTCATGCTACTGATGCATTAAGTAAATATACCAAATTTTATCAAAATCCGTTGAGCCGTTCAAGCTATACACGTCTACGGAACACAATGGACAGACGGACGGACAGACATCATGCTATACTATAAATACTTTTTTCTGTTAACAAAATGCATGATTCGTGGAGATATGTAAAAATCTCCACATGTGAAATTTGGTGTGAAAACAATACCTTCCCTTCCTATCGTCGGTCGATAAAAACAATTTCTATTAAAATTAAACAAAAATAAAAATTATAGAAGAAAACATCGTAACGTCATTGGTAGGCAAGAAGGCATCATGGTTTCCAATTATGTAGAATATGATTATGAAAACTGATTTGTCTCTAGAAAAAATGTGGGCTATTTTCAAATTTCAATGTATTTGCAATAAACTGTTTTTTAAGTATGTCTTAAAAGTTTTAAAATCCGTCCAAGGTATTGAGCAAATTCATTGTCTGACCTTATCGTTCCATTACCTACATAGACGATTTGCCTACCAAAATACAGGATGTAAAAATAAACTCTTTTCTTTTATAGAATCAGTATTTTTAATCAGATTTACACTGATTGTGCCTTGAGCTTCATTCTAGACTTGATTTGATTTGAATCCTTTACCTTTTCAGTCTGCCGTTAGCTGACATCGGTTCGGGAAAAATTCGGATCCAATGTAGGTGTAGCTTAACAAATACGATTGCTTACACTACAACTTTCAAGAACGAGTATTGTAATTTTTAAATTATTATTATTACTTTTATTATTATTATGTAAAGTGACCATTTTATTCATTTTCATTCTTTATATTTGTTAGAATATTTTTATTTTTTCTCTCTTTACTTTTTTTCTGGAAAAACTTTTCTTTCCGCAATCTTTTCTCGATAGATCATTTTAGTATAGATCTCAGAACAGAAGTTCTACGTTGCTCCTCCTGATCAAGTGAAAGTCCGGGTACCCGAGTATCCGGATGGAAATGTTGAATTGTTGACTTGTCCTTGTTTTCATAAATCATTGTTTGTTTGTATTTGTCTTGTTTTGAAGGAGTCCTGCATCCGCAGGTTTACATAAAACCAGAGTCAGTCCCTGGTGCCGGGAGTAATTATTTATTTATTAATAATTATAAAATTTATTGTTCTCGGGTGGACTTGTACTCGGGATTCCTGCTTACTGGATGTTGATTAGATTAAACCGCTTCCCATTATTACAATTATTATTATTATGATAATTAATAATCTAGAGACTTTGAAAAATAAATTTTTATGCTCTTTTGGTATATATATATATATATATTGAAAAATGTATTATTATATAAATACATTTTCACTTATATAAAATATTGATTATTTTTTTAGATAATATATCTATTATTTTTTTATTTCAACGTGAAAAATCTAGGAATATTTTTTTTCAAAATTTGATTTTAAATAATATTTTGAATAGATTAATTTTATTCTAACATTTACTTTTTTAATCAATTAATTATGATTAAATATTATTCAGAAAAATGATTTTCAATGATTCTTTATTGATATACACTGATAATGATTTCTTTATGCATAAATTATGAATCATTAAATCCTTCAAGTAATTCATAAAAAGAAAAAGGAGGCTTAATGCGCAAATTGCAATACTCGGTCCCGTCAAAATTCCATTCATTACAGATGATTATGAAAAATCATTTCTTCGAAAAACCGAGTAACATTTTTTTTTTTCTGTCATTGGTGAGAAAATTTTATGAATCCTTTGGCTACAAAGAGACGATGATGGTCACCAGTAGGCTCGGACCAAAACGGAAGATCACCTTGAGAGCCGTATTCAGTGACATTTTATCGAAAGGATTTCTCATGAGAAAACAGATGCATGGCTCTGGTGCTCGTTAGTGAAAAAGCCCAATAAGAGAGAGAAAAAGAGAAGGTGAGAGGGATTCAGAAGGACGGGGAAAATAAAATAAAAAAAAAATCAATCCATACAATCAGTCACTCTCGTTGCTTGATTATATTTAAACAAGGAGACTGAAAAGAAATGATAAAAAGGAGTTCATCAATTGTTCAACCGTAAACTTATTAATTAAATTGATTAATTTAATTTACTTACTTTTGTTTATTTTACTCATTCAAATAAAGCTATTTTAATTTAGTTATTACTATTGATATTATTATAGTATTTGTTATATTAAATGAATAATCATTGATGTGTGAAAAATTATTTTATTTCCTTATCGCTTAAATAAATGAATAATGAAATAAATCTAAATATTCTTGCTATTAAAAAAATTTTCATATATTTTTATTTTATTATTATTTGAAGATCAAGGCAACTCAGCGATTAAGGCCAATTGTGCCTTAAAGATGTATTGGCAGGATTATATGAATATAGTATAATATATATATAAATATTAGTATATCAATAGTATAATATATATATATAAATAATAGTATAATATATATATAAGTAATCAAATATAAAATAAAAAATAAAAATAAAATATAAATAATAAACAAAGAAAATATATTAATTAATAATTTTTAAAAAAATATTATAAAAATTAAAAAAAACTTGTTTATTAAGTTAATTTTTTAAGAGTAAAAATTGTTCTAAATTTTTATATTAATTTTATATTCTGATTTTTATATTTTGCTTAAAAAAAGATTTTAAAAAATTATTTTATAATCCTTTTTATTAAAAATAAAAATCAATTTTTAAAAATTAATATTATATAAAGAGTTAATCAGGACGATAGTAAATCGATTGTAGATAATTTAAGGTTGAGAACTACGCTTTATTTAGATTTAAAATTTAAAATTATATAATAATAATTGCGGACCATAGTTAAAATGAGCTTGGAGGCTAAAACTATATAAAATATAAACGGTTTAAGAATTTTCATAAATTAACATAATTAATATAATTGAAATATTAAAAAAATTATATTTGAAAGATAATAAATAAATAATCAAATATAAAATAAAAAATCTGGAGTGTCCCCACTCGACTATCTCGCAAATTTGAATTGGATTAAATAACAGATATTAAATTTAAATTAAATTATAAATTAAAATTAATAAATATTATTTATGAAACCAGCGCCTGTTTGGCTCTTATCACGTCACGTGCTGACGCGTGATTTGCAGTGTTAAAAAATTAATTCCTGTACTTTCAGCGATTCAATCATGCTGCAATTCTATATATAGCAGTTTTATACAATTTTTAATCTTGTGAAAAACTATCAAACATATATCTTTATTTTTACGGCCAGTTTAGAGGAAAAAGAAAATGAAAACAAGGTAGGTAATGACCCTCTTCCAGGTGAGTTACTTTTCTCAAAAGTTGATAGAAAACTGCGAATTTTGAATAATGCCCGTATACCAAATTTCATGATTCTAGCTCAAACCGTTTTTGCGTAATCTTGTCTACATACACACATACACATATATATAAACACACACATCTCACAGACATTTATGTCAACCTTATTCTAGTGAAAATGACTCAGAGACCTTCAAAACTTATAAAAACATCAAAATCTCGACATCAAAAATTTCTGGCGAGATAGTAAAAATGAAAATAAAATATAAATTATAAACAAAAGAACATTTTAATTAATACTTTTTAAAAAAAATTAAAAACTAAGATAAAATTTAAACTCTCTAAAGACTTTATAATCCCACAAATTCTAAATTATTAAATTATTATTATTAACTAAAGATTTTCTATTAATTCTTTGATGCAATTTGTTACAATCTCGATATGATCAATTAACCACTAAATAATTTACTCTTTTTAATAATTGTCACTTTGTTAATATTGTTACTCTTCATTTCAAATAAATTCTCATCAATTGAATCCAAAAATTTGAAAAAAAAAACGAAAAAAGTAGGGATATTGGATGTTTGAAATACTAATATTTACTTTAGTATAAATTATCTGAACTTTCATTATACCCTGGTATAATTAGTATGATATATTATAGGTGATTCTCGTCCAACTTATTTATTGATTTTCATTAAAATGAGTTGGGTTTGTGTGGTAAATATTGCTGTAGCGATCCTCTATTTCGTGATATTCAAACCTACTCTTGCGTTAAAAGAGTCTTTTAAAATATAACCGATGGCACATTTTTAATGATTCGTCGTTTCTTTTTTCCGAGAGGGAGAGAAAAAGAAGGAGAAGAAGAAAAAGAGAATGAAAAGCAATTTCACATGAAGTTGCCCACAAGCCGATGGAAGCCACCCTGTTGATCCCCTTTCTCCCCTCTCTTCACTAGCAGTAGCTACCTTGTTCGAGTTCCTTTCGTTGAGATTTGAACGTTTTGGGACAATATGAATAGAGGAACAGGAAACGACAAGGGGAGAGAATGAGAGACCACACGTGGACGAAGAGGATATCGGCAAGAGGGAAAAAGGACAGACGGCTGTTCACAAAGGAGTACTTCCTGTGGTCCTGATCATTCCCTAACCTTCGTTCATCCGCTCGCACACAGGCGAGATATTATTTAGCGATTAATGGCGAGGGAAATACAATTTGAATCCATCGGTTGTGCGCGTTGTTTGTTTTCAGGGTCAAATAAAAGCCAAAGTGTTGACAGGGGATGAGAACGATGGGTGAAAAAAAATGGGTCCAACAAGGAAGGAAATATAGCTGACACGACATTACAAAAAAAAAAAAAAATAATTATAAAATGAGAGGAAAAAATATTCCTATAGCCAGACATGCAAATTTGCATTCTTTTTTGTTCAAATTACGCTCTACGCCATTGAACTTGCACGAACGCTAAATGAAGATTTATTATTTTAATCGAATATAATTCTTTCATATACAAAATAAAAAAGATGAGAGAGGGATGCTTATTAAATAAATAATTATTTTCATGTATTATATATCACATCAAATAAAAAATAATTTTTATTCAATAAAACTGCCTGAATTAAGTTTCTTTAAAAATACAATCTAAACATAAACAATACCTTCCTTACTATCGTCGGTCGGTAAAAAGAAAAATGGAAATTATTTTACAAAAGAAATATAGTTATATGAAATATATATAAAAAGCAGGAATTTTTTAATGTTTTATTTAAGTTATATGAGGTTAATAATGAAACACTTGTTTTTTGGGTAAAAAATTATTTTATTTTTCTACGTAGTCTCCTTTGAGTTCTAAATTTGTTCTAATTTGTCGAAGACATCAAAATAGATTTGTTTGTGAGATGACTTCTTCGTTGGAGTCAAATCTCTTTTCGCCGAGCCATTTCTTCAGATTTGGAAATAAGATATTGTCACTCAGGGCTAAATCCGGCGAATAGGGCGGAGGAGGGAGCAATTCGAAAACAATTCATGGATTTTCATGGAAATTCACTTTTTTCATTTTCTTCTCAAATCACGAAGTAGTCTGATATTAATGGATGTCAAACAAAAACTAAAAGACCCAGTTGGTTCAAATTTCGACAGAAATGAGCTGGAAGTTGCCTGCTGACAGGAGCAGTGTTGCCATTTCATTTAAGAGACGGGAAATTAAAAAAGTCACAGACTAAAAGGTAATTTTATTTTAATTTAATTTGATAAACATAGAAAAAATAAACAATAGAAAATTGACATAATTTGTTTCCAAATTTTAAAAATGTTAAAAATTTACATAGATAGAATTAGATTTATTCTTTATTTTTATTGATTTGATGTTTTGTTAAGGACTTGTTGTTGATTAAAGATCCCTTTCTAAAATGTAGAATATTAAATATCAAGTTAAATAACCTCTAAAATTGGGCATCATTCAATCAAGAGGAGGGGAGAAAAGGTAAGTTATACTGGTCAGCTATACTCCCTGATAAGAGTCCTTCAATAAAAGTTATTATGATATACTCAATAGAACTCTTAGAGTTTTCACTGAAAAAGGAAAAATGAGTAGTTAGTTATTCGTCGATGGGATCCGGGAAGAGAAGGCAGGTGTCAAAGGATGTCAGGTGGTAGATGGCCCGTGCCAAAGGTCCAGGTGCTGGCTTTGCAACCTCCAGGACACACCTGCTCGCGTCATTCTGTCGATGCGCTTAACTTTTAGACATAATTAACTATTTTCAGAGAGATGTGATAAATTCTAGATCAAGATACAAGTTCTTTTTCATTCTTTACCCTTTCATATTTCAATCTAATACAGACAATCTGTAAAATATATATTGTGTCCTATTAAAACAGAATGTGCAAATCAATAGCTGATATTAATTTCATATGAAAAATAAATTCTATATACAGGGTTATTCTAAATGATTACCCATTTTTAAAATTTCGTATTTATTAAAGTACAAATCCAAGTACGAATTTTTAAAAATGGGTTCATCGTTTAAAATAAATTGAATACTTATAATATATGGAAAACTTTTAACTTCCTGTTTTCATTGGTGTGAATATTGTTAATTTTGGATTTGTACTTTAATAAATACGAAATTTTAAAATGGGTGTATCTTTTAGAATAACCCTGTATAATATATATCTTTGATCCATTAAAATTAAAATTATATTAATTTATTTTGTTCTTTTGTATTATTATTAATATTTATGCAGTAATAAAGAGTTCATAGGCAGCCTGAAGAAGATTTTCTCATTCCAAACAAGATCTGCCTGTTATAGATGATAAGATAAATATATATATGTTGGTTTAGGTTTCCGTGAATGTTATTGTTATTATTACTATCTGATTTATCAGGGATATAATCACGTATTTTTGTGAAATTGTATTCTCGACGTTTCGGCACCCATTTTGGCGCATTTTCAAGAGATTATTTAGGTGGGAATATTTTTGGGATTCTGAGTCTTAGTCTGTGTGACCAAGGGTTAATATCGGGCTATTGTCCGCTATGGAAGTGTGCCAGAGTCAGGATTGCCCAGGATTCTTTGGAGCTTCACAGCAACGCAGTGAGTACCAAACCATCCAACCTATCAACCCCAAATCCCGATATTAACTCTTGGTCACACAGACTAAGACCCAGAATCCCAAAAATATTCCCACCTAAATAATCTCTTGAAAATGGCGCCAAAATGGATGCCGAAACGTCGAGAAAACAATCTCACAAAAATACGTGATTATATCCCTGATCAATCTGATAGTAATATATTTATAATAAACTTACATATAAAACTGATATTTTTTCTTTCTGTAAACGTGACGGTTGCGTTTTATTTACATCAGAATAAATTTTGAAATTAAACAATATTTTTCAACCGTCCAAACTGCCACCCACTTAATCGAGTGCGGCACGTGGGCTCCAGGAAGTGTTATTAACTGCAATGAAACCCAAGGCATAAATGACCTCAACGAGTCGCTTCCTGCTAAGATGCACAGCATCCGCCTTGGATATCATGTCCACTCAAGATCAAAGGTACAATTAGTTCCAGTTCATGCTCAAGAAACCATTCGAGAGTCAGAGAAGCGTAGTTAAACTAATTTTTAAATATCCTTTTGAAAGATATATATAATCATTAAACAACCCCGGCTTATTTCGACAAATCATAAATGGTACTTTGGATTATATTTTAATTTATATTTATCAAAACATAAAGAATATGTTAAAAAATATGTCAACGAACATTGTCCTTTATATTTCCAGGCTAATTTAAACAATAAAAAATAGAATCAAAATATCGAAGTGAGGTAACAGAAGATTGTAAAAAAAAAAACTAGTAGATATTTATTTTGGTATAATAATAACATTATTAATATATTATTATAAATAAAGGTCACAAATTTTTAGCTTTTGCTTCTTCATTGAATATGCCTCAATTATTGAGTTTGTTTGAAAAGTAAATAAAAGTAAAAAAAGTTTTCTTATTAAATTTGAAAAAAAGTAAGTTTATAATATTTTGAAATATATGATTTTTATTATTAACAATTTTTACGCTTTCAGATATTTATATTTATTTTTCGTTTTTTTTTTTTTTTTTTTTTTTGCTCACCTTAGAACAGTTAAAAGTAAATGTGAATTTTTTTAATAAATTAATTACAATTTTATAGAAATTGTTTTTTCAAACAAAATAAAAAATTATTTTAAGTGATAAGGGATTAGAAGAAAAGTGATAATATATTTAGAATTTTATATTTTCCAATCTTAATTACAACAGATTACTTAATTTTTTGATATTCTTTATTTTCTTTATCCTTACCATGATTAAACTTAATAAGTTCCTAAAAGTAGAAATAACATCACGATTAATAAACACAGTTTGCGTAGATTAAATAAACAAATATTTTAAAGTTAATATATTTTATTTCAATATATTTAACTTAGGATATGTTATGTCCCAAGGTGGACCATACACATAATTGAAACTTTAGAATTCTATACCGTTAGACAACTCTAGAACAATTATTATGAGTTAGTTTTAAAAAACATACATTCAATTTCAATATATCATCTTTTATTTCAAAATATTTTAATTAAAAATTAATTTTACAATTTATCTAAATACTAGACTTGTTCTAAAAATAAAAATTTTAATAAATTCTAACCTGCATTTTTAATTGAATCAAAACAAAACACAATTTTATTGTGCTGTTATTTCTATATATCTAAGAGTTAATTTAAAATTTAGGGTGAAAAATAAAGCTGTCCCGAGGTGTACTGTGCCCCAAGATGAATTACCTAATTATAAATATTCACACCAGGGTATTAACTTAGTGGTTATAGTTAGACTTGCCATATGTCCCGGTTTCGCCGGGACAGTCCCGGATATACTGGGTTGTGTCCCTATATTTTCAGTGTTTTTTACATTACTGTTTTCATAACCTGAAACCGAGATCCCTAAACCTAAAGTAAAATAGACAGAACTGTCCCGGTTGGTCCGTGAAAAAATATGGCAACCCTAGTTATAGTTATATAGCCTTTCCGGTTAATATTGACAAAATATATAGTATAATAACTTTAAAATATATGAAAATAAAATAAAAATATATTAGAAGTAAATAATGTTGTTAAAATTGTAAACATTGTAAAGTTGTAACAAATTTAAGTTATAAACAATTAAAATGTAAATATTGTAACTCTCTACTTTGTACGTTCTGATTGAACAAAAACATGGTAAATAAAAATAAGGATGGATTATTTTTTAATTCTAATATTATAATTGTGATTTTGAATCCTGGCTTATCGAATTTTTTTTTTTTTTTTTTTTGAATAAAGTTTGTTTTAAGATTTAATAACTTAATTCTAATAATTTTGATAACTGGTTAAAATGGGTTATTTTTGACTTGAAAAGAGTATCGTAATCTTTTTCTTAAAGATGCTGTGGGCATTTATGGTAAACACACTAGTAGTTGACCACTATACCAGTAATTGACCATTTTATAGATTTTTTATCAAATCGTCAATTACTGGTACAGTGGTCAACTACTGGTACGTTTACCTTATATGATATTATCAATATTATTCCTTTAGAAATAGATGTTTATTTTCAAATAGGTTCCTAAAATAACAAATATTTACCTTAAAGTTAATTACTTGTATGATCTTTCTGAAGCTTTTTTCTTAGGATATTTATAGGACAGCTAAAATCAAATTTTCTCAATTTTAAGATTGATCTTGAAAAAGACTTCCTGTGTCGTCAAACTTTTGACATTTTAATTATACATTTATATCTAATATCAAATAATTCTTTAATTATAAAATAACCAAATATAAATTTTAATATTTATGTACCAATTTTTTTGATGAATTTTAAAAAACAAAAAAAAATGAGATATCAAGTAAATTATTTTTAATTTCGTGTACATGTTTTTTTATTTATAACTAATTAATAATTATTTATTTACTTATTTGATTATTTCCCTTCCCTTATTCAGGGATTTAGGGATATATTATTTACATTTATAAATAACATAAAAATAAATAAATATTACTAATTAATGTTAATATTTATATTTAATATCTTGAAAAATGTCAATTTAAAATGAACTGACAAAAAAACAACTTGTGTAGTTATTGATTCATTTTCAGACTACAAATTCGACAAATCTAGTAAAATTTAAAAAAATCTGCCATATGTTAAGACAAACTTATTATCTGCCATATGTTAAGTCAAACTTAAAAGACGTTATGGGCCAAACAATATTTATTAACAGTATCATTTTAAATGAACATCAATTAAAGAAAGAAATTGTTTTTAATATATCATAAATAATAAGTATAATATGTTTTCAAGATTGAAACAGACAAATATAATTTATATACTTACAATGTTTGCAAGACAAATAAGATAATTTTTTAGATTTTTCTGGTGAAAGATTAATAAATATATTTCGTAATTTGATTCTAAAATATTATTAAAATAAATATTTTTAATTTTATTTCGAAATTAAATAAAAAATTTTAAAATATTTTAAATATAAAAAAAATATTAATACATTGTTGATTAAAAAAGAATGGCAAGAGGCAATATGGATGACGTAGTTAGTGACGTCATATAAATTTAAATTAAGAAAAAAACTAATGAAGGTGATTTTTTCAGAGGCTGAAACCAATACAGATCGATTTTTCTTTGTAAAAATTAACTTGGTGTGAATTTCAAAAAAAAATTCTAAGTACCCAGTACTTGACATAGCTCTAATGCTAAATATTCTTTTACTTAAAGTTAAGATCTTATATTATTATTCTCTAGGTAATATGGAAATTCAATTAATAATATTTAATATTGATGTCAATTCTAAAAAAAAAAATTAAATTAAAAATTAGTGATTTATCTTCTTAAGCATTCGAAGAACAAAATTTTAAAATATTCATTTGTTCGATTCTATAAAAAGTAATTGTTGTGCCGTTTACTCAGATAATGATACAAAACTTTTATATTTACACATCTTCAATATAAAAGGAATAAATTCATTTAGAAATGATTAGACAGATATTATAAGTCTTATTATACGATATTAAATGTGCAAGTGTCAACTAGCGGTACATTTACCCTATTTAATACAAAAATCATTTAATTATTTAGTTTGATTGAATTACACTTTGTTAACTACATATAAGCAATCTCTATTTATTATCTCTCGTCAGCAATTTTCTTTCAAGCCCTTCTCACCCTTCTCACCCTTCTCCTGATTCTCTCATTAGGGCTGAGCTAAAAATCATTTATAATGTATCACTGTCAAGGTCATCTACTCATCAGCAGTTGTCTACCTTTTCTTAACAAGGACCAAATAACTCAAGGCGCAAACGTTACAAACGGTTCTGTCTTCATTATTTAGTTTTTTTTATGCTCTCCTATTAGGAAGGAAAAAACTTCACCTAAGTAATTTCTGTTTAGATGAATAAAAAAACTATTTTTAGAGTATTGTATTTATTTCCTTTTTTTTTGTTAAATAAAACTAAAATGAAATATATTTCACTATATATTAGCTATATTACTAATAACATTAGTATACATTTTTTGAAATTTTGTATTAATTTTGAAAAATTGTGAGCTGGCACAAGAATATTCCCGAAAATAAGAAAAAATGTATGAACGAGGTATAGTATAGAAATTAATACTTGTAATTTAGTAAGTAAAGGAAATTTAAAACAAAAATATTTAATCCTCACCATCCACCTACCTCCCCAAAGAATTTATATTGTTTAAGATTTTAATTAATATTAAAGTATTATATGGATGTGAGGGTCCATGACCCTGGGACATGAGAGCAGATTTAGAGTATTTGAGAATAGGATTCTTCGCAGCATTTAAAGGTCAAAAAAGGATGAGGTCATTGGGGAATGGACTGCATAACGAGGAATTGCATGATCTCTATGCATCTCTAATCATAGTAATAAAATCAAGAAGGTTGCGATGGGCAGAACACGTAGCAAGAATAGAAATGATAGAATTGCGAAAAATATATTGGTGGAGAAACCGATTGGAAAACATCCGTTTGGAAGAGGATCAAGGAAGCGGTGGAAGGATAATGCAGAAAGGGATTTGAAAGAGATAGGAGAAAATAGGAATTGGATGGGTGTAGCTCAGGTTAGAATGTGGCTGCTGCGGTGAAGAACTTTCAAGTTCCGTAAAGTCACAGAGATATAGATTTAAAAAATTAATATTATTTTTATAATAAAATTCAAAGGGTTATGTTGGTATTTAAATTTAAGTAAAATACTTTGGAATTAGGCCAATAGAATTGTTTGGTTGTTACTCTACATAAAATGGTAAAATCTACACTTTTAAACGAATGAAATATATATATATATATCCTATTATAAGGATAGAAAAGTAAAGCAAAGTAAAGGGGAACGAAGAGAGCTTTCTAAAAGGTTTCAAGTGCTAGGGGAATAATGAAAATAAATATGTTAGCAAATAAAGTGCTAAAGACTTGATTCCCTTTTAAGTGGAGGGAACTAACACCCGTCTGTGGTGTCCTCCCCCAAAGGATAAATTTTACTGCACTTACAAAGAATTGCTTTGTAAAAATTATATATATATATATATATACTTTTTGAAGCACTCGACGATTTAAAAATCGGGCTAATTTTCTTCCTTTACTTTTAATTTCTTTCATGAACTTTTAATAATTGCGTTGATTCAAGTATTTGTAAGAAATTTATTAATGAATTAGTCTTATAATAATAAGAATAAGAAAATTAAAATTAAATGATCAGGTGACAAAAAAATATTGATTAAAAAAATAAATCCTATATATATGGTAGAATATATAATATACAAAAACATTCAATAAAGAAAATGGAGGGGATTGGTTTAGTTGAAGTGTTAATACACACAATACAAGATACACATAGATACAAGATTGTCAAATCTAAAATTTGTAAAATTTAAATAATTTTTAGTAAAATATCACGCCTACTTTAAAAAAAAGTATTCGTTTATTATTTATATTCTCCCTCTCCTGGATTCCCCATCTCTCCTTCTATCAACCCACGACCAGCAGTAATTTTGCTTTTTCCGCATCCTTTCCATTATGATTTCCTTCATAATATAAAAATATAACCTAACCCCATCCCTCCCCTCTACCATTTCCTTTCACCAAAAATGACAATTATTTCTTTTTGTTATCTTCATTTTGTTTTGAGTTCTAAATATAATTTTGATGTTCAATTTTAATTTCAATCTTTATCATTTTTTAAAAAAAAAATCGATCTGAATTAAAAATACATTGGTTAGAGTTTGCAAATGCTTTTTAATAAAACAAAAAACAAAAAATGAATGAAATTTACGGTTGTCTACTTCCTAAATGGAAATCCGTCGCCAGCTTCGGCAAATTTACAACCCTTCTACTTACAATCAATGAAATTTATTATTATTATTATTTTTATTTTTGAATATATACTTACTACAGTATTTTTATTCATGGCATGAATGGTCACTAATAAGTTTAAAAAAATACAATTAACAAAGAGTATATTTTCAGAAAATATTACCATAAATAATTGCTAAAAACAATTACTAGGATGGTATAAATTATGTTTAGAAAGTTTCTAGTGACAATTTTTTTGCCCATCGGGATTCGAATTCATTTTAGAAAGCCTAATCATTTTTTGAGTTTATTGAATTATTAGTTATATACAATTAATTTATGCTTAATTCCACCAAGAACATTAAATTTTAAAATTAGTTGTATTTAATAATAAATTTACTCGAAATATAATTGATTAAAATAATAGGTGGGCAGAAAAGTTCGTAGGCTAGCATAGAAAAAATTTTTTTTTTGATATAATTTGTTTTTATTATTCAATATAGTTCCCTTCGAGGGCGATACTGCGATTTTAGTGATCATATAATTTTTCGATACCATTTTTATGTCATTAGCTTCGGTTTCGTCGATCACCTCTTCATCGGAGCAAAATTAATGAAATGATGGGTCCATGTTTCATCCAAAGTCACTTATCAACGCAAAAATTCGGATTTATTATGTTTGAACAGCTCTAAAAACTCCTTAGAATCATCGATTCGTTGTTGTTTTTGGTCGATTGTCAGCTCGCGCGGCACACACTTTGAACAGAGCTTTCTCATAAACATATATTCATGGAGGATATGACCAACACGTTCCTTTGATATCTTTAGGTTCTCAGCTATTTCACTCAACTTCACTTTGCGATTATCAAAAAATATTTTGTGAACATTTTTGATGTTTTCGTCAGTAACAGCCTCTTCGGGGCGTCCACTGCGTGCATCGTCCTCGGTGCTCATTTCGCCTCGTTTAAACTTAGCAAACCACTTCTCTACGGTTGATTTTTCTGAGTCCGAATAATGTTTATCACGCCAAGCCTTTGTTTCAACATTATATTTTTTCGTCAAAAAGCAATGCTTTATCAGCACTTGAAATTCCTTTATTTCCATTTTTTCAAATTACCAAAAGTTCTTTCACAAAAAATTCTATAACTCCGAAACTAATTGTGCAACAGCTGTCAAATTTATACACGCGTCTTTTGAAGGTTGGCCTAACTAAAAAAAATATGGATTTGATACTAGTGGCGCTATGTCAGTCTACGTACTTTTCAACCCACCTGTTATAAAAATTTTATTAGTTTAATTTAAGATATTTATATTATTAGATGATTATTTATAAATTAATTTTATAAATTATTAATTTTTTTTTTTTAAAAATGGAATTGACAAATTTTTAGAATTTGTGTTTTATTTATTTTCGAATTGATTATTTGTGTGATTATACTAATTATTATTTAATATAGGTAATTTATAGGTATATATTGGTAAAGTAGAGAGCCTGACTGTGTATCTAACCATATTAGGTTCATAAAGATTTATCGATATCAGATGATACTTTATAATTGGTTTAATAAAGGACTACCTATTCTAATGGATCGTGTAATCTAATTAAAAAAATAATAAATAAATATATTTATAACATATAAAATGAAAAAAAAATTGGGACAATGTAGATAAGAGAGTAACAAAGTTATTAGGTGAGGAGCACGTGTTCTCCAAAATGGACCATCTGTCCCGGAAGGTGTTTCGGCGCCGACCTCCCTTTGTGATCGCGCTCGTTATTAGAAAACATTTATTATCCAGGTCAAAACCTCGAACAGTTCTTTTTCATCTTCCACCCCCCCCCCCCCCCTCTCCCACGTCTCTCCGTCAAACACCTTCCAAACACAGGAGGACTCAAGTAATTCTTTCCTTGCCTCATCCTACTCCCTTTTATCTCTCTTTCTTGAAAGTTGAAATTTAATCTTAATGCATTAACTGCTTTCTCAGCAAAAAATGAAAAATATCCAATAATTTAAATAAGAAAATAAATCCTAATAAAAATGCAAAAGTTTAATTCTTATGGAAATTATTATTAATAGCTTTTTAAAAAGTTAAATAAATTCGTATAGAAAAAAAGAGAAAATAAAACAAAAAAAAAAAACTTGATTCCAAGTTTTAATCAAATTTGAGTGTGAAAATTGCATTAAGTTGCTTTTGTTCAGAAAAGAAAAATAAACAAAATAGATTATAGATTGATAGGGAATGAAAATTTGAATAAAATCTAAATATTAACTCACCAACGATAAAATAATGTCATAATCATTTTTCTTTAATAATTTGAGAATAAAATACTCGATATAAAAAATAATTAGGGGTTATTATTGATCATTCAAGGGATAAAAGATGTATCTTATGTCTATAAATTTACAAAATAAGCTGGAGTGTCTCCACTCGACTATCTCGCAATTTGAATTGGATTAAATAACATATATAATATTATATTTAAATTAAATTTAATTAATTAAATTATAAATTAAAATTAAGAAATAATATTTATTAAACCAGCGCGTGTTTGGCTCTTAGTTGATGCCACCACGTCACGTGCTGGCGCGTGATTTGCAGTGTTAAAAAATTAATTCCAGTACTTTCAGCTATTCACTCAAGCTGAAATACTATATATAGCAGTTTTATACAATTTTTAATTATGTGAAAAACTATCAAAAATATATATTTATTTTTACGGTCACTTTAGAGGAAAAAAAATCAAAACGTTGTAGGTAATGACCCTCTTCCGGTTGAGCTACATTTCTCAAAAGTTGACAAAAAACTACGAATTTTGAATAATGTCCGTTTACCAAACTTCATTATTCTAGCTCAGTTTTTGCATAATCTTGTCTACATACATACATATATACATACATACATATATACATACACACATACATACTCACACACACACAAACATTTTTCTCAACCTTAGTGAAAATGACTACGGGACCTTCAAAACGTATAAAAACCTCAAAATCTCAACATCAACAATTTTCATGATCACAATACTATCTCTAGCGAGATAGTAAAAAATGAATTATTTGTTTATTTCATTGTCATCGAAATAAAATTGAAATATTCATAAAAACCTGAGCATGAATAATATTATAATTATACTTATAATATAAATAATAATAATCTTTATTCTTAATGATTTGATTTCATAATAAATAAAAATATATCATTATCTTTAAAGAGTTTACTTAATTATTTACTAAAGATTTTTTGGAATACAATCATTTTAATACAATATTTTGATACTTTTAAAACGATATAAGAGGATATGTATGTATAAAAAAAGGCTTAAAATTTAATTGATTTTATTATTTTATATTTTTTTTATTGATATAGAGTGAAATCCTCTTTCGCCAATCAATCTGAATTTATTAAATCTAGAATGGGTCACTGATTGATTAAGGTTTATCATATTATTCCAAAACATTTTTGAAATAAATCAAATTAGAAGAAACAAAAAAAAAATTCTATCTATTTCAATTAGGAAATGGATGAAATTACATTCTGATAATAAATTGTTCAAATTAAATAATTTTTAATTTTAATTTGTGTTGGTGTAGAATTATTAATCCAATTAAAATTATATCTAAAATTTAAAAATATTGAAATAAATTATTAATATTAAAATGAAAGTAAATTTATAAATGAGACATTAGCACATTTAAAGAAGAAGAGATGAGTGACCATTGGGTAGAAAGCTTGTAATGTGATATATAAGAAAATGGGATGGAGATTGTGGGAGGGTGATATGCCCGACTGATGAAGAGGCTATATAGGCACATATGCTCTACATTAAGGGTTTTCAGGAGGCGTATTGTGCTAAGGCAAAGGTAGGAGGGAAGCTCACCTGGCCGAGCTTCCGGTAGTGCAGCTGAGCTCCCTTTGCAACGGATCAGAAACCACAATCAAACAGGGTTAGACAACGAAATTTGCATTGAAAAAATAATAAAAAAAAAGATTATTTTTTAAGTTTTATTAAATAAAAAACATCAAATATAATTATAAATTGTAGAGAGAGAGAGAGAGAGAGACCTGAAAATACTTGTACTCTCTAATAAAGGAATTTAATTTTTAATTTGTATTTTTCACATTTCTAATTATAAATTATTAAAAATCAAAATGGTAATTGTAATACTTCATTGAGTGTAAACATTGTATAGTTTAAAATCAATTGATCATAAGGCGAAAGGCCATGATTATATCTTATAATAAATGTATATTTTTGTATATCTTATTTTATTATACTAGCAAAAATTCTATATATATATATATATATTTGTATATAGATTTGTATATATAAATTAAACCGCTCTGAGGATTTTTTTGAAATTCACCCCATAGATAATATTTATAAAAAAATCGATTGTTTCAGCCTCAAGAAAAATCAACTTTATTTTCTTAATTTAAAATAGTAAATTTAAATGACGTCACAAACCAATAATGAAATTTATTTTTAAGTGATATTGTATTAATATATTTTTATAATTAAAATATTTTAAAAATTTTGATTTACTTTCGAAATAAAATTAAAAATATTTCTTTTAATAATATTTTAAAATAAAATTACGAAATATATTTATCATTCCCCCACCCAAAAAAAGATATTCATGGAGTTAGCAACATATAATTACAAAGGAAAAAATTTCAAATAAATTGTTGAATAAATTTTTGATCTAATAATATTAAATAAATTATCAATTAAAATGTTTTTTAGTTTAAATTATAAATAATATTTGATTATTATAAATAAAAAGAATAAATATAACCTCTTTTCTTTATTAAAATATAGACAAGTTCAGGTGTCAATATATTTTCAGAACGTATATTATTATTAGTAGTAATACTTGTGTGATCAAAACAGTATATAAGCTATTGCAACTTTGAAAAATATAAAACAGAAGTCATCTAATTATAACATATATATATAATATAAGATCAAATATTTTATCAAGTAAATTCAAATAAATTTTTCATCTTGAAATGAAAATCAAGTTATTTTAATTAATTTGTACTATTTTAGGAAACAAATTTTTAATGGGTCATTTTTAGAAAACTCATTTAACAATTGTATAATAAATAAATAAAAAAATGTACAAATTTTAAAGTTTATAATAATAAATTGTATAAATTTGTTAAATGGTCGAGCGATAGCTCGGTGTTCCAGGTAATAAAATGTATTATTTTTTGAAAATAATGATTATTTTTATTATTATTATTATCCGAGTTTTCACACTTACTCAGCACAAGTACTGGTAAACTTTATTATTATTATTATTATTATTATTATTAATTATAAATTGTATTATTAGAATCAATTTTGCAATTTTAATATCTAACTGGATTGATGATCTTATTTTTTTGGTTAAAATGTTTTTCAATTTATTTCTTATTCAATTTGAGTTCAACATGACGGATATTGGAAATTCGATCGACGGAATTGTTTTCAACACCGAATAGATAAATTTCCTGTTGCCGATTTGAAATGATAAAAAAAACTCGATATTTATTAAAAAAAAATTCATTAAGAATATAAATCGAATTCTAATTTTGTTTTAATGTTTTTCTTTACAAAAATAACATAGTAGTTGGATTTTTTATAAATTTATTTTGAATAAAAGTAATTAATAAATATTGATGCCGAATAATTAAAAAAAAATTGGAAGTAGCTCCTTTGATACTTTCTATTGAATAAAGAATTAAAAAAACTCTTTTTGTCGTATTTTATCACTCAATTTCCTTTTTTTTTATTAATATAATATACTATAGATATGTTTTTGCAAATCCCATGAGATTCTATCCCCTCCATGAAAGTTTTGAATGAAATTTAATTTAATAATAATTGAAATGCTAGTAGAAGTAATTTTGAAATTTATTTAAGAGTGAGGAAAGGCTGAATTAGTCTTATTTAGAATAGAAAGAATAATAAAAGAGGATCCAGAGCTTTCATCAAAGCAACTTGTCGGTTTTGGTTCTTGGCAAACGGGTGACCCATCTTTCACTTCCTCCGGGCTCTCAAGAGGGACAGGAAACGACCGAACGCTCCTGGCATCTCCCATTCATAATAATCAGCACTTCTAACTTGGAAAACCTGTCATAGGTCCCATTTCATTGGGTTCTTAGAAATGTTGTTCAAAAGTAAATTTGTGCTTAATAAAAAAAAAATTGACAAGTTAATTAGTAATATAATGCTTAAAATTTCAATAGAAACGATATATAATTGAAGTACTCGAGGGCAAAATTATAATTTTGAAAATGGAATTAAAACAATATTATGTAATAAAATTTATAGATTATTTATAGATGTAATATTAAAGAAAGAAAAATTATGAAAGAACTAATTTTTGATGTGATTCTTTTAGGTAATTATTCAAGTAAACGCGTTTTCGTGTATTTGGATATTACTGTCTGTTCGCTCTTTTGACAAATTAAAATCGATTTTTCATCATCTAAATATTGAGAGAGACTTATGAAAATTTTTATAGATATTTCAATCGATCTCTAGAAGGTATAGAAGAAATATGATTGAATTATAAATAATTAATTAATAGTAATTAATTAGCTATTAATTACTTTTAGTAACTAACTCCTTTTGTATTGCTCCGATTAATTTTTTTTTCAACCGATTCTTAAGCATAAATATTGATTTCAAGATAGATTTTCATTTTGAACATATTTAAAAAATTTTTATAGCATTAAAATTAATGATGAATTCTTATTAATCAGTTGTATCGCCAATTATGGGGGGGTTTCTTCCCCTCAAATGGCAATGAAGACAATATGAGTCAGGTGGGGGTCAGTCTTATGAGTCTTCTGAATCAGTGTTTTTACAAAACACACACAAGCCCGATTTTGCAGTGTGCACACCGCATTTTTTTAAGAAGACAATATATATTATTCAATAATAACATTTACTAAACATAAATGCATAAAATCAATTTTAGATTAATATATTTTTTTGTTTTATTCAATTTGTAAATTTTCGTATAACTTCATCTTTTCTATTTCTCTTGTTACATTAAATAAATTTATCAAATTAAAATTGCATTAAAAAGAATAAAATAATATAAATATAAAAAGAATTTATAAAATAACGTTTTTCCAATGGACTAAAAAGAATAAAATAATTTTTCTATAAGCCTAACAAAGTTTATGGATGATGAATTGTTTCTAATTCTTCTAAAAGATTAATTTCTTAACTCTTAACCTATCAATTTTATTGCATGATAAAAAAATTTGTGAGTTATGTGTTTAATAAAATTTTTATTATTACAAAAATTTGACTTGATTTTTCATATGAATAAATAAAACTAAAGGCGCACAACGTTTTTCGTTGAATATGAAGCAATTCATCCATAAACTTTGTCAGGCTTATAAAAAAATTATTTTATTCTTTTTAGTCCATTGGAAAAACGTTATTATATAAATTTTTTTTATATTTATATTATTATAAGTTCGGTTTGAATTTATAAAAATGAAAAAAATAATTAATTAAATAATTTTCCTATATCCAAACCGCACTTATAAAAACCAAAAATTAGTGAATTAGTCAATTAAACAGTACTTAATGGCACATTTCGTCGTTCAAAACTAATATTTCAAAGTTAAAAAATCTTTATTTTAATAATTTTTATCTCGTAATCTAGAAGAGGGCCGAAGAAAATTCATAAGAAAAGTTTATTTGGATTTGCAAAAGGAACCCACTGGTAAAGTTTTATCCAAATCCACGAAAAGGCGTCTACTTGAATAATTACCTTCTTTTAATTTTTAAGAGTTTCTCACTTCATACCCTCGAATATATAATAATAATATATAATTCATCTTATACGATATATCAAAATGTTTTAATTATTTACTCATTTTAAAATGATTTTGTTTAACTGATCTCCAAAGTTGCTGAAGGGTCACTTTAAATCTCACTTGACCTATTGTTCATGTTTTATTTTAAGGCAACTCACTACCTCCTCTTGCCAAAATTTTATAAAAGGAAACAATAAACCTCAACTTGTGAGATTGATCTTTATATAAATAAAGATATTTACTTTAATAGAAAATAATTACAAAATTACAATGGTTTTTATTATATATGAATTATTAATTGAGATTAATTAATGTCAGCATAGACCGATAAATTAGTTTGGGTTCTATAATTAAAAAAACAAAAAAGAAAATTTTAAATAAATATTTGCTGAGTGACTTTTTTCTTTGTAAAGATCTCTTGGGAGGCATTAGTAGATAATTGTAAATAACATGTGAACAAAAGGAGAAAATTGGCAAGGGCTAATAATTGTGGCCGGTTGGCCAATTGGGCCAAGGGCGGCTTGTTAATGTGCTCGAGAGCGGTCCAGGCGGCTCCAGTGCTAATAACAGCCCCCAGGAGCACGCCAACCCGAAGAAGACTAGCCACAGGGTGTTCCTCGATGCTGGAGGGATTCCAAGTAGCCATCCACCAGCTGCAAAGGTTTCACAAGACTATTCCAAACTATTTTAAAATTTCATGTCAAAATTATACCCAAATGGAAGACACTAAGAACCGAGAGAATTATATTTAGCGGTCTAGAAATATTTTATTCCAGTAATAAAGTTAATATCACTGTTAACTTGCTTTACTTGACATTTGAGAACAATCACTGTCTTAGAAATTCTATTATCAAGTGGGAATATTAAAAAAAAATGTAATAATAATAATAATGAAAAAAAAAACAACATCGAAGTTGTTAAAGCGAATGGATGGAGATAAAATTGTTTAATTGAGAAAAAGAAAATTCAATCAAGAATTTAATTATTATTTAATTATTTATTATCTTTTTTTATTATTATAGGTTTACTTTCTAATCAGCTTCTAAAGTAGCATTAAAAAAATCTTTAAGTGAAATTGAATACTTCAAGTATATAAAATGATTATTAAATGCTAGAGTTTCAAAAACTGAAAATTTTAGTATAATAGATCTTTTAAATTTTTGAGTTCTGTATGAATACATTTCAAAGTTTTTATTTTTATTCTTATTATGTCACCACTAAATATATAACTTAAGATGTATTTAGTTGAAGTGATAAAGAAAATAATGATATTGAAGGGAAAATAAAACAAAATGGATTATTAGTTAATTATCTATTGAGTCAAATAGAAAATCCAATTGATTGTTATTGGTAATAGGACAGGTTTAGGGAGGATAAGTCCGTGATTTTTTGAATAAGACACAGGTTTTTGTTTTCTCCTTTAAGCTCTAAACACTTTGGTCCAACTTTTCTCTAATTTTTTTATCCCTTCAAAAAATAAGATTTGTCGAAGATATCAAAATAGATTTGTTTGTGAGAAG
This sequence comes from Labia minor, assembly GCA_963082975.1. Taxonomy (NCBI): domain Eukaryota; kingdom Metazoa; phylum Arthropoda; class Insecta; order Dermaptera; family Spongiphoridae; genus Labia; species Labia minor. Next base: position 35,239,460 of record OY720345.1, read on the forward strand.
ATTTCATCGAAAGACAAATCTCTTTCCGCCGAGCCATTTCTTGATGTTTGGAAACAAGAAATACTCGGAGCTAAATCGGGGGAATAGGGCGGATGGGGGAGCAATTCGTATCCCAATTCATGAATTTTCATGGAAATTCACTTTTTTCTATTTTCTTCTCAAATCACGAGGTAGTCTGCTATTACTCGATTTCAAACAAAAACTAAAAGATCCACCTGGTTCAAATTTCAACAGAAGTTGGATGAAAGTTGACTACTGAGAGGAGCAGTGTTCCCATTTCATTTAAAAGACGAGAAATTCAAAAATCTGACCTGTCTTCGTAGTTAAAGAATGGAAAAGATTACAAATGAAATTAACTATTTTAATAATAATTAATAGCATAGAGTTTTAGATTTAAAGACAAAAAGCAATATAGAAATATGAACTATTAGTTAATGCTTTTTGCGAACTAAGTGTTGAGTGGTGAGAAGGGAGAAATTTAAAATTTATTTTATGAATTTATTTCTTATTAATATGAAAAATTAAACATTTTCATATATTTTAGAATCAAAAAAATATATTAAAATTCTTTTTTTTAAATAAATATATATAAAATAAATGCTTATTAATAGGAAGGTTTAAAATGAGATTTTTTATTCACATTATTACGCTTATTTTACCGAAAGATAATTGTAAAATACTCATAGCAAATGCATTTTGCAAAATATTTTATTTACAGTTCTTATACAAAATGGCAAGCATTTAAATCTCAGATAATCCCTTTTATTTAACTTGTTCACTTTTGTTTGTATTCAAAATCTTTAAAGGAGCTTTAGTTTTCGTGTTGATTTTCTATCTAAAATTGAAAAAAAAAATTAAAATTCATTATAATAATTGTTCGTACGTTGTATGATTTACTTAATTAAATTATAGATCAATTTCAAATATTTTTGTCTAGAAATAGAAATTCGAACAGATATAATATTTATACATTGAAGCCCAAAATACTTAAAATTCCTTTGTTATAATTCTAATTATATTATCATAAATTCACTTTGAATTCTTGGCCGAATTCAGTAAATTGAATTAAATTGCAATTGTAAATAATTATGTTTGTATAATTTGAAGTTTATTAAATGCTTAATGAAATTTGTAAATGATGTATTTTGTCATTTCTATTGTTATACTAATATAATAACAAAATTTCTGACTTGTGAACGTAAAGACAGTGCCTATCAAGTTGGTTATATTAATTAGGTGTCCTATGATCAGTAGAACGAGTTCTCTCAACATTTATCTTGATCGTCTTGATTGGAGGCGCTACATTTTATGAAGTAACTTCCCAATTTTGTGATCATGGAGAATAGGTTAATACCCTCCTAACTAGACAAATTTCCTTGCCCCAAACCCAGGACTTGAACTTATACTAATATAATAACGATGTGTATTTTTATTTTTTAAAAAAAAATTAATTAATTATAATGATTTGATTATTAAGTGTGAGAAAGTTTCAATTCAAATAATAAATCATTAAGATAACATCTTAAGATAAATCTTAAAAGTTTCTAAAACCAATAAAACTTTAAAAAAAAGTTTCAAACAAATAGAACCTCCATAAAAATCAAGTATAAATTATTATCAATTTTTTAAACATTACATTTTACAGTATATAGGTATAAAATTAAAAATTAAGAAAATTGTTTTAATTTAATTCAAAATTCTAATGTCTATGATTATCATTTTTTTAGACAATTGATAATTTGTAAAAATTCAAATAAATAAATACAAAATTAAATAATAAACAAAAAAAGGATATTTTAGAAATTATGTCAATTAAGTCATTATAATAATCTATCGAGTTGTCAACAATTTAACTAGGCATAAAAGAATTATCTATTGAAGATGTCGAGATGTTCATTCAAGCGTAAAAAGGTTAAAAATAATTCTTGTAAGAATAGGTCAGCCACAATTGGCAATTGGGAGAAGAGATAGGCTACTTTGATCATCAAAGCAGAAATTTGATTATTATGACATTTATGGACCAAGAAGACGCGTTCTTGGAATTTAGTTTTGCTTGAACGCGGAGGAACTTTGATGTTGAATGATACATATATATATATTTATTTATTTTTCATATTAATATATAAGCGTCGTCTAAATCATGTAAATATATATTATAGAGAGAAAGTGAATTACCAATTAATTAATAAGTTTGTGAAAAAATTAATTGAATACAAAGAGGTGAAATATAATATACTAATTTTAAGAAATAAATTATTTTAATAGATTTAATATTAAAATATTTTTAATGTTAAATTAATAATATAAATTTTTTTTAGTATGAAGGGTCAATTTTATTTGATTGACATTCATGATATTTTGATAACTAACAAATAATCTCCAAAATTAAAAATTATATAAAATTGAGTGTGATTTCAATTGAGAAAAAATATACATGAATCTATTAACGAATAATTATTAACATAATAATAAGTAGTTCCAAGTTTTTGAATATTCAATTAAACTTTAAATGATAAGCAGGGGGTGCAGGGTGTGCGGGGCACCCGGGCGGCAAGCCTAGGGGGGCGGCGCGAGAAGTACTTATTATTTTATTTTTTTTTTATTTTTTTCAATATGGTTCTAAAAAAAAAGTCAAACGATTTTGCGATCAGGATCTTAAATACTTTCGATTTTTCTTTATCTTTTTTATTTGTAAATTTTTAACAACTTTGGGGGAAGGGGTTGGGTTAGGAAAGGGGCGGCAAAATTATTCTCGCCCCCGAGCGGCATATACCCTAGGAATGCCCCTAATGATAAGTAACAAATTTCTTAATTAAGAACTTAAATTATTCTAAATAATATAGATGAAATCAATGTTAAAATGATTTTAACAATATTTATTTAATAACTTAATGATTATTGATTTCATTAAAACATCAATATTGTAATTAAGTTAAAATTTAGCTTGTTTTAAAATACATATATCTAAATTAAAGCAAATAATTGTAATATATAAATATATTTTATAAATATTAATATTTAATTTGTTAAAATTGAAATCCATCTAAGTAATTAGTTTAAATAATTAGTATTAAATAATATTTAAAATGAACAATTCAATTTTTATAATTAATATCTGATAATAATAATAATAATAGATTTTATATTTCCCTTGACGTGACCTCTTTTCTGTAAATGCTTAATCATTTTATTTATTAATTAAATATTGTATAAATATTTAAGAGAAAATTCAATACAAATCAAGTTAAATTATCAAAAATAACATAATATAATAAATTAACAACTGAAATATTTAATATAAAAAAATTAATTAATTAATTAAGAGTATTTTTTTTCCATAAAAATAAATTATTGTATATATATGAATAAAATTCCAGAGGGGTTTGAAGTTGTAGAATGTAGATTGAAGTGTAAATAGAAGAGAGAAATAACTTTGGAATTAAATAGCGTAGATAGATAAATAATTAATTTTAAAGGAAATAAAATTAATTTCAATTCATTTTTTTTGGGAAATGTAGAAATTATATTATATAATATATATATATATATATATATATATTATATTTTTAATTCAAAAAATATAACAAAATAATATCCTTCTATAAAGTAAATTGAAAAATTCGTTCTCATTCTTATCAATCCAAGATTTTGAAAAAGACCAATTTATGATTTAATATCATTTTATGATTCAATCTTTCAAAAAAAAGGGAAACAAAAAAAAAATAATCCCATGTGAAGAATGTTGAAATATTTCTGTCGAAAAAAAGAAGACACAAATAATGGATTTATAATAAGAAGATAGAAAAAAAAATAACCACAAATAGTTGAAGTTAGCTATCGAAATGTCAAGAGGGAAGAGGGAGGTAAGAGTTTTGAGCCAAATCGCTTGACTAGAAGATACAAAGGAAAGCAACGAAACGGACCCTTCCTTCGCCACCATCTGGCTATCGTCGCTGCTGTCGGACCCACAAAGAGAATCCTAATTTCAGGAAAATAATGTGGTGGCAGCTGGCCCAGGTCCGTTTGGTCATCCCCCCAATGGAGGGGCGCGCAATTCACGATTAGTTGTATCGCAAATGTTCGCAGATGGATTGGTGAATTGTAGTTAAACCAGAGTGTAAATGAGATATTTCCATTTATTTTCAAAATTGAATTTCTCTAGGAATTATATTAACTTATATTCAAATAATATTAATAAGAAATAATCATTTTTTCATCATTTTATAGTAATATAAAAAGTAATTTTTTTTTACAATATATTTAAAAAAAAATACAACTTTATTATAATATAGATAATAAAAATAATATAAGAAACATTTTTTTTTTAATTAAAATTAAACTATTAAATTTATTCTTATTTTAAGGTTTATTAAATATCCAGTATTGGTATTTACAAATAATAATTTTATGATTTATAAGGGAATTTTGTAAATAAAATACATATTGATATTTTTTTTATTGTAAATTTATTAAAAAAAAATAATATTCGATTGCTTGATAACGATTGCAGAAGTAGCAATCGAAATGTTGTGTATTTTTTTTTTTAATAAATTTACAATAAAAAAAATATCAATATGTGGTTTTATTTACAAAATTCCCTTATAAATAAAAACAACCACCAAAGCTTTAATAATTTAATAATTTTATGATTTATTTGTTTTGTTTTTTTTTGTAACCAATAGATGAAAATTGAAATTCAATCAGTTTGTTTCAAAATCAAGATTATTAATTCATCCATTGATATTTCATACCTTCGCCTTTGATTTTCTATTATTAATTAAAATACTTAATTAAAATATATTTTTTAAAAAAATAAATAAATGTTTTTAGATGAATAAAGGCGGAAATTAAATTGGAATATTATTATAATTATTTTCCAAAAAAAATGGTTATGATTATAAAGAAAAAAGTTCATTTCTTTTTTTATAAATCAAATTGGGAATGTAAAAATGATTTATTAAAAGAGAGAGAAGTTGGACTCGCTTTTATACAATATATATATATATAAATCCGTCATCATATTAAAAAGAGAAAAGAGATCAGAATCCATTGTATTTATTCCTTTAAGAATAAATTTTCTAGAACAGATTAATTAAAAGTTTTGTTCATTTATTTTATGAAGAATTGCAAGCAGTTGTGATTGGAGCAACAAAATCCGATTGGATATATTATTAAGAGAAATTCTATAAAATTTATTTTTACAAATAAAACTGATAATAATGAAAAAGCCAATAAAAAACCTCCCATTCAAAAATGATTAAATGTTTTAATTATATATTAATTCTAATTAAATAAAAAAAAATAATAATTAAATAAATAAAAAAAAAATAAATAAAATAAAATAAAATAAAGAAAAACGTTTTTAAGGATTTTTTTTTGTTTTTTTAAATCAAAAAATAATAATTAAATAAATAAAAAAACAAAAAAAAAATTAAAATTAAAATAAAATAAAGAAAAATGTTTTTAAGGTTTTTTTCTTGAGTAAATCGAATCGATGTCTCTCACTTTATATCCGCCCGATTATTTATATAGATAATCCATTTATTTATTTATTTTATTTCCTCCCCCATTTGCTTTTTAGTTTACTTTATTTTATTTTATTTTCTCAAAAGCTTGAACAAGAAAAACAATTCCTATTACATCCTAAGTGGTCAATAAGAAGTTTAGGTTGGGGGTAGATTTCTGTCTGTCTATCTCTTTCAATGAAATATAAGAAAATTATATCAAAATAAAAAAAATCTCAACTTCTGAATCAAATAACAATAAAGCCACAACCGAGATTTTGTAAAATAAGTGGAAATGTTTCATTGAATTTTACAATTTCGCCATGGGGATTTTTTTTTCTCTCTTTTATTTATGTCTCTTTCTCGCTCCAATTTATACGAAAATTACATCTTTGAGATGAAGATTGAATGTGGATGTGGTCTTAAAATAAGAAAAAAAATAAAAGATATAAAAACTGATAATTAGAATGACATGAAATAAAATGAATGTTTTTGTCAATTAAATCTCTGTAAGATATGGCGGAAGAGATTTGATTTGATTTCATTTTCAGTTTAAAACCAAGTTGGCAACTTTTCTAAACTTGAGTTTTCAATGTTAACGGTTTTATAGCTATCCTCTTTATTGTTTATTGCGAGAAAAAATGATTTGTAATTTAAAGATTTTTGAATCCCTACAACAATATATAAATTTATTATAGTTAAAAAAACTATTATGAGCTAGTTGCTTAGTATAATATAAAACAATGGCAAATAAAGTCTAAAAATTCAAAGAAACGAAAGAAAAATTACTAGGTTAATGTAAGCTAGCATCCTATGCTCCTTGCGATTATGCAACTGACAATGATCACAATTAAAATTACGGCAAATATTTATAATTATATTAATTCTATAATACAATATATATATATATATATATATATATATATAGGGCTGGTAGGTAACTAGTTCATTTTACTCTACTTTACTTTACTGTAACTAGTATCTGGGAACTACTTCCCCTTTGTAGACAAGATTACGAAAAAACGGTTTGAGCTAGAATAATGAAATTTGATAATCGGGCATTATTCAAAATTCGTAGTTTTATATCAACTTTTGAGAATTGTAGCTCATTTGGAAGAGAACTATTACCTACTCTACGTTGTCATTTTTTTTTCTTCTAAACTGACCGTAAAAATAAAGATATTTGTTTTTCACATGATTAAAAATTGTATAAAACTGCTATATATAGAATTTTAGCTTGATTGAATGACTGAAAGTACCAGAAATAATTTTTTAACAAGTTGACTGACAATCACGCGTCAGCACGTGACGTGATGCCATCAACAAAGAGCCAAACACACACTGATTTAATAAGTATTATTTATTAATTTTAATTGATAATTTAATTAATTAAATTGAATTTAAATATAATAAATGTTAATTAATCCAATTCAAGTTTGCGAGATAGTCGAGTGGAGACATTCCAGATTTTTTACTCATCCTTCCAAGTTCTTTTTAATTGTTTTTCTTTATATAGAGATAATATCAAATTTTACCTTATTTTCATAAATTTAATTTCCAAACTAAGTAAAAATGATAAAAATGATTTTTATATTTGAACTATGTAGTTCAAAAGATGAAAAAATTAATACTAATTCTGAATTGATGATATTTATAAAAGATAAAAAGTACAATTTTGAAATTCTTTGGAAAATTTTCAAACAATAAAAATAATTATTTATTAATTTTAACACTCATTTATGTTAAATTGGTCCAGTTGAAAGACTATTTTCTTTTGCAGGATCTATCTACGTCCTCACTACATCTTGATATCTGATGAATTATTTGAAATTTTTTTTTAAAGGAAAACAACATTTTTTCAAATACAATTGTTTAGATTGTCAGTTTTTTATTGTAAAGATTTATAAAGAATTTTTTTTATGGACACCTAACTACATATTAGAAAATTTTATACTACATCAATACATACTACATTTAGGTATAAACATTCAGTCGTTTTCCCCGAGGCAGTCATTGGCCCCCTATTACTAAAACACAAATAATAAGAGATTTTTATTTTAAAAATTGCGCTATTAACTATGATTATATAATCTTTTGTTGTATGGTTGTATAATCACTATAGAATACCTAGGCCAATAACTATAACAGGGGGGCCAATAACTGTATTTTTTAGGATTTTTGCGTGCTTATTGAAAATGTCATGAGAAAATGATTTTTTTTATTCATCAAAATGCACATAGAATCTATCTTCTGCAAACCTAATTTGACACAGATTGTTCCGCAATTTGCCCAGAAATGCATTAAAGACTGCTAAGAATTGCTTAAGGGGGCTGTATGCTTTACCCTAATAGTTAATTTATACATTTTTACAACTATTATTCATTTTATAATTATAAATGTTTTTAATAATATTTTTTATTTATGGCGGCCTTCTAGCCCAGCTGGGAGGCTACGCTCCCCTGGACCCTTTGTTTTGTTGGCACCATCACCCCAATGCTTTATATAAGAAATAAAAAAAAAAACATTCTCCACCCAAAGTAAAAATATTTAAATGAAAAGCTCGAAGCTGAAGATAATCCACAACCTACCTTTTAAATTTGAAAGAAATATTCCGTTGGAAAATATCTTGAAAACACCGTGACATATTGACAGGCGTTAGCTTATTATAATACAAATATATAGATAGATATAAATCATTCTATTAATTATTAAACTAATAAATTATAAAAAAAAAATTTGATCCTGTATAAAATTAATCCATAAATGAAAATTTAACAAACGAGAAAGATTAATTTAGTATTTTAATTTGGCTGAAAAATTAAATAAATAATTAAATATATTAAAAAAGAAATCTAAATAATTTAAATATAATAATTTGGATTTAATTAAATGTGAATATATATATATATATAAAATTTCTTATTGATTTAAATTTCCTAAAGAGAGTTTTTTATTTACCTAAATAATTACTAATAAATATCTAAATATATTATTATATCATATCAATAATATTATCATTTAAATTTATGCATAAATTTGATATATACAATATTTATTTATTTTTCATTTAAGCGTTTATCTTCTATTAAATTCTATTTAAATGGTTTGAATTTGAAATTGAGTAGAAACAATATTTTTATTAGAAGATAAGCGGTTTTACATTTAATTTTTCACCTGTGAAAATATTTCACTGATAGGTGATAAAAAATTACCGTCCAATTTATTTACAACCGCTTTTCAATGATAACAAAGGGAGTAGTCGAAAAACAAGTTTGTCAATTATGTTGTTACATATTAGACAAGAGACGAAAGGAGCTGAAATTGAAATTCTGGACTTCGTATACCGACGGGCCATGTCTCCAATTTTGTTTTGAACAAATACTAGCTAAGATACGAGTTGAAGCCTGGATGACAAAAAGACATTGGATGGGGATATTTGCATGAAATGTGGAAAAATAGAGTGGAGAACGAAATAAGAAAGTCAAGCCCGAAAGAACGAGGCAAGGAACGCATCACTTAGCCACCAGAGATCGTAAAGAATACGAAATCAGAAGAAGACTTGTCAGCCATCAGCCTCGAAGGGCAAATAATAACTTCAGCAACTGGCAAACAATCCCCATTGGAAAACTAATCACGAAAACAACCAATCTAAGCAGCTCTTTTCAATCCATCAATTCACTAAGAACCAAAATAAAAAATATCAATGACAGGTTTATAAATATATAGCACTCATATGTTAATAAATAATTAAATATTCGAGGTCATTCTTATCTTAATGATGAACTACAATTTTTTAACCGTTGATCTATAAATAAAAATAATTTCATGGTATTTTTTGAAGCGAAAAACGTTATTTAACGCCAATTAAAACAATCAAATGCAATTATCTTTATTTTAGTTATCTTATTTTTTATTAATTAAATAAAATAAGAATTTGGTAATTATTCAAAAGAGCTTTTGGTAGGGTAAAGCATACAGTCGTTGGCCCCCTTAAGCAATTCTTAGCAGTCTTTAATTTTAATGCATATCTGGGTAAATTGCGGAAAAACCTGGGTCAAATTAGGTTTGCAGAACATAGAAACTATGAGCAATTTGATGAATAAAAAAAAAATCATTTTCTCATGACATTTTAAAAAAAAAATCCTAAAAAATACAGTTATTGTTATAGTTATTGGCCTAGGAATTCTATAGTGATTATACACCATACAACAAATAATTACATAACCATAGTTAATAGAGCAATTTTTAAAATAAAAATCTCTTATTATTTGTGTTTTAGTAATAGGGGGCCAATGACTGCCTCGGGGCCAACGACTGTATACTTTACCCTATATGGATTTGGATAAAACTTTACCAGTGGCTTTTGCAATTCCAAATAAACTTTTCTTATGAAATTTTTTAAAGGCTCTTCTAGTATACGAGATAAAAATTATTAAAATAAAGATTTTTTCAAGTTTGATAGATTAGAAATTATTTAATTAATTAATTTTTTAATTTTCATAAATCCAAACCGAACTTATAAAAAAACCGAAAATTAGTGCGTCATCTGGTGGTCAATTGATAAAACATGGTAGCTAAACTATGTAAATTTAACAATGATTTAACAATTAAATTTTTATTAAATATTAAAATTAAGACACCTTTTAATTGATAGAAAATAAAATTAGAACCGATTTCAGATACTTAAAAATGTAAAAATTACTCAGATTCCTATTAACGTCCAATCAGTTATTGGAAAATTATGATGAATATATGAAAATGATTATCCAATGTTTGGAAAAGGAAACGGTTAAGACAAACCCCATCAATTTGACTTCTATCTATCAAATTTTTAGTACGGCTACATATTTAAGGATAATCTACTTTATATATAAGAAAGACTTTTTAGCCTAATATTTGACATTGGCCAATATTTGGATATTTGTGAAAAGGTCGATAAATATTGCCGAAAACAATGACATTAACTTTATTCAACTACATATACATCAAAATTAATTAAAAGAACTTAAAATCCCTAGAATAACATTTAAGTATAATAAGTTGACCTGTGGCCAGGTCCGAACCGACCGACGGTTTGAAATAAATTAATTTCCAGCTACAGAAACAATTTCAAATAATTTTAATATATCTATTAATGTAATAAAAAACAGATATGGATACATAAATAATAAATATAAACATTTTTAATTGTATTTTATTTATAATATATATGCAAGACCAGGCTGTGACGTCATGAATGGCTGGATGACATCTTATAATTTTAAATCAAGAAAAAACTAATAAATATGATTTTTCTCGAGGATAAAACCTATACAAAGTGCATGATTCGTGGTGATATATAAAAAAATCTCCTTTGGTGTGAAAATAACCCTTCCCTTCCTATCGTCGATCGCTAATACTACCACTTCCGGTTTCCGGAATTGCACCAAAAGTTGATCAATTCATCCCACTGATGCATTAAGTAAATATACCAAATTTTATCGAAATCGGTTGAGCCATTCAGGCTGTACACATCTATCCGGACGGACAGACGGACAGACGGACGGACAGACATCATGCTAAAAATACTTTTTTCTGTTTAGAAAATGCATGATTCGTGGAGATATGTAAAAATCTCCACATGTGAAATTTGGTGTGAAAACAATACCTCCCTTACTATCGTCGGTCGGTAAAAATATTTATTATGTTATATTTTATGTTATATTATGTTATGTTATGTTATGGTGTGATAAAAAGTTTGTCTATATTTACCAATTAATTGTACTTGGGCAATGTTTTATGTCTGGATAGATAATGCCACTCTGGCCCAAAGTGTAGTATCCCATTAGACACAACTATATTGTGTAGAATTAAAAAAAAAAATTTAAAAATGTGTGTGTGTGAAATTTAAATTTTTCTTTTGAATTTGAAGATAAAAGATTAACTAATAAATTATTTATTTGCTTTTTTATCTATAAATCTTTAATACATGTTTGTGATTATGTGATTATATAAAATATTAAATTTATAAAATAAAAATATTTTAATTTAGAATTTTTACAAATAATTTATCAAATGTAAATTGATTATCTCATTTTAAAGATAAATTATAATGAGATCCAAAAAATAATATTGGATATGGAATAGATGAAAAGTAAAATACTGAAATTAATAAACGGTTTCTGGAAAATTAATACAACAGATAAAATTACTTCTATTGATTCAAAGCTTGTATATTTTTAAAATTCTATTATATATAATTTGTTAAGGAAACAGTGGCGTACCTAGAACTTTTGCCGCCCGGGGCGATCTCCAGTTTGCCGCCCTTTTTATTATAAGTCAATCAAATAGTGGATTACCACTATTTAATGTTTAATGTTTAATGCACATAAATAAATTATTAAGTTATTTAATCAATATTAATTAATACACAGAGTAAATTTTTTTACACATATTTGTATGCACTCGTAAACATATTAATATAATATTTACTCTTCTAGCTTTCATACTAGAAAAATCGTGTATAATAATGCTCTCAAAATTTATATTTATATTTTTTCCGCCGGCCCTGCTTTTCAAAAGAAAAATCGATGATTTAAAAAAATATTGGTATATCACTTCAAAGTAATCATATAAACTTTTCAAAAGAAATGACATTTATAAACCGATATCAAAAAATTTTAGTTAGGAAAAATTGCTGAACAAAATCGTAAAGATGCGTTTACGAATTCAACGAATTTTAATGAATACAATAAAATAAAATTATTATCCTGTTCTTGGAATTAGAATTCAAAATTTACACTAAAATGCATTTATATACACCGAGGAATAATATTCGAAATCATATAGTTAATCATAATTTATATAAATCAAATAGTAAACTTATAATAATCATAATAATCATTTATTATTCAAGAAAGAAAAAAAATAAATATGAAATGAATAAGTTGCTTTTTACAAATATAACTAAATATAAAAAATGCCGCCCCAAGATAAGTGCCGCCCGGTGCGGACCGCACCCACCGCACCCCCCTAGGTACGCCACTGTAAGGAAAATGTTTTATCCTATTCTAGCTTTTGGCGCGTCAATTTAAAATTTCAACTTAAGCATTCCTACGAGAGGTGTCTTATAAAGTTAAAAGTGTTTTGAAGTGAAAGTGATTTCTGGATATTATGTAGTGTCAACAAAATGCTTATAATGTCAACAAATGAAACTTTTGAAACATTTGTAACTTCAACAAACGTATAGATTTAAATTAACATTTTTGCCTATTTATTTTGTTAAGCTTTGTTTAATTTTTTATAAGGCTAGTTATATAATGAAATGAAATTTTTTTATACATCAGAAATAATTCATAAAATCAAATTATAAGACCAAAGGCATCAAACATATAAATAAATTGTTATGGTTTTTATCTTATCTTATTATGCTAGCTAAAATTGTATATATGTATTTATCTATATATATTGGTTCTCAAAAACCGCTCTAACGATTTTTTTCAAATTCACACTAGATATAGTATTTATAAAGAAAAATTAAGTTTTATTGATGATATCTCTTGAAACATACAGCTTCATTATTAATTTCTTAATTGAAAATTATATATGGAAAACGTCAAAATTTTTAATACTGCCTGCTAAGACAGTAAAAAAATGACAATTTTTTATCTAAATACATATAGTCCAGCGGTTGGACTGATGTTTTAACGAGTGGATTTCGTCGGTTCGAAACTCGCCGGGTGAATCGTTATTTAAAAATGAAAATAATGATTTTGTTATTTTTTTTTCTTTTTATCTATTGTTTACTTTTTAATAAATTACTATTCTATATTTATTTATTCATTGTTCTTTTATTAATAAAGTTTTAGATAGTTTTATAAGTTTTAATATTTTTTCAATAAAATATTATTCAATATATTTATTAATATTATTTTATTTATTATTATTGAGTACCCGAAGTTCCATTCATTTTAATCAGATTGATGCAATGATGCAACAGTTAATAATTGTAATATTGTAATAAATTTCTATCTTGAAAATTGTTACATATTATTCAGGATATTTTAAAAACTATTTCTTTCTTTAATTAATATTCATTTTTTCTATAAGTCAGATATATTTCCAAATATTAAATAATTTTTGAAGTGAAAACTTCTTTAGCGGCGTTGAGCACTTTTGCGGGATGGGGAAAAAGTATAGAACTCGCGTGATCGTGACCAACACCATGAAACCATCTGCTTTCAAATTTCTTATAACAGAGCGCGAAATTTGAATTGTCATTAGAACTGTTTTATAAATTATCTCTAACATATAAATATATATTTATTATGTAAAGTTCATTTCATATATACATATATAATCAAAATTATACGAAATGAACTTCACATAATAAATATATATTTTATGTTAGAGATAAGAATTATAAAACAGTTCGTATTGCAATATTTTAAACAAAGTTGTGTATTTATATATATATAAATATAAGTTACAAATTTGTTTAAAATATATGTTTAAAATAATATATAAGTTATATATATATACATGCATATGAAATTCATCTTTCTCGTGAAATAGCGCGAATTTCGTCTGTTTTAAAATTTCTTACGCAGAAGTTTTCACTTCTGTCGGCCAGTCCCACGACTGCCAATTTTGCTTTTTTAATTCCGAAAAGCTGCAAAGCACGTTTTTTTGTCTTTAGTTTGTTTTATAACCACTTGGGGCGCTAAACAGTTTTTCAAAAAAACACTATAGAAAAAAATATATGTACCTATATATTATATATTTATGTATTATTGAGGAGCACAAGTTCATTAATTTTAATCAGATTGATGCAAATGTGTAACATTTAATAATTGTAATAAATAATTAAAGAATTGTGTATCAATATTTTTTAAAGGGTAGAGCGAGAGCTCGGTGTCCCAGGTATTAATATTACCAGCCAAATCCAATAATAATGAATCATTTTTTTTAACTTAAGTACCGAGCCAAGGCTCGGGGTCCCGGTACTGATTATATTATTTATGCAAAAATTAAAACACTTCTAAAGAAAAATTAATATATTTTTAATTATGTTTTGTTTTCTATAGACAAATTGATTTTTTTCTCTGAATTAAATAAATAAAATCAATATTTCAATAATTTCCATACATTCAATATTGATCTTTCCCAATCACAAATAAAAGAAATAATTTCTCATTTTAACAAGAAGTACACGGTTCACCGAGCCGCAGTTCAAATAATCTAAAAGAACATGAATTAAAAAAAAAAAATAGTCATAAAACATACAACCATTAAATGTACATATTAATGCACTGAAATACAGAAAAGTATGGCCTGTGGATATAACATAATATATATTTCTTAACTTGATTTTATTTATGTTTATAATATTTTGTATCTAAGGAAGCGCTGACGTCATTTAAATTTTCTATTTTATATTAAGAAAAAACTAATAAAGATGATTTTACTTAATATTTAAAATTATCTATTTAGTTTTATATATAGAATTTTAGGAGAATTATTCCAAATAATAAATTATTTTAAAAATATAAAAAACAACATAATTTTAAAACTGAAGTAAGCTCAAAATCCATCACAAAATAGATTGAAATAGATGCAACGAAATATAAAATTGATCATAAATAGATATATGTATCAATTTTCAAATATATTTTTAATTATTATTTTAAAATAATAAAAAGTCATACATAATTGAAAATAGAGATAATGAGAATAGTTCCCAGGATAAATTGAAAGGACTTATTGAAAAATAAAAGGATAATAAAGATTTCATCCCTGTTTAAATTTATTAATTGATAAATGTAAAAGATAAGTTTTTGAAATTTTTTTTAATTTTATTTTTTTATTTTTTAATTCCATCGATGATTTTTGGATTTATTAATTGTAATTGTAAATCAATTAGCATCAAAATTGTGTTAATTTCGTAAAAAAAAATAATGAATTGATCTTTTGAGTTTGCGTTCAGTAACTTAGAGAAACCCTTTCCAACCAAGGATGAACAAATGTGGCTGAACAAGACACTAATGGTCAAGAAATAATAAGCCGAATCACCTGACGGTCACGAGCCCACATCTAAGAGGTTTAAGACAATGAATGGGAATATAAGATCAAGTACAAAACCCCCAAACCACGTTTTGAATTAATAACTACCCAGAACAACGGCAGCATTACAAGAGAATTTATAAATTAAAAATTATTCAAGAACAAGAGAATCCTATTTAATTACATTTCAATGTTAACGAATATAATTCTAAAATGTATGGAACACTAAAAGAAAGACAATAAAGACTTAAAACATAAAATAAACACATAAAATAAAAATAAATTTGAATTTTATTTTTTTTTAGTAATTATTCAGACAAGTTACTCCAAAAGAGGAATTTGGACGACATAAAAATGATAAAGTTTACATCCAAATAGGAGTTTGGATGACATATTAACAATATGCCTTTTTCACTAAATTTCGGTTTTTATAAGTTCGGATTGGATATAGGAAAATTATTTAATTAATTAATTTTTTTAATTTTCATAAATCCAAACCGAACTTATAAAAACTGAAATTTATTTAGGTTTGGATATATGAAAATTAAAAAAATTAATTAATTAAATAATTTTCCTATATCCAATCCGAACTTATAAAAACCGAAATTTAGTGAAAAAGGCATATTGTTAATATGTCATCCAAACTCCTGACAGATTAGTTATTAACGCCCTCCAATCCATATCCATCTCGGAGTAACTTATCTATATAATTACCATTTTTTTTTATTTATTTATAATATAATAATTTGATTATTATTATTATTATTTATAAGTAATTAATTTCTTAAACTTACAAAACATTCTAAAAATACTTTCTACAAAACAAAAAGAAAAAAAGCTTAAATTTAAAAAATTTCTCACCTTTTTTTGAAAGGTGAAAATTTATTTTATTTTTAAAATGAAATTTTCTTTTGTTCTTTCGTTTTTTTTTTACCGACCGACGATAGTAAGGGAGGTATTGTTTTCACACCAAATTTCACATGTGGAGATTTTTACATATCTCCACGAATCATGCATTTTCTAAACAGAAAAAAGTATTTTTAGCATGATGTCTGTCCGTCCGTCTGTCCGTCCGTCTGTCCGTCCGTATAGATGTGTACAGCCTGAACGGCTCAACCGATTTTGATGAAATTTGGTATATTTACTTAATGCATCAGTGGGATGAATTGATCAACTTTTGGTGCAAATCCGGAAACCGGAAGTGGTAGTATTAGCGATCGACGATAGGAAGGGAAGGGTTATTTTCACACCAAATTTCACATGAGGAGATTTTTTTATATATCACCACGAATCATACACTTTGTATTGGTTTTATCCTCGGGAAAATCATATTTATTAGTTTTTTCTTGATTTAAAATTATATGACGTCATCCAGCCATTCATGATGTCACAGCCTGGTCTTGCATATATATTATAAATAAAATAAAATTAAAAATGTTTATATTTATTATTTATGTATCCATATCTGTTTTTTATTACATTAATAGATATATTAAAATTATTTGAAATTGTTTCTGTAGCTAGAAATTAATTTACTTCAAACCGTCGGTCGGTTCGGACCTGGCCACAGGTCAACTTATTTTTTTTTTTTTTTGTTTTTATAAATATCTATTTATATTTTCAAGTTGAATGTCCATGAGTGAAGTAACCTGTCGAACTACCGTTTATTTTACTTATAAATTTCCCATAAAGGAAAAAATATCCAAGCTTTTAACATTTTTACAAGTTGATGTCACGGCGGTGGGGTGGTGGTTGAGCGTTGGACTGTTTAGGAATGTCTCTATTAGATCTCGACGCGTAAATCATGCCCAAAAGAGAGGAAGATAGGATCCGATAGGAGAAACGAGTGAGAGATAGTCATGCGAGTGGGAAAGAGAGAGGAGACCTTCAAAAGGTGTTTCGCGTCAACAAAAGGGCCTAAGGGCTCACCGGGGGCCCTTTTGGTGCCTGCACGTGCTTAGGGTCTGATGGTTAAAGATTAGATACGTTTATAATATATTGCATTCAAAACGACCCAACGCAGAGCAAACAAAATTCATCAGGTAAACATAAAATCATGCAGAAAAAAAAATGTTTATTGAAAAAAAATATTACCCACCCACACACGCCTATTTATATTAATAAATCAGTAAATACACTTCTCAAAAGAAATTTGACCAATTTATTTGAAGTTTTTCCAAACTTAAATTAAAAATAACCTTCTTGGTAAATAAAAAAAACATTTTTGCTTATCCGTTACTAAGAATTTAAAAAAGAAATTGCATATCTTCACATTTGATGAGATGGAGAATTCAAATATGACTTTAAAATTTGTTTGAAAGTTTGACCGGGAAATTGTGACGTAATAGATTCAAAATTAGCTGGGAAATTAAATCACAATATTGTTATTTACCCCTTTTAAAATAATCAATCAGATGTAAATTTAATATAAAACAATAGTCTTAGAAAGTGTGAAAAAAATTATAAAAGGTCTGCAAATATTCTATAAAGGTGGTCTGACTAGGTATTTTTTTTTTCTAAAATAAATCATATAAAGTTATATTTATATTTTATAAAGAATAACTGAATTAATTATTAATCATAGTCAAGTCATCACTAATTATAATTAATAAAAAATTTTATTAATTCTAGTTGTTGAAAAAAAAAATATTTTATAAATCTCTCTCTTATAAATTTGATTTTTTACCGACCGACGATAGTAAGGGAGGTATTGTTTTCACACCAAATTTCACATGTGGAGATTTTTACATATCTCCACGAATCATGCATTTTCTTAACAGAAAAAAGTATTTTTAACATGATGTCTGTCCGTCCGTCCGTCCGTAGAGATGTGTACAGCCTGAACGGCTGATTTTGATGAAATTTGGTATATTTACTTAATGCATCAGTGGGATGAATTGATCAACTTTTGGTGCAAATCCGGAAACCGGAAGTGGTAGTATTAGCGATCGACGATAGGAAGGGAAGGGTTATTTTCACACCAAATTTCAAATGAGGAGATTTTTTATATATCACCACGAATCATGCACTTTGTATTGGTTTTATCCTCGGGAAAATCATATTTATTAGTTTTTTCTTGATTTAAAATTATATGACGTCATCCAGCCATTCATGACTTCACAGCCTGGTCTTGCATATATATTATAAATAAAATAAAATTAAAAATGTTTATATTTATTATTTATGTATCCATATCTGTTTTTTATTACATTAATAGATATATTAAAAATATTTGCAATTGTTTCTATAGCTGCTAATTAATTTACTTCAAACCGTCGGTCGGTTCGGACCTGGCCACAGGTCAACTTATTTAATTAATTTATTAAATTATTTAATTATAATAAAAGTAAAAGAAATAAAAAAAAATATTAAAAATAAATATAAAATGAAAACAAAAATAATTTAATTAATAATAAATATTTATTATATATATATTGAGTACTAATTTATATAAGTTAAAAGGTATATTAAAAAATTTATATAAATTTTTTTTAATGAAATTGTAAAATGTTTATAATCTTCTCTCTACATAACTATAAGTTTGTTTTAGGTTGTGTGGGTGAGTAATCGCTGATTATTTTCAGAAACAATTTCGGAGCTCTTTTTGAATTTAGAATATAGTTTGTTTACAATTTTTTTAATTTTATATTATAAAATCATTATATTTAATAATGACGAAAATTCAAATTTCAAAATGTTAATAAAAATGCTTTTTTATTGTTTTCAAGAGTACTTATAAAAAAAATCCTCGTCTCTACTTGTAAACTCCATTCCAGATTTATTCATATTTTTCAAGTAATTATTAATGGAAAACTAAAAGAGTCTGGTATTTATTGATAATTCCCGTTCTATTTATTTAATTGAAAATATATGAAATGTAATTCTCAAAGAAAAAATAGAAAATAAAAATATAAATAAGTTTAAATATTAAAACGAATATTATATTAAAAAAAAAAGAAAATAATTTCTATAGCGTACTCTATAATAAAGTTAGAGGATTATTTATATATATTTTATGAAGAAAAAAAAAAGGTTGTCAGTTCAATATAAACACACAGTTAAATATATATATATATATTTCTTATTTCCATAGAAAATATTTAAATGGTTGGACATTTAATCGATCAAAGCATACGTGCCTGACGAGAACTACGGAAGTGGTGGTGTTTTTTGTTTTATATTTTATTTTATTTAATCTCTGAATATTATCAGTGTTAGACATTGTGAGATTGTTTGATACGAGACACGAATGAAGGATTTAAAAATTCCAATAAATGTGTCATTGGAAGGACTAAATGTATGATATTTTTTTTTATTTTATACAAAAATATTGTTCCAATTTAAACGAATTTTTAATTTTTCTAAAAAAAAAAAAAAAAAAAAATTTTAGTATATTAAATTTAAATTAGAAATTTTCTTTATCAGAATAATTTAGAATAAATAAGCTGGAGTGTCTCCACTCGACTATTTGAATTAGATTAAATGACATATATTATATTTAAATTAAATTTAATTAATTAAATTATAAATTAAAATTAATAAATAATATTGTGTTTGGCTCTTTGTTGATGGCACCCCGTCACGTGCTGGCGCGTGATTTGCAGAGTTCAAAAATTAATTCCGGTACTTTCAGCGATTCAATCAAGCTGAAATTCTATATATAGCAGTTTTATACAATTTTTAATCATGTGAAAAATTATCAAACATATATTTTTATTTTTACAGTAAGTTTAGAAAAAAAAAATGAAAAGGTAATAATTTGAATAATGTCCATGTACCAATTTTCATGATTCTAGCTCAAACCGTTTTTGCTTAATCTTGTCTACATACACACAGAGACAGACAGACATTTTTCTTAATCTTAGTGAAAATGACTCGGGAACCTTCAAAATCTCGACATTGAAAATGTTCTTGATTGCAATACTATCTCTGGTGAGATAGTAATGATATGTAAAATATACTGGATATAATTAAAAAAAATGTTATAAAAGTCAATTTGAAAGTTAATTTACTGAAATATTCTCTAGAACAATGGGTTCGAAATGGTTAAGTTAGTCTGATAAAGAGAGAAGAAAATTTAATTAAAACTTTCTAAATCTATTATTTTTTATATCGACTACAAACAAATTTCTATTTGTATATATAATAAATATGAAATTTTCTGAAGACCAAAAATAATTAAATACTTAATGAAAATATTGAATTGACCATTTGGATTTGATTATTCTAGCACTAAATAACATTTAACATTTTGTGATAAATAAATAGTAAATAATAAATAAATATTATTATATTTAAAATATAATTAACATTTATTTTTTTAATTGGAAAGAAAATTTCATTCTAGCATCTAATATTTGTTTATTAAATGTCTTTTACAGGATTATTTCCAAGACAAATTGGTTTGGTGTTCACTATTAAAACCCTGTCATTGAAACTAAACAAAGTTAAATGGATTGAATTTAACCGTATCAATTTATAAAGATTTCAGGTTTCTAAGCCTCCAAATCATATATAAATATCTTTTCTACTTATAAGCGGCTCAACCATCTTCGATATCTCCTTTAATAGATTTACATATACTTTTACTAAAGTTATGTTGAAAAAAAACTATTTTTTTTTTCAAAATTAACATAAGAATAAAAATGAAATATTTACTTTAATATTGAATTATGTTTATTGTTTAATTAAGAAAAGAAATAAAGTAGGTAAAATTAATTGAAATATATGTCTTTTGTGACCTTTAAAAATGTTTTTCTATTGTATATAATAGTAAAAGAATTTAAATTTTATTAATTGTTTTTATGGAATTTATTATATATATATTATTATATTATATATATTATTTAATCTTTTCTAACTATCGAAAATGTTAATTTAATATTATAATAAGATACCACAATGAGTTAGAGAACTTTTTCGGGAACATTTTATGAAAATGAATTTGGCCCAAAATGACCTTAATTATACATGATAATTTTTATTATATCGCTAGAGATAGTATTGCGATCACGAAAATTTTCGATGTCGAGATTTTGATGTTTTTATACGTTTTGATGGTCCAAACCACACATATATTAATAGATTATCAATAATTGGAGGATGAACCGGTGGTGGTGGATAGTTGAGACTAAGCCAGATGGACTTATAAATTTATTTATAAACTATCTAAATCAACCACCAAAAGAATCATAATTATTAAAAATAAGGTCTAGGAAATTTAATTTAACCCCTAATTGTTTTTTAGATATTTAGAATATAATATTTTTACACTTATATGTGTGGACCTAAAATTGTCGATTTTTCAAATTAATTAATTTATGACAAACGATGATAATTTTAAAAAATTTGTAAAATAATTTTAGATATTTTTTTACTATCTCGCAAGAGATAATATTGCGATCACGAAAATTTTCGTTATAGAGATTTTGATGTTTTTATACGTTTAGAAGGTCCCTGAGTCATTTTCACTAATTATAAGGTTGAGAAAAATGTCTGTGTGTGTATGTAGACTAGATATCGCAAAAATGATTCGAGCTAGAATAATGAAATTTGGTACACTGGCATTATTCAAAATTCGTAGTTTTCTCTATCAACTTTTGAGAAATGTAGCTTAACCGGAAGAGGGTCATTACCTACCACGTTTTCATTTTTTCCCTCTAAATTGACCGTAAATATAAAGATATATGTTTGATAGTTTTGAAATGAATTACATATTTGTATAATACAAACAGTTAAGAAAGAATATAAAATATTACCTACTATAGAGCTTGAAATTTGAATATGACCTTTCACAGGAATATGTTTTTGTTCATTTCTTTAAAATAAAAATAAAAGGTTATTTCTAAAAATTAAAATATTTAAAATATTAATTTGAATTTTAGTTAGAAAGTAATAAGATTATATTTGTTTAAATATAAATTATATATTTAACGATTGTTTTGTTAAGGTTTATGAACTCAAATAAAACTATACAATAACTCTAAGAGAGTGCATATTTTATAAGATGAAATATTTTCATTTTGAGCTAGAATAATGAAATTTGGTACACGAGCATTATTCAAAATTTGTAGTTTTCTATCAACTTTCGGAAGAGGTTCATTACCTTCCACGTTTTCATTTTTTTTCCTCTAAAGTAACCGTAAATAAAGATATATGTTTGATAGTTTTTCACATGATTAAAAATTGTATAAAACTGCTATATATAGAATTTCAGCTTGATTGGATCGATGAAAGTACCGGAATTAATTTTTGAACTCTGCAAATCATGCGCCAGCACGTGACGTGGTGTCATCAACAAAGAGCCACACACGAGATGGTTTAATATTATTTATTAATTATAATTTATAATTTAATTAATTAAATTTAATTTGAAATATAATATATGTTATTTAATTCAATAGATACTCCTGATTTTTTTATAAGGGATCGCGTTTTGTGAAAAAAACTAAAACCCTCTTAATACCAACATACTTTATCTTTCCAAATATTATTACTAGGCATCAATACAATGTATAATAGAATAGCTAACAATAAGTTATCAACAGTCCATATCAACTAAAGGATAGTTGAATGTTACTTTTCTATTTAGAAAAAAAATGTATAAACCAAAGACAATTTTAATTTAAATATGTATATTAATATTATCATAAATATATAAATTTTGATTGGAGAACAGGTCTTTTTTTGGTATAAGAATAATTAAATATATATAATAATAAACACTGACCTTAAAACGAACAAAAAATTGAAATCAAACAATATTTTGATGTATAATTGTCAGAAACAGTTATGAATAGAAAAATTTCAATTTTTACTAAATAAACCTTTTTTTTAAGTAATTAAAAATAATCGATTTTTATATGTAAACATTGGACAAATTTTAATAAATAATTCAATTAAATAATTAAAAAAAAACAACACATTTACACACAAACAAAGGCATTTGATTGATTTGTTTTAATTATACTTTAATTAATTAACTTATATAGAAAATCAATTAATGTGAAAAAATTTAATATAAATAAAATTTAATTACAAATGTAATAAGAGTATAATACAAATATATATATATACTTATATAACAAATGTATTTAATTACAAATAAATAAAAAGATTTTTTTTTAGATTATTATCCTATATTAGTGTTTAATTAATTTCTTAATGTGAGTTAATTGTCACAAATCTGAAATAATTATATTATATTATATATAATAAAATATATTATAATTCGTAAAAATATATTTTGTAGTATATATAAATTTTTGAGCTGATATCTTTGATGCAAATTCATTTGTCATATCATTTATAATCTTTATAGGAAAAATATTAACGATCCAATCCATGCATTGTTTGTTATTTCGTCGATAAAGACAGTTTCAGAGGGGAAAAGCAATGGCCACCAGGCTGGTTCTTGGAACATGGTGGTCTTGGACTGATTGTCGCCCCGATTCCAAGACCCCGACGTGTCCCCCACAAAAGAACTGTGACTTTTCTTATTTGAAAATTCACCTCCACCTTTAATCTCCGTGCATCACTGTAAGAACACGTGCATCACACCCCAATGTCAATAGGGTCATATTTGAGACAATGAATTTTTGGAAAAAAAAAAAAAAAAATATAAAAATTTTTCATTCACTTATAAATATAAGAATGAATGAATGACATCGATTTATCTATCGTTCTATTATCGTTTTGACATGTTGTAATTGTAAAAATTCATTTAACTTCACTTTAACAAAGCAAGCAACAAATATCTTTGAAAATTTTTTTTTTTTCCAAAAATTCATTGTCTCGCCAGAAATAGTATTGCGATCACGAACATTTTCCATGTCGAAATTTTGATGTTTTTATACGTTTTAAAGGTTCCTGAATCATTTTCACTAAGGTTGAGAAAAAAATCTGTGTGTATGTATGTAAACAAGATTACGTAAAAACGGTTTGAGCTAGAATAATGAAATTTGGTATACGGGCATTATTCAAAATTCGTAGTTTTCTATCAACTTTTGAGAAATGTAGGTCAACCGGAAGAGTGTCATTACCTACAACGTTTTGATATTTTTCCTCTAAAGTGACCGTAAAAATAATGTTATATGTTTGATAGTATATCACATGATTAAAAATTGTATAAAACAGCTATATATAGAATTCCAGCTTGATTGAATCGCAGAAAGTACCGGAATTATTTTTTTAACACTGCAAATCACAAGTTTTTGTTTAAATAACCACATTCCTCAAATTTTTTCACCCCCTCTACATAACTTCGGTTCTTTATCAACTATATAGATATTTTCCATGTTCCCTGCTCTAAATTACCTATATATATATGAATTTTAATAAACCTGAAATCTATTCCTCTTCAATTTTTATAAAATATCAAAAATTATAAAATTTAAAAAAATTAAATTAAATAAAAATGAAAAATAAACAATCAATCTAAATAAATAAATGCAAATAAATAATCTGTAAAAATCATTTATATACAATAACTATAAAAAAACTTATTTAAATCAATAAAAATTACCATATATTTGTGTTGTAATAAAAAATTCTAATAATTATAATTTTTACCTCATATTATTTACCTCCTTCAATCATTAATTGAGTTTCAAAATATATTGTTAGTGAAAAATCTAATTGACCTCAAATTTAAGTAATTTTACTCGTGAGAAATCATTGTACCAAATTCAAATCCATGTCAGACTAAAACGAATTGATTTTCTATAAAAAAAAAATATAATAAAATAATAATAATAACAATTTCATGTCATTGAAATTTTAATAAGAATAAATTATAAGATCAAAAAATTTATGTTCGCCACCATCGAGTTAATATCATTTTATAATTTATATATCTATATTAATAATAATAATGAAAAAATATGTTCGTCCTATAAAAAGAAAGTTTAATTTAATATAAAAAAGTTAATATTTCAGTAACTTTTATGACATTATAAAATAACTAAATATCTTTAATAAATAATATGTTGACAGAGAATAAATAAATAAATTGAGGGTGTGGGGAGTGAGGGGGGGAAGGGTTGTTTAAGAAAAAGTTTACGATGCCAGTTTTCCTTTCGCTTTGGTCAAGGGGGAGGGGGTAGTATTTAGGTCATTGTTTTAAGAAATTTTTCTATACTTTCTTTTAAGTAAAAGACCTGATTTAAATGGATTTTTAAAAGCTCTCGGAAGAATGTCACCCTTGTGGAAAGCATCCCGTTGCTTTTTCTCTTTCTCTTCCTCGGACCTATTAACTGGAAAAAAGTCCAACCGGAGAGGAGTAAATACCTTTGTCAGGGGCTCTGACGATGGCGCGACACGCTTCTAATTTATATCAAACACCATCCCAGAGCAAACAACAATACCCTCCAGGGCTGGTAATTATTTCCCACGGGAATGTCGAAGCCATCGGGAGTGACGAATGTGCGATCAACCTAATCGTTCGGGTTTTGTTCAGTCTCAAAGAGACGATTTGGTTTGTTGACGAAAAAAATCAATGTTGTTGTTGTTGTTGTTTGAAAAAATGAAAAAAAAAAGAAGTTATTTTGCATGGGGGCCTGTTGAAATAATTGTTCTGCAAATTGTTGCCGGACAAGTGAATTTATCAGTTAACTAGATTAGATAAAAAAAAAACAAAAAAAAAACAAACAAAACATCGTCGAAATTAAAAGCGAAATCAAGGGATGGGAGAGGAAAAGAGATTGAAACAAATCTATAGCTTATTTTCCCATCTATTGAAAATAACAAATGAATGTATTAAGAAGTCCAGAATCATGATTTCTTTTAGATTTTAATTTTAATCAATGAATTTTCTGTATAAATAAAAATATTATAAAACCACATTTATAAAATACAATATTAAGTTTTGGGATACAATAAGTTATGTTGAATTCTCCCTTCCCTTCACAAGTTATGAGCGTAATTAGATGCGGAGAACGCACAAATAAGTTTAATTTTTTCTTTCTTTTTTTATTATATTTTGTTAATTCCACAGTTATTATAATTTTTTATGATAATTTAATTTTTTTTTAATGGTAAAACGTTTATCCATTAATTTAATGATTGAATCTTTTTATTTTTCTAAATGGATTCTCTTTTTGTGTTTAAATTTTGATATTTATAGAGGAAAATAATCATCAACTTTAAAATATTCTCTTATTATAGAATCAAAGAGGAAGTCAATAAATATTAAAGCACCGATGTAAACCAACTAATGAAAAAAGAAATAAAAGGATTATAAAATAAAAGAAAATTGGCAATTTCGCAAGGAATTCAATTTTAATAGGTAGTTGCATGTATTTGGATCAGCGATGTCTATTGGTTAAGATGCGAAGTATCAATCCAACAGAGTAACTTAACTATTAAATTTGATAGTTTTTACATTTTTCTACGTAAAATAACAGTTTTCCATTTAGTATTATTAAGTTATTCAGTGTGACTTTAATCATGGGACACTCAAAATTGCATTTTCGACATTCATTACTTTTGTTGTTTGTTTTGAAAAAATGTGCTTCTGAAGCCTAAATTCTTTTAGAAACTTATAGTGATGCTGCTCCATCATATAAGTGTCGCTTTTGGTTTCAACCAGAAGTGATTTTGATGCCAATTATAAATGAAGGTCCAAAAAAGTTCAAAGACAATAAATTGCAAGACGTATTGAACGAGAACCCAACTCAAACTCTCAAAGAATTTTCAGACAACTAAACAATTGATGAATAAACTGTTTAGAGACGTTTACATGCAAGGTGAAAGATCCAAAAGGGACGAAAATGACTTCCACATTAATTGATTGAAAATGTCATTTGGAACCGTTTCATCATCGCGGTTTCATTATTTGGCAAATAAGAGTTTTGTGGTTGGAGATGGAAACTGGATCTACTACAATAGTCCCAACCGCAAAAAAGTCATGGGTTAGTCTAAGAGAACCATCCACATCGACACATAATATTCATGGTCATAAAGTCTTGCTGTGCATATGGTAGGATCATCAAGGTGTAGTGTATTACGAGCTGCTAAAACCTTACTGCCTTATCTAATGTTACTGCAAATGTCAACCGAAGTCAACTGAACAAATTGAATGACGTATTGATGCAAAAAAGACCAGCAATAGGAAGTAACAGACGCATATCTTCCTCAACGCTCGGCCATACGTTGCAAGAGTTTTGAAGGATACACCGTTGCAGTTCCAATGGAAAATTCTGCCGCACCCAGCGTTCTCACCAGACATAGCGCATACTGATTACCACTTGTTCAGATCGATACAGCAAGGCTTGGATGGCGCACGGTTTCGATATGTTTAAGTGCGAAAATGGATCGATGATTGGATCGTTGCCAAATCAACATCGTTCTTTTGACAAGGTATCGAATATTGCAAAAAGGATGGAAATATTTTGTACCAATTTTTTTAAAAAAAGTCAAAAAATGACATACATGCAAGCACCTATTACAAAATAATTAAAAGACAAACTATAAAAAAGAGTATTCAAAAAAACTAAGATATTTGGGATTAAACTAGTAGCTGGGTTATTAGAGAAATTGAGAAATTGGTTTTTTTAATTCATTAATTTATCAAAAACAAACAAAATTCAAGTTTACTTATGACTTAAAAGAACAAAATTAGAATCTGTTTATTTGAAAATACATTTAGTGAATTAGAAGAATTCACTGAAGAGGAATGACATGATCTCTCTCAAAGTATCGCCGAATATAGTGAGAAATATTTAAATCAAAAAAGTTACAATAGACGGAACAAGTGGTGCGATTGGGAAAAGAAAAACAAGTTATTGCAATCAAAACAATAATATATATCAGAAATTGAATGATAATATTGTAAAATAAAGTTATAACATAAAAGATATCAGATACATATAATGTGTCTAATGTTCAAGTTGTAGTGTTGGTTGCTGTCAAAGGAGATAATTAAAAAAAATTCATAAAAAAATTACTTGACGTAAATTGATATTTTCTTGAATAATATTTTATAAACCAATTTGTATATTTTGTTGAAAGTATTAAGTGACTTTATATAAGAACTTTTTTTGATGTGTGACAAAAAAAAATAAAATAAAAAAATAAAAAATAAAAAAAAAAAGGAAAAGAAAATTTTAATTAAACTGACAAATGAAAGATTATTTCAGCTGTCTAAAGTAAAAAGGGTTGTACATTTTTATAAAATATAATAAAAAAAGAAAAAAAAAACTTAAATTAATTTAATTTACTTATTTTTTAATATTAGACATTTATTAACAATAACAATAGAAAAAAAAATATTCTAATATTCTGTTTTTTAGACGATAAAGTTTATTTTAAATTATATAAATATATATAAGAAATATTTATCAAAGACGATATTTCAATAGGAATATATCAGATTCATATAATTTAAAAAAAAAAAAAATTCCAGGAAGAATTTCATCGATTGATTACATTTTGAAATTCTATTTCCGACCGATATGTGAACATTAATAAAATATATCGATTTGGTTTCACACCTTTGAAAGAGGTTTATTATGGATAATCATGTTTAAAATGAAGTGAAGCGAATTTTATATAGAGTAGGTGTCTAACAGGTAGGTTTTCTCACAAATCAGATAAAGGTAATTCAAGTATATTTTTAAACTTTATCAATTTAAATCGAGCCTGAACGAATCTAATAGAAAATAATCATTTTTAATTTTATAATAAATTGTTAAATTTTATTTAATATATTAAACTTAATTATTATAGGATTTTAATTTTGACTCTTAAATGATAATACAACCTAATAAGTTGAAAAATGTATTTTTCAGAAGTTTTTAAAGAGTATATAGACATATTTAATAATCTTTAATTCGAAATATTGATAAAATGCTTACTTTCTAAATCTATAATTAATATCACTATAAAACTATTATATATTTGATCTTAAACAGAAATTAACTTACCATGACTTACATTTATTATTTGAATTCAAGGGAAGTGAATAACAAAACCAGTTTTAAAACGCAAATCTACCAGATAAAAACTGGATAGAACAACTTTCTAACAAATTTTAAATTACTATTTAATGATATTTCGGTAATTGTGTACTTATATGTATGTATGATGGATTTTGATAAAACTTTACCAGTAGATTCCTTTTTTTTATTCCAAACAAACTTTTCTTAAGCAGTATGTGGCGGGCGCTTCTAGTTTACGAGATACAAATTATTAAAGTTTGCATATAAATACATGGGTATTCTATTTAGCTATCATGTTTTATTATTTGACCACCAGATGGCTCTACTAGTTTTCTGTTTTTATAAGTTCGGTTTGGATATAGGGGGGAAAATTATTAAATTAAATATTTTTTTTTCGGTTTTTATAAGTTCGGTTTGGATATAAGAAGATTAAAAAATTATTTAATTTAATAATTTTCCTATATTGGATATAAGAAGATTAAAAAATTATTTAATTTAATAATTTTCCTATATCCAAACCGAACTTATAAAAACCGAAAACTAGTAGAGCCATCTGGGGGTCAAATCATTTATATGCAAACTTTAATAATTTTTAGCTCGTAAACTAGAAGCAACCGACACATACTTGAAGAAGGAATCAACTGGTAAAGTTTTATCAAAATCCATCATACATACATATAAGTTTACAATTACCGATATTTCTTAAAATAATTTTTATAATTAATATTTTTATGCTATAATAATCTATATTTATTTCAGCTATGTATTAAAGATTTCATTTTATTTATTCAGTTAATTGAATTTTTAATTTTAGTGAGGTTTGAACCCCTCGTCTTCAAGTTCTTTAGACCACTATTTTATTCTCTATTTGAGTTTAGATTGAATATGTTTATTCTTATAATAAATTCAAATATAAAATATTACTAATATTAATTCATTCATTTTCCAAATTAAAATCTCAATTTCTAAAATGTATTCTTTATTGTTATTTTTAATTTTTAATAAATAATATAATAA
The DNA here is from genome assembly GCA_963082975.1 of Labia minor. Taxonomy (NCBI): domain Eukaryota; kingdom Metazoa; phylum Arthropoda; class Insecta; order Dermaptera; family Spongiphoridae; genus Labia; species Labia minor. The sequence continues at coordinate 35,269,959 of OY720345.1, forward strand.
TTAAAAAAAAATAAATGAATACAATAACTTTAATTTTTGAAAATAGAAGGATAGTTATTATCCTTTAATTTTTCTTAACCTTTACCTTCTAAATTCTAATGACCATAATTTATTCTATTTGATCTGAGAATTTATTATCTTCAATACAAATAATTTTATATTGAGAATTGAAATTATTTATCTTTTCCTTTTGTTTGTGAAATGAACCGATTTGACCAATCTGCAACGTGAAAATAATTACAGGAGAAACTTGATTAATAACATATTAAGTGGGTTTGAAAGTTTTTGAAAACTTATTCACGGTAGAGGTATATTAGTTTCTGTTTAAAACGAATCTTAATTTACGGCCCTTTAAAGTTGCCAACTTGGCGGGCCATTGTGCTCATTTGAATTTGCATTTGAGCTTTTCGCTTTTTCAACTCTAGCACTGTCAAATGGCAGGCTCTTTGACGCACAACCGTCTTAATCGAACATTGAATAAAGTCAAAGATGTAGGCGGACTTCATTCATAAACCAATCTTCAAAGCCAATCAAATGTTTTTATCTGTAATTTGCAAGGGAATGACCGAAACATGAATAGATTTAAGCTTTATGAGGTATAATCCAAACTTTAATGAAACAAAATAACATTCAAATGAATGAATTAATGAATTGTTTATTATATAATTCCAAGTAAATATAAATACATGTATAATTGTAATTTGTGAATTCTCTGTATCATATTAAATTTGAGCTGCTTAGGTCCAGAATTAAAGAGTTCTTTTTAATAAAAATACGAGGGCAGATCAATAAGTTCGTTACATTTTGAGTGAAACTCAGGTTTTTGGATAAAAAAATGTATTTATTTTTCTACAGAGTCTCCTCCTCCTTTGAGCTCTATACACTTCGTCCTATGATTCTTTTTTATCCCTTCCAAAAAAATGTCGAGGACATCAAAATAGATTTGTTTGTGAGATGATTTTATCTTTGGAGTCAAATCTCTTTCCTCCGAGTCATTTGGAAACAAGAAATAGTCACTCGGGGCTAAATCCGGAGAATAGGGCGCATTAGGGAGCAATTCGTATCCTAATTCATGGATTTCAATGGAAATTCACTTTTTTCCATTTATTTCTCAAATCATGAGTTAATAAACTATTACTGGAAGTCAAACAAAAACTAAAAGACCCAGCTTTTATTCAGCTAAAGTTGCCTGCTGACAAGAGGATTAATTTAATTTTATGTTATTTTAAATATATTTATTATTTATGCTGGACTATATATATATATATAGTATTCAATATTTAACTATGTTTAAATACTCCAGTAAATATAAACATATTAAAAAGATTAAAATGGTGACAGAATTATATCTCTGAAGTTAATAACGGGTGGAATTATGAGTTTACGTGAAGAGTCTTGAATAAAAATATAAGAGAGAGATGAGATGAGAGCTTTTGATGGACTGAAAAGGGCCTGAAACAGACTTGAAAGATTGTTGAGGCATTTTACCCGCATTTCAGTCAAATAATACATTTTTTTTTACTAAAGAAGGTCTTAAGTATATTTTTTCTTCAATGGATCTAATGGAGGAGGAAGATCTAACAATTACTTAATTTTAGTTAAGCTTTTGAAAAAAGGGCGAAAAATAATAAAATTTTTATTGTTATTGTTATATATATATATATATTGATTTTATAAATAAACAAATTAGTTAATATTACTTGAAAAACACTCTATAGATAAGGAAAATTAAATTTTCTTTAAAGTTAGTTGAGCAGAAAGTTCCGCTGATTGCGTGCGCACGTGTCGCCGCCATTCTTTCAGGAGAGACGTTGAAACAAGGAGCGTGTATCAGGTGATGCTCGGGTGACCCCACCTGTCTACTGCATGCTTCGGGAAACACTTCTTCAGCCTTGATTATTCTGCTTGGTGAACAAAAATTATGTTTTTTTTTATTTCTCCTCTCTTTTTTTCAATCATTACTCGAGTAAATAATAGATTTTCAACATTTGGAAACGTTGTGGTTTGACTAAGAGAAGGAAGACATTGTCTAGTTTCAAATGACCGTGTTAAGTATTTGACATCTGACTTCTTAATTTATACAATGAGTATAAAAAAAAGATTGTAATAAAATAAAAATCGGGAATTTGAGAGTCGTTATAATAATATTAATTTCCTGTTCAAATTTTTCCCCAAATAGAATTTACAATTGCTTACAACGACTTCATTCATTTTTACCGACCGACGATAGTAAGGGAGGTATTGTTTTCACACCAAATTTCACATGTGGAGATTTTTACATATCTCCACGAATCATGCATTTTCTTAACAGAAAAAAGTATTTTTAGCATGATGTCTGTCCGTCCGTCCGTCCGTCCGTCCGTCTGTCCGTCCGTATAGATGTGTACAGCCTGAACGGCTCAACCGATTTTGATGAAATTTGGTATATTTACTTAATGCATCAGTGGGATGAATTGATCAACTTTTGGTGCAAATCCGGAAACCGGAAGTGGTAGTATTCGACGATAGGAAGGGAAGGGAAGGGTTATTTTCACACCAAATTTCACATGAGGAGATTTTTTTATATATGATCACGAATCATGCACTTTGTATTGATTTTATCCTCAGGAAAATCATATTTATTAGTTTTTTCTTGATTTAAAATTATATGACGTCATCCAGCCATTCATGACGTCACAGCCTGGTCTTGCATATATATTATAAATAAAATAAAATTAAAAATGTTTATATTTATTATTTATGTATCCATATCTGTTTTTTATTATATTAATAGATATATTAAAATTATTTGAAATTGTTTCTGTAGCTGCTAATTAATTTACTTCAAATCGTCGGTCGGTTCGGACCTGGCCACAGGTCAACTTATTTACGTTGAAAAATTAAAGAGGCTGTTTCATCAAAATAATGCTTATAATTAATTTAAATATTTATTTAAATAATTATTTTAAATATAATTTAATAATAAATTAAGTTATTTTTAGTGTATTTTGTCCGCAAGATTAAAAGATAAAAAGAGAGTAATTTACAGGTGTCTCATTAACTGCAACTTTAAATCATCCACAATTTATTTTCTAGTAATAAATGTTTTTTTTTAAAGAAAAAAAAATAAAGAAAATCAGGTACATTTTTAACTTGTCACATTTAATTTATGATATATTTATATATTAATATATATATACTTCAGTAGTTTAGTGGTTAGCACCACAGTCTACCCCACTGAAGCTGGACTTAGGAATCCCCAGGGACTATTTGAAAATAATAATAATAATATATATTTTATCTTATTATTACTAGCAAAAATTGTATATATATTTATATTTTTATAAAGAAAAATCGATCTGTATTGGTTTCAATCTAGGAAAAATCACTTTTGTTAGTTTTTTCTTAATTTAAATATTAAATTTTAATAATAAATAAAATTAGCACCGGGCAACGCCGGACAGCGCTTCCTTAAATACAAATATTTCTAAATAAAATAAACTTAAAAATATTTATGTTATATCCACAGTCCATACTTTTCTGTCTTTCAGTGCATTAATACGTACGTTTAAGGGCTGTATGTTTTATGAATATTTTATTTTAATTTTTGTTATTTGAAATTGTTTAATATATTTTGTCGTCTATTTATTTTAAATAATAATCTTAATCTTAAAAAAATTTGTAGTTCATAAGGAATAATTTTTTAAAAGTACCTAGCGGCGGCTCTGTGAACCAGGTACTATATATTATTTTATAAAGTTTTATAAATATTGAGAATTATAGAAAAAACATGACGTAACCGTAATTTTTGATAATTAATAATTTTATTAATAATTTTATATATTAAAGAAACAATTTTTATTTGTCTCCATTATTTCAAAGAATTCGTTCAAATTTTTTCAATGAGTAGATAATAATATTATAATAAATCTAAACAATATAGCATAATAGAAAATAATAATTCTAATTTATAAATAGTCTATTAAAAAAATGTATTGATATATTTTAAAGGTTTTTATTATTAAATCCTATTTATTTAATTACTATATATATAATTCAAGTTTCATCATAGTATGTCCCCACTCAATATTAATATAAATTTGTTATTACTTTTCTGATGAAATGTTAGTTTAATTATTATTATTATAAGCGTATTATAAATGAATATATATGCATAAGTGTTGAAATCAAAATTATTATTAAATGAATAATTTTACTAATCATTTAAAAGGTAATTACTTGGTTTAACAAAAATTGATTATTTTAAAAAAGAAAAAATAATAAATAATTGGGAATGAATTAATAAATAATATAAATATAAATTAAATTGAATCCCATTAAGAGTGATTATATAATTATGATCAATTTGATGGAAAAAAGGCGATAAAGCCTGTTTATATATTTACATACAAATATATATCAAGATGTCAATCTATAGAATATAAAATTATTGGCATCCCCATCAAATTTGACTTTAATAATAGAGAAATCATTAAATTTATATTAATTATACTTATATTATCATATTATTAGTTTGTTTGTTTGGTAATCCTATAAATTATCATTTGATGTGTCACATTGGAAAAAGAGAAAGGAGAGAGAGAGAGAGAGAGAGAGAGAGAGAGAGATAGGGAAAGAGCGAGGAAGAGAGAGAGAGAGATAATATTAATTAAATTGATTAATTTGTGTGAAAACACTTTGACGTCGGGTGTGGTGGATAGTTATCAGGGAGGTTTGCTTAGATTTAATTTGGCAGAGCGATCAGTGAAGTCGATAACGGCCAATATTGTCTCTCGTTGATGAGGCTTTATTCGAAGCCCCGTTCATTCATCTTGGCTAATAGGGATGCTACCTTTCGAATGGTGTCCCCTGTCCTCCCAGGACCAATTAGACGACAGGTTGACGGAATCGTTGTGTGCGTTCATCGAGGTGCGTATGTCTTGGTGACTAAAGAGAAGGGTGGGGGCCGCCTGGGAGGTCCGTCGCCACGGCCCCAAAAAGTGACGGAGGGAGAGAAAGAGAGCGAAACACAGAGTGAGAAAGAAGGAAAATAAAAAAAAAAAAATAAAAATAAAAAAACTCACACATCTTGGCCCGAAAGAGGGCCACACCTTGGACCCCAATGTTTTGGTTTGAAGGTGAAGGGATCATCGGATAGGGCGTTGGAATTTCCGTCACAGGTTCTTCAATCTTTCCAATCTCAATCGTGGTATTAATTTTCATTTCATTTGGCAAAACAGTTCGATTAAATTAAATTATAACTGATACTTTTCAAATTTATATATTGTCTAACAATAAGAAAAGTCAAAAATAATTAATTATAAGAAAACAACTTAAAACTTAATTATAAATATTAATTAAATAGCTTTATTTTTTTTAAAGAAAAAAATAAATAAAAATCGAACCTAATAAGAATTTAAATATGATATAGGTACATTTTTCTACTTATTGATCAATCCATTTCTTAATTAATTAATTAATTAATAATTATAAAATAATAATAATTATATAAATATTTTAAGATTTAAGATATTTTTGGGTTTATTTTTAATTTTGAGATCAACACATACAATTAAGATACGAGGGTAGGTCAATAAGTCAGTGACTTTTTTAATTTCCAGTCGATTAAATGAAATCGCATGGACATTGTTTTTGTTTGACATCCATTAATATTAAACTACCTCGTGATTTGTGAAGAAAATGGGAAAAAATGAATTCCCATGAAAATCCATGAATTGGGATATGAATCTAATGCGCCCTATTCTCCGGATTTAGCCCCGAGTGACTATTTCTTGTTTCCAAACCTGAAGAAATGGCTCGGCGGAAAGAGATTTGATTCCAAAGATGAAATCAACTCGCAAACAAATACCAATTTTGATGTCCTCGACAAATCATATTTTTTGGAAAGGATAAAAAATTGGAGAGACATTGGACAAAGTGTATAGAGTTCAAAAAGACTATGTTGAAAAATAAAATCATTTTTTATCAAAAAACATGTGTTTCATTCAAAAAATAACGGTCTTATTGACCTGCCCTCGGAATTTAAAAGAAAAATATGTAGAAAACATCACACTTTAATTTCTAAATATTCATACATTACAATAAATAAAAGTAAAAAAAAATTAATTAAAAGAAAAGTGATAACGTTTCACGAAAAAATCTTATTAAATTTTATAAATCTCCTACATATTTACTTGTAGTAGAGCAATCAGGCAAAAAGGTTCACAAAGGCTAATCATTATTCTGCCTTTTGTCTTACCATTAATTTAGAGGAGCTTAGAAATTCAAGTAAAATCTGCTTATTAAATATTCAACAAGCAATTATTATGAACTAAATATGTTCTGTGCATATATTACATTCATTGGGGTCAGTTCAGGGGTTATTAAAATTTTAATTATCCTATTAACGATAGTAATCATTAATAATTATTAATTATAGTCAGATAACTATTAGAAGTTTCATGACGTTCAATAGAAATAGTTATAAATTTTTTGATTTATGTTATAAAGATTAGTAAATTATATTTTATTAGCTCATCCAATTTAGCGTTAACCAAGGCTGAGAGCACCCCACTCCCTTCAATCCATCGAATGCGAACAGGCTTTTGATAATATGCAATTTGGGTCGGTATATCCTTTTAATGATTGAAATCAATTCTTCTAGCAATATTTTTAATTAATTTAAAAAATGTTTATATACACAGACTGCATTGTCATCTACTCGATGAAAAATTTTAATTTAATTTTGAATTATAATTAACCTATTTATTAATATATTATTGTAAATAATAATTAACTATGATAATTAATAATGTTTGGTTATTACGTTTATTTATTGTCATAAATTGTAATATAAGCGATAAAAGAAATTTTAGTGAGAAGGGCGTTGTTTGAAGTGGTCTGAGGCGTATGATCAGAAGCTTAGACCAGTATTCGGGGCTAGCCCCAAACCGCACATATATTAATAGATTATCAATAATTGGGGGATGAACCGGTGGTGGTGGTTAGTTGAGACTAAGCCAGATGGACTTATGAATTTATTTATTAACTATTCAAGCTGAAAATCAAATCAACCACCAAATGAATCCTAATTATTAATAAAATAAATAATTAAAAAAAAAATTAAGTTACCTTGTTTTATTTATAAATGCACTAAAAACTAGTAAATAATTATTCTCTTAGCCTCAATAAGTATATTCTTCGTCATGATGGGGTTCTACAAGGGTCCGCCTACTTAGCACTTCAACAACAATGGTCTAGATCAGGGATGTCCAACCTTTTAATTTAATGGCCACATCGCAAACTTAAATATTTAACTAGGCCGCAAAATTACCAGAAAATGTTAAGCCTAGCTAGTGAATGTCTCAAAACTTATGGAGATTTTTGGGGAAAGAGGTGGTTTTTTGTTTTTGAATGTTGCACACAGCCTTTTTTTTATAGCCTCGAAGTTATAGGTCGCTTGCCGGACTGTGAATTCTTTAAAATTTAACTCCAAAATGAGTCGATAGTGGGACGCATCAAAACTTGGATTGGGCCGCAATGCGGCCCGCGGGCCGCGAGTTGGACATCCCTGGTCTAGATACTTTGAATAAAGAGTTAAATTAAAATGAATTAGTTAATTAATTTTTAAGGGATCTCTCAAATAAAACGCTTGCATTTAATTTTTAATTTTGTCACCATTTTTAATTTAAATGCAAGCGTTTTATTTAAGAGATCTCTAGAAAATTAATTAACTAATTCATTTTAATTAAGCTCTTTATTCAAAGTATCTAGAATCTAGACCATTGTTGTTGAAGTGCTAAGTAGGCGGACCATTGTAGAACCCCATCATGAAGAAGACTATACTTATGGAGGCTAAGAGAAAAATTATTTTCTAGTTTTTAGTGCATTTATAAATAAAACATTGTAACTTAATTTTTTTTTAATTATTTCCTTTATTTTTAATTTTTTAGTAAATAAATTTTTAAGGTTTCAGGTTTTATTTAAATATACTTTGAGAATATAAATGATATTAAATGATGGGTTAAAATATATTAATTATTATTAATTAATTAATTAAGAAAATGAAAAGAACCGGAATTAATTTTTGAACTACACGCCAGCACGTGACGTGGTGTCATCAACAAAGAGCCAAACACGTCCAGTTTAATATATATTTATTAATTTTAATTTATAATTATAATAAATTAAATTTAATTTAAATATAAAATATGTTAATTAATCCAATTCACAATTGTAAGATAGTCGAGTTTTCAATATGGGGCTCTAAATATCACCTAGTGTATCTACCTTATATTAGGGATTATCATTCAATTTTTATCTATAAAAATTTATAGGGGGCGAATTAAGAAGCGGGCCTTACAAAGGGGGCGTTTGGTCCAAAAAGTTTGAGAAACACTGATTTAGAGTATTGGATGTGGTGAGCAGATAATAGATAGGGAAGTAAGTAAGATGGGAAGATAGGAGTTGGATGGGTGTAGCTCATGATAGAACTTGTGGAAATGTGTGTGCTGCTGCCAAGAACTTTCGAGCTCTGTAGAGCCACAGAGATAAATATATTTAATTTTGTTATTTTTCAGATAAGAGAAGAAAGGACCAGTAACGATTTAGATATTCGTCCATCTTCTTTAGGATTCAAGAACGATTGAATTTTTATTACTATTTGGAGATGGAAGAAGGAAGTTACCATTTATTTCTTGTAATAAATAACTCTCAGATATAAAAATATTCTTTTATTCTTTTAACTGACAAATGAAAATATTTTTATGAAAATTTTTAATCCTAAAATATGTTTTATTTTTTATTTTTATTTGATTTTTGAATTTAAATAATATTCAATAAAAAAAAACAACAAAAAAATCAATTAAAAATTAAAATAAAGGAAGAAGTAGGTAATTGGATTTTAGGTCCATTTTGGGAATTGGACTAAAAATAAATCATAACGGACTGCAACAAATGCTTTCTGAAAAATGTTGCCTTTTTGTTTCTTTGTTTCTAATTACAATTTTGTTTTATATTATTAATTTTACTCATTAAGAAAAACACATTAGAATTAAGTATATTCAGTAAAGTAAATTGGTCTATTTTTTTTTATTTAACCCATCAAAATTAAATAAAATGAATTATATATTTTATTTTATTTTTTGCTGTACTCTTTATTTGTTAACATAAATTAACTAGTTTATACTTTGTGTTGTTATTAAACAATTTTACCTGAATAGATTATATTTGTAGATCAAATTTTAAATGAGTTTTCTGTTTAAACTTGAGTCTAAATGAATCAAGGGAAAACTTGAATTTAAATATTTATTCTTCGGTCTAATTGATAAACTGAAAGAAAAATGAGAGACGGAGCTGATTTCTGGTTTCACTCTCATAGGAGAGTCATTTATTTCACATGTTCCCATTTTTTCCCCTACCTTTAAATTATTCACTTAGTATGTCTTTTTATTTTTTTAATTAATATATTTATATACATATATAGAACTATTTTTCAATTTTCTCTCCAAAGTTAAGATAAAATTAAAAAAAAAATCTTCATTTTTTACCGACCGACCATAGTAAGGGAGGTATTGTTTTCACACTAAATTTCACATGTGGAGATTTTTACATATCTACACGAAGCATGCATTTTGTTAACAGAAAAAAGTTTTTTAGCATGATGTCTGTCCGTTCGTCTGTCCGTCTGTGTGTCCGTGTATAGCTTGAACGGCTCAACGGATTTTAATAAAATTTGATATATTTACTTAATGCATCATTAACATGAATTAATCAACTTTTGGAGTGGTAGTTTATAAATATTTAATTTTATATTCATTGTACCAAATTATTTCACTTAAAATATAGTAGTAATTAATAATTGAGTAATTAAACTAAAAATAAAAACTAAGATAATTTAGTCATTTTAATTCAAGTTTTAAAAATATTTTTTATATATTATATATATATACATATATAATGTTTGAAAATTAATTTATTTCAAATCGTCGGTCGTTTCTGTGCCTGGCCACAGCTCATATTTTTTTTTTTTTAGATTTTTTCATTTTTGTTCATTGTAAAAATCTTCAATTATGTAATCATCATAGTTAATTTTATAATTTTTTTAAAATTAATTTCATGTTTGTTTAATTAATTATCAAAAAATATTTTTGTTTTCAAAATTTCTTTACAATTTGGGTTTATATCAAAAATATTAATAATAATTGAAACAGGATGCTTGCAATTGTTTACCTCAGGTATAAAGACGATTGATTTATCGATATTATCAAATAAATAAATAAATAATACAAGCAATTCTCTTTCTATTTTGGAATGAATAGATGGCTGGATGGCTTTATCGATAATATAGCTGATGATCAATTAAAATTTCATTTAATATTATTGATTTTGACTCTTTAAAAAAGTTGTTTTTTTATTTTCTCTTAAATTGAATAAAGTAATAATCAGCTAGTTGATTTAATTTTACAATAAATTTAAAGCGCTTTCAGGAAAAAAAAACTTTCATTAAAGCAATAAATTAATTATAAATGTTTTTAATTGGTTTGATATACATAAGCAAATTATAATTTTTCTCATATATATTTCTGATAAATGAATGAATATATATATATATCATGATTAAAGTTGATAATTAGTTATTTAACGAAATTAAGGATCAAACGATATAAAGGCTATGTTCCGTCCTATACTTTGCTTTTAGTATTATTAATATTATGTTGAATATTCTCAGAATTTGTGAATTGAAAAGGTCAATTTACTTTTATTCAATCAATCTAAAAGTTCTATCTGAATATTTGCGTATATTTTTTATTTAATATATTGAGTTCTTTATTATTATTTTATCATCATCATCATTATTATTATTATTATTATTATTGAGGTGCCACAGGGTGGGAGATAGCGAAGCTGGCTCGTGTTCCCGGGTTCAAGTCCTGGGCCTGGCAAGGGAATTTCCCTAGCAGGGGTCTTTGGAAGGGAGTCAACCCAGCCCCCGGGATCAACATTGGGAAAGCTACTTGATAGCGCCTCCGATCAAGAAAAAGACTGATCATAGGACCCCTAAATAATATAACCGAAAGTCAGAAGTTTTTTTTTATTATTATTACTATTATTATTTTAATTTAAATAATTTTTCATTATAATAATTTACGAATTACTAAATATTTATCGTAATTCGAGACTCTCATCTTAAAATCTTATTAAAATAAATTATGAATTATTTTTGAGAATAGTATGTGATGGAGTTCCCTGATTCAAGGTAAATATTTTCTTAAATTACATTTTCCTATCTCGAATGGAGTATAAATCTATTTAATGATCAAAATGTAAAAAAATAAACTGACTTTCTTCACATCCCTTTGCATTTAGACAATGATGAAGGACGTGTTCTGTTATAGAAAAAATTTATAAATATTTAATTTAACACTGTAAAAAATTATTAATGAAAGTCAATGATGAAAATTAGTAATAGTATTTTTTTAAATTTTAAAAAATATCAAAATAAAATAATATATTTATTCTATAAAGAAAAAAGTAAAAAAAAATATTTTCTACCTTTTTCTGTGCATTTAATTATTACTCCCCTTTGATCCTTTATATTAATAGATTGAAAAGACAAAAAATAATTAATGATCTTACCAAATGTATATATATATATATATATATATATATATATATATATATATATACATAGACGTATATAGCTTTAATTTGATAATATGTACAAGCGGTTCTTCAATGAATTGATCAAATACACTGATGACTTAATTAACATAAATATTTAATAACAGTTATGGATATTCAGATAAGTATTATAATTATTAGAATGAATTGTTTTTCTTAAGTCTCAATCTTAAGATTTAATATTTTTTCAATAGATCCGGGTGAGTATTATGGAGGGGTCGCAAGTCACGAAGTAATATTTAGGGAGGTTGGGAAACGACGCTTTAAAATTTGAAACCGTATCTAACTATATAATTATGGCTATATAATTTGACGATCAATTTTTTGATTATTATATATATATATATATATGTACATAAAGTAAAGTGAAAAACTATTTAGTCTCTCAAAATGAACTTTATACGAACATAAAGTAAATATTTGAAAAAAAACTTGAGGCCTGAAAAAACAAATTACATGTGTAAACAATATATTAGAGGGTTATTTTATCCTCCCTTTAGATAAAAAAACATAAATAGAACCTAAAGATATACTCTGTTAGTAAGTAGTTCATTTAAAAAAAAAAATTTGTAAAAATTTGATAAATATTTTTGAAGATAGCTAAAATTAATTTAAATCTTAATTAATTAATCTAATCTTAGGGGTGGTATTATGTATATTTAATTGTAATTAGATCATTTTAATAATATTAATTTATTAGTGGTATATAAATGAGATAGTCATTTTAAAATCTACTAAGAGCTTATTTAATAATAGGGATAATATTTCGTGGTATTCATCAAAAGCGCTTAGATTGAAATCCATCAAGTTTAAAGGTTATCTGGGCAGTAAATCATAATATAGGTAAATGCTTTTCACAACAGCCGCTTATATAGGGTGGTTGATAAATTATTTAATAGGTATTGTTTTGACGGGGAAGTATAAAAATTCACAAATATAAAAATAAATACAAATGGTAATATTAAAATTCACCATTGGATTGATTGATTTCATTTTATAATTGAATATGAAATAGAAGAAAAGCAAAAGAATTTTCTACCCCCTACAGTCATACAATTAATAAAATTGAATATATATTAAAGCCTCACTTTATTTATTATTAAATAATTTTATGTAATAAGATAATATTTATTATTATTTACAATAAAAAATTTCAACTTATAGTTAGTATTTAATAAGTAGCAAAAATATCTAAAATATAATATAATATATTATATATATATTATAATATTATAACATAATTATAATATTAATATAATAATATTATTAAAAAAAAATCAAAAATATATTTTTTTTATTAGGCCATATTTTACATCAAAAATATTTATAAGTACTATAATCTTAATATACCTACTAGTAAAATAAGTATATTATATATATATAAGTATATTCATATATATTATTTGTATATAAAATATCATAAAATTAATATTTTTATTTCTAGGATATATTTCGTATGAACTGTAATTTTTTTGGTATAAATATTAAATAAATATTATCTCTTAATTTTTCATGAAATTAATTAAAACCATAACGGAGAAATTATTTTATTTATATGATATTTGATTAATAATTGGAAATATATAGGGAAAGGCTACTATCAGTGGATTTGATTCTAAAATGAGCTTTCTTTATTTTCCAGAAGATGTAGACACTACGCGTCAGTGGCGTAACTAGGGGGGGGGGGGCAGGGTCACATATGTCCTCGGGCGCCAAATTTAGGGGGGCACAAAATTAGGGAAGCCAATTTGGAACAAAAGAAGAATTAATATTTAAAGTTAAACTGTATTTTGTGTAAGTCAATAAATATTATTTATACGCTTATTAAAATCTGTTAAACCTGTTTCGTTATTCGTCATTAATATTCTTTAAAAAAAAATTAAATTAAATATATATATATATATATATATATAAGAAAGGGGGCGCTAATTCTCAGTTGCCCCCAGGCGCAAGAACCTCACGGTACGCCACTGCTACGCGTATTCTCTTTCCAATAAGTGTACTTTGTATTGTCAATAGATAGATAATTTAATTTTAAGTTGTTTCAAGTAGGCAGAAAGAAACTGTGACTGAATTTAATTAAAGTGATGAAATTTATGAAAGAAATATTGCAATGTTCGATCAATTGTACGTATTTTGTCACATTCACAAAAAAAAAAAAAAATTAACTTGCTGTAGACCTGTGGTTTCCAAACTGGAAGGCGCGCCTCCTTAGTACGGATAGTAGTACTTCACTAGAGGAGGCACCAAAATTTGTTCATAAAAACTTCATTTTGTCACCATAATATGTACAAATAAATAAAACGTTATATAGTAAAATTGCATTGTTTAAATTATTTCAAATACCTTGATTTCTCTAAGTTTTATAAGTTCAGAATCCATTTGTTGACAATATCGTATAAGACAATAAGTGACAACCATTAAAAAGAAATAATTGATAAAACTATTAAGCGTTAGTTCACTAAAACAGAAGTTTCAAAATGAAACTTTAATTCAATTTTGGATCAATCTTAGTACAGTCGTTTTATTTATTTTTTTTTTTTTTTGTAATATATTTTTTATTATTTAAAATTTGATAATCTATTAAAAAAAATAAAAGATGGAGAGACACAGAAATTTTGGAGAGACATAAAGATTAGAATTCACTGCCGAAAACAGAGGATTGACATGACGTACTAATTACCTTAAATGAGCCACTGTATATACGCGCCTTTTCACAACTACCTAGTTTTGTAGCAAGCAAATTAAAAGGATACATTTGAATAATAATAACCGAATGATTAAAAATCAACGAGAATATTTACATTATCCATGGATTTTAAATTTTCTTCATGGGGTCCATCGATAGCAAACTTTCCCAATTATAACGTTATATATATATATATATATATATATATATAATAAATATTTCATCAAATAATGAATTGGAGAAACACATATTAGAATAAAACTAATACGAATACATACTTAATTTTCATTAAAAATTCGTTAAATGAGGGTATGAACATATAATATCATTGAAATAAGGAAGGAATCTCTTTAAATTAAGTAATATTAAATAAATAAATTTAAAATATTTTTAAAATTAACATCTAAATCGTCTAAATCAAATATAATTTGCAATCTAATTTAAGCAATTATGTATCTTTTATATGTAGTATTCGAAAACTTAAAATAAACATTCTATTATATATTCTACTAGCTGCTCAGAGTATTTGGTTGAAAGTAGTAAAAGGTTTTCATCCATTTTGTTTCAATCAGTATATTACATAAAACATTCATTTCTTTTTGTGTTCTTATTTAAAATATATTTTAATTTAATCAGTAAATTAATTATATATATTATTATTGTATATGGTATATCTATCTATGTGGCTCAAAGATACTCAAAAGTTCTTGGCCGCAACAACCACATTTCTCCAAGTGTCCCTATCCTGAGCCCTTGTCCCATCTCTCTTACGTCCTTTCCTACGCGTCCTTGGTCTTCCAAGCGGACGTTTTCCAATCGGTCTCCGCACCAATATCTTTTTCCTCTCCCATTCTAGCCACGTCCCCCTAACTATTTCTGAAGATGCATAGAGGTCATGCAATTCCTCGTTATGCAGTCTCCGCCATTCCCCGGTGACTTCATCTTTCTTTGGTCAATAAATGCTGGGAAGAATCCTATTCTCAAATACTCTGAATCTACTCTCATCTCCCAAGGTCATAGACCATGCCTCCCACCCATATAATCCAACAGGCAAAATAATTGTTTTATATATTTTAATTTTGATTATATCGGTTAAGTAAGAAATTTCTTTTTTTTTGTTTCTATGACAGCAAAAAAGTAAACAAATTACATACATACTAACAAACACTCTCCTTTATATATTTAGATATAGATTAAGTGCAGATAAAAATATATTCAATAATTGTCAGTAAAAAAGATTAGAATTAAAAATTAATGATTATATATTATATTATTTTTTAATAAAATCCGTAACTAAATGGAATGGAGACTAAAGCTAACTAATGTAAAATATACGCAGAGTATAAAATTTATTTAATTTGTATTTCTATTTGATTGAAAGTACTTATTATTTAATTTCTTATCAAAGAACAAAAAATATATAATTTTTCATAGAATTCATCAGATATAATTACAAACGCAAATTCAACTAATTTCCTGGGCTTTATCAACATTTAACTAATAATTAATTTTATATAATTCCTAGTAAACAATTACTTATATCCTTTTCAAACTATATTTAGATAAATAATAAAATAAATAAATGATTTATAAAATAACGCAAAAATATGAAAATAAATATTATTTATTACATTAATAAGAAAAATATTAAATAGATTTAATTTATATATAATTAACATTATTCAATAAATAAATTTTAATTTAATCCATTTGATCTATTTAATGTCATGGAAAATGAAAAAACAAATATCCCCATTTTTTTCCAAGAGAGGGAGGATTAACATTTTAGAAACTTTCATCATTCATTAATGTCCATCCCATACTTTTGCTAATTATTTGTTTTACATATCAGAGAGAAGATCTTCGTTTTTGTCATATGGCAGCGAAGTGTGGGAGAGATTCTTTTCCCAGGGTGTTTAAGAAAACAGTCAATAGCGACAAATTTATCTAATAGGAAAAAGAAATGATGAAAAAAAAACAAATATTGTCTAAAGGTAGGTCTTTAGGTCTTCCTTATAAAGCGGTGTTTAAGTTTAACCTCATGTTTCATATGTTTACTATTACTCTGGAATAGAGAAGGTTGCGGCTTTTGTTTATATGCTGGGAATCTAAAAGAGAAATACCCTCTCAATTAAAATTCAAAAAGAAAAAAAAAAATCTTCAGTGAACAATAATTATCCTTAACCATATCTGATGGTTTCCAATACTCCATCAAATGAAAGCTTATCACAGGAATTAAGTTGAAGCAAAAATAATCTTAAAATAACCGTCTGATTTTTATCTATATTTTGAATATTTTCTAATCAGTATATATTTTTCTATATCTTGACATATTTTAATTTCTATATATTAATTAAATTATATTATATTAGAAAAATAATAATCTTTTATAAATATATAATATTAATTATTGTATAATTAAGAGGAGGTGTAGCAAAAATATGGGAACCTTGTTTTTTGACTTATTAAACTTAATAAAGAATAATTAAGCCTATTAGTAGTGGTTTCCAACCTTTCTGTACCGGCCCTCCCCTTATTTTAAAAAAAATTATTGCGCCCCCCTTAATTTTTGTAATAATCTAATTTCTTTTTTCAATAGTCGGGCACATTTCTGAAATAATATAACAACAGAGGTGAGCCATGGTTCAGAGAATTGCAAAATCATCTGACCTTTTTTTTAGAACCATATTGAAAGAAATTGAAAAATAAATCGAAAATGTTCAAGTTTGCCCGCACCATCGCGCCCTCCTTACAACAGTCTCGCGCCCCAGTGGTTGGAAAACGCTGCTATTAGTATTTAAAGCTATTTCAACAATTTAATTTATTATTAGTTTTTTTTTTACATTTTGGTAAATTGATCTGAGGGTTCGTTTTAACGCAGTGCTCACTCATGTCAAATTGTTTTGTAGCTCAGATCAATGCTTCTTGATCTATGATTGGATTAATTATTTTTTTTTTTTCATAATAATTTTTGATTACATGAAAAACTATTTAAGAAATATATATATATATATGTAATTATATATATATTTTAATTCAAATTATAATAATACATATTTCAAATTACCATATGGACAAAAGACAGAAGACATATCCATAAAAGGAGGAAGAATTAACCGATTTAATGCATTATAGACAGGAAATTATGAATATTGAAATACTTTCAATAACAATGGAATACAGCGATTATGGACACACTTTGAAAAACAAACAAACATGTACTAGGTCTATGAATATAAATTAATAAGATAAATATAATAAATATAAATACTCTTACAAAGACATATGTAAATACAGAATATTAGATTATTTACTAAAAGAAAAATAATAATAGTAAACTTTGATTTTCATAGTAAAATTTCAATTTTAATCTATTTACTCTATAATCTGAGAATAAGGAAATTCTGAATTAATTTTAGTTGAAGTTTGTTGTTTTTTTCAAATTTTTCTTGTTGACTTTAAATCTTATTGTATCGCGATTTCTATCTATTTTTAAGATTTTATATTTTAATATTAAGTCGTGGTCTGAACCACATAAAAAGGAAGTTAGGAATAAATAAACAAATAAATAAAAATTAATAATAATATTTAAATTTATTTTAGATGTGACTTCATTAAATATAGAGAATTAAATTTAAAAATGAAGATTTTTTTAAATAAAAAAGTAATTATAATATAATATTTAAATATAAAATCATAATATATATTCATTATGTTAAAAAAGTACTAGGAATTATAAATTAAATGAAAATTTTTTCCTCAATATTAAAATTAATCCTCAATCCTTCAAATTATCCTTATTAGAACCAATACATACACACTACAATCATTCTTCATTTTGAAATATAAAGAATCCAATTTTTGGTTTGTAATTCTATTTAAAACAGATTACTTCTAAATTTAAACACACAAAATATTTTATTAATTGCATTTCATAATAATTTAAAGAAAGCCCTTTAACTCAAAGTATTTATATATTATTCTTTTATTTAAATCTCTATTTAACAATTGAAATATTACAAAGTAAAGCATGTTGTCCTTTTCTGAAAACTCACAAAACATCAAAACACCCCCAAAGTACCTCTTAAAGATTTAATGTCTCAAAGGACGATTCCAATTTATTCACCTCATAAAGAATGGAACTACCACTTGCAGGGATGCATTCCCACTGGAATTCACTTTAGAATGCTCTTTTCTTCCAAAATACTATTAAATAACATCTACACCAATTTAATAAATTATATTCATTTTAAAATATTTTTTCATAAATATAGCTAAACAATTTTAAATGCTATAAGCCTTTTTAATTACTTTTACAGATGCAAATCAATAAAAAAATTAACTTTTTTTATTACTTTGCTTTTTAAATATTATCATACTTCTTAACTGATCTACCAGAGGAGCCACATGGAGAGTCGTTATACAGTTATAGAAGGATCTAGGCTGTTATATATATTTATGCATATAAATATACATATATATTAAAAAAATACTAAATTAAGTAGGCTTTCCAAGTCATAAATACAACAAATTGTAATGACTTTTTAATATTTTATCCAATTAATAATTAAATACTAAATAATACGATTAAATACATATTTTATAATTAAATATTAAACATTAAATAATAAATATACAATGAAATGAAATTAGAAAAAAAATAATTAATTAAAGTTATATCAACAATTAACACAAACTAGACTAACAAATTGCATTATGAAATCCTTAAGAATTTTTGTTTATTTGTTGTAATTTAATAAAAAAAAACTTTCAATCTGTGATAGGTAAATGATTATAAAGTAAAAAATATGTATTTATTCATATTATTTATTTTACCTATACTAGTAAAAATTTAATCTATTTGATTGTATTTCACGTAGGAGGGGTTTAGAGCTTGACAGATCTGTGTATGTCTTATTTACAGGTAAAATCATTTCAATTTTTTTTTTCTGAATTAAAATAAAATTCAATCAAAATTCAATAAAAAGTAGTGAGTATGAATATATAATTAATGTCGTAAAAATATTGAAGGGAAGGAGAACCTCTTAATCCTATATTGGATTTATAAATTAATTGGTTGCATAAAAAAGGGGCTGCGAGAGATTTAATTTTATATAAATTTTTCCTTAATTTTAATTGGATGCTTTCAAATGCTAAGCATTTCAATATGTGTTCCAAACCACTTTTAATAAAATTTTAATATGTTTCATATATACTGGTAAAAAATTTGTAATTCCAATTTATTATTTTTTGTTAAAATAAATTGGCAAAGGATGTAAATTCTAATTGATTAATTAATTTATAAAAAAAAAATATCTTATTTTCAGATTTGAATGACACTTTCTTTGAATTTTCTCTCATTTAGGGTATTATTCCTTTCAATTAGATACAGGTTATGAATAAATTCTTAAAAAGAATGCTAATTGCAACTTTATATGTTTCAATCATTGAATCGTGCACGACAAGCAATTGATTTCAATTGGAAAATATTCCGATGAGTGGATTTGATTTAATTGGAGGTTGTTGAAATTTATTTGCATTTATAATTAATGAATATTCTCCAATGTAATAATTCAAGTTGGTTTTTAATTTTTTAATGAGCTAAAGAAAATAGTAATTAACAAATATGGTACAAATATATTTTGTTTAAAAAAACATCTGGTCATAATTTTTAAAATTTTAACCGTTTTTAACTAACTTTATATATATACTAGCTTCTCAGAGTGTCAAAGGCTGAACCCACGATGTAATACATAGTAATTTGTTGAAAGTCAGTATATTTTTTCTCTCATTTGGATCTTCCTTTTCACTCAAAATTGCAAATTGAACTATTTTTCAAAATATAAATTTAAATATAAAAAATATTACTTAATTGTTTTAGAAAATATTAATCAATTAGGAGTAATATTCAATTTAATTTACTTTTAATATTATAGAATATTAGAATTTAAATATTATAAACATTCTTTGTATGAAAATTTCTAGAATTATTATTTTTATATTGAAGGTAAACTTCTTAACTGAGCCACTAGAGGCGCCATAAGGAACGTTGATTATTTGGGTCAGTTTTGTGCTCATAACTTTAGAACGGATCAACTTTTTTTAAATTTTCAACCTTATACCTTATCCTTGGGTCATTACGGTTCTAATGATATCCGAACCATTAAGACCCATGAAGCTGTTTAGAAGGAGTTTAGGATTGCGTAGCCGTTTAATTATATAGATATATATAAATATATGTTAAAATTAAAAAAAAAACAATATATTTCTTTTAAATAAATATACAAAAATAAATAAGATAATTATAACTCACCACATTAACGAAATCCTGAAATGTAATGGCGCTTGTGGTCCTTTCATTGGCTCGTTCTCGTAAAATTTCTCGTTTATGTTGGTCCACTTCAGCCTGGAATTCGGGTTGCTCGAGAACCTCAAGAAAATCCTCCCAAGGAATTTCGCCAAACCCCTCAGGATCATACTGCAATAAAATATTTTTTGTTGAAATTACATGTAAATTAATTAAAATTAAATTTAAAATATATTTGTTTTTCATTGATTGATTTGTTTTATCATTAAGTATATTGTAATATATATAATCAAATTCTGAAGTGAGGGATATTAGTGCTAAATTTATTTTAAATTCATTCCTTTCGATAAAAGTATTGAAAAAATATCGAATAATTAATATTATAATAATTAATAGTTCTCTGTTAATTCACTCCAACTATGAAAGATAACATATATACATATTTATATTTAAGGATTGAACTGATAACTCGCATTGAAACATTATATCTATTTGGTTCAACCTGAAACTTGATTTTATAACAATTTTCCATCTAGAAATAAATGAAAACCAAAACTAATAATTAAATAAAAAATTTAAAGGAAAGTTATCAAAAACACACGGTTTAATGTTTCAAAATAAATTTTTTATTCAACTTAATGATCATTTCGACAGTTATGTCACCATCAGAAAATTGTACTATACTATACTGTAATATATAAAATTTATCTTGATATATAAATCCATGTGTTTTGAATAACTTTCCTTTAAACTTTGAATTTTATTTTTAATTTTCATTTCCATTAATAGATTGATAATTTTTATAAAAGAAATTTTTTCAGGTTGAATATCCAAATATATATACGAGGGTGGTCTGAAAAGTTTCCGACATGGCCAAGAAAAACGATGTTTTTCAATTTGCTATATTTTTCAACATAATCTCCATCAACACTGATACATTTCTCATAACGGTGTTCTAATTAATTTAATTAATTAATAAATTATTTAATTAATTAATAAATTATTTAATTAATTAATAAATTATTTAATTAATTAATAAATTATTTAATTAATTAATAAATTATTTAATTAATTAATTAAATTTGATTTAATTGAATTTAAGTCTCATCAACAGTTATGAATCGACGCAAAAATTCGTTTGGATTACGCCTACAGCGCCAAATTGTCGTTAGAAATGGTTTTTCGAAGCAATTTTTGGTCTAACGTTAAATGCGGCACCCACGTTGCACACAGCTTTCCATATTCAAATGGTTTTGCAAAATATTTCGCACACTTTTCAGACCACCCTCGTACATAATTAAATTACTAATTATTAAATTAAATCTAATTCATAACATATTCATTATATTTTTATAACAATAGATTAAGTATTAAGTTGTTCGGAAAGTAACCATAAGATTTAATTGTATTTTTTCGAACTCAACTTCACACTTAAGTCACATAATCATTAAATATAAGAGCTTATATAGCAAGGGATGTGTGTGAAAAAGTTCAATTGAATCTACGTTGTAGTTTTTGGTTGATGCCCTTTTAAATATCGAAAACAAAAGACAGCTTTTACGTCTTATATTATTTTTTTACTATAGAAAAGTTAAAAGTACTGTTAAAGCCAGAAAGAACTTAACCAATGCTTCTGAAGATGATGTTTTGACAATACGCCAGTGCCAGAACTGATTTGAAAAATTTCAATCCGGAAATTTTGTTGACGAAGAAGATACGTCTAGTAATAGAAGATCAGATGAATAAGACAAAGACACAATAAAAGCATTAATTGATTTTTTTAGACGATAAAACCTTTACTTCAAATGATGAGGTCAAAAGTCACCTGGTTTAGTTTTTTGCCAGCAAATATCTATTCATTATATGAAAATTGTCTTTCATTTTCACAAAATAAAACGAAATTTCTTTCCAAATAACCTAATATATATATTATTATAAATAATTTTTAAATAAAATAAATAAATGATAAGTGTAGTTCATTTTTTCATTATTCTCTTGGTGAAATGTAAATAAGCACGTGAAATTAAATCCAAACACGATTCCTTTGATAAATAATAAGAAGGACATGCATATGTACACGAATATACTAATTGTCTTAACTAACCTAATAATTAGTTCATTAGAGATTGATTAAAATAATTATTGCTGGATTAAGTAGTTCAAGTTTCAAGTCAAGATCAATTGATCCAAAGCAGGTGCCCAGCAATTTAGAAATTAACTATTCAATGTGTCACACCCACCCATCAAAATACCTTTAATTTAATTCGTTTTTATATATATTTAGTTAATCAAAAGAGATAATATACGCATAATATAATATTTAAATTTAATTTGTTTCGCAATTTTTTCACCTATTAGTTAATTGTTTGTTAATACTAAATGGCCTGTATAAGTGCTAGCATTAAAATGCGGCTATTAAAATATAATGAAAGCATTAAATGAATTTGTTATTCCACAAAGTAAAGAAAATCGTTAAATAGAAGTAATTAAAAAGCATTTTAAAAAAATTAAATGAATACGAAACTGTACTAATGATGAACGAGTGTTCAATAAAATTTTCAAAAAAAATTTGCAATCTGATCTGATTTTAGGTACAAAACAGTTTTATAAAAATTATAATTATTTATCCTTTAGAACAGGGATGATCAACCCGCGGGCCGCATGAGGGGCGCCGAATATATTTTTGCGGCCCGTCAAGTATAATAGTACAATATCATTTTATTAGTATCCTAAACATTTTCGGGCCATTTGATTATTATTAAGTCAAATATAAATTATAATAATCGCTGCACAATGAAAAAGATATGTTGATATTATGTGAATTTTTCATTAAATATTTAATTTTATTAAGGTTTGATAATTTATTAAGTTGTACAAGAAATGAGGAACTTTCGTTTGGCCTTTTGATAAAAAAGGTTGCTCACCCCTGCTTTAGAAAGATGATTTGTGAAAATTTTATTAAAAACACTAACTAATAACAAATAAATATACTAATATATAATAACATTAATATTAATTTAACTATAGAAAAGTAAAACATGAATGTAAATAAAAATGAATGAAAATAAAAAGTTTTTAAATTAACATAGTTTATTTTTGAGACGAATTTAATTTAATTTTTTTTTTATTATTTTTAAAAAGTAGTCGATATGGAATTTATATAATTATAATATACAATACATAATTCATTAAAGATAATTGACTGTTATACGCATAAACGTTTCTTAATAGATATATAATAAAAAGTTTTAATTAATAATTAATGAATAGTTGTCGAAATCTACATATTTTTTATATTAAGTAATTGTAATATTTTAATTGTTTTAAACTCTTCAAAAGTTAATTTAAATAATACAATTTTTGATATTTATATTAAAAAAATTAATTATTTTTATTTTAGTTTTCCTCTACATACCTACCATGAATAATGCACATCATTGATGTTGTATTGATAAACCAACAGATAAACAATTATATAAGTAAATTAAATAATACTAAAGATAAACAGGGAGAGAGAGAGTAGCATCTTAATGTTATACATTTATGAAGGCAACTACTTTTCTATAAAAAAATATTTTAAACAATCTTATCGCTTTTTTTTAATTTTTTCTTTACTTAATAAAAGAAATTCACAATAAAAATATTATTTTCTAATTCATAGAAAATATGTATAATATTATTATTTACTGTTATTTAAATATTCGTGCTTATCATATTTTATCAGTGAGAGAGATTAGCCCGAAAATTATATTATTATATATATATATATATAATTATATATTATTAATAGAAATTCCTAAAGATTCTAGTTATAATATATCATTTATATTAAATACTCGTATAATGTTAAATTATCTATTTTAAGAGATATTTTTTTTAAATAAAGTGAACATTTCGAAATTCTGCTTTGTACTTGTCATTTAAATACTCTATTTGAAATTTCACCAACTTTTTTAATGTTTAAACCACTCCAAATAAAAAAATTCTTATAAATTAGATAACATAGAATTAAATAATCTTTAATTACGGTGACCAGATATGACCAACAGCAATGGGGGACAATATTATAAAAATATACTTTTTACTTATTTGAAAAAAAAAAAAATTTTAATTTTTTATATTTTAAATTTTATTGTGATCATAAAAAAATAATTAAAGAAAAAAAGAGAGGTTACCTATCCGCATTGTAACTATTACAATTTTTACTTTAAATAATGTCTGACAAAAATTATCATTAATAAATAAGATGGTATATCTAATTATAATCAAGATAAATAAATTAATTTATTTGCGCTAATAATTTTATAAATTTCAACATCAAATTATAGATAGCACTTCATGTATGTGCTGCCACCTTTTGTGCTGTATTAGAACTTGAGAAATCCGCTTTTGCTTAAAATTATTGATTTTTATTTGAATTATTTTTATTTAAAATTCATAATAGCATATATATAATAATTATTTAATTGTAAAATTAATGAATTTTGAAAGAAATTAAAGGTTTAACTTATTTAATTATTTAAATAAAACAAAATCAGCTCATTTTCTTTGAGATGGATTATTTTTACATATTTAGACGCTTCTGCAATCTAACGGTACTTTAGGAAACTAAACAGATTTCTAAATTCAAATTTTTAAAAATTATTTTTATAACTATTTTAAAATAATTTTAGTAGATTATTTATTTTTAAATTTATTTCATTAAAACTTTAAAGATATACAACAAATTATTAAAATATTTTATATATATGAAAACTTCTTAATTAACAACAAAAAAAATAATATTTAATACTGTCAATAAAAAATTTCAAACATGACAAAATTCTTTACATAAAAAAGTAAATATAAAAATATTTTTATAAATTTTTTATCATACAAAGTTAAAGAAAATACAAAGATGAGTTGTTATTATTAATTATCTTATATTTTAATTTATCAAATGATTTTGAAAAAATTGTTAAAACAATTAGTATTTTAATTTTTCTAAAATATTTAAAAACTTTCACAGAAATAGATGAAAAATTGAAATAAAATAAAATACTTTAACAAATAACACAGTTTGTACTCAGCCTCAGAATAACCAAAATACATAACTATAAACGAGTGTGAGGCTATTTTATCTATTCAGTTTTAATGTAATAATTAAAAAAATATGAATTTCAATTTTTTTCATTATTCAAATTATATAATGTTTCCGTAAGAAAAAAGAAATGTAATATTTTTCGTTTTCAAATATTCTACTCTATTGTTTGAGATATTGATAAAATCTATAGAGTATGTCTAACTAGGAGTTATTTCTTAATAATTTTCACTGGTAAGACTTATATATAATAATCACCACCACTGTTATGCACTTTTTCCATCATTCTTGCATCTTCTTAATTCCCTTGGCAAAGAATTCTTTCAATTTACCCCGAAAACACTTTTGCATCGCTTTCTTAACTTCCTCAGGAAAAATTGTTAGCAAATATATTTCCACGTAGGGCGTATTTGAGTGATCCAAATAGGTCAAATGTAGTCAGGATGAGGTAAGACCCAACCCAATTTTTGAAGCTTATCACGGGCCATCTTAGGTAGCTACAAGAAAGATGGGACAGCATAAATGTGGTGATGATGAAAATTAGCCTGAATTTTGTAAGAATCAAATAAACTGTTTTTGGACTATAGCAATTTGTTTCTTGACTTAGTGAATTTTCCTCATGTGAATATATATATATATATATATATATATATATATATATATATTGGTAATTAAATTAAACATTCAAACACTCTTTAATTTATAGTATTTTATTTAAGTATTTGAAAAGAGTAGGTACAGTAAATTTTAAATAATTCCCCTGTACCAAATTTCATTATTATAGCTCAAACCGTTTTTGCGTAATCTTGTCTACATACACACACACAAAAACACACACACACAGAAACATTTTTCTGGTGAGATAGTAATAAAGAAAATATTCAGTTAGCCTTTCCTAATGTCAATTTTCAATTTTAAGGCTGTTTCTTAGATTAATTAGTTTCTTAGATTAATAGTTATTAACTGTACTAGAGAAAGATCATTTTTAACATATAAAAACATCATAACTAATAAACATAACATCATAAATGAACTAAAAAGTACTATGAGACAAAAGATCTTAATTAAGAATTTTATACATAGAAAATGAGATATTAAGAAAAATAAATTTTAATGAGTCTGAAAATTTCTTTGGTGAAAAAAAGATAAAATTAAATCTATTATTTTGTTTCAATAAAGTTCAATTAAGTTTATTTAGAGAAGTTAATATATCTGCGTTAAATTTGGTTTAATATTTTGAATAAATTTAATTTGATAGGAAATATGGTAATTTTAAATTGCATATTTCCGCCATAACACATTTTTATAAAGGTTATTTGAATAATGCATAAATTTATCATTGATCATACTAATAATTATATTAAATTTAATGAAAAATCGTTAGAGGTTTCTATTATTTAGAATTTCATTTCAAATAATGTATTATAATTATATTATAAATTATACTAACCACAACATTGAGCATATAAATCATTATTGTCCATCAAGTGAATTATAAAACTAAACATGGATCATAGAAGAACCTTTCAAATGAAATAGCATAGTGCCTCTCTTCACCTAAATTCAACAATAATATTTAATTATTTAATTCAGTTATATTGTTTTTCAGGAACGATTTTTTTACCGACCGAGATTTTTACATATCTCCACGAATCAAGCATTTTCTTAACAGAAAAAAGTATTTTTAGCATCATGTCTGTCCGTCCGTCCGTATAGATGTGTACAGCTTGAACGGCTCAACGGATTTTGATAAAATTTGGTATATTTACTTAATGCATCAGTATGATGAAATGATCAACTTTTGGTGTATATCCGGAAACCGGAAGGGATGGGTTATTTTCACACCAAATTTCATATTAATTTGAAATTATATGACGTCACCCAGCCCTTCATGACGTCACAGTCAGCGCCTCCTTATCTATATATATAAAGGAGAGTGTTTGTTTGTATGTATGTAATTTGTTTACTTTTTTGCTGTCAAAAAAAAAGAAATTTCTTACTTAACCGACACTTGGTAATTTAGAATTGTAAACAAAAACAATTTAACATCAAAAAAAAATTTCTCACTTATTTATATAGATATATTAGGAGATATCATTGCGGGTTCAGGCCAAATCGATCAACTTTAATTAAGTTATTTTCATTATGATAGATATTAGAATTCAATATTTCTGTTCGCTAATTATTTGTAGACTTTAGTAAAACATACGCATGACTCAATAGATCCGGATAAACTTTTTCAAATTTTGATCTTCAAATTTGTCTTGAAGGTAGTAAAGAAAGAATAAGATGCGGAAATCAATTGTAAAATATTAGGTTACCCAGAAGACTTAAATATAATAGGAGATTCGGCAATTGCAATTACAGATAGCGAGGAAAGATTAATCGAGGTTTGAAATTGATAGTGATAAGAGTAATTGCAGGACCTCTATGCATCTTCAAAAATAGTTAAGTTTATAAAAGAGAAAAATCTGCGATAGGCAGGGCACGTGGCTAGAATGGGAAAGGAAAAAGATATTGGTGGGGAGACCGATTGGAAAACGTCCGCTTGGAAGACCAAGGACGCGTAGGAAGGGACGTAAGAGAGATGGGACAAGGGCTCAGGATAGGGACACTTGGAGAAATGTGGTTGTTGCGGCCAAGAACTTTCGAGTATCTTTGAGCCACATAGATAGATAGATATAACATATACAATAATAATATATATACTTAATTTACTGATTAAATTAAAATATATTTTAAATAAGAACACAAAAAGCAATGAATATTTTATGTAATATACTGATTGAAACAAAATGGATGAAAACCTTTTACTACTTTCAATCAAATACTATGTACCACTCGGAGGTACAGGGGGCGGGGCCCCCGTCTAGGTGTGAAGACCGCCGAAGGCACTCTGAGCAGCTAGTACATTATAAATAAAATAAAATTAAAAATATTTATGTTATATCCATATCTGTTTTTATTGCATTAATAGATATATTTAAATTGTTTGAAATTGTTTCTTTAGCTGGAAATTGATTTATTTCAAACCGTCGGTCGGTTCTGTGCCTGGTCACAGGTCAACTTATTTTAGTGAAAAATTCTATTTAAACGTTTTGAAAAGTAAATTAAAAGAAGATTCATTGATGAATTATAAAATTCATTTTTATTCTCACTTCATTTATTTTTTTAATAAACTTCTAGATGTCAAAAATTAATTAAATATTAAATTAATAGTATAATTTATGATATGAAAATATAATTTCATAAATTATGCTATAAAAAAAAATAAAGAATCAGAATTTATTTTAATGCAAATTATCGTCATTATAAAGTATATATTTTGTTTATATAATTTTGAACGTTTGGAAATAATAATGTATTTGAAGACCTATAATCGTATATCATGGGTAAAACAAAGAATTTAACCAAAACTATTAAATGTTAAGTAGACTTTTCAAATTTAATTGAAAATTCTTTTAGAATTTTATGATGAAAGAAGAATGGTCTATAAATTGGTCAGTCCGATAGTAAAAAGGATGCGTTGATAGTAGATTTTATTAGCTTTAACGACAATTCGAGTCACCCAAAGCTATGAGGATTTAGGTCACGTTGCCCTTCCCTCCAAATAGGACTGATTGAACGGCTTCCAAATAGAAATGACCTTTCTTCTTTTTTTTTCTTTATAAAATATTCAATATCCTTTACAGATAAATGAAGAGATAAGTATTATTTATTTATTTATTTTGATAACATTGAAACTATAACTAAAACATCAAAATTAATAATTAATATATAATTAATATATGTATATATTTATGGATTATGAATAATAAATTTTAATTATAATAGGAATAAATTTTATTTTATAAATGTCAAAAAATTCGTAATTGATCAAGAAAATTGTTATCAATTAGTAAAAATAAACTATTAAATTTTTTCACGATTTTAATTTTTTAAATTTATTCAGAAATGTTAATATACATCATTTAGAGTTCATAGAATGTACCTCTGTATTGTCTGAAATTTAAATCATTTGACCTTAAATGAATTGTCAATTCAAATTAATAAAAAGAAACAATTTACAAAAACAACAAAAATGGGACTCGTTGCAATATTATTTGATCTGTTTCGGTAACCAGTTAGTTTTTTTTTAATTTTAATTTTGGGCCCATTTTAGCCAGTATTTGCATTTAATTGAAATGTATTATTAATTTTTAAACCTAATTGATCCCTCAGCGCACCAGAACATGCGATGATTATTTGTCGCTTTTAAAAAATTAGGCTATTATAAATAAAAAATTTATAAAGACAAAAATTGATAATTTCACAATGTAAATGAGTATATCTTTATGCGTATTTTTAATGATATTAAATAATAATAATATTTAATCAAGTTAAAAAATTATAATAATAGATAATTAATCTTATTGAGCCACCACCATAATCATAATCAATAGGGAAATGGTTTATGTATAGGGCAATTTGTTATATTTCATTAGAGAGGGAAGGGGAAGAGAATGTAAAATATTTTCGGTTATTAAAATAAATCCGGGCAAGATTATGGGGATTCACAAGAGAGCGTAGACAAGCATAGAATCCTAGAAATTCATTGACGGCACCGACTGGCGTTGGTCCAAAGGCATGAGACGACGCTTTTCACCCACCATATGCCAAAAAAGTTATAGACTAATTTAGCAATTAACTTTCCATCTTATGGCGCACATTCAAATGAAGGATTCATTTATCATATTAAAATTCCTTTCCATACCATACACATAATTTCGACGTGTGATAAGAACTTGGAGCAATTCAAGACAATGGAATTTTCAAAGAAAATCATATTTTTCTATGAAATAGTATATAAACTGATTTATAGATTCAATAATTTAAATATTAATTAAATAAAAAATTAATATATATGTGTTTTAAATTTTTCATACTAAAACATAGGATTATTCGCAGCATTTATGGGCCAAAGAAAGATGAGGTCACCAGGGAATGGCGGAGACTGCAGGACCACTATGCATCTCCAGATATAGTTAGAATTATCAAATCGAGAAGCTGAGATGGGCAGGGCACGTGGCTAGAATGGGAGAGGAAAGAATGGCGAAAAATATATTGGTGGGGAGACCGAGTGGGAAACGTCCGCTTGAAAGACCAAGGACGCAGTGGGTGGATAATGTGGGAAGGGACATAAAAGAGAGATGGGAGAGGGTAGGGTTTTGGCTTAGAATAAGGATACTTGGAGAAGTATGGATGCTGCGACCAAGAACTTTCGAGCTCCGTATAGCCACAGAGATATATAGAATGGAAAATAAATGGCATAAGGATATTTCGAAATTTGGGATAAATAAAAATTTTCGAAACAGTTTTTTACCTATTATTCAAATTTAAGTTGGAATTTATAAGTAATTTTTTTTTACTTTCAAGAAACATATAAATAATACATTTTTATTCTATGAGAATAAAATGAAGAGTTGATATAATTTGTTTATTATTCAGATTCATGTTCATAATACATATTTTAAATTTTTTAAATTAAACTTTAATTAATTAAGAGGTATGTTAAATTTTTTTTTAAAGAGTATCTGCTATTATAAAAAGAATACATTAGTTGAAGAATCCTATATTTATGTCATTATCAATTTTTTTTGCTAACATTTAAAAATACATGAAGGAGATAATATAAGGATGCGGAAAGACTTTCTCAGCAAATATACCATACAAGGAGGTATTTGTGTCATTTAAAGGGTGGATACTTATTGAGCGAGACAACTTTTGTTTTTGGAGCGCCCTTCGCATTTAAAGAGGGTTTTGAGACAAATCATTTCACTTGTCCAATACGTTTTATTAAAATTGATTTCAAAAGCTAAGAGGACTATAAATAGCAGAAAAATATATTGAAAGTGAATTATTTAATAAAAACGTGAAATATTATTTTAATTTAATATTAATTTGCATATCATTAAAAGTAAATATGTGTCATTCCTGATTTGTTTCTATTATTATTAAATCTTTTCTATTATACTATAAAAGATTATATTCTTATTATATTTGTATATTTTGGAAATATTTTATCCTGCTAAGGATTTTTTTAAAATTCACACATGAGATAAGGTTTTATAAAGAAAAATTTCAACCTCTTGAAAAATCATATTTGTTATTTTTTTTTTAGTAAAATATAGTAATTTTAAATGACG
The DNA here is from genome assembly GCA_963082975.1 of Labia minor. Lineage (NCBI taxonomy): Eukaryota > Metazoa > Arthropoda > Insecta > Dermaptera > Spongiphoridae > Labia > Labia minor. The sequence continues at coordinate 35,301,881 of OY720345.1, forward strand.
TTAGCAACGATAAAAGGCATATTGAAATTAGCCTCCAGTCACATTCTTCTTTAGTTAATTCATTATTTAGTTCGTTTTTTATTTAATTTATTTTATAATATTTTAGAATCAATTTATGAAATATATTATTCATTCCCTCATCCAAAAAAATATTCATGAAGTTGGCAACATATTAATACATATGAACAATTATAAATGGAGAAACTTTAAATACTATTCATTGAATGAGCAGCGGGGAGCTTTTAATAAATTCTTATAAAATGTTTTATACTAAAAATTTCTTAGGTTTTGAAGTAACAAAGTCTGGCAAACGTTGTAAATATATAAATATTATCTTGCTGTCTTTCTGATCTTAAAAATTGTTAACATATTATTTATGATAAAGATAATTTCTTTTTTTAATTGTTATTCATTTAAAATGATTATTAAAGAATATCTTAGTTCAAATAATAAATTGAATAAATTTGATCTAATAATATTAAATTATATTGACTATCTATCTATCTATCTCTCTTTCTTTCATTTCCCATTCTATCCACGTACCCTGCCCATCGCAGCCTTCTCGATTTTAACTCTAACTATTTCTGGAGATGCATAGAGGTCAGTTAAATTATATTATATTAATTAAAATGAGGACTTTTATAAATAATATAAATAATGTATATTATTTTTAAATAATTTTGTTTATGAATTAATATTAATAATTTCGAAATGCATGGATAAATGGATAGGTTTTCTGAAGCGAGATAAGAGACTCGAATGAACAGTGTGAAGCATTTAATAAAGACTTATAATAATGTTTTATACCAAAATTAAAAAAAAAGAAATTGATTGATATCTTTTATGTATAAATGAGAATGTATAAACAGAAGTGAGATTATAAGATAAGAATAGTAGTAGATAATCGTAGTAAAGGAGGATATTCATTATAAACTCCCCATCCAATTTATTAATATTCCCAATCAAATTGGTAACAGTTCATAAGGAATATTTTTTAAAGTACTGAGTGACGTCTCGGTGAAATAGGTACATCAATAGCGAATTCCAAAAAAATAATATTTTATAATTTTCTTAAAGTCTACACAATTAATCTACTAATCAACTCTACACTATTAATCCACTATTTTTTTAATCCTTATTTAATTAATTACTATTTCTTTGCATCTTTCAGAATATGCAATTATATTTATTTTTATATTATTTGTTTATTATGAATTTATTTATCTTTTATGACTATTATTATCTTTATTATTCATCCTATAAATATGTAACCTTTGCAATAACTCTTAATTTGATGACTTAATGGGGTAGAATCACAAATAAAATGTTTTTTATGAAACAAAACTAATAAAATGGTTGACTATATCACAGGGGGACATTGCTTTTAGGTAATACCTTCCCAGTTGTGTTTTCATGAGAAGAAAGGATTGCCAATTTTTACTTCAACTCATTCCATGTAAATTTATATATCCAAAATGTCTCCAACTCGAACGCAAAAAAAAATGCAGATATCCGCTCTGAATCCCCTCTTTCTCTTCATATAGTCCTATCGCCATGACCAGGTTTTTTTTGATAAAATATATACAATACATAGATGTTAAAAATTATATATGTCTTTTAATCGAATATTAAATAACAAGGCAAGATATCAGACCGATCAATATTTTATTTATCAGGATTTTCTATGAAAAGTTCTCTGGCAACGTGTTTGTTCACTTTTTTCTTTGTTTAAGAACCTATTGAAAGTCATTCTAAAGTTATACTTTATAATAACTTTAAAAATAATAAAAAACTAATTATCATTGTTAAATATTGGTTCTTAATATCATATTATAATAATGTAATAAAAATAGGACTTAAGAGTATTTAATATATCTAATATAATCTATATGATAAATGATAAGCTAATTGAAAGTGTAAAACAATTTTAATAAATAAATAATGCAATATAAATAATAATATTTAAATAAAAGACAAAAAAAAAATACAAATTTAATATATATGGTTTTTAGGACTGGGAAAGAGTTTGTGGTATTTTTTTAATAAAACTCAATTCTAAATCTAGAGTTAACATATTGTATTTTTTAAACCAAATATGCTCATTTTCAACTACATTTTTACGCCACTTGTCGAGTAAGTATTATTTCTGGTTAAAACTGAATCGAGAAATTTTCACTTGTGTTTTTAGAAATGCGCCTAATTTCATTGAGCAAGTTCTGAAGGGATCGACGATATAAGTAATAGTGCTATGTCTGGATTATAAGGTGGATGCATTAAATTTGATTGACAAACCTCATGCAATTTTTAAAAGATCATTAAATTATTATTTCGTCGGTAGTGTTGGCATGATGGAAGATAACCTTAAATAGAGACGCTTTGACCTCAAATCAAGCTGAATGCCTTGATTATTAAATTCGAGTCGTTTTCTTTCAATAGCCTTGCGTAATCTCTCTCGTTATTCACAGTAGAGTTGAAAATTAATCGTCTTGAATTATTGATAAGTTACGAAATATTGTTAAATTATAGCTATTTTATTGAAAATTATTTAATTTATTTTAATTTTTTTAAATTTTTCTACAAGGGTGTAGAATTTGTAATTCAGCATATTGGACATTTTAAGTTTGCTTAAGGTCACATATATTTGTAAGTTTATCTGGTTGATCAATTAATGATTTTTTCAAATAAACCACCTTTAAGAGCAAACGAATAGCTTTTGAATTAAAAACAAATTTAATCAAAAAAATTATAAATAAATTTAATTTTTATTAAAAATTTTGATATTTTTGATTAACAATTATTATTAAATATAAAATAATTACTATATTATATGATCACTATTTACTTGTATTACCAATAAATTAAAGTACTTTAGAGTGTATTAAATAAAATATTCATAATTATTTTAGTAGAGGAATATCTATTTAAATTAATATAAATTCAGCTGTATTATCCACTAAAAAACTAGATTATTAAAAAATTAATTGAATTTTCAATTAGATACAAAATATCAGCTAAATTATTTATTAAATTATTCAATTAATTTGATATTATTTTTAGTTTCAGAATAATAAGAAATTTCTTAGAAATAAAAACCAAAAAATAGATAAATAGAAAAACAAAATAAACTCAAAACAATGAACACAAACAAATCATTAATATATAATATCTATATATGCTAAATTTTGAAATTCATTGAATAGTATTGACTTGAAATTCGATGTCGTTTTACCTTGTCAAAGAGCTGACGCCATTTCTGGAACAGAAAAGAAAAAAAAACACATTGGATTAGAATTATTGAAAAATGAGTTGACATTGAAGAAAGATCCATAAATCATCACAGAATTCTGTTTTGGTATTCTCATTTGAATTCTACATATAGATGGGATGTTTATTCGATTACAACCAACCAACACCCCCACTACTCAACCAATCACTCATTGCATTCAGCCTCAACTACGTATCCGATTTTTCCATTTTCTATTCAAACACGAAAAAGCCCTACAATCTTTCTACAAGTTTATCAATTTGTTTTGCTTCAACCCATAAATAATATGATCAATAAAAATAATAACAAAAAAAAAGAAAATCATAGTAATCTTTCATAAAAATAAATACTTATCTATTTCTTTCTAATTCTCATATTTTAGAAATAAATCACATAATATATATTATTTTTACTTATCATTTCTAAATTAATTATGTTTACTAGTCGTTGTGATTATTATATTTTATTAGATACGAAAAATGAAAAAGTAACTTGTTAATTTTTTTATTTGAATAGTATTCTTATATTTCCGTAATTTTCAATTTGATGGACTATCAAACAACAATCTTCAAATAAATGGAGGGGTGAACTTAAAATAGTATTATTCTCAATAGATAATGTATGAAGTATATTTTTTTATTTTTTTTTTCTAATTAAGAATTCAATTAACAATATTGATTTATTCAAGTGCTTCTAATAAAACAAAAATAATAGTAAAAGTTTGATAAATTAACTTATATTGAAAGTTGCAAAAGGGCTGTTAATGGAAAAGTTCCTTTAGAATATTTAATTCTTCATGTCGTAATTTCATGTTGTTAAAATTAACAGCCATTAAAATATTAGAATTCTATTAATATTATATAATATTCTATTTAGTTCGTTTCTCGCCTCGCGTCCTCTTTGTCCAGTATAATTTTGTTATTCAAATTAATTTTTAACAAAATATCACATGAATTTTATTTAAAAATGAAAAAATCAAAAATATTATTATTAAAAAAATTTAATGTAATATTAACATTTATTTTAAATGTAATATTTGTATATTATTGATACTATTTATATAGATAGATTTAATATTATATTTAAAATCAAATATAAGTAGATTGTATTTCTAAAATTTCAACGGAATTTAAAGGAATATTTTTCGAATAAAAACTTATTTTTTTTTTTAAATAGTTTATAAAGATTCAATCATCATTCAAACATTTCATGAATAATAAAATAAATAAATAAATACTTTTAAGGATATTTCTAATGATAAATAGTTTATTTTTTTTAAATATTTTAGATTTTTCATATTCGAAATCAGTGGTTCCCAAACTTATTTGGCCAAGCGCCCCCTTTCCAGAAAAAAATTTACTCAGCGCCCCCTTGGAAATTACCTTTTTCTAATTTTAATAACAATTAAACAGAAAGATAAATGTAACTATTTGCAAAATATTATAAATAAAGGTGTAAATTAGAAACATTGAATTTATGTATCTATTTATTGATCTCAGAATAGAAAAGTAATAAGTAATATACAAGTAATTTTCCCTAAATGCACCTATGGCCATCACAGCGCTCCAGCGCCCACTTTGGGAATCACTGTTCTAAATGGTCACATTTTCATTAAGATGGAGCTGAAATCTTCATTATTCAAGAATGGATTTAATTAATTAATTTATTTTATTTTTAAATGTTATACCGTTTTATCACAACAAAATTTCAATGATTTCTCATAAGAGTTGTTTTTTTTTTGTTAGTGTTTGTCTATTTATGTTTTGTTTTTTACGAGTAAACTCTCCTCATGATCTGTTTGTAAATTTGTTTATTTTTTTTTCTCTCTTACTCAAAGTAATAGAAAAGAATTGGTGGTTCACCATCCACAAAGAGCTCTTTTTCTGAGTGTTAAGTATTTTTGTTGGTGGGTGTTTTTTTTTTTTTTTTGTTCTTTTATTTACTAAGTTTAGTGGTGACACCATTGTTTTTATATGTAGAACACTTAGCACGAGAGAACTCTAAAATAATATTATTAAAATTATTTTACTCTCTCTACTTTTATTCGTTAGTTGGAAAATAATGTCTAGATTTATAAAATAACCAAATATTAATATTAAATAAGGATTGAGATTGAAATGAAAACGCTAAAAAGTTAGAAAATATTTTATTAAAATGTAATAAAGATTTTTTCTTCATTTTAATTTTTGCTCAGATTCTTATGGTTGGAAATAATAAAAGAATAGAAGATGCATGATCAATTATTAATGCTCTTTGTGCCTGGAAGAAAAATGTAAATTAATTAAATATAGGCTAAGATGAAAAATCCAATCATATTGAAATTCAGAAAAAACAAAAAGAAATATTTTTATATTGTAAAGCGAGTTCATTGTATTTCTTTCAATTTTATTTTTTACAATTTTTCATAAAAAAATATATATATATAATTTTTATGTTCAGTATATACGTATAATACCATATTATGTGAATAATTCGTATTAACAAAATATGGTTAATTTTATGTTTTATACACACCAGTTGAAAAAAAGACATAATTTTTTACTCGACATAAAAACACTCTTTTATTTTCTTCTCTACCCATAGTATAAATCATTTCCAAAGCATTAAGAGCTCCGTATTTTTTTTCCCCAAGTTCATTATAATAATTTATTTCATTATGGAACCCGTCAGGTGCTTATGCTCAAACATTGATTAAAAGGATTTAGTTTAAAATAAACGAATATAAAATATTTTAAGCATCTATATTAAGAATTCACCCCATATTTTAAAAAAAAAACTTTTTTGTTAAAACAATTCCATAATTAAATGATAAATAAAATAATTGAAAAAATCAGTCCGTGCTTTATTCTTTCAGTAATGTTTAATATTAAAATATAAATTTAAAAATCATAATAAAAATAATCTTATTAAATAAGTTAAATAGATCCATCTTCTCATTATTATTATTATTATTATTCACACAACACACAACATATAAACAATTTCCTAAATCATTTTTTACCGACCGACGATAGTAAGGGAGGTATTGTTTTTACACCAAATTTCATATGTGGAGATTTTTACATATCTCCACGAATCACGCATTTTGTTAACAGAAAAAAGTATTTTTAGCATGATGTCTGTCCGTCCGTCTTTATAGATGTGTGTCATTTCGATAAAATTTGGTATATTTACTTACTGCATCAGTATGATGAATTGATCAACTTTTGGTGTATATCCGTAAACCGTAAGTGGTAGTATTACCGATCGACGATAGGAAGGGAAGGGTTATTTTCAAACCAAATTTCACACAAGGAGATTTTTTACATATCTCGAAGGATCATTCAATTTGTTCACAGAAAAAAGTATTTTTAGTATGATATTTGTCAGTCCTTCCGTCTGTTGATTGTGCGCCCATATCGCCGTGTATAGCTTGAATAAAATTTGGTATATTTACTTATTGCATCAGTAACATGAATTCATCAACATTATGGTGTATACCCGGGAACCGGAAGTGGCAGTTTACAAAGTATTAATTTTATATTAATTGTCCTAAAATATTTCACTTAAAATATAGTAGTAATTAATAATTGAGTAATTAAACTAAAAATAAAAACCAAGATAATATAATTTAGTCATTTTAATTCAAATTTTAAAAATTATTTTTTGTGTTGTTTGGAAATTAATTTATTTCAAATCGTCGGTCGGTTCTGTGCCTGGCCACAGCTCATTTTTTTTTATATAAAACTAATATATAAATAAAATAAAATAATATATAATTTTTATTATTTTTTCGATTAATTATAGAAAAATATTAGAATTTTTAGATTTTAATATGTGACTCTTTTTAATTCTTTATCGGAAGTTGAATATAATTTAGATTTGAAATATTTCATACTCATGAAATTTTTCAAATTCACACTAATAAAATATTGCCAAAAGCTATGTATAATGAATTATTAATATGAATATAGGTTATATATAATAAATTAATGTTTAATTTATTTATTGATGTCTGGAGTTCAATAGATTCATGTAAGGTAGTAACCGATTGAGGTGATTGTAAAAAGAACAGAAAAATTAGAGAAAAGATGAAGAGAAACTAATAAAAAATGAAATATCACTTCCTACTTTTTATTTATTCCTCAATTGTCTACTTGTCTATATATAATTAATAAAAAAATAATTTCTACTACCTGAAAACAATATTTTTATTGGAATTAAATAATTTTAACAAATAAAAATATTTTATGAACTTATTAAATCTTTATATAAATAAAATAAAATGTTTTTATTTCATTTTTTTATATTTATTATAAATGTTCAAATGACAGTTTAATATAAAAACTATTTATTGAAAAATTATATTTTATTATGAAAATTTAATATTATTAACTTTAATACATTTTAATCTATTGCTATAGTAGTATCTAATTTTATTTCAAATAACCCAAATAGAAGTTTTATTTCTTATAAAAAAATTATTTTATTTTTGTGAGTAGGTATCAAAAACAACTTATACAAACTACACTTAAACAATACTTAAATAATAATCAATAGATAAAGGAATGAAAATAGTCGGGCAGAAAGGAGGAAGTAAGGATAAAAAATAAAAATCTCTTATCTTCGATTGCATTAAAAAGTCAACTTTTTGGTCCCTGATTAGAACCTTCTTCAGGATTTGATGTTGTTATCTTTTGCTGTAGAAAGCGTCAATCGGATGATCTGTGAGGTCAATGAACAATCTTACTGTCCTAACAAAAATAATTAAACTACAATAAACTACAATAATATATAATTTTTATTATTTTTTCGATTAATTATAGAAAAGTATTAGAATTTTTAAATTTTAATAAGTGACTTTAAATAATTCAGAAGGCACTCATATAATAGATTTGTTATTATTTTGATTCAAAATATTAAAATATTTGAATTGAAAAACATGAAATTTTTATAATAACAAATAATGAAGATGATTTTTAAATGGAAAATACAATTACTGATTTTAAAATAAAAAGTATGATAGGTTCATTTAATTAATTCATTCATTAATTTATCACTTCATTGTTACATATAATCCACCTCGGTTACCCCTATTCACATCCTAAAATTAATGAGCGACAGGTAGGTCAAACCCAATATGCATTTAAAATTCAAAACTTAGAAATATTATTTACAATTATATTATCCAAACTTTATCATTACCAAATTCATACACAATGCAAATCACAATAATATATGTACAACAATACATAACCTCAAATTGTCATAAAATTATCTAAATAGTCACAATATGTCAGTAATCCATTTAAAATATATACATATATTATACACATATGTAAACAATTTGCAAACATATCACTGGATAATTAATAATTATATACTCTATATTAACATAATAATATATCTTTCTTTTCAATACAAATAGAAATACTCCTTTGTTATCAGTTTAGAATTTTAGATTTTCATTAATGGTTAAAACACTCTTTGGAGAAATATGTTATGGTAATTTTTAAAAATACAATATAAAATACAGTATGCAAACGTATCACACACACTCTCGACTATATTTAATTTTCTTATAAATACACCAACTTTTTTAAAATGTTATTTGAATTTTATTTTTTCTAAATTCACTTACATTTTATATTTATGCCTAAAAAATATAATACAGTAGAACCTCGATAACACAAACCTCGGTAACTTAAAAACCTCTATAACTTCAAAAAATAATATGTTCCCTTCCCATCAGAGCCCAAAACCTCAATAACTTAAAATACGCAACCTCTATAACTTAAATAAATAATCTCTGTATTGGCACTCAGAAGATTAAATCTTGAAGAAACAAGAATCAGGAGAAAGTCTTCAATGTAAAAGACGAAAAATTGCCGAATTCGCCAATTTAGAACAATTTTTGTTTACATGTTCGCTAATTCGCTGAAAATAAAAAATTTTAAAGCCAGCAATGGCTGGTTAGAGAATTTTAAGAAACGACATGATTTAGCCTTTAAAAAAATGTTATTAAACTATCCCTAAAATAGACCCTTGATAACTTAAAACCTCTATAACTTAAAATATTATGTGTTTCCCTTGAACTTTAACTTATCTCCCCCAAAAAAATTAATCATTAATTTTAAATGTGTTTTCAATGAAAACAAAGTGATATTATAAAAAATATTTGAATCGCTCAATTTTTTCTTTAAAAATAATCATAATCTTTAAAAATAATCAATAATACCATTTTATTTAATTAAAATATATATTTTCAATTTATTATATGTGAATAAAGTAATTTATATTGGTAACACGAATACTTTAGAATTTATAAATAAATAATAGTTAATGCTAGTGACAAGAGAATAAATTTAGAATTATTTTTAATTATAAGTCAAATTGAATTTAAATAACTACTTGAAATAAAAAACTAATAGTCTTTTGAATAATATTAAAAATTAATAATTATAATATCCTAACAAAAGTATAAAAACTGTTTTGAAATCTGAAAAAAGTGTAATGAAAAGTACAACGAAAGGAGATTATTTTGAAGGAGCCAATATAAATGTGGATGAATAAATAAATATTTTGTAAATAATTTAAAAAATCACCATCTATTTATTAAAATCGTATTAAAGAAACTTAATTATATTATTGTTAATTTATCATATAAATATTTCGTATTACTGATGATGAGAATGAAATCCTCGATTAAATATTCAGAGAAAAAATTTTATGAATATAGATTTGATAAGTTTTTTTTCTACATAAGCAAATAAATAAAACCTTTTTAAAATTTGCGATCATGTTTATTGTTGAGTTATTCAACAGTTTTTTCAGTTTCTTTTTTTTTTAAATTAAAAATAAATCTCTTGAGAATATTGTTCCAGACATTTTATTCATTTCGATATTCTTCAAATAAAAAGATAACTTTCAAAACATCAATGGATAATTTTATCTAATTTTAATTTCTCCTATAAAATATTTATTTTATTTTTTTTTTGTTTTTGTAAATTTATATAATTTAAAATTGATTTAGGTATTAATATAAGGCCCAAGAGATATTTTGTGTAGAAATTTGATTATGCAAATATATTCTCAAGAGAAATGACAGGACTTCCTTCCAATTTTGGGTAATTTACAAGCCATAGAGGCATTTTGTATTTGAAAGCAATTTTGGACTTTATAAAGGAATGATTTCAATGTCTTGAAAATAACCTCAAATTAGTTATTCATGCATTTAACTGCTACAGTTTAGATCAATTACAAATTATACGACTACACAACATGAATTAATTAATAATATAAATAATTTATATTTTTAAAATAGATTAAATTTAATTGAAAATATAAATAAGTCTTATAAAATTCGAATCACAGCTTTCATTTATATTAGATAATAAAATGATAAAAATAGAGAGAAATATAATAGGTTGGGGAAAAAGAAATCCATTATTTTTACGTGAACTTCAAGACTTTATTTAACATGTTTTGCATTGTCCGATTTAGGTCAAATATGCACCATTTTGTTCTATAATTTGTTGCTATTTTAATGGTAGCTTCATTATGCCTCTCTCATAAAAGTCTTGGTCCTTATTAGCGAAAAACTCCAGCAATTGATTTTCACACTCTTCCCTTGATGCCAATTTCTTATCACTAAAACACGCTTTGACCACGATCGCTTTCGCATAATGTTGTCGTATGTGACCCATATCTCATCCCCAGTCACCATCCGTTTAAGAAATGGGTTGATTTCATTACGTTTGGCCAAGGCTTCGCAGATGGAAATTCGATCCATCATGTTTTTTGGTGTTAATTGGTGTGGCACCCAAACATCAAGCTTTTTTTTAAACCCAGCTTTGTGCAAATGGTTTAAAACTGTTTTGTGGTCGATCTTTAACTCCTGGGCGATGCTACGACTACTAACATGCCGGTCCACTTCGATGATTTCAGTGACTTTGTCGACATTTTCGACGACGGGCCTGCCTGTGCGAGGGGCATCCTTAACGTCAAAAATACCCGAACGGAATCGACGAAACCAAAATTGCGCGTAATTAGCTGTTACAGTATCGGGACCATAAACACTATTCACATTTTCAGCCGCCTGACTTGCATTTTCGCCCTTATCAAAGAAAAACTGTAAAATGTACCGAATTTTCTCTTTGTTGACTTCCATCTTTAACGCCGTGTAACTCAGAACTGAATGGACAAAACAAAAAACTGCAAACGAATTCTTTTAGTGCAAACTGTTACCTTGACAACGAGCATAAATTTGAAATTGTTTGATCGATAATTTACGAGATATCGATCACTACAGCCATCTACCGAAAAAATAATGGATTTCTTTTTCCCCAACCTAATATCAATTTTATCTAAAGGAATATTAAAAATGATAATTTGATATTAATAATAAAAAAATATTAAGAATATAATTAATAAAATATTTAAAATTATATTGGAGGATTAGTATAGGTTTGGTTATAAAAAATGGGTTTAAAATTAATATAATTGATCTTTAATTTGATTGGTAGCTCTCTGTTTATTATTAATAGAAAAAAGTTTAGTGAATCCAGTGACGATTGATAAGGGAATAGGTAAAATTTGAATTCATTCATATTAAAATAAAATATGAAATTATAATAAAATTAATATTTATTAATGAAAGAATTTAATACAATTATAATAGGTAACATGATAAATTTTAACTTAGAAATTAACTATAAAATAAAGTTAATTTATTTGAATATTATTGATATATTAAATTTTAAATTTAATTAGCAATTGCAATTTATAAAGGGTCGACCACTTAGAAGTTAATGTTACTAGTATAAAGTTCAGAAGAAGGTGAGACAAGTGATGATTCTCCAAACAGTTCCTTCCAGACATTCAATGATACATCTTCTCTGGGCAGCCACCTACTGGGTTGATCGCGATGTATGATCCTGGCACTGTCGTATAACTTAGGGATTATGTCTCTCTGTCTCTGCATTTTTATGCTTATATATATAGTTTACATATATAGTATGCTTATATATATGTATATTTTTTTTACCGACCGACGATAGTAAGGGAGGTATTGTTTATTTCTAGGTAATATCTAGTAACAATTAAAAAATATTAAATGATTTATAACAAAATAATTTTAAATAATTCTTTAGGATCTTACTTACAATTATTTCAAGGAGTTTTTCTAATTTTATAATTCAAGCACCCTTTTTGGTGAAAACACCTTCTTTCTCCAGATAATTATGATAATTATTCTCTATTTTATAGACGAAATAGTTAATTGATTTGGTAAATTTTCGAAGGAACTTTTTTTGAAATTTAATTCTTCTATCCTTGTGTTTAGTACATTAATCGGGTTTATTCATTTGTAACAATCCATCAAGCGGGAACCCGTATTCAATTATTCAATTTCGTTTAACGGACAGAAAAATAAAATAAAAAAAAAGTGAAGGAGGGAGAGAGATAAAAATCGGCTATCCAAACAAATCTCGTTGCCCATTTATGTCTTGGTACGTGTTTATTTTATTTTTGTTTTGGTCAATTTCCGGTAATAAAAACGAGAAAACAAACTTAAGATATATAAGTTTGGGAGTGGTCCTGAGTTAGTTAGCTACGCTCCTCTGAATGAACATTAATGGGACGCTAACTTTTTAGTAAATTAACCCACTTGCAAAATGGAATGCCTGTGTCGAGTTGAAAGACGTTTCTAAAGCATAAAATAACAATTAAATAAATGTTCGAATAAAGTGGAAAAAGAAATAATTATAAAAATAATTCAACCATTCCTCTATTTAACTTTAAAATATCGATGAAATTCACCACTCTGATCAGATTTATTTATTTTCAGGCTTCTAATCAGAAGATTTAAAAGATTAACACTTATCTTCTTAAATAGGGAGAAAAATAACCAAACCAAATTCAATTATCCTTTTTTTTTTAATTTATTTGAAAGAATTTTGGAAGAGGCTATTTTATTAGAAGTGGGCTCATAATAAATTCTATCTCATCGATAGAAATAAAAAAAAAATTGCATCATATTAAATTAAAATTGAATTTAAATCAAATGATTTAATTATTATATTCTTAAAAAAAAAGTTTTTATTATCTATCTAAAATTTTTCAGGAATTTAAATAGATTTTTTTACCTCTGATGTATAGAATTTTTCTATCAATATTTTAAAATATATATGGTATTTTATTTATGGTATATATATTATTATTATTGTAATAGTTGTGAATGGGTTAATCTCAGAAATGTAACTCGAAATTAAAAATTGAAATAACAAAGAAAAAATTATTGAGCTTAAATCAAAAATATGCCCCAGGAAATAAAAAACTTGTTCAAGCTGATAATTTCTAAATGGCTACTAATAGTAAATTAAATATACAAAAACTTTGAAAGAGAACTCAAAATAGACAAATAGACAAATATCTTTTGAAAAAGTGATATGATTGAGTGACCATCAATTCGTGATTTAATATTATTGGGCTTTATTTTTTGGTGTTAAATAGAATTAAGAGTCTATTCAAATAAGCAATAGACGAAGCATTAAAAAACAATAAACAAAAATCATGAAGCATTATCGAAAATAGAAACTCTCGTAACGAGCCCTCCAGCAAAGTCGATATTACATTTCATGCATAGGTAAACGAATATTCTTTCTAATAAAAACTTTAATGGAAAATAACTTGTTTTATTTAAAATATTATTACTTAAATTTCTCAATTATAATTTTGGATGCCTTTGTATAATAAGCTTTAATAATCCATACAAATTTTGAAGATACATTCTTTATCAACAATTTATTAAAAATCAAATAATAAAGGTTCATTTAATTCATATATATATTTGGTTAGTGAATGTTACGATGTGTGCAGGTAATATCTTAATTTGGCTTGTTACCAAATAATACTCAAATAACTCATTTATTCTAATTTATCTAAATCGTAAGATCTGTGAAATTATTGGCAACATTAACCCTTTTGAGACTTTTATTTCCAGTTATAAATGGCAAATTTATTACTCCTAGTTATTTAGAAGAGTAAATATAATTTTTAGCTTTTTCTTCAAAAAAGGGATAAACGGTAAAATCCTCCTGGAAAGTTGAGAAGATAATCATATTTTGTAAATTAATAAATATATTTAACGGAAAAAATTCAAATATTTGGCCCGCTCGTTTTTCTAGCCCAAATTTAGGGTACCTTTCTTTGTGGAGGTAGTGCAAAGGCACCAGTGGATGAAAATTGATAAAAATCCCTCCAATATAAAGCTTTAATATATTTTTGGCATGTAGTGAGCAACAGACACCTGCCAATTGTAATGGCCGACTAACCACCAAGATTATTAGCTCCTAAAAATAAGAAAATAATAAGTTGACCTGTGGCCAAGTCCTAACCGACCGACGGTTTGAAGTAAATTAATTTCCAGCTACAGGAACAATTTCAAATAATTTTAATATATCTATTCATGTAATAAAAAACAGATATGGATACATAAATAATAAATATAAACATTTTTAATTTTATTTTATTTATAATATATATGCAAGACCAGGCTGTGACGTCATGAATGGCTGGATGACGTCATATAATTTTAAATCAAGAAAAAACTAATAAATATGATTTTCCCGAGAATAAAACCAATACAAAGTGCATAATTCGTGGTGATATATAAAAAAATCTCCTCATGTGAAATTTGGTGTGAAAATAACCCTTTCCTTCCTATCGTCGATCGCTAATACTACCACTTCCGGTTTCCGGAATTGCACCAAAAGTTGATCAATTCATCCCACTGATGCATTAAGTAAATATACCAAATTTCATCAAAATCGGTTGAGCCGTTCAGGCTGTACACATCTATACGGACGGACAGACGGACGGACGGACGGACGGACAGACAGACATCATGCTTAAAATACTTTTTTCTGTTTAGAAAATGCATGATTCGTGGAGATATGTAAAAATCTCCACATGTGAAATTTGGTGTGAAAACAATACCTCCCTTACTATCGTCGGTCGGTAAAAATTGAAAGCTGGTAAGCTTATAAGCAGTTGTTATCAATATTCATTTAGTACATTAGATATTCATCAATTTATTTTTCACTTCATTCCTTTGAAATCTGCACGTATGTATAGGTTATTCTATTAATTATGTTCCAATATTTTGATTTTGAGAAGAAAAGAAATTTATTCCAATAATCATTTACTAAAATCTGAAAACTGAAAAACTCCAGTGCAGTTCTATTTATTTCTTAAAAAGAAATTTGTTTTAGAATTTTAAAATTTGTAGGTAATGCGACGACACATTGCCCAGAGGAAATGTAACTCCTAATCTTTTAGTTGTCACTTGGAGGGGGAGGGAGAGACAAAGGATTATAAACTATACTCATATTTTTATATTTTCTTTTTTTTGCCGAAATAAAATCCTTATAAATTATTCCTCTTTTTCCTTGAATCTAAGTCTATTTTTTCAGAAGAACTTAAAGCAATTTTGAATGAGCACTTTTGAAGTACAAAGTGACAAAAAGTGTCATATACTGGTGCTTTTGCCATATTTGTAAACAAAACTGTATCAGAAATATACAGTAACTCATTGTTCGCCAAGTTGCAACAATTAATGAGGACTTTCACAATTTCTTGTTCGAGAGAGAAAACAAGAATCTGGGTGATGGTTATAAATAGCTTTGTAATCTTTATGAAATAAATAAATAAATAAATATTTGATTGTATACATTGTACTTTTTTCATCTGTGTATAAAATAGGAATAACTATTTCAAATATGACAACTTATAACTTACAGCTTATTTTCACCAAGACCAATTTCAAACCAATTTATTCACTCATGAATTAATATAATAAATTATATTCTAAATACATTTATAGAAAAAGAGCTTTTCATTCAGATAAATAACCATCTAATTCTCAGAATTATAAATTAGTTAAACGAAAATATGTGTTTTTATTATTTAGAATTTTTCAAATTTCACCCCAAAAAAGAACCATTAGGTTGAATATTATTCGATTTAATCCAATATTTAACATTTGATGTTCTCTAAATAAATATTTCATAATTATATTTGAAAATGTATTGATTCTATAAATTAGTCTCGATGTAATTTCTCATGAGATAATTTTAAATGTATCATTTAAAATCATATCATTGAGAATTAAATTTCTAGTTTTGTTATCTAAATGTTTCAAATCACGCCAAAAGTTTCGAAGGGACTAGTTTAATTGCATATGAGATGAGAATAGAAGGGTAATATAATCTCTTATATCCCTTTATGAAGTATCCTTTCATCGTTAATACATATATTTCCTTTCATACTTGAATGATTCTATTGATTGAATAAAAATTGGATTTTTGAATTAATGACCACTTTGGAAAGTTTTTTACCTATTATTCTAATATTAAATAATATACATATATGAGATTTATTTATTAGAATTAGAAAACATCCTATAAGTAAAATGTCAAAAATTTATTTGTATAATAAATAATAAAATTTCTCAAAAAAAATAAAAGTTTAATAGCAATTAATTACACTTTTTACAGGTCGAACCAAAATTAAAATAATCAATAATTTTGTAAAATTTTTGATTTTATATACTAATATTTAAAGAAGAAAAAAACAAAACATAAAAAATAATCAAATATAAAATAAATTAGCTGGAGTGTCTCCACTCGACTATCTCGCAAATTTGAATTGGATTAAATAACATAAGTATATTATATTAAAATTAAATTTAATTAATTATAAATTATAAATTAAAATTAATAAATCATATTTATTAAACCAGCGCATGTTTGGCATGGTTTTGTTGATGGCACCACCTCACGTATTGGCGCGTGAGATTTGCAGTGTTAAAAAATTAATGCTAGTACTTTCAGCAAATAAATCAAGCTGAAATTTTAGATATAGCAGTTTTATACAATTATTAATCATGTGAAAAATTATCAAACATATATCTTTATTTTTACGGTCAATTTAGAAGAAAAAAAATCAAAACGTTGTAGGTAATGACCCTCTTCCGGTTGAGCTACATTTCTCAAAAGTTGATAGAAAACTATGAATTTTGAATAATGCCCATGTACCAAATTTCATCATTCTAGCTCAAACCGTTTTTGCGTAATCTTGGTTACATACATACACACACACACACATACACACACCCACAGACATTTTTCTCAACCTTAGTGAAAATGATTCAGGAACCTTCAAAACGTATAAAAACATCAAAATCTCAACATCGAAAATTTTCGTGATCGCAATACTATCTCTTACGAGATAATAAAAATCTGGAGTGTCTCCACTCGACTATCTCGGAATTTGAATATATTATATTTAAATTAAATTTAATTAATTTAATTAATTCATTAAAATTAATAAATAATATTTATTAAACCAGCGCGTGTTTGGCTCTTTGTTGATGGCAACATTTTTTTCAACCTTAGTGAAAATATCACAGGGACCTTCAAAACGTATAAAAACATCAAAAGCTCTGGCGAGATAGTAAAAATCAAAGTTAATTATTTTAATTAATCTATAGAATAGTTTTAAGAAATTTAAAAAAACAAAAATATTAAATAAAATATTTTAAAAATTGTCTTATAGGCTAAAAACATGTTGAAAATAATAATAAATTGTTGATGCATTGGAAATGTTTTTGCCAAATTTATCTCGACATTGAAAATTTTCGTGATCGCAATACTTTCTCTGGCGAGATAGTAAAGGAGTATTTTGTGTAACTATATTTTTTTTGCAATCTCATACAAATTTAAGCATATCACCCTGGTGAATTTTTGAAATGACACATTTTATGTTATAAATACAGCTAGTTAGATCATTGTATATTTATTGCGATTTTAATTTTGAAAACGAAGCTTTTTTACGATCGAGCTAATTAAGTTTTTAACGTTGGTCGTAGTTGAAGTACACGTGGCAATAATTTTCTACATAGATATTTCATTGTAATTGCCTCAACATTCGCGTGTGGTGAAACTTATCATTTATAAAGAAAAAAAAAATCAAATAAAAATAAAAATAGAAATTATATTAGATTCAATGAAAGGTTCGTTAACGTAATTTGTACTTTTTCTTATTTTAACCACTCCACCGCAATGATTTTATTATTTTTATTTTATATATATATTTTTTTTCTTTTATCTACTTACATCATTGAGAAGTTCTCTTCGCATTTCAGCCTCATCGAGTTCCGATCCAGCTGGTTCAACCGCCTCAATTTCTCCACTGCTAAGCAAATGACGATGCTGTTGTTGCAATTGTTGTTGCAGTTGCTGTTGCAGTGCAGCTGTTTGTAAGGTTAGGGTGATCGGCAGTGGCGGTGGCGGTGTGGGCGGCAGTGTCAATGGCAAGGTTAATGGCTGCGGGGGTGGCGGGGGCATTCCGCCCAGGGCGACCTGCGCCCCCGGCGGCCCCACCAACATCACGCTCGATCAACTCTGCAACCAAAGAGAGACACAAAAGCGATGTGAGAAAATAAACGTTAATGAATACCAGCAGAAAATAAAAGAACATCAACCTAAAAAGCACAAAAACGAACAAAAAGAGGTAAAAAAGTTTATGTTCGAAAATGTTTATTTACCAATACCAGAGTAAAAAAATGTTGAACATAGCAGTTTCTAATCAAAAGTTAAATATATTCGGTTTATTTACTGCAAAGTGATGATTTTATTTATTAGAAAAATTATTTCTAATCATTCATATAATAGATAAAGAATTCTTGATCAACATAACAGCAAATAATACAAACCTCAGACTTTTTAACATCCTTTTTAAGGACAATGCCTAACAAGTCAGTTGCCGTCTAAACGATAGCAAGTAATAGGTATTAATTAATAATTAATTATTATTATTATTAATTATTAATTAATAATAGGTATTCCAAAAGAATATTAAATTCTAATTATTATAAGCTTTATTATGAATAAATTAAAATAAAATAGAATAATAATATAATTGAAGAAATTTAAAATTTAAACTACAAATTTCAAAATCATTAAACTAAATGATACATACTAAAATATACATACTTTAAAATAACTAATAATATTTTACGAAAAATTTTTAAACTCAAGGCTTTTCTCAACAATAAAAATTTACTTAACTAAGTATTTCTTAATATTTGTTTGTATAATATATAATATACTAATTTTCAATCTCTATCTATCTCCGTGGCTCTACGGTAGTCTGAAGTTCATTGCCACAGCAACCACATTCCTCCAAGTCTTCCTATCCTGAGCCACAATCATCCAATTCTTACCCTCTCCCATCTCTCTCGTGTCCCTTCCAACATTGTCCTTGGTCTTCCAAGCGAACGTTTCTCATTAGGTCTAACCACAAATATACCATTCGCCATTATAATTTTATAACCCTAACTATGTCTGGAATTGCAGTTGAGGTGATGCAATTCCTTGTTATGTAATCTCCGCTATTGCCCAGTGACCTCATTCTAAATTTTCAATAATATTTTCAAATATTTTATCGCAAATATTTTATTATGTATTTTATATTATTAGTATTTTAAATAAATGTAGTATTCTTTAATATTATATGGGTGGGAGGCATGGTCTATGACCCTGGGAGATGAGAGTAGATTCAGAGTATTTGAGAATAGGATTCTTCCCTGCATTTATTGGCGAAAGAAAGATGAGGTCACCGGGGAATGGGGGAGACTGTATAACAAGAAATTGCATGGCCTCTCTGCATCTTCAGAAATAGTTAGCGTTATAAAAGGGAAAAAGCTGCGATAGGTAGGGCACGTGGCTTGAATGGGAGAGGAAAAATATATTAGTGGGGAGACCGATTGGAAAACGTCCGCTTGGAAAACCAAGGACGCGTAGGAAGGGACGTAAGAGAGATGGGACAAGGGCTCAGGATAGGGACACTTGGAGAAATGTGGTTGTTGCGGCCAAGAACTTTCGAGTATCTTTGAGCCACATAGATAGATAGATATACCATATACAATAATAATATATATAATTAATTTACTGATTAAATTAAAATATATTTTAAATAAGAACACAAAAAGAAATGAATGTTTTATGTAATATACTGATTGAAACAAAATGGATGAAAACCTTTTACTACTTTCAACCACCAAATACTATGTACCACTTGGGGGTACAGTGGGCGGACAGTGGGCTCCCCCCTCTAGGTGTGAAGAGCGCCGAAGGTGCTCTGAGCAGCTAGTTAATCTATAGAATAGTTTTAAGAAATTTAAAAAAACAAAAATATTAAATAAAATATTTTAAAAATTGTCTTATAGGCTAAAAACATATTGAAAATAATAATAAATTGTTGATGCATTGGAAATGTTTTTGCCAAATTTATATCTCTTATCCTTATTTCGACAATAAGTACAAACAAACAAAAAAATGAAAACAAAAGAATTTCAAATTTGAATAAATTTCATACAATTATCCTATTTAATGATTTTTTTTTTCGTTGAAATGAAATTTAAGATGGGTCGACGCTTAATTTGCCTAAATTTGCAATGGTTTCAATAACGTAGACCCTTCCCTCTGTTCTCTTTCCACCCTGTAACTATATGTGTTCATTGATTGTATTGGAGTTGCAAATGTATGTTCGACTTGTCTTGATTAAATTCCCTTCAGCAAGTTCATTGGGGACGAGAGACAGTTCATGGCATTTGTCACGGGATCAACTTATAATTGAAAATCATAAAACTATGTCACTCAATACAACAATTTTATCTTCCTAAAAATAAAATCATTTTCATTTTTCATGAATCCAAAAGATTAAAACATGTATACTTTATCATTCTAGATTTTTTTTAAGGTCAAATAAATGAGATGATTTATAAGAATTCTATTAAATTAGTTTTTCTATATTTTTATAATTTATAATAATAAAAATGTCTGCTATTGCGCATATACCATATTATTGAAATAAAAAAAATATGAAATAATACATCTTAATTCAATATTAGAAAATTCAATAAAGCCAAGAAAGGAAACGAATAACTCGATGAATGATCAATTTAATATGAGTAGCTGAATTATTTGATTCGTAGTATACACCCATATATATAGAAAAATTTAATCAAAAGATTTTAATATTCTCTATGAAGATATTAAATGAGAAAATTTATTATTATTTATTATAGATGAAATAAAGTTTTTAATAATTTTTATAAATTATTTATATATCAAATTGAACCTGTGTCCAGGAATTCATTTTTAATTATTTACTGTGTAATGAATCAATTATTATTATTATTATTACTATTTTCGGAGAAACCCTGAAGATCAGGAAGAGAAATGATTAATTAATGAATTTTCCTAGGCCTGAACTCGAGTCTTCAGTGTGGTAGACTGTCGTGCTAACCACTGAATTATTATTATTTATTAATTTGTTTATAGAAATTTATTTCCGAAAATAGAATAGATTTGATTGAAAAGAGAAAAATTAAAAGATAATTGTATTGAAGAAATTATGAAAGCCGGAAATTTATATTTCTGGATCGATTTCTAGACATTAAACACCAACAAGAAAATATTAATAATAATAAAAATAATTTAATAAATTAACACAAATACAATTATTCTTATTTTAATTACGTAACCAGCAATGAACATGAACCAAATAAATTGTATGTGGCTGTTGTTATGTGATAAGGAAGTGATTAATAGTAGTTTAAATCTAATAAAGTTACAAAGACATTTAAAGACGATGCATCCACATTTATAAGATAAAGTCTTAATATATATTATCGAAAATTGAATGTGTTTAAAGAAGAAATGATAAAGAACTAATAAGTCGTTTAAAAAATCCCTATATCAATTATCATTACAATTACCAATATTGCTGGATTGTACATTATGTTTTTGACTCAAAATTTTATGTACATTTATTTCAGGTGATCCTTCAGGAGAAGAACTATTTAAACAATCAATATCTATTAATTATTTTGGAATTCATAATTTATTATAAGCAATAATAGTAAAAATTGTAACTAAATGATAGTAAAGTTAACAATATCTTGCAATTAAACAAATGCCCGAAAATTAAAGGGTATTCTTGAGAATATAGTTAAAAATTATAACATGAATCAAAATACTTTCATTATGATTTTGTTAAATTCCTTAAATCAAATTATCTATTTCGAATATTAACTCTTTTCACACATTCAAACACCATAAGCATAGATCTCATTAATTCAACTTTTTGGGATAAGGGTTCAGGAAAATTTTCTTTAAACAGTATAATTCCAATAATGGATTAAGACTTTTGCTATATTCAATAATATAATCTTGTTTTATGAAAAATGGTAAATATATATTTCATGGATTCAAAATGAGTGATAATTACATTTTAACAGAAAATATTGAATTAACTTTATTTAATTTAATACTACTACTTTCTATTAATAAATCTCAATCAATATATATATATATATATATATATATATACAATACCTTTGACTTTTGTACATCCTGCAAAAAGGCAGCGCCTATCAAGTCGGTTATATAAATTAGGTGTCCTATGTTACCCTGATTTTTTTGATCGGAACCGCTACTTTTTTATCAAGTAGCTTTCCAATTTTGATCCCATAGATCCCAGCTAGAGAAATTCCCTTGCCATACCCGGGACTTAAACCCGGGACCACCAGGATGTGGGTTAACACCGTTTCCCTCAAGCTGTGGCTTCTTTTATATATATATATATATGTTATATATATATATCATTTTTTGAGGTGGGAAGTAAAAACAAGAAGAGGAGGACAATTTAAAATAAAATAAAAATATCTTTTTGAACTCGTTCTGTATTCTTTAAGCAAAGGTGGACATTTTTTTTAATCAATTCTGAGATAAACAAAGTAGAAAGGAATAATGTCCAAAGGGCTAGAACTAGTTTATCTAACTGCTGAGAGATATACCGAACACTGATCATTCATTTGACATCCACTTTGATATGAAAAGACTCGTAAGGTCGTTCAATTTGAGTCTGTTTTCTATTTTATAGAATTGGAATTGTATGTAATTCAAATAAAAGCCAGATTTCAACAGATGAACACAACTTCTAATGAGTCATTTCAATTCTTCACATACAAACACGGCTGTCAGTTAGAAAACACAAAATGTTCTTTCTATCTCGAAGGAAATCCTTGCCACATGCAAACCTCCCTTGGGACGAGTTTGTCGGGAATGAATCATGATGAAGCCACATCATTTATCATTCCAAAACAAAATACCATATCCTAACATGATAATAGACAATTGTAGAAATTATTAATTCTCCCTATCAATTATCAATGAAAGGTTTTTTCATTATTGGATTAAACAATTTTGAAATATAAAAATAATATTTTTATTACTAAATTTATATATATATTATTTTTATAATAATATTAAATTTTTATCGAAATCAATTTACAAGTAAAATGCTGATCCATTCAATATTTTACTTTTTTCTTTGTCGTAATACCAAAAAAAAATTTATATCTTATAATAAATGTTATCAATAAATCTCTTTGATTTCCAACTTGACACAATCTTTATACTTACTGAATTCTTATTCGAAATGGTTTCCACTTGTATCTAAATTTTAAAATTTAGAACGGATCTTCCTTCGCTAAGATATCATAAAAAAGAAAATCGAACACTCTTGAGATTTTTTTTTTAAATTTTTAAATAAATTTATTTTATTTAAGTAATATTAACCAACTGGATTTAAAATTATTGGTTATTTTAAATTATAGATCAAACTCTTAAACTCAAAAGAAGATAAAATTATAAATTTTAACAAAATGTTTACTAATTTCAATTGTATTTATGAAAATAGATTTCAGATTGATTATGAAATAAAATCTAAATTAACTATATTTTTTATCCAAATGACACTTTCCATCAATCAAATCATCGTATAACTTTCATTTTCGACTTGCTTTTATCCAATCATAATTCGATTGTGCTAAAAAACTTCATCACAAAGTTACGAACAAAAAAAAAAATAACTTGTTATATCTAAACTCGAGCAAAATTGATTGAAATCAATTAGAAAATTAAAGGGAAAAAATCCTATTTTGATAGTTTAAAACTCGAAAATCATTGAAATAATATAAGTTGGAATTTTTATTTTTAATTTTATTTGAACTTTTTCAGGGTTTTTGTGAACCTAAGTATTATAATAATAATAAGCAATTTGAGTTTAAAATTTTATAAAATGTTATATTTTTACTATCTCGCCAGTGGTGTCATCAAAAAGAGCCAAACATGCGCTGGTTTTATAAATATTATTTATTAATTTTAATTTATAATTTATAATTAATTAAATTTAGTGTAAATATAATATATGATATTTAATACAATTCAAATTGCGAGATAGTCGAGTAGAGATACTCCAGCTTATTTTTCATTCTATTGCGATCACGAAAATTTTCGATGTCTAGATTTTGATGTTTTTATACGTTTTGAAGGTTCCTGAATCATTTTCACTAAGGTTGATAAAAATGTCTGTGTGTGTGTGTATGTATGAAGACAAGATTACGCAAAAACGGTTTGAGCTAGAATCATGAAATTTGGTATACGGACATTATTCAAAATTCGTAGTTTTCTTTCAACTTTTGAGAAATGTAGCTCATTCGGAAAATGGTTATTACTTACAACGTTTTGAATATTTTTCCTCTAAATTGACCGTAAAAATAAAGATATATGTTTGATAGTTTTTCACATGATTAAAAATTGTATATAACTGCTATATATAGAATTTCAACTTGATTGAATCGCTGAAAGTACCGAAATTAATTTTTTAACACTTCAAATCATGCGCCAGCACGTGACGTGGTGCCATCAACAAAGAGCCAAACATGCGCTGGTTTAATAAATATTATTTATTAATTTTAATTTATAATTTATAATTAATTAAATTTAGTTTAAATATAATATATGATTTTTAATACAATTCATATTGCGAGATAGTCGAGTAGAGACACTCCAGCTTATTTTTTCTTTCTATAAATTATAACAAGTGAATATTTATATCGTATAATATTTTTTATACAGCTGATGTGTCTTGCATTAAAGAATTCTGCTGTCAAGTTTGTTTCTAAACGAATAGATGGATTGACTTTTATTCCAATCCGGAAAACGTATCGAACAAAAGCGATGGAAGGAACTGTTTGACATTTTATTGGTCTTAAATCAATTATACCAACAAATAGGCAGGAAAACAATCGACAATAAATTACCTTAACATCGAACAACATATATAAATTAATAAATTTTACAAAGATATGTATTTTTTTACCTTTTATTGAAAATAAATAAATCATCCAGAGTGAAAAGATCGACTTTAAATGGCATTTAATAAAAAAAACAATTTATTTATTAACTAAAAAAATTATTTTTCTCAAATGAAATAGAAGTTTACATAATATTAATATTTACCAAAATTAAAATATATTAATATAACTTATATTATTATAATTTTAATTATAATTATTTATTATAAAATAAGTATAGTATTTATGTATTTATTTTGAAAATGAAATAATCACTTTATATTTGTATTAATAATAAGTTAATATCAATGAGGGGTCCTATGATCAGTAGAACGGGTCCTCTCAACCTTTACCTTGATTTTCTTGATCGGAGGCGCTATCAAGTAGCTTTTCCCCAATGTTGTTCCCGGAGGCTGAGTTGACTTCGTCCCATAGACCCCGGGACTTGAACCCGGGGCCATGTGAATGTGAGGCAGGTTCGGTACCCACACACCCAATGGAGCTCTAAAATTTATAATAACAAATTGTATAAATTTGTTAGAGTCGAGCGATAGCTCGGTGTTCCAGGTACTAATGATTAGAATGTACATATGTAATTTTTTTAGTACGTAAGATTATAATGTATAACCAAAAAGGCTATAAATAAATAAATAAATAAATCTTTACCTTATAATACAATAGTATTTGCTACATTTATTGTAATGAAAATGTTTAGACTTTCTAAAAGTGAATGGCAACTACAATTTGTTTGATAAACACTATAATAAATGAACAAATCAAATGAAAATATTCTCATAAATTTTAAGCGTTAATTTCCGGAATCAGTCTTCAATTGAACCTTTTTCTTTTTACATGTCTGTTCCAGTAAACAGTTCAAAACATGACAAGAGGTAAAGAAGTAGAAAAAACGATTCCATGATGAAATATCGATGGAGCTTTTATGGAAATATCAATTCCAGATGACATTCATATCAATTCATTTTCAAAAGTTCTTCTTCAATAATAAATATCAATAATTTATCAATTGGTTTTAATTTAAAATGGACGTTTTACAATATGTGCACACGCTTAGAAATTTTTAACACACTTGAATAATTTCAAAATAAAAACTTAACTCTGTTGTCTTTCAGTTTAGAAATATTTTAGTTTATCATACTTATATTTTCTATTAAATTAAAAAATATTTTTCTTCAGTAATTATTTTATAAATAAATTAAATAAATTATATAAAATAATTATTAATATTATTTTCTATTATAATTGTAGGATCTAGAGGTTTTGTTAATAAAAGATATATTGTATTTTTAAATATAAGAATATTTATTATATATGATAATATATACAGATGAACATAGAGGTGTGTGAGTGAGTATTCTGCTTGCGGTGTTAATCGCTCAGCATTTAGATATAAAGTGTGTGTCGTTTGACCTTGATTTGTAGATCAGCTGTTCAAAGCTAGTAGTGCTTTGAAGTAATGACGCCAGGAGGGGTTATCTTCATATTAATATATGAGACTAATTTTAAAAATACAACAATAACAAAAAGAATATAATACTATGGGCTAGATATTTTTTAGCAAGAACATAAAAAGTAGTTAAAACGATTATTCATTTGAATATTAAACTATTAATCATTTTTTCGATTAATATTATTTGTATTATTATAGATGCATATAAATTAAAAGTGTGCTACTCTCTGTAAATTAAATTGAAATTATTCTTAGTTAATAGAATTCTAATTAAAATATTCAGTGGATTTAGTTTTATTAAATAATTTTTTATCAAATTGAAATAAATTAGAATGGAATATTTCTAGAGCATATAATTCAGAAATTGATAATTAATAGAGGAATATATTTAATGTATATTTATATTATTATTATTATTATATTATTTGCTTTTGGACCATCTGGATTCACGCAAAATTCCCACTTTCCCCATATTCACACATCCTATCTCTTTGTATTTTCTTCTTTGTTTTGCCAGATCTTCTTGAAGAGCAATTATCTGGATTTTCTGCCGATCGAGTTCCATTGTTAGATTATGTAACTTTCCAGCTTTTTAATAAGAGTATTGATGTTAAGTGTGCCCATATATGAATGTTCCTTGGGTATTAACTTCATTTTTCTTTTTATGAAGATCCAGGTTCTCCAGAACGGGTGAATTGATTACCACCTGGAGTATTTGTTCTTCTCATCACGATCCATTGTTGAGTGTGGATGCTTATTTTGAAGTAATCCTGCTGGATCAAGGTTATATTAGAGTCCAGTTCCTGGAGCGGGAGGCAGCTGATATTAAATTGAATTTATTAGAAAAATTTGTTCTTAGTTGGAATCGAACGCCGACTTAATGTGTAGAAAATTGCCACTATACACTCACGGCTAAGCTGCCATCTTTCCTATATATTTATATTATAATTATAATTATTCATGGTTAAGGGAAAAATTTGATTGAAATCTCGTCATATTTAAATTGCTTTGTGTCATTTTTGAGGTAAAAATTAACATTTTTGTCATCGAGTTCTATTTCTCATTCTATTTTAGACGGAATGCAATAAAAATACTTGGTTGTTGGCTCTTGTACGTATTATCCACATCCCTCGATAATAAGTTCTCAATCCACCATGACATTGAATGATAAATTGTCCCGTTTCAGTGAATGATACTCAATATTCTTCTCTGCCAACTGATAAATTCCTATTTTGTGAGCTAATATGCCGATTTGTGCACTGGCTTCACCCCTCCCAATGGAAAGAGGTCTATTTTAACCGGTTGGTGAGTATTCACGCAAGGGGAGTTGTTGGGGTTGGCTGCTTTTATATTAAGGGTGGCCAGGGGAAGGGCAATGGGGATTTGGTGTAAGTTGCATGAGAATGTGGTGTTGTGATATGTAGAGGAAAATGAAATTCTAATACAGACTAGGATATTCTAAGTTGAAATGATAAAAAAAGGTGCCGGATCAACAGAAAACAGCACTGAAAAATGAATGGATTCAGATAAAAAAAAATGGAAAAAATAAGTGTATATTCATATAGTATTATTTATATATTTATCTCTTTTTTATTTTAGTTTTATTAATTTTATTTTAGTCTGTGATGGTATTTATGGGTATTATTTATTTTTATTGAAACTTAGATTTTTCGATTTTCGAGTTTTAAGTTTGTAGACAAACAAGATTTGTTATAGGATTAATTTATATTGTATTTATATTATAAAATTTAAAAAAAAATTGAGTTTTTTTAATGGCTGAAAGATGGAAATTGACTATAAAATCTCTAATGTAGTGGTATTGCAAAATAGTAACTTCTACACCGTGTAATTCAAAGTTTAGTACTGTGATGACGCTGTAACAAAACATTTGTCCATTGTGTATATATATAAATCAATGAAATGAAATTTCATTTATTTAATATAAAAATAAACTTTTAAATTATTATTTGCGGATAAACTCTGAGGATCAAGCATAGATTTAAAGATAAATTATTAATTATTGAATTTCCCTATGCTCTAACTCGAGTCTTCAGTGTGGTAGATTATCGTGCTAACCACTAAGCCACTGAATTTTATGTAGAATATGATATAATAATAATAATAATAATAAAATCATGAATTCTCAATTTTTATAAAAAAAAAAACAAAAACAAATAAATAATGCATTTAAAATAAAATATAAATTTTCCTTTGATTTTTAGACTACAATATAAACTTATAAACAAGTTAGGGGAGGAATTGGGCTTTTGTACAAGCAGATCCCTTGGTGGGTTGTTTGGCATAACAAACGTATTTAATTTTAATAATATAATAGTTTTTTGTCCACCGCTTAATAAAGCAGTTAATCAAAAAACAATTGTCAATTTCAGAGGCCAAATCTATTTTCTAATTTGATCTGTTGGAACTGAATGCATTATCGTAAATTGAACAGATCTCGTGCATTTTTAAAAGGTGGGGTGAAGTGCTCGAGGTTTTGCGCCTCCCCTTCCCTTTCTGTAAAATGGTGAGTCACGTATCTCAGTGCAGTGGTTGGGTGTAAAGGGCCTTAAAAAAAACCCGGAGGGTTGTCATTCACAGCTTGAGATGCATTGGGCCACTTAAAAATCCCGAGTTGCACAAATCAAAGGCTTTAGAGGACTCTCGCCTTATCTGTCTCTCTTTTTCCCTCTGTAAGCTCGACTTTTTAAGCCAAATGGGGGCGGATGGGGTGAAGGGGATTCTTCTGATTGAATGTTTGCAATAGTGGTTGCAATCGTGTTTTTCGAAAGAAGGGAGGAGACAGAAGGAGGCAAGCTTTGTGGTCAAAGGCCTTTACATAAAACATTACACACCTAAAATGGAAAGCTTGGAAAGACTATTCCCTAAACGGAGTTTAAATTAAAATTTCCTCAGTCGAATTTAAATTTAAAATAACACATAAACAAATTAAAAGAAAATTTTGAAGTAGCTGATTGATTTATTTCTATTTATCAATTTATATTTAATCAAGGTATTTATTTTTTAAATAAATTTTTGTATGTCAGTTTTATTAGATCAGTTTAATTGCTATTAAATATTTCAGTGAGAAATAAGATACAAACTTATATTTTATACTGCTTAATCCTGAAAATACATTTCTGATTATTTTTTATTTTTTATTATTTTGGTCATGATATATATTTATTATGTAATTGAGAAAAATTAAAATGTAAAATGGCCGATTTTATCGAAACAATTGGTGTAACCTCCTAGCTAAATATATAATATATATATATATATAATATGAAATCTTAATTTCGAACACTTTTTCGCTGTTACATATGCTATTACGTACCTAAACACATTTTCTGAATAACAAATGCAATTTTTGAAAAAAGTTATAGTTAAAAGCATATTAAGTACATATATACCAGGGGTCGGCAACCTTTTTCAATGGTCGAGCACATTTCTGAAATAATATAATAGAGGTGGGCACTTGGTGAAAAATCAAAATGTTTAAGAGCCTGGTCGGAAAAACATTTTGCCTTTTTTTTAGAACCATATTGAAAAAAATTGTAAAAAAGTCTAAAATGTTTAAGGACCTGATCGCAAAAACATTTGAGTGCACTTGAAAAGGCTTCGCGGGCAACCTGGTGCCTTTGGGCACCTGGTTGCCGACCCCTGATATATACTACTAAGTATATGATAAATTTAAAATAATAAAATTATTTCGAAAATTAAAAAAAAACTACAAAATTTTTCAGTTGAATAGCAAGTCATTCATGTGATTGAAATGGAAATTTTTTTAAATAAAAATCAGAATTAAAATGAAGAAAGAGTTAATGAAAATAATATCTAAATATAAAGCGGCAAAAGGAATTGAGATTAAGAAAAATAAGAAGCATCCAAGTGGAACAACGCAATCTCCCATTATGGTCATCAAATATAATCTCAAGGGAGGTTTATTTTTTAATTGAGTCGAGTCAAAAGAGAATATAGAATCTCTCTTGGATCAGATTATATTTACTTACAAAAAGGAGGAAGTTTTATATAAAGAAAACCCCCAAAGGATATTTTGTCAAAATTAATTAATTACTTATTAGAATTTTAAGGATAACAAAAATAAATCCCATTGGATAGTGACAGATGCACTATGTATTATAAAATGGTTTTAAATATCTGCCTGAAAATCCCAGATAATTCCAATCTAAGTCCGTGGATCAATTTTCGATCCCTGATTCAATTGAAACCCATGTATTATTCATGATTATTTATTTAAATAAATCAATAAGAATTTTTTTTTTAAATAATTACAAACAGCAATATAAAGTAGGCCTCTTCTGAAGAATTTCACCTAAATGTTGACTGAGTATAAAAAAATAATCATCTGTTAGCTATAATCTAGTTTTGCATATTAATAGGATTTATTCATCAAAAAATCAGCATAATAAAAAGAGAAATAGTTGTGATTTTTTTTTTATCTAAAGACTTATAGAGTATCCTAATTTTCATATACATTATAAATTTAGTTTAATTTTAATATTTATTCTATATAGTATATAATAGTATATAGTATATGTTTGTAATTAGTTAAAAAATATCGTCTTCTTAAGGTTCTAAGAATCAGAATAAAATAAATTTCCATAAAAATTTCTCTAAAAAGTGGAAAGCTATGTATCCATGTAAAAAATAAGCTGGAGTGTCCCCACACGACTATCTCGCAATTTGAATTGGATTAAATAATAGATATTATATTTAAATTAAATTTAATTAATTAAATTATAAATTAAAATTAATAAATAATAATATTTATTAAACTAGCGCGTGTTTGGCTCTTTGTTGATGGCACCACGTCACGTGTTGGAGCGTGATTTGCAGTGTTAAAAAATTATAATTCCGGTACTTGCAACGATTCAATCAAGTTGAAATTCTGTATATAGCAATTTTATACAATGTGAAAAACTAACAAACATACATCTTTATTATTACGGTCACTTTAGAGGAAAAAAAATAAAGACGTTGTGTCCTTCTTCCGGTTAAGCTATATTTCTAAAAATTGATAAAAAACCTCGAATTTGGAATAATGCCCGTATACCAAATGTCATTATTCTAGCTCAAACCGTTTTTGCGTAATCTTGTCTACATATACACACATACACACACACTCCCAGAGACATTTTTTCAAGTGAAAATTACTCAGGAACCTTCAAAAGGTATAAAAATTATAAATATAAATACCTTATTTTATAATTGAATATAGTTTTCCATATGGAAGTGAATTTTCTAAATAAACATCCGATTTTGTATTGAGAAGGTGTAAATGAAAATCTAATCAAAAACATACCTGTTAAAAAGGGGGCCAAGTTCCTATCGGCTATTTGTTTGCCTAAAAAAGGGTTCAAATCCATCCCAATGCCAAGTTTAGATGCACTTCAAAATCATTCATAATCATTTTTATCAACAGCCTGATCCACTGGTATACATTTGGCATTCCAAAGAATCGCCACCACACCCAGTCCTCCGCCTCCTGCATCTAGGCACGCCACTTTATTCACGTCCACGGTCCATCTGGCCGAAATTCACTTTACCATACACCCAACTTAAAATATGGTATAGTTGTTAAAATACGTAGGTACATGGTTTAAAATATCTAAAATTATAATACTTAGAAATTTGAACTTGGCAGGTTTTCGTACTGTACGTAACACTAGATTAATTGTATAATTATATTTATTATTTAAATATATAAATTAACCTGCTAATTCTAAGTATTAAAATTGTAGATATTTTAAACCAAGTACCTACGTATTTTAACAACTATACCATATTTTAAGTTGGGTATATGGTAAAGTGAATTTCGGCCAGATGAACCGTTGACGTGAATAAAGTGGCGTGTAGTGTGCCTGGTTGCAGGAGGCGGAGGACTTGGTGTGGGACTGAGTGTTTTGTACAGCACGAAAACCTGCCAAGTTCAAATTTCTATGTATTATAATTTTAGATATTTTAAACCATGTACCTACGTATTTTAACAACTATACCATATTTTAAGTTGGGTGTATGGTAAAGTGAATTTCGGCCAGATGGACCGTGGACGTGAATAAAGTGGCGTGCCTGGATGCAGGAGGCGGAGGACTGGGTGTGGTGGCGATTCTTTGGAATGCCAAATGTATACCAGTGGATCAGGCTGTTGATAAAAATGATTATGAATGATTTTGAAGTGCATCTAAACTTGGCATTGGGATGGATTTGAACCCTTTTTTAGGCAAACAAATAGCCGATAGGAACTTGGCCCCCTTTTTAACAGGTATGTTTTTGATTAGATTTCAATACTTTTTTTTAAGAAAGCTTTCTATTTTTTCCTTTTTGTGCCGCGCCCGCGTCCATTCTTAGCCTTTGAAGTAATTTTGTGTTTAAAAAAATTGCAAATTTTTTTAAATTAAAATTATATTTGTTTATATATTAAATATAATAATTTTATTTGTTCTTTTATTTTATAGTTCTGAATTTCCAACTTGTATTGAATAATAAATAATTAGAACTATTAATATTAATTGAAAATTATATAGAAACTGTTAAGTTATAACAATAAAAATAAACAAACTAATTAATTTAAATTATAAAGTAAAATGGTTTAACACTATTATATATATTTATAATTTACACCTAACGCTACTTGTATAGGTAAAATGTCACTTCCGGTAGTCAGATCATGATAAAATTTGGTATCTGAATTTTTTTCATATTTTTAAATCTATATACAAAATATGAAGCAAATATCTCGAAGCAAACTGGTACTTTACTTGAAAGGTAAACGCAACCAGTGTAGGTAAAGTACCACTTCCGGTTAACCGATTTTGACGAAATTTTAAAAGAAATCTACAAACTGTGAATAATATCGGTGTACCAAATTTCGAAGTCCTAGCTTGATTAGTTTCTGACAAAACCAATGAATTCGTTTGAATTCGTTAAAATCGCATTGATATTCGATTATAACAACTCAAGCTTGACCGATTTCTTAAATTTCATAATTTTTTGTTAACCTACTTATAACACACGACCTGTATGCCAAATTTCATAGCGCTAGGACAATTGGAAATACCCTAAGAATTTTGTTGACCAATCAGTGAATCAGTTCCAAAATAAGCTATTTTCACAGGGTCATATTTCAGGATCTACTGAAGCTATAACTATGAAATTTGGCATACTGCTTTAGTTCTAGTATATGACTACGTAGATAAAATTTTATCTCTGTACTTGCAATAGACACTGAGATACAGGGGGGTCAAAAGTGACTCCAAACCATTCGTGTAAATATACTTACGGCATGCGCGCGGCTTGCTGGAACTTGGCCGGCGCACTGCCGTGCGCATAGATAATATCTAAATATAAAAGAGTAAAAGGAATTGAGATTCGGACAATAAGAAAATATTTCAAAAAAATGTATTTGAAGAATATTGAACTGAAATTAATATCATTTTATAATAAATATTTAGCAGATTAGCTAGCTAATAAGGATTTTTAATAAAAATTACAAAAACAAAACAAAACAAAACAAAAAAAAATAAAAGTCACTAATGTTATTTTTATTTAACTTAATTAAATATGAAAAAAAATAATCTAAAAATTATCGATTTTGATTAAAATTCCTAACATCAAATGGGAACATCTGGTTTCGTTGGTCATTTGGAATTTCAGTATATATATAATAGTATATATATAAAATATGCTCCACTATAATCAGAAGATCAAAAAAAATGATTATAGACAAAACCTCTCTTGATATTACATCTTCAATTAAGGCAAATACTTTAAACTATAAACAACTTAATAAAAAATGAATATATATATATATTTTATAAATCTAACGAAGGTAAAAAAGAAAATTAAATCAATTATCAATATATTAGTTTATTTGAGATTTTTAATGAATCTTAAATTTAATATATATAATTGTTCTGGGTTTTATTTTTTTGAATTTAAATTAAAAATAAATCTGGGCGGGGGGTCTTCACTCGACTATCTCGCAATTTGAATTGGATTAAATAACATATATTATATTTAAATTAAATTTAATTAATTAAATTATAAATTAAAATTAATAAATAATATTTATTAAACCAACACGTGTTTGGCCCTTTGTTGAAGGCACCACGTCACGTGCTGGTGCGTGATTTGTAGTTTCCGGTACTTTCAGCAATTCAATCAAGCTGAAATTCTATATATAGCAGTTTTATACAATTTTTAATTATGTGAAAAACTATCAAACATATATATTTATTTTTACGGTCAGTTTAGAGGAAAAAAAATGAAAACGTGGTAGGTAATGACCTTCTTCCGGAAGAGCTACTTTTCTCAAAAGTTGATAGAAAACTACGAATTTTGAATAATGCCCGTGTACCAAATTTCATGATTCTAGCAGAAATTAATAATTTTCGTTTGAGTTTAAATTTACTCATATTATAATAAAATTTATTATACTTATCTCTTTATATCTATCTATCTATCCGGGTTCTTACTAAAACGAACGGCCTCAAGATAGATTAAAAGAGAATTGGTTTTATTACACACAAAGATAACTTTTATTCGCCTGAGACAATTGTCAACAACTGATTCCATTAAAGTGAGATACTTTCTTTTCGCTATGACAAATTTAAGGTAAAATAAAATTTCACCCATTTAGATTTGTCTCAACGATATTAAACAAAATCATTAAAATTCATTCTTTACCAAAACCTGTAATTAGAAATTTTTATTTTTAATGAAATTTAGAATTTAGAGATTCTGAATTTTGAAATTAATAAGTTTCTGAATCACTTCACGGAAATCACATCCTTTGGAACTGAAACCATTTATTTCGAAAATTATCTTATAATGTCTTTTTTGTAGATAGAAGTCTGAGTGTAGCTTAAAAGTAAATAGCAAAGATATAATTGGAAGGGGGGGGGAATAATACCTTGTGCATAGATAAATATAATATATTAAAAATATTTAATAATTATATTAAATTAAATTTGGATGATTTTCACTGTTATTCATTTCATTTGATTTTCATTATTATTTAGATTAAAGTTTATATATATTGTAAGGATTTTTTTATATTGGTGTAAATATCAACAGGGGAAAATTTTAAGAAAATTAAGGGTTGGTCACAAATGTGGAATAGAAAAGGGTGGATTTTGAATCGGCGTGAACTGCCCCGGAGATCTGGACTAAAAAAAAGAATTAAATTTATCATAAAAAAAATTTATAATCAGATTTATTATATTTAATGTCTAAATAAGAATTTTTTAAAAAACCTTTAAATTTAAATGTAAATTATAATTTTATATACAAAAAAATTTTTTTTATAAAGACGTTATATAAAAATTAAAGAGACACCAATATTTGTTGTGAATCAAATATTTTTTTTTAATTCTTAGATTAAAAATCAAAAACATAATAAAAAAAACTCCTTCTTAAAAAAACAATATTTCTTGTTAATGATGTAGCCGGTCCTTATATAAGCGATAATCAGTGGACTGGTGAATGGTGGTCCTTTTTTCTTTCCAATAAAGTCCGTCTGCTCTGGACGCTAATTCCTGAACGAATGTCCTTTGTCTGACTTTTTCAACAATTCGTCTCTTCAGGGGAAACGTATTACTATAATCTCTTCCAATGAAAATAAATTTATATTTAAAAAAATAAATTTTATTTTCATCGGATTAATGATATTTTTGGAATATCTTTACAATATATATATATATATATATAGTAGTATATAATAATAATATAAAAATAGTGTTGTGGTGTTAATCCAAAGACAAAATTTCATGTTTATTTTTTTTTTATTGTATTTTGGGTATTTTTATGGGAAACCAAATTTTTTCACAATGTTATATTAATACACAAATAAATATTTTTTGGAAAAAACATGAATAAATTCTCTTAAATGTTAACCAGTTATTCATCAATTTCAATTATGATGTCGAGATGTCTCTAAATCACTAAATATGTATATTGAAAAAGAGTCGAAATGGATAAAAAGTACAGAAAAATTTTACATATACCTATATATATTATAATTTTACAAATACAATTATAAATTATAGCCACTAGAACGAGCCTACAGGGATCTTAAGAACCACCAAAATAGTGAAGCTTTTTAAAAGAAGCAGAAAAAAATATTTCAAAGAATCTATTTCTTTTTTTTTAATAAAAACAAGTTGCATATTTCATATATAAAAAGGTTACCTACTGTGTTAATAATAAATGAGATGTCCATAAAAATTCTTTAGGTCATATTTCATTTATGCATGATCTTCAAAAAGATCGGCTAAAATGAAGTTATAGAAAATAAAACATTCAATTTACTCAATTTATAATAAAAGAGACGTTTATTTTAAACTCGTGTTATATTTTATGAAGATTCAGATTGAAATTTGTAACTTCTTTTTTTAAATCGGTTTTATTTTATTCCGTGGTATGTGTTTGAAATATAAAATTTAGATTAAAGTGTAACATTGATCAAATTGACCAATTTTTATTAAATTTTATATTTTATTACTGAGAACAATTACCTACGTATTCCAGAAGCATAGCGAGAGAGGGGCAAGATGTCCCGGGCGCTACTCACAAAGGGGCGCCAAATGGTCCGCAAAAAAAAAATTGCTGGATAATTTTTACTTTTATTATAATTGATCTGTGTAAAATATAATTTAAATTTAGTGCCAGTGATTTGAAATTTATAAATATGTAAAATAAATAATAGGTATCTTTTGAACTAATTCTAGATTATCATATTCATTTAAAAATCTAGTCTTGTTTAGTTTTTGTTCTAGTACATGTTTTTTGTCTCAAATTTAAAGCCTAGCCTAGAATCAATGACACTTTATTTATTTTATTTATTTATTTATTTATTTATTTGTTAATTTTACTAATATTATTATTTTACGCATTCCTGTTGACGTTATCACAATTCAGAATTTTAAAAAAATATAATATTATTTCTATATATTCTAAATTGTTTTAATATGCATTTTAGATCTAAATATATATATATATAAATTTAAAATGTAAAAATTTATAAATAGAATATTTATTTTAGTAATTGTGTCTTGTAAAGTAAATGAAATGAGCACTAATAAATAAAGATAGAAATGAGAAAAGGGAATAACAAAAAATTGATCCAGACTTGAAATGCCTTTGACGGGAGGCTCCCAAAAAAGAGATAAATGAAGAGAATAAGAGGGGTGCCGATTCGTTTCCCTTCCAAACGATGCCTGAAGGTCGCCCCGGGGATGTTTTTGTAAAGCTCAGGGGGCACCTGTGAGTCACACTCGAACCCCCACCCTCCCCTCCTAAGCCCTAAGATATACGAGGATAATTCGCTTTTTAGCCTGAGGAGTGAGATGTGAAATAATGGCGTATGGATACATCTCTATTTATTTTTCGCTTTATATATATCTCCATCTGACTAATTAATAAAATCCCTTGTACTTGGTTTGTAATCATTTGGTGGGCGTCGAGGGGGTGAGTTTTGTATTATTACTTTCTGAAATCTAATCTCTCTTATATCACGATAATATTTCACATTTTCATATTATGATATTTCGAATAAGAAAAGGAAAATGCTCAAATTTGATTATCTCCAAATCTTATCTTAATATACTAGCAAAAATTGTATATATACATATATATTTTTGAATTAATTTATTAATTAACCGCTCGAAGGATATTTTGAAAATCACACCATAGATAATATTTAAAAATACAAATCGATCTGTATTGGTTTCAGCCTGGAGAAAATTCATTTCCATTTGTTTTTTCTTAATTTAAATTTATATGACCTCACTAAGTTATCCATATTTGCCTCTTGTCATTTTTTTTTAATTGAAAATGTATTATTAATAATTTTTTATATTTAAAATATTTTAAAATTTTTTATTTAATTTGGAAATAAAATTAAAAATATTTATTTTAATAATATTTTAGAATCGAATTACGAAATATATTTATTAATCTTTCACCAAAAAAAAGATCTAAAAGTTATTTTATTTCTCTTGCAAACATTGCAAGTTTATTTATGACATTTTAAAAACAATTTTTTAATCCGTTAAGTCGTTTAATTTTTTGTTAATTCTTAAAAAATTTTATTAGTTAATTTGATATGTTTTTTTTATCTATTTTCGTGTTTATTTTTTATTAAACTAATTTATATTTATATTTTATTATTTTTTTACTAAAATATTATTTAAATTTAATTAATATTATTTATTATTATTGAGGACCCCAAGTTCCATTCATATTAATCAGATTGATGCAACGATGTAACATTTAATAATTGTAATAAATAATTAAAATTAAAGAATAAGGGGATAAAAGTTTAAAACAATTATTTTACCGGTTCTATTATATGGATTTGAGGCATGGTCTATGACCTTAGGTGGCGAGAGTAGATTTAGAGAATTTGATAATAGGATTCTGCGAAGCATTTATGGGCCAAAGAAAGATGAGGTCACCGGGGAATGGCGAAGATTGCATAACGAGGAATTGCATGACCTCTATGCATCTCCAGATTTATTTAGAATTATAAAATCGAGAAGGCTACGGTGAGCATGACACGTGGTTAGAATGGGAGAAGATAGAATGGCAAAAAATATATTGGTAGGGAGACCGAGTGGGAAATGTCCTCTTGGAAGACCAAGGACACGGTGGGTGGATAATGTGGGAAAGGATGTGAGAGAGATGGGAGAGGATAGGGACTGAAAGGTTG
This sequence comes from Labia minor, assembly GCA_963082975.1. Lineage (NCBI taxonomy): Eukaryota > Metazoa > Arthropoda > Insecta > Dermaptera > Spongiphoridae > Labia > Labia minor. The sequence continues at coordinate 35,341,590 of OY720345.1, forward strand.
TGGCTCAGAATAGGAATACTTGGAGGGGTGTGGTTGCTGCGGCTAAGAACTTTCGAGTTCCGTAGAGTCACAGAGATAGAATAGAATTAAAGAATTGTATATCAATAGTTTTTAAAGGGTCGAGCGATAGCTCGGTCTACCAGGTACTATAGTATAAAATTAAACATGCAAAGACTTTGTTGTTTGTAAGATAAATTGATTTTATTTAAAAAAAAAAAGCATTCCCATTTTGTGATAAACAACCCCTTTACGAATTCCACGTTGGTGCTGGCGAATGGACTTTGGATGCTGATCGGACCCGGGAATCGAAAATATGCAACAAATTAAAGACATAAATATCCCGGTTAGCCGGGGTATGCTTCTAAAAGAGCACAGCTGCCAGTGCCTGGAGAAAGTGAAAGAAAAGAAAAAAGTGTCTTCTGTCACTGAGAAGTTCAAAGAGATTGGGTGGATGTTAATATTATTAAATATTAATAGGTTTATAGAATAAAAGAATAGCACAAGAAAAGAATAATAGGAAAAACACCTTCTGAGTTGTTTGAAGAAAAAAAAACCTTTTCCTTGGTTTTATTTCTGTCTGTATCCCCCATTTTATTCTCCCTTCTCTTATTTCAGAAAGTGCTCGTGATAAAAGCCTCACTACTCTACGTTTCTTAAGTCCCTATTGCAATTTGAAGTATGACGTACTAACAATAAAGAAGGGAGCGAGTTTTAGAGAAGAAATGATTTATTTTAAAATTAAAAAAAAAAATATTTTCTAAAAATTATAAAATAAATATAATAGTAAAAATTTTAATAAAAGTTTAATATGGTATACGTTATAATATATTTTATATATTTTGTGTCTAAATTCCTTATAAATAAGTAAATTCCAAATTAAAATTAGAAAATCTTTTCTCGAAATGTGTTATTCAGAATGAATCAAGGACATCAAAAGGAGAGTAGTATTTAAAAATCATTATAAAAACTTAACCGTATAAGTGAAATAAAAAAATATCGTATTGGATTATTGTTTTTTTAAAAATTTGGATGCTATCCCCTCTTTAAATGTAAATATATACATAAACAATCACTAAAATGCGATTTCTCTAGAAAAATATATAAATATTTATTAAAATTAATTAAAAATAAACATTATATAATACATTTACGTTTATAAATTGTTTGGTAAATATATATGTGTCTGTCAAAATAATATATTTACTCAAATTAAATGAATGTGGTTGATTTGTAATTTTTTTGACAAGTTATGGTGAATTAAATTGAAAAAACAAACAAATGATTGAAATCAATTAGTCAATATACAAAACAATTTTAAATTTGGCATTCATATTTTTAGATATTATTATTTTATTCAATTCGTCTATAAATTTAATTATATTTTTTAATTTTACATAAATCTTCAAATAATAATTTTATAAAAACTATTTTAAATAATTTATATATTATCGTATTTTTTTATGTTTGAGTCAAATCCCTATCCTGAGCCACAACCATCCAACTCGTACCTTCTCCCATCTCCCTTATGTTCCTTCCTACATTGTACACCCACCGCGTCCTTGGTCTTCCAACGGACGTTTCCCAATCGGTCTCCGGACCAATATATTTTTCGCCATTCATTCCTCTTCCATTCCAGCTAGGTGCTTCGCCCTTCGCAGCCTTCTCGATTTTGTAACCATAACATGTCTGGAGATGTATAGAGGTCATGTAATTCCTCGTTATGCAGTCTACGCCATTTCCTATTGACCTCATCATTCTTTGGACAATAAATGCTGCGAAGAATCCTATTCTAGTGACTAATTATTTAATTCGATATAATATTTATAGTACAAGTATGTTTAATTAAAAATTCGATATAATAATAAATTAAATATAATAAAAATGAAATTGAAAAAAATTATTCCTAATTATTTTACATAAATTATGCTTTAATTTGATCAAGCAATTGAAAAACTGAACCATGTATCTGTAGACCGTAAAATTACAATTTATTCTAAATATTATCTATCTATTTTAAAATTAAAAATATTTCATTACTGGCAAGAAGAGGGTAGAAAATTTTTTAAGACTCTCTCTCTCTCTTCTGCAAAAGAATATCGATTTCGGTATTAAATCCTGTTTTGAATTTCAAAAACGAGCTTAATCATAAAATATATAAAATGCAAGAGAGGAAATAAAAGAATTTTATAAATCTATTTCAGCATCAAAGAATTTTATTTTTTCCAATTGACTTGACTTTTGTCACCAATCACACCACTGCTAATCTTCATTTTATAAAAAGGATAAGGATTCTAATCCCACACAGATAGATATTTTTGCTGAGCTTAAAAGACAATTGATTCGGTTTCCTTTTTTCATTTTTGTTTTTTTCTTCTCCTATTTTTTCTTTTCTTTTTTTTGTCTGAATCCTGACTGCTTGGTTGAACGAAATCTAATCCAATCTGGCTGGTGTGGCGTTCAATTTACTTTTTTCTTCACACACACTTGGCTTCAAGGAAATAATTCTAAATTTCTTATTTAATTGTCAAAGTTCATTTCACGACATAAGAAAAATAGTGATAGTATCAAAGAAAATTTTCATTGGAATTAACAAAATACTAGCTCTGTATTAAGACATTAACTACAAGCGATTTTACAATTTGTTTTAAATAAATAGACAAGATAATTAAACAATAACATAAACAAACGATATTATGAAATAATTTATATTCATAATCATTTTCTGTTAATTAAACGAATAAAGAAGAATTACTCTCAATGTTAAAAATTGAAATTCCTATTATTTTATAATTATTATTAGAACCCTTTTTATTTATTACCTTCCATATACATTTATTTAAAATTTGATAAATGTTAAATATTAATATTAAAAAAAAATTATAAATTATATATTTCGAAACATATATCTAGACAAAATTTAATTTAGAGGGTTGGGTTATGCAATAATATACTTTTTAATGAAAAATTTTAAAAAAATTATATGATAAATTTATTATTTATAAATAATGTATTACGTAGTTTTTTATCAATTCTAAAATATAAAATTAAAATATAAAATTATTCATTATAAAATTATATCATATTTATAAAAATAAATTATAATAATAAATGTAAATACTGTGAGACAGACTATAATACTTAAGGTCATTTACTGACATGCACAAAAATAGACAAAGATTAAAGACGAATGGAAAAAAAAGACAAGACCAAAAGACGATATGGGAAAAGGATGATTATCTACAGATAGACCAATTTAACCTCCATATTAAGACTAAATAATGCGAGTTACTTCAAATAATTGAAAAATGAACAATAGAAATTTATCTTTGTATTATGATATAATTGTAATATCTTAATATTCTTTTTAGGAGGCAGCTTAGCCGAGAGTGTAGCTTAACATTTATCTACACAAGAAGTCGGCGTTCGATTCAAACTAAGAACAAATTTTTCTAATAAATTCAATATAACATCAGGTGCCTCCGGCTCCAGGAACTATCAGTTCCTGGTTCTATACATGCGGAAGGCAACGAAAAATCACCGCATTAACATTCCCAAGAAAAATCATCATGGCTGAGCAGCTTCTAAAGCTATCTTAGTCATGATGATAGCCAAACTCCGAAGAGAGACGGCACTTTAAGAAAAAGAATATTCTATTTATACCTTTTTAGAATTAAGTTTTACTTTAAAGTTAAATGCAGCCTAAACCTCACAAAGAGAAAGACGGGAATCTTACTAAATAAATAAATAAATAAGTAAATAAATATATCTTATTTATAAGATAAAAATAAAAGAAAATTTGAAAAAAAGAATTATTATTATTTAAAATGTGTGAGTGTGAGTGTAAATATTAATGAAAAAAAATATCAAATAAAATATTTATGTTTTGTTAATTTAAACAATTAACGAGGGTCGATAGAAGAGATTTGAGGGTACAAGCAGTTTAGCATGTCATCTATCTCCCAGGGGCGATATATGTAATTTTGAAATAAAAATATATATATAATTAGTAGATATAATATTCTTAAATCAGAAGACAACCATAATATTTAAATTTATTTATTCGTTATAATCATTTTATCTAATATTTTTCGTAAATATTTTCTAATATATTTATTATTAAGATATTTTATATTCAAATAGTCAATGGATGAGAAGGATTAATATTATATCTTCACTATTTATTTGAATACCTAAATATATACAGTCCTGTTATTAAACACACATCACAAATCAAAATATTTATTTATCAGAATAATTTGTTTAGAATTCTAAAATTATTTTGCAATGTCCTTAAAATAACTATTGTTTATAAATACTTTTTTTTTGTGTCCTATGTCTTATTCATTCCACTACAAGTTATTTCAAGAAACCTTTTATTTATAATTTACACAATCAAATTAATAGAATAAGTTCAACAGGGTCAACAAAATATATATATTACATATAAATATTTAGGGAGGCAAAATCTCATTACGAATCCTCGGTAGTAAACCCTTTGGGGATGTTCTCCCTTGAGTCATTATGACGCACCCCTCACTCTCAAAGAATACATAAAAAAAAAATTATAATGTAATATGTAACAAAATAGTTTTACTCAGTGTTCTATTCCCAATTTCCATCAACAGGAAAACTCATATATATATATATATATATATATATTAGCCTTTATTATTTTTTATTATAAAAAATCTAAAATTGTTTACCCAAACAAATTAAAATGATGAAATAATTAGTGATAATAGATATTTAATTTATATAGTTTGCTTTGGTAGTTTAGTAAATAAAATATCATTTAGTAATTTCATTATTTTATAAATCATATATATATATATTATATACCTATATAATCACTAAATATAGGTAAAGTTATCCCATTTTGTGTATATGATTCGAAAGATAATAAATGTTTGAAAGTTTAACTATCAATAACTGTCTAGACAAACCCTTTTAGTTTCAAGTTTAATTGAATTCCTTGAAAGTCATTTAAAATTCATTCAAAGGCTACATTATTTTAAATATGAATTTATCAAAATGACTAATGAACGACCAGCTTAAGATTTGTTTTTAAAAATTTAAAAAATTTATTCATAATTTTTTTTTGTTTATTTTTGATTTTAAGTAATAAATTTATATATTTGCTATCAAAAAGAGTGAGCATGCATGAATCCTCTGTGGACAATTTATGAAACTATACATTGTTATAAAACAAAGATCTAATTTTCTCATTTTCTTTTTCATTGCTAATTTTGCAAGATCAACATGACAAAAACGGAAAGATAAGAATAAAATAAAATGAATGAAATGCAAATCATTTCAACCCTTAAGGAAGGTTTTCCTAGAGTTATTTTACTTTTTTTTTTTGCTTCTGAGTGTATATATATATATATATATATATATATATATATATATATATATATATACACTATTTTTATGCTTTTGTTTTTGTAATGAAATGAATGTAAAAAGATCATAAAGTCAAAATTGTCTTTATAACTAAAAAAGGAATTTTGAATGAAAGATAGCAAGAAAAAAAAACAAAGGAATTATTAAATTCATTTATCCTATTATTAACAAGTTCATTAGTAAAATGAAATTTTAAAAAAAGAAATAAAATTGGTAAGTAAGCGAATAAATAATATTATAATTGGATATCATCTTATTTCTAATTTTTAATAATACTTATTTAAAATAAAAATTAAAACCCTTATCAAATGACTATAATTCTACCGATTTTAAATTAAAAAAAAATCAAACATAATTAAAGTTGAAACTATATAAAAAAAATAATGTAAATACAGTATTTAATCTATATTATAATATTACTAGAATAAATTATATGTCATTACATTATATTATATACGCTTTAATTTTTAATGTTTAATTTTTATGCAATTCAGAAATTGACTTCTATATTCGTATTATTTAAATGATGTTTGATTAATTATTAGAAATGAAAATAAAAATGTATAAATTTTAATAATTCTGGGAATTGAATGAATTAATATTAATTTTATATTTATTGTCGAACGGTTTCGAAAGGGTTCTCTGAACTCAGCTAGGCGTTGGGTGAATTTACATAAATCCTCATTAAAGATAAAATGTACGAAAACATAATGTATATATATATATGAATATGTACAAGATGAAAATAGAAGAAAATATAGAATATTGATAATAATTGGTCTAGTCAATTAATTCTAAGTATACCATCGCAATATTTCTAGACTGCTATGAAAATTTTTAAAATAATTTAAATGAAAGGAAAAGTATAAATGATATTAAATTCAAAACAATGTATAAACAAAGGGTTTATATAGTATATATATATATATATTTATCAAAAGATTTTCTAGTATACAGAGATGCTCGATAAACCAGCTAGTATAATATATATTTTAAATTACCCCTACAAAAATAAATCTTAGGACCGCACCGGTGTGGATGAGTGTATGTAAAGAATAAAACTTTGTAGGTACAATTCATGACACAATCCATAAAAACAAAAACATAGAGATCGTAATCAAATTTAATTTTTTTTTATTAATAAATCTAAATTCAATTTAAGTTAATTTAAAATTAATTTACATTTATTAAAATAATATAATAATAATTCATTTTTCAATATAAAATAAATTTAAGATCTTTTGTGAAAATTTATTTCTAAAATATTTTTTATCTATCTCTGTGACTCTAAAGTTCTTAGCCGCAACTACACTTCTCCAAGTATCCCTATTCTGAGCCACAACCCTCCATTCCCTACCCTCTCCCATCTCTCTCACGTCCCTTCATACATTATCCACCCACCGCGTCCTCGAGCGTTTGCCACTCGGTCTCCCCACCAATATATTTTTTCGCCATTCTTTCCTCTCCCATTCTAGCCACGTGCCCTGCCCATCGCAGCCTTCTCGATTTTATAATTATAACAACCTCGTTTTAAAATATTTTTCATTATATAATTAATTTGAATTTGGATTCATTAAAAGAATGAAATATAGTTCATAAATAAATATACAATAGAGAGAGAAAAGATAAATAATATATTTAAATGTGAAGACTATTCCAAAATGGCTGCTGATTGATAAGTTAAAAGACAAACATCCAAGTAGATCAATAAACGAAGCTGTTTGCAATGAAGATGAGTCTTGATTTTCCAATTAAATAATTCAGCTAGTGTGAGAGAAATATAATTTTATATATATTGATGAAAAGAAAAGAAAGAAAATGAAAAATGTTGGTCCGATTCATATTGTAATAAAGTTGAAATGTTAATCGAATGAACGAAAGAAAACATCTTGAGACACTAAATGGCAAATAAAAGAATCGAGGAGGCATTTATCTTCTTTGACGTCGAATCAAGATGCAATCAGATGAACGACAGACATTTCGGTGGGTGGAGGGTCTTGAAGGAAACAAAGGGGCTTTTAAAAAGTGAGTTCGATATTCGACTCACACCCCACACTGTTGAATCCCTGGGGAAACAAATTCGATTTGAGGATTTTAAGCACGAAATGAGACTATTCAACACACTAGCTATCGTCATATACGTCTATATGTGCAACTGATCTATCTATTTTCTTTATATATCGAAATATAAGATATATATATGTATATATAATATTTTGAAATAGATTGAAAAAAAACACAAGCTTTGAAAATGACTGGTAAATACAAAAATTCGATAATATCTAGAAAATGACAAACTTAATAGTAAAAAAAAAACAAACATTGTCATTTTATACATTAAAAAAATTAATTAATTCAAATAAGTCATGCAAATCTTTACAAAATTTAAAAGTTTTTTTTATAAACCAAATTAGGATGTATTAGCACGGGGCACATGCCCCCCCCCCCAAACTTTGTGCAAAAAACCCGACCCCCGTCCACATAATAGATCATGCTATGCCACTGTTAGTACCTATAAACTTTAATTAAATTTTATTGAAATATTTTGAAAAATATTTTTTGAGATCAATTGGTATTCAATGAGTTTTAAAATTTATAGAAGATCCAATAATTCAGCAATCTTTGTTAATAAGTGAAAAATTATTATTATTATCATATCGAAATTCAGCAAAAAATGATAATCCATTCCTTAATTATTAATTATTCTACCATCCAGAAAAACCAATAAAGAAAAATCTTTTCTACATCTTCGCCATTGCACAGCCTGTATCCTGAAAACTGAATATAACGCAATATAACCAAAACTTCAATACAAATCTAAAATTATTAAAAATTGTTCGTGACCTGTGAATTCAACGACTCTAAAGAAGATTTCTTTCCAAAATTTCATAATATCAGAAATCATAAAATTCCAATGATTTTTTTTTATTCAAATTTATTCAAATTTTAAAATAGAGATTTCTATTTTTTGGGAATTACCATTTAAATATCTGATTAGATCTAGAGAATTTAAAATTATAACAGATTTAACTCAATTATATACTTTTATTTTAATATATATACGAGGGTAGGTCAATAAGCCCGTGACTTTTTGAATTTCTCATCTCTTAAATAAAATGGCAACATTGCTTCTGTCAGCAGGCAACTATCAGCTGTCGAAATTTGAACCAGCTGGGTCTTTTAGTTTTTGTTTAATATCCATTAATAACAGACTACCTCATGATTTGAGAAGAAATTGGAAAAAAGAGAATTTTCATGAAAATCTATGAATTGGAATACGAATTGTTCCCTCATCCACCTTATTTACCGGATTTATCCCCAAGCGACTATTTCTTGTTTCTAAACCTGAAAAAATGGCTCGGGAGAAAGAGGTCTGACTTCAACGAGATAAAAAAATTGGAGAAACATTGGATGAAGTGAATAGAGGTCAAAGGAGACTGCGTTGAAAATAAAATAAAAAGTCATAGACTTATTGACCTGCCTTCGTATATCGCAACTATCACAATTATCTAATATTATTTATTTCTATTTCAATTGTTTGTTTTTTGATAATCTTTAAATTATTAATTAAGAAAAAAAAAAAATACAAATTTTAAAAAAATCATTAATAATCAATAACAAGGATTATCTTTTAATAAAAGCCATCGATTATTTTAGAAAAATGTCATTCGGAGGTGTTTATTTCATTTTTCATTGACTCCGACCTAATCCCCAATGAATTTATACTTGCAGAAAATCGTAACAATTTATCTTTAAAAATATTCCGTTGAGAATTGTTTGTGTTAACATTTGTATCAATTGCGTGATAGGAAATTAAATGCTGGAAGCTGGATAGTGAAGCATCAAAAGTGATATATGAATTGTCACCCTGTCGCTCGGCTGACCCCTTGGACACCCTAAAAACCCCTTCCCTGAAGGGGTGTAGGGCCGTCAGGTCGTTCATCTTACAGCAATATTGTACTATGGGAAACCCTCTTTCGCCTGGCACTAGAGCTTCATTCCATCGGCCGCTAACTCATTATTAACGATAATTAATTGACCCCATTTAACAATAAAGGAAACCCATCAACAAAATTGAGTAAAATATCATTATTACCTCAGAAATATTCTCCATTTATTAATTAATTTAATGAACTTAGTAAATAGAATATTATTCAATTATTTATAATACTTATCCTACCTTTTAAAAGAAAAACAAAAAAAAATGTAATATGCATTTATGAATATGAATATATAATAAATACAATGAGTCATTTTAATCAATTTTATATGATCATAGAATTTAGGTTGAATCTGTTAACAAGCTTTATTAGATTAATAAATGGTGAATGATTGTTTGTTTTCAAAACCAACCTATAATCTCATTAACTAACAAATAAATTTAAAAAAATAATCATAATAATTAAATAAATACAAATTGTCAAATATGTTGTAAATTTTATTCAAAGGGGATTGTTTGTCAATTATTTAGAATATGAGTATGAATCTGGAGTGCCTCCACTCGACTATCTCGCAAATTTGAATTGGATTAATTAATATATATTATATTTAAATTAAATTTAATTAATTAAATTATAAATTAAAATTAATAAATAATATTTATTAAACCATAATTTGGCTCTTTGTTGATGGCACCTCGTCACGTGCTGGCGCGTGATTTTCAATGTTAAATATTTAATTTCGGTACTTTCAGCGATTCAATCAAGCTGAAATTAAAATTAATAAATAATATTTATTAAACCATAATTTGGCTCTTTGTTGATGGCGCATCGTCACGTGCTGGCGCGTGATTTTCAATGTAAAATATTTAATTTCGGTACTTTCAAGCTGAAATTCTATATATAGCAATTTTATACAATTTTTAATCATGTGAAAAACTATCAAATATATATCTTTATTTTTATGGTCACTTTAGAGGAAAAAAATGAAAACGTAGTAGGGTAATGCTCCTCTTCCAAATGAGCTATATTTCTCAAGAGTTGATAGAAAACTACGAGTTTTGAATAATTCCCGTGTACCAAATTTCATTATTCTAGCTTAAATCGTTTTTCGTAATCTTGTCTACATACACACATACACATACACACAGACATTTTTATCAACCTTAGTGTAAATGACTCAGGGACCTCCAAAACGTATAAAAACATCAAAATCTCGTCATCGCAATACTATCTCTGGCGAGATAATAAATAGTGGCAGAAGGTATATATTAATGCCAGATATACAAAATGTCAATTTGAATGCATCTTTTTATTTTGAAAACTAATTTTAAATAAATTTTAAATAATCCAGTCAAAGGGGGAACGTCAAAGGTTTACCTGTCCTTATGCAATCGAGGTATACACCATATATTGAATAATTTCTACCCATTTTAGAGAAAAAGCTGAAATGATTGAATCTATCACAAATCTTTCTTCCAATATTATTTAATGAAAAAAATGTTTAAAAATATTAATAAAAATTATTAAACAAGAAAACGAAAAACTAGTGGAAAATAAGTTGACCTGTGGCCAGGTCCGAACCGACCGACGGTTTGAAATAAATTAATTTCAAGCTACAGAAACAATTTCAAATAATTTTCATATATCTATTAATGTAATAAAAAACAGATATGGATACTTAAATAATAAATATAAACATTTTTAATTTTATTTTATTTATAATATATATGCAAGACCAGGCTGTGACGTCATGAATGGTTGGATGACGTCATATAATTTTAAATCAAGAAAAAACTAATAAATATGATTTTTCTCGAGGATAAAACCAATACAAAGTGCATGATTTGTGGTGATATATAAAAAAATCTCCTTTGGTGTGAAAATAACCCTTTCCTTCCTATCGTCGATCGCTAATACTACCACTTCCGGTTTCCGGAATTGCACCAAAAGTTGATCAATTCATCCCACTGATGCATTAAGTAAATATACCAAATTTCATCAAAATCGGTTGAGCCGTTCAGGCTGTACACATCTATACGGACGGACAGACGGACGGACAGACGGACAGACATCATGCTAAAAATACTTTTTTCTGTTTAGAAAATGCATGATTCGTGGAGATATGTAAAAATCTCCACATGTGAAATTTGGTGTGAAAACAATACCTCCCTTACTATCGTCGGTCGGTAAAAATAAAAAAAATCAATCATCAATTTACATTATCATCTATCATATAATATGTATATACATCTGTATATATTAGGTATATTAGAAGATTAAGGTTGATGGATCTATACCAAATCTCTTGAAGTTTGAAGTAAAAATCAACATCAATCACTATTTAAGACAGTAATCAATGAAATATTGCATTTTAGTTGATGGTAACATTTTGGTTAGAAATGACAAATTGTAGAGGCAAGATAAATTGAGTTCTATTTTTGAAATTATCTTTATTAGAGGAAAACATTCCTAATGATGTTTTTGTTTTTAAAAAATAAATTGTCATTGCTTAAAAAGAAAATGAAATTGGAAATAAATATTGATTAAGATTCTGATCAAAGTGAAAGAATAAATAAATAACATTGTTTTTCCTATCAATAAATAGAATGATATTAGTAGAATTTGTTTTTAAAATAAAGTATTACAAAATTTAAAATGTTTGAAAATAATATAATATTAATTGTGAAAATATTTATAATTTACCAATTTATCCCCTCTTATACTACCTAGCCATCATATCTTGGCCTTTTTTCTCATTAATAATTAAATTACTTTATTAAATGTCAAACATTTAAATATAATATTTGGTTCACCAAGCCGCCGTTCGGTCAGTAAAAAAAATTATTCCTTATGAACTATGAATATTTAACGACAAAATATATTAAACAATTTCAAATAATTTAAAAGAACATAAATTAAAAAAAATAGTTTTAAAAATACAGCCTATAAACGTACGTATTAATGCACTAAAAGACAGAAATGTATGGTCTTTGGATATAACTTAATAATTATTGCGTAATTTGATTACAAAATATTATTAAAATAAATATTTTTAATTTTATTAAATTTATAATATATTGTATTTAAGGAAGCGCGCTGTCCGGCGTTTCTCTGTCCCATTTTTATTATTATTAAAATTCCTATTTTAAATGAAGAAAAAACTAACAAAGATGATTTTTCCCGAGACTGAATCTAGTACAGGTCGATTTTTCTTTATAAAAATTATCTATGGTGTGAATTTCAAAAAAATAATTGCGAATTACAAGTAAAATATATAATAAATAATGTATAATGTATTACCTGATGAGTGAAGGTTATAATATGTATACTTCGTAAAATTATAGGTATTTTAATCTTCAAATACCAAATATAATTGAGACTCACCTAAAAATAAAACAAAATAAATTAATTAAATTTAAAAATTGGTAATTTATAATATAATTTATATGTCTATATCTATATATTCAGTCTTTATATAAGTATATAATAAAAAAAACCTCTGACTTTTCTGACGTCTTACGCAAGGACTACACTTATCAAGTCGGTTATATCAACTAGGTGTCCTATGATCAGTAGAACGGGTCCTATTAACCTTTACCTTGATTTCCGTGATCGGAGCCGCTACTTTTTATCAAGTAGCTTCTCAGTGTTGATCCCGGAGGCTGGTTTGACTCAGTCCCTTGGCCCCAGCTAGAGAAATTCCCTTGCCAGTACCGGGACTTGAACCCGGGACCACGAGAATGTGAGTCATCGACGCTAGCCATCACACCCTGTGGCGCTATAAAAAAGTATATAATACTTAAACAAATTTCCCAAAATGATTTCTCCTTATTTGCTTCATTTTACATAAAACTCATATATGTTTCATATTATTTATTTGGTCATATCCCTACATTGACTCTAAACGCAACCACATTCCAAAAATCCAATTCTTTATCTTATCCTTGTTAAATTTCAAGAGACCCATATATATATATATATTACTTATAAACAACTTATATATATATATATAATAAACAAAAACAAAGAGAAGGAGGTCTGTTGCAAAGAGCAAAGGCATATCTAACTTTTCTTGATTGATGAAATGTGTAAAGTTTAATGGTCCAAACTTGTGGATGACGGATTTACAGATTAGATTTAAATTAACGCTTTAGTAAATTTCTAATATAGGATATTCTCTAAGAGATTAGAGAGGTCTAAATAAGATAATAACGTCAACTTAGAGAAATTAATGTAATAATCAGATTATGAAGATTTAAATAAGAATAAAATATCTGAAGAAATGCTAGAAAATATATATTTTGTTTAAGGAACTAAATGAAAACTAAAAGTTATACATGCAAAAGCAATAGTTATTTTCAAACTCAAGCATAACAATTAAAAATATAAATGTAAATTGTTATAAAATAGCATAAACTTAAGTATTATTTTATGTATTTTAAAAAATTAGTTGTAATGTACCTATATATATACATCATCTTTTTAAATAATAAATTTTAATAATAAATAATAATAATAAATTATTTATTATAGGAGAACTTCATTTCAAGATATCTAGTAGTATACTTGTACCTAGATATACTTTTTAAAATTAGATTATAAAAAAAAATTGAAATAAATATCTATCTATCTCTGTGGTTCTACGGAACTCAAAAGTTCTTGGCCGCAGCAACCACACTTCTTCAAGTGGATATAAATATAAATATCAAAATAAATAAAATTTAATTTAATTTTATTTTATTTTATAATTCTTGCAGAAAAAACAATTTTTTAATGTATAAAATAATATAAACTAATACAATATAATATTATAATAAAATTATATAGAGATGTCCGGGAAACTCAAGTGCTACCATGGCAACCGATAACAACGGATTTCAAATTTGGCTCTACATTTTAGTTAGAAATTTTTTTTTTCCAAAATGCCACCGAAAAAATCAAATTTAAGTAAAGTAATAATCGTAGCCCTTGCATAATCTCGGGCGCTCTAAAATTTTGCATCTCTGATATAGACAGTGATGAATATAACTTAAATATCTTATTTAACAACTAACTGCTCAAAGTATTAAATTATTTTATTTTAATTTAAATATTTAAATTATTATTTAAATTATATATTTATATATATACACAGGCAACAAATGATTTGTAGTAAATTTGAATATTCACATAAATGTGACTTCTTGAATCCAAACTCTTATCTTAATAACTCTTTTTGTTAATCAATCCTAAGTTTAATTTTCGTATTTATTTTCAATTCTAATTCAAAAAAAAGAAAGAAAAAAGTATTTTCCTCAAAATAAGTTAAAAAAATCTGATATTTACTAAGGCATCACGTACGAATTGATTTATGAACGTGTCGTGTCTTTCCAGCTTAATTTTACAAAAATTGTCACAATTGATTTTGTTTTCTTAGTATTATTTTTTTTTTCGAAAAATATAATATATCTTAATTGTTATAATCATTTTATGTTTTCATAAGCAATTTCGATAATTTTGTTGACTTTTGCTAATTTTCTAAAAGTTTTTTTTTAAATTTATTTAATTATTTTGATTAGAAATTAATGAAGTATATAATTTTTACTATTCAATAATTTTTAAATTATACCAAAGTTTTTCGTCTTTTTTTCATTTTAACGAAGAAATTTTAGTAACACCAGAATTAATTCTTTATAACTGAATCCTCTGCATTTTGAGATTCAATGCTCTTAAAGAATGAATTGAAATGTTGAATTTTGACACGTTTTATTTTAATTTTAATTTTTTTTTAATCTATTTTTATTATTAATACTTTAATATAATATTATACAAAATCTTATTACTATTTGAGTTAACTCCAAATGAAAATTTATGGGATATTTCAATTTTGTTAATTAAAGAAAGCCTTTTCTTGGAATTTTAAATTTGCCAAACGTTAAATTAAATTAAAATTAGATAAAATTTATTTTTGCAATTTTGTAATAAATTAATAATTATTAATATCTGTTTTTAAAATTAATTTTACATAATTTTTTATTATTTTTAGTAACGAAGGTCAAGATATTTTTAACTTGAAGCTTTGACTAGATTTTTATATAAATTTATATTTATGTAAATTGATTAATTTGGGAATGTATCTTAGTATAGACATATTTAGTATCATAAACAAGGTGTAAATCCCCAGGGGGACTTTTAATAAACAATTCGCAGAAGGTAACATCTTTGCAACAGGTGATTATAAATTAATTATCCATTAGTCAAGTTATGATCATCAAATCATTGTAAAATATTTTTAAGGGTTTCTCAAAAGGCATAAAGGAAAAAGAGATATAAAGAATTTTTAATCTTCATTTAATCATATCAAATAACAAAAGTTTCTGAATCTTCTAAATCAAATTTAGGGTGACCAAAAAAAAAAGGTAAAACGTTTTTTGGACTAAGCTTTTAAACATTTCCTACTTTTTTCAATTTGGTTTTAAAAAAGGTGACCCGGTTTAGTGTTTTCGAAATATGGTCACCCTAAATCTAAACAAATCATTCAGATTATCTCTTCATTAATTCTAGTGATAATTTTTGTTTCAATTAAATTCAATTTAATAGTTTTCTGATATCTTTTTATAAATCAGAATGTGTTTAAAGTAATTGTTACATTATAAATTTTTTATTAAAAATATCCTTATAAAGCAAAATTTTCAATATTTTAAATTAAATCGTTTCAATTAATAAATAACATTTACAATTAGAATCCATTCGATTTGGTATAAAATTAAATAAATTGAATTTTAATCAATTAAAACAATCATATAATTGATATTGATAGAAAACAAAATAAACAAAGGAACAACAAATTAACATGCTTTTCAATGAATTTTGTATTAATTATTCGATTTAAAGGCACGTCGACTTTCTGGTCACTTAGCGCCTTCCATTATATAAATTATTTACTCTCTAAAAATGCGGATAAATTTGAATTCACTTTTATTTAAACCATCAATATAAAAATCAATATAATTAAATACATAAATAATATCATAACTAAAAAAAAATAAAATAAATGTAAAGGGGTTAGTAGACAAGAAGATAATAAATAAAATTATTTAAATTTACCATTTTAAATTGAGAAAATACTAAAAAAATTGATTTTTCTCGAGACTGAAACCAATACAGATCAATTTCTCTATATAAATTTATTATCTATGGTGTGAATTTTAAAAAAATCCATCGAGCCTTTTAATATCTCAAAAATATACAAATATATATAGATATATATGTAAGTGAGTAGATTTTCAGGAATTTTATGAATCTGAAATAATAAGTTTTTTACAATATTTTACATATACACAATAAATAACGAACAATTTTAATTATATTCACCTGAAATAATAAGAATTGAATAAAAGTATTTCTTACGAGTGTGTCGATCTGCCAATTGCTTTATTTTATTTACAACATCATAACAACCTCAGATTATCTTATATTGGTGAATATTTAATATAATAATATAATTTACATATATATACCATCTTTGCTAGTATAATATAAGTTAAATTTATAAAAAAAATGAATTTTACATTAAAGAAATTTAATTATAATATGTTTCTGTTAAGTCATGTTTGTTTGGATAAGGGCGGAGGTAAGTGTTGTATTTTCTGAATTGTAAAACTGCCCATTTGAAAAGTCGTTCAACATAGAATGTATAATAGATTCATTATCATATTACAAGAAAAAGGACTATTGTTCTCAAGTTATACTATTTTAATATATAAGTGTATGTATGTTGTATTAACAGATATATAAAGTAATATACATAATTAAAATATTAAATAAATATATAAATATGTGATGATAGCTGTCCCCCTATTAAAGTTATATATTTTTTAATTAGTTGATTTTAGACAAACGTGCCATGTGTTCATTTTAACATTTGGCATTTGTAAATGTTCTAGAATCTTGATTTGTATTATTCATTTGGAATATATATAAAGGGTTTATATTATTTAAATTCCATCTACATATAAATATGAAAAGTAAAAAAAATGTATAATAAAAATTAAATTAAAATATTTTTAATTATTAAAATTGTTAAAAAATATAAAAAAAATTGATATTTTAAATATTATTAACAAGTAACCAAGAAAATCATAATATTAATAATAATAATAATAATTAATTGAAATGATTAATGATTTATTCTTTCGTTTAAATATTTATAATATAAAATGAATTTACTTATATTTTTAGAATCTAAATAAGCTGTAGTGTCTCCGCTCAACTATGTCGCAAGTTTAAATTTGATTAACACATATATTATATTTAAATTAAATTTAATTAATTATAAATTATAAATTAAAATTAATAAATAATATTTATTAAACCAGCGCATGTTTGGCTTTGTGTTGATGGGACCACGTCACGTGCTGGCTCGTGATTTGCAGTGTTAAAAAATTAATTCCGTTACAATCAAGCGCTGAAATTCTATAAATAGAAGTTTTATACAATTTTTAATCAGGTGAAAAACTATCAAACATATCTATATTTTTACGGTCAGTTTAGAGGGAAAAAATCAAAACGTTGTAGGTAATGACCCCCTTCCGGTTGAGCACATTTCTCAAAAGTTGATAGAAGACTACGAGTTTTGAATAATGCCCGTATACCAAATTTCATTATTCTAGTTCTAACCGTTTTTCCGTAATCTTGTCTACATACACACATACATACATACACACACACAGACATTTTTCTCAACCTTAATCGAAATGACTCAGGAACCTTCAAAACGTATAAAAACATCAAAATATCGACATTGAAAATTTTCATGATAGTCAAAATCTAAAGAAAATTATAAAATAAATTTATTGGTATGTGTTTTCTAACATTTAAAAATAGAATATATTATATCAAAAAATAATTAATAAAAAATAACTATTAATAGATAATACACATATATATAAATGATAAAAATGATGAATGAAAACAAAATACTAGCAAATAAACATTTTTGTATTTTTTTCTTTCAAATATACAATTGTAAAGCAGTTTAATGCTAATTTTTCCAACAATTTTATAGATTAATTAACGAGCGAATTAATCAACTGGAAAACAATCTGTAGTATTTCCATAAATAGAAAATAAAATAAATTCTTTCTGATTGTCAATGTATTATATGAATATGGATTATTTTCTCTCTGGACTTATAATGAGCTCATTTAATCGCAATGGAAATGCAATCCATTTTTTTTTGTCATCGCTGAAAAAAAAATCATTGAATATTATTTTCTAGTATCCTTTCAATAAATATTCCAGACAGGAAGACGTCTCCCTAGTTGAAATTTATTTAGTTTCATTTGTGATTAAATCTGTAGAAATGCATTGCAGTCACGATGTCGTTCGTCTTCTTTATTCTAATGAATAGATCTCTCAAGGTTTTCAGACGGATTTATCAATTGGTGGAGGGAGTGAAAAAATATCAAAAAATCAAAAAATTTCTATTGTTTGCTGATCGTGGAGAGAGAGTGTTGTAAAATAAAAAAATCTGGAATATCTCCACTCGACTATCTCGCAAATTTGAATATGATTAATTAACACATATATTATATTTAAATTTAATTTAATTCAAATTAAATTATTAATTAAAATTAATAAATAATATTTATTAAACGATAATATTATTAACCATGATTTGACTCTTTGTTGATGGCACCTCGTTACGTGCTGGCGCGTGATTTGCAATGTTAAAAATTTAAAATGTTTAAAAATTTAATTTGTCAAAAGTTGATAGAAAACTACGAATTTTGAATAATGCCCGTATACCAAATTTCATTATTCTAGCTCTAACCATTTTTGCGTCATCTTGTCTACATACACACACACATACACACAAAGAGACATTTTTTCTCAACGTTACAAAGAGAAAATGACTCAGTACCTTCTGGCGAGATAGTAATAAAAATAAGCTGGAGTATCTCCACTCGACTATCTCGCAATTTGAATTGGATTAAATAACATAATATATTATATTTAAATTAAATTTAATTATTTATAAATTATAAATCATAAATATTAAACCAGCGCATGTTTGGCTTTTTGTTGATGGCACCATGGCACGTGTTGGCGCGTGAGAATTGGAGTGTTAAAAAATTAATTCTGGTACTTTCAGCGATTCAATCAAGCTGAAATTCTATATATAGCAGTTTTATACAATTATTAATCATGTGAAAAATTATCAAACATATATCTTTATTTTTACGGTCACTTTAGAGGAAAAAAAATCAAAACGTTGTAAGTAATGACCTTCTTCCGGTTGAGCTATATTTCTCAAAAGTTGATAGAAAACTATGAATTTTGAATAATGTCCATGTACCATTCATCATTCTCAAACCGTTTTTGCGTAATCTTGTCTACATACACACACACACATACACACACACACACACACACATACACACACACATACACACACACAGACATTTTTCTCAACCTTAGAGAAAATGATTCAGGAACCTTCAAAACGTATAAAAACATCAAAATCTCAACATCTAAAATTTTCGTGATCGCAATACTATCTCTGGCGAGATAGTAAAAAAAGAAAAATCAAATCAAATGTAAAAATAAGCTAAAAGTTAAGCTAATTGGCATTAAGGTAATTATAATACAGACTATAATTCATTGGTGTACCCTTGAGAGTAATATTACAAAAGATAATACCAATATTCGGATACATGTTTTAAATCATTTATGTTGTTAATTATTTAGGGCTTAATAATAATGATAATGAACGGAATTCAATGGCCCGGTTTGAAAGGAGTTCCTTTTGAACTCGAAACGCGCTGTTCCTATCTTCAGTTGATTTAATTGAGATTGATGTTTTCGTTTATATACCTTTTTCCAACACAATGCCAATTGAACCGACACCCTGTATTGTAATGATTCCTATTCTCTTTGCTCGCATTCTCTTACAAAAGAGGGGTAGGGGCAGTTTTTGCCGATCAATTTTCGAACTTGGTGACTTCACTGAGGGGTTGTGAAGAGAGAGAGAGAGAGAAAGAAAAAAACACTGAACTGAATCGCGGTTTGAAATTTAACGCCTTTCTCTACATTGTCATTTCATACGCCTTGAATCTTGTCAACGGAAACGCACAACCAAACATCCATTTCTCAACCACACCACCTCTCTTCACCCCCTATTTTCTCTCTTTTAAAGGGGTGAGTGGGTAGGCATCACCGGATAACCTATATAAATTTTCCAACCTCTTTTGTATTATCGGGTGCTAGAACAATTGACTTATTTTATATAGAACGAGATGTTTTAAAGAACGGATGAAGGGTAGTTGGTGTGAGAGGGGGGGGGGGGGCACGAAAAGAAAAGGCTTGTAGAGAGGGAATGGAGAGGAGGGGGATGGTAAGGAGGCAAAGAGGGCAATGAAAAGTTTTCTTGGCATATTTTTGAACAAACAATCTACGCTTAGATGCTATCCTAAGGAGTTTCAGAGCGAGACTCATGGAAAAAGTTTGGTGAAAATATTTTAAACTTTTAAGACAGATGTAAAATTAAGGGGTTGGGTGGATTATGGGTGGGTGGTTGCGGGTTCCAATAAAGAATGATTGACAAACGCTTTCTATTCCAATTTTCTATCCTTGTCAAGTCATGCAAAGTAAAAAATGGCAGAATTTAGGAAATAAAATCAAAAAAAAAAAAAATTGTGAGATTACCTAAATGAGTTATTTTAATAAAAAAAAATCCAGGTGAATTATAATAAATTAAATCCGACCGCCTGGGACTAGAAAAGTTTTATCGTTTTATCAAAAAGGCAAAGAATTTGAAAATGAAATAAAAAGAAGAAGAAGAAAAAATAGTATTTATCATCTGATTTTCATATGTTAATATTCTTAGTACTTAATCAAATTATTCTTACTGAATCACAAAAAAGAGATTTAAATGTATTAAAACTTCTTACTCTAATTTTAATGGAAGCTGTAACGAGGGAATCATTTATTAAATCAATGATCATCTAACATAGCGTTTCTCAACCTATTTGGACCAAACGTCCACTTCGTAAGACCGGCTTCATAATTCGCCTACCTATCAATTTTAACAGATAAAAATTGCACGATAATCCCTAATATAAGGTTGTTACAGTTGGTGATACTTAGAGCCATATTGAAAAATCGCGTTTCAGAACCTGATCTCAAAATTATCTTACCTTTTTTTTAGAACCATATTGAAAAAAGCGGAAATGTTTAAAAGCCTGATCACAAAATCATCTTATCGGAAATGTTTAAAAGCCTGATCGCAAAATCATACCTTTTTTTTAGAGTTGAAAATGATTTCGCCCCCCAAAAATAACTTATCCCCCCCAAAATAAAAAAGCGTATAGTCAAATAATCGCCCCCTTTAAGATGTCGATCGCCCTCCAGGGACGATATTGCCCAGGTTGAGAATCACTAATCTAACACAATGGTCATTTACAATGCCAAATAAAATTTAGTCACATTCCATAAAATGGGATTTATAAATATTTATTACACACTCTTTTAATTTTGAGAGTTTATACACTGAATGAATTAAATGAAAAAAATGTTTAGAGAAATTTGAAAAAATAAATAAATATCCACATGGTAAATGGACTTGAATGAAAATGTAAAAAAAAGAACGATTAGAATTTATTTTGTCAATAAAAAAACATACTATATTCTCCTACCCATAAAATAAATCATCTCTGCGATATAGACACTTACTTTTTATAAGTGTTATCTATTTAATGATCAAATTTAGTGATAAAGCATAGAGGAAGGATATATTAAGTCTAACCTCATTTATTCACTCATCTATTCCCATTTCGAGAGAGACGTTCTTAAAGAGCATCTTCGTTAAGTTTGCTAATAGCTTTAAGTAGGAAGCAGTCGAGAGGTGAGAGTGCATTCGTTCCATCTCGATGCACAACTTCCTCCCCACTCCCCACCCACAAGCATTTCACTCCACTGATGAGATTAACCTTTTTAAATATCTAGGTATATCAATATATTATTTAAATTTCTATTGTAATATTAATTTCTTTTTTCTTGTTTTATTTATTTTTTGTTTTAAAAAAAAAGGAAAAGAATTAACAAACAACGTTTATTCTATAAATTATTTATATAGGTATGTATCAAAGTCATTATATAGAAAATTTCTTAAGTTTGATCAATAATTGATTGAAAAACTGTTTTCTGATTAAAATTGAATTATTTATTGATCAAACTTAATCGATGATTAAAGACCTGGATACTTTTTACAATAATTATTGAACAATATGTGGTAAAACCCATGTTTACAAGTCCCTTTGTTTTCCTATCCATTTGCCATTTGAAATCTGAATCTACAGCAATATCATTGTCGTCCCAGGTTTTATTCTTCCCTTCCTTTTTCCCTCCTACTCACTCCACCCTAAACGGAGTGATGCCCTCCTATTCTACTATATCTGACAAACAGCTGAGTCGAGTAATCCCTACGTAATACTTTTCACATATTCCCCCAGTAATTAACGTTATAATTATTAATGTAAATAATTTAGGTAGTTTTAAATTTTATTTGGAAAATTAAAAAAAAAATATGTGGTAAAGGATAAATCTACAGGTATATAGTGACGGAAAAATGAAATAAATAGAAAAACAAACTAAAGTTAAAAACAAACAAAATAAATATCGTCATGGCGCTGATGTCGAGCAATCCATTGGTTGGGTAAGGCCATTACCATTGGTCGACAATTTCCGTCACGGAAAAAAAAAATTAAATTAAATTTTTATATTTGAGATGAATCTTTAATTATAAGATATTAATATTATATATACTTTTATGAAATTAGTAGTTTTAACAGTAAGTATTAGTATGAATAGTTAAATATATTATGTAAATATAAATTAAACATAGGGAATGATTTTTAAGTTAATTGTGCATTTGATGAAATAAGCTGGAGAGTTTCCACTCGACTATCACGCAATTTGATTGGAATAAATAACATATATTATATCTATATATATAAAGGAGAGTGTTTGTATGTATGTATGTATGTATGTATGTAATTTGTTTACTTTTTTGCTGTCATAGAAACAAACAAAAAAGAAATTTCCTACTTAACCGACACTTTACCGGTAATTTAGAATTATGAACATCAAAAAATAAGAAACGATTTCTATGAAATTACATCACAATATTCTTATATATCTCTATGGTAACATAGGCTATAGATTTTATTAATATCTAATTCTAATCAATAACCGCAGAATTTAATTTTTTAAAGTTTATATAGTTCTCCGTGTTGTTCATTCAAGAGCCAGGCGTGGCCCACTGACTGGCGGACTCATTTTACACAATGTATATAACTAGCAATCAAAGAATTATTATAATATTTAACTTTTTATTTTAAATTCTAATATTCAAATATCATTTCAATTAAATAATTTATTCTAAAAGTTCTCATTTTAATTAATATAATAAAATATTTAAATCATATTTAACTTAAATTATTTTGTATTTATTCTTTCTATATTTGAATACTTCTTTTATTTTAAGGGAGGGAATTAACTATGATCTAAAAAAATTAATAAATGAACTTAATAATAAAAAATCAAATAAATCCATTAATTTAAATTAATACTATTAATGAATGTATATATTGTTAATTTATCTTTAGTTTTATCAATACTTTTATACCGTTAATTTTTATAAATTGTCTCAAGTCTCTAACTTTGCATTTTCTCAAATTTTATTATAATTAAAAATAATCAATAAAAATCAAGCAATGAAATTAAAATATCGAAATGAAATGATCAAGAAATATTATACTCTATTATAACATATACAATACTTATAAACTATAGGCGGAGGAAATATTAGGAGATATCATTGCGGGTTCATGCCAAATCGATTAACATTAATTTAGATATTTTCATTATGACAGATATTAAAAAAACCGGGAATTCAATATCTCTGTTCACTAATTATTTGTAGACTTTAGTAAAACCTACGCATGACTCATTAGATCCGGATAAACTTTTTCAAATTTTGATCTTAAAATATATCTTGAAGGTAGTAAAGAAAGAGTAAGATGCGGAAATCAATTGTAAAATATTAGGTGACCCAGACGACTTAAATATAATAGGAGATTCGGCAATTGCAATTACAGATAGCGAGGAAAAATTAATCGAGGTAGGAAAAGAGATGAGGTTTGAAATTAATAATGATAAATAAATATATTTAGAAACAAACAGGAGCAGTATTAACATACAAAATGTAGAATTTGAATATGTAGAAAAATTGAATGTAATCACGAAGGATAATAATATTTAAGAAGAATTTAAATCGAAGTTGCAATCGGGAAACGCCTATTATCATTCAGTAAAGAGGCTTATCTCATCAAAATTATTATAAAAGGGAATGAAAATTAAAATATATAAAACAATTATTTTGTCTGTTGTATTATATGAGTGTGAGACATGGTCTATGATCTTAGGAGATGAGAGTGGATTCAGAGTATTTGAGAATAGGATTCTTCCCAGCATTTCTGGGCCAAAGATGAGGACACCAGGGATTGACGTAAGAAAGATGGAACAGAGGCTCAGGATAAGGACACTTGGAGAAATGTGGTTGTAGCTGCCAAGAACTTTCGCGTAGATAGTTATAACATATTCAATAAAAATATATATAATTAATTTACTGATTAAATTAAAATATATTTTAAATAATCACACAATAAGAAATGAATGTTTTATGTTATACATTGATTGAAACAAAATGGATGAAAACCTTTTACTACTTTCAACCAAATACTATGTACCACTCGGGGGTACAGGGGGCGGAGCCCCCGTCTAGATGTGAAGAGCGACGAAGGAGCTCTGAGCAGCTAGTTTAAAATAAATTTAATTAATTATAAATTATAAATTAAAATTAATAAATAATATTTATGAAACCAGCGCGTGTTTGGCTCTTTGTTGATGGCAGCACGTCAAGTCCAGTCAACTTGATAAAAAATTAATTCCGGTACATTCAGTGATTCAATCAAGCTGAAATTCTAGCAGTTTTATACAATTTTTAGTGAAGTGAAAAACTATCAAACATATATCTTTATTTTTACGGTCACTTTAAAAGAAAATAAGTTGACCTGTGGCCAGGTCCGAACCGACCGACGGTTTGAAATAAATTAATTTCCAGCTACAGAAACAATTTCAAATAATTTTCATATATCTATTAATGTAATAAAAAACAGATATGGATACATAAATAATAAATATAAACATTTTTAATTTTATTTTATTTATAATATATATGCAAGACCAGGCTGTGACGTCATGCATGGCTGGATGACGTCATATAATTTTAAATCAAGAAAAAACTAATAAATATGATTTTTCTCGAGGATAAAACCAATACAAAGTGCATGATTCGTGGTGATATATAAAAAAATCTCCTTTGGTGTGAAAATAACCCTTTCCTTCCTATCGTCGATCGCTAATACTACCACTTCCGGTTTCCGGATTTGCACCAAAAGTTGATCAATTCATCCCACTGATGCATTAAGTAAATATACCAAATTTCATCAAAATCCGTTAAGCCGTTCAGGCTGTACACATCTATACGGACGGACAGACGGACGGACAGACGGACGGACAGACGGACGGACGGACAGACGGACAGACATCATGCTAAAAATACTTTTTTCTGTTTAGAAAATGCATGATTCGTGGAGATATGTAAAAATCTCCACATGTGAAATTTGGTGTGAAAACAATACCTCCCTTACTATCGTCGGTCGGTAAAAAATGATATCGTGGTAGGGAAATGGTCCTCTTCCGATTGAGCTTCATTTCTCAAAGATTGAAAGAAAACTACGAATTTTAAATAATGCCCGTGTAGCAAATTTCATTATTCCCACACACACACAGACATTTTTCTCAACCTTAGTGAAAATGATTTATGCACCTTCAAAACGCATAAAAACATCAAAATTTCGACATCGAAAATTTTCGTGATCGCAATACTATATCTGGCGAGATAGTAAAAATATAAATATTTTAGGAATTAATAATTATTATCGGATTTTTATAATTTTAAAATTGCAATATTTAATCATTAATTTATATTAAACACAATAGTTTTTTTATAATGAAACTTGATTAAAATTAGCTGGAGTGTCTCCACTCGACTATCTCGCAATTTGAATTGGATTAAATAACATAATATATTATATTTAAATTAAATTTAATTAATTATAAATTATAAATCATAAATATTAAACCAGCGCATGTTTGGCTTTTTGTTGATGGCACCATGGCACGTGTTGGCGCGTGAGATGAGTGTTAAAAAATTAATTCTGGTAATTTCAGCGAATCAATCAAGCTGAAATTCTATATATAGCAGTTTTATACAATTATTAATCATGTGAAAAATTATCAAATATATATCTTTATTTTTACGGTCACTTTAGAGCAGTGGCGCAACCAGGGGGGGGGTTTTGGGGGTCAAAACCCCCCCCAGGAGGGAAAAAAATATAAATTGCTGTATATTATGTAATATATTACAAATAGAAAAGAAAAAAAAATTCTAAAAGTATAACTTAGTGTATAATAAGTAAGTTTATTTTATTTTAAAAAAATTTTAACAAAAATAAAAATTGCTTATTTTTTCGTACAGAATTAAATATAAGAAATAAAAAAGTATTTTATTATTTCTCCTAAATCAGAGATTCTTAAACTTATGTACTCCGCGAACCCCCACTTGATAAAATTTTTTTTGACGGACCCCATTCCAACTTTAGGTACTTTACGACATTTTATTAGTTAATTTCTGGCTTACGATCTCATAAGAACAAGGATATTTGATGAATATTTCTAACAGTGATTGGTGAATAACGATTTTTTTGCATATTGTAGAACACATTTTATTAGAAATTATAATATTGAAGAAAGAAAATTCAGCTAAATATGAAGATGGAAACGGTAGCAATAGTTTTCTTGCACATTTCGTTGAATTTGGGTATTTGATCTCTGTTTCCTCACAAAGCCATGCCATCGCTCCTTTTATATTAAATAAAGTTTTAACGGAGAATCATCATTTTCTCGTGCACCTGTACGGATCCACAGTAAAGGCTTCGCGGACCCTCAGGGGTCCGCGGACCACAGTTTAAGAACCTCTGTCTAAAATCATAAAAAAACAAAAGACTTAATATAAGAATACTAGATGATTGTGAAATTTTCCAATTTGACTATTATTTAAATATAAAATAAATAAAAATATTACTCAAATTCTAAATATTTTTTATTAATATTACATTAATTGCTAATTTCATAAAAATTATGAAGTGAAGACTAATTTTTTCAAAATGGAAACGAGTAAAAATCCCTAAAGGAAAAAATCCATAAAAGTCAAAAATCCCTAAAACCGAAAATCCCCAAAAGCGAAAATCCCTAAATAAAAATATCGCTGACTGAAAAAATCTCTAAAAGAAAAAATCACTAAAAACAAATTTTTTCATTTTTGTATTAATTTTAATTGTGACTCAAAAAATTAAATCACAAGGTGAGCATGACACCCAGTTGCCTGAGACACGATCTCCCAAGGAGATAATCGGGCCTGGGCCGAAAGTTGGGAAAAATAGGTCAAAAAATACATACATTGGGCCCACACACGTGATTTTTCCAAAAAAATTGGGGTGTCAAATTCGTATGTAAAATAATGGGAATTTACTCAAATTCCGTTTATTAGCTTACGTTTTAATAGCTTAATGATTCCAAATATAAAATACACCATTTGTATATTTCACGCAATTTGTGAAATTTACTATCATCAGAGGTTGTCTTTTTCATTTTTCTCAATGCATTTATAGAAACATCAAATCAATGCCAGAAGTTTTGAAGCTCTATAATGATATAGATAATCCTGACAACTCCACTCATTTACGAACTCTTGCAGCTTTGGTTTTGGTACCACCATCAAAAGTCAATGTAGCCTACCAAGCATTAGCTGGACGACCAACAGGGTAAAACTTCGTGATCTTTTTTCTTACTTCGAGCGCACTTGGCTAGGTGAACAATTTTTGGCTGGCTTTTATGACCCCGAATTCGACATTGGAACATTGGAACATCTACGATGCCACTTTGATGGGTTTGCCTCGAACAAACAATGCATTGGAAGGTTACAACAATGCTCTTCGTTCACGCTTAGGAGGTTACAAGACATCAGTATGGGACCTGATTAAGCAAATCCATATTGAACATAACCTTATCTCTTTGGAAATCTGTCGTAATGTTCGTGGTAAGAAGCCTGATCCACCAAGGAAACGATTCAGCGACTCGCATGATGAGCTTCTGACCATAATGAAGACAAACCATAAAAAATGGGACGCTAAAAAACCAGATGGAACAGATGTGATGACACCAAGCATGGTGTATAACTACCTCATTCAAGTCTCTTCGGCTATTCATTTAATTAAATAAGTAAAAAAAAAATTAGGGAAATTTTTTATTTAGGGATTTATTCTTTTAGAGTTATTTGCATTTAGGGATTTTTTCTTAGGGATTTTTACATGATTTCTTCCAAAATAGACGAAAAGCTTTCGAAATCTTAATGTAGTTTTTTATAAATAACTCCTTTATTATTAAGTTTAGGTAAAAATGAAAATAATGAAACTTTTAGTAAATTCGATTCCCTATAAATTTTATACGATAGTATGATAAATCTCATAAAAATCGGTATTTATTGAGAAAATCAATAAAATCTGCTTTAACACCACTTTAAACTACCCTTACTTATGGTCCGATCTTGTCCAAAAACAATCCAATCCCCGCCCATCATTCCCAAAAAAAACCATCTAAATATCAAATTTCAAGACAATATCTCATTTTGTTTAGACGTAATCTCGGTAACGAGCCGGTTCAAAAATTTTTTTTTAAAGTTTTGTATTCAGAACCGTCTGAAAAGTGGAAATCTCGAAGAATCTCGGAGCAAAAATTTTCAAAATTTTCCGATCATCATATAAGCTATGCTTATTTCATGAGGAAAGCTAAAATGATTTACTTATACCTGGAAAAAAAATATTTTCTTTCTAAAACTGTGAATATAAGTAAATAAAATACAAAATTACATTTTTTGCTAGATTTTGTAAAATCAGTGTTTCATTTACAAAACTTTTTTAAATATTTAATATAAAAAAAAATCTTAATGAAAATTTGTCTTTGAGAGAGCCCCCGGGGGGGGGGGGGGCGCCATAGGAAGGTGGAGCGGCTAGTCAAAACCCCCCCCAGGATCAAATCCTGGTTGCGCCACTGCTTTAGAGGAAAAAAATCAAAACGTTGTAAGTAATGACCCTCTTCCTGTTGAGCTACATTTATCAAAAGTTGATAGAAAACTACGAATTTTGAATAATGCTCATGTACCAAATTTCATCATTCTAGCTCAAACCGTTTTTCCGTAATCTTGATTACATACATACACACACGCACATATACACACACACACAGACATTTTTCTCAACCTTAGTGAAAATGATTCAGAAACCTTCAAAACGTATAAAAACATCAAAATCTCAACATCGAAAATTTTCGTGATCGCAATACTATCTCTTACGAGATAGTAAAAAGGAATATGTATGGTAATATAATACATATGATTTCTATTTAATTAAATAGTTTACAAAATAAATTATTTACGAATTATATTAAAGAATATCGATTGGATGACTTCTTTACTTTTTATTTAGTTTATGAACAATCTCTGTTTTTACAATACCATTTGCTTGAATAATAAACATTCATGTATATAAAATAATTGAATGTATTTTCTTTCGATAAAATACTAGTTTTAAATAATTTATAGGATTTATAAAAAACATATAAAAAGAATAAACGAAATGGTAGGTGTTTTAGTATTAATTAACTTGATTATTGTTAGAAAATATACATAAATAACAATTTCAAAATATTAAAAAAATTAATAAAAAAATTTAACTAAATTAATTTAATAATTAAATGCAAGTTCATATAAAGATTTTTTTTAAATTTGTGAAATAAATATAAATTATATGAGAAAAAAAATAAATTAAAGATCCGTCCTAAGAGAATTAATTTTATTGCACATAGAATCTCAATGAAAAAAAAAATTTATGTGAAAGAAGTCTCCTTGATGAAATAAGGTCAATTAAGAAACGACTTGAAAACTCATTTGTGGCAAAAATAAAAATGCGTTTTCACTAAGCGCCAGCCGGAAAAAATTCTCGAAATTAACTCAAAAGGGTGGACATTGATCAGGAAATTGACCAGGAAAGCTAACAAAACTAACTGAGAATTAAAACGTACAATTGTGGAAATAAAAATAAAATAAAAAAGGTGTAGGAAAAATAATTTAAAGGTTGGAATAAAAAATAAATTTAAAATAAAAATCGCTCACAAGATATTTATTTTGTTTGTTTTTAACTTTAGTTTGTTTTTCTATTTATTTTTATTTAGACCAATAATGATAAATTTATATTTATTTTATAAAACTATAATTTCACTAATTGTTTAGTATTAAACCATCAATCACAATTATGTCTTTTTTCTAGATAAACAGAAGTATATATGATATTACTCGTATATATATGATGGTTATAACAATTTTCAAAAACATACTATATAAGTTATGAGATTTAATGTATTATTACTATTTTATATAAAATTTGTTAATTAGTCCTAGTATTTATTGATTTCTTTGAATAAATTACTTTCTAAAAATGTAAAAATATATTAAAATATATTTAAAAAATCTGGAGTGTCTCCAGTCTCGTAATTTGAATTGGAGTAAATAACATAAATTATATTTAAATTAAATTTAATTAATTAAATTATAAATTAAAATTAATAAATAATATTTATTATATCAGCGCGTGTTTGGCTCTTTGTTGATGGAACGACATCACGTGCTGACGCGTGATTGCCAGTCAATTTGTTAAAAAATTAATTCCGGTACTTTAAGCGATTCAATCAAGCTGAAATTCTAACAGTTTTATACAATTTTTAATCATGTGAAAAACTATCAAACATATATCTTTATTTTTACGGTACCAACAGTATTATATTATAACAGTATTATTTATGTCCCAGAGAATTTCTAATATATACTAAAATAATTTAAATGCTTACAAATGCATTGGGATCTGGGATTTCAGTTGTGTACGGTCATAGGCTAGTAAATAAGCCCAAAACTGTCTGCGTTTTTTATTTTTTATAATATTTTGTCATTCTAGATGTTACTAGCAAACAGTATACACGGGTCATGCTTATTACTACCTGTTTTTATTTGTTCTGTGCTCGGATTTGTGTAGGAAGCGATTTATAATTTTATATTACTTATTTAGTGTGCAGCAACAATTTTTATCAGTTTTTTAGTTCCAAAAATAATAATAACATTATTGGGACATATAAGTCCCATCAGTATTGAATAACCGATATATTCAAAAATAAGCTCGAGTGTATCCACTCGGCTATCTCGCAATTTGTTAAAAAATTAATTCCGGTACTTTCAGCGAATCAATCAAGCTGAAATTCTATATATAGCAGTTTTATACAATTTTTAATCATGTGAACAATTATCAAACAAATATCTTTATTTTTACGGTCACTTTAGAGGAAAAAAAATCAAAACGTTGTAGGTAATGACCATCTTCCGGTTGAGCTACATTTCTCAAAGGTTGAAAGAAAACTACAAATTTTGAATAATGGCCGTGTACCAAATTTCATTATTCTAGCACAAACCGTTTTTGAGTAATCTTGTTTACATAAACACGCAGACAGACATTTTTCTCAACCTGAGTATAAATGACTCAGGGACCTTCAAAAGGTATAAAAACATCAAAATCTCGACAACGAAAATTTTCGTGATCGTAATACTATCTCTAGTGATAGTAAAAAATTAACACCATATATATAATAAGTGTTAATTCTAATTTTTATGTCTTGTAAATATTAAAAGAATTATCATCCGAAAATCAAATTAACATTGTCAATTAAATGAATAAAAAAACAAACTATATATATATCCTATTTTCATTTTATTCTTTCTTCAAACGTACTACAAAGAAAAGTCCAGGAGAGAACAAGTGAATCGAATTTGAGGATTTCTTTCTCCTCTTTCTCTCTCTTTCTTTTTCCTTTATTTTTCTTTGGTTTATTTGCTATACTTTTAAAACTTCTCACATTATCCTAAAAGAAAATGTGCTGATTTACAAACAAACATTAAATTTGAAAAGAATATATAATACTTCTCTTTGAGGTAAATTTTCATCAAATTCTTTCAAATCTTTCTCTTGGAATGTGTATTGAAATTTATTTGTTTTTAATATAAACTTGAAGATAAAATAATTTTATTATAAATCTGTCAAGAAATAAGATTTCTACTCTATGTAGAGTCATATCAAATTTATTTGAAAAAATATTATTCCTAATCCATTTTTGTTTTGGCATTCAATTTGTAGACAGCGC
This sequence comes from Labia minor, assembly GCA_963082975.1. Classification (NCBI taxonomy): domain Eukaryota; kingdom Metazoa; phylum Arthropoda; class Insecta; order Dermaptera; family Spongiphoridae; genus Labia; species Labia minor. The sequence continues at coordinate 35,374,397 of OY720345.1, forward strand.
CTATCCAGTCGGTTATATTATTTGAGTGTCCTGAGAATGGGTCCTATCAACCTTAACCTTGATTTTCTTGATTGAAGGCGCTACTTTTTAATCAAGTTGCTTCCCAATTACAAAACCGAAGGCAGGATTGACTCCGTCCAATAGACTCCAGATAGGGAAATAGTTGTGTATCGTTCTAGATTCCAAATTGATTTCATAAATGAAATATTTAGAGTCATTTAGGGATATCTGGACACTTAGGAGATCTCGACACTTTTAATAAAATCTCTTCAAAAAGAAGTCTTCATCTTAGCTTCGCATATGAAACTTTCTATTAGAATAACTTGAGAGAGGCATGATGTGTTGTTAATCGAAATTTATGAAAATTCAAGGAATGAACAAAATAAATATTATCACACTATGAGCGGGGCGGGTATTTGTACCCGTTGCGGGGACTGCCACTTATAAGCGGGGCGGGTATTTATACCCGTTGCCACTTATATAATATATTTTCCCTTGTGTCACTTAAAATTACTTATTTTAAACGATAACTAATATATATCCCTCATAAAGTGGCAACGGGTATAAATACCCGCCCTGCTTATAAGTGGCAGTCCCCACAACGGGTACAAATACCCGCCCTGCTCATAGTGTGTTAATAGTCTATTAGGTACGTGCTATATAGTTAGTCAATATAAATAAAAATATCATTAAAATCAATAAAATTAATTAATAATTAATAAATTAATATCAATAAAAATTGTTAGCGATGATTTCAATTTTTGGGGGATTTCCAAATGGTAAAATAGTTAGTCAGAGAAAGTCTCATCTGTTGTGGAAATATGTAATTAAGGCGGGGTGATTTCGACAGCGGCAATGAAGAGATCTTAACAGTCGAAATTGCTCTCGAGTTTTCCGTGATTTGTATCTTGTAAGTCATATCTGAACAAAATATTTGATTTATTTATCTAGGTGCACAGCGCCTCTCCTGTATGAATATTGAATTAATTCATTATTTAGGAAGGAATTCAACTCAGTACCTTGAGTGATCTCGAAAATGATGAAAATTATTGTGGCAATCAACTCAAGTTTAATTGCAACAAATGTTCATAGTTATAGAGCAATGTGTTGTTGTATGTGTGATGATTGATAGTGTGATTGTACTGGTTTCAACTTATAAATTTAAAATGTATTTCAGTCAAACCAAATTTTCACATTATGAATAAATCTTTTTTTGTAAAAAATGATTAAATTATTAAATGTTAACCAGTTATTCATTATTTTCCCTTAAGGTATCGAGATATATCTAAATGACTAAATATAACGAAAATGTATAATTTATTGCTAATTTTATTATTAACTTTTTGTTAAAATTAATTTATAAGAAAATGATTTCATTCGATGTTATTAAATAAAATAATATAAATAATAAGATAATAATAAGTTAGAGTTAATAAATATATTATATAAACATTACAAAACATTATTAAATATTTTTGTTTTAATTAACCTGATTTGATTTTCAATTTTTTTCATCATTTTTTGAGAATCAAAAGGATATATTAATTGTATATTATCAAACGAATTCCAGATTCATATTGAACGAAAATCAACATAGATTTGTCTTGTGTTTATAGTACAACTTTATCATTCAATTAATTTTCTAGAAACAAATTAAAATACATTTTCAATCAGTAAGATTATAATCTCATTGAATTAATTAACTAAGCCAACTTAAGATATCCAACTTAATTTTAGAACATTATTTAGTGAAATCATATTGATTAAAGGAATGATTTTCATGGAGGGTAGATATTAACGAAAAGAGCAATGGTTCATTTAAGGCAATAATGTTAAATACAATGTAAAGGATAGGAAAACATGAATCTTTTATTGAAATTAAATTAAAATCATATTTATTGATTCAATTAAAAAAAATTTATTTTAATTATAATTTGAACAAATAAAAATTCATCGGAGTGAAAGGAAAAATATAAAAAAGAAACTGAGAAAAAGTTCAAAGAAAGAATAGAAAGATGAAAAAAAATTAATTAATTCTTTAAAAGTTTCCATTTTTAATTTGTTGATTTTTATAAAAAAAATTTAATCCAATTCGATTAATACTTTTTGATTTAGAAGAAAAAATACAAGATTTTAAGAGATTGTAAGTTAAAATTATTAAATAATTCTAATTAGATGAATAAGAAGAGGAGGAGGAATCTCGGACTTTTTAAATAGAAATCTTTTGAACGTAATTAAGAATTTTACTTTTTTAATTTATAAAGAGAAACAACAACCAAATATAAAATCTAGAATTCATTTTATTTTTTATTTTTCTATTTAGCTCGAAATTACTTTAACATTAATACAAAATATTAATGAAAAACAAAACATAATTTTACTTAAAAATAATTAAAAAAATAAATAGAATTTATAATTTAACACTTCAAACATATAAAAAACAATAAAACAAAATATTATCAATTATCAAAATTTTTGATATAATTTTAATATTGTTTTAATTTTTACTAAATAAATTATTATTATTATTATTATTATAAATTATTATTATAGTTGATTAACTTTGAATTCAGATAATTATTATTTTGTAATTTTTAGAAATCAGAAATGATGTGTTAATATTATGTTTTCAAGGTTCAATTAAAAAGCTACTAAAATCATAACAATTCTATTTTTTTGATAAAATTAATATTTTAAGTTTATTGGCACAAAATTTTCACTATTTATCTAATCTAATTATCCACCAAAATTTCCCGTCAGAAAGACTTAATTTCTGAGGTTATTGAATATATATTGATAAAAATAGAGGTATGTAAGAATAGTGTGATGTAATTTCAACGAAATCGGTTGAGCCAATTTGAGTCTATACGTAAGGGGTGTATGTTTTATGACTATTTTTTTTTAAATTTATGTTCTTTTAAATTATTTGAATGGCGATCAGGTATTAATATTACCAGCCAAAACCAATTGTAATAAATAATTAAAAAATTGTAAAATTTTTCAAGTATATAAAAATTAATTGTATAAATTTGTTAAAGGGTCGAGCGATCCCAGGTATATATTTTATATCAACAAGCCTACTTTTCTGTTTGTATGTTATTATTTGAATGGCGATTCGGTGAATCAGGTATTAATATTATCAGCCAAACCCAATAATAATGAATCTTTTTTTTTTTAATTTAATTACCGAGCTCGGAGTCCCGGTATTTATTATTATATTTTAAGTTAAAAATGTTAAATATTTTTTTAAAAAAATACATTATTATATTATTGTTTACTTTATATATTTATTTTATAATCAAGAAAAAAATCTCATTATTATTATTATTATTAATTTAAATTCATTATTTATTATCTAGAACTATAATAATTAATTTTTGAATATAAAATACATTATATACTATTTAATATAAATGTTTTTATAGGAATATTAAACATATTCGAGAATGACAAGTGAAGATGTCAATATAATTTCATTTACATGTTGATTTTTTGAGATCCTATATTATTATAAATTATCATTATCCTATATATTATATTTCAAGTATCAATAAAAACAGAAAAATTTGCATAATTAGCCTGCTGGCCTTTAACTACTACTGAACTTTGAACTACTCAGTAAGTCAGTCAATCGGTATAAGCTCCTGGCATTAGGCAACCATCAACGCTTCAATTTTAAACCTAATAACACTGATTTTCTTTCAAACTATACAATCTACCTAATACAATTTTCTTATAGCTTAAATTTTAAGTGCCAAAGAGAACTTTGACTTAAATTAAATTTATTCAATAATGAAATCTAAATTTTAATTTGACTAAAATGCATATTTATGTCTCCTATGAAAATTAGAATCCTGTTTCAAGACAATTAATCTTTATTTTACCATTTATTTAATAAAATTTAATTGAAAATTATTTTTTTCTATGTATTTTAATTCAGTATATATGCAGTAATATTAAATAGAAATAATTAGTTTTTTATTAATTAAAATTAAATTGGCTTATTATCATTCAAAACAATCCTTTATAAAAAATCTCAGTTCAATCGAATGCTTAAAAGTCATTTTTGAGAAAAATGATTTTAAATATTTGACCAAAACCAAATGTTTGTTACAATGTGAGAAGATATACACCCATTAAAAGTTTTTTATATGTATATTCTTAGAAGATATATTATATATTTATAATATAGATTTAATTAAAAATGTAATAGATTTACATTAATTAATTGAAGAAAATATATATATATATAACTTTATACAATAGTAACTTGCAATGTTTGATTCAATGCGACGATTTGTCAGTTGGTTGCTTGCACTGAATAAATCTAAATTAAATTTATGGTCATTGGTTAGTATCAAATCACGAAATTTATTTTTCAATTGATCTGAATAATGGTTTTACTAAATAGTTTTATTCCCTATCCTCTTATCGAAATTTAATCAATAGTATTATTTTGGTTTTCCTATTTGTTTGTGACTATTTAATCATACATGCGTTTGTTTTATCTAAATTGATCATCAAGATTGGAACATTTGCTGCTTTATTCGTTGAAATAAATATTTCATCAACTGTATTGATGAATCTAATAAAATTTCTTATGAATATGTATACGCAAAGAGAATAATTTATCGATTTCAATTAACGATTAAGTAATTTGTTTATTGTAAATTAAAAACATTTTATAAAAATTAAAAAAAAAAAAAATAATTAGAATAAGTTTTATGCTAAATTTTTAATTTATTATTAAATATGAGTGATTACTCTTTTTCAGTTATTTCCCATTGACAGTTAACTAAAGTGTAAACTTAGATTAATATTAATTTGAATCACCTCTAAGTTATATGTAGTAATAGTAGGAGGAGAATAATTAATATAATAGCCATTTGAGTCATCTAAGAGAACATGGTATAATACTGAAATGATATGCTAATGTTATGTCATCATTCGACAAACGTGAAAGCCATTTCGATAATTAATATTTGTATATATAAATTCAAATTAAAATTGTTTATTATTATTCTCTAACATTGTAATTGATCTTTAATTCATAAGTTAACGTATGTAATTTATTAAATTTGAAAATATGATTTTAATTATTCCTAATACATATATATTATGAAAATTAATTTAAAATTATTGTATATAATAATTTACTTTCATTAAAACAATTTGTCTGGTTATTGTTTCATTCAAATATCAATTGATATCAAAGTTGGAATGTCAGTACAAAATAATAAATGACAATTTTAGATTTCTTTCAAATATTTTCCATTGATTAGAAACAATTTCTCTTTTCAGATTCATTCAAATTCATATAGAGAGAATAAATAAAAAAAAGGATGTAAATTTATTGAAGAGGTTAAGAGAATATTTCAAAAGAATTTCTGTAATCAATTGTGTAAATGAATATTAATTGATATTTAGATTGGTTAATCAATATTAATAAAGGGCAAGACCAGTGAATTAATTTAGATAGATTGAAATGTATGAACTGGAACGTCCAGAGATGTCTATTAAGTTAAATAATGTGTCGTGGACACACCCAAAAAAATTTCATTTGGTATGAATAGTAAAAAAATCATAATGAAACTCACACGTTCTATTCATTTGTTGGCAAGAATAAATTTAATGACTGCGAATATGATGTTTTCAATTTTTTTTTTTTTTTTTTTTTTTTTGGAATAAAAAAATTAAAGCTTTACATTCATAAGCACAGGGATTTAACCTCGGAACCATTTGAAGAATATGAAAAAAACACTGCATTAAATAATAAAAATTAGAATTAAAGTTCTTTTTGTTATTATTATAGTATATGATAATAATCATAATTTTTATTTTTTATTACAAATGAGTAGATGTATTAATCTACGAGTTTTTATTATTCATTACATTTAAAAGGTATAAATAAATAAATAAATAAATATATATGTATATACTAAATGGGCTGAAAAGTCCCGGGATTTTTCAATAGGTGACACCACTAGAAAATGAACATGACTCATTTCGAGAGGTTCATCTGTCACTAGTTTATGTATGAAGTATCATGACATTTCATCAATTCTTTTACAAGCTACAGTATTTTGAGTGACGCTACTTTCGCCTTCATAAGAAAAATGGAAGGAATACCGCGTCTTGATAAACTGTTGTTCTCGAAGAAGCAGATGTGGGATAACATTCCTGCAATCACTGCAATGATTGTTCATAAGTTTTTCCCATTAAGACAATGTTTAATCAATTCCTGTTTTAAATTTTTCTTATGAAGGCGAAAATAGCGTCACTCAATCGACTGTAGCTTGAAAATGAATGGATGAAATGTCATAATACTTCATACATAAACTAGTGACAGATAAGCCTCTCGAAATGAGTCATGTTCATTTTCTAGTGGCGTCACCTATTGAAAAATCATGTGACTTTTCACCCCATGTAGTATATATCAATTGTGGGTAAAAAAATTATTCCGTTCTGTTAATTTAATTTGGTTGGAAATTTATTCATAATGTAGAAATATAAGTTTAAAATCAAAAATTTTAAGAAATCAAATCTAAATTCATCTTAATTGTAATTTTTACTTTCAAAATAGTCTTTATTAATTAATTATGTAAAAGAACGGTCTATATTCTATTCATGTTACAAAGGCAAGTATATATTCTCTGGCTATCTAATTTTTTGACCAAAACGAGATAATAATTATTTCTAAATTTCGTGATTATTCACTTTCACGGTACGAATCACTTAGAATCGTATAAATTAGGTTTTAGTTATTTTAGTTATTTAATTCTTAAGTTTACCACTGTCGTTATTACTATACTCTCTTGAAAATATGAAAACTATCCAAGTTTTGTTAAATGTTCTTAATTAAAGGAATTTCATATAATTAAAGGGAATTTAATATGACTGATGTATTGTTTTCATTGCTGAAAATTTATTTGTTGAGATTTAGATAAGAAAATCCTTTCATATATGTATATATATATATCAGAAATGAATAACCCTTTGTGATAAGAGAGAAGAGTGTAGTAGCTGTTTCCATTGAAATTGAAGGAGCATTAACTACTAAAGTAATCATATACCATCACCCGTTGAAAGATCATAATGACCATAAAAAAACATAAAAGACAAACGGATATCAAATTCATATCAGTGTGATTTAAATATCATTTGATATATTTTTATGAATATAATAAATTGTTGAGGGAAAAGAGAGAAATTAATTTATACAGAAAAATCAAAACAATAAAGTATTTTTTGATTTATAAGAGTTTTTGTAAATATAATATAACTTCAGTAGAACATGATTTCTGAAAAGTTATGAGACATGTTGATATATATTTATATTTTGATATAAAAATGATATTTCAACGTAAAGGTAAAGAGTGACAAGTTTTTGGGAAAATGCTAGAGAATTTCATCAAAAAAAAAATTTAATTCTGCCAACTAGCCTAGAATAATTACGAAGACAGTTTAGCCTTTTTTTCATTGAGTTGAAAAATAATACTATTTTTATTTATAAAATTTGTGAAAAAAATTCAACGTCAAATTCTTAATGCTGGATGGACAGATATTATATTTTAGAAAAAGATAACTGATATCTTTTTAAAAAAATAATAATTTATAAAACCTCATACTGAAAAAATAATGGTTATAATTGTGTGATAAAGTCCTGTACATTACTATAACATAAACTTATTATTGATAAATTGTCTTTAGTTTATACTATTAATTATTTATAACTATTAATTATTTTTCAATTAGTAAAATAAATATTTCTAAAGTTTTGATTCCATATTTTAAAAATGATCTAAAATCTAATCTATTTCTGTGACTACGGAAATCAAAAGTTCTTGGCCACAGTAACCTATCCTGAGCCTCAACCATCCAACTCCTACGCTTTACCCTTTCTCATCTCCCTCACGTCACTTCCTACATTGTCTATCCACCGCGTTATTGGTCTTCCAAGTAGACGTTTCCCAATGAAATATATTTTTCGCCTCTCTCCTCTCTTATTCTAGCCCCGTGTCCTGTCTATCGTAACCTTCTAGATTTTATAACCCTATGTCTGGAGATGCATAGAGCTCATGCAATTCCTCATTATGCGTACTCCGCCATTCCCCGGTGATCTCATCAGTCTTTGGCTCATAAATGATGCAAAGAATGCTATTTTCAAATACTGTAAATCTATCCACCTTCTTCTTACAACATCATAGACTACGCCCTTATAATACAACCGGAAAACAAATTGTTAATTATCTAAAAAAGAAAAATGAATTTTCAAAATATTTCTATAATTTATAAAGAAATTTACAAACAAAAATTATATTTTTTTAAAAAATGAGGAAGCGGTAAATTTTTTTTTAATAATATTCTAGTATTTTATTATATCTATGATTAGAGATACTTTTTTTAAAAAACAAAGCAAAATATGATTCCTATATTTGTTGGTAAAAATATTATAGTATTCTAATTACTATTTCATTTGCTTACTCTTGAATGAAAAAAGAGTAAAAGGTATAAGAGAGGGATGAAATGAATTGAAATGATTCTATAAATGCCTCAGAGAAAAGCGATTTTCTTGTTTGGTTGTCAAAGCGTATCCTATCCTCTTTGTTTTTTTTTCTTCATAGCTTTTCTAAAGATTAGCCGGAGGCATGGAATGCATCTCATTTGTTTGTTCATTGGCACGCGACAAAGGAATAGGAGAAAACATTAAGCAGCAATAAAGAGTATAAAAATCTTTACAGGTAGTTGGAAATACCATTTTCCTTTTACCAATCATGATAAAATTTACCAAATACAATTCTCCATCAATTAAAAAAATTTATAGAAGAATTTTTTAAAAATTCAAATATTTGAATTCTTTTTAATAATAGCATTAAAGCTTTTTAAACCATTGCCGATCAAAAAATATAGAATATAATTTTAATGCAATGAAATTGAATAAACTTTTAATTATGAAATTTTTTCAACATTTATTAATAAATTTAAAACATTTTATTAAAAAAATTATTATTAAAATCAAATAAAAACGAATACCTTCATATTTATTGATTTTTGATGAAATCTTTATTATAATCATCTAATTCCTTTTTTTCTTTTGATAATATGCTTAAAATTTATTATTTGAGTGTCTTTTTGACTAAACCCATCAAAATTATTCTGCTTAGCATAACACATTCTTCAAAAGCCGTTTGGTTATTCGAGGACAGACCCAACTACAGATACGTAGCCATTGTTCTTCGTACGACAGCAAAAAGTGTTTTTAGGGTGTTTAAGCGAATTCGAAAACTCAAACAAATACCAGAGGCGATCAGGATCAGGTCACCATGAGAAGAACAAAAATGACCGTTTTATCCAAATGTAGGTTCTTAAAGACATCTGTATAGAGGCAGAAGCAAGGAATATCCTTGGAAATGTTCGAGGTGTAAATGTGAGCTTCAGGCCAAGACTTAATGAATCTAACATGAACTCAAGAAGGCCTGCAACGGACCCAATTTTAACAATAAGTCACCGGAGAGCTCGGATTCCCACATAGCCTCTTCGAAATGCCACCTTCCCAGAAAAGGCATATATATATATAAATATACATACATATAAGTAGTAAATTATTACCAGAAAATATGAGTCGATATATTTATATGTTTATATATTTGTTTATATTTAATTTTAGTCAAAATTACATATTTTCCAACAACAATAAAAGTATTTTTAATGTTTTTCTACAAAATTTGTTTTCTAATTTCCTTCTATCTTTATTGGTACGTATATGCATATACGCACGTACGGGCATTGATTGGAATTAACGAAGAGATTGAAAAACTGAGGGCTGATCAACGTTTATATGTGAACCTTAATGAGAGGAGGGATAGAAAAGGGAAAGCTGATCCTTCATTCTCTAATTTATATACCTATATCTATCAATGTAACTATCAGCCGTATTTAATTAAATGTTAATGGTATTTATGGTGAAGTCGCCCTTCAGTGATCTAAATTAATTTTTTAAAACCTGAATAATATACAAATTCAATATTAGATTATCGTACTATTGAGAAAAAGTTCATTGAAAAACAATGATTATAAAAAAAATTAATAATTTTTATTTTGTTTTTTTTTTTTTTGAATTGATAATTTCCTTAAGCGCTTTGGATATTTTAGGCTTAGATTATAAAATTAAAAATTCTATAAAATTTTTGATTTATATATTGAGATTTGAAACGAGGCCGACTATTGATCTGTTGTCAGGAGCAGACGTGTATCAGTGTTAGTGTTAGTGTAAAGGATTCTTTGGAACTTAAGTAAGTTCAAAATTCAACCACATTCAACCCAAAATCCCAACATCGACTCTTGGTCACACCGAATAGAAGACCCAGAATGCCCAAAAAATTCCCTTTTAAACAAATTCTCTTGAAAATGGCGCCAAAATGGGCGCCGAAACATCGAGGCTCAAATCTCACAATTAAACGTAAAAATAACCCATCAATAATGTTTCATTATAATAAAAACTTTCACGGAAGCCTAAACGAACAATTATATAATGTATATAAAATTGTACTTAATTATTATTTGAGTTCTGAGATAAATAAACATTAAACTATGTTAATGTTCTTAATTTACATATTATGAAATTTTTTTTTAACTATAATTCATTTAAAAATTCAAAAAAATCAACATTATTTTCATAGTTTTATGCTTTCACTTCTGGTGACAGTTCCCATAGCTGCTTTTATTGTCTTTTTTAAATTTTGATTTGATCATTATTAACTTAGATTAAAGCATTTATTTACATCGTAAAAAATAAAATAAATATTTCATAATTATAAAATATATTATATTTATGTTCTTTGATAAGTCAATATATGAGTTGAAAATCTTATTCTTCAATTTAAACTCTACTTTTTTCTTCCTCCCTTGAGATAAATATTACCTAACCTCTCAACCTCTAGGCTATTTTCAGGAATTTGATTTTATTGGCCAATTTTACTTAAAAAATCCCTTGTCAAGATCGAAATGTAGTTTTGTGTTGCCTTAGGGGCTCATAATAAAACTTCCACGCTTTTTCTAAATATATCTGTCAAGTAAATCTCTCAAAAAGTGGAGAGCAACTTACTTGATTCTTTGTCTAAAATTCTAAAGCGAAAATGAAACATCCTTCAAAATTCATCTAAATTTAATTAAAGCACATTACCTACTCTTAACTACAATACTTATCATATAATTATTAATGAGATAAATATTTAATAAAATATTTGTGTAATATTTCTTTTTAAGTCAATTAGAGAAAAAAAAATATAAAATGACTTTTAATTATAAAAATGAATTAAGCTTTGACTTTTTATTAAAACAAAGATAAAATTATTAAAAGGTAAAAAAGGGTGTAAATTTAAAAATTGGGTAAAATGATTACATATTAGTATATATATAATAGCAGTTTATCTTGAAAGTGGTGAAAGTCCATATTTTAATTAGCTGGAGTGTCTCCACTCGACTATCTCGCAATTTGAATTGGATTAAATAACATAATATATTATATTTAAATTAAATTTAATTAATTATAAATTATAAATAATAAATAATAAATATTAAACCAGCGCATGTTTGGCTTTTTGTTGATGGCACCACGTCACGTGTTGACGCGTGAGATTTTCAGTGTTAAAAAATTAATTCTGGTAATTTCAGCGAATCAATCAAGCTGAAATTCTATATATAGCAGTTTTATATAATTATTAATCATGTGAAAAATTATCAAACATATATCTTTATTTTTACGGTCACTTTAGAGGAAAAAAAATCAAAACGTTGTAGGTAATGACCCTCTTCCGGTTGAGCTACATTTCTCAAAAGTTGATAGAAAACTATGAATTTTGAATAATGTCCATGTACCAAATTTCATCATTCTAGCTCAAACCGTTTTTGCGTAATCTTGCCTACATACATACACACATACACACATACACACATACACACACACATACACACACACAGACATTTTTCTCAACCTTAGTGAAAATGATTCAGGAACCTTCAAAACGTATAAAAACATCAAAATCTCAACATCGAAAATTTTCATGATCGCAATACTATCTCTGGCGAGATAGTAAAAATGAGATATTATATAATAATAACTTAATTTACTGTCTACTATTTATTTATAACTAATTAATATTTAATATCTTAAAAAATGCCAATGTTTTATTAAGTTTAAAATTAATCGCTAAAAGAAATTGCGTCTATTATTTTATATAAATAATACATTATTTTAGTTATATTTAGTAATATTTGACTAAAAGAAATTTATATGATTAACTTACATACAGATAAATTGATAAAAACTTAACCAAACTAGAAATAATCAATCAATATTTTTACTTGACAAGATATGCTAACCTTTAATTTTCTCGAAACACCCAAAAATGTACTTACACCACTTTCAAAATAAACGGTCCATATAATATATATATTAAGTAATGATATGGGCTATCAAAATATTATTTATTTTTTTCAGCTTATATTTATGGAGGGGAGATTTCCAATAATTCAACAATCGCATATATTAGAATAAACTGGAGTGTCTTCACTCGACTTTCTCGCATTTTAATTGGATTAAATAACATAATATATTATATTTAAATTAATTAATTATAAATTATAAATTAAAATTAATAAATAATATTTATTTAACCAGCGCATGTTTGGCTCTTTGTTGATAGCACCACGTCACGTGCTGGCGCGTAATTTGCAGTGTTAAAAAATTAATTTCGATACTATCAGCGATTCAAACAAGATGAAATTCTATATATAGCAGTTTTATACAATTTTTAATCATGTGAAAAACTATCAAACATATCCATATTCAGTCAGTTTAGAGAAAAAAAAATCAAAACGTTGTAGGTAATGACCCTCTTCCGATTGAGCACATTTCTCAAAAGTGACATTTTTCTCAACCTTAGTGAAAATGTCTCAGGGACCTTCAAAACGTATAAAAACATCAAAATCTCGACATCGAAAATTTTCTGGCGAGATAGTAAAAAGCAAAGAAAAATGATTACAAATTTTCAAATAACTTATTAAAATCAAAATTACAAGAAAAAAATAATAAAAGTGAATGATTGTATATAATTTGAAAAACTTAATTAATATTATTTGCATTGTGAAGTATAATATATTTTTGAATATCTATTTGAATTGAAAAAAATCAATCTTATTACAATATGAGAAATAATATATTATATATTTTGATTTATTTTTATATTAAATCTTACTAGTAATATTTGTCACCTATCACTATAATACAAAGATCTATTTGCCCCTTGTTAAAATAAATTATTCGATTAATAATGATAACAAAAATATAAATAATAACTGCATTGAAAATTTAATGAAAAATTAATTCAATTTTATTTTATTCAATACTATTTTTTAATTATCTATCTCCAATAAGGTTATGTTAACAAATGGGACTATAAATCTATATGGACTTGTTAATACCTTAATATATATGGTCAATTATTACTTTATCGTGTTCATAAAAGGGAAATTTGATTCGAATTATAATTAAGATCATTTATCATTTTAAGTAATATTATAGAGCATCAATAAAATATGATAATATTAAAAAGTTATATTAAAAAAAAAAAATAAATAAATAAATAAGGAATGAAAACTGCACCCAAAAATCCCTTCAATCGTTCTCTTTTTTTCGATCAACGTTAGTAGGGAAAAAATAAAAATAAAATAAATTATTATAGTAATTATTATCAATAAATATACAAAATACAATTTAAACAAGTGAAACTTATAATAAAGTTAAAGATAACATTAATTATAGTCAAAATTAAAAAAATTATTTAGATCAAATCTTTTATAACTTAGGTTATATCAATTTTAATATAATATTTAAATGTGTGAGAATTTATGAGTTTATTATTTAAATATGACTTTTGGATTTATGATAAAATTTTTTCATAATTTTGATTCCCAAGAGTTAAGATAAATTTAAAGAGTAAGTATATAACTACACATTGCACCTTAATAAATAAGTAAAATTGTTAAAAATCCACTATTAATATATCACAAAAAATAATTTACAGTCGATTTTATAAGTAAAATATCAATATCTTCTCTAATCATGATAATGTTAAATCTTTATTTAACTTGCTAATAATTTTGACAGGATAGTTCATTTCAATTATTGATTTCCGTAATAAAGAATTAAGTAATATTGGTGAAAAAAATTATTTTTTTTTACATTTTGTCATTTCAATTGATTTATAACGACCGATGGAATAATGACAAATAAAAAAAATATTCACTGCGATTGCCAAGCTTGAATTTTGATCACCTATTGTTTTCGTTCATTCTAAACCCATCCAACCATAAGTCCATTTTCGTTCTTTTTAACTTCAATTCGTGTGTCTGATTTTTTTTCTCCTTTTTTTTCAACTCACACTGTATAATAATACATTGTGAATAATCCGGTACGAGTAAATGTCGACGGATTTTCAAACCATAATCTCTCTCCCCCAACCCACTTCCCACCCTACGATCAACTACGTTATTTTTCCCTTCTTTTAACCTCCACGACAAATCCTCTATTGAGATTGGCTTATCTAATCTCAAACGGGTGATCTCTAACTACACCCGCAATTTCACACCTCTTTTATACAAAGAAATGGTTTCCTACTGAACTAAGAATAAAAAACCACATTCGGATCATTCTTATATCTCATTATTTTATATTCAGACATAAATTATTTTTTAATCAATAATTTGATAATTGTTCTGTACTGATAAATATTAATAAACACCAAGCAATTTATGGACTGATAGAAATAAATGAATAAATAAATATTAGGTTGATGCATAATTATCTGGAGTTTATATCGGAGCGTTTTTCATCAATGAAAATTAGAGTTTCGTTATTATTTTTGTATGAAAATAATTTTCTTTATTGTTTTAGGAAAATGCGTGTCGAAAACCATAGTCCTTTTTGCTAAATTATGCTCTACCACTTAGGAAAAGGATGGAAAGCAGCACAGTTATTTCTCGAATTCAACGAACTTTTTGGCAAAGGCAATGTAGGGAGTGGTTTGCCCGTTTCAAATCTGGTGATACCAGCTTGGAGGATAAGTCAGGATGAGGTTGGCCATCAAATTTCGACGATCATGTGGTATGTGTAGGTCCAGAAGAGAAATCATCCATTAAAAAGTTTGTTGAGACCGCCAAATGACTACTGCTTTCCCTAAGTGGTAGAACATAATATGGCAAATATGACTATATATGGTTTTCGTCATGCATTTTTCTAAACAATAGTAAAGATTATTTTCATACAAACATAATAAACGAAACCCTAATTTTCATTGATGAAAAACACTCCGATAAAAACGCCGGATAATTATGCATCAATATAAATATAAATAAATATAAATAAATAGGGAATGAGATAACTCTCTGTATTGACAGTGATGAAATGAAGATCCATTTTAATGGGTTATTGTTAGAGATAAGGAGCTTTGAGAGACTTAAGAGATTAAGAAATTGAAGAGGCGTTTAAATCTAACCTGGATCCTAGATTGCCCCTACCTTTCTTCTTTTTGCAATTAACATTATTATGCAGACATTCGAGAAAAAATGCTAAGCTTAGTTCACTAAATTATTACTTAGCTGGATGTGCTGAGGGGTTCTCTTTTGAACTCTAATGATATATTAAAAGCACTTTCCAGAACTAAGATGCGATATGGTAAAGGATAAGGACTCTATTAATTGAATTGTTATTACTTATAATTTATTCAGTAATCTATCTATCAATCTCTGGCTATAAAAAGTTTTCGGCTGCAGCAACTTATCTTTCCTATCCTGAGTCATACCAATCAAACTCAAATCTCTTTTCTGTTAATGTTACAAAAAATTTGCAAAATTTTTCTTGCACGGGGTATTATATATATATATAGGTTTTCCATTCTATAGTTCACAAACACTTTTATACAAAAATACCCTAAAATCCTCATTTGGTAATAAATTATAAAATTAAAAACTAATCAAAGAAAACTTATAATAGATACTTAAAATAAATTTTAGTTTCCATTTCTGATTTGTACGCATATATTCTATATATTAAATATAAAATCGTGAAAATATCAGAGAAAGGCTTTCTTTCCTACGTTTAGTTCATTTTTCATGGTTGGATTTCCTACTACTTTTCATTCTAAGTTTGTAACAGGACATTTGTCATCAGAGGAGTATCAATACCACACCACAACTAATAAGTCTTTAGAAATATTATCTGATGACGCCCAGGGGTGAATCCGATATATTGGAGTTTTAAAAATTCAGAGAAAACTATAATTTATTACGTGAATATTATTTTAAAATATATTACTGATTTAGTTTTTTGGAATATAGAAATGAATGAATACAATTATTTTAATTAAACTCCTAATATTAAAGGTATAGATTCATAAGCTTTTCAATAGAGATAAATTCAGTTCTTGATGTCAATGTGGGGGAAGAATTCATAAATTAGGACTGATATTCCTAAAATAATAGAAGTGTGAGACAATCTTTTTAGGATTACAAAAAACTACTAATGATCACACTTCTACTAAATTCGTTTTTTTATATTGTAAATAGATACAAATACTAGAAGAGTCTCAAAAACTTTGAGAAGAGCCTTTATCTTTTAAGTATTTTAAAATAATGATGTAAATATCAAATAGCAAATATAATTTCTACAAAGTCTAGGTATTATTTTATTTCTTGTTAAAAATATTTAAATTAAATATTTTGAATTTATAAAAGTTCAATTTTTTGTTCTTTTTGAGAGATTTTGACTGATTTGTTGTTGTAAAAATTTGAATGTTTTTAATGAATAAAAATATAATAATAATAATTATTAAAATATTATTTTTCTGATAAAGATGAAAAATTTAATTCATTTTTTTAGATCCTTCCAAAATATTAGTATTTTTAAGATGAATTATTTAATAATTGTAATAAGGATTTCGAATATACCTCTTTGCAATTTGTGCAACTTGCCTAAAGCAGTGATTCTCATTTTATGAATTATTTAAATATGTATTAAAAAAAAAATCTTGAATAAATTTCATTGTTTTCAATTTTTAAATACACAGCAAAGAAATAAAAATAAATGAAATTGTTTAATTTATAAAATTTCCGATTAATTTTCTTCTGTAACCAATCAAATAATTAAAGTGGATAAAGTAAAAGTCACCAACTTAAATTATGATCAAATCTTCTTTAAAGTAAAATGTGAGCTCCTTTTTTTAGATCATTAATATTCATATTACCAGAGGAAATAAGAAAGGGAGGAGAGTTGATGATGAATTTATTCGTATAAAATGTATTTAGCTGTTGAATTCTGGTTTATCATCCCCACAACTCGATTCTACGCTTCAACTGACATCAAAGTAAGAAATGAATGTGTCATTTTCACCTGCGCCGTGTCTTGATAATTTTACGTTTATACCCATCAATTTCCATTTTAATACTTTCTCATCACATTAACATTTTTATTCAATGCATTTAAGTATAATTTAATAAATTTAATTGTTATTTATATTAATAAAAAAAAATATGAATTTGTTTATTTTTTAATTAACTTATAATTATATTTTATTGTATTAAAATGTCATATTAAGTTGAAGTAGAGACAAGAATTCATCATAATAAAAGTTTTTTATTTTAAAAAAAAGGAAAAAAAATTGATTTAATCGAAAAATCAAACATAAGAGACGCTTTTAAAATACATTGACGGATAAATAATGGCAGATTTTTTTTTATTTATTAAAAATCCCCCCAAAAATTGAACATTGAATCAAATTTAATTAAAATGAAATTCCTTAATCGATGTAAATGGATTATTTTAAATGCATATGTATTGATTTGTTGAGTGTCAACAGTAAACAAATCTTAAAGTTTTTAGATGGATAAGTAGATTAAAAAGTTGAAGGGAATGATTGGACGTTGGAATTAAAAATAAAGAGGAAAAGATGAATAACTGTGGGTGTGAAAAGAGTGTTTGAGTATAGTCGAACATTTAGTCGAGGAACAATTTCAATCTATTAATATCCAAAATCAATTAATATATTATAAATGAAAATAAAAACATATTTTTTGATCAAAAGCTATTTAAATATTCCAATCATATTCACAAACATACAAAAATGAAATACAATTATATATTGTATATATTAAAGTATAACTAAATAAAATTAAATGAGCTCAATCAAATACAAATAAGCAATATACTCTCGTATGTATAATAATATCAAATATTTTTTTTTATTATTAATGATGAAAAAAAATTCAAAATTAAACAGATAAATAATAATTTTTAATTATTTTTTTTAATCTATATTTACAAAAATTATGACATAAATTGTAATTTTAAAGATATTAATTTATTTTATTAATAAGAATTGTTTTAAGGAAACTGGTTGAATGACTATAGAAGCAGTTTTATAATACCAATAATATAAAATATTTTTCTATTTTTTATTATTAGGTACTAGGGCAGATCAATAAGTTCGTGACTTTTTGAATTTCTTATCTGTTAAATGAAATAGCAACAGTGCTTCAGTCAACACATCACAATTATCAGCTGACTCCCGTACAAATTTGAACCAGCTGGGCCTTTTAGTTTTTGTTTGACATACATTAATAGCAGACTACCTGGTGATTTGAGAAGAAAATAGATGATATGATTAATAGTTCAAATGTAAACCAATTGTCGCGTGTTGCATATTTCAAAATCTATAATGTAACACAAATGATATTAATTTGTAAGAAGGCGTTATATATAATATTTATTCTAACATTCAAAAAAGGTTAAAGATATTGTTTGGAGATAACAATAGGTCAAGGCTCTTGATATATATAATTAAATCTTACCTTCATTTAACCAGATATGAATTCCTATATTTAGGCACATTTCTTAATATATATATATATATATATATATATATATTCTGTTAATAAATATAAATGAACTCGAACAAATCATCATTTAAAATGATTTAAATGATATACATTAAGGTTTGATTTCGATTCAGGTGGGGGGGGGGGGAGTGAGAGAGAAAGTAAAGGAAAAATTCTTCAAATGCTAATAAGAGAAATGCACGAAAAGACTTTTTGATATATTAAACTATCAAAAGAATATATCTAAATGGAATTCTTTTTTTTTCCTTATGTATTTTGGAGACATCTCGTACAAATATATTATTTAAAAATGGAGACTTTCTCAAAGTAAAGAAAATCTACTCGTCTGTGCTGGAAACATTTTTTGCCTTTTTAAAAATGTAATTAAATATTTATTTATTACATTAATTATATTTTGACAAAAGTTCAGAGAAAAAAATTTTAAGAAAATTTTCCTCTCAAATGGTGACAGATAGGGTTAAAAAAATGTCAGAATACAAATAAATTAGATACAAAATTTGAATTTTTTGATACATTTTATAAACATATTTATATAAATATAGGAATTTTATAAATGGTCAAAAACTTATTCTTTTCCTATTCTTATTTAATATTTAAATTCAACTATTAGGTTACGCGGACGACGTCAGGATAGAGACAATATATAATAGATACCAAAATTTGAATTGTTTATACATTATAATTATATATTTCTTATCTTATTATGCTAGCTAAAATTGTATATATATATATATGTAAATGGGTTCTCAGAAACCGCTCTAACGATTTTTTTGAAATTCACACCAGAGATAGTATTTATAAAGAAAAATTGAGTTTTATTGATCACATCTCTGGAAAAAATCATCTTAATTAATTTTTTTTAATTTAAATGTATATATGTGACCGCCTGTAAAATATATCTATTCTTAAAATAAAATTAAAAATATTTATATTATATTCATATTTGATTTTTATTTCATTAATAGATACATTTAAATTATTTGTAATTGTTTCACAACATTTAGAAGATTTATCTTTATTCGAAATATAGGAGAATTAAATGAAGTCATCAATTTATTATACAACGACTCCGTAAATACAAAATATTATATACTAGTTGTTCAATCAGTATATTAGATAAAACATTTATTTGTTTTTGTGTTCTTACTTTTAATATATTTTAATAAAATCATTAAATTAATTATTTATTATTATTATTATATCTATCTATCTCTGTGTTCTATGGTAGTCGAAAGTTCTTGGCCACATCATCCACATTTCTAGAAGTGTCCCTTCATACATTGTGAATCCACCCATAATAATATTTTACTTACTTGAAAATGAAAATCCAAATTTGAGATCAAAATTAAAATTATTTATTCATATAATCTTGAATGTTTTCAGTGTTTTATAAATAATTTAAAAAGGCCAATATTAGAAAAATAAAATTAAAAATAAATAAAAATAAAAACATAAACATTCAAGATTATATGAATAAACTATTACTATTATTTTTTATTTCAATATTTTTAATGTTAATACAATAATATTTATTTTACAATCTATAAAATAATTTAATTATTTTAAAAAACGGCGGTCTTCAATTACAATTTTTTCTACTCTCTACTGACTGTGAATCCCTTCTTATTTCATAACTGAAAATAGTGTCGAATAGAAATAGACGATATTACTTGGATGATTCTTATTATGCTATCTAAAATTGTTTGTTTGTATTATTGAGGACCCCAGTTCAATTCATTTCAATCAGAATGATGCAATGATGCAACATTTAATAATTGTAATAAATAATTAAAGAATTGTATATCAATATTTTTTAAAGGGTAGAGCGAGAGCTCGGTGTCCCAGGTACTAATATTTCCAACCAAACCCAATAATAATGAATCATTATTGTTTAACTTAATTACCAAGCCGAGGCTTGGGGTCCCTGTACTATATATATATATATATTATAAATATAATTACAAACTTTTATTAGGATAAACTATCACTATGATTTATCAAATTTTCATTGATTGGAGAATTAAAAATATTCTCTATATCAAGTATATAGTAGGTACATGAAATTATATAACAAACTAAACACAATGAATGACATTTAAATAGTAATCTTCATGTTGATATGACTTTATGTTTAGATAGTAAAGCGTTAACAACATTTAGCAAACATACACAAACACCTAAACATAGGCACAATAAACATACATATTGTATCCATGAGACCACAAAACGTAGCCATTTGACAAACTTTAAAAACTGTTTTGCTATGAAATAAATTATTTTCTAAAAAAAAAAAATACTTTCCCTTGATAAAATTTATATGATAAATTATCTCGTATCTTCGTTTGTTTATCGTATTTATTTACTTGAATTATTTATTTTATGGTATTTAGATATATATATAATGGTTTTTAACTAAACGTGACTGTATAAAACAAGAATAATTTGCAAATCTATAAATCGCGGTTGTATAAATGGATATAAAGAGACATCTCCAAAAGGCGTTTAAATTTAAATAAAAACAACTATGTATAATATCTCATGAAATATTATTTCTTATTTAAACGAACATTGGAATCCATTTAATGATGGGATAAAATATCCTTTAAATACGCCTCAACTTTTTAAATTCTTAATAATAAGAATGAAATTTACATATTTTTTATTATGTTTAGAGTAATGCTTTGGTAATTTATTTATTTATTTATTTTTATTTGTAAATATTAACAAAGTTTTAGTGCATTTTAGTTAGATGTATTCTAAAAGTTTTTTTTTTTTTTAATCGAAACATTTCATATAGAAAGAGTAGGTTGCAGAGGAAACCAATTATATTTTTTTATCCCGCTTTGGTACTACTAAGTTCATTCAGTGGAGAAAAAAGCTAGAATCCCTTGGGTTAGGAGAATCGTTGAGATGGCTTAACACTTCATGTTCACCCCTTTGTCAAACCAATTGGAGGGAAAAAAAGAGCGGCAGAAGATTCAAGAGAGTTATTTTTGTTGATTGTTTTTAAAAGAGAACTCATTCTTTTTATACACTTTATTTGACAACTTATTTTTATTTAGAGTGTGAGAGGAAGGGGTGGATATATGTATTTTAGAGCCTCTAAGATACATTTGATTAAGAATTCTAAGGGATTTAATTAATCTGGAAAATCATTTATAATATATTAAATACACAAAATTAAATAGGTATTATAATCGGTTGATTTATAATTAATATTCTAGGTTGGGTGCCAATATAATATTTTGATTAATAATATATTTCGATGCTCCACGTGGGACAATCAATATAATAGTTGATAAATAATTAATGATCCAAGTTGCGTAGTCAATAAAATAGTTGGAAAATAAATTAAGATATTAATGATAATACCAGAAATTAAGTTTCACTTGGTAATATAATTAAATTGTGTACAGATACAGAAAAGTTATTTATTGCACAAAATTCTACAACTCTTAAACTACTTTTCCACATAACTGCCGAAATTTTGCAGACATGTGTCTTCAACCAGTTGGAAACAGTTTTTTTCAGCTCGTCGTCATCGTTGAAGTGTAGACCGCCAAGGAAAGAGTTGAGATGTAAGAATAGTTGAAAGTCGCTGGAGCGAGGTCAGGGCTGTACGGAGGATGGTTAAACACGTCTCAGTCAAATCCCTGTAGGAGGTTTTTCGTCACATTTGCAGTGTGTGGTCGTGCGTTGTCGTGAAGAAAAACAATTTCATCTGTTCAACCAGTTGGAAACAGTTTCTTTCAGCTCGTCGTCATTGTTGAAGTGTTGACCGCCAAGGAAAGACTTGAGATGTATGAACAGATAAAATTGTTTTTCTTCACGACAACGCACAACTATGACTGGACTACGCCCGCTCCATAAATTCCAGGCCCTATATTCCTAAAATGTATTACTAGCCGGTTTGCCACCCTCGAGAGCGGGCCCTGTTACTCTCGTCTCTTAAAGTCCAAGCCTCACATAAATTTATTTATAAATAAGATTTTATTTATAAAAGTACCTTAAAAATAGATCAAATAGAGAAAAATTCAATATTAAATAAAAGTTCTTTTTTAAGTTGAAAAAAATAGAATTTCTTTAAAATAATTAAATTATAATCCGAATTACCGATTGATAATGTAATTTAAGTTATGCTCGAGTACCTTATAATCTATGGCTTTTAACCTTAAAGAGAGAAGATTTGAAATACCATAAATAATAAATAAAACCCGGTCGCTATTTTGTATAATATACAAATGGATGATTTACATAGTTATTTATCATAAATAAATAAGTACCGGGACCCCGAGCCTCGGCTCCGTACTTAAGTTAAAAAAAATGATTCATTATTATTGGGTTTGGCTGGTAATATTAATACCTGCGATACCGAGCTGTCGCTCGAAAAAATATTTAGACATTATTATAGACATTTTCATTCTGTAAATTAAATAATTTTATTTCATTTAAATAAATATCTATTTTTAAATAATTTTTCTCTCTACATTATTTATCTAATTCTGACAATATATTAAGATCACACCGGGACCCCGAGCCTCGGCTAGGTAATTAAGTTAAAAAAAAATAATTCATTATTATATTGGGTTTGGCTGGTAATATTAATACTTGGGACACCGAGCTGATATACAATTCTTTAATTATTTATTACAATTATTAAATGTTGCATCATTGCATGGAACTTGGGGTCCTCAATAATACATAAATATGTATACCGGGACCCCGAGCCTCGGCTCGGTACTTAAGTTAAAAAAAATGATTCATTATTATTGGATTTGGCTGGTAATATTAATACCTGGGACACCGAGCTCGCTCTACCCTTTAAAAAATATTGATATACAATTCTTTAATTATTTATTACAATTATTAAATGTATTAAATAATATTTTATTGAAAAAATATTAAAAATTATAAAACTATCTAAAACTTAATTAATAAAAGAACAATGAATAAATAAATCACGAAAATAGATAAAAAAAAAAAATGCACGCGGCGAGTTTCGATCCTTCGAACTCGGGGAGTAAAAACAATTGTTCTTACCGCTGGTCTATGATATTTTGATAATTACAAAGATATTTTTACCATATTTCAAAGACATTTATTTGTTTTGTTGTTTTTTTTTTGAGAGAGATTAATAAATATATATATATTTTATTAAAAATAAATATTTTTAATTTTATTTCGAAATTAAATAATGAATTTTATTTTAAAATATTTTAAATATTTAAAAAAAAAGCGGGAGTAAAATTTCAATATGAATGTCATATGTCATCGATAAATAATAAATAATATTAATAAATATTAAATTTAATAAAAGAACAATGAATAAATAAATATAAAATAGTAATTTATTAAAAAATAATAGATTAAAAAAAAAAAAAAATTATTTCAAAACCATTTTTTATTTTGTTGTTATTTTTTTTTTTGAGAGAGATTAATAAATATATATATATTTTATTAAAAATAAATATTTTTAATTTTATTTCGAAATTAAATAATAAATTTTAAAATATTTTAAATATAAATAAAAAAAATATTAATACAAAATTAAAAAAAGGCGGGAGTAAAATTTCAAAATGGATGCCATTTACGTCACCCATATATAATTTTCAATTAAGAAATTAATAATGAAGCTGTAAGTTTCAAGAGATGTGATCAATAAAACTCAATTTTTCTTTATAAATACTATATCTAGTGTGAATTTGAAAAAAATCGTTAGAGCGGTTTTTGAGAACCAATGGTTATAGATAAATAGATATATAGATATATAGATATATAGATATATAGATATATACAATTTTAGCTAGCATAATAAGATAAGATAAATATATTATGATTTTAGAACTTAAAATAAAAAAAAAATTAATAAAATTAAATACAAAATTTGCTTATTATGTATATTATTATTATTTACAAATCTCTACAAAATCTCATGAAGAATATGATAATGTTATAAACATAAACCTTATATATATATAATTACATATTATATAGCACTTACTAACAAGTTAAAAACGCTTAAATTACATCTGACAGTTGAATATTGAATTACATAATGATGATATAATCCTGTTAAAATTCTAGAATCTGTTGGACCTATTCCGAAATAATTCAGATTAGGTTCAATGAGAATCAAATTACTTTTCTCAGCTAATGACCAAACACGATTCGTTCTATGAACATAAATGAATATAATCTTTAAATTTTAACCCAAGTTCATCAGTCCAGAATTATAACAGTTAAGCTACTTTCTCACTATTTTATTAAATATTATATTTATATAAAAAAAATGATATGAAATTTAAAACGACTAAGTATGTATTATATATATACTCAATAAATTGGCCTTGACATTGAGTTTAATAAATACATAATAGAATCATTTTAAAAATCGTATTTCGTTAATTTTGATTTTTTTTTTTACAATTGTCAGAGAAAATATTAAGAAATAGGATAAAATTCTATTATATATATATATATAATATTAAGCTAGCTAAAATTGTATGTATATATAAATATATATTTATATATTTTTGAATTAATTTATTAATTAACCACTCGAAGGATTTTTTTGAAATTCTCAGCATAGATAATATTTATAAAGACAAATCGATCTGTATTGGTTTCAGCCTAGAGAAAACTCATCTTCATTAGTTTTTTCTTAATTTAAATTTATATGACGTCATCTATTTGCTTCTTGCCTTGCCAATTTTTTTTTTAATTGATACTGTAAGGTAGTTCCAGGTACTTAATAATAATAATACCAAAATTGTATGAAACATGGAATAACAATTTAAGAATTAGAACGTATTTGAGTGAAACAAGTGGACTGTCATTTCAAATTATTATCAATTATTGCTAAAAATACAAATTACAACTATAATAAGATTCGTTTTATAATCTAACTTAACGAATTTATGATGACCTTCGTTTCTGTTCATCCAGACACAACATCATATTACGATCTTATGACTGGTAATGACACACACGCAAACAATACTTGTTTGAGGTTTGTTATAAAAAAATGAAAACTGAGATGTTTCATTAACTCTCATCTTGGTATGCAAGATATAAGCTTTTATTTACTATTCATCAGCAAATAAAATACATTCAGAACACTTATATATTTTCTGTATTTTTAAGAAATAAATAAAATATGTTTGTATACGGATTAATGTAAATATCTCTCCTAATATATATCATAAATAATTATCATTTTCTAATCATTGGATCATTAAATAAATCCCAAAATAAAATTAAATATTTTTATTATCTCGCCAGAGATAGTATTGGGGTCACAAAAATTTTCGATGTCGAGATTTTGTTGTTTTTATATGTTTTGAAAGTTCCTGAATCATTTTCACTAAGGTTGAGAAAAATGTCTGTATATATATATATATATATGTGTGTGTGTGTGTGTTTGTATGCAGACAAGATTACGCAAAAACGGTATGAGCTAGAATCATGAAATTTGGTACACGAGCATTATTCAAAATTCGTAGTTTTCTATTAACTTTTGAGAAAAGTAGATCTTTCGGAAGAGGGTCATTACCTATCACGTTTTCATTTTTTTTTCCTATAAACTGGCCGTAAATATAAAGATATATGCTTGATAGTTTGTCACATTATTAAAAATTGTATAAAACTGCTATATATAGAATTTCAGCTTGATTGAATCCCTGAAAGTACCAGAATTAATTTTTTAACACGTTGACTAGCACGTGACGTGGTGCCATCAACAGAGCCAAACACGGGTTGGTTTAATAAATATTATTTATTAATTTTAACTTATAATTTAATTAATTAAATTTAATTTAAATATAATACATGTTAATTAATCCAATTCAAATTTGCGAGAAGTTCGACTCCAGATTTTTCATATTAAATATTAAATTTTAGCAAAATCTAAGTTTAAAAAAATTAATAAATCAAATAGTATTTATAAAAAAAAAGTTTTAATATTTATTAAAATTTTATTTAAATCTCTAAAAATAAAAATCAATAAGAATATTATAGTGCTTTCTTTATGATAATAATAATAATAAATAATTTGAGATATATAGAATTTTCGATTTCAATTTTAATAGGTGAAATATATATGTACTTACCAAAGTAAATACTAATCATTTTTTCTATGTGTAGGTATATGAAGAATAGCATATTTACCTGAAACATAAAAAATGATATATCATTGAAAAAAATATTTTATAGATATTTAATTTTGATTAGAATTTAATTAATGCATAACATTCTGTTTTTTATTGTCATATATTTTTTAATTAAAAAAAAAAAAATTAAATATTTTAAGTAAATTTTATAGTTTTGAAAATGGTTAGAATAACAAATAAGATTCTGACACCTCTCCAAACAAAATAATATTAACATGAATTGAGACTTGAGAGAAATAAACTTTTCCCTCTCCTTATCCTTCTTCTACTCCCAACCTTCCAACTTGATAACTCTTTTAAAGAACCTAATATTCGTTGGTTTATATATCGCTCCTAGTTCTAATTCAATTTCAAAACTCATTTGATCTCTCTTCCAACAATTCTATAATCTCGTGGGAGCTAAACTATGAAGAAAACATCGTCTTATTTTCTTTCTCTCAAACAACTCCTGTGCCTCGATCAGTAAAATTCTCTTGCAATCTACTCCATGCCTTACTGTTTCCTATTTATTAAGTTTAAGATATTCTGAAATCTTTCTTAATTGAACTGTAAGAACATATTCAAAGAGTGATTTAATATACAACATATTTTATATAATTATATATATTTAAAAATTCAACACAAAAGTCCAATCAAGATCTGCCTCTGGTATCACATCCACTTTAATCTATGAACACGAATCTTTTGAACATTTTATAACATAACTATTTTCAACAAAAAAGGAAAATTTAAGAAATAAAAAGTATTTATTATTCCAAATTAATTTTGAAATCTTCAAAGAATTTTCTGTCCGATACAATGCACTTATTCCAATGTTCCTTTGAATCCGTCAATCTGTTACTGATAGCTTCCAATACTTTCTAAGAATCAGTTTTTTCACCTCAATTATTTTGAAACAGTCCCTCAGGAGAGGCTTTTGAGATTGTTTTCTGTCACAAGCCAAACACCATAGTTAAATAATGATATAAAATGAGCTTCGCAAAGGTACTTATAGGACGGAATTCATAATCAAACTTATATTAAAGATCATGTTTAGTACGATCTTAAGAATTTCTCTAGATTCATAGAACGGAATTCATAGTAAAAATCTTATATTAAAGATCATCTTTTGTACGGTAGAACGGTAGTTATAGTCATTTTGAATCAAGATGACGTTTTAAGACCTTACTTAAAATTATCTTTAATATAAGATTTGACTATGAATTCCGCCCATAGAATGTTTAGGACGGTCTCTTACCTTAATTGACATAACTTTGCCTTATTGATGAAAATAGAATAGCATTCAAAATAATATTCTTTGCTAACAATTGTTTAACTTAAGATATTCATAATCAACAATTCGATGATAATCAAAACATAATTTATAATAGATATATCACCGTTTTACTATATATGTATATTATATATTTTATATTTATTTACGAGGGCAGGTCAATAAGTTTTTGGATAAAAAATTATTTTATTTTTCAACATAATCTCTTTCCGCAGAGAAATACACTCGGGGCTAAATCCGGAGAATAGAGCGGATGAGGGAGCAATTCGTATCCCAATTCATGGATTTACATAGAAATACACTTTTTTCCACTTTCTTCTCAAATCACGTGGTAGCCTGTTATTAATTGATGTCAAACAAAATCTAAAAGACCCTTCCTCTTCTTTTAATGCTGCCATATGGCGTCCGCGACTATTTGTTTATATCTCTCTCTGTCGTGCACTTCGTGTAGATTTTGTGCTGTTGTCAAATGAAGCCAATTCTTGATGTTATCCATCCATGTTGTTTTCCTTCTGTCAGGTCATTTAAAAAAAAGCAGCTGGTTCAAATTTCGACAGGAGTCAGCTGATAGCAGTATTGCCATTTCATTTAAGAGACAGGAAATTCAAAAAGTCACGGACTTATTGACCTACTCTCGTACTTTTTGAATTTTTAGGGAGGAAGTTATTGATAATATACAAATCGCGCGCGTATGAATGTATTTCTAAGAATTATTTCAAAACACTATAAGTATATAAGTAATTTATGATTTAAGATATTTAATTAAATCAATCGTTATAAAATTCATCCACATAATAAAATATAATGTTGGGTTTAGTGTTTAACTCACTTATCAAAAGTCTACTAAAATCTTTGTAAAGAAACAGTCTTGCATGTAGAGTGAGTTAATTAGCTCCCCTTTGTTTTGTTAGCATCGAAAATATACCCAAACGGACCAACATTAATAAAGAGTAGAGACGTGTGCGGAATTTATAAAGATCACAAAGAAGTTTTCGTTTTGTTCATTATTACAAAATTAGCTGGAGTGTCTCCACTCGACTATCTCGCAATTTGAATTGGATTAAATAACATAATATATTATATTTAAATTAAATTTAATTAATTATAAATTATAAATAATAAATAATAAATATTAAACCAGCGCATGTTTGGCTTTTTGTTGATGGCACCACGTCACGTGTTGGCGCGTGAGATTTGCAGTGTTAAAAAATTAATTCTGGTAATTTCAGCGAATCAATCAAGCTGAAATTCTATATATAGCAGTTTTATACAATTATTAATCATGTGAAAAATTATCAAACATATATCTTTATTTTTACGGTCACTTTAGAGGAAAAAAAATCAAAACGTTGTAGGTAATGACCCTCTTCCGGTTGAGCTACATTTCTCAAAAGTTGATAGAAAACTATGAATTTTGAATAATGTCCATGTACCAAATTTCATCATTCTAGCTCAAACCGTTTTTGCGTAATCTTGCCTACATACATACACACACACATACACACATACACACATACACACACACATACACACACACACACAGACATTTTTCTCAACCTTAGTGAAAATGATTCAGGAACCTTCAAAACGTATAAAAACATCAAAATCTCAACATCGAAAATTTTCGTGATCGCAATACTATCTCTGGCGAGATAGTAAAAAGGATATAAATTTCTCTTCAATGGAATATACTTTTTTACTTTAAATACATATTTCATAAATATATGTCTAAAAAGATAAATGAGAAAATAAATATTTTGGTTGAAAAGTGTTTTAAATTGATTTTTCTTTTTTTATTTTTATTCTATTTCTTAAATTTTATCTAATTTATCTTTTTTATATTGAACTTATCTATTAATGTCTATTTTCTTATTTGGAATATTATATTATTAATAACTTGATTAAATGGCATATTCAAAGAATATATATTTTTTTAAATAGAATAAATAAATATAATAAATCAATTTAAATAAAAGAATTACCTATATTTAAAAATATTAATATTTATCTATATTTTATTTTTATATTTTATATATAATTTTGGATTTTTTTTTATTTTTAATTAATATAATTACACACACACTATGTTATTTTATTTAAGAATTTATAGAGTAAATAATTATTTTTTTTTTTGACAATTCCATTAATAGATATATTATTAAAAATTATTAAAATATTATACTATAAATTTTGAATTTTAAAATAAAAAAATAATTGCCATCTAAAGCATTTAATATTAAAAATTCAATATAAGGGAAAATATTTGACAAACAACATAAAGTGTTACTCGTTCATTATCATGTTAAATCTTCATATTCCATTTAAATTGAAAATTTCTCCATCCGAGTGAAATAAATAATTTCATTTCATCTTTTTATAATTGATCTGATGATAAAAGAAAAGATATTTTAATGGAGAAACATATTTTATATTCAACGTCTCAGGAAATACATTCATAACAGAAATATTTTATTTTAATTTATTTTCATAGGTATAAGAATGTTAAAAAATTTGAAAATGTTGATAGATGCATAATTATTTTTGATAATTCTTTAACAAAATTGGCTTTGAAAAGTGATTAATACTACTATAAATCGTATTATGTAAATGTCATGTGATACGAAATTTCAAATATTTTTTTAAAAAATAAAATTTATGAGTTAAAAAAAAGTATCCCATTATATATAACTACATATTTAATTGTAAAAATAATTATACTTTTAGTTTTTCTCATTACAATTTTTTTTTTTTAATTTAAATAAAAAAATATCAAAAGGCATCAGATAATTTTTTCTTTGAATAAAAGTTATGATTTAAATATTTAAAATGAAATCTTTTTTTTTCTAAAGAATTATTTATTTATGTATAAATATTTTTTTTTATTTTGTAAAGTAGGTATTATTCTTTACCATTATTTTTTTCGCTTTAAGATATTTAACATTAAAAATATTTTATATAATTAAATGAAAAAATCTCAACAATCTACACATTTATCTAAACTCTTTTTTTTCTACCTGAACTGTTTTGTAATTATATTATTTGATAAAGAGAAAATTAATTTAATATATAAAAATGAGCAAAAAAAAGAAATATAAAAATCTTCGTTATGTTTAATAATAATAAATGAAAATATATTATAATTTGTAAAATGTAGCAATTGAAAGTGCTCCTATTATAAATGTAAATTAAGATTTATAATATAATATCTCTCTCTCTCTCTCTCACTCCCTCTTTCATACACACAGATATTCAGTGTGTTTATCTTGAACATCGCAAACGTTAATGGAATGATAAATTATGACTGGCTATATTAACCAAATTCATGTCCAAATCAGATAAAAGGAACAAATTTTACTTGTACTGTTATTAATTCAATCAACTAATTAAATGGAAGAATCAATCATCAGTTGAATTTAAATGATTGTCTCGATTTTTCAAATGTGGAAAATCTGGAAAGTTTATTTGAATTTGAATACGAAAGAGGATTCTATCTTCAAATCAACATTAAGTTAAGATATAAACGATATTTTTTTATTTTCAATTTTGTATTTAACAATAAATAAATTTTAATAAAAATTTTTTAGTCTTTAACCAATAAGTCTAAGATGAAAAGAGAGATAGGATTTAATAGAAAAATTGATATTCTTAATAATTTACTCACTATTGAATAATTTTATAGAAGGTATTTATTTTTATTTTCTTCTTTGTAATTGAAATTAATATACCTATTAAAAATATTTTATAAATTTCAACAACAAAAATTGCTCAACTTTGTCTTGGGTTTATTAAAAATTGCATCTAATAGATTCTTTAATTTTCAGCATAAGTTCTTAACATTGATTAAATTTTGTTGCAATGAAGCAGTCCGAACTTTCAAATTATTTTTAATAGAGAGGTCTTTAAAAAAAGAGGTTTACGGATTTATAGTAAAAAAGTTTTCCAAATTATATTAATTTAATTTTTTGTTTAATTTTTCAGTAGATTTTAATTATTTTTTAAAATATTAATCAAATTTATGTGAATTATCTAATTTTTTTATTAATTGTAGATGTAGTAGTACTTTTTGATCAAGAATAATTTAATCAAAGTCAGTTAATTTTTTTTTCATATATATTAAAATTTATAAATATACATTTATTGATTATATTTATTTATATACTTAATTATTTTTTAGGGATTTGGGAAAGTGATTTAATAAACAATAATAAACTACATAGAATAAGTTAATATGACAATCTGGGTAGCTTTTGATTGTGAATTGTTTATATCATTTCGTATATGGATTTTCAGGAACATTGATCGCAATTCCTTTATATGATTCTGTTCTCTCGGTGTAAGTTTAATACGAGAACTAAGCCAATTCAAATTCAGAGTAGGTATTCGAAATAATTTGTGGTTTAGTTTTATTCAAATATTGAACAACATAATGTCGATAATAACATAGGTCTACTCAGGTTAAGCCAACCGGATAAATACCAGACCCAATTAAGTCACCTTAATACATTAGACAAATAGAATTCCATTCATATGCAAATATATCTTATCCGAAGATAATCTTGTTATTTTTTTTATACTCATCTACATTTTTATTTTCAGTGGAGATTTCAATAAAAATTAATGTTTTGAGAAAGTCTACGTTATAAAATTGGGCCGAAATTCATGAATGGCCTAACAAAATTAATAAAATGAAGGGGTTATAAAAAAGGGGATATTTGACAGGAAAAAAGATTGGAGAGAAGTTTGTTAAATTAAATAAATCATTGGTTTTAATTTAAAAAAAAACTTAAAATGTATAACAATTTCAGGTTTATTTTATTTTATTTTTATAAATTCTTTTTAAATTTTAGACAAAACAACAAATTTCAATTTTATGAATTTTGTTTGAAGTAGGTATGTGTTTATAAGATACTTTAAGGCAGCGTTTTCTAACCTGTGGGGCGCGAAGGTATTAGAACAATTCCAAGTGCCCGCAAACTTTTGAACATTTTCGATTTTTTTTCAATTATTTTCAATGATTTTGTGGCCAAACTTTTAAATAGTTTCGATTTTTTCAATATGGTT
Organism: Labia minor; assembly: GCA_963082975.1. Classification (NCBI taxonomy): domain Eukaryota; kingdom Metazoa; phylum Arthropoda; class Insecta; order Dermaptera; family Spongiphoridae; genus Labia; species Labia minor. Next base: position 35,407,850 of record OY720345.1, read on the forward strand.
CTAAAAAAAAGGTCAGATGATTTTGCGATTCTCTGAACAAAAGGTACAGAAACGTTGGAAACCGCTGCTTTAAGGTAACATATTTTTGTATTTATTTCTATATAATATTTACAATATCAATATTTAATAGATAATAATTATTGAGGAATTTGAATAAGACAATATTTAATTTATTAATATTAACAATTTAAATTGGTGAAAGAATTTTAACGTGATAAATATTTTATAATAAATATACCCTTTACAAGTTAATTAAGCTTTGAATGAAGAGATATAATTTCTTAGCAAGCTTGAGAATATGAGAATTTATTCGAAATTATCAATTTCAAACACGAACCCTCTTCATTCTCTTAGAAAACATAATGAGATTCTGGAGCCATATCTTTTTTAAACAATAAATATATCATATTTCAATACCTTTACTTAATTATTTTTCATTTTAATTTAATTTAATCTTACAGTCAATGATAATCATGTTTTCAAATTATTCAAGTGATGAATTTTAATTTGTCTTCTTTGGATTGTTAAATAAAGAAAGAAATAAAGAATGAATTTATTAAATTTAAATATCTTATTTATTATAACACAGTATATATATATATATATATAATTTTGTGATTTTATTTGTATAATTTAGAGAAAATAATTTAAAAACAAAATTATTTAGATATAATTTTTATTTATATATAATATATCAAAATTATTTTTTTGAAAAAATGTGTATAATTGATTTCATTTAACCTATTAGGGGAATTGAAAAGGTTAAATTATGATTTTAGGGGATAAGCAAAATTAATGATTTTTCCACTATATGGAATAAATGTATTAATGTACTTTTAAATATTATATCATCGACAGGTTAAAACTAAATTATAAAACTTTATCATTTGGTGTTCACAAACCAATGTTATCCAAGTTTTTGATTTTTTCCCTGATTACATTTTAGATAAGTCTCATCTTATTCTTATTTTTTTTAAAAAAAGTTAACTTTGAATAAAATGGTTAATTCTCATCTTTAGTTTAGCATAAATATTCGCTATTATTCAACAGCATTCATTCCTACATCGTTTAAAACTTTTGACAAAATATTTATAATTATACATGGGTCAATCAACATGTCTAAAACCTGACACATTCATAAACTTAATCTTAATTAACTATAAGTCTTAACTTTCAAACGGAAACTATCAATATTTGTTATTTAATTAAAATTCGTTATGGAGAAGTTTCCATTGTTTGATTATAGATAAAATGGACAATATAATAAAACAGTACTTAAAGTGAACGAATTTAACTGTGAATACGTTTTTTATACACCGTATAATCCAGACCCGGGTGATTATTGGCTGTTATTATTATTATTGTTATTATTGTTGTTTGATGGGTAGTAAAGGAAGAGTAAGATGCGGGAATTAATTGTCAGAAACTTTCGAAATTCGAAATGGGTTAAAACAAGGAGACACATTATCACCAATTTAGTTCTGGAATATGTAATTAAACAAATTGGGGAGCGGTCAAACAGAATCGAATTAATCAAAAAAATTCAAGTTTTAGGTTACGCAGACGCTTAAATATAAGAGGAGATTCGGCAATTGCAATTTTATAATTAATAATGCTAAGACAAAATATTTAGTAACAGAGAGGAATAGAATTAACACACAAAATCTTAATATACAAGATATAGAATTTGAAAATGTAGAAAAATTTAAATACTTAGGTTCTGTGGTAACAAAAGATAATAATATTCGAGATGAGTTTAAAGCGAGGTTACAATCGAGAAACGACTGCTATCATGCAATAAAGGGGCTTATCGCATCAAAATAAAAGTTAAAATATATACAACAATTATTTTACCGGTTGTATTATATGGGTGTGAGGCATGGTCTATGACCTTAGGTGACGAGAGTAGATTTAGAGTATTTGAGAATAAGATTCTGCGAAGCATTTATGGGCCAAAGAAAGATGAGGTCACCAGGGAATGGCGAAGATTGCATAACGAAGAATTGCATGACCTCTATGCATCTCCAGATATAGTTAGAATTATAAAATCGAGAAGGCTACGATGGGCAGGACACGTGGCTAGAACGGGCAAAAAATATATTGGTAGGGAAACCGAGTGGGAAACGTCCACTTGGAAGACCAAGGACACGGTGGGTGGATAATGTGGGAAATGATGTGAGAGAGATGGGAGAGGATAGGGACTGGAAGGTTGTGGTTCAGAATAGGAATTCTTGGAGGGGTGTGGTTGCTGCGGCCAAGATCTTTCGAGTTCCGTAGAGTCACAGAGAGAGAGAGAGAGATTATTGTTGTTTGAAGAACTTAAAAGAATGTTTCAAATAAAGAGATTTGGCTCAAATCAAAATTAATCTCTTTTTGAAAGCAAAGACAAACCATTATAACAAAAAGAACTGAATGACCAATCTTGAAGGAGAGTATTTTGATAAATAAAATTAAATTTTTTTGATTAGTTAGATCCGAGACAGGACACATATTTATATGTCTGCAAGCATACATAAACATTTTATCTCGTACGTGCTTAACAATTAGAATAAGTGTAATAATAGAAATTGGAATAACTGATAAACTGTCAATCAACCTTTAGTCTTAAAATTCGATTTCACAAATTTGGGTCTATTTTAATTGTCAAACTGACCCAAGGGTCCTCTCTAAAAAATATTACAAAAGAAGTTTGGAAACAAGTAACCATAATAAAAACAATCCATACCTGTATTCAATAGTTAGAAATTCACATATGTAATAAACTGGAAAATTGTGATCTTTGGCAAGAAGGAATAATTTCTCCATGAATGTCCCTCAAACTTATTTCACACCCCTGAAACTAACCCCTTCCCATCACCTACCCCTTAACTTAAATTATTATAAATAAGTTGTCGGGGAGATAGAGAGACTTCAAACAAAATGTAGTTATCCTAACTGACGATATTATAATTAACGCCGATATCATAACTGGCGCTAGTCGGATAACATAATTATCTATATATATAAAGGAGAGTGTTTGTATGTATGAATGTATGTATATATGTATGTAATTTGTTTACTTTTTTGCTGTCATAGAAACAAACAAAAAAGAAATTTCCTACTTAACCGATACTTTACTGGTAATTTAGAATTATGAACATCAAAAAATAAGAAACGATTTCTATGAAATTACATCACAATATTCTTATATATCTCTATGGTAACATAGGCTATAGATTTTATTAATATCTAATTCTAATCAATAACCGCAGAATTTAATTTTTTAAAGTTTATATAGTTATCCGTGTTGTTCATTCAAGAGCCAGGCGTGGCCCACTGACTGGCGGACTCATTTTACACAATGTATATAACTAGCAATCAAAGAATTATTATAATATTTAACTTTTTATTTTAAATTCTAATATTCAAATATCATTTCAATTAAATAATTTATTCTAAAAGTTCTCATTTTAATTAATATAATAAAATATTTAAATCATATTTAACTTAAATTATGTTGTATTTATTCTTTCCATATTTGAATAGGTACTTCTTTAATTTTAAGGGAGGTAATTAACTATGACTAAAAAAATTAATAAATGAACTTAATAATAAAAAATCAAATAAATCCATTAATTTAAATTAATACTATTAATGAATGTATATATTGTTAATTTATCTTTAGTTTTATCAATACTTTTATACCGTTAATTTTTATAAATTGTCTCAAGTCTCTAACTTTGCATTTTCTAAAATTTTATTATAATTAAAAATATTCAATAAAAATCAAGCAATGAAATTAAAATATCAAAATGAAATGATCAAGAAATATTATACTCTATTATAACATATACAATACTTATAACTATAGGCGGAGGAAATATTAGACGATATCATTGCGGGTTCATGCCAAATCGATCAACATTAATTAAGATATTTTCATTATGACAGATATTAAAAAAACCGCGAATTCAATATCTCTGTTCACTAATTATTTGTAGACTTAAGTAAAACCTACGCATGACTCAATAGATCCGGATAAACTTTTTCAAATTTTGATCTTAAAATTTATCTTGAAGGTAGTAAAGAAAGAGTAAGTGCGGAAATCAATTGTAAAATATTAGGTGACCCAGACGACTTAAATATAATAGCAATTGCAATTACAGATAGCGAGGAAAAATTAATCGAGGTAGGAAAAGAGATGAGGTTTGAAATTAATAATGATAAATAAATATATTTAGAAACAAACAGGAGCAGTATTAACATACAAAATGTAGAATTTGAATATGTAGAAAAATTGAATGTAATCACGAAGGATAATAATATTTGAGAAGAATTTAAATCGAAGTTGCAATCGCCTGTTATCATGCAGTAAAGAGGCTTATCTCACATCAAAATTATTATAAAAGGGAATGAAAATTAAAATATATAAAACAATTATTTTGTCTGTTGTATTATATGAGTGTGAGACATGGTCTATGATCTTAGGAGATGAGAGTGGATTCAGAGTATTTGAGAATAGGATTCTCCCCAGCATTTATGGGCCAAAGAAAGATGAGTACATCAGGGAATGACGTACGAGAGATGGAACAGAGGCTCAGGATAAGGACACTTGGAGAAATGTGGTTGTAGCTGCCAAGAACTTTCGAGTACCGTTGAGCCACGCATGGTCTATGACCCTGGGAGATGAGAGTAGATTCAGATTATTCTTTCCAGCATTTATTGGCCAAAGAAAGATGAGGTCACCCGGGACACTTGGAGAAATGTGGTTGTAGCTGCCAAGAACTTTCGAGTAGATAGATATAACATATTCAATAATATAATATATATAATTAATTTACTAAATAAATTAAAATATATTTTAAATAATCACACAATAAGAAATGAATGTTTTATGTTATACATTGTTTGAAACAAAATGGATGAAAACCTTTTACTACTTTCAACCAAATACTATGTACCACTCGGGGGTACAGGGGGCGGAGCCCCCGTCTAGATGTGAAGAGCGACGAAGGAGCTCTGAGCAGCTAGTATGTTTATAAAATTAAGTATATTGTTATTATATTGTATATTGTATATTTATAATAATTATATATATATTAATAATTTTTTTTCAATATTTTAGGACAATTGACAAAAATATGTTTTATTGTTTAATTTTAAATGATAAAGAGTGTATTGTTTTCTTTGACTTTTTTATGAAATAAAAAGAGCAGTTTACAAAATATTCATATAATTCAATTGTATTTTTTTCTCAATATTGATATTTTATATCATTTTATAATTTTTATATATATATAATTTTTAAATAAAGAAATGTATGACTTTATAATTAAATTTCCTGTGTATTTACTAAAAATAAAACCCCGTCAAAATCAGTCCTATATATTTCCAGATGATGAAAATAATAATAAAAATATAATAGAATACTTATATGAATTACTATACCAGTAATATACTAGTACCACATGATAGATGCTTGCATATGATATGAACCTATAGAAAATAAGTTGACCTGTGGCCAGGTCCGAACCGACCGACGGTTTGAAGTAAATTAATTTCTAGCTACAGAAACAATTTCAAATAATTTTAATATATCTATTAATGTAATAAAAAACAGATATGAATACATAAATAATAAATATAAACATTTTTAATTTTATTTTATTTATAATATATATGTAAGACCAGGCTGTGACGTCATGAATGACTGGATGACGTCATATAATTTTAAATCAAGAAAAAACTAATAAATATGATTTTCCCGAAGATAAAACCAATACAAAGTGTATGATTCATGGTGATATATAAAAAAATCTCCTCATGTGAAATTTGGTGTGAAAATAACCCTTCCCTTCCTATCGTCGATCGCTAGTACTACCACTTCCGGTTTCCGGATTTGCACCAAAAGTTGATCAATTCATCCCACTGATGCATTAAGTAAATATACTAAATTTCATCAAAATCGGTTGAGCCGTTCAGGCTGTACACATCTATACGGACGGACAGACGGACAGACGGACAGACGGACGGACAGACATCATGCTAAAAATACTTTTTTCTGTTTAGAAAATGCATGATTCGTGGAGATATGTAAAAATCTCCACATGTGAAATTTGGTGTGAAAACAATACCTCCCTTACTATCGTCGGTCGGTAAAAATTGAATATTTCATAAATAAAATAATTAGAAATAATTACATTTTCTCTAAATTGATTCCTAATTTAAATATAATATTTGAACAGTAACGTATTTATATATTTTTCAAAGATAAAAGACCCTATTCTCATTACCAATTTCTCATCAACTTCTTTTCTTCAAAATTATGACGATTATATTTAAATCCCATTCAACATAACGGAACTGATTGATCTTTATTAATCACCCAATAGATTTATATTTGCATAACTGTCAGACGAGTTAATTTCTTTGTTTGGGATTTAATTTAATCTCATTTTAACATTAATATATATATATATATATATATATATTTTTCAAGTTTCTGAATTTTTATATAAAAATTCAGAAACTTGAAAAATCATTCAAATTTCCCAATTCAGAACATTAATGATTACTATTCAAACCTGAATTTGGAATATTTCCCCAAATGCAATCTTGGAGAGAAGACATCATAAAGCTAATCAAAGCATCCAATCAACTGAGGGTGGCCTAGCAAATGTCCAACCAATGCAGACAAACCAGATATTACATGTCGCTCCCCTCACCCTCCTCCTGACTCTTTTTACATGCCAGAACCATCAAAGGCCACCACATCACTAAATTTTACACTTTTTACATTACCAACTCGTTAAGCCTTTTGTGAATGACAAAATACATTTGCAAAATGCAATTTAAGCCAATACTAATTATATTTAACAAAGGTAAGAGAGGAAAAATAGAAAATAAACGGTCATGAAAACGTAATCAGATCACTAGGATATTTTTTTTAAATAAAAAAGCAACTTTATTATTTTTTTTACTATTTTACAAAATTGAAATATATATAATTATATTAAAAAAAAAGAGTATATTATTTTATAAACATTATCAAATGGAGATATAATAGAATTAGCTATTGTTTTTGTTTTGTTTTTTGATCTTATTTTTTTATTTTTCAAATCTATTATAAACATTATTAATATTTTGACATTAACATAGATATTTATTATATTTTAAGCTATTTAAGGCAAAGTCTAAAGTCTAAAGGATAATCATCATTTTGTAATTTAAAAAATAATTTTTTCGGATTTAAATAAATGTTTTTATATATATAAAAAATCATCCTTCTAATAGGGAAAAGGTCAATCAACTCATATCATTAAGAGTTTCTATTATAAAATTAAATTAAAATTTAAAAACTCTTTATTTATAAAATTTATTGATTATAAAAAATCAAATAGGTATATTTAAAATATATTGTTTATATTCAATTTAATAAATAAATACATTTATAGGTCTCGAATTTATAAATATATATTAATAATTTGATTTTTTTTCTTATCTATAAATATATTTAATCGGTTCTTGTAAAAATTTACAATTGAAACAAATAATTCTCTCTTAATTAAAATAGTAGAGCATTGATTAAATTATAACGATAAACAACTTCCATCGTTTCCCCTTCTAGGAGGTACCGAATTGAATAAATCGTTGTACTCGTCGAATTAATATAGAACCACAAATAATTAAAATATCAATTTAACCTCATCCTATAATTTTAAAACTTGCTTTAAGATCCAGTGGATGAACAAAAAACGACGCATAATGAAGATGGTCGTTGATTTCATTTCCTGATCATCAGTTGGAATAAATTGCAAATTCATATCCAACTTCCATTTGCCTCAGCGGAGTTTAAACAGCGATTAGTGGATGCCGTTAATAAATTAATGAAAGAGAAATGGTGAGAGGAAAAAGTTTTTAATTTCCATTTATCCTAAATGATATTCAACGAAAATTATAATTCGAATAATATTTGAAATCTTCTAATTCGAAAGCTTAATATATAATAATATTTGCACATGGGTTATTATATATATATATATATATATAATTATATATTCGTACTTTATGTTTAATTGCCTGTTTTAATGAATAAATGAAGCTAAGTAAACACGTATTTTCATTTTTTTTTATTTCTTATATGACGATGGGAAAAATTCGTTTTTCTTAAAGTAGAATCATTAAAAATGAGAATTTATTTGAAATATTTGATAAAATGAGAAAAAAAATTTTTATGTAACACTGATGTATAAAAATTATTCCCTTCCCAATTTTATCTATACTAAACTTTTAGTTTTTATTTTAATTTTATAAACTATAAAAATTTTTTAAATATCATCATTTGAATTTAAATATAGAAAATGGAAGATACTAATTCTATATAAGGTGACCATACGTACCGTTTTGAACTGGACAGTACTTTTTTTCATGTTTTTTGACTATATGGTGATTTTAATATTGTCGCCTTTTCATCAAACTATAGTAAAAACTAAAATTGTGTTATGGACTGTGAGAAGTTTGATGATAAAGTGTTGAAAGATCGAAATTTTTTCCCTGTCATTATAGAATAATCGTTTTTTGAATTGATATATAATAATTTTATTTATCAGCTTACTTTTTTATGAATATGTAATATTTGAAGAGTTGAGAATTAGAGGGGGAATTATTTATGAATTATATATTTAATCAAATTAATAAGTATTTAAATTGAATCAATAGAATATTTATGCTTAAAGATTATAATGAAATATTTATAAATATATACTAATATAAATAATAAATTAGTAAAAAGTAATATAAATGAATTTTATAAATTTTATTTTTATCGAAAATTTTTTTTTTAATTCACTATTAAAATCTTCGAATTAATTAATAAATGAATTTTCAATTAACTTTTTATTAGCGAATGATTAATGGATGAATTCGGTGGAGAGGCTGCTCAGCGTCTTACATTGCTCACTAAATGGGAACTGAATTCGTTTGAGTCGCCGGGCAGGCAAGCAGGCAAAAGGGGGTGGGGCCAAGCGGTGGAGTGGAAGGGAGTGGGGCGAGCAGGGACGAGCGGTGGTGATCGCTCAATGAGTCTAGCAATTTATTTATCTTTTATCCATATATATATATATATATATACTAGCTGCTCCGAGCGCCTTCGGCGCTCTTCACACCTAGACGGGGGCTCCGCCCCCTGTACCCCCGAGTGGTACATAGTATTTGGTTGAAAGTAGTAAAAGGTTTTCATCCATTTTGTTTCAATCCTTATATTACATAAAACATTCATTTCTTTTTGTGTTCTTATTCAAAATCTATTTTAATTTAATCAGTAAATTAATTATATATATTATTATTATTGTATATGTTATATCTATCTATCTATGTGACTCAAAGATACTCGAAAGTTCTTGGACGCAACAACCACATTTCTCCAAGTGTCCCTATCCTGAGCCCTTGTCCCATCTCTCTTACGTCCCTTCCTACGCGTCATTGGTTTTCCAAGCGGACGTTTTCCAATCGGTCTTCCCACCAATATCTTTTTCCTCTCCCATTCTATCCACGTGCCCTGCCTATCGCAGCTTTTTCCCTTTTATAACCCTAACTATTTCTGAAGATGCATAGAGGTCATGCAATTCCTCGTTATGCAGTCATTCGCCATTCCCCGGTGACCTCATCTTTCTTTGGCCAATAAATGCTGGAAAGAATCCTATTCTCAAATATTCTGAATCTACTCTCATCTCCCAGGGTCATAGACCATGCGTATTTTTTCTGTTTCTTCTCTCCCACTTTATTTTCAGGTTTGCTACTTTTACTAAGAACGGAATGCAAAGGAGGCAGACGAATACAGTGTATTACTGAAGTGAGTCTTGTTCATCTGTCATCGGTCCAATAAATATCTAATATTTTCTGAGTTATTTTACAAGTCAAATTGACTTGAAATAATAGTTAAAACTATTTGTCCAACAAAGATTTAGCCAAATGGCTTTTATCTAGGCAAATGCTATTTTCCTAATCAAATTGAAATGATATAATAGTTGAAGCTATTTGGCAAGGCAAATGCTATTTTCCTAAAATTGTCATCTGCCTACGACATATATAAAAGGTTTTTGTCTGCACATTGATTAGAATTTAAAACTTTTCACGTTTTATGACGTCTAGAATTCAAACATGAATTTGTTTGTCTAAAAAAAAATTACTAAATCACACTACTTTGTTTTTGTTTTTAATAGATTTTCAACCAAGGCTCCCCCGCCTTGGTACTCTTTGCACCTAGACCCTTCTTTTTTTAAGTTCATTATTGACATTATTATATTTTAAAAAGTTTTTGGAGTGAGATGAAAATTGTTCAATTTTAAATTATGATTTAAAGGGTTACCACAGTGTTTCTTAACCTTTTAGTATTCACGGCCCATTTTTCAATCATAATTTTCATCGCCCCCCCCCCCCCCCCATCGGAAATGTTTCAGAGCATCGCAAAATCATCTGACCTTTTTTTATGCAGTCTCCTCTTTATACAGTTATAACTGATAAAATTTTAAATCTATTTATTTATCTGTGTTTGTGCTGTGAAAGTTTTTGGTTGCAGGAACCAGATTCCTCTAAATTGTGAGCCAATTACATCCATCACTTATTCTCTCTAAACTCCCTCTCATCTCTCATTACATTGTAAGCCCATCGTGTTCTCAACCAGTCGTTCCCAACAAATTAAATAGTGTGAAATATAAAATAAAAAATAAAGAAGTTATTAAGCTTGTCTTAAAATATCTATCAAGATCAGAAATCAGAAGATTTTCATGAGCTTAATCAAAAGATACATGATTTTTAGAAATCTAAGTAATTATATTAATAAATAAATGATTTATAGGCTTCAGTTACACTGGATGCGAATTCTGACCAAAACAAATCTAAGGAATTCGCCAGTTCAATCAAACTGTGCATTGACAATGAGAGTGTTCTGAAGGAGCAGACCCATCTAATGTAAACATTCTCATTGCCAATGTGCAGGTTGATTATTCTAAAGGATTCCCCTTATCTGTTCTAGTCTAGAATTAAATTCTCCCATTATTATTTGCAGAATAAAATAATCTTCACTTGTCACAAGTTTTAATTTGATACGAGTATTAACAAAGGTCAAAAATTGATAAAAGAGGAATAGGTACCTTTTTACTGTTTCCATGAATTTAATTGGTTCTTTTAAAAATGAAAAAAAAAACACTATAAAAAATAGCATAATAGATATATACAAAACAAGAAACAAAATTGAATCATATTTGATAAAAGATGATTCCAATTAAATTAAACAAAAACAACAACAACAAAAACATTAAAAGAAAAATACCTGACTTATAAATATAATGATGCAAATAAAAAGAATATATAAAAAATATCGAAGTCTTTTGTTAACTGAAGTGAGATTTTTGATTTCATTGAAAAAGAAAAAATATATTTCTCAATAAAAGTAAGCAATTTAAGAAATCAATGGAATGGTCTTGGAGAATATTTCTTTGGAAACCAGCCGAGAGTCGTTTAGATTAAATAGGTATAATAGAAAATAGAGACGTAACTAGGTAAAGAAAAAAAGGGTGAATACAAAAATACCTAAGATAATATTTCTAAGGGAAGAATTTTAGACTTAATAAAAATCATAGAAAAAAAAGAAACGACTAAGAAAAATAAAGACACAATATTATCATCTCAGCTTCAATATTCAATCGATATCCAAAGAATATAATGTAAAATATATAAATAAATTGAAAGTAAGAGTATTAAAAAAATAATTGATAGATGAATAAATATTTGAATTGATATGAAATATATTTAAAATTATATTTAACTCAGATTTTCAATTAAAAGTATTATATAATTTCAATCTCTGATATATTTTAGTTAAAATTTCTCAACCAGAAATATTTTTTCTATCTATAATTTTTACTTTTATTTCTAATTCTTATTTACTCATTTTCGTGTCTCCCGAAAGATTTAATTCATATTTTTTTTAAAAATTCATTTATCCAATATACGATGGCAAATATTAATTATTAACTTTGTGAGTATAGGAAAACGTGTGATTTTAATTAAAATTCTTTATTTACAAATATTGGTTAATTCTATGGATTAATTAAAAAAAAAATTGAGAACAGTGAATTTTAAAATATCTTCAGTTAAGAGACGAGTGTCAACTTATTATTTAACAATTAATTTAAGTTCTTAAAGTGTTAACATCTGGAATTTCCAACTGTGGTCATTACAAATATATATATATATATATTTTACTAAAGTTTATTTAAAGTTTATTTTGTTATTTATTATATTCTATCTATTAAGGATCCACATATCTACGAGAGAAGGTCAATAAGTCCATGACTTTTTGAATCAAAAACAGACTTTTGGATAAAAAATTATTTTATTTTTCAGCGTGGTCTCCTTTGAGCTTTATACACTTCGTCCAACGCTTCTCCAATTTTTTTATCCTTTCCAAAAAATAAGATTTGCCGAGAAGATCAAAATAGGTATTTGTTTGTGAGATGATTTCATCGTTGAAGTCAAACCACTTTCCTTTGAGTAATTTCTTCAGGTTTGGTATTAAGAAATAGTCATTTGGGGCTAAATTCGGAGAATAGGGCGGAGAGGGAGCAATTCGCATCCTAATTCATGGATTTACATAGAAATTCACTTTTTTCCATTTTATTCTCAAATCACGAGGTAGTCAGGTATTAATTGAAGTCAAACAAAAACTAAAAGGCCCAGCTGGTTCAATTTTGGAAAGGGGTCAGCTGATAGCTGCCTGCTGACAGGAGCAGTGTTGCCATTTCATTTAAGAGACAGGAATTTCAAAAAGTCACTTATTGACCTGCCTCCTATTATCTCTTTTTTATATAAATATGAATATTAAAGAAAAATATGTACTATAATATTTATATTAATTTATCATCATATTTAAACAATTTTATAGTTTTCAGTCTAATTTTCTATTTATGCGGTAGTTGATTGTAAATTATTATATGCTTGATACTATCTTGGTTAGTTATAATATAATTGAAGAAGGTCTTTGTCTCTCCTGACGCCTCCTAGATCAATTACGGTCCTCTATCGCCCTATGAATAATCCAAACGTCCACTAGAGAACAATATCACTCATTTTGAGAAACAGTGCACGTACAATCGAGTATTATAATTAAAATGGTGTCTACAGATAGTAAACACACACTAATAAAATATTACCTAATCATACAATTGTATATTTATATCATATGTAATTAGAATGTTAAATATTTATTTTACTAAATGAATAGATAGTTTAATTGCATGTTTAACTAAAATATTAAAAAAACTATTTTTGGCTGGATTATGCTTTCATTCAATTGCATATTTAGGTATATATATATACCATACATATACCTATATACATCAGTAATTGATATAGGTTTATCAATTAAATAATCACCTGGTGTTTGGTTATCAATTAATTAAAAATGTTCCTTATAAATTATATTTTCAGAATAAATAAAACATTCAAATTTTATCTATTATTTATATTTAATTAATTTATTGAAAAAACTATGTGTGATTTTTTTAAAAAATTACTATAAACTAATATATTAGGAATTTAATTAGAAATTTAAAATAAATAATAGTTATAAGTTTGGGGGAAAATTGATAATAATAAAATTTTATTAATGAAATATATATATTAATATTATCATCAAATAGATTTATTAATAAAAATATAATAATTTATTTAAATATAATGTATTATTTAATTTGAAATTTGTGCTTGAATTAAAAATAATCCCTGGGGGGGGGGGGGGGGTTGGAATATATTATAAAAATTAAAAATATTGTAATAAATTATTCAAAAGATAATATTAAAAATTCATTTAAGAAGAATTTGATATTAGCATGGATGTGAAGAGATACAATAGAAGCAAAGAGAAAGAGAAGATGAACAAAAACATAAATAATTTAATTTAATTTCTTTTTAAAAACAAAATAAAAGGATATTAATATTGTGAATAAATATCTAAATTTTTTATAAAATTACATAAGAATGAAAATTATTAAGAATTTTTAAAATCAAATTTTAATCAGACATTCTATGGTATTGAGGGAGATTCAAAAAAATTGGAAATAGTTGGAAGAGAGTAGTTACATTAAAAAGTAATAAATATGATTAATTTAAATTTAAATTTATAATTTAAAAACAAAATTTAAAGTATCAACAGATTGAAAATAATAAAATTTAATTATTTCCTTATGAGTGACATATATTTATTATATATTAAATTATTTCATATATCCAAGTCATTTGAATAGAGCCCTCTAAATATAAATTCAAAATCAGAGCTCTGTTTATCTAACTATTCACAAATGGAAACTGCTCTTCTATTTTATAACAAATGTATATTTAAAATTTATATACGGACTCATATCCGATTTCCATTTCCTTTTAAAGTTACTAACGACTTTATTTCCATAAATATATACCCTGATGTAGTTCATTGTTTTTAGTTTTTTTGAAATTTACAAAATTTATATTCAAAATGAACAATATTTTTTAAAATTTGGAATGAAGTTTATTTAAATATATTTGAAGATAGAAAATCGGCTCCTTCTTGGGCTACCTCTATTATATAGTATTTAAATTCAGCCATTGGACTGTTTAATTTTCTTTGTGTTAATTCACTGTCATGCCTCGTTTTTTGTACGAGAAAATAAGAGTTAACCTTATGGTTCATCCAAAATTTTTTTTATACCGAGCCTGTCTGTATGGTTGGGAAGATTCTGGACACCCAAGTAATTTGTGTTACTAAGGTGACTAATTATATTTCGTACGTGTCACAATGAATTCTTCATCTTTTGTGAACAAATTCATAAAGATATAAATTTCCAATATTGCATTGTTTATGACTTATGTTTATTGTTTATGAAAAGGTTAACCAATTACCTGTTCTCCGGGCCATGTTGCGAAAATGTGATCATAAATCTGAATTATGAATATAAATATGTAATAGCTGAAAATACAAAATTTCCAATACACTAAAGGCGCAAAGCGACAAGGAGAGACTTTGAACAAGGGTCCTTGGTCTCCCCATGCGCCGTTTATCAATAAAAAATAACCTCAGGAAGTAGGTAACCTAAAGGGGTAGGCAAAACACTTGCTGAAACACGGTTAAATTCTCTAGCTTAAACACCAACCTTATACCATAACTATAATTATTTATTTATTTATTTATTTAATTAAAGAGATTTTATATAACCCAGTATATCTCTATCCTCTCCCGATTTGGGGTAGAGGATTTACAAAAAAATAAAAAAAAACAAAAACAAAAACAATAAAAATTTAACATAACAGATATTAAATTATTTTTAAAAATCCATGTATCTAAAAATAGAAACAGAAAGAATACAAAAAAAAAAGAAGAAACAAAAACAAAAACAAATTTCCATTTATTTAAATATGTAAGATCTGGAGTATCTTATTTATCCAATTATCCATTTAAGAGATCATATACAGATCCAGGTATATCTCTATCCTCCCCTTATTTGGGCTAGAGGATTTACAAAAGAAAAAAAAATAAATAAATTACAACAGAAACAAAAAAAAAAAAAAAAAAAAATCCAGCGTAACAGAAATCAAACCAAAGAATCTTAAAAAACCCATACATCCAAAAAGGCTAACAGAAAAAACACACAAAAAAAAAATAAAAAAAAATAATATTAGAATATTCAAATCAATCATTCATTCAGCATCAATGATCTCATTCTTAACATTCCATTTAAGTAATAGAATAGACCATTTATTTTGTCCTCGCTATCTGCCCTCATAACAGTCTCTCGGTTGGATCTCACCAGGTAGTGTTCCCTAAGGTTCTCATATATTGAACATCGTAACAGCAAGTGATCAAGAGTCTCTCTTTCTTGCCTGTTACATATAGTGTTGTTCTTATACCATAACTATAATAGATGTAAAAAACAAATAAATAATACTATTTTAATTATCGCTAACTTTCTAACATTAAAAAATAGCAGTAAAGAGGCAAAAGTCAATTTTTTTGGAATTTTCATCGAAAATTCTTAGAGAAACTTTGACATTTTCACTATTTTAAATGTTCATCGTAATGTGCACGAGATTATTTTTTAGCTAGAAAATACAAAGAGTGAGCGGAAAAATTAGGCTGCACGTTGTCTCCTCTAGTCCAGAGTTTCCCCGGATTCCCTATTTACTTTATAAGCATTTCGATTATTTCACCATAATCAGATTGATATTTGACCTGAATGTTTAATTAAAATATATTCTTATTATGTTGTATGTTATTAAGTTTAATTGTAGTTTATATAACGGAAAAAAGTAAAGTTGAAAAAAAACATAATTGGAAAAAAAAATAAAATAATTGTATTATATTATATCAAAAATTAAAAAGGGATAGAGAAGAAATTTTATTTTTTGAACACCTATAAGAGCTACTTTTCTGTCGTATAAGCAATATTACTTTTTTATCTGACGATTCGTATTGAATCCACCATATCAGGTTTTAAATACATCTAACAAAATATAAGCAAGAAAATATTTAATAATAATATTGAAAAAACACTTCATTGTAATATAGGAATGAATATAAATATTATTGTATTGTATCTTATTTTTCTTCATGTTTTTATGTTTAAACTATAATTTGAAGGAGATTATTTATGAACTTGACCGCATGTAAATATCTTTCCACCCCTCCATAAATATTTTTATTTATATTTATTTATTTTGGAGGGGATTTTTCTTTTTATAGCGAATCAAATTTAAATTTAAATGAACATCTAAAATCTAAACCATCTATAAAATTCTAACATAATAATTTCAAAATCCCCCATCTATCTTTTAATATTATTTCAATCATAGAAATATTAAAATTATTTAATTCATTGATTTTTAGTTTTCTTTTATGTGGTTTGAAATAGGATGAATATATATGAATATTAAAATATTTATAAACCATAAATTATTTTGTTTTTTGTTAATTGAATTAAGATTAATTGTACCAGTAGTTGACCCTATAAGAACAACT
This sequence comes from Labia minor, assembly GCA_963082975.1. Taxonomy (NCBI): domain Eukaryota; kingdom Metazoa; phylum Arthropoda; class Insecta; order Dermaptera; family Spongiphoridae; genus Labia; species Labia minor. The sequence goes on from OY720345.1 coordinate 35,424,876, forward strand.
TTAAGGGAAAAATTTGATATCTTCTATTTTTTATTAGATATCATTTTTGAGTTTTGGGTGATATGATTCATTGGTTAATAATGAAGAATTTATCTGCAAACCAATTGTTTTTTTATTTTTTTATATTTTTAACACTAGCATGTAAAAGCACCAGTTGTTGACACCCTTAAAATTCAAAAGAATCAGTAATTGACACTAAATTAAAAATAAATTTATCTTTGTTTATTTATTTAATAAAAATAAAACATAAATATATCAATTACAACTTAAATGTAAAATTATGTTAATAGATTATATTATTTAAACTGCTACCCGATGGTGCTCTTTAATTTTTATCTACCGATGATGATTTTCCCGATTTTTTTCCTTCTTTCGTTTAATTTTTTCTCTTGATATTTTTAAAATTTTTCTTCATGCTTCTTTTTTAGACTAGCAGCAGTTGTTTAATTTTTTCTGCACGAAGTTTCTTTAGCAATTTAACATTGTAGTTCTCCTGCCATTTATCTCGACATTCGGTACCTTTTCCCGATATCTTTTTTTTTAAGGGGGAACCGGCCATCATAATATTTTTTAAAAGGTATGTTTGGTTTTGAGGTTTCTTGATGAGAATTTATCTGTAAACTATTAATACTTTGGTTGGAAATAGTATTATTATTCTCAGTATTATTAATAATATCCAATGCTGTAAAATCCTCAATGTTAACCTAAATTTCTTCAAAATTTTTTTCAAACCTGGGTTCTTCCTGTAAACATTCTATTTCAGAAACATTAGGCTGATAATTTAATTTTCAACCTTTTTTTTACCGCGGCACATTTTTAACGGTTTAAAAATTTGGCGGAACAGAAATAAAAAGATAAGTGTAAAAGTTTACCATATTGACAAAAGTGGTCCCAAAAACGTTTTACTTTTTTTTAGAACCAAATTGAAAAAATTTAGAAAAAAAAGTTGGAAATGTTTAAGAGTCACTTAATCTCGCGGCACACTTTTGAAAATCTCACGACACACTAAAGTGCCTCACTGCCTTAATGCCAAATATTCTTTCACTATAATTAAGATCTCATATTATTATCTTCTAGATAATATAGATATTCCATTAATAATATTTAATATTCATGTCAATACTCAAAATAAAAAATAAATAAATAAAATAAAAATCAGTAACTTGCCTCCTGAAGAATTTGAAGAACACAATTTTAAAATATCCATTTGCTCGATTCTATTAAAAGAAATTGTTGTGCTGTCTACTCAGATTGATTCAAAACTTTTATAGTTATACATTTTTAATATAGAAGGAAGTACTTTCATAAAGCGCGCATTTAGAAACGTTAAGACAGATGTACAAGTGTCAACTACTGGTTGATGTTAACTATGTTAACTACTGATTCATTTACTCTATAATAATTTTAGAATATTAGTTATCTTATGATCTTAAAAATATATTTATATATTATCCCTATCAACGATTAAAGTCTCATTAAAAAATTAATTTCTATGGTAGATTTTCTTTTAGTTGCATATATTCCAGGCGTTATGATATATACAGTCATTTGATTCTTATAATAATTTCAATATTAATAAAATTATCATTTTCCAATGACTGTAAATACAAAATTTAGAGAAAATTATTGGATATGAAAAAAACCGATAATGAGATTTTTTATATTTAATATCATACTTCTTAAAAAATTAAAAATAAAAATTATTATTAATAATATAAGTGTAAATATATATTATTATAATATATATATATATATATATATATATATATTCCTTAATAAAGGTTATTATATTCATTTAGATCATATCTATAAATGAAATGAAAGTGTAATTATTATCTTAACATTATCGCACTTAACAATCCACAAATCTTTAATAAAATATGGATTTGTTCCATCGACTTGCCAGCCCTTCCAATCAAATCGCTATTCTTACATTTGTCAAACTGGGATTGGTCACAACGAAACCCGGTATAGTTGTGACAAATTGATTTTACCAGTGAAAAGCATTAAGGAAGTAAAACTTTATTCTATGGGGGTTTCGAAACTTCTCTTAATTTCTTCAGAATAACCAACCAATCAATACACAGGGAGGGAGTGAAGATTCAATTTCGGCATTCCGTGGTTCGACCCTTTGGACATCCATTCAACCGTTAATTCATTTCCCCATTAGTTGAACTCGGTCTATTACACTTGTCACTTGTAATCTTGCTAACACATATCGAAAAGTGTAATTAACCTCAACTGGTATTACACAGTCCCACTTTGACTAGTGTGATTTTAATAATAAAAATAATTTTGTTTTTAATTAATAGTAACGTATTTATTTTGTTTGATCATTTAAATATTTTAAATGTACACGTTTATATATAGTATTTCAATAAAATGTTTAGTACAACTGTTAATTTATTGTACGTAAACTTATATATATTGTCAGAATATTAATATTCATTTAAGAGTGAAATTAAAATTAAATTCCTTTATGAAAATATATGAAATATTAAATTATTAAATAAAAAATTAATTTATGTAAGATTCATATAAAAGTATGTATAAATCAGTAAAAAGATTCTTCTCAGAAGTTTCTCTCCTAAAGACACGCCTGATTAAGAATATATATTTTAGTCATTCCAATTAATTAGATCTCATATAATCGTAACATTGAAAATAATTTAAATATATTCATTAGTGAATTTGACAATATTTATTAAAAAGTCAATGATTTATTTGATTATTGAAGAAATTAAAATAAAAAAAGATAGATAGCTTATGGAAAAAAAGCAAATAAAATATGTATTGATTGTCAAATGTACCAATTGAAAGATTTTCGAAATTTTGCAGAGAAATAAATTATCAGAGATTTAAAAATCATATGGGAAAATTGAAGAAACAATAATAATATATAAGAGGCAAAAGATTATATTGAATTAATGCAGATATTAAAAATTTTATAAAATAAAACAAGTAAATATTATATTGAATAGATCACCACTTTGGTATGTCAAAAACGATGAAAGATTTATTATTAATAACTAATATTAAATGCCAGATTAAAAAGAAAAACCAAAAAAATAGAAAAGAAAAAATTAAAATAAATATTTATAAGTATTGCAATGAATATGAGAATTTATTTGTCCGATTATATTAAAAAAATCTGATAAAATATAAGATCTTGATTAAATAATTTATTTATTATAGTTTTAAGTTCAGCCTAAACTCCCTCTATCTAATATATAAATAAAAATTTTTTTACTAATAATGAAAAAAAAAACAATTTTTAGTATAAATTTAAAGGTTTAAAATATTTTAATTGCTTGTTAATCAAAATTATTATTACCTTAATTAAGGCCATCTATTTGTAATCTCATTCAGTTGTAGTCAGTTTATCGTAATAACAAGTGTGCGATTTGACTTGAAGCGTAAACGCATTTCATCTGTAATTAAGTTCATTGACTTGGAATAGCAAATGTCAGAATGCAGAGTGGAAAAACATGAAAGTTAATTCTCCTAAATAACTAAAAACAGTTTAATGTGTTGTTAATAGCGAAATTGTTTTTTTTAAAAAAAATAAAATAATCTCAACCAAGGTGAAATAAATTTACCTATTAATTTAGGTTAAGAAAGAAAAATGAACAATGAATCAAATAATAAATAAAATAGATAATATAGAAATTAAAATAAGTCTTATCTTATTATTCTAGCAAAAATTGTATATATATATATATTTGTATATTTTTGTATATTATATTATTTTAAGATATATGGATTTTTTTGAAATTCACACCATAGATCAGAGGTTCTTAAACTGTGGTCCGCGGACCCCTGGGGGTCCGCGAAGCCTTTACTGGGGGTCCGCAAAGCCATCGTACAGGTGCACGAGAAAATGATGAGTCGGTTAAAACTTTATTTAATATAAAAGAAGCGATGGCATGGTTTTGTGAGGAAACAGAGATCAAATACCCAAATTCAACGAAATGTGCAAGAAAACTATTGCTACCGTTTCCATCTTCATATTTAGCAGAATTTTCTTTCTTCAATATTATAATTTCTAATAAAATGTGTTCTACAATATGCAAAAAAATCGTTATTCACCAATCACTGTTAGAAATATTCATCATATATCCTTGTTCTTATGAGATCGTAAGCCAGAAATTAACCAATAAAATGACGTAAAGTACCTAAAGTTGGAATGGGGTCCGTCAAAAAAAAATTTTTCAAGTGGGGGTCCGCAGAGTACATAAGATTAAGAACCTCTGCCATAGATAATATTTATAAAGATAAATCGATCTGTATTGGTTTCAGCCTCGTGAAAAATCAAATTTATTAGTATTTTCTTAATTTAAAATAGTAAATCCATATGACGTCATCAATAAAATCATCCATATTTTTCTCTTGACAATCTTTTTTAATTGATTTTGAATTAATATTTTTTTATATTTAAAATATATTAATATTTTTTTATTTAATTTCGAAATAAAATTAAAAATATTTCTTTTAATAATATTTTAGAATCAAATTACAAAATATATTTATTAATCTTTCACCAAAAAAAAAATCTAAAATTTATTTATTTGACTTGCAAACATTGTAAGTATAGAGTACCTTTTTGTGTTTCTGTTTAAATATTTTTTATGATATTTTAAAAACAATTTCTTTCTTTAATTAATATTCATTTAAAATGATCATTAAAAAATATCTTATTCAAAATAAATTGTAGAATAAATATGATCTAATAAAATTAAATAGAAATAGAAAAGATAATAGCAGCATAGCTGAAATGTCAGTTTTATCTCTAAATAAATAATGTTTTAATTCCCAATATTCCTTCTAAATAAATATAAATTTAAAAAAAACCTGCCTAGTCCGCTTTTTTCTATAGTTCTTGGGGCAATAAACAATGTTTCAAAAGTGCCCGAGTCTGTTAAGGATGGTATCCATAAATAATAAGTTAATATTTAATAATAGTTATTAGAACGTTATTAGAAGATTTTCGCTAATGATCAAGGGATCTTTACTGAAACCGGCGAAGCATTAGGATATTTAGTGGATGTATAATTCCATAGTTTTTTTAAGATATTTTTTTGATTTGTGTTCGTTTAAAATATTTGAAATTTTTTAATCTGTTTTGTGGTTTAATTTTTTGTTAATTCTTATAAATTTTTATTAGTTAATTTTATGTTTTTTTTTATCTATTTTCGAGTTTATTTTTTATTAAATTACTAATTTATATTTATTTATTTATTGTTCTTTTATTAATTAATTTTTAGATAGTTTTAGAATTTTTAATATTTTTTCACTAAAATATTATTTAATATTTATCAATATTATTTATTATTATAGAGGACTCCAAGTTCCATTCCATCAGATTGATGCAATGATGTAACATTTAATAATTGTAATAAATAATTAAAGAATTGTATATGAATATCTTTTAAAGGTTCGAGCGATAGCTCTGTGTTCCAGGTACTAAATTATTATAGTCAAATTGATTGTTATTTTGACTAAATAAATAATAAAATATAAATGATTGTGAACAGATAGTTGACAAATAAAAGTTGTGAAATTACTGAAAATATGAAAAATTATAACATTTAAAAACAAAACTAAGTTAAAAATGAGATAAGCAAGTAAAATATTTGAATAAATATACAAACACAAGAAAAGTTGGAAATGATAAAATGTAAATCAGAGTATGTTTTATATTTTAACTTATATAATTATAATATATATAATATATAATTATAATAAAATATAAATAATTGTGAATAGATAGTCGATATTGATGTCTTTAAGATTTTTTAAAACAAAAGAAATGAAATTTGAATGCGAATTAAATTAATATATGGTAAATTATGATATCATTAGAAAATGCAATTTTAAGTAAGACGCCTAAAGATAGTCAACCAAACAAGCTAAAATAAATTTATATAATTCTGAATATATTCATTATTTTGTTTTCACTGAATTTTACTATTATAGTTAGATAAAAAGACCATATGCTACTCTATATATCTATATAATTAAATTTTTCTGAAAATATTCTTTTCACTACTGACATTTTTATATAATACTCTATATACTTTTCTTAACATATTTTTAAAGAATAAAATATTATTATTTGTATTTAAAATCAGATAATTACTTTTTAACAATATAAAAGCTGGAACTGAATTGAGAAAAATATATTAAAAAATAGGTAATCAATTTGAATTCTTTTTATCAAATGTATTTAGGTTGAATATTTTTTTTTTGTCTTTTCGTTTTCAATCATGCATAAATTTTTTTCCTGTTGATAATATTTCCAAACCTCTTTTTATTTCATTCCTCCTCACTTTATTCGTTTGTTCAATTGAATTTGTGTTCTTCATTTTTCATTTATTTATTTCCCTTTTTTTCCTTCTTCTCTCTCTTTCTCTTCTTTGCATTTGTTCTACTGAAAATATAACAAAGATATAAACACATCCTATTCCCATCGGCCAGCACCGAAGTCTATTTGCCTTGGATGGAATTTGTTTTTGTAATCTATCTTTAGAAAAAACCAACAGGCTTAACGTAGTAGCCTGAATATATATTACATTTATAGGTTGATATATATATATTGAGAAAGATGGAGATAGAAGAATCTAAAGTAAATGAAAGTTTTCCTCTGTATTCTATCATTATTAGCAGAACGGATAACACTTGATATTTACCTGAAGATAAAGAAATTGGAACTAAGATTATTTACTTTAAATTGAATGAAAAAAAATCCTATTCACTTTCCAATTTTGAATTTGCATTCTTCTTATCACCGATGCAGTAAAGGGATGTAAACATAGAATTGAATCATTGCTATATAACGTAGAATCTCTTTCTCTATACCTATACCTATACCCTATACCTATAATATATAAAATATTTAAATATATATTCACTCACTCATTACACAACTCAAATATTGAATTTGCATGCATTTGTATATTTTATTATTTTCATAAACAGTTAATGTGATACTAAAATAAATATTTAATAGATATACATATAGTTAATATGCTTTTATATTAAAATTTTAATGATCTTATATATATAATTTTTCACTTTTGTTATCATTTTTGTTTTTATTTTTAATTTTTCTCACTTTTTATGAAATTATTTCTTTTGAAAAATGAAAATAATTTAAAAAAAAAATAAAATTTGACATCTTTAGTAGATTATACGAAATCAATAATAAAATTTTATTAAAAAAAACGTTTTTTAAAAAACGAGAAAAAATATCATTAAATAGAAAAAAACACTAAAATTATGAGTTTGTCGATGAAAATGATTATTTGTTTCAATATCATAAAAAAAACAATTAATTTGCAAAAAATATAAGTTAGCCTTTATTAAGTTATTTATTTCAAGTTTAATTAATTTATTAAAGACACTGACCATCCTGAACTAAGCAAACTATCTTAAATCAAATTATAAAAATAAGAAAATAACATTTAATGGTATAAATAACTTTAACTCATGCATGATTAAACTGCATTTTTATCCTAATATATAATCAATAATTTTAAAATTAATAAATGTAAAGGAAATATATGGTCGCCAAATGTCAAAAACCAAAAAGTCAAAGCAAATGATAATAATAATAAAAAATTCAAATTATTAAATCAATGGCCCAGTTATGTTATTATTATTATATGTTGGATAAATTATTAAGTAAAATGATCATTTGTAGATGCTAATAGCCTGGAAGACAAAATTGAATTACCAGGCCAACATCATACTCGTACGAAAACCAACGCATTGAAAGAATTTACATATGTTAAACCATTCAAAGACCATAAAAAGAGATTAAGAAAGAAATTGAAAGTTTTTTTTTTATTTTCTTCTTTCTTTCTTTATAATATATATGTATCTATTGGAATCAACTCAAATAATCGGATTCAAGAAATTCACATTTCAAAGGGCCTTCTTTCAAGAGAATCATTTCCAGTTATTGGTTATCGGAGAGAGAAGATTCACTCCTTATAGAATCTATACCTATGGTGAAATAGAGTTCCTTATTCACATAAAGCATCATTCATCTGTTTGACACGGTATTTTAATGTATATATGTATTAGTTGCCTTTAGGATTTTCTTTTCATTCCATACAATGACAGTGGATTATTATAAATATAATCTCAAACTTTTTTTTAAAAAAAAAAAAAATTAAATTCTGAGTTAAGGAAAAAATATTTAAAATCAACAAATATTTTGTCCGAAATCTCATCACTTAAAACTTTTAATTTATAAATGACTAATTTATTTTTCAAAGATTTTTATATTCATAATTTAAATATTAGATGATTTGATTTTGTGAATAAGATATGATAACTATATTCCTATATTCATAATAATAATATTTATTTATTACTATAATTTAATGTTTATTATTTATTTGTTTGTTTGTGACATTTAATCTTAAATTTTTCCAGTTGGAAAAGTCAGTATAAAATGAGAAGAATAACAGTGGATCAAACGAGATTTTGTATTAACAATATGAAAAAAAGTGTAAATTTAAAACTCTACTTGATTTGTAAAAAAAAATAAAAAAATATACTAAATGTAGCTATAAAATGATTTTTAATAAAAAATTGAAACGAAGAGAAATGTTATTTTTTTTAATATATCATTTCAAAATTAAAATGAAATTTAATATATTTTTATAGTTATAATAATATTTATTTTAAAATATTTAATTTTACTATATTTAATAATAATAATATATTGTAATAATATTATTAATGAATTATTTTTAAATGTTTATTTAGAATTATTTCATTTAAAAGTAGATTATACATAAGATTGCATAAGTTACCGGAGATAATATCATATAAATGCACATTTTTCATATCATTCTTATAATTTATATAACAAGTGAGGTTTATTCATCAAAATCAGAAATAATAATAAAATAATATTACATTTATAAAAAAATCAACTTATTTAGATTTTTATTTTGTTTTTTGTTTTTATTTTATTTTGTGTTGACGATTTTTTTTTATGCAATGAAATGTAATCCCTTCGATCTGTCCATCAAATGACTGACTTGCTTTTAAGTAAAAGTAAACAAAAATACCATATCTTTAACAAAGGGAATGAAAAATAGCATGTTTATTCTTGATCAGTTGGCGCTTCTTTTTTTCAAAGCAAACACACCATCTTCGTCTATTGATTTACAAGATAAAACTTACCAATGAGGGAGTTTTTTTTAATTCTCATATATCTTGTTCGGAAGGTTTTTTTTTATAAATTTCAATCGCATCTTGTCAAGATTAAACAATATACACGGTCATATATTTTATTTATTATATATAATTATATATTATGTAGCGCCGGATAAAGGTACGGCCAAGGTGACTGCTCGGGCGCCAAATTTTGAGGTGCGCCGATATAAAAATAATATTTTTTTTACATGGATTATTTTAAATATAATTTGTATGAAATGGCATCAAATTTTTTTTTGCCCGAGGCTCTGAAAACATTAGAACCGGCCTGATATTATGACCCAATAAATCTTCAGTTTGACACCTGTAAGGCAACATTTACTGCTTAAAATGCTCCGTAAAATCGCCAATAGACAATATTATAGTTTTGAAAAGATTTATGCAAATATCATATTTTATACTACACGGTAATAGATTGATACCAATTATAAAGCAGGGATAAACATAGGAACTGTTTTAGGCCAATGATTAGATTAAATGACTTTCTTAAATATTACTTCCCTTCTCTGACTCTAGAGGGGGTCCCGGTAGAGCAAAGGAGTTTAGGTGCTTAATTAACACCTCTGAGACCCTTCCACTTCCCTCTGCTTACACACATCCTGCAGTTCCAGCTCCAACAATCATGTTGTCTAGTTTCATCCCTTACGCTGCAACCAGCAGCTAGGCTCAACCACATATGTTCACCATCTAATAACTTATCATAACCCTAACCAAGTCCTTCCATCAATCAATTTATTATTACTAAGATTTATATTGCCGTCGTATAAGGCAATATAACAAATATCAAAGTAAATAATCTTATTCCACTAGCAGTATACATTTCCAGTTTTTCAATTTCTCCATCATTCCCTTCAATTAAACTACAAGATCGTGTTTCAACACAGAAACACATCCACATTACAAACGGTATTGGGAATCCCCCATTCACTACAATACTACAAACAAAAGGAGACCCATATCCACAACGAGTCACACCATATGGGAGAGAATTTCACTCGCTTTGGAGTCATTTGCTACGCTTAAGTATCATTGAATTCCATTTCTATTACACCCAGGATTTGGTTACACTTTTAATTATTAATATTTAGCCATATATTACTATTATCATTTGTATAATTTCCTAATATCTATTATATTGCCTTTATATTAATTAAACTATTGTTAAAGAGAAATCTGAGTTTCTTTATTCATTTATATCTTGGATGAGCCCCTGATCGGAAGTTAACGGCCCCTGATTTATTTCAGCTTTTATCGAAGAGGTAATTGCCGTGCCAAGTTTAGGACCAATAAGATCTGATTTTAATCAATCGAAATTGGGACTGGAATTGTCACATATGGGCTCAGACAGGAACTGATACGTATTGTTAAGTTCCGTGATTAAGTTAGTAATATAATTAAGTAAAATATCAATATTAATCTGCTTAAATATCTCAGAATTAACATTTATAGATATTATCATAACAATTAAATAATTATTGTATTAAGTCTTACTTAAACCTATACGATGTTTTGATAAATTAGATAGAGATGAAAAATTTTATTTTCTCATATTTTTGGAAGTGAGTAAGTTGGCACGATAATAGTGCATATTAATAAGCGATCCGCAGGGTGAACCTACAAAATCTAATTACAAAATAATGGCGTTGGTCCAACAAATTATCGATATTCAAAAAATAAAAATTAAAACTATCTTAAGATTAAACTTAAAATATAAAATATATGAATTTGGACATTTTCATAATATATAAATATTAATTTTTATCATATATTATTTTATAATAACGGTGTTAAATCACAAAATCTTGGAGGCCAATTCACAGGTCCAAAACGTGAAATTAGGCGGTCACCAAACGTGTCTTTCAATAAATCGATTGTGGCACGAGCTGTGTGACATATTGCGCCGTCTTGTTGGAACAACAGCTCCTGGACATCATGGTTGTACAATTCAGGAATGAAAAAGTTAGTAATCATGGCTCTAAACCGATCACCATTGACTATTCGGGTCTTCCTCAATGCTACACTCTACAGTAGCAATAGCTTCTTCTGTACGCACCGGACGGCGTTTCTGGGGATGCGAGTTATCAATAAGAGTAAACGTGGTGCGAAAACGTTCCATGGTTAATCGAATTAACTGCTCTGATGGACGATTTTGTCGACGATAAAATGGACCTAGTGCACGATACGTATTCCGCACAGAACTATTATTTTCAAAATAAAATTGCACTATTTGCAAGCGTTCTTCAGGCGTGAGTCTATTCATGATGAATTGCCAAACCAAACTGAGAATAAATCACTTGACAGCTGTTAAATCGGTCGTCAACTTGAACAGTAATGCCAACTTAAATTTCTATACCTCAAAAAAACACCCTTTATAATAAGAATAAATAATAAATAAAAGACAGAAAATATAAGTTTTCTATTTTGATTTAATTTTAATTTTTCAACCATGGTTTTAGGTATGCAAAATTTTTTTAACAGAAATATTTAAACTTATTAATTAAAACTCCATTTGAGTTTTTAACATTGATTTTTCTATTTACATGGATTTATTTATATATATATAATATATTTTATATTTATATTTATTATACCATACATGCCTATTCATTCGTGCTCATTCATGCCTCAACGAACTAAGTGTTTTTCTTTTTAGTCTTCTGTAGGAGGACTTGTAAATAAATTTTTAGTTGACTATTGATAGGCTTTAACTTTGATTGAGTTTGAGTCAGTTTTGTCTAAATTAATTATTTTTTTTATATACCTTAAAACATAGGTTCTTAAACTTATGTACTCCACGGACCCCCACTTGAAAAAATTTTTTTTGACGGACCCCCATCACAACTTTAGGTACTTTACGTCATTTTATTAATTAATTTCTGGCTTACGATCTCATAAGGACAAGGATATATGATGAATATTTCTAACAGTGATTGGTGAATAACGATTTTTTTGCATATTGTAGAACACATTTTATTAGAAATTATAATATTGAAGAAAGAAAATACAAACATTGTCATAGCAACAAATCTCACAAATTATAATGGGTACTTACATTAAATTCATATAAATATTTTATAATTTTTTTCAGAAACTATTAAATAAGAAATATTTTAAAAAATAACTGCATCTATCTCATTAAATATAACTTACATATTTAATGAGATGTATGCAGTTGTTTTCTTGAAACAAGAATCTCAATATCTGGCTTAATATTGGAAACTTTTAATCTAAGATCCGGCTCTACATTTAATTTGTTTCTATATTTAGACTTAATATAAAATAGTACCGAAAAAGCTTGTTCGCATAAATATGTTGTGCAGAATGGAATCAAGTGTTGAAGTGCTTTATTTGCAAGCGCAGGATAATCTGACCTGAGAAGTAACCAAAAGTTGCTCAATTCAGTTTTGTTAAATTTTAGTTTATAAGTTGTATCACATGATAATTCCACGAGAATATCTTGTTCAGGTGCAGATAAATGTTTAGTATTTGTAATTTCCATATTAAATGGATCTCTGATCCAGTTATTGCAAGGATCAGGAGTAGAAAAATACTTCCTGAAGTTGCTTTTCAAAGTAATTAAATGTTCAACAAATAATTGACGCGTTTGATTAAGCAATTTTTCACTGGAGCTTTCTATGAAATCATTGAGAGTTGGAAAAGACTCATATACACCGTTCTGGATGCGTTTCGACCACAAGTCGATTTTTTTAATCATTGCTTCTATTTTATCTTCAACTTTAAATATATTTACAACAGTACCTTGCAGGCTCAAATTAAGTTCGTTCAATTTTGTAAAAATATCAGTCAAGTAAGCCACCTTAGCTAACCAGATAAAATCATTGAAACATTCGGTCAGTTCAAAATGCGCATCTATTAAAAACAATCGTATTTCATCTCGAAGCTCAAAAAGGCGAATGAGTACTTTCCCGCGGGACAACCAACGTACATCTGTATGTAATAATAAATGTGTATGTTGACTACCCATTTCCTCACACAAAATTTTAAAAACTCTGGAATTAAGTGGACGAGCCTTAATGAAATTGACAATTTTAACTACTTCGTCTAATGTTCTTTTCAAATCTGGTGACATATTTTTGGCTGCTAATGATTCTCTGTGAATGCAGCAATGATTCCAAACAACCTGAGGCGCAACATTTTTAATAAGAGCAATCAATCCAGTTCTTGTACCTGACATTGCACGAGCACCATCAGTGCAAATTCCAACACATTTTGGCCACTCTATTTCATTTTCGGTTATAAAATTATTCAAACTGTTAAATATGTCATTAGCTGTCGTTCGTGAAGGTAGTGAATCACAAAACAATACATCTTCTTGTATTTGATTTTCAAACTCATATCTAATGAAAGCTAACAAATTGGCATTATTAGTGACATCAGTACTTTCATCCAATTGTAATGAGTAATAGTGACTTTTGCGCACTCTCGATATTAATTCTTCTTTTATATTACATGACATGTCTTCAATCCTATTCTTAACCGTATCATTTGATAATGAAATCAAATTTATATCGTTTGCTGCTTTAGTTCCTAACATTATATTTGTAATTACTTTTGTAGCAGGAAGAATTAATTGCTCTGCTATATTATGCGGCTTTCCTGCTTTAGCAATAAGTAGAGCTACTTCATATGATGCCATTACTGCTTTCTTACTCATACCACCAGATCCCGTCTTTACCATCAATTTCTGACTTGAATTAAGTTCTTCTTTTTTCATTTTAAAAAATTCGATAGACTTACTAACATGCTCGCTGTGCTTTGTTTGTAAATGACGTCTGAGATTAGCAGGTTTCATACTTTCATTGGATAAACTTTCCTGACATAGAACGCAGACTGGTCTTTCCACATCATTGTTGCAAATATAAGTAAATCCAAATGATAAATAATCATCCGAATATTTTCTAGTTTTGCGTTTCTTGGTAGAGTTTGCTGTTGATGCCTCATCATCTGATTCTTTCCGTTTCTGTGTTGAACCAGTTTGTAGCCAACGATCCATTTTATGGAGTAATTTATTAACATTGAACTACAATAATATAAATATAATATAAATATAATATAAATATAACGAATTATTATTTACTAGCTATGTTTTAATATGATTTTAAATGAATGTTTTAATATCATTTTAAATGAATGTTTTAAATCATTTTAATAAATGTTTTAAATCATTTTAAATAAATGATTTAATATCATTTTAAATGAATATTAATTTATATAATAAATATATTTCGTAATTTGATTCTAAAATATTATTAATTTCGTAATTTGATTCTAAAATATTATTAATTTCGTAATTTGATTCTAAAATATTATTAAAATAAATATTTTTTATTCATAAAACTAACTTATACTTACTCTCAAAAACAGCCTTTCTGGGAAATTGCAAAATGTGTTTAGTGTTTTTATAAAATAATGATCATGCAAATTACACTAAAAATTAAAAAAAATTATTAGCTATAATAAACTATTATTAGCTATAATTTAATTATAATTAATTAAATTAATAAAAATAATTTAAAGATACAACTCGTTGAGAAATGAACTTATAATTAACATTAATAAAAATAATTTAAAGATACAACTCGTTGAGAAATGAACTTATAATTAACATTTGCTTTAAAACTGTTTAAAACCCCAGAGTGGACGCTGACAATTTGGGTTTTTCCGGGTAAGACTGTCCCCTCCCCTGGTTTTCCCCAATAACAAAGTGAAAGAAAATTCCCTTATATGCCTCCCCTTCCGAGCCCCTAAGAGGGGTTATTTTAAAGGAACAATCGAAAAATGATTTTAAATGAATGAATGGATGAAAATTCAAATTTTATATATAGTTTTTTATATATGTTTATTTATTCACAAAAAATTAATTGACATAATTATCAATTTAATAAAATAAAATAGTATTATTAATAGTATTAAATTATAGCCGTAATTCTCTAGGAGGATATAGTTACACAATGAACTTTAAATATTTATATATGTATATATTTTTACGATGATTTTTTTCCGAGGACCGCGGACCCCCAGTAAAGGCTTCGCGGACCCCCAGGGGTCCGCGGACCACAGTTTAAGAACCACTGCCTTAAAACGTTTTAGAACTCAAAACATAAGGTTACTCAGATTTCCTTTACGAATATTATTGATAAAATTATTATGCTTCGATCAAATTCAAAAATTTAAATAAACCACGTTCAAGGTTGATTAAATACTTATTTAATATTTCACTTATTATATTTAAGATAATAAAAAAAAGTAAGTAACATTTTTGTGGTCTTTGAATATCCTATGAAAGTAGAGCGTATATCTAGTTAGTTGGCGCATAATCGGCATAGAGGTGTTGTATGATCAGTATAACGGATTCTCTCAACATTTATATTAAATTTTTGGATCGAAAGCCGCTACTCTTTAGTACAGGTATCTACCCAATGGTGGTATTGGTCCAGAAAGGGAAAAATTTCCTTGGCATTCTCGGGAATAGGTAACAAACCCCAAGGGCTTAGTAAATATGCTACCAATCATATTACCGATCATAGTATTCGAATTCTTTATTTTAGAATTTTTTTCCCTCGTTCTATATTTTACAAATAAAAATTCAAAATAATATTTTGAATATATTATATATTATTATTTGCCATTATTAAAAGTATTTTTAACGTAAATAATTCTTGAAATATGAATTTCATTAAATATATGTCCAATAATGTTTTAAATGTTTCACCTAGTGGTTGAATGAACATATGTTTTATAAATTAAAAAAATGTTAACATGGTTTAACTTGGTTAAGAAGGATCCAAAATCTCGAGATGAGCAAATGAGTGAAATTAAGAGAAGTTGTTCACTCACTCTGAGATTCATTCCATTGTGAATTCTCCAGAGCAAAATGTAATTAGTTCGTAGCAGTTTCTCACTCAGCAATGATCCGGTAAAGGAAACCATGTTAGGTGACATCAAGACTATATTCAATTAAAATGCTAATAAATTTAAGCCGACTTTCATATTATAAGTGTAATAAAAAATGAGGGGAAAATTAGATTAGAAAATAGAATCGTGCTGGAAAAATGTAGAAAAATAATTAAGCAAAGAATGTAAAAACCAGACATACAAATAAAGGTGTAAGAAATTGAAACATAAATATAAATGAGGATTGAGAAGAATATCAAATTAATATTCCTGTTCAACTGCGGAAGTCTAGGAATTACAATCTTCTAATTGTTCCCACCTTTAGGTAAATCTTAAATTTATATTATTGGTTAATTATTTAATATTTTGTATATTATAATAATTTATATTATTTATTTATTTTTACAATTTAATTTACAATAATTTAGTATTTCTTAATTTTTCTCTTACATCGGTAAGATAAAAAATGGGGAATGTCTCCAGTCGACTATCTCGCAATTTGAATTGGATTAAATAACATATATTATATTTAAATTAAATTTAATTAATTATAAATTAGAATTATTAAATAATATTTATTAAACCAGCGCGTGTTTAGCTCTTTGTTGAAGGCATCACGTCACGTGCTGGCGGGTGGTTTGCAGTTTTAAAAAATTAATTCCAGTACTTTCAGTGATTCAATCAAGCTGAAATTATATCTTATATATATATATATATATATATATATATATAGAAGTTTTATAAAATTTTTAATCATGTGAAAAACTAACAAACATATATCTTTATTTTTACGGTCAGTTTAGAGGAAAAATCAATGAAAAAACAGACATTTTTCTCAACCTTAGTGAAAATGACTCAGGGACCTTCAAAGCGTATAAAAACGTCAAAATCTGGACATCGAAAATTTTCGTGATCGCAATACTATTTCTGGCGAGACAGTAAAAAGAAAACAAATAATTTATTCAGTTCTTTAATTCTTTAGATACACCCCTTATATATAAGAATAAATCAAACTATTTTCCCTTTTGCTAATTTAATTTGAATAGATTCAAACACTTTTTTGTTAAGGTTTTAGTACTGTATGAATATTCTTATTAAATTTATAATATTTTTAATCATACATTTATTAAATATAGTTTGAAATTAATATTTGTAAAATGAATTTAGCTTTAATAAAGGTAAACACCTTGATATTGATTTTATAATCTCATATAAAATATATTAATATTATTATTATTATTATTATTATTATTGCACTTATTATTATTATTATTTGAGATAATATTAATATTCCTTCCTTTTTTTAACTTATTATTGTTTGTAAACCAACTTGGTAACATATGTTATTAAACTTGAATTTATTACAAATTACAAATGTGTTTATAGTTAACATATGTAGCAATTTAATTTCGCTATGATATACGATGAGATGACAACTAACTAATGTTTGTCTTTTCACTTATGAGATATTAAGGGGTAGTGATTCCAATTGAAAGTTATTTATTCCTAATTGAGCAATTAGTGAAATCCCTTTCAAGTACCATTCATTTGATAATAAACAATCATCTTATCAAACGATTAGTGAAAGATATATATATATATATATATACTTATACTCAAAATAAATATGAATTTTACTCATTTATATAATGAATTAGTATTGGAAGTGAATTTTATTTAACATCACATATTTAATAAGTTCATTATAATAAATTACATGGAATCTAGAAATACACCCATTTTAGAATAAATTTAACTTTATAGAAGCCACAAATTTTGTTTGAGTTACAAGTTCAACTTTGAGGATTCAAATTAACTTGAATTAGTCCTGAAAATAAATATTTTTGATTAAAACTAATTTTTTTTGTACTTAAATAATCTATCTAGATTTATAAATAGAAAAAAATATAATTACTATCCTAAATAAAAATTTATAAATAATGGTAAGTAAAAAATAAAATAAATAATTATTATATTTATTTATTTATATATTGTATACATCTATAGCAGTGCTTCTCAACCACTGTGCCGCGGCTCTTTTGTGTGCCGCGAGATTATCAAAATGTGCTGCCAAATTATTACAAATGTAAAGAGGCTCTTAAGCATTTCCGACTTTTTTACTATCTCGTAAGAAATAGTATTGCGATCACGAAAATTTTCAATGTTGAGATTTTGATGTTTTTATACGTTTTGAAGGTTCCTGAATCATTTTCACTAAGGTTGAGAAAAATGTCTGTTTGTGTGTGTATGTGTGAAAACCAAGATTACGCAAAAACGGTTTGAGCTAGAATGATGAAATTTGGTACATTGGAATTATTCAAAATTCATAGTTTTCTATCAAGTTTTGAGAAATGTAGCTCAACCGGAAGAGGGTCATTACCTACAACGTTTTGATTTTTTTCTTCTAAAGTGACCGTAAAAATAAAGATATATGTTTGATAATTTTTCACATGATTAATAATTGTATAAAACTGCTATATATAGAATTTCAGCTTGAAGTACCAGAATTAATTTTTTAACACTGCAAATCTCACGCGCCAACACGTGACGTGGTGCAATCAACAAAGAGCCAAACTCGCGCTGGTTTGAGAAATATTATTTATTAATTTTAATTTATAATTTAATTAATTTAATTTAAATTAATATTTGTTATTTAATCCAATTCAAATTTGCGATATAGTGGAGTGGAGACACTCTAGATTTTTTTCTAAATTTTTTCAATATGGTTCTAAAAAAAAAGGTAAACCGTTTTTGGGATCACTAAACTTTTACACTTATCTTTATCTTTGTGTGCCGCCGAATTTTTAAACCGTTAAAAGTGTGGCGCGGTAAAAAAAAGGTTGAGAATCACTGATATTGTATTGGTATTCTCACTAATAAATTTACAATATATATTTTCAATTTATCGGAATCGTCAAATATTTTATATTTTATATTATATTGAATATTTCAAATTATTTTAATATAATAACAATTATTCATTCCCATTATGATATTTATTTATTATTTATAAATATGCAGGTTTGAGAGTATCATATTATTTCTAAATTATTATTAATATTTTTATTGAAATATTTGCTTTAAAGTTTTAATATAAAATATTTAATAAAGACTTAACAAAAGAAATTAAATATCAATATACAAATAAACAACATAGAAAAATAGAAATAAAGGGTGGAAAAATTTATTAAATAAGACAAAAGATATTCTGTTGTTAAGATGCTGAAGGGATGATAATATTACTTATAATCTTAATATACTATGGTAATTAAACTCAAAGGCATGGTTTATTAGAAATTAATATAATTATAATTTCGAATTATAAGCAGAGAATGTATTGGAAAATGGGAATGTGAGAATGTAGGGTCTCCCAACACTAATCCTATCATTTTCTGGATTCCATTAGAAGGAAAGGATAAAATGAATCAAAGGTGTAAATACAACGACTTAATTGCATTTAACAATAAAATAGATATTTATTTATAGATATTCTAGCTGCTCTAGACAGGTTGCTCTGCCCCTTGTACTTCCGAAGTTATACATAGTATTTGGTTGAAAGTCTGTATAGATGTTCATTTATTTGATTGCAATCAGTATATTATAACATTCACTTCCTTTTTGTGTTTTTATTTATTTTTTAATTTAATCAGTAAATTATATAAATATCTTATATTACCACGGTGGCCAAACTGTGACTCACGAGCCACATATGGTTCTTTTCCAGTTTATTGTGACTCAATTAAAAAATTTAGTCATGATACAAAAAAAAAAAAATGAAAATTTTTCTCCGATTTGACTCTTAAACATTTTCGATTTTTCAATATGGCTCTAAAAAAAATAAGATAGGCTGTGACCGACCGACGATTTGAAATAAATTAATTTTCAAACAACATTATATATATAAAGTATAAAAAAAATATTTTTAAAATTTGAATTAAAATGACAAAATTATATTTTCTTGGTTTTTATTTTAAGTTTAATTACTCAATAATTAATTACAACTAAGTGAAATATATTTTGGGACAATGAATATAAAATTAATACTTTGTAAACTACCACTTCCGGTTTCCAGATATTCACCAAAAGTTGATGAATTCATCTTACTGATGCATATGATTCGTGGAGATATGTAAAAATCTCCACATGTGAAATTTGTTGTGAAAACAATACCTCTCTTACTATCGTCGGTCGGTAAAAAAACGAACAATTTTTTTTCTGATTTGGCTCTTAAACATTTTCGATTTTTCATTATGGCTCTAAGTATCACCAAGTGTGGCCACCCTTGGTATATTATTATAATGGGTTATAATATTCCTTAATATTTATTTTGATATAATCCTTTTATATTATCATTTATCTTTTATTGAATAAATTTATAATAATGAAATTTTGGGAAGCGTAAAGTTATAAACAAAGTTATATACAATTTATAAAATTAAAACCTAACTCTCTCTCTCTCTCTCTCTCTCTCTTTTTAAACTTATTTGGTCTCATCACAACCACGCAAAATTAAATCGATTTAATTTAAACAGATTATGGATCATAATAATTGGTGTACAGAATTTTGAATGTTCTTCGAGAGATTAGATTTGATCTTATGTTGTTCGATTTGGCATTAATCCGCATTGATATTCTTCTAAGATTAGAAAAAAACTTTCAAGTCGAGTCCTACACCAATCCAATCCATATACCCATCCAAGTTGCATGGGACATATAAATTCCAAAATTTATATAGAAAAATTTAAAATAGAGATTATAATTATACTTTAATTTACATTTAATTGATTATTAGTATGAAAATTCAAACATATTCAAGTATTCTATTTTGTTAAATTTATATACGATTTAATATCATTTTTATCAATATAAAGTCATAAAAGTGAATTTATTAAACTTAATAAATAGTAAAGAATCTTTAATAATTGTTTTGTTTATGTTTAAAAAATTTAATATATTTTTTTTAATTTTAAATTTATTAATTTTATTCAATATAAGCACAAGAGGCGTTAATTATATTTTTTCCAACTTTGTTTTAAAAACTAATACACTATATTAGTGGTTCCCAACCTTTTTGGACCAAACGATAAAAATTCAAAAACATCTTGCCTTTTTTTAGAACCATATTGAAAATAAGTTAACCTGTGGCCAGGTCCGAACCGACCGACGGTTTGAAGTAAATTAATTTCCAGCTACAGAAACAATTTCAAATAATTTTAATATATCTATTAATGTAATAAAAACAGATATGGATATAACATAAATATTTTTAATTTTATTTTATTTATAATATATATGTAAGAAGAGGCTGTGACGTCATGAATGGCTGGATGACGTCATATAATTTTAAATTAAGAAAAAGCTAATAAAGATGATTTTTCTCGAGGATAAAACCAATACAAAGTGCATGATTCGTGGTGATATGTAAAAAATCTCCTCAAGTGAAATTTGGTGTGAAAATAACACTTCCCTTCCTATCGTCGATCGCTAATACTACCACTTCCGGTTTCCGGATTTGCACCAAAAGTTGATCAATTCATCATACTGATGCATTAAGTAAATATACCAAATTTCATCAAAATCGGTTGAGCCGTTCAGGCTGTACACATCTATACGGACGGACAGACGGACAGACGGACAGACATCATGCTAAAAATACTTTTTTCTGTTAAGAAAATGCATGATTCGTGGAGATATGTAAAAATCTCACATGTGAAATTAGCTGTGAAAACAATACCTCCCTTACTATCGTCGGTCGGTAAAAAAGCGGAAATGTTTAAAAAGCTTGTTCGCAAAATCATCTGACCTTTTATTTAGATTTGAAAATGATTTCGCCCCCCAAAAATACTATCGCTCCTCAAAATCGTATGATCAAATAATCGCCCCCTTTAAGATGTCGATCGCCCAGGTTGAGAACTACTACACTATATAGTATATGATCATACGAATTTAAAAGAAATATTAAAAATCTTGAGCAATTAAACTAAAAACAAAAACTAAGATAATATAATTTAATCATTTTAATTTACGCTTTAAAAATATTTTTGACTATATAAAACACTAAATAAATTATTTCTTTTTTTTCATTAGATATAATGAAAATTTATACACTTCACTTTTAAATTGGAAAGAAGAAATATTCAAATAAAATAAGAATAATTAAAAAAAAAAATAATTATTTAAGAAAAATATGATCAAGATATTTTAGAAAATTGATTAAAATGAGACCTTTTAAAATAAATTAAATAATTGAAGTCATATTTGAATATTAAAAATTAAAATATTATAATCATTATTTGTGTGAAAATTGCTGGAATTATTAATTTTGTATTCATTGTCGGAAATGAATCGACTTCTTAACTGAGCCTTCTGAAGCTCTGAATGAACAACATGGAGTATTACATAAATTTTTAAAAATTAATTTCTACGGTTATTGAACAGATATTGATATTTATAATAATATCCCATGTTCAAATAGAGATATATAAAAATATTGTGATGTAATTTCATAGTAATCGGTCATACATCGGTCATACATCAACAGATAGACAGACATAAAAAAATCCAAAGCTACTTTTGGATTCTAGAGGTCATGAAACGTGAAGACTTGTATAACTTTTTAAATTCTGGCAGATCAAAACCTTTTTTTTATATATATAGAAAAAGAAGAAGATATAAAGAGAGTGGATGAATCGTCTTTCTTGATTTCCTTCATATTTAATTGCCATTTCTTTTTTAAAGATGCCGTTTTCTTTTATTCAAAGAAAATTTTTTATTTTTATTTAAGATGCAATTCACCCTTATTATAAAATCTCTATTAATCCAAACGGGTTTCAATTCCCATGGACTTGTATGTGATTTGATCCCCTCTCTATCTTATTTAACTCGTTAGTTCTCATGTTTTATTTGAATTCAAGGACGAGTTAAATGATATAAATCTCTTTCAGAACTAGCTGAGGACGAGATAGAAGGGGAACGGGAAGTAAAATGTTTAACTTCTTCTCAGAAACTGCCAACCACCTTTTCGTTAAATCCATTAGTTTTATTTGACTAATAATTTAGGATCGTCAATTGAATTTTGCTTTCACTTTGATATTCATTGGTTTCATTTAAGGATTACGATAATAAAGTAAATAATCTAATTGATCAAATAATTAACTTATAATTAATTTTATTCTTTTTATTTTATATTAACTATTTGAAGTTTCATTTAATAAGAAAGTTATTTTTTTAAATATGAAATTTTCCTTCTTATTCATACTTTAAAGGTAATTAATTAACCTTAATATTTCAAAAATAATAATTATATTTTATATAATATAAAATTTTAGTTTTAGCCACATTGTATATTAATTATTGTATATTGTATTAAC
This sequence comes from Labia minor, assembly GCA_963082975.1. Taxonomy (NCBI): domain Eukaryota; kingdom Metazoa; phylum Arthropoda; class Insecta; order Dermaptera; family Spongiphoridae; genus Labia; species Labia minor. Next base: position 35,448,395 of record OY720345.1, read on the forward strand.
AATAGTTCCGTAAATGATTTACCAGCAGTTGCCCCGTTTTCGTTTATCAGTGAAGTTATAAATAATGCTCTAGAACAGGAGTAGGCCTTTTAAGATGGAAGAGCCAAAAGTTAAATGCGCTTTTCTTGGGTTCAAAAGTTGACCAGAATTTGTAATCTTGTGTTACTAATGTGTTGTATAATTTCAATGAAAATGAAGAATTTCCATAAATAATAACATTAACAAAATGTTCCTCTCTATATTTTTCTATGTCGTTTAGTTATTAGTTATATTATATAATATGTATACAATTCATTAATATATGAGATAAACCCGAGAGATATGAGGCACAATTCGATTTTTTTCTAAATCTTAAATTCTAATACCTATTATGACATGATTCGTGGCGCCAATGGTACCTAGGTCTATCAGGTATTTATAGCAAATATTAAAGCTAAATTTCTAAAATAGGAACTTCTAAAATTTATTTATTTATTTATTTAAGCCTGTTTATGATACTTTTTTTTATTTACATATAATACAAATAAAAAATAATTATTTATCAGGCCAATTTTGGGCATAGGCCTCCCATTTTTTTCCAAATTTCTCTTCTTTTGGTAGTTCTTCCCCACTCGTTTCCCACTAATTTCAATATCGTCGTACCATCTCTTGTTGTCTACCTTGTTTTCTTTTTCCCGTGCTAGGCCGCTATTCCGTCACTACCTTCATCCATCTTTTGTTGTTGTTTGTTTAACCTTGCTATGTGACCTGCCCATTTGAATTTCCTTATTTCTCTTGTTATGTTGTAATTGTGTATTTTTGTCTGTATCTTAATTTTATCTTTTCTTTTAATATTTAGGATGCTCCTTAATATCGACCTTATATTTTTGGCAATATTCCTAACAGGGACGGTAAAATTGAGGAGTTGGAGTCTGAATATTGCTTATGGGAAATTACATGTAAAACAACAATAAAAATCAATTAAGTTGAAATGTTTAAATATTCAAATAGATAAGTTTTAAGAATTAAAAAAGTACATAACTTAAATAATATATTTTTACTAGATTCTGACTATGAATATTTATTAAATAGTTTACTGGAATTTTACCTTTACTGAAATATATGATGTCAATGTAATTTGACCTTGTTAAGCCGAGATAAATTAAGCCCCATATCCCTCACACACGCAATACTTCATATCACTTTTTTGACACAAGGCTAGCAAACAATAAAAATAGTAAACAATGAGGAATATGTAAAAAAATAGTCTTAATATAAATTTCAAAGAATGTGCAAAAACGTAAAATATTTGTAAAAATTGCAAAAGAAAACAAATTACGAGCCTTTGACACGCTTTATCTGGTAGTGTATGTGACTACTTTGGTCCAATGTCTTTCCCAAGCCAAAAGGTCAAGTTTCTGAGATAAAGAAAATTAATCATATCCCCCGGTTTTACCTTATTATAAAATATTGATTTATAATATAATTAAAGTCAGAGAAACTATTTTTTTACAAGAGAGGGTATGGTAGGATACTTACATATTTCATAAATCCATTTACGCCCGAGGAAGGTTCTGTCGAACAATTATTATTAAAAGAATTTTTAAGCAAGCCTGGAGGATAATATTCGTTTTTTCAAGGCCCAACAGCCCAGTTACAAATGAGCCAATTTAAATCCAAAATGAAAGATAAAGAATACAACAATCGCCAATCCAAAAAAAAAAAAAAAAAATGTCACTACTAAATCTATGAATCAGCTTTAATTAAAAGATAATTCTCAAAGTAATTGAAAATTAAATTAATAATATTTAGAAATAATTTATAATGATACATTTTAATAGAATCCTTAGAGATGTTTCCAATTTCAATATTTCATTTACTATTCTCACATTGAATTATACAGTGAAAATTTATCAAAACAGGCAAACAACAGTTCTCCATAAATGACTTAATATAAAATAGAAAACATTAATTTATCAATTTTAGTGACCCAGAGCTCTTATTAATTTCATATGAGTGGATTGTTGAATGATCCTGTCAAGTTTTTTTTAAAGAGTTTGTGAATCATTTAAATTATAATGCCCTAAAAAATTAAATGCTTTCGTGATTTATCTTTTATCATTTTTTTTCCACAACCAACGGTAATTGTTGGTCGATAAAAAAAAAATTTCAAGTTGCCAAAGGACATTCAAACGTAGAAGTATTGATGTGTCAACAACGCGTTTTATTTTCACCTTCTATTCCCCTCTTAATTATTCATTTTTAAATAAAATTTTTTTTAATATAATTTTAACAAATTGAAATAAATAGAATTGGGATGAATTTTGAGTTTAAATCTTTTGTTGCATTTTTGATATTTCTTTCTTTCTTTCTTTTTTTTTTTTTTTTTTTTTTTGTTAAAAATGTAATCAGAAATTCCAATTTTATAGTTTTTATTTTATTTTTCTTCTTTTTTGGAATAGCCAAAAGCTAGCTGGTCGAGGCAGACTATATTGTCAAGACATTGAAATATTCCCCTTGTGCCGTTAGTTTATGCAACCCAGTCATCTGCTTTGTATGTATAGTCAAGATCGTTTAAATATCCCCTTTGGACCCTTAGTCTTCGGCTTTGTGCTGAAAAGATCCGACCCAATCCAGAAACCAACCTCCGGTATCTAGTTACTCATCCATTGCATTAATTTTACATTTTACATATTCTATACCCATATATAACATATTTTAAATCCATTTAGAAAACTAATGAAATTTAAAAAAAAAACTTTGTAAAAATATAGTGGATTACCAAGACGAAATCATATAATAAGAAAGGAGGAAAATAAATAAATATTTTTTATACTATCTCGTAAGAGATAGTATTGGGATCACGAAAATTTTCGATGTTGAGATTTTGATGTTTTTATACGTTTTGAAGGTTCCTGAATCATTTTCACTAAGGTTGAGAAAAATGTCTGTGTGTGTGTATGTGTGTATGTGTGTGTGTATGTAACCAAGATTACGGAAAAAGGGTTTGAGCTAGAATGATGAAATTTGGTACATGAGCATTATTCAAAATTCGTAGTTTTCTATCAACTTTTAAGAAATGTAGCTCAAGCGGAAGAGGGTCATTACTTACAACGTTTTGATTTTTTTTCCTCTAAAGTGACCGTAAAGATAAAGATATATGTTTGATAATTTTTCACATGATTAATAATTGCATAAAACTGCTATATATAGAATTTCAGCTTTATTGATTCGCTGAAAGTACCAGAATTAATTTTTTAACACTGCAAATCTCACGCGCCAACACGTTCCATGGTGTCATCAACAAAAAGCCAAACATGCGCTGGTTTAATATTTATTATTTATAATTTATAATTAATTAAATTTAATTTAAATATAATATATTATGTTATTTAATCCAATACAAATTGCGAGATATTCGAGTGGAGACACTCCAGCTAATTTAAAAAATAAAAATACAATATCTATTAGAATTTTTTTTTTTTTTTTTGATTTCTGTAATAATAATCTAAGAAATACGTATGTATCTAAATTTTAACAACTATTTTTATTTAGATTAATTTGTTTACTTAATAAGTATTACATTATTTTTTTTAAAATTAATTAAATAATTAAATAATGAATTAATTTTAAAAGTGAAAATAAAGTAAAGTAATCTAATAACAATTCAGAGTTTATATATAATATTATTAAAAAAATTTTTTGTTTTTATGATTTTATTTTATTTCATCAAATTGTGTGATAATTTAATCACAATATAAAATTTAAGATAGAAATAAAATGATTCTTGGATATTTGGTGTTTTTGTAAATAAATTGTTATTAATAGTAATAGTATATATATAAAATTAAAAATTATTTTTTAATGATACATACAAAATTCGACCATTTGTCGACAATTTGTTTTTTGTAAAACGGAATTGTGACATCAATTGATTGGTCTAGCTAAAAGAGGGACCCAGGAATTCAATCAATCTCCATTGATTTGTAAAAGACCATACCCATTAAGAGGAGAAACATTAACGTTAAAGAAAAAGAAGGAAACGAACAATAAACATAGTAAATGTTTCGTATTTATTTGATTTCCACAAAAAATCAGAGAAAGATTATCTTAACATTTAAAACAACAATTCATGATATTATCATAGCATTGCGACGCTTTATATTATGTTTTACGAAATTTAATTTTTTTTTTCCTACCCTTGCTTAAAATACGACTTTTATTCTTGGAAACGAGCATAGTAATTTGTGAAATCCAAAAACGAGAAATTAAAAAATTTTAAACTTAAAAAAATGAAAAATATAATAATTTTATTCGATCTAAAAAAGTGTTTTTTTTTTTATTTAAAGAATTTAAGTAATAATTAATTTAAAAAAAAAGATTTTTAATTAAAATTTAAAAAAATTGAAAAAAAATTTTTTTTTTTTTGAATTGAGGATTTTATTGAAAATTACTTTTTTTTAATACATTCATTCAATTTCTTCAATTCAACTTAAAAAAAATGAAAGAAAAAAAAGCAAAATCTTAAACAAAAAACAAAATGACCCACAAATAGCACATAAAAGGAAATATTTCAATAAATATATATTTGTGTGTGTGTGTGTCTGTGAATGAAGACAAGATTACGCAAAAACGATTTAAGCTAGAATCATCAAATTTGGTACATGGGCAGCTCATCCGGAAGAGGGACATTACCTACCACGTTTTCATTTATTTTCCTCTAAAGTGACCGTAAAAATTAAGATATCTGTTTGTGTGATAGTTGTTCACATGATTAAAAATTGTATAAAACTGCTATATATAGAATTTTAGCGTGATTGAATCGCTGAAAGTACTGGAATTAATTTTAATTAACATTGCAAATCACGTGGCGTGGTGCCATCAACAAATACTCAAACACGCGCTGGTTTAATAAATATTATTTATTAATTTTAATTTAAATATAATATATGTTATTTAATCCAATTCAAATTGCGAGATAGTCGAGGGGACAAACTCTAGTTTATTTCAATTAATTCATTCAATTTCTTCAAATCAATTTCTATTTATTAATTTATTTGGTATTAATATTTCCATTAATATTATGATATTATGTCTAACAAATAAATCTTCTTTTTTTTTTAAATTAATTTATAATGTTCGATGAACATTACGCTTTTTTGAAAAGCGTAATTTCCAAAGTTATATATTAGAAACGAGAGCCGAATACAAATGAATTAAAGTTAGCCGATGGATGGACGATGAACCAATAGAAAGCCAACATCCGTCGATTCTATCAACGTTCTGATAATAATCGTTACCCATATTCATAAAAAATAACTAGTTAATCTATAGCACTACGAGACTTTACTCTGAAACATACTATTTTTTAATTTTTCTAATCAATTTTTTTATATTTATTTTTCACACTTTCATTTATTTCATTGATTTGAAATCAATAAATTTTTAGTGAAATAAAATTTTTTTCTATCCTTTGATCATTTTTCTTTTCTGCTATTTAATTTATTAATTAATCACACATAACTAAAACTTATTAGTTAAATTAGATACATTACATAATAATAATTTATTTAGTATATCGTTTAATAATAAAATAAATATTATCCATGTTTATTTCCAAAATATTATTCCATATTTATATAGTTTGAAATTATTCGATTTAAAATTAGTTTCTGATTTTGCGTGGTTAACCCTCATAAATATTTATCTATTTAAAATTTATTATTATTTGTAATAATGCATCTACTTATATATAATATTCGTTATTTCGCTGTATTGGCATTGAATATTATTGGTCCTAAATATATTTATCATTTTCTGATAAAGTTAATTTACTATTCTCGAAAAGAGATCTAATTTTGTCCAAAATGTGTTGAAAATTGATTTATATTATCGATATTGTCAGTTAACCCGGAGGTTGGGATCTTCGAGTAATAATTTTGAGAATATACGGTCTCACACAGCAAGCCCTTCTGGATTAAGCCCACCTTAAGCGTCCACTCTTTACCAATTTAGTAATTCTTCAAAGAACGATATCTCTGATGTTACCAGACAGTCAGACTAGATGTCTCACATCCTCATATCCATATTTATAGTAGATTTTAGTACAAAGATAAAATTGATTACAGTTCGAAGAAAAACCAGTTAACTACCTTTTGAATTCTAGTCATAATCTCTTCTCTAATGATGTTATTCTGGTCGAAAGGAGTTTCTAAGTATTTGGAAGTTTCAATTTATTCCCTTCCTCCTGACCTGACCAGGTCCAACAGTCCAAAATACCCAGGAGTGTAATATCTGAGTACAGTAATATCAATCCCGCTACACAAGCGTTCAATAATCTTGATTACCCTCTTCGTAACGATGTTGAATAGAAAGAGGGAGAGCTCGTCACCCTGCATTAGTCCAACACTGATATTAAATTTCGAGGATATCTGATACTCTACCACGTCTTGAGTACCTCTACATCAGCCTTACCATTTTTAAGGGAGAAAAAAAAATCACTAATAATGATGAACAGACTCTGACAACAAGCACTAACATACGTAAGCTCGACTGAAATTAATGTAGAAACTATTCACGAACGCTATTTTTCTGTATTTAATTGAAAGATCTTGTCAACCGCTCTTATTGTATATTGAAATAATCAAATTTCATTGATTTCAAACTTACAATTAATTATAAGATATTTAATAATAATTGATAGTTTAAAGCTATTTGGCAATCATTAAGTAGTTAATATGTAGTTAATAAATCATAATAGTTAATAATGTTTCATTTCTTGGACCAACTTTAAACTAAAAATATTGTTGAAATTTGTAGTTCACGGTCAACAACTTTCTTAATTTGATTCGTGATCCTTTAATTCTTTCTAGGGCAGTTTTCTATCTCTATCTTACCCATTTAACTAATGCAAGGTGGAGAGGACGTCGTAATTCGAGTAGGACCCTCTTCACTTAAAGCTTGCTCTTATTTGAATGGTGCATCATTAAACATCCTCCCACTTCACGATGTCCAAGTACATTTGCTTTTGAGATATTGATTCCTTTTTAACATAAACAAATTTACAATTTATACTTTAATAATTGAGTAAAAGTGTAAAAATCACTCAAATTTATTGAAATATATTATATATACAGTTACTAAAGAAAAGATATTAATTAATTTTAAGACTATATGTATAAATATTAAAAGAAAAATTTGAAAAATACCTAAATAAATTTTTCGTAAATAATATCATTGATACATTGAATTATATTAAAAAAAATGAAGGTGACGTTTCTAAATATCACACTAATGTAATTGTAATATAAAATTAGTTACTTGGATTAATAGAATTTATTATTATAAAATAAAATATATCAATTTTAAAATAAAATAATTTCATGAATAAATGCTGCTGCTAAATGATAGACAATTTTATTAAAGGAAACAAATATATAAAATTATTTTATTAGCCACTCTCCTTTCTTTCCTTTCTAGTTTTTTTTTATAGAAGTTAAAATCTAAATTTTAAATTTCTATTTTAATTTAAACTACTAATTGAAAATGTTCGTTTGTTTTTGACACTTTCAAGTCGAGTTACAAGAAATAATTAAGCACTGTTATTGATCGGTTGTGATGTCCTGACAAAACCATTAATTGAGCGAAGGTCTTGAATTTATATCAGGGATTACCTATTAGCTTTACTGATCTTATCGTGATAATATCATCATCGAGAAGGGAGCGCAAAGAAAGATGGGGTTGATGAAGGAAAAATTTAATATACTTGGTAAACAGATTTTGATTTGATAAACATATTAGGTAAGATGGCTTTCGTCACTTTTATAATCTAGAACTCAAAAGATGTGAAGGGTATTTACTTAAATAAATGTGGTTTTAAAATAAACATCTTAAATTTTTTATAATTCTTATACATAACACTGAGGACAGAGTTATTATATGTTTTATTGGGTCATCTAAAAATTATCTAAGCTGATATGTGACCCTAAATTTCTTGTGTTGACACTTTTATTATGTATTGTTTTGGTTAAAAGTTACAAACGTTGGAAAATGAGTGAAATTTCCGAAGATGTGATTGTGAAGCTTTTTTACTATAGAAAAGGCTGCAATGCATCAAAAACATGCAGAGAAGTGTGTGTCATTTACGATGATACTGTAAGTGATCGTACCGTGCGTAATTGGTTTGAACGTTTACGAGGTTAAAATTTGTTTGTGAAAGATTTGCCTCTCTCCAGCCGGGCCCCTCCCCTGATAAAACCGATCAAATTTTGGACCTGATCAAGTACGATCGGCATGCAAGCTGCCAGAACATCGCTGACGCCTCCGGAATCAACCACCAAATAGTTTGGAATCATTTTAAAAAGGCTGACTACTCAAAAAAACTTTGAGTGCTACATGAATCGACTAAACGAAATTTAATCATCCATCGATATCTGCGAAACAATTAGAAACAAAATGGACCCATTTATCAAAAAATGGATAAATTACAAGAACATAAAACGCAAACGAAGCCTGATGAAACGTCCCAGATGACAATAAGGTTATGCTGTGTGTATGCTGGAATTGGAAGGGAATCGTCGACTATGAAATTTTAGACCAAACGGTCGACGTTAGCAACTGGCCAGATTAGATAGACCAGGAAAATCGAAATAGAATTGGTCAATAGAGTAGGCGTGTTCCACTTCGACAACGCCAGGTCACACACATATTTGATGAGCAGGCAAAAACACATAGAGCTTGACTGGGAAGGTATGATGCATCCACCTAATAGCCCGGACATTGCACCGTCTGACTATCATTTGTTTCGGTTTCTGAAAAAGTCCCTTGATGGAAATTAATTGGCCAAAATAAGTGCAGCCGAAATATCGTCAAATTTTTCGCCGCTAAACCTAAAAAGTTCTACAATGATGAAGTTATGAAGCTATCCGAAAAAAAGGCAAAAGATGATTAAAAATAATGAACAATATGTATAGTCATGGAAAAAAATTAAACGGCAGAGGGGTCGGTGCAATCGGCTGGAGTTGAGCAATGCGCCTTATGATAAGCAACTTGCATAACAAATCTGTTAATTTATTAAACCGTTTGACATTTTGAAGGGGCTGTCTTAATTTTTTATTATAATAAATAATCATAAATTTAATGAAATAAGGGGAAGTAAAATATTCTTGTGAAATTAATAAGTAAATAATAAATAATAACAATAATAACAAGTTAAATTGGTTGAAATTATATAGATTTGATTTATTTCATGATAATGATATTACAAATAATACATGGAATATTTAAAATTATAAGTATTTATTTATTTGTTTGTTTGTTTGTTCGTTTACTTTTCAAAGGGGAAATATCTAATTTCTTTATATTAATTTTGAAAATAAACAACGCAGACTAATTCTTTCCTTAATTTTAAATAAAATTAAATCTTATAGATGATTTTTTATATTTAAATGATTTTCATTTAACTTATAATATAATTTAGTTAGTGAGATCTTCTATCTATTAATCTATCTCTGTGGCTCTACAGAACTCGAAAGTTCTTTGTCGGACCAACGACATCCAATCCTACCCTCTCCTATCTCCCTCACGTCCTACATTGTCCACCCACCGCGTCCTTGGTCTTCCAAGTTTACGTTTCCCAATCGGTCTCCCCACCAATATATTTTTCCTCATTCTTGCCTCCCTCATTCTATGTAGCTGAGTGTCCTGTCCATCTCACCCTTCTCGTATTTATGAATGGTTTTACGAATATAATTTTTAAAGAATCCTTTTTAAAATACACAAAACTTCTCAGGTAAAAAAAACCTATTGTTTGATATCATAAAAGTTTAACAAAAACACTTCAACATTTATCTAAAAAATATTTTTTATTGATATTGATATGGTATATATAAATTAAAAAACATTTATTTGAGTTTGTTTAAATAAATTGTGCAAAGTAATTCAAAAATTTATTTTCATTGTGTTGAATTATATATAATTAAATAAATGGTGAGGAGGTAGCTAGCCGAGAGTGTAGCATAGCAATTTTCTACACAAGAAGTCGGCGTTCGATTCCAACTAAGAACAAATTTTTCTAATAAAATTCAATTTAACATCAGATGCCTCCGGCTCCAGGAACTGTCAGTTTCTGGTTCTATGCATGCGGAAGGCAACGGGAAACCACCGCATTAACATTCCCAAGAAAAATTATCATGGCTAGGCTATCATAGCTCTAAAGGCTATCCTAGTCATGATGATGGCCAAACTCCGAAAGGGAAACGGCACCTTAAGAAGAAATAAATGGTCAGTCATTCAATTGGTTCGATTTTTGTATATATTAAAATCAATTGTGAATAGTAATATCAATAATCAATCTATATAGATTATATTTATATTGATTGAAATGATATAGGAATGATTCATGTAATTAATTTCGAATAGTAAATCGTAGACTTGAAATTATCTGAACATTGATTTTATATAACAACAATAATATCAGATAAAAACTAATAATTATTTAAAAAACAAAAATTGTTTAAAATCGATTGCCCATCAAACAATATCCACAATAATATGAATATTAAAATAATTTAAAATATAAGCCGCAATAAATTAAGAATTCTCATACTGCTAGATTAAATAATTTTTATAAATATTTATTAAAATAATATTAATATAAAAAGAGTTTTTGAAAATATACATAATTTATTAAATTTTATATTGTTATTATAATTTAAGAATTTCATTTATATTTTTATTTTGTAATAGAATATCAACTTGAAGAAATATTATCTTTAACTTATAAGTTATAATATTTTATTAAGAAATATTTAAAAAGTTTATGTAAATATATTATCTTAAAATCTTAAATCTTCTCTCTTACTTTATTTTTAACTTATTTCTCGTTTAGAAATAAGCTATCAGCTAAAATGAACTATGATTTCATATTTAAAACAAATGAAAATCATTCATACAAAAACAAAACAAATATAAAATTTTGTTTAAAAAAAAGTTGTATAATCTTGAATAAAATTAATCTAAAAAATATTAGAGTGATATTTTTTTTAGTTTATAGTAGTGGATTCAAATTTAAAAGTTTATTTTTTTAAATCGTTTTCATTTGATTGTTTTTTTTAGTAATTATGTTTATCATAAAGACAGTGGCGTACCTAAGGGGGGGGGGTGCGGTCCGCACCGGGCGGCACTTATCTTGGGGCGGCATTTTTTATATTTAGTTATAGTTGTAAAAAGTAACTTATTCATTTCATATTTATTTTTTTTCTTTCTTGAATAATAAATGATTATTATGATTATTATAAGTTTACTATTTGATTTATATAAATTATGATTAACTATATGATTTCGAATATTATTCCTCGGTGTATATAAATGCATTTTAGTGTAAATTTTGAATTCTAATTCCAAGAACAGGATAATAATTTTATTTTATTGTATTCATTAAAATTCATTGAATTCGTAAACGTATCTTTAAGATTTTGTTCGGCAAATGAGTCAATTAAGTCTACAAAATATTGTCAATAGAACAAGAAATTACAAATAATATAAATTTTGAGAGCATTATACAGGATTTTTCTAGTATGAAAGCTAGAAGAGTAAATATTATATAAATATGTTTACGAGTGCATACAAATATGTGTAAAAAAATTTACTCTGTGTATTAATTAATATTGATTAAATAACTTAATAATTTATTTATGTGCATATATATAATTTATAAATACCACTATTTGATTGACTTATAATAAAAAGGGCGGCAAACTGGAGATCGCCCCGGGCGGCAAAAGTTCTAGGTACGCCACTGCATAAAGAAATGAAAATAATATTACAGCACACACCACCGGTTAGGCAGAAATTTAAAAACAAAAAGAAATTATATTAAAGAAAAATATTTAAAAAAGTAAATTAAATTTAGAATATAAAATTAAAATAAAAGATGGTCATTTATTTAGATTAGATACATACAAGTATTGTAAAACAAATTAAAAATTAAAAAATCGGCGGTAATTGATTGCGCCTCTAGTGGTAGGTTCGAGAACAAACTTTCCCATTTTGATGCGACCATTATGTTATGGAAAGCCATCTTATGTTTATGTATTAAAATTTTTTCACGATATTTTGTTAATAAATTCTTTACATTTTACGTTTTGTGTTGATTTGTTTATATTTTTTAAATTTATTTAATAATTAAGTAATCTCGGCTTCTACAATATTTATGTATTTAATAACTTATGCAAATCAATATTAGACAAAAAACGACGGACAGTAATCAAGTATGTATTAAAATTTAAAGGATAATTAATTTCATGTCCAAAATAAGGCATTTTTCACGAATAAATGAATGTTTACATAACATGTAATTGCTTAAATAAATATTTAAATATGATTTATGAGTGATTAAAATGTATTTTATAATTAATATGAATAAAATGACTTTTTTATACTTGAGTTTAAAAAGAAAAGTAAACTCATAAGTAGATAGTATTTTTCTTTTGGACATATAGATGATTATTTCGTCTATTTCATGTGTGGTTGAATCTTTTGAAAGGAATTTTTGAATTTTTATTCGTGCTGTGCCTCTTGAGTGAGTATAATTTGGAAAGAAATCATTCTGGCCAGGCGTTGGCTATTTATTGCTCGCCTCTTAGCAGCCACTTCTTCCGAATCTTTCTTCGTCCTGAACGATCCACCCAACCGATGGAAAATTATTCCGAGAGGTTTTTTTTTGTTGTTTCCTCTTTTTTATATCTTTCCTTGATTCTCTCTCAAAAGGAAATTCATATCAAACGTATTTTATTTTTTATATACCTTTTAACATAAGTTTTATTTAATTAACATTGAAACGACTCTATTTTCTGAAATTTGAACTTACGAATGTTTTTTTTTTTGATTCAAGATAGGGAATCTAAAAGAAGATCACAAAACAATTTATTATATTTGTTATTTTTCATAGAAAAGATGAAAATATTTATTTACTTATTTTGTTTGCTTTTATTTAATAAAAAACTTTGAAACATTTTCTTATTTTGGTTTGAAATAAAAGCAAGTACAATGCCACAATAGAAGAAGTAACAGACGTTTCTTGTTACTAAAAATTCTTATTTCATCGTTGGTCTATTTATGCTGTCAATTTCAATCACTCTCATGACAAGAAACAGCATTCATCGATCTTGGCTCAATAGGATAGAAGCCACGAAATCTACTCTTGACAGATATCTGAAAGAGCTCCACGCTTGTTCTTAGTCTCAAAGTCGCAGAAAATCACGGCAAGATTCCTCTGTTACCCTCGATATATGCCTTTTTTATTTAAGGAACAAGATAAATTTTATATACATATATTACATTTATTTCAAAGATTCTACCAATGTTTTGATCAAATATTTTTTAATTTATTATTATTTTTTTATACCTAATAAGAAAATCTAAAAAAGTAAGTTGACCTGTGGCCAGGCACAGAACCGACCGACGGTTTGAAATAAATTAATTTCCAGCTACAGAAACAATTTCAAATACTTTTAATATATCTATTAATGCAATAAAAAACAGATAGGCATATAACATAAATATTTTTAATTTTATTTTATTTATAATTATAAGGAGGCGTTGGCTGTCACGTCATGAAGGCTGGGTGACGTCATATAATTTTAAATTAAAAAAAACTAATGAAGATTATTTTTCCCGATGATAAAACCAATGCAAAGTGCATGATTCGTGGAGATCTGTAAAAATCTCCACATGTGAAATTTGGTGTGAAAACAATACCTCCCTTACTATCGTCGATCGGTAAAAATAGAATTATAATTTTAAAAATAAAATTTCTATGTAAAAAAATGTTATATTGAAAATAATTTATAGGTGTTAGATCATATATTTTAAGTGAGTTTAATTAGAAAATAATTGATCTATTATTGCACGAGATAGAAAAATATATTTTGATTGAGATAACGATTATTAATAAATTTCTACAAAACCTCAAAGCTAATAAGTATATATATCAAAATAAATGAAATTAATAATAATAGATTAAATTTTCTTAGAATCCATCTTTATTTATTATTTCAAAACCATATTGTTTTAAAAATAAAATTTATATAATTAGTGAATAGGGGACGATTACATAAATATACATGAAAACACAATAGAAACATATGTTAGCTATAATATAAATAAACGTAGACAGATGATAGAAAACATTACACAAAAAAGGAAATGATAAAATAGAAACAAGGGCAGGTCAATAAGTCTGTGACTTTTTGAATGAAACACAGGTTTTTAGATAAAAAATTATTTTATTTTCCAACGTAGTCGCCTTTGAGGTCTATACTCTTCGTCCAACGTTTCTCCAATTTATTTATCCCTTACAAAAAATTTGTCAAGGGCGTCAAAAAAAATTTGTTTGAAAGATTATTTTATCGTTGGAGTCGATTCTCTTTCCGGCGAGCCATTTCTTCAGGTTTGGAAACAAGAAATAGTCACACGGGGCTAAATCCGGAGAATAGGGTGAATGAGAATTCGTACCCCAATTCATGGATTTCCATGGAAATTGACTTTTTACCATTTTCTTTTCAAATCACCAGATAGTATGCTATTAATGGATTTCAAACAAAAAATAAAAGACCCAGTTCATTTAAATTTCGACAGGAGTCAGCTGATAGTTGCCTGCGGGAAATTTAAAAATCATGAACTTATTGACCTGCCCTCGTATAAATTTATATACCAGGGTGTATCAAATGAAAACCTTAAAAGTACTATATATATATATTTATATTAAAATATAAAAATATCGTAATTTTGAAAATATCTTTATTTTATAATTATTAAAAATAAATAAATGTTATAAAATTTTTACAAAATCAAGATAAAATTTATTAAGTAATAGATTTTAATAGGTAATTTCAATTGAAATATTTACGGTTAGGCGATAGAAGTCCCTGGCTTTTAGGCAACTAGCCAAACTTGTTTCCAAATTAAATCATTTACAGCCAAATCCATAAGCAATTGAAACATTTTAAATTTATATGTACGTATATATATAGGTAAGTAAATACTCGTATTCAGAATTTGGTTGCTAATATTTAAATATACCTATAATTTTTTTTTATATAAATAATATTCCAGTTTCAATAGAAACAATGATAATAAATTTGAATATATTTTATATACCAAAGATGAGAGAATTTTCTAGAAATATTTGGTTCGTATGTCACAGATGGAGATGACAGATTCCCATTTTACTTTAGAGAAAAAAAAATTGGCATATGAAAAATTCATGAAGCTGCTCTTCAACTCCTAATCTTAAAGACAATATGAATCTAATTATTGACTATTTAAAAGATAAATTGAAAAAAATATGTAATTTTATATAATATAATATTGGAATAATTTAGTTTTTATAAATTATGGAAGAATATGTAGATAAATATTTAGCTTTTTAAGTCCAAATAGATTTAATAATTATTCACACTTAATTATAAAAATAGTTACTGAAATTATTATTGTTTAGAAATTCTCCCTTAAGTAAATTTAATATAATTTAAAAAATGTTTCTTAAAAACAAATTAATTACTATTTCAATTTTTATATATTAGAATAGATTACAGAGAGTTTTTGATTAACATGTTATCCCTCTCACTTGATTAGAAATAGTATTCATGTTAGAGAAATGTTTTTCTGGGTTAAGTTGATTAAAACGTGAACGAAAAAGAAGAAGAGTAAGAGAGAAACCAGCTAAGAAATTAATCCACAAAACAATTTCTTCTCATCAATTATAAAAGAAAATTAATCTTTTTTGTGTATATTTGTTATGTTTACGAAAATATTTAAACATAGAAACAATATGACAATTCTTCTTAATATGCTACCATACCATTTAGTAAAATTTTGTATTAATATTATAATTAAATTAATATTAAAAAATTTTAACTAATTGAATAGTAGTTAAGCTAAATCAGTGATTATTTAATACTTTCAATCAATCAATAATCTTTTCATTAATGGTCAGAGAAATTATTAGTAAGGTAAATTGATTGGATTTTTATATTTTATTTTAATTTAATTTTATTATAGTAATTGTTCAGGAAACGGGTCATATTTATATTTTATTGATTTGGCCAGTAGAGGGCTTTGCCTTAGCCGCTGGATATCCAATGAATGAATATGTAATGTCAATATTCAAACTTCAGACCCCTATAATGCCTAAGGAAAAAGTTTCTTAGAATTAAAAAAGGAATCTACTGGCTAAGTTTCATCATAATCCAAGAGTTGACCTGTTTCCTGAACACAATTACCTTTATTATTATTTTTATTTTTTATTTATTTTGCAATTGCAATTTAGTAGAATTTCATTAGTTTTGTTTTTGCTCATTTTTAACAATTATTTCTCTCATATTGATAAAAATATATAAATTGAGGAAAAAATTCAAACGTATTTGAAATTTTTTTTTACTTAAAAATGTTTAAATTTACTTGAGAAATATTGAATAAGTATTGATAATTTGCATAGTTACAATATATTATAGGTCTATTATATTTATCATGTTTTTTTTTAATTGAAAAATAATCATATAAGAAGACAATAATTAAGTTATTTATTTGAATATTTTTTTTATCTTTAGTTGAATAAATAATTAAAGGTTTTGGTAAGAAAGAAAATTCTATTCTTGAGAACTTTGATCAAAAAACAGTTAATTACAAAGGATTATAGCCTCCGGGAGATTTTTAGTATAAACATTCCATATTAAGCGTTGCGTTGTTATCATCCCCATTGTGTTGTTTGGTTTTTTATTCTAGATCTATTAAATTTATTTATATGAAAACTATAAATAGTTTAAGATATTAGTCCAAAGAAACTGGATAGGAGTTTTGTAAAGGATATTATATTAAAACAAAAGAATATGTCCTTTTTACCGACCGACGATAGTAAGGGAGGTATTGTTTTCACACCAAATTTCACATGTGGAGATTTTTACATATCTCCACGAATCATGCATTTTCTTAACAGAAAAAAGTATTTTAGCATGATGTCTGTCCGTCCGTCCGTCCGTCCGTCTGTCCGTATAGATGTGTACAGCCTGAACGGCTCAACGGATTTTGATGAAATTTGGTATAAATATTTACTTAATGCATCAGTGGGATGAATTGATCAACTTTTGGTGCAAATCCGGAAACCGGAAGTGGTAGTATTAGCGATCGACGATAGGAAGGGAAGGGTTATTTTCACACCAAATTTCACTTGAGGAGATTTTTTACATATCATCACGAATCATTCACTTTGTATTGGTTTTATACTCGAGAAAAATCATCTTTATTAGTTTTTTCTTAATTTAAAATTATATGACGTCATCCAGGAATTCATGACGTCACAGCCTGGTCTTACATATATATTATAAATAAAATAAAATTAAAAATATTTATGTTCTATGCCTATCTGTTTTTACCACGTTTTTCTTAGCTTGCTTTCTTGTTTGTTTGTTTGTTTATTTATCTGTTCGGGTCAAATCTTGCAATCTAAATTTCGACCACTTCCAGTCATCCAATCGCTCTGAAACTTTTCAGAGTTATGTATTCTGGATGACAATACAATAAAATAACACATTCGTAGCTTGCAAGTGTTTAATTAGAGCATAATTAATGAATATAATTTTGTATGGGAAAATCAAAACAAAAAGTGTAAATATTTAAATTTGAAAAAAACCGTTAAAAACCCGTTAAAAGAATAAAGTAAATGTAAATATATGAAGACTAAAAAGTAGAAAATAATACTTTATATAAAAAAAAAACTTTTTTAAAAAACCACGTTTTTAACGCACTAAAAAGAAGAAAATAATTTTTCTGAAACCCCATAGGTACTGACATTACAAACAAGAGATATGATTTGAAGAAAATTTTCTATAACGTAAAACGTGGGGCGCAACTATGGCTAAAATATTCTGTATCGTATAAAAATTTATAAATAAATGTTATTAGGTACAAATTAATAGGATAAATGAATTCATATTTTAATTAGCTTCAAAAAGTAAAGCTTATAACTTATCGAAATTTTTAAAAGAGGTAAATTTAATTTATGAAAAGATTACCTTTAGATTACTAATAATATTCACTTTTAAAAAATTCTGATAAAAAATGACATCCTAACAATATTCTGGTAAATAATATAAGAAATTTAACTTGAAGAAATCTAAAACTAAATTTTGCTACTGCAAAACTTCTAGCAAATATTTAATATTTATGTTAATAAAATTTCTAAAGTGTAAATTGAAGATGTTTATTTAATATTAAGGAATTAATTTTCCAAAAAAAATTTACATTAATAAAAGTATTCTGTTGGATTACTAATAATATTCCCTTTTACAAAAAGTCTGGTAAAAAATGGCCCCACGTTTTACGTTATAGAAAATTTTCTTCAAATCATATCTCTTGTTTGTAATGTCAGTACCTATGGGGTTTCAGAAAAATTATTTTCTTCTTTTTAGTGCGTTAAAAACGTGGTTTTTTAAAAAAGTTTTTTTTTTATATAAAGTATTATTTATTACATTAATAGATATATTAAAATTATTTTAAATTGTTTCTGTAGCTGGAAATTAATTTATTTCAAACCGTCGGTCGGTGTGGACCTGGCCACAGGTCAACTTATTATTATTATTATTTGAGGATCAAGGCACTTCAGCTACTATTATTATTATTATTATTATTATTACTACTACTACTACTACTAATTATCTTTGTAATATAAAAATATATATAAACATTAAAATTGAGTAGTTCTTGAGAGTCCTGCAATTAGTGAGTGGTTTAGATATTTTTTTTTTTTTTGAATCTAAAATACTCTGAGTAACTCAGAATATAGGTGTATTTATATTTCTTTAAATTAAACATTTTTTTTTATTGATTTTTATTTTATTTTATTTTTTTTTTTATTTTTATTCTTGAAGGATAAATAATGGTTTTGAGAGTGAATCCATACCTTGACTGTGTTTGACTTTGATTAAACGGGCTTTAAAAATGCAAAGCCTCTTGTTCAGTTTGTCTTTTTTATTGTATTCTTAAAATCGTTAGTGTTAGACGATATCATTTTATTTATTCATCTCAGGACCATTCCATTTCATAGGGAAATATTTGATTTTAAATGCGAGGTAGGAAAAGAATATATAAAATTGAATGAAGTATAATAAATTTATAGTAAATATAAAGATTATTTTAACAATGAGTAAGTATTTACGAATCTTGAAATTATTTTTTTCATAAAATATTCCATCAAATGAACGAAAATAATAGAATTATAGTTTGTTTGTATTTTTCAAATTCTACTTAGTATATTAATAAAATTTTAAATAATAGTTATAAAGAAATTTTTTTTAATTTTTTAGTAAAACTCTTTTTATAGTAATACTATATTTTTTCAAATAGTTATTAAAACATGAACATGATATATTCAATTTTTTTTTAATTTCTTTTTATATCTGTTGAGATTGAGTCGATGACCAAATATTTATTTTGTTCCAAACCTAAAAAAATAATGAAAGCTGAAAGAGTTTACTATAAAATAATATAGCTATATCAAAATTAAACATTTTATTTCATTTGAATGTGAGAATTTTGATGTGCAAAAGGTACGTTTATTGGGCAGAACGATAAAATAAAAAAATAATATTAAATTCATATCTATTTATGTTCAGGTAAATATTTCACTATATTATTTAGCCTGTGTCATTGTAATTTATTCCTTTTTGCAATTCTAGGATTGTATATTTAGCAAGAACGAATGGGATATCGAAAAATTTTATATTTTTTTAAAGATATCTTTAATTAAATTATAAGAATAAAAAGAAAAAAATATACTAATAAAGGAATTTTGTAAATAATACCACATATTTATATTTTATTGCAATTTAATTAAAAAAACACAAAAATACACGACGTTTCGATTGCTCTTTCTGAAATCTTTATCAAGCAACTGTACTGTCCGAAAGATCAGGTCCGACATTCTTTTATTAATAAACATTACCACCAAGGTTTTAATAAAAGATTAAAGAAAAATTATATTTTAATAGAATTGAAATATACAAGATTAGTCTATAGAAAGTGTTAAATTCTTGTTTTCCTTTGATATTACAATTTAATAACCTTTAATATTTAAGTAGAAATAACTAAGTATGAACTAAAAGAAATTAAATTATTTCAGTTTAATTAATTTTATTTTATTTTGTGTTTTAGTATGTTGAAGTTTAGGTATGTTAAAGAAAAATTTACAAATGTACCAGAAATTATTTTTAATTTCAATAATTTTTTTTTAAATGAATAAAATATTAACTTATAGTCTTAGTAAATTAAATTTACTTTGAACCTCTTTTATATGCACAAACATGCCTAAGGTCAGTATAAAATTCTTAAGATGATTTTTTTCCTTAAAAGAAAAGAAAATAAACAAATTTGAACAAAGAAAAGCCTCTTTTAATTTTCTAGAGTACATTTTCTAATTTTCAGTTTTAAGTCAATTTCTGTTTAGAGATAAACTTAGGTTGGAATGAAATGTAGTTCAATCGATTTTGATCCTATCTAGGAGAATTTATTGCACACTAAGGAAAACTAAATTTCACCCATAGGAGCTTTCTCATGAACTGAAATATGAATAATTCTCTATTCAAATTCTTCGGATTATATTTATATGTGATTTAATTTTATTTTAAATTATATTTAATATATTCCTGTCACAAGAATAAAAATAACCTAAAAAATATAAATTGATAATATATATAAATAGAAAACCTTAGAGAGAAAGAGTACGAATATGAAAAAAAAGATTTATATCAGACTTTTTCATGTTAAAAAGCTTAAAAATTATAATTTAAGTGAAAAAATACTGAAGGAAAATTCCAATTTTTATATAAAATGAGAGAATGTACTACTAGATTAGAGCCCAGTTAATCGTCTGTTACGTTTAAATGATACTCAGGGCATGAATAAATAAAATGTAATTATCTTATATAACGGTAAAAAAAATTATCACAATTTGTAAAACCTATTCTCATCTATGGTTTTTGTAAAATAGAACAAATAGAATATTTTAAATAAATGTATATAAAGTGATTATTATTATTTAATTATATTTTATTTAAGAAATTGATTAAATAACTTAATTCTACGAAGGGCGTAAAGATGTGTGTATGCATTTTTTATGATATTGAAAAAAAGTAATTTTAGGTTCGAAATTTCCAATCATCGATATCAAAATAAAATAAAAAAAATAAAAATATCTAAAAATATAAATTTGTATTTATAAAAATAATAATAATATATAATAATATTTAATAAAAAAATATATAATATATATAAAATATATAATTTATAGAAATAAATCTATCTCGATCTATCTAAATCTATCTCCGAATCGGTCTCTCTACCAATATCTTTTTTGCCATTCTTTCCTCTCCCATTCTAGCCACGTGCTCTTCCCATCGCAGCTTTCTCGAATTTAAAACGCTAACTATGTCTGGAGATGCAATTCCTCGTTATACAGTTTCCGTCATTCCACCTGACCTCATCTTTCTTTGACCCCTAAATGCTGAGAAGAATCAATTCAAATACTCTAAATCTACTCGCGTCTCCTAAGGCCATAGAACATGCCTCACCCCCATATAATACAACCGGTAAAATAATTGATTTATATATTTTAATTTTGATCCCCTTTGGTAATAATTTTGTCGAGATAAGCCTCTTTTCTGAATGATATCAAGTGTATCAATTTAAATTCTTCTCGAATATTATTCGTGATTACAGATCCTAAGTATTTAAATTTTTTCTACATTTTCAAATTCTACGTTTTGTATGTTAAGACTTTGTGTGTTAAAACAAATAAATAAGCTATTTTAATTTGTACTGTTTTATTTACCCATCTATATACTTTATTAAAAATTAATACTAGAATTATATTTAATTTTAACTCAACTTATATCTTACCTTATTATGTTATAATGGTTTCATAAATATCAGGTGTTTTCACTATTTTTATAAAAGTTCTCTTCTAAATGCACTTAAATGTATGTAAATAAATTTTAATTAAGTTATTTTTCTAAATAAATTTTCAATGTAAATATTGAGATACCTTAGCCCCAGGAAAGTAAAACTTTTTTTTATACCTTAAAAAGTTTTAACCAAGTTGAGCAATGTTAAATATTTAATAGAGAGGTATATTAATTTTTATTGATGATAAATTTATTTCTAAAATGTATACATTCAATTAAATGCAAATATTTCTCGAGATATATAAAAGGGAAAAGTTTAAATCTATTTGTTTTTGAGGAAAAAGTGTTATATATATACTCATATATTTTCTGTAAACAATTGATATTTTAGAAATTGTCCATTTCAATCTTTCTTCATCTTCTTTAACTTATTATTAAATGAATTATCATTGGCTTAAGTTGGTTTTCAATTAGTTATTATATTTTAAAGCTCTTCACCTTTTACTCAACACAATTATTAAGCTTATAAAAGGATTTGAAAATTCAAGAGGCATTTAGACAAACATATATATGTTTAATACTTTATATTTAATTTAATATGAAAAAGTATTTGTAGATAACCATGAGAGATTTCTCTTTGAAAGATGGAATGTCTCATTTATGAGAAAGGTTCAAAAGATAATTTAATAATAATTGAAATGAAGACAAAGCATTTTATAATCAATTATCCTTAACTACTTCATAATTTCAAATTTAATAAATAAATTTATTATTCTGATGTGAACAGATTTTATTATCAACAACTAATTATTATGATATATTATTGTAGGGAATTTCGTTGTCTAGGGGTTGTTTTAGCAAAAAATATCTGTTTCTGTTTAGAAATGGTTGCAAAAAAATATCCTTTTTATTTAAAGACAACTAACAAGATAAAAAAACAGTATAAAAATAAATAAATGAAAATATAACTTCTTCGGTTCTTGAATATAATAATACTTATTAAATCTTCCAAACGATGCGATATGCTGATGACGTGGATATACTGGCGATGAACACTGATAAAAAACTGAATAGAATCGTGCCGGTGTCCTTTTTATAAAGAAGTCCAAACGACTGGAACTCGGTTTCTATTAGTCGTTGAATTGGCGCGCTTAGCGTGGAGTGAGAGAATGCGGCGACGGCGGCGGCAGCGTTTGGGGCGCTCGCTGTTTGGAGCGGCGTAGAGAGGAAGCACGCACTGCGATGATTTCGTGATTGAGATTGGCTGAGCTGGAGGCCGTAAGATGCGCCAGGCTTTGGCTGTCTCGGTCGGTCGGTCGCTCGAGTTGCTTTGGTAGTCTTGATGACCCAAAAAGCTCCATTCCCACATTATTCATAAAAAAATTATTTATTTCATATCAATATATATATATATATATATATATATTGTAACATATAGGCATAAAAATTCCCTTTATAGACAAAAAATAGTGAAAATAATATAAAATCACATATATAACAGACATTGACATCTTCAAGTACTCACCCTCCATAAATTAAATTCGTATAGGTTAAAAGAACAAAAAGACCGAAAAAGAAATATTTTTATTGATAAATTATTTCATAAATTCTGTCAAATGTGTTAATTTATTAATTATTAATTTTCAAACTCATTTTTTCTTATAAACCAACCCATACTAAGCCTTCAATATACGACAATATATATATATTTATAGATTTTAAATTATTATTTAAATAAAAAAATTTAGAAAAAATTATAATTGAATTATATACTATAGTGTATATAGAGAATTTCAAACAAAAAAACACTAAATAAAATATTATATCTTCCTAACAGTTAATATTCTTGTGAAATTAATTTAATAATAGCAATATCTAATATTATTATATCTAGATTCCGGTAAAGGCACTTAATATCCATTTTAAAAAGATTTCTATAAATTTGTTAAACGAATTTGTCTTTTCATTTTCTTCATTTTCCAGATCTAGTTATAAAGCTTATTAAGTATTAATAGAGATAATTATGTTTGAAAATGACTCTAATGAATGAGAATACCATTAAACTTTATTAGAAACTTCCGACATGTATTTCTCTTCGGCAAACTCGGAAAAGAATAATATTACTTCATTCTATCTTTCTCTCTCTTTCTCTCTTTCTCACTCTCGTTTTACTTAATCTCAAGATTTAATTGATTAACTTGTATAATTCAAATTAAACTGTTTATTCGATTAAAATCTTTTTAATAATTTGTTAAAATATAATAAAAGTTATGTTTTTTCTTATTTTTATTAATTGATTTACGAAATTTATGAATAAATTAGTACCATATAATAACAATAGTGTTTGTTTAAAATACAAAAATACATATATATATATATGTCGTAGGCAGATGGCAATTTTAGAAAAATAGCATTTGCCTGGCCAAATAGCTTCAACTATTATTTCATTTCAATTTGACTAGAAAAATAGCATTAGCCTAAACGAAAGACATTTGGCTAAATCTTTATGGGCTAAGTAGCTTTAACTATTATTTCATTTCAATTTGACAAAATAGTTCAGAAAATGTTGGACATTTATTGGACCGATGACAGACAACAACACACACAATCAGTGTAATCGTCTGCCTTCTTTGCGTTTCTTTCTTAGTAAAAATATCAAACTTGGAAAAAAATGGGAGGAAAGAAACAGAAAAAATATCCAAATATTATTTATTTTCAAAAATTATTTTAATCAATTAAATCAATTTAATAAGGAAACGAATATTTTTTAAAAAAGATATAAACAAAATAATTTGGGAAAAATATTACTTATACTCAAATTATTTGGCAATATTGTTAAATATATTTTGTTTATAATAAACTATCCTTAAAAGTAAATGGATTCTTAATTACTTACGTTAGCACAACACTTGCTTAAATTGAGCCATTTCACCAACATATTTATTTAAAAAAGACGAACAAAATATATTTATTTATTGAGTTACCTTTTTGAGAGAATTTAGCCAAATGGCTTTTGCCTAGGCAAATGCTATTTTCCTAAAATTGCCATTTGCCTACTGCATTTATATAACTAAGCAGATTAGAAATTTTATATAAATATTTTCCTTTTGCTTATCACATCATAAAATGACAATTTCCAATACTATAAAAAAACCTCTTGCCAAAAGGACATTCTACGAATGGACATCAAGCCAGGTAGAGGTGTTTTATGATCAACACAACGGATCCTCTCAACCTTTATATTGAATTTCATGATCGGAGGCATTTACTTTGAATACAAAAGAAACAAAAAATATTATTTCTCAATTGATATGATAATTTTGAAAAAATATTCAAAAATCTATTGAAATTTGTACATTTTTTGATTATTGTTGTTGTGTTAATAACACTATTGAGAGGTATAATATTATCTAACAATTCAATTGTTTCTTGTCTTAAAACGATATAAGAACTAGTTAGTCCCTTTAGGAAACAGAATTGCGTGAGTGGAATATTGATTGAATATTTCTTTTTTGTCTATTAATATACTAGACTGTTAAAATTCCTTTCATTCGAAATTGTAAATTTGTATTAATGAAAGTGATAATCCCATATAGAAAGTATTTTTTTATATCCATCTAATCATATATTTATTAATATATAATTGATGAGGTATGTTTTGATTTATTACATTTTTTAATAAATAGGTAATAATTCGTTGTTGGCGGCAAAAAAGATACCTGAAAGGAATGAAGAATGGTGGTAGAATACAATGACTCGAAAAGATAGGCAAAGGGAAAATGTGACATCATGAAAATGAAAATAATGGATGAAAATAAAAAGAAAATTTTCATATTCAATGGAAGTAAATAGGGGAATAAATAAAGTAAATTTTTTTCTTATACTGAAATAGAATAATATTATCAGAAATGATGAGAATGAAGGTTAAGTAAGATGGAATGGCAATATAAATAAATAAATAAATTGTAATATAAATTATATCTTATATATTTATATTTTCTTTAAATTTATTAAGAATTTACTTTTTAAAAAAGATTTTCATCTATTACATTTTTTATTCTGTTTTGATATTTATATTATTAAATATGACATGGTATTAATTACTTTTCGTAATTAGCCCGTCTGAGCAAAACTTTTGGGCGCAACAACCTAATGTTACGAACTTCCATTGATATATGTCAATCTGTTTTCCACTCGTAGATCAAAGACAAGATTAGGAGAGACGAATGAGAAGTTAAACTTAATATCACAAGGAAAATTATAGAATGCAGTGATGAGGATGAAATATTTATTCAAAAGAAACCATTTCTAAACTCACATCTCGAAAATATATTATGTAAATACTTAGATTAATAAACAAAATCAAAAGAACCACAAAGATAGTGAATATATATATGATATTTGATATACTAATATTATATATAATTGTATATCCAGTTTACTGAGATACAACCATTTGATCATTTTATTTTCTTCTTGTTTTAGTTAATTCATTTATTTCGTAATGCCGGATTAAAATTAATTAATGGATAAATTGAATATATATTTATAATACATTTTTAATTTATAAAATTATAAATAAATAACTGAATACATTGAAATCAAGAAATGCAATATTACTCAAGAATATATAAATAAATGCATAGGTATGGATGCTTTCTAATTGTTTTATGATTGATTAAATAATGTTTTAGGTATCTTTTAAAAAAAATATTGAATTTTTTAAGATTTATTTTTTGGTTTATATTCATTTCTAATTCTTTGTAATTTAATTAAAATATTTTAATTAATTATATAACCAAATAATTATTTTTCCGGTTCTATTATATGGGTGTGAGGCATGGTCTATGACACTGGGAGACGAGAGTAGATTTAGAATATTTGAGATTGAGATTCTTCGCAGCATTTAATGGGCCAAAAACAGATGAGGTCACCGGGGAATGGCGGAGACTGAATAACAAGGAATTGCATGACCTCTATGCATCTCCAGACATAGTTAGAATTATAAAATCGAGAAGGCTGCGATGGGAAGAGTTCGGGGCTAGAATAGGAGAGTAAAGAATGGCAAAAAAATATATTGGTAGAGAGACCGATTCGGAAACGTCCTCTTGGACAATATAGTAAGGGACGTATGCAAGATGGAAGAGGGTAGGGGATGGATGGTTACGGCTCAGGATAAGGACACTTGGAGAAATGTGTTTGCTGCGCCCAAGAACTTCCTAGTTCCCTAGAGCCACAGAGATAGATAGATATTAGTTATAATATATTATTATATCAAAATTAAATTAAAAATTATTTTATTTATAATAATTTCTTTGAAAAACTATAACCTGAAAATGTATAAACTTGTAATGAATCTATTTAATTAAAATTCATAATTTTATATTAGTAAATAATTTAATCTAATTTATATAATCATATAAAAATTTATTATTTTTATTTGAAATGTAATGAATATTTTTCATCATAAGAAAAAGAGTTCAGTCACTTATAAATATTTAGTAAAGTATTTTATTTATTTATGGAAATACCAATTGAGGGTAGACATTTAACTAAATGAAGGCCAGATGAAGGGAGGAGGAGGGTTGAACTTTCGAATTGTTCCATAGATAGATGATATATTAAAGGGAAAATATTGATTGTTATCAGGGATAATGTTTTTAATATTACAATAATTTTTTAAAGAATCTTCTTTAATATTTAAATATTAATTTAAAAGTAAATATATATATATAAAATATAAATATATATAAAGTTATATATATATATATATACCTATAACGAAACAATAATCAATAGTTTATACCTAATAATATTACCTTTTGTTAATATATGCATCTACTTTGTTCAAATTGATTTATGTCAGGGTTTCTTTTCATTGAAGTGAAAACCGCTGATTAAAAAGTAAAATATTACAAAACAATACCTCCCTTACTATCGTCGGTCGGTAAAAAGAAAGAACTAAAGTCGTTGTCACTTTAAATAATTTATATGAATTCATCTATTCTATTGAATATTTACAAGATGTAATTATATCTTAAAGGAAGAATGTTGTGGGCATTTAAGAAAATTGCAATTCGAGGAATTTCCATTCGAAAAATTTAATTATTAATTATTTTTTTTTAATTTATATATTTTTTATTTTTACTGAGGTGTAATTAATAAAAGAAACAAAAATTCTGCAATTTTTTGTCACATTTTGTTAAGAAGAGTTTTTATAAATAAGTATTAAGTATCACACAATCCTATAAACCTACATGTAGGATGTATCTCCGGTTTTTAATTAATCAAGTAACATTTTTTATCAAGTCTAAACAAAACACGAGTTATATTTTTTATTTATAATTTAAATATCCTCACGTTAAAATCATGATTTGTAAGTCATGAAAAATAAACAATCGAAAAGTCTAATCAAACCATAAATATAGAGAAACCAGAAATTTGTAATTTGAATATCGAAATTTCATTTTTTGTTATGTTGGTACATCTATGTTTCTCATATGTTGACATTATAGTTGTAGTTTGAAAGTAAAGTTAGTCACGTTTTTGTGTGTTCTTCAATTTTTTACTTAAAAAAAATGGATCAAAGAATCTGTATGAAATTTTACGTTAAAAATGGAATAAAGTGCTCCAACGCACTTAACATGTCGACTGTGACATTTGGCGAGTCTATTTTACAAGCGCTTTACAGAAGGTCGAGAAGTTCGATCAAATGTGAAGGTTTTGATCACTGTTTTCTTCGATTACAATGGCGTGGTACATCATGAGTTCGTGCCAACTGGTCGTACTGTTCATACAAGGAAGTTATGCAAGGTTTGCGTTGAGCAATACAGCTTAAACAACCGGAATTGTGGAAAAACAAATCATGGATTCTGCATCGCGATAATGCACCAGTTCACATATCATTGCTTGTTCGTGATTTTTTGATCAAAAACATCTCCGCAATTATGCCGCAACCACCGTATTCACCAGATTTGGCTCCTGCAACTTTTTCCTATTCCCAAAACTGAAGAGACCAGGAAAGCGTTTTGCCACAATTGATGAGATAAAGTCGGAATAGAAGAACAAGCTGATGGCCATGCCGAAAAGCGCATTTCTGAAGTGCTTCGACGATTGGAAGAAGCGCTGACATAATTGCATTATATTTAAGGAGACAAAATGGATATTGAAAAATAAATAAATACTTTTCAAAATCATTTAAAATTCACCTTTTCTTTAGAACAAACCTAGTCTTGTCTTCTTTTATGTTCACCCATTTCTATTAGAATATATAAATCTATTGATTGCAAACATAACAACTTATATAACTCATTGGATATTATTGAATTGAGGTGTCAATAAAATATTTAAGTATATATTTAGTAATAAAAAACAAATTTTAAAGAATGGTAATAAGAGAAAAACATAATTGAGTATTTGAATAGTATAGTATGCCATTATGATGGTTATTATGAGAAGGGTAGAATGTTAGGTAGAGAGAAAGAGAGAGAGTAAATGCAATGAAAAAGACATAGAAGAAATGTACCTCTTTAGATTATTCGTGGTACGAACATAGAAGCAGATGTTCTTTTTAATGAATTTTATTAAATCTGCACCTGACATAACAAAGTAAAAAGGCGAAACGACCTAAGGGTAAAAAAATTAACATCAAATGAATATGAGCGGATTTTTCTTGATAAAATAAAAATATTTTTCTAGTTAAGAAAGAAAAATGAAAATGAAAAATGGATTTTCGTTTTCTATTAACTCCAAATAATAATTTATTAATAAATAAGTTAAATCAATAATCCTTTATATACTTTATATACTCGTTATTAAATGGCATATGATACTCATATGAACTTTCCCACGTGATAACATCAGAATCACACTACTCTGTTGAAATGATATTGAAAAATAAATTAATAGTCCTTTATAAAAAAAAAAGTATTTTGCCGTCTTTTTGAGTGTTTAAATAAAAATTTTAATCAAATGAATATATTGGTTCCCAATGGAGTTTGCCATGTGAGAACATCAAAAGAAATTTAAATGAATGTTTGAAATGCCCAAAAAGCTTAAAAAATCTTAATCTAAAAAGATGTAAGAGCAAATATTATTTAAAGAAAGTTAATGAATAATTCGGTA
Organism: Labia minor; assembly: GCA_963082975.1. Classification (NCBI taxonomy): domain Eukaryota; kingdom Metazoa; phylum Arthropoda; class Insecta; order Dermaptera; family Spongiphoridae; genus Labia; species Labia minor. The sequence continues at coordinate 35,478,454 of OY720345.1, forward strand.
TGTATAACGGCGTTAAGTGAAATTATTTCCAGGTTATTTTCACGTTTAATTGTGAGATTTGGGCTTCTTCGGGAATTCGGAACACATAAAGTCGAAAATTCCAACATTGACTCCTTGTCACACAACACAACTAAGACCCAGAATTCCAAAAAAATCTCTCATAAATAAACTTTTTTGAAAATGGCGCCAAAATGGGCGCCGAAACATAGGATCCAAATCTTACAATTAAACGTAAAAACGACCCGGAAATAGTTTCTCATAATAATAAAATCTTTAAAAACGAATATATATATATATAATAAAAATATTATAAGCATGAACCTATAGTTATACACTATATATATATATATGCTATATTCAGAGATATTTAGTTAAACAAATGAATATAAACACGGGGTATTCAACCACAAGGAAAATGAAGTTGAGTTTGTTCTTGACCTTTCTTGGACCCTAGCTCTATTGACCACTAAACTTTCCCAGCCGAGTTTAGTTCAAGACCACACCTCAATTTCTCTTTATTAAAAATTAATATAAATTTTGGATTTAAAAACAAATAAGATTTTATATATATATTTGATTTATTTATTCTCTTTATCACTTATCCCTTTTATGTGTGTGTGTGAAAGCGTTAAATATTATACTTACATAAATCATGGAACATAAAAATAGATTTAAAATAAATATCAACCATCGAAGAGCGTAAATGTTAATAATAATATTCTTTTCAAGATTTTTGTTAATCATAATATTCGCAAGTAATACAATGAAATATAAATAAAATCTGGAGTGTCTCCACTCGACTATCTCGCAATTTTGAATTGGATTAACATATATTATATTTAAATTAAATTTAAATAATTAAACTATAAATTAAAATTAATAAATAATATTTATTAAACCAGCGCGAGTTTGGCTCTTTGTTGATGGCACCACGTCACATGCTGGCGCGTGATTGGCATTCATTAGTTTACAAATCTCATTAATCCTCTTAAATAATATGTTGACAAAATAATTAAATAAATCATAATTATTAAAAATAAAATTGAGTATTTTTTTATATTATTAAAAAATAATTTAATGTTTATCTCAATATTTAAATACTTGTATAATAATAGTTATCACATTTAATACGCGGATAATTTTAATTGTTATGTTTATATTATATTATAATATATGATAATTTAAATTTTAATTATTCTTTATTTCATCAAATAATTTTATATTGTCTTTAGTGGTTAGCATGATATTTTATTTTCAACGACCTTCCAACCTAATTATCCATACAAATATCTTTCCAAAATGTCTTAACAATTTCATATACAAAAAGATGAACATGAAAATGTAAAAGAGAGAGGATATATAATAATAATCGCTCATTTCATTATGAAAAATAACCTATTAAGAAAGATATTACTGCATTATATGACATTCCAGGTTTATGGATTCTCTTTTATTATTTCTCATATGATACTGAATAATATATTACGGATAAGCTTCTGGAATAGAAGTAAATATCATTTTATAAATATTAGAGGATAGTTAACAACAGCTGTTTGCAGTAAATTCACTAACTTCCTTCAATGGTCATAACCCCAACCCAAAGTCTGTACATATAATAAAAATACAATTAAAGCTTTTTTTTTAAAAAAATGCATTAATTAAATGTATATTAACTATTTAGAAATATTTGCAATTCTCAAGATTTTATGACAAGGCATTAGATAAGCGTCATCTATTTTAAAATTAAAGTTAAATTTGTTCTTGTTTCGATGAGCGGTCCATTCGGTAGATGCAATCAACATTTAATTGAAGTCTAAGCTTCCTAGATCCCTTATGCCCTTTTATAGCTAAGTTGTAATATAAATCGTTACTGGCAATAACGAGAGCAACATCATTTGAACCATTTAAGGTATATAATTATATACACTTTACGATATTTAAAATAATATATAATAATGGGTGTTTGATTGAGGACGGGAATTTTTCTACAAATATAAAAATAAATAAGTTGGAGTGTATCGACTCGACTATCTCGCTATTTGAATTGGATTAAATAACACATATTATATTTAAATTAATTAAATTATAAATTAAAATTAATAAATAATATTTATTAAACCACCGCGTTTTTGGCTCTTTGTTGATGGCACCACGTCACGTGCTGGCGCGTTATTTGCAGTGTTAAAGAATTAATTCCGGTACTTTCAGCGATTCAATCAAGCTGAAATTCTATATATAGCAGTTTTATACAATTTTTAATCATGTGAAAAACTATCAAATATATATCTTTATTTTTAAGGTCACTTTAGAGGAAAATAAGTTGACCTGTGGCCAGGTCTGAACCGACCGACAGTTTGAAATAAATTAATTTCCAGCTACAGAAACAATTTCAAATAATTTTAATATATCTATTAATGTAATAAAAAACAGATGTGGATATAACATAAATATTTTTAATTTTATTTTATTTATAATATATATGTAAGACCAGGTTGTGACGTCATGAATGGCTGGATGACGTCATATAATTTTAAATTAAGAAAAAACTAATAAAGATGATTTTTCTCGAGTATAAAACCAATACGAAGTGAATGATTCGTGGTGATATGTAAAAAATCTCCTCATGTGAAATTTGGTGTGAAAATAACCCTTTCCTTCCTATCGTCGATCGCTAATACTACCACTTCCGGTTTCCGGATTTGCACCAAAAGTTGATCAATTCATCCTAGTGATGCATTAAGTAAATATACCAAATTTCATCGAAATCCGTTCAGCCGCTCAGGCTGTACACATCTATACGGACGGACAGACGGACGGACAGACATCATGCTAAAAATACTTTTTTCTGTTTAGAAAATGCATGATTCGTGGAGATATGTAAAAATCTCCACATGTGAAATTTGGTGTGAAAACAATACCTCCCTTACTATCGTCGGTCGGTAAAAAATCAAAACGTGGTAGGTAATGACCCTCTTCTTTCTCAAAAGTTGATAAAAAACTACATATTTTGAATAATGCCCGTGAACCAAATTTCATTATTCTAGCTCAAACCGTTTTTGCGTAATCTTGTCTACATACACACATTCACACACACACACATACATTTTTCTCAACCTTAGTGAAAATGACTCAGGGACCTTCAAAAGGTATAAAAACATCAAAATATCGACATCGAAAATTTTCGTGATCTCTGGTGAGATAGTAAAAAAAACTTTTTAAGATATTTTTAGGTATTTAATAAATAAATAAAATATTAAAAATAAATTTATATTATAATTATATTTATATATATATATTTTTAATGGAAACATATAATTGAATAAAATGATAGGTGTGTGTATTAGATTATATTGAGAATTGAATATGACCCTCCATCTTTAATACTAATTGCTGTATGGATTATTTGAAAGAACCCTACCCACCCTGTACTACAGCTTTCTCATTTAAGTTAAGCAAGTCTCAACTTATGCTAGATTATGTAGCCACCGTCTCGGGTGACAATCTTTGCCACCCCTTTCTGGGAAGCCTTTTGAATATCCCATCTCAGTATTCTCAATCATACGACCACATGTCAGAGGAAGTGAAGCATGCATTGTAGAATACTCGATTATCCCTCTCACCCTTCACTAGCTAGTAAATACTATATCTTAACAAATCCGCAAATATGTTTCAGGGAGATTAATGTAATATGGATTTGTTAAACACGCAATGAATAAATACATAGAATGAATAAAAGAAACGATACAAACATCCTATTTACAATCACAAATATAAATATTTAATAATATTAAATATATAGTTAAAATTTTCTTAATATCAGAAAAAAAAAAAATATATATATATGTAAAATAATAACAACAGAATTTATTATATCCAAAAAGGAATAATTAATTTTCAAGTTTATTTCTTTTAAATTATTTTACAAGTTTATAAATAAAATATATACAAATGGATAAATAATAAAAATGAGTAAATTAAATGTCGATAACACATATAAATAGATAAATAATAAATGAGTAATTAGATGTCCGCTAGAGGGTGATATAAGTAGGTAGAGGTAACTATAAATATTTTACATCTTACCCCCTTAGGCTTTTTCTTCAGAAGAAAAAGGTGTCAATTTACTGCAGTGGAAACAGTTTGATAATTTTTTTTTTTTTTTCCACAGTCAACCTCGTATATGGATGAGGAAATTCTTTTTGTTATTTTGAATGGGCCCATCCTTACTTTATCCGTTTTCCTACGGTTTATTTTATTCCCATTCTCGATGTATACCATCTCGCCTATTTTAAATTCTTTTTTTTTTCTATTTTTATCTATCCTTTCTTTATTAGTATGGAAACTTTTTTCGGAATTTTGAAAAGCTTCTTTCCTGGCCTGTTCCAGATTATCTTCCCCAAAAGTGATAGGAGAAATTGTTGATTTTATACCCAAAAGTAAATATTCAGGTTCAAATTTTGTTGAACTATGAATTGTCTTGTTGTATTCCTTTGTACAATCTTCTGCGATTTTAGACCACGCTCTATTATCACCACTATTTATTTTGCATCTTATTCTATTAACAAGAGTTTGGTTTAGTCTCTCATTTAGGCCATTAGATTGGGGACAATCTATTGATGTAAATACAAGTTGTATATTTTTTTTATTTAAATAGTTTTTAAATTCTTGAGAATTAAATCCAGAGTATTGGTCTGTCAAAATCATTTTAGTTTCCTTTCCTTTTGTAACTGGATCTATTAATTTGATAAATTCTTTAGCGTCTTGACCTGTCGAAGTGGAGATCCAAGCGTATCTGCTAAAGTGATCCACTAAAATGTGCATAAATCTTTTCGGTGATCTGTTCCCGGCTAATCCTCCTACCGTATCAATGGACATAATTTCATAGGGTTTACTTGGAGGCCCTAATTTCGACATTAATCCAATTGTTCTTCCTTTACGAGTTTTGTTTTCTTTACAAATCTTGCAATTTTCACAAAATGAATTAATTAGTCGATCCATATTTTTAAAATAATAATAGGGTCTTATTTTCCTTTTTAATTGAGCATTTCCTATATGACCATAATATTCATGAACGAGCTTTATTAATTTTATACCAAAGTCAATTGAAATATATATCCTTGCTCTGTTATTTAGATTTTTAAAAAAAATATTATTTCGTTTTTCTGTTTTTTTATCATTTTCTATTTCTTTAAAATTTTCTTTTTGATCTTCAATTATTTTTTTTATTTCTATTAAATTTACTACTTTAATTTCGTCTTCATTTTCAAAGTATTCTAATATTGGTTGTCTTGATAAAAGGTCTGCCAAAATATTGTCTTTCCCTTTTTTATAAATGATTTTAAAATTAAATTGAGATAGATAATTGACTAAATCTCCCAATATTTCATCTGTTCTGCTCTTTGTTCTTAAATTTTCTAAGGGTTTATGGTCCGTACAAACTCTAAATTCTCGGCCCATGACATAAAATTGCCAATATTTTATTGCTTCTTTAATTGCTTTACACTCCAGGTGAATAATATCCATTTTCTTTTCTTTTTCTGATAATTTCCTAGAAAAATAAGCAACTGGATGCAACATACCATTAATTTGTGGTTGTTTCAATACTGCACCAATTCCTTTTAAACTAGCATCTGTTTCAATTATTATTTCTTTGTCTGTATCATATATTGCTAAAATGGGTGAGGAACATAAATATTCTTTAATTAAATTAAAACTTTCATCACATTCTTTTGTCCATTCAAATTTTACATTTTTTTTTAATAATCGATGAAGTGGTTCAAATTTTTCTGTACTGTTTTCAATATATTTTAAAAAAAAATTTATTGATCCTAAAATACTCCTTACACCAGATTTATCTCTTGGTTTGTTTAGTTTTCTAATAGCAGCCAAATTTTCAATTGCTGGTGATATTTTATTTTCTTGTATGAAATGTCCAAGATATTTCACTGAATTAGAAGCAAATTTACATTTTTCATATTTTAGTTTGAAACCCACTTCGTCTAGTATTTCAAAAGTTTTTTTTATATGTTTCATATGTTCCTCCCATGTTTTAGAAAATATTAAGATATCATCGATATAATTTATAGAGAATTCGTCTAAACCATTCCTTCTTAAAATATTAGATAATGTCCTTTGAAAAATCGCTGGAGCATTTTTAAGACCATATGGTAATACTTTAAACCTAAATTTCCCAAATTTTGTAATAAATGCGGTTTTCTCTCGATCATTTTCTCTTAAAGGAATGTTCCAAAAAGCCGAATTTATATCAATTATCGAAAAATATTTACAATTAGGTATCTTTTCAATAACATCATTTATAGTTGGAAATGGAAAACATTCTGGTATTATCAATTTATTTAATCTTCGGTAATCAATACAAAGTCTTGTCCTCCGACCATCCTCTTTTTTGAATGCAAGTGTAACTGGTGATGAAAAACCTCCATCTGATTCCTCAATTAACTTTGCCTCTAATAATTTTTTTATCTGATTTTGTATTTCTCTCTCGTCTATTATATTGCATTTATAAGGTCGTGAATTAATATATTCCTCTTTAATTAATTTAATCTCACCTTCTTTACATTTTACTTTTCCAACATCAAATTTATTTTTAGCAAATATATTTTTGAAATTTTCTATTATCGTTTTTAATTCTATAATTTTATTCTTATCTTCTATATAATCCAATTCATTCATATTTATTTGAAAATCGTTAACATTATTTTTTATATTTGTTGGTTTTATTTTTATAATATTCTCATCATCTATTTTCTGAAAAATTTTTAAATTTTCATTTTGTATGAGTCTGAATTTCTTTATTGCGTCGAGTCCCAACAGTAAATCATAAGAAAATTTGTTATTTTTAATTACATAAGTATTTAGATTCTCCGTAATCTCTCCGATTTTCAAACTAATATTTGCCCGGCCTTGACAGAAATTTTTACCACTAAGTGTTCTAAATATAGATTTGTTTTTTTCTAATTTTAACTTTAAAATATTTAAAAGTTTTTTATTTAGTAAGCTTACATTCGACCCACTATCATAAATAGCTTTTATATTATACTTATTGTCTATTAATACATTTATTTTTATAAGTGGATTAAATTCTTCCGGGCTTTTTAGTTTAAAGAATCATAGTTTTCATTTATTTTAAAATTTTCTTTTTCATTTAAATTACTTTCTTGTTTTATCTTTAGATTTTTATTTCTACATATATTTTCAGAGTGATAACGGTTTGGCCAACCAAAAGATTCGCAAATTGAGCACGAAAATTTTTTTTTTTTTTGTATCACTTGTATTATTTTTATCTATATTTTCGTTTTTATTAAAATTTTTATTATAATTCGTTTTAATTTTATTAAATTCATTTGATAAATATTCAATTTTCTTTAATTCGGAAAACAATGTTTCAATTGTTTTTATTTTTTCATAATCTAGTCTATTTTGAAATTTTTCAGGGAGTCCCATCACTATCATATGAATCCTAGACTGTATTGTTCCACCATTCTCTATTTCAATACATAGTTTTTCTTTTGTAATTGCATAATCGATGATGGACCCTCCTAAATATTTAAAATCAAAAGCTTTTTTTATTTTTATCCAACTTATATCTCTAAATGTATTTTGAAAAGATTCTTTCCAAAGATTCCATTTATTTAATCCAAATTTTGTTAAATTTGTATCATACCAGTCTTTTGATATGCCTAGTATATAAAATCGAAGCGTTTCAATAATATTAGTCTCATTCACTATATTATTTCTAAAACATTCATTTTCAAATTTTTGAATCCAAATTATTGGATCTTGATTTTTATTAAATTTTTCTAAATTTAATTTTTTTTCAATATCATAAAAATTAAAATGAGTTGCACTTAGCTGTAGTTGTAATTTTTCAATTTCCATTTGCAAATTTTTCTTTTCTTCTTGATCGAAGTTGATTTCATTAGAAATTTCTTCTAACGGAATTTTATTAAAAGAAATATTCTCACCTTCATCAAAATAAATTTTTTTAAGTTCTTCATTTAATTTTATACCAATTTTACGATATCCTTGAATGGGTTTTATAGCCAGCATTGAACTCTTAATTATAGAGTTTGAAAGTAATATGGGATGATTTTGAACTTTCCTTGATTCTTCTGGCAACCTATACCATAGTTCTTTGTCTTCGGATAACCCAGAAATTTCATATTCATTTTCTTCCTTTTTCACAATATGTACATAAAAAAATTTTTTTTCCATTTTAAAATTGAAAATTAATTTGTAAAATAATAACAACAGAATTTATTATATCCAAAAAGGAATAATTAATTTTCAAGTTTATTTCTTTTAAATTATTTTACAAGTTTATAAATAAAATATATACAAATGGATAAATAATAAAAATGAGTAAATTAAATGTCGATAACACATATAAATAGATAAATAATAAATGAGTAATTAGATGTCCGCTAGAGGGTGATATAAGTAGGTAGAGGTAACTATAAATATTTTACATATATATAAGTCTTTGTTGGACAAATAGCTTCAACTATTATTTCATTTCAATTTGACTAGGAACATAGCTCAGAAAATGTCGGACATTGATTGAACCGATGACAGATGAACAAGACACACGATCAGTGTATTCGTCTGCCTCATTTGCGGTCTTAGTAAAAGTAGGAAACCTGAAAAAAATTGGGAGAGAAGAAACAGAAAAAATACTCAAATATTAAATATTTTCAAAAAATCTTTTAATCAATTTATTAAGGTAACCAATAATTTTGTAATAATACTGTAAAAATTAAAGCGATTTGCCCAACAAAGATTTTGCCAAATTGCTTTCAGGAAAATTGTTGGTACTCTTAATGAAACCTAGTTTTAATCTCAGCCTGAATTTATATGGTATACATATAAATATATGGGACTATTTATTCTTTTTGCAGATTATTAAACCTGTTATCATCTATATATCTATCTCGGTGGCTCTAAAAACTCGAACTTCTTGGCTGCAGCAACCACATTTCTCCAAGTGTCCCTATCCTGAGCTATAACCATCCAACTCCTACCCTCTCCAATCTCTATATCACCTCCCTTCCTATATTGTCCATCAACCGCGTTCTTGGTCTTCCATGCCGATGCTTCCCAATCAGTCTCCCCACCAATATATTTTTCTCCCTTTCTAGCCACGTGACCCATCGCAGTCTTCTCGATTTTATAACCTTAACTATGTATGGAGATGCATAGCGGTCATGCAATTTCTTAAACCTTTTATAAATGATATATATCTAATAAATAATCTAATTTCTTAGTAGTATATCAATAAATAAATGACTATTTATTTAATAATAATAATAATATATTAATATAATTTTTCAGTTATATTTAATATCGATTTAATAATATATATTATATATAGGTATATTCGAAATAATCTCCTATCAGACTAACATAACTAAATAGAATTATTTTTCCGATTTATAAATGTTATCAATCACTTGTAGATATAAAAAAAAATTTCCGCAAATATCAAATTGTATACTCTTAAATATAAAATTAACATTCACAAAGGAATAATATTTTTATTTTTATTTAGATTATAATTTGATTTATATATATATATATATATATATACATGATCATCTAAAAATTTGTTTCTTATTTCTATTTTTTTTTTTTCTATTTTTTATACGCTCAATTTTTCATATTTCTATCGTTTTTTACTCTCCATTTACTAGGGATATTCCCCCTCTGTTCAGTTCAAACGAAACTCCCGCCTGATTTATCCCTTTTTCCATTTTGTGAAACATTTATCTTTTCCTTTCATAATTGCTTTTTTTATCAAAATATTCATAGATATTTTGATAGTACTAGGGTGGTATTCAAATAAAATTCTATATTCTTAACATAGAGCATATCTATTGAGAGAAATTCTATTTTTGCATGGGATACCCATTAATTAAAACATCGTATTTAAATGTTAAGATATGGTTAAATAAAAAGACAAATTCAATATATGAATGAGATTTTAATTATTATAAATTTTCATTTTTTTAATAATAACTTTTCTTAACGATTGATTGATTATCTTTTTCCTAATTTTTATTTTCTTATTTTAGATAACATAAATTAGTGTACTACCTTTTTGGACCAAACGACCACTTCATAAGGCCGGCTTCATAATTCGCCCCCCTATAAATTTTAACAGATAAAAATTGCATGGTAATCCCTAATATAAGGTACACTTGGTGATACTTAGAGTCATATTAAAAAATCGAATTTCAGAATCTCTGATCGCAAAATCATCTTACCTTTTTGTTTTTTTTAGAAACATATTGAAAAAAGCGGAAATGTCTGATCGCAAAATCATCTTACCTTTTTTTGTAGAGTTGAAAATGATTTCGCCCCCCAAAAATAAATAAAAAGCGTATATTCAAATAATCGCCCCCTTTAAGATGTCGATCGTTCCCCTGGGGGCGATATCGCCCAGGTTAAGAATCACTAACATAAATAAAATAATGAGAGGTTTGTTTCAAATTTTTAACACAATAAAACTATCTAAAATACATTTTATTTATTAAGTAAATCTAAAAAAAAATAATATTGTTTATATGTTTTATTAAACACTGAAATATCAGTTAATATATTTTCATAGATCAAAGATATTATTAAAATGTTATAATTTTGAAATCTCTCTACCCTTTATTATTTAATTGTTATAACTGTAATATATTATAATCATAATAATATCCATTATATTAATGTAATTACAATACAACGGATATAACTTAATATATTATTATCCATTTTTGTTTAAAAATTTAAAAAAAAATGGAATTAAAATTATAAATGCACAATATATTTATTTATGTATTATTAAAAACAAAAACATTTATTTGATAATAATTTACATTTTTTAATGTGAATTTTGAATGTGATAAATATTCACTCAGCACATTGTAGATTTCAATTAAAAATACAAACGGGAAATGTTTTTTAATCATAAAGAGAATTAAATTATTTTTTTAAACTAAACTTTATTTGTATTCCATTTGAAGGAAAAAATAGATTGATAATTTTTTTACAATACATTTAGCCAATGTTAAATAGATTAGTTTATTGGGCTATTGGTTAAAATTCTTTTCGAAGATAATATAAATTTTATTTTCAATTATTTGTATACAGAGATTGATAAATAAATAATATTTTTATATTTTATAGAAGGATATGATAATACTTTTGACAACGAATAGGAAATTTGATATCACTACTTTTTTATTTATTCATTATATTTCCTATTACAATTATGAGTGTGTGCAGTAATATATATGTCTTCTTCTATTAATTTTTGAATTTTAATTTATTATTTATTATTTTATTATTTGGACATTGAGGTACCTCAGCTACTAAGACCATTTGTGCCTTAAAGAAATCATCCATCGGAAAAGATAAATTTCATTTATCTCTAAGCAATCCCTACAGGGGGAATTTCGCCGGGGCACAGCCAGGCATACAGTAGTTTACTGACTCCTGACCGATTCCATTGTGTCAGACTCCACGCTCCCCGGGTAGATCACTTGGAAAGAATGATTTTTCCTTTTAGACCAAAAACAATCTATTCAATAATCACCCAATCAATAAATACAATATACAATAAATAAGTAATAAATAAATAAATATTTAAATAAATAATAAAAAAAAATATCACCGTTCTAAAGGGGACTGTAAAGGGGTCCCCACTGAACATAACTAGAATATAATAATAAAAACAACAATAAACTATGCAGGAAATAATAACAACGAAAAGGACAGTTTAATAAATAAATAAATAAATATTAAGTAAAAGATACTATATTTTGTATAACAATCTAATACTATATGCAGAAACTTAAACAAATTCTCGAAATTTTCAATCTTTCCCAATAGATCTCTGATATTCAAATTATCAATTTTACATGACCTTCTTGCTGATGCGTCGAATTTATTTATACTTTTTTCAATGAGATAGTTTATTATTTTTTTGTTTCGCCTGGGCCATTTCTAATTATTAATTTATTAATTTTAAGTGCAAATATTTTTCTGCACCTATCAATAAGATACTTAAAATTGAATTTACAGTCTCCAAATATAAATATATATATATTTATTTAATTCGTTTAATCACAAATTGCAATGCTAAACGAAATAAAATTGGTGATAAGGCTTCTAATTGTTTTAAACTATTTCTTATTATATTATATAGTATGAAATATTTAGTAAGAAGTGTGTGATATTGTTAATAACAATAATATAATGATTATACTCATAACTCATAATACACTTTTTTAGTAGATAGTATTGTATATTCTAAATTGTTTATGTATTAAATTTATTATTATAAATAATTAAATAGAATATATTTCCATAATTTAATAAGCATGACTAACTGTAAGTTAAGTATGAATACAAATGTAAATAAAAGAATAAAATATGAAATTTTTGAAATAATTAGATTTATTTTAGTATTTTTTTTTAAGTATTTTTTCCAATTGACAGTAAAATAAAGGATTCGATTCTACTCCCGCTCGTCCTACTAATAAATTAGTTTAATCAATTGAAAATATTTTAAATTTGATTTAAATGAACGAAATTCTATTGGATGGATTAGACCATTTGAAATCAGTTAATAAAATTTTAAAAAGAAATAAAATAAAAATTAAAACAGACAAGATAAAATAGTTGAAAGAGATATGTTTTAAAAATAAGTCCAATAGAAATCAAGCATTTTTTATATACCTAGAGAAGGTATTTATATATCTTAATTATTAATGAATATAGATTTGAAAACTTGCTTAAATTGAAAAATTGATCAATGAAAAATTAATTTACTAGTATAGGGATAAATAAAAATTATGCAGGTCAATCAATAATGAATATATATATGTATACATATTTGTATTTTCATATCACTATTTATACGTTTATAGACTTAAAATAAATTTCAATATAAAAAAGTCCTTGATTTGGAAATGTTTTTAGAAATTAATTATCGAATTTTAATTAATTTCCTATTTTTATATATGATAAATTTTCATTAATTATATGATAAATAAAATTTGACAAAAGTTATACTTAATTAATAATCGGAGCCAAATTTATGAAGTGAGGATTAATAAATGTTTGTTGCTGCAGGTTGAAATTTTTTTTTTTTTATTATTAATTAAATTCATTGAAAAGTAATGAAGTGGCAAAACATTAGTTAACATTATTAAAAATATATTTGTACATAAATATATTGATTATTTCTCTTATAAATAAAATTTGATATTTTTATAATCACCATATATATAATTATAAATATAAAAAAAAAAATAAAATATAAATAATTTAAATTTAAAATGATTTTCAAATATTTGGCAAAAAAATAACCTTTTAAATATTGTTTACAAGGTTTTAATAAAATTCCCTTTAAAATATTATATAAAGTTATTCAAACATTTTAAAAGCAAAAGGTCACTAATTAAGTGTCATGTCAAATGTCACTTCTAGATTATAAATTACATTGTCCGTTTTTAAAATAGAGATTATTATTTTCATTCAAGGATTTCACTCATATTTTTCATTTTTTTGCATGCATGCATGATACGATAGAAAAAAACACTGTAGTCAGTAGTAAATATTTTCTTTTAAAATAATATATGATTTTCTAAACTAATTTTATATTGAGATACGTCAGGTGGAGTTCAACATTAAAAAAATTGGGGAAATAAATTATTTTCAGTCTAAAATATTAATTACTTTAGTGATATATTTTATTTTTAAAACTATTAGTAAATACCTAAGTAACATGGATTGACAAGCGGTTGATTAAGTTTGCCCAGACACTAAAATAAAAAATTCTTAAAATATCTAAATTTTTCTTTTATGATTAAAATTCATGTTAAGTGTCAAATATATATGCCTTTCTAATGTTTTAAGGCAATTTTTTTAAATTTCTTAAGTTTTTCCTTTTCTTTTTGTGATCTTTAATACAAGATATCTATGGTTGTATGTAGTTTTTTGTAGTTATAAATAAAATTTTACCGACCGACGATAGAAAGTGAGGTATTGTTTTTGCTTGATTTATCATAAGGAAGTCTAGATATATGACAATAGTTTGGTTTTTTATATGGGTAGATATTAGTTTTTTGAGAAACATATATATATGTTCTGTTGGTGAACTTTTTCTTCTGCTGATTGCTGAATAACAGCTGCAATTTACCATTCTTATCAATTTGTTCTTCTGTCAAAAATGGTGTTTATATAATAATATAAAGTGATTCAGATTTTCTATACATAATCCTAGATTTATTTTTATTTGAAAGAGTTGTAAAAGATTTGTTAAATAAAATGTTTTCAAAAATTGTTAGACACTTAAATCTCTTTAGATCCAGTAGAAAAATTGATTTTTATTTATTTTTTTATTATCATTATCATAATTAATAAATATGATTTTGATAAAAAATTAATTTAATTAAATTCCAATAAATAAACATTATTTTAGTGAATTTTAAAATTGATTCCCCATATCCCCCCTGAGGGAAGTAAATGTGCAGAAGTGTTAACCTATTAATAGCAAGTTAGTTAAGTATAAAATTCTTTCTAAAGTAACAGTTTTATAAAAATTAGAAATAATAAACATCATTTTATAGAAAGAAAAAGGCACAAAAAATATTAAGTATTGAATAACTTAATCATATCTGAGTTAAGGACGTTTGGAAGGATATGGTTGAGGCGGCCAAGAACTTTGAAGTTCCGTACAGTCACAACTTCAAATAAATTGATATAAAATTTGCTTTATGCTCATTTACATAATTATTAGAAGATTTTTTCTTCTTTGATTCTGAAAATGGTGTACTTAAAATGCGCATAAAGAAAATATATTTGTAATTTGAAACTTCATCGAGTGTTTCATTTACAATTTTATAAGTTTTATATTTTTTAAGTTAAATATTAATAAACAAAATTTGCCCCGACAATTAAATCTATTAATTCAAATATCTAACATTCATGCCAGAATGTTCTTCCCCTTCCAACTTCTTTAAAATTAAAGAAATAACCATGAATAATAAAAATAATTTATTAACTCTATATATATAATTAAAAATGACATAATTATCATGTTCAAAGATAATATTTTATTTAAGTATATATGTATATATATATTTGTCTAATTAGAAGAAATTATGGTAAATCCATTGTGAAATCACTGGACTGTCATTGGATGATATTTAGTAGTTAACCGAGCTTATTATTTCTAGTGAGATCGTAATAAATATGAGAGGGTTGTAGGCGGCGAGACCCTCCGTCGCCGCCACGCGCGTCGTTTCAACCCCCTCGCGTCAACGGAAAAGCGAGGGCGAGTGCAGACCAACGAACGCCGGAGAGATGCGGTTGTCATGGTAACTCTACTGCCGGGGTAAATCCGTGGTGAATGCATTGTACAAGTAGACGCGTGCCAAAAATGTCGACACTATCATAGGAAGGCAACATCTCAAGTGGCTGGGTGAGATCCGCTGGCCGGGGCAACAACGACCCATCAGCGAAACCATAAGAGGTACCACAATAAAAGGAAAACGTGATTCAAAAAAAAATATGACCAAAAAGAAAAATTATAAATGATTCTTTAATTCTTTCACTTATATTTTCATTTGAAAATTGATGAATATACAATTGTATAATCAAAATGAGATTAGGTGAAAATTCAAGAGCGGGTTTCCTAGAATTTTAATCTGATAAAGTAATTAATTCTTAAATGTTATAATTTATAAAAAAAAATCCATTAAATTTTTTTACACATTCCAGAAAAATATATTTAAAACTAAATTGAATATATTTTTTTTTTATTTCTTTAAGTTTTAATTTCAGAATCTAAGCCCTATAACAATCATTTAAATAATTTAGAATATTATTTTTGAATATATATTCATTTATAATTTATTTTAAAAATTTCTATTTGCTGCTAATTATTTGTTAATTTATTTATTTGTAAATTATATCTTATTAAGATTCACCTTTAGCATAGTATTTATTTACCTATAGTCTTTCAATAAGAAAATTTGCCTATTACTATGACTTTACTACTCCACTCTCCCCTCTAGATAATATATTGATACTCTCATATAAATATATATATATATATATGTTATGAAAAGTTATTTTCAGGTTATTGTCACATTTTATTGTAAATTTTGAGTCTCAACGTTTCGAGGCCTATTTTGACCCAATATTCAAGAGAGTTTGTCATGGTAACCAATCCAAAATTTCTATATTGACTCTTGGTCACACAGAATCTCAAAAATTCCCATTTAAAAACTCTTTTGAAAATGGCGCCAAAAAGAGCGCCAAAACGTCAAGACTCATATAAACGTGAAAAACATAAATAACTACTCATAATTATAAAAACTTTCACGGAAATTTAAAAGAACATATGTATAAAATATTTACTGTAAAAAAATTTAAATTTCTATTGAATTTTAATGAATAATG
This sequence comes from Labia minor, assembly GCA_963082975.1. Taxonomy (NCBI): domain Eukaryota; kingdom Metazoa; phylum Arthropoda; class Insecta; order Dermaptera; family Spongiphoridae; genus Labia; species Labia minor. The sequence goes on from OY720345.1 coordinate 35,494,933, forward strand.
ACAATATTTATTATCTTATATATAAAATTCTCGTGTCACAAAACTTTGAAATGGTACTCCTCCGAAACGGCTGGACCGATTCTTATGAAATTTTTTATGCATATTCAGTAGGTCTCAGGGCATGTCAGACTTCTTTTATTAAACCGCTAATTGGTAAGGTGTGTCAAGTGGGTGCTAATTAACTAAAAATAGTTTAGTTACCATACTAGATCATAGAGGCGCTGGTGGCGAAAATTTGACATCTTATATATATCCTGATAGGAGACTTGCAAACAATACTGGTTCGTGGGTAAACCAGCTAGCGCGTCATCTTATGACTTTGCCCCCTCAGTTCAAAACTCGCAAATGCACTTTTTTTTTAAGTATTATATATTTTTTTTGCAAATTTATTAATTTTTATTATTTTAATATTTTATTAAATTATTTTATTTTATTAAATTAAATTTTATTAATAAATTGTATTTTATTAAATTAATAATTATGTCAATTAATTTTTTCTGCATAAATAAACATATTTAAAACACTATAAATAAAATTTGAATTTTCATTCATTCATTCATTTAAAATGATATTAAAATATTCATTTAAAATGATAATTTAAGAATATCTTATTCAACTTAAATTGTTGAATATATCTGATCAAAATATTTTTTTGATTTGTTCCTTTAAAATATAATAAATAATTAAATTAATCCATACTAAGGCCTCCTTGGGAAAACCCATCTCCAGCGTCGACTATCTATATATATATATATATAAGATGACATGTGGCCAGGTCCGAACCGACCGACGGTTTGAAGTAAATTAATTTCCAGTTACAGAAACAATTTCAAATAATTTTAATATATCTATTAATGTAATAAAAAACAGATATGGATAGAACATAAATATTTTTAATTTTATTTTATTTATAATATATAGCTGAAGTAGCCGGCGTTACCCGGCGTTACCCGAGGCTGTGACGTCATTAAGAAAAACATAATGAAGATGATTTTTCCCGAGGATAAAACCAATACATTCGTGGTGATATGTAAAAAAATCTCCTCATGTGAAATTTGGTGTGAAAATAACCCTTCGCTTCCTATCGTCGATCGCTAATACTACCACTTCCAGTTTCCGGATTTGTACCAAAAGTTGATCAATTCATCCCACTGATGAATTAAGTAAATATACCAAATTTCATCAAAATCGGTTGAGCCGTTCAGGCTGTACACATCTATACGGACGGACGGACAGACATCATGCTAAAAATACTTTTTTCTGTTAAGAAAATGCATGATTCGTGGAGATATGTAAAAATCTCCACATGTGAAATTTTTTGTCTGCATATTGCTCAGAAAATTGTCTAATAAATATACTTACTTTTTTAAACTAAAAACTAAATAAGTTGACCTGTGGCCAGGTCCGAACCGACCGACGGTTTGAAATAAATTAATTTCCAGCTACAGAAACAATTTCAAATAATTTTCATATATCTATTAATGTAATAAAAAACAGATATGGATACATAAATAATAAATATAAACATTTTTAATTTTATTTTATTTATAATATATATGCAAGACCAGGCTGTGACGTCATGAATGACTGGATGACGTCATATAATTTTAAATCAAGAAAAAACTAATAAATATGATTTTTCTCGAGGATAAAACCAATACAAAATGCATGATTCGTGGTGATATATAAAAAAATCTCCTTTGGTGTGAAAATAACCCTTTCCTTCCTATCGTCGATCGCTAATACTACCACTTCCGGTTTCCGGATATACACCAAAAGTTGATCAATTCATCCCACTGATGCATTAAGTAAATATACCAAATTTCATCAAAATCGGTTGAGCCGTTCAGGCTGTACACATCTATACGGACGGACAGACATCATGCTAAAAATACTTTTTTCTGTTTAGAAAATGCATGATTCGTGGAGATATGTAAAAATCTCCACATGTGAAATTTGGTGTGAAAACAACCCTTCCCTTCCTATCGTCGATCGCTAATACTACCACTTCCGGTTTCCGGATATACACCAAAAGTTGATCAATTCATCCCACTGATGCATTAAGTAAATATACCAAATTTCATCAAAATCGGTTGAGCCGTTCAGGCTGTACACATCTATACGGACGGACAGACGGACGGACAGACATCATGCTAAAAATACTTTTTTCTGTTTAGAAAATGCATGATTCGTGGAGATATGTAAAAATCTCCACATGTGAAATTTGGTGTGAAAACAATACCTCCCTTATAGGGCTTACAATACCGAACTAAAATCTGAATACCGGTATTTGGTATTTGAAATTTGAAATACCGGGATACCGGTATTATTAATAATAAATTTACTAGCTATATTTCATCTTACCTCAGTTGTTATATTGACTTTTTAACAAATAATATATGAAATCCAATAAATATTGTTCTGAAATGAGTAGATATTATTTATTTTATTACATAGAGAGTAGGAGTAGATAGATACAAAAAAACGAGCAAGTAAAATAAAGTAAATATTAAATTCTATGTTACATTTTACATATAATAGGCTCATATGGTATTATATAATTAAAGAATTAAATATAATTAAAGAAGTAAAAAATATAAAAATATAAATTGAAAGTATTTAATATTAATAACTTGCGTTTTGTTTATTAAAGTTTGCTCTTAAAAAACACAACGAATCAAGCGTTTCATCATCAAGCGAGGACCGAATTTTCGTACAAAAATAACCAGCGGCCGAAAGCGCTTTCTGATTCTACACTTGTGGGCACTATTGTCATTAAAAAATCATACACATTTTGTAAATTCGTAATACCAAAATACCGGTATTTTTATATAAATACCGGTTTTTAATACCGGACAAAAATCGTCCGGGATCCCGGTATTCGGGATCCCGAGATCCCGGTATTGTAAGCCCTACTCCCTTACTATCGTCGGTCGGTAAAAAAACGAAGAGCGATTTTTGTCAAAAGTAAGGTTATCTATTTCATAAAGGAAATGACTAAAATTAGTCGAAATTTGTAAATTTGTAAATTTAAAATCATAAAAATTTTCTTTGTTTGTATTATTTTATAATTTTTTTTATATAAATTGTAACATTTTATGAACACTTGCCCTACTTTTAAATGATACCCACCCAATTCATTCGGATTTATATAAAAATCAATAGGATTTTAAGGCTTCTTATAAACTAAACGATATTGAATTGATTTTCTTAGGTGAATTCTTAGCTAAAACCATAATACTAAAATGTTTTATTTCTGATAATTGCTTTAAAAAAACTCTTGGAAATTCAGAGTTTGAATAAAAGACAAATAATAATATTAATAATCGAAAACAGCGCAAGAAGTGGATTTTAAAATGAGTTGTTTTATTTCCATTATACATATGTATAGCAGCAATGTGCAAGGAGAGGTTTATTTTAGCAAATGCTCTCTATGAAAGCATCACTTGTCAGCTGTTAATGTATTCGAAAACACGTCTCCAAACGCGAGAACAGGACAAATCGCTTCAGGTCTGTGACTGTTTGCACAAGTAATTCACAAGAGAAGAAAAATAAAAAAATATCAATAAAAATGCAATATCTATAGATTTATAAATATAACTAGCTGCTCCGAGCGCCTTCGGCGCTCTTCACACCTAGACGGGGGCTCCGCCCCCTGTACCCCCGAGTGATATATAGTATTTGGTTGAAATTCTGTATGTAAAAGGTTTTCATCCATTTTGTTTCAATCAGTATAAGTAGATAAGACATGTATTTGTTTTCTTGTAAAATATATTTTAATTTAATCAGTAAATTAATTATATATTATTATTGTATATGTTATATTTATCTAACTCTGTGTCTCTACAGTTTTCGAAAGTTCTTAGCCGCAGCATCCACATTTCTCTAAGCGTCCCATCCTGAGCTTCAACCAAATCCTACCCTGTCCCATCTCTCCCATGTCCCTTCCTTCATTGTCCACCCACCTTGGTCCTTGGTCTTCCACCGGATGTTTCCCAATCGGTTTCTCCCAATTTCTAGTTTCTCCAATTCCAACCACGTCCCCTTCCCATCCCAGCCTTCTCGATTTTATAACCTTAACTATATCTGGACATTATTTCTCGTTATGCCATCTCCGCCATCCCCCTGCGACCTCATCTTCTTTTGGCCTATAAATGCTGCAAACAATATTAATCTCACAAATACTCTAAATCTACTCTCGTCTCCCAGAGTCATCGATAGGGTGACCAAACGTCCCGTCTTTAGGTGTTCTGTCCCAAAAATGTCTTCGGGACACCCTACTGTTTTTTCAATATTTAGGACATTTCGTAATTTTTTTTCAAAATTTTTTCAATTTAGTTCTAAAAAAAAAGGTATACTGTTTGTTCCGGTTTGGTGTTTTCGAAATATGGTCACCCTAGTCATCGATCAATATAAAAAATAATTGTTTTATATATTTTAATTTTGATCCTCTTTGATGAGATAAGCCCCTTTACTGCATAATAACAGGCGTTACTCAATTACAACGTCGATTTAAATTCTTCTCGAATATTATTATCTTTCGTGATTAGAGATCTTAAGTATTTAAATATTTATACTTTTTCAAATTCTACATTTTGTATGGTAATTGTATGTAAGTCGTATCCGTAGCATAATTCTTGAATTTTTTTGTTTAATTACATTTCGGTTGATTTTTCCCCAATTTCTCTAATCACATGTCTCCTCTTCCAGTCCAATTCATTTACCTATCAATGTTGCATAAAGAATTTAAATTTCTTACTTTGGCTAGAACACTCCATTTGTTAAAATTTTAAATACAGGGAGAGAGAGAGAGGTTCTAATTATATATATATATATATATATATCTGTTTCTATGACAGCAAAAAAGTAAACAAATTACATACATACAAACACTCTCCTTTATATATATTTCTGGAAAATGGAACACCCGCAGCTCAGCTCAGGAGTTACCTAAGATTCTAATTTCTTTTTTATTTTTCATCATTTGAGGTACCCTTCACCTCAGAAAAATTTGGTTACCTTACTCCTTGTAGTTTAGGCTCTGGAGTTTTTTGCGTACAGACGGACACTATCGTATTAAATATATAGATTATATAATTATATAATTTATTTATTTATATTATTTATTTATTTATTTATTTACAAGATTTTATAAATAATTTTCTAATAGTTTTAAATTTGTTTGCTATTTTTATGTGTTATAAAACTTTAATAACCAAATAATCGAGTTTTTAATGATCACCTGTATAATCTCTTAAAGAAAATTTGTTAGTGATGTTTAAATAAATTTTCAAATTTAAACAAATATGGTAATTTTGAAAAATAGAAGCATATAATCAATTCCCGATTTATTCCCGATTAAAATAAGCTGGAGTCTCTCCACTCGACTATCTCGCATTTGAATTGGATTAAATAACATATATTATAATTAAATTATAAAATAAAATCAATAAATAATATTTATTAAACCAGCGCGTGTTTGGCTCTTTGTTGATGGCACTATGTCACGTGCTGGCGCGTGATTTGCAGTGTTAAAAAATTAATTCCGATACTATCAGCGATTCAAACAAGCTGAAATTCTATATATAGGAGTTTTATACAATTTTTAATCATGTGAAAAACTATCAAACATATATCTTTACTTTTACAGTCAGTTTAGAGTAAGAAAAATAGAAATGTTATTGGTAATGGTCCTCTTCCGAATGAGCTACATTTCTTAAAAGTTGATAGAAAACTACGAATTTTGAATAATGATCGTATACCAAATTTCATTATTCTATCTTTTGTGTAATCTTGTCTACATACAAACATACACACAGACACAAACACAGACATTTTTTTCAACCTTAGTGAAAATGACTCAGGGACCTTCAAAACATATAAAAACATCAAAATCTCGACATCGAAAATTTTCGTGATCGCAATACTATCTCTAACGAGAAAGTAAAAGGGGATTTTTCAGAATGGATATTTTTTTTCGATCCTTTTCAAAAATATTTATGAATTTTTACTCACCTGTGTCTTTTATCTTTAATAAATGACAAAGAGTATGAATAATAGGAAAGAATATATAATTAAAAGTACTGAATTTGAACAAGAAATGATCTATATTTTATTTTAATTTCAATCTTGCTAAGATAAATCTTTTTATCGGATGAACAGATCTATTTTCTTGTTCTTTTGTCATCAAGTTTGATGCTTTATCGTGTTTTCTTGTCATGATTCATTTTCTAACAATTTTCTAGAGTGTTTATTTAGTTTCAAGCTAATAAATATTATTATTAAACATTATTCTATCATAAACAACCATTCACTCAGAATGATGGCTATAAATTTAAGATTTTAAGATTTATTGAAAAAAAATTAAATGTGTGATCTTAAAAAAAAAGAAAATAATTTATATAAATATAATACAAATTATTTATTTCAAATCCCTAAATTATATGATGATGAATTTATTATTATAATATTAAATATTATTTTATTAAAACTTTATTCACAGTTAATTGAAGAGTTTTTAGAATTTTTTTAACAAAATTGTCTAAAAATTTTTAAAAACAAAATATTGTTAATATAAAATTTTAATTAAGAATTATTCTGATATGAATTTAAAAAAATAAATCAATAATTTATTTATTTATTAAAGCTTTTGTGGTTAATTTGACAACTATTAAGGGATTTTTTATTTAAAGACCACATTGTTTGTATAAATTATTTAATAAATTATTTCAAATTAAATTAAATTTATTTTAATTTAATAAATAATAATGTGGTCTTTAAATAAAAAATCCCTTAATAAATAATTAATTAAAAACCCTATGAAGTAAAAGAAAACATTTATATGATTAAAAATATCCTTTGAATTAAAAGCAAAATTAACATTCAACTGCAAAAATCGCAATTGCAAAATGTTTGTTTCGAAATAATTTAAAATAGAATAGAAAAAAATATTTATTTATTTCTCTAAGACATTTTTTTTATATAATAGATATAAATAGCATATTTAAATGTAAGTGATTAATTTGGATCTAAATAAAATATTCAAATATAGATTTATTATACTGTAAGTAATTGTAGTTGTAGTTCAATTGGGGATTGTTTGATATACCAACTCAATATATGTATTAGATTATAATGCTTATAGCAAGCAATTCATTGAATGGGTTGGTCTACTCTTGTCTATCCGGAACTGATCGTTTCCGCGTTACCTTGTAATGTTGTCCTGTTTCCTTCTCCATTGACTATCAGGAATAGAGGATCGACTGGTTGGGGGTCGATGGCCGATCCGCAAGGCTAGAAGGTCAATAATCCTGTAGAAAAGAAGTCCCAGAGATAGTATTGCCCAATGTCTGTTGCGATACTGAGATGTTGTATTTTCGGATTGGTTTATTAATATCTATCCGATTGCACCCGAATAGAAATCCTCTTCTCTTCATCGGATATGCTCAAGAGATTATCTCGCTATTTATATATTTATTTTTATTTTCTATTAAACTCTTGATTAAAAATCATTCAAGGAAAAAGAATGAATAAATAAATTTAGTTAGGAAATTAAAATAAAAAATCATAAATTATTTTCGCTTCGGTTAAAGAGGATTTCAAAAGTATAGAAAATATATATTTTTGAAATATATTGATATTGATAATAAATCGACGAACACAATTTTATTATTTATTTACCTTAATCTTTTATTTCTTAAATTATATATAATATATGATATAATAATGTGAGGTCCATAGGATCTAAACGCTCAAATATGCAAGTAATATGGTATGTTCATAAATATAATAATATCCGATCAAACCGATGGATATGGCGCATAATTCTGGTTTTTAATAAATCTAAAACGCTAATATCTCTTATGACATGATTATTGGCGTTAATGATACCTAGGACTATTAGGAATTCATAGGAAAAATTACAACGTTATTTTTAAAATGTGAACTACTAAAATTTACAAAGATAAAAAAGTTAACTTTTCTGCAATATCCCTAACAGGAGTGATGATATTATTTATGGGAAATTACATGTAAAACAAAAATAAAAACTTGCAAGTTGAAATGTTTAAATATTTAATTAGGTAAGTTTTAAGAAATAAAAGAGTCCCTAACTTAAATAATATATTTATTCAAGAGTGGGACTATGAATATTTCCCTCTTCTTACTAAATATTGTTTGTGGGGTTCATTTTTTGACTTTGAAGCAAAGGTAAAAAGCGGGCGATATCCCTCCCAGACCTAATGCGTCATACCACACCTTCGACACAATTTTAGATAAAAACTTAGAAATTGTAAACAAAGACAGAAATATGAATAATTAAGTCTTTATATTACAATTTTAAAGAATGGGCAACAACATTTCTACAAAAATTACACTAGACTTACAAAAATTACAAAAGAATACAAATTACGAGACTTTTAAATAAATATGTTGAAATTTCACTTGAGTTGATCTTCAAAATGGCGGACAAAACAAAACCTCCTTGTTAAACCGTTCGTTTATAACTAAGGTAGACATGCTTCACGCTTCATACGTGGCTACTATCGTTTCTAATCATTTTCTCACACCAAAAGGACCAGTTTTCAAGATATAGAAAACGCCCCATATCCCTAACCCCGTCTTGTTCCTCGATTTTACCTTATTTATTTTATAAATATATATTATTGATTTATGTATTTACTTCAAAAAAATCAAGAATAACAATATAAAATTAAGTAATAAAAAAGAAAAATTAAAGTTATTAGAAAGATTAATTTATAAATATTTATTTAATAAGATGTTTTAATAACAATATAAAATATATTAAACACAAAGGGTGATCATTTGTATATCTTAGAAGAAGAAAACATTTCTTAACGTAATTTTTCCGAATGAAATTCAAATCCTTGGCCAGGTTTTTGTTAGGTAGTAGGAATTTTCTGTGATTTTACATAATGGAATTGATCAAGGTCAACAAAGATAAATGGAAAATTTGTGGTGACCTAAAGGTATTTGATGACTTGCAAATAGGATATTAATTTAAACTAATTGATTATATATGTATTTGAGGTTATTAGGATGCAGAGAGAGTGGCTTCACTAAATACCATACATATTTCTTTCTATCTGGAATAATAATAAAACAATAATATTTAAAAAAGGAATGGCATTCTTGGGGTCATTCACAAGAAAATCTTTAATAATTCACTGATTGATGTTTTACTTTTTCGACTGATATTAAACGTGGTCACGTAAAGAATTTCATTCAAGCGATCAGGGCGGTTTTTATATTACTTAACTTGTTTTTACGTTAAAAAAAGATTGGACTTGATAGTAAAAGGAAATAGAAGAATGACTGCAAATGTACGCAACGTCTTGACTTCCATAGTAAACGAAAATGAACAATCACAGCATTTACAAGATAATCAGTGTATGTATGTCGCTGAAAAATCATTTTCTTCATTCCCGCGAAGACTTTTCAAGTGTCCGCGAAGCCATTTTCAAGTGCCCTCATTCAAATGTTTTTGCGATCAGGCCCATAAACATTTTCTACTTTTTTCAAACTTTTTCAATATGGTTCTAAAAAAAAAAAGTAAAATGTTTTTGCGATCAGGCTCTTAAACATTTCGATGTCTCTAAGTGTCACCAAATGTACCCACTCCTGTTTTATTATTTCAGAAATGTGCCCGACTATTGAAAAAGGTTGCCGACTCCTGATTTAGAAGACTTGACAAATTCAGGTAAATTCGGCTCCGAATTCGCATTACAAAAGCATGTATTTCTGGTAATTAAATCAATTTACAAATGTATCTATTTACCAAAATTACTGACAAAAATTAAACTAGACTAAATATGTCGTAAAATTAAATTGCTAAATTATTTTATTTATAGATATATGATGAATAAAATAAATTTGATTCTATTAGATCATTTTCAATAATTTATATAAAAAATAATAATAAATAGAGAAAAAACAAGAGAAATATTTAACAAAGAAATCAGAACAAATGTTTTTTTTTATTAGTTGTAAAAAAAAAACAATTTAAATGTAGTAGAAAGATACTTTTTGAAAAATATTCAAATGGGAGTAATTTTGAGAACGAGGACATCATCATCATCAGTTATTTCTATAATAAACATTCTCTAACGATATAAATATATATTTATTTAACGTGCTAAATTTATTTAATCACCCGAGAGATCTAAATTTACTTCAATTTTTTTAGGTATAATATTTATTTTGGTTCGTGAAATCTAAATAAATGGAAAGCTAAATATATTCATTAAAGTGAATGTTGCAAAAATAAAAAAATAAAAAATAAAAAAAATCTCAAGGGACAAGAAATTGCAAGTACTAGTAAAATATTTCTTTAAAATATTTACTGGTATAGGAAACGATACTACAGATTAATTAATATTAATAATGTTAATAATTTATTAATAAATACGTATGAATGTGTGTGTGTGTATTAGCTATAATTAAATATAAAATTTGTATATATGTATAATAGAGTATTAAATATATATTATTTTATTTAAAATATGAATATAAAATGAACATAGATTATTATTATTATTATTATTTATATTATTGTGTGTAAATATTTATAATCAGGGACGTTCCGACTCGGGGATGCAGGGGGTGCGAGGCACCGGGGCGGCAAGCCTAGGGGGTCGGCGCGAGCCGCCTTAAAAGTGTTTATTCATTTTGTTTTTTTAATTTTTTTCAATACTTTCGATTTTTTTCAATTTTTTAAAAAACTAAATTAACTTAAATTTACTTTAGCTTTTTTATTTGTAAATTTTTAACAACTTTGGAGGAAGGGGTTGCGTTAGGGAAGGGGCGGTAAAATTATTCTCGCACCCTAGGAACCCCCTGTTTATAATAATAAGCCTATAATTATAGATAATATTTTATTAATAATCACATTAATCCAAATTATATTTCATTAAATTCTTGATTAATTTATTCCAATATTTTGTAAAGTGCATTTTCCATTTGAAGAATTTGATTAAGTGATAAATAAATATATTTATTTTTTTCGAATTAGGAATTTTAGGGTTTTTATAACGATCGATAAATTTTTAGCTAATAAATTTGAAATATAGGTTATAATTTTTCGTTTCACTGAAAATTTATTGGGAGTAGTTCAAATAAAAATAAATCTTAGAAAAATAGATTTGTGTGATACTCATATTTTTTATAATAATTTGTATTAAGAGTTCTTTTATTTTATTTTAAAAATTTATGTCATTTTTTCAAAGATATTAAATATGTCTATTCTCAAATAATATGCCTATCGAATTTATTTCTTTTTAATTTATTGCATTTTTAGAAGAATGTAGAGTGATGGAAAAATATTATCGCCATGAGGGCGCTGTTTTCAGAAAATCAACCGGTTGGGGAAGCCCATTGCCATTGCCCACCAAAAGCGCCCCCATGGCATTTACCTTTTTCCGTTAGTGTACATATAGAGAATACTTTTATAATTCATCTTTGTAAATTGAATTGATAAATATAAAAAATAATTAGGCTGTAAATATTGATATAAATATAAAGAAATAGTACTTAATTTAGTACATAGTTTATTACAGAGCCGTCCTAAGATTTTCGGCGCCCCTGGGCTTCTAAAATTTTGCGCCCCTTTTCATAAGAAATTTTCGAATAAATTCACGTAAAATAAAGACACTCTTCAATAAAATTTGAAACAGTGTCATTTGTGTGGAAAATGTGTGGAAAATATGTCAACATTTTCAAACTGCACAATTATCGCTGCTGTTAGGATTCTTATTAAAATTATTTATTCAATGCTCATACGGATATAATGAATAAGAAAAATAGATATGTATTTTGAATGTGCATGATTAAAATTTTTGAAGTGATGTCACTCCGGGTTGGAGGTTACTATAAAACTACTATTTAACAATAAGAAAAAATATATAAACCAATAAAAAATGCCGCCCCCAGAAGGATTGCGCCCTAGGGCTATAGCCCAATTAGCCCTGTGGTTAGGGCGGCCCTGGTTTATTATATATAATGCAAGTATTTTAAATGATATCTTTAAGGAACGAATGTTTTTTAAATAAAATATTTTTTTTTTGAACCTATAGCAAATAAATGTGATTTATAATAATGTAAATACAATTACTACATTTCTATGGATATTAATTTATACATAAAGATATTATAGAATTTATAAAGATTAAATGAAGCTTTAACACCCAACCAATTATGTTTTTAATCCATATTAAATAATTTAAATTAACTTTAAACTGTAATTACTCAATTTATTTTCAAATCTATCGTTAAAAATCTACTTTTCAAGTCTCTTTTAACAAGATGTAAAATTTGAATTATTTATACAATGTAATTTAATTTTTCAACATATAATTTTATTATCTTAGTTTTTTTTAATAAAAATATGAATTATTGTTAGTCTCTTCACGGTACAGGATAATAGTTTAATCTGAGATGACACAGAAATGAAAATATTGATTATTGATGTTATTCGGAAGGATTGCCATTAAAATTTGATAATAATTGGCTGATTTTCGATTTTTATAGTCCGTTAATTCAGGTTTGGTTTAAAAAATTACCAAGTAGCTAAAATATTTATGTTGCGTTTATTGGGGGATTAATTTAAATTCAAATCATAACCATAATAGCGCTCTCAAGCTTTAAATGGTTAATAAAAATAGAAATTATTTCATAAAAATCGATTATGATATTTTTCATTTTTCTTAAAGCGGTAGATATTAGAAAAAAGAAAAAAAAAGCTTTATTACTTTGTGTTAATGACCGCGTCTTTAAAATAAAAAAAATAAGATCCTCAATCCCCTTTTTGAATGATTAGTCATTATTTTTAAGTTTGGTGCACTTTCGTAGTGAAATTTATTTACATTAAAATTAAGTAATCTGGCTATGTTGATTTTTGAAGAGTAATTTGATAATGCTATTGTATAAAAAAAAATTATGAGTAAGAATAGGAAAATTCAATTTTAATTTTGAAAATGTGTTATTTTTATTTCTAATATAAGTATTATAGTAGTTTGAAAAATGTTTCTAGTTTCTAAAACTTTTAAGGTGTGGATAATATAGCAGCCAAAACATTGTAGGTTTATTTTATTCAATAAATAAATTATACAAATATATGGTCATTTAATAAAAATACCTTTAATAATTATGAAAAAACGACAAAAGTTTTAATAAATACACACGTGTAGTTAATATACGAAGGATAATAATATTCGAGAAGAATTTAAATCGAGGTTGCAATCGGGTAACGCCTGATATTATGCAGTAAAGAGGCATATCTCGTTAAAATTATTAGCAAAGGGGATAAAAATTAAAATATATAAAACAATAACTTTCCCGATTGTATTATATGAGTGTGAGGCATGGTCTATGACCCTGGGAGACGAGAGTAGTTTAGAGTATTTGAGAAAAGGATTCTTCGCAGCATTCATGGGCCAAATGGGGTCATTGGAGAATGGCGGAGACTGCATAACGAGGAATTGCATGATTTCTATGCATCTCCAGACATAGGGTTATAAAATCGGGAAGGCTGCGATAGGCAGGGTACGTGGCTAGAATGGGAGAGGAAAGAATGGCGAAAAATATATTGGGAAACGTCCGCTTGGGGACACTTGGAGAAATGTGGTTGCTGCGTTCAAGAACTTTCGAGTTCTGTTGAGCCATAGAGATACATAGATAGTGTGGATAATATAATAAAATTTTATGAGCAGCATAAACCTACAATAAGCCACAGTATCAAAAAATTATTTAATGGGAGAAAATGAATGAAAAGAAAATGAATTAAAGGAATTGGAATCCTAGATACTCTCAATTCAAATTATTGGCTATTATTGATAAAAAATGATAGAGCAATTGTATGATTAGAATATTTCTTTTAAGTATATTGACTTATAAAGAACCATGGTATGAAAATATACATTTTTTTAAATTTATTGTTATTAGCTAAAGGATTTAAAAAAAACAAATATCCGTTTGTTTATATAATAATCGATTGGGTATGCATTACGAGTAAAAGAAGGTAAGAGAATCTGAAAATTGCAAGATTATATCTATAGAGAACTTGTATTCGTGTAGATGAAAAGGAGTAACTTCCCAGGAGGATTGAATTTTTTCATCGCCATGCTTAAGGTTGGGTGGGGATCATGTTGAAAAGTTTCCTCGAAATTTCCTCCAGTTATGCTGCAATCTGCTTCTTTAAATCTCTTAATCAGTTTCGATTAAGTAAATTCAACACGAAGAGTGGAGGTGAAGGGTGTAGTCGAGACTTTTCAAGTTAATTACCCTTAACGCAATACTTTTTTGTTTACTTTTAGGAAATTAAAAAAAGTCATATCAATTTCTAATTATTGTTTAAATTGAAAAATGAGCTAATATTCTTATATGATACGATCTGATGTGGTGTATGCAATCCAATGATATAATTCTAATATTTTTAATAATTCTTTGGTATTAAAGGCAATTTTAGAAAAATTATTAGTTACTATTACAAGTTAATAATTAATTAACTCATATACTACTCTTATACTTTGATAGATGGAGGAATGGCAGATCATTTGTTGTTTCAAGAGGGAAATTAATGATAATTTGAATATTTCTAAAAATTGTTAACATGAAACTTATTATTCTTTAACAAAAATTAAAACAATAAATAATAAAAAAATATTACTTTAAGTGGTGCACTCATACGAAAAATCAATGAAAAAAAATTAAATATATATATGAATTTTATAAAAATTTTATTATCCAATAAAAAGGTAAATCATAAAAAGATTTATATATTTAAAAAATAACTACATATAAATCATATTTGAAGAATTCAAAGGTAATAAAATTGAAATGATGTTAGAAAAATAGGTTTGTTTATAAAAATCTCGTAAATAAAAAGAAAAATAATTTTTATTATTACAGATAAATAAATAAATTCACATCTGGGAAAAATCATCTTGAATAAAATGAAACATTTTACCTTAAATAACTGATAATTTTAATAATTTAAAATATTATATAATATTCTCTAATAATTAGTTTTTATTTTATTAAAACTTCTTCTTCTTAAGGTGCCATCTCCTTTTCGGAGTTTGGCGATCATCATGACTAGGATAACCTTAGAAGCTTTTCTTGGGAATGTTAATGTGGTGGTTTCCTGTTGCCTTTCGCACTGATAGTTCCTGGAGCCGGAGGCAGCTGATGTTAAATTGAAGTTTATTAGAAAAATTTGTTCTTAGTTGGAATCGAACGCCGACTTCTTGGGTAGAAAATTGCTACGCTACACTCTCGGCTAGCTGCCTCCTATTAAAACTAATTAATAAAATTATTTATTTAATTTATTTGGCCTTAGGACATAGAATCTTATTTGGTCACCCATTAAGATAGAGAAAAACTGAGTAAATGTACATATTATAAGTCTCTATATATAGAATACTTATGTTAAAATCTTTTTTAGAATCTCACTGGCACTTGCTATTATTTTTAATATTAATTTGTAATAAATGTCCAGAATATAATCCCCATGTCTGGGTCAGATGTTAGAATAAAATGCTCTTAACTTCTATTTTTAAAAAACAAAATTTGAAAGTACCCTTGAATCTAGATATATCCCAATCTTTTTGTCAGGTTCTGAGTGCTAAATTTTTAAATTCAATTAACAAATCCCCAATGTTAGAGATGTTCGCCAATTGATTAAATCAGGTTCGCGAAGAATTTTCGAAAAATATTGTTTTGTTTATATCAAAAATGCTAAAAAAATATTTTTTTAAAATAATTTTATTTAAGTAACTGTATCTATACTAATTTATAAATTTATACTGAAATTTAACCATATTTGTTTAGTTTTAGTGTATTTGTAAATGTTATATAAATAAAATTTAATGTTACCTTAATTATAATGAAGTTTTTCAATTTGTATATTCATGTGAACCACCTCAGGTTCCAATCTGGCCTTAAAGCCATAGAGTATGGATACCTGCGACTATTGTCTGTGTAAAAACTTAATATCTAATATATGACTCTCATATAGATTTATTATTATTTTTTAAATTATTTATTCGATCTATTTTATTTTATATGAATTATTATTTGAACAAAATTAATTAAAAGATATTTAATTTGTATTACTATTTAAGGACAGTTTATTTTCTTTCCGTAAATTTACAAAATAAATGGCATTACTTTCAAGCATTCTTAATTGGATGTCAAAATTTATTTAAATTCTAAGTTTATATTTATTTAAATTCTAAATTTAAAGTATTTTTATTTTTTCTTTAATGTATTAATATAACAAAAAAAATAAATAAACACAAAGAGTGATGTTAAGGTTGAGATGTGGTTTTAATAAAAGATAATTTTCATTAATGAGAATCTTCATTAGGAAAGAAAGAATTACATACAGAAAGTTTGTCAATAGAATATTAAAAGCAAAGGCTTAAAATGTACAATCACAGGAATGAGAAGTGCTGGGGGCAAAGTGGTTAAGCTTACTCAGGTGTTGAACAATTTTCAATATTTACATTGAAATACTCCTTTCTCATTAAACTCACAAACTCTGTTAATTAAGAATTATTTATTAATTAATGATTTTTATATTTGCTTTACGAGATTTCTAACTATTCATATATATAAATGTTTGTAAATATGTGAATTTGGTATACAAATCTGTACAATGTGAAGGACTTATGAAATTTTACACAGTTTAAAACAAATAATGTGTGAGAGCTGGTAACGGAAATCACAATGAAAACTCACAAATCGAAAGTTTTCCGATAAGGAAATTCTTTTATAAAAAATCATTTAAACAAAAAAATTTAATTATTTTTTTTATTGTAATTTTATAATTATATCTCGTAAATTAAACTTTTAAATAAAATAATTAACTATTTTTTATCTAATTTTAAGAAAAAAGTTTTTTCTAACTTTTCCCTTTTAAGGTTAAATTTTGAAATTTGTTATACACTTTTACGAGGAGTGTTCAAAGTATTCTCGGTAACGGGGTAATTTAGCAGTGACGAAGGGATTTAAATTATTTCAGTTGGTAACTACATTCCCTGAGAACATAACCTCAAAATTTCATTTATTTATCATTAGTACTAATCTAATTATCGTTGGTATAAGAAGACCAGAATGACTGATGCGACAATGTTGAGAAAAATGCTTTGAAGAAATAAAGCATACACCTTACAGCCCAGACCTTGCCCCAGTGATTACTTCTTGTTCCTCAACCTAAAAAAAAAGATCTTCGTGGAAAACGTTTTTCTGACGATGAAAATTTGAAGCTGGAAATTAACGCACATTTTGAGGACAAGGAGGAAAAATATCTTTTAGAGGGAATTCAAAAGTTAGTTTCCCGAGCAAACATGTGTATTGAGGTTATGGGGGACTACATTGAAAAATAAATTTTAGTTAGAAGTTTCTGCATTTTCCTTCATACCTATACCGAGAATATTTTGAACACCCCTCGTATATTCGTGTAATAATTACAATAACAAGTTCAAAAATGAAAAGCTCATGTATTTAACGCCTTGTTTTATAAAATACCATACAATTTCTCTATAATGGGTACCAAGACATCTTACTGAAGAACCCAATTAAATAAAAGTGGAAAAATTTTAAAAAATTTTTATAATTACTATTTCGTGAGAGATAGTATTGCGATCAAGAAAATTTTCAATGTCGAGATTTTGATGTTTTTATACGTTTTGAAGGTCCCTGAGTCATTTTCACTAAGGTTGAGAAAAATGTCGGTGTGTGTATGTGTGTATGTAGACAAGATTACGCAAAAGCGGTTTGAGCTAGAATCATGATTTGGTACACAAGTATTATTCAAAATTCGTAGTTTGATAGCAATAGCCAATAGCACACAAGAACCAATTAGTTTTCTGGTTTAACTTTCATATAGTCCAGATTTTGCTTTCTATGATTGATTTGCTTTGACTGATCTTTATAAGTATTTGTATAAATAATCTATGGGAATTAAATAAATATTTAAAATTAATATTATATTATTATATTATTGTTTGTTTACTTATCATATTTTTTATTATTGAAATTGAATATTAATGAATAGATAAACTTAAGTTCTCTTTTTGAGTCATCTTTTGAATTTAAAAATATAATACTATTTACCAATTTTCAGAATTATAATAGGTTTGAAGCGAATATTAAAATAAAAAGAAAAGAAAAGTATTTTAAATATATGTGTTGGGTTTATTTACATAATGATCTGTTTCTGTTAGTGACATTTTTATTGTATTCAAATATATATCAGAGTAAGGATCCTTGATATTCAAATGAGATGGTCGAAAAAGGAAGAATCCACAGTTTTTAAAATGAAAATTAATAATATTAAGAAATTATAAAATGAATGGTAGAATATTCAAAAAATAATAATAAATTTATGAATAAAAAAAGGCACGAGAGGAACGGAAAAATTACTGTAAATTGATGAATATTTTGAAAAGATGGCTATTCAAAGAAATAATAATGATCATTTTCAATAGGAATGATAGAGGTTCAGAAAATCTTTATTATTAAATAAAATAACGATTAACTTATTTTTCAATTGTTTGTTTTAAGATCTAAAAAATTTATAAACCTTTAATAATAAATAATAAATTGATAAGTATTATTGATTATAGTTTCTAATTTAAATAAAAAGTAAATTCATTTAAAAAATAGTAAATATAAAAATAATAAGAAATCTAATCATGTGTGTGTGTGTGTAATTTTAAAGAAAAATAATATATTTTTTAGAATAACTCTAAAATTTCATAAAAACTTGTTTTTAAGGAGAGAGAGAGAGAGATTCAATATTTCATCCCTAAGCCCATGGTAAGATTATAAAGAGGGTAACGAAGGGAAATTCAGAGGCAGCTTATGCAATAAGCAATCAATTTTGTTGTTGATCATGTGCGGTTGCATATATTCCAGGCGCTCTCTACTAGATTTCTCATTACAACCACAGATATTACTAAATAATAGAAATTCCTTCATCTTCATTTTCTCTGATCTATAAAAATTTATCAGCTATTAAATGTATAATGTCTCAAGATATTAACATAAGATTTTTTTAATATACTTATTATTTTTACGTTCAAATATTATATGGTGAGGGAATAAATATATTAAAATAAAACAAAAAAATAGCTTTGAAATATTCTTCACTAAAATTTATTAAGAATAAAATTTATTTTATTTAAAAAAACGTTTATTTTAGATGTGTTTTATATAAATTTCATATATAATTTCAACCTAGAAATGAGAAGTAAAAATTTTATAAATAGTGAAAATTATAAAGATTATTATATGTATAAATTTCAAAATATTATTGTTACATTTGATATTGATAAGATTTTTAATTATTTTAACGACAAAAAAAATATTCAACCCTTAATTAATGAGTTTTCGATTACTATCTGCTCTATAATTTATTAAAAAGTTAACAAAAATATTTTTAATAAAAACATAAAAGCAAACATATCAAAAGTCTCTGCAAACTGAATTAAAATATAATATTATGTAATTTATTTTAGGTTTTACAGATATCTTTACCTAATTTTGCATTTAATCTTAGTAAGGATTTCATACAATTTATAATTGGTTGATAATAAGAAATGATTGCTTATTAAATATTGTATAAGAGTTTGAAAAATCACAGGTATAATTTTAATGCATTTAAAAAGAAAAAAAAACTTACACTAAAAAAATCATATAAAGAATATTTTCAAATTAATTTATAAAAATATATTCGAGATTTGGCCTTGTTTATGATTAATTATATGAGATTATATAAGTAGTGAATAGGATGTTTCAATGTGTTTCGATGTTTGTTAGTGAGTGTACCTACCTTGATCGGGTGTGATAGGCTGGTGGTGTGGTAAGCGCAGTGGGCCATGCGTCGCCTCTCCATAGCACGTGGCCTCGGCACGGAACGTCAATCGAATCGGAAAAGATCACTGTTGATGGACACGAGCCGCAAGCACATGGATTGAGTGGGAGAAGTGCAACACTATTATACCCGCTTATGAATGAAACTAACACAATCGTGGCCGTGCTCAATTAGAAATGTCACTCGCGACAAGTGAAAGCTACGCAAGAAGAAATGTGTAGGGCCCGGCGCCCACGCACCGACTGACGGCTGAGGAGACATTCAACGAGCGACGGATGAGTCATCGGCCCATCGCGCATGTGCGATCTCACACACTCACACACACACGGACCATAAGAAAAATAAACAAAACAATTGAATGCGGAAATAGAACTCATGTTAAGATCCCCCTACCTCACACCTCCTCCATATCCAATTCCCCCCCCCCCCCGTAAACACAGCTGAGATGTTTACCCCTCCCTCACCTCACTCCACTACACACGGATTCCCATTCATTCTTCTTTGACAGATGAGAGCTCACTGACTGAGGCCAGTTCATGCCACCCCCTCCTGACATTTTTTTTTATCTTTTCATTCATAAAATTTCTTAAAAAAAAAATTATCAATCTATGTTTTTTAATTTAATTTTTTTTTAATTGTTATTAATCAATATAGAATTATAATTAAAAAATTTAAATATTTTTAAAAATGTAGAAGAGAAGTTTCAATTAGTTGGTATTTAGTAGACTAAATTTTAAGCTAGTAAAATTTTAAAAAAAATCTTCTATTAGCATTAATGATCATGACAGGTGGTTTATTTGTACAATTCAAATATTAAAATATTTAGATCAACTTATAATATTTATGTGTATAATAATAATTATAATTTTTTTTTAATCCAAAATTATTCTACAATTACAGAATAAAAAATATCTCATCCATATATTTATTCTATAAATTTAAAAAATTTTCTTCTTCTGTAATTAATTAATGAGATAAAATGAATTAATGATACTGACCAAAGGGGACATTGGTTCTTGAAGTGAATTAAAAATCATAAAAAAGTAAATTTTACTCATAATATAGATAAACATCCCTATTGTATCCCCACATGTATATTAATTAAAATTACAAAACAAAACTATTTTTAAAAGTAGAATTTTAAATATTTATTCATTAAATGGCCCTTTTAAGGGTGAGTAGTGCTCGAGCTCCTGACACTCCTCTAAGATCGTATACACCCACAAAACCCCATTGTGTAAATTTGATTGTGAAGAAATAATAGAATACAACTATTATAAAATTGATTTGTTTTTAAGAATATGTATAGTCGAGTAAATATTATAAATTATTTGATTATTGGCCTATATATATATATATATATAAATTTTATTAGTAAAAATATTCCAAATTTAAATATACAATATTTTATTGTAAAATAATATTAAGAAAACAGAATTTTATATTATTAGTAAGAGATGAAACCGGGTAGTTCACCTCAGGACGGGTAGTTAATTATATTTAATAATTCATATATATTAGTTCTGTGTTAATGCATGACTAATCTCTCACAAAGGTCCCAGGTGTATGTTGTTTCTGTTAACTTACAACACAAGGCTTCTAGGAATTCCATTGCATTACTAAACTCAAGTATATAGACTATCATTATTACAATCAATTCAGATGTTTGTATGCTGAGAATATATTAAAGTTTTAAATAAAATCAGGAAGGTACACTGCTTTAAAGGTATACGTATTAAAATAGCCAGAATTTTACAACAAATTGTCATGAATTAGTTAAGTATAGTGATAGTTTAAAAAAATTGATTTTTACACGATAACACGTAAGACTATTCTAAGTCATTATATTTTATACTGTTATATTAATTTTATATTAAATTATATTTGAAGAAAATGAGTTTTTGCCAAGACTTTAATTTTTATTATTGCGAATATTTTATGAATTTTAAATTATCTTAAAGTATCTTACGGGACTTAAATTGTTAGTTTTTTCTTTAAACGTACCTATAAAACTAGGAAGTTTTCATTATAAGATATGCCTTACCTTCTAAATTAAAAAATGTTGATTTTCAGCAATTGAAGAAAACTTCTAACTCGTAAATTGCTCGCGTAATCTTTGTAAGTTAAAAATATGAACTGTTGCCAGGCCCTGAACCGACCGATGATTTGAAATAAATTAATTTCCAAACATTATATATATATCAAAAAAAAAAACATCTTTAAAACTTGTATTAAAATGACTAAATTATATTAACTTGGTTTTTATTTTTAGTTTAATTACTCAATTATTAATTATTACTATATTTTGAGTGAAAAATTTCCGACAAGGAATATAAAATTAATTAATTACTTTGGAAACTACCACTGCCTATTACCGGATATACCAAAGGTTGATGAATTCATGCTACTGATGCATTAAGTAAATTTACCAAATTTTATCAAAATCCGTTGAGTCGTTCAAACTGTATACGTCTATTCGGACACACAACGGACGGACGGACCGTCAGAGAGACATCATGTTAAAAATGCTGATTCGTGGATATATGTAAAAATCTCCACATGTGAAATTTGGTGTGAAAACAATACCTTCCCTTCCTGTCGTCGGTCGGTAAAAACTAAGATTTATTTATTTATTTTTAAATATGATCCTCTTAAATATACTCATAACTCTAAAATTTCTGTATTTTAAGATTATCTAATATATTCTTTCAAATTAAGTGTTGATCTTTGGGTATTAAAAAAATAATTAATTATTATTATATTATTATTTAGATGAATTTCTTTAAATATCGACATCCTCATTCATACTTACCACAGGAGTAATCTATTGGAGATTTTTGGAGATAAAAAATAAATAAAATATAAAGAAATTGAACCAGAAGTTTCATATTTAGGTTGATTCGGGAGTTGAATCTGTGTGTAAAAAAAATCAAGAAATAAAACATTTTATTGCTTCCTCCCTTTTTGATTATTGGCGTAAGAATCCTTCACTTATAAATTATATAAAAATTTCTGGTAAATTTTTATTCTAGTTGATTGTTTACTAATATATTATATTAGTTATAATTACGAATTGATTTAGAGTATCAATATTCATAATTTCCTTAATATTTCTTTTTTCGGTATAAATTCGATATATAAAATTGCTCATTCTGATTCGGACATTCTCTTTAAATCAATTAACAGTTAATTTTATCCATTTTGGAGCTTTTTACTAATTTTGGAAACTTTTAAGATATTTAAAGCGTAATACTTAAATTGATGATCCTATTAGTAAATCAAAAATTTAAATTTTAATATAATATTTGCACACCATAATAAAAGATTTAATTTGCAAACCTTCTATACCTAATTTAGGAATAAATGGAATGGCTGTGTGTTATCAGGTGGCTTGTTATATATTAATAAAACTAAATTTTCAAATAGTGATAGATTAATATACATAAAATACAAAATAAATATCTTTAATATGTTTTCCATTACCAAAAAAAAGAAGAAAAATATAAAATACATTAGGAAATTAGTGTAAGAATGATTTGGAAGATGTTTCTGTAAAAGACAAACACTCATGTAAATAAAAAATTCATTTAAAGATGAGTAATATATGACATATGGGCCGCTTTTTTAAAAAAAGTTTTGAATAAATAAATAATGATTAGAATGAGAGTTGAATGTATTTTTTTTTAATAATTTATCAGAAGCCTTATATGTCGAATAGTTTACTTTAAAGAAAATATTTACACTATGAGTGGTTTCCAAAAAAAAACCTTCCAAACCATCAACCGACAACCAAAGCTTTTAACTTAAAAATATAAATTACAGTATTAAATTAAATAAGTAGGACGGTAATTAAATAATAAGTAATAGTTATTATCGTTTAGTAAAAACAATTTAAATTGAAAACAGATTAATTAAGATTTCAATTGATAAATAAAAGATTTATTGACAAAATCAGGAATAAATTGAAAAATCGGTATACATAAAATATTAGTTTATTAATTAGGTTATTGAAAATTGGTTAATTGATTTATATAAAAAAAAACAAAGAAAAATATAACAGGAATTTTATAATATTCATTTTAGTGTAAAAATAACTAACCGATATCTGAATAAATAATTTTTTTTAAAAGTATAAAAAATTTCCTGAAATCATCCTTAGAATACAATAATTTTATACATATAAGGGAATTTTTCTATTAAAATCAGATTGATTTTCCCTTTAAACAATGAATTACCCACTTTGGAATAACTATTAAACTAAATTAATTATAAAAATTTGGACTATTTTTATAAAAAAAGGTAAGATACATTTTGACCTTTTATATATGAGATCATTAACATTATTATTTAAAGAAATATGAATAAAATAAATATATTATTTAGTAATTCTTATAATTTGTTAAAATTCTTCTAATCAGCATACTGATTTTTTGTCGTTTATTACTGAAATATTCTGAAATGTAATATCTATATTTTTAAGAAATTGGTATTAAATAAATTGGTATTGTTTTCATAGAGTTAGATGTTAAAGAGTTTAAATTTTTTTATTACAAATATATCTTTGATTATATAGGGATATTGTAATTTAAATTGTTAAGTGCAGTAATTTTTTTTAAGACTAATATAATTTTTACAAGGATTTTGATTAAAATTAATTAAATAATAATAATTGATTTGTAGATGTTTCGATGGAAAAAAAAAATGTTAAATTAAATTCAATAATATTTTATAATTTTTATATTTTCAATTCAATAATGTCTACTTACATTTGCAACAACAATTTTCATTAAATATTCCTATCCCAAAATAACACACGCATTCATTTGAAATTCATACAAGTTTCGATTCAGGCTGCAGGCATTCAGTCAATTATAACATGCTTGTATTTTTATTAAACTAGTTAATTATATCTATTTTAAATTTAGTAATAAGACTATGGAAAATAAATATATTTAAGACGTACTGAACAGTTTGTTTAAATTTTTTTACATATGTATAATTATAAGAAAAAAAAACTCAAAAAGATTCAATATGATGCAAAAGTCAAATGACCTGAGCTTAGAATAAATTGGACATTTTAATTATTTTGATGAAAACAGGGCCACATTTTCGTTAAGAGTTGAAGAATTTATTTGTTGAATCGATGTTCATCTTATTTTCTTAGAATTGACCCTGATAAATTTTAAGTTGTAATTTTTTTTAATGAAATGAAAAAATCATTTGATCCAATGGATTTAGATTTAACTGTACTATTATTTGTTTTAGGAAAATCCTTTGACAACTAAATTTGGATTCTAATTTGTTTGTAAAAATTTTTCAAATGCTTACAATCGTATAAGTACAAATTACAAAGCTTACAACCATTTTCATATTTTATTAAAATAAAACTTTTGTTAACTTAATACGGCAAACCACATGAAAAACTATGTTTAAGGCCATTGAGTGATTTTAAAGATCTTATCCAGTTTTATATTTTATTTTTTATTTTATTTTATTTCTTTTTTTTTTTTTTTTTTATTTTTTTATTTTTTTAATTTTTTTCAGGGTGTTTGGATTATTTTAAAATATTTTTTATCTGGAATAAATCGGAAAAAATTAAGACGGTTTTTTATAAGTATATATTTTTGTTGTAAGTATTATATCAAAATATAAAAATACTAAAAAACACTCTGCGATATTTTACGCAATTAAAAAAAAATTAAATAACTTTTTTTACTCCTTGCACCCTTAATTTGAATTATTAATTATTAATTAATTAATAAACTAGCTACAATAACTATTTTTATAATTTTTTTATTTGTTATTCATTTATCGAACAAGATAATACTATATGATGTTGTAAATATAAAAAATAGTACATGAGATGTGTTCTTAAGTGTTTCTATTTATTTATATATATAATTTTTCTGTTGCGTATCTGCCATTTCTTAATATTCAATTATACACAAGTTCACCAACAGGGAATATGGGGCGGGGATATTCTCGCGCTCACTGCATTATCACTGTTTTTATATATATAGATATAACTAATATCTATATACATATAAATCAATTATATATTTTGAATTTTCTCTTTAAAATTAAAATGATTAATGTTAATTTTTTTAAAAAAAATATAATTTTCATAAATTGCTTGATAACGAATTTATTCAAATAAAGCAATAAGATTTTAATTTATATTAAAAAGAGATATTATTAATTTTTTTTCCCATTAAGAAATTATTATCAATAATATCAATCAATTTAATTCTAAATTTGTGATAAGGAAAATTTTAAATTTTAAATAGGATGCATTGAATTTATATAATAGTCATTATAAAGAAGAATATAATGGCCCTTTATGAAAACCCCTTCAAGAATAAAAATTAAAAAAACAATTTAGAGAGCATCTTATTTGAAATGGGTATGAAATTTCTTTCTGTTTTATATATATGGACTGTACCATTTATTCACATTAGGGCCTTAACATGATATTTCTCTTATAAAAATCTAGCAAGTCTTTATTTATCAAAGAAAAATAATATAATATAAATTTTCTAAAAAGAAAATAAAAATAAAAAAATCTATTCATAATTATTACCAACTTATACTAAATAAATACAAATTCTATGTTAAAATAGACCAGCACCTATTAAATTAAATGAAAATTTAGTACTTGAATAAAACTAAATTTCTATCTCACAATAAATACCAAATAATTGAATGAATGGATTCTTAGAAATAAAAAAAATTAAGACCCTAGTGCGATAGGCACACATTTTAACTAGCACTTTAGCCGGATGGTTACCCGTAAGAAAATCAAATCAATAAATGTGGCAGTGTGTGTATATAAGTGTGCCTTTTCAGGAAAAAAAGAACAGAAGTTTTTTTGAAAAATTAGAAATATTTATTATGGCCTGCTAATTATATTAATATATGAATTTAAATAAATACATAAATTATATAATTATATGTATTTAAATAAATACATATAATCTACTTGATCTAATTAAGGAACAGAATACAAAAATTAATACGAAATAATTATGAAATTCGCTAAAAATTAGCATTTACCAAAGGCTTTAGCCAATAAAGTTTATTGATGTAAATCACAAAAAAAAAAATTAAAATGGCTTTTATATCTTTTAAATTGCATCCTCATTTTAGGAAGCAAATATAAGACATTGCCAAAAATTTAAAAACTGTACATAATAATTAAAAGGTAGCTTTGAGTGCAAAAGTGGCCAATTATATTTAAAAAAGCATAAATAAATAAATTTAAAGTTGTTTATAAATAACTTTAACAATAAATAGTTAAAATATAATTAATGAATGGCGGAAGGGGCTTGAAATTATGAGAAAAATCTTAATATGCTTACCCAACTATTTACTCTCTCCCGCCTTACAGTAAATCATAGTACATATTTATTTTCTTGGAATGTAAACTCATTTTCAAAACGAATTTCATCATTTGAGAAAGGCCCAGTAAAAAAAAAAGATAGAATTGATGAAGAATATAGACCTAAATTTGCACTCAAAACTATTTATAAAGTTATAAACTTGGAATGTATAAATGTTTTGTTCGCGGGTGTTGGTCTAAAATAAAGAAAAATAATTCCTTATTTTTCTAATATAAAATACTAGAATTACATACTAATTAAAAATTTTTTTTAATTTTTTTTTAAATTTTGATGAGTGAAACTATAGAAAAACATATAATTTAATATAAAAATTATAAGTGTATGTATGTATATATAAATATATATACCGTGTTTTAGTGTAAGTCATAGCTTCTAAAAAGCAGATCTTTGTCTAAATCGTGATAAGTAGCAATCGCTACTCTTATCACAGAATATCTGAGAGATGGGGTGAAACATGTGGGCCGACTCATAATAATAGTAGAATAAAAAGAGATAGAGAGAGAGAGAGAGAGTAAAATTGGGGATGGGATGGGTTATTTAATCTAAATCAAATGATTGTATTGAGAAAGGCGAAGACGTCATTTTTCATCCGTCAACGACTGACCGTCAGCATTTGGCTTGATTTTCTTAGCCATAGATTCATTCGATAATGGTTCACTAGATTCCATTTCGTCCGCTGGATCAAGGGCGCGTTTCAAAGAAGCTGCTGGTGAAGATGTATCATTTTCCTCTTGAGATTTCTCCATTGTTGCTACAGGGAAAGCATTGGCATTATCCCCATCATCAGCAACAACGCCACCTCCATCCCTACCGCCACCACCATCAGAAGTTGGTACACTATCATTGGTGTCATCTCCACGACCTCCCAAAGAATCTTCAGTATATGAAGTGGTAGTATCATCTATTCCGGGAACATGTTTTCCATTAGCTGAATCTTGAGTGCTATCATCAGAACTTTGGTCAACGCCATCCTGAAAATCGTAAATAATATTTTAAAAATTTAATTTAATTATTATTTAAGCGTCATTAATAATATTTATTTTAAAATTCTTAAAACTAAATAAGAAATAAATAGAATAATTATTCAAAAATTTAATAATAAATAATAAAATGAAATATCTATTGTACCTGCGCCTTGATCACTGCATCTCCATTCTTTTGTTCATGATGTACAGTTCCATTTTCTTGGACATTTGTTCCAGGAATAGATTTAAGAAGATCTGGGTTTAATTCTGATGCAACATAATGTGTCCAAAGAGCTAATTCTACTTGATGTGGATTCCAGCATCCATTATTTGCTAAAATTTTATAAATTTTACATATAATTATTGTATTTAAATTCAATATTAAATAGATTTCGTGGTCATGATACATACAGTCCTTGTTTAATCTTTCACATGCAGTTTGAATATGCTGAACAAAGTTGAGGTACTCTTTGGTCGTATAGTCAATGCCCTCAATTTCTGGTATGGCCATAAGGCACTCATCAGCCATAAAAGGAGCTTTATCTGGGGCTGCAGCAGCTAATAATGCTACAAGAAATTAAACATAGTTTAATTAATAAGAATTAATATAATTTAATATATTTTATCAAAAGGGGTATATAAAAAAAATATGGTTGTATAAAATTAATAAATACTTTACCTGAAGCCATGGTAGTTCCTACACCTTTTAGATTGCTTAGGGCCGTAATGGCTTGCTCAAGATTCGGCAACTTACGAAATGCTTTCTTGGTTTCCAGCATTACTGCTCGAGGCGTATTTACTTTTACCAGGTATGATAGTTGCGGATAGTATTTACCTCTCTGAAAAATTATAAAATTTTATTTTAATTTAATTTTGGACAACTATTTTTTTATAATATCGTTAATTTTTAATAAAACATAAAAATTATTCAAATAAGAAATTTTATATTTTTATTAGATAAATAAATGTTTAAATTGAAGAAAAAAAATATTTAAAAAAGTTTAACATTTATGGAATTTGTAAAAAGTAATTTTGATATTAAAAATATTTAGAAAAAGAAAAAGATTCTATAAAATTGTTGTTTTTATAAGTTGAAAAGGAAGAAGTTAGATAAAAGAAAACTTTTAAAAAGAAAAAATTAAGAATGCCAAAATCAATATTGTATAAAAAGAAAGTCCAAATTTGAGGTTATAAAATAAGCTTAAGTTTAACAATTAGATATAATAGATTAAACCTATTTTAAAGTTAAGAAAAATAAATTTAGAATTTTATTGAATAAGTTTAGGTCATTCTTAAATGATATATTGACTTAATCAAGAGTTTAGTAAGATTTTTAAACACATTTTATCAAATGAATAAATAATACTTTGATTATAGAAATATTAATATGTTTCAATACTATTAGTTAAAATATAAAAATTTAATATGTTTGTTGTTTTCACAAAAATAATAATGGTGGCGTTAATTGTTCAATAATATTTCTAACAATAATGGTAGTCAATTTTATTTTGTTATTACAAGAAGTTAAAAACACTATTTTTAGGAAATATTAGAATATCAATTTTAATATATAAAAAAATAATTGAATAAATTGGTTAAAATATATATTAAAAACAATAAAATGAGATTTGTATAATTACATTTTTTTTAAACTATATTATAATCTTTTTAAAGGAATGGAATAAAAATTATTAGTAAAAAGGAGAAAGAGATCTTTGTAAAAAATATTTCCGGCATATCCGGTGTAATTCTAGTGAAGTACTGGAAAAACTATTAATTGAATGTTGCCTTACCGTCTGTTTCCATTTCATTGTTTGTACTAATTCCTCATGATTAAGATGAGCATCTTTTCCTCTGGATTTAATTTTCTTTGGAAGTTCATTCTGGTACCTGTAAACAAAATTAGAAGATGATAGATTACTTATTTTGATAGAATTTAATTATAATAATACACTTTAAAACTTAATAAAGACCCATTAAATCTAAATATTAAATTAATTTAATTATTTATCAATTTTAATAATCTTATTAATTATATAAAAAATAAATAAGAAAATAAAAGTATGTATCCTTTTTTTTGAATACATCAGAATTATTCAATTTTTTTTTTTACCCAAAATTATATTTGTTCTATAATAATATTTATTTAAAAAAAACAATTATTAATTTGCATAATTGTCTAATAAATGCAATGACTTAATCATTAATTTTGTAGTTAAATAAATTTTAACCACTGTCAAATTAGTGTGAGTAAATATAACATATCCTCAAGATTAAATATATAAATATCATAATATTTAAATAAAAATATTGGTCGAATTATTTATAAACAAAATATTTATTTTCTTGTTAATCACTGTCAGTTAATTAACTCAAACTTATTATTTTAATCTCTTTATACACATAATAATATTTTTAAAAAATAACAAAAAAAGTACAATTTTAAATGTATAATATATCTAGATAGAATTTATGGTATGTGATTTCAAAATTATTAATTATTTAAAAAGAGATATTAAATCTTTTTGAGTGATCTTTATGTCCGAAATATTAAATCAAATTTAATAAACTGAATTTTAATAAATATAAAATATATAATCAAATTAATATGTCATTTTTCATGTTATAAATTGTAAATTAATTATATTTAATTGTTTATTTCCTTTAATTTATTTAGCATATTTAATACAAAATTAATTTGATTGAATTTATAATGTTAAAGGTTTAATAGATGAAGATTCACTAATAATTGAATTAATCAAGTTGATTCTTATTGAGTTTATATATATTTTCTATATATGGAATATTTTAAAATAATCATTAAGATTTAATCAATATTGATTGTGTATTATAAATATATTATTTTTTTTATAAATATTAATTTAAAATTTAGTTTTTATCTTAAAAAATGAAAAACAAATCATTTTAGAAATAAAACATGAATTTCTTAAAAGCATATTTATTAATTAAATTTAAAATATTATTATTATTAGGGATGATAATCATTTAAACTAAATGTATACAAATTAATTCAAAATAGTTAATTTAGATTTAGAAATTATTTTATTAGTCGAAAAAAAATTAAGACGGAATATTTTTATAAAGCTTAAGCATATTGAATCCATCCAAGTGTGCTTAAATGGGCAGGGCAAATTAAATTTTTCTAAATATGGATTAAAATCTTGTAATATTAAATAAAATTGAATATTATTATCAATTATTAATATTCTATGAAGAGAATTTAGAAAAAAATAGTGGATATAAGAGTGAGAAAGGAATATAGTGAGTGGAAAATTTTGGACCTTCATATATATTCTATTTATAATAAATAACAAAGAAATATATTTTTCATTGAAAATATCTATTTTTTATTAATTAATCTTTAATTATATGTAAAAAACAGTAAATTTATTTGATTTTCATGTGATTTCTAATAATGATTGGAAAAAGCTTTTGTTCAGACATGAGTCGGACCACAGGTCATGCTTGATCAACTTTCGTTTATTTTTAACTATTTTATTTCTCAAGTGGTTTCAATGTTGATTAAAAATTGATTATATATTATAATGAATGAAATTCGAATTGAATATTAGTGATTCAAATAAAAAATAAGCTGAATTTTTTCTAATCATTTATATGAGAATGATTTTGTTTCGAGTCTCCATTTTGGTTTGAGTGGAAACGGATTGCACCAACACCGAATGGAAAATGCTTAGAAATTCATTCGAATATATTCATGCAACGTATTGAAATCGATGAAATACTTTTAAAATCAATGAGAATATATATAATCTAGATGAAAATGGTTATAAATTTTGTTTTATAGAATTGATGGGATCAATTTCAAGGCAAACAAAACGTCAGCTTGTATGGAGATGACGCTATATGGACACCATGACCGCGATAGGGAAACGCAATGAAATTTGCGAATGGATTGAATCGGGCTGTCAATGGATTCCCACGTGACAGTAATGACCGCGCTTTAAAGATCGCAGGAGCAATTGCTTTGATCGCTAAGCGAGAGCAGTCTGCTATCCACGCATCCTAATACAAAAGCAACGAGTTCAATGACATCGTTTTCTCCCTTTTCACACACACCACCATTGGAGAGGAAATTAAGCCATCTAGTTGACTTACCAATTGTCCAATTTGATTAATTCTTCAGGTTTCTTTGTTTTCCTATCCGCCTTTAGTCGTAAAGCTTGTGGATATAATTTTAAAACATGTTCAAATTGATTTGCCGTGCCTTTAGTAAAGAAAGTTGCAGTGTCTTGTACGGAAGCCATTGTGTGAACTGGTCGTTGGAGTTTTCGAATGGTGCGCTAGAGCGAGCGACAAGCGGAGCGAGCCCTTCCCCTCTATCGCCCCATCCCTTGCCCTAGATGGTCGACTAACGGCCCTCAGGCCACGCGGCCTTTTCAAAGGGGCCACCCTCGGTGCGGTACCCAAGGGGGGCTGCATCATGCTTGCCTTCCAGCGCCCTGCCATACAACACCAACAAGGGTACCCCAATCACCCCAATGCTGAACGGCCAAAAAACATTCCAAATACTTGATTATCATGCACAAAAAAGATCCTTATTCTATTATAAGTTCATAGTTTCTCGTTTGAACATTTACAATAATAAAATTTCAATCTAATATTTTTTTTTAAATAATATAAATATCATTATATATATTATTTTTATTTTTATCTTTAAAAATTAATAAAATTTAAATTCTTATTTTTTTTAAAACCAACAATAAAAATTATATTACTTTTAAATATATAAATCAATTTAATATTCCTATCACAAAAAAAAAAAAAATTGGAAAAAATTTTTCAAAATTTGTAATAATCTAATAACAAAAAGAAATTGGTATTTGTTATTGTAATAAGCATAATTAAAAATACATTACTGTTTTTAGATACCTAGAAAATAAAAGCATTTTCTTTACCTGAAATTATCAGATTTTGAAATCAAAAAATAGGTAGAAAATAACAGAAAAATAGAAAACAGTAATATAAGCCTGTAATATTTTGAAAGAAGAGAGTTTATGAGAGAAAAAAAAATAAATGGAAAAATATTAAGGCATTGCTCCAAAAATATATTGATCGTTTTAAATAACCAATCAACTCTCTTGAAATACAAAAAAAAAATGCTGCGTAAAATATGTGATATATAATAATGAATTATATTTTACAAAATATCTCTAGATATATGTAAAAAAAAATATATTAATTTATGAAAAAATAAATGAAGATATTAAGTAAATTAATTATTTGAAAAAAAAAAATATTTTAGATGTAACCTACAAAAACAATGAAATGAAATATTCATTATAAAAATATTCAAATTGTTTATTTATAATTTATACACATATAAATAAAAAGTATATGAGACACTCGAAATATTTTATTAAATTTAATTATTTTAAAATTTCTTATAAGTTTTTAAACATGAAACAATAAATATATTAATAAAAATAGAATTCCATTTTAATTATTTTTTGCCACTTTTTTTACTTAACCTATGAATCTACTGATAATTAAGATTATCAGAAGTATATTTTATATTATTATTAGTGATGAATAATAAATTATTATTAAATTAATACAATTATTTTTAATCAAACTCATTTATTAAACTAAATAAATCTGAATAAAAAAATATGTTTAATTTTTAATTAAGATTTATATTTTTATAAAAAATAAAGTGATTTTTTTATAGTTGTTAAAATAAAATATGAGTTCGTTGGAGTTTTCGTAGAAAAAAATTTAAAAAAATGTTTACAGAATTTCAATAAATCTCGTAGTTAGGAATCGATCAAATCGCTCATAAAGGATAAAGAATATTTTTATACATTATGGAAAGAGAAATTGAGTCTATTTATATTATTTATATTATACTGTTCCTGCAGATCATGCTTATAATAAAAATTAAATATTAAATTATTTATTTTTAAAATTAAAATTAAAATAAATTGAAATACTTTCTTTAGATTTTATTTAATTTTTTTCCATTATTTATTTATTTATTTTTAAATAAATACTCTTTAATTAATCAGTAAATTTTAGTATTTAATTTTGAAAATATGAGATATAGAGTCGTCAAAATAGAATATAAAAAATTATTTGAATAATGGATTCCATGTTATATTTTAAAATCAGTTTATAGATGTTTTTCTTGATTTTATTTCTTATTAAATAGGATTATATATTTATTTTAGTATTTTAATAGGGGGGAAAGTAATAAATAGCAGCAATTATAATAAAATAAATTCAAGCGTACACTATTTGTAATGATTTAAAATAACTATTTCAAATTTAGGAATAATAACCAGTCATATTTTGAAATACCTCTAATATTTATTTTAACAATACTAATTATTTGTAAATTTAAATCTATTTTTAATTGTTAAAAACTTATTTCAGCCCTGAGTTTTATATTACTTTTTTAAATTAATTTTAATATGAATGTCAACAATCAACTTTTCGATTAGTTTTAATTTTAATTCTTTGATTTTGTAGTTACACCTGTTATTGTGTCAAATCTAAAATTATTCAATATTCAAAGAAAAATGTTATTCATATAATAAATATTATTAATTAAATTATTCTTTAATAAATTTTTATAGAGGAAGGGGAAGACCGAGACTATCTTGGAATTACGGAGTCGAACAATCCATGGAAGATAGAGGGATGCAGGTGGAGGACTGGCGGGACAGAAAGAGGAGGCTTGGATGCGAGAGACGCCGCATGGTTTAATCCCACTCGCAATAATAAAAAAAATAAATTTTATATTATATATAAATTTATATAATTTAAACTTGAAATTGATTTATGGTTAACGAACAAATAATTTTAAATATTTTAATGCTGTTGTAAATTAATATTTTATATATACTGATTAATTAAAACAAATCAATGTTTTTTTAATTTTTATTTATGTACTTTGTTTATATCTATCTAAAATATTTTAAAAAGGGTCCTGATTGTGTTTTTATAGGTGCTCTTCAGATAGATTAGACATAAATTTGAGGCTATTTCTTAATTTTCATGGGCCAAAATCAAAATATGACGGATTAAAATCTTTACAATCTAAATTATTTATTTTATCTTTGTATGTACTAAGTAATCACTAAAATAAAAATAAGCTAAATTTTATTATTAAAGGTTTTAATTAAATAATTTCAGAAATAAAATAATCATGATCAAAAAGAAATTTATTTCAAAAACTTTTTATTGAATTAATAATTATATAATTTTATTAAAAATATTTTTTTAAAATAATAGCCTGCAAAAATAATAGGTAAGTATAAAAAATAAAATTAATTAATAAAACGAAACCCCCAAATGTATTTACATAAAGATTATACATAAAATTGTCCAATAGCCAGTAGTGTTTCATAAGATTTAAATTGATTTAAAAAACAATTTATTAATCTCAATTAGATATAAAAATATACATTTAAATTAAATATTTTAAAAATTAGCCAATTATAATAAAAAAAATCTTTGGTTAACAAAAAATATTTTACATTTAGGAAATAATAAATTATTATTTCATCCATGTATAATATATAAATATATGTTACATTCGACAAATATTTCGCTTAATATAGATTTTCTCGGAAATACAACTAAAAAGAAAAACACTTGAATAATTTTTTTCCTTGATACTGTTATAAATATTATAATTATTTGAAATACTCAATTCCAAACTTTTTTTTATGTAAAATTTTTTAATGTTATCATATTATATTGTATAAAATTTTATAATAAAAAGTTTTAAAGTGATTTAAATTGTTTATTTTTTTCATTTTTTTTTATTGAAAAATGTAGTTAATACTATGTATAATTATAATTATAAAGTTAAATGTTTACATTTACAATCAAATAAATTCAATTCCTTCATATTTGATATTTGCAATTTTACTTTCCGGTAAAATGATAACTCCTTTTAGATTGAAAGCCATTATATATGTAGCCACTTCACCATTAAATTCTTCAGATCTGAGAGCTATTATAATTTCATCATTAGAACCAGGAATGAATTTAAAACTAGAAAACCCATGCGTTGGTAAAACAGCCCCAACATAAGTTACCTGAAAAAATATTTAATAAATACAACGAAAAGAATAAAATAAATAAAAAAATTATTTTATCCCTAAAAAAATTAATTATTAAAAATAAAGTAATAATTACTTGAATATCTTTGAAGTTTTCATCTGCCGAAAAAATGATATTAGTCCCCATCATCCCATCGGTTAATTCATTATATTTTTTCTTTGATTGTCTTCTAGGTAAAAAGAACCATCTTCTATGAATTTCACTCCAATTAACAGCTTCATGGATCACATATCCAGGGAATTCAATTCCAATAGTACGTCTTAAATTCAAATAATTCTAAAAATATTAAATATTTAATTATTAAGACATTTTAGTATTAATAATTCAGTTCAAAAAATAAATTCTAGAGATAATGGTAGATAAATTACTTTAAATTAAAATTTTTATTGGCCATGAATCAAATGTATTTATTTGTATTATATATTATGCTTTTAATGAAAAATGTCTCACTATTAAAGTGTATAAATAAATAATTTTTTTTCAGATTTATTCAAAATTTATTTTAAATGTAAATAAATATATTTTTCAATCACATATAAAGTATTATATTATGTTTTGTTTCTCCGTAGTTAAAATTTAAATCAGTAGTTCTCAGCCTTTTTTTGAATCTTGAAACCCATTTTCTTTTACTAATTTTCCGTGGAACACAGGGGAAAAATTTATTGATAAAACATTAGAAGATATAATAAAGTATAATTGTTTAATTTATAGAAATTTATACAAAACAAATATTAACTAATAAAAAAAATTATTGACAAAAGTAAACAACAAAAATTTTAAATAACACAAATGGACATAAATATTATTTAGGTCATAATTATAATTCTATATTAAAAGCATTAAAAATAAATGACAGTTAATTCGAAATGTGATTTTATTTGAAAGCCATGTGTGGTTGGTTTTTCACTGGGATTTCTCCTTAGTAACTTGTGAAAATAGGATAAAAATGACTAACTTTATGCCAGTTAATATGAGTTATTTCTCCGGACGGTGTAAGAGTTTTAATCCATTGAGGATTATAATTTTCTAATTCACCATCTCCTGTAGTCCATTCTTTTCCAAGACCTCCCATAATGAGACGACCTTGTTTGACAGTTGCCCATTCCGTTTTGAAACCTGAAAAATAGAAGAATCACAACAATATCGTAAAATATTTTTTAGAAAATCTATTATACAATTAATATATAATTCTAGAATTTAAAATTATAACTTAACATTTTCGGATAATATAAATAAAATAATAAAATTAGAAAAATATTGAGATAGTCACCCATTTATTAGAAATTCATTCTTTTTAGATAAAATTTCATGTTCAATTAATTTATTTTAAAAAAATTAAATTAAATTAAAATAAATTGATTTGTTTACTTTATTAACTAGCAGCTATATATGCAAACAATGAAAAAATTTACAAAAATTTAATGATTATAAAATTAAGATAATATGGTTTTGAAGAACTCTCACCTAAGAAGGTAGATTCGACAAAATTTATATTACTATAATATAATCATAGTTAGTAATAAATAATATAATTAAGAACATGACTTTTGTTATTAAAATCTTCCATTTATTTAATAATTTATAAAAGACAAATGATAAGTATCACACAAGTATTTATTTAATGACTAAATTATAAGTAAAATTGAAAATTAATTTTAAAAAATGGCATGAAAAGTATGATAGATTAAAAAAATTATGTTCCTTATTATTGGAGGTTTGTTGATTTTCATTCTTCAAACTAAAATAATAGAGAGAAGTATTTACTGAAAAAAATTAAATAAATATTATAAAAGATTATAACAAAACAGATAGTAACAAGTATTTATTTATATGTGAAATTATTTTTTATAATAATATATTTTACAGAAATAAAATGATCATAAGTAGGGAGAATAGAATAATTATTAGTATGATATCTTACACTTAAATTTGACATAAACTTTACACAACTATTATATATACAATTTCCATAATAACTAAACATTCTATAAAATAGTATTATTATTAGTCTCGACTTGTCATTTTTTTATATTAAGTATGAAAATACTGTTTTTTAAATTAATATATTTGTTTTGATTATATAGTACCTTTGCCTGTCTTGCCATCGCCATCAGTTACAATTACCCATGGAATAACTTTTTCATTATCTAAATGATAGACAATGCCAGTTCGATCATCAAAAACGTATAATTTTCCATTAAATGTAACAATTTCCGAAAGTTCCATCCCTCTACCTCCTTGAGCAATGGAAGACTGTAGTTTAATAGGATCCGTATCATCCCATGTTACAGAAACATAACTTGACATAGGATTATAAGTTAAATACCCTTTTTTTAAATAACTTATCCACTGATTGGTGTCGCTTTTACTCTTTGAATCCTGGTCTAGGTCACTGATAATTGCTATTCGAAATCGCAACCCTAAGGGCGTTTTATAGGGAGGTGTTAATGGATATGTAGTATTATAATATTCCATATGGCAATTGGGAATTTGATGAGCCACGACATCTTCGCGAATATTAAAACCAAACCGGTGATGGTTAGTCATTGTGTACATAATAATTATTAAAATAACACACGCAAAAATAAATAAAGTGATAAAATAGGGTTGAATTCGAAAAGTACTATTCCCAACGCGATATGCTGGAGGCCTCTTGATCGCCTGCCTCCAATCTCGAAGTGACATCATCTCATCTTGATCACACGAAGGCATTAATGAATACCCGCTTATCACTAAACAATAGTATAATTCACTTGATAATAAATAAATACGAATGAATTTTTCATTGTAATTGGTAATGAGCTGTCAAATATTAAAGGTTAATCACATGGGTAGTCCAATCTGAATATATTTTAAATATCAAAAAAATTTCATAATTCTTCTCCATTTAGTTGTTTTTCCTTAATTACACTTAATTATTTATATATATATATATAGTCGAGATTATTAGTCAATGAATTATATTTGAAAAAGACCTAGCCATCTATATTATTTTATTAATAAGGGCGGGCAATCCAATTGTATATAAATTATTGGAACTGGCATGTTCTATTGATGGTAGATATAGGCATAAGTTGAAACTAGTTATACTTTTCGAACAATTATGTTTCACTTAAATATTTCTTATATGTAAATAATGCTAAATTCTCTCTTTAATAAATTTAACTATATAATTTTTTTATATAAATTTTAATAAAATTTTGACTATTTTTATAAATATTAAAGTACTTATGTTAGTTAGAATATTTTTTCGATAAAATATAATAAGATAATTCTTCAATATTTTATTTATCTATTTCATAAAAACAGGATTATCCTATTATTTCAAAAACTAAATTCCAATTATTTTCAGGTTGATTCCAAAATCAATTGCAATTTTTGGTGAATTTCGATCATTAAATAATTGCTAATAAATTTGTTTAGCGGATTCATTTATTCCTAGATGAGTTTCATTGAATTCTTCTTAAATTTTTGATTGTAAAGAATCCAACATAACTGATCCAATATATCATTAATTATATCATTATATATTCCATATATTCATATTGTTATTTTAGTTTTAAAACTATATTTTAAATTTAATTTTGGTTAATCTTAAAATGCCTTTTTAATGTGTTTTTTCTACTCACATTATATTGCTATTTTGCTATTTAATAAAATTAAATTTTATTTAATTAAAATAAATAGAGAACAAAAAATTTCCTTTTTTATATAATAAATTAACAATTCCAATTAAATAATTTATTTATAAAGTATTACATTACAATTATTATGATTAAATGAATTAAATTAATTAAATTATTCAATTAAATTCAATAAACCAAATTAAGGAGGTTATATTTATATATTAATAATATTAACAAGACGAATATTCAATACAAGCACCTAAACTTGGTGCTCGGTATTTGATAAATATTCGTTATTTGACAAACACAGCATGTGTGCAGCCGGCTTAAAATGTGGTTGGAGGATTCATCCTATTCATTAAAGTACCTACAGATTGACTTATTTATCGCGTAGTGATTAAGTTATTTTAGTGGTTTTCCCCTATGTAATTTTATAGTGATTGCAGTTCTAATATTTTAAATATTTATTCACTAATTATCAACCCGTGGGGTGCGCCCCCTTTGTGGGACTATCAAAGAGAAAAAAAAAATTGATTAATTGACTGAAAGAAAAGCACAAATACACATAGAAAAACTCTTGCTCTTAAAAACAAAATATATTTTATAATTGTATACTTTTCATTGCAAACGGGTTAGGGGTAGGACCACGATGAAAAATATGATTGAAAACTGGTCCGCCAATACTGAAAGGATGAGAAACGCTGCACTAATGAATTAAATAAAATCATAAGTTACTTTTAAAATTTTCATTTATTTTTAAATTTAGTTTATATAAGTAAAAAGGAAAGTTCTTATCTTTTGAAATTGACTGTCTGATTAAAATTTTTCTTGAAATACAAACTATATATCTGTGGTCCTTATCTTTTATTTTATGGTCATGGAGAACTTAAATCATTTGTTTTAAGAACAAACAAAAAATAGATAAAAATAAATATCCCAGTATATTCATGTAAATTTATGTAAAATTAATTTGAGATAAAAAAAATTTAATGTGATTTGTAAGGTTGTTGGTTTTTATTTTTTATTTATTTATTTTTCTGAAATATTTAGTTTAATATTTAAAATGACGGAACAATTATATATATACAAAACTAGGCGGAGCAATGGTTAAGAATTATTTTGATATTTGAAATTATAAAAAGAAAAATAAATTGAAAAATCAAAAACTTCATATTATAATAAAGTAATTTTAATAATTAAAAAATATAAAAAAATCTCAGAATCTATTTACTATTATTCCCACATCAGTATTAATTACAGACATGATTCAACGAAATTTTAATTAATAATAATATTAATAATTCATTTTGTAATAATCATTACACAAACTAAAATTCATTATTGTTTAATAAATTCTCAATTAATCAATAAACATAATTAATTGATAATATTTTAAAATAACAAATACAAATTAGAAAGTATTATTAATAAGAACTGTCAAATGTTAAATGTGATCCCATATAAATTAATTTAAAAGATTGTCCTCTAGATTAATTAATTAAAAATTAATTGACTTTAAATCTAATCTAAATCTAATGATTTTATATTTTGGTATTGTAATTTTCGTAATGTATATAGATTATACAATATTGATCAATTGAGGCAATAAAACATTGTCAACAAATTTCTATACCTGTTGAAAATAATTTATACAAATTAAATTACTAATACTTTTCAAAAAAATAAATTAAATAAAATCAGCCTCTTACTATATAGTAAAATAGATCAAAACTAAATTTTAAATTTTTATAATAGTTTATAAGAGTTTAATTATTCAAAATTTATCTATATATTTAGGCAATAATAAATTTATTGTTATTAAATAATAAATTTCAATCATAATTGTATTAATATTTGGTAAATTTTAAATTTCCCCCTGCAAACTTCGCCTATTAGATCAAATTTTATTAATGTTTATAAACATTAAGAAAATTAAGAAAGTTATAATAATAGCAATTAATATCTCTAATATATTTATTTTATTTTATTGAAATTAATTTAAATTAATTCATATTAATATAGAGAAATTTGGAAGGAAGTTGCTTATACTAGTGCTGACCTCTGGCACAATATTAATTTCTATAATTTGTTATCAAAAAGCATTATATATGATTATATGTTTGTTTTGAGAAGAATATTAAATTCCAAAAATTAATTGGAAAAGATGGCCGTATTAGCTGCTGCAGCTCTTCTAGATGAATTAATGGGAAGGAATAGAAATATAGCCCCCACAGAAAAGGTGAAAGAATTAAATTGGGAAGATCCTGAGGTAAGTGAACTTCAATTCAATTTTTTCTAACCTAACTTCTTACATTTCTATTTTATTGATCAAACTTTTCTATTTTTTTCTAGTATTGTAAATTATATATGGTTAAATTTTGCCCCCACGATTTATTCGTTAATACTAGAGCGGATCTTGGACAATGCCCTAAAGTTCATGATGATGAAGTGAAATCACTATTTGAAAAATCAAATAGCTATAAGAAACAACAATATGAAGATGAATTTATAAGATTTTGTCAAAGTATGCTTAATGAAGTGGGAAGAAAAATAGTTAAGGGTAAACAACGACTAGCTCTAATTGGAAAATCTGAACCAGTAAGTATAGGAGCCGCTTTAATAATAAAAATAATATAGGAAGAATCTTTTAATAATTTAATTAATTGGAGGTATGTAATTTAACATTCAC
The DNA here is from genome assembly GCA_963082975.1 of Labia minor. Taxonomy (NCBI): domain Eukaryota; kingdom Metazoa; phylum Arthropoda; class Insecta; order Dermaptera; family Spongiphoridae; genus Labia; species Labia minor. Next base: position 35,537,619 of record OY720345.1, read on the forward strand.
TTCAAACCTTATAGAATAATCTGTTAAATTTTTAATTAACTCATTTTCTAAATAAAATAAGATATTAAAACCATTAATTCTCTTAGCATTAACAAAAATGAATTTGAATTTTTCTGTTTATAATTATATTTTTAACACCCAAATTTGATATAACTATACCAACAATTCTAAAATTACTTAAAAAAGAAATATCTATTACAAATAAACAAAATTTCTTTAAGAGTTGCATAATTTGCTTAATTTTCATTTTAAACTTTTTTTCTTAAAGGAATTCATCTTGCAAATATTTTTTATTTAGACAATGGGTAAAATCTAGTTAATAGTTAAGAGCAATCCACTATTGATCATTATATTTTTAATAATTTCATTTTGTTAATTATTATTAATCTGATTTATATAATAAAACAACTTTTTAAATATATTATTGATTATTAATTCAACAATCATTTTATTATAATATTTTGCTTTATTAAATAATTTGGAAATTTGAATCTTTATCTCATTTAGTGATTTTCCTAGAACTGCCTATTAGGAAACTGGTTTAGAAATACTAAATATTTTCTAAGGTTAGTAAATATTTATAATTTATCAATTTGTGAAAAAAGAAGCATGAAGGAATTATAGATACTATTGATTTCTTCATTTTAAAAATGTGAATTTTCCTAAATATTTAGTTTAAAGTTTTCATATATGATTAGAAATATCAAATTGTAATCAAATTTGTTAAAAAATATTTATATATGGAAACTAAATCTAATTATTCTAAAAAACAATTTACATGGTTTTATAATGAAGTTATTAGATATTTATAAGTATTAAATAAATAATGTTTTTAAATTTTTTCTTAATAAGAATGATTAATCCAGATGCTTTCGAATACAAATATTTTATTTATTTTAAAATGTTTGTGCATACAGATCTGAAAATATTATTTTGTTTAATCATACTTTTTCAGTAGAAGTTTAATATATTATATATTTAATACTTATAAAAATTGTTCTGCTAAACTCACTGCAATCAATTTCATTTTTAGATATCATTTAATATTAATTCTCTGATAATGTGTTCTTCCTATGATCTGCCTAAATTATTTTCGTTTGACATTTTTATTATCCAAATCTCTTATGATGATAATAAAATCGAATATTATATCAAATTTATTTTTTTCTTTAGGTTTCAATTTCACCTGCTCAAACGCAAAAAAATGAGGAACAAATTAAATTTCTTTCTGCAAAAATTAACAAATTAGTTGAAGAAGCTGAACAGATGGGCATTCAAGGGAATGTTGAACAAGCCCAAGGTCTAATGAAACTTTGTGATCAACTAAAAGAAGAAAGAGAACAATTAAGAGGCAGTAATGATAATAGTCACTGGCAGGTAAATAATATATAAATTTAATTAAATATATAAAAAATATTAAAATTTGAAAAATAACATTTTGATTTGCTTTTATTAATTATATTAATTTGGTTATATTAAATAATGTTTTTGTCTTAAGCTTGATTTCGAATCTTTTATTTTGTATTCCTAAATTTGTTACAAAGTTCGATTTCACTTCAAAAATAAATACTTATATTTGGTTCTAACATTATCTAAAATAAAATTAAAATAATGTTATAAATTATTTTCCATATTTTTAGGCTACTGCTGAATTAGCTGCTGCCCAAGAAAAACAAATGGAAGTATGTGATGTATGTGGAGCATTTTTAATTGTTGGAGATGCTCAACAAAGAATTGATGATCATTTAATGGGTAAACAACATGTAGGCTATGCAAGACTAAAACAAGCTCTTCAAGAAATTACGGTATTTAAAAAAAAAATATTTTTAACATAATATTGAAAACAATATCTCAATTTTTTATTATAAATTAATAGAAACAAAGGGAAGAAAAAGATAAGAAACGTGAAGAAGAAAGACGAGAACGGTCAAGTAAAACCAGAGATGACGAACGACGCCGTGATAAAGATCGTGAAAGAGAAAGAGTGGAACGAGGAGAACGAGGCGAACGAGGTGAGCGAGGAGAACGGGGAGAACGTGAGCGTGACAGAGAAGAAAGACGTCGAAAAAGAGATGACGATGAAAGAAAACGTTCTCGAAGAGGTCGATCAAGGTAATTATATTTATTAAATTATTTTCTAATATTGATTTATTTAAAGGAATAATTTAAACAATGTACTTATAAAATAGGAGTCCCAGAAGTCATCGACATAGTAATCCTGGACATAATAAAAGGTATCATGGTGGAGAAGAAGGAGGACGTCGCCATAAAGATGATAAACGGTGAGATTATCTTTAATAAAATATAAATTAGATTAATTTGAATAAAAAAAAAATGTTTAATGATAAATAATAAGTTGGTCATGTTTCAAGTTTTAAATCTTTCTACTACTTTAGAAAGCCTATAATTATGATTTCATAAATGCGACTTTTAAAATATTTTCATGACAAAAGAATTAATAACACATGATTATTAGCATTAAGAGTAAATTAAATTAAGGTTGAGATCTCCAGTTAACTACTGATTTGATCTTGACATTTGAATTTAGAAATATGTATTTTTAATAAACATGTATAGTAAGATCTAAATGTCAAAATTAATATTTGAATACATATTTATTTTTATTTTAAGGCTCATTTTTTTATCTGAAAGATAAAAGATATAGATTTTAATTAATGTTATTTTAAACTAATTCCTAAGTGTAAAATTTCTTTATAAAATTACTGTCATATGATCTTTATAATAAATCCGAGGTTTCATTTAAATAAATAAACAATTTTTAAAATGATACTTTTTTATTCACAATTTTACTTTTTTCCTCTTTTTTTTTTAATGCAATTTTAATTAAATATTTTATTTTTTTTTAGTTTTGGCCCTCTTCTGAAAAGGTAGTGGAATTGACTGAAAATTTAGAAAATATATTTTTATTTTAAGTTTTTTTTATTTTTATTTAAAATTTATTATATTTACAATAAAACATTTATTTTCTAGGGATTTTTTTTATTCATATTAAATAGTGGATAGATGAAGACTAAAGTGAACAAACTATCTTCAATATTTTTATAATTACTGTTGTTAATTAAAATAAATTAAAATGTTAAATATATTTGAAATAAATTTTATTTTTTATTTATAAATAAATTTAATTTTCTTCTTGAATTATCTACAAAAGTTGAAATATGAATTACATTATTAATTATAAGTATTATATTCCGAATAATCTTTAAATTTTATATAATTCAACGGTCATTTGACAGTAGTTCTTATGAATAAAATTGATATATTATTATAAATAATATTTCGAATTATGCTACAAATAAAAAAAAAATTTTAATTATTACAAATTAAACTGATGTAATTTTAAAAATTCTTAAATAAATTTTTTATAAATAAAAAATTTTTACCCGAATATATTTATTAAAATTTTTGTGGTTTTTTTTATTATAAAATGGATTTTTATTAAAACACCACATATTTGTATAATTTATTTATTTAGTTAAATAAATGTGCAACTTTTCGACTGTTTATTCGACTACAGTCCGCTTGAGTTGGAGCAAGCGTACGATACTTGAGAACGACTGCAGAATAAGCAGTCTAAACGTTATTTAACTAAATAAATAAAACAAATATGTGGTGTTTTAATAAAAATCCCTTTAATAGAAATTTTTTAAATTACCGAAGCCTCACTGTATATATATATATATATATAATTAATATATTTTGAATAATATGTTTAATTCAATATTCATTTTCTTGTTAGAGTACATATCAACAAGATAAAAACAAAAGTTCCAGTGTTTGATTTACATAAAAAATACGTGTAAATTACCCCATAGATATTTAATTAATTTATAATAAAACAAGTTTATCAAATCCAAATATTTAACAAATAAAAAAAGAAAAAAATGTAAAAAAAATAAATTAAATTCAAAGTAAAGTATTTTGACGTTTTTCTCAATATTCAATAATCTTTTATCGAGTCGCCTTGTTTAGTAATTTTTCAACTGTATTAATATTTGAAGTATAAAAAATTATTATTATTTCTTCATATATAATATATATATTTTATGTGTTGAGATACATTTGAAGTTTAGATTGTAGTTGTCAAATCATCTTATTACTAATGCTTATTGGAAAATTATTTAAATGATTTATATATAATTTTAACCTCTTAAAAATACTAGATATTAAATGTTTAATCAAAAACAAAATATCCTATATTTTTTTCACTAATTTCTCTATAATACTATAATATATTTTAACATATTAATATTTATTTGTTAATTATATGAATATTATTATTTATAAAATATATGAAGATATCTTTAGATAATAAAAAACTAAAAAATTAGTTAATTGATTAAAATATAAAATAGTAATTATAAATATATATATATATGAATTATAAGAAAAGATTTGAGACTATTTGTCTTTACTATTTAATTATCAAAGATTTCTAGGTAACTTATATATTTGAATTATCTATTGAAATAAAAATAATTTAAAACATAATGTTAAACTTTTTTTCTTAAAATATTAAAGATTATGGGAATTATTAAAAATATATTAATAAAAATAACTTAAAAATAAAAATTATATTTAAAATTGAAATAAAATTTCTTCTCTTGATAGAACAAAATGATCAAATATTTAAATAAAATTTATTTAGTTTTTTCTAACTTAATTCAAAATTTAATATAAATAATTATAACAACATTTTCTAATATTAATAATCTATTTAAAAAATAAAATAATTACTTTCAATTATTATAATTGTTAGATAAATTAATTTTATCATTAAAATTTACTAATTTTCAAATAATTAATATTTCATTTCAATAATAATATCATAAATAATATAAAATAATCATAAGATTTTTTTTTACAGGCACCGGAAAAGCCGATCACGTGATGAAAAGAGTTCCAACAAAAGAGAAGAATTTCACCGAAGTAACAAGCATATTGATAAAGATCGTGGTGAGTATTTTCTAATATTTATTTAATATCACAATATTATATTATATATAATTAATTAATATAGATATAACATATTTATATTACTTTTTTTTAAAAAAATATATAATACTTTCACTTTATTTTGAACTTCAGATATTTAAAACCCTGAAAAATTTTTTATATTACCGAAATATTTTTTTTTTAATGATGAATATTATTTATATTGGAATGCAGGTAACAATTATTATTTGTTTTTTTTTAGTAAAGATTCCACTTAACGAACAAATTAGTAATATAATTAATTATACATTGTAATGTTGTAATTAACTCATAACTTTTGGTTTATTATTAATTACACTTTAATTTACTAAAACATTTATTAATATTTTTTAATTAATTAAAAATGTTTTCTGTTAAGCATCAAATGGCGAACTGCATCGTTCTGGATCTCCATATCGGCGACACTCATCTTCTAAAGATTCTCGCTCCAGTCACAAACATTCATCTTCATCTGGTCTAGGATCATCAACTTTTAGTGAAAATACTGAAAATGGAGGAAGTGATAATGGAGGGTTTGGAGGTGGCATCGAGCAACAATCCTAGCGCTTAACTGAATTAGTGAGTGACTCGACTGGAAAGGTACGTGGACCATTAGAAAATTCATCCACCAAGCCATCCAACATCAATTACCAACACGTTATAAATATATATATATATATATTCAAATATTACATATGTATATATATTTATAAAAAGAATTCTATCCGTTAGTCAATGTCCTCCATTTATAAATTTTTTAAAAAGTGAACTCCATCCAATGATTCTTTTGATCCGAATGAAAAAAAGTGTAGTTGGACCCGATAAGGTAGCTGAGTCGAGCCGAGGAGCGAAAATCAGTGTAATGGAGCGTCGCCTTCACGCCATCTTAGTCGACAGGATTTATTACTCACTTTCCAGGTGACCAATTAATCGTATTCTCAAAAAAAGTTATTAAAAAAAAAATAAAAAAAAAATAAAAATTGTACACGCATCTTTTGTATATTGTAAGCCCTGGCAGTGTCGGACTGAGTCGTTGGTATTTTGGGGTTTCTCCTTGGGCGGGTGGTAGTGGCTCCTCGACCCCACTTAGATTGAAAAATTGTGACCTAAGGGGGCCCGACACAATCTTAACTTGTAAAGGAGACACCCATCCATCCACTCCAGTCCGACCCTGAAGCCCATCTTTAGACGAATTCAAGAAAAATAATATTGGGCGTTCAGGGCAAAAGGCCACTCTGATTCGACTCTATTTGCGTTCTCTTTCAGCTTAGCATCGCCACTACCATGTTGTGTGTACCTCTTTAACTAAATCATAATGTTCGTTCGTTTACTCGGATCTATCTTGGAGGTATTTATCGTATTTGTTGGTTCACATAAAAATCCTCCCTTTCAAGAGACTTTTTAATAAAAAAATAAAATCAAACAACATTTAAATCCTTTTTAGGAGCCACATTCCCTTTTAACCTCTCTCTTTCAGTCCGAAGCCTCCAGGAATGGTCTTTGGACAGTTTTAGATTACAGTGGAACCTATTTAATTGAATCACTAAACATCAAATTGATTGAAGTAATTTAATTTTAATTTCCTTATAATGGATTATAGAAGATCAAATGTTATTAATTTTTTGCTTTTATTTGCAAGGTATTTAAAAATCTATGAAATGTTTGACCAAACATCCTTTTTTTCTTATTTTAAAAGAAAAATACTTGTGTACCATGGTTCCATTGTATATAAAAAAGATTTCTATTACTCAAAATTTTTTGATATCTAATCCTTATACTATTTAATGGATTACAAATATCAATAATCTTTTGTTTTTTCTTTATTTTAATGTTTTATTCCAAATAAAATTTAAGATTAACCTCTTTAATATATAATTGAGAGTGTTTATCTTTGTAACAAAATTTGGTTAGAACTCAAATATTTTTTGAGTAATATAATTTTCTAACTTATTTTTTATCCTTCTTTTTTTTAATTTTTCATGTCATTCTTTTCTATTATTATTATTATTATTATTATTATTATTATTATTGTCCTTGAGCACGTGCTTCCAATCCTTCTGCATTCCCGTCATTTTATTCCCTTTATTACCGAACTAACACTTTTTGCCTTTTCCAGCCATCATTCGTCGAGGACAAGACTTCGAGAAAAAAGAAAAAAAAGGTGCTCAATGGGGATTAGAAATGAAGTAAAAAAGCACCCCATTTAAATACACGTTTTCATCAACCTTAAAACATCGTTATCGAGGTGATTTAGAAATTAAGGCTGCCATAAGCTGGAATTTTTAGTCATTTGGACTTGTTATAATCTTAAATATCTTTAAATAATTTAATATTTAATATTTTCTAATTAACACACTTCTAGTGTTAATAATTTTAATTTTAAACTTTGATTTTTTTAATTATATATTAATAAAAATATATAAATAAATTTTCTTAGAATAGTATTGTCCATTTATTTTCTATATTATCTGGAATAAAAAAAAATGTGAATAAAGGATTTTTATTAAAACAACAAAGTGCATTTAACATGTATTGTTTCTTTCACTTTTTTAGACATAGTCTATACATTTACAGTCATCAATTAGAAAAATTAAATAATCACATTAAAAAACAAATAGTTATTTTTATTAACAAACATTTTTGAATTGAATAATTCAACTTTAAGACCTTTCTATTTATTATTACGAAAAAGAAATTTAATGTGATTATTTATTTTTCTATAATTTATAAAATAATCAACTGTATTTATATTTCTTTTTTTTTTAATAATGTATTTAAATCCAAATGTAGGGTCTCCCTATTTGGCAAAATTTCTTATAAATATTAAATTATTCATTGAATACAAATATAAAGTGCTAAATATTAAAATAAATTGATAATTTATAAGAAATTTCGCTTCTCTTATATTATAATAATTTCTTATTTGGCAAATGGAAGTATCATTTTTTCCTGCTTAAAATTTTCAGAATCCTACTGTGGGGGTCATTTTTAGTAAAGACAAGGCACAGGTGAAAAAACTTTAAGAAGATTAGAAATATAATAATTAAGGTATTTTTGAAGGAAGGAGGGGAGATTTAATTTGGGAGACAGAACCCACCTCTTTCAGAGAGGATATGGATAATTCGGTCCAGAGCTACATAAGACATTTATAGTAAGACACACTTTACTACTAGGATTTTTTTAAAGTTATTTCTCCTTTTTTTAAAATTTTTTATTCAGTTTCATGTGGAGTTAGGAAATAACAACTATAAAACAATCATTTCATAATTTTCCCTTTCTTTTAAGAGATTCTTACTCGAGTCAATCACTTATTATAATGATAATCATCTATCTACAATTTTATAATAATTAAGAATATATCACAGACTTTTTTAAGATCCTATCATAATAATAGAATAAGAATTGAATTTAACAAGCTAATAAGATGTTGATTTCATAAGAATATAATAGAATTTCTTGATAATATTTGATTTGAATCATAACGCTGTTTGATCGATTTAGAAATCTAAATATATAATATATATAATTTTTTTATAAAATTGAAGAAAACCTTTTAAAACATTATCGAATTCTATAAGAAGAAAGAATAATATTTTGACTCTTAATAAATAAGTTTATAATATTAATATATTAAGTTCATAGGCCATATATTCGATGTAATTGTATATTTTTGTACGCCTATAAATATGATTAAAATATAGAGAAGTTTTGAAACATTTTTATACTGAAATTCATAAATTGTGTAATGTTAATATAAATGATGTATTTTTATCTTAGATTATATAATCATATATAATATAAGAATAAAATTTAATTAGAATTCTAAAAAATAAAAATATAAAAGGATGAATGGATATGATAACATTAATTTCAATTATACAATTCAAAAGGGAAAACATGCAGAAGTATAAACTATGAAGAGAATCTCAAGCTACAGAAAACTTAAAATTATTTTTTCGTTATTCTAAGGAAAAAATAATTTAAAAATTAAAGTTAAGAATGTTATTAATTAAATTGATATTCCATTTTTTTTTATTAAACATGAAAATAAAATAATCAAGTTGCCTTTAAATTTTTTTATATTGTTCTTTCCTCTTATGGTTCTTTTTAATGTTTGTTTTCAGAAAAAATAATTAAGAATAGGAACAAAGAAAACTTTATTTTTGTTTAGTGCCTTTAGAAAGATTGTCAATAATGATTTCTAGCATTTAGCAGAGTTTTCTAAGGTGATAAAGAATTATAGAGTTCGAAAAATATTTCTTTTTTTCAACGACCAGCGTTTTTCATCCTAAATGAAATTTTTTTCTTCGATTCAAAATAATTTTTTTTTTTACTTGTATAAATAAACAAAAAACAATTGACAGAGTTATAGGTTATAAATTGATTTTTAGGTCGTCTCTATGAAATCCCTTAATCAGTGGTTCGCACCTCTCTAAGGGGATTTATTAGACTTTAGTACCCTGCTAGGCTGAAGCTAGTTACGAGCTAAAACATCCAATACTAGCTATTAACGCTAGATTTATAATTTTTATTTATTAATTATTTTTTTTAAATTCCTTTTATTAAAGAATTAATTTTTAGCTCGATAAATTATATTATTATTATTATTTAACAATCCCTGTAACTATTATATATATTTTTTTTATATATATAAATATTTTATTCGGTGGGGATATTCACACTATATCTACCGATGAACATTTGACTAAAAAAATTAATTAAAATAACCATTTCCAATTTTGTTTTTAAAATATTGACATTTTTTTAACTTGTTTTTTATTTTGATTGTTTGTTAAAATATTTGGAAATTACTCCGAGGACTATTGATTTTTTTTTTAAAAAAATCGTAAATCTTTTTTGATTCTTATGCAAATTTTTTATTTAAATATCAGATATATATAAATGACTAAAATTTCAAGAGAATTTTCTACTATTTTTATAAAATAATATTTAATATTATATTCATAAGAAATAAAAATTTTATTTTATTTTATGTATATATAATATACATTAGATAAGTAATTTAATATTTTTTTTAAATACACATCTTTTCTATCTTTTTCATTTATTGACTGTAATAGTAACAAAATGAAAAAAAAATGATCTCAAAATCGTACACTCTTTCACACTGTATTTCTCACTTTTAAAGTAAAAAATGTATTTCTAATCTATTTATCCCTTAATAAAATAAATTAACTATTTTATTTCTATAAGTTTTATTCTAATTTAAAAAGAAATGGCCAATACATATATAACAAATATATGCATTATCTATGTTTATATATTTATAAATATATATATATATATGAAAACAGGAAGAACTTCAAACTTTTATTCAGAAACATATATATATATATATTTAACTAAACTACACCGATATTTTCCCTTTGTAATTAAAAACTATAATAAAATGTAAAAATATATAATTCTAAGACATTGGGAAAGTTTATTTACATTGTTTAATATTAAAATATTATCTCCGAATTAAATTAAAAAATGAGATTTTAAAAACGAAAGAAAATAAAAATATTTAAACAAAATTCACAATTTTTCTACTTCTATTTTATATTCGAAGTATTTGTCAATAAAAGCTTATAATTAAAGAATTCCTCAGAGTAAATTTCCTTTTTTTTTTGGCTTTGATAGAATTTTTTTCCAAATAACAAGGTATGATGTGCGTAATAATGAATGGAAATCTAGAAAAATTGAGACGGATCTTGCAAATTTTAGCATTTTTTTTATTTTAAAATACCCAAGTTGTAAAGTATTCATAGTCATTATGTGGATGGTAGCAGCCTTTGTTCACAACCCGCACTATTCTCAGAATCATCCGTCTCGGAAGAGGAGGATAGTGAAAGAGATTTTTCTAACGGGGGCAATTGTGCCTGTGATGATTGAGAGTTTCTTGTTATTGAAATGGATGGCTCTGTTCGAGGTGTTGATGAATGTGGAAGTGGAGGAACGGTTTCCTCAATTGCGGAAGGAGATAAAAGTGTTCCAATAGAACCTGTTTCGGGTGATGCTGATGTTAATGTTGGTGGATCTTCATTTGTCGAAATTGTTGAGAAATGCTCGCTGTTTGTACTTAAATGCGGAGGTCTGGGAGATCTCGGCTGAGGTGGTATCAAAAGATGATTATTTCTTTGTTGGCCGGGTTCATTTGAAATATCCTGAAATTAATTTAGATAATATTAAAATAATTTTAATAATTGAGTTGTTAAGGTGGCGTAATAAAATATTAATTATAACATAATATAATTAATTAGATTAAATTAAATTCATAATAAAATAGAAAAAGAAAATCTAACCCATGCAGGGCTCATTGGTTCAATAGGAGTGACTGGGCTCATTGAACTCATCGATGGTGAATTATTTTCTTCATCATCATCTTCCAAACTTTCTTGCATACTGGAACACACCGGTTCTTCGGGCAAAAGATCTTGGACGGTATCAATTTCATCCGTCTCATCTAAATCATCTCCTTGGATATCATCATCTTCTTCAAGATAGCATGGTGGCCGCTGAAACAATAAACCCTGGCGAGCTGAATAATCACCACCCGCATAAGAATCATCCTGATAAGATGGTCTATAAAGTAATGAAGGGGCAGCCAAAAGAAGACCATGAGGAGCGTGAACAGTTTGCCTTCTTCGTCTTGCACGCATTGCTGATCCAGCGGTAGAATATGGTGTTGGATGATTAGACTCATATCGAAATTCTCCAGAAATATTACTATGATGTGCATTGTTGATTTTCATCTCTATAATCAAATAAAATTCCCATAACAGATTTTTTTATATTACAAATTGAATTTAATTATATAAAAATATAATTATAAAGTTGGAATATTTTAATGGTGATGTTACTATCAAAATAATAAAAATTAATTGGAAAAAAAATACTTTTTGAACGTAAATATAGAGCCGAAAAAGTTAAGTGATGCTTCTTTTTAGTCAACTTTAAAAGCTAGAAACAACCGCTGCCAATTTGAAATGAACGAAATTTAGAACATGCAAATAATGTAAATCTTATAAATATGCTAATTTTCTTATTAATCGATATTTATAACAATCGATTGGTAAATGAAACCTTCTTTTAGATTTTAAGTTAAAGAATTTTTATGTGAGTAAATTTTATAATGTTTTTTTTATCTATACTTAAAACATATTATAAAATTTACCCACATAAAAATTCTTTAACTTAAAATCTAAAAGAACGTTTCATTTACCAATCGATTGTTATAAATATCGATTAATAAGAAAATTAGCATATTTATAAGATTTACATTATTTGCATGTTCTAATGATTTTGACAGAATAGTGAGACAATATCCTTAAACAATTTATATGGATTGTATATTTGCTTCCTTATAACATTTTGTTATTTTAAAAAAATGAAATAATGACAATAACCATAAGAAGAATGAGCAGTTTCTGTATCTCGAAAAGTAAAATTTGCTGGAAGTGAGAGAACTTTTCCTAAAGGTGGGCGTCGTGATAACATCGGAGCTTCTAACGCAGAAAGTTCTAAAGCCTGCAGACATAGTGCTTCTTCTTCTAAAAGATCCGCTTCTTCTTGTTCTGCTTGTAATTCTCGTTCTAGTTCCACTTCCATATCTAATTCATCTTCCATCTAGAAAAGATTTTAAAGTAATGAAAAACAAAATCCCCATAATAGAAAAATTATTAATTATTATTCACCTGTTTATGTGATTCCTCCAGGTGTTTCATTAAAACAGCCACAACAACATTTACTAATACAAATTGTGCCATCAAAACAAAGATTACAAAGAATATTGGAGCAATAATTGTTGAGGCACAACAATTTTGTACACAATTACTATCATATGAACAATTTTTTGTGCGCAAAGTGTCCTTAAAAATTAAAAAAATTATAAGTTTGATTAAAAATAAATTATTTATATAATAAAAATAAAGCAATTCTATTAATAAAGATTTTTAAAATAAAATATAAATGATATTACGATTACCTTCATGATACCATTCCAATTATCTCCAGTGGCTACACGAAATAATGTTAGGAATGCCATTCCAAAGTTTTTAAAATGAGCATGTTCACCCAATCCTTGGCATGGATTTTCTTTAGAACATTCTAAAAATATAAAAATTAATGTCAAATATTTAAATCTTCAAGTCATTTATTTAAATAATAATAATCAATTCAATAATTAATATAAACAATTAGTGACTTTGAGATTTGATAATTTTGCAATATTAAAATAAAAAAAAATTTATTCAATTTATCTATTTATAAATAAATAATTCAAATATAATTTCTATTGGGTAGATAAGAAAGTAATTTCGATTTTTAGTATGAAATAAAGCTCAATTTTTTCCCAAACAAAAATTAAGTTTAATCAGAATAGAATGCAAAAACTTAACCATATGAATTTGAGATCGTTATTTCTGAAATATTTAACATTTAGTAAACTTTCTATTGAATTAATGATTATTGGATTGTGCAAGTTAAACTCTACCAAGGTCCATTAATTATAATAATATTATATTATATAAAAAAAAAAAATATAAAAAAATTAAAGAATTTTATTTTCAAACTCCATTTTACTACATACCAATACGTCCAAAAAGTTCAACTCCAAGCGCAGCAAATATAAAGAAAAGTAGAAAAAATAATAAACCAAGATTGCCGACCTGCGGCAGTGCTTGCATCACAGTATCAAGAAGAGCTCGTATTCCTTTTGCCATTTTCAATAATTTTAATACTTAAAATAGTAATGAAAGATTTACAAAATTAATATTTTATTATTTATAATAATTTCAATTTAAACAACTTAAATTACCTCTTGCAATGCGTAAAACTCGCATAACTCTCATAATGGTGGGATTTATTGGAATGATATTAGATTCAAGTTCCTCAAGTACAATTCCAACGACAGAGAGGATGACAATCACCACGTCAAGTTGATTCCATCTACTCCATGGAGAAAATTAAATCATTTAAAATTATCAATAGAATGGAAAAATAAAAAATAAACATGGCTTAGCGAATTCTGTTGAAAAAATTATGCATTTTAACTTAATGGTTAAGGTAGGTAGAGCAGAGTATAAAATTTAAGAATTTATTTTAATAATAATTAAACAACTTATTATAATTGAAACAAATTACTAAAAAGTTTTTTTTTACTTAATACAATGAAAATAAATGAAAAAATATTAAGATTCACAAATTTCAGAAAAACAAGTTTCTAAATCAAATATATAAAAAGGTTTTATTTAAACATTTAAATGTTTCAATTAGTAACGATCGTAATTCTTAAATCTGAAAATTTTCATGCAATTTACATTGCATGTAAAATTCTTTTTGGTTAGTAGCAACCAATTTTGTCGCCGTAGCCAAAATGTTAGTATAAAGAAACATAATCCAATTAATTATAAAAAAATACCTGTCTTTGAAATACACACGGATTCCTAAAGCAACCAATTTCATTGCTGATTCAAGAATGAAAACGGCGGTAAAAAAATAATTAAAAATTTTCAAAGCGTATGAAAGAGCCTGAAAATCGAATAAAAAAATCAAATTTATAAATAAAATAAATTTATAAATTATGTTTGTCATACATTAGGCATTCTATAAAATTCCATAGCCATAGTAACAACATTCAAACCAATAACAGCAGCAATAGCCAAATCAAAATATTTCGATGTCACGACGTTATGGACCATCAAACGGGAATGTGAATAATTGGTGTAATAAGGTGGTTCGTGCATTTCTAAAAAAAACAATTATATTATTTTAACTTAATATTAACTATATATATGTATTACATTTAAGTTATAATTTTACAGATAGAGATTTCATCTAAAAATATAAAAAGATTATGGAGATGAAAGACTTTTAGTTGAACGAAATGTGTTAACAGACCGTATTATTTTAGAATGTTCTAAATAACCGAAACAAATGTCAAACATATACAAACAAAATTTGCAACAAAATTCATGATCTCTTGTGGCCATTTTTGTACTTTTTATCATATCAAAACCCTTTATATCGGCCAAATATCATAAATAACGACTCATTTGTCGAAATTCAAATTATATTTTGATAATATTATATTGTGGGAAAATAATTATTTGAATTCTAAAATTCTAAATAAGTGTATTATTTATATAATTTGAATAACATACTTCTTCTTTTCTTTTCCATTTGTTTTGCTCTTTTTGCCATTCGTCTTATACGTTCTTCTTTTTCTTGTTCTTCACGGCATCGATGAAAATTTTCCACAACAACCCCAACAAACATATTAAGTACAAAAAATCCAACTAACAAAATAAAGGCAATAAAATAGAGCAATCTCCATTCGTTATGGTTCCGAATGGGCTAGAAAAAGAAATAAATATATTAAAAATAATTTTGATAGTCTAATCATTATATTTTACATTATATCATTATATTTTACCTCTTGATTAACTCCTACAGCATCCAAACCAGTATACATAATATTCACCCAGCCGTCTCTTGAGGAGAGGACGAACAACGACATGAGTGCTTTCCCAAGATCATCGAAATTATATTTCTGATTGACCCATTCATTTTGGGCATGTGCTTCGCAATCCTCTTTATTTTTCACATTCGCTGTATATGGACCTTCACAATAATAAAATGTTCCTTTAAAGAGCTAAAAAAAAATAAAAAATAACAAATAAGTATATTAAAAAGAAGAAAAAATAATGAAAGGAAACCAAAATTACTTGAACTCCTAAAATTCCAAAGATAATAAAAAATGTACAACAAATAAGTACAATGTTCCCGATAGGTCTCAAAGAAGAGAGTAAAGTTTGAACAACTAGTTTCAATCCAGGGGCACGATTTATCACTCGAAGGGGTCGTAACGAACGCAAAAGTCGAAATACCTAAAAAAAATTAATTTTAATTTATTGAATATAGATGGAGAATTAAAATCATAAATTATACCCTTAAGATTCCTAAGATACGTGGACTACTTGCTGATATTATGGTAATTAAAAGATCAATAATAGAAATTGTAACTAAAGTTCCATCCATAACATTCCATCCAGAAGTGAAATAAGCATTCTCTCCATTTAGCATACCTGTTGCTACTACCTGTAAACATCAGAAATAATAAAAAAAATTAGAAAATAAATATATTTTTATTTTTATTAATAATTATTGGAATTTTTTTAATAAAAACACGGTCATATTGTTAATAAATTATTTTCCCATAGCATTCTATGTGTTACAGTAGAGCTAGGAAAAATTTCAATTAATTATTTATTATTTTTGAAAAAATATAATTTATCTCAAATAGAATCAAAGGGTAATTCATTTTTTAAGCTTACAAATGTATTTGTATAAATAAATAATAAGTAAAAATATACCTTAAAAAACATTTCAAAAGCAAAAACAGCTGTGAAGACATAATTGGCAGTCGATAAAAAAGTTCTCTCCAGACTATCAGGCGGAATGTTTGGCCTTTCCATTGCAAGTGTTATACAATTTAATCCAATAAATAATAGGATTATATTGTCAAACCATTTTTGACTCACAAACCAAATACAAAAAAGACGCGCTCTATAAAATAATATAAAATTTTGTTTATTGTTTATATTCCTGTGAATTTTATTAAATATTTCCCAAACTTTGCATTCATTATTTTAATAAACCACATATTATGTATTACTACGTGGGCTGAAAAGTTCCGGGATTATTCAATAGGTGACGCCACTAGAAAATGAACATGACTCGAGAGGCTCATCTGACATTAATTTATGTTATTTAATTATTAGAACAATGGAAAATCAGGAATATCGCCTCTTGATTAAACATTGTTTTTTAATGGGAAAAACTTGTGAACAATCATTGCAGTGGTTGCAGGAATGTTATCCCACATCTGCTCCTTCGAGAACAATGTTTAATCAAGACACGATATTCCTGTTTTTCCATTGTTCTTATGAAGGCGAAAGTAGCGTGACTCAAACGACTGTAGCTTGTAAACGAATGGACGAAATCTCATGATACCTCATACATAAACTAGTGACAGATGAGCCTCTCGAAATGAGTCATGTTCATTTTCTAGTGGCGTCACCTATTGAAAAATCCCGGGACTTTTCAGCCCATGTAATAATTAGTTTTCAATAGAAGTAATTGGATATATGAATATAATTATAGTTTCTATTTAAGAATTTTTGAGTTATACTGATTGTAGATCTCAAATATTATTATTGAAATATAGTTTTTTTAGACCGTTTAGGTAGTAGAGAATGTTATAGTATTTTTTTTAAGATATTATAATATTATTTTTTAAAGATACTGATGAATTATTTTTTAAATTAAGAATCATCTAATGAAAAGTTTGGGAAACACTTTATGATAATTATTACTTATTATCTGGATGAAACAAATATAATGAATATTCGTCCCGTTCTTTAAGAAATTCATATTGCTGCAATTTGTCATGGATGTATTTAATAAGACGAGATCGTGTTGAAGGAGGTGATGCCCCTGAACGTGAACCTCCCGACTCTGCCCCTGAAGCAATGCTTCCTGGACCGGGGGAAACATTTTCAATTCCTCCTGGAGTCACGGTAGGTAATGGAACTGTCGAAGGATCTTAAATAAAAATTAAGAAATAAGGAAATAATTTAATATTTACCAAAAAGATTTTTTTTAATTCTAAAAAAATATATTTTATTATTTTTTTAAATAAAATCAATAAATACAAGTAGAAACAATAAGTGATTTATGAAAAAAGAAAAAAAAATCATATTTGAACACACCTATTATTTTATTTTATTACTTACTAGGAATATTGGCCAATGTATTAATTGCTTTTTGAGGCATACACGTTTCGTCCGGACCGGTAGTTCCAGCTGTCGCTCCAGAACGTAAACTCCAGTTATGACTGTTGCACCGAGAGAGAGGATAGGATGTACCACCATTTCCACTTCCAGTTTGACTTGAAAGGGAATTCTGTCGGGTAAGCCCGCCTACCCATGCAACCTAGAAATTGTCCAAAATAAATGAATCATTTAATCCATTCAGATACCAAAATAAATTTGAAGAACTTTTTCCAAATTGAATAAACAAATAATTAATCTCAAAATGTTTACCTGAGTGAGATTTGTTGGACTTGGATGTCTATTGTTATTTGGTGTTGATGACTGAGTATCATTTCGTATTGTAGTAGTTCCAATTAAGTGACCATTCCAATGAGAATGTTCAATTCCTTGTGATCTAAAATTTATTTTTAAAATATTTAACTATAATAAGTTGACCTGTGGCCAGGCGCAGAACCGACCGACGGTTTGATATAAATTAATTTTCAGCTATAGAAACAATTTCAAATAATTTAAATGTATCTATTAATACAATAAAAAACAGATATGGATATAACATAAATATTCTTAATTTTATTTTATTTATAATATATAAGTAAGAGCTGGCTGTGACGTCATGAAGGGCTGGGTGACGTCATATAATTTAAAATTAAGAAAAAACTAATAAAGATGATTTTTCCCGAGGATAAAACCAATACCAAGTGCATGATTCGTGGAGATATGTAAAAAATCTCCTCATGTGAAATTTGGTGTAAAAATAACCCTTCCCTTCCTATCGTCGATCGCTAGCTAATACTACCACACCAAAAGTTGATCAATTCATCATACTGATGCATTAAGTAAATATACCAAATTTTATCAAAATCCGTTGAGCCGTTCAAGCTGTACACATCTATATAGACGGACGGATGGACAGACGAACATATATCTTTATTTTTACGGTCATTTTAGAAAGAATAAAAAATGAAAACGTGGTAGGTAATGACCCTCTTCCTAAAGAGCTACATTTCTTAAAAGTTGATAAAAAACTACGAATTTTGAATAATGCCCATATACCAAATTTTATTATTCTATCTCAAACTGTTTTTGCCTAATCTTGTCTACATACACACACACACACACAAACAGACATTTTTCTCAACCTTAGAGAAAATAACTCAGGGGCCTTCAAAATACTATTCGCAATACTATCCCTTGCGAGATTGTAAAAATTTTAATAATTCTGGTAATTACTTTTTTGTATTAATTGTCGAACCAGTTCTCTGAACCCCATGGTAAAAACTTCGATTGCTTATTTACTATATATTCTTAAATATGTAATGACCATGTAAGCATGTTTGATATTCATAATTATTCGTCCAGTAAAATCAGACTCTATATATGTTATTATATTATATATTAGGTATATAAGAGCATAAAAAGTACAAGTACAAAGTTTCAATTATTAAATTAAACTTACAGTGCATGATGATTATTTAGAGGAGGTGATTGAGGTGTTCCAGCGCTTTGATCTCCATCTCCATCTTCTGTTTCTCCATCGGGTGGTCGTCTCGATGATGCGCTTGATTTTCTCCCAAGAGAAGGGCGAGATAACCTCCATGAGTATCGTGATGAACTTGAATTTAAAATATTGTCAGAAAAATTTTTAAAATTATTTTTTTAAAATTAGTTTACCTGTCTCTTCGAATTAATCCGGAAGATGCAGAGGTTGATTGTAACGGAGGCGGTGGAGGTGGAGAGGGAGCTCTTGGAAGTTGTACCGCCCCTGTTATACTCATTTTTTGCGTTAGAAGGGATAAATTTGTACATTTGGAAGGGGCTGCCGCTGGGGGAGGTTTTAATAACCCTGGGATACTGCATTGAGAACTCTATAATAATAATAATAAAAAAAATTATATAGTAATTATTTTCTTCACATCTATCTCTTATTTTCTCTTTATATGAAGCATGTTCAAAAGAAAAGGTGAATTTTGAATTTTCTCGGGCTGTGTACATTCGATTATCGAAATTTTTTTGTTATGTTGGAACTCATATGTTTCTCATATGTTGACATTATCAGACATTTTGGATTAGTAGTGTGTTTTCGATAACTGAAATAGTTAATCACGTTTTGTGTGTTCTTCGATTTTTTACTTCAAAAAAAAAATTGATCAAAGAATCTGTATTAAATTTTGCGTTAAAAATGGAATAAAGTACTCCAACGAACTTAAAATGTTGAATGTGGCATTCTCTTTCTCCTCTCCTCTCTCTCTCGGCGAGTCTACTTTGTCTCAAAAAAATGTTTATAAGTGGTAAATACAAGCGTTTTAAATATGGACGCTAAGTTCGATCAAATGTGAAGGTTTTTCTCACTGTTTTCTTCGATTACAATGACGTGGTGAATCATGACTTCTTGCCAACAAGTCGTACTGTTAACAAGGAATACTACAAGGAAGTTATGCAACGTTGGCGTGAAGTAATACGGCTCAAACGATCGGAATTGTGGAAAAACAAATCATGGATTCTGCATCACGACAAAGCACCAGCTCACACATAATTGCTTGTTCGTGAATTTTTGGTCAAAAACAACACCGTAATCATGCGTCAACCACCGTATTCATCAGATTTGGCTCCCTGCAACTTTTTCCTATTCCCAATACTGAAGAGGCCAATGAAAGGAAAGCGTTTTGCCACAATTGATGAGATAAAGTCGAAATCGAAGAACAAGCAGATGGCCATACCAAAAAGCGCATTTCAAAAGTGCTCATATCTGAGGGCAATAACTTTGAAGGGAACAAAATGGATATTGATGAATAAATAAATATTTTTCGAAATAATTCCAAATTCACCTTTTCTTTTGAACAAACCTCATATATATGTATATATATATATATTAAGTATATGGAAGGCAAATATTTTATTTTTTAACTTTATATAAATTAATAAACATATACAAATTTAAATTTCTCATAATTAATTCTTTATGACAATTCCAGAAATGATTAATAGATAGTTATTTTTTTTCATACACACAAATTCTTACTAAACCCTATATAAAAATGAATTGTTAGACAAAAACTTAAATTGCTGACATGGTTCTTTGAGAAAATCGAAAGAATATATGCTCTACAATCATTATACTTCATGTTCTTCAAACAAGAATTCTGCTGACGTCTAGTTTAACTTCGATAAGAATATTCAAAGCAAGTTATATGCATAAATCTATAAATCTATATATCTATATATAATAAATCTGAAATTTTTATAGAGAAACATTTCAATTGCAAATGGAAAAATTATTTATTTTTTTCTCTATAAAAATGCTAAAAAATAATAAATACAACCTACAACATAAATAAAATGTTTCAAATAATTTAATATAATATGATAAAAATATATGAAAATAACTAAGAATTAAATTAATATTTAGTCTAATATTTGTAATTCTTTTTAGATGTCAATATTATTTTAATCGAAATAAATCTGAATAGGTTTGCATTTCGATAAACTGGATTTTATAAAAAGATTTCTATCGAGAATCTTTGATTATAAAATCATAATACAAATTGGCAAAGATTAAAATAAGGTTGAAATTAATTGGATAATTTGATATTTAATTTACAGTTAGGCTATTTAGATAATGTATAGAGTATATATATTCCAAATATCTTTGGTAATTTGTGTGGAAATTCACATTATACAAATGGGAATTGCAACAGACCGTGGATCGATCAATGCTGTCAATGCTCATCGTACTAGCATAAAGTGCGATTGCAGGTGCGAGCCGATGCCCTGCAAAATCCCGCATCCCAGGCTCAAGAGTTGTATTCGGGGAGTCTTGGGGGGTAGCCGCTGTGTGAGTTATTATAGGCGCTTGGCAGAGCATTTTTGATTCTAGACAACAAATACAAAAATGAAATATGCTGATCTTTAATAGAAATCTATATAAATAAATACTTACCTTTTTCAATATTACATTTCGGATCAGTCATATTTTCATATTGCTGTCCCAGGCGATAACAACGAAAGCTGTTCATCTCTTTTTCTCTATTACCATTATTATCCTTACAGGCCTTACGCAGTTCTTCAGCACTTCTCCATTTATTTTTCATCTCCTAAAGAAAAATTTTAAATAAATTTTGTATCTTTTCTATTAGTTAATAGTCAGGGCTTAGAAAGTATTTTATAATTTTGGAATCTAGAGATAATAATAAAAATTCAAATTTTTGTTCCAAACTACTATTAGATTTTTATTAGAAGATGCCGCGCAGTGTTTGAATCTCAACTCGTGGTCCCGTGTTTTTAAGTCCCAGGTCCGGCAAGAAAATTTCTCTCTAGCTTAGGTCTATGGTATTGAAAAGCTACTTGAAATAAAAGGTAGTGC
This sequence comes from Labia minor, assembly GCA_963082975.1. Taxonomy (NCBI): domain Eukaryota; kingdom Metazoa; phylum Arthropoda; class Insecta; order Dermaptera; family Spongiphoridae; genus Labia; species Labia minor. The sequence continues at coordinate 35,559,813 of OY720345.1, forward strand.
CTCTGATCAAGAAAATCAAGATAAATGTTAAAAGTACTCGTTGTTCTGATCATACACCACATTTACTCCTGCAACCGATTTTTTAGGTGGTATCTTTTCATAGTATGTACAAAAGTCAGAGGTTTATATATATAAGATAATTACATTAATACACCAATTCAAATTTATTAAAATAATGCTTTTTTTTACCTGATGGCCGAAATAACTCTCGCATTGGGAACTGGACCTGGAGTCATCGAAGCAGCTGGACTCGCGTTCCATAGACTCTGTAATTGCAGCGAGTGCTGCCTGTTTAGCTAATTGTTGCTGTTTGGCCAATTCCCGTTGTTCTCGTTCCCGTCGTTCGTTTCTCTATCGAACAAACAATAATTCATTCATTTATTTCAAAAGAATTTCAATGATTTAGTTTATCTTTCTTATACCAATATTTAATATATATATTATACCAATATTAAAGTTTTATTAAATTTTCATTTTTTTTTTTTTATTTTATTCTTATTTTGGGAGGGAAGAAATTCAACTAACTTTTGTTGTATTGTGAATCAACTTTTGAAATTTATATCACCACAACAGTGAGAGATGGTCTAGGCCAGTGTTTCTCAACCTTTTTGGACCAAACGCCCCCTTTGTAAGACCTGCTTCTTAATTCGCCCCCCTATAAATTTTTATAGATAAAAATTGCATGATAATCCCTAATATAAGGTAGGCACACTAGGTGATACTTAGAGCCATATTGAAAAATCAAGTTTCAGAATCTAATTGCAAAATCATCTGACCTTTTTTTAGAACCATATTGAAAAAAATTGAAAAAAGAGGAAATGTTTAAAAAGCCTGTTCAAAAAATCATCTTACCTATTTTTAGAGTTGAAAATGATTTCGCCCCCCAAAAATAACTTATCGCCCCCCAAAATTGTATAGTCAAATAATCGCCCCCTTTAAGGGATATCGCCCAGGTTGAGAATCACTGGTCTAGGCTCTAGGGCAGGCCTGGCCAACCCGCGGCCCACCGTGAAAAATTGTGTGGCCCGCCAGTTATCTTTATATTTCTTTTGTAACTTTCATTTCTCGTCTGTATATTCAAAAACAGAGAATATAATTGAAATAATTATAATTAATTAATTTTTTTATTTAAAATATGTCCTACAATTATTAAACTACATATTTGATTCCATAAAAAGGAAGAAAAAAGAAATAATAGTAATTAATAGAGAATATATTTTTTTATTTTAAATTGTTATTATTATTTTTATTTAAAAAAAAGTAGCCGAAAAATAATAAATAAAAACATTAAACATTAAGCTTCAAGAAAGTATTAAACGTGTTTTACTATCTCGCCAGAGATAGTATTGCGATCCCGAAAATTTTCGATGTTGAGATTTTATACGTTTTGAAGGTTCCTGAATCATTTTCACTAAGGTTGAGAAAAATGTCTGTTTGTCTCTCTCTCTGTGTGTGTGTGTGTATGTAGACAAGATTACACAAAAACGGTTTGAGCTAGAATGATGAATGGTACATGGACATTATTCAAAATTCATAGTTTTCTATCAACTTTTCAGAAATGTAGCTCAACCGGAAGAGGGTCATTACCTACAACGTTTTGATTTTTTTTCTTCTAAACTGACCGTAAAAATAAAGATATATGTTTGATAATTTTTCACATGATTAATAATTAATAATAATAAAACTGCTATATATAAAATTTCAGCTTGATTTAATCGCTGAAAGTACCAGAATTAATTTTTTAACACTGTAAATCTCACGCGCCAACACGTGCCGAGGTGCCTTCAACAAAGAGCCAAACATGCGCTGGTTTAATAAATATTATTTATTAATTTTAATTTATAATTTATAATTAATTAAATTTAATTAAATATAATATATTATGTTATTTAATCCAATTCAAATTACGAGATAGTCGAGTGGAGACACTCCAGCTTTTTTAATATATTGTTGCATGTTTCCCTAAAATGCGGCCCCTGTAGCATTGCTCCTAATCAAAGAGGCTCATGGAGTCATTTGGGTTGGCAAGGGCTGCTCTAGGGATTGAATAGTAAATGATAAAAGAAGTTTTATTCTTAAATAACGAAAATTTTATTTGAATATTTAAAATTAAACATATACCTTCTTCGAATATTATTTAGTTATATAATATAACAAATAGATAAAAACTTTAAAAAAAGTAAAAAAAATACATAATTTAGTTTTATAAATCTATACACGTATTCTTTTTTATTAAAAAAGTCAATTTTTTAAAAACTAATAAAACTTTCAATATTTCAAATATAATAATATTCATCATGTGTTTATAAATATTATATTTATATAAAAAAATTATATATTTAATTTTAAACTAAACTTAATACACACAAATTGGAGTTTCAAACTTTCAATAATAAATATCAATTTATTTTATTTTTTTTTTTATTTGCGAATAGACCCTGAGGATCATGCAGAGCTTTAAAGAGAAATTATTAATTATTGAATTTCTCTAGGCCCGAACCCGAGTCTTCAGTGTGGTAGACTGTCTTGCTGACCACTAATACCACTGAAGAGTCTAAATATCAATTTATTATTATTTAATTTAATTTATTTAATATTTTAATATTGTAAAAGAATATTAAATTATAACTCAGATTTCAAGTCATTTATTTAATATTATTTGCTTGGTTCTATTTACACATATATACAATTTTCTGTTTCTGTTATTAATCACCCGATCGCTGCGCGTTGGTGCAGCGCCATCTCGCGTGCTCTGTGGTACTAGCCATCACATACTATTTATGTTTTTAATAACGTTTTTCTCAACTTCACTTGGCGTCTGTCTCTTTGTCTGTCTGTCTGTTCGCTCTTTGACAAATTGAAATCGATTCGAGATAGACTTTTGAAAAGTTTTATAGATATTTCAATGGATCCCTAGATGATATACAAGAAATATAATTGAATTATAATTAATTAATTGTAATATAATTAGCGATTAATTACTTTTACTAACTAACTCCTTTTCTATTGCTCCTATTATTTTTTTTCAACGGATTCTGAAGCATAAATATTGATTTCAGGATAGAATTTCATTTTGAATGTAATTAAGATTATTTTATAGCATTAAAATTAATGATGAATTCTTATTAAAAAAAAAGAATAAAATAATTTTCCTATAAGCCTGACAAAGTTTATGGATGAACTGCTTCATATTCAACTAAACGTTGGGCGCTTTTAGTTTTCGTTTGATTTCTATGCAATTAACTTCCTTTATAGAGCTATAATTTATTTACATACATACCACACTAAAACACTTCATTAACAAGTATACTATTTCTTCTAAAATAATTAACCATTTTGGATTTGATTGATAATATGTAAATTAAATAAAAATTCTTTTAAATTTTGATACATACTTTGATATAAGTATATTACATTAAAAAATAATAAAAGGTTAATTTTTTAGCTCTTAACCTATCACTTTTATTGCATGATAAAAAAATGTGCCAGTTTGTGTGTTTAATAAAATTTTTATTATTACAAAAATTTGACTTGATTTTTCATATGAATAAATAAAACTAAATGCGCTCAACGTTTTCCATAAACTTTGTCAGGCTTATAGAAAAATTATTTTATTCTTTTTAGTCCATTGGAAAAACGTTATTTTATAAAATTTTTTTATATTTATATTTTTATTTATTTTATCTCACAAAGAAACTTAATATTTAATTCTATTTAATAAAGACCCCATTTACTAAAAATTTTACATATTTTTCATAGTTTTTTTTGACTATAAAGAAATTTTTCAAATGATTACTAAAATAATAATATTAAAAAAATATAAATAAATAAAATTAAAAATGATGCCACTACATTATGTTAGATTACAATTCCTCTTTCTAATTAATGATATATTTCACAATTACAAAATTAATGGATGTCAGGTGTATATGATATGATGAATTATTAAAATCTTCTCCCAACTCATTCTACCAAAACCCTAAATCCTATTTTTCTTTATATGTTTGTAATTATTATTATTATCACTTATATAATATTTTTATATTTCGCCCAGATCTATTTTTATATTATTTATTTCACATCGTTCTTCTCTTTTATTGATTAATATAACCATCGAAAATTCTCTCATTTTAACTATATGCCGAGCTCATTTGAACTTTTATAATTTGACAATCCTTTTGGAAAAGGATAATATCTTCTGTAAGGGAGAGCGAGATTGATTATCATCGTCACTTACATGCGTACATATAAAACAGAAGTTTCGTTTCTTTTTTTATTTTAGTGTCAGTAATGAGACAATGTTATCTATTAATAAGTGAACGTAAAGGAGATGATAACAACAATTGAAGAACGAAAATTATAGTATGTAAATATTGTGTGTATAGAGAAGGAAAAATGTTATCGCCATGAGGGCGCTGTTGTCAGGTAAGCAACCAATTGAGAAAGCCCATGGCATATTGGAACTGAACATATTTTCTATTAATTCATTAAGTAATTAATTAATTTTAATAACTTTTTTCATTAGTTTAAAATATTTTACGATAATTACAAAATTATTTTCCAATTTTTAAATATTTGATTAAATTTTATTTTTAAAATCTTTTATTTTATCGCAGAATAAGCTGGAGTGTCTCCACTCGACTATCTCGCAATTTGAATTGGATTAAATAACATATATTATATTTAAATTAAATTTAATTAATTAAATTATAAATTAAAATCAATAAATAATATTTAGTAAACCAGCGTGTGTTTAGCTCTTTGTTGATGACACCACGACAAGTGATGGCGCGTGATTTGCAGTGTTAAAAAATTAATTCCGGTACTTTCAGCAATTCAATCAAGCTGAAATTCTATATATAGCAGTTTTATACAATTGTTAATTATGTGAAAAATTATCAAACATATATTTTTATTTTTACGGTCACTATAGAAGTAATAAAATCAAAACCTCTTCTAGTTTAGCTACATTTCTCAAAAGTTGATAGAAAACTACGAATTTTTAATAATGCCCGTATACCAAATTTCATGATTCTAGCTCAAACAGTTTTTGCGTAATCTTGCCTACATACACACATACATACATACATACATACACACAACCTTAGTTAAAATGACTCAGGAACCTTCAAAACGTATAAAAACATTAAAATCTCAACATCGAAAATTTTCATGATCGCAATACTATCTCTGGCGAGATAGTAAAAAAAGGGTCTTTTCTAAAAAAAACAACAATAGAATTTCAACCAGTGTCGGATAAAGGGGCGAGAAACCAGGAGGACTTCCCTGGCGCCTAATTTTAAGGAGCGCCGAAAATACATTTTTTTACATTCATTATTTTTGTATAATTTTGATATTTTTGTCTTTTAATTACTATTTTTTTTAATTTGATGTAAATTTGTATATTTTTGTATGAAAGTGCGCCAAATTTTGTTTTGCCGAGGACGCTCAAAACCCTTAAACAGGTCCTGATTACAACAAAATGATAAATAAATTAATCACATATAAATATAGGTATAACAAAATAAAATAGATTTTACTCATTTTATTGTAATATTTATTATAGGGTAAATAATGTGGTAGTTCCTTACCTCTGCAGAAAATCCTTCTACCAGGATGGCAACCAGCAGATTGAAAAGAACATAGTTGCCAAAGGTCATGAGAGCGACAAAATAAAGGGCCGCCCAGTGGCTTGTATTTTTCATGCCATTGAATAATACAACATTCCAATCTTCTTGTGTCAGGATCTAAGACGAATTGAAATGAGATGACACACGCACACATCCACACCATATTGATTATTATCATAGTTTCCAAATTTGTCATTATTAATCAAAAAATCGAATATAAAAATTCTAAAATATATAATTCAAATTTCATCGAATCCCTTTACACCCTGTCCTTTTTGTTCATTTTGAATTTACACAAAATAAAAAAAAATAATAAACTAAAATTATTTTAATTTTTGAAATATTATTCTTTTTATAACTTATTTAAAAATTAATAATTATAAAAAAACATTAGAGAGATGAGATGCAACATTTTTCTATTCTTGGGTAATTATATATATTATAATTTATAATAAAAAAATTAGATAGATGGTTTTACACATTAATATCTTTTTCATTATATATAGAGATCAAAATTTAAATAATAATGTATATTTCAAATTTATTAATCACATATATTAATAAAATGGCTATTATTGTAAACACTCGCAAGACCATTTACTTATATTATATATATATATAATCGCATATTAAACTATTATTATTAATTTTGTAGTGAATATAATAATTTAAATTATTTCTATATTCAATTTTTATTAGAATTAAAAGGCGCCACATGGTGAGAAGTTAGCGTAGCTGGCTCACATTCTCGCGGTTCCGGGTTCAAGTCCCGGGCTTGGTAAGGGAATTTCTCTAGCTAGGGACTATGGGACGGAGTCAACCCAGCCGGGATCAACATTAGGAAAGCTACTTGATAGCGCCTCCGATCAAAAAAAACAAGGTAAAGGTAGATAGGACCCGTTCTATTGATCATAGGACACCTAATTAATATAACCGACTTGATAAATAATGAAATAATTAATATTTTTTAATATATACATGTATATGTTAATATTAATGCATCTTGTTTTAATCATACTTTAGTTGTAAATATATAAATAATAAATTTTTATTTTTATAGCACACTTGTTGTAATATATAAAAGAAGTTTATAAAAAAAAATAGATAAAAGTTCTATTTTAATTGCCAATTACATGAAAAGTTAGGAAAAGTTCTCATCACGAAAGCCAAGTTTGTGCGAGGATAATAAATAAATTGGTTCAAAGAAAGTGCTTTCTTTAATATTATTTATTGAAAATAAACTCACAAGAGATAGAATCTTGACTAAGTGTTAAAATAGGGATTATAAAAGAAAATTAAATTACTAATATCTATATGGTAAATTTAAATAAAGTCTTTATATTCACTAAAACTTAATATATATAAAAGATATACTTTAATATAATTTCAAAATAGAATATTTTATTTATTTATAATTAATTTTACAATTGTTTGGCTAGTAACACATTGAGATTAAACTGAATAGGTCAAGAGTGAGTTGAATTAGAGTTTGGGAATAGAATAGAATGAATAATATAACGAGGTGATACAAAGGAAAATGGGGTGATTTGAATAGAATGTGAATGATATAATAGTATGGTTTAAAGGGGATGAGCTTTGTATGATTTTACTTTGTGAAAAATGAATAGAATAAATATTAATTTATTTTAATAATTTATTATTCTATTTAAAATATTAATTAATATTGGACAATTTATTTTTAAAACAACTGTTGAATTATATTATTTAACATTATGGGGGAATATATATTTTCATTGTTTAAATATTCATTTATTAGAATGAATTATATTGGGAATAAATTTAATTGATTGTATCGATTAACTTACAGAAGGAATTGCATGTCGACAAGTTTAAAACCCCCAGCCGATCGTTAATTGGTTGCAATTGAGATTGTGGTTTCGCCAACGGCAAAAGGGATTGGAGAAACCCCTCTTTTAGGAACCCTTTCTCTCGGGATTGTGAGGGAGGGGGTGTGAGCAATCAATCCGCTTTAGTAAAGCACTTTGCTTGAATGGCTCATTTCTTGGTAAAGTTGTTATTAACGACATTTTCGTACGCTTTTCGACGAATTCTTCAAACTTTCTAATGATACTATTTTATTGTAGCTATTAACATATATCACTTTTGGCTATAATAGATTAATGACTAACTACAATTTGAAATTGCTTACATTATTAAATTTCTCGCCAAAGAAATTGATATTTGTAGATTTTTCTTTTGAATTTCTCTTTAAAAGTTTATTGAGGTTTAAATATATAGTATATATTAAATATATCTATATCTACATTTATATCTATATGTCGTAAACAAATGACAATTTTAGGAAAATAGCATTTGTCTGCCCAAATAGCTTAAACTATTATTTCATTTCAATTTGACTAGGAAAATAGCATTTATCTAGACCAGTGATTCTCAACCTTTTTTTTACCGCGGCACACTTTTAACGGTTTAATAATTTGGCGGCACACAAAGAAAAAGATAAGTGTAAAAGTTTACCATATTGAAAAAAGTGGTCACAAAAACGGTTTACCTTTTTTTTTAGAACCAAATTGAAAAAATTTAGAAAAAAAAAGTCGAAAATGTTTAAGAGCCTCCTTACATTTGTAATAATTTGGCGGCACATTTTGATAATCTCGCGGCACACTTTTGAAAATCTCGTGGGACACAAATGTACCGCGGCACAGTGGTTGAGAATTACTGATCTAGACAAAAGTCATTTGCCTAAATCTTTGTTGAACAAATAGCTTTAATTTTTATTTCATTTCAATTTAACTAGGAAAATAGCTCAGAAAATGTCGGACATATATTGGATTGATGACAGGTAAACAAGACACACGATCAGTGTATTCGTCTGCCTTCTTTGCATTCCGTTCTTAATTAAAGTAGTAAACTTGGAAAAAAGTGGGAGGGAAGAAACAGAAAAAAATACCCAAATATTATTTATTTTCAAAAAAATTTATTTTGACATTTACATTAATTTAGAACTCAAAGTTATGGCAAGGCGAAGTTAGATAAATATACAATAAAGAAAACAAAAAATTTTATGAATAATTTCGTAATTGGCTACTGTAATAGTTAAAGCTATTTTCCCAACAAAGATTTAGCCAAATAGCTTTTGTCTAGGCAAATGTTATTTTCCTAGTCAAATAGAAATGAAATAATCGTTGAGGCTATTTGGCCAGGCAAATGCTATTTTCCTAAAATTGACATTTGCCTACGACATCTAGAAATAGATATAAATATATAATAAGGTTTTTGTCTGCACATTGCTCAGAATTTAAAAATTTTTGCATATCTTTATATAACTATTAAAATATTTAGTGTTTCCATCTAATATAGCTTATTCTTTAATTTTTCAATCTATTTCGTTTATTCATATCTTTAATCGAAATTTTTTATGATATAATTAAATAAATACCTCCGTTAGAATATAATCACACGATTGTTCTGAAGTATTTTGATAAAATGAATTTTCTTTTCCCTTACAAAGAATGTCACGTTTTCAATCGAGTGTGAACAATTTAATTAACTTTTTTCTTTTATTTTTTTTTCTACTAGAAATACTTTGTTCTGTAAAAATAAAAATATTTTAGGGGATGTAATCAATATAATTGAGAATGAATTAGAATTTTTTTCTGTTAAATACCATTCGATTTAAATTCTTTTATTATTATTAGTAAGTAAATGACAATTGTATTGATTATTGATTTTATTAAAGAGAAAAAAATATCAATTTTAAAATTTAGAAAATTCCTAATGGTAAATTTTAATAAGATAATATAATATTGAGATAAATTCAATATGATAATTTCCTTCCTTAGAACATATCATATTATAGAAGTTTTACAGATGGTAAATAGAAATTTATTTGTTAGTATATTTGCGAGGGTTTACCAATTGGTACAACTGTGAGAGAAATTCCATAATAATAATCAATATATATAATTTCCGTCGTATGTATGTGATGTCTATAACTATATGTAGTTAGTTACAAATTGTCAAAATTATTAATTTGTAACTAACTTCGTTTTTTTAAATTTTGTTTTTTTATTATTATATATTGAAAAAAAAATATTATGACAATTTGAATAAACTTGATAATTTTATATTCTAAGAAGAGTTTTATGCGTCCGGCAGCATATGATATCCAGTAATAATAATAATTTTAAATCGGGATTAAATATTTACTTAAAAATAAGAATTATTGTTATGAATAAACCAAATCAAAATATTGCATCTCTTCCCTTGTTTCTTACATAAATATTGAAGAAGTTCATGCATATTTTTATAAAAAAAAAATATCAAAAATCAAAAAATTATTTTTAGTAATATAAATGGGGTGATTGTTTTTGGACTACAAAAATTACAAAAATTACAAGTGTTATTTTTCTTTAAAAATCATTGTTAAGGCGCTGGTGTCTTGATGGGGAGGAGGGCATGGTTGACTGCTTACCTGGAAGACTGTGACAGTTGCCCAGAGGATATTGTTAAAGTGCTTCCGGTCACACTCGCAATTGGGATCGTGGCCCATTATTTCCGAGCATGTGCACTGTCTTTTCAACTTCTTGTGCATGCAAAACTTACCCCCAAAAAGATACATTCCTAGAATGCTGCAACGGAGAAACGCACACAGACACGCACACGCACACAAAAGCACACCCAATTACACACACACACACACACACACATACACGGATGGTGTCAGCATGGTCGATGGAAATTGATGAGCATGAAGGGAAAAGAAAAGAGAGAGAGAGGTGATGAGAAAAGAGGGCGGCGGCATTTATCACTCTTCACTTTATGCACATTGAATAATACGTTTTACTAATAATAGGAGATTGTCTTTTTATTGATCAATCAGAAATTGAATTGTCCAGAGCTATTTAATTGGAAAATCATATTTTATAAAAGAAAAATAATAAATATAATTTCTTTAATCGATAAAAACCAATTAATCATCACGACTAAGATCCAAAAGTATATTAAATTTTGGGTAATTATTCAGGTAAATGCATTTTCGTGGACAAGTGTAATTACTTTGCCAGTGCGTTCCTTTTGCAATTCCAAATAAACTTTTCTTATGAGATTTTTCTGGGGATCTTATAGTTTTCGAGATAAAAATTATTAAAATTTACATATAAATTCATTGATATTCTATTTAGCTACAATGTTTTATCAATTGACCACCAGAGCACGCCACTAATATTTTCGGTTTTTATAAGTTCGGTTAGGATATAGTAAATCCAAACCGAACTTATAAAAACCGAAAATTAATGAATAAGTTAATAATTAGTGAATTAGTCAATAAAACATTACTTAATGGCGCATTTCGACATTCACAATTCATCTATCAAACGCAAATTTTAATAATTTTCAAGATAAAAATTATTAAAATGCCCAGAAAAATTTCATAAGAAAAGTTTATTTGGAATTACAAAAGGAACTCACTATTAAAGTAATTACCCTTACCCAAAATGCGTTTACCTGAATAATTACAAAATTTTGTATAATTTATCTATTATTTCTAAATAACTATAACGTTACCTGAATAATTACAAAATTTTGTATAATTTATCTATTATTTCTAAATAACTATAACGTTAAAAAAAGATCTATCATAAACACTAATATGAGAAATAATAAAAAAAAACTCACAAAAAATAGGATTATTAATATTAAACGCGGTTTTATATAACTTGTCTACTTTCTATTTATAATAATTTTATAATGACGTTAAATTAATTGAAATAATCACCAAATATAAAATGAAATTTGATTGCATAACTATCAGGTTCGATATTTTCATTGAAGTGTATATGTTCAGGACAGGAGGTAATTTAAATATGTTCACTGGGTGTTGACATTTATTTTATGTTTTTTTTAAATGTCCAATGGTATAAATAATGTTTTAAAAGGAAGGACATACTTCATACTCAACTAGCGTTTACATAAACAGTTGTTCAATTCAATTTCTGATCAAAAAATAAATGAACAAACAAAAACATCTCAATATTTTCACATTTTATAGAAAATATTTCTGTAAAAAATTAAATAAAATAAAAAATACAATTGATCAATGCAAAAACTGTATTTTATAATAATAAGAATAAAAAAAAAACATTTCTGATATTGAGATGTTATTGCCTGTTCAATCAAATTATTGGATTAACTTTCCAGTCCAAGCCATCATCTGAAATTCACAAAGATTTCTAGATGATGGATGGATGTGAAACAAGAGGATGTTTTTCTACTGCGGGCATGCGGGGGCCACGACTCTAAACATGGAACGAGAAGCCGCCAACCTCCATAAATATACAATACAAGCTAAGATGATGCTGGACCGTGAGAAGTCACGCTCCAGCATAATCTTTTATAGCAACTTAAATTAATCAGTAGATAGTCCTAAATACAGACGAGAACATAAAATAGATTACTACATCTTAGAAAAATCTCCGTATTGTGGATTTGTTTGATTTGTTGTTTTTTTTTTTATATAATTGATTTCGGATCGATTTGAAAAATTATAACATATAATATTCAGTTTTCTGAAAATAAATTCATAGAAGAGATTATATTAAGTTAAAAAAAATATATTTTTCTAATTATTTAATAAGATTTGAACCTATCCTAAATATCGAAACTTAACAAAAAATATTATTTAATTATATTTTTATTTTTATTTAATTTTATTCCTTAATTTAATATTACCTATATTTTCAATGACACTACGTTATTCATTTCAGAAATAAAATTCAAATATTTAAAATAATATGAATTGATAGGCCTATATTTATTAAATTAAATTAATCCACAATATAGATAAATACAATAGATATCTATATAAATACATATTAAAGTGAAAAATACGATTAATTAGAATAGTATTTAAAAATTTTAATATTTTACTTAAATATATATATATAATTATATTATAGTATTAAATTTATCTAATAATTATGTACGTAGTTTTGAGATTTAAGATCAAAGTTGATTATCATAATTAGTTATTGATTTTCGTAAACGGATTAAATATTTGGAAAGTTGCCTTTTAGATTTTACTGAATTTAATCAATATCAAATAGAAGACGATGATCAACACACAAAATTTATTAAATGCAAAAAAAAATTTAATTAAATTAACATATATATATATATATAGGTATAGGTAAATGCATTCTCTTGATATAATAATATAATAATTTTATATAATTTGACATTAAAGTAGTAAAAATCCCGTCTGTGTAAATATCGGAGAATATTTTTAATTAAATGAATTACAAATTCATACATTTTTGGTATCATTATAAACTTTACCAAAGGTCATTTATCAAAGATTTATAGTATTTATAAATAAATAAATTACACAAACCATAATTTTATTAAATAGTAAACTTTTATTTCTAATTCATTTTCCAACTTAAATTATTCGTTTGTATATGAATTTCTGATTATATTTTCTTAATAAATTTTTAAATAACAACTTTACTATATTATATTTATTTAGTATTTTCACTTTAATATATAATGAAAATAGCAATGTTAGGCATATTTCAAATTAAACTTTTACTCTAACTACACGAAACATTAGACATTAAAATAAATAAAGCTGCTAAAAAACATATTTTGATTAATATGAGCAGAGGGTTCATTTATATAAATTCAAAATTTAATTATTTTATCAAAGTAAAATTTCAATTAAATATTCCAAATAAAATCAAGATTAAGGAGAATAGGTTACTGCACAACCATTATATTTGTCATTCATATATATATATATATATATATATATTGTTTTTATATTACTATTAACTATTAAGCATGCCAATTTTATAGATTGACCTTCTTTAGTTAAGTTATGAATTATAATACTTTACAAGTTGAACGAATTGAATTACCAAGTTAATAATCGATTTAATATACCTTCGTCTATTTTTCCTCAATTATTGCAAAATGACTTAATAACCATAATTATACCAACAATATATTTGAGTTAATAAATATATTATCAAGCTAAGAAAACGACCGATGATTCATTTTATAGTAATAATTATATAAACTATTTTAAAAAATTTTAAATTTAATGGAAGAAATGAATTAATATAAATTTTATATAATTAATTGAATATATTTTCCTAAATAATAAAATTATACTAAATAATAATAATATAGTAATATTAAGATAAAATGAACCTCTGCTCATGATTTTATAAATGCATATCGTATATCTATATATTTATATATATTATATATATATATTTATATTTATATACACATATAGTTACAGAGATAGATAGATAGATATGATACGCATAAATATATACTTAAATAATACTAGATATTAAAAATGTAAATTACTACATATATAACAATCCAATTACAAACATTGAAAAATTATTCGATTGAATATGATATATAATAATTTGTTTACTGCAACACAATCCATCATAAGAAAATATAATATAATAATAATATTGTAAAATTGCACATCAAAGAAATTGATAAGAGATACAAATATTCAATTACTGCAACAATATTACGTGCAAATTAAAGGCATTGTGTATGCTAGGAAGCGCGCACACAGCCTTTTTAAAACTCTATGCGCGCATCCTTGGTTAAAATCTACTTTTGAAATAAAGGGTCAATGTTTTAAGGGTGATAGAAAAAGGGTACAGATGTTGATAAGTAGTAAGAGAGTAGGTATGTGGTATTTTTTTTTTTTTGGAGATTATAATATATACGAATATATAGTACAAGTGGAAAACTAAAACTACCCAATTCGTTTATGGCATGGCCTAGAGCGCAAGAATCACCCTATTTCCAAACTAATATAATAATAGTTCTACAAAGTACGTGTGTTTCTGTGCGCTACCAGGCTGTCCTTTGTTTAGTTACTTGGTTTTAGTTGATTTATTTTGTGAGGAGAGAGAGAGAGAAAGAGAGACAGTGACAGAGAGATTGAAAATGATGAATTGATATTTGAAAATATAATAAGTTTCTTCGGTACGAAAATGAAACAAAGCGACTTCTAATTTAGTCAAGCAGTTCTAATCAAAACAATATTATAATAGGATTTGAAATATTATTGAAATAGAAATAGCAAGAGTATGGGTTATATTATATAATAATAACATTTATTCACAATTGAATTTTTATATTTTCCTTTTCTCTGAGAGAAAGAACTTCCTTTAACACAGCGCTGGATAAAGGGGTGTCTGCCTGGGGCGCCAAATTTTGAGGGGTGCCGATTTAAAAATAAAATGTTTTTTTACATGCTAAATTTTTTGTATCATTTTGATTTATTTCCTTTTTACTATATTTCCTAATTTGAAGTATATTCTTGTATGAAAGGGCGCCAAATTTTATTTGTCCGGAGCGCTCAAAACCCTAGAACTAGTAATTCAATTGTTCCTATTAACAAAATAAGGCAAAAAGCATAGAATTACATATTATTTGATTTACTTACATAAAGACATATAAAGGAAATAATAAAAAAAATTGATGGCCGCTTATATTAGGAGGCGCTTGATTTATCAGATTAGTTTTCTTTAATTTATTTTAATAATTTGAAGCTTTTGGCAATCAAAATAATATTTAGATTATTTTTCTTTATGAAAATATATGTATTTGAAATAATACACAGCAATGAATTTCAAAATAAAATTAAATATTTGATTATATTACCACTATATTTTTTAAATTAAAAGTATATATAACTATCAACAAAATGAATAATATTAAAAAAAAAAAAGAAAAGAAATAACTATTATATATAACAAAAAACACTAATATTATAAACTATTAAATTAAAAAGTGATTAAATAGATAAATTAATTTTGAACAAAAATTAAAAAAAGTAAAGAACTATTTTAATGTAACAAATAAATAAATATAAGTATGATTTAAAAAAAAATTTAAAATTTTATCAGATTAATTTTTCAATTATGAAAAAAAAGTTAATTATATTTTAGATTTCTAGCTTGAATATTATTTAAAATAATAAAATAACTAATAAAGTGTATTATATTATTATTAACTTTATTGTTATTATTTAAATAAGAAGATCGGGTAATATAATCTCATCAAATTCCAAAATTAATTTACCAACATTTATTAATAAATTAAATATTATAAATTTAATATATATATTTAGGTAAGAAATTACTTTTCTCCTGTCTTAGCAAGTGCAATTTATAATTATGTTTTTTATTTTATATTTATTTTTAATATAAATAAAGTTTTAATTAATATTTTTTCTCTTTCACTTAATTAAAGGAAGTGCATGCAGATGAGGTAAAAATAATGAATAAATCAATATCTAATGCATTACTAATCGCTATTGAAAAAAACTATTACTATTATATTAAAATTTAAAAATTAAATGTTTTTTAAATCAAAAATCTCTAATTCTAAATTACTTATAAAATTGTGATACATATAGATATATAAACTACATATATTTACTGTTTTTCTTATTAATTATCTTTTAGTTTGAGCTGAAAGATATGAAACTTATTATATTTGACAAATTTTTGTAAGAGTGTGATTGTGAGCAGGTATCGGTGTTTGATCCACTGACAGGGGTGACTTCAAGAATAAAAATTAAACAAAAAACAAAATAAATTATAATAGACATTTGAGAAAACAAAATACAAAAAGAAATCAAATAAAGAGTAAAATAATAATCATTATGAACGTATAGAAGATGAGTATGAAATTGAAAATTAATAGATACATATATATATAACTATATTATGTGACAGCAAAAGAGTGAAAGAGAAAGAGAAAAAGAATATATGAGAGTAAAGTAAGAAAGACGTAGAGAAGTTTGTAAATATATATATATATATATATATTCAGGTTTGAGAAAAAAAAGAGTGTTTGATGATTTACGGGAAGTATATTTTGGGTATCCGGTTTGCAAAAAAATAAAATTTAGATATACCTTTAAAATGGGTTCAAACCCAAATAAAAAACACATTAAAAAAAAAAAAAAATTTGAAAGAAAAAAAATAAAATATGTCTTGGATAAGAGATTATTAGAATACGAGTCCAGAGTCCGTGTCAAATGGCAGCTGGTGTGTCTTACATTGGACGAATAAGCTTGTATCTTGCCTTGAATTGATAAAAAAATTACTTTTCTTTTTTTTTTTTTGAGATAAAAACCTATTGAAAAGAGTGCAAAATTAATTTCCTTAAGGGCAAAAGATTATTATCGATTTTCCTTTTTAGAGTTTTATCATCATATAAAAAAAGAGCATATTAAATTTAGCTCCAGACCTCTCATCCCTTTCTATTTTTATAAAAAGCATCATTTCCGAGATAATGCTTTGTTCCCTTCTAACCAAAATAAAAATAATAATAAAAAAAAAAAAAATTAAAAAATAAACGTTTTATTAGAGAATATTTATAATTAAATTTTATTGAAAAATGCATGTTAAGGATTAATACGTACATTATTGTTCTTATATTGTATTTGAAAAAATGTGAAAAATACGAATTAATCAAAATATAATTTAAAAACTCAACTTAATAAATGTATGTTAATAAAATATAATATTCCAGCTTCAATTTCAATCAATAGTCAAAATATTTGAATAAATTTAATATTTTTTTTAATTCCATTTTTATTTTTTAATTTTTTAAGAATAAAGAAGTAGTGTGAACTAAACTTGTAATCAGGGCTGAGGAGTAATATCGAAATAGATCAATTGTGGCTCCGGCTAAATAAAATTAAGATACAATTCGTAGCCGGAGCCTGGCCGGAGAGGTAGAGCAATAGAACCTTGCTTGTAATAATCAAGTTCACAAAATTCAATTCATTTAATAAATTTAAAAAAAAATTAATCATTATCAATATAAAATAACAGTTAAATTTATTTTATTTATTTGTATAGTAAAATATATCTAGCACTATAGAGACCTAGTTAATTCAAGTGTTTTTGGCTGCCAAATAGAATTCCTGAGCAACATACCATACATCCAATTCTTATTTTTACCGACCGACGATAGTAAGGGAGGTATTGTTTTCACACCAAATTTCACATGTGGAGATTTTTACATATCTCCACGAATCATGCATTTTCTAAACAGAAAAAAGTATTTTTAGCATGATGTCTGTCCGTCCGTCCGTCCGTCTGTCCGTATAGATGTGTACAGCCTGAACGGCTCAACCGATTTTGATGAAATTTGGTATATTTACTTAATGCATCATTGGGATGAATTGATCAACTTTTGGTGCAAATCCGGGAATCCGATAGGAAGGGAAGGGTTATTTTCATACCAAATTTCACATGAGGAGATTTTTTTATATATCACCATGAATCATGCTCTTTGTTTTGGTTTTATCCTCTAGAAAAATCATCTATATTAGTTTTTTCTTGATTTAAAATTATATGACGTCACAGCCTGGTCTTACATATATATTATAAATAAAATAAAATTAAAAATATTTATGTTATATGCCTATCTGTTTTTTATTACAATAATAGATATATTAAAATTATTTGAAATTGTTTCTGTAGCTTGGAATTAATTTATTTCAAACCGTCGGTCGGTTCGGACCTGGCCACAGGTCAACTTATTTTTATATAGAACCATAATGAAAAAAATCGGGAGTGTCCTCCCCTAGACTTTCCCGCATATAAATAGGTAATTAGGTTATTATTATTATGTTTTATCAACAATAAAAATAAACAAACTAATTAATTTAAATTATAAATTAAAATGGTTTAACACTATTATATATATTTATAATTTACACCTAACGCTACTTGTATAGTAAAATGTCACTTCCGGTAGTCAGATCATGATGGAATTTGGTATCTGAATTTTTTTCATATTTTTATATCTATATACAAAATAGGAAGCAAATACCTCGAAGCAAACTGGTACTTGACTTGAAAGGTAAACGCAACCAGTGTAGGTAAAGTACCACTTCGGGTTAACCGATTTTGACGAAATTTTGATAGAAATCTACAAACTGTTAATAATATCGGTGTACCAAATTTCGAAGTCCTAGCTTGATTAGTTTTTGAGTAAATTTGCTCACAGACAAACATTACATACATCCATACATCCATACATTCATACATACACACACACACACACAGACATAATTCGAAAAATGGTATTTTCCGCCTCAGTCAAGATCTATCGAAATCTCGAAGTCGAAATTTTTGACGATTCCAATACTTCCCTTATACGAAGTATGCGGGAAAGTAAATATCGAAAATTTTCAAAATTTTGCGGGCGTTTGAATTGCCTTCGCGGGCACTTGGAATTGATTTTAATCCTTCGCGCCCCCAGAGGGTATGTATCTTTTAAATGTACATATTAATTAAAAACTTATAAAATTACCATATTAGAACAGCTTAATGAAAATATATTACTATTTTTTTATTTATTACAAATATTTTAAAGAAAGTATTTTCTTAGCATATTATTAACAATAATAATAATAAAAAATTTTTGAAAAAATCAATGAATTTCTGAAAATATTAATGTATTTTTAACTTTTTCTATATTATAAATGGTATGTATAAAAAGATTTAATTTTGAAAATCAGCGAATTATTTCTTCCGAATATCGAATATCAATGAAATTTCACATCTGATAGTTTTTTAGAGTATGAATGGAATGTAAAAAATTTTAATGGAATTTATAAAGTTAGTAAATGTCAAAATTTAAGTTGAAATATCCTATTTTCCATTTTACACAATTATATATATAATTATTTTAAAAATAGTACTTTGTATTTGAGAGTTTTATATTCATTTATTAAAAAATATTAAATTGATTATTAAATTGTTTTAATTTTGCAAATAAGAAAATAATAAGTTGACCTGTGGCCAGGTCCGAACCGACCAACGGTTTGAAATAAATTAATTTCCAGCTACAGAAACAATTTCAAATAATTTTAATATATCTATTAATGTAATAAAATACAGATATGGATATAACATAAATATTTTTAATTTTATTTTATTTATAATATATATGTAAGACCAGGCTGTGACGTCATGAATGGCTGGATGACGTCATATAATTTTAATTAAGAAAAAACTAATAAAGATGATTTTTCTCGAGTATAAAACCAATGCAAAGTGAATGATTCGTGATGATATGTAAAAAATCTCCTCATGTTGAAAGATGGTGTGAAAATAACCCTTCCCTTCCTATCGTCGATCGCTAATACTACCACTTCCGGTTTCCGGATTTGCACCAAAAGTTGATCAATTCATCAAAATCCGTTGAGCCGTTCAGGCTGTACACATCTATACGGACGGACGGACGGACAGACATCATGCTAAAAATACTTTTTTCTGTTAAGAAAATGCATGATTCGTGGAGATATGTAAAAATCTCCACATGTGAAATTTGGTGTGAAAACAATACCTCCCTTACTATCGTCGGTCGGTAAAAAACGACATATGGAGCCAGAGAAAAAAAAATATATTAAAATAATTTTATAAATTGATGTTATAAATTTAGGTTAGACTTTTTCCTTAAATATTTTAAAATGATATTAAATATTTTATAATTATAAAAATATTTTCATTGTAATGTAAATTAACTTTTATTTTTAGATGAAAACAGGAATTAAATTAAATTAATATGAAGGAGAAATACCTTTTCAAACTTTAGATGAATTAGAATTATTAAGGTATGATATAAATTAAAAGAAGAGTCTTGTACGAGTACTTTCAAACGAATTTTGATAATTAATTTATTACAAATTCTAGAAATTTTTCTCATAAAATCAAAGTCATTGATTTAGCTATTTCGAAACGTTTAATTCAATTTTTGTGAAATATAGTTTAAAAGTTCAATAAATTTTAATTAAACTCTATAGAACAATCTAAAATTATTTAATTTATAATTTGCTTATACAATTTCAAACTTTTATACCTGACCAGCATTTCAATTGATTTATTCACAAACTCATAATAAGTATCAACTTACGATCAAGAATATTAAGATAAAGGTTGAGAGGAACAGCTTTACTGATCATTCAACACGTCTATTTCACTTTATAAGTTTAATATTCAATTTCCATATATGATTTCAAATATTTCTCCGCATCCTCACCTCTAAAATTTTTTTTGTTTATATTTTTTCCCTTGTGGAAAATTTATAAAGCATAACATTTTCAAAATTCTTTAAAATAAAATAAAAAAATGAGACTTCTTTCTCTCATTATAAGAAATATTTTAGTTTTACTTTCAATTAAAATGAATAAAAGAGTAAAATATTAAATATTCATAAAGAAGCTGGATATTATATTAAATTTATTATTTTTTTTTTAAGTATTTCATCATTTTTCCGATATTCCATTACATTTAATACTTTCACAAATTATCTATAATAAACATTTTATTAAAAAAAAAATTTTAATTAACTTTTAAAATACAATATTTATTCCCTTTCTTCAACCAATAATTTTTATTTATAGAAGATTATCGAATATTTATCAATAAATGCCCATGTTTATATTATAAAATTAAATAAATATACATATAATCGAATATTTTTTTATCTCATTCAATGGCAATTCAATGAAAGGCGTGTGATTTGCAAAAAGCGATTTTATTGGCCCGTCCTATATGAGTGCATCAACTTTATGGATTTTGTATCTATCTTGTTTAAAATTATTTATTAATCTTTTTTCCTTTTTGATAATTAATCTATATAATAATAGTGATATTCTAAAGATTTTAGATATAATTGTTTCATGGTGATAACTAAATTTTAGTGTGTTTTTTATTTAGTACTTGAAATATATGAAAACTATTAAAAGCTACGATGGCAAAACACAAGCTATTACAATAAAAGAGAAAGCATTGTTCGGGTATGCTTCTAACAAAGGAAAACAGGAGATGGTTAAGTCTTAAGTCGGGTTAAAAAAAGAGAAAAAAAAATCTTTAGTGGTATGAGAAGCAAATTTATTGAAAGGAAATATAAGCTTGAAAATTTCGTTATATTTTTCTTATGATTTTTTTTTTTTAAGAATTTATTTCAAAATTGTCTTTGGGAAAAGTTTCTTTTCCTTCTTGTTTTTTAGAATTTGATTTCCAAGCTGGAATTGTGAATTGTTGAGTAAATCAAGGATATACAGGGCCAAGAACAAAGGGTAAGAGGAATCAACGAAACAAATGCATTCCAAAAAATCTCATCAAAATATTGAAAATCAGCCAGGCAAAAAAGATATACAAAATAATAGTAGTGAGGGAAAAAATAGAGAGAAAAAAATAAAATGAAAGAGGAAAAAAAAAGAAAAAAATATTTGTTTGATCTCTTAAAAAAGTCCGTTGAAAAAAAAACAGTGATTATAATAATTTTTATATATTCTTATTTATTTTTTTTTGTTTATCAATAATTTAAAAAAATGTATTTTTTTTTAAGTTACAATCAAAATCCAAAATATAGTAGTATAAAAATAAAGAAAAAAAAAGAATAAATTGTAAAAAGAAACAAAAAATAGCATGCAAAAGATCCAGAGACCAAAAAACTTGATAATAATGTAAATTGAATGAAAGAATGAAATGCATTCACAAGACACAAACCGGAATGCTTTTTGCATTCGAAATTGGATTCGGGCTTAAAAAAATAAAGGAACATGGGAATGAACAATAAATACATTACCTTAAAGCAGAGCAGCGAACCGTGTTTTTATATTCATAAATAATAAAAAAGAGATGTGTTTAAGAAGATACCCAAAAAAAAGAAATAAATTAAATGGATGATTACAGAAAGAAAGAGAAACCAATGAGAGAGATTTTAAAAAGAGAAACGGTGTAAGGGGGAGTTTGGGGGGAGGTGTATTGAGGGGGTTGGGGGTGGTAAGTAAATCACGGGTGAAATTAGGATAAAGATGCCAACAGGTGGTGGTAGTAGATACCTGAAAAACAGTAACAGTTGCCCAAAGGAGGGAGTCGAAGTTCTTTCGATCGCATTCATCATCGGGGTCCGTGCAGTTCTCTTTGCAGAATTTTCCCCCGAACAGGTTCATCCCGAGTATACTATAGGCAAGCATTAGACAGACACATATCGAATATAAAAACGGAAAGTGAGTTGCCCAGTTAAGGTAATCAATACATAGAATTAAAAAAAGAATCAAGATCGAAATGTACACTTTCGAGCTCGGAATTAATTTCCCACGCAGTCTGGAATCGTAACAGAATTGCTTCGAGAGACAATGAAAGAGAAAAAAAAAGAACGAAAATAAATAAATAAATAAAATAATAATTTTAGAAAAATAATCAAAGAATGGCCTTAAATTTTGTTAATTATTTTAAATAGTAATGGTTTTCAAACTAAAGTCCACGGGTCTGGTTTTTTTTTTCTTTTAAAAAAAAAAGTTTAAAATAAATTTCAAACAATTCGTTTTGAAAATCGATTTAATAAAATATAATTTAAAACTTTTATGAGTTATAAATTTTAGTATTTTGTTTAATTAATTTTAATTATTATAATTATTATTTTTTAATATATTATTAATTATTTAATTTTCAAATTTTTATTATTTAATATAATAGCACATCAGTAATTTTGACATTTATTTTCTCTAATAATCTCGATAATCGAGATTATTCCTTAAAAAATGACTTTTTCTTTGTTTTTAAGCAATCATTGTCGAGGAATTTATATTAATAATGATTAATGACAATTTTAAGTTTCATTAAGCTATTAAAAAATATTTATATTGTGTGAGTTTCATTTATCTATATATATTATTAAATCTTTACTTTTTAAGAGAGAATGTGAACTTTCTAGTCGTATTTTTTAATATATTTGTAAATTTAAAACCACATAATATTGTTTTACTATTTCAACCAAACAGAAACGAAGACCGGATAAGTTGTAAAAATGCAGTCTTATAAATAATTCGAAAATATAAAGTTGAGATATTCCAAGGGAGGCTATTATATATTAAGCGTGTATTTATTTTAATTTAAAATTATATTGGCCTAATTAGAATTTTGTTTTTTTATTAAGTTTATATTAATATCTAGGATTATTTATTGTGTTTGATTAATGATTTTGAAGAGGTTGGGAGTTAGTTATGTTTTTGTATAGTAATGTTAAGAAAATCAAACAATTTATACCGATAATGTTAATTAATTATTATTAATAAAATTAATATGATGTGTCAGATTTATGAGACTTGTAGTAAGTAATTTCTCAAGAATATTATTATTTAAAATTAAATATCAAATCTTTCCAAAGATACTTATTCTGGCGCTTGACATAAATGTTTTATTTTGAACAATCCATTTTTTGCAATCTCGGTAATTTTTGAGTCCCGAAAATTTTTGTACATGTAAATATGTAAATTATTTTCCCTTTTTTTTCTTGGAATCTGATTATTAAATAGGTCTACATTAGCGTTTCTCAACCTTTTTGGACCAAACGCCCACTTCGTAAGGGTGGCTTCATAATTCGCCCCCTATAAATTTTAACAGATAAAAATTGCATGATAATCCCTAATTTTTATGAGGTAGGTACACTTGGTGATACTTAGAGCTAGAGGGTTACTTTTCCCGGAGTATTTTCGTTCCCGGGAATCGAGAAATTATAAAAAATATTAAATTTGAGGTGGAAATTGTAAAAGTTTTACGAAAAAGCTAAATAAATGTTGTTTTTGCCAAAAAATAAAATCAATTTAATTCAAAAATAAAAAAAAAATTCAGAAAGATATAATATATAATCATCAAAATATAACATAAACATAATTATTTTCTTTTACTTGTTTAGAAAATAACATTTTAGAAACGAGAGGCAATCAAGGGAAATGTCGCCTAAAACTAAGATCCTTCATACTGCCAGAATTCACCGTAAAAAAACTCAAAAAATAGAGAAATTATAAAGAAAATTTAAAGGGAGAGAAAAAAAGAAAAAGGGAAAAATTTTTATAACATACACAAATGTATGTATGTACACTTGTATTTTATATTTATTACGATTATTTCAGTTAATAAATAAAGATTTCGGTATCAGCATGAAAAATAATTTGTTTTGTTTTCCCGGGAAATGTTTCGTTTTTTCGGGAAACGGGAAATAAAAATTAAGGTTTTCCCGAGAATTCCCGGGAATAACCCTCTACTTAGAGCTATCGAGTTTCAGAACCTGATCGCAAAATCTTTTTTTTTTAGAACCATATTGAAAAAAATTGAAAAAACCGGAAATGTTTAAAAGCCTGATCGCAAAATCATCTTACCTTTTTTTTTAGAGTTGAAAATGATTTCGCCCCCCCCCCCCCGCCCCCCAAAGCGTATAGTCAAATAATCGCCCAGGTTCAGAATCTCTAGCCTACATACTATATGCTTTATAATCAAACTACCATACACGAAGTATGTGTCCTGACTGAAAAATAGCCTGGAATTTCAATGTTGTCTATGGCCCACTGCGCCTATCCATGAAGTTGTTTAATTTTTAAACTCAAGTTAATTTTTAAAAATATTATATATATAATTTAAATTAAATATAATATATATATATATATATATATATATATATTAAGAAAAGTGAATTCCAAGATTTTTTATTTAATGACAGACAAATTTTTTGTAAAATTTAAAAAATACTTTCTTTCTTATAAATTTTTGAAAATATAAAATACAATTTTTTAATCAAAAAAAATTAATAATTTTTAATGTGTAACCTTTAGTAAAATATTTTTAGCAAAATATTAATATATTTACGTTATTTTAAATCGTAATTCATAAAGTTTAGATAAAATTGAAATTGAAAAGATAATATAATACCAAATATTTATAATAAATCAATAAAAAATATAATAGTAAAATGTTTTTATGATAATAAAATATTATTATATTTATATTTCAATAAAAATAATTTATTTTTAGTAAAAAGTTGAAGAAATGATTAAGAAATTTATTTTAGAGTGGAGGTGTGTAAATTTCATGGTTGCATTTTATTTTATACGTTAAGTTCTTATGTCTCATTTGTATGTGACATGATTTATTATCCCTATAATCGATGTTAAAACGCAAGTGGAATTCATGATGAGATGAGCTTCGCACATTCGGGTCAGATAGAAAACTCTCTCCTGCCTAAAAGACATCTCATTTATGGAAACAGAACACGGTTTAATTAAAGGCAAACGAAAAGAGTTTCAAATTAAACTTTCTATTATGTTCACCACCCCCCCATCTTCAATTTGTTCTTTTATATTCATTCAATAAAGAGTTGGGATAACATCAATATTCTCTCTCTACATAATGAAATAAAATAGATTCTAAAAGGAGACAATAATTAAAAAAAAAATTATATTATAAAAATATTTCAAATATGCCACTGTTTTGGATTTTATAATTTTTCTTCTAAAATTTGTCAGGAAAATCGAATTGGTCCTTTTATTTTTTCCTTTAAAATAAGTTAGAAATTATGCTGTTTTATAATAATAAAAGATTTCAGAATTGTCACTTAAAATTAAACTGGAAATGTATTTTTCCATTTCTGACTTATCATTTTATTTGATTTTTTAATAATTGTTAATTTTAGTCGCCCCCCCCCCCCTTAAGAAATTTAAAATAAATAATATTCGTAAAAATATTATATAATCATTTATAAAAAAATCAATATTACACTTTTAAATTAAAAATATACAAAAATAATTTTAAATGTATATACTTTAATTTAATTTAATTGATTCCTTTGCAATTTTAGAATTTATAAAAAATAATTATATATTATATTTATAATTTATAAGATCAATATCTATATATCGTTTTTATTTTATTTTAAAATTCACTATAATTATTCAAATTTCAAATTTTATATATTATAAATAATAAAAATAAATTAAATTTATTTAATGAAAAAATTTAATTTAGGCCAATTTAAGGATTGATAATTAATTTAATGATATTATAAATTAAAAAAAAAATATATTTTTTTTCAATTACAAAAATTTAATTTAGTTTAGTTTTTTCATTATTAAAAAAATAAAATAAAAACAAAAATCGCGTGGACATTTTCTTTCATTGTATTTAATATATATATTTTTCATGCATTAGATGTGATGTTTGAATAAAAAAAAAAGTTCTATATAAATAATAAAATAAAGAAGCTTAAAATAAAATATTAAACTCGATTCAGCCTTTGTTTGATTAAAATTCAATTCAGAGCATTCAAACATTTTTAATTATATGATGAATTTAAAGAAAAAAAAATATGAAAAAAAAAACAATTGACGGTAGTATCATTTGTTCTATAGTGCTCTAGAGCAATCAGCTTATTCAGAATTGGCGGAAATGAAATTGGAACATTTCAGCTTCAGAACATTCAAGAATATAGAAAAATAAATAAATAAAAAATAGATGATGGAATAGAACGAGACAAGCATTCAAGACCAAATGAAAAGAGAAATGAAATTGTAAAGAATGACAAGAGTGCGCTGACATTCAGAGAATCCACCAAGAAGCAAGAGAGAAATGAGCTCGAAAGTGCATGTTTCGAAATCGCATAGAAGGCGACCCTTAAGACCCTTTACTCACGAAGTGGTTTAGGCCCCCTCCTATCCTGCCCCTCGCCAGCATATCTAGACATCTTCTGAAAGGAAACATCATTTTTGTTTTCTTTTTCGATTTATTTATTTTATTTTATTTATTTATTTATTTATTTTTTTTATTTTTTCATATAATATATATATATAGAAATTAGAATATATATTTTGCTTGATTTTTCTTTTCATCGTGCAGATATATATATATATAGATATATATGCATGCATTAAAAAAAAACAAATTTAAAAAAAGGAACAATTTCATTTTAATTAATAAGAAATTTTTTTTTTAATTATAGGTATACAAAAAGGAGGGAATAACAAGGAAATTGATGAGAATTTATAAATAAGATGAGAATAGAGAGACAGAAAGACAGATAGAAAGAGAGAGAAATAGTAAAATATTAAAGAGAAAGAAAGAGAGATTGAGAGAGAAAGTGATTGTCAAATATAGTCGGGAGAAAAGGATGATGTCACCCCTGTCAAACTGTAAAAAAATGAAAGAAATTAGAGAAATGAAAGAAAAATTTTATTTTAAAAAAAAAAACAAAATATATAAAATAAAAGATCAAATAAAACAATAATAAAGAAATAAAATAAAGAAATCTAATATAGGAGAGAGAAATTTAATTTTTTTCTTTTAAGTATTTCTTTTTATTTAAATTTAATATTCTTTATTTGGTTTTATATCAAATTCATTATTTAACCTAGAAATCTTCAAAGGTTAGGGAAATGTTAAAAAGGAAGGAAAAGAATAAGGAATATTTTCATTTTTTTAGAATGGAAATTAAATATTGAGTATAAAATATATATATAGAGAGAGAGATATAGAATAAATATATATGGATATAATTAAAAATTTAATTAGAATTCTTTTGTTGGAGTCGCCTACCTGAAGATGAAAATGAAGAGAATGAGAAGGGAGAAGAAAACAGCCACGTTGTCCATTGTGCGTAACATAACGAACAATTGACGACGTAAATTTGGCATAAAACGCACGAGTTTTAGAATTCTTAAAAGACGAAAAGTGCGCAAAACACTCAAACCAGAACTACCCTCCGAGCTTCCTTCTTCCAAATAAGCTTGACACATTTCAATCAAGCTGAAAATAGTAAAAAAATAAAAAATAAAATAAAAATAAATTATATTTCGCTACTGGACTTTACTATAATAACCTCTGGAATTATTATTTGTTACTTCTAATATACAAGAAGTTTACCAAATATAATATTAATATCAAACAATCTCTCTAACTTTATTATTAATAATAATACTATTAATTAGATATACACTAGTCGCCATGGCACAATTACAATGATCGATTATCTCATCCCCATAAAATATTCTTCTTATCTCATCCCATTAAACAGTCTAGAGTCCTATACGCGGGGCACAGCCAGACACAAAATCACCTCTAATGATTTTGATTAAATCCGCTTCGTCAATGTAAAATGAAATTATCTTTAATTGAATAAGATTTCAACCACTTTGAAGTATCCTAAAAGGGCTTAAATGGCAATTTTTCAAAATGGCATCCTTTATAGTACCTTGATTTTATTTTTTTATTTTAAATTAGAGACATTCCCTTAGATTATAGTAATAAAATATATGCGAAATTAATAATTAACCTCAGGAGAAAATTGCAAAATTAAAGTATTTGTTTAACTAAATTTGTTTAAAATAGTAAATTAAAATTGGTTTGTAAAAAATAACAATATAATATATACATATATATATAACCAACTTATGGACATATATATTTTTTTCAATTGATCTAACCATAAGGGTAAGATAAGTTAGATAAGATTATACCTGAGAACTACAATCACTCCATCGAAAACGTTGAAGCCATTGCTTACGTAGCCAAATGGTCCTTCAGCTATAATTTTCAGAAGCATCTCAACTGCAAAAATGGCGCTGAACACTATATTGCTCACCTCTACTGTTGTTGTTAACCATTCAGGCTGAAAAAAAAATTAATAATTGTTAAATGTTATTAAAAAAAAAAATAATAAAGATTAGATCAATTAATTAGAATTAGAATATCTCTTTTCGTTTAACTTTGAGTCCAATTACTAATGAAAATATTAAGTAATTGAAAGTTAATTGAAGTTAGAAATCTGATTAGTATTGTTGAGTAATGGAACTGTAAAATCATATTTGATCGTATATAACACTATCATATACAATATAAATATATTTATAAATACTATAATAATTTTTTGTAAACTTTTTAAAAACTTTCATTGAAGATATTTAATTTGTTTGCCTTTTGTTTTCTTTTTCTTTCACACATTTTATTTACGCAATGAGGGGCAATTTGCCATATGACGGAAAAATGTTATCTCCATGAGGGCGTTGATGTCGGACAATCAGTTTGAGAAAGCCCATTGCAATTTCTCGCCAAAAGGGCCTCCAAGGCGATAACATTTTTCGTCACTACACAGCTAAATAAATAAATTAATTTAATTTAATTTTGATATAAAATTAAAACTAATTTCTAAAATTGTTTTTGTTATTTTAAATTTGTGTATAATATGTAAAGATATATATAATATGTACATCTATATATATAAAGGAGAGTGTTTGTTTGTATGTATGTAATTTGTTTACTTTTTTGCTGTCATAGAAACAAAAAAAAAGAAATTTCTTACTTAACCGACACTTATGTATACACGTAATGTATGATGGAATTGAGGCAGGAAATATATATAAGATGGGGATTGAAATTAAAAGGGATAAAACAAAATATTTAGTAAGAGAGAAAAACATTATTAACACACAAAGTCTTAGCATACAAAATGTAGAATTTGAAAATGTAGAAAAATTTAAATACTTAGATTGTATAAATTACAAAGGATAATAATATTGAATAAGAATTTAAATCGAGGTCGCAATCGGGTAACGTCTATTATCATACAGTAAAAGAGGCTTAACTCATCAAAACTTTTATCAAAATGGATGAAAATTGAAATATTTAAAACAATTATTTTGCCTGTTGTATTATATGGGTGGTCGATGTTCTTGGGAGAAAGTAGATTTAGAGAATTTGATATTAGGATTGTTTGCAGCATTTAAGGACCAAAGAAAGATGAGATCACCGGGCTATGGCGGAGATGGCATAACGAGGAATTGCATGACCTCTATGCATCTCCAGATATAGTTAAGGTTATTAAGGTTATAAAATAGAGAAGGCTGGGATGGGAAGGGGTCATGGCTAGAATGGTAGATTAAAGATCGGTGAAATATATTTAGAAAAGCCGATTGGGAAACGTCCTGTGTGATTGGGAAGACCAAGAACGTGGTGAGTGGA
This sequence comes from Labia minor, assembly GCA_963082975.1. Classification (NCBI taxonomy): domain Eukaryota; kingdom Metazoa; phylum Arthropoda; class Insecta; order Dermaptera; family Spongiphoridae; genus Labia; species Labia minor. The sequence continues at coordinate 35,590,282 of OY720345.1, forward strand.
CAATATAGGAAGGGACGTGGGACAGATGGGACAGGGTAGGAGTTAGATGGTTATAGCTCAGACTCTCGGGGGTTACTTTCGAGATCCGTAGAGCCACAGGGATAGATAGATTGATATAACAAATACAATAGTAATATTTAATTAATTTACTGATTAAATTAAAATATCTTTTAAATAAGAACACAAAAAGATATGATAATATAATGTAATATACTGATTGCAACAAAATGGATGAAAACCTTTTACATACAGACTTTCAACGAAATACTATGTATTACTTCGGGGGTACAGGGGGCGGAGCCCCCGTCTAGATGAGAAGAGCGCCGAAGCCGCTCTGATCAGCTAGTATTAAATATTAAATATTATTTTATGAAAGATATTACTTTAATTTTTAACAAAATTATTTTTATAAAATGAACGAATGGATGGATGTTATAATAGCTGATAGGCATTTCATAAGGGTTGAATATTATACTAACAAACAAGCGAGTAGCATCTTCTCTTCATCTGGCCTTTTTCAAATTGGACAAATGAGAAATAATTAATTTAAAACTTGACCAAGTGACTATATAACAAACTTATTTAACAATTTTACTCTAATAAAACCTATCCTTATTATTACTTAATATTATTAATATATATCTTATATACACACAAATTCAAATATATGGTTATTATGTATAATATACATACATATATATTTATTGATATAAAATATCAATAAATATATATTACTTAAGATTTATATGGAATATATTATTTTCTTATAAATATTATAAATAAATTTCTGCAACTAGGTCGGAAAAATTAAATTAAATGAGTGAAAAATGATTGTTCGAAAGTACGCCGATTTCGTTACAACCAAGAAACAAATAAATACAAGTCGGAAGCAAAATCTTTCCTCAAGGCTTATTGAATCAAAGAGATGTCGTTGAGACAACCAATAACATATAAAAAACAATAGAAAACCAAAAAAGGACAATTGTCCAAAAAAAAAAACAACAAAATCAAAGAACAAATTGTAATATTGATTTAGTCTGTTTCTAAAAATATAGTAGACAATTCGTTTTCTTTAGAAACACAAAATCATTTAAATTTTAATTATTTATCGCTTTAAAAGGTTAATGTTCTATTATTTTAACACGATTATTATTTAATCATATAAATTGAATTGTGTTTCCACAAATAGATTAATCAAGTGATTAATCCGCTCGATATTAAAAGATAAGCATCTATTTTTTAGGCGATGAAATCCACAGGTGACCAGTTGTCATTCCAATTATAATCTATACCATTCATGTCACACATAATTTAAGCTTATTAATTAAATCCATTATATATTTTACTTCTCGCGTTTATAATGGAAGGGATTGGTGAGGCATTTCACATTTATTCTACTAACATTGACTGATGAACGTTTAAAAGTTAAGTAACTTAACTCCAAATCAAGCAATGATCTATGAAAAAGTTGGAATTGATATTATAAAAATTTGTTTTATACATAAGATAAATTAAATAAGTGGAGATGTGTGTGTGTGATGGAAAATACTAAAATAGAAAAAATATCTTAAAACTACCTTCAAAGCTTAGATTTAATTAAACGTCACTAGAATTTATGTAGTTAAAGTTTATAAATCAATATTATAAATATTGAAAAGAAATATTGTTTTGTTCAATTTTTAAATAATAAGAAGATAGATATGACGCGGTTAAGGATATGGCCCATTATTTTCTGCGCTCTTCTCTATTCGAAAACTTACTCTTTTTGTGTGGGAAAGAGATTAGGGAACAATAGTAGCCATCCAGATGAAGCGTGTCTACTTTAGTTATAAGCGAACCGCCATGTAATGATTTTTTGTTTTGTCCGCCATCTTTAAGATCAAAATAAGCGAAATTTATTTCAAAGGCTTGTAATTTGTTTTCTATTGCAATTTTTGCAAGTATAGTGTATTTTCTGTTTTTTGCACATTAATATATAATATATTAATATTAAGACTTATTTATTCACATATCTCTCATTGTTTACTATTTGAAAGCCTTTGTCTGAAATCGTGTCGAAGGAGTGATATGACGCTATTTAAGTTATGTACTTTTTTAATTTCTAAAACTTTCCTTATTAAATATTTAAATAATTCAACTTTATTAGTTTTTATTTTTGTTTTACATGCAATTTCCCATATCCTCCACAATATAATATTTTACAACAAACGTATCACAATTCTCAACTCTAATAATTTTGTATTTCTTTATTATTCATAAATACAAACAATAAAAAAACATTTTACAGAATAATGTTTAATTTATTAATTTTGAATTTTGAATATCCAAGATGTCAGTTCTATTTGAAAATAAAATAAAAAAACAAAAATATTTTATCAAACCACCCTTCAACCCTACAATCACAGACAGATATAATGTCAAGCCAAGATCTTGGGTGGATGATCATCTGGGAACACCATATGTTGTTGGCTTATTCAATCCTTCCAGGAAATGATTGATGACATGGAAGAGTAAGATATATGTAGATGCATAAAATAACAAATCTCCCTCTAAGATTATTCTAACTAATAAGAAAAATGACATTTATATTTAATGAATATAAAATAATTCTAATTATTTTCTATTCAATGAAATAAGTGTCATAATAATTATTCTCAAAAAAATATTCTTTATTATAAATAATAATAATAATTTTATTTTTTTAGAACTAGGTTTATTATTACACAGGGCCGTTCCGACCCGGGATTGCGGGTATGTTTTTACTTTTCCGCATACTTCGTATAAGGGAAGTATTGGAATCGTCAAAAATTTCGACTTCGAGATTTCGATAGATCTTGACGTTTTAGACATCCCTGAGTCGGAAAATACCATTTTTCGAATTATGTCTGTGTGTGTGTATGTATGTATGTATGTATGTATGTATGTATGTATGTAATGTCTGTAAGCAAATTTACTCAAAAACTAATCAAGCTAGGACTTCGAAATTTGGTACACCGATATTATTCACAGTTTGTAGATTTCTATCAAAATTTCGTCAAAATCGGTAAACCGGAAGTGGTACTTTACCTACACTGGTTGCGTTTACCTTTCAAGTAAAGTACCAGTTTGCTTCGAGATATTTGCTTCATATTTTGTATATAGATTTAAAAATATGAAAAAAATTGAGATACCAAATTTCATCATGATCTGACTACCGGAAGTGACATTTTACCTATACAAGTAGCGTTTCTTTTTTACCGACCGACGATAGTAAGGGAGGTATTGTTTTCACACCAAATTTCACCTATGGATATTTTTAGGTACATATCTCCACGAATCATGCATTTTCTTAACAGAAAAAAGTATTTTTAGCATGATGTCTGTCCGTCCGTCCGTCCGTCTGTCCGTCTGTCCGTATAGATGTGTACAGCCTGAACGGCTCAACGGATTTTGATGAAATTTGGTATATTTACTTAATACATCAGTAGGATGAATTGATAAACTTTTGGTGCAAATCCGGAAACCGGAAGCGCTAGTATTGCCGATCGAAGAGAGGAAGTGAAGGGTTATTTTCATATCAAATTTCACGTGAGGACATATCTCCACGTGTTATGCACTTTGTATTGGTTTTATCCTCGAGAAAAATCATCTTCATTAGTTTTTTCTTAATTTAAAATTATATGACGTCACCCAGCACTTCATGACGTCACAGCCAGCCCTTATATATTATAAATAAAATAAAATTAAAAATATTTATATTATATCCATATCTGTTTTTTTTACATTTAAAATATCAGTTAACCGGAAGTAGCACTTTATTCTATATATATATATATATATATATATATAAATGTTACCAAATATCAAATTTGACACCAATAAACTAATACGAACTGGCTCTTTATCAATAACAAGTTTACACATTCTAAATATTCATTCACAACTCTTTATACCTATTTATATGCGGGAAAGTCTAGGGAAGGACACTCCCGCTTATTTTAAAAAATGGTCAAATGATTTTGCGATCAGGATCTTAAATACTTTCGATTTTTTTCAATTTTTTAAAAAACTAAATTAAGTTATATTTACTTTATCTTTTTTATTTGTAAATTTTTAACAACTTTGGGGGTAGGGGTTGAGCTAGGGAAGGGGCGGCAAAATTATTATCGCACCCGGGCGGCATATACCCTACAAACGGCCCTGTTTTTTAATATATATTTACTTTTATTCGTTTAGTTAAAAGAATAAACAATTCTTCTTCATTTGCTTTTTTATATAAATCACACCTGTATATAAATAATTTACCTTAAATAAATCTTTTATTCGATAAATTAATTAATATATCATTGTCCTGTCGTGTTGAGTGAAATAATTTCCCGCACCCTTTCAAAGATAGAATTTAAAAATAAAAACTAAATACCACCTGTTGAGTTAATATATATTATTTCCACATCGTACTACCCTGTTATAAACATTACTCCTTGATTTAATTTTACCAATTCAAAAATAATTCATAAAATGTAAATTTAAATCTAATTTACCTATTAGATTCATTAAAAATTAAATGAATATAAAATTAAATGTTGTTACATTATTATTTTTTATTTCCAAAATATATGTAATTTTCATTAAATTTATAATCACAATTACTTAAATATTCTATAAACGAAATTTGAATATTTTTTTTTACTTTGTTTTCATATTAATTTAATTATGCTTATTTATTTTATAATTTAATAAACAAAGAAAGTATAAAAAAAGAAAAGAAAAATTGTAGTAATTTGATTATTTTCGGCTAAGGTTCTAAATAATAATGTAATTATTATAGTCAATGATAAAATTACCTACTAAAAACAAAATCATAGTTGAAAAATAAGATGGAGGAGTGGAGGAGATAATATAAATAAAAACAGATGTGAGAGAATTGGGATCTTAAATCTGTAAAAAACTGTTGAGGTTGATAAATTATTAATAATTGTGACAAGAGACAATGTGGATTCAAGATTTTATAATTTAATATATTAAATTATAATATAAATAAAATATTAATAATAATATATAGTAAATAATAAATAAAATTATATAAAAAAATCGGGAGTGTCCTCCCCTAGACTTTCCCGCATATAAATAGGTAATTAGGTTATTATTATTATGTTTTAACAACAATAAAAATAAACAAACTAATTAATTTAAATTATAAAGTAAAATGGTTTAACACTATTATATATATTTATAATTTACACCTAACGCTACTTGTATAGGTAAAATATCACTTCCGGTAGTCAGATCATGATGAAATTTGGTATCTGAATTTTTTTCATATTTTTAAATCTATATACAAAATATGAAGAAAATATCTCGAAGCAAACTGGTAATTTACTTGAAAGGTAAACGCAACCAGTGTAGGTAAAGTACCACTTCCGGTTAACCGATTTTGACGAAATTTTGATAGAAATCTACAAACTGTGAATAATATCGGTGTACTAAATTTCGAAGTCCTAGCTTGATTAGTTTTTGAGTAAATTTGCTCACAGACAAACATTACATCCATCCATCCATCCATACATACATACATACACACACACAGACATAATTCGAAAAATGGTATTTTCCGACTCAGGGAGGTCTAAAACGTCAAGATCTATCGAAATCTCGAAGTCGAAATTTTTGACGATTCCAATACTTCTCTTATACGAAGTATGCGGGAAAGTAAAAATATAATAAGGGTGATTATATATACTTATGAATTATTGTTTTGTAAATGTTTAGATTATAAAGTAAATTTTGTTACATAGTTGAGATTTCTACTTATATAATCATACTTCCCCACATTTATATATATAAGCAAAATTAAAAAAAAAAATTAATGTTTTCACATTGAATAATTTAGTGGTCTTTTATTCTTATAAGTAATTGAATTTAGTGGGAATTTGGATTGACTATAGAGTAGTGTTTATTAATTATTTATTTATGAATTTCCAGGAGCTTTGTAGACGAATGAAGTTAAACCTTCCCTCACATTACTTGTTCAGTTATAAAATGACTCGCTTGTCCTAAAACGAGTCTTATCTTCTAAATAAAAATTATCTATAAATTAATAAAATTATATTATGAAGGGAGATGAAGAAAATTACATTTTGTAGTAAACAACTGGTCGAGTAACAAACTTCTTAATTGTAAAATTGTCTTTATAAATACGTTTCAGTAGACTTACTTGATCATGATATTCCACTCCCATACTAAGGGTGTTTATAAGAATGGCGACAAGAATTCCTTGCTGGAAATATTTATGTTCGACCAGAGTTCGGATATGTCTTCGAATAGATGACATACACGAAGTCAGTGTTCGAATGACAGCTGCCCGATGTTTTCTTCGTTTAACAGCAACAGCTGATTCTGCTACAGCAGCAGCTGATTCAGCTATAGCAACCGCTGTAGTAGTCGCTTCACAACAGCAATGACAACAATCTTCACTCCAACGGCCCATGTCTCCCGTTCCTTTTCCAGCTGGAAAACGAGATTCTCTATAATTTGATAATAATGATAATAACAAGATTGAAAATGTTCCCTTCACACTTAACCAAACTCTTCCATTAATTTCATTGAATCCCGTGGCTGCAACGAAACTTTCTTACCTCGCTCTAATAAGATTGAACGGGCAAATTACTTAATTAACTTGACTTGAATAAGTTTCTCTGGTCCTAGATAAACATATATATTTTCTATAATAAACGATTTAAAATATTTCCAATTTGTTGGATGGGGTTAAATTAATATATTACCTTAATAAAATAATTATTATTGGTTGTAAGAATAAGATGTGGGAATCAAATTTCAGAAACTTTCGAAATTCGGAACGGGTTAAAACAAGGAGACGCATTATCACAAATTTTATTTAATTTATTTAATTAATGGAATATGAAATTAGAGAATTTGGGGAAAAATCAAACGGAATACAATTAAACAAAAAAATTAAAGTATTAAGTTATGCAGACGACTTACTTATAATAGGAGATTCGGCAATTGCAATTAAGAATAGCGTAGAAAAATTAATCGAAACAGAAAAAGAGGTGGGACTAGAAATTAATAGTGCTTAGACAAAATTTTTAGTAACAGAGAGGAATAGTATTAACACACACAAAGACTTAACATACAAAATGTAGAATTCGAAAATGTAGAAAAATTTAAATACCTAGGATCTGTATTCACGAAGGATAATATAATATTTGAGAGGAATTTTTAAACGCCTGTTATCATGCAGTTAAGGGGCTTATCGCTTTAAAATTGTTATCAAAGGGAATAAAAATTAAAATATATAAAACAATTATTTTACCGGTTGTATTATATGAATGTGAGGCATGGTCTATGACCCTGGGAGACGAGGGTAGATTTAGAGTATTTTAGAATAGGATTTATGGGCCAAAAAAAGACGAGGTCACCGGGGAATGGCGGAGACTGCATAACGAGAAATTTCATGACCTCTATGCATCCCCAGATATAGTTAGAATTATAAAATCGAGAAGGCTGCGATGGGCAGGACAAGTGGGAGAGGAAAGAATGGCGAAAAGTATATTGGTGGGGAGACCGAGTGGGAAACGTCCGCTTGGAAGACCAAGGACGCGGTGGGTGAATAATATAGGAAGGGACGTGAGAGAGATGGGAGAGGGTAGGGAATGGAGGGTTGTGGCTCAGAATAGGGATACTTGGAGAAGTGTCGAGTTCCGTAGAGCCACAGAGATAGATTGGCTGTACAAGAAACTATACGCATAAATAAATAAAGATATTTTTATATGTGTGGGATTAATAACTCAAAATATCTAATAATTTAACATTTTAATTGAAAAACAAAATTTAAAAATGCTAAAGAAAACTTTATTGTTTTCTATATTTATTTTCAAAATCATTAAAATATTCTCCCTACATATATATACATATAAATTTTCTCATTTAATAATTACTATTATATCCAATTATAGAAGATATAAGATCAACGGATATTTCCCGAAATGACCATCTCTAAAGGACAATATCGACAATTTTGCTTCAATTGCCTCTCAAAAGTATAAAACAGATTTTATTATTATTATTATTATTATATTATTCTATGAATGCTTCTGTTATATATATTTTTATTGCATAAAAATCACAAGTTATAAAATCTAATAGGCTCATCATAAATTTATGAATACGAAACGCGTTTTATATATAATTAACTCCTCATAACTACTCAACATAATTATTATAAAAATATCAAAATGTACGTTAAAAAATATTTATTTTCAAACAATCTTACCATAAATCTATAAAGATGCAATGAGGAATGATAGAAAAAACCCCAATATTTTATTTATAATTTTATTTTTAATTTTTAATATTTTTAATTATATCAATGTACTGAATTTCATGTCTAATAAGTATATAATGTATAGGTTTATACTATGTATTCATAATTAAATATTTCCTTAATTGATACCTGGATGTGGTAAATTATATATAGCTCAAGCGTAAGGGCCTTTTGATGTTCTTAGGTATACAATATATAAAATATTAATTATGTAATAACAATAGAGCTGTACTTTCCAATTAAGACTATAAAAGAGGAATATTTCTAGCAAAATTCTTTCCTCAAAAATAGCGATTTTTACATATTCATTTTATTTTATAGGATATATGTGAAATAATTAATATGAAAATAATTTTGGTATTGTTTTTTTTTTTAATTTTTTCAATTAGAATAAATCTGATCGTGTTTCTTTAAAACTTTATATATTGACCTAGAAGGTTGGAATGAAGGTAAAGCATCTCTTTGAATATGGGAAGTTCATTGATTCATTTCTTTAAAGTTTTTCTTTAAGCCGCCTCCCCCTTTCAAAAAAAAAAAAAAAAAAATGAAATATAATGTATATAAACGAAAAAAAAACAAAGGTTGTTGTTCTTAATATAAAATTCATCTTATCGAATTATTTTTCAATTCCATTTGATTAGGATCCATTGCTGCTGACATCCGCCGTCAATCTTTTCCAGTTGTAACGAATAAAAAAAAAAAAAAAGAAAAATAAGAGAAAAAGAGAATCGAGTGCAACTCACCCCCTTTGGCGAGCGAGTTGAAAAAGGAGTCGAGAGCGATCTGTCCGGTGGGGAGTGCTGCGCTAAGGGCGCCGCTAAGTGCCAGAATTTCCTGGCAGGTCATCGGGCCGTCTGTCGCCCCATCGACGCCGACTCCACCCGCCCCGCTGCTTACGCTGAGTACAACGGCCGCCGCCGCTGCCGGTGTCATCGGCTCGAGGGCAGGGGGCGGCGTTAACCCAGGCAGCCACCCGTCCCCTTCAAACAACAACCAATCACTAATCAATTTCACGAGTTTCATTATTTCAAATTACACATCTTCTGGATCTGATAACTACACACTTCATTCATATTACATTAGCAATTTTATTTCTTTTAAAGTTTTTGTGACCTTATTAACTACACTCCTTCATCCGTTCCTATTCTAAGCATTCGATTATTATCGTTTCTAGTAGACCCTTATATATATATTAAAGTCCATCGTTTTTGGTTTAACTATTGATGTTTCCTTATTGGTTACCCTATAAACAAACTTCCCGTTAGCCTTTCTTTACTCAAAATCCATGTAACCATGGATAACCTCCTCGAACTTAATTAAATTGTATCTTTTTTGTTTAATTTCCCTTATGTTTGTGTTTCATAATGAGAGCCACTCTCGCAATTTAATTACAAACAAATAAAGATTCTATAAAAAAACAATCTCCTTCTCTATATAGTTTGACGTACCGAATGTTAGCCTGGTGAATCCTGTTTAGAAGAAAATTATTAGTTTATCTTTTTTTACTATCTCGCGCCAGAGATAGTAATGCGATCATGAAAATTTTGATGTCAAGATTTTGATGTTTTTATACGTTTTGAAGGTCCCTGAATCATTTTCACTAAGGTTGAGAAAAATGTCTGTGTATGTGTGTGTGTATGTAGACAAGATTACGCGAAAAAGGTTTGAGCTAGAATAATGAAATTTGGTGGCTTAATAAATATTATTTATTAATTTTAATTTATAATTTATAATTAATTGAATTGAATTTAAATATAATATATGTTATTCAATCCAATTTAAATTGCGAGATAGTCGAGTGGAGACACTCCAGCTTATTTCATTCTACAGCAGAGGTCGCCAAAGTGGTCTAATAAAAGCGGAGGTCGATCTGAGCCAAGGGGTCGAATAAGTAGTAAGGTATTTAAATTTCAACATTCATATATATATATATATATATATTTAATCAAACTATTGTTAAACAATGTACTATTATATTAATAAATGTTGAAAATCATAAAGTAATTATATAAACACAGTATCTAATAGAGTTTTAGATTTATTAACAGAAAATTACTTTTATATATGGGGGTCGATGAAAATTTCAAAAAATTATATAGGGGTCGATGTTAAAAAAGTTTGACGACCCATATTCTACAGTATAAGAATACAATTTTCAATTTTACACTAATTCCATTGATAATATCATGACTATATAATATATATTTAAAACAAAATACAATTTATTCAATGCTCGAAGTAATTAAATAAATTTAGACATATACTTATATGTGAATTATATATGTAATTATATATGTGCCAGTCAGAAGCCAAATCGATTAACTCCACATTTAAAGAAACTGAGAAAATGACGCTTAAAGTTCACAGTTTGTCGAAAATTCAGGTTTATTGATTACGGAAAAATAAATATTGCATTGCAATATTAAGATTATCAAGTTCATTATTCACTTCATATTGCGCAGATTACCTTACATTATATTGCATTATTATATTATATATATATTATTAGCAAAATTTTAAAAATTGGAGTTAATCGGTTTTGGTTCTGAGTGGCACACATATCAAACATGATAAATACCTACAAGGTACGGGTCTCGATACTGTACTAGTATCGGAAGTTAAAGAATCGAGTACAAGTATCGATACTCGATAGTATCGATACTTTTTTAGTGTCCCTACCTACAAGTTATTAAATTTCTGAAAATTTGTCAAATGTTAAAACCATCTAAGTCTCGACAACTTTTGATATCTAAAAGTCTACTCTATTCTTTAACCAGTTTTTATTAAAAAATTAAATTAGTAAAATATGTTAGTATTATTTTATTTACCGTAGAAATTATGACGAAGTCTTGTATATAATAATTCTATATATATATATGTTGGTATAGGTTTCCGTGAATGTTATTGTTATCAGGGATATAATCACGTATTTTTGTGAGATTGTTTTCTCATATATATATATATATATATATATATATTTACTCGTGTGTATATATATAATATAATATAATTATTTAAAAATTATATTATTAATTTAAAAAATATGTAGTAAAATCTTCAACATGGTCGTCTTTGAATTTATTAAATATAAGTTTAACTAAATTGTGCGAAAAATGATTAAAAGGAAAATCTGATTATTTATAAAATAATAAAATAATGCATATATACCTACATCATATAAATATATAAACTATTAACTGGGATATCTTATGTTATGGATTTTTTTTTTATTAAAAGAAATTTTTCTATATTATAAAAATAAATTTATAAAAGAAAAGAAAATTTATCCATTTATCACAGTTCCATCAAAAAGTTACTTTCTTTCCATATGACACATAAATAAGACAAAATATAGCTTACTAACTTTTTGAAACATCAGAAACAATAATTTATCTTGGCCCTTAGCTTATTTAATATGTAAGTAAAATCCAATATTAAATCAATTCTGGTTATTTTCTCAAGACACCTACTTTTGAAAGTATTTTATAAAATTGGATTATCAAAAACTTGAATATTTTGGAAATTTATAAAAAAAAATATATATGATACAAAAGTAATTCTATTGAAGGACTTTTAATAATTTTATATATATACAGTGGCGTCGGTCCGGGGGGCCCCTCTGCCCCCCCAACATAATAGATCACGCTACGCCACTGTATATATCTTATTATTATATATTTCTCTTTGAAGAAAATTAAACATTTTTTTTCATAAGGTTTTTTTTAGTTTAAAAATATATAAACAATATACTTATATGAAATTTGTTTTACCCCATCCATCTCCTAAATATTAAAATGCATATGTTTTTGAAAGAAGAAGAACGAAATAATATATATTTATTATTAAAACAAAAATAATTAAAAATTATTTTATTTGTAATGATAGTCAAATTTTTCTAAAGGTAACTTGGAAATTGTTAAACTTTAAATTGAGTTTATAAAAAAAATTGCATTGTTTTTATATTCTTTTAATGACTAACTTATTAATTAATTACTTTCCATTTAAAAAATTTTAATAGTAAAAAGAGAAAAAAAAATTAATTATATACTTATATGTATATATAAGCAAAAACTTAATAAAAGCACCGGATCGAGGTTAATTAGAATATATTTAGTTAATCCGAACAAAGAACCTAACGAAAAAAATAATAATGTAGTATAATTAGATAGATAATCTCATTGTGTATAATGTAATTTTTTATTTTACTTTAAACCTCGGAGCCCATTTATCTTGGTGAATTAAGTACAGATTTAATCCCAGGATATGCTATCTCAAAAAAAAAACAGAGGTTAATAAATTCTGCATGCCTGTTTGTGTCATTTTCTCACTGGAGCAGACGTTTCTTGTTATGTTGCTGTTCTCGCGACTGCATCCGTTAGAACCATTACCCGTTACAGTATGCAGCATGATTTTATCACTAAACATGACACTACTTCTTCGGCGATGATGTTGGCTTGGTGGACTGAGCAATCCCGGAGATAAACCCTGAAAGAAATGAAAATAACAATTGAATTGATTTATTTTATAATATACCTCATTTCACTTTGTATTATATATATTTATTATATATATTTGTTGGTTTAAGTTTCCATGAAAGTTTTGATATATATGAGAATTTATTTCTGGGTTATTTTCACGTTTATTTGTGTGATTATGATCTCACCGTTGCGGCGTCCATTTTGTTGTTATTTTCAAGAGGATTTATTATTTAAAATTCTTTTCTAAATAAATTCTTTTGAAAATGGCGCCAGAATGGGTGCCGAAATGTTGAGACCATAATCTCACAAATAAACGTGAAAATAACCCGGAAATAATTTCTTATATAAATATATATTATATTCCTAAGTGAAAAATACTTTCTCTATAGATAAATCGCCAATAGAGTAATAATATTTCTCTTCATTAAAAGATTTACAAAAATTAAAATTAAATTTAAATATATTTCAAATTTTGTATTAAAAATTGAGTACCCTTTCATTTAGTTTTTTTAAGAATTAGTTTTTGTTTTTTTCTAAAATTTAAAAATAGAAAATGGATTAATTTTAACAGTTATAGTGAAATTTATTATATTTTGATACTACACGTTTGTTTAATAGTGAATAATTTACTTAATTATTTAAGTATTTACTTACTAAAATGCTTTTCTAAGAAATTTTAGAATAGAATTGTAATTAGTCAAAACTTACGGAATCGGAGCCTTCAGGCCAGCCGTTTGTGATGCTGGTCACTCGAAGCAGTCCTCCGGCACTTGTGGTTGTGGTTCCATTTGGTCTTGCCAGAAGATCAACCTCAGATGTTTCCGGACTTGAACTAGGTGCGGATGGGGCCAGCACGTTTTGCTGGTTGTTGTTATTGGTGTTGTGGTTCCCCCCATTGGAGCTGGCCCCACTTACGTTAATCCCCCCTGTCTCATCTTGACTAGCATGATGATGATGGTAAACTGCTGTACTGGTTGTGGACAGGTGGGTTGTCGTGGGGGGAAGAACTGTGGACGGTTGCGTTGAGGAAGGCGGCGGCGGCGGTTGAAATGATGCGACCGCCGCCGCCGCCGCTACAGCTGTAGTTGTTGAATGATGGGGACATCGGTGTGCTGCAAACGAAATTCAATATGATTAAATTGAAAAAATAGAATCTAGGGAAATTACAAAAAATAATGGAATTATTTTTTTATCAGTAAAATCTTTCAATTAAAATTCTTCTTAAAAATCATTTTTTAAAAAATTTAAAATATTATATTTTATATATTTCAATTATTAGAATTTTTGACTGAAAGAAATACGAATGGTGAAAGACAAAAAGTTAGAATAAAAAATACTCTCTTGGTACGAAGGCAGATCAATAAGTCCGTGACTTATTTGACTACAATAAAATCATCTCACAAACAAATACCTATTTTGATGTCCTCGATAAATCTTATTTTTTGGAAGGAATAAGAAAATTGGAGAAACGTTAGATAAAGTATATAGACTCAAAGGAGACAACGTTGAAAAAGAAAATAATTTTTTATCCAAAAACCAATGTTTCAGTCAAAATCAAGGACTTATTCACATAAAATATAATACGAAGGCAGGTCAATATCTTTAATTTTGTATAAAACATTATTAATTACCATAATTCCATAATAATTGACACAAATTTCATTGCGTATATCCCTACAACAACCAGGACCAGACAGTCATATTACAAATTCGTAAGCTATATTATACAGGGTTATCATAAAAGAATGGTGCAGTTTCGAACATTGTCTAAAGAAAAACAGAATTATTTACAGTTAATGTTGTTTATTAATCTAATTTGTCGTCTCATACAGTTTTTTTGCATAATTAATAGATTTCAATATGGGCGCCCTTAGTTGCTCGACAAATGTCCAAACGATAATCAACTTCTCTCCAAACATTCGCTAACATTTCTTCGGTTATGGTTGAGTTTTTTATGTAAAACTTTGTGAACCGTTGTTTTTGGAAAACCTAATTCAACGCTTCGACGAGGGATGGACTTCCCAGGACTTCTAATTGCCGATTGTCTAAGTTCAACCGTTTCGTCTGATACACTTGGTCTGCCGGTTGATTTTCGTTTCTGAACTGACCCAGTTTCTTCAAATTGTTTAAACCAGCGTGTTATGTTATTTTTGTGTGGTGGATCTCTTCCTAATTCACGTCGGAACGCACGTTGAACTAAAATTACGGATTTTAATTCAGCCATCAATAAAACACACTTTGCTTTATCTTTAACAGAGAACATATTAACTCACTAAACTCACCGCAACAACAGTACAAGAACTGATGTTAAGGTTAGAACAACTTATAAACAAACTTTTGGGTTGTAGGCTTTCAGAGATACCAATATAACATTTAGAAATTTCCCTACAATCTTCCTACGAATTAATGAAACCGCACCATTCTTTTATGATAACCCTGTATCTGGATTCTATAAATCATGAAAAGTTAAGATATTTGAAATAATTTTTAATTCTGAGCAACAAACTTTTTTATACTTACATATTTATACATTAAATAAAAAAATATTAATAAATAACTATTTATTTATGATTTATTTTTGATTAAAACTGTTATTTAGCTAGGGTGACTTGATTTATAAATATCTTCCATGTGTCTGATCGAATTGTATTTTATGTGAACTTCCCATCCCACCTCTCTCTCCGTTTGACCCCCTTCCAAATTGAATAAAAATGGTCCTCGGAGTCAATTACTTGGAATCAATTGAACAATCAATTCAAGATTCTCTTTCTTTGAACAAATCTTATTTGTTTTATATTATTTTCTCTATAAATAAAATAAAATTGTTTGATTTTATATACGATATATAGACCAAAAACCTATATTATTTGATTTAAGATTACAATATATTGATTTCATACACAATTTTTTATTCAAATTTAAAAAAAAAATTAAATTTAAGAAATAATGAGGAAGAGTGATATTTCTACATTTCAAGGATTATTTAGGGGAAGAGTTTCGATTATATTCCTGTCTTCAAGTCGACAGTCAAGAAATTAAACTTGAATGTATATACCTATGTGTTGAAATTAACTAAATTACTTAGTAAAGTTCATTTGTTAAGTGCACTTAATTAATTAATAATAATAATAAAAGGAAATCAACTTAGCTCATGACAACACGGAAACTACTAATACCAATAAAATTATTAATTAATTATTAATTAACTTAAAAGTAATTCATATTAATATGAACATTATAAGTGAATAAGGTGTATTGTCTTATACCACCATATATTTCTAATAAGCTGGAGTGTCTCCACTCGACTATCTCACAATTTGAATTGGATAAAATAACATATATTATATTTAAATTAAATTTAATTAATTATAAATTATAAATTAAAATTAATAAATAATATATATTAAATCAGCGTATGTTTGGATCTTTGTTGATGGCACCACGTCACGTGTTGGCGCGTGATTTGCAGTCTTAAAAAATTAATTCCGTTACTTTCAGAGATTCAATCAAATTCTATATATAGCAGTTTTATACAATTTTTAACCATGTGAAAAACTATCAAACATATATCTTTATTTTTACGGTCAATTTAGAGAAAAAAAAATCAAAACGTGGTAGCCTGGTAGGTAATGAACCTCTTCCGGTTGAACTACATTTCTCAAAAGTTGATAGAAAACAACGAATTTTGAATAATACACACACACAAATTTCAGAGACCTTCAAAAGTTATAAAAACATCAAAATCTCAACATCGAAAATTTCCATGATCGCAATAGTCTCTCTGGTGAGATGGTAAAAAAGATAAAGATTATATTAAATTTATAAAATAGAATGTAATTATTAAAGTAATTTGTTGTTCGGTTGATTATTTGATATATATTTATATAGATATAGGAGGTGGCTTGGCCGAGAGTGTAGCGTGGCAACCTTCTACACAAGAAGTCGGCGTTCGATTCTAACCAAGAACGGATTTTTCTAATAAATTCAATTTAACATCAGCTGCCTCCGGCTCCAGGAACTGACAAGCCCTGGTTCTTTACAACCCTGCACCAGCAGGACTACTTCAAAAACAAGCAACAATAAGCAACAATGGATCGTGATGAGAATAACTCCAGTTGGTACCCATTCCACCCGTCACCTGGAGGATCAGGATCTTCACGAGCACTCAAAAAGAAGAAAAAAAGTTAACACCTAACACCTAAAATACATTCATATATGGGCACACTTAACATCAATACCCTTGTATATGGGAGCTTTGCGTGATCCTAGATGGTCCAGACGCAAATAATAATAATAATAATAATAATAATATATAGATATGATATTATTTATATATATATTATACATATAATATTATATAAACGAATTTAATTATGAAATTATAATAATATGTATACATATACATTCTAATTTGATAATTATTATCATATTAAATTAAATATGATTTATTTAATAATACTCGTCTATATTTTTATTTACTTAATTATTTATTATATTAATTAATTTAATTTAATATATCTGTTTTACTATTTACCTTTCATCAGGTCTATTTTATTTTTTAATTTTAGATTCAAAAAGTTAATATTTTGTTTAATATATATTTTCCCTCTCTCTTATAGTTTATTTATTTGTTTGTTTATTTTTTATTCAAATTCAATTTAAAAAATTAATAAATAATGTATATCAAATTGAAAATTTGATAAATAAATAAATACAATTATATTTTTCTTCATTCAAATCAGTTGGGAAAACAGGAGAAGCAAGGCGAGGGTTATACAATGTAAAGATTATTGAACAGGATTTGGTCGAATAAAATCATTTATTTTTTTGGCTTTTTCACTTAACACTGTTCATAATAATTGTTTGTGGTAGAGTGGTAAAATAAAAAAAAATGTTTAAAAAAGGCTAATGGAATTGAATCAATTTTCACTAAACCTTTTGCGCAGACTAAAATGAATCCAAGCATTTTATTTGCTTACTAAAATTAAAAACTTGAAAAAACGATGTTGAAAATTTAAATGGGATGGAAAAATGAAGAAAAACAATTAAATAATATATTTATTTTATAAAATGTTTTCTCTCTCTTTGGACTTTGAATACAAAATTGAAACAGCTAAAAAAACCGTTTAAAGAAGAAGCCCTCAGTAATAATTATTCATTTTGCTTATTCTTTTAAGATAATTTAGTTGCATACCCATCAGGCGGAGCTTTTTCTAAATTCTTTATAGCTGTTTAGTTCTGTATATATTTATTATTATAATAAAATTAATTAATATATATTAGATTAACATATATATATATATATATTTATATATATTGAAGGTAGGAAAATTAAAAACAAATCCAATTACAGCTAATTGAATTTCAAGTTAAACCCATGATATTTCATCTAATGGTCAGAACAAACAAGGGTTCGATAATATCTATATAAGTCGACCAATACTTTGATGATGATTGATTACTGAGCAGAATGATCTCATTGAACTCTCGTTTTGATTCTAGACAGATATAAGAGAAAACATCAAAGTGCAATGACCAGGATAATTTCCATTGAGAATATTTTTGTAACATTTCCTACTTATGGAAGTTTCCAGAAGATTAACATATTATATTATATAATCTAATCTTTAATTTATTTTTAAATCTTAATGAGAAGAAATATTCATTGAAAATATTCAGTCAAATACTAAGTTGTTTGATATCATTGCTTTGTAATATTTTTCTTTTTGAATATTGCAGTGTCATCGACTTTCAATAAACGTTTCAAATTTGAGTGAAATCGGTCAACTAAAAGTGGGTTAAAATTTGAAACATTATAGTCAGACAGAAAAGTGAAGTTAATAAAACTACAATAAAATACTAAAAACTTGAAAATATTATCCTTTACATATGTCCAACAAAAAAGCGTGGACGCATATGTACATAAGTAGTAGGTGAAGTATATTAATAAAAAAACACGCTTTTTAATCAAAAATGCCCTAAAAAATAGAAAATAATATATTAATTATACGTTGAATATTATTACATATGCACAACAAAAAAGCGTATAATAAAATTAAATTCTTCACCTACTACTTATGTACATATGCGTCCACGCTTTTTTGTTGGACATATGTAAAGGATAATATTCAAGGTTTTATTAATATTTTATTTTCTATTTTTGATTAAAAAGTGTGTATATTAAAAAGTTTTTTTTATTAATTTATTTTTCATATGAATACAAACTTATTCCTATTATTACAGATATTTTTTTTATATTAAAAATTGAATAAATAAATATGCATATAAAAAATGTTATATAAAAATTAAATATATAAAATGAAATAGAAATTATACGAATAGGAATAAAAAACCAAATTATGGTTTTCTCAAATCGTTTTTTGTACTAAATTTATTTAAAAAATTGTGCTGATATAATAATCAGAAAAAAATACTCGTTAATTTCTCTTATTCTCATCTAAAAAAATTGGCCTTATTTAGTTCTATCTTTTTTTTTATTTTAATTTTAATAATTAATTGATCGTAAAAATTCATAATTTCAAGACTTTTTGCCCATTTGTCATCAAATAAAATTCAGTTACAATAGGACCATTAGTTAGCATTTTTAAATCTTTTTAAAGAGGTTTATGGAATGGAAAAACCTGGTGTTCTTTAATGAGATAATCATTTTTTTTTAATTACTGAATACGAATATAATTTTTCTCTCAGGACAAATGACAATAAAATAGAGTTATCCCTTCTAATTTTATTTTGAACGATGAATAAGTGACTTTTATTTGCTTATCAGTACAAAATCTGTAAAAAAAAAAATTAATCGTATCAACTTAATATAATATGTTTAATTTATATATTTAGAAAATATATCAAGCTAAACTCTATACATTTGTAATTGAAAGTCTGAAGCTCTTTTTAACAAATTTACCTGGGAAAATTTTTCAATTTTTTTTAAATAATAACAGTGGCGCAACCAGGGGGGGGGGTTTTGGAGAGAAAAATATACAAATTGCTGTATATTATGTACTATATTACAAATAGAAAAGAAAAAATATAATCCTTTTTATTTAAAAAAAAAATAATTCTTAAAGTATAACTTAGTGTATAATAAGTAAGTTTATTTTATTTTAAAAAAATTTTAACAAAAATGAAAATTGCTTATTTTTTCGTACAGAATTAAATATAAGAAATAAAAAATTATATTATTTCTCCTAAATCATAAAAAACAAAAGACTTAATATAAGATTACTAGATGATTGTGAAATTTTCCAATTTGACTATTATTTAAAATAAAATAAATAAAAATATTACTCAAATTCTAAATATCTATATATTTAATACGACAGTGTCCGTCCGTACGCAAAAAACTCCAGAGCCTAAAATACAAGGAGTAAGGTAACCAAATTTTTCTGAGGTGAAGGGTACCTCAAATGATGAAAAATAAAAAAGAAATTAGAATCTTAGGTAACTCCTGAGCTGAGCTGCCGGTGTTCCATTTTCCAGAAATATAAATATAAGGAGAGTGTTTGTATGTATGTAATTTGTTTACTTTTTTGCTGTCATAGAAACATATATATATATATATATATATAATTAGAACCTCTCTCTCTCCCTCTATTTAAAATTTTAAAAAATGGAGTGTTCTAGCCAGGTAAATGAATCGGACTGGAAGAGGAGACATGTGATTAGAGAAATTGGGGAAAAACCAACCGAAATGTAATTAAACAAAAAAATTCAAGAATTATGATACGGATACGACTTACATACAATTAACATACAAAATGTAGAATTTGAAAAAGTATAAATATTTAAATACTTAAGATCTCTAATCATGAAAGATAATAATATTCGAGAAGAATTTAAATCGACGTTGTAATTGAGTAACGCCTGTTATTATGCAGTAAAGGAGCTTATCTCATCAAAGAGGATCAAAATTAAAATATATAAAACAATTATTTTTCATGTTGATCGATGACTAGGGTGACCATATTTCGAAAACACCAAACCGGGACAAACAGTATACCGTTTTTTTAGATCTAAATTGAAAAAATTTTGATTTACAAAAAAATTTACGAAATGTCCTAAATATTGAAAAAACGGGACAGTAGGCTGCCCCGAAGACATTTTTGGGACAGAGCACCTAAAGACGGGACGTTTGGTCACCCTATCGATGACTCTGGGAGACGAGAGTAAATTTAGAGTATTTGTGAGATTAATATTGTTCGCAGCATTAGAACCAAAAGAAGATGAGGTCACAGGGGGATGGCGGAGATGGGATAACGAGAAATAATGTCCAGATATAGTTAAGGTTATAAAATCGAGAAGGCTGGGATGGGAAGGGGACGTGGTTGGAATTGGAGAAACTAGAAATTGGGAGAAACCGATTGGGAAACATCCGGTGGAAGACCAAGAACCAAGGTGGGTGGACAATGAAGGAAGGGACAGGGTAGGATTTGGTTGTAGCTCAGGATAGGGACGCTTAGAAAAATGTGGATGCTGCGGCTAAGCACTTTCGAAAACTGTAGAAACACAGAGTTAGATAAATACAATAATAATATATAATTAATTTACTGATTAAATTAAAATATATTTTACAAGAAAACAAATACATGTCTTATCTACTTATACTGATTGAAACAAAATGGATGAAAACCTTTTACATACAGACTTTCAACCAAATACTATGTATCACTCGGGGGTACAGAGGGCGGAGCCCCCGTCTAGGTGTGAAGAGCGCCGTAGGCGCTCTGAGCAGCTAGTTTTTTTATTAATAATACATTAATTGCTAATAACATAAAAATTATGAAGCGAAGACTAATTTTTTCAAAATGGAAACGAGTAAAAATCCCTAAAAGAAATAAATCACTAAAAACAAATTTTTTCATTTTTGTATTAATTTTAATTGTGACTCAGAAAATTAAATCACAAGGTGAGCATGACACCCAGTTGCCTGAGACACGACCTCCCAAGGAGATAATCGGGCCTGGACCGAAAGTAGGGAAAAATAGGTCCAAAAATACATACATAGGGCCCACACACGTGATTTTTCCAAAAAAATTCGTATGTAAAATAAAGGGAATTTACTCAAATTCCGTTTATTAGCATATGTTTTAATAGCTTAATGATTCCAAATACAAAATACACCATTTGCACCGTATATTTCACCAGGGAATATATAACGCAATTTGTGAAATTTACTATCATCAGAGGTTGTCTTTTTCATTTTGCTCAATGCATTTATAGAAACATCAAATCAATGCCAGAAGTTTTGAAGCTCTATAATGATATAGATAATCCTGACAACTCCACTCATTTACGAACTCTTGCAGCTTTGGTTTTGGTACCACCATCAAAAGTCATTGTAGCCTACCAAGCATTAGCTGGACGACCAACAGGGTAAAACTTCGTGAGTTTTTTTCTTACTTCGAGCGCACTTGGCTAGGTGAACAATTTTTGGCTGGCTTTTATGACCCCGAATTCGACATTGGAACATCGGAACATCTACGATGTCACTTTGATGGGTTTGCCTCGAACAAACAATGCATTGGAAGGTTACAACAATGCTCTTCGTTCACGCTTGGGAGGTTACAAGACATCAGTATGGGACCTGATTTTTATTTAGGAATTTATTTTTTTAGGGATATTTTACTTATAGGGATTTTTGCATTTATATATACGAATTTTTACATGATTTCTTTCAAAATATCCTGCCACTACGGGCGGACGAAAAGCTTTCGAAATCTTAAAGTAGTTTTTTATAAATAACTCCTTTATTATAAAGTTTAGGTAAAAAAGAATATTATGAAACTTTTAGTAAATTCGATTCCCTATAAATTTAATACGATAGTATAATTCCCTTAAAAATCGGTATTTATTGAGAAAATAAAATGTGCTTTGACACCTCTTTAAACTACCCTTACTTATGGTCCGATCTTGTCCAAAAACAATCCAACCCCGCCCATCATTCCCAAAAAAACATCTAAATATCAAATTTCAAGACAATATCTCATTTTGTTTAGACGTAATCTCGGTAACGAGCCGGTTCAAAATTTTTTTTTGCAGTTTTGGATTCAGAACCGTCTGAAAAGAGGAAATCTCGAAAAAATCTTGGAGCAAAAATTTTCAAAATTTTCCGATCATCGTATAAGCTATCCTTATTTCATGAGGAAAGCTAAAATGATTTACTTATAGCTGGAAAAAAATATTTTCTTTCTAAAACTGTGAATATGAGTAAATAAAATACAAAATTAAATTTTTTTGCCAGATTTTGTAAAATCAGTGTTTCATTTACAAAACTTTTTTAAATATTTAATATAAAAAAAAAATCTTAATGAAAATTTGTCTTTGAGAGAGCCCGGGGGGGGGGGGGCGCCATAGGAAGGTGGGGCGGCTAGTCAAAACCCCCCCCAGGGTCAAATCCTGGTTGCGCCACTGATAATAAAATAATTTAAAAAAAAAATAAATTAAATATAAAACAATTTATATATTTATTTGATTAAATAAATTATTCTATCAAAAGAAAGGACTAAACGAATAGCATATAATAACCTAATTATAATAAATTGGTAAGATTTAAGATCTTATCTTTTCTCCTTTGGACTTTTTAACTTTTTAAATCGGATTTTTATCTATTTCCATGTTTTTCAACAAGTTATCAAAGTTTTCTTTTTATGACCTTAGTACTTCTACCACTACTGCTACTGTTACAAATAATAATTCCAATAATTAATTTCTCACGTCAAAAGGAAATTATAGAAGTGACCTTTCATATTTGATTTAATGAAATTTACTCTCTCCATTTGCATCTTTCATAAATCTTTCAAAGTATAATTACATAT
The DNA here is from genome assembly GCA_963082975.1 of Labia minor. Classification (NCBI taxonomy): domain Eukaryota; kingdom Metazoa; phylum Arthropoda; class Insecta; order Dermaptera; family Spongiphoridae; genus Labia; species Labia minor. The sequence goes on from OY720345.1 coordinate 35,613,915, forward strand.
CTAGAAATATCATCCAATCCAATCATTTTAATGAATGTTGGAGTGAGAAAAATTTATTTTCCTTCAAAATAAACCTGAAAAAATTGTATTTATTATAAAAAATTCATTAGATTATATTTAATAAAGCAATTCTCACGGTAATGTTCACTTACACTGGAAGTATATACATTTGGAGTATACTTGTATAGTTTAATTTTTGTTTTATAATATATAATTATGTAGAATTTAATTAAATATGATATACGAGGGCAGTTCAATAAGTCCGTGACTTTTTGAATAAAACACAGGTTTTTGGATAAAAAATTATTTTATTTTTCAACGTAGACTTCTTAGAGTTCTACACACTTCGTCCAACATTTCTACAATATTTTTATCCCTTCCAACAAATAAAATTTGTCGAGTACATGAAAATAGGTATTTGTTTGTGAGATGATTTCATCGTTGCAGTCAAATCTCTTTCCGCCGAGCCTTTTTTTTAGGTTTGGAAACAAGAAATAGTTACTCGGGGCTAAATCCGGAGAATAGGGCGGATGAGGGAGCAATTCGTATCCGAATTTATGGATTTTCATGGGATTCACTTTTTTCCATTTTCTTCTCAAATCACGTGATAGTCTGCTATTAATGAATATCAAACAAAAACTAAAAGAGCCAGCTGGTTCAAATTTCGACAGCGGTCAGTTGCCTGCCGACAGAAGCAGTTTCATTTAGGAGATGGAAAATACAAAAAGTCTTATTGACCTGCCCTCGTATTAATACATAAAACATATAATCACCTTTGAAGACATTATGATTTTACTTAATAAATATTTATTAACTTGTTCCCATTATCGTAAAAAGAAAAATATTTTAAATATTAATTCGATTTAAATTAATTTTAAAAATTCATTATAATATATTTTTAATAGTATTAGTTATAATATAAATATGTATTTTATATTTTTTTTAAAAGTAAAATAAGAGCGAATGGATATTGTTTTTTTCCTAAATTTAAAATTAAAATGAAACAAGTAGTTTATTTAAGAATAATTATTTGAAGACAGTTTAATTTCATAAATAGGAAAATTTTCAAATTAACTAATAAATAAAAACTGGGAGGTTTCCAATTGATAACCAAAGATAATAGAGAGCCACTCTTTAGTATTTATTCTATTCATATTTAACAAATAAATAAATTCAAAATAAAAAAGATATTTATATATAAATATAATTATTATATTACAAATTTAAATGTAATAAATGGAGAAATGGAAAACAAAATTGGACAAACATGAATATTTGAATGTACTACATATAATATATATACATGTACTTAAATAAATGCATGATAAATATTTACATTCAACTCAGACTTTGGTCAACTCTTGATAGTCGACAGCCATTCAATTCAATTATTAATATACTAATTAATACATATTTTTCCAGGGTGACTGATTCCAAATGGGTTTCAAATTGATTTAAAAAAAAAATAAATCTTCAAAATATAAATGAAAATAATCAACTCAGTAAAAAAAAATTTTAATTCAATTTGATTATAAAAATGAGGGGAAAAATGTAATATAGTAAGGACTAGAAGTAATTTCATATAAAAAAGATGACAAATTACTTACGATGTCGATGATATTGTCGTAAAGGTAAAACAGGATGCTTGTGTTCCCTCTGCTGCTGACGACGATATTGATAAACACGCCATTTTTTGATTAAACGCCGTTTTCCCCGTCTCCACAGGTGAGCCACATACCTGAAAATCAATAGACTCTCACTTTAAGCCCTTTCTCTTGTAGATCAATGCTCTTACGGGCCTCAAGTATTTACTCATTTCTCTGTAATGTGGCTTAACTACAACAAAAAAAAGATTGACCATCAGATCATAAAGAGAGGATAAAACCATAATGAAAAAATGAAACATGTATATAGGTATATGATTTTAGCTTTCATATTTTATAAAATAAAATCAAAGTGGTAAACTATTGTGGTATAGCTGTTCGTTTTAATACTATAAAGGAAAAGATGGATAGTATTGAGCCTTTGAAGAATTATTCGTAAAGCATTTCCAATAATATTTTATAGGATTAAGTTGAAAAGTACTCTGGAATTCCTTTCTATTTTTTTCTTATAAATTGTTTCGTGAATCATATTCGTACTTATTATTAGTATAGAAGGAATGTTTTCAGAAACTATTTGTAAATAACTACATATATGTTGGGATGTCGATCGATATCAGTTACATAGAATAGCTTGATATATAGTGTGGTCATTTCAATTTATATTGCTATCTCGAAAACCGGAGAAAATATAGAGTTGGTTTAATTAGAAAACAATTTCTATTTGACAAGACTTTATGAATGAGAGAGAGAGAGAGAATTAAAAAAAAAAGAATTATACCCTATCATTCTCAAAATAAGTCACCCATCTTTTTTTATTTTAAACTAGCTGCTGAGAGCACCTTCGGCGGTTTTCATCATTTTGTTTCATTCTCAGCTTTTTCGCTTTTATAACCCTAACTATTTCTGAAGATGCATAGAGGTCATGCAATTCCTCGTTATGCAGTCTCCGTCATTCCTCGGTGACCTCATCTTTCTTTGGCCAATAAATGCTGGAAAGAATCCTATTCTCAAATACTCTGAATCTACTCTCATCTCACAGGGTCATAGACCATGCCTCACACCCATATAATACAACAGGCAAAATAAATGTTTTATATATTTTAATTTTGATTCCCTTTGATAATAATTTTGATGAGATAAGCCTCTTTACTGCATGATAACAGGCGTTTCCCGATTGCAACCTCGATTTAAATTCTTCTCAAATATTATTATCCTTCGTGATTACATTCAATTTTCTACATATTCAAATTCTACATTTTTTATATTAAGATTTTGTATGTTAATACTCTTCCTCTTTGTTACTAAATATTTTTCTTATCACCATTAATTTCAAACCCCATCTCTTTTCCTACCTGGATTAATTTTCCATCGCTATCTGTAATTGCAATTCCCGAATCTCCTTTATATTTAAGTCGTCTGGGTACATATATCAAGAATATAAAATAATATATGAATTTAAAATGTAATCATAAAAAAAAGTTTAAAAATTGTAATTGGTGCCATTTCTATTCATAACTTTTAATTTTTCTTCGTAATTAATTAATCACAGGGCGCCTCAGAGTGAGAGGTTAACGTAGCTGGTCTCGTGGTCCCGGGATCAAGTCCCGGACCTGGTAAGGGAATTTCTCTGGGACGGAGTCAACCCAGCCTCTGGGATCAAAGTTAATCAAAGCTACTTGATAGCGCCTCCGATGAAGAAAATCAAGGTAAAGGTTGATAGGACCCGCTCTACTGATCATAGAACACCTAATTGATATAACAGACTTGATAGGCGTTGTCCTTGCGTATGACGTACAAAAGTCAGAGGTTTTTAATTAATTAATCACTTTGTTCAGTTTAGTGTATAAAATCATATTATCAAATATAAAATATTAAGAGTAAAAGATTATTTTAACATTATTTTAACATGAAGCCAGAATATATAAAACATGATTTTAGCTTTCATATTTATTAACTGGGCAATATACTTATAATTATAGATCATTGACCAAGTATCAGTGAAGTATATTAATTCTGTGTCATATTATTTTGTTCACCATGAAAGGAATTAACTAATGGATAATTTTACTGGCACTTTGTAGAGACTAATTATATTAGCATATCGTTCGTTCAATTCAAGGGATTATTTTCAAATTTAATGACCAGGAATAAATATGACGATCGGATTAATTTTTAAGCCATTTCACTTTTGAAAGCAATTTAATGGTTAAGAAATAAATGAGAGAATTTTTTTTTTAAATAATCACCCAACCAGAAATTGTTTTATTGGATATTTATCTCTTTCAAGGGATCAAATATAATTGTAATCAATTTATTTTTTTTCTTTAACATCAAATTGATTTGTTTTTGAATTTATTAAGTGAATGAATTTGTGAAAGGAAACGAATTGTTATACGTTTGATGGAAATTAAATTAATTCATTCAATGAACAAAAGTTAAAAATAAATAATCAATGTTTTAATGAACCTTTATAACACTAATGAAACTAAATCCATTAAAACTTAATATTATATATTAAAATTATATGAGATAGTGATTATATAGTTGATTTTAAGCCATATTTAGATAACACATTTATGTTCATGAATTTATATATGAATAAATTTAAATAATTGTAAATTATAATTTTATTAGAAATATCATTTGAGGTTAAGGATTTGTAAGAACCCATATAGAGATAGTAACTTAGCAAATGGTTTTATTTTATTTGATACTAAGAACTTTTTAGTAATATATACATATATGAATATTATAGTAGGTGTAAATGAATAATCAAATAATATATAAGTAAAGTAATAATATTTAAAAATTAAAATTTTAGATTTACATATAGAAAATACCTGTTGTTTTTACCCTAAAAAAGACAATTTTAAGTTACTGTGTATATAGAAATTTATATATAATATAATAAAGATTAAAAAATATAGAAATGAACATTTTTTTTGAGTTAATTTTATGTCTTATTATTATTAGTACCGGGACCCCGAGCCTCGGCTCGGTACTTAAGTTAAAAAAAATGATTCATTATTATTGGATTTGGCTGGTAATATTAATACCTGGGACACCGAGCTCTCGCTCTACCCTTTAAAAAATATTGATACACAATTCTTTAATTATTTATTACAATTATTAAATGTTACACATTTGCATCAATCTGATTAAAATTAATGAACTTGTGCTCCTCAATAATACATAAATATATAATATATAGGTACATATATTTTTTTTCTATAGTGTTTTTTTGAAAAACTGTTTAGCGCCCCAAGTGGTTATAAAACAAACTAAAGACAAAAAAACGTGCTTTGCAGCTTTTCGGAATTAAAAAAGCAAAATTGGCAGTCGTGGGACTGGCCGACAGAAGTGAAAACTTCTGCGTAAGAAATTTTAAAACAGACGAAATTCGCGCTATTTCACGAGAAAGATGAATTTCATATGCATGTATATATATATAACTTATATATTATTTTAAACATATATTTTAAACAAATTTGTAACTTATATTTATATATATATAAATACACAACTTTGTTTAAAATATTGCAATACGAACTGTTTTATAATTCTTATCTCTAACATAAAATATATATTTATTATGTGAAGTTCATTTCGTATAATTTTGATTATATATGTATATATGAAATGAACTTTACATAATAAATATATATTTATATGTTAGAGATAATTTATAAAACAGTTCTAATGACAATTCAAATTTCGCGCTCTGTTATAAGAAATTTGAAAGCAGATGGTTTCATGGTGTTGGTCACGATCACGCGAGTTCTATACTTTTTCCCCATCCCGCAAAAGTGCTCAACGCCGCTAAAGAAGTTTTCACTTCAAAAATTATTTAATATTTGGAAATATATCTGACTTATAGAAAAAATGAATATTAATTAAAGAAAGAAATAGTTTTTAAAATATCCTGAATAATATGTAACAATTTTCAAGATAGAAATTTATTACAATATTACAATTATTAACTGTTGCATCATTGCATCAATCTGATTAAAATGAATGGAACTTCGGGTACTCAATAATAATAAATAAAATAATATTAATAAATATATTGAATAATATTTTATTGAAAAAATATTAAAACTTATAAAACTATCTAAAACTTTATTAATAAAAGAACAATGAATAAATAAATATAGAATAGTAATTTATTAAAAAGTAAACAATAGATAAAAAGAAAAAAAAATAACAAAATCATTATTTTCATTTTTAAATAACGATTCACCCGGCGAGTTTCGAACCGACGAAATCCACTCGTTAAAACATCAGTCCAACCGCTGGACTATATGTATTTAGATAAAAAATTGTCATTTTTTTACTGTCTTAGCAGGCAGTATTAAAAATTTTGACGTTTTCCATATATAATTTTCAATTAAGAAATTAATAATGAAGCTGTATGTTTCAAGAGATATCATCAATAAAACTTAATTTTTCTTTATAAATACTATATCTAGTGTGAATTTGAAAAAAATCGTTAGAGCGGTTTTTGAGAACCAATATATATAGATAAATACATATATACAATTTTAGCTAGCATAATAAGATAAGATAAGATTAAAAGTAATATGTAGGTAGGTATATACTTTAAAATAATAAATAAGCATGGTTGAAATGTGCTTAGATCCCAATGACTTAAAAAAAAAATAAATAAAATAACAAAGTAAAAGATAACTATAATTTAATATAGTCTGTGATATATATAGACTACATGGGCTAAAATGTCCCGGGATTTTTCAATAGGTGACGCCACTAGAAAATGAAAATGACTCATTTCGAGAGGCTTATCTGTCACTAGTTTATGTATGAAGTATCTTGACATTTCGTCCATTAGTTTACAAGCTACAGTCGTTTGAGTGACGCTACTTTCGCCTTCAAAAGAAAAATGGAAAAACAGGAATATCGTGTCTTGATTAAACATTGTTCTCGAAGGAGCAGATGTGGGATAGCATTCCTGCAACCACTTCAATGATTGTTCACAAGTTTTTTCCATTAAAAAACAATGTTTAATCATATTATATAATTTCCTATCGTCACTGGCCGTAAATTTCGCTCAGATTCGGTGATATTCGGTTTAGTGGCTATTTCAAAAAATTATTATATATATAATATCCAATCGTCACTGGACGTAACGCTCGGTATATTTCGCTCAGATTCGGTGATATTCGGTTCAATGGCTATTTCAAAAAAACAAAAATATTCTATCATTTGATTTTTATGTATTTTAAAATTAAAAAAATGTTAATTGAAAATATATATATCTTATATATAAAATTCTCGTGTCACAAAACTTTGAAATCATACTCCTCCGAAACGGCTTGACCGATTCTTATGAAATTTTTTATGTATATTCAGTAGGTCTCAGGGCATGTCAGACTTCCTTTAGAAAACCGCTAATTGGTAAGGTGTGTCCAGGAAATGCTAATTAATTAAAAATAGTTTAGTTACCATACTAGCTCATAGAGGCGCTGGTGGCAAAAATTTGAAATCTTATATATACCCTTATAAGAAGCTTCTAAACAAAAGCGGTTCCTGGCCGAGCGAGCTAGCGCGTCTTCTTATGACTTTGCACCCTGAGTTCGAAACTTGCAAAAGCACATTTTTTTCTTTAAGTATTATATATTTTTTTTTTAAATTTATTAATTTTTATTATTTTAATATTTTATTAAATTAAATTTTATTATTAAAATAGTTTTATTTTATTAAATTATAATATTAAATTTTATTTTATTAAATTAATAATTATGTCAATTAATTTTTTCTGCATAAATAAACATATATAAAAAACTATATAAAATTTGAATTTTCATTCATTCATTTAAAATGATATTAAAATATTCCTTTGAAATATAATAAATAATTAAATTAATCCCTACTAGGGTCTCGGGGGGGGGGGGGGGGGGGAGGAGGTAACTTTCTCTTTTTGGAAAAACCCATATTGCCATCCCCAGCTCGACTATCTATATATAAAAAAAAGGTTTTTGTCTGCATATTGCTCAGAATTTAAAAATTAATATAATATTTCACTTTTTATTTTAAATTCTAATATTTAAATATCAATTAAATTAAATAATTTATTCTAAAAGTTCTCATTTAAATTTATTTAATAAAATATTTAGATCATATTTAACTTAATTTTTATTTATTCTTTCTATATAATTGAATATTTCTTCTTTTCTATTTGAAAGTGAAAGCTTAAAAAAACTGAATATATTATTTTTAAACTTTTATCAATACAAAAATATTTTCAAAACTTCAATTAAAATGACAAAATTTTATTATTTTGGTTTTTGTTTCAATTATTAATTACAAATATATTTTAAGTGCAAAAATGATTTCTTGGTTAATTAAAATATGTTTTTTAGACAAATGATATAAACGAGATGTTTTAAATTTATGTCTTTTTTATATTGAGTATTTTTTTTTAAAATTAAAATTTGTTTTAAATCAAAATTATTGTATTCTATTATATTTTTTTATTAATAGGCTTCTTTTTTTATTTTTAATTTTTTAATAAATTCTCTTTTTTGATATGATATTAATAAAAAATAATATTCAATTGTATTTAAATTTAAAAATTAGAATATTTGAATTTTTTTAAATTTTAACACATGTAATCAATCATATGGATAACGAATGGAACATTTTGAAAATCAAGTTGGTATTAAATTCAGAAAAAAATACTGATATATAGAATATAATAGACCATTCGAATATAATTTAAAACTATTTATCTCCTTTTATTTTAAATTTAAAAAAACGGAGTGTTAAGAAATTAAGATGCCTGGATAGGTAAATGGGCTGGAAGAGGAGGTAATTTATAATTTTCTTCTAATTCAGATTGAAATTAATGGTGATAAGAAAAAATATTTAGTAACAAAATCTATATACAAAATGTAGAATTTGAATATGTAGAAAAATTGAATGTAATCACGAAGGATAATAATATTTGAGAAGAATATATATATTTAAATCGAAGTTGTAATCGGGAAACGCCTGTTATCATGCAGTAAAGAGGCTTATCTCATCAAAATTATTATCAAAAGGAATCAAAATTAAAATATATAAACCAATTATTTTGCCTGTTGTATTATATGGGTGGGACGCAAGGTCCTGGGAGATGAGAGTAGATCCAGAGTATTCTTTCCAGCATTTATTGGCCAAAGAAAGATGAAGTCACCGGGCGTGGCGGAGACTGCACATCGAGGAATTGCATGACCTCTATGCATCTTCAGAAATAGTTAGGGTTAGGCACGGGACGCGGCTAGAATGGGAGAGGAAAAAGATTTTGGATTGGAAAACGTCCGCTTGGAAGATCAAGGACGTGTAGAAAGGGACGTAAGAGAGATGGGACAAGGGCTCAGGATAGGGACACTTGGAGAAATGTGGTTGCTGCGGCCTAGAACTTTCGAGTTCCTTAGAGTCACATAGATAGATAGATATAACATATACAATAATAATATATATAATTAATTTAGTGATTAAATTAAAATGTATTTTAAATAAGAACACAAAAAGAAATGAATGTTTTATGTAATATACTGATTGAAACAAAATGGATGAAAACCTTTTACTCGGGGGGGTACAGGGGGCGGAGCCCCCGTCTAGGTGCGGAGAGCGCCGAAGGCGCTCGGGGCAGCTAGTATATATATATATATATATTTCATTCTTTTAAATTTAATTAAATATTCTATTAAATTGAATTAAATTATTTGATTATTTTTAAATTATTTACTAATTTAATTATCAAAAAAATTATTTTTTTTAATTAAATATTAAATTATCTAAATATAATATATTTAAATTTTTATTCGCATACATTCTGTCAACAAATTACCATGTATTACATCGGTGGTACAGGGGGCGGAGCCCCTTGTCTAGACCCGCAGAGCGCCTCTGGCGCTCTGGGAAACTAGTGTATATATATATACAGAATTTATTTTAATATGATATAATATTTAAATAAATAATCTATTTTTTGTCTCTAAATATTTATAAAAAATCAAACATGCGTGAAATAAAACTTTTGAATAGGAGCAAAAATGTGATATGGGGACAGTTCAATGCCTTTTTTCATTGATTTTATTATATTTTCATTTCCAAACTAGTTTCGATACAGATTGACTAATTTGCATTTTGATAAACCTCTTATTAAGTATCTAATAAGTTTTTCAATAAATCATTTTAAAATATTGTGTTTTTCTATAAAACAATTAATAATAATATCTCAAAACTAATTATTTAAATGTTATGTTAACTGTTAATCTTATATACGACGGGTTATTTATTTATTTTAATACGTTTTTATTCCAAATTTTAATTTCAAGTTGATTGATTATTTATTTAAAAAATTTAGCAATCATAATCATATATTTTTCCTTAGAGATTTGAAATTGATGTTCATACATAAACAATTTCAATATAGGATGAATGAAATATGTAGGTAGGTATATGTATATACATATATGTTATATTTCCACTAAAACCAAATTCAAGAAAAATATAATTTAAATTTAAAATTATATCCAACCGGATATTCAATTTTCAAACATATCTTCGAAAAAAATATAGGGAATTTGAATGTTTTTTTATTGAAAATTAACATGGAATGAAAATTAAAAAAATATATTTTTATAATCGATTTTTATTTTATAAATAAATAAATGGTAGGAAACAATATTTAAATTGGAAAAGAAAATTATACTTAAAATAACAAAATTCAATATTTATATATGTATTTAATGAAAAAACAAATTCTTAATTATAATTTTGTTTTTCTTTATAATGATCATTTGAATATTTCATTAGCCTTTAAGGAGAGGTTAATAATAAATTTTCATTAAATGTTAACCAAATGATGATAGGCGCTTTAGATGTACAGAGGCGCTAACTAATTAGGTTTATTACGGCTCGAGCCATTTGCGGAGACTTCATTATCCCTTCAATGGCATCAGCGACATGACTAATTATCATTCATCTTACAATAATGGATCAAATATATATCTTGAAACCATAACTTCTTTATCAATTCAAAAAATCAAAATAAGTTAAATCAATTTTTTATTTACTTTATATGAATTTACTTATTTATTTATTTATTTAAATGATTATATATTTTTTCTAATTCCTCTTTGGCATAAAAAACATCAGTATTTGTTATTTTTTTTTCTATTATTTTTAATTTCTAATAATAAAATTTAATGAAAATCAAACTTTCACTTTTTTCATTTATTCGACAATTAATTAAATTTTTTTTAGATATTTCGATATATATATACCTATATACTTGAGAGCATATGACAATATAAGCAGCTTATTTTAATTGGAGATTAAAAATAAATTGAATGTTTTTTTTAAAAAAAAATATTAAATAATAAAATATTAAAATTAATATTAACACATTATTTTTAATTTATAACTGAAATCTTTTAAGAAAATATTTATTTATTAAAAAAAAGAGCTCCTTTTTCTTTTTTAATAATAATAATTATTTTTTATTAAAAAAAAATAGATAATTAACAATTTCATATGAAATGTACTTTTTGAAAATAAAAAAGATAACGAAATTCCTGGATTAAAATTCTTAGAAACTATATTTTCTTTTAACGGTTATTTATTCATAAATTGATTTGCAGGTAAGAGTGAACTACCATGCCAAGTGTTAGGATCAAATTACACAAGAAAAAATTACTCCATACAGCATACAGGTAAATAATATTATATGAATTAATTAACATAAATTTAAATTTTAATATTTTTATAAAAATCTTCAATAAAAAAGAAATATAATTTATAAAAAAGGTAATAATATATAATAACCTTCATAACATATTTATACTCGTACGTAATTAAAGCTTCAATTAAGATTTAATGAATTATATAATTCAATTTAATTAAATAAAACTTCATCATTTAAAAAGCTTTTCAATAAAAAGAAAAGTTATCTAAATAGAGTGAATGTTGTTTATTTAAAAATTGTACTTTTTATTATGAAAAGATTTTTAATTGATTAATCTCTCTAATTACTTTATAACAAAAGATCTTTAAAAATATATTTAGGGTTGGTTTTAAAAACGAAAAAGAAAATAAAACTTCATTTTGAGAGTTAAAGTGACCCTTAAACAAATACATTTAATTATTTAATTACATTGTAAAAATCGAAGTTATTTGATTTTATCAATTATTATTTTAAAAAATTGAAATTTAACATACACATGATCACCAAAATCATTCATCAATTTAGCAATAAGTATTACCATCTTCTCATTAAATATCAAAACCAAAGAGCAAAACTATTTATATTTTCTGACAATAAGACTTAAAAAAATTCAGCCACATGACTAACTGACCAAAAGACTCTAGCCATATCATCATTAACACTAGCAGGGTCCTTTTATTCATAATAAAAGTATATCCACACAATTCCTTATTCATATTTCCTTTTGTTCTTATCATATCTCTTTTACTCCCACTAATGTCTACTTTGCATCCCAGTATCGGCTTTCAATCCCTCCTTTTTCCCAAACCAGCCACAGGTTAAGAATTTATAGTATATGTATAGTATTTATACGAGTGTCATTCAATAAGTAAAGAGACAAATGGCTATAGCTCAAAAACGGTTTATTTAATTCTTATAAAATACAGGTTATTTTTCAAATCACCTGTTATGCACATGTCCCATCTTTCTTGCGACTTCCTAATTCTCTTGGCGAAGAATTCATTCGAATTAACTTTTGCACCACTTCCTTAACTTCCACATTGTTAGTAAATCATCTTTCTTGCAGCTTCCTAAATACACTCGAGATAAGCTTCAAAAATTGGGTTCTTACCTCATCCGCCCTACATTCCCGACCTAGCCCCTTCTGATTTTTACCTGTTTGTATTGTTCAAAGACGCCCTATGTGGAAAAAGATTTGCTAACAATGAGGAAGTTAAGGAAGCGGTGCAAAAGTGGCTTCGGGGCAAATTGAAAGAATTCTTTGTCAAGGGAATTAAGACATTAAGACATTTTATTAATGTTCTAAAAGAGGATAGATGTAATAAAAATGTGGAAAATAAAAAAAAATATAATCTTTTTATTAAAAAACAACGTGAAAATAACTCAAGGGATAGTATTTATTTATCAAAAGTCTATTTAATTGTTTTTATTTTTAAATCTCGATTAAACAAAGTTTAATTGTATTTATTAAAACCTTTGTGGTTTTACAATTATTAAAGGGATTTTTATTGAAACACCACATATTTGTATAATTTAGAATTTATTTAGTTAAATAAATGTACAACGATTCGAATGCTTATTCTGCAGTCGTTACGCTTACTCCGACTCAAGCGGACTGACGTATAATAATCTCTCATTTCAAGTCTCAAAAATTTCTAATTTTTCTTTAAATATTATTTTATAAAATTAGTAAAATTTTATTTTTACTATCATAAAATGAATTAATATTATATTATACTCATATTTATGTGTTTCGCAGTATAACGCTAGTCATTCTCTTTTTTTTATAAATCTTACATCATATGTGTGTATTTTTATCATTAAATATGTTTTACAAGTCGATGCTCTATCCATTTTCGTATAAAAACCAACATTATTTATTATTATTATTATTATTTATAAAATGAATTGCCTTTGGATTTGAAAAAAACTTACTTGACAATTTCCGCATAACATGTCGTTGGTTCCGAGTTGTTCGTACTTGATGCTAACGTACTTGTCGACCGGAAACGTTCCCGTTCTAGTCGCATTCGTTCCATTTCACGTTTTTTCGTTTCGGAAAATTGAGTAGCGATTACGACCAAACAGAGATTGATCATGAAGAATGAACCTATCTGTAGACAAAACAAAATAATTAAAAATTTAAGGACAATTCATATTTATACTCGTACTCATATAATATATACAGAGATATTTCTTTTTCCAATTAGAGTAAAAGTAAAATAGATGATATGAATCTTTATTAACCTAGTCTTAGGTAAAATAAAATTATTGCACAAGATATCGTTTTTATGGTTTATATGAGTAATCAGGGGAAATAAAAAAATAAATGATAAGTCTTTTTATATTTTTATTTAATTAAAAAAAAATTAATAATAAAAGTAAGCAGTGACTTTTTGATTGAAATATAGGTTTTTAGATAAAAAATGATTTTATTTTTCAAAGTAGTCTCCTTTGAGCTCAATACATTTCGTCCAACGTTTTTCCAATTTTTTTTATCCCTTCTAAAAAATAAAATTTGTCTTTTATACCGATTCATCCCGAGAAACATGTTTTGACTTCTGTTTGGTCTCTAGTATGATGTGGTAGATCTAAGTAAGTTTCATCCACCAATTACGAAACGGCGCAAAAACTAGTCCATATTGTAGTTAAACAACGCCAAATATTCCTACTTAATGGGCATTCAAAATTCATTTTTTTTTCATTTTCTTCTTCTATTAATGGATGTCAAACAAAAACTAAAAGACCCAGCTGGTTCAAATTTCGCCAGGAGTTAGCTGATAGTTGCCTGCTGTCAGGAGCTGTGTTGCTATTTCATTTAGGAGATGGAAAATTAAAAAAATCACTGACTTATTGACCTGCCCTCGTATGTACCTTTTAATAAAAAAATCCTTTTTCCAATTTTTAATAAGATTTAAGTTACCACAAACAATCGATATCAAATTTTATTTTTAAAATGTTAAATAAAAATATGGATATTACCTAAATGCATTTTAGACATTTTCAAATAAATGATATAAAAAAACAAACTTGAAATGGAAGTGGAATGGAATTCTGTAAAACTAAATAATATAATAATTTGTTTTATTTGTACTGTATAATTAAAATGCTTCCTTTTATTACCATATATAATTAATTAATTAAATAAAAAAAAAAAATAAAAATAATGAATAAATAATTTTAACCCATTTACAAGACAAAAAGCCACTATTTATTACAATCTAAAAACAATTTAGATTTTTATCTTATATAACAAAAAAATAAAATAGAACTAATAGAAAACAAAGACAAACAAACATCTTTTAATGTATAAGCGAGTTATAATGCAATAGAATAAAAACCATAGAAACTAATAAATTTTAGATTTAATCAACTTTTCAAGAAAGAAAAATAAAAATGGAAAAGATCATTTATTTTATTCAATTTTTATCTCAAAGGGACACCCATTCTCATCTACTATATCTATATAATATATTATATATATATATACCAAATAAAACAATGCCATGTCATTGTGAGTTATTACTCTTGACATTTATGTATAATACTACCCATTACAAATTAATTTGTTCATCATTTTTTTTTCTTGTTTATAAAACTCCAGGGCGTGTGATGTAAAGTAAAATAAATGGCCTGTGCCTGCTAAATAGGTATTTGGAAAATAAAGGCAGAGAGGCGGTTAGTGGGTAAAGATTAATTTGGTCCTTTCTCAAGTACTTTGCAATGATTTCCATTTGGGGGTTGTGACTATGTGGAGGGTGGATTGTGTCAATGCCGTGGCACCAAATCAACCGGCCTGTTTAAAGAGATAGCAACAGACACGCAGCCAATTACGATTATTTAATTAAACACCTACCTATTCTGATTAGATCAATTCATTTGGGAACATATATGCTATTAATTTCCTGTCCCTTAATTAGAATTTATCCTAATTAATATAAAGACAATGCGACAAATTGAATTTTTATTGGTTAAAAAAAAACAATCACCACAATAATTAATTAATTATAACGATGATAAAACATAATTAAAGTAATTATTAATGAAATATAAATTTTACCATAAACGTGTTGGAATTAATATAGAATAAATTTTCATGTATATTTTAATTAACTTTTTCTTTTTTGGCCAATAAACAAATAATATAATATTATACCCACTCAATATTTAATAATAAAAAGTTCATATATGTAATATTGAAATGAATGCACGCACATTTCATATTTTCACTTTATTTATTATATACCCAAACCCTTATCATAGTATACGTATTTATTATTATATACAATAGATATTCAACACCTTCGAAAAAAACGATGTTTTTTTAGGAAAAACGACATGTTCTTTTTATCAGTAATTATGTATTTATATGCCATTGTTAAAGTTACATCATATTTTTATAATAAAAATATATATATATTACAGTATGTACCAATATTACGCCAATAGATATAAATGAATTGTTATACTAAAAAGTAAATAAAAATTTAAAAAAAATGTTTTCAAGATGTTAATGTTCTAAACAAGGATGCTCAAAAAAAAAAGAGTTATTAATTAATGTATACAATAAATATTTTAATGATTTTGCTACAAGAGATTTATTTGTAAGTATTTAATACATTCAATGGAGGTCGCTTGAATCTTATTGGGTTCTAAAACAAGTAAACTGCCCCGTAAAATTTGTCTAACAAACCAAAACCTTAACGTAAAATAAAAAAAAACAGATTAAAATAAAGTGGAACAAAACATTAATGTATTTATTTGAAAATTTATTAGCAAATATAAATAATTAAATAAAGAAAGAAAGTAAGGAACATTAAAAAATAATGAGTATAAATATTAATTTAAATATATGTAATATTTTACAATTTTAATTAAATAATTAGTATAATTCAGTATGATTTAATTGGTTGTAATTAGAGAAATAAACATAAACATCACTTTTATTTAATTCTTGTACTTAAACGTGTATACTATACAAATATTTATAGAATTAGTTATATTTTGAGATATATTAAAAATATTTACCAACATTAATATCCGATCAAGAAAATCAAGGTAAAGGGGACTTGTTCTACTGATAGGCGTTGTTCTTGTGTAGGACGTACAAAAGTCAGAGGTTTTTTTTTAATTAAAATTATATTAATTATGATATAGATTAATTATTCAATTCTTATGATAATTAAGTAAACGTTCTTATTTTCATATCATGAAGCTTGAACCAAAATATTGAAAATTTAAATAATCAAAGAATCACCATTGAGATTATAAAACACATTTTAAAATCATTAAATAGAAAAATATATAGATAAGTACTATACTATATATTTATATTATCTATATTTATTATACGGATTATGAAGATATGGAGTTATTTATTTAATTAATTTATTTTTCATTTATTAAAATATAGATATTAATTGATTTATTTAATTTGTTTGAAATATTTTTTTATAATAAATCGGTTTTATTTTCTACTAAAAAATAATTCAATCATTTTTCTATAACACTGGTTGCATAAGTTACAGGGACGAATAAAAGTGTTTTTTTTCAAATTTCAAATAAAACATTCTAATGGTATTTGAATATCATTTTAATTCTTTAAAGATTTTATTAAAAACGAATAAATAAGTAATAATAAAATTTAAAGTCTCCCCTCAAGAATAAAGAAAAAAATATTTAAAAATTTTAATTACAAAATTATATCCTAAATTTTAAAAATATATTATATTATAAAATAAATAATTTGTTTTATTTAATTTTTGAATTAAAGTTAAAAAAAAAATATATTCACTTATTCTCTACTAATCTAAGATTTACACTTTCATTACATATAAAATTGGATTACTCTATTAGGACTAATTGTTCTATTTAAATTCCTTCTCGTTTAAACTTGTTTAATTAACAATATTTTCGTTGTTTTACCCTTAAGACATTCTCTTAACTTGAAAATACCAAAGATGTTTTATAATTAAATGTTAAACAATTACTTAGGAAGTTGTTGGCAACAAGTATAAAAATACAATAGAGAGAGAGAGAAAACTTTCAGGACCAAATGATAATCTTACAGAAAGCATGAACCAGATACACAAACACTAAATGATACATTCTTATCTTTTAGAATATTCAACGAATGGAAACTTGAATTTAATATTAAATATATATTTAAAACGCGATGGAATATAATAAAACTATTTTTGTTATTTCACTAAACCGAGAAGTAATTAAATTCTAATTATTTTCACATAATATTGAGAAATCATTGAACATATTATATATTAATAAAAAAATTTATAATTTGTTAAATATTATAAGGCGTCATCTATTCAACTAAAGCTACTTTGAAAATACAATCAATAAAATATATTATTATTATATAATATAATAATTTTCAAAATTAGATTTCTAAGCGTTTAACAATATAATTAAGGGTAGTTTATTTATCTGTAAAATAAATAAATTATTTATGTTTGCAGTAATATTAATAGATATATAGTATAGTATATTTCATAAATACCGCTAACCATTTTAACTTTACAATTCAGTTTATTTATTATCTTACAATTAATTACAAACAAGTTTGTTATTAAAATTGTATTTCATTCTATGAGTTGATATGTTAAAGAAGGTCTATAAAATTTTTTTTAAACTTATCTTACATTAACTTTAACCAATATTTTATGAAATATATTAATTATCATCAAAATATGTCACAAACATTTATTTAATTTTTCTAGAATTTTCTAATATTTTTTCCATACTTTTAATTTAATTAATATTAAATTAAAGTAATTAAAAAAAATTACGCCATTGGCTCTTTCAAAGTTCTTCAAAGTAGATAAAATCTTCCTGATATTAAAGATAATTTTCTTTGACATTGATGAAGCGAGTTTAATAAAAAAAAAATCTTATAACCATTTTAGAAAAAAAAATAGAAAAAAAATATGCAAACAAGTATAAAATCAATGATGCTTAAGTGACAATTTTTTTGCAATTTTATCTTCAAGTTGATTATCAATATCGTTAATAGTTAATATTTATCTTTCTTGTACCTCTTTTAACAATCTAAGAATGCTTGCTATGTAAAAGAAAAAAAAATAAAGATAATTTAGACGAAGGAATTTTGAAAATTTGTCCTTTCAAAATAATTCAAAGCAGATAAAATTTTCCCACACACATATTAAAGATGATTTTATTTCGCATTCATGGAGCGATTCTATTCAATATGAGACTTTATGAGAAATATGTATAAAAAAATGTAAAATCACACTGGAAAAATAGCACTTCCAGTTGGTTGATTTTATTGAGAAAGTTACTGAAACATCTCTCAGGAATATGCATAGCAAATATACATAATTTTAGTTTCTTACACTTTTTTGTCTTTGAGTTATAAAGGAAAGTGAAAATAAAAATTATAGTATAATATAGTATAATATATATAAATACTTACCACAATTAATAGTACAAAATAAATCCAATCCCAAAATGAATGAGCGTCTTGGACATAATACATAATATCTGTCCATCCTTCAAGACTGATGACCTAAAAATTATAAATTAAAAAGGTATAAGAAATAGTTTGTACACAACTTATATATTAAAATTTTTATATTATATTATATTATATATATATATATATATATATTACTAAATTTAAAAAATTATAAATAGAATTTAATTTAATTAATTTTTTTTTAATATGTACTAAATCTAGATTTTAATATATATTTCTTAGAAAAAAGTTCAAAAAGTATAGTAAGGGAAGTTTTTCTAATTTACATCAGGGTACAGTGTCGCGAAAATTGTATGAACAAAAATTTTTCAAAAACCATTCAAAAAATTCACCTTATTTTTCAAAATTTCAAGCTTTGTTTTATATTAAATTTAATTTAATTTTTCTCTATATAAATTGATTAATAGTAATTAATAATAATTTAAAATTTTTTTTATATAGACTAGTGATTCTCAACCGAGGTGAACGACATCTTAAAGGGGGCGATAAGTTATTTTTGGGGGGCGAAATTATTTTCAACTCTAAAAAAAAGGTAGATGATTTTGCGATCAGGATTTTAAACATTTCCGCTTTTTTTCAATTTTTTGCAATATGGTTCTAAAAAAAAATAAAAGGTAAGATGATTTTGCGATCAGGTTCTGAACCAAGTGTACATACCTTATATTAGGGATTATCATGCAATTTTTATCTGTTAAAATTTATAGGGGGGCGAATTATGAAGCCGGCTTTACGAAGTGGACGTTTGATCCAAAAAGGTTGCAAAACACTAATATAAAGCGTTTCATTGACAAATTTGAAATTAAATAGGAAAAAACAAACAAACAAATATTTTAAAATAAATTTCTATAACAATTCATAATTTAAAAAAACTTTAATCTTGTATATATGTATTTTTATTGGTTGACTATCTATCTATCTCTGTGACTCTTCGGAATTCGAAAGTTCTTGGCCGCAGCAATCACACCCCTCCAAGTATTCCCTTCCTATATTATCCACCCACCGTGTCCTTGGTCTTCCAAGAGGACGTTTCCCACTCGGTTTCCCTACCAATATATTTTTTACCCATTCTAGCCACGTGTCCTGCCAACCGTAGCCTTCTCGATTTTATAATTCTAACTATATCTGGAGATGCATAGAGGTCATGCAATTCCTCGTTATGCAATCTTCGCCATTCCCCGGTGACCTCATCTTTCTTTGGCCCATAAATGCTTCGCAGAATCCTATTCTCAAATACTCTAAATCTACTCTCTTCACCTAAGGTCATAGACCATGCCTCACATCCATATATTACAACCGGTAAAATAATTGTTTTATATATTTTCACTTTTATCCCCTTGGATAATAAGTTTGTTGCGATAAGCCCCTTTATTGCATGATAACAGGCGTTTCCCGATTGTAACCTCGCTTTAAACTCATCTCGAATATTATTATCTTTCGTGTTATTACAGAACCTAAGTATTTAAATTTTTCTACATTTTCAAATTCTATATCTTGTATATTTAGATTTTCTCTGTGTTAATACTATTCCTCTCTGTTACTAAATACTTTGTCTTAGCATTATTAATTTCTAGTCCCACCTCTTTTCCTGCTTCAATTAATTTTTCCACACTATCTATAATTGCAATTGCCGAATCTCCTATTATATTTAATTCGTCTGCGTAACCTAATACTTGAATTTTTTTGTTTAATTGGTTGACTATCAGGTCATTTTAAATACTAATTATTTAATAGGTATTAACTATGTTAAATTACTTTTCGATAATATAAGTAACTTTTTTAGTTTGAGTGTGATTCAGTTACCTGGCTATGGTTACACTCGCTACCATCTATTATAATATTATTATATAATAGTTTGGATATATATTATATATTCTGTCAGATTTATTGGATTCATGTGTCATGAATTCTAACTGATTTCAATTTAATTCCAAATCGAATATATTCAGGGATTGTTTGAATGTTTCATACAAAAATTATTATAAATTATTCGTATAACGAACAGTAGTTAGAAGGGAGTTGAATTATTATAATAGACTTTTCGAACGGAAACTATGGAACACGCATTTAATATAAATCAACAATTATTATTTAATTCAAATGCAAAAGAAATTGGCGATTTAATATTAGATAAGTAATATACATATATATATATAATAATTTTATATTGAAAAAGAAAATAAAGTAAACTCGAATCCTTTAAAAATAAAATAACAATTTTGTTCTTTTTTTTTTCAATCTAATTATTATTTAAAATCCATCATCGAAATTTATACTCTTGGTCTGATTAGCATATATTCTTATTTTTCGCTAAAAAAATATCCATATCTACTTAAATATAAATTAAATAAAAATTGCTGACAAAACAAAAATTAAATTAAAAACAAAAACTACAGATCAAGGTATTATTTACGTGCTTGAGCTATTTCCCTAGTCAAATTGAAATGAAATAATAGTTAAAGCTATTTGACCAATAAAGATTTAGCCAAATAAATGGCTTTTGTCCAGGCAAATGCTATTTTCCTAAAATTGCCATCTGCCTACAACATATATATATATATATAATAAATAAACAGGTATCAATTTATTATATTTTTTTAATCTTCATTTTTATTTATTAAATAAGCTTATAAGTTATTCATTAATATATCTATATTAAATATTGAATATGTAGAAAAGTTAAATAAATTATACTCTGTTAAACATATTTTGAATAATCGTTTATCGTAAATGATTAAATTAAGTTAAAATGTGAGTCATAAATCGCATTCAAATTATCGCATGGTATTTCGAAATTGTTGATAAACCAATTTTGTTCACCGTAATGTTCTATAGTGAGTTAATTTAGTTAAATAGATGATGTAATTGTGGATGAAAAAAAAAACAACTTTTTCTACCGGCAACATTCAGATGAAATGTTAAAAATTCTAGTAGTAACAAAGAGAGAGAGAGAGAGAAAAAAAAAATCAGGAAATACCCACATAATCAAAACGAGCAATGAGATACGAAAACATGTTGATTACATTTTAAAATTTAATTCAAATGAAATTTATGAAGATATTAAAATTGGAACAAGGAGAATACTTATTTGTTAGTATTAATATCTGTATTATCTTTAATAAAAAAAAAATATTCATTTATTTATTATTAATTTAATATGAACGTATATAGTCAGAATGTTAATGAATTTAATTAATGTTAAAATTAAATAAGATATAATTGAATTTTAATGGTAAATAAATTAATGAATAAAAGTAAAAATTAGTATAAAGTATACTTACAAGAAAGATGGCGACCCAAGCGAGACCAATGTTATCAAAAGAGATTGTTCCAAGAAAAGGATTGTCTGGGGAGTCGGCGCATTGTGTATAATATTGGTTCCAGTTGATACACGTGTTGCTGTTTTTGTTATGTAAATATTCGATAGAGCCGGTGCATGGCTCCCCGTTGGCATTTTCCGTTGCCGAGAAATTTCCACAAAGATGCATTCCATTGCCGTCCGGTTTCGAACAAATATAAGGATCTGTGTCGTTGTATCGATAATAGGACCCAACACCAATGCCACTGTTAACAGATCAAAAGCAAAAGAAAATCAAAGTTAAGGGATTTTATTAGTTTATACTTAATTCCTAACATTTAAATATAGTCATGGCTTCTGACTTAATATAATTAGAAATTTTTAAATATAAATACCTACTTTTATTAATATTTTATATATTCAAAGAATGAGATAATAAATTGAATCTTATTATTCCCTTGAAGAATAGAAGATTCTATATAAAATTGGAATATATTAGAATTAAGAGAACCAGAAGAACAATTATAATGTAATTTACTTTTTATTTCATAATAAAAAATAATGTAATAATTTTATTGAAGAAATAAAAATCTCTCCCTTAACTACAATCTATGTCAAAGTTAAAGCAAATTGATGATGAATCACAACAAAATGTCTATGAATCTTCTAAGAAGAATGAATTGCAGAGAGTAAAGAGAGTAAAAAAGTTTCAATTGTCTTTTTCTATTCTTCTCCATGATTTGTTTTCATTATTTAGAATAAACTATCCTCGTCCCAAAAATAATAAGAATCTTGATAAAATTTAAGTTTTAAATTTAAAATTTAAAACAGATTAAATGAGAGAGGAATGGTGATGATTTTAGATCAAAGAATTAATTATATGATCTTAAAGCATTCTTTTTAGTGCAATTTTAATATTATATGATAAATTTATTTAATATAACAAGAGAAATAGAAAAGATGAAGTTCTATACCAGCGGTCGCCAAACTTTTTGACCTCACAGACCAGTTAATTCATAATTTAAATCCCGCGGACCACTAATAGGTTTTTTTAAGTGTTAAATATATTTATAAATAAAAATTGTGATCAAAGAACCCATAAACATTGAGTTTTTATAACTTATGAATTTTATGAATTGAATCATGTTTCAATGCACCTTAAAACATAACTTAACATGATGAGTAAGTATATTCCACATTTTTCTGCGGACCAGCCAAATTTTCTCGCGGACCACCACTTTGGCAACCGCTGCTCTATACCATCTGAGGGGAAGAAACCCTTCCACATTGGCGATACAACTGATTAATAAGAATTCATCATTAATTTTAATGCTATGAAATATATATATATATATTTTTAAATACTTTCAAAATGAAAATCTATCCTGAAATAAATATTTATGTTTCAAAATCCGTTGAAAAAAAATTGTTCGGAGCAATACAAAATGAGTTAGTTACTAAATTACAATTAACTAATTATAATTCAATTATATTTCTTCTATACCTTCTAGGGATCCATTGAAATATCTATAAAAATTTTCAAAAGTTTATCTCAATAAAAAGTCGATGGAAAATCGATTTCAATTTGTCAAAAGAGTGAACAGACAGATAAAGAGACATACGCCAAGTGAAGTTAAGAAAAACGTTATAATTATAAAATAGTCGTTTCTCTTTAAACTATGCGTGATCCTCAGGGTCTATCCGCAAATAATAATAATAATAAATCTTTGCAGACCTAATATAATGATACATTTGTAAATATATTCTATATTGGTCATAGAAATTTACAATTTATCTTATTCTTAACACAACTTTATGTATACAAATAATAATAGTAATAAATAAAAAATCAACTAAAATTCCAAATTCATTTAACATTAAAGTAATTTATTTTATAATTTTAGTATAAAAATTTTTCATTGAATATTTTAATATTGATAATCCTATGTGGAATTGTGGTGAACATAAAAATAATAGAAAATATTTAGATAACTTTTTTATTAAAGAATCTTTATCTTCATTGCCCAAATAACAAAAGATAGGAATTTTATGTTGTTTATATATACCAAGTTCAATATAAAATTAATAATATATTCGATGAGACAAAAGATATAAAAAACATAGATAAAAAAAAATAAAAAAGTTGAGAACATCGCTTGGGTTGGATACACTCCCGATTGACAGTGATAGATATGAGTATGGGAAGTAAACTCTAAATAAATCAACATCAAGACAACTTTTTCCTGGACTACTGCATACCGATAAAAAGGCTGAAGGGAATTTCAATCAATGAATCAGAGTTGACTGGCATGGTCATAAGGTTCCTTTGATGGATGCGTCCAAAAAGGTTTGTAAAAATGAGGAGCGATGAAAAGATCCAAGTTGGACCCATTCTTTGCCTACTTGTCATACAGTGGTTTCCGTTTAAATTTGAAGATAAATGATCTTTCGTGTTCTTGAATATTCTATTTTGAATTTGAATAAAAACCTACCACCTCCAACTTCCCCACTGTATAATATTTAGAAAAAGTTAATTTATCAATATATTTATCCTTTTAAATAAATATTGTGACATATATATATAGTTTTTTTTTCATTTAGAATTCAGTCAATCATTACATTATGTTAAATATGAAAAAAAAATGGAATTAATATCGACCCAACTACATTAATATTCAAAATAATTAAAATGAAATATGATCTTTATTTTGTCTTAGAGTAATATTTATTTTTAAATAAAAACTTGTAGGTATTTATTACAATTTTCAGAGCTTTAATAAATTTTTAATTAAAAAAAATGATATCTTTTGAAGCCCATTTGATTTTAGGAATTTGGCTGGAGAACTTGAGTACAATTTAAAGGACACAATAAGTAATTAATATCAAAATTTTAATTAAATAATTTATTTTAATTTCAAATTAAATAATAATAAACTGAAATATATATGTCTATCAAATTAATTAATTGATTGAGAAATCTCTTCATTAAAACACTATTTTATATATATTTCTAGAAAATGATTTATTTATATGGAATATATACATATGTATATATATAGTAGAAAAGAAGAGATAACATTTAAACATTTACAATCTAAATATAACAGTAAGTAATATTTAGCGCCTCCAATCAATCCATAAGAAATAATAGTACAATAGGTATCGAGATGTCAAATATTAATTTCGCTTTTATTATTAATTATAATTTCTCTGGTTCGATTGGGATTTTTTATCAATTAGAAACTTGATTAATTGGTCAACAAAATTGAACTAATTGAGTTTATGATTAATCGTTCAAAGTACTTCAGTCGTTCCTTTCATCGTTGTTGACAAATATGTTTCTTTTTTTTGAGATTTTTTTATTTACTTATTTTTTTTTTTATAAATCATTCAGTTATGTATTAATATAAAAAAAAACTTTCAAACGTTTAGAAAGGATACGAGTGGTTTATTTATATAAAAATATTTATATAAAATGAACAACATTGATAATAATATAAAATCAAATAGAAAGTTTTATTACAACATTAAAGATATTATTAATTAAGATTTAACTAGTTTATGAATATGACTATAATTTAATTTAATTTTAGGAAAACAAAAAAAGCATTACATAATAATATTTATAGGAATTTTAAAAATTTATAAATAAATAAAATATTTCACTCAAAAAAAGATGAACTTATTTGTCAAGATTAAATATAATGGATTTTTTTAATTAATTTTTTATTCATTTTGATAAATCTATTATTATATCAGATATACAGATTGATTTTTAATATGAAATTTTAGTTAAAACAGGATTCCCCTTTGGAATATCCTCTAGATTTATGAAGCATTTTTCGAACACAAATGAATTGAAATGTTGAATCTTGACACATTTTATTTCAATCTTAATTTCTATCTAATGTAATGAAAAAAGCGATAATACTATTATACTCTCTTATAATATATACTATTATTATATTATATTATTATATATCTTATTATTTCAATTCCTATAAGTTATTAATATTTCATTAATTTTAAGAGAAATGAAAATTAATATTGAACAGGAAATGAGATTTGAGAAATTTTATAAAGAAAATTACATCCATCCCATGCCTGCACAATAAATTATTTGTAAATTTGAAATACGTGTTGAATTTATTTTTAAACTAATGAAACCCCATCAAATACAGTACACGGATTACAAGAGTATTTCTGATGGTTGTTTAAGATATTACCGAGCAAAAAAAAAAAATTCATTTTTCGAAATTAGTCAAAACAAGTTATGAGTTTTTAGTGTTTAATAATTAAAATTACAAACATCAATACGTTTCTAGATTCGAAATGTAGAAAAACTATAAGTAACATATCTTATGTTATGCTCTGAGAGGGCGCCCCTGAAAAATTCGTATATTTTAAGGGTGCTTAAAACCGAAAAGGTTGGGAACCCCAACACTACACTATTTGTAACCATGCTTGGTTTCTTGACTACTTGTGACGTCACGATATACTCATAGTATGTACATATTATAGAAACCAATTAAATTTTTTTTTTATTATTACAATTATTCAATACTTATCTAAAGGAAGTATTCATAATAAAAAAAAATTAGATTGATAATTTAAATAATGTAAAAATACTGTGAATAATGTTTGTTTTATTTTCTCTGGATTGTTAAAGATATTTACACTAACAGCTGTATCTTTTAGCTTGAATGAAAAAAAAGAATCTTTCTGGATTTTGTCTCCGCCACCTGCTACGATAATAAAGAGCTCGTTTTCTTTCTGTATTCATTTCTCAAGTTGTAAGAAACTTCTTATGAAGGAAAAGAAAACCTCCATTTTTCTTCTTACAAATCGATCTGTCATAGAACATTGTGTCGTGTTTTTATATGAGACCATAACTATTGTTAACCATACAAAATGCAACAAAACGTTCTTCTCATTATCCTCTAAGAACAAAAATAATTATTATCATTTCACCTATTTTTATAAATTAAAAGCTTTTAAAGAATGTAGAAACCATCCAGAGTTTTAAAAGAAAGTTATGCAAAAAAAAAAATTAATTAAAATCAAACTGATTTATTAATGATTACAGCAATTAGTTAAATTTAACAAATATTTAAATTATAATTTTTATTTTTAAATAATAATAATATCAACAAAATCCCTCACCAATTTTTATTATTTAAAAAGATACAATCATTTCTAAATTTCCTGTTCATAAGGTCAGATCAGAAACTACATGAACCTATTAATCAATTGAATAATTCTGAATCAAAGACACAATGCTAAATTTTGAATTTTATATGAATTGATAAAGTTATTTTTTATATTCGTACTTATTTTTATCATTAAATAAAAGTAAAATAAGTAAATAAGTAAACTATATATTATATTTATTGATTACATTTAAATTTTTATTACTATCACGTAAGAGATAGTATTGCGATCACGAAAATTTTCAATGTTGAGATTTTGATGTTTTTATACGTTTTGAAGGTTCCTGAATCATTTTCACTAAGGTTGAGAAAAATATCCGTGTGTGTGTATGTGTGTTTGTGTGTATGTATGTATGTATGTATGTATGTATGTAACCAAGATTACGCAAAAACGGTTTGAGCTAGAATGATGAAATTTGGTACATGAGCATTATTCAAAATTCGTAGTTTTCTATCAACTTTTGAGAAATGTAGCTCAACCGGAAGAGGGTCATTACTTACGTTTTGATTTTTTTTCCTCTAAAGTGACCGTAAAAATAAAGATATATGTTTGATAATTTTTCACATGATTAATAATTGTATAAAACTGCTATATATAGAATTTCAGCTTGATTGATTCTCTGAAATTACCAGAATTAATTTTTTAACACTGCAAATCTCACGCGCTAACACCTGACGTGGTGCCATCAACAAAAAGCCTAACATGCGCTGGTTTAATATTTATTATATTTATAATTTATAATTAATTAAATTTAATTTAAATATAATATATTATGTTATTTAATCCAATTCAAATTGCGAGATAGTCGAGTGGAGACACTCCAGCTAATTTTTAAATAACAAAAGTAAAAGATATATATTTAATTAAAAAAAAGTTTATGTGAATAAATTATTTTTTTGTTATTTGAAATTTATTCTTTTGCTTTTATTAATATATGTAATCAAGTTAATACACTAAATACATTTATTAACTAAAACACAAATACAGATAAAATATATATATATAATAAATCAACCTAATTTGAAATAATAACAAGTATTAATTTTATTCAGAAATTATTGGAAATATGTAAAAGATTACATTAATTATGATGTGGGATTGAATAATGGATTCGTTCGCAAAAAAAATATTAATTTATTTATTTTTTTTTTGTTATTTTTCGTAAATGAAATATTATATTTTATTATCAAGGTATACTTATATAAAATGAAATGGATCATTAACAAGTCGTTAATTAAAATATTTTGGACTTTCAAAGGAAAACTTATATTGAAATATTAAAATTATATCTCTGTTTTATATTATAAAGTATATATTATATATATGTATTTATTTAATTGATCTTTTAAATATAAATAGGCTCATATAAAGTTAAATAAGTATATATATATATATATAATATATATTCATACTTTTATTCACGAAACTAATTCTTGTTTTTTAATATAAAATTAATGAATAATTTATGTTAAATCTCTCATAATAAATATGGAAAATATATCTAAAATTGAGGGCTTTACATTTAATAGGCTATTATTCGAGAGGATTACCTTCATCTTGGGTAACCACCTTGACCGTAGGGATTTTGGTAGCTCAGGAAACATAAGTAAAATCTCCCCCCCCCCCACACTCCTATAGAAGGGAGATATTTTAAAAATTTTAATGAAGAATAAAATTACAATTTTCGTTGAAAGCTTTAAGAGAAATTTTGAATAAAAATGATTCATATTTTCATTTTAAGTACCTGATCATTTTCTTTTTCTTATATTTTCTTTAATTTTATATATTTAAAATTTAAAAAAAAAATTTAATTTTATAAAATTATATATTTTTTAATTTACTCTAATATCTAAAAAAAAATTATATATTTTCTGAATTCGCCCTGGAAATAAACTTAACGTAAGAAGTAAATTAACTTATTTAACAAAACGCCTTCATTTCTACTTTCGTGCAAAAGTTTAGCCTACTATAAAACAGAACAATTTGTGTCCCGGGCATATGTCTTGCGGGACATGGCAACTAATGTTCTAGATCTAGAAACTCCCACGGGACGGTTGGCAGACCTAAACAGGTATTATTATAATAAATTTTGGGACCTGTGGCTCCTATCCGACTTTTATATGAATCTTAAATTCACATAAAATTAGGTATATGTTTTTGAGTAATAATTAAATTATCAATTATTTTAAATAAAGAAAAATATAAAAAAATTTCAATAATTTCTCTGAAAAAAAAAATTCGATTAAGGGCTGTCTGGCAAGCATCCTATTTTCCGTTCTTTCGTCGATTTAAATGAAGAGGTTCATGAAATGATATCAAAATGTATATAACTGTCTCGAAGAGTCCTTTGAATTTATCGGAAATTGAAACCTTTGACCAACCGAACAAAGCAAGCGAACCAACATTTAGATAAAACACATCCTCTAAAATGAAATGTATCCATCCCATTTTCAGAATAATATATAAAAGGTATATAAAAGATATATCGTTGAGAGGGAGGTGATGGAAGTTAGGGATTCGAAAAGAGAATTGCAAACTTCACTCTCCAAAGAAACAAAAATTTAAAAGTATTTTTCTACTTTTCTCTTCTTTGACAATATAAAACTTTGAAATTGATGGGATTTTAGAATATTTGAATATTTTCTAATATTATACACATATATAACGCAAATTTTGATTCTATTAAGATTTAAATTCTTGAATTATGTGTTAATAAATATATTAACTATTCTCATTAATTGTGATTATTATAAGAAAATTGAATTTTTTACTATTTAGCTAAGCTATTCATTTTAAATATTATCAAAATTTTAAACATATTTACAAAAAAAAAAAAAAACAAATATTATGCTTCATATCTCGAATTGATTTGTTAATATGATCTGCATATAATAATAAAATATTAATATATATTTATTTATGCAAGATTATATTCATTTTTAATTTATTGAATTAAATATGACATTAAGTAATATTATAATATCAAATTAAAAACGAATTTATATATGTAAACGAACGAAAAAAATATTAATATTTATATATTCACAATCGAATAAATTATAAAATTATATTTAATTAATAGATAGAATATAATCTTAAGTGTTTTTTCTTGTTTTTGTAATGAATTTAACAAGAAAAATTTTTCTTGTTAAACTTTATCTCTACTTTTATGCTAGATTTTATATGTGAAAAAAAAATAAATAACATTTAATATTTTTTTAATTAATTAAACAATTATTTTGCAGGTTGTATTATATGGGTGTGAGGCATGGTCTATGACTTTAGGAGACGAGAGTAGATTTAGAGTATTTGAGAATAGGATTCTGCGAAGCATTTATGAGTCAAAGAAAAATGAGATCACCGGGGAATGGCGGAGACTGCATTACGGGGAATTGCATGAGGTCTATGCATCTCCAGATATAGTTTGAATTATCAAATCGAGAAGGCTGCGATGGGCAGGCACGTGGCTAGAATGGGAGAAGAAAGAATGGTAAAAAATATATTGGTGGGGAGACCGAGTGGGAAATATCTTCTTGGAAGACCAAGAACGAGGTGGGTGGATAATGTACGAAGGGACGTGAGAGAGATGGAAGAGGATAGGGACTGGAGGGTTGTGGCTTAGAATAGGATTACTTGGATGGGTGTGGTTGCTGCGGCCAAGAACTTTCGAGTTCCGAAGAGCCACAGAGATAGATAGATATATAGATTTTGTTTAATTCAAATTTATCAAAATATTTACTTATAAATGATAATTTCCTTTACTATTTATTTTCATCTAAATTTTATTTCAATTATATAGTTCAAATAAGTAGAGTACTATTTAAATAGAAAATTAATATTTTAGCAGTTTTGTTGAAAATTTGTAAAAATAAATAATTAAATTAAATAAAATAGAGAAATATTTTATGGTAACACATCAGGTTATTTAATTTCCAGGATAATAGTTTAAATACATTATATTAATGGAGGTCTGATCCTATTTTAAATTTAATTTTAGATAGTGAAAATAATTCTTTATTCCATTCATTGTATATTTAAATTTAAATTTTTATTCATTTTATGTAATTTATTCATTTTATTTAAATCATCTCATATTCTTAATTGTTATTCTCTTATTCAATTATAATATAAAGACCTACGTATTTTCAAAAGAAATATTTAAAGCAATAAATTAATGTAGGTGTAGCAAATAATCCATCAAGTAAATAATAAACAAATGGAATGGGATGTCATCCTTCTCTTTTAATTAATTTCCAGTCTTCAAACAATAAAAAAATGCATCTTCCTTGTTTTTATTAATATTTGTTTGTCTGGTGAGTTTGGATGAATATTAAAGAAGATATTCCTAACTATAATAAAATAAATTCATTTATAAAATAAATCTCTTTGTTAATTATATTAATTTAAAATTCATATATATTGGAATTTTGTTAATAGAGATTTATGTAGATATATATATCCCTATTTTATTTATACGTGTTTTATTAACTTGACTTTTCTGTCTGTATGTATTGTAAATAATTGTAATTGGATTTTAACCCAGTTCTAGTTGGGTAATTTTGTTCAAATTTGAAACGTATATTGAAAGTCGATGACATTGCAATAATCAAAAAGAAATATTTTGAATTTTTCAAAAATATGGATTTTCAAAATTTTTGAATTTAAATGATTGGTTTTATTAATACAATGTTACAATTTTTTTATATTTTTATATTTTCTATACATTTTCTTTAGAAAGTGCTTGTGTTGTTAAGTGAGATGGCTTAATAAGCCACTTGCATAATCAATGCCATCTAGAAAAGGCATACAAACTTCGTGAAGAATCTAATGTATGAGAATAACAGATTTAAATAATAGTCAATAGTGCAATGTTTTAGATCTGGCAAACAACAATAAAATATTTAAAAAAAAACTAAAAATTTGAAAATAAATTAATAAAAAAACTTTTAAATATTCACGTTTTTTAATCAGAAATGTCCTAAAAAAATAGAAAATAAAATATTAATTAAACCTTGAATATTATCCTTTACTATGCCCAACAAAAAAGCGTGGGGCACACATATAATAAAATTAAATTCTTTACCTACTACTTATATACATATGCCCCCACACTTTTTTGTTGGGCATAAGTAAAGGATAATATTCAAGGTTTGATTAATATTTTTTTCTATTTTTTATGTCATTTTTGATTAAAAAGCATTCATATTAAAAATATGTTTTTTTTATTAATTTACTTGAGATATTCTAATTGTGATTTGATTATGTTAGAATAGTTTGTATGTCGAAAAGCATTAATTCTGAGGTTCTGACATCCAATCTAAATATGCTTGAGATAAAGAGCTAATTGTTATTTACCAATATTTCTAAGATTTTTAGGCCGACTAAATTTAAGGGAAAGCAATTTTATATTAAAGATAGTTTCATTGGACCCCTTTTATCCTAAAAACTACCAATAATGATTTAAAAAAAAATTATTTAATTTTGTTGACTTTACTGATATCTTTAAAATAAAAAACATATCAATTTATAATTTGAATAATATCATTTCTTATTGTGGTATTTCCATTATTTACACTAATATCTTAAATGAAATAAGAAATTAAAATATAGTTTTTTTCTCATGCACTTGCGCACACTGTCTTGGTTCAATTTAAACAGGTCAATACTTCTAAGGGACAATTAGCACCAGTACTAGCGCGTCGACCTTGTACTGGTGCCAGCCGCGAGTTGAACAGAAATGAAGAAGGGCCTCAACTTGAGAACAATACCCTATTCATTCATTGAAATACAGAATGTAGTACAATCTCAGCGTGGGTGAGAGTGTGTATGGAGTTAAAGAAAATGAGGCCAGCCTCGGGAAAATTACACAGTAACAATTCTTTCGAGTTAGCCTAAAGTGCGATATCTTTTCTATTTCAACATCCCCAGGCATTTTTAGTGGAAAAAAAGATTCACAACCTGTTGTTATCTCTATGTGTTACAGATTAGATCTTGATTAATGAACTCCCATAATCAATGAACTTGTCTATTCTATTTTAACATCCTATCTCAATGATTTACCTGAATTTCAAAGCTTATTGTTTGTTATCAGCTGAAATTCAATTATAATTTGTTCGTTAAAATATCATAACTGAAAGTTAACTTTTTACATATACCAAATAACAATGATATTAGGAATGAATGGGAAAGAGAGAATGTATTAATTAGGTACATTGTATTTTGAAACCCGTATCTAATATATATTAGATAAATAGCCTTTATTTTTATGTAATAATGCAGATTGTATTAAATTCTCGTCTTTGTTGTCAATGGGCTTTTAAAGTTAACAATAGAGAAAATTAATATCAACTAAAACTACTATTTTCTAAATTTTTTGAAAATTTATCAGTGCATTTAACTGATTAGTATTGTAAATATCATTTTTAGGTTTCATTGCCATCATATAAGAATAAAAAGTTTTGTAAATGATTATTTTTTAAATGACAAATTATTTCTCTTAGAAGAAGAATAATTATGATTTGTAATTTTTTTGAGATTTTGTAATTTAAAAACTCACACAAGTTAAAGAAGCATAAGATTAAACT
This sequence comes from Labia minor, assembly GCA_963082975.1. Lineage (NCBI taxonomy): Eukaryota > Metazoa > Arthropoda > Insecta > Dermaptera > Spongiphoridae > Labia > Labia minor. Next base: position 35,647,852 of record OY720345.1, read on the forward strand.
ATACATTTATTTAAATATTTCAGCTATCAATTCTACGAGGGCAGGTCAATAAGTCCGTGACTTTTTGAATGAAACGCAGATTTTGGATAAAAAATTATTTTATTTTTCAACGTATTAATCTCCTTTGAGCGCAATGTTTCTCTAATTTTTTTATCCTTTCCTTCCAAAAAAATAAGATTTGTCGACAACATCAAAATAGATATTTGTTTGTGAGATGATTTCATCGTTGGAGTCAAATTTCTATCCTTCAGGTTTGGAAACAACAAATAGTCACTCGGAGTAATTCATAAAAAAACTAAATCCCTTATAATATTATTTTTACCGACCGACGATAGTAAGGGAGGTATTGTTTTCACACCAAATTTCACATGTGGAGATTTTTACATATCTCCACGAATGATGCATTTTCTAAACAGAAAAAAGTATTTTTAGCATGATGTCTGTCCGTCTGTCCGTCCGTCCGTCTGTCCGTCCGTCCGTCTGTCCGTCCGTCTGTCCGTCCGTATAGATGTGTACAGCCTGAACGGCTCAACCGATTTTGATGAAATTTGGTATATTTACTTAATGCATCAGTGGGATGAATTGATCAACTTTTGGTGCAATTCCGGAAACCGGAAGTGGTAGTATTAGCGATCGACGATAGGAAGGAAAGGGTTATTTTCACACCAAAGGAGATTTTTTTATATATCACCACGAATCATGCATTTTGTATTGGTTTTATCCTCGAAAAAAATCATATTTATTAGTTTTTTCTTGATTTAAAATTATATGACGTCATCCAGCCATGCATGACGTCACAGCCTGGTCTTGCATATATATTATAAATAAAATAAAATTAAAAATGTTTATATTTATTATTTATGTATTCATATCTGTTTTTTATTACATTAATAGATATATTAAAATTATTGAAATTGTTTCTGTAGCTGGAAATTAATTTATTTCAAACCGTCGGTCGGTTCGGACCTGGCCACAGGTCAACTTATTATTTTAAGTATTACCATGAAACTATGAAAAAAAAATATTTGAATAATTAAAATGACAAACCAACCAAAGCAAATTATGAAAATTTAAAAATAAACAAATATAAATTAAAATTCTCTTTTTCTTTTTATTCGGAGCTAAGGACCTAGGTAGTACTTAGGGATCGTAAGGTGTCGGCAATAATATATAATGAAATCTCAAAATTTTCAAATCTTCCATTCTGAAATTTTCTTTTTTAAACATAATTATAATAAATTTATATAATATGTTACATATTATATATTTATATATAATTTATATAGCTTATATATTTATTTGTAAATTACTAGCATCATATGCTGCCGACGGCATAAAACTCTTCTTAGAATATAAAATTATTAACTTTTTTCAATATTTAATATTAACAAAACAAAATTAAAAAAAAATGAAGTTAGTTACAAATTAAAAATTTTAACAATTTGTAACTGTTCAAGCCAACACCGTTTCAGCAGTTGACCTGTAAGTACATATACAAAGTTGATTTGTTTAAAACCGAGTGTTCTAAACAAACCCACCTTATTAGGAATTGAATAACATATAGGGTTGAAATGCGAGAAATAATAAAAGAGATTTAACATAAAATGGTATAATTAATTTAAGTTACCAAAAAATATATATACATATGAAGATCGGACATTCCATGACGGAGTGAGGTAGTTGCCTCACTGGCCGCCAGAAGCGCCCAACCACCCAATTGGTTGTACCCATGCCCGATGTCCATTTTGGCGTTAACAGTAACTAATTTAATAATGTTACACACATTTCATACATACATAGGGTAAAGTATACAGTCGTTGGCCCCCTTAAGCAACTCCTAGCAGTCTTTAATGCATATCTGGGTAAATTGCGGAACAATCTGTGTCAAATTAGATTTCCAGAACATAGATACTATGAGCATTTTGGTGAATAAAAAAAATCATTTTCTCATGCCATTTTCAATAAGCACTTTAAAAAATACATTTATTGGCCCCCTGTTATAATTCTTGGCCTAGGTATTCTATAGTGATTATACAACCATACAACAAACGATTAAATAACCATAGTTAATAGCGTATTTTTAAAATAAAAATCTCTTATTATTTGTGTTTTAGTGATAGAGGGCCAACGACTGCTTCGGGGCCAACGACTGTATACTTTACCCTACATACTTAAGAAATTATAGGTATATATTGATTGTAAATAATTATAAAAATTGGTACTTACTCCGGTATTTTGATATTTGCGAAGCATCGTTGACGTAATGTGCCTTCCCAAAGTTGAACACCGACAATCCCAAAAATAAAAAAAACGAAGAAGCAAAGCAACAAAACATTGCCCAGCATTGGAAGAGTATCTAATAGTAGCATCACAAGAATCCGCATGCCTGAAACAAATGCAATCTTTAATTATACACTTAAAAAAAATTAAATGATTGATCATACAGCTAAAATCATAGATTTTATGATTTCATTCGATTCTATCTCTCTCTCTATATATATATATCAATAAGAAAGATGTAAAATTGATATTTTAATATAATATCAGTAGGTAGGTCTCATTGATTTTTTCCATTCTTTTCAAACAATCTTTTACTTTCCACAATTTTTCTTTTATTTTTATAAACCATTAAATTCCCATTGAGAAATCTTTTTTTCAAAACTAAAAAAATCTCTGAGCGATAATTTTTTTTCTTCTCTCTCTTATAATATTTTCATTTTATTTCTATTTTGATAATGAAAATAAACTGAATAATTTTATCAAATAATAAAATAAATATTTTCTATTAAATATAGATTTGAATATTTATTTAATTTATTGTATATTTATATTAGAGGTAAAAGAGAAAAAGGAAAGAGATTATTTTCTGAAGAAAAAGAAGAAATTACTAGAAATCATATGTATTTCATTTTTTCATATATATTTAGAAGAAAACATCGTGGCATAGGAAAGAAACCATCATGAGAACTGATATTTGTTCTTAGAATTAATTTTGGCTTTTTTCCACTAAACAGTTGTTTAATTTGGTTCTAAGTATTGAGAAAATTAATTACCTTTCCTTACAACGTTCCATAGCCAAAATTCTACGATTTTGGCTTCCAAGATGACGAATGAATTTACTTTCTCTTATATAAGCTTCATATAAATTTGAATTTAATTGATAAATATTTTCTTTATTATTCCAAATCGTACGAATGTTAGATTTTATTTCAACCCTAAATTGAAAATATAATATATAAAAAAATTTGGTTTGTTACTCAAGATTAATTTTTATTATTGATAATATCATCAAATTCTCTAGCTGGGTGGGGTCTATGGGACGGAGTCAAACCAACCTCCGGGATCAACATTGGGAAGCTACTTGATAAAGAGTAGCGCCTCCGATCAAGAAAATCAAGGTAAAGGTTGATAGGACCCGTTCTACTGATCGTAGGACACCTCATCATTTATATAACCGACTTGATAGGCGTTATCCTTGCGTAGGACGTACAAAAGTCAGATGTTTTTTTTTAATATCATCAAAATATAATAATGATAATGATATTTTTATATTTCTTTTTTATTAGTTTTAATCATTTATTATGAAAGGAAATTTGACCTTAACACCTGGTACAGTATTTTCATTTGAATACATTTTTTTTATTCATAATAATCAACAAAAACAATGAATAGGAAACAATATATCGATCTATTCTATTATTTATTTATAAACTTGATTGGCAAACTTTTAACCAATCAAATGGAATGATAAATTGTGAATGATTGGTTCGTCTGGATTGTTACGTACCCATGCGAATAATGAATATAAGTATATATGTATATATATATATATAGTAACTTTCTGTCTATATAATTATATTATATATTTCAATTTAAAGAGATTTTGAAAATGTCATGTTCAAGATTCTTCTCAAATTGAATTTTCAGATTTATTGAAATTTATGTGCACACTTGCAAGACCCTAGAATCTCGACATTAAAAGAACACTCGTTTCTCGAGGGGTTGAATGTGATGATATATCGTTAAAAAATATTAGCCCTTGAGAAAGTGTTCAAAAAAATGTAGACAGTGAAAGAGAAAAGGAAGTGCTTTTAGATAAAATAGAATAAGAAAAGGCAATAAATGAAAAATTAATCAAAAAGAAAAAATTCACCAACCCCAATATCATTCATTTTTCAAGTCAAACACAAAATGATTGAGGATATTAATAAAACATAATTATTAAAATAATTACTTGTGAGATAAATTAAAAAGAGAAAGAAATTGGAATAAATAAACAAAACTACTTACATTTTTAAAATAAAATAAAATATAATAATTATAAAACTTATAGACACTTCAGTGGTGTAGTGGTTAGCACGACAGTCTACCACACTGAAGGCTCAAATTCAGACCTAAGGAATTCAATAATTATTAATTTCTCTTTAAAGCTCTGCGTGATTCTCAGGATCAATCGCAAATAATAATAATATAAAATTTATAGAAATTATATATATATATATATATATTGAAATTTATTCTTAACTTGAAGGTAGTCTGTATCAATAAATTTTAATTTAAGAGTATAGAAAAATAGCAGTTTGTGATTCCCCTTCCTGTCATTCACATCTATCTTTCACAGAGGTAATTACTAAATGTCAAATATTTTATTTATTTCAGTTAATAGGTTTTACGTTCTGCGGGAAACCTCGTAACGCTAATAAAATTAGGGTTGTTGTTTTATTTTTAGAATTTTATATCAAGCCATTTTCAATAATAAATAATTAATAAATATATGTTAATATTATGTAATTGGTCATTATATTATTCTTTTTTTTTAAGAAGGATGAACTTTTTTCCGTTCGAATAGATAGAAAAAAATACTCTTGACTAACGATTTGTTTGTGCCTTTCTTGCGTTTGTTCAATTTGAATGTTTATCGAGCCACCGACAGTGACAAGACGAAAAAGATTTGGAGCATATGCGCCCGGTAACGACCCATCTCTTCACTGACCATTATAGTAGAGTCCCTGAACATAAAAGAGCTCCGACCAAAGGAAAGCAGCCGGGCGGACCAGACGAGTCCCCAGGCGCCCGACAACGATCCACATTCAACAGTCTCCAACACAGGGAAATTTACGTCCATTGTGCTCGGCAAGACGAAACCTCCCCCCTATCAACCCCATCCTACCCACCCATCCCATTCATCTCCTTCTTTTCAAAAAGTAGACTAGTTATTAAAGGAGTCTTATATGGTAGAAAAAAAAATCAATTTATTCAATTCAATTCATGTCAAAAAATAATATAGGTAACTTATATCCTTTTAAAATAATTTAATTAAATAAATTATTTACATTATTATTAATTATTTACTCTGGATTTATTTATTTATTTATTTTTGGCGGACAATGTAGGAAGGAACGTGAGAGAGATGAGAGAAAATAGGAGTTGGATGGGTGTAGCTCAGAATAGGAACGTTTGGAGAAATGTGGTTGCTATGACCAAGAACTTTCGAGTTCTAAAGAGCCACAAAGATAGATTATTTATTGCTTATTTTGACTTATTGTTTAAATATTAATTATTTAATTTTATTCATTTATTAATTTAGATTTACATATATATTTATATTATATCAAATATCTATCTATTTATCTATTTAAAAATTATGATATTTCAAAAAATACTTATTTTTCAGTCACTTTAAAATCTTTTATTATTTCTGCCATTTTTTTTTGTCATTTTTTAATAGTTTATTAGTTCTATTTTATTCAAAATATATAAATAAATAAATTGTAAACTACATTCATATCTATATATTTGTATTTTAATTTATTTAAAATTGACAAAAACCATCTCTGTGAAATTTATAATTTTTTTTCTTATTTTTTTTACATAAATAAAAATGCAAGCAAAAAGTAATATTTTTTTTCTTCAGTATCGAGTATTTATTATTCATATTTTTATATATGTTTCGCGGCAGGAAATTTGTTACTAAAACACTAATATGTTAGAAAAAGTGAGTATATATATATATGTGTATGTGTGTATGTGTGAGAGAGAGAGAGCAAGAAAAAAAATCACTCATATTTCTTATTCAAGATAAATTATAAAAAATGGTTTTGTTTTTACTCTTATTTTAATATTTGATGAAAAAGTTAGACAACTAAGATCTGGTTGAATAATGTCTTGCGACTTATAAATATATACTCGAATTCTTCAAATTTATTTGTTTTTTTATTTTTTAATAAACTAATATTCTCAATGATATATTACATTTTTTTGGTTTGTTCAGGAACATCCCAATGTTCGAAATCTTTGTTTTTGTAATCTTTTTTAAATTTTATTCGAATTTCTTCTTTTAGAAATTCGATTTTGATTTTTTTTATTAATGAATTAAAAGAAATCAACAAATGAATGAATGAAATGTCTCTAGAAGTACTATATTTTAATTTATAAATAAAGTATATTTTTCTTCTGAAAATTAAGACAACAGATATAAAGAGAACATTATCACGATCAGTCTGATATATAAATTCTCCAAAACCACTCGACAAAATTTTACTTTTACTTAAGAAAAATTTTTGAATTCAAAATTATTTAAATATTTAAGGTAAATGTACCAGTACTGCCTTAAGAGAAATTTTCATATAAAAACACTATTATTCTGCAAACAAAGTGGGAATAACAACAAAACAAGTGCATACATATTGTATAACATTTTCAATTATCACTATAACACAAATATTCGGTTAATGTATATTTAAATAGTTTTTTTTAAATTTTTTTCTAAACGAATTTGTTTGTTCTAGCAATTGACCATCAACCTAAAATGGGTTTAAAATAAATAAATGGAATAAAATGCACTTAGGATTGGTTTTATTAATATTTTTTATATATATAATTTCTTATAATTTATTTTAATTATTCTTTATACTTACAGATCATATCGGGAATTAGTTAACATTTCTTGTTTTGCTAATTGCTCAAGGTACTTAAAACGCTATTCCAATTGTAATCAAGGATGTCAACAGTTTTTGGACATTTCCATAATCTCCTGGATTCTCTATAGATGAAATCGTATATTCTTTGTATGATTTTTTCGGGAAAGTAATCCCCCTTATAAAAAAAATACCATGTATTTGTTTATCTTTTTTTGAACAATTGCAACCATTGAATTTTAGAGCCTTGATGATCCTTGATGATCCTCATCAGTGACTTCAAGACAATTATTTTCATCTGTGTGATATTTTAAAACTGAAGTCAGAATATTCAGAACTATTAACTCGTTCCTTACAAACTGTCTTTCCTCTATTTTTTTCTCTATTCAACTTTTTCCTTTTCCTCTCTTAGGCCCGATTCACACACAAGTGGCGTATGGCACTGGCGTGGTTCTGGCGTGGAACAGGTTTGTTAATGTAATTGCATTAGCTTATGACTCAATATCCACAGATATGGCGTGTTGGAGGCGTGGAAAATGGCACGAAGTCCACTCCAAATGAATAATGAAATGGTCTAGAAGTGGCGTGCCAGTCCTACGAGCCACCGGTGGCGTCGGAGTGGAGTGGTCTTCGTGCCATTTTCCACGCCTCCAACACGCCATATCTGTGGGTATTGAGTCATAAGCTAATGCAATTACATTAACAAACCTGTTCCACGCCAGAACCACGCCAGTGCCATACGCCACTTGTGTGTGAATCGGGCCTAAAGCTGCTCATTTTTAACACATTCCCGCCCGCATGTACGCCACATAAAATAAATAAACAAATTATGGAGCCGCCGGGAACGTGTTAAACTTTTCTAATTATTCTTTCTTTTTTTCTTATTTAAATAATACATAAATTTAATAAAAAATATTTATTATTATATTAATCCTAATATTTAAGTAATTGATCATCCCAGGTCAATTTCTAAAAAATATGTGACATTTGTTTCAGAAATGGACCACCCCCTTGATAATTGTTTATGTTCACATTAAGAAAATATTTCAAATTGATTAATATAATTAGTAACTATTGAATTGAACTTGAATTGAAATTATTATTAAATAAAACATAATATATTGAAAATAAAGTGAAACATATCCTTAACGTTTTACATAAGAAACTAACCTTAAGTATGGAATAACTCTCATCCTTCGTGTTTTAAAAGAATCACAATTCTATTATAAATGCAGAGATTGTTCGGAGGAGGCTCTTCTTGATATTTATCGATATCTCGAGCTTAATTTGAAATTAAAAAGCTTATTTTGAAATAATCTATCAAATGGTCAATTACTGACACAGTGGTCCACCACTGGTACGTTTACCCTAATAACCAGAATAGAGATGTAGTAGACACACACAAATAGATCTTCCAAATCCCTAAAATACTTTGTGCTATATTTTTATTTATTATCAGAGTATAATCAAATTTCTTTTATGCACATATATGCTTATTATATTCCATATAAAAAAATATAATTAAAATTCTATTTAGTTGAAATCAGATAATAATCTTATCGAGACACTTGTATATCCAGTGTTATTCCCTTTTCAAATAAAATTAATAAATTATTCTCAAAATCTCATCATCTTGTACGCATTTATTTTCTTATCTCAGATCCATTCTAAAAATGATTCCCATTAATGCAATGTTTATAATTAACCATCTTTAAAACCCCATTCTGAGACATGGTAGGAAAATGAAAACGAATTTTCCCAAAAGATTCCTGTTAATTGAGTCTATGAGAAAGGGAAAATGTGGAAGGGGATGTTCACTATCTGTTTGTTAGTTAAACAAACCAAATGATGGTCTATTATGGTGTTAGTTTGCGCTGTTGTGTAATAAAGTATTCAAAGAGGGTTTCTTTGACTTCATTTGATGTTGAAAACGAAGCGATGGTAAATAAAAAAAAATGAAGGAAGAAACGAAGGAAGTAAAGCTGTAAAATCCAAGCGAATAATTTGGTACTTAAATATTTAGAAAATGACAACAGACTCATGAGATGAATGAGAACTCACCGTGTTTTATGAGGCAATTTAGTCAGAGAAGTTAATTGAAAAAAAAGCGAATACAAGTGGTGGAAACAGCCCTTTTTGTTCTCATCAGATAGCATATTAACCTCTTTTAAGATGTTTGATTGACTACTAGAGCTTTTTTATGACACATGAAAAAGTGTCTAAATGAAGAAAAAATAAAGAAAATTTAAAAATTAACGACTAAATTAGCTAATGCTGGAAAATATTTTTTAAAGTTGAAATGGTCTTTATCTTTTTAATTTATATTAATACTAAAATAATATCTTAATAAGTTTTTGCAATAATCGCAGATATATTCTGTGATTCACATTTTATAATAATTCTAATTTTTGAAAGTATGATAGAAATTTTATTTATTTGTACAAATTAAAACATATGATATAGGTATATCTGTTACGGTAAATGTCCACTCTTGGGAAATGTATACATTTTCCGGTAAATGTGTACATTTCCCAAGAGTGTACATTTACTGTAACAGAAGTTAGGTATAAGTAAACTGAATATAATTTATATGTACATTTCCCGGCAAATGTGTACACCTGCCTTTACGTTTTGGTAAATGTATACTCTTACCTTCGTATTTTAAGGAAAGGTGGAATACAAGTAAATTAAAAATGTTGTTGCAGTAAAAAAATTTTTATTTAAATAAACATAATACAAAAAGCTTTAATAATGAAAATTATTTTAATTCAAAAATGTGAATGAGAAACAAAACATACTTATTACATATAATATGTCGTAGCTTATGATCCCAATATTCATAAATACTATTTTCGTCCTAGTTTTTTAGGACCAATACGATCGGAATCAAACAAATAATTATAATATTAACATACTTTTTTTTATTATAACAGTTAAATTTTATAAAATTATAAAGGAACATATAGAAATTTCATAATGAAGAAAGTGCTATTTATTTGAGCAAGAATTGCTATTGTGGCACTTGGAATTACATAATATTCCAGCATTTTTACAACTGCATTTTTTTGAGGAACATGTTCCTTTACAGATGCATCTTTTAAAACCTTGGCCACCAGTAAGGGACTGCATTCCTATAATTTCTCTTACCGATTTCTCAACATCTTGAGGAACATCTTCGTATGATATAAACTTTTGTTCACAAATGGCGAATTCATGCCTAGAATAAGATTGTTTTAAAATTCCCTGTTTAGTTCCTAATTTATATAAATTTTTATCGTCATCTCTAGACAAAACAACGCAAATCAAATTTTTGGGATCCGTTTTACCACGTATGCTCACATTTACCAAAACGACATGGTCATTGTGAATTCAATGTACATTTCCCTCATTTGAAATTGTAAATGTTAGTTGAATGCACATTACCCAAATGAGGAGGCTAATGTGCACATTTACCGGAAAATGTGTACATTTGCCACAATATCTACTTTTACCGTAACATATCTAATCTTATTCTAGCATAAATTTTTGGTGTTTAAACTTAGATTACACTGTATCTGTATAGATCTCATTTACAGAAAAAATAATTTTAATTTGTTTTTGTAATTAAAGTAATTAAATATAAGCAGCAATAAATATTAAAATAAAAACAACAAACAATGATTCAAGGCGACTTTATAAAATATTATATAATTATATTTAAATGAATATTTTTTTTCATATATATTATTAATTATATATATATATATATATATATATATACTACATGGGCTGAAAAGTCCCAGGATTTTTCAATAAATGACGCCACTAGAAAATAAGTTGACATGTGGCCAGGCGCAGAACCGACCGACGGTTTGAAATAAATTAATAACTAATTGCCGAAGAATTGGGTATTAGTAAAGACACAGTAAGCAGTGTTTTCTGGTGTCCTGCTTGTGGATTGCCGGCCTGAACGTAGTGACGGCTATTCTGAGAACGATTCCACATCAAGACTTCTCCAACAGTTTTCAAGCGTTATACGAATGTTATCAGAAGGGTGTTGTGGCTAGTGGAGAGTATTTTGAAGAGAGTAGTTTGAAGGTATTTACAATTAACATTCTCTTTTTATGATTTTATCATACCATTCAACGAACTTTTTAGACACACCTCGTATATCATATATAGCCACGATGGCCAAACCGTGGCACTTTTTGAGTTTATTGTGGCTGAATTAAAAAATTTAAAGTCATGACACAAAAAAAGGTAAATAGGTAAGGGAACTCTTAAATATTTTCGATTTTTAAATATGGCTCTATTACCAAGTGTGGCCACCCCTGCTCTATAGTTCCATAGTCTATGTACAATTAAGAAAAGAAAAGTAAAATGAATGATCATCATATTATCATATTAATCAGCAAACACGAATTATTCTTAAAACTTATTAATAAATTTTATAAAGTATCGACCGTCGAATCGGTGAACCAGATACTATATATATATATATATATATATACCTTATTATAAAATATTACATTCCTTATATAGAAAATACAAAAAAATTATGTTAAGGAATTAGGAAACAGTTTAGATTGAATGGATTTATTGTTTTTCTTTTATTGAATACAATCAGTTCTTATTAATTATTAATTAAGTTGTTTATTTTTAATATTTTTATTATTATTATTATTATTTTGCGTCTGGACCATCTAGGATCACGCAAAGCTCCCATATACAAGGGTATGGATGTTAAGTGTGCCCATATATGAATGTTGTTTTTAGGTGTTAACTTCATTCTTCTTTTTTGTGTGCTCATGAAGATCCGGTGTTATTCTCATCACGAACCATTGTTGCTTGAATAAGGGTATTGATGTTAAATCTGCCCATTTATGAATGTTCTTTAGGTGTTAACTTTTCATTCTTCTTTTTGAGTGCTCGTGAAGATCCGGATCCTCCAGGTGACGGGCGGATTGGGTTCCAACTGGAGTTATTCTCATCATGATCCATTGTTGCTTATGGTTGCTTGTTTTTGAGGTAGTCCTGCTGGTGCAGGGTTGTATAGAACCAGGGCTTGTCAGTTCCTGGAGCAGGAGGCAGCTGATGTTAAATTCAATTTATTAGAAAAATCCGTTCTTGGTTAGAATCGAACGCCGACTTCTTGTGTAGAAGGTTGCCACGCTACACTCTCAGCCAAGCCACCTCCTATTTTTAATATTTTTACTATTTATTATTTTATTTATTACTTTAGTTATTATATTATATCTGTTAAGTTATTTCAACTAGAGGTGTTTGCCCATTTGTTTCCTTATAATTTGTTTATTTTGGATTTTTTTATTTATATTTTTACCTTTCAAAAGAAAATCCCTTATTTGAAAGGATTCGTTTGCTTATTTATTTGAGGAAAAACCTTTCTTGAAAAGACATCTGTTGACATTATCTAATTCCTTTAAATCCACATTCAAATATATATAACATATCTATTCTATTATATTTTTCAGAATATATCCAGAATTTTTGATTTCACACATATAGGTATATAAATATTACTTCTCATCAAAACATTTAATATTTCCTTTGGTTAATTAATTAATTATATGAAACTATAATATAAATAGGTAATAAAAATTAAAATACGATTAAACCTAGTTGATCATTTTTATTCGATTAAATCGTCATGCTTTATAAGATATTATCCATTTGTAAAGTCAGGAATTAATAAGTTACTTCTTATGCATGTCTCAGACATTGATAGGATCTGAAATATTATTTATATAGGTTGTATGTTATATGTATATGCAATATATTTGCAAAAAAACTCATTTTCTTAAAAACTTTAAGAACTTTTAAAAGAAAAATGGCCATTGTAAAAAAATCTTCATTACATAGGATTGTTAGGATAAAAGAGAAAAATATACCTGACAAGAAATTTTATCTTATGAGATAATAATATGAATATGTTTTTTCAAATATGTTAGAAAGAAGAAAATAAACATATTTATTTATTTTTATGAATGATTAAAAATTTGTTCCAAGTTTATAATAAAAAAATATTTTTAATAAAAATAGAAAATAAAATATTAAATAAACCTTGAATATTATCCTTTACATACGTGTGCGCATATGAACATAAGTAGTAGGTAAAGAATTTAATATTATATTATTATATGCGCCCCACGCTTTTTTTGATTGGCATATGTAAAGGATAATATTCAAGGTTTAATTAATATTTTATTTTCTATTTTTTTATTAAAAAGCGTGTATATTTAAAAGTTTTTTTATTAATTTATTTTCAAGTTTTTATTAGGTTGTCAAGGATGAAATTTGTAGCTAGCAATATGGCCAACCTTAATAGCTTATAACTTGACATTGGCTGAATATTTTACCGTTATTTTTTTTTTCTGTTAATTTACACAGCTTGCTTGTTTGAAAGAATTATTATAATCCCTAAAAAGTGTAAAACGGTTTTTTTTTAAATCAATTTTGTTTAAAATGGAAAGGTCCGAAATTCGAACAATTATGAAGTATGAGTTCCTACGTGGAAATCGCAGGCCACGCGAAACATTAATACTGTATTTGGCTCTAGTGTTACTACGCAACAGACAGTATCTAATCGGTTCGCTAAATTTCGAACAGGTAACTTTGACCTCGCAAATGAGCCTCGCGGTCGCCCGAAATCAAAGGTGAATAATGACGATCTAAAGGTCACCGTTGAGTCTGACCCATCCCAAAGTGCATATGAATTATCACTAAAGTTTGGTGTTACCAAACAAACAATATTGACTCATTTAGCGCAAATCGGGAAGGTGAAAAAGTTGGATAAGTGGGTTCCACGCAGGTGTAATCCATTATGAGTTCATGAAACCTGGCTCATCGATTACAGCAGACATATACTGCAACCAACTGGACGAAATGATGCAAAAACTTAAAGAAAAACAGCCCAGATTGCTCAACAGATCGACACCTATCCTTTTGCATGATAACGCTAGACCACACACTGCACAAATGACTGTGGCAAAGATACAGGAATTGGAGTAGGAACTTCTCCATCATCCACCATACTCACCAGACCAAGCCCCCACTGACTACCACTTCTTCCGAAATTTGGACAACTTCTTGATAGGAAAAAAGTTTAATTCCGATAATGCAGTTAAACTGGCCTTCCAGGAATTCATTGACTCCCGTTCACCAGGGTTTTATACTAACGGCCTGAATAACCTCCCACTTAAATGGCAAAAGTGTGTAGACAATATGGGTGCATACTTCGATGATTAGAATAACTCCTTAAGTTGTGTTTTTATCTACAAATTTCATACTTGACGACCTGATAGTTTTTTTTTATATTCTTTTTTTAATATTTGATTGTTGCTTGCCAGATATAAAACTTTGCACTATGGACTACTATTTAAATATGTTATTCGCGAACATATTAGATTCTTCGCGAAGTTTCTATGCCTTTTCTAGATGACATTGATTATGCAAAGTGGTTTATTAGGCCATCGGCATAATGCCTTATACTACGCGGCATTGAGTTCTTTTCGGAATCACAGAACAACACAATCACTTTGTATAGAAAATGTATAGAAAATATAAAATATAAAATTGTAAATATAAATATAACATTGTATTAATAAAACCAATCATCTAAAGTCACAAATTTAAAAATCCGTAATTTTGAAAAATTCAAAATATTTCTTTTGATTATTGCAATGTCATCGACTTTCATTCAATAAACGTTTCAGATTTGAGGGAAATCGCTCAACTATAAGTGGGTTAAAATCCAATTACAAATTTTTATTTTTTTGTCTACATTTTTTTACTAATTTATTTTTTGTAACCCAAAACAAAGAAAAGAAAGAGAAAGAGAGAAATAAAATAAAAAACAAAAGGATTTGACAATTAAATTCACACATTTTAAAAATCCGTATTTTTTAAAAATTCTTAAAAAAAAATTCCTCATGAACTATGAATATTTAAGATTAAATTATATAATATAATATAATATTATATTATATTATTATAAATTATCATAATATAAAATAAAAAATCTAATCTAAAATTCTAATCAAATTGTAAAAGAAAATATTTATATATTTATAAATTGTATATATAAATATATAGATTATCTTTTTCTAATGAAAAAAATCCTTGAATTTTTTTCTTTATCAATTAATTATTAATAAATAAAAAATAACAGATATTATATATTTTATAAATGCAGGAGGCAAATGGGCACAGCTAGAATAATTCAACGTTTTTTTAATTTTATTGAAAAGCGATAAGCAACTCGGCCAATTCTTTGAAAAATAATATTAAAATAATAAACTAAAATAAAATAATTTCATTTTTAGTATTCATTGAACAGTGAATGGGAAAAGACGCCAAAATGGCTGAGTTAACGTGCTAACAGGTAATTAACAATTATTATGAATATTCCCACTAATAATCCCTTTTTAATTATAAATATTAATTAATCATAGTTATTCGTTTAATAAAGTTTATCTATAAATATATTTATTATTAATATTATTATTAATATGTTTATAATATAATTGTATAGTTATTTAAATACTTTATAAACTTCAATTACTTTTTACAAGGTGAATTACAAATGATTTGTATTTGATATTCTTTGAATAATGAAGAAAAAACTAAAATAAAAAAAATAAAACATATTAAGATTGATTTTCCTCTCTATTCTAAAATTCATAATAAATTTCACAATAATACTTAAAGAAATTATTTATAATATTTCGTATTTAAAGAAGCGCAGTCCAGAGTTGCCCGGTGCCATTTTTTTATTATTAAAATTTCTATTTTAAATTAAGAAAAAACTAACAAAGATGTTTTTTGGAGAAACTGAAACCAATGTAGATCGATTTTTCTTTATAAAAATTATCTATGGTGTGAATTTCAAAAAATACCTTAGAGCAGTTTAATATTTCTATATAAACAACAAATATAAATATATATAACAGACCATAATATAGAATATATATAGAATTTTTGCTAGTATATTAAGATAAGATATAATTGAAAAGAAAAATTATAATTGTAACATTTAATTATTTAATATATTTTTTAGTTTAAATAAAGTAAATGATTTCCAAATTAAATTATAGTGAAAGCCATTTTCAAAATGTCCCTTATTAGATTGTTGTATTATGACAATTAGATTAGAATCCGTTTGGGTAAATGAAAACGAGCAATTAATCAATCATCAGGGCAGGGCTATCCTTGTATGTATTTAATTATAGTTAAATTTATGCGTATATTTACACTGTGAGTTTATTATTTAAATAAATAAAAATACATAAAGTATAATTAATTTAGAAAATAAAGATATTTTTTAAATCATTTAAATTCTTTATTTTTGAATGGTAAGTGTATATTTATGAGTGAATGTCCATGACAAGCTCGTTTTTTAAATAATAATTAAGTTGTGTAAATTTTTAAATCTAATTTTAAATGGAATTTTTTTTTTACCTTTTTTTTTGTGAAAATTTACCTGTGCTTTTTAAATGATTGAATTATTATTTTTGATTAAGTGAAAATAAAATGATTGGTGAATATTAGAAACCAATTGATATGTATGTAGGAAGTGAATAAATCTTGTTAGGATCCGAGTCGGGTTCAATTAAACTGGAATTAGGAGTGACAGTTTTGGTCCCTGAGGAATGTCACTAAGATGATAGCTGTCATGTCACCCACGCAACTAACATCTGTCAGAGGCTGACCTTCCGACTTTGCACGTTTAATCTAATGTTGTCAATAAATCAGAATAACTTGTAGCCATATGTGATCCATTTAATCCGGCAACTTTAGCAAATGGAATCAAACCACATCTATATACATAGTTACTATAAACTAAATATAGCTATATTTTTACTTCTCGGGTACTGCCAATCCAGTATAGAGGATAATATAGAAATATTAAAGACCGATTATGTGAATGTAGCATGTAAACCGTTTATCCGATCGAGTTCCAATTTTACAGGAAGATTAATATGCACAAAGAATATTCGCCAATGAAGGTGAAGGTATTGCCTAAAAATTATTAAAAAAAATTACTAGAATATATCTTCTTTTTACCTAGATTTTAATTTTAATTAAATGACCCTTATATATTGTATATTTTTCATATTAAAAGTTTGAAAGATGGAAGGAAAATACATTTTAATTTTAATTTTAACATAATCTCTCCTTTAAATTCAATATCTATATAATTGAAAGTACAGAACAAAAGTTCTTAAATGAAATGGCAACACTCCTCCTGTCAGCAGGCAACTATCAGCTGACTCCTGTCGAAATTTGAACCAGCTGGGTTTTTAAGTTTTTGTTTGACATCCAAACTGATGATTTTAAAAGAAAATGCAAAAAAGTGAATTTCGTGTGTTCATTAGTCATTATGGCATTGTTTAACCGCAATATAGACGAGTTTTTGCGCCGTTTCGTAACGGTGGATCCACCACAATACAACAGAGACCAATCAGCAGTCAAAATGGGTTTATTGGGGTAAATCGGCACCAAAGAAGGCCAAGACAAATCTTATTTTTGGAAGGGATAAAAAATTTGAGAAACGTTGGACGAAGGGTATAGAGCTCAAAGGAGATTACGTTGAAAAATAAAATAATTTTTTATCCAAAAACGTGTGTTTCATTTAAAAAGTCAGGGACTTATTGACCTGCCCTCGTATATATTTGCATGTTTTGAATTAATTTAAATGTAGAAAAATAATTAATATTACATGCTTATATGTAGGTAAATGTCGGAGATAAAGGATAAACCTCAAAGTGCTTTAATTATAGAGCTAATCACCAGCTCCAAACTAGACTCATGAGCTGTTTTGGCCACAGCCCAGGGGCACCGTAACTTAAGGGGCACCACGATGAGGATCTTTAAATATGCTTAAACTAAAAATGAAATAAAGGTTAACTGGAACTTCATTTAACAAAATAATTTTATTTCTAACTACACTGAAATAATATAAAATTAAATTTAAGAATTTTAATGCCTAGGCCGCTAATTGGTTTAGAGTCCAGAATTGATAAGAACAGTCCTTCTAATCACACAAAAGTTGAAACGTTTTCATGATAAGGCAGAGAAATGCTGTTCATGGATTATTTTGATATTTTTTTTTTAATATTAAATTTGTTTATGGAAATATTTTATTTTCGTATTAATCTAATTTTCTTTATTAATTTAATAAAAATATATGCTAGGAAAACATTTTAGATAATTTCCCTAATGTTTCTCACAAGTATGGTAAAGATGAAAGATTGATTAAAAAGATTATTTATACTTATATGATCCTTTCGAGATGAAAATCCCCAACTTAGGTTATTTAAAATCTATATTCTCATTGTTTACTTTCAACACAAGATTTTATCTTTATTTTCTATACCTAATCAATAATTTATATTTTTTTTTTACACAACTTTACATTTACCATCAGACATGTTCAATTTAAATAATTTAAAAATAAAATCAATATAAAATATTTTAAGTTAAAAAAAGAATGTTTTAAAAAAAAGGTTTTTTTTTGTTGTTGAATGTTCTATAAAATTGTTAATCCAGCCTGAAGAGATATTCTGACAAGTTTCAATCTATATTTGATTATATCACGGATGTAAAATTTTAGTTGAAAGCTTAAGTAAGATTATGAGTAAATGAAGGATTGTGCTTGGTATGAGATTTTCGTGCTAAATGGTTCATTACTCTTAATTAGGATTTTCTTTATCTGGCTAAAAGATTGAATCAAACTTTCTATGCATTATTCATTTACATGTATATCTATAAAGAGCACGGAAATAAATAAAAAAAAAAAAAAAAAAATACATGCAACAGAAAAAGCCTACTTATATTTAAAACAATATAAATCAAATCATCATAATTTTTATTTACGATTAAATATATACAAATATATATATATATACAATTATTAAAGCTTTGGTGGTTGTTTTTATTTATAACCGAATTTTGTAAATTAAACCACATATTGATATTTGTTATAGTAAATTTATTCAAAAAATACAAAAATATACACAACGTTTCGATTGCTACTTATGCAATCGTTATCAAGCGACTGCACTGTTCGAGCGTCCAGTGACAAGTGACGAATGATCCTTAATATAAGACCTAGGTCACCAACCAGATGGCGCTCGGAACGTGCTTACAAATTCAAAATTACAGGAGAAAAAATAATTATTGTTAAACAATTAATTTAAAGATTATAAACAAAACGTGAACAACAATTATTTTATGAATAAATTGAGTTCTTTAATTTTACATTATTTATTATATTAATATTAACTTAAGCATTAATATAATAAATAAATTAATGCTATATTATACAATAATTATACAATAATGTAAAATTAAAAAATTAAAGAATTAAAGAATGCTTAAGTTAATATTAATATAATAAATAATGTAAAATAAATAACTCAATTTAATATTAATATAATAAATAATGTAAAATTAAAGAACTCAATTTATTAATAAAACAATTGTTGTTCACGTTTTGTTTATAATCTTTGATATAAGATATAAGTATATTAGAGTGAAAAATAATAAAAGATTAATTTCTTAGCTCTTAAACTATCAATTTTATTGCATGATAAAAAAATTTGTCAGTTTATGTGTTTAATAAAATTTTTATTTTTACAAAAATTTGACTTGATTGTTCATATAAATAAATTAAACTAAATGCGCCCAACGTTTTTCGTTGAATATGAAGCAATTCATCCATTCAAGCTTATAGAAATATTATTTTATTCTTTTTCTCTTCCATTGGAAAAACGTTATTTTATAAAATTTTTTTATATTTATATTTTTAATTTTTTAATATCCAAGACCAGAACAATATCAAAACAAAAATTAAAGAAAACTCCGCTCAAGGAAGATTACTAAAAAATGATCATTAGGTATACGAAAATATTGTTTTCATAGAACTATTTAATTAATTGCACGATAAATTCATTTTAAACTGAAATTGCAAACACAGTTTGCAACGGGTTCAACTAGTTATTATATATATTATTATATTATTATACTATTATATTATACTATTAGACTATTAATACTAGACAAGCATTTCGAATGGCTACAGGCTCGACCAAAAGAACACTTGCATAACACGCCAAGGAGACTATGTCGAAAAATGATTTGTTAGTTTTACTTAGTCTTCACAAAATAAATCATTTATAGTATTTTAAAGTTTTCATTTAATACACCCTTGTAATATATAGATATATTTTTAAAATGAATTAATATAGAATAAAAGGTTGTGGGATAATACATTTATATCATTCATTCTAAAAATAGTTTAGCATGTGAAATTAATTTTCATTCATTCAGGAATATAATTCATTAATCTTCCGGTTGAGAACGTTAAACTATTTATAAGACAAAATGTCTTTATTAATTCAAATACGAAAGACTGATGAATTTATGTTGGCAATTAACTTTATTATAATAATTTAGATAAAATCTAGCCAAAACAATTTCCTGAAATGTCAAAATTCTTAACAGATAAACTATGAAAATCTTGTTATATTTAAATGCCTGATTCAACCTTTATATTTAACACTAAAAGGATATAATTCATCCATCAGTGTTCTAAATATTTCTCAGTAAATGTTAGATGAATAATAATAATAAATAACTAAATAATAAATTTAAATTTAATTAAATAATAGAAATCTTGTCATTTATTTTGAACATTCCAACACCTTAAAATTAATTAGCACAGTGGAAGAAAACATAAAATGTATTTGAATAGAATATGAAATAGTGCATTTTTTGTGATCTCTCTCAGTACTTAAATAAAGTTTCCCTTAGATTAGCGTTTCCCAAACTCTTTTGGACCACGTCCCCATTTCATAGTCAAAACTTGCCCACAGATCCCCGTTCATAGTAAAAGAAACCATTCCCACGGACCCTGAGTTGAAAACCACGCTCGAGTCACCGGAGTTCTGGCATGTTTCCATCCATAGAAAAGAAAGAGAAGCCATGGTCGCTCGGTTGATTCAGCTTGGTTTTCTGACGCTGCCTTATTACTCGTATTTTATACACATTATTAAATTATCTACATTTATATTTTGCTTAGGAAGTAAAACTTGCTAATAATTATTTATTGTTATTTATTTTATTTCTACTATCTTCACACCTAGGCAGGGGCTCTGCCCCCTGTACCCCCGATATAATTCATAGTAATTTATTGAAAGTTTGTTTGCGAAAGGTTTTAATTCAAACAGTATATTTTTTCTCTCATTTGGATCTTCGTTTTCATTCAAATTTGCAAAAAGCACAATTTTTCAAAATATAAATTTAAATATAAAAAATATTACTTACTTTGTTTTAGAAAATATTAATCACTTAAGAGTAATATTCAATTTAGTTTAATTTAATTTTACTTTTAATATTATAGAATATTAGAACTTAAAATAAAAATTTAAATATTATAAACATCCTTTGTATGGCAATTTCTTAACTGAGCCACCATGGAGCGTTGTTTATTTGGGATGGTTTTTTGCCCACAACTTTGGAAAGGATCAATTTTTTTGAAATTTTCAACCTTATATCTTATCCTTCCTTAAACTGTTATATCGAGATTAAGATCCATGAAGCCGTTTAGAAGGAGTTTAGGATTGGGTGATCGTTTAATTATATAGATAGATATTAATAAAAATGTGTCACAATTTATTTTTTTAATAAACCTTGCACCTTGTTCAGGGACTCCCAAAACGATTTTAATTTTCCATAGACTCCCTGAATGATCCCAGGGACACCTTGGGATCCGTATGGACCACTTTGGGAACCACTGACTTAAGATGGTAGAATATTTTTAAAATTAAAAGTATATAGGTACAGTAAAATCTTGATATAACGGGGTAATGGAAGGGGGAGGGGGAGGCTGAAAGATATATAAAAATTGATTTAAAATACATGGAAGGGGGAGGGGGAGGCTGAAAGATATATAAAAATTGATTTAAAATACATTAAAAAACTTTTTTATTCTATTTAGATATAAATAAAATAAAAAAATATTTAGAACCCTCATCTTCTTCTAGTCATTGTAAAACATCTTCCTCTGCTAGTATTGTTCTACAAATAACAGTAACTTCTAAATCTGTGTTGACCATCAACAACTTCTTCCAACCATTTTCTAATGTTGGTTCTTTTTCCATGCTGCAGCAAAATTAAAAAATTGTTGATTTAAAATTATAAAACTTTAATTTTTACAAGGTACGCTGTCCTCTTGTATCTTCTGCATTATCTTCAATACAACTTGCAATACTACCATTTTTTCATGGATTGAATAAGCGATCTTGTATTTTTTAGAAGTTTTTGAAAATATCTAAGTTGAACCATGTCTTGTTATAGTTTTCCAATCGACAGAATTTTTTGTCCTAAGAATGTTTATTAGATGTCCGTTGTTCGGCATTTCCACTGTATAAAATTAATGATTATTTATTAAAAATATTAATTTCTAAATTTAATATCTAAAACCCCAATATCAATTAAGATAATAGCTAGGAGTAAGAACAACTTTATGACGTCAAGGGAAAGAACATTTTGATTTTGCTGTTGATTTATTACTCTAACTATGCCTGGAGATGTATAGAGGTCATGCAATTCCTCGTAATGCAGTTTTCGCTAGTCCACGGAGACCACATCTTTCTTTGGTCCATAAATGCTACAAAGAATTCTATTTTCAAATACTCTAAATCTACTCTCGTCTCCTAAGGTCATAGTCCATGCCTCATACCCCTACAATACAACCAGCAAAATAATTCTTTTATATATTTAAATTTTGATTCCCTTTGATAATAATTTTGACGAAATAAGCCCCTTTACTGCATGATACATACAATATTTATATAATATTTTTTTTCCAAAAAAAATTTTTAGGTGTGTAATTTATTAATTTGACAAATAATAAAATATTTATTTAAAATGTTAAAAAAAAGTCACAAGTTAATTTTATTTAATCAAATTGTTGATTAAAAAGAAATTAATAAAATCAACAAAAACGAAATTGTAGCATTTTATATAAAAAATAATGATCAGAGTTTTTTGGTTTAATATTTGTTTCTCATTCACTTACAAAGGTATTCTAGATTCCTTTGACCTATAGATAAATAAAAAAAAGGGGAATGAAAATCAAATTTGACATTTTCTGAAAATCGATTACAAAGCAAAAAAGAGCAACAGTCAGGCATCAACACTATTTTATTGTTTGTTCTCAGCTCAAATATTTGATTTCTAAATAAATCACTCTAAATTAAAAAAAAATAATAAAAATAGTAGCATGTAAAATTACTTTGAAAGGATTTTACACCTCAGAATCACGTATTATACTAGGAAATGTGTTTAAAAAAGGAAAATTAAAATAAATTAAACGTGCTCGATTTAATACATTTTATATATACGATTAGATATAAATTGTTAAATGAAAAAAGTTTATGAATTGTTATAACTCTTACTTCGATTCAATACTATTACGTGAATGTCTTTTTTTATAAAAAATCATATTAATTTATATACTTTGTTTTTTTTTATGGAAAAGTTAATTTTTCTCTTTGTCATAACAATCTTTATATACGTATTTTAATTCAGTCTCAAATAAAATAAATGAAAATATTAATTTACAAAGCTGAATAAGAGAAAAACAAGTCCATTAATTTTTTTATTTTTATATATTAATTAAAATATAAATATTTATTTATATCACGGAAATCACTTTTTTTATTTAAAAAAAATAAATAAAATTATTTATTAATTTTTAATTGAATAATTTCTCTCTAGATGAAAAATAACCTTTTATTGTTTAATATTAATAAATTTGTCATTATTAATTATGTAAAACTATATCTTAAACCCTTTAAAAAAAATATAGAAGTTTTTCTTCAGACATATTATTTTTCTGATCATTGATTCAAAGTTATTAATACTATATTATATTAATATAGATTAAAGAATATATTTTTTGGTGCAAGTGGAAGAGGTGAACACACTCCCCCCTTTTACAAGTACGCTCCTGTATATATATATATATATATATATATATATATATATATAAAGAATATTCTTTAAGATTTGGAAATATTGTTTTAATAATATTGCAATACTATCTCGGGATAATAATAAATTGATTGATTATTATGAATATCCACCTACTTTTCTTATCATATGATTACGTTTATGTGTAAAGCAAATAGACCTGAAATAAAGTTCAGAAATTTTAATAAAAATTTTTTTCTTAAAAAAACTAAAATTATAAGAAAATATATTTCCTTTAATTGAGTTTCACTTCATTCTAAAATATTATTTTTAATTAAATACTTTCAATTTTCTATATATATAGTACTATTCCACAAAATTAATTATTATTCCATTTAATTATTTCTCTTATTGAGAGTGTTTCGGGTGGTGTTTATTTGTTTCTTAATGGCTTAACCGAGCAAGCAGCGTAAATACCAATTGCCTTAAACTCAATTCTGTTACATGAACACATTCATGGAAATTTACTAGAAGATGGTATTATGTTGTATTTGAGTCTTCCTATACCTGTAAAAGCAATTTTTAGTAAAAATATCTTTTACTTATTTTTCATAAACTTAGTAGTCTGTTGTAATTTTCAAATATGTAACCTTCTTGGTCCTTTATTCCTTTACCTTCAGGAACGTTACTTGTAACACTTTTTAGAATCCTGTCTTCATTCATCCATTCTGCATATGTGTAATATAATTTTTCATTTTTTATTTCCATAATATACATATATAGAAATTCCAGGAAAGAAATTGGGAAGCTATTTAAAATAAAAAGTAGCGCCTACAATCATGAAAATCAAGATAAAGATAATGATCATAGAATATCTTTATGCCGCTTAAGATATACAAAAGGCAGAAGTTTATTCTGATATGTATAAATTGATTGCATGGAGTTCACAAAGAAAAAAACTGTGAAATTTTAAAAATATTTTTCTAAAATTGTAGATAAATTTAGTTACGGTAATTAAAGAAAAAGGGTATAAATTTATCTTGTGTACATTTGAAGCATTAGTTTTTGTCTCTGTTAGTGGTTATACAGGTTCATGGAATATTCTACAAATTGGAGTCGACATGACTCTCCTCCCATTGATCGTCTATACGAGTAGCAAATCGGGTGGGTGGACCGTTGAAAATGAATCGGGCTAATGTTCAAACTTGTACGCACCGACGTTGACCTAACATTTGTCTCTAACATGCGAAATCACCAAACAACTCGGAAGTAAAACAGGAGAGCTAATTTCAACATCAATCGTTTCTTTGATCTGTGTATAATTCATTATTTTTTTTTATATTGAAACTGACATTTAATTTAATTAAGTTTTGTATTCAAATTATATTATAAATTATAAAGAACACTTTATGTAAATTGGATGGTCACACAGAAATTAAATTAAATAAGTCGTTTTGTTCAACCAGCCAATTGTTTCTATTAAAAGAATATATTTTTTTACACTAACATAAATTAAATTAATTCTTGAGAAATTAAAAGTTAATAAATAATAATGATATTCATTACTAATATTGGGAATTGTTTACAAAAAGGGAAGCTTCAGGGATTTGGATTAAACTTTGCCAGTGGATTCCGATTTTAATTCTAAAGCAACTTTCCTTATACAATTTCTCAGTCTCTTCTAGTTTGACAGATTAGCTGGTTATGAACGTCGAAATGTGCAGCCATTAAATAATGATTTATTGACTAATTCACTGATTATTCACTAATTTTAAGATTTTTTTGGTTCGGTTTGAACCTAGGAAAATTATTTATTTAATTGATTTTTTAATTTTCATATATCCAAACAGAACTGAACTACGCGAAAATTAGTGGAGCCCCCTGCTGGCCAAAATAATAAAACATGGTAGTGATTTATATGCAAATTTGAATAATTTTTATCTCGTAAACTAGAAGAGACCGAGAAATATTGCATAAGGAAAGTTTCTTTGGTATTAAAATAGAAATCCACTGGCCAAGTTTCATCCAAATCCCTGAAGCTTCTCGTTTGGTAAACAATTACCCTAATATTACTTCTATTTTTACCGACCGACGATAGTAAGGGAGGTATTGTTTTCACACCAAATTTCACATGTGGAGATTTTTACATATCTCCACGAATCATGCATTTTCTTAACAGAAAAATGTATTTTTAGCATGATGTCTGTCCGTCCGTCCGTATAGATGTGTACAGCCTGAACGGCTCAACCGATTTTGATGAAATTTGGTATATTTACTTAATGCATCAGTGGGATAAATTGATCAACTTTTGGTACAAATCCGGAAACCGGAAGTGGTAGTATTAGGGAGGGAAGGGTTATTTTCACACCAAATTTCACATGAGGAGATTTTTTTACATATCACCACGAATGTATTGGTTTTATCCTCGGGAAAAATCATCTTCATTATGTTTTTCTTAATTTAAAATTATATGACGTCACCCAGCCCTTCATGACGTCACAGCCTCGGGTAACGCCGGCTACTTCAGCTATATATTATAAATAAAATAAAATTAAAAATATTTATGTTCTATCCATATCTGTTTTTTATTACATTAATAGATATATTAAAATTATTTGAAATTGTTTCTGTAGCTGGAAATTAATTTACTTCAAACCGTCGGTCGGTTCGGACCTGGCCACAGGTCAACTTATTTATATTTATTTAGAATATTTAAATAAAACAAAAATTTATAAAAAATATAAAATGATATAAAATGTGAAATGTCCGTGCAGACATTAGCTTTTATTATATGTATAATATATTGATCTTGTTTTTGATTTAAACTATATTTGTTTAATTTTTCACAAATTACATATATTCTTATATCAATTGAGTAAACTTTATAATTTTTTATTTTTTAATGTTATAAGTGATGCAAATACATTTTTTATACTATATATTTGAATATATATTTAATGAAAATAAAATTAAAGAGAGTTAAACATTGTTTAATAAGCAATTGATAAATTGAGCTTGTTTTAATAAAAAACTTGAGACAAAATTAAAAAATAATCTAATGAAGGCCCATAATAAATTGAATTTAATTCAATTGAATTTGAATTTAGCATTATTAGGTTATTTAATAAAATACATAATTTACAAATTCTAATTGAAGTTAAAATGTAAAATCCATTAATATTTTATGAAAATGCTCTTAAAATCTTTCTTTTATTTATTGAATAATGATCTTTGTTCTCAACATTGTAATTGTAATAGTTTTAAAAATAAGACTCATCATTTATTATATATATATATAAGATACAAAAGAAAAAAATAATCAAAATATTGTATAGGACAAAAGTAATTTTATGAAATGACTTCGGAAATATCCATCTTTCTCTCTTTATAAAGATGGAATGTTGTTGAATGAACGGATCCCACACCCTTGTGAATCTCGCTCCACTAAAATTCTCACTTGAAGTGAATGGAAATCGAAATGCGAAGGTGCCAAAGCGAGTGTGTCAGTGTGTGCTTCGCTACCAACTGTCCCTATACACGTCTGTGTGAGAGGCAAAGGGAAGTTCAAGAAGTGTTTGACGAGGTGCGTCAACCCTCAAGCGGGGGATGAAGTGGGTGTATATGTAGGGGGTTGGGGCTTATTTGTCGCTGCCTTCCTTCCCCAATGGTATCCTCGGAGGAACGTTCGTTTCTCCCGGGAACCTCATTCTGCTGACACCCAAAACAGACACCAACACGCTTAGAGAACCCACCTTCGCAAACACTTTCACACCAATCTCAATCCACATTCGTACAATTGCATTGAAAGGGTGTTAGGCGTCTCTCGTCGAGAGTACTTTCTTGGCGACAAGCCAGAAAAACGGAAAATTCCCCATTACATTCAGACATTCCCAGACAAAGGGGATTCGAACACAATTCTCAATCAAATTGCTCTTTCTTCGTATTGAATCACTCAGAAGATCATTGATTGAGCCTTGACAAATCATTTCAAAATAAATTTTCCATTATTTACATCATTATATTATCTAAATCACATTAAAGCAATACTACTAACATTTAATAATATAAATAATTTAAATTTAACATCATACAGTGTTCACAATTCATATTACCAGTTTCTTATCAAACCTATTCAAAGACTTAAAATCATTATAAATTAAAATGTAAATAATAAAAATTCAAGATCAAATTCTTAAAAATATAGATATTAAAAATTTACAAAAAAAAATATCAAACAAATAATATGCAGATTTAATCACAAATATGCAAGACTCGTAGGTCTTTCTTTTGAAGAATTTTTTTTTAATGAAAGATAATATTACTGTTATAAGTGTTTTTTTATAAAATATTGAAAATATAAAAACATTTAGTTATTATTATTTGCGGATAGACCCTGTGGATCACTCAGAGTTTTAAAGAGAAAATATTAATTATTGAAATTCCTTCGAGTTTCCGTGTGGTAGACTGTCGTGCTAACCACTAAACCACTGAAGTGTCTAAAAACATTTAATATTTACTTTTATTAAATAAATTAAAATTAACATTTTTCAAATTCCTTATTCGAAATTTTTTCATTTTTGTTTCAGGTTAAGATAAATTTATTTTTTTACTCGATAAATAATTGTGTACTAGTATTATATCTTTTCTGTTATTTATTCTTTTATTTATAATCTTTTTATCCAATGTAAATTAAATTTTTTTTAAATATTTTTAATTTTTTTTAAATTTTTAACGAAAATCTTGGTATTTCTCTAAAATATATTTATCCTATTACTTATGACTTATCTTAAGATGATGAGCATCTCCTAACATATCTTACTTAGTTATGTATTAGATTCATAGTGCTGTTATCTTTTTCTTCTCTTTGATTGTCAAGTTTCCAAGTCATCTTTAGTCTGTTCTATTAATCCTGTAATCCGTGACTCTTCTGCGGTTGTACGAGGAAGCGAAGGTGATTGTGATTGCTCCGTTGCTTCCGCTTTCATCTTCTTCCAATTTGAATAACAAATGAAAGGTATACATACGACGATAGCAAGGAGATTGGGGTATGCCCAGGAGGTCTTTGCCCTGGTGATAGAGCGTGTTTCTTAGAGATAACCACCCATCTTAAGTGGCAACCACATCACACCCAAAAACAATGATGGATTATATTTATTATTAGTTAGTCTAATAGAGGAAATGAAAATTTTTTCTATCCAAGAGTTAACTAATGAATGAAAGAGAATAACCCTTTGTATTAATATTATTTATGTTCTATCTGTGGTATTTGTAAGTTTATTTTAAGAGATACCTATTACAAAATTGTTTTATTATTCAAGTATCTTGTTATTTTATCTTTTATGTTGTCGCAATTGAAACTGAAAAAAACCCTTTGAGATAAGAAACTAGAGTTATATTTTACCTAAATTGTTATTTAAAAAAATTTATTTCTTAAAAGGTTTAAAACCGCGGTGGCTGGCACAACCTTTACCTAATCAAACTTAATTTACTAAATCTAATTTTCATTAATAATTCATTCACTGCAATTAAGAAGAATCCTATTTTTATGTTTATCTTGAACCTCAACCAATTACACGTGAAATAATTAAAAACCTAAAAATTTACTAAAACTAAATTTTTATGTTTAAAAATTTATAATGCTTAAAACCTTATTATTTTGATTTGAGTTTCTATTTCCATAATAAAATCTCAAGTCTTTTTTTTTAAATTATAAGCAATAAAATTTTAAATTTTGATGTTCGAATTTGTCAATTTAAATTGATTCTTATGTTATTTAGGCCTTACATTAGTTTTTATAAAAAGAAGTTTATTTTTATTTTTTTAAGAAAAATATATCTTAAAACTTTTTTTTCTTAAATAACTACATAACTAGGTCATTTGCCGAAATGTTAAGAATATATATATACTTAAATATTCATTTGATTTATATATACATTCAGGGTGTCCCAAAATGAAAGAGCAGATTTATTTGTAATACCAAATTGATTTATTTGTAATACCAAATTGATATCTGCTCTTTCATTTTGGGACACCCTGTATGTATATATAATTATTCTAAATTTCGTATTACAAATAAATCTGCTCTTTTATTTTAGGACATCCATTGAAATCTGATCTTTCATTTTGGGGCAATTTGTAGATATAATGAATTTTTATATTTTTCAATTTACTGAAATCTGAAATTGAAGCAAGAGGAACTTGATAGCACAACTTGATAAATCAATTTTATCAATTTAGACTTAAGTCTTATATTATTAAATTTATTTATTTTTCCTCAAGAAAAGGGGATCCCAGTAATATATGATCAATATCCCCTGCTGATTCTAAAGAATAATCACAATAAGAACTGATTCGGAAGAAATATTTTGGAGAGGCAATATATTCAATTCTAACGATCATTATTTTAACATAAAAATTTTACGAAATAATTTGTTTGTTTTTTTCAAACGGAAACTTTTAAGAGTTTAGTGAACTTAAAGTTTTTCTAAAAATCGTTCCATCCAAATGCTTTGTCATTATTTAAATATATTATTTTTTATTATTTCTTTCGTTCTATTGAATGTCGTTAGTTACATAACTATCAACTTTTTGCCAGAATATAGTTAAACTTTAAATTTATCAATAATAATAAGAATCTTTTTTGAGAATTCATTTATACCTCACACAAACTTAATTAAAAATAAGAAAATTAGTAAGATTTGAACTGAGTTGAATTAGATATTATTTAGTTTTAAAAACGACTTAGCACTCAGACTAATAAATAGGTTGATGACAGTTTTGAAAATTTAGAAAAGGAAAATGTTTAAAATCAGGACATTATAGGGCTGTCAACAAGCAAATTGGAACAAAATTTGGAACCATCAGTTAATACAATTAATTAACTTTTAAAATAAGAATTAACATAATCTTTAAATTAAATTTTGATGTTAGATGAGACTTTTTTATTTTTAAGTTGAATTAAATAATCCTTTACAAAAAAATAAAAATTTCAATTTAAAAAAATCTTTAGCTAGAAGACTTTAATAAATTGATCTAAGAAAAATACTTTTGAGGATACATAGGGATTCTCGGTCGTCATTGATGTCGATGTCATTTCATTAAATTGATGAAGAAGAGATAAATAAAATAATATCATCTGCATATTATGGTATTTTAACTAAAGAAGTAGAAGTTTAATTAAGATTTAATTAAATACATTTGAATAGATAGAAAAAAGTAGAGATGTAAAGATAAAAGGAAAATAATTTCGAGAATGCTTATCTGAAAAATAAAATAAAAACAAAACTCGTTTACATTGGAACTTCCATTCGAATCGATTTTATATCTTTTTATATACCATATATTTAAAAAAAATGAAAAAATAGAATAAGATGTTTTGTAAAGTTATCTTTATTCCAAATATCCAAACTTCATAAAAATATTTTAAAATTTTTTATAAATCTAATTTATCAATATTTTTTGTTTTTATATAACTAGTACACACACATTCGTATATATCTATATATAATAATTATATTAAATACAAATTTAATTATATAAATTACTTATATTAATAACGATATTTTGTTTTATGGTTGAATGTGTTCTGGTTTGGATTTGTTGATTTTTAGTAAAAATTCCCTAAAGGTTTTTTTATTTGTTCTTAGAACAAAATCACTTTGTTGCCTTTTGTTTTGTCTTTTAATCATGTCATGGACAGGCATTGGTGTAAATTTCCCCTGGAAATAATGCCCTCCTTCCACTGACAACTCGAAATCTCCTTTGTAACAACTCAAGAGCATCCCCTCCCTTACCAACAAGCCGAGATTTATGTCGTTGTGATTTTCTTCTGGTCCAGATTGGTGATATCTTGATCTGATGAGGGTCCACCCACCCACTAAGGGCTCTTATCCTCTTGATGTTTCAGATATTTCCCAAGTGACTTTCAGGTTTGTTACAAGAACTCTATCTCTCTTTTGGATGGTATTGACGCCAAGTGAGATGAATGTTGTTCAAATGAAAATTAAATAATTTTCTTTCTTGGAAATTAGAAGATTGGGTTTAAGCAAATTATACGATGAATAAGAAATAATGAGCAAATCCAATTGAGATAATTGAAATAATTAATTAGAAAGTAAGTTAAATAGATAGATATAGAATGAGATCACTGTAAGTGTAAAAGGGATATTTAAGTGACAAAAGATTTTCATTTATCTTCTTTATAAGGATTTTACTAAATATGAAATTCATTTATAATAATTTTAATTATTGATTGTTTTTATTATATAAACAAAATAAATAAATATATTTAACGATCCATTGTATGGATTTTTAAAAGGGATGTTAGATTAAAAATTCGTATTAGATCTTCTTCTTCTTCTTCTTGTTTCTAGACTAAGAGCCTGTTGTTTTCCCAAGGAATAATATTACCATCCCTCAACTCTGAGACCATCTTTTCTTTGGTCTACCTCTACCTCTTTTGCCGTCAGGATGGTTTTCTGATACAATTTTTGGTAGCCGGTCTTCGTATTAGATATTATAAATAATTTTAAAATTGAAAAATCTAACCATGGTTTATTTTTAAATATATGTGTGCTAGAACGAATATATTATACCATATATACTAGGTTGTTCAGTAAGTTCGCGGAGCGATAAGATATGGTAATGGAGACCGTCGATTGACTGAAAGGGATTTAACAGGCTTTAGGAATTTCATTGGACACAGTGAGCTATATTTTCAAAAAACTAGGTGCAAAATGGGTGCCGCATGGAGTAAAAACACTTGGATGCGACTTTGCCAGTAACATTTGAACGTTTTAAGAAGCGACGTTATCCGTCGATTTATCACAATGGATGAGACTTGGGTCTACCATCATGATCCTAAATCAAAACAGGAGACTAAGGAGTGCTGTGAACCCGGCTCTTCGGCGCCGAAGCGAGTTAGTGTTCAAAAATCAGCCAAGAAGGTGTTAGCATCAGTTTTTTGGGATGCAAAAGGAATTTTGTTTATAGATTGTCTCCAAACTGGCAAAACAATCACTTCGGATTATTATTGTAATCTTTCGAATCAATTTTACAAATTTTTACAAAGAAAATGGTTTTCTTCATTTCCGTTCCGCGAATTTATTGAACAACCTAGATTATTGTATATCCTACCTTCTTTAGAGTTTGTAATAACTCCTCTCCAGAAAGTCATAAACCTCATCAAGATTTTGGTTTCTGGATATGGGTTCATTTAAAAACTTAATACTCATTATCTGCATTATCCACCCTAGAACTTTGTTGCAACATTTCTGAGACACTCTTGAGTATTTACCGCTATAATGTGGAGCTACTAAACTCAAAGTTGAAGGATATAGAATGTCACTAAAGTTAAAACATTAAAATAATTAATAATATAAAATTATTTTTGTTTTAATTTCAACTCTTGGTCAACTTCAAATAATTTAAAAACATTATATTCAGATGGTTTATTTTTTCACTCTAGACATATTTTAAAAACGTTTTATTAATTTTTTTTCTTTCTTGAAATGTTTGAATAGAACTTGTCTGGTTTCAAGTAAATTATTATGATTGATCTTCAATTAATCTTTCTATATGTAAGTGTATATAAAAGTACACTTCAAAGTTTTAGAAAAGTATTAAATAAATAAAAAAACAAAAACATTTTTGTAAAAATAATATTTCAAAGAATTTTTTTCATCCATCATTTTTTTTTTCGAAGATGTTGCAATATTTATTTTTTCTTTTCTCTCAAAGATGTTAATATACTGGATCATCTTAAATTATTCTATTTTATTTTTTACTAATAATAATTGATTTTTACTATAAAACCCCTTCATATAGAGAATAGTCTTCTTATAAGAGGACTTTAAGAGATATAAGATATAATTTACATCAATAAAAATTTAATAATTTAGAAAACAACATAAACGTAATTTACTGATTTAATAAAATTCTACAATTCAAAAAATAAACTACAAAACATTATTATTTGTTAAACTTATAAAGACGCCTAGTGGGGTGGTGGGCACATCCTCGTGGTCCCAGGTTTATTTCTTGGCCTGACAAGGGAATTTCTCTAGCTGGCCTCAACCCAGCCTCCGGGATCAAAATTGGGAACCTACTTGATAAAAAGTAGCGCCGCCGATCAAGAAAATCCAGATAAAGGTTGATAGTATCCGTTTTATTGATCATAGGACACCTAATCAATATAATTAACTTGATAGGTCCTGTATAGGATGTACAAAAGTCAGAGTTAATTAAACTTAAATTTTATTTCTTGGCTGAGGTACATGTGATTTAAATCGTCAATCACATATTTTGTTGTTTGTATTTTTTAAATTAATAGATTTGATTTCGTTTTATATATTATTTATTTATAAAACTATTTACACCAGATTCAGTATATTAATAATTAATTTATAAATTAATTGTTATAGTAGTTTTTTCCTTTTTTGTCAGTTTTTCTATTTTTCTGTTCTTTTTCGATTTTCACAATTTCTAGTATCATTAACCAACCACCTTATATAATTATTTATATTTCTACTGCATTTTTTATGTTCAATCAGCGTGCAGTGCATTTTGCGCCAATGTAATGACTTGACTCCTCCATAAGAATTTAAACTTAGGGTTACCTTTCAAGTTCCTTAGTGACAAGACAGCGTTATTCATCACTATGTCACTTTCCTAAGTATAACAACAAAATCAGTACATATTTGCCATTCAAATGGTCTTTCTTATTCAGGGCTCAAGGAATATATTTTTATTTCTACATATGATTTAATAAATTCTTATCTCTCTAATTAAATAATATTATGAAATAATAAATAGGTTGTATGTAATTCTAAATTTAATTACAATTTCTGATAATTTAATTTTTTATAATTTTTAATAGAAATTTAATTTAATCGAAATTTCATTCAAATAATGGCTCAGATAATTGGTATATTTATTTACCGACATCATATACAAGAGTAGTTCAGTGACTTGGGTTCAAATTCCAACAAGTTCACAAATATTTAGTATAAAGTATTGATTTAGTTAAATAAATGTATTAGGTAGCTTAACATAAGTTGGATCCATAAAGCTTAAAAAAAATTTAAAAACAAATGTGTGACATTTGAAAGAAAACCAAATTAGAAATTTTCACAATGTTTATGATTAATTAATACTTGAAAATATAAATAAAAATCTTAATTAATTAAATAAAAATTTACTTACTTGGTATTCGATTTATAGCACGCAACGGACGAAGTACTCGGATAGTACGGATAGCGGATAAATTCATATTTTGAACGTTGAGGGCGTATTCCAAAGCACTGCAAAACGAAATTATTTAGTTTAACTTTAATATTATTTGATCAATATAAAAAACAAAATGTAAAATTAAAATTAAAAATATTATTTTCTAAAAACTTATCTCTATAATCAACTGTCTAAAAGTTTATTGAATTTAGTAATATGTAGTTATATACACATGGTAATACTCTAGTAACAAAACTTCATTTATTTACCAATATCTTTTTCCTCTCCCATTCTAGCCACGTGCCCTGCCTATCGCAGCTTTTTCCCTTTTATAACCCTAATATTTCTGAAGATGCAGAGAGGTCATGCAATTTCTCGTTATGCAGTCTCCGCCATTCCCCGGTGACATCTTTATTTGGCCAATAAATGCGGGGAAGAATCCTATTCTCAAATACTCTGAATCTACTCTCATCTCCCAGGGTCATAGACCATGCCTCCCTCCCATATAATACAACAGGAAAAATAATTGTTTTGTACATTTTCCTACATCTCCTATTATATTTAAGTTGTCTGGGTAACCTAATATTTTACAATTGATTTCCGCATCTTACACTTTTTTTTACTACCTCAAGACAAATTTGAAGATCAAAATTTGAAAAAGTTTATCCGGATGTATTGAGTCATGCGTATGTTTTACTACATTCTACAAATAATTAGTGAACAGAAATATTGAATTCGCGGTTTTTTTCTAATATCTGTCATAATGAAAATAGCTGATCTAATGTTGATCGATTTGGCCTGAACTCCCAATGATATCTCCTAATATTTCCTCCGCCTATGGGTCGTAAGTATTGTATATGTTACAATAGTGAAATAGAGTATAATATTTCCTGATCATTTCATTTTGATATTTTATTTTCATTGCTAAATTATTATTGAATATTTTTAATTATAGTGAAATTTTAGAATATGCAAAGTTAGAGACTTGAGACAATTTATAAAATAAAATTAACATAATTGCATATGCAAAAATTTTTAAATTCTGAACAAGGTGCAGACAAAAACCTTTTTTTATAAATATAGATGAGAGATTGTGATCACGAAAATTTTCGATGGCGAGATTTTGATGATGTTATACGTTATGAAGGTCTCTGAGTCATTTTCAATAAGGTTGAAAAAAATGTTTCTCTCTGTGTGTGTAGACAAGATTACTCAAAAACGGTTTGAGCTAGAATAATGAAATTTTGTGTACGGGAATTATTCAAAATTCGTAGTTTTATATCAACTTTTGACAAATGCATCTCATTCACAAAAGGACCATTGAAGCTAAAAGCAGTTGAAAACAAATACATTTCATAAAATTGCTAAACTCACAAAAATATAGTATTAATCCAAAAAGTCTTCTTATTTCAACAAAATGTTAACATTGAAAATTTTGTTAAAAACTTTAAATCTTATGATCGGATAGATAGAATCACACACCTCATTCAATACAAAAGGGGGTGGATGATCTTTTTTACCCCACCGTCATTTAAAGAGAGAAAATATGAAACACTAATTAACTTATTAAATAAAGTAAATTTTCAAATTTACTTATTCTTAATAATCATCTCTACCTACTGGCATAGCCTGGTATAGACTTAAGGTACCTTAATAAATTTTGTATAAATTTTGTTTAAATTTTCTTTTTTTATCTCGTATTAAATCATCTTTTGATAGCTCTTTACTTTTCTATTTAAACCCATTTATGAAAATATCAAAACAATATTCCAAAAAAACCTAATATATATGATATATCTATCATCTTGATATTATCTTGATATTATACTATTATTCATATTTTATTTTCCAATAGTTTCTTTTAAAATTTTTATTTGTTTATTTTTTTTCTAAATTCCATTAAAATTGATAACCATTCGTTTCTTATATTAGAAAATTCAAATATATAAATTTATTTTAAAATTTTTATGTAAATATAAGATGCAGAATTAATACGATTAATAATTAATAATAGAGTATACTATTTAAATATTTCAAGTTTAAATTGGGTGGCTTGTATTGCTGGTTGCCTAAATGCCAGGGGCTCCTAGTCGAGTAAAAGCTCACTCAGTCAGTCAGTCGATTTCGTTGTGTGAGTGCGCATGCCAACTCAAACCAGGCGGGCGGCGATGACGCTCTTTCTCTCTGCTATATCAAAAGCGTAAGTGTATTGTCTATTGAAATTAACATAATTCACCAATATAAAGCGATCAATTAACATCACCTCTACCATCATTGTAATAAAGTCTCAAATGATTTACTGATTTTTTTTAATAATTATTTTAATAGAAAAATATCATATTTGTTTTTTATTTCATATTCATTTTATGAATGATATTTTATTTATTAATATTATATATATATATATATATATATATATATATATATATTTAACGTGATATATCTGTTTATTACTCAAAATTTAATTTAAAATTATTTACACATTTTATTAGAATTTGAAAATGTATATATCTTCTTTTCTTCTAATTAATCTCTTTTCTATTTCATTTTTCTCATGTCATTTAATATAATAGGATATATTATATATCGTACCCTATATATATTGGTATATATATTTGTATTTATTATTATTATTCTATTTTTTAATATTTACTATTCAATATGAGTTGATTTTTTTAATATATATTTGGATATTATTATTCATTTAAGTAAATATAATTTTTTTATTTTCAATTTGAAATGACATTTATTCTAGAGACGCCCAAACGACAGGGCTAATTTATTTTCTTTTTTTCTTTTATCTTGTAATTTACTGTTTAATTTATCTAAAAAAATGATAAATTCTGATAAATATTTATTCTTTCAATATCAATTATTTTCTGAGAATTCTACATGATTATCAAAATCAAAAATCAATTGAAATTTAAATAGAAATCATTTTAACATTCTCTTTTAATTATAGATAATAGAAAAGGTCAGTATTTAATACTTTCATTTATTAAACAAGAATTTTATTATGTGTCTTTGAAATATATCTAAATATTATTATTTCATTAAAAGTTATAATAACGAAAAATTAATATGTGATACATTGATTAACAAGAGTTTCAAAGTATTTTTAATTTGCATTAAAAAAAATACAACTGATTATAAAGGCAGATATTTTATTAGAATGAATTAATTATAAATTTGGAAAGAATTTTAGAGCTCGGAAGCTTCTATTAGCTAAACAGCGTAGGCGTTATGTTATATATATATTATATATTACTCGTATTCTATATTCTATTGTATATATCTCGAGACAACTCCCAATATATTTACTTGTTTTTCTTATTTTGATAAAAAAAAAAAATTAATAAATGAACTTAATAATAAAAAAACAAATAAATCAATTAATTTAAATTAATACTATTAATGAATGTATATATTGGTAATTTATCTATAGTTTTATCTATAGTTTTATACCGTTAATTTTTATAAATTGTCTCTAACTTGCATTTTCTCAAATTTCATTATATAAAAATATTCAATAGAATGAAGCAAGCAACGAATTAAATATATAAATAGGATAATATAGCATATTTATCCAATAATTTTGTATATAAAAAAATTTATAAAATAACGTTTTTCCAATGGTATTATATGGGTGTGAGGCATTGTCTATGACCCTGGGAGATGAGAGTTGATTCAGAGTATTTGAGAATAGGATTCTTCCCAGCATAGAAATCGAATAAGAATAAAATATTTTTCTATAAGCCTAACAAAGTTTATGGATGAATTGCTTCATATTCAGCGAAAAACGTTGGACGCATTTAGTTTTATTTATTTATAAGACAAATCAAGTTAAATTTTTGTAATAATAAAAGTTTTATTAAACCTATAAAATGACAAATTTTGTTTAAATAAAATTGATAGGTTAAGAGCAAGAGAAATTAATCTTTTATTATTTTTTATTATCTTATACTTATATCAAAGTATGTATCAAAATTTAAAGGAATTTTTATTACATTTACATATTATCAATCAAATCCAAAATGGTTGTTTATATTTGAAAAAATTGTGTTACTTGTTAATGAAGTGTTTTAGTGTGGTATGTATATATATATATATATATATATATATATATGAATTATAAAGGATTAATAAAGTTAATTCCATAGAAATCAAATGAAAACTAAAAGCGCCCAACGTTTTTAGTTGAATATGAAGCAATTCATACATAAACTTTGTTAGGCTTATAGAAAAATATTTTATTCTTTTTAGTCCATTGGAAAAACGTTATTTTATAATTTTTTTTTATATTTAAATTATTTTATTCTTTTTAGAGCAATTTTAATTTGATTAATTTATTTAATATAACAAGAGAAATAGAAAAGGAGTTAGTTACTAAAAGTAATTAATCGCTAATTAATTATAATT
Source organism: Labia minor (assembly GCA_963082975.1). Classification (NCBI taxonomy): domain Eukaryota; kingdom Metazoa; phylum Arthropoda; class Insecta; order Dermaptera; family Spongiphoridae; genus Labia; species Labia minor. Next base: position 35,687,391 of record OY720345.1, read on the forward strand.
CAATTATATTTCCTCTATACCTTCTATATATCTATAAAAATTTTCAAAAGTCTATCTCCATATTAAGTTTATGAAAAATCGATTTCAGTTTGTCAAAAGAGCGAACAGACAGACAGAGAGACAGACGCCACGTGAAGTTGAGAAAAACGTTATAATAAAAATAAGCTTCATTAGAAAATATCATTCAAATAAAATAAAATATAAAAATTCTATATTGTTTTTTTTTTATATTTTTGTTTTAATTTATATTAAAAAATTTAAAAAAAGTTTTATTAATTAAAATCCTATTTTATTTCTTCTAATCTTTATACTTTTAATTTGCAATGATCTTTTAAAATTTTCATTTAATTCATTTGATTTTTATTATATATATATTTATATATATATTTATTGATATTGATTATTATATCCTTCCTAAAGTAATTTTATTGTTTTCGTATTCATAGCTCATAAATAAAAGTTGTGACAGAACCATCTCACCTATCATTGGAAATAATACGAGGTCCAATAAAATGCTTTTCATTTGTTAAATATTTATTAAAACTGTTTGTTACTCTAATATTGAATACCACTAAACAACATTATCACAAAGGGGACTGTCTATTATTGTAAATTCAATTTGAAGACAATTAAAAACATATAAAAATAAATTTAAATATTTATCAATTTTGTATACTATTATAATCAAAAAATTGTATTTATTATATAAATATTTGTGGGGTAAAGTATACAATTAAGGATGGAGATAAATCACTTTAATTTTTAAATTTGTATTATCATATTTTATATAATCATCAATTTAATTGAATTATGTCTATGTATAGGATCTCGAAATAACAAATTGTTTTAATTAACTATGGACGCCTCGTAGGGTGTTGGTTAACTGTGTTAACCCCCCCCCCCCACATTCTCGTGGTCAAGTCCCGGGCCTGGCAAGGGAATTTCTCTATCTGGGGTCTATGTGACGGAGTCAACTCAGCCTCTGGGATTAAAATTAGGGAGCTACTTGACAAAAAGTAGCGTATTCGATCAAGGAAACAAGGTAAAGGTTGGTAAAATTCGTCTTCCGATCACAGAACACTTAATTAATATAACCGACTTAAAAGGCGCTATCTTTGCGTAGGATGTACAAAAGTCAGAGGTTTTTTTTGTTTTTTTTAATTAACTATTAGTTCCAAGTTAAATTATATGAAGATTAATAAATTATGAGGTATGTATTATGTAGAACAATACCTCCCTTACTATCGTTGGCCGGTAAAAATGAGGGTAGTACGTATTTCACACTTAAATATAATTAATTATGGAATTACTATAAATTATTTTAGTTAGCTTTTGAATCTGTTAAAAGGATACAAAATTAAAAAAAAACGATTTTCCCATGGTATTTGTTTTTATTGTATATCAACCCCATTTCATTCTATTGTTTATTATAATAATTATTAAACAAATATGATTAAGCTTTGTTTTAGACTTATTTACTTAAGATATATATATATATATATATATATATAATATAGATAAAACTACAATATAATCCAACTTTCAAAAAATTTACTTTCTTTGGGAGTGATCCATTTGTTTATTGGAATTTCCTAACTTTGTTTTGGTTGACTATATGGATTAAAATTAATTCAAATGAATAAAACTATCTATCTATCTCTATCTTTGTGACTCTTCAGAACTCGAAAGTTCACACACCCCTCCAAGTATTCCTATTCTGAGCCACAACCTTCCAGTCCCTATCCTCTCCCATCTCTCTCACATGCCTTCCTACATTATCCACCCTCCGTGTCCTTGGTCTTCCAAGTGGACGTTTCCCACTCGGTCTCCCTACCAATATATTTTTTGCCATTCTTTCTTCTTCCATTCTAGCCACGTGTCCTGCCCAACGTAGCCTTCTCGATTTTATAATTCTAACTATATCTGGAGATGCATAGAGGTCATGCAATTTCTCGTTATGCAGTCTCCGCCATTCCTCGGTGACCTCATCTTTCTTTGGCCCATAAATGCTTCGAATACTTCAAATACTCTAAACCTACTCTCGTCACCTAAGGTCATAGACCATGCCTCACATCCATATATTACAACCGGTAAAATAATTGTTTTATATATTTTGACTTTTATCCCCTTTGATAATAATTTTGATGCGATAAGCCCCTTTATTGTATGATAAGAGGTGTTTCCCGATTGTAACCTCGCTTTAAACTCATCTCGAATATTATTACCTTTCGTTATCACAGAATCTAAGTATTTAAATTTTTCTACATTTTCAAATTTTATATCTTGTATATTAAGATTTTGTGAGTTAATACTATTCCTCTTTGTTACTAAATACTGTGTCTTAGCATTATTAATTTCTAGTTCCACCTCTTTTCCTGCTTCAATTCATTTTTCTATAATATCTATAATTGCAATTGCCGAATCTCCTATTATATTTAAGTCGTCTGCGTAACCTAATATTTGAATTTTTTTGTTTAATTCGATTCCGTTTGACCTCTCCCCAATTTGTCTAATTACATATTCCAGAACTAAATTAAATAAAATTGGTGATAATGCGTCTCCTTGTTTTAACCTATTTCGAATTTCGAAAGTTTCTGACAATTGATTCCCGCATCTTACTCTTTCTTTACTACCCACAAGACAAATTTGAATTATACGTTCTAGAATTAATAAAACTAGTTAATTAAAAATACTTGTTTATGTTTTTTAAAAAAAGTCATATGCAGAAATTCCACACTTCTTAATACCAAAATAAAATAAAACAATTATTTGCATTCTAATATGAATATTGTTTTTAATTTAATACTAATAAAATACCAAAAGAATCATAAAACAATTTTTTTATTTCCTTTTTGTTCCAAACAATATAATTGAAATAAATCTTAAAAAAAAAATTAAATTTGAAATGATTTAATGCATTTGTTTGATATAGTAGGATATATCTATCTCTCTCTCTATATATATATATGATTTTCCATAAGTTTAAAAATTCTAGAAGTAGAATTTAACTCAGAGCCATTTAATTGAACAGTGGATATTATACATATGTAAACAAAATCTAAAAAAAGCTTTAGGCTACAATGGTATATAGAAAAAGGATTTATAAATGCCACACGAAGCTTCAAATTATGAAAATGGAGTATAAATATTTAAATATAAAACATACAAAAATAGATATACTAAATGAAACATACCCTGCCAATACGATAAAAAAGTCGAGGCGATTCCATGAATCTGCGAGGTAGGAGCCTTTTCCGTAGACGCCCATTGCGATCATCTTGATCGACATTTCTAAAGCGAAAAATGCGAAGATATAATCGTCGAATATCTGTAAAATGGAAAAGAATTTCATGTATGAATAAATCTGAGATCGATACTTGTTGAATAGAAGATTCAAAATAGAATAACTGATTTTTTTTTTGTAAAATCTTTATGTTCCATAAACTGACCCCTATACGGAGATTATACGTATATATATATATATAAATAGTTATTATAGGTATTATTTATTTGTAAGAAAAATACAATTTGAATTTATTGCATAGATTTGCATATTCGAAGGTAGGCATTATTAAATAGATAGGTTTTTGGTTCATCAAATCTCATTAGTTATAATTATATATATATGATATGATATGAATATAGTAAGGTATTTTTAGTTAAAATTATCCTTTATTCAATTAATTATATTCCAATCCTATTTCTAGATATAAATTTCCAAATATATTCGCTAATTCAAATGTCACATCATTTATGGAATTATTTAATTTATTATTAAAATTTTAGATAATATCGTTAAAGCTGTTTTTACTGAAGAATGAATCAAATTTAATTTTAATCAAAATTGGTATGAAAATAAATAAATATTAATTTATACATGAGTTTATTTCTATTTTCGATTAAAAATAAACAATAGTTTTTATTGATGATAGAATATGCGAATCCAAATGGAAAAAAAAAATAAATAAGCGAAAATTATTCCATGAAGGTGAATTTTTTTTTTTTGCATACACACAATAAATTTAAATTAACATAAAATATTTTTTTAACCAATGTGGTTAGTTAGCTGCATATATTTATAATGAACTGATTAAATTTAAATAAAATAAACTATGTATATATATTTAATGATTAAAAATCTATTTTTATTTTTTTATATTTTATTACTATTTAGTAAAGTCTATATATTTTAGTATAAATTAAAAAAAAAATGATTTTGAAGTATAGTTCGAAGAAATAAACAATGGATTTAAGTTTGATTTATATAATTATCCCCAAATGAAAATGTTTGTTGCACGTATCATTTGGGCTTGTTTATGTGACACAAGCATGTCTCTTCTGTGATATATCATATATCATTATTAAACACTGGCTAATACTAAACATGTTTGTTATATAACATAAAATAATTTAACAAAATAAACAAAATTCTTTTTTTGTTTATATATTGTTCATGAATATTAATGAAAATAATGGTATTCTAAAGTTAAAGATATTTCGATACTAAATAAAATAATCGTTATTTTTTTTTTTTTGAAAAATTATTAATTTTGTTCTATACTTGTGTAGTATAATATTGGAAGTACCAGGTTATACAAATTTCAGAGAAAAGCATAGGAAAAGGAAAATTTATAAAGAATTAAGTTAAGTTGTATAAATATATTCGGTATTTCCTAATTTACCTAATTAAAATTATTCATTAATATAAATCCAGGATTGATTCTTTTATTTCTGTCCTCAATTCTTATCATTTCTACCTTCCAGATCTTCAAGTTATTTTCTATTACAATCTTTCTTTAAAAAATTACTTTTAATAACTACTCTGAAAATATACATTTTTTTAAAAACGTGGAATTAAGGAATGTAATTAATATTCCCAGTTTTTCTCTTTTATAGATATATAAGAGTTCTGAAACAACAAATGGCCCTGCAATAATTCATCCGCGTCAAAAATAATTGACAGATAAAAAACAACAAATTGTATTTAAATTTTAATGACACCCGCTGTGATTGCAAAATGGCAAATGTTAATGAAAATTGTGAACAAGTGTCTAGAAGAAATTCAAAAGCGAAACAATTGACACTTGATGAGCATAATGGAATTCTGCAAAAAGTGTTACAGTATAAGAAAGGCGATAAATTGCAACGCGGTGCTATTAATAGCGTTGCTGCCACAATTTTGACTGTTTCCAAAATTTAGAACTTAGCTAAGCAGCAGTATAGTAAAGACCAATTATCTGTACATATTTCATCAAAAAAAAAGAAGAAATCCGGAAGAGAGCGTAAGGATTATTCAGAAAAATTGTTAAAATTAAAATAATTTTCCTTTAAATCGTAGTAGAACGATTCGTAGTTTGTATGTTGCTGTTGGTATCCCAAAGTCAACACTTTTTGATATTTTAAAGCGAGGTACTAAGTTTAAACGCATTTCTTCGGCTGTTAATATATCTAGCAGACCAAAATAAGGTTGCTAGATTAGGGTTTTACTTGTCCAGGGTTAAACCAGATGGATATTTTTAAGATATGTACAATTACGTTCACATTGACGAAAAATTCTATTGAGTTACCCTGCAACTATTAAGGATAAATTAATTCATTGCATTCAAATAATTAATTAAAGACGTCAAATTAAACTGGATTATATTTAATTATTTAATAATTTATCCATTGACAATTATAAACTCTTATAGTAATATCTTAATTACTATTTAGTAAGAATATTTATTCCTTTTCGCTGAAAAATACTCATTTTTGTTTAATAATTTCTGGATTTATTGAATAAATATTCATAAAAAAAATAAGATATTTTAGAGAAAATAATGAATTATACTAGTGGTTCTCAACTTTTTTGGACCAAACGCCCACTTCGTAAGGCCGGCTTCATAATTCGCCCCCATATAGATTTTAACAGATAAAAATTCAAAATCATCTTACCTTTTTTTTAGAACCATATTGAAAAAAAGCGGAAATGTTTAAAAAGCCTGATCGCAAAATTAATCATATGACCTTTTTTTTAGAGTTGAAAATGATTTCGCCCCCCAAAATCGTATAGTCAAATAATCGCCCAGGCTGAGAATCACTAAATGACACTAACAATTTTAATAATTATCATTTTAATTTGTACTACATTTTAATACTCTTTAAACTTCATGTCCCTTAATGATTATTAATATAAAACATATATTTTAATAATAGCTTTGTAAAATTATTTTATAGAAATTGTCTTCTATTTTTAGAGCAGGTTTTTACGATAGTGGAATGATCTCTCTCGATCTGAATATTTCTAAAAGTAAATAACATTAAAAAAAATTAATTTATAGAAATTCTGACTCACCTGAAGTATTTTACATCTGTTTGATTTGCATAGTTTGTCCTCCGGGCATGGTTGGTACATTCCTAGTGTGACGCAGTTCAGGAGGATCACCAACATGCTCACCCTCTCGAACCATGTGCTTAAGAGTTAAGGAAATATCATTTTGAATTCAATAAACATTTTTTTTTTAAGCAAAACATTGTTTTACTGAAAAGAAAATGAAAAAATAATTTAATTCTAAGGAGAGAGAGAAAGAGAGAGGAAATTAAATATGTAAAATATCTTTTATTATTATAACACAGTTGGGTTTTTTTATTATACAAAATATAGATAGGTAGAATGGAATTTAGAAAAAGGTGATCCAATTTTATTGTTAGCAGAGTCAAGGAAATTTATTACATTATATGAAAAATATAGCAATTTCGGATTTTTGTACGATAAGTGTTATAGATATCCGAAATATTTTAAAATTAAATTCTAAATAGTTATAATTTACAAATTTGGACTTAATTCAGAAATATCAATATATTAATTTAATAGAGCATATTTATTATAGATTCAAGCATGGTGCAAACTGTTTTTGGCAAATTTCGAATTTGCCCCTCTTTTGGTTTTTATATATTTTTACTATCTCGCCAGATTTTCGATGTCGAGATTTTGATGTTTTTATACATTCTGAAGGTCTCTGAGTCATTTTCACTAAGGTTGAGAAAAATGTCTGTCTGTGTGTGTGTGTGTGTGTGGGTATGTGTTATGTAGACAAGATTACGCAAAAACAGTTTGAGCTAGAATTATTCAAAATTCGTAGTTTTCTATCAACTTTTGAGAAATGTAACACAACCGGAAGGGTCATTACCTACCACGTTTTCATTTTTTTCCTCTAAACTGACCTTAAAAATAAAGATATATGTTTGGTAATTTTTCACATGATTAAAAATGCTATACATAGAATTTCAGGTTGATTGAATCGCTGAAAGTACCGGAATTACTTTTTTAGACGACTGCAAATCACGCGCCAGCACGTGACGTGGTGCCATCAACAAAAAATCGAACACGCGCTGGTTTAATAAATATTATTTATTAATTTTAATTTTTAATTTAATTAATTTAATTAAATTAAAATATAATATATTTTATTTAATCCAATTCAAATTTGCGAGATAATCGAGTGGAGACACACCAGCTTATTATTTAAAAATTAATTATGTTTAATACTTAATTAATAAATATTTAATAACTTTTATATAATTTCAATATTATAAAAGATGATCAATATTTATTTATATTAATTAAATTAATTATATAAATATTATTTAAATTTAACTTCTATTACATTACATTTGACATTCCATTATTTCCAAAATTCGGAGGACCCTTTTTACATATGACTTTTATTGTCCTATTTATACTTTCAATCACATGTGTTTTTATCCCTAGAATTTCCTTTGTATCCAATACACTTTATAAAATTAATATTAATGTGAAATTAATAAATCCCATAATCAATTATAATTTTTCTACATATCTTATTTTTACAAAACCACTTTTTATTCATTTCAGTTTTTAATTAAATATTTCTTTTCATATTATTTATTTGATTGATTCCATGTACTTTTTTCCTTATTCAAATTCATTGAATATACCTATGATTTTAAATTTAATCAATAGAGAGACAGAGAGAGAGAGAGAGAGTATTTGAACTATATATGTATGCTTAACACTTTCAATATTCTTAATGAAAATTTCGAGATGAAATATTTAGAATATATTCTGACAAATATGAAATCAATTTCAACTGATTTTAATTAAATATTATTATTAATGAATAGAAATTGTTTAGTTAGCGAATATTTGCTATGAAATCTAATCAATACCTTTAGATAATGTTAGAAGGCAATGCCTTGTGTATTTGAATATTGGATAAATTTAATAATTCCGACTCATTCATCATCGCTTGATTTATCTAATTTGTGAGTAATGATAAATGGGTTAAGTCTAATCATGTAAATAGATCTAATCTAAGAGAAGCCACCAGCATCATTGCTCTTTCAAAGAGCTTCTCCTTTAACCATAAGTCGTGTATTTAACATTTTTCAATAAACGAAATTACATATTAGACTAATGATATCCAATTTCTAAGATAAAAGATATTCTATTCTTGAAAAAAAAAATGTTTATTTATTTATTTTAATAAACAAAAATAAATGTTTTACTACAATTTATTTCTTAGAAAATTTATTTAATTTATTTTAATCGTTTTATAGTAGTTTTAATGCATAGATTGTATTAATTCAATTCTAATTTTCACCCACAAAATATCAGGAATGGTGTAATTTGTAATGTTGTTTCCAATTATTTTAATATTAATAGGTGCTACGATAAGTTTGCCCGTCATCATTTTTCGTTTCGGTTTCTCGGGTACTTGTTAATTTAATGTCATTACGTTGAATTCACTGTCAATTTTTATTATTTTTATTATTTTCAGTAATATTATTATTATTAGTAGTAGTAGTAGAATCTTTTGAAAATGGCGACAAAATATTCTCCGAAACGTCGCGTAAGATAAGATGTAAAAATAACCCAAAAATATATTGTTTTCACTATTTTGGTATCTATAAAATAAATATTATTTAGGTAATTATTAAGGTAAACTCATTTTCGTGGATTTGGATAATACTTTACAAGTGGATTCCTTTTGCAATTTCAAATAAACTTTTCTTATGAAATTTTTCCCGGCATCTTATAGGTTTCGAGATAAAAATTATTAAAATAAAGATTTTTTTAAGTTTGACAGTTAAGTTATGAACGTCGAAATGTGCTATTAAGTAATGTTTTATTGATTAATTCACTAATTATTCACTTATTCACTAATTTTAGAAAATTAGTGCACCATCTGGTAGCCAAACGGATAAAACATGCTAACTAAATCAATGGATATATAAATCCAAATATATATGCAACTTTTAATAATTTTTATCTCGAAAACTATAAGATGCCGGGAAAAATTTTATAAGAAAAGTTTATTTGAAATTGCAAAAGAAACTCACTGGTAAAGTATTATCCAAATCCACAAAAATAAATTTACCTGAATAATTACCATTATTTATATTAATTAAAGTTGATGTATTAAAAATTATTAATTTATTTAAAAAAAAATATTATTCCTAAATTTTAGTATTTATAATTAAATATATTATTTTTCTATGATAAATTTCACAAAAATAAGATTAGAAACTTTGACTATTGAATTTATTATATAATACTTGATATGTAATATAACATTGCAAATATTGATTATAGCCAAATTTTATATATATGTTTCGACGACCTAGTAAAAATGTAACATTGAATTGTCATTAAAATTACTATAGAAACAAAAGAAATTTTTTTTGTACAATACATATAATTTTGTATAATAGATATAATTGTTAATAATAGTTTTTTTCATAAAATTGATTTTTTTACTGTTAAAGTATTTATCTCTGGTTTTACATTACTTATTGGGTAGTTTCTTATTTAAGATAACAAGAACAGAGACAATTTGACTCTCAAACAACTCTTATTTGTTAAATTATCTTGAAGTTGAAACTCGAATGCCATTATATTGTGAGATATAGTTTCTAAAGTCTACATTTACAATATATAATCCATGATGATTATTAATTTTAATCAGTCTTATTAAAATGACATTTTCAAAAATTTCAAACTTTACTATTGTATAATTCGATTTCGAATTATTATTTGAAATATTTTCATATTTGTTAAGATTCTGACAATTGAATATCTATATCAGATAAATTTTGTCGTCAAATCATTTTTTTTAATATTAAATTTCCTCCAAAAATAGAAAAAATATATTTAATTAAACTCTTAGCTAAGATAAATTATTTTGAAATTTTATAAGTCACGATATATTTAAGGTACTTAAAGAAACTTTAGAGTTTACAAGGCTTATATAAAAAAATTGTCCAGCTTCTAATAAATATTAAATTGTAACTTCTTCATTTTTGATCTTTATTTTATATATTTCTTTTTTTTTTTTATTTAGAAACGTGATCTGAATTCAAATATTTTTTCATGATTCCATCATTATTCCTATGATAGTTTCTAAAAGTCAATAACCTCGTCAAAGATGAAAAAATTTACTTCATCCTGATTGGAATTTTGAAACGATTCTTCAATTTGTTATCAAATTTCAACATATTCCAATGTGATTGATTATCTGCCATTCTCCCAAAGACTCTCTTCGAAAGCACAAAAAAAAAATGACAAAAATCAAATCACGATCTAAAGATTTATCCTAATACACTCGCTTCCCCCCTCTCTTTCTCACTTTCTAGAAAATAGCTTTTCCTCTATTCTTTTCGATGAATAATTTTCACTTCATTTTTGAAATTAAGAAACCATCTAAAAGAACCTTTTAAAAAGAGATAATGAGAAAGTTGATTGAGTTTTCGAGTTTCGCTTTGAAAGTTTAATATAATAGGTTAAGAGAAGGTTATATACTAAACTAAATAAGAAGCCACTTGAAAGATTTCCTCGTTGAGTCTAAATAGACGCTTGTGGCTTTCCTCTCTCTCTCTCTCTCTCTCCCTCGGTGGTACAAATATTTAAATTAACTGAAAGATTAAGATATTGGTTGTAGAAAATGAACATGATCAGATACTTAATAAATTAAAGCGAAAACCCCAGTTTGGTTTTTTTATATCATTGATTGAAAAAAATATATATTCTTTTGGAAAGACGATTTAAAATTGTAATTTAACGAAGAGGAAACAAATGACTATAATCTAAAAGAAATGGAGAAGAAAAAACAAGTGGGAATATACCTCTAATCTGATTAGACTAGCGAAAAAAAAATCAATAGTGGAAGAATTTCAAAGTCAGCAGACAAATTGAAGCTTATTAGAATTGAGTTTGATGCTATTTGAAGGGAGAGAGATATTTACACAAAAAGTCACTTAATATTTAATAGTTATCTTTATTTAAAGGAATTCAAATAATGAAATGAATATGGATTGTGTTTAAAAGGTGGTTGAGAATAAAAAAGTCGAATTGGCAGTCGTGGGACTGGCCGACAGAAGTGAAAACTTGTGCGTAAGAAATTTGAAAGCAGACGGAATGCGCACCAGCTTCACGAGAAAAATGAAATTTATATACGTATATATATATATATAAAATTCATAATTATTTTTTTCAGCAAACTGATTATTATTACAAAAATATTAAAAATACGATGTGTATGAATATATATATATATATATGTCTGTCTGTCTGTCTGTGTGTGTGTCTGTCAAATACTCAAAAACTACCCGTCCGATTGCGATAAAACTTTCAGGGATTGTTGTGGGCGTCCCAGGGAAGGTTTTAGTGTAGTTAAATCCAAAATTAATTTATCCAAAATTAATTTAAATAGTAATATTTTGGTAAAAGTCTATTTATGGTTACCATGGTTACATTGACAAATTTACAATAAATAAATAAAAATAATTGGAAATCTTTTCAACTTATTATTTTGATAAATTTTATTAATATTTTTATTTTTTTTTAAACTGCCAAAAATAACATACCCATAATAATAGTTGTAATAAAAATAAAAATATAAATCACAATGTAAGTAAAATATTGAATCGTTTTATTTATATTGTTTCAATTATTGTTTGAATATTTATTAAATGTATATATAGATTAATTTACATGTTTAAATGTATATTTAATAAATTTATTTATTGATTCTTAATATTAATAATTCCAATTACTTTCTTGAAATTTTTTTTATTTAAAAGCATATTCAGCATATCTCGCAAATTTGAATTGGATTAAATAACATATATTAATTTAAATTAAATTAAATTAATTCAATTATAAATTAAAATTAATAAATAATATTTATTAAACCAGCGAAAGTTTGGCTCTTTTTTGATGGCACCACGTCACGTGTTGGCGCGTGAGATTTCCAGTGTTAAAAAATTAATTCTGGTACTTTCAGCAATTCAATTTTCGATGTTGAGATTTTCATGTTTTTGATGTTATAAATAATATTTATTAAATTATAATTTAATTAATTTAATTTAATTTAAATTAATAAATATTATTTAATCAAATTCAAATTTGCGAGATAGTCGAGTGGATAGTGGAGTGTTTGGCTCTTTGTTGATGGCACCACGTCACGTGTTGGCGCGTGAGATTTCCAGTGTTAAAAAATTAATTCTGGTACTTTCAGCGATTCTATCAAGCTGAAATTCTATATATAGCAGTTTTATACAATTATTAATCATGTGAAAAATTATCAAACATATATCTTTATTTTTACGGTCACACACACACACACACACACACACATATTTAAAAATTAATTTATTAAAATATATATTATATAATATATTATATATAGTATATAATTTAATATATATATATATATATATATATATATATATTCTGAAATTAATTTTAAATTATATAAATATATTAGAAATTAATTTAATATAATTTAACACATAATAATATATTAAAATATTTTATTTTATCTATACATAATTTAGTAATACTGATTATTAATGTAAATATAAATAATAATATTTAATATGGCAAATATGTAAAATTTTGTAAAGAATGTATCAGAAGTTTAGTGTCTAACATTCTGGCGTATTGCGCATGCGTATATCGGTCGGTCGGTCGGTCGGTCGTTTTGGAATCTCACGCGAAATCTATATTTTTTCCCCATCCCGCAAAAGTGCTCAACGCCGCTAAAGAAGTTTTCACTTCAAAAAAAATAATAGGGGATATTTCCTACATTTATAATCTTCTTTTCGTTCTTTAAAAAAATATAAAAAAAAAACACAAAGTTACCACAAACAATTTCACATTTATTTATTTATCAGAAATTTTAAACACAAATGAAACTAATTTTATAGAATATTTTTTAATAATCCAATACCATCCAATAAGCTGTAAGGTAAAAATTCGATTCACTTAGGTATAATAAAATGGAATAAATTGACTTGTCAATTAAAGGTGATGTTTTTCTCTTTTGGAATCCGATGGGAATGGCAGGCCCTTTTTGCCGTTTTGGTCCACGTCTCGCTCTCAACTCCCATTGGACGTGTAAAATGGAAAATCGTATCGTGAGACTGTCTGTTGGGCAAATATCGAAAATGGTGAGGTCGGCTCCCCTTGTCTGTCCTTCCAAGAGTTACTCGAGAGCATCGGTCACTGCATACATAAATCAGAAGGATAGACACCCAAACAGCTCAATTCACTTCATGAGCAACTCTTGATCTTGAGTTATACATTAGCATTTCGAGAATATAGAATACGCCCTCAAAAGGCCATTCCGGGTGATTTAAATGAATAATTGAATTAGTGACGGAAATGAAGTCCACTTTCTGACTGACTGAATCATCCTTCAACAAAAGGTCACTACAATCCTTATCACAAAGACGCATGTTTAATTTACCTTAAAAATATAATGAAATTATAGAAATTAAAATTAAAAATCAAAATTCCAAAATTATATCGATTTAAGATAAAATGGCTTTTAAGAAATATGCTTTCTTTTTCTTAATTTTTATATTTATTTATATCTACCTATCTCTGTGGCTCTACGGATCTCGAAAGTTCTTGGCCGCAGCAACCACACTTCTCCAAGTATCCCTATTCTGAGCCACAACCCTCCAATCCCTACCCTCTCCCATCTCTCTCACATCCCTTCCTACATTATCCACCCACCGCGTCCTTGGACTTCCAAGTGGGCGTTTCCCTCTCGGTCTCCCCACCAATATATTTTTTGACATTCTTTCCTCTCCCATTCTAGCCACGTGCCCTGCCCATCGCAGGCTTCTCGATTTTATAATACTAACTATATCTGGAGATGCATAGAGGTCATGCAATTCCTCGCTATGCAGTCTCCGCCATTCCCCGGTGACATCATCTTTCATTGGCCCATAAATGCTTCGCAGAATCCTATTCTCAAATACTCTAAATCTACTCTCGTCACCTAAGGTCATAGACCATGCCTCACATCTATATAATACAACCGGTAAAATAATTGTTTGTTATATATTTTAATTTCCCGATTGCAACCTCGCTTTAAACTCTTCACGAATATTATTATCCTTCGTTATTACAGAACCTATATTTATTTATATAATTTATTTATTTCTACTATCTAGTCTACCCAAGAAATGTTATAAATTTTTATGAAAAAATAATTTTCAGGAAGAGTCCTATAACCATCATTATTCATATATTTTCATATAAAAATTATTGATATTCAAATTAGTGTTCAAAATCAATTCAACAAGGTAATACAATATTTCAAATAAAATTATATTCAATTGAGAATTTGTATTTGTTAATATAATATATTTTCTAACTTTTATTTGATCACTCTAAATTCTAAATTAATTCAAAATAAAACTTAAATTCAAAAATATAAATTCATTTAATTTTTGTTTTTTTTTTTAATTATAAAGTTCATATTCAATAAAATACAATTTACAAATAAACTGTATAACTTCCTTAAATCTATTATTTGATATATTAAAATTTAGCAATATAAAAAAATATGTGTAATTCAATATTTGTTTTATATGTATGATTTGTTAATAGAAAACTATTTAAATTGATTTCAATTTGGTAAATTGAAAAATAACTTGATTGATAGTTTATTTATTGTTTTTATTTTGAATATAGGATATGTATGCGTTTAATCTTTGTCCAAGTAAAAGCAAAGTAGAGGAGGAGGTACCATAGACACTTTAAAGAGTGGAGGTTGAGTTAAACATATTGAAAGTTGAAACATCATCCGCTCTCCTGGGATGCAAACACCATCATATAAATTAATAATAATAGCATGTAATAATCTATAAATTAGTTCAAGAGCAAACATTTTCAACGAGATTAAATGTAAAACGTTTAAATTAGAAATAAAAATATATTTATTGAATATTAAGGAATCTGAAAATCAATATTATTTATATTAAGTTATAAAAATTACAAAATCATTTTATATTTTCTTTAAATTTGCTGGAAGTATTAAAATTATTTATAAAAATAAATTAAATTAAATTTATTTTATGATATATATTTAATTAATACAATAGATTTTCTATTCTAGTTATTATATTTAAATGGAAACTTTAATTACGATTTATTTTTGTATTATTAATCGATTATTTATATCAGTCATATAATATAATAACATTTATATTAATTTTATCAATTTATACCTAAATGTAAAAATATTTATTTGTTTAATATTTTAATTTGAAAGTTATTATGTGATGGTTTATTTTTAACAAGCTACTTGAAAAACTTCAGCTTTCTTTGTGATATTAAATATTTGGTTAAAAGCATCTACCTACCAGTATGTAAAAGCTTTACATTTATTCTGTTTTAATTATTATTATTAAAAGCTTAATTTTCTTTTAGTTCTCTTCTTTATTTTTTAGTTAATCAGTAAATTAGTATTTAAATATTATATTGTTTATAAGTATGTTACATCAGAATACAATACTTCTTACAATTATTTTTTTATTATATTTTGAGTATAGAGTACTACCTACAAGGGAAATAAGCTGGAGTGTCTCTAGCAATTTGAATTGGATTAATTAACACATATTTTATATTCAAATTAAATTAAATTAATTAAATTTAAAATTAAAATTGATAAATAATATTCATTAAACCAGCGCGTTTTTTGTGCGTGAATTGAAGTGTTAAAAAATTAATTCCAGTACTTTCAGCAATTCAATCAAGCTGAAATTTTACATATAGCAGTTTTATACAATTTTTAATCATGTGAAAAATATATATCTTTATTTCTACGGTCACTTTAGAGGAAAAAATGAAAACTTCTTCCGGTTGAGCTACAATTCTAAAAGTTGATAGAAAACTACGAATTTTGAATAATGCCCGTGTACCAAATTAAATTAATCTAGATCAAACCGTTTTTGCTTAATCTTGTCTATATACACACACACACACACACAAACACAGATATTTTTCTCAACTTTAGTGAAAATGACTCAGGCACCTTCAAAACGTATAAAAACATCAAAATCTCGTCATCGAAAATTAATTTCTATGTTTTTCAAAATTTTGAAATATAATATAGAATAATATTAATTATTTTTTTAAAATAAAATTAAAGATATATATTGTATATTGTATATAAGATGGAGGATTTATTTAAATGGACTATAGACAGATTTGTTCATTAAAAACAAATTGGTTTTTATAATCAATTCTTAACTTATCTTCTTAATAAGTAAAAAAATAGGATATTTTAGGAAATCTAATTTAACATACCTAACCTTAACACAACCATTTTGTCTCATTTCATGTTATTGTGATACTTAGGAATATTAAAATAATGTATTTATATATACATATGGTATGTTATTATATTATATTCAATATTTTGGTCTATTAATAATTTCTTACACTCTTCTATTATTTATTTTATGTATAAAATCATATTTTCTTAATTCTTGGAAATTAATCTTCAAAATTTTTAAATTCAAATAGAAATATATATTAATCTTCGGGAACATAATCATTATATTTGGCCCGATTATATTTCACTGTTAATAGATCTTATAGACAAAACTTATTTATATAATACGTGTGTTTAAGTTGTCTCGGAAACTGTACCACATACAGAGTTGGTTAATTTAACAAACAATTTCTATTTCTGGAGACCATTTTATTGAATTAAAAAAAAATCTCTACTTTTTTTTAAATAATTTCTGAATTCAATGATTTACCATGTTCATAAATTTTCAATTGTATATTAATTGTTTTCTCGATAAAAATAAATATGTTTTTATTTAAATTCATTTTAACAAAGGTTGCTATAGAGCACTGATTCTCAACCACTATGCCGCGGCACTTTAGTATGCCACGAGATTTTTAAAAGTTTGTCGCGAGATTATGAGGCTCTTAAACATTTCCGACTTTTTTTCTAAATTTTTCCAATATGATTCTAAAAAAAAAAACTAACTTATCTTTATCTTTGTGTGCCGCCAAATTTTTAAACCGTTAAAAGTGTGCCGCGGTAAAAAAAAAGGTGGAGAATCACTGCCATATAGTATAGAGAAACAAATATTTTAATTACAAACAAATTGGAAATTTATTATTTTTATAAAATATATATATGTGCCACTCAGAAGAGAAAACGATTAACTCCACATTTAAAGAAACTGAGAAAATGAAGCCCAAAGTTCACAGCTTGTAGAAAATTCAGGTTTATTGATTACAGAATAATGTATATTGCATTGCAATATTAAGATTAACAAGTTCATTATTCACTTCATATGTTGCAGATTACCTTACATTACATTACATTACTAGCAAAGTTTTAAAAATTGGAATTAATCGGGTTGGCTTCTGAGTTGCATACTATATATATATATATAAAATTTATTTCATGATTGATAGATTTAATTAAAAAAAATTATATATAAATTTTTATATCCTTAGTTAAAATTAAAATGTTGTTTGCGTATAAAATAAGCATAAAATATGCAACCTGTTACTTTATGAATAATTATAATTACTACGCTCTTGACCAGGCTGACATGTAATCGGTTGTTTTAAGTGGTTTATAATACTCATCCAATTTTAGTTCATTAAAAATAAATTTACTGATGATTTATATATATATATACGCAGTGGCTTAGCGTAATCTATGGGGGGCCGGGGGACTCCCCCGGAAAAAATTTGGACAAAATAAATTATCTATTTATTCATAACGTTTAGAGGTTTAGACTATACTTATACGTAATTTAAAGATGTTTTTTTTACTTTTGGGTTCTCAGTTACAAAACTAATCACTTTGAAATTTATTTTTTGCACAATGTTTGGAGGCAAGTGCCCCCCCCCCCCGGCCCGACGCCACTGTATATACCATATATTATTTTCCATCGAAATGTTTATTTCAATCAAAATCCTCAAATGACATATTATTTAGTATATTCTTGAGCTCTGTTTTTCCACTATTTTAGTTATTCAATAAATTTTATATTGTTATTTATTACCATCGTCTTTTAATGGCCCGATTCACTCTTAAAAGCTTTTATTTCTATTTCTTAATATATTCAGTAAGAAAATATATTTTTTTTTCTATGAATCCATCAAGTTAACTAATGAATAATGAATCAATATAAGAAAACTACAAATTATTTTCATCATGAAAATAGCAATTCCTCTATAAATAAATAGCATTTTAGAAAAATATAAGACTTGCATTTACAATTAAAAACTAAAATATAGAACCAGAGTTTTTAAATATCAAATATTGTAATGTATTTATTAGATTGCTTTTAAATTATGTGGGACATTATACAAAATCTCCTCACGCCGTTGGAGAATGATGATGATTATGCATTCATGGCATGCCATTTGTTAGAATAACTAACTTTTATCTATAATGATGGTTAATATATGGAAAACATTAAAAAGATAAACTACACCAATAATTATATTAATAATAAACAATATCTTATATATAAAATTCTCGTGTCACAAAACTTTGAAATCATACTCCTCCGAAACGGCTTGACCGATTCTTATGAAATTTTTTATGTATATTCAGTAGGTCTCAGGGCATGTCAGACTTCCTTTAGAAAACCGCTAATTGGTAAGGTGTGTCCAGGAAATGCTAATTAATTAAAAATAGTTTAGTTACCATACTAGCTCATAGAGGCGCTGGTGGCGATAATTTGACATGTATATAAATTCTAATAGGAGACTTGTAAACAAAAGCGGTTCCTGGCCGAGCGAGCTAGCGCGTCTTCTTATGACTTTGCACCCTGAGTTCGAAACTTGCAAAGGCACATTTTTTTCTTTAATTATTATAAATTTTTTTTTAAAATTTATTAATTTTTATTATTTTAATATTTTATTAAATTAAATTTTATTATTAAATTTTATTTTATTAAATTAAATTTTATTTTATTAAATTTTATTTTATTAAATTAATAATTATGTCAATTAATTTTTTCTGCATAAATAAACATATATAAACAATACCTCCCTTACTATCGTCGGTCGGTAAAAACTATAGAGATGGGACAGGGTAGGAGTTAGATGGTTATAGCTCAGAATATATAGGGACACTCGGGGGGTACAGGGGGCGGAGCCCCCGTCTAGGTGTGGAGAGCGCCGAAGGCGCTCGGAGCAGCTAGTATATATATATATTTAAATATTTTCTTTACTACACACAAATGAGATATTTAGTTAATAAAACACTTCATTCAATTTCTTCACTCGAGCGTGAATATGATGTTATAATATAAAAACGAGAAGGGGGTGAATTGATAGCATATATAAATTTCTGTCTCGTTTTTGCAACTTTTTTTTCCAATGAATAATTCATTAAATTGAATTAAATTAATTCAATATGAAGAAAGTTAACCGGGAATTTGGATTTTTTTTTTTTTTTTTATTTAAATTTATTTGGTATTTTTAATAGAACTCGTCAACTTTATTGGACTGAAGTACGTCTTCCAAGTGTATTTAACAGAAAGGCGGTTTCCTTTCATTAGTCAATCTCATTCTTCACTCTCCCCCCCCCTCCCCAACCCCTTCATTTGATATGTTGCCTGTATTTCGATATTTCAAGTTTCTTCAAAAGAATTCTCCATTCAGCTGGTCCGTGTCATGGAGTTTATTAAATCGATCACAATATTTGAAACAGTGTCAATTTCCTCCTTGTTAAACAAGAAAGGGCATTTACGTCAAACAGAAGATACATTGCTTACTAACGACACGATATAAACAATTGAAAACGATTGTTGAGTTCATTGGAACATCTTTGAAATGAAACCATATGAAAGGTGATTTAATATCATAAACTGTTTACGTGTTCATATTGAATTACGAGAACATTTTATTTCTTTTCTTTTTATTTTATTTGTAAATCAAACGTAAAAATTCATTGGAAAATTTCTAGTTAAATATAATATATATATATTTATATATCCCTTGATATAAATATTTTATATATATATTCATTTGAAGTTGTACAGTATTGCTATTAAGAAATCTGAAAAAGTCCAGAGTTGGTTATATAAGCGAACAATTTAAATTTACATCAAGACTCGATTTGAAGGATTAATTAAATACCAAAACTCAGTCCTTCTAAAAATTGAAACCCAACATTTCTTTTTATTATTTTTCTTACATTATTTTATTTTTTTTTTTTCCTTCAATATTTATAATCAATTTATTAGAAATAATGAGATTTCATGAATTTTTTATTGATTTATTTATTTTTATATACTTTTTCTTATATTATTTTATTATTTCTTTCTAATTCTAATTTATAAGAATTATTAATAGATTTCATGAATTGTTTAAAAATTTTATCTATGGTAGTTTGGCGCTCTTCGCACCTGGATAGGAGGCAGGGGCGTTCCTAGGGTATATGCCGCCCGGGTGCAAGAATAATTTTGCCGTCCCTTGCCCCAAAGTTGTTAAAAATTTACAAATAAAAAAGATAAAGTAAATTTAAGTTAATATAGTTTTTTAAAAAATTAAAAAAAAATCGAAAGTATATAGATCCTGATCGCAAAATCATTTGACCTTTTTTTTATAGAACCATATTGAAAAAAATTAAAAAAACATATAAAATGAATAAGTACTTTTAAGGCGGCTCACTCGCACCCCCTGCACTCCCTGATAGGAGGCTCTACCCCTGTACCCCTGAAGCAATACATAGTAATACATATTTGGTTGAAAGTCTGTATGTAATAGATTTTCATATTCATGTAAAATTAAAACTAACTATTTTAACTTATTTGTTTTCCCCACAACCATATGAAATTTAAATAAATTTAAATATTTATTTTTTCAAATCAAATACGATTAAATTTAAACTTGTAAGCCTTAATAATTGGTGTACAATTTAATTTCTGTTATGTTAAATTTTTCTTTGTTTTTGTTTTTTTTTTTTTATTTTTTTTTGTAAATCCTCTACCCCAAATAGGGTTGTATATAATCTCTTTAATTAAATAAATATAAATAATTGGTGTACAGAAATATTCAATGTTCTTAACGAGATTAGATTTGTTCTAATGTTGTCCAATTTGGCCTTAATCTGCATTGATATTATTATTTTTATTAAGATTAAAAAAAACTTATAAGCCGAGTCCTTCCCATCCAAGTTGCATGAACCACCTAAATATTGTCAAATAATATTTTAATATTTTTTAACTAAATATACAAATTTTAAAATATTATAATTTTACTCATATTTTTTTTCTGAATTTAATAGCAAGTCGATTTTTTTATAATTATTTTTTTATTCTCTTCTATAATATTAAAACTTTTAATCTTAAGGTCAAATCAATTTCAAACAACTTTTTATACGTCTTTTTTAGAAAGAAAAAAAAAACTGAATATTTTGAATCGTACACATTAAAACTTTCTAAGATGCCACTTGACCTCTTCTTCTAGTTTCTAGTTCTTTTTTTGTTGTATCTCGTCAATTGATTTACTTTATTTTTTGACCATTTCTCAATTTAAAAATCGTCTTTAATTGTAATTCGACAACAACACTAACAAAAAGAAATATTAAAAATACAAATATTTTAATAAATATGTAATATTTATTAATTATTTTAAAATGAAACTAGTTAAATAAATAATAACAATTTTAAATTTCAATATTAAATTCCTTATTTTAAGTTATATTTTAAATAAATCTTCTGTTATTTGAATTTATTTCTATTAATTATTTATGTTATATTAAAATTGATTTTCATCGAATTTCTTTTTTAAAATGATATGGTGATTATATGTAACCTATACCCTCATATAAATCGGATAAACTCTATGAGTACTTGAAATGAGTTGAAACTTTTTCACCGGGATAATTTCAAATTTGTTAATCACTTCTCTAAATGATCGAGTGCGTCTCTTGTTTATTGACATTGAAATTAAAGTTGACCGTCAAATGGCGATGATGAATAGGCTAGGAAATTATTCGATTGTGGAGTTTTGAACCTTGTTTAAATCAATAGAATAAACGTCCGACACCCGTGTGGCAAATGATTAATTAACACTTTTGGGATTAGCTTGAAATCAAATACAACTTTGTCGTAACGATCCTATCTAATTTATTTGTCTAAGCGAATAATTAACTTCTCATTTAAACCTGGCGAATTCTTAGTTGAAAGTTTTCGGCAAATAGTCTTTAACAACTTTTTAATTCAAAGAAAAAGAGACATAAGAGATGAACAAAATTTTAAGTAAAAAGAAAAAAAATTATTTTTTTTTTTAAAGTTGAAATAAAAAAAAATCTAACTTAATTTGGAAAAGTAAAAAAAAAAAAATGAAAAAATTTAGAAAATTAATAACTCTTCACCGCAATCAGTTCAAATTAAATTTTTCAACTTTTTATAATAATCCGAAATTAGGGTGTTCCGATGAGAATGGCGTTTACTCAACAAGACGCAAAAAATATTAAAACTATATTTTATATGAATTTTATACCTAAAAAATATAATTTTATATCAAATGAGAAAAAAAGAAGGAAATAATATATTGAAAAGAGTTTAATTTTATTATTGAGAAAATTAAGGAAGGTGTTCTTAATATGGACAATTCTTGTATCAATAATTTTTCTTTTTTATTTAGTAAATTTGATAATTTAAAAAAAAATGTATTTTTTACTTTTTTTTGTTATTAATAATAAGTTGACCTGTGACCAGACACATAACTGACAGACGGTTTGAAATAAATTAATTTCCAGCTACAGAAACATTTTTCTAATAATTTAAATGTATCTATTAATGCAATGAAAAACAAATGGATATATAAATATGGATATAACATAAATATTTTTAATTTTACTTTATTTATAATATATAAGGATGCGCTGGCTGTGACATCTTGACTTCATATAATTTTAAATTAAGAAAAAACTAATTAAGATGATTTTTCCCGAGGATAAAACCAATACAAAGTGCATCATGATTTGTGGAGATATATAAAAAAATCTCCTCATGTGAAATTTTGGTCTCGTCGATCGGTAATGCTACACTTCCGGTTTCCAGATATACACCAAAAGTTGATCAATTCATCATATTGATGCATTAAGTAAATATACCAAATTTTATAAAAATCCGTTGAGCCGTTCAAACTGTACACATATACGGACGGACGGACGGACAGACATCATGCTAAAAATACCTTTATCTGTTAGCAAAATGCATGATACGTGGAGTAATATGTAAAAATCTCCACATATGAAATTTGGTGTGAAAACAATACCTCCTTTACTATCGTCGGTCGGTAAAAATTAAGCAAAATATTTTCCAATGAATTATAAAAGAATAATTCAATTTTTCTATATTCTTTCAAATCAATAAACGTCAATATTATCTTTTTTAAATTATGTTAGATAATTTTTAAAATGTTAACAATTATAAAAATAAAAAAATAAATAAAAATGTTATAAAGAAGGCTAAACGGTTAGTAGATATAATAACGAATTTTTAATTAAAAACAAATGGTATTTTTTGTTTTTGTAAATCACTGATTTTTTTTTTTTTTTTTTTGTAGAATGAATAAATGATTAACCCATCGGGACTTTACGTAATTGGAGGGGTCCGATCATATATAGGATGTTTTAATCTTTTAGTGTTAGACCTTTTTGGCTATTTTTAATTATTAAACCTTTTAAATAACACTTTAAACATTTCTTAAATTTGATTAACACATGAGTTATTCAGAATTTTCGAATTAATTAATTTATTTATAAAGAGTGAATTATTTGAATTAAAATAATAATACATTTTTCCTTTTCCAAATAATTAATATTTTACTATTACCATGTATTTAATATTACTATATTAAATTCGACAACTCCATGAACTAATATATAATATATTTTTTAGATATATTGAAAGTAATAAAAAAAAATTGTTTTTTTTATTTTATCAATTCATATGACAGCAAAGATTATTGTTAATGATTTTCTACTAAGACTATAAAATAAAATTAATTTAGGCATAACGTAATAGGAAGAGAATGAGGAGAGTTAAAATGGTATGGAAGTAGCGTTGAATAAATAGAAATGGATATTTCATTGAAAAATACTAATTCTTTAAATCTTCCCTGAGCGGTAATTATAAAGTATTTTAAATAAAAACAATTTTATAAATTTGATTTGTGTGTGTGATTCTTATTACAAATAAATTTTTACTAATTCAAATATAATCTCTTTCAATTATATATTTTATTTTTAATATTTTTTTTAATGATTTTTGAGATAATATTCTTATAAGATCTTGAAATGATTAGAAAAATCAATTTTCTCTCAATTTTGTTTTGCTTTAGTCTTTTCTAAAAATAAACTGGATTTCGACAGATTGTCTATCTTAGTAAATGCTATTTTTTTTTTGTTTTATTTTAACGTTGACACCTGTCCAACCCTCTACCCAAAGACCTCCATCTTTGTAGTCAGGTTTCGTGTGTTGGAACTTTTCAACCGGAATGAGTTATATTCTTAAAAGTTTAAATTGGGCAATTAATAATTTTCAGAAATATAATATTGTAAAATATAATGTAACGATAAACATATTTTTATATGAATAATGCAGAGACGAATATTATATATTATATATTTATAAATATATACAATATATATATATAATAATAATATTATTTATGATTAAAAAGTTAAAGTTTATTTAGATTATATTTTGGAAAATATACTATTTTCAAATTATTATAGTAATAATAACATAATATTTAGTTAAATTTAACTATATAACTATTATTATTATTATTATTTCTTGATTTTTAACAATGAAATGTAATCTCTCATCACAAACAGATATATTACTATTATTGTTTATTAAAACAATGAACTATTTTAAATTAAATGTTTAATTGTACTAAATGTGAATAATATTAATAAATATATTTGACATGAGTTTATTAAAAGCAGTCTAAGTTTTTAATTAAATAAAATGTCATGTCTTTTCGACTACAGACCCATCAAAATGATGGTCTATTTCCATTTCATAATTACGTATATATCTCTTCGTTTATTTTAGAGATTCTGAATACGTTTGATTAGAAAATGAGAGCGTATGAATCCCATTAGTAAACTTGTTAATTGAATCAAGGAAATTATACATACAAATACAACCACAAATTATTACATAGATAAAGATATACTAAAGTATATACAACATATATACAATATATATATATATATATATATGATTCTCTGATCCAGTATTGGCTTGCCTTTCTCTATTTACCTTTATTTAGTTTAGTAAGCTTTGATAAATTAATTTTAGGATACAAATGTTGCCATTGATGAAAAGTTTAATCAACATTATTTACAAAATCATATTTTTTTCAAAAATTGGCACCTTTTATATAAATTTTTTAATAAAATAACTTTATGAGTGTGATATTAAATAAGATTCAAATAATCTCTAATAATATCTAATAATGTATATCATCAATTAATTAACAATTAAGTCTTTTAATATTCATTCAATCTTTTCGTTAATTCGTATTAAGTCTTCAAATAAAATTCTCAAAAACTTTGAAAATTACAATTGAAAAGTTTTATATTGGTATTGATTCTTACAATTCAGTTAAATCTAAAAGGTTCATTGACACGGCAAGTTTAGCAACTGAGAAAAACTTTGTTGCAAAAACCATTATCCTTTCATAGACTTTGTTAAATCTTTGATAATGTCAACAAAGTCGGAAAAAAGAAGAGTATTAAAAAGAGACATTCGAACTCGAATTTAGCAACCTCCTAAAAAACAAAAATTTAAATGCTATAACATAGAAAATATTTTTTCATTTATTAAATTCATTTTTAAAATCAATAATTATATTTTATTCTAAAATCTTCTTTAAAAAATATGACCTGTGACCACCGACGAGATTAGAAGCAATTAATTTCCAAACAACATTATATATATATATATATATAAAGTATAAAAAAAAATATTTTTAAAACTTGAAGTAAAATGACTAAATTATATTATCTTAGTTTTTATTTTTAGTTTAATTAGTTAATTATCACTACTATATTTTAAGTGAAATATTTTCTGACAATGAATATAAAATTAATACTTTGTAAACTACCACTTCCCCTTCCGGGATATGCACAAAAAGTTGATGAATTCATGCTACTGATGCATTAAAATAAATATACCATATTTTATCAAAATCCGTTGAGCCGTTCAAGCTGTACACGTCTATACGGACACACAGACGGACAGACGGACATACCTCATGCTAAAAATACTTTTTTCTGTTAATAAAATGCATGATTCGTGGAAATGTGTAAAAATCTCCACATGGGAAATTTGTTTTGAAAAACTTCCTATCGTCGGTCGGTAATAAAAACAAATTTAACAAACTACTTCAACAAAATTATAAGAGGAACTCAAACTAGGAGTGATCCATAAACGATCCTCACACTTCGAACACTAGAACACAATAATAATAATGTTATAAAAATATTTAATATTCATTAAAAAAAAAAGTTTGCTAAGTTCCTAATAAACTGAAATGCTATATTCTTAAATCATAATAAATGATTAGTCGTTTTAAATGAATAGGTTGGCAAATTTTGCTTGTAGGGTAATTCATGTCTAAGATGAAAACTTTTGAATCAACCAACCAAATGAGATTTACTAAAGAGCTGAATCGATATTCTATAAAGATGTTTTCTATAACCAAGATGAATTCTACAATATAGTAGAGACTAAGTATATCATATATAGCGCATTTGAAATCTCCTTCTTGATTATTCCTATTGAATTGAATATATTGTTTGGAGAAGATTATTATTAGTTACGAATAATATAAGAGATAAAGAGCCGAGTGGAATTGTGGATATTTCAGAACAATAGCGAATTGCTAATATCAAAACAAGCTATACAAATTTCCTTGTTGTTTATTAACCAAAACACTATTCAATAAGTGGTTTATTGTGGATTATTATGAAAAGTAAAAATATATCTGAAGTTTGAATTATACCTACCTATTATATTATTAATAAAAAAAAATTATTATTAATTATTTAAATAATCGCAAAATTATATACATATAATATCTATATGTTATATATAAATTGTAATCAATTTAATATATTTATTTATCGTTAACACCAAATCGGAACAAACGGTTTACCTTTTTTTTAGAACCAAATTGAAAAAAGTACGAAATGTCCTAAATATTTAAAAAGCGGAACAATAGAAGACATTTTTCGGGACGCCGGGACAGAGCACCTAAAAACGGGACATTCCCGGAAAAACGGGACGTTTGGTCACCCTATATATCGTTTATAATTTCAAGAATTTAATAAATTATAATATTTTTTATAAACTTTCCTTTAGCCCCTGGAAGTTAGTTAAACCTGCCTTACACAGGCTACACCAACCCCTTTCGTTTCTTTTCAAATTAGCAGAGCGTTCTAAATTTTAGATCATTTTAATCCATATTTTAAATAAAATTATTTACACATTGTATATTTCTATTTAGGAATAAATTAATAAATTCGATGAATATTATTATTATTATTATTATTATTATTATTGCCTTTATTGGTTCATGATTAAATAATTACAAACATTTTTTACAGATTTTACAATTAAACATTATTTACACTTAATACATTCTGCAAAATTTTTTTTTTTTTTTTTTTTTTTTTTCTTCATATTAAAATTGAACCAGGCCCCTTCGGGCATAGGCCTCTCCCAGATTCCTCCAGGCCAACCTCTGTCTTGCTACTCTAGTCCAGTCGACGCCTGCGACTTCTTCAAGATCATCTGACCATCTTCTTGAGGGTCTACCCCTATTTCTTTTATTCTCCATGGGATGCCATTCAGTTGCAACCTTGGTCCATCGATGGTTATTCATTCTTGAAATGTGGCCAGCCCATTTCCATTTTAGTCTTCTAATAATTACATTGATATTTTCAATATTAAACTTTTTATATATCTGGTTCATATTTATTCTGTCTTTCTTTCTCAGATATAGTATGCTCCTGATCATTGTTCGTTGCGCAATTTCAAGATCTTTTTTATTTTTTAGAGTAAGAGACCAAGTCTGCCCTCCATATATTAAAACCGGTGTTATGCATTTCTTGTAAATTTTTATTTTCGATCTCTGATCTATTTCTTTATTTTTTAAAATATACTTCATGGACCAAAATTTCTTCCATGTTAGAGCAATTCTTCTTTTAATTTCTTTTGTTGTTTGGTTTTCAAAACTTGTTAATTGTCCCAGATATATAGTTTCGTCTTTGCATGGTATGGGCTGTATTTTAGTATCGAATTTTATTTCTTCTTGGTCTCCGTTGCAAAGAATTAACGATTTCTTTACATTAATTCTTAGTCCCATTTCTTTACTTTCTTTATTTAATTGGTTTATCATAGTTGTTATTTGATTTCTTGATGTTGCTATTATTACAACGTCATCCGCGAATCTTAAGTTATTTAAATAGGAACCATGTATTTTCAATCCTTCATTTTCCCAATCTAGTCTTGAATATTTCTTCCAGTGCGCAATTAAAAAGCATAGGTGAAAGAGGGTCCCCCTGTTTAACTCCTCTTCTAACTGGGAAGAACGTTCCCGGCTTTTCTAGAATGATACGGGCTTTACAGTCTTTATAAATTTCTTGAATAATTTGCACATATTGTGGATTTACTCCTTGAGATATCAATGCCTCAAAAACGGATTCCTGGTATATCGAATCGAATGCCTTTTCGTAGTCTATAAAGGCAAAAAAGATTTCCATCTTATATTCCTTTGATTTTTCTATAATTTGATTTATAGTATGAAGATGATCACAAGTTGAGAATCCACTTCTAAATCCTGCTTGTTCCGTTGATTGGTTATAAGCCATTTGCTTTTCTAATCTATTATAAATAAGCTTCATAAATATTTTTCCAACATTTGATGATATTGTTATTGGTCGGTAATTTTTAATATCTTTTGGGTCTCCTTTTTTATATAAAATCATTACATTCGATATTTTCCATTGGTATGGTATTATTTGACTCTTCAAAATGTTATTGAATACCAATGTTAAAGGTTTTATAATTAGATTTATTGAGTTTTTAATTATTTCGTTTTTTATAGTGTCAATACCTGGTGTTTTTTCGGGTTTTAATTTTCTTATTATCTCTTCTAATTCGCTTTCTAAGAAATCTGGAATATCTTCATTTTTCGGGACGCCGGGACAGAGCACCTAAAAACGGGACATTCCCGAAAAAACGGGACGTTTGGTCACCCTATATATCGTTTATAATTTCAAGAATTTAATAAATTATAATATTTTTTATAAAGTTAGTTAAACCTGCCTTACACAGGCTACACCAACCCCTTTCGTTTCTTTTCAAATTAGCAGAGCATTCTAAATTTTAGATCATTTTAATCCATATTTTAAATAAAATTATTTACACATTGTATATTTCTATTTAGGAATAAATTAATAAATTCGATGAATATAACCATAGTAAAATATTATATTAATATTTACTTAAATTAATATGAATAATGATAAAATATTTATTTTAATTATTGTATTTATAAAAAAATTGGATATATAAAATCTTTTAAAAATAAAATATTAAAATAAAATTCAACAAGTGAAATAAAAATATCTATGTAGTATACATATTAAGATTACTTATTACCCTCTATGAATATAGTTATTAATCCCTTTTCTCTCTCCAACTTAAAATATTTACAATTAAAATTAACAATAGATTTTAGAAAATGAGATAGGAATTTATCGTATCTCTAAAGTATTAACATATAGTTACTACAAACATCCCGAATTTAAATCCCTTAAAATAATATTATTTTGAAAAATTAACTAAGCCCCTCCCATATACCAAGTTAACGCTAATAATATTGTTAATTCAGACATTGAAATTATCTAAGTTGGCCTGGATAGGAAAATGCATTGAATTAAACCTAATCTCCGAGATGGTGAAAGGAAATATACTATTCTAATGAGATACAATGATGCATGCTATCTCTTGTGAAATTCTAACTTCCCGGTAGAAATTCGTTGTTTGAAATATTCACTACATAAATCTCAAGTTTATTCAATACCTGCATAGTATCCTTAGAGAATTATATGACTTTCATTCAGTTTCTGATTAATAAATTAAAATCGAGATCACTAGAGACAGTGGCGTCATTTCATATTTTACTTGGGTGGGGGGGGGCAAACTTTTTTTCTTAAAATTATCAAAAAATTAATTTGTAAAAAAATATCTTTGTAATAACAAAATAGAATATATTTATCATTATTTTTAGTTAGAATAAGAAAGAATTTGAAAAAAAAATCAGAAGAATTATTTATTTTTTATTCATTTTATTCATTATAAAATTAAAAATGCAAATGCAAATCCCCCCCCCCCCCACCCAAATGACGCCACTGACTAGAAACATTTAATATCTATATCTAACTATCTATCTATCTATCTATATATCTATCTATCTATCTATCTATATATTTGTAAAAAAAAACAAAAACGAATTATTTTATTTTATCTCTAAATTAGTTTATTTTCTTTAAATTAATTAAATTTAATAATATATATTTATTTACATTTATTCTTATCTTTTTTTGTTATACATTCCATACCAATGGAATGTTCTATGAAATCCAGACAATATTCCTCTTTAGTCGAAATTAACCACATAAGGTATATATACATTACATATGTACGTAATAATGTTTTGTATTAATTATACCTAGATCAATAGATTCTGTTTCTCAGAATGCTTATTTCACAATAGTAAAAGCATTCCTCCATTCTGAAATTATCTATCATCAGTTATTATTACATTAATAATAAATACTCCTCTGGCTAGTACCCTTAAAATAAATTAAATTTTGTAATAATTTGAAAAATAATTAAATAGTATTCAGAAAAAAATTTAATATATCAATCTACAATTACTAGATATGATTTGGATTTTTCCCATCTTCAAAAATTGCATTTTTTTTGTGCGAGTAAATATACATATAATTATATCTTCAGGAGTCAAGGAATATAGATTGAATTCCTTAAAACTTCATATTTTCTTATTATAACACGATTTAACAGTGAAATTTCTTTTTTAAAATTAGGAAAACTCTTATATTAATAATTAATTAATAATAAATACTCCTCTGGCTAGTATATAGTATAATATATATATATATATATATTCTTTTTTTTCAAATTTGATTTAATTAAGATCAATAATCAATTTCCCACATTATCATTGTTAACTATAAGATTCAATTTCTGCTCAATCTTTAAAAACCTTTTTGTTCTAACTGAAATAAAAAGACATATTAATCGAGACATAAATATGTATAATAATATACCTTTATATTTGTTTTTAATGGTGATTTTTCATGTGGAGATTATAACTATGTTAGTCCATAAAGACTTTATCTTGACATGTTTTCTTTAATGATGCTTTTAGTTTTCTTATTATATCGACATCATGTCTTTCAACTGCCATATTCACTTTAAGTATTAAGTACGTTTTTATTATTTTGACAAACACCTCGAAAATATTCTTTTAAATTTAAGTTCTGCATCTTTATACTCAAATTTATTTATAATATTTATTTAAATATATTTTCAATGAAATAATTAAAAAATACAAACGCTAAACATGAAAAAAAAAATCAAAAGAAAATTAAAATTAACAATAATAGAATAACGTTATTATTTTTATTATATAAATGATATCTATATCTATCTCTGTGACTTTACGGAACTCGAAAGTTCTTGGCCGCAGCAATCACACCCCTCCAAGTATTCCTATTCTGAGCCACACAACCATTCTATCTTCTCCCATTCTAGCTACGTGTCCTGCCCACCGTAGCCTTCTAGATTTGATAATTCTAACTATATCTAGAGATGCATAGGGGTCATGCGATTCCTCGTTATGCAGTCTCCGCCATGCCCCAGTGACCTCATCTTTCTTTGACCCATAAATGCTTCGCAGAATCCTATTCTCAAATACTCTAAATCTACTCTCGTCACCTAAGGTCATAGACCATGCCTCACATCCATATAATATTATACAACCCGTAAAATAATTGTTTTAATTATATAAATGATATATTTCAGATATCGAAGTATAATTTTTAGGTCACGTATCTTGAATTTACATTTTACAGTTTACACATATGACTAATCTCTTTCTTTCTCTCTCTCTCTCTCTCTCTATATATATATATATATATATATATACAGTGGCGTTGGCCAGGGGGGCACTGGGGCCCCCCAAACATTGTGCAAAAAATAAATTTAAAAGTGATTATTTTTGTAACTGGGAACCCAGTAGTAAAAAAATCTTTAAATTACTTATAAGTAAAGTCTAAAGGTCTAAACATTATGAATAAATAAATGATTTATTTTGTCAAAATTTTTTCCAGTGGAGACCCCTAGACCCCCCTGCTCCCCAACATAATAGATCACGCTATGCCACTATATATAATTGATCGTTTGGAGACAAAATTAACGTTGTTGTTTCATTAAAATTAAATAGATTGTTTGTTATTTGTTCACGTTCTTTGTTATAATACTATCGTTTTACAATTTACCCGTTTAAAATATGTTATACAACTTTGAAATTGAATCATTCTTATGTTGATTCAATGGAAAATTTTTAAACCATTTTATTTTATTGAAAGGTATTAATCACAAAAAAACGTATATTTTTAATTAAGACTTCGTTTTTTTCAAAAAAGGGATCTTTTTTTTATTTTTCAAAAGTTTTAGATCTATTCAAAGAATTAATCAAAAAAGAAATGCCTTTGTTTTTTACATCCGAGATTTCAGAACTTTTACTCTTAGAAAAAGAAAAAGAAAGTTTTTTTATTTTTTTATTTTATAAGAAATCTCTTTCAGAATCCAATTATTTGAAAAACCTTTTGAAAAAAATTGTTGGGTCTGAAAAATATTTAGAAATTGAACTCAAGCACTTGCACTACTTTTTTCAAACTATCAATTAAATATGATCAATTTTAAAAAAATTTTGTGAATTTTTTTAACTTGGAAAACAAGTAATATTTTTGTTAAATATTTGAAATATTAATTTATATTGACCTATTAAATTAATTAAACAACAAATTAATAGATAATTTTAATTTTTATGAAAATTCATGTAAACATTATACAAATTTTTATGAAAATAATATTGTATGTAATTATTACATTGTAATAGGAAAACTTGATTTGACTAATTGTAAGAAATATTTAAGAATTAGAGGCACCTCCTTCAAACAAACAATAATCTAATATTTGATTTTCTTACTTTTTTAATTTTAGATTTTACTCTTCTCTTCTGAAATTAAACATAAATTTTTATTTTGCAAGAAGTTAACTATATGTTTAAAATTTTCTCACTTTGTTTGTCTTTCCAAACATAAAATTTTCAATTTAATAATAATAATAATGAAAATAATAACAATAATAGTAAAGTTAAATTATAAATTAATATTTATTAAATATAATTTCCTAAGGAGGAAAAGAACAATCCATTCTCTCAATATTTATTGCCAAGAGGGGCAGTTTCTTGGCCAAATTAGTTTCGTAGAACTGGGTTTTGATCACCTCGATAAGGCACACATTACAACTAAGAAGGTTATTAACTTTACTTTAAACTGTTTTCTTAGGAAGATATCTAAAATTATTCAAAATGGCTTTAACACACTAAAAGTATTTTAGTAAATTAAATAAATTAGAGTATATTAGTATATATGAATACTTTTAAGATAATAAATGAAGCAAAGCACTATACATCTTTATGGATATTATATAAAATTGTGATCTGTCAAATATTCGAATTCAACTTTTTAACTCCCAAAAAGCATAATCCCGCAATATGATATATGTGTAGGGTGACCATATTTCGAAAACACCAAACCGGCACATTTGTAAAAAAATTTACCTTTTTTTAGTGCCATATTGAATCAAAAATCGAAAATGTTTAGGAGACAAACTGATTGTAAGAAAACGTTCGTCGGACCTAAATATTTAATAAAAACCGGGACAATAGACTGTCCCAAAGACATTTTTCGGGAAACCGGGACAGAACCCCTAAAATCTGGACAATCCTGGAAAACACATACGTTTGGTCACCCTAAATAACATATTTGTGAATGAGAACAAAGTAGCTCAAAAATAATAATGTATTTGAGATTGAAATTTAGTTTTTAAAGTATTTATTTATACTTAGGATAATTTTCAAAATAACCTTTATTAACTAATAATATTCCTTGCTAAGAACAATAAAATTAGCTGATCGTGAGTATTACTTTACATCATTAATTTTGCACATTTTTGCAATTTACTCCAAAAACGAGCCAACTATTTTGAATAATAAAATTATAAATAAAAGTAAAAATAACATAAATAAAATTATCATAAAAATTAAATATTTTATTTCCTTTAAAAGAGTACTCCGCATAATTTTCAAAATAATCTTTATTAACTAATTCATCGCTTTATTCAGATCATTAAACTTTTTTTTTCCTGGATTAGATAATAAATTAAATTATTGTTATATCGGATATAAATAATTATGAAAAATTTCGAATCAATCGGTTTATTGGAAATTAGTTAAAATTGGTGTTCAAAATGCCATCCAAACAGGCAGAGTAAATTAATATATGAATATTGTATTATGTATAAAAATTGAATATTTATATACTCCTAGTATCTTTTGGAAAAACAAATAAAAAAAATGAAGAGCATGTTTATATACCTCATAAAAATATTACGTTTAATTTTTATTAGAAAGTAAATATTTAATAATGTGCCATTTATTTTCAATAATTTGAAATTTTATTTTGCTACCATTTAAAATCGTAAAATTTCATAATATTTTTAGTATTTATAGTATGTTTTGTTTAATTCAAATGAAGTAGATAGTCGTGTATCAAATTCGATGTTTTTTATTTTCTGTTTTGTGGAAATAATTCGTCTGGCGTACGTCAAAACGAACAAAAGCACCTGTGGCTGCATTGGCGGTGGATCGATAGCTCCGGGGCCTCTCTGCTTTACTGACATGAATAAATGAATAAAAGGGCTGCACGGAGGCTGAATAGAGACTCTGCTCTGTACGTAGTGGAGCTTAATCGTTGACAGACATCGGGAACAAGGATTAGCCATTGGGAAATGGTTTTTTTAGATAAAACTTATCATTAAGAAATCCTTTTGAAAATGGACTTTAGTTACTCTGTTTTAATTGCTAACAACAAAAGGCATTAACATGAATGATTTAGCCCTGAAATTTTACTACAAAAATAAAAGCCATTCTATATATTGGATTTATTTTTAAAATTTCCTAGATCAAAATTGTATTTTGTTAAATGTTTAAATTTATAAATATTATATATACGCCATGATTTTTAAACGATTCTGGAAATTTCAAGGAATAGTCTATTGTTTATGATATGAAATATTAAGTAATTAAGTACTTATATTCATAATACAAAATTGTTGTTATTATCTTTTCAATTCCGGTTAAACTCTCTATCACACCCTAGGGAACATATCACCGAAGTTTCGGGTTTGAGTTATTTGCTTCATGTTTACAAGTAACCAAACGCAACAACAATACAAAGGAGGGAGTTTCTAAATAGTTATGATCCATGTACAAAACAAAGCACTTTGACAAGAACAGGGTATACATTATTAGCAAAAAAATAGAGAGAGAGAGAATAGAAAAGGAGGAAGAAACCATATGATGTCTTCTATAATAACTACACTATGGTAAACTTTACTAAACTATCAAATGTTAAATAGTAATTAGGTAATATTATATTAATGAATTTAACAACAGATTATCGATTTTGACTTAACTATATTTTTCCAAATATATGTATATATATATATATATACTACATGGGCTGAAAAGTCTAGGAATTTTTCACTAGGTGACACCACTAGAAAATGAACATAACTCATTTCGAGAGGCTCATCTGTCACTAACTTATGTATGAAGTATCATGACATTTCGTCCATTTGGTTACAAGCTACAGTCGTTTGAGTGATGCTACTTTCGCCTTCAAAAGAAAAATGGAAAAACTGGAATATCAAGTCTTGATAAACTATTGTTCTCGAAGGAGTAGGTGTGGGATAACATTCCTGCAACCACTACAATGATTGTTCAGAAGTTTTTCCCATTAAAAACAATGTTTATCAAGACGCAATATTCCTGTTTTTCCATTTTTCTTATGAAGGCGAAAATAGCGTCACTCAAACGACTGTAGCTTGTAAACAAATGGACGAAATGTCATGATACTTCATACATAAATTAGTGACAGATGAGCCTCTAAAAATGAGTCATGTTCATTTTCTAGTGGTATCACCTAGTGAAAAATTCCTAGACTTTTCAGCCCATGTAGTATATTCATGTATCTTTGATGATATACATTACAAGTTAACTTTTTTTTTTTGTAAGCTTTTAAAGAATTTTTATTTCAAGGATATACTCTAATGGAGGGCTCAAAAATTTAGTAGAGAAAGGGAAAAAAGTGTGCTTTTTATATTTTCGAGGTGAGAGTGATAAAAGAAATGTTGGTATGTAGTTGATGTAACGATTAATAAAACTGGAGGTATCTCATTTAAAATTTCAAACTGAATTATAAAGATATTTTAGAATCTTCTTCACATTTTATTTTGCATCGTATCTCCTCATTTTCTCCAGGCTTAAATTCTGTTAGCATGATAGCTTTTTAAAAAAATACAATTTTTTTTATGTTTATCTCATTAAATACAATATTTTTTTTTAATTCACTTTATATTTAGAGAATAAATTTCTCTTAAATGGAGCTTAAAGAGGATTTCAGGACAAAATATATTCCTTAAATAGTTGAATTTCGGATAATGGAATATAAAATTGAAAATCTAAGTTACTAGATTCCATCTTTGATCAACAAAGTCTAATAATAATAACAACAATAATAAAGAAATGAATCTCATTTTAACATATGTATATAAAAGTTAATTTTAATATCTATACATATAGCATATGACGTATAACATATGTACCTATATTAAAATTAATTTTAAGATCACAAAAGATATTTTTGCCTCCTTTTTGTTCAGATTATAAATTTATCTTAAATTTGAAAATTTAATATACATGTAGAAAAACAAAACATTGTTTTCATTTTATTTGTTTTTTTCTATATTCTCCTAACTCTTGGTGTATTTTACAATTCAATATTTTGGAAATTGTTTTATATTCATCCATCCCCATGAAATGTATTCAAGAAGAAAATGTGAATTAACTTCCGCTGCACTTCACCTGCTCAAATATGTTACCGTGTCCTTTGATCTCATTACAAAGGGTTCGATCTGTTTACACTAACACCAAAGGATTTCCAACCCCACTTGATTATAACCGATTCTCTCAAATAATAATTTATAATCTACACATAAAATAAATTAATCGCAACTGACACTCAGATGCATTAGTTATATCTTGAAAAGTTTATCTAATCATAATAAATATTGGAATAATAAAATATAAAACATTTAATTTAAATTTTAATAATCTATTTGAAATTTTTATTAGTTGCTTTGCTCTCGAATTATTTATATCTGGAATTCATGACTATCTTGAATTCAAATAGTATAATTCTACTGAATAAATGAAAATAAAAGAAATATATTTTTTTATTTTGACAGAATAGAAAATTTTATTATTGAATTATTCGGAAATCGATTTAATTTTCCAATCTATATATATATTGAACATATTCAACAAGCTGGTTGTATGCGGAACGGTGCTCTAATAAAAACATATTATTATCATAATTCAATAGAATTCATATATATATATATATATATATATGTGTGTGTGTGTGTGTGTTTAAAAAACTATTAAAAAAAAGAGATTAAAGTTAAGGGGATTTGGTGTGTAACTGGGTAGAGACAAAGGTACCCGGAAAGGTATTGGCCGAAAGAGTTTTAGATGAGGCCATCGATTGGCAGTAATGTCCGCCTTCACATATAAACAAAGCCTTTTAGCCCTTAATCCCTAACCAGAAGACTCAAAATAAGCTTAGCGAAGGAAAATAAATACTCAAATAATTCCAATCTTTAAAAATAAAACTGAAAAATTATCTCGTATATTGGTTCTGTATTTTTCACCTTTTTAGATAATTAGTTACATTTTATATAAAAATATTATAAAATTTATTTTATTCTAAAAAAAACTTATCAATTTGAAATTGTTTAAATAAATATATACATTTAATTTCATTAAATTATTTTAATTTAATTGGACTAATAACAAAAATGTATCTTTAATTGGATAAAGTAAAACAAAATTTCTCGCTTATTTTTGATGATTAAGGTTTTCGTTAATTAGTTTAACGAAAGGTTTGTTAGAAGTTGGTTTACGGGGAAACCAATTGAGAAACGACCGCTAGCCAGACAATATTAAAGTAGGTGTTAGAGAATTAGAAGAATATATTGGATTTGTGTGTGTGTGTGTGGATAGAGTTGGCTCAGAATATCAACAATTGGAGGAATATAAATACTGCGGTCAAGAACTTTATACTTCAGTAGAACCACAAAAATATAAACTTTTGTTAAAAGAAGAGAAAAAAAAAATGCAGGGAATCTTTTACATTCACGTTAAAATAAAATTCGAATTATAATATTTAAAAAAATACACTATTATGATCAAATGACTTTTAAACTATAATTTTTTTTAAATTTATTTACCTGTTTCAGGAAATAATCTAGTCTTTGATTTGTTACTATTAATTTTATTTCACACAAACTAATAATTTTATTTCAAAAAAAAATAATAATAATAATTTGCTATAATATTATTTTCTAAAAGTTTTCAAAACAAATGACGGCTGTTATCACCAAGAAGAAACTTCTAAAGTTTAAATTTAGATATATATTCTAAAGCAAAACGCTAATGTCTCATTTATGAAGTTTTGAATTCAACAATTTAGTTCAATATGCAAATTAAATATTATTCAATGTTTTCTTTGTGATCTAAAAAATACGCATTAGATATAAATAAAAAAAACCTTTATAAGTTATGAAGGATAAATAAACTTCGACTTGTTTTTAACTTAAGAAAAAAAAGAGTAGAATTCATTTTACTTATTACATGAAAACAATAATGAATTTTTTTCGTTCTTTAAAAAACTAAATTAGTTGTTCAATTATTGGATTGTATAAATTGCTAATCTTAACAGTAATTTGAAAATAAATGGATTAAATGTATTTAAAATTATACTTTCTATCATTGATTTGAACCTGAAAAGATTTAATTTATATTAAAAAGATAGTATTATTAATATTACCGAACAAGATCAAGCAGTGTGTCAATTTTTTATAAACGGTTTTCTATCATATATTTTTACCGACCGACGATAGTAAGGGAGGTATTGTTTTCACACCAAATTTCACATGAGAAAAATCATCTTTATTAGTTTTTTCTTAATTTAAAATTATATAACGTCATCCATCCATTCATGACGTCACAGCCTGGTCTTACATATATATCATATATTATAAATAAAATAAAATTAAAAATATTTATGTTCTATCCATATCTGTTTTTTTATTACATTAATAGATATATTAAAATTATAGGAAAGTGTTTCTGTAGCTGGAAATTAATTTACTTCAAACCGTCGGTCGGTTCGGACCTGGCCACAGTTCAACTTATTTTATTTGTTTACAGAATTAATATCCACCTAGACTCCAGGATAAAAGTTGGGAACTTGATAAAAAGCAGCGTCTCCGATCAAAAAAATCAAGATAAAGGTGAGAGGATCCGTTCTATTCATCATAGAACACCTTTATTTGATAGTCGTTATCTTTTCATAGAATGTACAAAAGTAAGTTTTTTATATATCAAATTAAATATTTTTTAAACTATTTTATCTTAATTTCTTTTTGGTGAAAATTTATTATTTATTTCTTATTTTTAGATTTAGTAGATATTTTCATTTTCTCAAACAATAACCTATTGACTTAATTAATTAATCTGTTATTCATTTATAAATCATTATTTATTTATATTTTCATCTCCCTTAAAATAAATTTAACATTTATCTTATTTCATATGTTATATGTACTTATATTATTGTTTCTTAATCTTACTTTGTACTACTAAATTTCCAATATTGCATATATTATATATTCGTTAAATATTATTAATACCAAAAATAATATACTAGTTTAGATAATTATAGTTATAGAAGTGACCTGATTGAGGATAGTGGGAATTCAGTAAACCCTGGCGGCGTTAATAAAGGGAGAATTTCCATCTGCAATAATCTCAAAAGGTCACCCGTTTATCAATAACCACTGTTCCAACAATTTCCAAATTCAAACAGTTATTTAATTAAATTCCATTGGTGTGATCTATTTTAATATTCTCTACAAGATTAAATCATTCAAAATTACTTCTTTTTTTTGCATTTTGAGATAAGAATTCAATGAAACTTTAAGGGTAAATTTTGTGGAAACGTAATGGAATACCGTACAATTCATTCCTTGTTGACACTTCTTTTAATTCCAAAACATTAATATTTTCAATGTCTCCCTTTCTCTCTCTCTCTCTCTCTTTCTTTCTCTGGTCCAGTTTCTGAAGAGTGTAGGCCAGCATTTCTGTAACAAAAAAAAAAAAATAAAATTGTTAAATAAATTATTACCATCCGTTCAAATAATTTTTTATATTTTTTACATAGTATACAAAAAAAAAACAAAAAAAAAAAAATTCGGAAGCGGAAAATACAATTTTTTTATTTGAATCTTAAACGAGTTTGTATTGAATTCGTTAACAAAGCCTGGTGATACATTGACGAGAAATGTCAATAAATAATTAAACAAGAGTTTCAATCAATGGAATGAATTAATAATATCTGGAAGCAAAATATTGCTTATCATCTTTTATTTTCACACATAAAAAAACAAAAATACGAAGAAAAATTCTTAATAATTAAATTTAAAGTTTGTATTTATTAATTACTTTTTATAATATTTATATAATTATATAAATAAATAAATATATAAATTATTATATAAATAAATTTATATAATAATTAATTATTATATCTGGAGATGCATAGAGATCATGCAATTCCTCGTTATGCAGTCTTCACCATTCGGGGAATTGCATGACCTCTATGCATCTCCAGATATAGTTAGAATTATAAAATCGAGAAGGCTGCCATAGGAAGGGCACGTGGCTAGAATGGGAGAAGATAGAATGTCGAAAAATATATTGGTTGTGAGGCCGAGTGGGAATCGACCACTTGGAAGACCAAGGACACGGTGGGTGGACTATGTGGGAAAGGATGTGAAAGAGATGGGAGAGGATAGGGACTGGAGGCTTGTGGCTCAGAATAGGAATACTTAGAGGGGTGTGGTTGCTTAGAGTCACAGAGATAGATA
This sequence comes from Labia minor, assembly GCA_963082975.1. Taxonomy (NCBI): domain Eukaryota; kingdom Metazoa; phylum Arthropoda; class Insecta; order Dermaptera; family Spongiphoridae; genus Labia; species Labia minor. The sequence continues at coordinate 35,729,163 of OY720345.1, forward strand.
GAATTATTAATTAGTTATTACGTGTCTTTAACATCCCATTTCAATTTTAAATAAAATGTAATAATTGATTTATTATATATAATTAATAATTTGTGAGGAAGTAATATCTTTTTATTAAAATGGTTTATATGTATTTATTTTGTATCAAGTGGTCCTAATGGTAAAAGATAAATTTTCATTAACCAATTGAAGTCATAATTATTATTATGAGGGTCAACTAGAAATGTTAAAAGTACTAAATATGGAAATTAGCGAGAAAAGACTGGTACACTAAACCATTTTAGTCTTCACTTAAGCTTCTATTGTTCATGAATTGAAATTGCAACTTTCTCTTCTTAACTATCATTTTATACTTACCATAATAATACCATAATTAACAAATTATTTTATTGGCTTTGTCAGTTATATAACCAACAGTAAAATTTCATTGATATCTGTAACATGGGAAGGGATGAAGAGATTTGCCACTGAGTAGGTCAACTCTCAATAAAATTCTTATATGGGGAGACAGAAAACATTTTTCTATAAAAGACATAATAAAAAAAAAAAAATTCAACACTATTTTTCACTCAGTAGAATTGAAAGTGAATTTGACACATTGAATAAGGAGGTGAAAGCTTTTTTTTGACTTTATGACCTTGTGATTAGCTAAACTGAAATTTGTCTAAAAAAGTGAATAGGAAAAAGTAAAGAAAATATAATTCCAAGTAAGGTTAAACACGTGGGATCGAACTTTTCACACAATCACACATTGAATTTTTAATAAAATATAATTTTACCCCATTCCTTAAAAATTTCTCCCTTCCGTTTTTATCAATTGAAAATTAACAGCAAGTACCAAAATATTTAATGAAAAACAATAAAAATAACAAAATTCAATAAAATTGAAACAATTATTTAAAGCATTTAAATCATAAAAGAAGTTACTATTAATTAGTAAATATTACTGTAGTGATGCGGGAGGGGTTGGATCGTTGTCTAGGGGTAGATAGAGCAACAACACTTCTTGTTTGGGTATTTCTATAAAATGGTTTATTTACAATAAATATACATAGGCAAATACACACACACTCTCTCATCATCATAGCCAAGCAACCGAACAATCAAGCATCTAACTAGCATCCAAAACGAATCGTCCCAAACGAGTAGAATAGAATCTTTTTCGGGGGTTCCGCTCCAATTTATATATTAATACCGCCCCCTACTGAAGCATCCGTTGTGGGGGGAGAAGGGGTGGGAGACTGTCTGAACTATTAAGAAGTTTATATATTTGATGTAAATAAACCGTTTTTATGAAATATATAGGTTATTATTTAAAAGCCCAAAGAAGAAGTCATCCCGTTGCTCTCTGGAAAAATTATCCCTAGACATCGAACCGATCCCCTCCTCAGCCTCTACATATATATCTATTCCTATATACTTTTTCGAATTCTATATCTTTTAAAAGAATTCTGATTGATTGGATCTATATACATATTCTGAGAAGTATGTAATTTTAATACTTATTATAATTTTATGATATAGATATAGAATAAATTTTTTTTTTGCCATTTTAGTTCCAAGTCTCTTTTCATTGGCTTTTCTTTTAGATTAATAGTGAGGTACTATAAAAGAGGTATCATTTATCTTTAGAAAATTAATAAAGCCTGTCCAATTTAATATTCTATCTTACCTCTTAATTTTCAATATAAATTCATGTTTTAGAAACTTATTTTTCATGTTAGAAGTTAGTATCAGAAAAAATCCTCAGATTAATGTTATTTTTTTTAGACATTTCATTTAGTTACGCCTCTTTATTAAGAAGTAAATGCTCAAATGGAATCATACACACCTTTGTGTTATTATTAGAGTAGAGATTATTTTTATCTTCCTAAGAGCCATTATTAAACAGTCCTATTCCATCTCTTTATTATCTTGCACCTACTATTTATATCAGTACGGGCCGTTACGAAACATGGGATCGATAAGGTATTATGAGCTTCACTACGCTTGTGGTCGTTCTAAATGACCAGCAATTCAGTTATTCAATGGCACGGGTGGTAAATGATGAATGAGATTGATGCCGACACCCGTGATGCCCTGGGCAGTCTCCCAGGCTTTTTCAGCTCCAGCCCTATGTTCTATGGGAATATTTAAAAGGCTAGATTCTGATACATTTCATTATTGTCATTCGATTGTACAATGAAACATTCTTTCCTTTAAAAAAAAAAACTAAAAAAAAAAAAATTGTTATTATTCAAGCATAGCTCACTGATATAGTGATAGTGATATCTACGAAACCTGAGTATGAAAGCTTAAAACTTACAAAATTCACAAAGGTTATTATTTAAATATAACATGGAATTAAAAAAATCTTAGAAGAAGAAACTTCTGAAAATGATTAAATTTGTATTCTTAGACACAATGATTATTATATTTGTTTACTTTTAACGGTTTAAAAATTTGGCGACACACCAAGAAAATGAATGTAAAAAATATGTGTAAAAGTTTACCATATTGAAAAAAAATGGTCCCAAAAACAGTTTACATTTTTCTTTTAGAACCATATTGGAAAAATTTAGAAAAAAAAGTCGGAAATGTTTAATAGCCTCATAATCTCGCGATACACTAAAGTGCCGCGGCACAGTGGTTGAGAATCACTGATTTAAATAGATTATATCTTTTATAGATTTTTCTGTTTGAGAAATTATTCTTAATTATCTTCCTGAAAAGTTATTCTTTATTTTTTTCTGAATGTTAATAAGGAGATCTTCAGAGTTATAGTCTCATATATTATTTTTTGAAATTAATATTGCTTTATTGTTTGTTCTTCTTTATATATTATTAATTATATTAAGAAATAACTCAAATGTTTCTTGAACAAATGAAGATCAATGGCATCTTTATCTTATTATAAAATTTTAAATTAGCTTTTTAATTGCCAATCTTAAAACTAAAAAGGATTAAAGTAAAATAAAATTACCATCATTAATAAAAGAAATTTGAGAATTGTATTCTGTTAAATATTTATTAAAGAATTGTAGAAATAAAATAAACCTCTATCTTATAAAATAAATTGAGAATTATAAACGATTTTTCTTTATATTCCATAAAAAAAAAACGGAGTCATTAAAAGACACTTTTGCTTGGCTTCTCCTTAAATGTCGATAATTTCAATGCATTTTTATTTTTATTATTTATAACTAAGATCTTGTTCATGATAAATATGAATATTTATGAGAATTGTTTTATTAACATTTAGAGTTCTTCATTCGCTATCTTTTAAGTCATTTAATGGAAAAGAATTTCGAAAATAAATTTTTAATGATTTCCTTTTAAATCTTAAATTCATGTTTTAAAAGAGAAAAGTTATCTCTTTCTTATTTAACAAAGCCAGTCTTAAAAGAACAAGTGTTATAAAGTTCATTTTTCATTTTTCATTTTTCATATTTTTTTTGTTTTGATTATAAAGTTTGTTATTATTACGAGGGCAGGTCAATAAGTCCGTGACTTTTGAATGAAATACAGGTTTTTGCATAAAAAATTATTAATTTTACGTACACTACGTCCAAAGTGTCTCCAATTTTTTATCCCTTCCTTCTAAAAATAAGATTTGCCGTTGGAATCAAATATCTTTCCGCTGAGCCATTTCTTCAGGTTTGGAAACAAGAAATAGTCACTCGGGACTAAATCCGGTGAATAGGGCGGATGAGGGAGCAATTCGTATCCCAATTAATGGATTTTTGTGGAAATTCACTTTTTTCCTTTTTCATATCAAATCACGAGGTAGTCTGCTATTACTCGATGTCAAACAAAAATAAAAGACCCAGCTTGTTCAAATTTCGACAAAGTCAACTTTTGTTGCCTGCTGACAGGAGAAGTGTTGCCATTTAATTTAAGAGACAGGAATTTCAAAAATTCACGGACTTATTGATCTACTCTCGTTAAAAATTTTTATTTTAAATAAGCGATATATATATCTTAATTATATATAAATAAGTTGACCTGTGGCCAGGCCCGAACCGACCGACGGTTTGAAGTAAATTAATTTCCAACTACAGAAATAATTTCAAATAATTTTAATATATCTATTAATGTAATAAAAACAGATAGGATACATAAATAATAAATATAAACATTTTTAATTTTATTTTATTTATAATATATATGCAAGACCAGGCTCTGGCGTCATGAATGGCTGAATGACGTCATATAATTTTAAATCATGAAAAAACTAATAAATATGATTTTCCCGAGGATAAAACCAATACAAAGTGCATGATTTGTGGTGATATATAAAAAAATCTCCTTTGGTGTGAAAATAACCCTTCCCTTCCTATCGTCGATTGCTAATACTACCACTTCCGGTTTCCGGATTTGCACCAAAAGTTGATCAATTCATCCCACTGATGCATTAAGTAAATATACCAAATTTCATCAAAATCGTTTGAGCCGTTCAGGCTGTACACATCTATACGGACAGACGGACGGACGGACAGACATCATGCTAAAAATACTTTTTCTGTTTAGAAAATGCATGATTCGTGGAGATATGTAAAAATCTCCACATGTGAAATTTGGTGTGAAAACAATACCTCCCTTACTATCGTCGGTCGGTAAAAAGGAGGGGTTTATTTGCCTATTATCTTTTCGCTATTCCATTCCAAATTAGATGCATAGATCATAGATAATGCTCCCATTAGTGTTACTTCTTGTACGCTTCAATGTGCCCTTGCCGACTTAATTTCATTGGCTAACCCTAAATTCTTTGTAAGACTTTTTATTTTCTTTTGTTTTATTGTCATGGTAACGTTATATTAAAATATTAATTTTTTATAAAATTTTATTTTATAAAGAATAATATGAGAATTTAATAAAAGTTACTAAAGAGTACTTTTTTTCTCAATATAAATCTTTAGACAGTATTTTGCTGTTACGTAGTGGGAGTAATTTGCTATAACATAGTCAGTAAAGTATTCAATTAATTTTATGATTAGATTAAAAAATAAATATGAAAACAAAAAGAAAACGATGGTTTTAATATACTGATTGAAATAAAATAAATGTAAAGTTATTAAGTATAAATTTTGAACAAATTACTATGTAATATTATTCTGAGAATAGATACTGGGGATAGAAGGATACTAGGTGCTAAGAGAGCCCAAATATCTGAGCATATTTCATCATTAAAAACTTTATCTAATAATAAAATATATATGGGGAGGAGCATGGCTTAGAAGTTAGTCCGTCAACCTAGTAGCCAAGAGTCCAGCTTTCAAAACCATCTAAAAGTGGAATTTTCATAATTAGATTAAAAAAGAAAAATTGCTCCCCAACTCCAGGAACTATCTCGCAGTTCTATTTCATCAAGTGAAGTATGAAGTATGAGAAGAAAAAAAACAATACCCCAGATGGTAACCTATCCACCCTTCTCCAACCGACAACCGGGCATTTGGTTTCTGGGGACCGGAACGATCATGAAAAGTTAACATCATAAACTCTCTCGTTTATTATCAATAAGTGAACAGCCTGGGAATTTTTCAATAATTTATTTATCAATTCATAAATGATATTGGAATTGGAAAAGTTTATTTAACAAGGAATTGTAATGTTCTTGCATTAACATATTTCTTAATTATGAAAAATATAGATGATAGGGAATTGTATTAAGAGGTCAAAAGATAGTGCAGGTTTGGGTAAAAGGGATTGAATTTTTATGTAGTTCATAAACATTTTATTTTATAAAAGCGAAAAAGCTGCGATAGGCAGGGACGTGGCTAGAATGGTAGAGGAAAAAGATATTGGTGCGGAGACCGATTGGAAAACGACCGCTTGGAAGACCAAGGACGCGCAGGAAGGGACAAGAGTTGGGACAAGGACTTAGGATAGGGGCACTTGGAGAAATGTGGTTGTTGCGGCCAAGAACTTTCGAGTATCGTTGAGTCACAGAGATAGATACATATAACATATATAAGGTGCTTGAATAAGTTCTCGCTGTTTTCTAACAGATGGCGTTTCCAGTAATATAAGTGGATGATATTTCTGAAACAAACGCATTTCCAGGAAATACTGATCGTATTCTTGAACTCCAGTGTGTTTCTGTTTGCCACAGTGTCAACCACATTTTGTTCTGATGTCGAGTTTTGTGCCACGAAAAGAGTATTTGCGGGGAATTCTATTGCATTATTTTATACAGAAGAAATCAGCAGCTGAAGCACACCGAATTCTTGTTGAGACGTATGGGGAACATGCTCTGTCGGAAACGACTTGCAGAGACTGGTTTCGACGGTTCAAAAATGACGATTTTGATCTTCAAGATAAAGAACGTTCTGGCGCACCGAAAAAGACGAAGAATTGGAGGGATGGGAAAAAGTAGTGTCTTGTGATGGGCTGTACTTTGAGTGACGTGTTGTGTACCACATTGTGTAAATAAAGCATCGATTTTCACAAAAAAAAAAACAGCTAGAACTTATTCAAGCACCTTATAGATATAATATATATAAATCTACTGATTAAATTAAAATATATTTTAAATAAGAACACAAAAAGAAATGAATGTTTTATGTAATATACTGTTTGAAACAACCCGTCTAGGTATGAAGAGCGCTGAAGGCGCTCTGAGCAGCTAGTATATTTATAAAAGAATAAATAAAGTACCAACATATGTATATGTTGAATAATATTCAATTATATTACAGAATCGATATTAACCAAAAACAAATAAATTTCAATTTAAACAAAAAGTTGGTAGGTGATATTTATTTATTTATTTTCTTTTTGATAAAATACAAACTAAAGCAATATATTTTAGAATAGGCTTGAAATACAAACATATGATGCCGATTCTATTTATTTAGAAACATAGGAAATAAAGCCTGAATATCAAAAAAGGGTGAGTGAAAAAGAAATAGAGAGAAAAAAGAGAAAGATTTATATTGAATAATATATATATATTGGGAAACATAAATCTTGACAATATATACTAGTAAAATAATTAAATATATAGCTACTAAATAGCATTTACGAAATAGAATTATTAACTAATTACAACAAACTAGTCATTTGAACCTGCTACATTCAATAACATTCGATTATAAATAACAATTATTTTTGCTTTTTTATTTATTTGATTTTGGAAATATCATAAATATTTTAAAATTTATGGTAATTGTCCCGATTAGTTGTCATATTATGAATTTGTATAAAACTTTACCAGTGGATTTCTTTGTTAATTCCAAAGAACCTTTCCTTAAGCAATTTTTCCGGGTCGCTTCTATTTTACGAGATAAAAGTTATTAAAATTTGCATATAAATATATTGATTTTTTATTTTGCTACCATGTTTTATTCATTTGACCAGCAGATGGCTCCACTAATTTTGTGTTGTTTTTTCAATTCGGATTGGATATAGAAAAATTAAAAAATTAATTTATTAAATAATTTCCCTAAATTCAAAGCGACTCAAAAAAAACCCGAAAATTAATGAATAAGTGGATAATTAGTGAATTAGTCAATAAAACATTACTTAATGGCTGCACATTTCGATGTTAATAACTAGCTAATCTGTCAAACTTAAAAAATCTTTATTTATCTCGTATACTATAGAAATATTGCATAAGGCTATTTCATTATGATTATGCATTTTTGTTGCCTAAAAGAACTTAGAAGTTGAAAGAAAATTTCATTTTAGTGTTTAGATTTAGACTATCATATTAATTTAGGAAAAAATCAATTAATATATTATTTATAATATTCTTAAAAATTGTGTGACATTAAAGAATTACAAGACCACTTTTTTTAATGAATTAATCATGAGCTGCTTTTTAAATCAGTCATTATTCCAACTCCCTATCGACTTGGAGAGTTGAGATTCCCTGAGATCGCCATTAGAAACCGGCATTTTATATCATTTTCTTTTATAGTTTAATGAAATTTAAGATGGAAAATAAAATTCACGGCCAGAAGTCATAAAAAACAAAAAATTATACTAAAATTTTCTAAGATGACAATTCAAAAGTTAAACCGTTTACTGCCAATATTAAATCATTACCAAAGATTAGTTATTCAACTATTTAGTCATCTAATTTATCTTTCATCTTTAACTTAACATAAGAATTTTCATAGGAAATTTCACGAAAAATAGGTGATAACGTTTTCCTAAAACTTTTAAAGAAAATTTATGGAATTTTTCTATAAAAATATACAATATTTTCTGAGTTTTCCATTGATTTATTTTTAAATATAAAATATTGATTAATTTTTATTCCTTCTTAATAATAATAAAATAAATTAGTAAGTGTTTAAAAAAAAAATTCAAAAATCGCCATTATCTTTCTTGCATGTCAGAAAATATTAATAATCATAAGAATTGAAATGAAGAAAATGTTTATTTGAGAAAAATGATTATTTTATAATTAATAGAAATATTGTAGTACTATCGACTTTATTGAAACTCGTTATTATAACTAATTAACGATAAAAAAAATGTTAGAAAAAATACATCTTAGGCGGGGGTATATTAGCTATGGATGGGTAGGCCACCCGCATTACTGCTCCACTAATGTCATTTGTTCATTTATCCTCATTTCAAATCAAACACTTGAAAAAATAACAATTTTACAAGAAATAAATAAAGTAAATGAAAAAAAAATGATTATTTCAAGAGGAGGTGGCAAGAATTGTAAAATCGATTTTTAAATGAGACATAGATAATTCGATAGAGTAGATTGAGGGATGAAAATCTGGCGTTTGTATAAATGGATCCTGTTTTCACGAAATTCGAAGTTAAAGTTTCACTTTTCGCGGACGTTACTCAACAATAGTTTACGTACTAAAATTTGTGAAAGGTGGTGGGGTGAAGTCTAAGGCATCCGCTCATGTTTTTGCATCGCGGTCTGCAAACGAGGAGAGTTTGAATCTCGACCAAACACAATTTTTTTTTCTTCATATAAAACACATCATTTTTTTATTGATTTTTAAAAAAAAAATATTATTAAAAAATATTATCAAAATGTAACTTTAAAAAAATATATTTAATAAAAATAACTAATTAGCATTATTTAATAAAAATTAATAGTAATTCTTTTATGAAGTGTTTGATAGAATTTTTTTAAATTCAGATTATTACACTAAATTTTCTTATTTCTATACGTGAATAAAAATATCAAAAATTCATCCCTCTTTTTACTCTCGTAAGAAGGTTCCTGAATCATTTTCACTATGGTTGAGAAAAATGTCTGTGTGTGTGTATGTCTGTCTGTGTGTGTGTGTGTATGTAACCAAGATTACGCAAAAACGGTTTGAGCTAGAATGATGAAATTTGGTACATGAGCATTATTCAAAATTCATAGTTTTCTATCAACTTTTGAGAAATGTAGCTCAACCGGAAGAGGGTCACTACATACAACGTTTGGATTTTTTTTCCTCTAAAGTGACCGTAAAAATAAAGATATATGTTTGATAATTTTTCACATGATTAATAATTGTATAAAACTGCTATATATAGAATTTCAGCTTGATTGATTCGCTGATATTACCAGAATTAATTTTTTAACACTGCAAATCTCACGCGCCAACACGTGTCGTGGTGCCATCAACAAAAAGCCAAACATGCGCTGGTTTAATATTTATTATTTATAATTTATAATTAATTAAATTTAATTTAAATATAATATATTATGTTATTTAATCCAATTCAAATTGCGAGATAGTCGAGTGGAGACACTCCAGCTAATTTTATAAATATTGTGAGTATTTCATAATTCGTAAATATCAATAATAATAAGAACATAATAATCAATAATGATAATATTTATAAAATGCAATTGCAATTTATCCTTTTGGATTGATAGATTTATTATAATTAAAAATGATTATAATTTAAAAACAAATTAAACAATTTAAAAATTCCCACAGACCAATAATTCAAATGTTTCATATTTATAATTTAAATTTATAAATTATATTACAAAAGTGTAATTATGATTAGCACTAGCTAAAATTATATAGTAAAGTTAATATAAATAACAGTTTTCCATAAACTGAAAATCTTTGATCAGAATTTTTTTTCAATTACAGATAATTCATGTATTATGTGAGCTAACCAAAATCATATAATATGAGATCGTATGTATATATATATAATCATAAGTTTGTCTAATTTTCAAAGGCATAGCATATTTTTAAATCATATATATATATATTAAATAAATATATAATGTACATATTTATAAGCCTTTCGCATGTATGACACAGTGTTTCATTTACCATTAAAATAATCTTAATACAAAGAGAAAATTTCAAATCTCTTTTTCACTCAACCCCCTTCCTCGCTACTCCCCAAAGCCTCCTTAGTTGTACAATAAACAAAGCCGCCTAGCCCATTTATTATCCTTTATGCCTATTCCATTTTTCCACTACCATATATAATCATTTCCTCAAAGAGAAAGAATAAAATTGCTAATAAATGCTAAATTTGGTTTATGTGCTCTCGAAAAACGACTCCCGGACCTTCTCATACCATCCGTTGTGGTATTAAATATTAATTTGGAATATACAACCTCATCGATTTTCTAAAACATTAATCACAATATTCATGGACTATACATATATATATATAGAAAAATTTAGAGCAATTTTCTGTAAAGTTATTCCAAGACAAAGTAATTTTCCAATATCATTGGAAAATTAATTAACATTGGTAAAACTTAGGGTTAACTTAAAAGTTAATTAAAGTCATTGGTACTCTGATGTTAATTAAAGGAGATTAAACTCTATGATCTAAACGCTTTGTGTACTTATCATGCATAATAAGACTCGAAATATAAACACAAGTGTGTTTGTTGATTGTAACAGAGGAAATGATCAATCTTTGAAGCTGCGAAACAATCCTTACCACTTAAAAATTCTAATTATTCACGATTAAACAATGAAATGTTATTGATATACAGTTTAAATTTTTTTATATTACAATTATATTATGTATATATTATTTTAAATTAAATTTTATTTTTTTTTAAATTACAAAGGTAAATAAACAGTTAAAAATAATTTACTTCCACAATTTACTAAAATTATGCATTATTACTTTGATTATATATTTTATTATATATATATATTACCATCGTTCATGTTACTTTCAGAGCCTTCCTAAGATTTTCAGCGCCCGTGGGCTTCTAAAATTTTGCGCCCCTTTTCATAAGAAATTTTCTAATAAATTCACGTAAAATAAAGACACTTTTCAATAAAATCTTGAAACAGTGTCATTTGTGTTGAAAATGTTATATTTTTCAACATTTTCAAACTGCACAATTAGGATTCTATTAAAATTATTTATTCACTGCTTATACGGATATAATGAATAAGAAAAATAGATATGTATTTTGAATGTGCATGATTAAAATCTTTGAAGTGATGTCACTCCGGGTTGGAGGTTACTATAAAACTACTATTTAACAATAAGAAAAAATATATAAACCAATAAAAAATGCCGCCCCCAGAAGGATTGCGCCCTAGGGCTATAGCCCAATTAGCCCTGTAGTTAGGGCGGCCCTGGTTACTTTTAGATTTATTTCTACAATTAGTTTTTTTAAGCAAGCATATAAAAAAATCAATATTGTAATTTTTTATATTAAATAAATAATCTTTTCCAAAAACTTTAATAGGAAGATTTCATAATCGTATACACATACAAATTATAATTATTTCAATTTAAATTATAATTTTAAGAATTACTATATAATCCTTTATTTATTTACAAAAAAACCAAAAAAAAATTAATAAATGGAAATTATTTGATTTTAAATATTTTAAAAGCTAGGAACCGGAAGATAATATGTATATATTATTTTTATTTCAAATATTCATTAAAAATTCTAAAAGAATTCATATCTGAGGGAGAAATAATTATTTTCTGTTTTTTTTATATTCATTACATTTTATATATAGGATATATTTTAACAAATTTATATATATATATATATATAAATGCATTTTGATATTTCTTTTTGAGTTAAGCTTTTATTTTAAAGCGTACTCAGCAAATTTCTCTAAAATAAGAAATAAATTAAAAATTGATTTTTTTTGCAATGCAAAGAGACTTGAAAAGAACTGTTATTAAAAAGAAACTAAAAAAATCATGGATTATCCATTAAATTAAATATTGACATTTGAAAAAGAAACATAAAAAATCGGTTCATTTTTAGATAAAAAAAAAAAAAAAAAAAAAATTGAAAAAGGAAAGAAAGAATATCAGACTGATAAAAAAAAAAAGCTGAGATTATTTTAAACAAGTTTGACTATTTGATGAAAAGTATAATAATATATTCAATAAAATAAAGAAATGTTGAAATATTAATATATATACTGCTGTTTGATTATATTTTCGAGAACAGAGAGATATTTTGAACTTTAGAGAAAGTGAAAGAGATATGATGGAAGGGAAAGGGAAAAATTTAGGGAGAGAGAGACATTCGTAACCCGATGATTTATTTCATCAAAAGGAAATAACTTTGAAGCGCATCACGCAACGACCTCATCACCCCTCGTGGTCTGTCACAATTGTAACTTTCCCACCCTCCACACGAAACTTTACCAAACTGGACGAGAATCCTTTTCAAAATCCTTATTGGCCCATCCAATTTCTCACGGCCGAAGAAAGTTCATGTTCTCTTGATCTCTTAACGACCTGACAGCAGTTCCTTCACTTTAATCATTATTTGAATTTAATATGAAACTATCTTTGATAAATAGAAAGATAAATAATTATGATGAATTATTGATTGCTGCCTAAAAATAATTGTTCACCGCTTATTAAGAAGCACAACATTTGCACAGTTTGTAGATGACAGTGGGGTGGAACCAAATTGCTCGAGTGCTATGAAGATATATAGCTATAATTTATTATATCTCGTTATCTAATGAAAGTTAACTAGATTAGAGATAGGCGTACGAAATGGAGCAACTTCAAATTCTATTTAAATGGGAGATGAAATGTCTGGTATGGGGTAAAGTGAACTCAGGCATTTAGTAATTTGAAGCAAATATAAATATGAATAGATATTGATAACACTACTAAAGTTATGAATAGTGAATTAAATAGTTTTTTCATAAATAAAAAATCTGGTGCAAACTTCACTAAACTTTCGCCTCGCATTTTTTCTTGATATTAATTATAATTTTTGGATATAATTTATAATTAACCTTCTTTCAATAAATTAATAAAGTGAGAACGTCTATCTTTAACTGAAATAATAAATATTTATATTACTGAAAATTTTCCATGTAATTTTTTCAAAGTATTTCAAAACAGATAAAATCTTCATTAAACATTGATGGACCGACTTTAAACAAAATGACTAGAGTCATTTTTGAAAAATAACATTAAAAAAATTACATCTATCGGTAAAATCAATTATGTAATGTATTACTTTCGGTCGTAAGAATTTAATTAAAATGTTTATGCAACAATCCAAATATGAGCTTTTACTAAATTCATTAGAATCGGTTTTGAAAAAATTAAAAAAAAAACAAAATTGTAAATTCACCACTTTCCGGTTAACCAATTTTAGTAATAATAAATCAGCTGAAATTTTCCAGAAAAATACAAATCTTAAATATGGAGTTACACTTTTGAACACCATTTCATTTTCAAATTACACAATTGAAGAGAGTTAGAGAGAGAGATCAAGACGGTATTTTGTGGATTCATAAAACTTGTAAACCAGGTCACCCTCGAAGTCATTTCAAGTGCCCGCATTCAAATTACTAAGTATTAAATTATTACAAAAAAGGTAAAATGTTTTTGCGATCAGGCTCTTAAACATTTTCAACTTTTTTTAAATTTTTTCAATACGGTTCTAAAAAAAGGGTCAAATGTTTTTGTGATCAGGCTCTTAAACATTTTCGATTTTTCAATATAGCTCTAAGTATCACCAAGTGTGCCCACCCCTGTTATATTATTTCAGAAATGTGCCCGACTATTGAAAAAAGTTGCCTACTCCTGATCTAAGCTATTCTGAAAATAATGAAAAAAAATAATAAATTTAATCTTAAAAGCTTGCTAATTATTTTATAAATCTTTCCAAAAGCATTTGTTAAATTACTCTCTAAAGATTTATTCAGAGGAACAATTCGTAAAGATAAATACTTTCAAGTAAACAAAAGAATTTTCCAACTTAAATAATAATTACTTAATTATATTCATCCTAAATTTATTTCACTTTCAATTCTGTAAAGCTCTATCTAATGGTAATATTAATTACGGGTTTATATAGACAGAATTCAATGGCATATATACATATTTTCCATTTTCAAAGGCAAGAAAGGAAGGAGAGAAACGAAAATGGATAAATATCCACTCTTCTCTTTAGTTAAAATTATTCCTTTTGAAAATAATAACACGAACACGATCCACCAACAAACCAACATCCATTATTTATTTGTTTTTGTGATTTTGATTTTGGAAATTTTTAAACTTTGTTCATTCTTTAATATCATATACTTATATATATATTTCGAATGGTTATGATTTATGAGTGATTAATTTATCATTGAATTCACATTAAGAGAAATAAATTATTGTTCCTTTTTTAAAAATTTGTTTATTAAAAATAAATTACCAAAATTATTCTTTTTTAAACTATGATAATATGAGTAGCTCAAATCAACTATGACTTTTTTTGATGTAGTTCATGATGAAGAGACAAGTCGCTTTAAAATTTTAGTTTTTCTTTTCAACATCTCATTTTTACACTTTATTTGTGTGTCTTTGAGGGGAAAAAGTAGTTTTTTATCGATAGTGAAATCAATTTTATTGTGGTGCATTAATTTCTTCACAATAATTTTTTATAATAAGTGTTTCCCACTCTCCTATTCATACATTAATTTCATTCCATGCTTGAAACCTCGTAAGTTTAAAAAATGTTCTTCTTAAACTCACTTTCTTTCTTAAAACTTAAATTCTTAAAAAATTTTATTACAATATTCAAATTAAAGAATTCAAAAAACTACTATGTCTTTAGTAGGTATCTATACGATCCCCCCTACACCTCGCAGAATTTGATGAAACTTCGCCAGTTGATTCTTTGATTAATTCTAAGAAACTTTTTCCTTAGGCATTTCTTGGGAGAACTTCTAGTTTTCAAGATAAAAAGGATTAAAGATTGGATATCAATCCATTGATATCCCATTTAGCTACCGTGTCTTATCAGTTTGACCAGCAGAGGGCGCGACTAATTTTCGGTTTTTTCAGTTCGGATTGTATATAGAAAAATTAAAAAATTAATTAATTAAATAATTTTCCTATATCCAAACCGAACAGAAAAAACCAAAAATTAGTGAATATGTGAATAATTAGTGAATTAGTCAATGAAAATTTCTTAATGGTTGCACATTTCGACATTCATAACCATCTAATTGATATCCAATCTTTAATCCTTTTTATCTCGAAAACTAGTTCTCCCAAGAAATGCCTAAGGAAAAAGTTTCTTAGAATTAATCAAAGAATCAAATGGCGAAGTTTCATCAAATTCTGCGAGGTGTAGGAGGGATCGTATAGATACAATATATATTGTTAAGAAAATGAAAATTTACAGCCTTTATACCACTTAATTAGTATTCAATACTACTGTGTGTTTAACATATTATATTATCTATTAAAATAATACATAAAATATATTATGTTATATCAGGGATAATAAAATAATGAGGAAAACTCTTCAACTTACTTGTCAAAACATCATGTACTTTATTCTAATATGCACGTCAAAATTCCATTACCCATAAATGCAAGATGAAAGTAGTTATTTCATAAAACAACAACTAAAACATTAACACCAACTAAACAAATTTAATTAATTATAATTAATATTGATATATATGTATTAAGAAAGAGGGATGAAATTTACAAAAAGCTATAAAGTATGAAACTTTACTATTATTTTTAGTTAGAGATATATTGTATGTAGATTATGTTAATATATTTTATTGTAATTTTATAGTCAAGTTTAAAAAATAATAAATAATAATAATAATTGGATATTTATAACAATATACAGTATATATATATATATATATATATATATATTGTAGTATATTGGAGGCTTAGTTTGGGTCGGGTTATCGAAAAAAATGGATTTAAAATTAATAAAATAGAACTTTAATTTAATTTGTCGCACACTGTTTATTATTAATAGAAAATAGTATGATTAATCCAGCCATAAAGGAAGAGCGAAGAGGTAAATTTGAATTTATTCAGATTAAAATAAAATATTAAATTATAATAAAAGTAATATTTAATAATGAAAGAAATTAATACAATTCTAAATATCATGAGATATCATAACTTAGAAATTAACTATAAAATAAAGTTCACTTATTTGAAAATTTGATATATCAAATTTTGTTTGTTTAGCAATTGCAAATTTTAAAGGGTCGACCACTTAGCTGTTAATTGTTACTAGTATAGAGTTCAGGGCAAAGCGATCCAAGTGAATCTCTTCTTTTAATGAAACATATTCTTTGGCATTCAACTTCTTTGTTGACCTATGATCTATGATCTATAATATATATATATATATGTGGGATTTCTTGATTTAGGGGAAATGATCAGAGAGTCGTAGATTTAATATAAATTTATTAACGGAAGAGTTTTATAAAGATTTAATCAATTTAAAGGGAATTCAAGCAGAGTGACATTAAGATAATAATAAAGTCGGCTTACGTACTTTCTGGAGAGTCAGCAAATCACTTAACACTTTTGGCACTTGGAGTAAAATAGTAGTATCTCCAATCGAATGTACTGGAGGCGCTGGATGAACTGCCTTTTGGAAGCTGATCGTCTGATATATAATTAGTCAATGTCTTAAAGTCACTCTTTACATTATCCGGGTTTATAATCGAATACAAAAATTATTGGCTATGTCTAAGGGTTTAATAACTAGGTAATTCAAGAGAGGACTTCATGATGCGTTGATTGACTGTTTTACTTATGTGTTCAGACACTTGGGTCGACCTCTTTATACCTGGGTAGAAGCCTTTACGCGGCGTCTTAAGTTTACAGGCCCCGCCCATTGAGTGCGACGTGGCTCGCCGCCATCTCGCTTGGTCTGGGGGGAAATATCAAACCCGCAATCGGCCATTCCTGACCTTCATAGTGTCCTCACTTGATCACAGTTTCAAAAATTCTCTAAACTTAAAAACAATTTGAACATAAAAATAACTTCTTTAACATTATTATTAAACAATTTTCTAAACTTAAAAACAATTGAACATAAAAATAACATCTTAAACATTATTATTTTATTACACTAGATCACTTTGTTAGTATTGTTTTATCACTTTATTTTAATATTACACTTACATTTTACTTTTCACTATTTCACTCATATTTCACTTTTTCACTATTTCACTCATATTTCACTTTTTCCACTATTTCTCTTGTATTTCACTTTCTCACTATTTCACTTGGTTCTTTTAATAATCGGCTAGGGTTTCATAAATTCAGATGAAGTTAGAGAGAGATTTGGCTCTTCACAATTCGAAATTTTCTTGACTTGGTATTTGTTATGATTCAAAGCTTGTACCACTTCATATGGCCCTAAAAACGCACTTTTAATTTTTAGACCGGGGTCGAATTGGGTTCTTTTTATGGCGACCAAATCTCCGTTTCGATACTTGATGGGTGTTTTACATTTTTTCGCATATGTTTTTTTATTTTCTTCTTCACTATCTTCAAAATTAGTGGTCAATTGGTCAAGTGAGATGTCTTTTTGCTCAATGATGTCTTTGAATTTTGTAATTTCTTTTTGTAAGTTTTGGTTTTCTTTGTCTAATGTTTCTACTTTAGTTTCATTTAATTTATTTTGTTCTAAAAGATTATTGTTTTTTACAGCTTCACTTTTTAATAATTCAAGCTCTTTTGACAATTTTTCAAAATTTGTTGCTTTATGTTGAAAATTCTCTACTTGAGATAGTAATTCATTTTTTTCTTTAGTTAAACTTTCCATTTTTGATTCCAATTTGGATATAAGATTTTTATTTGTATCCATTTCATTTTTTTGTTTTTCATTGGTGATCTTCATTTGGTCTACTATTTCTTGTGATTTAGCTGATTTACTATAGGTTTCTTGTAAAATTTCCTTGAGTTCTGAAGTTTGAGACGTTTCTCTTTGTAATTTTTCTTGTAATTGATCAACCTTTAAAGACAATTTCTTTTTTTCTTTTTCAAGATCTAAAATTTTATTATATTCCAATATAGAGGATTCTTTTAAATTTTCAATTATAGATAAAAGTCGGCGATTTTCTAATTCCAATTTTAGAGCCCTTGTTTGGGCATTACTACATAATTGATCAGAAAGACTGTTATCTCCAGATTCGCTTTCCAAAAATGTCATTTTTTCATTAGAAGATACAGAACTTTCATTCAAAGCGCTTTTCGTTAATAGTTGCAATTGGGCATTTTCTTCATATAATTCATTTAACTTTTCAAGATCGGATTCTTTTTCTAGTGATAATTCGTTAATTTGTTGTTTGTACTTTAAAATTTCGGTTTCTAAATCTAAAACAAGTTCTCCTTTTTTCCTTGATTGTTTTAATTGATCATCTAGCATTTCATTCGTATCAATTAAAATTCGATTTTCATGTCTTAATTCATCTACTCTTATGAGATTTACATCGCTTCCCGTGTCGATCAAAGCGGTGCTCTTGTTATCATGAATTGTAATTGGTATTGTATTATTTTTTTCGATCGCTAAATTTACTGAGGCTTTATTCTCACGGCATAGTCGGGCTAAATGACCAAATTTTCCACAATTGTAGCACTTAGTTCCTTTACTTTTGTCAGGGCATCTTATTGAGAGATGTTGGTTTGAGCCGCAATTGAAACATCGTACTGGTTTTTGAAAATCTTTTGGTTGCTCTCTGGGTTTTCTCCAATCTTTTTCTAATATTTTCGTTGAGTTTGGGGTTTTATTGCTTATTTTATTTTTAATTTTTTCGTAGATCCTCAGTTTGTCTTTGAATTCGGAAAGGTTTTTGGCTCCGTATAAAATTGATTTATTTGTTTCGTTATCCTCTATCCCGTTGATGACGTACTCAAAAAGAGATGCTTGCTCAATATTTCCTCTATTTGCCATTTCTTTCATTACTAAGAAATATTCTTGCGTAGATTCCTCTCGTCGTTTTCGTCGTTCATTCAGTGATCTATGCAAGCTGGCACTTGAAATTTTTGATCCAAATTCACTTCTTAGTTTCTCTTTTAATGTTCGCCACGAATCGATACAAGGTTCCGACTGAATAAATAATTTTGCCAAATCAGTTAAAGATCGTTTTGCATAAATTAAAGTCTGGAGAGGGTTCAATTTTAGCAAAATCTTGATATTGTCAAACTCTTCAATCCATTTTTCTATTGGATATCCGTCCTTTCCATTGAATTTTCTGATCATCTCTTCAATGTCTCGGAAACCAACAGAGCAATTTGAATTGAAGATTTGCTCACCTTTGTTTCTGACTATCTTCGGGTCGTCGTAATCGATTTGGTTGAGTTCATCCTCCTTTTCCTGCTGATTGTTGCCTTCGTTATCGTCGTTGATTTCTTCATCGTCGTTGGTTCCCTCGTCGTCGGATTCTTCGTTATCTTCATCGCTGTCGTCCTCATCTTCGTATTCCAAGTGACACAAAAATGATAATATTCTTTTTCTTAAGATGTCTTCTGATGGATGGCATTTTATATTCAAGACGGGTGAAATTTTAATTAAATCTTGCCATGTTAAATTTTGTTTCATATATTCCAATTTATTTATAAATTCTTCTGAATCTTCCGAAAAATTGAATCCCTTGAAAGATAGAATATTTTTTCTATTCACTCTCGTTGATTTGTCGAAAATTACTGTGTTCAATATTTTAACAATTTTGAGTTTTTCTGTTTTAATTTTGTTGGCTACTTCGATCATTTCCCTTAAGGTACTCATTCTGAGTTAGAGAATTATTTTTGGCGCGTTATTATTTAAAATCCCAGCCACTTTGTGGATATTTAATTCAAATCCCGGACAGGCCCCCAATTTGTGGGATTTCTTGATTTAGGGGAAATGATCAGAGAGTCGTAGATTTAATATAAATTTATTAACGGAAGAGTTTTATAAAGATTTAATCAATTTAAAGGGAATTCAAGCAGAGTGACATTAAGATAATAATAAAGTCGGCTTACGTACTTTCTGGAGAGTCAGCAAATCACTTAACACTTTTGGCACTTGGAGTAAAATAGTAGTATCTCCAATCGAATGTACTGGAGGCGCTGGATGAACTGCCTTTTGGAAGCTGATCGTCTGATATATAATTAGTCAATGTCTTAAAGTCACTCTTTACATTATCCGGGTTTATAATCGAATACAAAAATTATTGGCTATGTCTAAGGGTTTAATAACTAGGTAATTCAAGAGAGGACTTCATGATGCGTTGATTGACTGTTTTACTTATGTGTTCAGACACTTGGGTCGACCTCTTTATACCTGGGTAGAAGCCTTTACGCGGCGTCTTAAGTTTACAGGCCCCGCCCATTGAGTGCGACGTGGCTCGCCGCCATCTCGCTTGGTCTGGGGGGAAATATCAAACCCGCATATATATAATATAAATATAAATCTATCACAAACTATCATTTGTGGCTTTTCATTTTCTGTAAAATCCTAGAAAGACAGTACTAGTTTTCTAAAAACTTAAAGATTTTGAATTCTACGGCAATATTTTACAATTTCCATTGAAATATGTTTTCTCTTTGAAATTAATATATAATATTACCATATAGAATTTTCATAAATTTCGATTTGTAATTTAATATTTTATAGTTTTTTTTTAGTGTTTTTTCAAGGATCGCTCTTAATATTTTCATCTCGGCGGTTTGGAGAATTTGTTGGGTGGCGGTTGTTTCTGCCCACAACGGAGCGGATTCGATATTAATATAAAGAATTGTTCTTATAAAAACATATAATTCATTTTTAAAGATTTAGTAATTTAATTCCATTTCATTATTTTACTAATACCTAATATTTGATAAACTAATGCCATATATTTTATTATTGTTAATATTTCCTTGAATTTAGTAATTTCAAAAACTTTTTTTATCGGTTTTCAAATTATTAAAACAGAACAAACTTCAGACTGAAAGGCATATTTTAAAATACAAATAGTATATAAATTCATAATAATATGTATATTTACACAATTCTTATGTTTTAAAAAATAACTAGCTGCTCCGAGCGCCTTCGGCGCTCTTCACACCTAGACGGGGGCTCCGCCCCCTGTACCCCCGAGTGATACATAGTATTTGGTTGAAAGTCTGTATGTAAAAGATTTTCATCCATTTTGTTTCAATCAGTATAAGTAGATAAGACATGTTTTTGTTTTCTTGTAAAATATATCTAATCCAAAACATACCTGTTAAAAAGGAGGCCAAGTTCCTATCGGTTATTTGTTTGCCTAAAAAAGGGTTCAAATCCATCCCAATGCCAAGTTTAGATGCACTTGTTTGTTAATTATCATCCCATGTCCCTTGCTTCATTGTCCACCCACCTTGGTCCTTGGTCTTCCACCGGATGTTTCCCAATCGGTTTCTCCCAATTTCTAGTTTCTCCAATTCCAAGCACGTCCCCTTCCCATCCCAGCCTTCTTGATTTTATAACCTTAACTATATCTGCACATTATATCTCGTTATGCCATCTCCGCCATCCCCCTGTGACCTCATCTTCTTTTGGCCTATAAATGCTGCGAACAATATTAATCTCACAAATACTCCAAATCGTCTCCCAGAGTCATCGATAGGGTGACCAAACGTCCCGTCTTTAGGTGCTCTGCCCCAAAAAAGTCTTCGGGACACCCTACTGTTTTTTCAATATTTAGGACATTTCGTAATTTTTTTTTCAAAATTTTTTCAATTTAGTTCTAAAAAAAAGGTATACCGTTTGTCCCGGTTTGGTGTTTTCGAAATATGGTCACCCTAGTCATCGATCAACATGAAAAATAATTGTTCTATTTATTTTAATTTTTATCCTCTTTGATGAGATAAGCCCCTTTACTGCATAATAACAGGCGTTACTCAATTACAACGTCGATTTAAATTCTTCTCGAATATTATTATCCTTCGTGATTAGAAATCTTAAGTATTTAAATATTTATACTTTTTCAAATTCTACATTTTGTATGTTAATTGTATGTAAGTCGTATCCGTATCATAATTCTTGAATTTTTTTGTTTAATTACATTTCGGTTGATTTTTCCCCAATTTCTCTAATCATATATCTCCTCTTCCAGTCCAATTCATTTACCTGGCTTAAGAAATTTTTTAAAATTTTAAATAGAGGGAGAGAGAGAGGTTCTAATTATATATATATATCTGTTTCTATGACAACAAAAAAGCAAACAAATTACATACATACAAATACTCTCCTTTATATATATTTCTGGAAAATGGAACACCCGCAGCTCAGCTCAGGAGTTACCTAAGATTCTAATTTCTTTTTTATTTTTCATCATTTGAGGTACCCTTCACCTCAGAAAAATTTGGTTACCTTACTCCTTGTAGTTTAGGCTCTGGAGTTTTTTGCGTACAGACGGACACTATCGTATTAAATATATAGATTATATATGAATAATTAAATATTATTAACATTTTAATGAATAAATTATTAGATAAAAATAATTTATACGATGCTTTTTATTGGAGGAAAGAATTAATTAATAATATTTGGTCTCGTTTTATTTAAAAAAACTTTAATAACGTAATAAAAAAAAACAAATATAGGTAAAATATTAAAAAAGTTCTTAATCAAAAATACATTCTATATTAACTTCCAAATTATTTCTTCTCAATTAATAACCAATAATATTTAGATATTTAGATTTACTCCAGAAATAAAAATATTTTTTAATGAAAATGTCATGAATGGTTCGAGGGATTATAATATCAAATTGTTTCGAGTTTAGTAAATTATAATAAAATATATGCCAAGAGATTTTTTTAAATTACGAATTTATTTTTAGAATTCTCTCAAAATAAAAATGATTTAATAATTTACTAATTTAATAACAGTTTGATTTCTAAAAAAAAAAAATATTAAAAATTATTAATATTAATATATCTACGTTTTTTTTTATTTTTCAAATAATATTGAACTTATATTTTTATTCATTAAATTATTTTATGGAGTTTTCGTAAATATTTAATCTTCCATTTAATAGAATAAAACTACAAATAAAAAAAAATGGCACACCTGGTGGTGGTTCTAAATGAGGGAGAATTTTGTTCAATAATCCAATATTTTCAACTGCCCTATGTGATGTTTTACCTATCAGACATCCCTTGGCCAGCATATCCACCTACGAATTTCCAGCTCGATCAGTTTAGTCCCCCACCCCCCGTTCAAACCGAGTTGGACGTTAATCGTTGATAATCACTAACACTTGCGAAATGGAATGTGGATACCGTTTCAGAGCCTGCGGTCCATTTCTACGCTAACGACTATTCAGAATCGATCCACAGATGAAATATTTGCCTCCATTTGCGGCTAATAAATGGCTCGCCTCTCGAGTATTAGTCTATAATAGTAGACATACTACACCATTTTCCCCTTTTGTTCAGATATATTTACATTCTTAGAATGATTATAGTAAATATATAGAATAACCCTTTGAATAGTCACTCGATTTCTAAAGAGGGAGATAAAAATTGCAATTTCTTTTATTTTATACAAATAAAACATTAAAAAATAATACTCTCATAATATACAATTCTACACTGTCTCCTACAGCTTAAAAATTATTATATCATATATATTCTAATCGGAAAAATTTAATATTTAAAAAAGAAAAAATAAATGAAAAATATAGTTTAATGAAATTTTTAACAATTATTTACCATAAATATATTTATATAATATATAAAATTTTATTGCAATTGAAATTGATCAATTTTTATATAAAAAAAAAAAATAATGAATTAATAATATTTAACAGTGAAAAAGCATAAAATTTTTGTATATATATTTGACTTGGATATAATTAAAAATAATATTTACATTTTTATCAAAATTATTACATTTTTACTATGAAAATCGTAAACTTTTGAATTAAATTCACTTCCCTTCTAAAACTATACATATAAATATGTAATAACAATAATAATTAAATCTTTAGATTGTATGTATTAGTGATATTATGAATACATATTTGATATAGATTTCATTTGTATTTTACAGGGTGGTGCAGAGGAAACGCATGTTTTTTTCGAAGCGACGGGAGGGGATATTGAACTTGAACGAATGTTGGCAGACGGCCCATACAATACAATAATGGATGACATGTTTACGGAAGATCCCGATGATACAGTCTTCATGAGTGATGAAGCACATTTTCATCTTTACGGTTACGTCAACCCACAAGAATTACACCAAAGACCTCTCCACAGTTTAAAAGTAACAGTGTGGTGCTGCATTTCAAAGTTGGAGATTGTTGGACCCTATTTTTTTGAAGAGGAAGCAATTGCAGTTACTGTTTCATCAGCTGAAATGTTAAACAACTTCCTTAATCCAGAACTTGAAAGGCGTCAAGTGAACATGAGAGACATTTGGTTTCAGCAGGATGGTGCCACAGCTCACACGGCGAGAGCATCCACGGAAGTGGTTCGACAAATGTTACCAGGACATGTAATTTCGTGATTTGGTGATGTTTACTGGCCCCCTCGCTCACCCGACCTGTCGATATGTGACTTCTTTTTGTGGGGATATTTGAAATCAAAAGTGTACATCAAGCCTCGCACACAAGAAGACCTTAAAAATTCCCATCGTCAGGAAATTGAAGCCGTGCCGAATGAAATGTTGGAGAGAGCTGTCCGTAATTTTCAGAAGAAGATCCAAATTTGTATCCAGCAAGAAGGAAGAAGGACGTCATCTCAAAGACATTATTTTTCGAGCCTAAATATGGTATGTAATTTCAAAAACTGCATTAAAAAACCTATCATTTAATACTTGTTTTTATTATTTTCAACCCATTGTGCCCCAGTAATTCAATATTGAAAAACATGCGTTTCCTCTGCACCGCCCTGTATATGAGAAAATTATATAATTAAAAAAAATATAGTTCGAAATTTAAAATATCAAATATCATTCATGTACCAATTCAATGATAGAGAATAGCTTAATAATAAAAAAAAGAAAGTACTTTAAAAATCTATGTGCATATTGGTTTAGATTTTTAAAATTTGTATTTTTTTTTTCTAATTTACTATAAATATTATTATGTTGTGAAAGTATATATATATATATATTTCTATTTGTACATGATAAGGTAAAACAGGTTATATTTCGAACCGTCGTGTAAGGAAGAGAAATCTCATAATTTATTTTATTTTGCAATTTTTGTATATATAGTGTATTCCACGTTTTTACACCTTCTTTAAAATTAATATTAAGATTTATTTATTCACATAACTCTCATTGCTTATTTGCAAGTCGTTATCTAAAATTATGTCGAACGATTAATATGAAGAATTGCGTGTGGAGGTAAATAGCGTGCATTTTACCTCTGCTTAACAGCGAAAAATTTAATCCTCACAATTTAGTAAGAGCAGGGAAATATTCATAGTCCCAGTCTTATATAAATATATGATGCAAATTATATACTCTTTTAATTCTTAAAAACTTACCTAATTAAATATTTAATCAACTTTATGAGTTTTTATTTTTTGTTTTTGTTTTATATGTAATTTTCCATAAGCAATATCCTTCACCACTCTGCAATATCATCACTCCTGATAAGAATATTCCCCAAAAGTTGACTTTTTTTTTGTAAATTTTAGATTAGAAATTCTTATTTGAAGAATGGTTCTGTATTTATTTTATAAGTAGCTAACAGTCCTAGGTACTATTAACAACAATAATCATGTCATAATAGGTATTAGCATTTGAGATTTGGCAAAAACTCAAATTGTGCTTCCTATTACTCGGTTTCACCTTATATAAATAAATTTACAAAACTCTATAAATTAATTATTGATTTATGTAAAAGAACCGAATTAAATTTAATTCCACCCTCAACTTTCCGTTTCTATCCGCCATTCTATTAAATATTAATTTTGACAATTTTAAAAATAATTAAAATATATTTTCTTGTATATAATGTTTTTCAAACTACCCTAAAGCATTGGAATCTAATCATTGTGATATAATATTGTTACCATTAATTCAAATTTTTTTAGAAAAAAAACAATTATAAAGAAAATAAGACCTTTAAATATCGATTACTTACCTCGCATGTCACAAGTAGAATCATTATCAAAGTCGAGAATATTAGAAGAGAATTTTAGGAGTCTGGGTATTAGTCTTGGAGACCAAGAGTCATAAATGGAGATTTGGATTAAATGGGTGAGTAAGTTAGACTTCCTGTTTTATGAGGTCTCTGACACTAATACTTTTATAAACAAAGAAATCCCTTCCAATAATTTCATTCTTGAAATAGACCCAGAAAGAAAGCCGAAATGTCGAGTTAATAATATAACAAACTCAAATCAATCAAAAAAAATAATTATTTATTTACCAATTCTCATATTTACCTAAATTTATAGTATAAGATCATGTAGATTAGATAAATATATAGTATAATACAATTTATAAAATAATAAAATTTTTTAATTTATTTTAATTTAATTTATTTATTCTCAAATGTATTCAGCCACATTCGGCATTACATATCAATCAAAAAAAAAAAAAAAATACAAATACAATGTTCACAAAATACATCTCTTTTTATGCTTAGAGCATTTACAGTCCCATAAAAAAACCACATAACACATCACAATCCTTCTCACACAATCAATCAGTATGATTTATCACTATTATACAATGTTAATTAAATTGACCAAGTTGAGAATATTTGGCTATAAATTTGAATATTTCAATTAATATAAATTAATTCAAATTTTTACAAAACAAACAAAAAGCCGCCCATCTTATTTCATTGCCTATCTTCGAGTAACATATAAATATAAATATGAAAAGAGAGAACTTCTGTGATGCCCTTTTCCTCCTCGCAGCCCATCCTCTCATTCGGGGTCTCGGTACAATCATCCGCCAGAAATCCTCTTCATAAACTAATAAGCAAATGAAGAAAGAAAGAAAGAAGGAAATACAAATAAACAAATAAACAAAAGAAGAAAGAAAGAAAGAAGGAAACAAAAACAAACAAACAAACAAACAAAGGAAGAAAGAAGAAAGAAGGGAACAAAAACAAATAAACAACCAAAAGAAGAAAGAAAGACCGAAGGAAACAAAAACAAACAAACAAACCCACAAACAACCAAGCAGACAAACACAAAAATAAACAAATAATATAGAAACACACCACAACATCCATCCCACCAGTCCCACCCACTCACTCATTCAGAACAAATGACCTCAATCTGAGGGAACCACCAATCATACAATATAATCTGTTCAACTCTCCCGTGTTTATGGGTCGCAGCAACTGTGTCCAAGGAATATTCCCGTCTATATTCAGGCCCTCTCGAATACCCCTATATAAAGGGCACTTGTAAATAATGTGCTCAAATGTTTCCAATTCTTTCAGGTTGCACATTGAGCAGATCACATTTGGGCTAATCCTGTGGGCACATCCATCCAACCAGAAGTAAATCGCATTTTGATTTGTTAAACGGGCCTGGTGGATAACTCTCTTCTTGTTGAACGAGACCTTCAACGCCAGAATACCACCCTGCCCGAAATCAATAGTTTTATATACAGGCACAAAGGTTGACTCCCTAATTTTATCACTGTCAATTTTGTAGTAATAGAGCTTTAGGCTCTCCGTCAAAGAATTAATCCTCTTTTTTATCAGGTGGCTTTGTTGTGAATTCCAAAGCTCCCCTTCGTCGATTAGAAAAAAGAACCTTCTTAATTGCCCTGCCCAGTTGTAATCGTCCTGGCTGTTCGCCTCGTCGTTAATTAAACTAAACAATTTGTCATAACAGGCCCTAGGCAATCTATCGGATTCCATGTCTAACAGTTTACAGAGCCATAGGATGGCTCTTCTCACTACCTCTACAATTAGATTACACCTCTGAAATTCTCTCCTTAACGCGTATCCTGGCGTGGATCTGTCCAAAAAAAATATCGATTTGAAAAAGCCTGTCTGGATCCTTTCGATAATGTCGTGGTATCGGAGTGCCCATATTTCCGCTCCATATAGGAGAACAGACAGGACCGTTGAATCGAAGAGCTTCACTCTGTTATCATGACACAAGTGCCTACTGTTCAAAGTGCTCTTCAGACAGCCGAGGGCACGACTGGTTTTGGACACTCTATCCAACGCTGCCTCTCTGAACAGTCCCGACGTACTCAATTTAATACCCAAATAGCTGACATTGTTCACAATCTCGAGAGGCTTGTCATTATACTTAAATGTCAGCCCACCCGAGACTCTCCCTCCCTTTCGGAAAACCATTACTTTAGTCTTTTCCTCGTTCACCTCAAGTCTATTGTTCTTACAATAGATCTTAAGGATCCCGAGGAGACTTTTCAATTTGATCGGGGTATCCGACATCAGTAGCAAGTCATCGGCGAAAAATAAAGCCGATAAACTTCGCGACCCATCCACATAGACGCCCTCCACTCCACGCTCCTCGATGCATGAATCAAAGTCGGAGAGAAACAAAGAGAACAGAATCGGGGACAGTGTCTCTCCCTGCAGGACGCCACGGCCCACCTTAACCGGCAGTGATCTTTCGCCTTCTACCTCAATCACAAAATTAGCGTCCTTGTAAAGCGACCTAAGGATATTTATGAGCTTTCGGCTTAGACCCATATACAGTAGTTTGGACCACAATATGTTGTGGTCCACACTGTCAAAGGCACGTTTGAAATCAACGAAAGCTACATATAATTTCCCTCCACCCATCCTTAGCTTCATTCCTACCAACGAAGACAAAATAAACAAATTGTCTCGACATCCCCTTCCCCTTCTGAATCCCGTCTGACTTTCCGGGATCTTCTCTCCCTCCGACGCCCACAAACTCAGTCTCCCCTTTAAAATTTGGGTGAAGATTTTGCTAAGTGCATTAGTAAGGGCAATCCCCCTGTAATTACTCTCCACATTGTAGTCGCCCTTTTTGTGAATCAATTTTAATATTGACTTCGTCCATGAGGAGGGGACCCTCTCCTCTTCCATTATCTTATTAAAACATTTCAGCAGAAGGCTCCTCCCTTTCTTTGACATATTCTTAAAATATTCCGAAGGAATACCGTCTATACCTGGGGTTTTACCATTAGCACATCTACTTAAGGCTGTGTCAAGTTCCATGAGATCAATATCGTTATCCAAAAAGGGGTCGTCAATGGTCCCAACATCATATGGGATGTCCCTCGCCATGTCACTGGATCCAAATATCTTATTAAAAAAAGTCACCCATCGGGTCAAGTCAATTGTGTTGACTCTGTTGGACTTAAATCTCATCCTGCTTATAGTCCTCCAAAAATCCGCGGGAGTACCAGGTTTTGAAAGCCATTTGTACCTCTTTTCATAATAAGTTTTCTTACACTTAGCTATGTACAATTTAAATTCCCGTTTGGATTTTAAGTACTTCCCAGCGTGAATGTCTTGGTACCCATTCCTTCTCATTGTCCAATACGACTCCTTTAGTTTCCTTTTCATCCTTAAACACCCATTATCAAACCAAGGCTTACTCTTTTTACCGGTCCAACCAGAAGAGTTCGACTCAACCACCGCCGCCCTTCTCACGCATTCAACCACATAGTCACACAACTCCTCCCCCGACAACCCCTCCACCCCACACTCATCCAGCAACCCATCCAACCTCTCAACATAAACACCCCCAGCACTCGAGCACCAACGCAGCCCCCCTCGCCCAAACCGACGCCGAACACCACCACCCCCAACATTTGAAGCGGCAGAAGCGCCATCCAGCAAAAGTCTATAGGGGACATGATCCGACCCCAAAATATTCCCCACCACGACCGCATCCTTAATCACCTCGATGTAAGCGGCATGCACCCAACATTGATCAATGACAGACTTACCCGAGCCGCTTATAAATGTATAATTCGCTGGGCGATCGCTTGGTGTACGCCCATTCAAAACAATGAACCCCCCTTCCTCCATAAATTTCACCAGCTCTCGACCTCTCCTGTTCAACACCGAATCCATCGACACACGTGAACCGACCAACCCAGTCCCGAGCACCGCTCCCTCCTCGAGTTGGTTCAAGTCACCAATCCTACCGTTGAAGTCTCCCATCACAATCATACAAGGAGTATTAGAGGCCTCAAGCGCAGCAATTGTCTCTCCCAGAAGACCCAAACAAACCCCAATGTCGCCGTCCGGAGGGAAGTAACACATTCCAAGAGAGACCCTACAGCCACCCATCCACAGACTCACGAAGATCCACAAATTGGTCGACTCCACCAGGCTGGCCCTCAAATGCTTACCAACCAACAAAGCAATGCCTCCACTCGGTCTGCCCCTCGACCTCGCCCTGACAGCATCAGAAAAGAACAAGTCATATCGTCCATCGACCACACCATCCAACACCGGTGCACCAGTCCACCATGTCTCACAGAGACCAATGACGTCACACTCCCCCGACCGGAAGTGAGTCTCGTGGAACTCGCTCTCTAAGAAATTAGCAAATCCCTGACAGTTCCAGGTCCAGATAGAAATAGGCCGAGAAGAATCAACGAATTCCAACCCCGAGCAACGACCGCTACCCATAATCAATTAGTCTCGTCCTCGACTCAATCCGCCGCATGATTATCGGGCAACATTTATCTAAGGCCCTATGATTAACGTCTCCAAGACCCGCACTCTCACAATTAGCACATCTGACCGCCTTCACCCCCTTGCAGTCCTTGGCGTCGTGTCCCTCCGCGCAGCGTGAACACCTGGGGTCCCTGTCGCAGTTAGTCGATTTATGTCCGAACCCCAAGCATCTGTAGCATTGGACAATGTATACATGGTCGCTAATGGGGCAGGAGTACCATCCCACACACACTCTCTCCATTGCGAGTAATAACCTCCTAGCCACCGGAGAACACTCGATCACGCATGATGTTACCTCACGATCCCTAGCTGGGTAAATGTAAATCACCTTTACACTTTCATTAACTGCAAGATTACCAGCCAGGGATCTCTCCAGCTCCGGCCCCTTCAAATCCGCTGGGATGTTTCTCACCAGCAATCTGGGCCTCCTCTTCACACCTTCCTTAAATTCCAGGCCCAAGTCCTGCAAGGCCTTCGAACTCTTTACCTTGTCTATATTAACCGCTGTAGCTTCAATATGTATTGATCTATTAGGTGCATTCCTGATCCTATTCACTTTCAGGTCCAGATCAGAAGGGGAGACGGACTTCATCACAGCCGCCCTTGTATCCTCCGAGTTCTTGAACTTGTCTTCATTACCAACACTCGGTCCTATATATATGTCCACAGTCTTTTTAGGAGGCGATATGGTCAAATTGCGGTTCAAGACTATTCTCTCCCCACGGTTGGAACCAACAACGGAAGAGTACGTACGGGTCACAGGGGCTATAACCGGCCCATCCCCTCTCCCCGGAGTCATTCCCACAGAACCCAGCGTAGCACTCACTGTCTCTCCTATGATATCCTTTAAATTCTTGCCTTCCTTGACCAATAAGGCATAGGCATCTGTTATCCTCCCTATGGCTAATTTCAGTTCGGAAATCTCATTCTCGAATTGCGACTCCTTCGCCTTGTCCCGACAGCCAAGAGAAAACAAACTAGCCATGTTGTACACTATCCCAGCAATTTTCTGCGACAATAAATCAACATCTCCCAGGGTGAGAGAGGGGACAACAGCCGGGGCCAAATCCGCCTCAGCCTCAGACATCTCATAGTCCCCAACCGGACCAGGGCACACGATAATGTCGTTCCTTTTATTGACCGTCTTGTGGAGTCGACCGCAACTGGGATGGAAAAACTTAGAGCAGGGAACACATCTTACAACCCTTTGCTTAATAGGGTTCTTACATTGAGAACACTGCATAACAACAAACAAGCATATAAGCAAACAAATATATAAACAAATAAATAAACAAATAAAGGAAGAAAGAAGGAAAGAAGGAAATAAAAATAAAAAATAAATAAAGAAAGAAAGAAAGAACGAAGGAAATAAAAATAAAATAAATAGATAAATAAATAAATAAATGTATAAATAAATAAATAAATGTATAAATAAATAAATAAATGTATAAATAAATAAATAAATGTATAAATAAATAAATAAATGTATAAATAAATAAATAAATGTATAAATAAATAAATAAATGTATAAATAAATAAATAAATGTATAAATAAATAAATAAATGTATAAATAAATAAATAAATGTATAAATAAATAAATAAAAAAACAAGTCAACAAATGTATAAAAATAAATAAATAAAGGAAGAAAGAAAGAAGGAAGGAAATAAAATAAATAAATAAATAAACAAATGTATAAACAAATAAATAAATAAAGGAAGAAAGAAAGGAAGAAGAAAATAAATAAAAAACAAAAATAAATAAATAAAATTAATAACAACCACAACAACAACAAAACAAACAAACAAACAAACAGACAAACAAACAAAGAAACAGAACAACAAGCAGACACACAAACAGCAATTTCGTCAATCAACAAATGAATGAAGTCAACGAACAAGCAGACAGCACACAAAAAACCGACAAACCACCCACCAATCAAAGCCAGATAGGCAACCAGAAAAACAAGAAGCGAAACGAATCCCGAGATCCGCAACCAAACCGACACGGAGGAGCGGCGAAGGAGAGCAAACAGCACCCCCCAGAACCCACCAAGCCAAAGACAGACCCTCCAAATAGGACCCGCCTCCTCCCAATAGTGGGAGTAAGGAGAGATGAATGACCCGAGTATAGTCAAAGGTCAAAACAAAGTTAATACCAAAAATATCGTCCAAAAATAACTCAATCCGAGATAATTAAAGAACGATTAAGAACAAACCAGGTCACTCAACCGCAAATGGGAGCTCCTGACAAAATACAAAATAAAACAAAAGGCGAGCACAGGCTTTGCGCATGGGACTCACCACAATGCAGCAAGAGGAGCGAGCAAAGAACGAACAAGCCCGCGAAAAAAGCCAGGCGCTAGCACAAAAATGACCAAAGAATTCCCGAAAACAGACAAGAGCTATCATAAGCACGTCCACACAGTTCAGAGAGCACTCGATGAAATAATAAAATTTGAAAAATATTTAATTTTTATTTTTTATTTATATTATTTTATATCTATATATAACTATTTTTTTAAAAAGTTGAAGAAATCTATAAAAATAGAGGTAAAATCTGAGATCATTTCTATCTTTCTGTATATAATAGTTTTTATTTATATGAATATATAAAAACTTGTTTTATATTTTTTCTTATCTCTTTCATTCTTCGTTCCAATTTTCACTAATCTTTCAATTTCCATTCCTAAAAAATTCCTTTTCCTACTAACAACCTCAAGTTGTTCTATTCCAGTGAAATAAAGATAAAATGAAAAGTTATTGCTTCTAGAATAACGAGAAACGACACTATAAACTTGCGTTCTGCCTTCTATGATATCTATTTGAAGAAAGAAAGGAAAAAAAAAAAACAAATTGTGAGTGAATTTAAATCTTTGCATAAAGCAGATCTTCTACGCATTAATTAAAAAATACAACAAATGAAATTAACCTCAAGCAAAGGTAATAAGATTTTAAAATGATTTAATTATGGTAAAATTGAATTTTGATCTAAGTTTATTTCAAATGTTTTAGTTTAAACATAGTTGAGTTGACTTTGAAATATTTGGTAGTATCAATTTTCAATGTCGAGATTTTGATGTTTTTATACCTTTTGAAGGTTCCTAAATCATTTTCACTAAGGTTGAGAAAAATGTCTGTATGTATGTGTATATGTAGACAAGATTACGCAAAAACGGTTTGAGCTAGAATAATGAAATTGGGTATATGGGTATTGTTCAAAATTCGTAGTTTTCTATCAACTTTTGAGAAATGTAGCTCATTCGGAAGTGGGTCATTACCTATCACGTTTTGACTTTTTTCCTCTAAACTGACCGTAAAAATAAAGATCCATGTTTGATAGTTTTCACATAATTAAAAATTCTATATAAAGCTGCTATATAAAGAATTTCAGCTTGATTTTTTAACACGACTGCAAATCACGCGCCAGACTGTAGCGTGGTGCCATCAACAAAGAGCCAAACACGCGCTGGTTTAATATATATTTAATATATATTATAATATATTTATTAATTTTAATTTAAATATAATATATATGTTATTTAATCCAATTCAAATGGCGAGATAGTCGAGTGAAGACACTCCAGATTTTTACCGACCGACGATAGGGAGGTATTGTTTTCACACCAAATTTCACATGTGGAGATTTTTACATATCTCCACGAATCATGCATTTTCTTAACAGATAAAACTATTTTTAGCATGATGTCTGTCCGTCTGTCCGTATAGATGTGTACAGCCTGAACGGCTCAACGGATTTTGATGAAATTTTGTGTATTTACTTAATGCATCAGTAGGATGAATTGATCAACTTTTGGTGTATATCCGGAAACCGGAAGTGGTAGTATTAGCGATCGACGATAGGAAGGGAAGGGTTATTTTCACACCAAATTTCACATGAGGAAATTTTTTTATATATCACCACGAATCATGCACTTTGTATTGGTTTTATCCTCGAGAAAAATCATCTTTATTAGTTTTTTCTTAATTTAAAATTATATGACGTCATCCAGCCATTCATGACGTCACAGCCTGGTCTTGCATATATATATTATAAATAAAATAAAATTAAAAATATTTATGTTCTATCCATATCTGTTTTTTATTACATTAATAGATATATTAAAATTATTTGAAATTGTTTCTGTAGCTGGAAATTAATTTACTTCATCGTCGGTTCGGACCTGGCCACAGGTCAACTTATTTTTTTAAAAACCAAATTGAAAAAAATTAGAAAAAACTGGACTAGATTTATGAATTAATTTGGATATATAAAAAATTATTTTGGAAATAGTTCCTCCAACTGAATAATATACTGGAACCAAAGAAGGTTGACATATATAAAATGTTAATTGGGTATGTAACTAATGTATTACTTACTAAATTTTTTTTAGAATTAAAATAGAAATTCATACTAGAAAAGAATTGTTTAACATAATTTGCTAAGAACACAGCAAAGAAAAGCATAACTTATCGACATCTTCGAAATGACATTTAGACTTACTATACCGTATCCCAACCAAGATAAGAACAATTCTTACCATTTATCCTCTTTTTTATGAAATATATTTACATTAAATTAAAATTATATCACATTGGGCAAAAATTTTAAATTTAAATTGAACCATTTACATTAATACGCCTCCTTGTTTTTTTTCAAAATATGATAATTTCATTAATGAACTTCTTACTGATATATTTATATTTTTTTTTTAAATTTTCATTAAGATCTTTGAATAAAATTAAGCTTATTGATTTAATAGAATTAATAGAATTAAACTTATTGATTCGATTTAAGATGTATTCTAAAACACCACTAATTTTAAAAATTAATATTTGTTTATTTTATTTTATTTTAATATGTATTTTATTTGAAATAATTTGCAGTAAAGCGCTCACCTCTGCATTCCCCGCT
This sequence comes from Labia minor, assembly GCA_963082975.1. Classification (NCBI taxonomy): domain Eukaryota; kingdom Metazoa; phylum Arthropoda; class Insecta; order Dermaptera; family Spongiphoridae; genus Labia; species Labia minor. The sequence goes on from OY720345.1 coordinate 35,764,864, forward strand.
CGCCCCTCTCCATGCCCCTCCGCCGCCTGAACTGACCTCATGCCGGCCGGCCAACTTGAACGATTCAGTTCCCCTCAGTTCCCCTTCCTTGCTGTGTGTAAGACCCTAAGCGGCCTCTCCACTGAAATCATCCCTTAATCAGTGGCTAATCAAGATTGTAATTTTATTATTTATTTTTATTGATTAATAGGAAGATTAGTGAATTTAAAAAAAAAAATATTTCAATAAAAATTAAATTTTATAAAGTGCATTTTTAAAATTTTTTATTCATATACCCAAATAAATTCATAAATTTTTCATTCACAAATCTTTGAAAAGAATTAATCTTAAATATTCTATCAGATCTCATTAATTAAATTTTATTAAAAGTTAAATTAAAAAATCATATACAAAATTTTATTTTTCTTTAAATATATTTATTGAAATATTTTTTAAATTTCAATATATATATTAATCCTATTAAAACTTATTTATTTAAAAAACAGGAAGATGAGCTGATTATTTTCAAAATTCATATAATATAATTATAAATCAAAAAAATATAAATTTCTTATATTCATATAATTTTAAATATTCTATATATTCTTTCTAATCTCATTATCGCTCACACCGTTTCAAATCTCATATGAATATTGTTTTGTCAATTTCATATTATTATAACACTTTTGTAAAATGATACCTATATTACCTATATATCAATTAAACAGAATAAAATCTTCGTGAAATTAATAATAAAGGGTGTCCCAAAATTAACGCAAGATTTGAATTAAATAGAAAACACAGTTTTTAGTCTTTTGATTGTAATTTTTTTAATGATTCATAAAGTACATAGGATAGGGTTATTTATGGAATAACACATCGGGCAAATGGCCTCCGCGGCTTTGCATACACATACGCACTCGTTTGTCAAAATTTTCCATGACCGTTCTGCATAAATGTGGCTGAATTTCGTTGATGCAACGTTGAATCTCCTCCTTTAATGCACGCGTAGTTGTGGGCTTATTGACGTAGACCTGTGATTTTAGATATCCCCATAAAAAGAAATCTAATGGTGTTAAATCACACGATCTAGGGGCCAATTCTGATCACCGAAACGAGAGAGTACACGACCTGGAAATGTCTCATGCAGTAATTGAAGTGTTTCACGGGGCATGTGGCACCGTCTTGTTGAAACCACATAAATATGTGGTTTCATAAATATGTGGTTTCGACCCACAGTTTAAGAAGCCCTGCTATATAGGATGTAAAATAATTTTAGTATTTTAATATTACAGAAATAAGATAATATTTTTAAAAATCTATACACTTTTTTAATCCTATTAATATTATTATTTATTTATATCTTATTTTTTTATTATATAATATAAATATCTAATCTTAATTATTTTTTTCTTTATCTAGGCGAGAGTGATGGACATCAATTCAATTCTTCGAGCTGTTCTTCGAGTTTAATCTGCGAGAAATATCAACCCTTTATTAACTCCGAGGTCAGTATTTATTATTAATTTTATTTTTAATTCAATTTAAATTTATTGATTATAAACTAATAAGTTATTTTTCTTCTTCTATTTCATGTTTCTATCTTCGTTCCTGCTACTGAATGTTGATTTGAATTCTTGATTATTTTCTCCATCCATGACGATGAAATGATTGAAATACAGCTCTCCAAATGTAAGTAATAATCGTTATTTATTTAGCATGGCGCACTTTAAAATAGAAAATGTAAATATAATATTTAATAATATAGAAAGTAGAATATAGAAAGTAGAATTAAATTACAATGATTTTTTGCTTTTGATAATATTCATTAGGAGATTATAGAGAAATATATTAAATTATATGGCAGAATTTACTGAGATTAGGGAATTTCAGAGTACATCTTTCAAGAAGAAGCATTGATAAAGGAGGCAGAAGAGACAAAGGTATTTTCAGAATTAGTAGGTTTCGATGCGTTATACTGGGAGGGTGGCTATTTTTTGATATATATATATATATTTTGATATATATATATATATATATATAGTTGTTAGGAATTTTTAGGTGGTTGCCTCCTACATCCATGCATGTTCTCATCCTACTAATTCATCGATTAGATTAGAATTAATAAATAAATAAAATGTGGGTGGATAAAACAAATGCCATGCTATTATTTAAGGGATGGATTGCATGAATTGCACTCCAGGTCTAAATTGTGCCATTTTGTATTACTGAGAGTGTATTTGAGGTGGATTGGATGAACGGGAATTCGGGAAGGTAATTCAGCACAGTTCCGAAATGGGATTAGCCTGAACAGGAACAAATTGTTGGTTACCTTTTGAGCGCAGGGCTTTTTCGATTAGCATGGGCCTTCCATGCCTATTGATGGAGGCTATGCACTCCCTTACTAGGTAGGTTTTATTTCAGGTTGCCCCGAATGTCGCGATTTCATTTCGAAATCCAAAAAATCAAAGGCACTCTCAGCTGATTCAAAGAGGCTACAGACCAAACGCCTTATTTTTTTTAATCTTTTTTTGAAGTGAAACTTCTTTAGCGGCGTCCTGACATTTGGTTGAGAATGGAGAGTGAATTGAAAAATTGAAATTTCGTAACGCGTTACGAAACGCAAGAGAGAAAAAAGATATAGATATAACGAGTGAGAATGAGATAGCCTCTATCTCCGTCTCTCTTTTGTGCGGTGTTTCGTTCTTGAGAGAGAGGCTATCTGGGTCTTTCTTTTGTCCGGTCTTTCGTCTTTGAGAAAGAGGCTATCTGCGTGTTGCTTTTGTGCTGTCTTTCGTTCTAATACCCTCTCGCTAGGTCCAAAGTCCATGGCGCGCATGCGCGCTAGTTAAGTCATATATAATTAGCTGGAGTGTCTCCACTCGACTATCTCGCAATTTGAGAATTGGATTAAATAATATAATATATTATATTTAAATTAAATTTAATTAATTATAAATTATAAATAATAAATAATAAATATTAAATCAGCGCATGTTTGGCTTTTTGTTGATGGCACCACGTTACGTGTTGGCGCGTGAGATTTGCAGTGTTAAAAAATTAATTCTGGTAATTTTAGCGAATCAATCAAGCTGAAATTCTATATATAGCAGTTTTATACAATTATTAATCATGTGAAAAATTATCAAACATATATCTTTATTTTTACGGTCACTTTAGAGGAAAAAAAATCAAAACGTTGTAGGTAATGACCCTCTTCCGGTTGACCTACATTTCTCAAAAGTTGATAGAAAACTATGAATTTTGAATAATGTCCATGTACCAAATTTCATCATTCTAGCTCAAACCGTTTTTGCGTAATCTTGCCTACATACATACACACACACACACACACACACACACACACACACACATACAGACATTTTTCTCAACCTTAGTGAAAATGATTCAGGAACCTTCAAAACGTATAAAAACATCAAAATCTCAACATCGAAAATTTTCGTGATCGCAATACTATCTCTGGCGAGATAGTAAAAATTGATATTTATATATATATATATATATATCGTGAAATAATTAAAATTCTCAAGTCAAATATACAGCGTGCACGCATACCGACGCATGTAATTGTGTGTGTGAACATGGTCGGCGATTCACACGCCAACACATACAGTTATGTGCGTCGATGACCATTCACGTTATTTATCCGAATCTCAACATTACTTTAACACTACTAAATCGATTTAAAATTATTATTGCATTTAAAACTGCTTTTCTCTACTCCACAGATTTCACTATGCCGAAAAAAAATAACGACCAAAATTTAGACGATATTATTTATTTCATACACCGTTCACTACTGGTTTATAGCCACACAGGTGCTAATGCACTTGAACGAGGCGAAGATAAAATCCCTCTAATTCTCGGGGGAGATTTTAATGTAAATTTTGGATCTGATGATTCGTTGCCGTTGATCAACTTTCTTCAAGAAACATTTGGTCTGCTTATAAATAACGATCCCAAGGAATCAACAACAAAATCTGGAACTACAATAGATGCTGTTTTTACACGTTATATAGAAAATGTCGAATCACGAACATATATATCTTATTTTAGTTATCACAAGCCATTAATATCAGTATTACCAATTGAAGCACCAACCGACAATAGTACAGGCAATGTAGATATGATGATAGAGTAGATAATAATAATAATAAAGCGAATATTTGTTACGAAAATTTTATACTGTTATATGTCTTTCGAAATGATCCCTTTATTTTTCTCTATTTCTCTCTCACTCACACTCTCAACTAAAATTTATCTTATTCTCTAGATTGTAAGAAGTTTCACTTCCGCCACGTGTACGATGCTGCACATTTTGCTTTTTTTTTAAGGCTAACTTTCTTTATTATTACTTTTTCTAAATTTCGGAAGGCGAGGCTTGGAAGGGCTATTTTATGGGGAAAGGAGGAGGCCCTATTAAATATTCAATTGTTTTTTTTTTAATTTAATTAATAATAAAAAAATAATTGAATATCGCGATTATTTTCTTTAACTTTTTATTTTCATTTTGAAATATACAATTTCATAATTTAAACTTTGATATAATTTAAATATTTTACTTTCTAGGTAGAATTAATTATTATTATAATTTCTCAATTTAAAATTAAACTGCAAACATCACAAAAAAAAATCATATATATTGTAAAAATATAATTTTTATATATATTTTTCATTATTATTTCTTTTTAACTTAACAAATTTAAAATATTTTATTTTTTTTTATTATGGAAATTATTTCATATGAATATAAATATATTGTAATCGAATATATCTATACTCAATAATAATTTAATATTAATAAATTATCAAATTTTTTTCTTATCATTGTACTGATAAATCATATTTGGAAAGAAATAAAATATAGTTAAGCTTATTTAAAAAATTAACTTAATGTATAATTTTTGTTAATTATAAACATGTGGTACAACTTATTTTAAATAAATAAATAAAATTAGATCCTCTAAAAATTTTTTTAATTTTGATAGATCAAATATTCTTATTCTTTAACTGACTTACAAATCCCATACGATCATTTTGCTTATACTTATGTGTATTCTGTCCCAGTGTCCCCGCAAAAATTCTCCGGGAGATAAAAATGTCTCGGTTTACATAAATAATAATATCATCCTTGAATAAACTCAATATTATTCAATTTTTACCGACCCACGATAGTAAGGGATGTATTGGCCACCGTGGTTATTTAAATTATATTATATTATCCATTCAATACAAAACCAATTTTCATACATTCATACATTTACTAAACAGAATATTAAGAGAGAATAATATTTTAATTTCATTTTAAATACCTATCAAACTTTATAAATGACCTTAGATTTGACAAACTCGAATTAACTAATACAAGAGACAATAATCAGTTAACTTCAGTGATAATAAGAATCAAATCATTAATCTTCCAAGGGGTTGTAAATCTTGTAAAGTGGTTTCCAAGATATTTGTCTGTAACTGTTCAAGGGTTCTTAAACTCGCTCCCCCCTCCCCTCTTTCGTTTTGGTAATCGTTCCCGGTGACCTTCCTGTCTGTCTTGTCTGTAATTATATTCAATTGTAAATAATGAAATTCTCGAAGCTCTTGCCTCAAGATAGAAATTTAATAGTATCTTTTACTTTATAGAAATTTTCTTTTTGTTATCTTTTCTACTAATCAACTCAAAATTCCCCCAATCTAAACTTAACTAACCAATTTTGTTCTCTGACCATAATTTAGTCATCTTTTATGATAAGTATTAGTATCTCAACCCCCAATCCATTCTTAGACTTAGACAATTTATTAAAATATATTTAATCTTAACAATTTGATTTCTTTAATATAAAATAAATAATTTATGATAAAAGCTTTGCTTATCCATTGTCCATGACCAACAAATTATAGTGGATACAATTTATAAAACAAAGAATATAAATTCATTGGAACAATGTGTCGATAATAAAAAATATAATAATCCAAAGCCTAGTGACCTATCAACCGCATGATATAAATTCAATAGATTGGATTTTGTCATTGTTCGATTTTGTATATGTAAATTTTAATATTTATTTGATCAACCATTAACCTATTAGATAAGGTATTTCATATAGTAAAAAAAAATAATGTTAAAATTCAATTTATTTAGAAAACACAATTTCATTCAACTATCTAAAATACTAAACAAATATATTTTTTTAATCTTTACTAAATTATACTAATTAATATTCAATTAATAATAATATTAAATTAATTAAAATATATTTTTTTATTAAAATTTTCTTAAATTTTTCTTTCCTAAGTTTTGTAAAATATCATTAATTTGATATTTTAAGTTATTGTGTTTGAATTAGTAATATTTGCCAAACTACATATTAGAAATGCTTTGAAAAGATTTTCTAAGATAAAAATTTAAATTCTTCTTGTTTAAAGGATAAAATAATATATATATAGAATATCTTTATATATAGATATATATATATCTCTTTTAAAATGTAATTGAAAAATAATTTAGTTGGATTATAATAAAGGCAAAAGGATCATCTAAGTTTGATTAAATTTTCTTGACAAAAAATTAAACTTTAGAAGATGGAAGACAACAAACAAAATTATGATAACTTTTTTTTAATTTTAATTCTATAATATTTAGAAAACGTCCCAAATCTTCTTTTAATACAAATATTACAGTGCTCCTTTAAACGGAAGTGAAATAAGTTTTTATAATATAAGTATCCAGAATGAGGGAAGGGATCGAAATATTTGAAGATTAAATTAAAAGGTTTTTATCTATCTATCTCTGTGGCTCTACGGATCTCGAAATTTCTTGGCCGCAGCAACCACACTTCTCCAAACATCCCTATTCTGAATCCTCCAATCCCCACCCTCTCCCATCTCTCTCACTTCCCTTCCCACATTATTCACCCACCGCGTCCTTGGTCTTCCAAGTGGATGTTTTCCACTAGGTCTCCCTACCAATAATTATATTTTTTCGCAATTCTTTCCTCTCCCATTCTAGCCACGTGCCCTGCCCATCGCAGCCTTCTTGATAATTCTAACTATATCTGGAGATGCATAGAGGTCATGCAATTCCTCGTTTTGCAGTCTCCGCCATTCCCCGGAAAATGTTTTTATACAATATTAATTAATTAATCTTTATATATATAATAAAGTATTGTTTGATTATAATATTTTTAAATTATTGAAAGAATTAGTATACTAAAATATATCAATGCTTTTTATAAAAATATTACTCTTTACTCTAATTTACAACAAAATACTCCTTGTATATTATATGTCTACCATTTCGAAGTTTCATATATAAATTTATATAATTGCTCATATTATCGTTACATTTGTATATTAATGGGGAATCAAAGAGGTGATTCATTTTTCTGTTCATTTGAACAAGTTTCGTGTGATTTGAGAAATTTACTCAATTGAAAGGGTGAGTGGTGGGCTCTTGACATGAAAGAGCCTGAGTTCGTCAATAGAGTTGATGCCAAAGGGCTGTTCTCTCCGGGTCATCTTGGCAAGGGTGTCACAAGTGGATAGATTAATTAAACATTCTCGACCTGAGGGAGGATATGCCTAACAGTCCCTGGTTCGGTTTTCAAACACAACATAACAATACCCACCGCTTTAGAACAATGCAAAATCATTATCAAAAAGTAGAAGAGATAAAATAATGAAATTTGTTGAAATCGATTGAAAATTCCAATAATTCCATATAAACTTTTATAAAATTATATTTAAATTAAAAGAAAGATAAACATCATAATGAAGAATTGAATCAATGCCAATATATATTGTACAATATAGTATAATATATATATATATATATATAATGGTAAAAATTAATAGGGTACTTGATGAACATTATGAAATTATTATGTATTTCTTATAAGAGATATTAAATTTGATTTAAAACTATTGATTAATGAATAAAAACAATTATAAAAATGCGAGTGTAAAATTTTGTCAAATATATTTTATGATACTGGAAAGGATATTAATTATAATTAGTTTTACCGAATTGTTCAATGAATATGTCTTTTTGAAAAAGTTTTATATTCAAATCCGGGCATGTTTTTGAACTCATAAACCTAAGAGAAGTAGGTAATAATTATTATAGTAAAATTCAAACGTTACCGAATCGATAGATAATTTATGCATGTATACAACTCCTATCAGTAGAAACCTAATTTCTACATCTTCTCAAACAAAGACAGATATGTTCACATGGTTAGCATTGTACGTGCTTATCCATGTGTTAGACAGAACATTAGATTTGCATCAAGGATCGATGTTAATTTACTATGTTACTTCTACAGTATAACTAGATAAAATTATTTTTTTTATTTGTCCCTTTTCTTATGAATTAATATTTATAATAATAATTTCATAAAAAAGAATCATTTAATTATTTAAAGAATATCGTAATTAAATATACACCCACTGCTGCGAATATTCTCAAATATTCTAAATCTACTATCGTCTCCTAAGGTCATAGATCATGACTCACACCCATATAATACAACCGGCAAATAAATTGTTTTATATATTTTAATTTTTATCACCTTTGATAATAATTTTGAAGCGATAAACCCCTTTACTGCATGATAGCAGGCGTTTCCTAATTGGAACCTCGTTTTAAATTCTTCTCAAATATTATTATCCTTCGTGATTACAGATCCTAAGTATTTAAATTTTTTTACATTTTGTATGTTAAGACTTTGTGTGTTAATATTATTCCTCTCTGTTACTAAATATTTTGTCTTAGAAATTTTTAATAATTATAAAATCTTAATAAAATATTCAAATATTTATTGGATTGAAAAGATAGATAAATAGCAATACGATATATGGCTGTATTTAAATAATTTAAATTTTTTTAATTTAAAAATCCACTTTCTCTTTGAATATCATTCTTGCAAACCCTCAAGCACCTCTCGGAGGGGGATACCATTTGCTTAACAATAAATTATATTCAATTTTTTTTTTGTGGAAAAACATATTTGAAAAAACACAATTTCTTCTTAATATATTATTTAAATCTAAAATGAAACAAAATATTGTTTTTTTTTAAATAAAGATTCAATACATAAAATAGTCAAACTATTTGACTATATTTAAAAAATTTATGAAAAGAAAAAATTGAATAGTTAGAACATGTTATGACACATATATCTCAAGTGAATTTTATATTAAAAGAGTCATTTTTAAAATGAAGTATGCCTTTATATTAAAATAATTCAAAAAGTAATATTTCAAATGAAGGAGGTAGTATTTTATTCTTTTGTAAGTCAATTCAAAATCAAAGTTCTGAATAACAGATGTATCTCTCTTAAATTTTCATCAAAACATTGCTAAATTGCTCTTTTTCTTTTCTGCAGTTTTTTTTTATTGATTCATCTTTCATATAAAACACATAAAAAAGCAACACTTTCATGGATTCATTAAAATAAAACAAAAATACAGCAACTAACATTTAATTTGTCAACCGAAAGATGGAAAAAAGTGAAATAAAAAACAAAAATGGTTTTATTTCTTGTTTAATAAAGGAAAATACTTTATATTAACTTCAAATGTCCTTTAATAAATAACATTTTTTATATCAATGGCTTCATAGTCACAAAAAAAAAGAACGTATTGCATTCGCTTCAGTTTTTAATATACTATACAAATGTATTTATCTATTAATTTTTTTTATACTACAGAAAAATATATAAATGAATATGTTAAATTTATTAGTTTTGTTTTCATGGTTTTATCTTGTTATAGATTGTATTTAATGGTATATATACCAGTGATGTATTGGTAAAATAAGAAGTAAGGGAACGCGGAACGCATATTGGGAACAAAAAAAGTCTTATTTTCAACAAACTATTTTTTTCCATATAAGTTTTTATGTTTTCTTATTCTTACTATACAAAATATTAACGAAAACAAAAAAAAGAAATTCAAACAGTAGATTTAAGTGGGAGTTGTCGGGACATGAAAAGTACTAGAACGCATTCCGGTTCTGAAAAAAGGTAAGGGAACGTCGTTCCCCCGCGTTTTATTATTTTGAATTTCCCTTATTGGGTTAGTAATTTTAATTTTTAATATTATCACAACTGGAATTTAAGATTTCATAAATTTATTATCTATTTCTATCTATGGTAAGAGTCAAAAAAATTTCAAAAGAATAAATTACTAAATTCTTAAAATTACAATTAATTGTTAAAATTGTAAATTGATTATAAATTAAAAAAAAACATTTTTAAGTAAATATCTTATTTTGTTATAAAAAAATATTTATTAAATGTTTGAAAATTCCAATTTTAAAACTATTACTTAAATAGATTTTGGTGTGTATTGATATAATTTATGTTAATAAAAATGAAAATCGATTGAAAACGGTGTGGTTTGCTTTGGTAGCCTTATCGATGATTATCTATTTTTCAAGAACTTTAGAATTTCTCCATGAAGAAAAAAATATGAAAATTTAAAATATTTCAGAGTAATTTTAAACTTCTATTAATATAACACAAGGGATAATATTAAGAAATTAATAAAAAAACAAAACACATCTGCAGATTTTCAGTTTGTGTCAGAAAGAAATTGAAATTACAAATATTTGTGTGAATTATAATTGCGACAATATGTATGTATCAATTAAAGGATAATTTTAGAAAAATAAACAAAAATTCTAGATGGTGACGAAGGGGAGAGAAAGAGCAACACCCGTATTGTTCACACCTGGCGTCACTGTTATTAATTTTGTTTGTTTATCCAACTGGGATAAAATGAAACTCTAGAGTAACATATTCTACCATTTCACTACCGAACTACTAGAAAAGATTGTCTAATTCCAGGTGTGGGATAGAAACAAAATGAGACACCTGTTGCGGCCAAGTGACTCTAACGAAATCCCTTTCTCGACTTGATAAGGCTGTAACTCTGATAAAGGACCTGTTGAATTTTACACAGGGACAATTGATAACAAATTCATAAACACCTTATTCCAATATATACTTTATTTATTTCTATGATAATTCTATTATTTTAAATTTTCATATAATTTTTAGATTTTCATTTACGTATGAACATATTTTTTAGGGCTTTCAATTAGCCTTAAATATATGCTCCTTATCTCTGTGGCATTAGAGAACACAAAAAACTTTGGCCACAACAACCACTTTCCCCCAGCCATCCTTATCCTGAGCCACTATCAACTTATATACCTTATAATCTATGTTTTTTAACATAATAGTTGTTTTATTTAATATAAAAAACAACATTAAAAATCTTGTTTTTTAAAAATATTTTATAAAAAATTATTTTTAATGTTAATAAAATTTTTCATTAAGATATTTTACTTATTAATTATAAAAATAAAAAACTTAAAATAAAATAATTATACAATATAACAAATTTGATTTTCAATTTTTATAAAATATAATAGGCCATTTCAAGTCTCTACAATATTTTGGTAAATTTTTAAACAAAAAAATTCTTTTTTTTTAAATTAATTTCAAACAAGAACATATTAACAATTATTATCTATAATCTTTTGGCATTTTTTGGATGACTTCATGTTTCAAAAATGTAGAACTTTGCTATGTTTACTAAATGATTTTCAGAGGCGCCACAGTCGGCCAATTGTATACAATTATTTGTAGTGACTAAATCAAATTATAATTAATTGAGCGTTGTTTCCGGAATGGACAAACGGGTTTTCCAGAAGACTTATAAAACTAACGAATAACAACTTGAGAAATGTGCTAGTACTTCTAACTTAGAAAAAAATTGAGAAACAAAAAGTGCCTAGGGTCTCCCCTGGCTGGTGGATGCAACTCTTTTCCTTGGTCCATTCTGGTTCTTCTCTTGCTACATTCAAATTGACAACAAGTTTCACCAGGTTCAAAAGATTATAATAGAGAATCTCTTCTACTCCCAACTAACACTCAACAAAACCTTGTTCACCGACAATCCAAACTTTAAAGTTGTTTGTGGAGATTAATCAGCCTTTGACCATGACTAATTGCATTTGATGTTCTTGTATTTCAGTAATTTTTCATCGCCTGTAATTATTCTCTTCAAAAATAGTTCGACCAGAACGTGGTGCATGTTTGACATCAAAATTTCAGTAACCGAATCGAGGAAACCACTTGGTTCATTTAAAGAATTTTCACCATATACTTCACTAATTTTCGACATATTTATGTACTATTGCATCGTTTTTCTTTTTTATAGTAAAAATCATCACATAGCGTATTTCCTTAAAATATTTCACTCATTTTCAAATCAAAATAAATTTTTATTTTAGCAACGTATTAGAAAAAAACCTTCGCAAAAAATTGTCACGTTTGAAGCACATATTCATTTAGGAGAATCAAGTATTCCCGAATATATAGGTATCAACACATTCTGGTGTCAAAAACCCTTTCCAAATTTTTATATTACCCAATACATATATTAGCCATGTGTCATACTATGAACCGATGTTGGAAAAGGTGCTTATTGGTTATTCATTTTGATCCTTCAAGTTCTTTTTACCACTTATATATCAACAAATGTATTTATCTAGTACTATATATATATACATACTAAGGTCAAAAAGTTCGCGGAATGGTCGCTTATAGTCAAGTATTTCTTAGCTGAAAGGGAAATTTTTGTTTGTGAGGTTGGCATAACTGGTAGTGAATGTGCTTTTGAGGTTAGCAGGCAGTTGTAGTTGGTTCCGTGCGTTCGGTGTTTAATATTGTAGATCGTAGTTTCTTTCTTTCGTCGGATTGTGCAATGTCGTCATTAGAGCAGCGTGGCAATATTAAATTCTGTGTGTTGCTGGAGAAATCACCCTCGGAGACTCTTGAGATGCTAAAAAAAGCATACGGAAATTCTGCGATGAAGAAAACAGCAGTTTACGAGTGGCATATGCGTTTTCGCGACGGTCGCACTCGTCAGAGGTGATTGAAAATGCGACGGAGCGGCTGAAGGAACTTTCAAAAACGGCTTTCAAGAGTGTTTCCAACAATTATATGAACGGTGGAATAAATGTGTAGATGCAGGAGGAGAGTATTTTGAAGGGAAATAATGTAAGAATGTTATAAATATTTTTAATAAATTTTTAATAACCAATTCCGCGAACTTTTTGACCCTAGTAGTATATATATTCAATTTATTTGAAGATAAACCCTTTAATTTCTTTTTGAAGCTATTTTATATTTGAAAAGAATAAAAACTTAACAACTTATGTAAAGAAATATCAAATATAACTATTTTATAAATTTTGATTTTTTTCATTTTTATTAAGAGATTTTAAACAAATTTTAATATTTGATTATTATGCATATATTTTGAAATATTCTATTGTTTTTAATTAAAAACAAATATAAGATAAATAATTATTCGTCTATAGAAAATATCTTCATTTGTTTTTAATTCTGAATAATTCTATCCATAGTAAATATCAACCCCTCAAAATGAAAAAAAAAACCGTTTGTGAATGTCACCTTCTAATGTGATTTGTCAATTCAATTCGACCAAAACGCTATCCATGTCGATCTGATTGCTCGGTATGTTAGTGTGCGTCCCATGTGTGTTAAAGCTGTTGGCTGGCTTGGTGGAGAGATTTTAGCCAGCTTTTCTGATGTGTATGGGGATGTATACTATATATGTGTGCATTGAGTCGTATCATTTGATAGCATCCCTCCACGCCCAACGATTTCCTCTCTTGAACGTATTCCCTTTACTATACCTCTTTTTACAGACATTATCGATATATTTTCTATCACAGAACAAATATAAGATTTTATTATTATTATTATTATTATTATTATTATTCAATTGATATATATAATATAATATTGAAATTGAAAATTTAAGTTTTTTTTTTCAATTTCAAAAATAATAAGTTTGTTTTGTGGTTTGATGATATCAAACTTTACTAACTTATTGTGAAAAAAATCGATTTCACAGAATGAAACACAGACAAGCTATATGTTACATGCAGGTCCAATGAGTTTCCTTGTGTCACTACAGTCCATTCAATCCCAACAGGGTCGTTTTCATTTCATTGAGTTAATTGGAAAGGGGTTAAATGGAGAGAATGGGAGAGAAATGTGTAATCCCCTACAGCACTATAAACACCAACCACTCTGTAAAAAATAATCAACAATTTGTATTAATTTCAACTAGAATGGAAATCTAAGAAAAATATATATTTATTTTATTTTACTATAGTTTATTCAGTGCAAATGAAAGATAAAATTATTTTATCCATCAAATTCATTTAAAAATCCTTTTATACAATACTAATTCATTTAAATAAAATATTTTCTTTCTTATTTTTATCTTCTAAACCTTTACAATATCTATCTATCTATTTGTGTGTCTCCACGGAATTCGAAAGTCCTTGGCTTAAGCAACCACATTTCTCCAATTTCCCTATCCTGAGTTATAACCATCTAAATCCTACCCTGTCCCATCTCTCTCACGTCCCTTCCTACATTATCCACCCACCGCGTCCTTGGACTTCCAAGCGGGCGTTTCCCACTCGGTCTCCCCACCAATATATTTTTCGCCGTTCTTTCCTCTCCCATTCTAGCCACGTGCCCTGCCCATCGCAGGCTTCTCGATTTTATAATGCTAACTATATCTCGAGATCGTCATGCAATTCCTCGCTATGCAGTCTCCGCCATCATCTTTCTTTGGCCCATAAATGCTTCGCAGAATCCTATTCTCAAATACTCTAAATCTACTCTCATCTCCCAGGGTCATAGACCGTACCTCACACCCATATAATACAACAGGCAAAATAATTGTTTGTTATATATTTTAAACCCAGATAATTCAACCAGCAAAATAATTGTTTTATCTATTTTAATTTTGATTCCCTTTAATAATAATATCTTTACTAGATATTATACATAAATGAAGACAGATAGAATTTAAAAAAATATAGAGAAGAAAAAAAAAGTCTTAAATTCTTTCTGATCTAATATGAAAAGTAAATATTTATTTTTATTTTATTTTATTTTTAAATTCAACTACAGTTAAGAAAATTAAACAGGCAATTATAAAATATTAATCAAAAGAAAATATATATTTTTGGGATTATTTGTAAAAGCTTTTGACTGTTGATTAGAAGCGCGAGGCTTTTTCTTGATTTTAAATTAAGTATATTTTTATTTTACTTTTTTTTTACTTGCTTTTATAATTTAAAACGCGGCTTATTAAAAATTCGTTCAGATTAAAAAAAAACAAAAAAATATAAGAAGCTAACAAGAAAATGAATTCAAAATCTTTGCTTTGTGGCAGATTAGATTCAAAAATTTAGGAATACAAATAAAAAGTAAAAATAAATTATAGTTAATACGATTAACAACTTTTTAAATATATTTTTGGTAGGCAAAAAAATATTGAAAAATATATAGACCAGGATTTGTTTATGTATTTCGAATCCCCAGATGAATATTAGGTGGCAGATTCTATTAAAAATAATAAATAAATAAATAAAATAACATTTATATCTAATTAAATGTCTAGTAATACCAATTTTATCTTCTATTAATTCATTTTGAGTTATTCCTATTTGGTTAATTGGAATTATGATGAGAATAAAAGAGAAGATATTTTTATAATTACAATATTTGTTTTTTAAAAATTAATAATTAATTTATTTAATTATAACTTTATATCATTAAGAGAAGTGAATAAAGTGACTAAATTATTGATTTGGTAAAATCAGGGGTTATATTTTTCAGTGTATTGTATGAAATTGACGATACATGTATAAAAAATATAAAATAATTACAAATAACATCAACAAATCAACGATAAAGAAATTATGCAATTAATTTAAATTTCAATTAAAAAAGAATACATCTGTTTTCAAATAAAAAATAAAAAAAAAATATTTTCAAATTTAATTGAATATTTAAAAAAAATAATGAAAATAAATAAATAAATATATATGACAATATTCCATATACAATGTTTAAAAAATATATTATAATTATATATCTTTTAAATTTAATTAAATTAACAAGCTTTTTAATTAATATATGATAAAATTAAATTTGTTCTGATACAAATTTTGGATATATATTGGTAAATATATAATTTGTATAATAAAATTTAAATGAATATGATAGTTCCATCTCAATCGCAATATAGGATAATTCTACATTAGGGAGTAGGGCTCGTGCCCTTATTTAAACTTTATTTAAAATAGAGAAAAATCATTTTTTAATTCTTCCATAATGATTATCCTTAAAAAATAAATTCTGCAAAGTGCCAGTGAAAAAAAAATAAAATAAACGAATTTTGCAATCATAGTATTATTTATTTAGGCCTAAATCTAATTATTTTCTATTCTTAAATATTAACCCTTTCAATTAATTTTCGAATTTGATTGAAAAATCAAATATTTTCTTCTATTCGTACTCTAAACTCGAATGATTTTAGAAAAAAAAAATAATAATTACAAAAGATAAATGACATATATATGCATATTTCATATTACAACTATCTCTTAATCATATCTCAAAGTGAATTCAATTTCGAATAACCAAGGGCCCATCAAAAGAAAAGTAATGAGTCCGAGAGGCGAGATTCGCTATGCAAATAGGCAGTCATTTTTCAGAAGCGATGAAATAGAAAAATAGATTTAGTATAAACTTGCGATTTATATTAAACCTCTCAAGAGAGCCATTACGAATGCAGAAAATCTTCTGCTTCAGATCATAAAAGATATCGGACAACCTGGGAATGTCAGTTTAAATTACGTTTTAAAAAAATTGGATTATATATTAACCTCTTTGCAATTTTGTTTTTCTAATGTAGCTTTTAATTGGATTTGGTACCAGTTTGAAAACATCAATTAAATTTGATTTTAATATTCTTTTTTTTTTCTCACGAAAGCTTTATAAAAAGAAGATTCATTATTAATTAATATTTTAAAATTTTTTTTAAAATTGTCCTACCAATGGAGAACCTTGATCTTTGAAAATATGATCTTTTGAAGAGTCCAAAAGAAATCATTTGAAATGTCAAATGAGGACAAAAATTAACAACAAAAATAAACTTTATAAGTATCTTAAATAAGATCTTCTAAATCATTATTTAAAAATATTGAGACCCTTTGATTTTTAAATGTTCAGAGACCCTTATCATTATTAGGCTTATGATTGATTATATCATTTTTTGCCAACCGACTATAGGAAGGGAAGCTATTGTTTTCACACCAAATTTCACATGTGGAGATTTTTACATATCTCCACGAATCATGCATTTTCTTAACAGAAAAATGTATTTTTAGCATGAGGTCTGTCCGTCCGTCCGCTGTGTGTCCGTTTAGATGTGTACAGCTTGAACGGCTTAGTATAGTATATTTACTTAATGCATCAGTAGCATGAATTAAACAAGTTTTGGTGTATATCCGGAAACCGGAAGTAGTAGTATTACCGATCGACGATAGGAAGGGACGGGTTATTTTCACACCAAATTTCACATGAGGATCTCCACGAATCATACAATTTGTTCACAGAAAAAAGTGTTTTTAGCATGATATCTGTCCGTCCGTCCGTCCGTCCATTATGTGTCCGTATAGACTTGTATTGCTTGAACGGCTCAAACTATTTTGATAAAATTTCATATATTTATTTAATGCATCAGTAACATGAATTAAACAACTTTTGGTGTATATCCGGAAACCGGAAGTGGTAGTTTACAAAGTATTAATTTTATATTCATTGTTCCAAAATATTTTACTTAAAATATAGAAGTAATTAATAATTGATTAATTAAACTAAAAACTAAGATATTATAATTTAGTCATTTTAATTCAAGTTTTAAAAATATATTTTTTTTTATACTTTATATATATATAATGTTGTTTGGAAATTAATTTATTTCAATTCGTCGTTCGGTTCTGTACCTGACCACAGATCATTTTATTTATATATATATATATATATATATATATTAATATATCATATATAACTATGAATTAAGTTGGTAAAAAAATTTCCAAAATTGCATCAAGTTCAAATATAATTTTCTTAGTACGAATTCCACTTTTTTCGACCAATTTAGACTATTAATGGATGCCTATTGTCATGGTAGACTGCATGAATTCAATAGGTAGATAAGTGATATTAAAGTAAAAGGAACACAATTCTGAATTCGTTCTTCAAAGAGAGAAAAAAAAGGATGAAAAGTGATTTTATCTATTTTGCCATTGAAAAGATTGTTAGATCTTGTTTTATAAAGAAGAAGTAAATGGATTAGTTTTATATCAGGTAAATTAGAGTGAATTTAAACAAATCTAGTTAATTTAACTCTCATGAAGAATACTTTAAATATCTAGTGCAGGCTAAAATTTTGGATTCATGAATCGTATTAATTGAAGGAGCGAAGGTTTTGAGTTTAAAGTATTAATATATTTTAGGTTTAAATATATTAGTAATATATTTTCACTTATAGTATTACTATTTATAGTAATATAATACACATTAATAACTTGACTCTTGTATAAACTAATTCCATGAAATAATAATTAATAACCAAAAGTATATTATTTATTAGTTTATAGAATATAAAATTAAATCGTGTTTCTTCCATATTTACTTTTTTACAAATATTAGGAATATAAAAATGCTAAGTCAACTACACCTAGTCTCAAAGTAAAATGCCAAGAAAAACGATAAAAAAACTAAAAAATAAATGTAGAACATGCAAAGAATTTAAAGAACACATATTATGTTTCACCCGATAATTTTTTCAATTGAGTGTTAAAAGAGAAAATTAAAATAATAACATCTCTGGCCAAGTTTAACATTTAAACAAATAAAATTATTACTGTTCATATAATGTTGTTTAACAAACTGTAATTTTACCTTATTATAAAAAGAAATTTGAATTATATTATATGGTCTAAAATATTAGATTAGATAAAGATATATAGAATAAATATTTATATTAGGTTGTTCTCTCTCTCGAAAGTAATTTCGTTTTTTCCGCTCGACGATTCATACTTAAGCCGCATAATCATTTTATATTTGGAGAGCTGAATATAGCAGTGCTTGTATTTGAAAAAGTTCAATTGAATCTACGCCAGGGGTGGGCAACAGTCGGCCCGCGGGCCGGATCCGGCCCTTTTGCTTATTTTATCCGGCCCGCCGGCCCGTTGAAAAAGTTTGGCTCTTATTTCGATCTTTCATTCAATATGGCTCTAAAAAAAGGTACATTTCTTTTTACAAATGTCCCGGTTTAGGTGTTTTTGAAATATGGTCCTCCGGCCCGGAAGACATTTTGAAATTTTCATTTTGGCCCGCGCTTAATAGTATTTGCTCACTCCTGATTTACCCAGTAGTTTTATGGTTGGTGTCCTTTTAAAAATAGGAGAGTAATAAGCAGGATTTTCGTCATATTTTACTTTTTTCCTATAGAAAAGATAAAAATGCTGTTCAAGCCAGAAAGAAATTAACGGATGTGTATGGAGAAGATGTTTTGACAATACGCCATTGCCAGAACTGGCTTTGCAGAATTTAAATCCGGCAATTTTGATGTCAAAGACAATAAATTGAAAATAATTTGAAAGACCAAGAATGGGTTGAGATTCAAATTTAAAACTTGATCTGAAGGAATTAAGAGAAAATACAAAAATGGATGGAAGTGTTCAACAAGATTTTCGAATCCATTAAATTATTCTTACTAAAACCTTTTTTAAATTAATTTTACTTTTATCTTGATTAAATTTATAAAATTAATACAAATTATAAATAAGTTAATAATATATTATAGATATATAACAAAAACAAAATTTTAAAGAATTTTTAAATAATAAGTTTTCTTTTAAAATTAATTTGATTTATAAATGTAACAAGTTGCCGTTTGAATTTAATTTTACTATGAATTCTCTCTTTTTTCCTTTTTGTTACTTGGGACGTGTTATCACGTACGAAAAACATCATTTATTTCCACCTCCAAAAAGAGCTCGCGGTCGCTTCCTTCACTTCTTTCCGACAACTTTCCTCTGTACCCATTCTCCAGATCTTATATCAACAAGTGGTAAACCAAAACCATGACTACAAATAGATTTTCTTAAAATTATTAAAACAATTCAATTAGGAAGAAGTGAAAAAAGGAACACTTTCTTCCTATATATATATCTACATGTATATATAAGGAAGAAATAGTATAAAAAAACAATTCAATTATTTTATCATTTGCCATTGAATCCTTTCAAGATTCTTTTTTCTAACTTTTCGATTTAAATGAAAGAGATCAAAAGTCAAAGATGATTCTTTCTTTTTCTTATTTTTTTTTTAAAGAAAAAAATACATCAATGGAAATGATTATATACCTTAGAGAAGGGAAATTTGTGAAAGCAAACATTGTCAAAGATCCAAGGAAATGACCCAAGCTAGAAGAGACGGATATTCTGGTATTATGAACCTCGAACGTAAGAATATATAAATGAAAAAAGAAGATGATCAAAAGAATTAACAAAACTTAATGATATTATTAACCAAAGATAAAATTTAATAAAAAAAAACTAAATAATTTTTTCCACTACATAAAATTACAATGAGATCACAGATTTCATAACGAGGAATTGCATGACCTTCAAGTATCCCCAAGCTTAGTCAAGAAATCGAGAAAGTTGCAATGTAATAGAAAATAGTGGGGAAAAGTTAGCAAAAAGTTTGTTTTGCAAATAACGATTAGGTGAATAATTATGTAATTGGTTCTATTTAGGTTCAGTAGCTCAGAAGAGCTATCTATATATGGTAGAGTTAAAAAATATTTATAATTCTTCTTTTATTTTTATGTTTCTTCTTCTATAATTTTTATTCAATATTTCTTGCGATGCAGATTTTCTTTTTATTTATTTTATGGGATTGCTATATTTTGAAATATTTTTAACTCTATTATCACTAATTTTCGATATTAGAAATTTTGAAAAAAATAATTACTTACTTAAATTTTGAAAAAAAAATAATTACTTACATATTTTTCACAATTTAGAAAATTGAAATAATGTAAACCTTTTGAAATTTTTTCATTTATATTTTTTCAGTATTATAAATTCTGTGAATTATTGAGTTCATTAAAATAAGAAGTTATCAGATGTATTTAATAAATCAATAATAAATTTACTGGATTTTCTCCTTCTAATTCCAGAAAGGTTATATTTGTTTGTTTTAATAAAACTGATTATAATTAACAGTAACAGCTATTTTTATAGCTTAAAATGTTTTTTTCTAAAAAAATATAATCTTGGTTAAGCGTAAAAGGTTCAAATCCTCTCTTATTCGAACTTCATTTAAGAAGTTATTTATATAAATTGAGCTAATAATCTGTACATGAATCATTTATTCAAAATGAATTGTACTTTTCTTTTTAACAAAAGCCGTATTTACTTATTTTCATTCTGAATTCAATTAATGTACATCTCTATATTCTTTTATTTTGCAAAAAAGGAGAAAAAAAAACGTTTATCTTTTATTTTTTTTGTTGTTTTTTTAAGCGGATTTTCGACTTAGGGCAAAATCTATCCCGTCTTATCGTCTTTTGTTGGGAAGAAAATGTTACAAGGCTTTTAGATTATTTTTATTCCCATTTCCATAAAGAGAATCCATTCATATCTAACTTGAAACATCCGTCCAACTTTTCAACAACCTTTGTTAATTAAAAGTGAATAAAAAAAAATGGTTAAAAAAGAGAACATTGAGGTTGCATTAATTTTATATACAAGAATATAATCCGTTATATCGTGCCGTTTTTTTTATTGTAAGTAAAAATATTTGAACTATATAAGTCCATTGAAGTAGGCTTAAGGAAAGAGTAATTTATTATAATTTTTAACTGAATTTTCATTCAAATTATATATGATATTTAAAAAGATATAAACATTATAATATGATAAGGGAATTTTATTTAGAACATTAAAAAATTGGATTATATGTATATACTTTCTATTTGTTTTTATTTATATTTTTTTTTTATTAATTTAATTAATTTTAAAAAATTTTCAATGAAGTATTTAAATTATGAGTAAACGATTTAGCGCCATAAAATTATAATTAATTACTCTATGTTTAGAGATTAGTTTGCGGTTATTATTATTAGAATTGAGCCAGTTTCAGTAAATAATAAAATTATTTTATACATATATATTTTTTCGCGATTCTTTCCTCTCCCATTCTAGCCACGTGCCCTGCCCATCGCAGCCTTCTCGATTTTATAATTCTAACTATATCTGGAGATGCATAGAGGTCATGCAATTCCTCATTATGCAATTTTTGCCATTTCCCGGTGAACTCATCTTTCTTTGACCCATAAATGCTTCGCAGAATCCTATTCTCAAATACTCTAAATCTACTCTCGTCTCCTAAGGTCATAGACCATGCCTCACACCCATATAATTCAACCGGCAAAATAATTGTTTTATATATTTTAATTTTTATATTTTTAATTATATCTATATAAAATTTTTCTAGTTTTGAATTAACATCTCTATTAATTTGCAATTGTTATTTTAACAAAATTGTTAATTACAAATATTAAAACAAACAAAATTTAAAAAAATAAAAATAGTCATTTAATGAAATTTTGTTAAGTTTTGTGCTTCCTCTATTCATTTTATTTTGATATTTCTCTCTCTCTCTCTCTCTCTCCTGTCACATTTTTGCTAGCCAATTGGTTTCCATATAAATCCAATTTTTCTCAATCACCCACTCCCTATGTGTACTACCACCTGTCACAGTCATTGTTATAGCTTCTCACACCTTAAAATATTTGAATTAATAAAACTTTCTCTTAATCAAATATACATGATCAATAGAATATCCCTTTTAAAGCTATAACATATTTATTTTAATATTATTTTTTTTTTTTTTAACTTTTAATCAAAATTATAAAGTGGAAACTTTCTGTTTGTTTTTAATATAGGTATATATATATTCAATATATATATATATATATATATAAATATACGAATATTTTATCAGTTAAGCGCACTCGTAGGATTAATTTTATTTCAAAAGTTTTCAAATTGTAATTATATGACAAAATTTTTGAATTAAATATACATATTAAGTTAGTTTACAATTTTTATTTATCTTTTTATTTTATAAAGAATATAAAATTACAATTCTACAATATATACTGGATGATTGTATTCTTCAATATAATCGAAATATATCAATTTCAATCATGATTATAATTTATTCTAACTTATGATACAAATATTTTTAGTTATTTAAACGATAATCAATCGAAAGTTTTTTCTGAATATGTTATGAATAATTATATTGTATAAACAATTCATTGATAAAATAAATGAAGAAAGAATAGAACATAGTCTTTAGAATTTAATAATGCTAATAATAATACAGTGGCGTACCTAGGGGGGTGGGGGTGCGGTCCGCACCGGGCGGCACTTATCTTGGGGCGGCATTTTTTATATTTAGTTATAGTTGTAAAAAGCAACTTATTCATTTCATATTTATTTTTTTTCTTTCTTGAATAATAAATGATTATTTTGATTATTATAAGTTTACTATTTGATTTATATAAATTATGATCAACTATATGATTTCGAATATTATGTATATAAATGCATTTTAGTGTAAATTTTGAGTTCTAATTCCAAGAACAGAATAATAAATTTATTTTATTGTATTCATTAAAATTCTTTGAATTCGTAAACGCATCTTTACGATTTTGTTCGGCAATTTTTACTTACTAAAATTTTAAGTTTATAAATGTCATTTCTTTTAAAAAGTTTATATGATTACTTTGAAGTGATATACCAATATTTTTTTAAATCATCGATTTTTCCAGGCCGGCGGAAGGCGATCTGCTAGGTTTAAAATTTACTCTGTGTATTAATTAATATTGATTAAATAACTTAATAATTTATTTATGTGTATTAATTTATAAAAACCACTATTTGATTGACTTATAATAGAAAGGGCGGCAAACTGGAGATCGCTCCGGGCGGCAAAAGTTCTAGGTAAGCCACTGTAATAATATTAATTTATTTTTCACACAATTAGCTTTCACAAAAGAAATAAAAAAAAATACATAAATATAAAAAAATAAAAGTTACCCTTATAAATTGCCAACAAAAAAATCTTTATAAAGTTTCTTGCCTCAAAATAGATGGTAATTGGACATTGTTCAGAAGGACAGTGGTGCGCATCGAATTGCCTGCTCCCTGAAGAGATTCACGGATGTTGGATGGATCCCAGAGGACGCCTGGACTCCATTCATGAGCAACACTTTAGAGAAGAGATGATTCAATGGAATAACTCATTTATGGCTAATTAATTCATAACATATTCATTGATTTACCACCTTTATGAGAGGTTGTCGATATAGCTGTAGTTCAAACGCTATTTAAAAACTTAATTTAATAAATCGAGTTTTTATTAATTAATCTACAATTATTACTTTTTAAAATTTTAAAAACATTTGATAATATATCATCAAAACACTATGACAAATTGAAAAAATAATTTAAAATAGATTTTTGTAATTTAATATGAAAATAGAATGGTAAGAGTGTACCTATATTAAGTTTCCATCTCACCCTTTAGTAATAATCTATGACAATTTTAATAATATAATAAATTATTTTTATTATTCTAAATCAACATTTATTTTCATATTTAATAAAATAAAAATTTATTGATCTAATTTTATTTTTTTAACAAATTTATGATCCTAAGGTGTAAACTCATATAGAAATGTAAATAAAACGTAAAAAAAAAAATTGAAAAAAATAAAAATTTGACTTTTATAGTAATTTAATCAAATTACTTCGAAATAGATTTCATTTTGTTTATTAAGAAATGGTAAGTAAATTTTCTCTATTAATCTTGAAAATGATTAATTTTATTTTTGTTTTTTATTGACTCTGAATTTGATTTTAATCAAAAAATAAAAATAAAAATATATTCAGATAATATTCAAAGGCTGTTTAATAATTATTGATGTAATTTGTAATGCCTGAAAGGTATACCAAAATAGTATTTAATTTTTTGAAGCCTTTATCGTAAATCTTCGCATTTATTTATTAAGTACCTGGAACACCGAGCTATCGCTCGATCCTTTAACAAATTAATACAATTTATTATTCCAAACTTTAAAAATTTTACACTTTTTTAATTATTTATTACAATTGTTTAATGAGTTTTATAAAAATGACCCAGATAAAAAATTTGTTTTCAAAAATGTTACAAATTAAATAAAATAACTTAATTTTCATTTCAAGATGAAAAATATATTCAAATTTATTTGAAAAAATATATGATCCTTTATTATATAGCAGGTGATACTTAGAGCCATATTGAAGAAAGATCGAAAATGTTTAAGAGCCAAATCGGAAATTTTTTATCTTTTTAGAGCCATATTGAACAATCGAAAAATCGAAAATGTTTAAGAGCCAAATCGGGAAAAAATTTTACTTTTTTTTTGTGTCATGTTTTTAAATTTTTTAATTGAGCCACAATAAACTCAAAAAGAGTCACAAGTAGCTCAGGAGCCACGGTTTGGCCACCTATAGCTTTTGCTCGACCCTTTAAAAAAATATTGATATACAATTTTTTTTAATTATTTATTACAATTATTAAATGTTACATCATTGCATCAATCTGATTAATATATATATATATATACAATTTTTGCTAGTATAATAAGATAAGATATAGTTGCTATTATCATTATTAATTATTCGTATTATATTTATTTAAAATAGAAAATAATATAGAATACTAAATATAGTAAATTATTATTTTCTTTATATTTTTATAATCGATATTCTTTTAAAAGGATTTTTAATTTTGTTTTTTTTTAATATAATTTGAGAAGAATAGAGGTAGATTTTATTGATTCGAATAAGAAATCTTTTATTGATTTTCACAAATGGTCAGTGAATCTGCGTGACTAAACTGCGAACTTAAGGTTATCGGCCAGATACTCATGAAAGGGTGTGAGACCAATATTGTAGGAAACCAAGAGGATGGTCCCTGGTTCGACTCCTGGTGGCTGTATCGATTACCTCAACACCCAAATGTCGCCTGCCGTCATCGTATTAGGAAGAGGTCTCTAAGGAGCTAACTTAATAATGATTGATAAGATTTGGGACCAAAAGTGAGTTTATTAAATTGACAGTATATCAAATAATCGACAAACCTCTCTTTAACCTCAAGGTTGTATTCAAATAGAAAGTTCAATCTATATTAATATATTATATATATATATATATATATATAATTATTATATTATTATATATATTAATAATTAACCTTTCTAGCATCACACGAATAAACATATATTATATTGATAGGAGAAATATTAATTTTAAAAATAATAAACAATTCTTTTTTTTTTCTTTTAAAAATTAATTATCAAGTATAAAGATAATAGTAAAGTTTATTTTAGTGTATAGAACAGAAATTGTTTTTAATTCTATTACACACTCTTGTTTTCAAGAGCATATAATTACATTCCGATCATAAAAATAAATTAAAATTTTTATTTTAAAATATAGTAATATTTATATGACTTTTTGACAAAGTAATTATCAAATATATTACCAATATATATGTTAATTTGATTTAATTATAAATATAAATAAAAATAAAAATCGACAATATTTTCATTTCATTCATTCGTTTGTAAGAGTTTCACGGTAATTCCTATTATATAGGCAACCAGCTCTCTCATCATTTTTTACAACAAAATTCCATTCTCATTTCTTCATTGTTTCATTTCAAGATAAATTCATACTTTATAAACTTTCTATCCTATTAATTATTATAACATTTATAAATATTAAATTCAATTAATTTATCTCTTTAATCAGCTTTATTACCAGATATTTTGTACAAAAAATACTGATTAACTAAAATAATTGTTTTTTTTAAATGAGAAGTCAAGAATTATGATAGTATTTCTTACCTTTTAACCGAAATATAATTTAAATTTATAATGTCTATTTTCATTTTTAAAATATTTATTATATTCTTTAGATTTTGTTAATGCCAAGGGAATTTCTCTAGCTGGGGTCGATGGGACGGAGTCAACCCAGCCTCCGGGATCAACATTGGGAAGCTACTTGATAAAAAGTAGCGCCTCCGATCAAGAAAATCAAGGTAAAGGTTGACGTTCTACTGATCATAGGACACCTTATTGATATAACCGACTTGATAGGTGTTGTTCTTGCGTAGGACTTACAAAAGACAGAGATTTTATTAAATTAAAAAAAAAATTAAAAGATTTGCCAATTTCTCAAACTAATATATAGGAGAGTGTGGATTGACAAATCAGTAAAGTAAAATTTATAAAAAAAATATTAATTGTTTCTTTGCTGACAATTAATTAATATTTAGAAAATTTTAACTTACCATCATCTCTTTTATCTCGTGAATCTGAAAAATAATAAATAATAAATTAAAACGCATATATATAATTAAATTGATTTTTAAAATTAACAATAACTCTCTAAATACATAAATTAAGGTAGAAACAAAGTGGTACAATTGACTTTTTTTTGTAAAATAGAAAACAATCACATTCAAATTTATATTATAGTTTTAAAAATCTGTGTTATTTGACATTAGATTTTAGCTGAGTTTGAAATAATATAATTTTTTGCTTTATTAAATAAATCTTTGTTTAACCAATAGACAAAAAAACTCAATTTTTTTAAAAGTCATGTATTCCAATTTGATCCTAAGCTTCTTAATTGATATATGAATTTATAAATTCATTTGGAAGCAAATGAACTTTTCAATAATTGGATAATAACTATTTGAATTATAAATTTTGAATTATTTTATTATATTATATGAACTTTTTTATTTAGAATTTTATAAAGTTATTTAATGTGAATAAAAATAATATTACTTTTATTCTTATTATATTTTATTTCGTTCATTTATCATTTTTCAAAAAAAAAAACTCATTGAAGAAAAAAAAATTGATTTAATGTAATTATCAAAATCATTATAGACCATTTGTAAAACATTAGAAATGTTTTCTTTTATCAAGATTAAAATAAAAAGATAAAGAAATATATAGAGAAAGAAAAATAAAAGAGGAAGAAAAAAAAAACATAAATCGTTATTCTTTATTCCAATGTGATCTTTTAATGGAACAAAAGAGCATCAACAGCTCAACGGTTGAAAATATTTTTTTTTCTTATTTCTTCTGCTGTTCAAAGAAGATCAGTATTTTTAAATTTTATTCCAGGTTTTCATTTCACGTTCCTTTGTATGTTAAATTTATTTTGGATAATCGAATTCTTCCCAGGTGGCTCGCTTTATAAATAAGCAACCCTTAAACAACGTCTGACAAACTATTTTCTAATTAAGTGAAACGATATTAGTAACTAATAGATTCGTTCAACGAAACCGGGAGCTCGTTTTTATCATCAAAGAAGAAATCGCTTTGAGCAACAGGAACAGAGTTTATCATTTTATTTACTTTTTCTGGAGTCTTATTTTTTTTTTTTATTTTCTTGAGGAGATAATCTCACTGTAGCTGTTTCAATTTTATTGACCTAATAAAGAGTAAGGTTTTCTTCCTTTCATTAGATTATTTGTATAGCAAATAGCTTTCGGATTGTTTCACTTCAATCGATTAATCACGTAAAGTGGTTAAATAAAATTAAAATTTAAAACAAGTTAATTAAAATGCTTTTTAATGATTTTTAGTTATTAAAATCAAACAAACAAAATACATATTCAAAATAAATTGATAATAAAAGAAAAAAAGAGATTTGTGTATAATAAAGAATTTATGTGAAATTTTTGGAGAGGCATTATATAAATTTATATAGAATTAGAGAAGGAATGTGTGATTCCTGCGTCTAAGAATTCACGAGTTCATTAGTACCACAGAATAACAATATTTACCGACCGACGATAGTAAGGGAGGTATGTTTTCACACCAAATTTCACATGTGGAGATTTTTACATATCTCCACGAATCATGCATTTTCTAAACAGAAAAAAGTATTTTTAGCATGATGTCTGTCCGTCCGTCTGTCCGTCTGTCCGTCTGTCCGTCCGTATAGATGTGTACAGCCTGAACGGCTTAACGGATTTTGATGAAATTTGGTATATTTACTTAATGCATCAGTGGGATGAATTGATCAACTTTTGGTGCAAATCCGGAAACCGGAAGTGGTAGTATTAGCGATCGACGATAAGAAGGGAAGGGTTATTTTCGCACCAAATTTCACATAAGGAGATTTTTTTACATATCACCACGAATGTATTGGTTTTATCCTCGGGAAAAATCATCTTCATTATGTTTTTCTTAATTTAAAATTATATGACGTCACCCAGCCCTTCATGACGTCACAGCCTCGGGTAACGCCGGCAACGCCGGCTACTTCAGCTATATATTATAAATAAAATAAAATTAAAAATATTTATGTTATATCCATATCTGTTTTTTATTACATTAATAGATATATTAAAATTATTTGAAATTGTTTCTGTAGCTGGAAATTAATTTATTTCAAACGGTTCCAAGTGGTTGTATTGAGATTTAAAGTCCATGAATCAATTTCCCGCGAACTTTTAATTTAAAATTCAACAGTTCTTTCGCTTTTGTGAAAAAAATAACGATGCATAATATTTATTAATATTATATTTCTATCTCATTGGTCAAAACTAAAATTATAATAATTTTATTTAAAAAAATAAAAACTTGTTAATTGGCATTGCATTTTATTATATAAAATATTTATTATTGAATTTGGAAAAAAAATATTTGCATCTCATTAATAATGCATCCACCATTAGAGCTAAATAAATACGTATATTATAATCTAAAGTGGATCAGATTAAAATTATATTTTCACGTAAATAAATAAAAAATTATCCTCTTAATTAATATGCCCATTAAACATATAATAAAAAGTATTACATTGAAGTTAATGCGCTTTAGAGATTAAAATTTAAATTTAAATCAGATATAGAGAATATAAATATCAGATTAACTTATATATTTATCTATAAGACAAAAAATATTTTATTTATTTCTTTCATTTTGATTTTTCTTTATTTTACTTAAAGAAAGATGTACTATACATTGCTATATATTCTGTATATTTATGTCATTTGTTTTATCATATTTATTTCATTTATTATTATTATTAATAATAATAATAATAATAATCTTTATTTGCCTTTGCCAATTTGGCATACAAATTATACAATTTCATCTTTCACAAAAAAAAACAACAAAAACAAAAAACAAAAACATTTAATTCAAATTTAGGAGTTCTTTTTTCTTAATCATAACTCGCGCGCGCGAATATATAATATATACAATATATACAATCACTGAAGGTTACAAATGTGCTTAAATTAAATATAATAATTTCATCATACTCTTATATACAAACAACAGTAACAAAACCTTGCCCGTCCTTGTCCCCTCGGCACACAAATCACATCGAATTTTTGTTCCCAGCAACAACAAAAATTATTATTATTATTATTATTATGCATTTAATATTGTATTAAATTTTTTGTATTGATTCACGATTTTCTAAAATGATGGAGAGCTACTGCTATATAGGATATATACCAGGTATGTTCTAAAAAAGGTGAATTTTTAATTTTCGCGGGCTGCATACATTAGATTATCGAAATTGGTACAAATATATTTCTAATTTGTTGACATTATCAGCCATTTTAGATTAGTAGTTTGATTTTGACAAGTGAAAAAGTTAGCCACGTTTTGGTGTGTTCTTCGAATTTTTACTTAAAAAAAATGGATCAAAGAATCTGTATTAAATTTTGTGTTAAAAATGGAATTATGTGCTCCAACGCACTTAAAATGTTGACTGTGGCATTCGGCGAGTCTACCTTGTCTCAAAAATAATGTTTATAAGAGGTTAAAAATCACGCCAAGTTCGATCAAATGTGAAGGTTTTCTTCGATTACAATGGCGTGGTACATTATGAGTTCTTGTTAATAAGGAATACTATAAGGAAGTTATGCAACGTTTGCGTGAAGCAAAGAAAAGGAAGGAAAAACGAATCTTGGATTCTGCGCTAGCTCACACATCATTGTTTGACCAAAAACAACACTGTAATCATACCTCAATCACCGTATTCACCAGATTTGGCTCCCTGCGACTTTTTCCTATTCCCAAAACTGAAAAGGAAAGCGTTTTGCCACAATTGATGAGATAAAGTCGGAATCGAAGAACGAGCTGATGGCCATAACGAAAAGCGCATTTCAGAAGTGCTTCGACGATTAGAAGAAGGACTGGCTGGCATAAGTGCATTATATCTGAGGGGAATTACTTTGAAGTGGACAAAATGGATATTGATGAATAAATAAATACTTTTCGAAATAATTCCAAATTTCTTTTCGTTTGAACAAACCTCGTACATATCCATACACTTTTGTCCACCTTTTTTAAATATTTTTGTGAATAAAAGTATCAAATTGTAATTTTAACTTCGTTCCTTTAACAAAGCTTAATTGTATAACTTGTACAGTATATCTTTATTTTATATTAATTTTTATCTTTATATAAAACTACGTGTATTTTTCATGTTTAAAATATAGTCAAATTGAATTCAAATGAACCATTTATCTCAACTCTATAAATAATTCTTTGCAATTTATAGAGGCAAATAGAATCAATAAACCACTTCAATTTATGAACAAATATGATATATAATAATGTATATATATATAGGTAAATGATTGGTAGAGAAGAGGGTAGATGGAAAATTCTAACAATAAAAATAAAACAGCATGTATCAAGGATAAATAATCATCAGGCTGTGTAATTTTATCTGTTCTGTTTATTATTATTATTATTATTATCATTTTCCTCAGAAATCCTCAACACTCTCTAGTGTCAGTTAATTCTTTTTTGAGAACTAGGCTCACGGTTGCGATGGAGAGGGAATTCACCCTAACCCACAACAACCTTTATATTTCCTTTAGGGCATTAGGACTTTTCTAAGAATATAACACGTTTGTAGAATAACTGCTTTCTGGATAATGATGGAAAGTTTATCCGATAGTCCTAATACCTTTAAATTATCTTTAAATTTCACTGGAGATACTCCCTCTACCGACATCACTATTGGAACTATCTTCACACTTGTCAGCTTCCACAGAGATTTCAGCTCCATAGCAAGGTTTTGATATTTGTAATATTTCTCCTTCTCGGTTTTTGAGACGTTGTGGGACAAAGGGATGCCCACCTCTATTATTGTTGCCTTTTTCTCTTTTTTATCAATCAACAGAAGGTCAGGGCGATTGTAATCAATAGATTTATCGGTTATTATGGGACAATCCCAGTACAGCACATAGGAATCGGATTCTAAGACCGTGGGAGGTGAGTATTTGTAATAGGGTTCCGGGATAGTAATAAGGTTGCACTTAAGGGAAATTTGTATGTGGAGGATTTTTGCCACTTGGTTATGTCTACAAGTGTAGACATTATCCGCTAGAGCACTGCAACCACCAGTGAGATGTTCTACTGTTTCCCCAGGTTTCCCACATCTCCTACATCGATCAACTACGTTCAACTTGAGGATGTTTTTCTCATAATTACGCGTCCTGATTGTCTTGTCTTGAATTGCTGTGATAAATCCCTCTGTTGGTGGGAATAGGTAGCCCTTTTCAAACATTGATAGTGATGTCTCCCTATCGACATTGGGGTCACTCAATTGAGTGGGATATTTCCCATGGAGTATTTTATCTCTCCAGGATGTTATGAGGCTCTCATACGGTTCAACTACATCGTCTATCACCTGTTGCTTTAGTTGGAGCGGGGTAAATTTGTCTATTTTTACTAATCTATCGATCTTAGGATTAGCATGACATTGGAAATAGGAGCGCATCATTCTAATTTGCTTTTTGCATAGTTGCGAGATGTTTAATAGACCACGGCCACCATCTCTCCGAGCGAGATAAAGGCGTTCGATTGCTGACTTAGGGTGATGACAATTGAATTTATATAGCATTCGGCGAGTTAATCGGTCTAATTCATCCAAGTCCGCTTTGCTCCACTTAATTATGCCAAATGAGTAGGTAAGCAAAGGTACTGCCCAAGTATTGATCGCCTTAAACATATTTTTTGAATTCAACTTTGAGTTCAATAGCTTGGTCAGCCTAGACTTATATTTGGTGGTAAGCTCATTCTTCATAACTGTATGACTTATATTAAGGTTTTGTTGCATACCTAGATATCTGTATAGCTCTTCAGGTGTTAGTTGAGATATACCATGTATTATTAGATTTGAATGAGTTATCTTACCTCTAGCCACGTGAAGCATCGCGCACTTATCCATTCCAAAATTCATTTTTATGTCATCACTGAACAATTTAGTGGTGTTAATTAATGTTGCCAATTCTCGCTCTGACTCCCCATACAACTTGAGGTCGTCCATGTATAGAAGATGGCTATATTTCATTTTATCCTTTTTTTCCAATCTAAAACCTACTTCGGTTCTGTTTAGTAGGGTAGATAGAGGGTTAAGCGCCAAACAAAACCACATTGGGCTTAAAGAATCTCCTTGAAATATCCCTTTTTTTATTGAAACTTCTCCGATATCATGGCCATTTATTTTTAAATTAGTCCTCCAACCATTCATTAAATAGGAAAGAAGGTGGATTATACTTTTATTTATTTTGTAAATTTCAAGAGATTTCAACAGCCAATTATGAGGAATGGAGTCGAAAGCCTTTGAATAATCAATGTAGCATGTGGATAAATTTCTTTTATTTTGGCAAGCTTGTTTCATAATAATTGAATCTAGTATGAGTTGTTCCTTACATCCAAGGCTACCCTTTACGCAACCCTTCTGTTCAAAAGCAATGATGTTGTTTTGCTCACAATGTATATATATTTTTTCATTGATTAAGGCAGTGAACAGCTTATAAAATACTGAAAGACAGGTTACTGGTCTATAATTTTTTGGGTCCAGAGGGTTTCCTTTTTTAAATAGGAGGTAGGTGATACCTTTTGTTAGAAATGGAGGCAAACTATTGGGGTTTTTAACAGCGTCAGAATAGATTTTAGCTAAAGATTCATGTATACATGAAAATCTTTTAAGCCAAAAATTTTGGATTCCATCAGGCCCTGCTGACTTCCAGTTGGTCGTCTTTTGAAGGATAGTCTTGACATCATTTTCCGAGAATACGACAGGTGACATTTCCGACACATCCCGATTGATCCCAACAACATCATCAATCCATGCCGCCCCGAGATCAGCCCGAGCCGACCGCGACCAAATAGACTCCCAATAGTCTCTACAACCTTCAAGATCCATCTCGGTATAAGACTGTTCGCTTGAGTTTTTATTAAGTGATCGATAAAACTGTTTTTCATTGAAACTGAAGATCTTATTTTGTTTCTTACGTTTATCGCATTCATTGTACCTTCTAAGTCTGGCACCTTTTGCTTTTGCTTTTTGTCGCAGTTCATCACGGTAGTTATTCAATATATTGAAAAGATCCGGGGTGTTTTGATTAATATTTAAGTTTTTCATAATAGCCTCAACTTTTCTTTTTACTTTAGGTGATGTCCCTCCTTTTAAGTATTGAGCAATTAGATCTGATTTAGCCCTAAATTTATCAATACTCTTTTGTAGACGTATTTTCCAGGACGGTTCTTTTAATATATTTTGTTGCTTAACGTGGCTACTTAAAGGTGGGAGTAATTGTTGATTATTCAGTTGGTATACCGTGGCTGCTGCAACGTAAACACCCAAATGGACTCTTTCAAAATTTAAATTTTCTTGGATGTATTTACTCAAAACTTCATTTGTTTTGAGGATCGAACTTACTGTGTTTTTAGCAAAAGCCAATTTAGGAAATCTTGGTCGCTTAGACGGCTCAGTACCCTCGTAAAAGGCTAGAAGGCTGTAGAAGAGTTGATATGTATCGACGTCCCCCGATTGGTTACTGCAGTTACTTCCCGGAGATGAACTATTAGGAGAGGTGCAAGAGATATTGACTGACATTTCAGATTCAGTCTCTTTTTGCGTTAACAATTTCCCCACATCTCTTCGGATTACCTCTAGTTCCTCGTTGCTAAGATATTTATTTTTTATTATAGCATTTCTCCTATCCGCAACATTTTGTTCAGATAATTTGAGTTCCGGATGTAATTTTGTAAATTCAGAGTGAAGTTTATATCTCCAGCCTGGCAAAGGATCATCTCGACAGTCATTCACGGTGTAAAATGAGTGTATTATTTGACTATTTAATTCTTTAGTCCATTTTATACGCTTAGAACGACCTCCCTCCGTAGCAGCATTAACATCACGTGAACGCGAGCATCGAAGTGGAGATATCATTAGTTGTTGTTGATAATTATCATGATCCTTTTGATGTTGGTTTGAAGCTGTAGCTTGTTGGTTGGCAGAGACCCGCTCCTTCAGTCCCCTGCCACCGGTGGCTCGCACACTGTCACGTCCAGCACCGGCTCCAGGCGTTCCCCAGGCAGCGGTCCTTTTCCGAGGCTATCATTTATCTCCATATTGCATGGGTTTTTATAAGCTCCAGAGGGAAAGAGGCGCCATTCTCTTTCAGCTAAGCTGCTGTATCCCATTAGAAATTAGGAGGGATTAGGATTAAAGTAGGGGGTGTGATCAAGAAAAGAAAGAAGAGAAAGTAAAAAGTGTAAATTGAAAGACCCTTAGCCCTCGAAACCTAATAGCATCGGGGTCGGAAGAAACAAGAGTTGGCCAAGAGAGGCCAGATAGGAAAGATAAAAGAAAGATATCTAGTACAAGTAAGTGGAAGCAATACTAGATATGGCACGGGACCTCATGGTTGCCAAACCATATGCTCACAAGTTATGAGCCCCTCAGGGAACTGGTAAGATCCCCCAGCGCGTAAACCGAACCGCCCGACGCATGCAACTGATAGGATAAAGGAAAGTGTTATTTATTTGTTTGATAATATTAGTAAATATTAATCGGGATTAGATGTTAATAGAAATATATAAATAGATAAAGGGTTTAAAACAGGAGTGGTAGAGGGGGGAGATGGAGTGGGGTACTTGTTTGGTAGAACGATGAACCCTGGCTCGGCTTAGTTAGAAAAAAAATTTAAAAATAAAATAATAGTCATTATCATTAAAAAATGATTAACACTAAACTAAATTTATTAATGAGTCCATAGACCCATCAATCTCAATACCGAGAATTAACCATTCAGGGCTCATCGTATCCACCTTGGCAGCAATTGACTCTAAATGTGCTCCATTTGAAAGAGCACTTCAAAATGAATAAGATGATATAAAACTTACTGCCGTTTTTAACAAATATCCCAAGGAAATCGGATAGGAGTCAGCAGCGATGCGACGCACGTCCGACCAGCACCGAGTTCACTCACCAATTATTATTATTATTATTATTATTATTATTATTAATATTATTACTATTATTGTATTATATTATATTTAAATATTAATAAATTTTTATTCAATTATTCCGATTTATGAAGTTTAACAATATAAATTATGTCATTTTTTGATTAAATAAGACTAATTATAATGTAAATAATAATGTTTATATTACTCTGATGACTCTCATAATATATGAGAGAATATATATATATATATTTACATTTACATACATATATATATACACGGCCTCAAGTTTAAAACTATAATTTGTCTATTTATTTTATGTGGAGTCATGAGCCACCGGTGGCACATGCCGGCGGGAAAGTGTTAACGGATAATATTCATTATTCATCTTAGTAATATTTACATTCTTAACGTCGATGAATTAGATATTTTACATGGTATAAGAAATAATGGTGAGAAGATTATTTACCAAGAAACCAATAGGGAAAAGACTTGCGGATATGTGTGTATTATGAGATAATTTGGTTGGAGGTGTATAAGATAGAATAAAGTTGAATAGAATCATGTGGTTGCTGAGACCAAAAACTTTCATAATCGATAACGTCTTAATTTTAGATATATAATTTAAATACATTCTACTTTTTTAATTAAAATTTAAATTATTAACATTCAATATAATTTAGAAATTCATGTTTATGTTTTACATAGTAATTTTTTTTTCGATTCACTTCTTTTTTTAATTTATTTATTATTAATGTATTTTTAGAATGAATTTTGTACGTGACCTAGTGATAAGAAAAATAATTACTGTTATGTGTAATAATTTATTTTTATAAAATTTGAAGATAAAAAGACGTATCTTTATATTCTAGAGAATTAAACAAGAAATATTTTCAAATTGATAAATCTTTTTTAAATGCTTTATTATTATCCTGGAAAGAATTCTTTCTCTTCTTACCTTCTTACACTTTTTATAAACATCGAGAATAGAATGAGTAAGAAGAGGAAGTAGAAGCTGTGACATTTTGGGGCATATTAATCTTACTGCTGAGTCGTACCACGTTCGAAGGGACATTTCAATACCCAAACCTACCGAAAAAACACCCCGTGGGTTTTTCTCCCTTGTCTTAACATCACTCACCTCCTCCGGTTTGTATTAACCCAAGCGTATTGATTTTGGTGCCTGCAAGCGGAGCAGGCGCCTGCATCATGGAACCTAAAAAGGGGTGCGTGTCTATATATAGCAAAAAAAAAAAAAAAAAAAAAAAAAAAAATTAGGTTGAAAACGGTTCATTTCGGTTCGTGATCCCGACCTCGTCTTTCATTTTTCTGTGCCACCAATATTCGATATCTCATCAACAAACTCCATGTTTTCTAAAACAACGAGATGTTCATTTCCTCGAGAATACAACTAACTTTTTTTATATGAAAACCTAAAACAAATGGAATTTTTTTCTCTGTTTACATTTTAAAACGAAACGTTATAGTTCAGTGAACTTTTCATACAATTTTATATTCATTTTTCTTACTTCAGTTTATTTCTTTACTTTTTATTCAGCAAATAAATTAAATAAATAAAACACAAATAAAAAAATAATAATAAATTGTTTGTGGAAAACTATTCAAAAACATAGCGATTTATTTTACTGAGATTATAAATCTAATAGAAGGATATATTGATCGAAAATAAAATTCTATATTATAACAATGTTTCGTTTTTTTTAGTTTTATTCCTAAGTTGTCACAACACCCAATAGCCATAAACTTGAAAAAGGGGTTAGAAGGAATGAATTGTTACCATACTACATTTTTTCTAAAATATTAATGAAAAATCTAAAAAAAAAATCTATAAAAATTTTTCTTTAGCTTATATTCAATTCTTTAAAAAGTATTAAAAACTCGTTTCATTAATAAACTCCTATTTTTCCTGATATTTATCAAAATTCATTAAAAAAATTAAATGAATTTTATGAATTTTAAAATAAGAATTTGAATAAACAAAAGTTTTTTTTTAACTTTTAGGATCAATCCTTTTGGGGGACATTTTAAAATTTTGTTTAGATTTAAATTTTTAAATAAAAATTCCTAAGATAAGAGAAAACATCGTGACATCAGCTGGAAACAAGCTTGTGGTTACCAATTGTGTAGCCTAGGTAGTAAAATCTTATTAGTTTCTATAAAAAAATAAGAATGTTTTCGAACATCAAGACATCAAACATTAAACAGTTTTTTAATTGGGTTTTAAAAATGAAAAAAATATCCCAGGTATTTATTGTCTCTCCTTATCTCAACAACCATTCATTTTCAACATGATGCGGTTTTGCCTACCAATTCCGGTTATAAATATAAACAGTGCTTTCTCCTATAAATTCACAAGAAACTTTGATACATTTAGAAACGAAATATAATGATCATTAAAACATTCTCCCTTTTAACATATCAACATATATATCCACTATTAAACATTTCCTTTTCATTTATTATATAATGCCCTATATTCATTATTAATATGCATGGATAATTTTCTTGTAATATCTATATAATAACCTAATAATATATATAATAAATCACTTCAATAAATGATCGATCTTGTTTACAAGTCTATTAAATTTAATTTCAGGGTTTTATAAATTAAAAAAATCTGGAGTCTCTCCACTCAACTATCTCGCAAATTTGAATTGGATTAAATAACATGTATTATATTTAAATTAAATTTAATTAATTATAAATTATAAAAAACTATCAAACATATATCTTTATTTTTACGGTCATTTTAGAGGAACAAAATGAAAACGTAGTAGGTAATGACCCTCTTCTTAGCTACATTTCTCAAAAGTTGATAGAAAACTACGAATTTTGAATAATGTCCGTGTACCAAATTTCATGATACTAGCTCAAACCGTTTTTCCGAAATCTTATCTACACACACACATACACAGACATTTTTCTCAACCTTAGTGAAAATGACTCAGGGACCTTCAAAACGTATAAAAACATCAAAATCTCGACATCGAAAATTTGGCGAGATAGTAAAAAGATCAGTCTCATTTATATATATATGTGATTCTTTACTTTAAATTTATCTTCAATAAATTTTTTGTTATGCCTTTTAGATATACTCATATTATTATACATTTTCATTTTGATTTTTAATATTATTAATTATGGATTACCTCATTTAAATTCTCCAAATTGATTTTTTTATTTCCATAGCAAATCAAATTGAAACAATTTTTTATTTTATTTATTTCTTATGATTATTATTATTATTATTTTTTGTAAAATGATAAATTTTCTT
This sequence comes from Labia minor, assembly GCA_963082975.1. NCBI lineage: Eukaryota > Metazoa > Arthropoda > Insecta > Dermaptera > Spongiphoridae > Labia > Labia minor. The sequence goes on from OY720345.1 coordinate 35,804,519, forward strand.
TTAAAGACCACACCCTTAACTTAGAAGAAAAGATAAGCTCCTGGTTTCCATTTGTTGCTTTAACTGTCAAATGGAATGCTATGTTGTGGAAAATCGTTCACTTCTTGAAATACTTTAGCCAGGATTATTGACTTATTTTGATTGAAAATTCTAAATAAAGATAAATTAATAAAAATCATTTTATATGAAATGGAACTTTATATCTTATCTAATGTATTGTCAACATATAATTTCCAACATGAATATTCAAATTTAAATGCCTCAGATCGGATTTCATAAACGATAATATAAACTATAATTGATGACGGTGTTGTAAATTAGTCAAATGAAAAATTTATTACTATATTCTCTGATTAATATCGTATACTCTTTTATCTATTATGTATTGCTTAATTACACATACCTACATTTGCAGTTTGAGCAACTTTAAAGCTCCATCAACGAAATGGTTATGCTATATAATACATTTATAATTCAGGAGAAAAGGTTATAGAGATAATATATATATATATATAATTTACTGAAAGCTTATTCTCATTGTACATTACGAGTACGATCTCTGAAATATCATCTTGGACAAGAACTCTTTTATAAAAACTTAATTCATGAAACAATATTGAGCTCGTAGTTACTTAGGTAAGTTAAAATTCGGTAAATCCCAATGTTTATTTTTTAATTAATTGTATTTTATCTATTATTTTTAAATTTAATTGAATTTGTACCAAGGAAAGAAAGATAGGTACAAATAAATAATAATAAATAAAAACCCTGACATTTTGTACATCCTTTGCAATGACAACGCTTATCAAGTCGGTTATATTAATTAGATGTCCAATGATCAGTAGAACGGGTCCTATCATCCTTTTGATTTCGGAGGCTGCGTTGACTCCGGGACATAGAACCCAGCTAGAGAAATTCCCTTGCCAGGCCCGGAACTTGAACCCAAGACAACGAGAATGTGAGTCAACGATGTTGACTCCTACCCTGTGGAGCCTTTACAAATAAATAATTATGAATATTAATATAAATATAATTAATAATCAATATATGTAAATATTTTTTTGTATTATATTTATTAATATAAACGATATATATATATATATATTTATTTCTAGTGCATAGGTGTATATTCATGACGGTAAATAAAAATGAATTTGTTTCTTCTTCCATTTTAAATATTATTTTCAAATAGAATTTCTTATCAAAAGTAAGTTGTTCTGTTGATTTGTTCTTAAGAATAAACAAGTCATAAACTCCATTCAGATATTGAGACGAAGAGATTGAATTCACTGATTTAAGGAAGAATATGAGACTGGAAAGTGGAAAGCTCGCTGTCAGCGAAGAGACAATGCCAGAGAATCTAGATTCGTTTCAGATAACACCGCATTGTCTTCCACGCTTTTCTATACAAAAATAAATTAAATATATTAATGCAAAGATGTTTGTTATCAAATTTCAATATTTACTTGGCTTTATATACATATTTTCTGTGTTATATGTTATATTAAATTATTATATTTATATTTTGTTTAATAACAAAAAGATTAATATATAATATTTATAGTATTGTAGTGTGGAGGATAAAATCATATTAAATGGAGGAATGTTTGGAGGTGGATTAGAAGTGGAGAAGGAATGTAATTGCTGTGGGGGCAACTTTCGAATTCAGATACAATAAATAAGAAATACGAGTGTCTGTTTTGGTTTGAAGAATTTATCTTAAGAATTTTTTTTTTTAATTATATGGTACACATATTTATTAAATTAAAGAAATAACTATTTTTTGAAGTAATTATAGTTTTTAAATAGTTTTAAAAAATAAAATATAAAATTAATATATTGTATATATATATATATATATGTACTTAAACGATTATATAGATTTTTCCCTCTCTGTGCTTATATACCAATATGTGGGTGGGATGGAGAATGAGTTTGATTAGGTATTTTGCGAGTGAAGCGAACAGTTGCTGCAAAAGGCAGAAACCTTTTGGATGGATAGACAGGAGAGAGATTGACAGACACGGTAGAAGAACTAAAGAGATAAAAGGGATGTGACGTAAAGGAGAGAATGGGAAAGCCCAGAGCCTGGGAAATGGACCCTATTTTAGAAAGTGATAGGAGAAGAAAAGATTGACCAAAGCAAACAACGCTATTCACTCGTTCCTATCTAAAATGGCAAGAAGAGAATACACCCACGCGTGCACTTCATTTAATAGTATTGCGTGATCCTTTCCACATGCATGGTTCATAAAATAAACTCTTCCTATTCTGGGACCTTTAAAAAAAGATTTTTTTTTTTATTAAAAAAAGAGATTTGTTTATAATTACAAGAATATAAAAGAAATGTGTGTCAAAACATAACTATATATATTTCATATATTAATTAGACTAATTAAAGTGAAGCTTCTTATTTAAAATACAAATTAAAAGATGGAGTTACACTTCATAACCATGCATATAACACACAGTAAGGAAATATATTTAATTTAGTCGAATATATTATATTCACATATTTTGAACGTTTAATTTTTGTTTTATTTTCATTTTTTGTGAATATAAAATAAAATTGAAAATTGTTTTTCAAATGGCTATCACTTGATGATGTAAATCTTTCGGCAGAATTTATTATTTTATATATATTATTATTGATTGATGTAATTTTTACCGTTTCATTGGAATTCTTGTTGAGATTAGATTTACTTAAAGGTATAGAGACCTCACTTGAACTCATTATAACTCTCTTCCTAGTTACCCACACTTAGTTTAAAGAAACTTTAAGAACATTTAATTCTATTTATGTTTTACTTCGATTAAAATTTTTAGAATTTATTATTATTTAATTGATTTTATTTACTCTTTCAGCTAATTTTGAAAAAAATAAAAAAAAAAAAAATATTCAAATGCAAATTTTTTCACTTGGATAAACATTTTCATTAAAAAACAATTACTTAAAGTTTAATATTCTAGATATTATTTTACAAATAAAAGAGTAATTTTATAATAATATGTATACAATTTTCAAACGGAAAATAAATTTTGTTTTGTTATTTGTTATATTATTGATTTTATATCCATCATATATAGGTATCATAAACATATTATATAGGTATCAAACATATTAGCAAATTTTTCTCTGTTTTTAAATATTTTTTAGTTCCTTTATTCTATTCAATTTATTTATTTTTTATAATTTTATAATTTTCCTGTTTTATTTTATAATTTATCTTGTGGAAAATATATATATATATATAATATATTATTACGACCTCATTAAGTTCTATTCCAAATAATCGCTTTGTACTTTATCTCTCTCACAGGTATTTGTGTGAAATACCATAAATGAAGGAATAAATTTAAAACCCTGGAGGGATAATTTAATGCTCTTTCATCATTCATTTTCTTTACTTAATCTCTTAAAGTACTCCATTTTATATTTACTCCAGTTTTTAAACTTTTTTAGAAGCAGTCCGATCATACAATCATTTAACCTTTCTAGGGATTAACAAAGACCCTAATTAATTGTGGAAGAAGAGTAACTATATATATTTATAATAGTTTAAGGGTTACTAAAGCCGATATTTTCTGAATGCTTCAAAACTCTCAATTTCTCAATAATTTCCATTCAATTCTTTAAAATTATATTGGTTTGCCTAAAAGATATTTTCTCTTAAACAAACTTTTCTACGATTTTTTTCTTCCATTCTTGAACATGATAACTTAATTTGATGGTCTAGTTATTATGTTCGGGGATTCATAAAAGTTTTATGGATAATATTCACCAAACAATACAAGAACAAGGAAATATGGTAAATATATATATATAAGAAGGTTAGGATTGAATATCACTTAATCAATTTCCTTTCAGTAAAAAGAATTTTATTTACATTTTTAATATAAATTAGTTGCATATTTAATTACAATATTACCTGTAAAAAGAAATCGATTCTTAAGTTTTTTATTCCACAATTTTAATAAAATATTGTTTGAGAAACAATTCCTTTTTATAAAACAATTTAACAATTCCAATTAATTAATTTATTTATATTATTAATAATAATATAATACATTATAATTATTAATACCAATAATATAAATTATTCCAATTGAATTCAACTATTTAACTTACAATTATTATATTATATTATATATATTATTATATATTATTATTATATTATATTATATATATACATAATATATCATTTACTTTGTTTTACATATAAATATGTTTTCTTAATTATAATATATAGATTATAATTTTTTCAGAATGAATAATTTATGTAATTTATGAATAAGGTATATGAAGTTATTGCCTCAAGAAAAATTCATTCCAACCTTCAGTGATAATGGTAAGTAATTATTATTCTTTAGCCTTTCTATTTAGTTTCACTAATTTGGTCTTTCTTCCATAATAAAATTTCTTTTCTTTTTAAATATTTAAAATAAACTTTGCGTCAATTAAAAATATTTTTTTTTAAATATTGCTTAAAAATCAAAATAAAGGATGGCCACAAAAAGAGACTCCGTGTCTTATTAACAACAAGATTATTACACTTGTTATACTACAGAATATACTTCATGGTTTTCAATATTCAGAAGAAAAACGTATAGTTTCAGTAATTTTAACCATTTTAAGATCTGGGAACCTACGATTATACAATTTAAAGTACAAAATTTACTGTAATTTATTTACACAATCGAAGAGTTGAAAATAAATATTTGCATTATGATTTCGGAAATCGGATCAAATATTTCCTGACAAACAAATAAATAAATATATAAACTGTTTCAATTTAAATAACTAAATAGGTGAATATTTAAAAAAAAAGATTGTTTTTTTGTAAATTATTTTTTCTTTTTAATAAAATGATAATTTCCTTTTTAATTTATTTTTCACAAAAGGTAACATAAATATATGCAATTAATATTTTTTTTAAATATAACAAAAAATATGCATATTCATAAATCTTCTAATCTTTGATTAAAAAAATAAATATGTATGAATATCGTACATTATTCTATAAAGTATTAACATATGCATTTGGAACTGACTACCTCGACATTTGGAATATTTATTACAAGAGCTCAGTATTGTTTAGCATCACAGGCATTTTCTAGACAATAAATAAATGGTTCTTAACTAAAGTTGACATTTGAAAGGACCATAAATGTAGGCAGAGTGTATTATGTGAATGCACAATGTTTACTGTAATGATTCGAATTAAAATGGACGATCCGGAACGATCGCTCTTCAATTAATGACTAATTCAAATTGATGTTTACGATAGGATATCGGACACTGAAGATGATATATTAGAAGCTCCAAGGCAAGTAGTTGAATTTAATCACGTCAGAAAATACTCATAAACCAAACTTCGATAGTTTCAAGAAAGGATATGGATAGATCATTTATCTTATCTTATTATACTAGCAAAAATTGTATATATATACCTATATATATATATATTTATTTATTTATATGTAGTGGCAGGACACCGAGCCTCCGCTCGGTAATTAAAAAACATGATTCCTAATTATCGGGTTTGGCTGTAAATACAAATAACTGGTTCACCGAGTCACCGTTCAAATAATTTAGAAGAACATACCTAGGACACATACCTATCGCTCGACCCTTTAACAAATTTATTCAATTTATTATTATATAAAAAATTTTCAATTTTTTTAATTATTTATTACAATTGTTAAATGGAACTTCTAAAAATGACCTATTAAATTTTTTTTCCTAAATTATACAAATTAATAAAAATAATTTTCATTTCAAGAAGAAATATATATTAAAATTTACTTGATAAAATAAAATATTTGATCCTATATATACCTGGTCCATGGAGCCACCGTTCAAATAATTTAAAAGAAAATAAATGACTAATAAAACATTTACTGCTTAAACGTATGTATTAATGCATTGAAAGACAGAAAAGTAGGCCTGTTGATATAAAATATATATATTTTCGTAAATTTGATTTATTTATATGATTATATATATATAAAGGTTTTTGTCTGCACATTGCTGTGAATTTAAAATTTTTTGCATATCTACGCGTTTCATTACCTCTAGAATCCAAGAGTGACTTTAGAATTTTTAATATCTGTCTAATTTTGACGTTATAGACTCAAAATTGGCTGAACCGATTTCGATGAATTACATCACAATATTTTTACATACCTCTATTTTTATCGATATAAATTCAATAACCGCAGAAATTAAGTCTTTCTGTGGGGAAATTTTGACGTTATAGACTCAAAATTGGCAGAACCGATTTCGATGAAATAACATCACAATATTCTTCCATATCTCAGAAATTAATTTTTTAAAATTTGATATCTACATGTTGTCATTCACCAGAGCAAAGAATACATTTGAAAGAATGTATATAATATTTATATTTTTATATTTATTTTTTTCTAATATTGGCCTTTTTAACTTATTTAACACACTGAAAACATTCACTTATTACCTCTTTTAATTTTTAGGATTAAGTGAATAAATAATTTTAATTTTGATCTCATAATTGGAAGATTATAGTAAGATTTTAAGATAAAGATTTTAATATGGGTGGACAATGTATGAAGGGACACTTGAAGAAATATGGTTGTTGCGGCCAAGAAGTTTCGAGTAGATAGATAGAAAGATATAACATATGCAATAATAATATATAATATAATTTACTGATTAAATTAATATATATTTTAAGAACACAAAATCAAATGAATGTTTTATGTAATATACTGATTGAAACAAAATGGATGAAAACCTTTTACATATAAACTTCCAACCAAATATAGGGTACAGGAGCAGAGCCCCAGTCTAGGTGTGATAAAGGTCCAAGGCGGTCTGAGCAGCTAGTATATAATATTTTGTATTTACGGTGGCGCTGAATGACGAAATAGATAACGTCATTTAACTCTCCTATATTTAATAAAGATAAATCTTCTAAACAATAGTGTCACCAATGATAATCAATCTTAAATTGTTCTTAAACAACTATATTCCAAAAAAAATATACCATCAAGCAACTTAAAGTCATCTTCGCCGGGGCACAGCTAGGAAAACAAGAAACTGTATCCTAATCGATACCATTGTGTCAAGCTCAAGAATCTTAAAATGGAATGAAATTATAATTTACTTCGAAATTGCACAAATAGTCTGTCAGTATATTGATAAATAAGTAAATATAGATAAATAAAATCAATAAATTAAAAAACAATGAAATAATTAAATAAATACATATTACAAAAAGAGAATAAATAAACCAAACGAGAAAATATAATGAATGCAAATTTTAATATCATAATTAATTATTAATGAATTTAATTTATTTTTAAGCAATTATTTATTTTATTATTTAGAAATAAAAAAAATTTAGTATAGAAGCCCATATCGAGTAGTCGAAAGAATTGTATACAATAGTTTTTTTATTAATTTTATTTTATTATTTTTTTTTTGACCTCGATAATTTAATACGTAAGAAAAATACATTAATATAATTTATATTAATTGTTTTTAGTTTATTATTAAAGTGAAATAGTTATTATCCACAAAAAAATAAATAATTATTTATATCATTTATTAAAAATATTCTATTAAAAAACAAAATAATTCAATTTAAATTATTATTTACCCTACTAATTCTCTCAGTGAAATCAATTATAAAAGTAAAATTTGATAGACCTTTTGTATCATTGTTTCATAACAATTATATTTGGTAATCTGTAGGTTGGATTATTTTTCATGTTAACAAATTCACATTGAAGCTATTAATAAAATTAATAATAACTATCTGGCGAATCCTTATGCACTCTTAGACGGCAGATCTGGTCTCTGTACCCCCCCCCCCCCCCCAAAAAAAAAATAATTTATAATATTTTGTTGAAATTAGCTTTATATTTATCACTATATTAAAACATTCATTGCCTTTTTGTTTTCTTATTTATTTTTCAATTTAATCAATAAATTAATTAGTACCTGGAACACCGAGCTATCGCTCGTACCTTTAAAAATATTGATATTCAATTCTTTAATTATTTATTACAATTAATAAATGTTACATCATTGCATCAATCTGATTAAAATGAATGGGACTTGGGGTCATCAATAATAATAAATAATATTAATAAATATTAAATAATATATATTTTTTATAGTGAAAAAATATTAAAAATTATAAAACTATCTAAAAAAATGAATAAAAGAACAATGAATAAATAAATATAATTTAGAAATTCAATAAAAAAATAAGCACGAAAATAGATAAAAAAAAACAAAAAAAACATAAAATTAACTAATAATAAGTTGACCTGTGGCCAGGTCCGAACCGACCGACGGTTTGAAGTATATTAATTAGCAGCTACAGAAACAATTTCAAATAATTTTAATATATCTATTAATGTAATAACAAACAGATATGGATACATAAATAATAAATATAAACATTTTTAATTTTATTTTATTTATAATATATATGCAATATATCCAGGCTGAATGGCTGGATGACGTCATATAATTTTAAATCAAGAAAAAACTAATAAATATGATTTTCCCGAGGATAAAACCAATACAAAGTGCATGATTCGTGGTGATATATAAAAAAATCTCCTCATGTGAAATTTGGTGTGAAAATAACCCTTCCCTTCCTATCGTCGATCGCTAATACTACCACTTCCGGTTTCCGGATTTGCACCAAAAGTTGATCAATTCATCCCACTGATGCATTAAGTAAATATACCAAATTTCATTAAAATCGGTTGAGCCATTCAGGCTGTACACATCTATACGGACGGACGGACGGACAGACGGACAGACATCATGCTAAAAATACTTTTTTCTGTTAAGAAAATGCATGATTCGTGGAGATATGTAAAAATCTCCACATGTGAAATTTGGTGTGAAAACAATACCTCCCTTACTATCGTCGGTTGGTAAAAATTTATAAGAATTAACAAAAAATTGAAAATTAAAAAATTTCAAATATTTTAGAGAAAAAAAATAACAATAATTACAATTTTGCAAGACAATTACTAAGCCATATTTGTTTGTTTGTTTTTTGATAAGTATAAGATTAATAAATATATTTTATTAAAATATTATATCTAGGCTGAAACCAATACAGATCGATTTATCTTTATAAATATTATCTATGGTGTGAATTTCAAAAAAATCCTTTGAGTGGTTAATTAATAAATTAATTAAAAAATATAGAAATATATACTATATAAACATATATATACAAATATATATATATATATATATATTATTTTTGATAGTATAATATGATATATCATATTGTATATGATATAACGAGATATACTATATTAATATACAAACTGGAATTCTCATTAAAATTTAAAAATAAATTTCCGATCTATTGAGTTATTGCCTCTACTAAAGTCTACCAACAAACTACTAATCCAAAGTGGTTGATAATGTCAACATATGAGAAACATGTACCAACATGACAAAAATTTCGATAATCGAAATTCAAAATTCACATTTTCTATTGAACAGACCTCGTATGTTAGAAATACCCTACTTAATAGTGCACAACATGAAACTTGGTTGAGCAATATATACATTTTTACAAATTAATTTCGGTGTCATTTTATATGGATAAAACACATATGTTATTATTAAATGACATAAAAATAATTTGGAAAAATTTCATTAAAATCGGTTAAGACAGATAATGAGAGGCATGAAAAATTCCAGTCATTATTTAATTCTCCAGATTATGAAACTTAGAGATATGAAAAATTTTTAAATTCTGAATAATGAGCAGACAAAAACCTATTGTTTATGCATATTCCTAGATATAGATAATAAAATAATTTTAAAATTAAAATAAATAAATTTTTTTTTTTTAATTAAGTAAATTTAATTAAAACAAAAACATTTACGTATAATTTAAATTTTATTTTTACTGAATTTAAATGTAATATTAAAAAATAAAATTAATTAATAGTTTTTACCGACCGACGATAGTAAGGGAGGTATTGTTTTCACACCAAATTTCACATGTGGAGATTTTTACATATCTCCACGAATCATGCATTTTCTAAACAGAAAAAAGTATTTTTAGCATGATGTCTGTCCGTCCGTCTGTCCGTCTGTCCGTCTGTCCGTCCGTCTGTCCGTCTGTCCGTCCGTATAGATGTGTACAGCCTGAACGGCTCAACCGATTTTAATGAAATTTGGTATATTTACTTAATGCATCAGTGGGATGAATTGATCAACTTTTGGTGCAAATCCGGAAACCGGAAGTGGTAGTATTAGCGATCGACGATAGGAAGGGAAGGGTTATTTTCACACCAAATTTCACATGAGGAGATTTTTTTATATATCACCACGAATCATGCACTTTGTATTGGTTTTATCCTCGGGAAAATCATATTTATTAGTTTTTTCTTGATTTAAAATTATATGACGTCATCTAACCATTCATGACGTCACACCTGGTCTTACATATATATTATAAATAAAATAAAATTAAAAATATTTATGTTATATGCCTATATGTTTTTTATTACATTAATAGATATATTAAAATTATTTGAAATTGTTTCTGTAGCTGGAAATTAATTTACTTCAAACCGTCGGTCGGTTCGGACCTGGCCACAGGTCAACTTATTTCAGTATATCAATAAAACCATTTAATTACTGTTTTATTTTTTTTTATGAAACCAACCTCCAAATTTACTTAATCATAAAATATAGATTTGTTTGTTTAAATCAATTTCTAAAATAAGAATGTCCCGGATAATTAAACCAAAAAAAACTTATTGCTTTTATGTTAAATGTTTGTTATTTTTTTCACAAACATTAAAAAAAAATAAAATAATTATATATATAAATACTTTACTATTGATAAATTATTAATTTAAATTATTCACTTGACAGCAATAAATTTGATTAGACATTTCTCAGACCTTTATAAGCTGAAAATTGAATGGCCAGTCAGTTCAGCGAAAACATTTAATCGAACCGCCAAACATGAGGTTTACAATTCTCCTCTTTGTTGTTATGCTTATTTTCTCAGCCTTTGTCGGTAAGTAATACTACTCCTAAACCAAAATATTACTATGGTATTCTTTATTATTTAATATCTTTAAAAATTACATTTAAATAATATTATTTTATATAAATATAAATTTTGCCTTTCATTTCAAAAATTCAATTAATTCAGATTTATAATAATGTTTATCTTAATATATTTGTAAACTAGCTGCTCAGAGCGCCTTCGGCGCTCTTCACACCTAGACGGGGGCTCCGCCCCCTGTACCCCCGAGTTGTACATAGTATTTGGTGGTTGAAAGTATTAAAAGGTTTTCATCCATTTTGTTTCAATCAGTATATTATATAAAACATTCATTTCTTTTTGTGTTCTTATTTAAAAAATATATTTTAATTTAATCACTATATTAATTATATATATTATTATTGTATATGTTATATCTATCTACCTATGTGGCTCAAAGATACTCTAAAGTTCTTAGCCGCAACAACCACATTTCTCCAAGTGTCCCTATCCTGAGCCCTTATTCCATCTCTCTTACGTCCCTTCCTACGCGTCATTGGTTTTCCAAGCGGACGTTTTCCAATCGGTCTTCCCACCAATATCTTTTTCCTCTCCCATTCTTGCCACGTGCCCTGCCTATCGCAGCTTTTTCCCTTTTATAACCCTAACTATTTCTGAAGATGCAGAGAGGCCATGCAATTTCTTGTTAGACAGTCTCCCTCATACCCGGTGACCTCATCTTTCTTTGGCCAATAAATGCAGGGAAGAATCCTATTCTCAAATACTCTGAATCTACTCTCATCTCCAAGGATCATAGACCATGCCTCCCACCCATATAATGCAACAGGCAAAATAATCTTTTTATATATTCCCTTTGATAATAATTTTGAAGAGATAAGCCTCTTTATTGCAGATAACAGGCGTTTCCCGATTGCAACCCCGATTTAAATTCTTCTCAAATATTATTATCCTTCGTGATTACATTCAATTTTTCTACATATTCAAATTCTACATTTTGTATATTAAGATTTTGTATGTTAATACTCTTCCTCTTTGTTACTAAATATTTTTTCTTATCACTATTAATTTCAAACCTCCATTAAATTTTCCTCGCTATCTGTAATTGCAATTGCCGAATCTCCTATTATATTTAAGTCGTCTGAGTAACCTAATATTTTACAATTGATTTCCGCATCTTATTCTTTCTTTACTACCTTCAAGAGAAATTTGAAGATTGAAAATTTGAAAAAGTTTATCCGGATCTATTGAGTTATGCGTATGTTTTACTAAAGTCTACAAATAATTAGTGAACAGAAATATTGAATTCGCGGTTTTGTTCCTAATATCTGTCATAATGAAAATATCTTAATTAATGTTGGTCGATTTGGCCTGAACCCGCAATGATATCTCCTAATATTTCCTCCGCCTATAGTTTATAAGTATTGTATATGTTATAATAGAGTATAATATTTCTTGATCATTACATTTTGGTATTTTATTTTCATTGCTAGATTATTATTGAATATTTTTAATTATAATGAAACTTGAGAAAATGCAAAAATAGAGACTTGAGACAATTTATAAAAATTAACGGTATAAAACTATAGATAAATGACCAATATATACATTCATTAATAGTATTAATTTAAATTAATTGATTTATTTGTTTTTTTTATTATTAAGTTCATTTATTAATTTTTTTAGATCATAGTTATTTTCCTTAAAAGAAACTTAAATTCTGTGGTGCTAGGGGATTTGAAAATTATTCGTCGCAATATGAAGATTTCGCTTACAGTTTCTGTCATGTCCGACCTCCATCCAACAGTTATTTTCTGTTAAGTTTTTTGCTTCTCTTAATCATGTGATCTATATATTTAATTTTTTTTGATTCATTATAATAAAATTTAAAAAAATAAAAATTTTTACTTTGTTAATTTATATAAATTTCAATATAAACTGATTGTGAGTGATACGCTTAGCCAATACTCTGAATATTTTGTGTACAAAAATATTGAATGTTCTTAGCGAGATTTGATATAATGTTGTACGATTTGTCCTAAATCTGAATTAGAAGAAAATTATAAATTGCCTCCTCTTCCAGCCCAATTCATTTACCCACCCATGTTGCATATGGCATCTAAATTTCTTAAAACTCCGTTTTTTTAATTTAAAATAGAAGGAGAGAAAGAGTTTTAAATTATATTCGAATAGTCTATATATTCTATATATCAGTATTTTTTTTCTGAATTTAATAGCAAGTTGATTTTAAAAATTTTCCATTCTTAATGCATATGATTGATTACATGTGTTAAAATTTAAAAAAATTCAAATATTCTAATTTTTATATTTATATATACAATTTAATATTATTTTTTATTAATATCATATCAAAAAAAGAGAATTTATTAAAAATTAAAAATAAAAAAAGAAGCCTATTAATAAAAAATTGAATGGTGATTTAAATATTTTATTAAATTAATTAAAATGAGACCTTTTAGAATAAATTATTTAATTGAAATGATATTTAAATATAAGAATTTAAAAAAATATTATATTCTTTGTTTGGCAATTGTTATTTAATTATGTGCAACATGATTCGACTTGCACAGAGCATCGTTATTTTTTATTAATATCACATAATAAAAATGAATCTTTTAAACATAATAAATAAAAAAGACATTTTAATAAATTTAAAAAATATACCCAATTTAAAAATGTCAAAAATTTAAAACAACTTTATATCATCATATTTTAATTTTATATATAATATATATATATATTTAGTAATTAATAATAGAGTAATTAAATTAAAATAAAAAACAAAGATAATATAATTCAGTCATTTTAATTCAGGTTAAATAATATTTTTTTTTATTATTCAATGATAAAATTTATATATTATTATATATATATTATAGAAAAGAAGAAATATTCAATTAAATAAAAAATAATTTAAGATAAAAATATGATCTAATAAATATTTTAATTAAATTGAGAACTTTTAGAATAAATTATTTAATTGAATTGATATTTGTATATTAGAATTTAAAATAAAAAGGGAAATATTATAATAATTCTTCGATTGGGAAACTCTATGATAATTCATTGTTTGAAATGATTCCGCTAGGCCGACAGTGAGCCGCGAGCTGCTCTTGAATGAACAACACGGAGAATTATATAAACTTTAAAAAATTAATTTCTGCGGTTATTGATAAGATATTAATAAAATGTATAGCCTATGTTACTCTAGAGGTATATAAGAATATTGTGATGTAATTTCAAAGAAATCGGTTCAGCCAATTCTGAGTCTATAAAATAGTAATTTTCCGGACAGACAGACAGACAGACAGACAGACAGACAGACAGACAGACAGACAGACAGACAGACAGACAGACAGACAGACAGACAGACAGACAGACGTGAAAAATTCTAAAGTCACTTTTGGATTCTAGAGGTCATGAAACGCGAAGATATGCAAAAATTTTTAAATTCTGAGCAATGTGCAGACAAAAACCTTTTTTTATATATATAGATATGTATATGTATATATATAATATATGTAGTAATCTAATCATAAGTTTTTTATTTTATTAAATTTAACTTTTTTACATCTAATACTTATTTCAATTTATTTAATCAAATCAAAATTGAATATAGTATGGTCAATGGAAGTATTACTTTTACCATTAAATTAAAATTAAATCATTTATTTTAATTATATATAAATATATATATATATTCACAAATTAATATTAGTACTTGCAATTAATTTTTTATTCCTATATTACAGGCGTAAGTCATGGATCATTAAGAAGAATAGGCTGTTCAGTAAGTAACAAAAATAAATAAGTAGCTGGTGCGAGAGCATCACATAGAACTTTCACTTAACACGTTCATTATTTTTAAAGTTTTAATAATTTATTTTTTCTATTAATAATGTAATCTTTGAGTTAATTAAAATTCGTAGACCGTTTAGAAAAACTGATGAAAAAAATAAAAAAATGTATAAAATTTAATTGTTACAATCACATCTCTTTAAATACAGTTTATTAGCTTAATTTACGTTTTTGAACTACGCTTTTCAAATAGTCACAAACTCCATACATACCATTTTTATAGACATTTTCTATGGGTTCAGCGGGCTTTATAGCCAAAAGTAAAAAAGTTTTAATTAAAATGTATAACTATATTGAAAGTAACTCCATCCTAACAATTAAAAATTTATTTATTTAAAAAATTTTTGTTTGAATTAATAATTATTCTTTTAAGCAAAAATAACATTAAAAATTAATTTAAAAAATTCTATACATAATAACACGAACTTTTGTGTAGACTTTAGACTAATTTCTAATTCGGATGATACTTTTTCATTATATTTATTTAAATATATTAATTAATTAAATAAAACCAATAAAAAATATAATTAATCAATAATACGTATATAGTAGTTTAGTGAAATTCCATTTTACCTCTAAATTTTGAAAACTGGGCTAACTTATACAGGCGACATCAAATACAACCATTTTCTATTTCACGAAAATTAAATTTTAATTTTAAATTTTATTAAAAGTTATATATATATATAAATATGTATGTGTGTACATAGATTATATATCAATAATTTTTAAATATAAACACTTATTATTTAATTATTTATTATTTATTTGTTTTTATTTTTTAGTCCAGACGAGGAAATCAAGAGTGTAAAACAACAGAGGAACCTTGTTAGACCTACAAATTCAAATAGTTGATAACATTCTTTTTATGTTCCAAAACTAGTGGATTTCACTAATGAAATAATAAGTATTTAAAAAACATATTTTTATTTTATTTAAGATTTTTTTACTTTTCAGATAAATTCCTCTCTTTATCATATCTCCTCTCATAATAATCCTCAACCTTTTTTGTAACCATGTAACATTTAATAATTGTAATAAATAATTAAAGAATTGAATATCGATAAATTGAATGGGACGAGCGATAGCTCGGTGTTCCAGGTACTATACTATACTATAGATTACGGTGACCACATATTGTCAAAAACAAAAACGGGAAATTGTAATGTCAAAAAGAAAAAGTTAAAAAGTTAAAAAGTTAAAAAATGAAAAGGGGGTCTATGTAACATTTTGTGTTTGCCATCATAACCTTTATGCATAATATACATAAAACATCTAAAGGTTATAATGGCATATAAAAAATATGGTTCATAGAACATAGACATTTTCAATTCTACAAATATTATATGATCATAAAAAAGTAAGATAATAAATATTTTTTAAATATACTAATTCTACAAACAATAATTCTTTAGTGATAGATACGTTACAAAAATTTAGTTACATGTAGTGAGGTGCATTATGAATATTTAGATAATCAAATTTCGATCTTTCAACATCTTATTAAAAATTTCTGTTACTGCATAACGAAATTTTAGTTTTTATTATAGTTTGTTAAAAATGTGAGTGAACTTGGTGCTGGTCGGACGTGCGTCGCATTGCTGCTGATTCCTGTAGCACATTCAGGTTGATCTTGTTGCCTGCCAGTTGTAATAGTGCTATTCGTTCAAACATTGGTGTGAAGTTGATAACTTTATTGGCCAATGTTTTATGGACGATGATTGCAATGCCGTATGTTTGCTAACATTTTCTTCTCCTCCAGAACAAAAAACAAGATGGTCGTTTGATTCGAACTTTTTTGTTCCAGGCCATTTGGTTTCATTGATACCGAGTATTTTGATATTTAAACGTCTCATATCCTGGATTACGTTTGCTAGTTTTCCTGGCTGTAATAGGCTTCTGACGTTCCATGTTGCTATTTTGAGAGATTTCTTTGAAGCAAGCTCGGAGATTCTTAGCACCCCTGTCCCATTTAAGGAACGCCGATACTCGGGGCCGTGGTTAATTTTACTTGCTATCATTAAAGTTTTCAAGGGAAGAATAATCCAAGTAGTTTCCCGTTTCTTTCTTGGGTCACACTTTATTTATAGGTCGCGTGGAGACCTGCCCAAAAGACTTGGAGAAGAGAGAGTAAACAGTAAGAAATGAAAAACCCCTAGCCATCGAAAACCTAATAGCATCGAGGTCGGAAGAAACAAAAGTTGGACAAGGGAGGCCAGATAGGAAAGATAAAAGAAAGTTATCTAGTATAAGTAAGTGAAAGGAATACTAGATATGGCTCAGGACCTCATGGTTGCCAATCCATATGCTCACTAGTTATGAGCCCCTCAAGGGAATATAAAAGATCCCCAGCGCGTAATACAAACAGCCCGACGCATGCCACTGATAGGGTAAGGAAAGTGTTATTTATTTATTTGATAATATTAGTAATTATTAATCGGGATTAGATGTTAATAGAGATAAATAAATACATAAAGGATTTAATCTGGATAGGGAGAGGGGAGAGGGGAGGGGAGCATTTGCTTGGTAGGACGACGAACCCTGGTCCGATTACTATATAATAAAATGAAATAAAAATAGAATAAATATAATGATCATTGTCTTTTAACGGGATGTTCTGTGTAGCTAACTCACTAAGTAAGACTTCTGTGAGATCTTCACCTGTTGTATCCTTGATAGGCAGAAAGCCTAAGAAATGTTCTTTAATTGACACTTCCTGATTCTTAACACATGTAACAAATCTAACCACCATTGTCATTTGTTCTGTATGGCTAGTATCGGGTGTACAGTCCAGTATTATAGGATAATACGTAGCTTGTTTTAGGATACTTATTTTGCTCTTGGATCTTAGTGGACAAGAGATAAATAAACCCATTTTGTATTTGGTTGCTCAAATAGTGAACATGTGTCTCTTTTGAAGTAACTCTTCTTACATGTTCAGCCATGACAACATCAAATTTCGAAATATACTCAACAAGTTTCAAAAAGTTACAGTTGTCCTGCCTGTGATATACGACTTCCGCTAACTTATTACACCTAGAATTTGGCAAGGTAAATCAACTTCAACCTCTAGCCTTCTTCTGAACTTTGGAGAGCACTTAGGTGCCCCGGCGCCCCCTTTAGCTTAGCGCCCTTCGCGACCGCGTACTTTGCTTACCCCTTAAACCGGCCCTGAACATATACAAATTTATCTAAAAAATCATATTTTAATTAATATAAAATTTTTAAACCATTTTTACATGTTCTAAAGGTTTTTTTTTTTTTTAGTAAATTTGTAATTTTGTATCTGTTATGTACTGAGCTTTTGATAAAACTCAAACAAATATTAATGCAAAGTTTATAAAGACCTGTAGTTGAAAAATGAATATAAAAATTCAATTTTTCAAATTGACTCCAAAACTTGTTGATCGATTTTTGTCCAAAAGCACCGTAAGGGATTAAGAGGAGTCGAATATGGTTTAAATGTTTTAAATTCGTTAAACTGTTAGTTAATATCACTAAAACTCATTTTTAGCCTTTTAAATAAATAGATACTTTAGTCCCTCCCACCTTATTTTTCAATTGGATTAGAAACAAATATACCTATATATATATATATTTACTTGCAAAATAAAGAAAGAGTTTTATTAAACATCCAACATTTAACATTGTTTATGTTTGATATTAATGAAAATATTATGAAAATAAAGATCGACGATTGTTTTGTTTCAATTAATTTAATGATATATTTTCCAATTAATGAATAATCTCTCTTATATTTTATAGATTTCAATCAAAAGTTTTTGAATTGAATAAAAATAAGATTGGTTGATCAAAAAAATATTAAAAAAAAAAAAATTAAAAAAAATACGATAAGAAAACAAAAATCTAAATTTTTTTAAATGGAAATTCAATAAAATCTTTTCTAAATATAATAATATTTAAAAAAATAAATGATTATTAAACTTATGTAGTAATTACATTGTTTTAACTTTTATATAAAATAATAAAAAAAAATCTTTAGATAAATAATTACTTATCATTATAAAATTCGTAATTTCACTTTTATATAATGATACTTTTATAAGAGATAATGATTTTTTGCTATCTCACCTAATTTTTTAACACGTTGACTGACCCTTTCCTAATTCCTTCACGAAACAATTCTTCATGTAAAAGTGAAGGGTTTAATATTTTATATTACTATAAGAGAGTCTACCCTCAAATACATATTTTATAAATAGATAAATATTATCAACTTATTAAAGTCTAACATTAATTATAATATGCCAAAAATATTATTCAATATAAATTATGTAATTATTCGTATATTAGCTATTTCAGGGAAATACATACATATTATTTTAAGATTTTGTTAACAAATTTTCTATTATTTGTTTGAAAAGTAAAATTAATATTTTTCTCTCCTTTTAAAAGATTTTTTTCCCATCTGGATGCAAATAAATTATTTTCACTTCTTTGCTCTCTTTTTGATCCAGCCAAGGTGAATAAATCCCATTTCATGAATGCACGCACACGAAATAACTGCTCTTCGATTTCACGATATTTCTTTCCCTCATAAACTCACTTTAAAGCCTATTTTTTCGATTAATATATTATCATTGAATATACATCTCATAATTAATCTGGTTGCATAATTAATTAATATAATTTTGACAATATATAACGGAAACCAATAATCACAGGTTAGTTCTATTAGATTATATTCACCGGAAAAACTTTTCGAAATTTCCTATCTTCTTCATCAAAAGTCAATGTAATAAGTAAGTATGATATTATTTATGAACTTTACTTTCATTTCAATATTTTAGATTCAGAAACAATAAGATATTAAAAATTCATTTTAATCTATGAATAATAACCAAATTTAGAAAACTAGTTTTAGGGACAAGAACATTTTGATTCCATTTACTTTATATACTCGTATTAAATAATATAAGGTTTATTTTTAAAAAAGAGGTAACTTTTTATTTTTTTCGAACTATTTACGATATTTTTTTTTATCTTGTTAAAAATAATGTCATGACATTATATATCCGTCACCGTATTCACCGCACTTGGTGTCCTGCGTTTGGTTTTAAAATAAATATTTGTTTTTATAAATAAAAAAATCATCATTTTTAAACAAATCATGTATATTATTATAAATTTAATAATTTCAATTTTGAAATAATTTAATTATTGTACCATATATTAAAAATCACTTGAATAATATATAAATAAATATATTCCAATTTTATTTCGTTACAAATTGAATTATAAAATAAAATAAAATGTCACTAAAGTCAATTTAACATCAGTATCACTTTGAATCACTATTCATAATTAAGAGAAGAGATTAATGATCAGTATTTATTTTTAATCGGATTATGAAATTTCTAATTAAATTTAGAGATTTATCGTTAACTATATCTACTTACATATCACTAACGTTTCAAACGTTAGTACAATGAAATCTCGAGCACTTGTTCCTTTATAATGGGATCATTATAACCAATTGCGTGGCAGTAAATAATTCTCAATCCTTCTCATCAAAATGAGTGATTAATTTATTGCTTCATATATTATAATATCCAATAGCCCATATTTATTGATTTAGGTTTGAAATAAGAGAAATCGCATTTATTTTCCTTTAAAAATTCCAAAAAATAATAAAAATATCATTATTTTTGAAAATAATATCAATTAGTAAGAAACAGAACTAATTCGAGAATTCGAAAATACAATTATCGCGGATTTTACTGATTAAGAAAATAATTATGTATATAATTAATGATATATACATTAAATTTTTAATTAATTTAGCATCACAAATTGAAATATATAAATTTGATTTTAAATTGATTTAAAAATTTTTCATAGAATAATTAAATGTAAAATGTTATTAATATACACCTAAAAAAATAATAAAGATATATTTATATATATATATCATATATGAAAATATCAAACCATACATATATTTACAATCTATTAATCTATTTTAAGATAATAATTAAGATAATAGTAATTATTTAATTGTTGTTGAACAATATAACAATATATAATAATAATATTTATTAAATATATAAATCCAAAAATTATTATATAAAATAATTAAGGTCTTTTTCAAAATAAATTATACAGGAAAAATACAGTGAATAGAATATGATAGAATAGTTGATTATATGTATATAATAATCTTAATTTGTATATTAAATTTAACTATTGTATTCATATATATTCAAACTGATAAAATAGTTTATCCAATAAAAATCAAATAATTCATATTTCAATAGATTTCCTCGTTATTTGAATTTTCAATATTTAAGCGGTTAAAATTCTATTATTATTTCATAATTAGTAGAAAAATGAATTCTTTATATTTGATATTAGCATTCGTCGCTTTTGCTAAGGTAAATGTATATTTTTTAATTAAAAAAATAAGACTAGAAATTAAAATAAATTAAATAAAATTAAAAATAAAATAAATTTAATGAAAATTTGAATTTTACAATATTTTATATTTTGTTTTAATTTAATTTTTTTTTATTTAAAAGATTAAAATGAAATTAATAGAATAAAACATTATATATTATAATTTTGATTTTTACCTATATCAATCATTTTTGTTTTAAATAATCATTTGATTGCATTAATAAATAAAAAAGTAAATAAATTTTAAGATATTCGTATATATGATAATTTGAAAGATGGGAGAAGATAAGTAATTATATGATTTTTTGTTAAAGGGGACGATAGGGCAAATAAAATTGGGAACTTCTAATCTAAACAATTAATTTATCTATAGTACTATACCTCTCTGCTACTAAATATTTTTTCTTAGCACTATTAATTTCAAAAACTCACCTCTTTTCCAACATCTATTAATTTTTCTGACTCATCTTTAATTAAGTTTATTGACTCCCCTGTTATATTTAAATCGTCCGCGTAACCTAATACTTGAATATTTTTGTCTAATTGAATTGCGTTCGATATCTCCCCAATTTGGCTAATCACGTATTCTACTGCTAAGTTAAATAATATAAATATAATTTTTTTTTTATAAAATAACGTTTTTTCCATGGACTAAAAAGAATAAAATAATTCTCTATAAGCCTGACAAAGTTTATGGATGAATTGCTTCATATGCAACAAAAAAAGTTGGGCGCTTTTAGTTTTATATGAAACATCAAGTCAAATTTTTGTAATAATAAAAATTTTATTAAACAGATGCTGACAATTTTTTTTTTATTATGCAACAAAATTTATAGATTAAGAGTTAAGAATGAATCTTTTATTATTTTTCACTGTAATATCAAAGTATTTATAAGAAATTTTTAAGAATTATTATTTTCTTATATTTACATATTATCAATCAAATCCAAAACAGTTGATTATATTAGAAGATATAGTGTCACTTGTTAGTGAAGTGTTTTAATGTGGTATGTAAGTATATATATAAATTATAGCTCTATAAAGGAATTTATGTCTATATCATATTTTTTAATTTCCCTTAATAAGTTTTGGAATGCAGTTGTCTTAAATAGGTCCCTAATTTTAATTCCATCATCTTATTTGTTCTAATCTCCCTGTAATATGGTTGATGATTCATGATTTAGTTTTTTTTTCTGGAGAAGAGAAATCACCTCTTCGTCCAACCCCCAATTGGAGGAACAGCTGTAATGGAAAAAATGTTAGTATTACATCTAATTATAATAAAGGAAAAAAAGAATATTATATATTATATTATATCAATTAATCAATCTTTTAACCAATAGCACACACAATATATTGCTAAATATAAAACAATATATATTCAATATTTCCAACATAATTATTTAATATTACAAATTTACAAATACATTTTATTCAACTTCTTTTATCAACTCATATAATAAAAACATATATTCCAACTTACTAATCATTCAAAATTTCAGTTTAGATTTTATTTTTTTTAATTAACTAAGAATTTGAGTAACTTTTGATAAAATACCTCAAAAAATGTATTTATATAATCGAATACAATCCACATCGAACACCTCATCATAAATGTGATTAAACTCAAGAAAAAATAATAATTTTAACCTTTAATACGAAATTGTTTAATTATAATGAATTTATTTTTCATACATGATCATAAATAAATATATTATCTTTATTTATTTATTTATAATTTAAATACATAAAATTTAAATTTAACAATACGGTAATTCATTATATTTCTTAAATAAGAGATATAATCGGGATAGAAGAGAATTACTTGTTATATTGTATGTTAATGAAATGTTACCATTTAGAAAACTAATATAAATATTTTTAATTAATTTATTTTATCTCTAGCTTTAATAAAAAAAACAAAATTTTTGAAAACCTACATGAGTGATTCTCAACCTTTTTTTTACCGAGGCACAATTTTAATGGTTTAAAAATTTGGCGAGACACGAAGAAAAAGATAAGTTTACCATATTGAAAAACGGTTTACTTTTTTTTTAGAACCATATTGGAAAAATTTAGAAAAAAAATTCGGAAATGTTTAAGAGCCTCATAATCTCGAGGCACACTAAAGTGCCGCGGCACAGTGGTTGAGAATCACTGACCTACAAATAAAATAATAATAATCTTTGTGTTTTATAGGCGAAAGATATGTATTTTGATAAACTAGAGGCACACAATTGTGAGAATTATGATAATCAAGTTTTAGTCGATAATTTTACTTACATAGGAGGAGTAGGCATAACAGAAAATAAAATGTTTGGCCAATTGATATTTCTTAAAGATGTTGAAAATCTCGATGTATGTAAAAAATATTTTACTAAATATACTTGTCCAAATATTAAATAAATACTAATAGATCAATTCTAATTCAATTAATTTGTTGATTTTTAGTTCAAATACAAGGTAATGAAATGCACCACTCGACTATTTAATCGATGCATATTTCAAGCTGAGGATACTCAACAAGATGCATGCAAACAACTAACAAAGTCCGACGCTATGTGGGGTACATTCTTTAATGATATTAAATTTTCATGCCCTGTTAAAGCAGTAAGTTTCTTAAAAATTTAAAAACTTTTATTTATCTATTCTATTTATAAATTGAAATCGTTTAATTATAAAATAATTTCAAATTTCAAATTGGTCTTTGAAATAAATCTCCATTTTTGTTAGCTTTCTCTGAATTATTGTGGATTATTTTTATTTATTTTAATTCTAAATGAACTTGGCGTGGTTCGATATCTCGAACTCAAGTTCAGCGGACCAGCTACCCTCCTGCCCAAAAACAAATTATAAAGAATCTTAAAAAAATATTGAGTGATAAAATTAATAGGTTTACGGCGGATGCTTTCAAAATGCAGCATTTGGTCATTCATTCAAACACCTAAATTTTCCCATCCCTTTCAGTATCTAAAACCAATAATTAAAAAGTAATATTCAACCCTTGAGGTGATACTTTCTAAAGACATTCTGTTCTTCCTTCCTTACTTTTGTATTTATTCGCCTGTATCTATTTCCTATCTCACGAAGGTTTATCATCAATGGTAGGCTATTTCGTCGACCGTTTATTTGGTTAAGATTATTAATAGACATACAAATACTAAATTTTTTTATTTAAATGTACCGGGTGATCAGAAAGTGGTTAGACATCTGAAAAGGTAATAATTCAAGGAATAATGTAGGTAGAGATGTAAAATTTGACACACAGTCTTAGAACGACATGTGTATTTATTGCAACTAGAAAAAAAAAGTTTAAAAAATATTCGGCAGTTATGGGATTTGACAGACCCTCGGAAATGGGCTTTGTGGGTCCACAACACGTTAGAAAACCAATTGTCATCTTCCGCCATCTTTTACACTGCAAATGCTCTCCATTGCACAAAATCACGGTGTACCAGTTCTAGATGACGTTGGGTTTTGTACGTATAACAACGTAGGGAACACCTTAGTGTTACACAAACAGTACTGTTGGTCATTTTTTGACCTTTTTTTCTAGTTGCAATAAAACCCCATGTCATTCCAAGACTGGGTCAAATTTTACCTCTCTACCTACCTGAATTATTACCTTTTCAAAAAATAGCTAGACATTTGAAAAATTCAGGTAGGTAGAGGGGTAAAATTTGGGGTTTTATTGCAAATAGAAAAAAAAAGTTCAAAAAATGACCAACAGTACTGTTTGGGTAGCACTAAGGCGTACCGTACGATAATCACCCGGTATATAATTTCAATTTCTCTATCGTGGAACTGATTTTTTATATTTACATCTTCATCTCCTCGCGGTTGTTCAACAGAGCTTGATCACACCGTTCCCAGAAATATAATATTTTTTTAAAAGTTGATCCACTGTATCCAAAGAACAACTTCCCAAATTTAAATAATTTTTAATAGATTGGTTCTTGTCTAGCCCCATCAGCGAAGACTTCCTGTAACTCACAGTCCATAACGTTCTGTGGTCTTGCTCCACGTTTCATTTGACAATCAAAAGTTCAGAAGAAATATGTGATCGCCATTGCATTAGAAAATTTTAATTGACATTATTAACTTTTTCAGGGAACTTATCCAATGAATGGAGCCAGATTTAGTACTGCACCATTAACTAAATACCCTTTCTTACGTGGAATTTGGAAGATTCACATAATTGGCATGATCAAAAAGAGTCCAATATTTTGCCTTGAACTAAATACTGTAATAGCTTAAATATCAATATTTGGAATTATCCTTTTGATAATTCTAAAATTCCATTCTTACAATAACAATCAATAAATGTATTTTAAATGTATATTAAATAAAGTGAATTCATTCATTACTCTGTCTATATTTATAATTTTGTTAGTTAAGTCAAAATACAACATTGTAATAGGGAGTTAATATAGAATTCCTACTAAAAATATCAAATTATAATATGTATTACATGATGAAAATAATCCCTTGAATGTGTGCAATAAAGTATATGCTAAATTTTTAATTTATCCTCTTATGTTTTTTATTACATAATATTTTTTTTCATTAATTAAATGATATAAAATTTAGTTAATACACGAAAGTTTACAAAATAAATTAATAAAATAAAGAAAAAAAATCAAATTTTATTTCATATAAATATTCGTCTTCCAATTTTCAGTGTAAATAGTAAATAGCGAATTATTTTAGTAAATATTAGTAAATTAATTTATATATTAGATTCAATTAATTTTTATAATGATAATAAAATAATCATAAATAAATTAAATATAATAATTTATATTTTACTTTTTAATTATCTTTCAATAAAAATTAACTAATATATTTATAAAATTGTTTAACAAATTATATATTATTTACTTTATTTTTTTATTAACATAAATAGTTTCTTTGTATAGGAATATAAAATTATTTATCAATCTATTGCATTTGATATTATTTATTATTTAAATATAATTAGGTTTATAATCACAATGTTATTATGTGAAGAAAAGATAATATTTATAATAATATACAATTGTCCAAAAAAGGATGAAACCAATTATATAGTAAATAATATATTATAAATTCATTGAGTCTAATTTCCCTTAGTGCCTTCTATTTAATTTTTACCGACCGACGATAGTAAGGGAGGTATTGTTTTCACACCAAATTTCACATGTGGAGATTTTTACATATCTCCACGAATCATGCATTTTCTTAACAGAAAAAAGTATTTTTAGCATGTCTGTCCGTCCGTCCGTCCGTATAGATGTGTACAGCCTGAACGGCTCAACCGATTTTGATGAAATTTGGTATATTTACTTAATACATCAGTGGGATGAATTGATCAACTTTTGGTGCAAATCCGGAAACCGGAAGTGGTAGTATTAGCAATCGACGATAGGAAGGGAAGGGTTATTTTCACACCAAAGGAGATTTTTTTATATATCACCACAAATCATGCACTTTGTATTGGTTTTATCCTCGGGAAAATCATATTTATTAGTTTTTTCTTGATTTAAAATTATATGACGTCATCCAGCCATTCATGACGTCACAGCCTGGTCTTGCATATATATTATAAATAAAATAAAATTAAAAATGTTTATATTTATTATTTATGTATCCATATCTGTTTTTTATTACATTAATAGATATATTAAAATTATTTGAAATTGTTTCTGTAGCTGGAAATTAATTTACTTCAAACCGTCGGTCGGTTCGGACCTGGCCACAGGTCAACTTATTAATTTCTAATATCACAAATTAATTTAAAAATAAGTAAATAAAAAAAAAATACCTCTGACTTTGTACGTCCTACGCAAGGACAAGCCGGTTATATCAATGAGGTGTCCTATGATCAGTAGAACGGGGCCTCTCAACCTTTAACTTGATTTTCTTGATCGGAGGCGCTATCAAGTAGCTTTTCCCCAATATTGTTCTCGGAGGCTGGGTTGACTTCGTCCCATAGACCCCAGCTAGCGAAATTCCCTTGCCAAGCCCGGGACTGTTGAGCCGTTCAAGCTGTACACATCTATACGGACGGACGTATTTGTATTGGTTTTATCCTCGAGAAAAATCATCTTTATTAGTTTTTTCTTAATTTATTCATGACGTCAGAGCCTGGTCTTACATATATATTAAAAATAAAATAAAATTAAAAATATTTATGTTATACCCATATCTGTTTTTTATTACATTAATAGATATATTAAAATTATTTGAAATTGTTTCTGTAGCTGGAAATTAATTTAATTCAAACCGTCGGTCGGTTCGGACCTGGCCGTTAAGAAAATGCATGATTCATGGCGATATGTAAAAATCTCCACATGTGAAATTTGGTGTGAAAACAATACCTCTCTTACTATAGTCGGTCGGTAAAAAAATTAATGAAGATGATTTTTCGCGAGGATAAAACCAATACAAAGTGCATGATTAGTGGAGATATGTAAAAAAATCTCCTCATGTGAAATTTGGTATGAAAATAACCCTTTCCTTCCTATCGTCGATCGCTAATACTACCTCTTCCGGTTTCCGGATATACACCAAAAGTTGATCAATTCATCATACCGATGCATTAAGTAAATATACCAAATTTTATCAAAATCCGTTGAGCTATTCAAGCTGTACACATCTATACGGACGGACGGACAGACATCATGCTAAAAATACTTTTTTCTGTTAATAAAATGCATGATTCGTGGAGATATGTAAAAATCTCCACATGTGAAATTTGGTGTGAAAACAATACCTCCCTTACTATCGTCGGTGGGTAAAAATTAGTGATTTGCCTCTTTAAGCATTCGAAGAACAAAGTATTAAAATATCCATTTGTTCGATTCTATAAAAGTAATTTCTGTGATGTTTCCTCAGACGGTGACTTAAAACTTATATTTACACATCTTCAATAGAGAAGTAATTACTTTCATCTAGCTAGAAATGTTGTCAACTATATATTTTTATATAGGATAAATGCACCAGTAGTTGATAGTGTAACAGTAGTTAACACTTGTCCATTTAATATCGGATATATATAAACATGTTAAAGAAATATTCAGTTGTAAATAAATTAATGATAGTTAGATAGGGTGACCAAACGTCCCAGTTTCCCGGGATTGAAACGATTTTAGGTGCTCTGTCCCGGCTTCCCGAAAAATGTCTTCGGGACGGTCTATTGTCCCAGTGTTTAAATATTTAGGACCGACGAACGTTTTCTTACAATCAGTTTGGCTCTTATATTCGATTTTTCATTCAATATGGCTCTAAAAAAGGTAAAATTTTTTTCCTATTTAGCTCTTAAATATTTTCGATTTTTCATTTAATATAGCTTTAAAAAAAGTTAAATTTTTTTTACAAATGTCCCGGTTTGGTGTTTTCGAAATATTGTCACCCTACACAATAGGAATTTAATTTAAAACATATGCCATTTTTAGATATTTTAAATTCGAACAAGAATTAAAACCAATAATAATAATTAAATAATGAACTCACTAATCTTATTATTTATTTATTTTTTAGTTAAACTCGTAGATCATTTTTTTTTTTTGAATATTAGATTTTCGTCATTTTACATTCAATTCAAATATTTCATTGGAATGACTGTAATGGAATTGGATGGATTTCGAATTTCACAATGGCTGAAGAATTCCCTTCAAATTAATGAATTTATAATTGGAAATTAATATTAAATATTTTTGAATGGCCATTAAAGAAATTAAATAAGCATATATGACTTACTTAATATTCCTAAAATATTTTAAAATTATTTTTGAAAAATTTACACTTTTAAAATAGATAAAAGTAAAATACCATTGATAATACTTTTAAAATAATTGTTGTCATGTTAAAAATCCATTGATTACATTCAATCTAAATCAGCATGAAAACAACATAACCATTCCTATAATATATATATATATATTCTTCTATCCAATAAAATATATTATTCACTCATATCTAAAAGATATAAAAATAAAAAATGCACGGATTAAAAAAGATTTTTATCGTAAAAAATGAAAAATCTTATAAGTAATTTTTACAGTATTACATTAAATTACATTAATATTAAATGATTTTTTTTATCTAAGATTTATTTTTACTTTTATTAATTTAAGGTATTGATATATTATAAATATAAAAAAATTAATTAAAATAAATAAATAAATAAAATACATTCAATTTTTACGATAGTATATCAAATTATCTCCGATATTTTTAATTTTTTTTTTCAACCTTATGGTATTGCTGATTTTATCATGCAACACATCAAAATGAAATCCATTTTAGACGAAAAAAGTTAAATCCAGGTTATCATTTGGAAATCTATAGAGGCAAATATCCAGAAAAAGAGATGTGAGCTCATATTTATATCTTGCCTCTTAAAAAAAATCAGAAATATATTCAAAATCGTTCAAAAAGGGTTTCATCATTGACATTTAAAAATTGAGAAGGGTTGGCTTGAAAGAGATTAAATCATAATGATTCTTAATTAAGTGTTGATTGATATAAAAATTAAATTAAAAAAGAAAAGAAAATTAATTAGAAAATAAATTTTTACAAGTATATTTACCAAAAAAATTACAGTGTGTGTCTTTAGATTCATCCGTTTCCGGTATAAATAATTATTTTTTAACATTTATAGAGATCCTATAGAGAAATAAAGGAAAAAATAAAATTTAGTTTTATATATATATACTTGGGGTGTCCCATAAGTTTATTTTTGATGCGAAATGAATACACGATATTTGTTGTTTAAGGTTGATTTATTATGTTATATATGAACCATTCTGTTCTATAACCTTCCATCTCTCAGGAAGGCTTATTATGCCCTCTTTCCAAAATAGTTGAGGCTTACTTGCAAAATATTCATTTAGGTGCGTTTTTATTTCGCTTATGGATTTGAAAGATTTACCACGGAGAGAGTTTTTTAAGGAGAGGAACAAGTAATAATCGGATGGAGGAAGGTAGGGGTAGTATGGAGGATGGGGTAGAACATCCCAATCAAACTGTAATAATTTTTGCCTTACGGTCAACGCAATAAACGGCCTTGCGTTATGGAGATGGAATACGATACCTCGTCGGTTCGCCAATTCTGGTCGTTTTTCCGCTATGGCGGTTTTTAATTGATTCAGTTGATTGTAGTATTTGCCAGCATTGATCATATCATTTAAATCCCGCGGACCACTAATAGGATTTTTTAAGTGTTAAATATATTTATAAATAAAAATTGTGATCAAAGAACACATAAACATTTTTTATAACTTATCACGTATTGTTATGAATTGAATCATGTTTTAATGCTTAAAACATAATTTAACATGATGAGTAAGTATATTCCACATTTTTCTGCGGACCAGCGAAATGTTCTCGCGGACCACCACTTTGGCAACCGCTCTATTTATATATATAGCCCTTTATTAAGAACGCTCTACTTGATTCTCCCTTCGATTTGTCAGAACTTTATTTGGTCATTTCAATGACAAAGGACAATAAGGCACCTGGCTCTGATTGTATCCCTTATGAGTTTTTTAAAAGCGAAGTTACTAACTACAGGGGTATTTCTTTCTGTAACACTACAGGAAAACTGTTTACAGGTCTTCTTCTAAGAAGATTAGCGAGCTGGGCAAAGCAAGATGGTATCTTTGGAGAGTTTCAGGCGGGGTTCTCTCTTCTCTCTCTCCCTCTCTCTCTCTCTCCCCAAAGGGGATACTCTACCGTAGACAATATTTTCAATTTGATGAACATCATAAAAATTAGAACAAAAAAAAACGTAGTAAGGTATTTGCATTCTTTGTTGATCTATCTTCCGCTTTTGATCGAGTTCGTACTCTTTTATAAACTGACGGAAATGGGAGTTTTCACTAAGATAAAGGGAATTATTGAAAGCTTGTACTCAGGAACATGTGCATCAGTTTGGAGCAATGGAGGTTTATCGGAGGTTTTTGAGATTCGAGAGTTCTATCTTTTGTTTATTTTTGGTTTTTGATAATGATGAACTCACCCGACGGTCAAACCAACCAAGGGGAAAGAGTTTTAAAAATGTAAATACGTTGAGATAATTTGGGAATGACATTCAAAATAACTATAACAATATTTTTATTAAAACAATATTCACTATTAGTACTATCGACGCATCATTTATCTACCTATTCTAAGGTACCTCCGTCCAATTCTTATTCTCTCCAAATTCACTTGCATCACACTAACCGGCTATTTGAAATATGATTTCAACAAAAATTTATTTTATTTTAAAAAAAATTCATAAAAAAAACATTTTATAAATGTTATATTTACATTTCTGAATTTAATTAAAGAAAACTAATAAAATAAACATTAACGAGATAAATGATATTATTGCATTGAAATTGTAATACATATAGTCTTTTTTTGTAAGGGAATGATTACTGCTCTTCATTTAAACGTAAAAACTTAATGGGGCCAATTTGAAAATGTCCAATTCATGAAAGAAGTAGTCACCATTAACGGAAATCCAAAATCGATGGGGAGGATAAAGAGCGGTCCAATCACACGTCTTCTATCGAGAAACGATAGTCATTAAAGTGTTTTAATGTTTTTCATATGCAATTTTATTAATTACATTTGGTAATATGGTTTTTCTTCTCAATAAATTTAATTTTTTAAACAAAAGACATAATTGAACAAAATTATATCCTATTAAATTAGATATTTTAAAGTAGAAGGTATGAATAATATTTTTATTGTATATTTATTTTTTTTTTAATTTAGAAAAAATATGACATTATTATTATTTATGTTTTTTAAAATGATTGATTTTGAATAAATGTAGGGTTATAGAATTAAATTACATTTATGCGCGATATACTTGAATATTCTTGGACGGTCTTTTGATAAGCTTCGAATCAAAAACAGAACAATACCATATATGGGTAGATTTTTTTGAATATTTTTATATAATGAAAAATATGTACTATTTATGGTTTACTTTTTATTTCTTATATTTAATTATGTTTATAATTGCATCACATTTACATTTATAAATTAAATTTAAAATTAATTCAAAATAAAAATAAAATTATTTATATTAAAATTGTTAAGCGAAAACAATGAGATGATAACTCTTGAAGGGTCTCTGCTCTTCCGATAAGGTAGATTCGAGATTAGATCTTTGCACTAATAAAATATAAGTCCAATCTCCTATTTTTACTATCTCGCCAGAGATAGTATTGCGATCATGAAAATTTTCGATGTTGAGATTTTGATGTTTTTATACGTTTTGAAGGTTCCTGAATCATTTTCACTAAGGTTGAGAAAAATGTCTGTGTGTGTGTGAGTGTGTGTGTGTGTGTGTGTATGTGTGTGTGTATGTATGTAGGCAAGATTACGCAAAAACGGTTTGAGCTAGAATGATGAAATTTGGTACATGAGCATTATTCAAAATTCGTAGTTTTCTATCAACTTTTGAGAAATGTAGCTCAACCGGAAGAGGGTCATTACCTACAACGTTTTGATTTTTTTTCCTCTAAAGTGACCGTAAAAATAAAGATATATGTTTGATAATTTTTCACATGATTAATAATTGTATAAAACTGCTATATATAGAATTTCAGCTTGATTGATTTGCTGAAATTACCAGAATTAATTTTTTAACACTGCAATTCTCACGCGCCAACACGTGCCATGGTGCCATCAATAAAAAGCCAAACATGCGCTGGTTTAATATTTATTATTTATAATTTATAATTAACTAAATTTAATTTAAATATAATATATTATGTTATTTAATCCAATTCAAATTGCGAGATAGTCGAGTGGAGACACTCCAGCTAATTTTCTTTGATGTAAACTATAATTTTTTTGTGTCGTAGACCCCTTGCGTTGTTTTTCGGTTTAAGGTAGAACCCACTAAATTGATTTTTTGTAAAAAAATTTTACATTTTTTTTAGAGCTATATTGAATTGTAAGATAGTAAGTAAGTAAATAGGCTTGGGATCCACTATCGTAGACCCCCATTTTCATTTCATGGACCCCCAAATTTTTGAAGTGAAAACTTCTTTAGCGGCGTTGAGCACTTTTGCGGGATGGGGAAAAAGTATAGAACTCGCGTGAGATTCCAAAACGACCCGACCGGTGAGATCGACCCGACAGATATACGCATGCACAATACGCCAGAATGTTAGACACTAAACTTCTGATACATTCTTTACAAAATTTTACATATTTGCCATATTAAATATTATTATTTATATTCACATTAATAATCAGTATTACTAAATTATGTATATATAAAATAAAATATTTTAATATATTATTATATGTTAAATTATATTAAATTAATTTCTAATATATTTATATAATTTAAAATTAATTTCAGAATATATATATATATATATATTAAATTATATACTATATATAATATATTATATAATATATATTTTAATAAATTAATTTTTAAATATGTGTGTGTGTGTGTGTGTGACCGTAAAAATAAAGATATATGTTTGATAATTTTTCACATGATTAATAATTGTATAAAACTGCTATATATAGAATTTCAGCTTGATAGAATCGCTGAAAGTACCAGAATTAATTTTTTAACACTGGAAATCTCACGCGCCAACACGTGACGTGGTGCCATCAAAAAAGAGCCAAACTTGCGCTGGTTTAATAAATATTATTTATTAATTTTAATTTATAATTGAATTAATTTAATTTAATTTAAATTAATATATGTTATTTAATCCAATTCAAATTTGCGAGATATGCTGAATATGTTTTTAAATAAAAAAAAATTTCAAGAAATAATTGGAGTTATTAATATTAAGAATCAATAAATAAATTTATTAAATATACATTTAAACTTGTAAATTAATCTATATATAAATTTAATAAATATTCAAACAATAATTGAAACAATATAAATAAAACGATTCAATATTTTACTTACATTGTGATTTATATTTTTATTTTTATTACAACTATTATTATGGGTATGTTATTTTTGGCAGTTTAAAAAAAATTAAAAATATTAATAAAATTTATCAAAATAATAAGTTGAAAAGATTTCCAATTATTTTTATTTATTTATTGTAAATTTTTCAATGTAACCATGGTAACCATAAATAGACTTTTACCAAAATATTACTATTTAAATTAATTTTGGATAAATTAATTTTGGATTTAACTACACTAAAACCTTCCCTGGGACGCCCACAACAATCCCTGAAAGTTTCATCGCAATCGGACGGGTAGTTTTTGAGTATTTGACAGACACACACACAGACAGACAGACAGACATTGCTTTTTATTTATATATATATATATATATATATATATATTCATACACATCGTATTTTTAATATTTTTGTAATAATAATCAGTTTGCTGAAAAAAATAATTATGAATTTTATATATATATATACGTATATAAATTTCATTTTTCTCGTGAAGCTGGTGCGCATTCCGTCTGCTTTCAAATTTCTTACGCACAAGTTTTCACTTCTGTCGGCCAGTCCCACGACTGCCAATTTTTATTTGCTGTAGGTTGCCATAGTCCCCCGGGGGTCGGTATAGACCACATTGGGAACCTCTGTTCTAAACCAATCCTAACTCAAGCCAGAGTGGTTTATATTGTATTATTTAACCAATTCTATATTTTATGTGCTCTTATTATTCATTTATATATATATAGTTTCATCACTATCGTAATTATTATCCAACTATTTTATTGACTGCCCAACGTGGGGCATCGAAATATTAATCAAAATATTATTATATTGTATAAAATTTTGAGTTAATGGTTCGGTGTGAAATTCGAGTATTAAATTCTATTCAAACAGACAAAATGAGTTAGTGTTATGTTTAATAATAAGTGTATGTATAATAATAATCGGGTTTTTTTAATTCAATGTATGCAGTGTCAGATGTAATGCCTGCTATCGACTTTCCTTGAATAAAATCTAGTCAGAATATAAAAATAAAAATTATTCTTGATATTTTTTGGCTTCATAATTCATTAACTTTTAAATTTTAAATAAAAAAAACTCCAATTATATACAATAGAAATTAAATCTCTGCTAAATTTTAACCTGATCAAATTAAACTTTATGTAAAATTTAACGTGCTTCCATATATTCATATAAAAACATTTATTATAAATATTTACATTTTTATTGATATAGATAGATTGGTATATAAAATATGCTGTTATCTTTTTGGAAGAAAGTTACACTTTCATATTAGAAACCTAAATAAACGAGTGAAACGCCGGCTGTTTATTTGAGGGAGCAAACTGATGTCTCGTTTACCTCATTCAATTTCTGCGAAACTTCATGAAATTTTATCTGGAAATGAAGTAGATAAACATTCCTCTTACACTAAAAGTGCATTTAGAAAATGTTAGCAAGAATTGTATGCTTTAAAAATATAAAAGCCGAGAAAGTATAACCGTTTAACTTGTTTAGAAAATTTATCTTTAAACATTGTGCTTTTATTTGTGTTCTGTATGTAAAGGAGCGTATAAATAATTTTGTTTTTAAGTTATTATTTTTCAGGACATTTTGTAATTAGATTTTCTAGTAGATAGAAATTTCAAAAAGGATAAAACATGTTTGCATTTATTTCATCCAAGGACATAGACACTTGTCATGTTATAAGTTTTTGTTTATAAACAAGTTAAAATAAGGTTTTCTTTTTGTTTTTGATCTCTTTTCTTGAAAAATTCGTTTGAAAAATGAATATATTATGTAATTTATTTCACAAATGTAGGTAAAGAAAAATTTTAAGTTTTTTGAGATTGGTATTGGAAATTAATAAAAAATATATATTTAATAATGGAAACATTCTTCTACTGTCTCATGAACAAGAGTTTTCGTATATATATAATAAAATATTGTTCCATAAGTAGAGTTAACGCCTGCGCATTTGAGTATCTGTTGACTTAGTATTTGTTGAATGGGTAACAGCCAACATTTTTTTAAAAAAACATTGGGGACCTGCACAGTCTCTGTGTGATCAACTTTCATAGGGATTCCCAAATCTTGATCTTGGGAATTCCAAAAAAATCTAGTACGTATGATTCAAATTTGTCTTGTAGGTAGTAAAGGAAGAGTAAGATGCGGGAATCAACTATCAGAAACTTTCGAAATTCGGAATGGGTTAAAACAAGGAGACGCATTATCACCAATTCTATTTAATTTAGTTCTGGAATATGTAATCAGACAAATTGGGGAAAAATCAAACAGAATAGAATTAAACAAAAAAATTCAAGTATTAGGTTATGCAGACGACTTAAATATAATAGGAGATTCGGCAAGTGTAATTAAAGATAGCGTAGAAAAATAAGAAAACATTAAGAACCAGGAACACACAAGAAAATTAGAAATGAGGAAAATGCAAGGTAAAAGTACAAAAACAAAACTTATAAAAGAAAAGACTAAGAGGAACAAGAGGAAAAAGGTAGAGTCAAGTAGATGGATATAAATGATGACGATGATTATGATGAAGATGATGTAGAATGCTTGTTCTGCAGTTCAAACTTTTCTGAAGACCCCCATAGAGAGCAATGGGCAAAATGCCTTCAATGCTTTCGCTAGTCACACAAGGATCCTGTAATTTTATGCAAATTTTGTTCATAAATATAATAAATGTACCTAAATGAGAAATAATTTTCATTTTCATGTCTTTTTCAAAAATGTTTAATAATTTTTTTTAAACAGAACTATTTGTATGTTTTAAATATATTTTAAGTTAATAATTGTCATGAATTAAACAATTTTGATCGAATATAATTGGTATATTTACAAATACATTTCATTTCAGAAAAGCTTTTGAAGGTTGACCTAAAATATAAGAGAGACTTGGGAACACTAAGTGTGTTCTACTTGTCGATAAAAATGATATCGCTTACAACAACGCTTTTGCGATCGTTAATTCAATCGGGACACACTCGTGATCGTTTTTAAAGTTGATATAAAAATTTAAAAAGGCCCCTTTGAAAAAAAGAAGCAGATAATTGTTGATAATACATTAAATAATTATTAATTATAAGGTAACTTGATTTATAATTTATAAATTAAACAATTTAATTTTTTATATTTCATTTTAGTGTAGTATTTGATTTATTTGTACTCAAAATATCTTTGAACGAGATAATTGCCATTTTTATTTATTTATAAAATACACCAAAATGGTCGACGTTCAATCAGACCCACCTTATTCAATGGGTCACTGTGAGTGAATTTAATGACGTCATGAATGACCTATTCGAAGCGATCAACATCTGGGAATGATAAAGCAATGTTTTTTTTTCGGTATCACCGACTACTGGAACGCACCCCTCGTATCTCTTATTGGGCAATCTGCTGTCTGAATAAATAAACACAACATTTTTCGTAAGTTAATTTTTTAAACCATTTTAATGAAAATTAATGATTATATGAATATACACATATTTATATAGAGTTTATTTATCAACACAAATAGTAATAAATTTAAATTGAAAAAAATAAATTGAGTGCCCTTTATCATTTGATCAAAAAAAAGTATCCTGTATTAGGACACTTTCTCCTTATATAGATTGATAAACTTTGATTGTTTTTCAAATTAGAGAAAAACAATTTTTCTTTTTATTTTATAATCTAAAAACTAGAGTAATTATAAATATACATTTAATATATGAAATAATTTATGAAATATAGATAAGCTTATCGATTTTTCAAAAAGATCAAAGATATTAATTTATAACATTGAATCATTAACAAATTTGAATATTTATGTAATTGTTTAAAAAACGAGAAACTTCAGGGATTTGAATGACATTTTGCCAGTGAATTCCTTTTCTAATTCCAAAGAAACTTTCCTTATGCAATATTTCTCGGTGTCTTTTAGTTTACGAGATAAAAATTATTAAAGTTTGATAGATTAACTAGTTATGAGTGAGCAACCATTTAATAATGTTTTATTGACTAAAGCCTAATTTAGACGGGCTTAGTTCTTGCCATTAGTTACTAATCCACTTTCTTCCTCCTTAGCTAACTAAGTCATTAGTAGTCGTTTACACGTGCCCTACATGTAGCCAGGTTATAATTAACTAATTATTCAGTTATTCACTAATTTTCGGTTTTTTTCGGTTCGGCTTGGATATAGAAAAATGATTTATTTAAATAATTTTTTAATTTATATATAACCAAACCGAACTGAAAAAAATCTAGACAATTAGTGGAGCCCTCTGCCGGTCAAATGAATAAAACATGGTTACTAAATAGAATATCAATGGATTTATATGCAAATTTTAATAATGTTTATCTCGTAAACTAGAAAAGACCGAGGGAAATTTTATAAGAAAAGTTTCTTTGGAATTAAACAAAGAACTCACCGGTAAAGTTTCATCCAATACCCTGAAGCTTCCCGTTTTGTAAACAATTACCGAATATTTATTATTATAATATATACCACCATATATACAACCAGGACTTTCTAGATAATAATCTGTTACAAACTCCAGTGCCTTATAAAATTAAAAGAATTTGATTAAATACATTATTATATAAGTATGTATTTATATTAAATTAGTAAAATAAGTTTAAATAAATTTATAGGAAATTTTCGATTGCACACGTGTTGCAAGAGTTTGTAAAATGAAAACTCAATTTTCTTTTTTTTTAAATCTTGAGATAAAAATATCTGATTAAATTTATTTCATTGAATAATATACGACTGGATACTCCCCATTTGTTCTAAAAAGTATATTTGAATTTCTCACAGATAACCGACAAATGTTGCTACTGACAGCGTAACGAGGTGATAATAATTTAACTTACTTACTTTTATTTAAAAACTTTTATTTTAAAAATAAAATATCACTTGATCAAAATGACAAAGTCATAACACTTTTACTTTATTTTCAAAGTTATTTGTTTAATACTCATCAAAGATGAGTTCATGATTCAATCAGTAAGTATTATAAATATTATAAAAAGTAATATATATATATATATATTAATGCGAAAAAATGAAAATGTGTAGTGTTCTAAAATAAAAATTTTCCGTTAAATAATAATTTTTTTTTTGTTTTCCCAGTAATTATTTACAATTTCCCTATTAATGCGCATCAATAAATCGTTTATTTGTATACAATATACTTATATAATATACAATATAAAATAAATAATTATAAATAAATAAAAAACAATTAGTCACTATAGGAAGGGTGACCATATATCGAAAACACCAAACCGGGACAAACGTTTTACTTTTTTTTTTTTTTAGAACCAAATTGAAACAAATTAGAAAAAAAGTCAGAAAACGTTTTACCTTTTTTTTAGAATGAAATTGAAAAAATTTAAACGAGACAATAGGCTGTTCCGAAGACATTTTTGAGGACACTGGGACAGAGCACCTAAAAACGGCACAATCCCGGAAAAACGGGACGTTTGGTCACCCTAACTATAGTTAATGTGTGAATTTTTATTTATTCACTTTTCAAGAATCGTTTTGAATTAAATTAATTTAATTTTTTCTATGGCAACCCAATAAGAATCATTGATAATATACTTATGTTTAGCTTCCTGATTACAATGAATCAACCACATTCTAAAAATATTCGCTTTATTATTATTATTATCTACTCTATCATCATATCTACATTGCCTGTACTATTGTCGGTTGGTGCTTCAATTGGTAATACTGATATTAATGGCTTGTGATAACTAAAATAAGATATATATGTTCGTGATTCGATATTTTCTATATAACGTGTAAAAACAGCATCTATTGTAGTTCCAGATTTTGTTGTTGATTCCTTGGGATCGTTATTTATAAGCAGACCAAATGTTTCTCGAAGAAAGTTGATCAACGGCAACGAATCATCAGATCCAAAATTTACATTAAAATCTCCCCCGAGAATTAGAGGGATTTTATCTTCGCCTCGTTCAAGTGCATTAGCACCTGTGTGGCTATAAACCAGTAGTGAACGGTGTATGAAATAAATAATATCGTCTAAATTTTGGTCGTTATTTTTTTTCGGCATAGTGAAATCTGTGGAGTAGAGAAAAGCAGTTTTAAATGCAATAATAATTTTAAATTGATTTAGTAGTGTTAAAGTAATGTTGAGATTCGGATAAATAACGTGAATGGTCATCGACGCACATAACTGTATGTGTTGGCGTGTGAATCGCCGACCATGTTCACACACACAATTACATGCGTCGGTATGCGTGCACGCTGTATATTTGACTTGAGAATTTTAATTATTTCACGATATATATATAAATATCAATTTTTATATATGACTTACATGTATAGCAGCGATAGGTAGAAATATTTATCGATAGCTCAGAAGTAATATGCCTCTCTCACGTACTGATGCGTAAAAGAGGCTGAGAAATATTATTTTTGATAATATTTTAAATTTGAATATACTTACATATTAACGGATCAAGGATATTATCAATAATTTCACAAAAGTCACTTTCTTAGGTCAATCAGCTTATGCGGCCTTTCTTGTTGATGCCTAATTTAAATGTGGCCTCTAATGGTAAAAAGGTTCCCCACCTCTGGTCTAAACTATACGTACTCGCGCGCATGCGCGTCAACGTACTCGCGCGCATGCGCGTCATGGACTTTATAGCTCTCTTTCTCATTCTCACTCGTTATACCTATATCTTTTTTCTCTCTTGCGTTACGAAATCTCAATTTCTCAATTCACTCTCCATTCTCGTCCAAATGTCAGGACGCCGCTAAAGAAGTTTCACTTCAAAAAAATACTTGGTTTTATCTTTTAAAGGTATTAATTAATTAGAAAAATCTAAAAAATTATGTTCTTAAAGCCTATGAGGAAATTTATAATTAAATATCAATTTGATTTATATTACCAGTATTACTTAAAAAATACCTTAGGTCTATATCTCTTAATATTAATTGTTTTCAATAGTTAGAAAAATTACAAAAATAATTATTTTTCTGAAAGCAGCAATCGCATCAAATTATTGTTCAGAATTTGTAAATTTGTTTTTTTTTTATTTCATTTTCCCCAGGATTTTTCATATTAATTTTTCTATTCACCTTCCTTAACCGCATAAAATAAAATAAATATCCTTGCTTAGGCGTACAAAACACAAAATCACTTCAAAAATGAAAAATAAACATCTTTTAATCTTAAAACAATCTTTTTAGAATAGAATAACAATAAAGTTAAAAAGTTTTACAATGCATTTCATAAAATTCATAATCAAGAAATTTGGCTAATTTCGTAATTTTTTCACTAGGATACTCCGAGTTACTTTCCTTTTGTCTTCCTTGTTTAATTACTATACTCATTAACATTGCACATCACAACATGCAATTAACACCCTGTTAATTTAAAATTAAACAAACATTATAGAATTATTATATTTAAATTAATTTTATAAAAAAATAGAATGCAATGTGCTCATTTTAACTTGGAAAATCTAACATTCATTGAAGAAGCATCACTGTGAATCAGAATACTGTGAGCTTGCTGCGACATCCACCGTATTCGTCTGACCTTGCCCCTGCGACTTTTTTCTATTTCCCAAGGTCAAGTCAACGCTGAAGGAAACAAGATTTGAAAGTGTTGAAGCCGTGGTTAAAGCAAAAGTGACGGAGGTTCCCAACCAGCTAACAGAAGTACTGCTTTCAACAATGGAAACGTCATATTGAGCGATGTAGAGATCGCCAAGAGGAGTACATCAAAGGTGACAAAACCTCTGCTGTAATTAGTGACGAATAAAGTGTTATATCCGGTTATTAAATGATCACACTTCGTATATAAATATGTTTATATTAACTTTTATTAATAATTATCTTTTAGCGTGAGGATTAAATTAAAAAGAGATTACATGTTGTCTTTGAAGTCAGGGAATAAATATATGTTCAATATGTGATTCTCTGTGTTAGTCTTGTGACTGGCTCATGTCGCTGTCGGCAGTAATGAAAGGAGCAAGTGACAACAATTTCTATGATCCCATATGACGTCGTCAAAAGCTTACTGGTGTCTATATTGAAACAGACTGTAATAAAATTGAATATCAAAACCCAGTCATAGTTATCTAGTTTATAGTGTATATTAGGCCTTTCCCTTTTATCGAGATCTAAAATTTTCTGATTTAATTTAAAAAGTTATTTACTTGTAAATGCTTTCCCTCTAAATCTAGAAGTATAGAATAGAATGTTAAAAAGTAAACATTCTATTTTTTACTTGATCAATGTTTCTTGTAGAATTTTTTTTTTTTTTTTTTTGTGAGAAAGAGAGGCAATTTAAATTTAGAAAAAGCATTGAAATTGAAATAAAAATGAACTTTTCAGATCAAAATCTCATAAAGACGAGAAAGAGGGGAATAAATGAATGGTAGGTGAGGTAAATTCGAGATGGGAGGGTGTATCAAAGCAATATCTGTTGTCTAGAAACAAATTGAAGCTTTTTAACTTGAACATTTTCCCATATATATATAAATAAGGAAAATACATTTTTCTTTGAATTGAAAGAGATACAAATTATTTGAGTTCGGCATATAAAGAGCTTAAGAAGATAAAAAACAAACTTTTTTATATTGTTATATCATTACTTTTTTAAGTTAATTTTAAGCGAATATTCAAATAAGCATCACAAAAAGTATTCTCTGGAAACAGTTTTTTTTTAAAGAATTTTAATGCTTCATAAAATATTAAGTCTGATTATAATAAAAACATTAAATCTGAGGTGTTATTCTTAATTTATGAAAAATTTAATATTTAATTTTTTAAAGTATTATAAAGTATTAGGAGGAGGATATGTGGTTTGGATCTCTGTTTGCTACGCTCACTAACACATCTTCACATTTGATAGTGGTTTTGTTAGTTGCTAAATCTTTTGTGAATTAATAGATGAACCTAAACCTACTTATATAAATTAATTTTGTTCTATTCAGTTGCAGACGTATTGAAAGAAATAAACTTTATAATTACATTATATCTACTATAAATGTTAGAATCTATATACAGTGGTGCCTCACACAACGAACTTAATTCGTTCCAGGAGCAAGTTCGTTATGCGAAAAGTTCGTTATGTGAAACGCAAGGGGATGCAATACAACGGCAGCTAGGGCGAGTTCGTTGTGTGAAACGAGGTTCGTTGGATGATTCATGAAATTTAGTTCATTATGGTTCGTTGTGTGCAGCGTTCGCTGTGCGAGGCGTTCGTTATGCGAGGCATCACTGTATTTAATACGACAGTCTGTCCGTCCGTACGCAAAAAACTCCAAAGCCTAAAATACAGGGATTAAGGTAACCAAATTTTTCTGAGGTGAAGGGTACCTCAAATGAGAGATGAAAAATAAAAAAGAAATTAGAATCTTAGGTAACTCCTGAGCTGAGCTGCGGGTGTTCCATTTTCCAGAAATGTTGCAAAATATATATATATATTTATAACATATACAAGAACACAAATAAATGAATGTTTTATGTAATATACTGATTGAAACAAAATGAATGAAAACATTTTACATACAGACTTTCAACCAAATTCTAAGTATCACTCGGGGGTACAGGGGGCGGAGCCCCCGTCTAGGTGTGAAGAGCGCCGTAGGCGCTCAGAGCAGCTAGTTTTTACTTAATAATGGAATTTTATAACAGTAAACATTTCATAAATCTCTAGTAGACAATTGCTATCTCAAATGATCTTCTGTTTGGGAGGATTCTCAGGAGAAGCTTTCCGAGATATTGAACTCGCGCGAATTTCACTCACACGTATTTTAAATTTTTCTAGCGAGAAATTTTAGCATCCTTTGATTGTTTAGTTTTTTCTTTTATTAAATTTTTCATCAATTTATCACTAGATTTTCATATAAAATTTTAATTACATAATATAATATAATTATTAAATTAATGTAAAATTCATATTGACACTATTAGTGCAAGAAAATTTTAATTTTTATTAAAATATGAATACATAATTTTTATTAAAATTTAAATAATACGTCATATCTATCTATATATCTCTGTGGCTCTAAGGAACACGAAAGTT
Source organism: Labia minor (assembly GCA_963082975.1). NCBI lineage: Eukaryota > Metazoa > Arthropoda > Insecta > Dermaptera > Spongiphoridae > Labia > Labia minor. The sequence goes on from OY720345.1 coordinate 35,848,868, forward strand.
CTTGGCCGCAGCAACCACATTTCTCCATGTGTCCCTATCCTCAGACATAACTATCCAACTCCTACTCTCTTCCACGTCCCTTCCTACATTGACCCTAGACGTCCTTGGTCTTCCAAGCTTCCTACCCTCCCACATCTTGCTTACGTCCCTTACTACATTTTCTACTCATCGCGTTCTTGGTCTTGCAAGACCTTTCCCAATCGGTCTCCTCACCAATATATTTTTTATAATCCTAATTATGTCTGGAGATGCATAGACCTACAGCAATTCCTTGTTATGCAGTCTCCACCATTTCCTGGTGATCTCATACTTCTTTGACCTATAATTGCTGCGAAGAATCCTATTTTCAAATACTCCAAAACAACTCTCATCTCATAAAGTCATAGACCATGCCTCACACCACACCCTTATAATACAACCGGAAAAATAATTGTTTTATATATTTTCATTTTGATTCCCTTTGATAATAATTTTGATGAGATAAGTCCCTTTACTGCATGATAACAGGCGTTACCCAAGTGCAACCTCGATTTAAATTATTCTACATTTTACCTTACTTCATATGTATAATATAATAATAATAATAATAAATGATGAATGAGTAAGTAATATTTTTAATTATTAATTTCATTTTAATTTTATCCCACTTTGTACTAAATATCTTTAGTCTATAGATGTATTTAATATTTGTTATTGGTATTCTATCATTAGTATAATGGGGATGGGGAAGCTATATATGAATATAATCATTTTTATTTAATATATAACCTAGATGATTACTTAATATTTCTATTCAATACTTTTCTTATATGGTACGAATTTATAATAAAATTGCCAGAGTTTTAAAACTACTTATAAAATTAAAATATACATTATAAAATAATTAGCTAAAGAATATATTTTAAAATGATATCCTTAACATGGCCGATATAATAAATTAAACTACTATATAATTTAAATACTATAAAATTGCATTAATAACATTATTAGTATTTTTAATTTTCATTAATAATATTGATTCCTTTTGAAAATTATAATTATTATTATTTTAATATTGACAATATTTTTTCGAATAATAAATAATGATTAGATTATAAGGATGAAAAGAAGAACATAAAAATTAATGTTCTGGTGAGGGAGTGATTTTGATAGGAAGGGATGGAAGTACTTTGCAACCACCTGTATCCTCCTCCCTGATTTTATTTGATCGTAAACCTAAAGAATGAGCCAATCGAATGCAAAATCCTTAATGAAGTTTTAAGAAAAATTGATTTGATGATTAGTGGAATAAATCTGCCAACCATTTGCATACTGATCGAAAATGGTGGAGATTATTTCCTGTTAGGTAGATAATTGAAAAAAAAATCTCGAGTTATGATAAGAATAAATAAATTGATTTAATTAAAGGATGTTGAATTGATAATGGAGAATACTTTTTTTTTTCATGCGCACCATAATTTGAATTCTCCTCGGGGACTGGATAATTTTAGAATGTCAGGAGACCGGAAGTAGGCTAAATGAACTCTTCAGGTAGCACCGGAAATCGATCGATGATTGCTAATAAATATTGAATGATTAGAGTTTTATTCAGTGGGATGAGTTAGAGTGGAATAGGAGGTGGGGGTGGGGGGGGGGGAAAGGTGAACTGGAGCTGAAGGGTGGATTTCAGTACGAGTTTGGCCAGCGGCTGCGGTGACCTCGTGACCCGTGCAGCCGGCCGGGCGACGCGCTGTTGTATCGACCGGCAGGTAAGCCATGCAGCCACCGCAGCCCCCTACGACGCATCCCTACAGCGCGCCTCGCCCACCCCACTTCGTTTGCACATCTGTCGCGGCTTTTAATCCCTGATACAAAACACATAAAAGTATCTATCATCAAGAGAGAGAAGCAACACGCAGTTCTATCCCTCTATGGACATCTCAGAGGACCATTTATGACCTGGCAGAATCCTAATTTAAAATAAACCGTCAGCCTTACACGCCAAAGCAATCATCTGTATTTTCATTGGAGCTAATTATTAATTATCTTTTTAAGAGGAGCAATCAAATAATTAAATAAACCACAATAAAATAAAGTGAAATCAAATCAAATTAATTTAAACCATATTTTTTTTTAAATCAAATAAATAAATCATTTCTTTTGTTCTAAGAAATTAATAATTTTTTTTTTTTGGATATTTTCTCTTTTTCTAGAAAAACTAATTTTATTTTTATTTTTTTTTTTATTTTATTGATAAATAATTGATTATAATATCCATTATAGTTCTATATGGCATATATAGTTCTATAATGGCAGAAATGTTCGATTATGTGCTTCTCTATTTTTTTTAATCCTCTTATATATTCTCTTATTATGATCCTTTTTCTTATAATTTATAATAAACATTTAAGTAAGTCCAATATTTTTGAATTTTCTTTTATGGGTCAAAATAATTAATAAAAAAAAATTGTACATTCATATAAAAGCCGGAAAATTAAAAATGAATATTGATTATCGATTTACAATCTATAAGGGAATAAATAATAATTTAATAACATATTTATTATAAATATATATAATAAAATATCCTTCCCCTGTGTGTATGTTATTTTATTTTTAACTAATGCCTAATGAGCTAATTAATTTTTTTTTATTTTATATTTCAGTTTTTTTATTAAATGGATGCTGAGATAAAGGAATGAAAACTAAGTAGTTTGTACCTATCTCTTAACCTGTTAATATGATTAGCTGTCAGCTGTAGGGAGAAAATTACTTCGTGTCACCATTTCGTATTTGCGACGTAAAACGTGATACGAATGAGACACCGAGCTGAGTAGAGTATAATTGAAGTGAGACTTTCAACAAAGAGAAATAAACCCATGAAACAGGAAAAATATCTTTCTACGCCGATCTAATTGATGTATATACATATATTCATATAAATAAATGTTAACAAATTTCATTCAAAATAATTTATGATTATATATAATTAATCCTGCTAATTTTCATTGAATCTTAATTAAATTATCCATTTATTTTATGTTTAATTTAATAGTCAGTATTACAGGGAATGTACTTATTTAGATAGGATCATCATGGTGTATTGTCCTGCCCGAAAATATGCTCATAATTTCTCCATTTCCTTTGTCTTTTATCTAATAAACTAATCTATTAGACATTTTCATATTACTCTTAAGCTGAGTATTAAAAATTCTGTAAATTACAATTAAATTAAATCTAATAAGCCAATTCCCTTTCTTTTGAATGAAGGTTAAAGTTATATATTAGAATTAAAATAAAAATCTATAATTGATTGATTTAATTCTAAAATTGGAATACTAAACTGGGAAAAATCATTCAAAATGGAAATATATTTGGTTATCACCCATAAATAGAAAATTATTTCAAACTTTTATCTATATTTAAAATGTATATATTTAAAAATTATATTAATTATATTAAAGGCGCCACAGGGTGAGAGACTCACATTCGCTTGGCCCGGGTTCAAAGGAATTTTTCTAGCTGGGGTCTATGGGAAGGAGTCAACCCAGACTCCGGGATTAACATTGGGAAGCTATTTGATAAAAAGTAGCGGCTCCGATCAAGAAAATCAAGGAAAAGGTTGATAGGACCCGTTCTACTGATCATAGGACACTTAATTGATATAACCGACTTGATAGGCGTTACCCTTGCGTAGGACGAACAAAAGTCAAAGTTTTTTTTTATTAATTATATTAATTAATTAATCAATAATTACGCTTTTAAATCAACCCAAACCATTAAAAGTGGATTAAGTATTTATTTGAAAAGAAAACAAAAAAAAAATGTTAATTTTCAAATGGAACTGTTATTTAGTTTTGGCTTCCAATGTTGAATACCTTCCATAGAACGACATTCAGCCATTAGTTGCCAGAGGATATATGGGCAAAGTTGGATAACCCATGAAGCTGAATACTTCTTCTGTCTGAGTGCTGATGGTCATGCAATCACAGAACTCACTGAACTTTAACTAACCATCCAATGGATCTCTATCACTAATATCCTCTTATATAGAACAATAAAATTAATTATTTTTCCCTGGGTATTCATTAATCCATAATACGAACATTTGACTCCTCTGCCCAGTTTGTATATTTCTACACAATTAAATTCTATTGTATTTAAAAAAAAAAGACAAAAGAAAATTAAAAAAATAAAAATCCGTACCCACCATGTCTATTTGAATGAATTAGGAGATGAATCTATTTTTCTTGTATACTTCAATTTCATTTCTTTTATTCTAGGTTTTCAACTTCAATTTTTTTTTTTTAAACATTTCGCGAGGAATAAAACTTTTTCCTTAATCAAATAAGTAATTTTTTTTATTCTCTTTTATCCCCTCTCTATCTCTTCTCGATCTTTTTCTTCTAAAGACTTAATAATACTGTTATTTTGTAAATTAAAGTACATAATTTCAATTAATTTATAAATTCATTAAATGAGAAATTCTTGTAAAGAAAATTAACCGTATATTAAACTTTTACTCAGTTTCCAAAGTAATTTAAATTTAAATTTTCATATGGTGAAATTTTAGGAAGGAAATAGTTTTTTTTATTTTTTAAATCTATTAATATTATAATATATTGTTATATATATTTTAAGATAAAAAACATAATATTAAATTTTGTTGTTTTTAAATCTGATTGTTCTTTTGCAGTTTGAATATCTATGTAAATATTATAAAACAAATAAACTTGAATCGATAGAGCATAAAGACAATATTAGAGACATTGATTTAAAGTTATTTTTAGTTTTAAGGAAAATCGTCCTTTACAATATTTAAAAAAAAGACAATTTAAAATATAATATATGAATTAAATTAATCATTAAAAAAAATTGATATAAACTATAATAAAAACTAACAACAAAAATAATTAACATTTAAATATATATAAATTAAGAGAAAATTATGAAGAGCAGAATTATTTTGCACTTTATGTAAATACCTATATAGCAATGGATGGAAAAATATTACTATATTAACAAAAAAACATTTTTAATTGAAATCTGAAAAACACATTAGACAAAGACTATTGAAAGCTTTTAATAGAATTTTTAATAATAGCTTTTATAGATTATTTCACACATTTTTAAATTAAATTCATACAAAAAAAAACGTAGTTACTTAAAAATAATTAAATATAAAATTTGTCAATGATTTGTGTTTTCACTCCCTCTTCAAAAACAATCATGTTAATGTCATTTTAGTGGTATAAATGTCAATTATTTTTTTCATCATATATCTATATAATTAATTAATCCTAAACTCCTTCTGAACGGCTTCATGGATCTTATTATCTTAGAATCGTCATGACCCAAGGATAGGGTATAAGGTTGAAAATTTCAAAAAAGTTGATCTGTTCCAAAGTTATGGGCAAAAAACCGACCCAAATAAACAATGCTCCATGTGGCGCCTCTGGTGGCTAAGTTAAGAAGTTGACACTCAAAATAAAATTATTAATTAATTATTATTGAATTGCTATTTTCTTTAAACACATATTTTATAGAATCATTTATTTCTTGACATATTTTATTACATTGCACTAGATGGAAATATCACTAAAAAGTAAGGTAGCTCATTTTATTTATTTGTATTACATATTTTTTCTTGCAAGGGTGTCCTATGATGATATAAATTAAACATTGGTTTATTAAACCATGTTCATTTTTCTGAGGACATCTATACAGAAATTTTCATAAAATAAAAGAATGTTTTGTCATTATTAATATAGTATATAAACAATTTACAAGTCGAAAGAAGAAGATATGCTCAAAAGTGATCAACAAAGGAGTTATATAAACTGAGTATGAATTTGTTAATATACTGTTTGAATCAAAATGAATTAAAACATTTCGCATACAGACTTTCAACAAAATACTATGTATTAAATAATAATTTAAACTTGCTTCATTTATCTTTTCTTTGCATCTTTGCTTGATATTCTTTATTTAAAAGAATTTGAAATAATTTGAATATTTTAATAAGCGTTTATTCATTACTAGATCTGTGCGAAATCTTCGCATTGGCCAGCTAGTAAGTATAATTATAATTATAGGGCATAAATTAGATACTTAAATTTTATCTTATATAACTTTACCTATGTAATATATATATGAATTAATATTATTTGGAATGTTAGTTTCCTTGTCTATATTCATATTTTAATATAATTAAAAATATATAAAAATTCAATTAATTTCTAATCTAATCTAACGAAATTTCTAATAAATAATTTTATTATAATAAATACATACACACACACATTTAAAGATGATGAAGAGAGATTGGTATAGTATTTGTGTTTTTATTATATAATATATAATAAATTATAACATACACAAATATTTATTAATGAAGAAATGAATGTTAAATAATAATCTTTCAAATTAAAATATGATTAAATTATTTTAGAAATAAATATCAAACACATAATAAAATGCCATTATATTACCTATATTATTAATTAAATGAGTATTGAAAGTTAAAATCATAAATCTCTATATTGAAAATTACATTATAAATTTATGGTAATATAATGATTAATTAATTGGATGAGATCTAACAAAATACTTGTAAATTTTCATTTATTAAAAAAATTTAAATTATTGGCAAAATATAAGTAATTATTGTTGTTATTAAATATTAATACTTACATAATATTAAAGTTGAAAACCACTTAAAATCACACTTTCATTTTGAACAAATCTATAAGCAACAATTATATAAATGTAATCAATATATCACTCATCATTTTATTATTAATTTTTTATGAAACCTCAAATTCGATTATTTTAATTGATACTAGTTGAACCCGTTGCAAACGGTGTTTGCAATTTCACTTTAAAATGAATTTATCGTAGTTTGCAGGAATTAATTAAATAGTTCTTTGAAAATAATATTTTTCGTATACCTAATGATGATTTTTTAGTAGTCTGCATTGAGCGGAGTTTTCTTGAAGTTTTGTTTTGATGTTCTGGTCGTGGATGTTAAAAAATTAAAAAAAACGTTCTCTTTTGTCGATAAATTCATGTTTAATATTGACATTTGTTGGTTGTGCTAATCTTTGGGCTGTTGCCTGTATATATATATATATATATATATAATTTAAATAATAAGTTAGTATTTAACAATATTTCTTTAATAATTATAGTTATATATTATTTATTTTATAATAAATAAAACTTATATAATATAATAATATAATAGTTTATATTAATACATAATATTGAAAAATAAAAATTATCGATAAATATATTAGAACTAATTTATCAACAAATTCAAACATCAAGAAGAAATTGGATTAAAAGAATGAAATATAGGAATATATATATATATATATATATCGGGCTGTTGTCCAGTGCGGACGTGTGCCGGTCTCAGGATTGCCCAGGATCCTTCGGAGCTCTACAGCAACGTAGTGAGTACAAATCCACCCAAAATCCCGATATTAACCCTTGGTCACACAGACTAAGACCCAGAATCCCAAAAATACTCCCACCTAAATAATCTCTTGAAAATAGCGCCAAAATGGGTGGCGAAACGTCGATAAAACAATCTCACAAAAATACGTGATATATCCCTGATAAATCTGATAATAATAATAACAATATAACATTCACGGAAACCTAAACCAACATATATATATATACAATATATTATTGTTATTATTAATCAAAAAAATAAACAAAAACAAAAAAGCACTTGAGTTTCCCGGAAATCTCTATTTAATTTTATTATATTAAAAAAATATATGTATCTTTTATTTTATACATAAAAATATACAAAAGTATATACAATAAATTAATAATCCTGTACTGATTACACCGTGTTTTTAAAATTCTTATTAAGTATTTTATCATATTAAAACGATATAAATTCGTGCAAATAGATATTTAAATTTCTATTTTGTTGAAACCGTAAACGATAACTGACTATATGTGATAAGGTTTTTTTATGATCTCCTCAAATATTCTTCATATATATATATATATATATATACTATATAACGAATAAAATATTCTCTGGAGTATTTTTGTTTGAAATCTTTTCGATCTAAATCAAATAAGCTGTCTCATGTGGGAAAGCGCGAGTCAAAAAATTTATAGCCCTCAAGGGATGGATAAAATAAAAATTCTAACAAATATTTTACATATTTTTTGGATATTCTCAATAAAATAAAATACCGATATGACTAAAAGATAGAGTGATACATTATACCCGATTTTATATTGTATTTGTCAAATTACCTGAATTTAATAAATTTATAATATACTGTATTATTAAATATTATATAGATTGAGTTTAGGATTTATGATCTCCTCAATACGAGGGTAAGTCAATAAGTCTTTTTGAATGATACACAGGTTTTTGTATAAAAAAATTATTTTCATTTTCAACGTAGTCTCCTTTGAACTCTATACATTTCGTCCAACCTTTCTCCAATTTTTTTTATCCCTTCTCGGGGTTAAATCCGGAGAATAAGGTGGATGAGGGTTTAATTCCTATCCCAATTAATGGATTTTCCTGGAAATTCACTTTTTTCCATTTTCTTCTCAAATCACGAGTTAGTCTGCTAATACTAGATGCCATACAAAATCTAAAATACCCAGCTGGTTAAAATTTCGACAAGGGTCAGCTGATAGTTGTCTGCTGACAGGACTAGTGTTATCATTTCATTTAAGATACTTAAAATTCAAAAAATCACAAATTTATTGACCTGCCCTCGTATATATATTTACCCAGTTTCACCATAATTTCATTTATTTCTTTATATAATTTTTTTATATATTGCATAAGGTTAATTCAAATTTTTTTTTCCTATTAAATTAACATTAAATTCAGGAATAAATTGAAATGGTTAGCCTTGACCTTTCGAACTGATTCCCTGGTCAATGTAATTATTCAACATTGGCAAAATCTAACTATTTTTTTTCTCTCATTATTCAAAGAATAACGTCACGGATCATGCAAAATAGTCTGTTCGAAGAAACAATATACATATATATACCTTAACTTTTCTATAAAAATCAGTATAAAATTGTTAACAAGGCAAAATCTACATTAAATCTAATAATAAATATTTCTAACATTTTAAATTAAGTTTTTGTAAATTCATAAAAAAGCGTGATTACGTTTTTTTAAGATAAAAAATATTATAATTAAAAAAAAAAGAAAAATTATTATACAATCGAGTGAATGGTCAGGAAAGTTTAAATAAACGCTTTGAAAGCTTAAATTTATTTGTAATTGATGTTTATGCAAATAGCATTTCGGACTATTGGCTTCGAATGTAATCTAACCATCAATAAATGTACAACTTGAAAAATAACGATCCACACCAAAAGAGAAAAAAAATAATGTTTAGAAGTAATTTTATTTTTACAATTTGTATTTGTGCAATGCTAGGCATCAGCTGTTCGGTCTATAATTATTTCACAGTTCCATTTCACTATGCCCCATTTTATCGATGAGTAAAAGACAATTTTTTTTATTATTTTTTTTTTTTATTCTAAATTTGTTGATTTTAATTAAACATTATTAAACATAATTAAAAATAATTAAATATTAGTTTTAAGGTGATGATTTATTTTATATAAATCTTTTATACATGTATTATCGTAAACATTAAATTTATAAATACTGGGAAGTCAAAGAATTATTTTGAAATATAAAATTTCAAATTGTTGGGTCTTGTTATTTACAAAATTCTCTATTCGCAGGAACACATGCTCTTCAAAAATATCATTTATTCCAGGAGTCAGCAACCTTTTTCAATATTCGGGCACATTTCCGAAATAATATAACAGGGGTGGGCACACTTGGTGATACTTGGAACCATTTTGAAAAATCGAAATATTTAAGAGCTTGGTCGCAAAAACTTTTACCTTTTTTTTTTAGAACCATATTGAAAAAATTTGAAAAAAGTCGAAAATGTTTAAGGGCCTGATCGCAAAAACATTTGAACGCGGGCATTTTAAAATGCCTTCGCGGGCACTTGAAAGAGCTTCGCGGGCAACCTGGTTTATTGTATTAAAAATATCACAAATTGTGGATATCTCTCTTTTTACTCGATTACTATCATTTTTATTACATAAATTTTAAAATAATTATTAAAAGAAGAAAAAAAAATATTTATGAAATAAATTAAACATATGTATTTTTAAAGTTATTATATTTATCAAAATTCAATATTTCCTAAGAATCAGAACCACTCTACTTAGAATTTATATTTATCTAATAACTTGTTTAATGGAAAAACAATATTAGTGTTTGTTTATTTATTCTTCATGTTTTTGTGCATTTTCATTTTTTTATTTAAAGTCCACATGACCCTTAATCTTTTTATTATCATTATTTTACCATATGCAAGTCATAATATATATGTTATACAGTTCGCTACCTATAAAATATGATGGATGTGTGGGTAGCAAATTTAATTAAATTAATTTATAATATATAATATACAGATATATATATATATATATATAATATTATATATTTATATAAAAGCTTTTAAGGAATAATTCCTCTTTTATTTATAAACCAAAAAATAAAATAAAAGATAATTTTTTAGGAATATTTATTAATATAAATGACAAATTACACATTCATATTGATAAAATCATTAAAGAAAGAAATTTATTACCTTAATGAGCGAAGCAATTTTAATTTCAATTAATAAAATTTAATATCAAGATGGTTTACTAAGTCTATTAATAAATTATATTATATTTGCCAAACATCATTCTTACTTCATTACTATCATTTTTATTTTATTTATAAAAAATAATTTTATGCTTTGAAATATTATACATAGATTAAAAATAACTGATTAATTATCACACATATATATATGTATTTATTTCTGTGTGTGAAATTTGCCTTAAAATAGGTGCTATGATATGTTCCTAGGGTATATGCCGCCCGGGTGCGACAATAATTTTGCTGCCCTTTCCCCCAAAGTTGTTAAAAATTTCCAAATAAAAAAGGTAAAGTAAATTTAAGTTAATTATTTAAAAAATTGAAAAAAAAATCAAAAGTATTTAAGATCTTGATCGTAAAATCATTTGACTTTTTTTAGAAACATATTGAAAAAAATTAATAAAACATAAAATGAATAAGTACCCCGCACCCCCTGCACCACCGGGTCGGAACGGCCGTGTAATATATATTCATTCTAAACTATATGGATTTCTTTCCCTTAAAGTTTATTTAAAACTGTATACTAATAAATAAACAAATAGTTAAATTAAGGTATAATTCTAGAATGATATATATTTAAATAAAATTAATTATTATTTAATTATTTTTGATAAAAATAAAACAATATTTTTCAAAAACTCTTGGTAGACCGGATAAAATCAGCTGGTCACCTTTGTTCTATATCACATTAAAAAATAATTTATTAATTTGAAAAATCATCAAATACATAATTCCTAATTTCTATGCCCTTAAAACAAAATAATATTTAATTTTGCCATTCTTAAAATCTATTGATCTCATTTAAATCAATATAACATATTAATTTTCTCTATTAATTATTAAAAAAAAGTTTTTAAATAAATTATAAAAATAAAATCAGTAAAATTACGTATAATTTTAGATTTAAAATTCTGTCTGGCGAGTTAATTTTATTGTATATATTTCTCCAGTAAATCTATATAACTAATTCACTTAATTACTCTTATTATGCTTTACTTGTCAATAATTTATTTTTAATGTTTAAATAAATCTAACTAGGACAGGGATGTCCGACCTTTTAATTTATTGGGCCACATCGCAAACTTAAATATTTAACTGGGCCGCAAAATTACCAGAATATGTTAAGCCTAGCTAGTGAATGTCTCAAAACTTATGGAGATTTTTGGGGATAGAGGTGGTTTTTTGTTTTTGAATGTTGCACACACACACACAGCCTTTTTTTTATAGCCTCGAAGTTATAGGTCGCTTGCCGGACTGTGAATTCTTTAAAATTTAACTCCAAAATGAGTCGATAGTGGGCCGCATCAAAACTTTGAGTGGGCCGCAATGCGGCCCGCGAGCCGCGTGTTGGACATCCCTGAACTAGGACTTCTTCACTGAAAGGGAGTGGTTTTCGTTACCTGATACGCAAGTAATACAAAATTTAATGTTAATTAAAAAAAAAATCGACTCAAAAATTTTAACTAAACTCTAAATCGGAGACAATGAAGCATCTCTATTGTTTATTTACTAATTACTTTTTTTATATTTAGTTCATCCATTATCTAAGTTATTCCTTGTATTAATAAAATAAAAAAAAGTAAATAAATAAAAATATGAACGTTAAAACATGAAAAAAAACTGAGTTTATTATCTTTCCATATGGCCGGTGGTACACCTTGAAAAGTAAATGCAAAATAAAGATTTATTTTCTTTTAACGCTCAGGTTGTTTTTGTTTGTTTGTTTTTTTTTTTTCTTTTATTTTATTTTTCTGGTGAATTTATTATAACAAACCATTCCTTTTGTCTATGCTTAATATTCCTTTTGGTTTTATTTAAATAAATTATTATTTGTATTTCTATTCGCAGTCGGAAACTTTTGCAATGAAAACGTTGACGTGCTTTGGAACAATAAACAAACCAACACAAAAACCATTACATATTCGCCAACACATTCCTCCCTACCCCATCATTTCATTATTTTTATTTTTTTCATAATTTTATTTAATATATTTTACTAAAATAGTATTCAATGGAAAGTGCAGATTAATATGTTATAATTAATAAACATGATGATTCATTTTTTTATATTTATTATATATAAAAGAATATAGAAAGATTTAGATTTAAATGATTTATAATTTTATATTCTCTTAACTAAAATATATACATTCATGAATAGAAATAAATATAGATATTAATTTTTTAAACCCCAAAGAGACTGAATGCAATTTATAAGATTATTTTATGATTTATTTCAATTTAGTTTTCAAAATATGAATTATTATTTTTATAATAAAAAATCTGCTTTCGGAGGTTAAAAAATTAGTGTGTTGGGTTTTAGGTAGTTATATGTTAAGGTGACCAATCGTCCTCCTTTAGGGGGGATAGTCCTCCATTTGTAAGTGTCCTCCTAACTGTCCTTCTTTTTGATATCTGTCCCGTTTTTTGAAATTTTTAGGACATTTCGTACTTTTGTCAAAATTTTTTCAATCTGCTTCTAAAATAAGTTGACCTGTGGCCAGGTCCGAACCGACCGACGGTTTGAAGTAAATTAATTAGCAGCTACAGAAACAATTTCAAATAATTTTAATATATCTATTAATGTAATAAAAAACAGATATGGATACATAAATAATAAATATAAACATTTTTAATTTTATTTTATTTATAATATATATGCAAGACCAGGCTGTGACGTCATGAATGGCTGGATGACGTCATATAATTTTAAATCAAGAAAAAACTAATAAATATGATTTTCCCGAGGATAAAACCAATAAAAAGTGCATGATTCGTGGTGATATATGAAAAAATCTCCTCATGTGAAATTTGGTGTGAAAACAATACCTCCCTTACTATCGTCGGTCGGTAAAAAAGGTAAAACGTTTTCTGGACTAAGCTTTTGAACATTTCCGAATTTTTTTCAATTTGGTTCTAAAGAAAAAAAGGTAAAATGTCCTGATTTGGTGTTTTCAAAATATGGTCACCTTATATATGTGCCACTCAGAAGCCAAAGCGATTAACTCCACATTTAAAGAAACTGGGAAAATGAAGAACAAAGTTCACAGCTTAATATTAAATTCAGGTTTATTGATTTCAGAAAAATGTATATTGCATTGCAATAATAAGATTATCAAGTTCATTATTCACTTCATATGTTGCAGATTACATTACCTTACATTACATTACATTACTAGCAAAATTTTAAAAATTGGAGTTAATTGGTTTGGCTTCTGAGTGGCACATATATACCTGGTAAAAGGTCAGTTTGGGCCTGTGTCTTATGGCTCCAACAATAAATTGTATGTGCTCAAGTTTAAATATTCTAAACGATTTAAACTATTATTAATAAATATTAATACACATATTCTATATATATATAAGTATGTTCATTTAGGTTTTTGTCAAAGTTTTTGTTATTATGATAAGTTATTTTCGGGTTATTTTCACATTTAATTGTGAGATTTGAGTCTCGACGTTTCGAATTTAAAGAGGGATTTTTTGGGATTTTGGGTCGTCTTTTATTTATAAATCAAAAAATAAAATAAAAGATAATTTTTTAGGAATATTTATTAATTTAAATGACAAATTAACCATTCATATTAATAAAATCATCAAAGAAATTTATTACCTTAATTAGCGAGGCAATTTTAATTTCAATTAATAAAATTTAATATCTAAGATGGTTTCGAATTCCAAGAGGGAATTGAAATTCTGGGTCTTAGTATGATTGACCAAATACCATCGGGGAATTTTAACTGGACTGGTTTTTAATTTTTACCTACGCGAGGCTCTTAAGTATCCTGAATACCCGAATTAACAACATCGCATAGAACCGATATCAAAGCCACGTCACCAGTCGATCTCGGACGAACCGCGATTGTATGCTATGTTAAAAGTTCAACAAAGAACCAGAATCTAAAAAATTCACTCTAAAATTTTCTCTTGAAAATGCCACCAAGTATGGAGGGGCATATCAAGTACATCTGAGTCTTATTTTATACGATTTGCACAAACCAGCTCTCTTTATCTAGAAATGCTTTGATTTCCATTATAGGAAATTACAAATTATATGGGATAACAATCTAAAGCCGAATATGAATTATTTATAAATATAACAACAATTGTATTTTTCTATAAGTTATATGGATATATAGTCATTTAATAAAATATATATTTTCTTTATTCGCTTTAATTACCTCATTCTAGTGTGATTGATCTTGCGGGGCGAAATCCAACAGAAAAATAATATTTAAAATAAGCTGAAGAGTCTCCACTCGATATCTACATTTTTCAATAAGAAAATTATAATTGAAAACTGTGCCGTGAATGCTTAAAGCTTACGAAACTGACATACTAAATTAATCTACTTTAGTTATGTGGTAAAATAATAATAGATTAATAGGTTATATTTATGTTCATTAAATAATATAATAAGCCTTCAAATTAATACGCTTCCTAACCTATCTGTTCAACTAAATTACTAAATATACAATCTAATTGTAAAAAAAATCAATGTGATCATAAAAAGCAACAGTCATAATAAAAGTTGTAATGGATGTGATAATGCGTGCCCCGATGGGGAGATTTAGTGTTTATTTCTCTCGTCAAGGTATATAATCTTAATTAGATTATCAAATTGGGTGGGCATCTCATTAAGCTTTTCATCATTACATTAATAAATGTTAATGAAATAACAAATTTGAATTAAAATATTAAACCAAATATATATTTAATGTTCCCCAGGTATGTTTATTTAAATAGATATAGATGAAATTAATAAAAAAACAAATATGCCTAATATTAATAATACACCTACTAAAAATTAATTAAATCAATTTATTAACTACTTATTGTCCAAAATAAAAATATATACAATATACATTAATTACTAAGAATATTATATTGTTAAATGAATTTTTTAAAAAAATATATATATTCATCGATCTATTATCTATATAATTAAACGACTACGCAATCTTAAACTCCTTCTGCATCTTAATGGTTCGCGTATCATTAGAACCGTTATGACCCAAGGATAAGGTATAAGGTTGAAAATTTCAAAAAGGTTGATCCGTTTCAAAGTGATGGGCAAAAAACCGACACAATCCAAATAAATCCTCCATGTTGCGCCTCTGGTGGCTCAGTTAAGAAGTTAACACTTAATATAAAATTAATAATTCTAGAAATTTCCATACAAAGAATGTATAATATTTAAATTTTTAATTTAGGTTCTAATATTCTATATTCTATAATATTAAAAGTTAAATTAAATTAAATTAAATTGAATATTAGTCCTAATTGATTAATATTTTTTTATATTTGCTAGAAACTAGTTTTTATAGAATTTTTAATTTCACACGACGTCCATCCAATTTCATTTTTCTCCCAATTTATTTGATACTTATTACTTATAGAATTACTAAAATAATTATATTTATCTGAGAGATATGAATTCATGAGTTAAAGGATTATTTAATTAATTAAATTAGAAAATAAAGGAAATATAATAAAATTTAATTTATTATATGATTTCACAGATTGTATGATAATTTAATTTGATTTTGTTTTTTACTTAACGGAAAAAGTTGGAAAGCAGTGAACTTTTTCCATTTATATGAATAATCTTTTTACTAAACAAACATCAACAATCAAACTGAATCAAATAACAGATATTTTCACATTTCGCGTAAATATTAAAAATAAATTCCAGTTTGAAATAAGTGACAGGATTAATAAGAGTATGATATAGTTAATTAAATGGTTCACAGCTAATGAGTGTATAGTGACGGAAAAAAGTAAACGCCAGGGTGGCGCTATTGTCGGGCAATCAACCGGTTGAAAAGGCACATTGCCATTATTCAACAACAACACCACTCTGGCGTTTACTTTTTTCCGTCACCAATCATTTTATCAATTCTAATCATTGGGTTACACAAACTTGACATCTGAATTAATATATTTAGAAATAAATTTGTTTTAAATTTTCTATTAATATTAAATCATCTGTTTTGTCAATTATTTTTTAAATTTCAGATGTTATTATTATTAATTTTTTATTATTATTATGAAAAAGGTATTATAGGTCAATTATATTAGTATTAATATTTTATTGTTAAGGTCGTAAATAAAAGTAGTGTAATGAGTCTCATCCAGGATTTTATTTATTATTTGATGTTGATATCAAATACCTGTTTTGTATTCATTAAGAGGTCTAGAACCAACCAAAATGACGAACATTAATTTATTATTATTGTTGTTGGTGGAAAAAAAAAGTTTATTAAACTCAACTTGAGAGGTTCTCAGACGCCGCTATAAACGAAATGCCAGGCGCCGTTTCATCATTTCGCTTTTAACATTCATAAAAAATTTTATCTTAGACACATAATATGTATAGAAGAAAAATTATGAAAGAGTATTTGTGTATCGGTTATTTCACAAAAAAGAGAAAAATAATAGAAATGTTCTCAAATAATAAAAGAAAAAGTTTATTATTACGCTTTTGTTAAGAGAGAAATGAAAATTTTTTTTTTTTAAAAAATTAGAATTTAATGATCAAATTAATAAATATTTTTTTTTATCTTGAGTTAATAGAAATATTCGTTTGTGAATATATGTTTATTTCTTATAATAGTTTTGATTTTAATAAAAATATGTCAAATAATACAAATACTATTTAGAAATTGGATCAATTTTTCTTTTATTGGTTTTACGTTTGAGGAAATAGTATTTGAATATAAGGATTGTCAATTTGTTTGATGTGGTTTCTTTTCAATCTGCTTGATTGCCATTAAATCTTGAAGAGCGCTTTTTGCGTAATGGAAATCTTAAAAATGAAATTAAAGAGAAAAAAATAACTTTTTTATCGTTTCCTTGTTTTTATTTGATTTTTTAAGACCTATTTATTTTGACGATTACACAATCGGGAGTATATATATATATATATATATATATATATAAATTTTTAAATAAATATCTTTAACTTTTCAATAATTCAGTTTTTTTTTTTTTTTGAAATTAATGAATGCTAAAAATTTGTTAAACTGTTATTTTAATTAATTAATAATTTAATTTAATTATAATATTTTAATTACATTTTTAATTTAATTTATATATAAATTTTATGTATTTTTGGAGTTTTATTTTTTCATTAGAAGTTTTTTTTTTAATATTTTTATTATAATATAACATAAATTTGAAAAAGACTCTTCAGTGGTTTTGTGGTTAGCACGACAGTCTACCACACTGAAGACTCGAGTTCGGGCCTAGGGAAATTCAATAATAATTAATTTCTCTTTTAAGCTCTGCGTGATCCTCAGGGTCTATCTGCAAATAATAATAATAAATTTGGAAAATTATTGAATATTTTTCATATATAATAAATTTTAATAATAATAACATATGCTATATATTATTTCAAATAACAGAGCAAAAATCTTTTAAAAAATTGTTCCAAAAGATGACTTTCAATACGTTTCAGTTTCTATCAGACTAACTGAACATATTGGGCATAGATCAACTCTTGTTGAGAATTTAAAGACTCGGTTTTAAGTAGAATGGAAAACACGTCGATTGTTCCTTAACTTTAGTGAACTTTACGAAACGTGTTGTATTCAACAAGTTCGTTGAAATTGACCCGATTAACAAAATCAATTTGTTCTAACATGTACAATACACTTGAATAAGATGGATGAGAAAAGTTTATACTAATCAAATTAAAATCAACTTCTTCTGTAACACTAATTACACTAGTGTTTTATTTTAATATTTTTAATCAATAATTCTTTAACTTTTAATAACTTTTATATATCTCTATATTATCTAATCAATTTTTTTTTTTCATATTCTGGATTAGAAGTAAAGATTCATAAAGTATGAATGATTTAAAAAAGAAATAATTTGAGTCATGTAAAAAATTTTTCTCTTACTTGCAGAATTTTATCCGTTGTAATTTATATATTAAGGTTTGTTATTTACTTAATTAATATGTTCATATATGAGATATAATTTTATGTATATTTCAATAAAAAATTTAGATTAACAAATCTGGAGGGTCTCCACTGGACTATCTCGCAAATTTGAATTGAATTTAATAACATATATTAATTCAAATTAAATTAAATTATAAATTAAAATTAATAAATAATATCTATTAAACCAGCGCATGTTTGGCTCTTTGTTGATGGCACCACGTCACGTGTTGGCGCGTGAGATTTGCAGTGTTAAAAAATTAATTCTGGTAATTTCAGCGATTCAATCAAGCTGAAATTCTATATATAGCAGTTTTATACAATTATTAATCATGTGAAAAATTATCAAACATATATCTTTATTTTTACGGTCACTTTAGAAGAAAAAAAATCAAAACGTTGTAGGTAATGACCCTCTTCCGGTTGAGTTACATTTCTCAAAAGTTGATAGAAAACTAAGAATTTTGAATAATGCCCATCTACCAAATTTCATCATTCTAACTCAAACCGTTTTTGCGTAATCTTGGTTACATACATACACACACACAGACATTTTTCTCAACCTTTGTGAAAATGATTCAGGAACCTTCAAAACGTATAAAAACATCAAAATCTCAACATCGAAAATTTTCGTGATCGCAATAGTAATCGAGATAGTAAAAAGAAGAAAGTTAAATTAATTGAAATGGAATGAAGTGTGTAGTGTGCGTTCCTACAAACGTCAAACCGACTGCCTACCTCTTAGGGGCGATATTGACATTTTCAAATTTATCATTAGAAATTTAAAACAAACCTTATTTGTAAATTGCGAATATATCTAATAATAAATATATTAAATTAATAAATATAAAATATATGTTTATTTATAGGAATATAATTTGGGAGCAAGCTTTATGCCTATTTATAAAAACTCTGATATTATACCTCAGTAAATATTATGTTAAAATGTAAATTATAACATATTCTTCTTTTTATTTAAAAAAAAAAATATTAATATTAATAATTAAAATAAATTAAAAATCATTTAAACTTAATTGGGAAAATTTAATCTGAATTTACTTGTCAATGATTAATCTTCCCAAGAGAAAATAAAATTATTTCTTTAAAAGTTAATTTAATTATTAAGTTAAAAATCTGAATTTTAGCTTACATTCTTAATTTACTTCAAATTTGAATTCAGGAATTCCACAACTTAAATAAGATTAAGATAATTAAATATCTATTCTATTTTTATATAAATTTTATAATAAAAAATGTTTTAAAATCAATATAAATATTAAATTTATCTAGTTTATATATATATATATCGTTGGGTGTGTTTATTGATGGATTAAATTTATAAAATTTTCTTTCAGAGTAAATATAATGTAACATAACGAGTATAGTATAATCATTTTTTTCTAATAAAGGTAAACATTCAATGACCGTATTTATTTACTTATTCGTCATCATCAAGCTCAGCAGACTTGGTGTGTTATTCGATGTCCAATTTACCTAGTAATCACAGAGCATGCAGTGAGTCCAGATTCATTCAATAATAGATCTCATTGGTGGCACTAGCCTGTTGTTTAGGTATTCTAATTGTGTTGACTTTCGAGTTTATCACGAAACAGGCTTTTGAATATGGAATTAAGACTCTGAAAATGAATTTAAGTGGGAGAATGTTTGCCAGTTAAAGTCATAGGATATAGGAGGTATAAAGTTAGTGGGACCGTGGGTGGAGAGCTGTTGTGTGGGGTGTAAAGGGGATGCAAGTCAGCGTCGCCTACCTGTTGCTGAAGCCCATGGGTTGTTCCCTGGGCTGGAAAGGTTTCCCCAGAAGGGTAGATATTGAACAACTGGGGCAATACCATTGATTTAGTTAATTTGTTTCTAATTTTAATTGACTACTAGAAAGAGAGAGAGAGTATCTGGGAAGGATAAAGAAAAGGCAGGAGTAAAGACGAAGGCATAAGGCATAAAATAAACGGACAAAATAAATAATAAAAAAATTCTTTGAAAATTTAATAAATAAATTACATTCAAAGTTCTCTTGAGGAAAATATAAGAAATGAAATATATACATCTCTTTACATACAAAATAATAAAATAGGAAGTTAAGATTTTATTAAAAAGAGCAAAAATATATCAATTTAAGAAAATTTATTGTGTTGAACTTCTAAATTAATTTTTAATTAAATTTGAAAAAAAAAAAAATCAAAAAGTTTTTCTATATCTTCAGTAACATTTTAAGGGAGGCCTCCAACATAAGTTTAAAAGCTCAAAAAAGTGCAAAATTTAAAAATAAAGATCTAAACTGAACAAAAGAGGAATCGTTCAAGTGTAGAAAAACCTGATTAGACAGCTCTTTGGCCTTCTTGACAGGTCATCTTTATAAATTTTAAGTTATGCTATTTTTTCCTAGTTACTAATTTGGTAAAATCACTAACGATTGATATTCAGCCCAGTTAATTCCAAGCAAAATAAACAAATAATTTCTAACACGTTAACTTTTGTAGCTAAACATGATTTGTAATTATTTGTAATTATTGGTTGATATGGAAGACTAAAAGTCTATCAAGATGTAGCAAGATCAAAATTTAAATTTTTGTTGGAAATTTGTCTATTACTATTTCATCAGTTTTTATTCCTTCTATTTTCTTCTCTATTTATTTATTTGTATACAAAATTCTAAAGATATTTTTGATTTCTGTATTTTATTTTAAATTTATTTTTTTATTTTTTTTTTGTTTTTGTGGTTGTTTCAATTCTTTGTGATATTTATCTTTTGAGCTATTATCTTTTTATTTAATTTATTTTTAAATTGTTCTGTTTTTAAAGAATCAAATAAACTACATAGTTCTTCGTATGTATTATAATGTATGTTGTATATACAAAATGTATATGTAAAATGTATATTTTGAGTATTTTTTCCATATGAACTTAATTTTGAATGTGATCCAGATCAGAATATATTACTTTCTTCTACACTTGGGTTTTTATAGCTCCGAATTATTTTTAGAATATAATCAAATCTGTAACAGATTTTCCATAATTTCATTTAACGTTCTCATTCAGATCCTATTACATTTTTTTTCTTATGAATTGAATACTATATTCTAAAATTTTTCTTTCTCTAAATTAAACAGCTTACCCAGGGGCTCATAAGATATATGAGTAGGTGGATTGGCGAAGAACTATGAGTGGAGGGTGCAAAACATCTCCGAGTTATGCCAGGTAAACTAAACAGCTTAAGACTTGAGTCCAAATTCTTTCGTTAAAATCTCTAAGTATTGCAATTTTTATATTTATTTACTTTTTATTTTTATTAAATATTTTTTAATGTAGTATAATAATAATCCCATAAATTCATCATCTATTTATTTTTTTCTTCTTTTTAATATTGAGAAAATTATTATTTTTTCTTCTTTTAATATCTTTATTGATTGTCTATTTATATATATATAAAGATTTAATTAAATTAAATTCTCAAAGTATAATTCATTTAGTCTTTTACTGACATTTTTAGATTTTCATTACTTTTCAGAATTCCATCTTTTAATAAATAACTAGCCTAATTAATAATATAACAAATAAAACAAAATTCAAAATTAATACCATAAATAAATTTATTTTTAATATTTAGGAAAGAGTAGAGAGAGACAAAATGTATGATTCTAGCTGAAATATAATATTTACTGAAAGTGATTTCAATCCTCAACAAAAGCTTATTTATTATTTTACATGAATAAATATTACCATAATAATTTTATATTGAATAATAGATAAATCACTCAAAAATTCACGAAACATTTAAAAATGATTAATTATTCAAAATACATTTGTTAATATTATAATATCAATATATTTTTATTTCATAAACACAATCCATATAGTATTCAAATCATCATTCATGTCCTTTATTAATTTAAATACATAAATAAATTATAAGAACACATTATTGATACATAAATATTAAATTAATAATAATAATCTGTTGAAAAGAATTAAAATATTGAAGTTGAATACTATTATTCAATAATATTATGAATTCATTTTGGTATATATTTTAATTATTTTTTAATTTCACTGATATTTAATTTAAATTAATACTCATAAATTGATTTTAGTTTGTATTGAATCATATATTTCTAATACAGATTGATTAATACAAAATAAAAATAAAAGATTTTCCTTGGTATAAGTATAGGTATTTTTTAGGTAATATATCAAGTAGAAGAAGATGGAATACTTGCAATTTTCTCTTACAAATATTTTATTATTTAATTATTATTTGTTCCATTTCCTATTTTATTAATTAATTTTTACTAATATTTATTAATTTAAATATTGGTTATCTTTAAAAACAATAATGAAAAAATATATATTTTAAATGATTTAAAATTTTTTTTAATCAATATGATAGGAGGCAGCTAACCGAGAGTGTAGCGTGGCAATTTTCTACACAAGAAGTCGGCGTTTGATTCCAACTAAGAACAAATTTTTCTAAATTCAATTTAACATCAGCTGCCTCCTGCTCCAGGAACTGGTTCTATACATGCGGAAGGCAACGGGAAACCACGGCATTAACATTCCCAAGAAAAATCATCATGGCTGAGCAGCTTCTAAGGCTATCCTAGTCATGATAATGGTCAAACTCCGAAGGGAGACGGCACCTTAAGAAGAAGAATACAATATGGTATATTTTTAAATTTTGATGTATACAGTTATGAATCGACGCAAAAATTCGTTTGGATTAAGCCTATAGCGCCAAATTGTCGGTAGAAATGGTTTTTCGAAGCAGTTTTTGGTCTAACGTTAGGAAACGCGGCACCCGCCTTGCACACAGCTTTCCATATTCAAATGATTGTGCAAAATATTTCGCACACGTTCAGCTGACATCGTACAGGTCTCAGCTATCTTGAATGTTGAAAAATAAAGCAAAAAAAAAAAGTTTAAAAACATCGTTTTTCTTAGTCAGGCCGGTAACTTTTCACCCCACCCTCGTATAAGGTAACATTTAATAGTAGGTATATTTTTTAATAATTTTATAGAACTTTCTATCATATTTAAAATTCTACACATTTTTATCTTGATGACTTTTATGTTCATGTAGGTACCTCTGAAATAAAATATGTGGATACAACACTATATTTTCCAAGAACAAATTTCTCACTAATTTGATCCATTATTGTGATCTCCTCAAAATTTGTGATTTGTTTTAATTATTTTTATGGATGCATAAATTTATATAATGTAATTTTTAACTATACTATTTTCTGCATTTCAATGTGATTTTATATTTTTTTTCCAGACATTTAATATCAGATAAAATAAAATAAATTAATTTAAAAACTGTATAAATAAGCTTAAACATTTATTTATGGTTACCTTAATACATTGCATATTAGATTATGGAAGGATATTTTTCTATTTTTCAATTATTTTCTAGGGCTCATAGGTATTTTTAAAATAAATTAATATGCGGTGAGTTAGAGGGAATTTATTTATCGAGGCTGTCTGTCTTAAACCACCTTGATCGTCTCCAATAACTGTTTTTGTTTGCAAGTCAGCAGCCGAGGAAGATTTAGCGATGCCCCCCAGGTTCGATATTTATGTGAATGTGTGGTGTCGGTGTGCCGCCTGAGAAATGGTATTAATGGATCGAAAAAGAGAACAAATGGAGAACGCAGAGCAGCAGAGCGGCCTTAAAAACTTTTTTAATCAACTTTATTCATTGAAATTTATCTGTATTGTGCTTGTAACCCATTCCTCTTTCAATAGACATCTTAGAAGCAGCATACTTCATTGCTCAATACGTGCAATTTTTTAAAATATTTTTTTTATAAACGTAGAATGAACTAATTTCAATAGATGCCAGATATTGTTCTTATTGCAATGTTTTTGATATACTTACATAAATTTTTTTATATAATAATCGGTGTATGTAAAGAAAAACATCTGATGCTTATACCATAATTCAACATTTTTTTATCCTCTTTTTTTGGTTTCGTTTGCTTTAATTATTTGTTCTTTATTTTATCATTTAGCTTTTATAAAAATCCGATCAGATTCAATTTAAAGAGAATTATCAGAAAATTGCTAAATCGAGAATTTTATTGTTGCATCAAATTCAAGAAAGATTCTGATTAAATCATTAATTTATTTGGAAAAATATATAATAAAAAAATATATATATAAAAAAAAAATTATAAAAAAATAACCTTTTTCTCATTGACTAAAAAGAATAAAAAAAAAAAGTTACCGATAATAGACCTGATTAATAAGAATTCATCAATAATTTTAATGGTATCAAATATTTTTAATTTCTTTCAAAATGAAAATCTATTCTCAATCAATATTTATGCTTCAGAATCCGTTGAAAAAAAATTAATCGGAGAAATACAAAAGGAGTTAGTTACTTGTAAATAGAATAAAACATAAAAAAGGATTATAATTAAGTAAATGTTATTATTGAAGTAATGTTTTTAAAACATATTTATAAAAATTATTATATTAATTAAAAATTTATTTTTTAATGTTATAAATTATTTTGAATTTCTTTCAAAATGAAAACCAACTTAATATTTATCCGTCAGATGGCGTGAATGAAAATTCAAACTTTAAATCAATTATTCGTTAATTACAAAATTAATTAATTATAATTCAATTATATTTTATATTTCTTCTATACTTTCTAGGGATCCATTGAAATATCTATATAAAATTTTAAAAGTTTAGTTCAATTTAAAGTTGATGAAAAATCGTTTTCAATTTGTCATAAGGGCGAACAGACAGACATGAAGCGGAGTTGATAAGAACGTTATAAAAGGACTAAACATTATTTTAATAACTGGAATAGCCTACTGAATGATGAAATCATTTGTATGAAATAATTAAAATTTGAAATCAAATGCCCTTGAAAACTTAAATTATGATTGGATGAATTTTTTTATATGAATGCAATATTTCACTGATGCATTACCATAAAATAAACATTTTTATAATAAAAAATTACATAAAATTAGATAATCACCATTGTAATGAAAATTAAAAAAAAAATAAGAATTTACAATATTTTAAAAAATTCAAATTTCTTAATTCTCTAAATAAATTTAATAATTTGTAATTTTTTAACAAACATTCTTTACATTTTTTTTATTAATACATTTTGTATTGTTTTATTTGTTTTTGAGTTGTAAATATAATTCAAATTTAACCGCTTGAAATTAATCAAAAACTAAAGTTTATATTAATTAAGTTGAAAATAAATATCATTTAAATATTTCAATTTACAGCAGTTGCCTGTTAGTACGTATTATTTGAAAATAAACATTGGTTATATTTACTATTTTATTAATTTCAAACTCATTGAGGAGTCAGTAATAAAATAATTAGAGAGGATATTTAAAAAAATGAATATTAATTGATTTAAGTATGTCATTAAAAGAAAATTAAGAAATTAAAGTTAAAAAATCTATTTTTTTATTTTCATATATTAAACATACATGTTATTTCATTTCTTTAACAGTAAATTTTATACTTTTAAATAATTAAATAATTAATCTTTTTATGTATATTTAAAGTAAAAAAATATTAGTATAATCTTTCTAAAAGAAATTTATATAACGAATTAGTAAAACATTTCAAAAAAATATTTTTTTTTAAAAATTGAATTTTTCAAATAAATTTAAATAGATAAATTATATTATAATTCAATTCAATACAAATCTAATATAATATTAGTAATATCTTTTATTTTTAATTTAACATTTAGTATTATTTACATCATTTTTTTACTTTAATTTAATGATGATATTCACTGATTAATTCTTTTTTTTACATTCCTATTAATACATAATAATATATATATATATTCATTTGCAAAATATTTCTCAACATATTTTGATTTTATTATATAAGCATATTGAGGGAGATTAGACTGGTGGAGCACATTAAATTAAATGGCCTGGATCGTTAACGAGGAACAAACACCTGGAACATTTATGTACTTTATTTTGTCCCCTACGATTCGCTTAATCTCTTCTGGCAGAAATTCCAAGCTTATTTTTATTAAAAAAACATCTTTTAAATAATCAGTCACATACTCACACACACACTCAAACAAAAACCTCATTTATTTTATATTAAAATTATTAAGGTAGATGCTCAACATATAAATTAATATTTTTTATTCGTTAATTATTTCTGTAAAAATACACATTTCAATGAATTAATTAAAATGAATTTTTTTTATAAATAAGCCAATATACATATTTTTGGTTATAAGAATATTTTTCAGTAATAAATTTAAATTTTTTTCATTTTCCCACTGCCATTTCGATTTATTTAATAAAATTTAAAACAATATTTTATTTCTTATAAAATAAGTTATATTTAAAAATCGACATATCAAATAATATATATATATATAATATATAATATAATATATCTATACAAATAATATTATATAATAATAATTACAATTTTTTTATTTTAATTTTAAATAATATTTCCAGTTAATCTGAATTTATTTAATTATTTAGGACTTTTTTGATAATTGAATTTTTATATAATTTTATTAATAAAACATTATTTACACCTATATATAAAAAATAATTTATATTATAGTAAGACCATTCAGATTTCTTACAACGGTTTTATTGATCTGATATTTATTAATTGTTTCCTATTATTTTTTTAATTCAATTTTTTTGATATGGAGATCCTTGTAAGAGGATTAAATGACTCTAATGGGCTTTAAAATTTTTGATTCTTTACAAATAAAAAATGGATCTAGAAAAAACTTATAAGCCTCTCAGAGTAAAGTTTGGTCGAGAAAAAAACACCAGTTTCTAACTTGACGTTATTATCTAACCAAGAGAAGCTGATGGATTATAGCATCATGATCCATACAATGTTTTATTCTTGATTTAAAAAAAAGAGAATTTTTTTTTTAAAATTAAATCTATTTTTCTCGTTTAAAATTTTAAAATATTTTTTTGCAAAGATTATTATTTTTCACTTTTAACTTTTTATTTATATTTAATTATAATAATGATTGTTTAAGCAAGATTGAATCTCCCGCAAATTCGCTATTTTAATATTTTGAAAAATTCTAGTGGCGGAGTAGGCAAACACGCATGGCTAAGAAATTAAAATATGTTTGTACCGTCTAGCGTTTTAAGGGTCTTTGGTCTTGCTATGTTCATTTCATTTCTTGTGAACACGTGTTCTTCCTATTTGGTGCTTGGTCAGTCTGGCGTGAGGTTGAATTGGAAAACCTCTCAAATCGAACAGAAACCATTTTTGGGTTCGTAAAAATTCTCCTTTTAATTCTTGCTGCTCAGGTTGTATTGAAATTGCTATATTAATTAATTTGTTTAATGTTTAATTAAATCTTATTTTATAATTTGAGTTATTTACATATTTGAGGTCCAGTGGAGACATATTGTAACTATTGTGCGATTTCCATTATACTTTATTAGTTTAGTCGTTTATTAAGTTATTTAATTTGAAATTAAGATTATTTGTTTTATTTGTTTTCATCTCAAACCTAGTTGTATACTGTTTTTATATCTTTTTATCTTTTGAAATATACATTGCTTTATTTATAAATATATCAGAAAAACGAAATTAAAATTGTTTTATTTATTAATTATTTCTTTATACCTTAAGGGAATTTAGGTGGGTTGAATTGATTGTGGTTTGGAGAGCTTCCAGTGTTTTTATTTCTTATTTTATTTAAATAAGAATTAGAAACCTCGTGCCTGCAAAATTTGGATCACCCAGGGACGATTTATGTATTTCTTATAATTTAGGAAATTATATAAGTCTAACTGGTCTACTGGTAAGTATCATTTGAAATAAAAGGTTTTGTTAATTTTCCTTTCTTATAAAACAAAATTAACTGGCGACTTTGACAAACTTGTGTATTTGAATTATATATTATATATAATAATAAAAAACCACCCCATTGTGAACGTAAAGAAGGGAATTAATTTATGCACTGAAGCATATTTTCAATTGGCACCTTCTTTGCCCTAACAATGATGTTATTCTTAAATAATAATCTAGTTAAAGAATATAAGGCCTATAATTTGACCACTCGATAAGACTTCATAAGAATTTCTTAGGAAAATAGATATAAGATTGATCAATAATTTATAAAAATATTTATATTATTTTTAACTCTTTTTTTTAAATTTTTTTTGGTCAAGTCAATGGAGTTATCGGATTTACTCCAATAAGTAGATGACCTTCTTATTGAACTTCACCATAAAACAACAAATGGCTTATTGTTGTTTTAAATCCTTAGTGGTTTTGTTTACCCTTAACAAACCCTACAATAGTCAGTGGCGTAGCGTAATCTATTATGATGGGGGGCAGGGAGGGGAGTCCGAGTGTCTCCCCCAGAAAAAATTTTGACAAAATAATTGATTTATTTATTCATAACGTTTAGACTATACTTATACTTAATTTAAAGATGTTTTTTTACTTCTAGGTTCTCAGTTACAAAACTAATCACTTTTAAATTTATTTTTTTGCACAATGTTTGAGGGGGGGCACGTGCTCCCTCTGGCCCGACGCCACTGTATATAGTATATATTTAAAAACGTATAAAATCATATAAAAACCAATTAATACAATTATTTTTTAAATTGTTTATTTATTTATTCTTTTATATGTTACATCTATATCATTTTCAAATTAAAGTTTCAATTCATCTAAATCCTATCTCGCTTTGAGATTAATCCTACAAAAGAGTTGAAATTACTTTTTTTTTAACAAAACATTCTTTATATAAAAGTGAATTGAGATACTGGAGGAATGAAAGAGAGAAAGTAAATCTTTGGAAACCTCAGTATTTGGGAATTATAGCTTTGTCTCGGCTACTAGCCAAGAACCAATTAAAAGAAGAACAAAACAATAAAGTTTCAATACTTTAACTTAATTAATAAGACAATCGACTCATTTTTTTTCAATAGTATATAATATATATGTTTAAATTTTAAGTCCTCCTCATTCCAGAGTTTTTTAAATTTATTAATTATAAAGATTTAATTATTGTAAATTAATGTTAGAAATATTTTGTTATTTCTTTGTAATATATCCTTTACCTTTATTATAAAATTACTAAATTCTATTTATATTTTAATTATTAATTAATCTAATTAAATAAATATTTTTTAAGTAATTTTTTTTTATAAATAAATAAATATACCTATATATATATATATATATAATTTTTTAAACAGAGCAAATAATCAGGATTTTATTTTAAATCTTGAAAAGCAATTTATTTACTTGGGTTAATTCAATGTTGATGTGTTCTTGTGTAAGTCGACCGGAGATGCAATCATCTTGATTGCTTTCAAGGGAATTTGATGTAATCAAACATTAATTACAATAATCGTACATCTCTCCATGATCCTTTATTTTGAATAGAAAAGTTTCGAAGGGATCGAATCATTCAATTAATTGATTATGTTTTCCAATTAGGATTTCCAGTAATCTAATGTTGAAAAGGGATTATTTAATTATTTTAAATCAATTCAATTTCTTGAATCTCTATATAAATTAATATAATTAGAAAAATTAATTAAACAATTTGCTGATTAATTTTTATAAAATATATTAATTAATGACCATAATCTTTATGTTTCTCTAAAAAGTAAATAAAATATGTGTGATGAAGGATAACATAAGTGATTGAAGATGTTTATAATAGATATGATGGGATGACTAAGGGAGTAATTCAATTATAAAGATATATTAATCAGAATATTCTAATAAAATATAAACTGAAGTAAGTTGAATATACGTATATATATATATATATATATAAACTATGTCTGAACTCAATCTCAGTTACAATAAATAAAATTGTTATTTACTTAAGGTTTATAAAACAAAAATGTTTATATAAGCTGAATGAAACATCTCCATTCGAAATGAATGTTATATTACAAACCACGTTTCAACAACAAACAAACATAGGACGAGAATTTTATTTAGATTTAGAATTGGAATTCACATTTAAATGAAACACTTTTTTTTTTATTTTCATACTAATTCACCAGATAAAAATTTATGCATGAAAGAGAGAAAATAAAAGCTAAGTTGTAAATTTTTTTTTTTTTCAGTTTTTAAATAATTACTGGGGGGGGGGAATTTAACATTATATCATTTCATTTCAAGTGAGTTAATAAGTTCTTTATTAATTAATTAATTAATTAATTTTTTAATGAAAAATTCATATTTTTATTGTCAGCCTTTTCTTGTCATAATTTTCTATGGCAATTGTTCAGTCTAACGGATATATCATGGATTTGGATAAAACTTTACGAGTGGATTCCTTTTTTGATTCCAAACAAACTTTCCTTAAGCTATTTGTGGCGGTCATTTCTAGATTACGAGATAAAAATTATTAAAATTTGAATATAAATCCATTTATATTCTATTTACCAACCATGTTTATTATTTGACCACCAGAGGGCTCCACCAATTTCCTGTTTTTATAAGTTTGATTTGGATATAAGAAAATTAAAAAATTAATTGATTAAAAAAATTTAAATGAAATGATTAGAGAAATAGTCAAGACCCCAATATTATTCCAGGTGTATAACTATAAAATAGAGAGATTGATGTTTCTAAAGAAGTTGTACGCATTGCAGTGTCTTGTCTGTTTATAAACGAATGAATATGGACAGGAGGACTATTGCTTTGATTTTCTGAATAAATGATGCATTTAAAAATCTTTTATTAAATTAACTATGGTAATAAATGGGTTTGTGCTTTTAAGCGGATTGAGAAGTTTCCAAGGTATTATTAATAAGGTTCCAGAAAGTAAAACTATAATATTAATCAACATGACTATGTTGGGGTTCTTGCTCAAATTCCTGAGAGAATAAGAAACAACGACGCGGTTCATTCTGCATTGTCTGTCAAGATATTTCTAACCAACCACATCTCAATATTAGATTATTATTTAGATCTTGATGTTTTCCAAAGTCAAATTTCTATTAAAAGAAACAAGATTTTAGTTTGATGAAGCTGTGAAATTAAAAAGGAAAATGCCAAGATCATACAAAACTTTTAGCATTGTTGAAAGATTCACATGGATCGTTGTAGGAATAGAAGATATTGAAGAAGAAATTAACTAGAAAAATTTTAAATTGGAAAAAAAAATGTTTTGTATCAATCGCGTCTCGTAATATAATATTTTCTTACATCGAATATAACATACCTATATATATATATATATCTTATTATACTAGCAAGAATTGTATAAATATATTTGTATTTTTGAAATATTAAAACGCTCTAAGGATTTTTTTGAAATTAACTCCATAGATAATTTTTATAAAGAAAAAAATCGATCTGTATTGGTTTCGGCCTCAGGAAAAATTATCTTTGTTAGTTTTTTTAATTTAAAATAGTAAATTTAAATGATATCAGCAACTACGTCAGCCCTTCCAGACAGCGTTTCCTTAAATACAAAATATTATAAATAAAATAAAATTAAAGATATTTATTTAATAATATTACGAAATATATATTATGTTATATCCTCAGGGCATAATTTTCTGTCTTTTTCAGTGCGTTAATGCATTCGTTTATAGCTGTATGTTTTATGATTATTTTTTTAAATTTATATTCTTTTAAAATATAGGCTTGATAGTTTAAAATTTATATATTAATCTAAAATTTATCTTAATCGTCTTGCAAACATTGTAAGTATACATTATATTTCTGTCTTCCTATATTGAAAATTATTAATTTGTTATTTATATTTTAAATACAATTTCTTTAATTAATATTCATTTAAAATGATAATTAAAGAATATCTTATTCCAAATAAATTGTTAAATAAAAAATAAATTATTTTAATTAAAGTGACAACTTTTACAATAAATTACATTAAATAATTTAGATAATATTTGATTATTATAAATAAAAAGAAAAAAAATTAAATATATGAATAATTTTGTGTGAGAATTGGTAGAATTATTATTAAAATGTTTATATTCATTGCCGAACAGGTATGGACAGGTATCCTAACAATTATAAACATTGCGGAGCTTTACATAAATTCTTATCAAGGATTTTACTCTAATAAATATTTTTATGCTTTTTGAAAAAAAAATAAAATGATTGGTTATTTTTTTTTCCTATGTAAAGAATAAATCTTTAAACCAGGTAATATTAATTTCAAAATAGATTGGTTGATTTAAATTGTAAATCACATACATGTAATTAAGAAACCAATATTTTTTTCAAACTTTCTTGTTTTAAATAAAAAATACTCCTAATCTTTCTTAAAACTACAAATGCAAACAAATTGTGAATTAGAAGACATTCCACCCAGGAGTTAAAAAATAAGTTGACCTGTGGCCAGGTCCGAACCGACCGACGGTTTGAAATAAATTAATTTCCAGCTATAGAAACAATTTCAAATAATTTTCATATATCTATTAATGTAATAAAAAACAGATATGGATATAACATAAATATTTTTAATTATATTTTATTTATAATATATATGTAAGACCAGGCTGTGACGTCATGAATGGCTGGATGACGTCATATAATTTTAATTAAGAAAAAACTAATAAAGATGATTTTTCTCGAGTATAAAACCAATGCAAAGTGAATGATTCGTGATGATATGTAAAAAATCTCCTCATGTGAAATTTGGTATGAAAATAACCCTTCCCTTCCTATCGTCGATCGCTAATACTACCACTTCCGGTTTCCGGATTTGCACCAAAAGTTGATCAATTCATCCCACTGATGCATTAAGTAAATATACCAAATTTCATCAAAATCCGTTCAGCCGTTCAGGCTGTACACATCTATACGGACGGACAGACGGACGGACGGACAGACATCATGCTAAAAATACTTTTTTCTGTTAAGAAAATGCATGATTCATGGAGATATGTAAAAATTTCCACATGTGAAATTTGGTGTGAAAACAATACCTCCCTTACTATCGTCGGTCGGTAAAAACAGTTCGCTTGCCAGAAATTAAAATTCTTAAATATTAAAAAAGATATAAAGTAACATATTTATATATAAATATGCATTCTCCTTAATATTTTTACAATAATTAGTTATTCATTTTATTTAAATATTAATTTGTTTTCACAGCGTGGTCCCAACCAAATATTTTCCAAAATCAATACAGGTATCATTTGTTAAAGAGAGGATATAATATTGACAAGGCGTTATTAGTGGATTTAGGAGTTTTAAATAATCTATTTATTTATTAATTTGTCAATAATACCAGATTTAATAGCCTATTTAGTAGTTTTTTTACTAAATTCGTTTCCAATCATTTACTTTACAAATAATTAGTTTTTATGATAATATAATTATTTATTATAGTCATATTCACTGTTTTTACCATCTCGCCAGATTTTGATGTTTGATTTGAAGGTCTCTGAGTCATTTTCACTTAGGTTGAAAAAAAGGATGTGTGTGTGTGTGTGTTGTAGGTAGACAAGATTACGCAAAAACGATTTGATCTAGAATAATGAAATTTGGTAAATTGTCATTATTCAAATTCGTATTTTTCTATTAACTTTTGAGAAATGTAGCTCATTCGGAAGTGAGTCATTACCTATAACGTTTTGAATTTTTTTTCCTCTAAAGTGACAGTAAAAATAAAAATATATGTTTGATAGTTTTTCACATGATTAAAAATTGTATAAAACTGCTATATATAAAATTTCAGCTTAATTGAATTGCTGAAAGTACCAGAATTAATTTTTTAATACGTTGTCTGGCAATTACGCACCAGTACGTGACCTGGTGCCAGCAACAAAGTGCCAAACACGCGCTGGTTTAATAAATATTATTTATTAACTTTAATTTATAATTTAATTAATTAAATTTAATCTAAATATAATATAGGTTAATTAGCCTAATTCTAATTTACGAGATAGTCAAGTGAAGACACTCCAGAAAGAAAACAAAGTCAAATATATTTTAAAGGGACGAATATATTAGAATATGCATCAATATACCACCAATATATAAGAAATTGATCATGTTCAATTTTTAATTTTTAATTTATTCATTATATGTATACATAACATAAGATTTATATACTACAATACTACTTGTTATTCAACAATGATTTTCACCTTGACATATTATTAAATTATTAAAATGATTTAAATAAATAAATATATCACATTACTAAAACAAAACTAGATGATCTGATGATATTTATCGATATTTTTTTATGTATAAATTTATTATCTAGATAAAAAAAAATGGATATAATAAAACTTTTTCTTCTTCTCATGAATGGTGAGTGTCTCTTGTGCGAAAATTCGCCCCAGAACATTTAATATTAAAAATCGTTTTATATTAAATAAGGGATAGAATGCGACAGTTCGCTTGCCAGAACATTCATTCGTTTTTAATTCATATATGCAGTTCATTTGATATATTAAATCACCAAGCATATATATATATATATATATATATATATATATATTATATATATATATATATAATTTTTTAGTTAATGAAATGGATGGATGCTTTTTTTTGAATATATGTTTAAAATTAAATAAAAAAAACAACACATTTGATGATTTATTTTAAAATTTATAAATAAAACAATTTTTTATACCAATAAATAAAATTATTTTTTTTTTTTTTGGTCATAATAAATTAGGTCATTTGATATTTTTAAGAATATTAATTAAATTAATTAAATATTATTAGTTTTCCTTTAATTTCAATTTTATTTGATAGTTTAATAGTTAAATTATTCAAAGCATATAGATAAATTTCCTCAATACCATCTGGTAATGGATGTAGTTACAAAAATAATAGTATCTTAGAATGTTTTCTATTTTTTTAAAAAAAAAAACAAAAACATATTCTCATTCCGGAAAATGTTTAAAAATATTTATTTAATCAAATTGAAATATCTGTGTTATTTTTGCAAATATAACATGCAATGTAAATATCGGAGTATAAGATGAACTCTAAAGATTTAAATATTTAATAATAATAAAATATAATAAAATAGATGAGAGTTTTAAATTAATATTTAAACATTAATCATAAACCTTAAAAGAAATATTTCAATAATGTTTTTTTTAGTTATTATTTAAATATACTATATATATACATATACAGGGGTTGGACAAAAATATGGAAACACCTTGTGAAATGCATGTTTGAAAAGAAAGAATGATTTTAATGAAATATGTAGGTGCCGCTGGCGTTTTTGACTACTGACGCCACCTATACAACTTCGTAAATGTGCTAAACAGTTCAGTTGTTGTCGGAGTACTGTTATGTGAGGTTGTCAGAGTTAACAGACTTCGAAAGTGGGAAAATTGTTGGAGCACGTATGGTAGGTGCTTCCGTAAGCAAGGTAGCCGAGGTGTTTAGTGTATCAAGAGGTACTGTATCGAAGATTTATTCCGCATATTTGAAAACCGGAAAAACATCATCTGCTAAATCACAGCGCGGACGAAAGTGTTTCCTGAGTGATCGTGACAGACGATCATTAAGGGCAATTGTGACGAAAAATAAGAAGACCAGAGCTGCAAAAGTTACTGCTGAAATGAATATTGTGTTACCGAACCCTGTGAGTACCAAAATAATTAGAAGGGAGCTTCATAAACAGGGAATTGCTGGCCGTGCTTTTTTTTTTAAAGGTGTTTCCATATTTTTGTCCAACCCCTGTATATATCAAAGGTGAATGTACCAGTAGTTTACACTATAAGAACAACTTTATGAGAAAAATTTGATATCTTCTATTTTTTATCAGATATCAATTTGAAATTTGGGTGATATGATTCATTGGTTAATAATGAAGAATTTATCTGCAAACCAACGCAATTTTCTATATTTCATTTATTTTTTATAATTTTATTTAACATTAGCATCTAAAAGCATCAGACACCCTTAAAATTAAGTAATATTGAGATTCGATTAATAATATTTAATATTGATGTCAATAATAAAAAAAAAAAAAAAAAAAAAATAGTGATTTGCCTCCTTAACACGGTCCCGCCGGCTCCATAATTTGTCTATTTATTTTATATGGCGGCAAGAGCCACCGGTGGTACATGCCGGTGGGAACGTGTTAAGCATAAGATAAACAAAATATTAAAATATCCATTTGTTCGATTCTATAAAAAGTAATTGTTGTGTCGTTTACTCAGACGGCGACTCAAAACTTTTATATTTACACATCTTCAATGAATTACTTTCATATTGCGCACATTTAGAAATGTTTAGACAGATATAAGTCTTATTATCCGATTTTAAATGTACAAGTGTCAACTACTGGTATATATAGTATAGATATATATATAATAATAATAATAATAATAATATCATTTTAAGAATTCATTA
Source organism: Labia minor (assembly GCA_963082975.1). Taxonomy (NCBI): domain Eukaryota; kingdom Metazoa; phylum Arthropoda; class Insecta; order Dermaptera; family Spongiphoridae; genus Labia; species Labia minor. The sequence goes on from OY720345.1 coordinate 35,885,915, forward strand.
AATATTTTTTATAGAGCATATAAAAATTTAAATTCTTGATAAAATAAATCCTTTTGAGTTTCACTTAATAGATTATAATTTTGAAATAATAATTTTTTATATGTCTATTATAATATCCAATAAATGTGGTCTTAAAATTGTGCAGCGTAAGTATATCTTTCTGGAAAATATTTCTTTTTTTTTTTGTCTCGTGATATTACACCCGTATTTCCTGAGTTCGAATTGAATTTTTCACTTGGATAAAGAAATAGGTTCATAAACCGGAATTGACTTATCCTCCCACTCGAAACGAAAATGTATCCAAAATAAATATAAGAACTCCTCCCCTCAACACATTTCTGTAAGTTTATATTTTTAATTTAAAGCATTGTTTCTACAGGCGTTATTTTTTATTCTTTATTTATTTTATAAAGGTATTATCTACAAAAATAATGTGAACAATTTCAAAAGATTTTGTTTTAATTATATTTATATATCTATATTATTATTTCCTATAAAATCTATTTGCTAACCAGAAATCAAATGATTCAAATTACTTTTAGAAAATACACTGCCGGCCAAAAATACCGTAATACCCAGATTTTTTCTTAAAAAATAATTAATAAAATATTATTTTAGTGTAATGCAACTTTTAATATGATATATTTTTAACATTTTTTTAATAAGTGTTACATAAATTTAAAATATTTTATTTAAAAATTACAATTAAAATACGAAGGAGCTAAAAGTTAGATAAAAACATGTAATCAGAAAGTTTTCTATCAATAATAAGGTTTGTCGATGTCTCCTCTATTATTTGAGATCAATTTAAATTTGGCGATTCATGACTAAAAAAGAAAATGCTACTCAAAGGGTGTTAAATTAGAGGCAGGCGATATGTGCACGCTTATATTCGCAGACATACAAATAATTCTGAAGAAGATGCAGAATTAGAATTAGAAAATTAATCGAAGCATATGATAAACGAGGATTAGAGGTGAACATTGGACAAACTAAATACATGATTGTAGGAAACCACATGAACATAATTTTACCACTAGCAAGGGTACTATAAATAATGTGACAGAATACAAGTACTTTGGAGTAACATTAACCAGTGAAGGGACGGATAATAAAGATGTTCTTAATAAAATTGCAAAAGGACGAGCAATATCCTGCCAACTCAATGCAATACTGTGAAACAAGAGCATCTCTATAAAGACAAAGAATCGATTTTCGAATCTTTTGTACAAATTTGCTTCACATATGGTGCCGAAACATGGACTCTCACTAAATATTTGCAACAAAGAAGAATTAATGCAATGGAGATGAAATAGTGGAAACGATCATTCCAAAAAAAAAATAAGTCCGAACCGACCGACGGTTTGAAATAAATTAATTTCCAGCTACAGAAACAATTTCAAATAATTTTCATATATCTATTAATGTAATAAAAAACAGATATGGATATAACATAAATATTTTTAATTTTATTTTATTTATAATATATATGTAAGACCGTGACGTCATGAATGGCTGGATGACGTCATATAATTTTAAATTAAGAAAAAACTAATAAAGATGATTTTTCTCGAGTATAAAACCAATGCAAAGTGAATGATTCGTGATGATATGTAAAAAATCTCCTCATGTGAAATTTGGTATGAAAATAACCCTTCCCTTCCTATCGTCGATCGCTAATACTACCACTTCCGGTTTCCGGATTTGCACCAAAAGTTTATCAATTCATCCCACTGATGCATTAAGTAAATATTCCAAATTTCATCAAAATCCGTTGAGCCGTTCAGGCTGTACACATCTATACGGACAGACGGACGGACGGACAGACATCATGCTAAAAATACTTTTTTCTGTTAAGAAAATGCATGATTCGTGGAGATATGAAAAAATCTCCACAGTCAAAAAGACACTCCAATAATGAATTTCATAAAAGATATTAATAACATATCAGATTTCATCAAAAATCAATAAATATGAAATTATTCGTTTTTATTTGATTTTAATTGTAATCTTTAAATAAAATGTGTTAAATTTATGTAGCACTTATTAAAAAAATGTTAAAAATATATCAATAATTCCATTTTATTACATTAAAATTATAAAAATTTGAAAAATTGACATTCAGAAAAATAAATAAAAAATTGTTCTTCTTAGCAAGAGATTCATTAATTTTGATTCGCCCTTTCATATACCATGAATACCTCGAAAATGTGAAATTGAAATGTATATATAAATACAATTATGAATGACAATGTAGCAAAGTTATTTGAAATAATTGGATTTTAAGCGTTCCGATAAGCTATGGGATTTTTGTTTGTGTATTGTATATTTTTTTTTGGAATTTGAATTTTTTTTTCATTTTATTTTCAATATCCATTGAAAAATAACTCTAATAATAATTAGAATTTATATATTAAACGAAATAGAATATAGGTATATATTTTTAATGTTTAATATTTTGAAAATAATCTGATTAAAAAGAAACATTATCGAGTGAACATGAATCATGTAAAATCAAATCATTTCTAAAATGGCATGCTTGACCGAACTGGAATGATCAAATCCCAAAAGTATTAACAAACAATTGTATAACAATAGTACAATTGTATGTAATAACAGCCCCGCACTTACTCAATTCATTTTGTTTATTGATCATCATTATAATCAAATAACTAAGCAGGAATGTCTAAAATTGAAACCTGACTATTATCAATCAAACAATATAATATAGATTTATTAATAATCAATAATATATTCTTAATTAAAAAAAACAAGTTGTTTTAGTTTAGATGATAAAAAATACTATAGATAATATAATTTTAACAAATGAAATTAACCTTTTTTTCACTATATCTAAATTTTGTTTCTATTGAAAATTTTTAATTATTCTCTCTAATTTGATTAATTTTATAACTATTTAATCTGTATATAATAAAAAGTTATTTCAGGGTTATTTTTACGTTTAAGTGTGAGATTTGAGTCTGGATGTTTCGGTACCTATTTTGGCGCCATTTTCAAGAGTGTTTTTTTAACTAGGTAATTTTTTACTTTCTTCGGAACACGTATCTCATTGTTGCTAGTGCTAGTGCCAACGATTCTTCATCTTCGGAAAAGAATGTCAAAAATTACCCACCCATTCAACCCAAAATCCCAACATCGATTTTTGGGATCATAAAAAACTTCCTCCTAAAAAATCTCTTGAAAAAGTCTCCAAAATGGACATCGAAACGTCGAGATTCAATATTAAACGTGAAAATAACTTTGAAATAACTTCTAATAAAAATAAAAATATTACGGAAACCTAAACATACAACTGTATATAGAATCTTGCGTGTCCTAACATTTTTGTTGAGTCCGACGTGTAGGGACAGAGTTTGGTAAGGGTAATGGAGGTAGATATAGTATAGAGACGTGATATATATAAAATAGTTTATTATATCGTCTGTCTATACAGTTTATCCCCACTTACAATTAGATCGAACTGACATTTCTGTGTTTTTATTTACATGTATACAATTGTCTATTTCTGTTCTGCTGCGCGTTGGTGCAGCGCCATCTAGTGTGCACTGTACTAGGTACCATAATTTAATTTATTAATAAAATGTATTATTTATTTGAAAAATTGAAATTTTTTTAATGGATTTAAGATAAAAACAGTTAGTTATGTGTGAAATATGTAAAATCTAAGTGATTCCATCGATCTTGATTGTACATTCATTATTTTGACAAAATTTTCATATAAATTATAGTATAATTATAGGCAAAAATCATAAATGAGATGTCTAATTTCTTCCAAAAGGTATGTTTATGGATCATTGGCATATACTTTTTCTTTAGGAAATCATTAAAGAAAGAAAAACTATGGCAGTCAATTCTATTCTAAATATCCCATTAAATAAATATCCAACTTTTAATTTCAGATTTAAGATTAGATTATTCTTTATGGTTGAATGAATGAAAAATATACCTATAACAATAACAAAGTGAGTTATTAAGGATTTGCAATGCAATCCATTTCAATCAATTGTTCATATAAAATGTATTTATAAGGCTGGTTAAAACTAACAAATGATATCCTTCATTGATCAACACCGAATTCTATGCATTACAAATGGAGTTGGATTAAATCGAGTTATAAGCTCATAAGGCATTTTAAAAGTCATAATCCAAACGGCCCTTGCCTCTATTCTATTTTGCCAGAGGCTTTTTAAAAAAAAATTACTCTCACAGCAAATGAATAATTAACAGAATCCGCTTGGCGAATGCATCTGTTACTGGTTGTTTTATTTGGTTATTATAGCCAGAAGTCGAGTTATCTCTGTTTTCAAATGAATACGACCGTCAACCTCGGTCTGTTCTAGTTTTTGTTTTTATTTAAACAGATTTTTTGCGCAACGTTCCATGTTATTCATTTTACCCAAGTTATTTTGTTTTCTTTAAATATTTATTGATTTTAACTTATATATATTTTTACTAACAAACAATCTTAGTAGAAGATTCTACAAGAAATATCCAGCCAACAATTATTTGTTTTTTCATTTCGTTTGCCAATTCTTTTAAACAAGTAAAATTTAAAAAAAATGCAATTAATCTAAATTTTCTGTTTTCGATTGATATTTCAAAAATTATTTATAATAAGCATGGGCAGGACTCGTGGCTAGAATGGGAGAGGAAATAATGGCGAAGGATATATTGGTGGGGAGACTGATTGGGAAACGTTTGCTTGGAAGACCAAGGACGCGTAGGGTCGACAATGTAGGAAGGGGCGTGGGAGAGAGTAGGAGTTGGATAGTTGTAGCTCAAGATAGGAAGACTTGGAGAAATGTGGTTGCTGCGGTCAAGAACTTTCGAGTTCTGAAGTGCCATAGAGATAGATAGAAGCTGATCAGATAAACCCCTCCTCCAATTAAAGGACGGGATTTTATTTAAATGTTATTTCCTGTTATAATTGATAATTGATAATATATTTTAAAATTTAATAAAATTATATATAGGGTTATAAAATCGAGAAGACTGCGATGGGCAGGACACGTGGCTAAAATGGGAGAGGAAAGATTATTGATAGGGAGAGACCGATTGGGAAACGTCCGCTTGGAAGACCAAGTACGCGGTGGATGGATAATATAGGAAGGAACGTAATAGAGATGGGAGAGGGTAGGGGTTGGATAGTTGAAGCTCAAGATAGGAACACTTGGAGAAATGTGGATGCTGCGGCCAAGAACTTTCGAGTTACGTAGAGTCACCGAGATAAATAGAAAGAAGCTCATCAGATAAACTCCCTCCTTCAATTAAAGGGCAGGATTTTATTTAAATGTTATTTCCTGTTATAATTGACAATTAATTTTATTTATATTATATTTTTATGTATATTTTTATGAATATTATTATTTTCTAATATATTTTAGGGGATTCAATTTTAGAAGAATAAACATTTGATGAAATAGTAAATATATAATATAAATAAAATAGTTATTTAAATCAGAGATATAAAAATAAATTAAATATATATAAAATTGTATTTTTTAAAAAGTTTTACATTTTTAATATTATTTATTTTATATATATATATATATATTCTCATAAAAAAGTGAGAAAAGTGATAAATAAAATAATGAGTTTAACGATATAAGAATTACGAACAGAAAAAAATATTCTTTTATGTTTTTCAATTCCATATAAGAAATTATTATGTAGTGCTTTTTTAATTTTAATTTTGTAATTAAAGATAATTAAATATCATTAAATCGATTTATTTTCATATTACGAGCATTAAAAGACTAAGCACTGGTATGATAAAATAAACTGGAAGAGTGGCTCAAAATTGTTTTTTATTAAAAATACATCTGTTTATATTTTTATTATATATATAATACATCTGTTCTGATTGAATTATATAAATTATAAGATTAATATTTTCAACTAAATTATATTATCTTGTTAATTCATTTTAATACAATAATAATAATAATAATAATAACATTAATGTTAATTGACATTAGCATACTGAAAATCGGTTATATACTTATTAGGTTGTGCTAATTTCCTTATCGATAGATTCTATGATTATAACATCCTCACACACATATCTATTAAATTTACTCATTCTATAAACCAAATATTAAATTTATGGTCATATGAATTGTTAATCATCGACGACTATTCAATTTAGATTGATTGGTAATTATAAATGAAAGGTAATTTTTATTCTTTTATGAGAATGTATATTATATATCTTTAAAAAAAAAATTGAACATCATAATTATATCATGTTGAAAGCAAAAAAAAAAATGAATTAGAATAATTATTTTTGATTTTGTGGATGAATATTTTGTTTAACGAAATCCCCCCCCCCCCCATCTCTGTCCATTGGGAGCAATGTCCCTTTCGGTGGATACTTAATGGATACATAAATTAATGTTTATTTATAAATGTGAATTTATTTATTTATTTTATTTGTTTGTCAAATCTCTCCTTCCCCTTTAAGGGGTTTGAACTATAAAAAATGTGGATAGATTTGGCAAATAATGAATAAAAAAGCCGAGGGTAAAAATATTTCATGTCCCAAGAAATTAATTGGTTCGTGAGATGGTATTAAAATTGCAGGAAATATATGAATGTCTAATTCGAATTGTAGGAGGTTGATGGCCATCTTCTCTTCCACTGTCATTTATAAATTTATATAAACAAATAAAGGTATTAATAAAGAAATTTATAGGCATCAATGATTATTTATATATCTTCTATTATTTATGAGATTATGAATAATATTATTTATATCCGTCTTAAAATTTTCATATTCGATGAATTTATCTATAAACTTATGTTTATTGCAAATAATATAATAAATAAATGTGATAATTATACCTTTATATATATAGAACATCCATGATCTTACTAATCTTAAGTCCTCACCTGAAACAAAAAGAGACATTATATTATATTAAATATTTAAAGAAAAATCGATTATTATATCAAAATAATTTTATACAATTTAATACTAATGAATAATATAACATATTTTAATAATTATTAATGAAATTACTATTTCTTATTATAGAATATAAATTAACAAATTCCATGGGGGGGGGAGAAGAGAGCTAGTATCATATAATATTTGTTTATCTATCTATCTATATATATATATATATATATATATACCAGGGTAAGTCAATAAGTGCATGACTTGAATTTCCCGCCTCTTAAAGTAAATGGCAACACTGTTCCTCAATAGGCAACTTTCAGCTGACTTCAGTCAAAATTTGATCCAGCTGGGTCTTTTAGTTTTTTGTTTGACATCCATTAATAGCAGACTACCTCGTGAATTGAGAAGAAAATAGAAAAAAGTGAATTTACATGAAAATCCATGAATTGGGATACGAATTGCTCCCTCGTCAGCCCTATTCTCCAGATTTAGCCCCGAGAGGCTATTTCTTATTTCCAAACGAAGGAGACTACATTAAAAAATAAATATTTCTTATCCAAAATTTGTTTCATTCAAAATGTCTCGGACTTATTGACATGTCTTCATAAATATAATTGAAGGAAAATGCTTATTTTCTTTCTAAATTAATTATATATATTATAAAAAATTAGCATTTATTATAAATTGTATCTATAAAAATAAATAAGAGTGAGGTATATGTTTAAAATAACATAAACCCCTTTCTCAGGGGAATCCCACAGAACTCATAAAATAACAATTTTATTCTACTAAAGAATACATAAAAATATAATTTTTGTAAATATAAAAAGAAAAGCATATCAATAAATACTTTGTTACAATCTTATTTATAAAAAAAATTATATTCATCTGAATGCATATTTTATTTTTAACATCTTTTTATATCATTTTTTAAAACTTAAAAAAAAACCTTTTTAATGAGCTTATTATAAATAAGTTTTCAAATATACATTTTATAAATACATTTCTATATTAATTTTATTATCTCGATTTGAAATTAAATGATGAAAAGTATGTATTTTGAATAAAAAAGATTCTCATAAAATTATTTTTTACTATCATTTTGTATTCAAAATATAATTCACTTGCTTAAAAAATTTTAAGCACTAGTATAAATAATATAATAACTATAAATCTGGATCCAATCTACTTTCCAATGGATTATGGCAGCTACTTAGAGAAAATTATTTATTCTTTGTGATTTATTATATCAAATATTATACATTTAGGTATGTAAAGATATTTATTTAAGTTTTTTTTTTTTTTTTTTTTGTATATTTATTTTTGTCATCAAGGCCGATCAACTGTTCCTGCTTATGCATATTTCATCAAAGTTTTAATGGAAAAACCTCTATCTATAGAAAATGAAAATCAGTATTCATAGAAATTGATTTTTTTTTGTAGGAGAGAAAGTATATATATAGGCGTGGGAATATCTATAGATATAGGATTGGAAGTGATCTCACTCTTTATAGCCATTATAAAAAAAACAATGAATTTTCCATTAGGTTTTTTTTAAAGATTATTATTAACTTATATCCTTATAACCTTATGCCCGTACAATACTTAAAATATGTATTTGATTTGTAATAACATTTTTATATATTTTTTTAATATTCGGGACTGGATGGAGGCAATCAAATAGAATATATTCAGATAAAAGATATAAATTGAATAATTAACGTGTTCAATCTATTTTGAGTTATTTTTTTTCTTTATGTATGATATTTAGAGAGAAATATAATGTGCTAACTATATATATATATATGTAATTCAGGAAATAAACAACTTCATACAATTACTAAAATAAGGTTAGTTATTAAAAATTAAAGATAAATTACAGTTTTATCAACATTATATACAAATTTAGATTTGACTATTATAGTCATTGTTGAATTAAAACTAATTAGTTACATATTAATTTAGTCAAGTTTGAAACTTATGAATATTATTATAACTAAATGTTAATTAGTTAATTAATTTAAAATAAGGGAATTTTACATTTATATATATATATATACTACATGCGCTGAAAAGTCTCGACATTTTTCAATAGGTGGCGCCACTAGAAAATACACATGACTCATTTCGAGAGGCTCATCTGTCACTAGTTTATGTATGAAGTATCATGACATTTCGTCCATTCGTTTACAAGCTACAGTCGATTGAGTGACGCTACTTTCGCCTTTTTAAGAAAAACAGGAATATCGCATCTTGATTAAACATTGTTCTCGAAGGAGAAGATATGGGATAATATTCCTGCAACCACTGCAATGATTGTTCACAAGTTTTCCCTATTAAAAAACAATGTTTAATCAAGACGCGATATTTCTGTCTTTCCATTTTGTATATCCAATTTGCTTTTCCTAACTCATGTTCTCTAAATTATCTAGCTATTTCTATGTCTTTGCCTTTTAATTTATTGTTCAATCCTAGGAAGGGTTAAATTTCATTTAAATTTTATAGTATTAAGTTTTTAAAGGATTCAAACAAATATAAAGAATAAAGACAGTGGATGAGAATTTTAAAAATATTCCAATAATAAAGTCAAATATTGAACATAACATGTCATTTTCTTTTTCTTTTTCAGGGGAATGGAATGCAAGTTGAAGGCGAAAAGAATGTGAGAAGGGATGCTCATGCTGTGCGTTTCCACGTTTAAAATTAGATCACTCTCCTTTCCATTGGTTAGCCTATTCTCTGGAGCCATTAGAGACAAGAGAAAGCAGACACTTTTATAATTAGTGTTGATTAGGCGATTATTAAAAATAACTTCATTCTTTGTCTATTTAGGTATTTTTTGATTTCAGTTTAAAAAAATATGTCTGGATTTCACTCTCCATTTCACTCTCAAATGAATGAACTTTATATTTTATCCTGAAGATACAGACCTTTTGAAAAATAAAATAATAAATAAAAACATAAATAAACTATATCTAAATAAAAGGATTATTAAATATTATTTATTTATTGTTTTTAACATAATTAAAAAAAACCTATATAATGTAATATATTTTATTTTAATTTATAAAAAAATAATCTTTTAAAACAGATGTCAGAAACCCTTTAAAAAGGATTAAAGTTTGCCAGATTAGCTTAATATGAACCTCGAAATATGATGTCATTAAGTATTGTTTTATTGAATAATTCACTAATTATTCACTTATTCCTAATTTTCGATTTTTTCAGTTAGGTTTCGATATAGGGAAATAATTTAATTAATTATTTTTTTAATTTTTCTATATCTAATCCAAACTGAAATCCCCCCCCCCAAGAAAATTAGTGGAGCCCTCTGATGATCAAATTAATAAAACATGGTAGCTAAATAGAATATCAATGAAGTTATATACAAACTTTAATCCTTTTTATCTCATAAGAAAAGTTTATTTGGAATTAAAAAAGGAACCCAATGGTAAAGTTTTATCTAAATCCATGACTGGATTACTATTCAATATTTACCATTTTTAGTATTATGCTGGAATATTATATTTTAATTGATTTTTCTGTAAAGAACAAAAACAAATGTAAATTCGATTCTTCAAACTAACGACTATTGAAAACTCTGGGTCTATTTTCCTCTCTACAAAAATTATTTTATCAATTTTAAAAAAAAATGTGTTACTTTAGTAATATTGTGAAGGTCATTTATTTTTTTATAAAATATGATAAATTTAGGTAAGTATATTTAATTTTCTAAATTAAAATTATAAAATTCAAGAAATTTTAAGAAGGGAAAAACATTTCTAAAATAATAATTAATAAATTTTTCATTTTAAGGATATATATATATTATTATTATTATTATTATTGTTCTATGAAATGTAAAAAATTTAACAAAATTGCAAAGAATGTGAGTGATTTGCTCAGCAAGCCAATATGGCAACTTTCCAGGGAATCAATCTTTGTAGGCTTGAGGGAGGAAAGAAATGTGGAGCCAAATTATATAGCATTCGGAAGGAAAGATTTTATTTCAAACTATAAAATCTTAATAACTAGAGGGGAATGTTGTTTATTGATTAACGATACTAATAGCTCTTTCCGAGTGGAAATTGAATGGATTACATGGCTTCTTATATTTCATTTTGTATGAAATTTAAAAATTTTTAATTATTTTTATTAATGTGTTAATTTCTCCAAATATAAATTGTTTTCTCATTTTATTTTAAAATAAATATGAAACAATTTTCAATTTATAATCTAAATAAATTACATCAAGCTGATTTGTCTAATATTTTCTTATTAAAATAATAACTCATGAATTATATATTAATAGAATATTTATTTTATTTAATCTATTTATACATTCCAAATGAAAATTTTTTTTAGAGTATACCTATCTGTTTTAGAAAATAATAGATAGAAATTGAAGCCTAAAAAATTATGATATAAGACCTAATAAAGGTGAAGTATCCATGGCTCACTGAAGGTGCAGATTCATTTCCGACAATGTTTAAGATATATATTAGAAAATTCAAAATTTATGCACACCAATTATTAGGACATTTTGGCAAAGTGTATCACTCAGTTTAAATTAAAACGTATATAATTTTAAAAAATTGAATATTTGAATTTGTTTAAATTTTAAACTAGAAAAATTTTAAACATTTTAAAAAGAATCAATCAAATTAAAATTAATACATGGTTATAAGAATGAGAAAGACTAGGAAGAAAATTGATTGTCGAGAGATGATAGAAAGTAAATAAATAGGGTCTCTGCCATCTGTCTAGGTGCGAAGAGCGCCGAAGTCGGTCTGAACAGCTAGTATATATATATAGTACCGGGACCCCGAGCCTCGGCTCGGTACTTAAGTTAAAAAAAATGATTCATTATTATTGGGTTTGGCTGGTAATATTAATACCTGGGACACCGAGCTGTCGCTCGACCCTTTAAAAAATATTAATCTACAATTAATTATTTATTACAATTATTAAATGTTGCATCATTGCATCAATCTGATTAAAATGAATTGAACTGGGGTCCTCAATAATACAAACAAACAATTTTAGCTAGCATAATAAGATTAATCCAAGTAATATCGTCTATTTCTATTCGACACTATTTTCAGTTATGAAATGAACAGTCAGTAGAGAGTAAAAAAATTGTAATTGAAGACCGTTGTTTTTAAAAATAATTAAATTATTTTATAGATTATAAAATAAAAATTATTGTATTAACATTAAAAATATTGAAATAAAAAAATAATAGTTTGATTTAATAAACTAAAATATTATAAACATTTTTAATGTGAATTTCTCAGGGAGGTAGGGAGCCCAATTCATTTAACCATCCATGTTGTATAAGGAATCTTAATTTCTTAACACTCCGTTTTTTCAAATTTAAAATAGAGGGAGAGAAAGAGTTTCAATTATATTCGAATAGTCTATATATTCTATATATGAGTATTTTTTTTTTCTGAATTTAATACCAAGTTGATTTTCAAAATTTTCTATTCTTTATGCATATGATTGATTACATGTGTTAAAATTTAAACAAATTCAAATATTCTAATTTATAAATTTATATAAAATTTAATATTATTTTTTCGAGACTAATGGCAAATACCGGTGGCCCTAGTCAGAGCAAGAGAAGACTCCTTTTGGTAGCGGCCCAGTCGATGATGTTATATGGATCGGAGATTTGGGCTTTACAACTATATTTTAAGTGAAAAAATGATTTCTTGGTTATATAAAAATTAAAATATGATTCTTTATATCTTTATTATACAGAAAAGTAGGCGTGTTAATATAAAATATATACCTGGGACACCGAACTATCACTCGACCCTTTAACCAATTTATACAATTTATTTTTATATACTTTAAAAATTTTACAATTTTTTAATTATTTATTATAATTGTTAAATGGGATTTCTAAAAATGACCCATTAAAAATTTGTTTCCTAAAATGTTTCAAATTAATTAAAATAAATTGTATAAATGTTCATTTATAAAATCTATATATCTGTGAGTTTGTTTTTCGATTTTTTAAATTTTGATTTTGGATTCGATTAGAGCTTAAAATGTGTAAATGTAAAGTGGTCTTGGTTTTTTTAAAATTCGTTTGGGAACATGGTCAAATCGGCAGTCAAAGTTGAAAATTCCCCATATATTATAACTACTGTAATTAGTATTATTATAATGTAAAATTATAAAGAAAAAATGTTTAGACATTATTATAGACATTTTCATTCTGTAAATTAAATAATTTTATTTCATTTAAATAAATATCTATTTTTAAATATTTTTTTCTCTCTACATTATTTATCTAATTCTCACAATATATTAAGATCATACCGGGACCCCGAGCCTCGGCTCTGTAATTAAGTTAAAAAAAAAAAATTCATTATTATTGATAAATATATATCGTAATTTATAATTATAAAATATTATTAAAATATATATTTTTAATTTTATTTCGAAATTAAATAAAAAATTTTAAAATATTTTAAATATAAAAAAAATATATATTTTTAATTTTATTTCGAAATTAAATAAAAAATTTTAAAATATTTTAAATATAAAAAAAATATTAATACAATATTCTTTAAAAAAAGGCGGGAGTCAAATTTCAATATAAATGTCATTTGTGATGTCATCAATATATAAATTAATAATAAATAATATTAATAAATATTAAATTTAATAAAAGAACAATGAATAAATAAATATAAAATAGTAATTTATTAAAATGTAAACAATAGATAAAAAGAAAAAAAATAACAAATTCATTATTTTCATTTTCATTTTTAAATAACGATTCACCCGGCGAGTTTCGAACCGACGAAATCCACTCGTTAAAACATCTCTCTAGCCACTGTACTATATATGTTTAGATAAAAAATTGTCATTTTTTTACTGTCTTAGCAGGCAGATTTGATGTTTTTTATTTATTTTTTTTTTTTTTTGAGAGAGATTAATAAATATCTATATATATTTTATTAAAAATAAATATTTTTAATTTTATTTCGAAATTAAATAATAAATTTTAAAATATTTTAAATAAAAAAAAATATTAATACAAATAAAAATGGAGGCCAATTTTGACGTTTTCCATATATAATTTTCAATTAAGAAATTAATAATGAAGCTGAATGTTTCAAGAGATATCATCAATAAAACTTAATTTTTCTTTATAAATACTATATCTAGTGTAAATTTGAAAAAAATCGTTAGAGCGGTTTTTGAGAACCAATATATATAGATAGATAGATATATACAATTTTAGCTAGCATAATAAGATAAGATATATATATATATATAAGTTCATGATTAAACAAAAACACGCAGAAATTTAGAATATTATTATAGATAATAAATATTTTTTTTAAATTGCCTCCTGGATTAAATCCCCTTAACGTGTATACAAAAAGAGATTTTATTATATTTCTTTTTATAACACTCTCTTTTATGGTAGATTCTATTCTTGCAAACACGATAAGTTATCCTTCATCTTTCGTTTTTTTTTTTTTTATTTTTATTGAAAACGATGTATAAAAATAATAAAAGAAAAGCTCTCCAAGAGTAAAAGTTGCCGAGAACATTCGCCAAGTTACTTACTCCATCTTGTCCATTGCTTTATTTGAAGCGTTTTTTTTCTCTTCTACCTTAAAATTTTCTCTTTATTCTTGTGTAAAAAGTCACAATAGAGGTTGTTACTTGATAAAGTTACATCTTTTTAGCTTACTCTACTTTTTAAATAAAATATTTCTAATCAATTGCTATATTTTCATTTAAAAATTTATTTTTCAATCTAAGAGGACTTCATTAACCCCCTCTTCTTTCTCCTCATAAACACTCATCTTATAAATCAGTGGTAGTCTTTTTTACCCCCTTTTGTATCTTTTTTAGTATCTATTCCACAATAAAATATAAAAAAGAAAAACGGAAAAGTAAATTAGTGTAAAAATTGTATTTCTCCTATTACTATGGAATAATTATATATACTTAAATGTTTTTTTTTGTTAGTTACAATATTAATTTGTATTGTTGATGAAAGTTTAAAAGACCACAATTGGGCGGTAGGAACCAGGTGGACTTCTAAATTGAAGTTTAATTTTTCATTTAAAAATTATTATTAATATTTTTTTAATTGGGAAAATTTTTGAATGTAATTAGGATAGAACTCAGTTCCTCAGTTTATTATAATATTTATTAATTTTTTTATTTATTTTATATTGAAAAAGTAAGCAGAGGTATTATTAATAAAAATAATTGTTTACAAATTTGAATGAAAATTTAAGTTCAAAGGTTGTGTATTTAAGGCAGGGTATAAAATTGCTCTCCCGAAATATTTAAATTGCCTACCAAAATCGAAATAATAATATTTTTGAAAATTTATAATCATGTTTGTCTTAAAATATCTCATTGGGCTGGTTTCCGACACCCACTCTATCATCCATTCACACAGTAAATATTCAATAAAATTTCATAGGATATACATATATCAAAGCTTAAAACTTTTAGAAAATAGAAAAGGAACCTCAAGTTTCAAATAATATTAATAATAATAATATTGAATATTATGAAATCAATAGTTTGACAAAATCATTTTTCAAATTAAATTCATTAATAACTAATATGTTATAATAGAAATTAAAAATATAGATTTTATTTAATTTTATAATAATTCCTAGTTAAAATTGAATTAAAAATACTTCTTATGAGTTTAAATTATTTAAGTAATTATAGTATATATAAATAATATTTTTGGAAAACATTTGAAATGATTGAATAATTATTTAATTAATAATTTATTTATTAAATAGATATTATTAATATTACTAATGTAAAATGAAAATAGGAAGTGTGTTCGAAAAGTAAGGTGACTTTTCAAATTTCGCGGGCAACGTACTTTCGATTATCGATTTGTGTGTATGTGTGAATGTATGTAGACAAGATTAAGCAAAAACGGTTTCACCTAGAATCATGAAATTTGGTATACGGGCATTATTCAAAATTCGTAGTTTTCTATCAACTTTTGAGAAATGTAGCTCAACCGGAAGATGGTCATTACTTACAACGTTTTTATTTTTTTTCCTCTAAAAGTGACCGTAAAAATAAAGATATTTGTTTGATAGTTTTTTACATGATTAAAAATTGTATAAAGCTGCTATATATAGAATTTCAGCTTGATTGAATCGCTGAAAGTACCAGAATTAATTTTTTAATACTGCAAATCTCACGTGACGTGGTGCCATCAACAAAGAGCCAAACATGCGCTGGTTTAATAAATATTATTTATAATTTATAATTAATTAAATTTAATTGAAATATAATATATTATGTTATTTAATCCAATTCAAATAGCGAGATAGTCGAGTGGAGACACTTCAGCTTATTGTATTTAGTGGACGGGTCTCTCTAGAAGAATTCATTTGGTTAAAATAATTTTCTTTCGAGAAACGATAAGACACTCGGCATTTCTTTTTCTTGGAAAACAATAAATAAATAAAAAAAAAAAGATTATATTTTAGTTTAGTTTGCTTTGAAAAGTGATTTCGATAAGCTGACACTATGAGTGATGGTAAGTAAATTAATAATTATTTTATTTATTCTTTTTAATTATTATATCAATTAATTAATAATAATTATTCGAATTTTCTATATAATCTAATTATATACACTTATATATATTTTTTAAATTGTCTCTTTTATTTTTATATATATATTTTTGAAAAATTCAAATCCATTACAAATCGCTAAGATTTTCAACACTGATTTACAAAATTAATTTTATTTTATTTCATTATTATTTATTTATAAAATATTCTAATTAGTATTAAAATATAGTTAAGAATAATTAAAATATTAAAAAAAAATCAATAGTATTGAAAATATAAAATCCGAATATTCTATGTTCAAAGTCCAAATGCATTTTGAATGGCCTTTAAAGAAAAATTCGTTCGGCTAAAATATTTTTCAGTCGAGCATCAAAAAGTCACTTCGCCAATTCCTTGAAAATAATATAAATAAATATAAAATCAAATTTTTTGGTAATTGTCCAGATTAGTTGTCATATCATGGATATGTATAATACTTTAACAGTGGATTCCTTTGTTAATTCCAAAGAAACTTTCCTTCTGCAATTTGAATGGTCATCCAGTCATAGATTTGGATAAAACTTTACCATTGGATTCCTTTTTTAATTCCAAATACTATTCTTACTCAATTTTTCCGGGTCGCTTCTAGTTTTCGGGATACAAATTATTATAATTTGCATGAAAATCCATTGAATTTCTATTTATCTACCATGTTTTATTCATTTGACCAGCAGAGGGCTCCACTAATTTCATGATTGTTTATTAGTTCGGATTGGATATAGAAAAATGAAAAAATTAATTAATAAAATAATTTTCCTATACCCAAACCGAATCGAAAATATCCGATAATTGGTGAATAAGTGAATAATTAGTGAATTAGTCAATAAAACATTACTTAATGGCTGCACATTTCGAAGTTCACCACCAACTAATCTGTCAAACTTAAAAAATCTTTATTTATTTCGTAAACTAGAAGATAAGGATAAAATCTTTGAAATTATCGTCACTATAACTTAATCATTTTATTTAAATTTAAACTATTAAATATAATATATATATATATATATATATATATATATATATATATATTATCTGAAATGTAATTTGCATATAATTAGTTGATATTAATTAGACTAGTATCACTTGAACACCTCTTAAGGCTTCAAAATCTCATTATACAACCGAAGCCCATAAGCTACTTCAATTATCCAAATTATATAAATATTATTTGGCAGACATTATTACAAAATGTTGATATATTGATATATTATTAATAATTATAATATAATTTAAATATATAACTTTAAGATAATATATAAATGTAGGAATTAATATAAAAACAAAAAAGTTGAGAATGTTTTATTAATGAGTTTTCAAACTTCTTCTCATATGTAACATAAATCATAAACTTACATATGTAGATGAAATGTTTACCAACTTTTTCTTGGCTGTTGTTAAAGAACATTATCGCTTTAGCTTTTACTATAATTGACCAGTAATTATTAAAGGGGTTTTTAATTTTAACCATTAAAAAGAGAAGTACAAAAAAAATGCTAGTTTTAAAAATAACCAGTCCGCTTTTTTTTACTATAAAAAAAAGAGTAGGAGAAGAAATGAGAGGGGTGAGAGAGAGACTTCTTTTCTACTAAATGGACGTGATGTCAAGAGTTTGAAGGAGTGATTTCA
This sequence comes from Labia minor, assembly GCA_963082975.1. Taxonomy (NCBI): domain Eukaryota; kingdom Metazoa; phylum Arthropoda; class Insecta; order Dermaptera; family Spongiphoridae; genus Labia; species Labia minor. Next base: position 35,904,101 of record OY720345.1, read on the forward strand.
CAAATGTAAAAGTTCATTTTAAAATATCACAATTGTTTGTTTGTTTCTTATTTGTTATTATGGATGGATTCATTAATCCTAAAAAATCATCAAGTTGGATTAAGTACTAAATGAACAAAAACAATAATTTTAAAAACATAAACAAAAATAGTTGTTGTTTTTTTTTAAGATGATAAAATGGAGAAAGAAGAGAGAAAAAGTAATGTTTTTTTATATACCTGCATCTATATAATGTACCATTATTTATAATTGAAAATGAAATTGAAATGTAAAAAAGACAAAATGATAAATTACTTACTTTTTACTTGATCGTCTTAAAACATTTTTCTTCATTCAATTGAGTGCTTTTATCACAGAATTAATGTATTTTTTTTTTTTGATAAATTAATTATTACAGTTGAAGAAGAATTTCTTTTTAAAGAATTATATTTTTGTTTTTACCTTTTGAGATTTTTTTGTTTTTTTAGCTATTTATCCACAGACAATTAACATAAAATTAATTAATTTGTTCATAATATATACAAACGATTAGAATTGAACAAATTATAAGAAATCAACATCTTTTTTGATATTAGAATGGGAAGATAAAAGTTTAACCTCTAGTTAAATAAAATTCGTTATATTATAAGATAGTACCCGGTTTACCGAGCGACCGCTCGGTCATTAAAAGAAAATTATTCTTTAATATTGGGTTTGGCTGGTAATATTAATAAATTCGTTGGGGCGTTTATAATGATAATCCTCTTTTCTACTATTCTTATGCAGTGATGTATTGGCAAAATAAGAAGCAAGGGAAGGCATAGTGGGAGCAAAAAAAACCTATTTTCAGCAAACTAATTTTTTGCATATAAGTTTTTATTTTTTCTTATTCTTACTAGGATACAAAATATTAATGAACACAAAAAAAAAGAAATTCTTACAGTAGATTTAAGTGTGAGTTGTCGGGACATGAAAAAGTACTGGAACGCGTTCCGGTTCTGAAAAAAAAGTAAGGGAACGTCGTTCCCCGCGTTCCCCCGCGTCCGCCCCCCCCCCCCCACTGTTCTTATGTTATAATCTCACTTTTGTCTCTATTTATACTTAGAAACTATCAATCAATTTCTTTGCTTTAATTTAGGTATACAACAATTTATAAGAATTTATTAAAAGCTGTGCACTATTCACACACATTTGAGACTATTTTCTCTCTATTTCTTCATACATGTTCAACACAAAGAATACAAAATTATTAATATTAATTCTAGCAATTGACAAACAAAATTATTCATATATATAATTTTTTTTATTTTTATTTATAATAATCAAATATCATTTAAATTATTTAATATAATTTATCGTATAAATTGTTATCACTTTAATTAAAATAATTTAATATTATTAGATCAGATTTATTTGGAATAAGATATTCTTTAATTATCATTTTAAATGAATATTATTTAAATAATTTTAATTTTATTTTATTTATTTATAATATTTTGTATTTAAGGAAGCGCTGTCTAACGTAGTTGTTGACGTCATTTAAATTTAATATTTTAAATTAAGCAAAAACTAACAAAGATGATTTTCCCGAGGCTGAATAAATATAATTATTTATGATGTGAATTTCAAAAAAATTATTACAATTAGAGCGTGTTAATATTTTAAAAATACAAATATATATACAATTTTTTCTATTATAATAAGACAAGATATGTAGGTATATTTAAATAGAAATGATAGGAAAAAAAAATTTCTGGATTTTTGTCATTATCGTAATAATTTAATGTTGATTAATGACCTCTCGGATTCTGCTAATTGCTCTATTTAATTAGTTGATAGGTTTATCAAGAAAAGACTAATAAATAGAGAGAGAGCTTTGATCAATCCACGTAGATGATGATAGCTGTGTTGGGGGTGGGGATAGGAGATGGGGGTGGGGGTGGAGCGGGTCAGACGCATTCAACAAGTCCACCGGCCTTTTCTAAAGGGAGGGAGGTGAGCTCGACATTTTATCTGCGACAGCAATTAATTTGTGCGCGCCGCCCCTTCCATCGTCGGTCGCATCCCTTGCCTCTCTTTGGCCACGGTTCAAATGAGTTTTCCAAAACGAGATGTACATTTTAGATCACGTTGGCGGTCCACTGGTTTATTTGGAATGATACAGTCCTTTCATTAAAGGAAAAAAAAAAGAATGAATTATTCAATTCATACATATTTCATAATTATATCAAAATGTCGCTAATAATATGCATATCAAATTAATGAATATAATTTATTATGACAGCTATTTTACAATATTTTTGTTTTTATATATTTTGTGATTTTCAAATATTATATTTATTAACAATTCTTCAAAATAATCTTGCCAAAATGCATTTATAGAGTAAGGATATTTTAATTTTGTAATTTATATTCTCAATAACAGCTTAAATAAATTAAATATTTTATAGTAATTTCTTCAAACAAGTTCTCTTATTTTGTGAATTATTATTTGGTTTGTAATAATTTTTTGAAAATTCTATATGCCTTAATTTTTGAGTTTAGTATATTTATATTATTATTATTTTACACAATTGAGGATGGTTCAGATTCAGAAATTTTTGAATTGTTTCTAAAATATGTCAAAAAAATTATATTTTTAATTTAATATAATTTGTCATTATTTCATGTTATAATTACTCTATGAAAAGTTTATTTTGAAATTCAAAATTCTTTAATTTTAATTGAAATGAATTGTGTTTTTTCTATTATTTTTCCTCGTACGTTTCTTTGCTAAAAAAAACGTTAAAACTAAAATTAATCTTTGATATATAAACTTATATATTGAAGAAAATTTTCACTTTTCATCTACGACAGGCACCTCTCATTTTTCATCTATTCTTTAAGTTATTATTACTTGGTTATTGATCAATTTCATTCTTTTTTTTTTCTCCTAAAAGTTCTTCAACTTTTTATTTTCGACGGAGAGTTAATAAAAAAAAAGTTATATACACGGCAACAAGTAAATTTGACTGTCGTGACTTTTATAAACAAAAACAAATACTATGAAAGGGATGTTTATTTTTATTCCTTTCAAATCGTTTATGCACTACAGATATAAAATAAATAATAGTTTTTCTGGAGTCCTGTTTAAACAAAACAAACCTGTCATTATTCTTTTATAATTGTATACAGAATATACTTATAAATCATTCATATATATATATAAAGGAATATTAAATATAATTATATAAATATATTATATACGAATTGATTAAATAAATTATAAATGAACAAAACAATAAATATTAATATGAAATTTTTTTTTTATTAAAAAAACTATTAATTAATTAAATTAATATTTATATAAATATACTTTAAATTAAATATTAAAATATAAAATAAATGTTTTAGTAATTATATTATTAAAAGAAAATAAAACATACAATATATATATATGTTGCATTTATATAATTAATATTCTATATTTATATTTTCTAAATAAAATTTTATATCAAATTCAAATATCTAAAATCAAATTATATTAATTTCAATTTACTTTTATATTTCTACAAAATATTTATGTGAAAATTTTTTGACGGCAAAATCCATTGTACATTCAATCATCTCTAATATGTATTTACTCTCATTTAAATATCGACAAAAACAAAAATCGTGTATATTTATTTTCAGTGATGTATTGGTAAAATAAGAAGTAAGGGAACGCATAGTGGGAGCAAAAAAAGTCCTATTTTCAGTAAACTATTTTTTTCCATATAAGTTTTTATTTTTTCTTATTCTTACTATACAAAATATTAATGAACACAAAAAAAAAAGAAATTTTAACAGTAGATTTAAGTGGGAGTGGGAAAGTTCTGGGCGCGTTCCGTTTCTGAAAAAAGGTAAGGGAACGTCGTTCCCCCGCGTTCTCTCCCAATACATAATTCCTTATTTTATAAAGAATCAAATTTTAAAATGGCTTGAACAAATTAACTTACTTCTTCTCAACGTTAAGTATATTTTTATTTTACATAATATAATTTACCTTTATATTTAAAAATATTTACCTAGTTGTTAATATATATAATTGGAGATAAGAAAATGAACAATAAGTCCAAATAAACAAATATATCAAAGGTTCAACTTGATACTGAATGTTAATATAAATTTACTATCTGATGACTACAAGTTACAATAATAAACCTTCCTATTTGTTGCCAATAAATTATCCTTCATCTTTTTCTGACCACTCAGTTACTGCAATGCGTATTTTTTTTCGCTTCGTCCGACAAATACAAATAGATGGACTGTTAAGGAAACAAGCTTTTGTAAACTACATAGATTTATCGTTGTTCTATATCGTTTTTACTTCTTTTTTTTTTGTCTTTAAAAAATACAAGGAAAAAATAATCTTGTTTTCCTAATAGGCCTCGTGTCCAGAATTTTTAACAAAATATTTATAGGAGAGCTTGTGATGTAGTTTTGAAAGATATTTTTTTGCTTTAATATACTAGAATAAATTCTGTAAGCGAAAGAAATAATAAATTTCTTATATAATAAACTACGTCATGAAAAGAATTATGAGACATGGAAACAAATTTTAAATTTAGATAAGTAAAGGTAATTTATTATATATATACATAATCATTTATTCAATTAATATGAAAAATATTTTATGAAATTTTTAATGTGTTTGATTATTATATAATATCACTGATTATAGCTATAATTAAAAAACAAGTTTATCCAAAGCAATTAAAACTATATTCTAGTAAATTGTTTTGTTATAACGTTTTTCTCAATTTCACTTGGCGTCTGTCTGTCTGTTCGCTCTTATAACAAATTGAAATCAATTTTTCATCAACTTAATATTGAGATAGACTTTTGAAAATTTTTATAGCTATTTTAATGAATCCCTAGAACTAAATGCGCCCAACGTTTTTCGTTGAATATGAAGCAATTCATCCATGAACATTGTCAGGCTTATAGAAAAATTATTTTATTCTTTTTAGTACATGAGAAAAACGTTATTTTATACAATTTTTTTATATTGATATTTTTTTAAATTAGTTTTAAAATTAACTAAAAATATTAAATTTTTATTTTTGACTAAATATTATTATTATCATTTTTATTAGTATTATTAGTATTTAAAAGGATGAATAAAATAAATAATAATCATAATTTTATTTTAATTTTCCATTATTTTTAGGTATATGTTTAAATTCCATTAATAAACAATTTAATTTTTAAATGTAAGATTTGGAATAATATATGATGAGTTTATTTTTATAAAAGGTAGACTTTATGATATAATATGATGATTTGAAAAAATAAAATAAATCCATTACTTAAATCTATTTTTTTAATTAAAACTAATATATAAACAATTCACAATTATTTTTTTTTGCATTTTGCAGTAATTCTAACACTTTTGGATTAGTAGATTGTAGACATTTGTGTTTTTTTTTTTGTTTTAGGGCAAGGATGATATTTTTTCTATAAAGAACCCTTTCTTACGGTTTTAAAATATTAAATCGGGTCCAAAAAAAAGGTTTATCACACAGCCACCAGTGTCTAAAATAACTGATGTTGTCTTTTTAGAATTAAAAAAATAATTCGTATTATGTTTTATTAAAATTTATTAAATAAATTCTATAATGGAAAGGGGGAATCTTGTTAATTGTACTTGGACACTAAAGCTTCTACATATTTTACAGAATTTTTATTAAAGCTCTCAATAGTATTTTTTTGTTTTAATTATTTTTTGTCTATCTATGTTGTTTTAAAATAACTAAAAACTAACACTAAAAAATATTTTAATGTTAAGGTGTAAGAATATAATTATATAAATAGAAAATATATAAGTTGATAAAAAATAAAAATTTATTTATAGTTCGTTAATAAAATGTGAATTTAATTTAAATTAAATAAAATGATTAAATTTAAAATTTTTGTAATAATTCACCGAACTGTATTATTATAAGTTGTAATTTAATTATCCATTGAATGTCGAGTGTTGGCCAAGCAATTGTCATTGTCAACAAAACTCGATCTATTCATTCATGCTATTTTCAATTTGTTAAATGAAATGTTAGATTCAATGCAAATAGATTTAACAAATGATCATTTAGGTTTTATCTGCGGATTCGAATTATTATTATTTAGTAGAGCCATCAAACAAGGTGAATGAGGATTTTCATTCATTAAACTATAATTATCCCTTTGGGAACAAACCAGAGCATGAATATACACAGCCAAGAATATTTATTTATAGTTCATTCATAAGGGCTGAAACTATTTTCTCTATTGAATGAATGAATTATATAAGAAAATAATTAAACAAAAAAATATTTGGATGTGATTTAACAAAAAAAAAAATTTATAAACATCTTTTCTTATATTTCTTTTTATTTTAAATTTTTTATTAAATTCTGTTTTTATTAATCTCATTTGAGCATATATATATCTAGTTATGTAATTATATTTTTTAATTACTGTATTTTAAAATTTAATAAAAATATATGTATATATATATATATAGGGTTATAAGACTGCAATGGAAAGGACACGTGGCTAGAATGGGAGAGGAAAGAATGGCGAAAAATATATTGTTGGGGAGACCGATTGGGAAAAGTCCGCTTGGAAGACCAAGGTCGCGGAGGGTGGACTTTATAGGAAGGGACGTGAGAGAGATGGGAGATGGTAGGGGATGGATGGTTGTGGCTTAGGATAGGTGCACTTGAAGTAAATATGGATGGTGCGGCCAAGAACTTCCGAGTTCCGTAGAGTCACAAAGATAGATAGATAGATAAAATTATATATCATTTTTAGTTATAATAATGAATTAAACAAGCTATTTAACATTCGGAATAGTATATAAAAAATAAAACTTATTTAATCCTTATTTGAACATTTTTTCCAATTCTATATACATTAGGTATTCTTGAGTCAAGAGTAAAGAGAGTAAATTACATAAGGAATTTATTCATTTTTAAAATCGCTGTTGATTTTAAACACTCAAGCGTTGTTATGATAAGCAATAATAATTTATTCACAAACACTAGTAATTTTAGATAATAATATTTATCTCTTGTTTTCCCCTAAATATCAAACTTAATTTGAATAATACTTTGATGTCAAGAAAAATCCAAGGTTTTTTAGAGTAGTTATTCTTATATCTGCACTATAAATTATACTCTCCGCATTCTATCTTATTCTTCTATCTCTAAACTACATCCTTAAGGAAGGATCTGATAAACTCATTGATTAACTTATAGCGGCGGTATTACCTGTTCGTTCCATGTAATTAGAATTCCCTATTCAAGTCATAATGATATTAGATTACAAATTCTATATTAAGAAAATATTTGTTGCGAAATACTTATAGATGTAATTGTATAATACCTCTTGTTGAATTTATAGAGATGAAGCGTATTAATTTTGGAACAACGATATTAAGTTTGTTCCCGATAGTAAACTCTCCCAGTAACCAGAACGGTGAGATTAAGATAAAAGTTTATCTCCTTTTGAATTAATTAATAGGCCTAAATTGGCATGAGAATGCAATCAATTTTTCCCAGGCATCGTGAAGCCCTTTTTACAACATAATTAGCTTGTGGTGTGGTGTCTTGTAGGGTTCTTACGTAGCGAGAGAGGCTCACTCTTCGCCCGGGTGTAATCAATCTCACACGCCAAGTCTATTGACCGCCCAATGTGGCGCCATATGTTCTTTTTGTTCTTCTGGTCGTTTAACATTCTTAAATAAAACAAATAGACGATCGTTTAAAATTCAATAAGCATCCATTCTATTCAACTAATCATTTATTGCAATCAATCAATTGTATTCAACATACGAATAAAATATAATTGAGGAGAAATTGTAAATATGTTGTTATATTATCAATATTTTTTATTATAATGTTTTCTTTTGAATCCTATTTTTCATTAAATATGTATATATAGTAATAATTTTCAAAATTAGTTTATATTACAACATAGGATGAAATATTTTATAAAATCAATCAATCTTACAGAAAATATCTATTTTTTATCTGGGATTTTCAACTTTTTTTCTCGATTGATATACCTCTATTTTTTTGAAACAGTATAAGTATATGAATAAAGTTTAACATAGATATATGAGCATTTAATAGAGTATATTTTTAAGAATTTTATAACAAAAGAAACATTACATTATAAGTAGTTGTGGAGTTAATATTATTTAAAAAAAACTTTTTTTTAAATTAATAATTTCAAAATAGGAATTCCTAACAGAAAAAAATCTGGAGTGTCTCCGCAATTTGAATTGGATTAAATAACATATATTATATTTATTTTAAATTAAATTAATTAAATTATAAATTAAACTTAATAAATAATATTTATTAAACCAGCGCATGTTTGGCTCTTTGTTGATGGCACCACGTCACGTGCTGGCGCGTTACTTGCAGTTGTGTTAAAAAATTAATTTCAAACTTTCAGCGATTCAATAAAATTCTATATATAGCAGTTTTATACAATTTTTAGTCATGTGAAAAACTATCAAACATTTTTTTATTTTTGCAATAAAAATTAGTTGGAGTGTCTCCACTCGACTATCTCGCAATTTGAATTGGATTAAATAACATAATATAAGTATTATATTTCAATTAAATTTAATTAATTATAAATTATAAAGAATAAATATTAAACCAGCGCATGTTTGGCTTTTTGTTGATGGCACCACGTCACATGTTGGCGCGTGAGAATTGCAGTGTTAAAAAATTAATTCTGGTAATTTCAGCGAATCAATCAAGCTGAAATTCTATATATAGCAGTTTTATACAATTATTAATCATATGAAAAATTATCAAACATATATCTTTATTTTTACGGTCACTTTAGAGGAAAAAAAATCAAAACGTTGTAAGTAATGACCCTCTTCCGGTTGAGCTACATTTCTCAAAGGTTGATAGGAAACTACAAATTTTGAATAATGCCCCTATACCAAATGTCATTATTTTAGCTCAAACCGTTTTTGCGTGATCTTGTTTACACCCACACACAGACAGATTTTTCTCAACCTTAGTGAAAATGACTCAGGGACCTTCAAAACGTATAAAAACATCAAAATCATATACATCGAAAATTTTTGTGATCGTAAAAATCTGAAATTACGATTCAGCAGGCTGATATTTTTTCATAAAATGTTTTCATATCAAGATCTAATTTTATTAAAATAATAAATTTCACAAACACACACAACTTTCGAATATCCGATAATATAGCTAATAAATATGATTAAAATTTTATTATATTAAAATTATTGCAAAAGAATTAACTCAATCCAAAAAAGTATTTAAGTTAAATGATCTTTTATTTAAATTGAAAATTTAAAACAAAAATTTCAAATGGAAATTCCTTAGAAAATAGCTTAAAAGTATGAACAATGATACCTATAAATATATAAAAGTGTAATAAATATATAACTTTAATAATTACAACTACTATGGAGACTAGAAGGATCCGTTGACAATGGTTTATATTTAAATTTTATTTCGTAAAGAAATCTTTAATTTATTTTATAGTATAATTAAAAGAGGAAATTTCGCCAATTATCTTCACATCAACTCCCAATTGTCCCCACAGGTTCTGTCAACATAGACCTCCACGGGATCCACCTGGACCCCGTTGGGAATGCCTATATTATATTTAATTCAAATTTAACAATAGAAAAATATTTAAGATAATTTAAAAAAAAAAATTGTTAATAAAAAAAAACTTAAATTAAATTAAAAATTATAATAAAACTTTGGGAAAATTTTATAAATTTGATTAATTATATTTACTTGTTAAGCATGCAATTGTTGCAAATTTATTATCATATGGAAACACCTCCACTCTTAAATTTACTTCATACTTAAAGATTTTTTATTCGATTTTTCCATCATGATTAATTTTTTCCTCTTAATTTAATTTAAATTCATATTTTAATTATGTGTGTGTGTGTGTGTGTGTGTGATAAAAAGAATATAATTAATAATCTAGTATATTATTTTTTATTTCAAAATAGTTTGAGAATAAATAAAAAAATTACCAATGGTTCATTCCTCTGTGTACATTTTTTTTCTCAAATTAATTATATTGAATAAAATTTCAAATTTGATTAATAAGCACCTTCTCATTTTTTCGCATTTCTCTCTCATTTTCATTTTCAAATATTCCACTATTAACACACTATGAGCGGGGCGGGTATTTGTACCCGTTGCGGAGACTGCCACTTATAAGCGGGGTGGGTATTTATACCCGTTGCCACTTATATAATATATATTTTCCCTTGTGTCACTTAAAATTACTTATTTTAAACGATAACTAATATATATCCCTCATATAAGTGGCAACGGGTATAAGTGGCAGTCCCCGCAACGGTACAAATACCCGTCCCGCTCATATTGTGTTAATGAAAAATTCACCAAATTCTAAGTGATTAGTTAAGAAATGAATATAGAATATTTACAAAGTAAAATATGTGGAGGTGGGATCGTGAAAGTTTCTAAGGGTTTATAACTCCAGTTCTTGCTTAGCTTGACCAACATGCCTGCCTGGGTGTGTATATCATACATTGTTAATGAGTTTCTTCGAAAGTTTCGTTGGAGAAACTTTATATGAATGAAAAGCTTTCGTTGAGTCAGTGAAAAATATTAAGTTTCAACAGAAAAAAAAACACTATGACGATGGAAACTTTGCAGAAAAAGAGCAAAATAAAAAAAAATCGCTTTAGAACACAAGAGAGCGGTTTTTTCATTAACTTTCATCTTCAGGCTAAAACTCTGACTTAATTAAATTTGCTTAACAATTCTAGATATCGATCTTTATTATCATGAGTGACTCTTTGTTATTAATTTTCATTTTTTTTTTAACATTTACCCATTCTTAATGATAAGAATTTAGAATATGAAACGTTTTTGGAATTAGCATCATCATAAGAGCAAAAGAGAACAACTGAAATTGATTTAATGTTTAATCGATTAAAAAATGATTCTTTGACTGAATCATACCATATTACAAATTTTAAAACAAACATCACGTCCAACCAATGACCTTGATAAAAACAAGCGCATGTTTCAAAGAATCTGATGAAGCATCAACGGAGTAGTTTTGAATTTATTAAAGGTACTATAAAATAATTATTGATGTAAAAATGAGAATGCTCGAATAAATTATATGCTCTATTGAATTAAATAAATAAATTCTTAAGTAAATTTATCATCGATAATGAGTTATTTTTAATTTTGTAGATTAATTCTAAGTATAATTTTGTTTTAATTATTTTTTCCCGGATCAGTAAATTCGAATATTATCTTATAATCTTGAAAGATTTTTTTCATTTATTTTTGCAATGAGGAATGTATGTCATGCAATTAGTTAAGATCCCTTTCTCTCTCTCATTCAGAGGGGACTAGATTTCTGCAACTAAGCCTTCTGTATACAACAAGATTCCTCAATTTGATCCCCTATATAGTAGAGGTTTAACATCACTCTAATTCCTCTTTGGAAATTCCTGTTTATAGAGCTAACCACTTAACTTAAATCTAAATTAATCAGTTGATATTTATCCAACCTATTGCATATTTTAACACTATACATAAAGATACATCAGAATTAATTATTTTTCAATTTATTAAACATGAATACAAGTTAAAAATACTCTTCATAATGAAATATTTTTTCAAATCTTAATCAATAATAGAAATATTTATTTTTATTGAACAACATATAACATAAAGCTACACATGATGTCTTGGTAATTGCTTATACTTTTATTTAAGAAATGTTTATTTTTTATCAAAAGTATATGAAATAAAATATAAATTTAAAGTTTAAAGAACATCACCAACTTCAAAGGCAATTATTCTCAATATAATTTTAAAATTGCCCCTATTTTAAATTTTTATAAAGAGAATTACATAGAAAATTATCATTTTCACCAGTAAACTGAATCCTGATCTAATTCTAAGTGTTAGATTATGATTATTTTTTAAATTATACGAGAGCAGGTCAATAGGTCCATGACTTTTTGGATTTCTTAAATAAAATGACAACACTGCTCCTCTCAGCAGGCAACTATCAGCTGACTCCTGTCGAAATTCGAACCTTGGGCCTTTTAATTTTTTTTTTTTGACATGCATTATTAAGACTGATTTGAGAATAAAATGGAAAATAGTGAATTTCCATGAAAATTGGGATACGAAATGCTCCCTCATCCGCCCTATTCTCCGGATTTAGCCGAAGTGACTATTTCTTGTTTCCAAACCTGAAGAAATGGTTTAGACGAAAAAGATTTCACTCCAACGATGAAATCATCTTACAAACAAATCTATTTTTAAATCTTATTTTTTGGAAGGGTTAAAAAAATTGGAGAAACGTTGGACGAAGTGGTTAGAGCTTAAAGGAGACTACGTTGAAAAATAAAATAATTGCTTATCCAAAAACCTGTTTCATTCAAATAGTCCCGGACTTATTGACTTATCCTCATACTAATTAAGATTAATTGAAAAGTGAAATTTTTTTAAACATGAATTAAAATAAAACCTTTTAAATCAGATAATTTTTACATAATTCAATCATCAAATTAATTAAATATAAATATATAAATGACATCACAGAGATTTATGAATAGAAATTAAAAATTATGTAAAATAAATTTTAATCAATATACCTATATAAATTATATTTATTGAAAATATTCGGAAGATTAACTTATTTATTACACATTTTTAAGTAACCATTTTATTATTTATCGTTCTTTATCTATTATTTTTAAATTTCAAATTAAATTACATATATTAATAAATGAAAATAAACGTTTAAAGTGATAATAATGCATGATCCCATAATGTTTGTTTAATTGTTTGAAATAATAGCCTCATTTAGATAGATTATAGATATAGTTCGTATCTCTAATTATATTTTCTATTTATTCCATATTCTTTCAAAAAGTACTTCATGGTTTCTTAAATAAATTTATTATATTGACATTATCAATTAAATTATTTTTATTATTTAATTTTTACTTATTATTATTATTATACTTATTATGAATATTAAAGTTAGATAGTAATAAGAAATGCATTAAAATATATATATTAAAATATTAATTTTAAATAAAGTTACTTTTTTTTCTTTTTGAATTTCCTCTGGGATATAAAATCTTCTATGGTCCAATAGTAAATTATATTTTAATTCAATTTATTCTAAAATCACATTCGAAAAGGTAACCTTCACTGAAATTAATATTAATTAAAAGTTTAATATATATGTATTGGAATAGAAATATCAATGAGTTCCATGAATACATTATTATTATTGTTAGTAGTAGTATAAATAATATTTTGAACGAAAAGTTATATTAATTATATTTGAATTTAAATATATATGGTATTTAATTTTAAATTTACAAATTTACGATTTCTAACTTTGAAAACATATATTCATAATATGAATTCTTTATAAACATTAATATTTAATTGATTGTATAATTAATGAATTGTTTAATTTAATAAATGAAACACCTATCCTTTGTTTATACTTTTAAAGAAATTTTACAAATATGTTCATTATTTATTAAAATAATAACTAATGCTGGAATATGATATTTCTGTGTTGTCTGACTCCCAATGGAATAGACTTAGAAAATGGATAAAGAGGGGACGTGGACTTGTATTTCTATCTCTCCCAAAAGACTATAGCACTATAGAGAAAACAAACCATTGAAGAATGTATGTTTACTTTTTTCTGCTTATGCTTTAATTAATTTTTCTATATATAATGTTTGTATAAATTCAAGCCGAATAAAATAAATAAAAATAAAACAATATCAATTTAATATAGAAAATTATTTCATTAAAAAAGTATTTCAATATAATATTCTAATGACATCAAAGCTCACTTAATTAAAGCTCAATTTACATGGGCTTAGTATTTGTCATTAGTTCAGGGTTGGGCAAATACTTTTAAGCGCGAGCCAAAATGAAAATTTCAAAATGTCTTCCGGGCCGAAGGACCATATTTCGAAAACACTAATAAAAAAAATTTATCTTTTTTTTTTTAAGAGACATATTGAACGAAAAATCAAAATAAGAGCCAACTTTTTCAACGGGCCGACGGGAGTTCAAAAAGCCCGCGCTTAAAAGTATTTGCCCCCCCTGAACTAATGACAAGTACTAAGCCCGTGTAAATTAGGCTTAAGATAGTATTAAGAGTAATAGCAGATTTATTCGTTCTTAGAGTCTATGTATGTCTTCCACTATTTCTAGTGGTTATCTTCATTTGAAACTTCTCAGTCCATAATATTAGTTAATAATAGTTTATATAATTCAATAAATCTAGTGAATATACATTTTGAATATATTACTTAAATACCTAACTATGTATTTCAACAAATTTTCTAAATGGTTTGAGAAAAAAAATAATTAAATATACATGTTGCAGTTAAAGCCAGTGGCGTACCTAAGGGGGTGCGGTGGGTGCGGTCCACACCGGGCGGCACTTATCTTGGGGCGGCATTTTTTATATTTAGTTATAGTTGTAAAAAGCAACTTATTCATTTCATATTTATTTTTTTTTGAATAATAAATGATTATTATGATTATTATAAGTTTACTATTTGATTTATATAAATTATGATCAACTATATGATTTCGAATATTATTCCTCGGTGTATATAAATGCATTTTAGTGTAAATTTTGAATTCTAATTCCAAGAACAGGATAATAATTTTATTTTATTGTATCCATTAAAATTCGTTGAATTCGTAAACGCATCTTTACGATTTTGTTCAGCAATTTTTCCTAACTAAAATTTTTTGATATCAGTTTATAAATGTCATTTCTTTTGAAAAGTTTATATGATTACTTTGAAGTGATATACCAATATTTTTTTAAATCATCGATTTTTTTTTTTTGAAAAGCAGGGCCGGCGGAAAAAATATAAATATAAACTTTGAGAGCATTATACACGATTTTTCTAGTATGAAAGCAGTTATGTACTTACCTTCCTACTAGGATAGTAGGTAGTTAAAAGGTAACAATAAAAGGCGAATTTTTATAAAGAAGGAAATAGAAGTTTTATTTGTGAACTTGTTACAAAATCATACAAGGCCGAAAAGGTGTGTGTTGAGTTTCTTAAAACTAAAACTAAGAACTAAAGACTAGCAATTGAATTGTCTGCAATTTCTGCTCTCCATATATATATTACTTGACTAGGGGGCGGGGGAGCTGAGGGGACACATGGAGGTTCGTAGAAGGGGCTGAGGGAAAAAAGTGTCTCGGTGGGTGATTTAAGACATTCATCTGGACGACACTTAGCCGTCTCTTGGTCATGACGTTAATTGCTAGCAGATATTAAATTAATTAGGTGGGTTGACATTTCTTGGGCTTTGTTCATCCCTATAATAACTTAAATCTAAAGAAAGGGTTAGGATGGACCATTCTTTGACCAGATGTTAGGTCGGGTCAGAATACACTAAATTACGAAGTTGATTGACAGATAGTGGACCCTGTCAATCCCTATAATAACTTATTCTAGTTATGTGAGCACAAGTAGCCGTGGGAACATGACACCTCCACCCTCTAAGGAAATTTGTCCAACAAATTTTAGCGGGCGAAGTTAATCTGTCCACCTTCAGTGAATACATCCACATGTTTCGTTGGATGGTATGAATTGAATTTTATTATTTTCATTTAAACTGTTTTTTTCTTTACATGTCTCTTTGCTTGATATGAATCGAACCCTGCTATTTCCAACGGGACTGTTTTTTCTTACAAATAAGCGTTTCTTAAATGCTACTACAAATATTGTCACTATAATTAATACTAATATAATGATTGTAATAATTAACAATGTGGTTTTGTTTTCGTGAATTACTGATCCAATTTCCTCAATTTCTTTTAGCCTGGGGCTATCTATCTTAATTTCTTTAATACTATGCATAGTGATTTCTTTGCTTGTGTCTATTTTCCTCATATTTAAACTTAAATTGATAATTGAAATTTCTGTATTGGACCTGTAAATCGTGTGAATCTTTCTATTGTTAATTATACATTCATTATTTACAATTTTATACAATCCTCTTGACAATGTTGTATTGACACTTTTACAATTAATTTTTACATTATTATTATCTATTACATTTATGATTACCACTTCACTGTTAGGGATCACTAAAAACTGTGGGAAATGTTTTAGGGGGTGAGATTTACAATTTTTGCTGTTATTATCAATAACTAAGTTTCTTGTACAATTGCTTGCCTTCTCATGGCTAACCTTACAATAGTATTTATTATTATTATTAATTATACAATTAGTTATTTTCTTTAAGTCTAAGTTATCTGCTACAATATATTGGAACGGTTCATTTAGTAGTACGAGTTGCCCTTCTTGGTATCTAGGTATGGGGGTGATTTGAATTATATTAGATTCTTTCTCGCTATAGTTCGGTATTTCGAGGACAATGTCAATAATGTCATTATGGACTTTACAGAAAGGTCTGATGAATTTAGCTGCCTCCCAAAAGTCATTGATTTCAATATTAATTTTATATAGTTTGAGTAAATCGAGGAGGTAAGGAATTTATATAAAGTGACATCTGGGAGATTTGATTAATCAGATCCTGTATTGTCAAATAAAATTTTGTCCTCAAAATTATATTTAAATACATATTCAATAATAATAATAATAAAGTTAAGGGAAAGGGAAAGGGTTTCATATACTCGGCTCCTGTATAGGTTGTTTGTGGTCCCTGCTCCTTACCTGACACTTCTACTTGATATCTATCATTTATAAATTTATTAATAACCCGATAAGGACCTAAATATTTCTGTTTAATTATTATATCAGATCCAAATTGTTTGTATTTGGTAGCCTTTCGATATCTTTTCCAATTATATATTCGAATTTCTTCATGAAATTTTAATATTTGCTCTTTCCTACTTTTTCTTAATTCTTCTCTCTCGTTATCGAATTGTTTTATCAATTCCTTTCCTATTAATTCACGCATATGCATATCTTTTTCGTTTTTCATTTTAACTTCTAATAAAACTTCGAAGGGTATCGTGTCGATTGTTCTTTGATGGGTATTATTTATTGCTTGCTGCCCATCTTCGACTTTTTTATATTTTTGTAAAATGCCGATTTTATCATTTAAATCTTTTAAGTCTGTTTCTTTTGCTGTTAATTGAGAACATATTTGTGATTTTTTTCTTTTAGGATTTTCTAAACCATCAATTAAAGAAACTAATTGTTTTTCTTTATCATAATCGGAGGATTTAGTAATAATTATTTCTTTTTTTATTTTATTTATTTTGGTATTTAAATTATCAATTTCTTTTTTCCGTTCTTCTAATAAACATAAATTATTTTGTAAATCATCCCTTAATTTATTGGAGGTTTTCATTTCATTATTCAATTTCTCTTCTAATAATTTTTTCTCTTCATTGGAAATCTCTGATTTAAGTTTTAATTCATCGTCTTTAGATTTTAGAAACAATTCCATTTCATTTAAATTTTCATTCAAAGAATTATTTTCCAGTCCTACATCTTCCAATTGCACTTGTAAAGATAAATCATTGTCATATAATTTTTTAGAATCATTTTCTTTACCATGTCTACTAGGTATGTTTATAATAGACTCCTCTTCGTTGTTTAATATTAACAAGATCTCTGTTGATTCATTTTTTATTTCACTTGGATTAATAATTTCTAGATCTTTATCTTTTGAGTTAATATTAATTTTATTTCTTTCATCTCGTTGTAATTTTTCTAGTTTAATCGAATTATTTTCTATTTGAATAGGAATTATATTATCAATTTTTTGATTAATTAAATTTACACTTTCTTTTTTTAAATTCTCGCTATTAATTTGGGTTTTTATATCTAAAAAATTATTCTGTTCGTCCCTAATGTTGTTAAATTCATGAATGTTCATTCTAGATCGGTCAGAACGAGCGTTTCTTGATCTAGTCGTTTGAATAGTCATAGGGGTGGAAGGGGGATAAAAATTTTGTTGTTGGTTGCCGAACCAGGGGGGGTGGCTGTGGTGAGGGTTATGTTGGCGATTTCCATTGTTTCTAAATTGGGGGGGTTGGTTAAAATTTGGTGAGTTGAATTGGTTAAAGAAGCCTTGTGAATTGTGGTGGCGGGGAGGGGGGTGGTAATTTTGATAATAATTATTATGATAGGAGTGACTCCTGGGGGCGAATTGTCTAGGCCTCTGCTGTCCATTGGAATTGTAATTATTGACATTGTTCTCCCTACTTAATAGACTGGTTTTATTCGATAAGTAACTAAAAACTTCATTGATTGTTTTGAAACTTTGCGCTATAATTTGCGATCTTTCTGGCTCCGGGAGAGACCTAACGAAAATGTTAACAGCATCTGTTTCGAAATGCCTTTTGGCCACATCCTTGCCACTGGAGGTTTCATTTGACGCGTTGATGCGCGCTGCGAATTTTCCGATAAGCTCCTGAATTTTTTTATACCTATCTATAATTTTGGCTCGAGACCTCTCCATGTCATAAAGTTCGCGGCGGAGGGTGCTCTCATCTTTTGTTTCTAAAAATAAGTCATTAAGCACTTTTCTCAGATCTTCCCAAATGGTCAGACTAACGTGAGTTAATAATTCGTCGGCTTGGCCTTGAATTTTATTCCTAACAAACAAAAGGAGGAATTGATGGTGGTCGTGGGAGATACCTCTGTAAACCGCATCAACTGTACTGATGAACCTTTCCAATTTATTTGAGTCGCCCGTGAAAGTGGGGATACAATCTAATAAATTACTTACATTCATTTTCGAAAATTAGATTATTTTATTTTTACTATAATTTTTAATTATTTTATTTAATTTTAATTGTTTGTTTATTATTATTAATTATTTAGCTATTTATTATATTTATTTTTTATTAATAATTCAATTTTAATTTTTATTTATTTTTATATTTTAAATTATTTTATTTAATTTTAATTTTTAATTAATTATTATTTCTTTTATTTAATCAGTTATTCACTTTTATTTTAATTAATTATTCAATTATTATTTATTATTACAATTCAATCAATTATTTAATTTTTTTTTTTTTTTTTTATTTCTTTATTTTATTCCTAACTTTTTCACGAGGTTTGGTCGCATTAATGGATCAAACTTCCTCGGAGTATCTTTATTATTGTTAATTACGTTATATTCCTGAGATACAGCTGCGTAAAAATGACCGCTCCTTCTCAGATTTATTATTAACTAACTATTCAAAGATTATTTATTATCGTTTAATTATTTCAATCAATTCTCTTTTATTATTTTATTTTAATTAATTATTTAGTTTAATATCATTTATTTATTTTTCATTATTTAATTATTATTTTCTTTATTTAATTATTATTTTTCTTTATTTAATTATTATTTTTCTTTATTTAATTATTATTTTTCTTTATTTAATTATTATTTTCTTTATCTAATTATTATTTTCTTTATTTAATTATTATATTTAATTGGCAATTTATTATTATATTTTTTTATTTTAATTAATTAAAAAAATTATTTAATTGTTAAAATTTTATTTATAATTTTGATTTTATTTATTTAAATTTAGGCTTAATTAATTTTGGTGTATGATTGTTTATATGGCTCACGTTTTTTCTTCTTCTTTTCCTTCCTTGATGACTGCGCCCTTCGGAGAGATGATAACCGCTCCTAGTATTTATAGGTGACCTGGGATTATTTGCTTGAACCGCTCCTCGTTAAGGCAGTGGACGTCGCTTTCCTCAGTGTCGTGTAGTCGTGGTAGGCTCGTAAGCTCGCGGTGACTTCTCCTGCTTCTTGATAGCTGAAGACGATGATCAGACGCCGTCAGTTGATCGGAGATTGAAGCAAGATGTTGAAGTTTTAACACCGTTCGCGATAAAACTTAGAAAAGTTTACGTAAAATATTACGTTCGCGAAAATACCGACTGTGCCAGTTATGTACTTACCTTCCTACTAGGATAGTAGGTAGTTAAAAGGTAACAATAAAAGGCGAATTTTTATAAAGAAGGAAATAGAAGTTTTATTTGTGAACTTGTTACAAAATCATACAAGGCCGAAAAGGTGTGTGTTGAGTTTCTTAAAACTAAAACTAAGAACTAAAGACTAGCAATTGAATTGTCTGCAATTTCTGCTCTCCATATATATATTACTTGACTAGGGGGCGGGGGAGCTGAGGGGACACATGGAGGTTCGTAGAAGGGGCTGAGGGAAAAAAGTGTCTCGGTGGGTGATTTAAGACATTCATCTGGACGACACTTAGCCGTCTCTTGGTCATGACGTTAATTGCTAGCAGATATTAAATTAATTAGGTGGGTTGACATTTCTTGGGCTTTGTTCATCCCTATAATAACTTAAATCTAAAGAAAGGGTTAGGATGGACCATTCTTTGACCAGATGTTAGGTCGGGTCAGAATACACTAAATTACGAAGTTGATTGACAGATAGTGGACCCTGTCAATCCCTATAATAACTTATTCTAGTTATGTGAGCACAAGTAGCCGTGGGAACATGACAGCTAGAAGAGTAAATATTATATTAATATGTTTACAAGTGCATACAAACATGTGTAAAAAAATTTACTCTGTGTATTAATTAATATTGATTAAATAATTTATTTATGTGCATTAATTTATAAATACCACTATTTGATTGACTTATAATAAAAAGGGCGGCAAACTGGAGATCGCCCCGGGCGGCAAAAGTTCTAGGTACGCCACTGGTTAAAGCATAAATTGCTGGGAGTATACACCAACTAGTTTATGCATCCTTTAACTTGTATTATTGAAAGTACAACCTTATTTTAAATGATAGATACTTTATCTAGTCAATGCATTCATTAACTAGTGAGTATATAAACTCACTGATTCACATTACTGATAGTATTAGTTGAATGAATCTAATTTCAAAATTTTTAAAGAAAGGCTTTTTATTATTATTTTTAAAGAAAGGGATTTTTATTAAAATACCAGATATTTGTATAATTTATTTATTTAATTAAATAAATGTACAACATTTCGACTGCTTAATTCGGGGCAAGCTTACGTTACTTGATAACTACTGCAGAATAAGCAGTCGAAACGTTGTCTTATATTTATTTAACTAAATAAATAAATTATATAAATATGTGGTGTTTTAATAAAAATCCCTTTAATAATTTTAAACACCACAAAAGTTTTAATAAATATATTCGTGCTTTACATATTAATCATAATTTCTATTTTTTACGAAAATATATTATTTTAGAAACTTATGAAAAAACTAGGGCTATAAATCTTTTTTCTTTTTCTTTTAAATTAATATATAATTCTTATTATTCTTCTAGTTACTTAAATTAATATACAAGCGTTGAAGTGATTCTCTTTGGCCATATATCATATATATATATTGAATAAATAATAATAAAAATAATGAAAATGTATAATATTACATATATTATTATTATATTTAAATCTTTGGTCGTTGAAGGAAGCTAGTGCTGTTGAGAATTAGAATAATAAAGATTCTTCTCTTAACTCTCAACGACACTACCACATCCATTTAACAACCGAAGGTAGGATATAGGATAATAAAGATTATTGTTAGGTTTTATTAATTGACCGCAATATGGAAATGTGCGTATGGTGTGATTGTATAGATTTATATAAAATGCTGCCAATATCTAATGCCCAAATATAAAAATTTAATTAAATATGAATGTATTAGAAAATAAATTTTAAAAATATCATAGAAAGTGATTTAGAGACCGGCAGTTTGGCTATCTCCAACTGAACTCAACCTTCGATTTAATGTTAAATTTATGATTATTTTTATTATAGCACGTCAATACGAAGATTTCATAAGATCAATTAGGATTAATATTCAGTTTAATTAATTTATATTCTGTATGGAAATTTCTAGAATTATTAATTTTATTTTGAATGTTAACTTCTTAACTGAGCCACCAGAGGCGCCACATGGAGCGTTGTTTATTTGGGTCGGTTTTTTGCCCATAACTTTGGAACGGATCAACTTTTTTGAAATTTTCAACCTTATACCTTATCCTTGGTTTATGACGGTTCTAATGATACCATTAAGACCATGAAGCCATTTAGAAGGAGTTTAGGATTGAGTAGTCGTTTAATTATATAAATATGCAAGATAATTGTAAATATTTTGTAAATAAATATATATTATAAAAAATGAAGTCGAATTATATACATTAGAAGAAACCGTTAGACAAAGAAAATAAACGTTTATCCTAATCTTAAATACAAAATACAGAGGCAAAGACAGATTTTATAAGACAATGAATAAAAAAGAACAATATTTTAAAAGATAGAATTCAACAAAAAAAAAAGAAAAAATATTTATGTATTAATTATTATTTTTATTTCTGTATTTAAAATAATCGGTAAATAGCTTTTTAAATAATTCTATAGAAAAAAAATAGCCAAACGATAATTATTTTATCAAGAAAAAAAAAGAAACGTCTAGGTAACAAAATTACATCCAAACCACATACATATATCCCTAGTGATTACATTACGATATGAATGAATGAATATTAATTTATTTTAACACAATTTTGATGAATGGACTTGTTGAGTAGTTTGGTGTATATTTCCATTTCAAGTATCGTCATTTAGCTACTTCTTGTTTTGTGAGAGAGGATAATAGTCTAACTCTATGTACTTTGCTCTCTATTTCACTTTGACCTGAATGGAACCATTAGAGAGTCCAATAAGGTAGGGAAATTAATTACTTTTATAACCAAGGGAATTTAATGAATATAAAGAAATTTTAAGTTGGTATAGTATGGTGTAAGAGAATTTCACATTAATTTTTTTTTACATTTAGCCATAAGTTGCTTAAAATATTATTTACATTCAATATATTTATAATATTTTATTAAACAAGATTTCTATATGGGTTAAATATTTTTATAGACAAAAAACAACAGGACTGACATTCTTATAGTTAAATATCATCTATACTCTCTATATTCGCGAAAACAACATTTTTTTAAAAATAAATTAATAGTTAAAAATAATTATTAATTAATAGTATATATTGGACAAGTTTATACCAGCAGATAAATTTAATTATCTTCTTTATATATATATATATATATATGTTAATGTGGTGCTCATGTACATGGGATGTATTTCCGTGAAAGTTGTTATTATGAGAGTTGAGTCTCGACATTTCTCGAAATTCTTTCTTGAAAATGGCGTTAAAATGGGGAACCGAAACGTTGACACACAAATCCCCCAATCAAGCATAAAGTACTTTGGTAATCTTCTTCTTCGTTGTCGATAACTTCCTAGCGAAAGAGTCGTGGCCCTAATAACTCCACAGGAGTCATAGGGTGTTCATGGGAAAATTTGACCGAAGTGGTTTCCCCTTGCCTTCTTCGGTGGGGCAGCCGATGTTAAATTGAATTAAATTTTTATATTTATTAATTAATTAATTAATTAAATAAATATATAATCTTGAGTTCTATGCTGGGATTCGAACTCAGGCTTCCTGTGTAGAAATCTAGTACTCTACCCACTCAGCCATGCTGCCCCTACTTTGGTAATAGGAAGTACCAAAAAAGCATTATATTACAAAAATGCTAAATAGGTTAATATATAATTCCAATCAAAATAAATTTACAAAGGAACTTAAAGAGTGAATAATGAATATTCTAATAAATTTAAGTATATATATGTAGAAATGTGGAAAGGGTTGGATCGTTGTCTGGGGTAAATTATAGAGCAACAGGAAGACTTCCTGTTTGGGCTTTTCTATAAAATGGTTTATTTACAAATATACATATAAACATACAAACACTCTCTCGTCATCATAACCAAAAATCGAATAATCTAAGGCTATCAAAAATAAGTTGACCTGTGGCCAGGTCCGAACCGACCGACAGTTTGAAATAAATTAATATCCAGCTACAGAAACAATTTCAAATAATTTTAATATATCTATTAATGTAATAACAAACAGATATGGATAGAACATAAATATTTTTAATTTTATTTTATTTATAATATATAGCTGAAGTAGCCGGCGTTGCCCGTGATCATAATAAGGAGGCTGTGACGTCATGAAGGGCTGGGTGACGTCATATAATTTTAAATTAAGAAAAACATAATGAAGATGATTTTTCCCGAGGACAAAACCAATACATTCGTGGTGATATGTAAAAAAATCTCTTCATGTGATATTTGGTGTGAAAATAACCCTTCCCTTCCTATCGTCGATCGCCAATACTACCACTTCCGGTTTCCGGATTTGCACCAAAAGTTGATCAATTCATCCCACTGATGCATTAAGTAAATATACCAAATTTCATCAAAATCGTTTGAGCCGTTCAGGCTGTACACATCTATACGGACGGACAGACGGACAGACATCATGCTAAAAATATTTTTTACCGACCGACGATAGTAAGGGAGGTATTGTTTTCACACCAAATTTCACATGTGGAGATTTTTACATATCTCCACGAATCATGCATTTTCTAAACAGAAAAAAGTATTTTTAGCATGATGTCTGTCCGTCCGTCCGTCTGTCCGTCCGTCTGTCCGTCTGTCCGTCTGTCCGTCCGTATAGATGTGTACAGCCTGAACGGCTCAACCGATTTTGATGAAATTTGGTATATTTACTTAATGCATCAGTGGGATGAATTGATCAACTTTTGGTGCAATTCCGGAAACCGGAAGTGGTAGTATTAGCGATCGACGATAGGAAGGAAAGGGTTATTTTCACACCAAAGGAGATTTTTTTATATATTACCACGAATCATGCACTTTGTATTGGTTTTATCCTCGAGAAAAATCATATTTATTAGTTTTTCTTGATTTAAAATTATATGACGTCATCCAGCCATTCATGACGCCACAGCCTGGTCTTGCATATATATTATAAATAAAATAAAATTAAAAATGTTTATATTTATTATTTATGTATCCATATCTGTTTTTTATTACATTAATAGATATATTAAAATTATTTGAAATTGTTTCTGTAGCTGGAAATTAATTTATTTCAAACCGTCGGTCGGTTCGGACCTGGCCACAGGTCAACTTATTTGATGACATGATTTTACACATGATTCGTGGAGATATGTAAAAATCTCCACATGAGAAATTTGGTGTGAAAACAATACCTCCCTTACTATCGTCGGTCGGTAAAAAGACTAATGTCAGAAGAATCTCCTTCGGGGATCCTCTCGCTGCAATTTATATCTCAATTCTATCCCCTACCGAGCATCCGTTATCGGACGAATGGGGTGGGAGACTTTCTTCTGGCCGCCACCAAGGGTTAGGACAACCCTGGCCACAGGAAGGGCTCATGGTTGCATCTTACAACACATGGTGTCAACAAGGAAATGGAGTGAGGAGACCATCGTCGAATATCTCTTGACTTTAATTCCAATTCCCACATATATACACTTTACAGTCTATTACTTTAATCAGACTTCATGCTTGAATTTATAATGAAACATTTGTTCAAGTACTGATACAGTGAGAGGCAGTGAAGTGCACTATTTGAAACGTTAGTCAAAGTTATTCATTCCTAAAGTCACCATATATAATTATGTTATGTGCCACGGATACACATTCGGTGGCGCAGGGGAACGGGTTCGAAATTTCCCGTTTCCCTGCGCCACCCTGTATATATATTTATATTTATAAGAAAAAAAGTGATTCATATATATATATATAAACTATATATATATATATATGAGTAAGTGGTATTTTTTTTTTTTTCAATAATACTTTTGCTCTTTTTAAAAATAATTGTAATTATACCAAGTAAAATTGATTAGCGTTTTTATATAGTTTATTTTTTTTTTTAAATTAATCCGATTAGTAAAAAAAATATTTTTTTAAGAGGGGATTATCGACCCTGATTATTATTTAAATAGAAGAGAAATATATTTTGTCAGTCAGTCTATTGTGAACTATCAAAGAGGACTGAAGTGTTTTTCTTTTGAGTTCGATTGTATTTGTTACTCTATTACTTGTTTGAATAATTAACTCAAGTGAATACACTCTAACCATTTACTCACTTTTGTTATTATAAGTATCTACGTTAAATTTATTTTTAACACTTTTTATTGATATATTACTATATACTGTATATACATAAAAGTTATATTAATTTTCCATTAAGATCTTTGAATAGAATTAAGGATAAAATATTTTCTATAGCTTCGATTTAAGATCTCATTAATTCAATTTTATCAAAAGTTAAATGAAAATTATAATAAACATTAAAAAATTATTTATAATATTTAATTTTTCTTAAATATATTGACTTAAATATTTTTTATTGAAAATCATGTTATATACGAGGGCAATTCACAAAGTAGGTTACGTTTTGGAAAATGTTTTTTATTATATACATTTGAAAGAGCAACTAAAATACTATTTTTCTACACAATCGCCAAATAAGTTGAGACATTTATCGAACGAGCTTCGAAATTCCTTCCTCATAGAAATCCGCCGCCTTTCTCAACTTTTTTGGCGATTATGTAGAAAAATAGTATTTTAGTTACTCTTTCAAATGTATATAATAAAAACATTTTCTTGTACTAGTTTTGTCTTAATTCCAAAACGTAACTTACTTTGTGAATTGCCCACGTATATATTTATAAATTTCATTGTTATATTATTTTCCAAAATATTTTTTAATTTTTAAGAATTTTAGTATTTTAATATTACAGAAATAAATTAAAATTTTTTAAAGGTTTACAGAGAGACCAAACGCCTTATTTTTTAAAGCGAATTTTCTTTTTTATTTCGTTTTCCAAATTCCGTAAGACTTGGAAGGGCTAATTTATGGGGAAAGGAAGGAGGCCCTAATAAATATTCAATTGTTTTTTTATTTAATTAATAATTAAAAAAAATAACTGAATATCGCTTCTATTTTCTTTTTGAAATATTCAATGTATAATGTAATCTTTTAGATCTTTTAATAGTTTATTTAAGTAGAATTAATTATTAATTATGCCTATAATTCTAATATTAATCAATTTAAAATTGAAATTCAAACAACAAAATATTATAAATATATTATTTTTTCAATATTATTTCTTTTTATAACTTTTTAATGTTACTTATTTTCATTGTGGAAATATTTTAGATAGAGTTAAATATATTGTGTTCGAAAACTATATCTATTCTTAAGAATAATTTTATAATAATATTTATATATAAATTACCAATTATTTCTCTTATCATTGTGTAAATAAACTTATATTATAAATATACATAACAACTTATTTTATATAGAATAAAAAATATTTTATTGAATCACTTAAACCATTTTTTTTTTAAATTGATACTAATAATTTACCAGGCTTACTTAGGGATCTCATCTGTTCCATTTTGACCGCGACGCTCTGGTTGTTATGTATACTGTCTCAGTATTTCCACAGAATGCAGGGGTTCATAAAAATTTCTCGGTTTAGATAAAATACTAATAATATTGTCCGTAAATAAATTCAATATTTTTTTAATTATTTTGATTATATGATGTTAAAAAGTTTATATCATAAAATATACAAATATAATACATATAATAGTCTGTTGTGTCATTCTTCTCCTAGACTAGTTCATCCATATCTACTTAGGGATCCCATCTGTCTTGACCGGGTTAGTCCAAGTCTTTATGTATAGTGGAAACTGGACATTTTTTTTTGTTTTTTCTCAATTTTTTTTTAACTACGTTAAAACATTTCTCAATGCATCATTAGGTTACCTAAAGATTAAGGTTCATCCGAGATTTTTTTAAAAAAAAAACCCGTTTGAGGCCGACGTCCATTTTTAAACGGAACCGAAAAATATACAATGTCTCCCCGTGTAGGGTGGAGAGTTTCTGGACACCAAATTGATGTTTGGAGAGACACATTTTAAAGAAAATTTTGACTTATAGACCTCATAGATATAACACTATACTATAATACTGTACTATAACACTAGAATGAACTTCAGATGCCCTTGTTTATTCCGGAGAAAGTTCAGCAATCCAAGTAGTCTGCAGAAAACCAGTGAAAGGTTTTCTTGTACCACTGCCGATAAATAAAATTTTTATTCCCCCAGGTTTCGCCTTTCATACCACAAGAACATTAAATAATATATATTAAATTAGAATAGATATTAAACAAAAATAAATAAATAATACTTTTATAATTATCGCTCATGTTCTAACTTTAAAAAATAACAGAAAAGTAAAAAATCTCTTCATGGTCTGTTATCAATGAATTATTATTTTTTAAATTTCTAAATTATCAATCTATTTTCTAGGTAAACTTTACTATGATAAACATTACCAAGATAAACGTTATTATAGCAAATAGTAATATTTAGCATAGAAAAGTTTACCATCGTAATGATAGCTATTGTAAAGTTCACCTTTGTAATATTTATTTAGGTAAAGTTTATCCAGGTAATGTTAACCTAAGTAAAATTTTCAATAATAATGTTTAGTATCTTTAGATTAATTCGGTAAAATTTAACTTGGTAATGTTTACCAGAGGAAAGTTTTCCCATATAAAATACGTATACCTTTGTTGAGGTTTACTTTCGTAATGTTTACTTCGATAATGTTTTCATCGGTAATGTTTACCTCAGTAAAGATTACTGTATAATGTTAAATACCATTTATGATATTATAAATATCTCTTTTATTATTATGTTGACTTGTTTTTTTTAATGAGAGGGATGGAACTTGTTGAAACAACAGCCTAAATGGTAGAGTGAAAATCCTGATCTAATCAAAGTAAAATAATTATCATTAATGTAATCTCTACTTTATCCTTTATAATTCAATGGTAACTAGTAATTTAAAGATTCAATTCAAATCATATGAACATCATTTCAAAAGTTAAATCTTAAGTTTAAAACCTGTGCTAATAGAAATTGACAATTTTTTTAGAGAAACATTTGTAATAATTATATTTATAATAATTATATTTAATTTAGAAATAGTTTTTTTTTATTAAATTTGGCTTAAATATTTTATTTTTTTTTTAATTTATTGTTTTTAAACTACTACTAAAATATATTAAAATATCATCACGTATTTGAATAATATTTATTTTCTTATATATTTATATTCAAACAAGATATTTACAATAATTTAAAGTCAACATTGTTAAAAACATACATTAAGGTATCACACAACCAAATCGATAACCAAAATAAATGTTCTTTTCTAGGTATGGCAGCATTTATTTTTATTTTAAATGATGAGTGAAAATTGTAAAGAATAATATTAAAAAAAAAAAATTATGATTAAAAAGGCACATATTTTAAGTTAATAAGTTAGTTTAGAAATACTGCGTAAGCTAAGGAAACCACTTGAGAGGGATATTGAAAACTTATTTGTTTATAAAGTAATTTTAATTAAAATCTTATGATCAATAAGCTTTGCTGGACATTAGAATTAGTTTAACTAAATTTAATTGTGAAATTTATTTAAGGATATATACTAAAGTTATAGAATTTAAAAGGTTTATATAATATTGCAAACTTGAAATTAATATTCAATGCAATGTTTGAAATTGTTTTAGTAAATTAAATCCATTTCTAGTCAATGCAAATAACACAGAGAAACATGAGAATTATTAATCTCTTTTAAGTGGTTATTAAAAAGATATTTAATGCTAGTTTAATGCTACTATTAAATAGTACATGTACTTAGATTGAATATTAAATAATAACATATGTATTTAAAATATTAACGCAAGATGTTTGTAAAGAAATTGAAAATTAACAAGTATTTCTTTAAATTATAAAAAAATTATTTATCCAATCTTTTAGAATGTCTCTGTGTATGTAATTAAAAAAAATTTCATCTTTGTTTTTAAGTATAATTCTTTAAATTTCTTAAATTAACATAAATACATATATAAGTTAAACCCAAGGAAAATGACTCACAATTCGGGTTTTGACCAATTTCAAAAGCTTATACCTATTAAGACATGATTATTTGTGTTAATGGAACCTAAGACTAATAGATATTTATAGAAAAATTTATAGCTATATACTTAAAATAAGAACTAATAAAAAAATAAAAAAATATATAAATAAATATCCCTAATAGTGGCGGTGATATTGCGGTGTCAGTGTGAGGGATATTGCTTATGGAAAATAACATGTAAAACAAAAATAAAAACTTATAAAGTTGAAATATTTAATTAGTTAAGAAATAATAGAGTACATAACTTCAATAATATATTTACACGAGACTGTGACTATGAATATTTATTTCCCACGTCTTACTAAATTGTTTGGGTGGTTCAATTTTTCAATTGTAAATAAAGGTAAAATGCACACCATATCCCTCGTAGGCGTAATGCATCATATCATTCATACACAATTTTAGAAATAAACTTGGAAACATTAAAAAATGAGAGATAAGTGAATAAATAAGTAAATTAATATTAATTTTAAACAATTTGCAAAAATGTGTGTAAAAATTTCAAAAGAAAACAAATTAGGTACCTTTGAAATAAATACGAGTATGATGAAATTTCGCTTGTGTTGAACTTGAAGATGAATTCAGTAAAAATATTGTAATAATAAATTTGTAAAGTTAAATATCGCGTCAAAATTATTATCAATGTGGATAAAAATTAAGATATATAAAATAATTATTTTGCCGGTTGTGTTATGTGTTATTGCCATGATCTTTAGAAGACGAGAGTAGATTTAGAGTATTTGAGAATAGGATTCTGCGAAGCATTTATGGGCCAAAGAAAGATGAGGTCATCGTGGAATTGCATGACCTCAATCCAGATATAGTTAGAATTATAAAATCGAGAAGGCTGCAATGGGCAGGGATGTGGCTAGAATGGGAGAGGAAAATATGACGAAAAATATATTGGTGGAGAGACCGAGTGGGAAACGTCCGCTTGGAAGACCAAGGACGCGGTGGGTGGATAATGTGGAAAGGGTCGTGAGAGAGATGGGAGAGGGTAGGGATTGGAGGGTTGTGGCTCAGAATAGGGAAACTTGCAGAAGTGTGGTTGCTGCGGCCAAGAACTTTCTAGTTTCCGAAATAAATATATAAAATATTAATTGTAAATAATATTTTTTTCTAAACTAGTGTAATTTTTAAAATCTATAACTATATGAATGACAATAGTAAATATTAAATATTTAATCATATCATTAAATTATTAATGATAAATATAATATTGTAAAAAAATTGTTATTTATTTATTTTTTGTTTATTATGAGTTTTTAGCTGATCCAAAGGTCTTTTACTAGTATATATAGAAAATAATAAGAATTTGAATACAAATATTTTCGTATTTATATAAAATAATAGTAGTATCGCTTTTTAAATAAATATATATTGTATGAGTCTAGAATTAGTCAAAAAGGGGAGAGAAGATTGAATTTAGCAACCTATTTTTTATTCTCCTGACAACGTTGTACAGTTATTTTAATTTAATAAATAATTTTATACATACAATGTGGACTTTTAATAAAAATTCTCTTAATAATTATCAAAATAAACACAAAAGCTTTAATAAATATATTCTCCTGACATTCTTTAAAAGATAAATCTATATAATATGAGAAATATATTCAGGTATTCTATATTTCCAATTATTTATCGGGTTTTTTCATCTTCAACAAATATAAATTGAACATGGTTCTCTCTTTACAGTTATTGAAATTCTTTTTAAATTTTACCACAATCTCAACATTAATTCCCATATATTTTTAACGATGCACATTCTTTTTATTATTCTTTATTTCAATAAATTACAGCCTAGCTACCTACTTCGTCCCTAATTGTAAAGCAATACAGTAAATTTTAAAATTTGTCATTAATGTTACCCCCGACACTATCAATTGTGCAAAAATTGTCAATTTATTGACCGTTGTCGCAAAAGGCTAATAAATTAAGAGTTTTGAAATTTTTAACATTTTATATATACAATAAATGATTGATTTTGTGATTGTATTTTTATATTATTTGTATTTTTTTCTATTTACATGAATATAAAATACAACTGATTAGGAAAACAGAGACAATTAATCGTAAAGTTCATAAATCATTAAATTAACTTTTTTTAAATGGCAACAATTTCATTTCAAATAATAGTTGTATTAAAATAAGAATCTAAATAGGCAGGTCAAAAAGTCCATGACTTTTTGAATGAAACAAGATTTGGAATAAAAAAATTATTTTATTTTTCAGCGTAGTCTTCTTTGAGCTCTATATACTTCGTCCAACGTTTCTCCAATTTTTACTCTCTTTCCTCTCGAGCCATTTCATCAGGTTTGGAAACAAGAATTAGTCACTCGGGGCTAAATCCGGAGAATAGGACGGATGAGGAAGCAATTCGTACCCCAATTCGTATCCCAATTTTCATGGAAATTCACTCTTTTCCATTTTATTCACAAATCACGAAGTAGTCTGCTATCAATGAATGTCAAACAAAAACTAAAAGATCCAGCTGGTTAAAATTTCGACAGAAGTCAGCTGAGAGGAGCAGTGTTGCTATTTCATTCAAGTCATGGATTTATTGACTTACCTCGTATAAATAATTATATAGTTATAAATATATATCTATATAACTATATATATAATAATTTAAACCATTCAAATAAAATTTAATTAGAATGAATGACTTTATAAATTATTAGTTTTATGTGTGTGTGTGTGTGTGTGTGTGTGTGTGTGTGTGATTTCTTTATCATTAAGAGTAGTGAAAAACCTTTTTTATTAAAAAGCTAATCGAAAGTTCGACATTTCTTTAAACTTAATAAATTATTAAACCATATACAATGCACATAATACATGCCTTTTTCAAGGTTTCAAAAAATCGTTCCACTACTTTAGCGATTATCATGATATATATTTAACCTAACAGTAATCACCTGGTCAGAAAAAATTTAGGGTACCAAAAATATTATATTATTAATTTGAAGTAGGTCACTCATCCCTTTTTTAGAGACATTAAATACCTTATAATTATATTTTATTCATATTATTTGAATTTTAAAAGTGAAATTTATTTGTTCTTTATAATATAAATTTTCATTCAATTAAATTAAAGAATATATATTTTTTTTATTTAATTCAAAATTTTAATATTTAAATATATATTTATATATTAGTTATTTTTATATAGAAAATACAATTATCTAATTCTTGGCTGAATTTAAATTGAATTAAATGTTAAAAAGTTCACCAATTTTTTTTTTAATTTATTTTTCCACTGACGCAAAAGCTGGAAATCTTATCACTTAAGTAGGAATGATTGATTATTCAGCCTATCAGTCTAAAAGCTGCAATGGTAATTGAATTGAATTTCTTATTCTTTTTCACTTTCTTTAATTTTTTTTTTTTTTTTTTTTGTTTTTTTAATAATAAAATTAAAAGTACAAGTATAATAATCCGTTTAACTATCGGTTAATCATAAAAGAAATGGTTCTATGAATCATTGATTTCTTCCAAAATTACATTGCAGTTTATTACAGATATTTTTATACGCAAACGTTTGCTCCACGGTTGGAAGGTTTGCGCAGGAAGCATTCAAACGAAAGATTCGCTCAAGGATGAAATGCAACACAATTCGAACATCGTAAATTAGTAATGCATTAAATTAAACACAGGTACATTCAGATAATATAATAAATAAAACCTTTATTGGATTTTTACTATATTAGTTTAAAAATACAATATATGTATTAATAAACATTGTAAAGTATTCAAATCTTAAGTAAACTTATTATATAAACATAAATTGTTTATTTTATTCAATTTTACTTTAATAGGAAAATTATTTCTATATTTAATAGACAAATTAGAGTATTAATTTATTAGTTAAACCTTTTAAATTATTTTCTAATTTAATTGTATTCACATTTTCTCCGCTTCTCTATGTGGTAACACTCTACAAAAAATAAATCATATAGGTTGTCTTAGAAATAAATATATATAATAATAATAGGCAAATATAAAGTGGGTATAGGGTAGGGTTGTCAACTGCTCTTGTTTGGGAAGGTCAGTCCTTTTTTAACACCTTATTACCTTGTCCTTTCTTAAACTGGGGAAAGACGCCTTTGTCATTTTTTTCAATTTTTTGAACATGGTTCTAAAAAAAATGGTAAAATGTTTTTGAGATCGGGATCTTGAATACTTTCGACTTTTTTTTAATATGGTTCTAAAAAAAGGCAAAATGTTGCTAACTGGCCTTTTTTGGAAAGGACAGTCCTTTTTTAAATACTCTCGACTGCCCTAATTGTAAGTGTACCTAATTAAAAAATTAGAGTGTCCTTTTTGGGACTTTATAGAGATGGTAACCCTAGGTATTGGCCACATCATAAGGAATAAATTGAAATGCAAAACTTAATCGAAAACCTAATAGTAGGTCAGAAAGAACTGCTAAAAATGAGTAAAATTAGCTTGAATATTACAACAGATACTAAAAGTTGGGATCAAATGCATGGTACTGTTCAAACATGGATTGATTGATAATCAATTTAACATGATAGGACTGAGTACTCTAACTCCTCTAGAATATGATTGACTAACTTGTTAATTGACTTCTCTCTTTAGTACACTATCGTCTGAGGTATAGTGACGGAAAATTATTATTGCAATGAGGGCGCTGTTGTCGGGTAATCAACAGGTTGAGAAAGTCCATTGTCATAGAAACAGAAAAATGTTATTGCAATGAGGGCGCTGTTGCCGGGGATCCAATCGGTCGAGAAAGTCTATATATACCTAGGGTTGCCCGCCAAAAGTGCCCCCATGGCGATAACATTTTTCCGTCACTGTACCTATTTAAAACTTCTTTTAATGATATACTCTACCTACCATAGATGCTTGTTTAAAAATTTCTGAGAAACAATATAAAGATGAAAAATTACACAAATATAATTTAATTTAATTACAATTATTACTATTATTATTATGAGTACCATTTACAATTCGTAACAATTCAAATTAAAGAAACGAAAATAAAAATTTTCAAATTAATTAAAATTCATTTTGTGTTTAAATAATAAATTTAAAATAAATAAATAAATTTTTTTATAATTTGATGATCCTTATTATTTCGAACTTCATTTTTTGAATCTACATTTATTTTATTAATTAATGAAGAAATATAATTTATAGAGTTGATTATTAAAATATTCTATTAAGTGTGTTGAGATGAAATATTTATTTGTAGCCAGCTAGAACGGGATACTGCGCATGTGTACGCATAACTACACAAAGTCTATTCTCAAATCACATAGACCTCTGAGGTAGAGGTTAATATCACTCAAGTCATTTATTTTTATATATTCTATGCTGTTTAATAGAATATGTTAGGTTATGTACTAGATACCATTCATATTCAAATCAAGCCAACAATTTGTAAAAATCATAAAAAACATGTAGAATTTATATTAATAAAATGATTATTTTGGTGAATATTAAAACCGTAAAAAAGCATAATTTGAGTTTAAATTCAATAAATAAAACCCTCTATCTCTCTCTTTATAATATTTTGATAATAAAATATTTTTATTTATTTATTTATTATTAATAAAATAGAATATTTAGATTATATTTATAATACAATTAAAACTTCTTTTTTAAATTTTACTATTGAAAATATATATCATGTTTAATTATTTTCAAATATATAAGATATAACGGAAAATATTATTTTATTATTAACTTTATTTTATTTTCTATTATAAAATGTGATGTTGAAACAAATAAAAATAAAAATTACAAATTATTTTATATTTATATGCCAATGCAATGAAAGAGAAAATGGATGATGGAAAGAGCAGAGTGGAAACAAAGAATGGGATTTGAGATATAAATTATATGAAATGAAACGATATAAACATTTAAATAACATAATTATCTTAATTTTTAAAATTTAATGATAAAAATTAATTTGAAAACTCGTATTCTTGTTGAAATAATCGATATGAAAAATGAAAGTAAATTTATTAACTAAATATTATATTTTTAAAAAGAAATAAAATATTTAAACATATAAATTATATAAAGAGAAGGATAAACTAAATTCAAGAGTATAGATAGGAAAATTCTCAAGTTGATATTGATTTTTAATATGAATTTTTTTAAAAATTTTTATCAATGCTTCTAGTTAAAAAAATTCGGGAGTGTCCTCCCCTAGACTTTCCCGCATATAAATAGGTAATTAGGTTATTATTATTATGTTTTAATAACAATAAAAATAAACAAACTAATTAATTTAAATTATAAAGTAAAATGGTTTAACACTATTATATATATTTATAATTTACACCTAACGCTACTTGTATAGGTAAAATGTCACTTCCGGTAGTCAGATCATGATGAAATTTGGTATCTGAATTTTTTTCATATTTTTAAATCTATATACAAAATATGAAGCAAATATCCCGAAACAAACTGGTACTTTACTTGAAAGGTAAACGCAACCAGTGTAGGTAAAGTACCACTTCCGGTTAACCGATTTTGATAGAAATCTACAAACTGTGAATAATATCGGTGTACCAAATTTCGAAGTCCTAGTTGGATTAGTTTTTGAGTAAATAGAACAAAATTTTTCTAATTAATTTTCAGATAATTTTACAAGATTTTTTCCCCTAGGAAAGTTTGTTGAGTAATTAGGATAAATATATATTTACACACAAATATATAGTACATGTATATGTATCATTTGATTATTAATCCAAAAAAATAAAATTATATATTTATAAAAAAATCTCTAACTTTTGTACATCTACTCAAGGACAGCGCTTATCAAGTTGTGGTGCCCTTTGATCAGTAGAGCGAGTCCTATCAACCTCCTTAACATTTTTGTACCTTTAAAAAGTATCTTGTATTTTTAAATATTAAAAGTTGCATTTTTTTTAAATATATAAATTTAAGAACTTATGTCACCTTCTTTATTGCCTAATTAAAATATCACATTGAATGTTAAAGAAGTTTCAAATTCTCAAAAGTAAACAAAACATACCTTAAACCTTAAACAATATATAAAATGTATTTTTAAATAACAAAAGTATTATAATCACAATCAAAATAAAAATGATATAAATATCTAAATTTGTATTCAAAGCATTTTTGTCCCATTGTAATTCCATTTGTATATTTGTATGTTTTCTATTTTTCATATTCTTGATCATCTCAACAGCAACAATTAATCTATATTTTATTTAATTAGTTTTCTTCAAAAAAGTAAATGTTCACAAATATTTGATTTTTTTAATTAAAATTAGAAATTAAAATGGTGTATATTAAAAAAGTAATCGAGAAATGATTTTAATATTTAATTTTATTATACAAACTAAATTATAAAAAAATTATTTATTAATATTATTACATGAACAACTTATCTTGAATCACACAAGTTCAGTAAAAAAAAAAACAAAAAACCAAAACAGATAACGATTTAAAAAGGAAATGTAATTTCAATGGAAACTTCGAGTAGGATTTAATTTTGATAAATAGAGGGAAGGATAAATTCTCCAGTGGTTGTGGGTTGGAAACGGTTTCGACGGTGGGGAGCCACTACCCTCTCAAGAGACATGCTAAAGGGGATGAGAACAAACGCTAAGGGCAGTCATGGTTTTCGAACTGGATTGTGAATTGTTCGTGACCTCTGGGAATCTCCTCTCCACTTCTTCGCACTCGACTTGAATCGTATTTTTGGAGTGGCGCCAACAAACGACCACCAAATATTTACGTATAAACCTTGTGTTCAGTTCAAATTCACCCAGACACATGCATTGAGTGACTGTTACAGTCGATCGACTCACTCCTTTGCCATACACAAAAGTTAAATTTAAATAAACGCTGCCCCAACTGAAGAAAACTTAGATGAAACATCTCACAAGTCACGAATGGCATCTTCAAACGGAAAAACATGAAATGAAAATGAAAACTCAACCACTTCTATAATTCAGTCGGAAATGAGATTTTCTTTACTTATAGTAGAATTTATTATAATAGATCCAATTCATTTCAATATACTCCATTAAAAAAGAGATTAAATAAATTTCTATAAATATTGATTTATTATCATTAATCATCAATTATCATTAATATAATATAAGGTGAATGTACCAGTAGTTAAAACTATATGGACAACTTTATGAGAAAAATTTGATATCTTCTATTTTTTATCAAATATCAATTTTAGTTTTGGGTGATATGATTCACTGGTTAATAATGAATAATTTATCTGCAAACCAATGTAATTTTCTATATTTCTTTTGTTTTTTATATTTTTTTTAACATTAGCATCTAAAAGCACCAGTAGTAGTTGAGACCCTTAAAATTATGTAATATGAACATTTATTTAATAATATTTAATATTGATGTCAACACTAAAAAACAAAAATAGAAATTAGTGATTTGCCTCCTTAAGCATTTGAAGAACAAAATATTAACACACTATGAGCGGGGCGGGTATTTGTACCCGTTGCAGGGACTGCCACTTATAAGGGGGGCGGGTATTTATACCCGTTGCCACTTATATGAGGGATATATATTAGTTATCGTTTAAAATAAGTAATTTTAAGTGACACAAGGGAAAATATATATTATATAAGTGGCAACGGGTATAAATACCCGCCCCGCTTATAAGTGGCAGTCCCCGCAACGGGTACAAATACCCGCCCCGCTCATAGTGTGTTAAAATATTAATTTCACTTAATTTCATAAAAAGTAAATATTGTGTCGTTTACTCAGATAGTGAGTCAAAACTTTTATATTTACACATCTTCAATAGAGAAAAATCTACTTTCATATAGTGCGCATTTAGAAAATCTTTAGGCAGATATACTACTTATTATCGGTTATTAAATATACAAGTGTCAACTACTGGTTCACTGTCAACTACTGGTAGTAAAATATGATATTAAATATTATATATTATATTTTGAGATATTTTAAATTATTTTACCATAAAATAAAAATTAATTAATAATATTTTTAGAAAAATGAATTTATTATCTAACTAATATTTTATTTAAATTTAAAATTTTATATGTGCAGAGTTGAAAAATACTTAGAGCAGATAATTTTGGGTTTTTTAAATTATATCATACATCTAAAGATAAAAAAAGGAGGTAGAAATCAAGTGAAAACCGATTTCGGTAAAGATTTAATTTCCTGTCTTAGCAAAGAAGACAAATTTTCTTTGCTAAATTGAATAATCCAGTCTGACAGGGTCACAAAGACGAATGAAGCTCTCTCTATCTGTGGTAAATTTCACCCGACGAAAAGACCCAATTTGCCAGGCATTTTTTTTTTTTATTAGCCTCGGATTTTTATTGTATATTCTTATGAAATTTTCTCCGATTTATATTTGTATATCTATTTTTATTTAGTAAATGAATTAGAGCTCAGTTTAAGGAGTTTAATGACTTTACCCTGATTTTTACTATCTCGCCAGAGATAGTATTGCGATCACGAAAATTTTCGATGTCAAGATTTTGATCTTTTTATACTTTTTGAAGATTCCTGAGTCATTTTCACTAAAGTTGAGAAAAATGTCTGTGTGTGTATGTATATGTGTATTTGTGTGTGTGTGTGTGTGTGTGTATGTAGACAAGATTACGCAAAAACGGTTTGAGCTAGAATAATGAAATTTGGAACACGGGAATCATTCGAAATTCGTAGTTTTCTATCAAATTTTGAGAAATTTAGCTTATCCATTAGAGGGTCATTACCTACCACGTTTTCATTTTTTTTCCCTCTAAACAAGAGGCTCTCAGAGTGGTCTATATCAACCCCCAGGGGTCTATGGCAACCTACTAGGTCCATGAAATGAAAATGGGGGTCTACGATAGTGGATCTCAAGCCTATTTAATTACGGGTCATTCTACGTCAATTCAACCAGAAAATAGTCATTTTTTCACCCAAAATCTCAGATTTTTATGAAAATTGGTAAATATGTTCTATTTATAAACATGAAAAACACCACCAAATTTTAATTTTTTATCTCACATAGTTTTTGAGTAATGGCAGTTTAAAGATTGGCGTTTTTAAATTTCCGAGTCTCGGATAGGGCCAAATAAAACGTGTATTGGAGAAGAAAATAATTTCTCATTCACTTATTTAACCTCCTATCTTGTTGAAATTTTTAAGGCATGTTCTTATAACTATGAGGAATTGTAAAAAAAATATAACGGACCCCAAAATATTTTTAAAAAAATTATATGTTGGACATTATAAAAATTTAAAATTACAAACAAGGTTTAGCGTAAAATGAAATATCACGACAAGGGAATGAGATAATCAAGAACTTTTTTTTTCCTAAATTATCTACATGAAATGGGCTTTAATTTAATAAAATAAAAGTTTTGTGTATTTGCCTCCCTCTATTTACTAAGACCACTGCAAGTTACAACACATTAATTATGAGCAATATGAGAGTCTCAATGGCTGAATATTGTTAATAATTAGACATTTTAATATTAAATAAAATATTTTTACCTAAAAATGTCCATCGAAGGAAAGTTTAACAGCATTCTTACAACCAAAGTTTGAAAACTATGAGGAAGAAGATAGGATCGATTTCAAACAGTGGGTAGCTACAGACAGGACACAGATGATAACTCAAACTTCAACCATTGATGAATTTATTGATGAACTAACAACAAAAATAGAAAAATTGATCCCAAATTCTTATATTGCAAAAAGTCAGTCGAGCTATTTTAAAAGTCTAAAGGATAACTGCCCGCCAAATCAAGCCATTATATCAATCAATTGACTTCAGCGAGAATTTCTCTTTTGTGATTCAAGATGAGGTACAGGGTTATCATTGGATTCTAACAGGGTATATTGAATCTTATAAACCATACAAACATCATGATTTAAGTCATCGGAAATTATACAATGTGATGAGACTATTTTTTTGTCATCAACACACATGTTAATTATTACTGGGTGAACAGTGCTGGAGTCTGAGGTCTAATGATAACCCTGTACCTCATCTTGAATCACAAAAGAGAAATTCTCGCTGAAGTCAATTGATTGATATAATGGCTTGATTTGGCGCGCAGTTATCCTTTAGACTTTTAAAATAGCCCGACTGACTTTTTTCAATATAAGAATTTGGGATCAATTTTTCTATTTTTGTTGTTAGTTCATCAATAAATTCATCAATGGTTGAAGTTTCCTGTGTCCTGTCTGTAGCTACCCACTGTTTAAAATCGATCCTATCTTCTTCCTCATAGTTTTCAAACTTTGGTTGTAAGAATGCTGTTAAACTTTCCTTCGATGGACATTTTTAGGTAAAAATATTTTATTTAATATTAAAATGTCTAATTATTAACAATATTCAGCCATTGAGACTCTCATATTGCTCATAATTAATGTGTTGTAACTTGCAGTGGTCTTAGTAAATAGAGGGAGGCAAATACACAAAACTTTTATTTTATTAAATTAAAGCCCATTTCATGTAGATAATTTAGGAAAAAAAAAGTTCTTGATTATCTCATTCCCTTGTCGTGATATTTCATTTTACGCTAAACCTTGTTTGTAATTTTAAATTTTTATAATGTCCAACATATAATTTTTTTAAAAATATTTTGGGGTCCGTTATATTTTTTTTACAATTCCTCATAGTTATAAGAACATGCCTTAAAAATTTCAACAAGATAGGAGGTTAAATAAGTGAATGAGAAATTATTTTCTTCTCCAATACACGTTTTATTTGGCCCTATCCGAGACTCTCTATCTTATAAATCAATTCAATATGGCTCTAAAAAAAAGGTAAATTTTTTTTCCGACATTTTTGATTTTTCAATAAGGCTCTTAAAAACCGAAAAACATGGCAAGGGGTCTACGTCACAAAAAAGTTTTGAACCTATGCTTTAAACTCTAAACTAACCATAAAAATAAAGATATATGTTTGATAGTTTTTTACATGATTAAAAATTGTATAAAACTGCTATATATAGAATTTCAGCTTGATTGAATCGATAAAAGTACCGGAATTAATTTTTTAACACGTTGACTGCCATCACGACCCAGCACTGGAGCCAAAGACGCGCAGATTTAATAAATATTATTTATTAATTTTTTTTAATTTATAATTAATTAAATTTAATTTAAATATAATATATGTTATTTAATCCAATTCTATTTGCGAGATAGTCGAGTGGAGACAGATTTTTTTCTAAAGTTTAAGCAAAGTAAAATACCATAAAACAAAATAATGAAAAAAATTAAATTATGATATATTTAAAAATATAATTGTAGGAAAAATAAATTATATAGTAGAATTTATCTTAATTGTGTATAGAGTGGAAAATAGGAGAAAGCACCTTGTCGTCACTGGTAGGCAAGAAACATGTTTACCACTTGAGTAGGGCATGGTTGTGAAAACGGATTATATGGATCTTAAAAATTTTAAAATCACTAAAATGCCTGTTGTAAATATAAACAGTACTTTCTCCTACTTTAAGAAATTAAATCTGTTACCTAAACTTTGAATTTTTTGATGATTTAATAAAATAAAGAATAAGTTGATCTGTGGCCAGGTCCGAACCGACCGACGGTTTGAAATAAATTAATTTCCAGCTACAGAAACAATCTCAAATAATTTTAATATATCTATTAATGTAATAAAAAACAGATATGGATACATAAATAATAAATATAAACATTTTTAATTTTATTTTATTTATAATATATATGCAAGACCAGGCTGTGACATCGTGAATGGCTGGATGACGTCATATAATTTTAAATTAAGAAAAAACTAATAAATATGATTTTTCTCGAGGATAAAACCAATACAATGTGCATGATTCGTGGTGATATGTAAAAAATCTCCTCATATGAAATTTGGTGTGAAAATAACCCTTCCCTTCCTATCGTCGATCGCTAATACTACCACTTCTGGTTTCCGGATTTGCACCAAAAGTTGATCAATTCATTCCACTGATGCATTAAGTAAATATACCAAATTTCATCAAAATCGGTTGGACCGTTCAGGCTGTACACATCTATACGGACGGACGGACAGACGGACAGACATCATGCTAAAAATACTTTTTTCTGTTAAGAAAATGCATGATTCGTGGAGATATGTAAAAATCTCCACATGTGAAATTTGGTGTGAAAACAATAC
This sequence comes from Labia minor, assembly GCA_963082975.1. NCBI lineage: Eukaryota > Metazoa > Arthropoda > Insecta > Dermaptera > Spongiphoridae > Labia > Labia minor. Next base: position 35,947,226 of record OY720345.1, read on the forward strand.
CTCCCTTACTATCGTCGGTCGGTAATAATGGAAACTGAATAATAGAATATAAACTAGAAGATAAATGTTTTTTTGGTTAAAGAATCTTAGTAAATTACTTATAGTAAATAAATACATTGATTCAGAATCTTATTACTTATTTGCTATATTAGACATAAAATCATTCATAATTAATTATACTAAATGAAGATTGAGTTGATTGGAAATAATTTCGAGAAGAGATTCTTGGGATCACATTGAGATTACCTTTTCTTAAATGACTCAGTTTCTATGAAAGAAAAAAAAACCCCGACTGTTTGATATATTGCTTTACAATGTTTCCGTGTTTGACTGGGATGCCAAGTTGCACCGCCTGGCTATCAATTACGTTTGCGGATCCCGTCTTCCTTTCTGAATCCCCGGGGTTTCCTTCGTCGCACCATCTCTTCATCTCTACCACCTTCAACCCTCAATCCCTACTCCATCTTTACTCAGCTCCATTGTCTTTAAAAACATAGCACAATTCAATCTTTCAAGCACGCGAATCCCCCATCGTTCTTCGTCATCAGTTTAATTAACATCCTACTGCGACGCATCTTTTAGAATGAACGACTATTCAGTTAAAGTTTTTGAATTTTAGATCCCATTTTCCTTGTTTATATTTAATATCAACAATATGATTCCATTACGATTTTATTATAAATTTTCGTTTTAATTAAAAATTAATAATTGAAAAAGTATAGTCTAATCACATTAATGAATTTCTGAAGATTCAATTCATCCATGCAATTTGGATTTTTTTGGAATGAAGAAATCTTATTACTGCATCACTACACCATACCATCTCAATTCAATAATTTAATGTGAATTAAAAATTATATTTCTAGAATATATATCCAAGACATCAGATTTTAAAAGCAATTTTATGGAATTTATATATTCTAATTCAATAATGATTTGGTATGGAACTTGGTAAAACACTTCCAAATTGACAAAATGACAATATTAATTTGAATTATTTTTTATATATATTAAAATTGATAAATATTAACACACTATGAGCGGGGCGGGTATTTATACCCGTTGCGAGGACTGCCACTTATAAGCGGGGCGGGTATTTATACCCGTTGCCACTCATATAATATATATTTTCCCTTGTGTCACTTAAAATTACTTATTTTAAACGATAACTAATATATATCCCTCATATAAGTGGCAACGGGTATAAATACCCGCCCCGCTTATAAGTGGCAGTCCCCACAACGGGTACAAATACCCGCCCCGCTCATAGTGTGTAATAATAATTGATATGCTCGCTTTTATCCAGGATCGCTTATAAGTGGCAGTCTCCACAACGGGTACAAATACCCGCCCCGCTCATAGTGTGTAATAATAATTGATATGCTCGCTTTTATCCAGGATCTTCATTCTATTATTTATTTACCTATATTAAATAATTCTAGTTATTCTTACCCTTGATCACACATTTGTTATATACATATATACCTATATAATTTGGAATATATTACAACTAATATATATTAACATTATACACGAGGGCGGGTCAATAAGTCTGTGACCTTTTGAATGAAACAAAGGTTTTGGGATAAAAAATTATTTTATTTCTCAGCTTAGTATCCTTGGAGCACTTACACTTCATCCAACGTTTCTCCAATTTTTTTTTATCCCTTCCTAAAAATAAGATTTGTCGAGGATATCAACATTGGTATTGGTTTGTGAGATTATTTCATCGTTGGAGTCCAATCTCTTTCCTGATTTCATCAGGTTTGGAAACAAGAAATAGTCACTCGGAGCTAAATCCGGAGAATAGGACGGATGAGGGAGCAATTCGTATCCAAATTCATGGATTTTTATGGAAATTCATTCTTTCCATTTTATTCTCAAATCACAATGTATCAATGCTATCAATGAATGTCAAACAAAAACTAAAAGATCCAGCTGGTTCAAATTTCGACAGGGATCAGCTGATAGTTGTCTGGTGACAGGATCAGTGTTGTCATTTCATTTAAGAGATGAAAAATTCAAAAAATCATTGTCTTATTGACCTCTACCCTCGTATCTACAAATATTGATTAGATCATATTCTATATTTTTTTTTATATAAATTTTAAATTATCATTTGAATTTTACCAGAATGTAATTAAAATAATGAGGTAGGTGGTAGGTATATATTAACATATTTCTAATCAAGTATGAATCCGAAAATTGTTTAATGATAATTGAATTTCATTTTCTCTTTCTCTTTTTGTTATGGGTTCGTTTTTCAGAAAATTTTTGTAATTTAATGTGTGTGTGATTTCTCTTATTAATTTAAATTGATAAACTTAATTGAAGTCTAATAACAGCCATCTGTTTTTGAAGTGAAATTCTCATGGATCTTTTGTTACGTAAAAAAAAACTTAAAACCAGGTGTAACATATGGTCTGATAGTTAAATTGGTTTTTACGATCATATTGTCAAATTTTAACTCAAATAAATTATATAGTTTAATTAAAAAAATTTAAAGTCAAATGTCATTTCATTATAAATACTAGATAAAAAGAATAAATGAATATATATATTATTATATATAAGTAATTATTTTTAGTGATTTTTTTTTTAATTTTGTTTAAAATTTTTAGTAGAAATTGATCAAAATTTTCTTTTTTTTTATTATTGGATTCATTTTCGACTAGACGTTGGACGTTTATTTTAGATACAAATTAATAATTAATTATGGTTTTTGTCAAATTATATACGTTCTTGTTTAAATTAATTCAAAATATTGATTGAACTTGTTGAATAGTATTTATGTGATTTTATTATGCAAAATGGATATTTTGTGGTATTAACAAGATAATTTATTTTTCTCATATTTTACTATAATTAATTCACTCCTAATTCATATTAATATTTAATAATAAATATTAAAATAAAATATTCTATAATTACTGACTAGCCAATTTTAATTGTAATCTATAAGTTTTATATAATAAGTTGACCTGTGGCCAGGTCCGAACCGACCGACGGTTTGAAATAAATTAATTTCCAGCTACAGAAACAATTTCAAATAATTTTAATATATCTATTAATGTAATAAAAAACAGATATGGATATAACATAAATATTTTTAATTTTATTTTATTTACAATATATATGTAAGACCAGGCTGTGACGTCATGAATGGCTGGATGACGTCATATAATTTTAATTAAGAAAAAACTAATAAAGATGATTTTTCTCGAGTATAAAACCAATGCAAAGTGAATGATTCGTGATGATATGTAAAAAATCTCATCATGTGAAATTTGGTATGAAAATAACCCTTCCCTTCCTATCGTCGATCGCTAATACTACCACTTCCGGTTTCCGGATTTGCACCAAAAGTTGATCAATTCATCCCACTGATGCATTAAGTAAATATACCAAATTTCATCAAAATCGGTTGAGCCGTTCAGGCTGTGCACATCTATACGGATGGACGGACGGACAGACGGACGGACGGACAGACATCATGCTAAAAATACTTTTTTCTGTTAAGAAAATGCATGATTCATGGAGATATGTAAAAATCTCCACATGTGAAATTTGGTGTGAAAACAATACCTCCCTTACGATCGTCGGTCGGTAAAAAGTAGTAGAGTATTTATATCATACCATTTAAATTTAAATTTTAACTAATACTCTAATCTCTAATCAATTAAAAAAAAAAATTCTAAGTATTCTTTTATTTCTTTTCAAAGTCACTTATCTTATCTATATTAAAAATTAAGGCACTAATTTTTTTTAAAAAATGTTGATTTGTATTTTTTTTAATTTTTCTTACAAATTAAGTTTCTTGTTTTTACTTTAAAATTTTGTGAAATTAAGTTTGGTTAACCATATATCTTTTATATATATATATATATTTAAAACAAATAAGAAAAATTTTAAATTATTTGTATTAGAATTAGAAAATAATGTAATTCTAAAGTATGAATAGAAGGGGAATATCTTCAATCTATCTTCATTCTATTTATCCTCATAAGTCATTAATCCAGTGGTTTCCAACCTATCTGTACCGGCGCTCCCCCCTTTTTTTAAAAAAAATTTTTGCGCCCCCCTTAATTTTTGTTATAACCTAATTTCATAAATACTCATATAATATAGTAATTTATTTAATGGGCTACAAAATAACACATACACATTTCACATCCACACACACTCAATTAAGCAAAAAGATATTATGGATTATTATGGATTAAAAAAAAAAATTGGTTCTAATACATTCACGCGCCCTTTACAACAGTCTCGCCCCCCCCCCCCCCCCCAGGGGCGCGCCCCACAGGTTGAAAAACACTGCATTAATCTTTAAATCTTAAATAGAGTCAATTTCTGTACTGATAAAATAATTAATAAAAAAGAAAAAGTAAAGAAAAATTATTATACATACCGAACTAAAATTGTTTATTGTTGTTGAAAATTGGAGTTAAAGATGAAATATAACTATATAACAATATAGTATATACAGGTACATACCTAGAACGAAAAAAAAATCAAAATTAAAAATCTAAATTTAAAAGAAAACAACCAATAGATATATTGTAAATTTTTTACTTGATAAAACCAAAATAACTTGATTAGTGGATTTAAATTTCTTATTAGAACAATATTAAAAGTGATTAGATAAGTTAGATAAGTTCAACAAAATCTCGACCGGACAAATTTGAAAATTTGTTAATAAATTTATTTCAAAGATAAAAAAAAATGGAGGTTTAGCAGATTCTTTGAAAACATAATCGTATAAAATCACAAAATCTATTTATATTGAATCGTCTTAATTAATTATATTCAAACATTTTAATTTATTCTTTAAACATAATAAAATTATAAAGAAAAAAATTACATATAAATAACTTTTCAAAATAAATGTTTATTGCAAAAAGTAAGATAATAATAATTTATCTATAAGCTAGAAATAAACAATCGGGAATATTTATTAGGAAATTTTTGTTTATTTTGAACTCATGATTAAGGACATATTTACGCTAAACCGTAGTTAAAAGTTTTTTTTAAAAAAATATCCCAATATTAATTAATTAATATAATATTTAATTTAATAATAAATTAGTAATCAATGTATTTTTTTTAAATCAAAACTCAATTACAAAATGGCGGTGTGAGATAAAATAGTAGATAATTTATAATATTATAACTCAAAACGAAAAACTACATTTGTAGAATAAATATAGTATAATATAAACAATTCATGTTTGTATATACTTCGGGAAACCTTGAAACAAAAAAATCGTAGTGAATGAATGAAATATGCCCCAATTCGAATACTTTAGAAATAAAAAAAACATTTCTTATTAAAATATATATAAAAAAAATTAAAATTTAATACTTTAATTATCCATTCAAGTTAAAATTGCTCTCAAAAAGAGAGACAACTGAGTATTCACCCAAGGAGATTATAATTAAATATGTAAGAAAAGGTATACATACATAATGTAAGTATAAGAAAATTTAATGTAAACGATGGATGGGAATTTCTTTGAAGGGGACAAAATGGATATTGATGAATAAATAAATACTTTTCTAAATAATTCAAAATTCACGTTTTCTTTTGAACAGGCCTCGTATGATTATTATTAAATATTATTTTATATGATATAATTTAAATAAAATAAAGATTGTTATTATTATTATTATTATTTTAAAAATTATAAATTTTATATACAAATAAGGTAAACCCTAGGGCAGTGATTCTCAACCACTGTGCCACGGCACTTTAATGTGCCGCAGGATTTTCAAAAGTGTGCCGCGAGTATATGAGGCCCTTAAACATTTCCGACTTTTTTTCTAAATTTTTTCAATTTGGTTCTAAAAAAAAAGATAAACCGTTTTTGGGACCACTTTTTTTCAATATGATAAGCTTTTACACTTATCTTTTTCTTTGTGTGCCGCCAAATTTTTAAACCGTTAAAAGTGTGCCGCGGTAAAAAAAAAACAAAAGTTGAGAATCACTGCCCTAGGGATATGACGCACAATTTGGGCTTTTACTAAATCTTAAATGTTGATATCCTATTATGACATGATTATTCGGTCTTAATTGCACCTAAAACTATTATTTATTCATAGCAAAAATTACATCTTTATAAAATTAGAACTACTAAAATTTACAAAAATAAAAATGTCAAGTTTAGCGTAATATTCCAAGAGTGATGATATTGCAGTTCCGGTGTGGGGAATATTGCTTGTGGGAAATTACATGTAAAACAAAATGTTTATATATTTAATTAGGGAAATTTTAAAAATTAAAAAAAAGTTAAAAACTTATAATAAAAATATATATATATAAAACTTATAATAAGTATGTGCCTAAGAATATTTCCTTCGTTTTAATAAATTGTTTGGGGGGTTCAATTTTCAATGTTAAGATAAAGTAAAACGCACGCCATATTCCTCGTTTACGCAATGCGTCATATCACAATTTTCACATGACACAATTTTAGATAAAGACTTTCAATTAATAAACAATGAGAGAGATATGGGAATAAATAAATCTTATTATTATTATTTAATTCTAAAGAACGTGCAAAAACGTAGAATACACTATACTTGCAAAAATTGTAAAAGAAAACAAATTACGAGTCTTTGAAATAAGTTTGATGAAATTCGCTTATGTTGATCTTCAAGTTAGAGCATTGTCTGCCAAACTTGGGGCACACTAGGAAACGGCCATTTATTTCGCGGCACACTAAATAAAAAATCTCAGGAAATTAAATATAACTTAACATTGAATTGAAATTATCCTAAATATTTCACGGCACACAGTTTGGCAGACAGTTTGGCAGACACTGAGTTAGAGGATAAAACAAATACTCCTTACATTACGGTTCGCTTATAAATTAGTAAGATAGGCACGGTTCATCTGATTGTGTAAGCCCCTGCTATTATCCCCCAATGTCTTTTCCACATCAAAAGAGTTAGTTTTTGAGATATAGGCAACACGTTCATATCCTTACCCTCGTTATATCCCTCAGTTTTACCTTATAATATTGCTTGTAAAAATTGAATTTAATGACTTGTTATGTTTTAATATTAACGATCTTTCTAAAGGGAATTCTTAGTGTGGTTTTCATCAGACAGACTGGGTTATAAATTATTTATTTTGATTATTTCTGTAATTTATGTTTTATATGTATTGCTATAAAAATGTAAATTTTTACATGCAAATAAATAAATAAATTAAATCGAAAAGAATTTAACATTGCTAGAACAAGATATAATCATGGCCAGTGATGACCTTGTGTTGTCTTGTTCCGACAAAATTAAAATTAACTAAACTTTCATAACAATTATAATCCCAAAAATATCAACAAAAATAAAAATAATAATTTTAAATAAAACAGTATTAATAACTCAAAGATTAATTATTAATTTGAATTGTTTAATAATTAAATTCAATTATTAAAGTGGAAGTACCAGTAACTCTAAACACATCTTTTCAGTATTTAATAAGGCGCCGTCAGTCATTCTTCTAATTGCTCTTAAAAAATTTTTAAGTTAAAACTCCATATCATTTGCTGCACGCTCTCAATCAAAAAACTCTTTCATGGTGGAACATCTAGAAATGAAGTCGAAGTTTACCTCCACCTCTGAAAGATTGCATGTTACACCCTCCATTCCAAAAGAAACCGAAATTTTAAAAAAAACAAAAAACCAATGTACATTTTGGAACAAATCATTTTTATTAATCAATATATTCCTCTTCTGCATCGATACACAAATTTGCACGCTCCAACAAGTTGTCAAACGACTTCTCCATGTCCTTTATTGGAATAGTCTCGTTGGTCGTCGCCTTCTCAATGGCTCGATGCGTGCCACTTTCCTTTCATCGCTAAAGGCAGTTTAGGAAACAGATAGAAGTCGCACGGAGCCAGATTTTGTGAATAGGGCGAATGATGCAAAGGAATAACGTGATTTTTGACCAAAAATTCAGTTACAAGTCGCGAATGATGTGATGGTGCATTATAGTGCAAAAGAGTGCAACTGCCGATTTCTCGATATTCTGGCTGAATACGAATTCTTGCCAGCATGACGCCTAAGTAAAACTCTCCAGTGACTGATGATGAATTCACTGATGAATTCATGCACTTTTTCGATATTTTCTTCCGATAATCCGCCTGATCTTTCGTCATCATCCAGCGTCTCTCTACCCGATTTGAATCGTCCGAACCACTCGTAAACTTGCCTACGAGATAGACAATCATCACCATATGCATTTTGTAGCATTTGGTGAGTTTCAGTAAAAGTTTTACCAAGTTTAACACAAAAATCAATTGCAGCTCTTTGTTTGAAACTCATTTTCCGACCGATGTACAAAACATACTGACATTTGTAACGCAATAACTTTTGTTGTATGCATCCAAATGTCATGAAATTTATACCAGTTGTCAATGAGGGACTAAGCCATCTACGGGTAAAATATTACATCAGATGGCATTAGTGGTACTATTTTTTTAAAAAAGTTCGGTTTCTTTTGGAATAGAGGGTTTATATTTTTTAATTTATTTTCATTTAAAATATTAAATAAATATAATATATTAATTTTATTAAATTAATTAAAATAATAATTTTGAAAATAAATGATTTAATTTCATTTAATGTGATTAAATATTCGAAATTAAAATAATTTTTTTTTTTTAAATAAATCTGGGTATTGTTCAAATTAATATTGATTTTCGTGCATGCTTGAACACCGAATTGGGCATCGGATAAAAAGTGTAGAGCACTACATAAATTCTTATTAAAATATTAATATATAAGTTTTACTTTAAAGTATAATCTTATAGTCCAGTGTTTCCCAAACTTTTTTGACCGCGACCCGGTTCGAGGTCTTAAAATTTGTCGCGACCCACTTCATTAAAAAATAAGTTGACCTGTGGCCAGGTCCGAACCGACCGACGGTTTGAAGTAAATTAATTTCCAGATATAGAAACAATTTCAAATAATTTTAATATATCTATTAATGTAATAAAAAACATATAGGCATATAACATAAATATTTTTAATTTTATTTTATTTATAATATATATGTAAGACCAGGCTGTGACGTCATGAATGGCTGGATGACGTCATATAATTTTAAATCAAGAAAAAACTAATAAATATGATTTTCCCGAGGATAAAACCAATACAAAGTGCATGATTCGTGGTGATATATAAAAAAATCTCCTCATGTGAAATTTGGTGTGAAAATAACCCTTTCCTTCCTATCGTCGATCGCTAATACTACCACTTCCGGTTCACGGATTTGCACCAAAAGTTGATCAATTCATCCCACTGATACATTAAGTAAATATACCAAATTTCATCAAAATCGGTTGAGCCGTTCAGGCTGTACACATCTATACGGACGGACAGACGGACAGACGGACGGACAGACGGACAGACGGACGGACAGACATCATGCTAAAAATACTTTTTTCTGTTTAGAAAATGCATGATTCGTGGAGATATGTAAAAATCTCCACATGTGAAATTTGGTGTGAAAACAATACCTCCCTTACTATCGTCGGTCGGTAAAAAAAACATTTATTTAGAACACAAATTTTATTTTTCAATAAAAATCAAGTTGTTTATTTCATACACAAAATTTGTTGTTTTTCTGATGTAAAAAAATAAGAAGAATTTCTAAAAATTTTTCGCGACCCGGTAAAAATAGGGCGGATGAGGGAGCAATTTGTACCCAATTCATGGATTTTCATAGAAATTCACTTTTTTCCATTTTCTTCTCCAATCATGAGGTAATTAATGGTTATGAAAGAAAAACTAAAAGACCCAGCAGGAGTCATCTGGTAGTTGTCAGGACCACTGTTTCCATTTCATTTAAGAGACTGGAAATTCAAAAAGTCACGGACTTATTGACCTACCCTCCTATACTGTAACGTATTGGGAGTATTGAACGAATTTTAAGCGAAACAGGTATCCCATATACCTATTATTAACAAAACTTGATCATTCAGTATACAATTTTTTTTATATTTATAAATAAAATTTGGATTAGTCAAATCAATGAAAATCATAAATAAATTGATGCCGGGAGAAATATCAATCTCTGACATATTAAAGTTAAGCGGATGGTTCGTTTGCATTACAGGTTGCTCTTATTTAAACAAATACAGCCCAGGGGCTTATGAAAATGAATGATTTCAAAATGCAACTTTCAAAATCCATATCGTTTGAATCTATTTAAGCTTAGCAAAATATTATATATACATATTTTTTTTTTATTCATGTACTTATAAAAAATATAATGATTATTTATAATGTTAACCTTGATAAAAAAAACAAAAAAAAACATTGAAATTATAATTAATGAATTGAAAATGCATACTCCATTCTACAAGATGAATAAGAATATAATTTATGATATATTTTATATGATACTTATGAATTATGAGAATGAGAAATAAATATTGAATTTTAACAAAAAAATAATAAAAAATTGACATTTCATAAACGTTCAAATTATTTAGGTTCACTGAAAATTCGTTTATTTGTTTAAAAATACTAAAAAGTTTTATTGTATTAAATTTGAAAACATAATAATAATCCATTCTTTTAATTCAATACTATTATATTTATTCAACGTTATTCAGGGTTATTCAAAAAGAAAGAACAGATTTCAAACATTTTTTTCTTCCAAACTACAATAGATAGATAATTATAACCTTAATGGATAGAGAAATGTTTACAATTACAAGTTTACAGTTAATGGTATGCATTCAATATGTGCACCGTGTGTTACACGATAAATGTCAAAACGATAGCCCATTTCTTGCCACACTCGAATCAGCTGGTCTTTGGTTATCGAATTCACTGCTTTAATAATTCGATGGCATAGGTCTTCAAGAGTGTCAGACATTCCTATGTCTGACAACACATTATTTTACGTAAGTTACCAAAGTTAAAATCCAGTTTGTATGACTTTATATGCAGACGATGTTTTAGAACTCGCCATGCCGTTAGTTGACGAATTTTAAGTTCTTTGCTTGCTCGTGATGTGGATTTCTTTGGGCTCCTTTCGTAAAGGATACGAATACGCTCGACATTCTCGTTCGATGTGCGTGGACTTCCCTTTGCAGATGCATCCATCTTCTACGAATTTTCGATGCCACTCATAAATTTGCTTATGACGCGGTGATTGTTTATTAAATTGATGGTGAAATGCTCACTGAACTGCAAAAATGGACTCTAGTTTTGCCAATTGTAGAACACATAAAGACTTCTCCTGACGTGTTGCCGCTATTTCACTACAGATTACCAACTGACAATTAGTTCGAAAACAGACAACATCGCCAGTGCACAAATGCGGCCATTATTGGAACTTTTACCCGAACTAATAATAAATTGTAAACTTTTCTCTATCCATTAACGTTAGAATCATGTTTCCATCTTTTGTAGTTTGAAAGAAATACATGTTTGCAATCTGCTCTTTCTTTTTGAATAACCCTGTATATCGATAACTAACGAACATTCAATTTTATTTATTACTATAATATTAAATTATTATTATTGTAGATAATATGATAGTAAATATAAAGGCTTGGAGTAATAATATTTAGAGCCCTAGGTTAGGTCCCACTTGTGCAATTTTAATTATATTCATAATAGCATTAAAATATCTAGAAAGAAGATCAATGATTAGTATTTGGATGAAAAAACCTTGTGATTAATAATTATAACTTATCTTTAATAAGTATATATATACCAATATATGTGTGTGTATATATATAGTATATGTTATCATCTTGAATAATGTCATTTTTTATTTATAGCAAATATTATTGCTAAAATTGGAGAATCATTAGATTAAATTATAGTGGTATTAACACACTATGTGCGGGGCGGGTATTTGTACCCGTTGCGGGGACTGCCACTTATAAGCGGGGCGGGTATTTATACCCGTTGCCACTAATATAATATATATTTTCCCTTGTGTCACTTAAAATTACTTATTTTAAACGATAACTAATATATATCCCTCATATAAGTGGCACAACGGGTATAAATACCCGCCTCGCTCATAGTGTGTTAATATTAAACATTAATAATTCACATGTAATTTACTGAAAAATTAAATATATTTTTTCTAATTTTATATTTAACAAAATCAATAATAAAATCATTAGTTTGAATACTAATGAAAATATCTTTTTTTTTTTGGTGCTTAGTAGTGACAAAATTCTTAATTTATCATTTTCTATTGTACTAGGGTATTAGGCGGTGCACATAATGAAGATAACAATGTTCTTTGTATTATTCGTATTCTTTTTGTTCTTTATGCCCTTTGGGGATGATTAAATAATATTTGACATCGTAATGTTTATACTATTATTAATCATATCTATTTGGAGGGAGACATGAGCCTTTTCTGGGCTTCTAGGTTGTCTAGAATTAAGTCTAATCGTGTTCATTTAAAAATTTGGTGGGTTTTGTGAACTTTCAAATTTAAGTTTCATAGCTCAAGAATTATTTTAACATTAATTTAATATAAATAATTTTTATTGAAATCATAAATCAAGTTAATAGATCTTTTATATAGAGCTTTAAATCACCTTTAACAAAACAATAAATTGAACTTTTTAATTAATACAAATTTAATTTTACCTCCGCCATATGAATAAAATTATAAAATCCTATTTTGAAACCTATTATATAATAAAAATGATTTACTAATTAAACAAATTTATTTTTCAAATGTATTCGAAGCCCTCCTCCCCCTTTCCGATATATACAAACTTTTTATTTTGCTCATTATAAATGAAAAAAAAATTAAATTAAAGTTAATTATAAAATTAATTTCCAAATTTTTTATTTTTTTAAAGTATAGTAATGCACTTTAGATTATTTAAAATAATAAATAAATAATAAATAAATAAATTTCACTTCCATCCCTTTTCTCCCTTCTACCACTTTCCCATACCCTCTCGGTGCCCAACACATTCGAGTTTCAGGTGGAGGTCGATCTTGGCGCAAGGCAATTGCCTAGTGACAGTTGGCACTACCCTCAATTACCAATAAACAAATCATTTATAGATTAATTCACGATTATTTAATTAGATTCAGCATAGCATTTGCGCCCTAGGGTTGAAATACGTCAATTCAGATAAAATTACAATATAACATAATATATTTTCTAACCAATTTTTTTCTATTTAATTTATTGAAGTGAATTTAACAAAGTTTCTCCAAAATTATTTCTTTTTTATCAAAACTCATTCATTTTGATTTATTAAAATTAAATTAATGGAGTAAAGAGAAGACTTAATGTATTCAATATCCCAATATGTCTGACATTTTGCATACTTCTTGAATATATTTAAAAAAAAAAGAAAAAACACTTGCTTGTTCACACCCCAAAATTGTATATATTATAAAGCTTATATCTTGCTATTTGTTGATTTAGTTTGTAGTTGTTACTTAGAATAGTAAAGTATATTAATAATTTTGATGTTTTTTTATGTATTTCGAAATTATCCTCTTTTAAAAGGTAAGTAAAATTAAATTAAAAAAAAAAAATAAATATTTCATTTCAATTTTTTTAATTTTCAGGAAGAGAGGAAAATCTCAATCATCAATGAGAAAAAGGTAAATAAATGTTTGTCTTTTTATGAGTTTTATTTTATTAAAACAAATTTTAATTCAATTTAATTGTATTTTTAATTATTTTTATAGAAGAACTTTTTAAATATCATTATGTTATTTTTATTTAATTTTGTTTATGTGGTTCAATATCATTATTAAAAACATTAAATGAAGAGAGAGAGAGAGAGAGAGTGTGTAATTAACTCTTTGAGTTGCTTCCTTTCCAGACTACAAAAAATGATTCTTTCAATTATTCCAAAATTAGTAATTTTTTAATTAAACATTAGTAATTTTAGTATGAACATTTTTTTGTTAATTTATTTGGGTTCTCTTATTTAATATGTACTAATGAATTGAATTGAATTCCTTATCTTCTTCATCATCATTAATTGAAATGATCTTCAGCTCAACAAGGTCTCATTATTTCTTTAGAATAATGAGCATAATTTATGAAATCAATTGATTAAATAATAATTCAATATCAAAATCAAAATATCTCAATAATAATTTCAATTTGTTAGAAATTATATTTTTAATTTAAAATAAATTTTACTATTTTTAATGAGTGTCAGGGATTTTAAAAACCTATTTTCAAAAATTCAACAATAATGATGAAATAAAAAATGGATATAATTAATTTAATTTGCTTAGATTCTATTTGATTGGGAGGGTAATTATTAATTTTTATATTGAGATTTAAATTTAATTTAATGGTACTCTCTTCACCATCAAATATTTAATAGTTTTCTATAATATTAAAAAATAACTTAAAATATCGGATTATTTATGTTAATTTTTTCTTTTTACTTTCAAAAGTAATAATATTTTATTATTTATGTTATTGTTCTTTTTATCTCGTGACAAATGATTTTTTAACCATCAAAAATGAAGTATTTAATCGATATTTTTATTAAACAAATATTTATCAATCGAATGTTAGAAAATAAAATAAAGTCATCAAACTAAATTTTATTTTATTAATTCTATAATTTTATTCAAAAAATTTTATAGAATACAGTATTCTATAAAGTCTTATGAATACTTACGCTGTTGTCGGGCAATTAACCAGTTGAGAAGTCGCATTGCCATTGCCCAACAACGGCGCCATCCTGGCGTTTACTTTTTTCCGTCATTGTACGAATATATTCATTAAATTGGATTGATTGTGTAAAAATATAATATTTGATGACTTAATTTAAATTTCATTTCACATTAATTTGATTAATTATAAAGCTCTGTAATAATAATATAAGGATAATTACAAAAACAAAAAAAAATTTTTTTTTTTTTAAATTTTGTTGTTAATTTTTTAAGAGGTGTAAAAAATCGAATTGAAATTTACCTTTACCAATGACAGTTTATTTTACTCGATTAAATTTAATTAGTTGTTTAAGATGTGATAAATAAGATCTTTTACTTTTGTCAGATATTCTAGAAGAATTTTTTTTTTTTTTAAAAAGAATAAATCTTTAGAAATTTCTCACTGGAATGTTTTTAATCAAATTAAAAGATTAATTAAGTTCACTTTTCATGATAATAGGAAATCACTTAGCACTTCCCGTTAATTACACACCGGGGGTGATCATTCAATTTAAAAATATCCATCGGAATTCAACTCTAATTGTTATTTTGATGAATTGAATAGATTAAAAAAAAAAATAATAAGTAAAAGGCGGAGTACAAAATATGAATTTAAAATTCAAATTAGTAATGAATAATGATTCCGTTTTAGAAGATTTAAATATGTTTTTTTCCCTTTCTAGTTATTTATCATTGATCAGGGTTGGAAAAAAAAGAAGGAAAAATATATAAAATTATATAGGAAAAATATTCATGAATATAATTTGAATAGATGGAGTATGAAAAAGATTTCAGAACACAATCGTTTAATTCATAAGTGAATAAATAAATATTTCCTATGCATTATGTAAAAATGGGGATTTCAAAAGAGTAAATGAATATTTGTACTGTTATAATTTAATTCAAAGAAATTTATAGAATTTTAACGATGATTAAGAAATGAATAATAATATGCACATTTATATTTAGATTCTTTTTATTTATTGTCTTATAATAATAAATAAATTTTTTCAATTGTTCTACAATTAAATGCTTATTTAAATTAATCTGAGTTTGAAGAAACCTATTTTTGCGATCCCTTTTGATCCTCTCTATTTTTGTCATATCATATTTTTACTATCTAGCCAGAGATAGTATTGCGATCACGAAAATTTTCAATGTCGAGATTTTGATGTTTTTATATGTTTTGAAGGTCCCTGAGTCATTTTCACTAAGGTTGAGAACAATATCTGTGTGTGGGTGTGGGTGTGTTTGACAAGATTACGCAAAAACGGTTTGAGCTAGAATAATGAAATTTGGTATACGGGCATTATTCAAAATTCGTAGTTT
The DNA here is from genome assembly GCA_963082975.1 of Labia minor. Lineage (NCBI taxonomy): Eukaryota > Metazoa > Arthropoda > Insecta > Dermaptera > Spongiphoridae > Labia > Labia minor. The sequence continues at coordinate 35,963,252 of OY720345.1, forward strand.
TCTATCAACTTTTGAGAAATGTAGCTCATCCGGAAGATGGTCATTACCTACCACATTTTCATTTTTTTCCTCTAAAATAATTGTATAAAACCGCTATATATAGAATTTCAGCTTGATTGAATCGCTGAATTACCGGAATTAATTTTTTAAATCAAATGAAAATCACGCGCCAGCACGTGACTTGGTGCCATCAGCAAAGAGCCAAACACGCGCTTGTTTAATAAATATTATTTATTCATTTCAATTTACAATTTATATATATAATTAATTAAATTTAATTGAAATATAATATATGTTATTTAACCCAATTCACATTTGCGAGATATTCGAGTGGAAACATTAGTTTATTATATATTGTCATTCTATTCGATAATTCAATTCACTACAGGAGTTTTCCATCTTAAATTAAATATATAATCTGATGAATTTCTGAATATTATTTTTTGGTTTCATTTAATAAATTTATAGTAATTTTGAAAAACTTGAATATTTTCTTGTCCTTTAATGTCATGATTCACTCCCCATATCTAAAAGATTAGATTTCTCAAATAAGTAATATATTTATTTAATATTGGATGTTATCGAACTCAATGTGTTTATAAAGAATAAATCAAAAATTAATATAAATATATATTAAATATTAATATCAAAAAAATAAGGAATCAATAAGTAAAATTTTACTTAATTAATAAATATAAAAAATTAACAATAAATTTTGCTTATCAAAAGAAATTAAACAGCCTCTCACATTTCAGAGCAGGTAAAAAAATAAAAAAAATCCTTTTTTCTTTTTTTTTTTTTTTTTTTGTTAAAAAAGTAAGGTATATTTAGAGAATTTTTTATATAAAATTATAATCGAATAATAAATAATCTCAAAAAAAGGTTTAATTATTTTTACCTTAATTCTTTTTTTCTTTATTCTTTAAGTTCATTCCTTTCAAATGATCGTTTTGATTTATTTAACGATTCCTTCCTTGACTGAGTCAAAGGGTAATTAAATGTTAACAACTTGAAGGTAAATAGAAGATATAATACTGAACGAAATGAAATAATTTTAAAGCCGGAAGGACTAAAATAACTGTTTCATATTTCAATACATAAATTTTCTAAGGCAGATAGGATAAGAGAGACTTCATTTCCTTATTAGCAAATAGAAATTAAGACCCATAAGAAATCAATTTATATTTATATTAATTGATTTATCATATTAATTCATTTATTATAGAAAAATTAATTAAATATAGATAAATTGTTAAAATGAGCTAACTAAATTATTCTTCATTGAAAAAAAAAAGAATTTCCAATGTTTTATAATATAAATTTTATAATTCCATATTCTCTCCATTAATGGAATTTGATATTTTCTCTTTATAAAATGATATTCTTATTTTTTTTTTTGTGAGTCCTTGTACCACTTAAGACGCCACCGTTTATCTGCCACAAACAAACCCTGAGCAAATGCTAAACCAACGATGAAGGGAATGAAATTGTGGGATGGGACTCTGGTGGGATGTGAATCCCACAAGAAAACTTTTAATGTAAAATCGTGTATCTAGACAAGAGAAAACTGAATTTTTTTTCTTCTGAATTTTTCTCTCTTTCTCAACTAAAAATTCTTTTATTTGTGACCAAAAGTGTTGTCAGCCGAAAGTGGTTGCAATTTGCATTTATTTTTTTTTTCTTCTTCTTTCGAGCCCTCGATGAAGTTTGCTTCTGAAGATGTTACAGGGAATAAGTAAATCTTATATACTTTATCGTATATACATATATATATATATATATATATATATCTACTCAGAAGTGAAAAGAGGGCTATTGAAACTTTTAACAAAAATTCAATCTTTTTCCTCTTATTTTATTGACAAATGTAGATTATATTATTATAATATATTTGAAAAAAAAAAATAAGTAAAAAAAAGGAAAAGACAAATTTTAAATTGGATAAAAAAATTTAATTTTAAACTCGAAAAGGAAATCTCAAAGATAAAATAATTTCTTATTGAAAAAATTTAAATTAATTTTTTTTATTAATGCTGATAAAAGGACGTGTTAGATTGTATGTGAAATGTATGAACCAAGAAGGAAAAGTCAGCATTTGTAGAATTGGAGAATATAAGAATTTTAATATAATTAAATTTTCAAATTATATTAATCATAATTAAATATTTAAATGCTTTCTTGAATAAATATTTCTTTTATTCATATTGGTATTGTTTGTTTAAACACCTTTCTTTACACGATTCGTTTTTTACTTTCCCGCATACTTCGTATAAGGGAAGTATTGGAATCGTCAAAAATTTCGACTTCGAGATTTCGATAGATCTTGACGTTTTAGACCTCCCTGAGTCGGAAAATACCATTTTTCGAATTATGTCTGTGTGTGTGTATGTATTTATGTATGTATGTATGTATGTATGTATGTATGTATGTATGTATGTAATGTCTGTAAGCAAATTTACTCAAAAACTAATCAAGCTAGGACTTTGAAATTTGGTACACCGATATTATTCACAGTTTGTAGATTTCTATCAAAATTTCGTCAAAATCGGTTAACCGGAAGTGGTACTTTACCTACACTGGTTGCGTTTACCTTTCAAGTAAAGTACCAGTTTGCTTCGAGATATTTGCTTCATATTTTGTATATAGATTTAAAAATATGAAAAAAATTGAGATACCAAATTTCATCATGATCTGACTACCGGAAGTGACATTTTACCTATACAAGTAGCGTTTCTTTTTTACCGAGCGACGATAGTAAGGGAAGTATTGTTTTCACACCAAATTTCACCTATGGATATTTTTAGGTACATATCTCCACGAATCATGCATTTTCTTAACAGAAAAAAGTATTTTTAGCATGATGTCTGTCCGTCCGTCCGTCCGTATAGATGTGTACAGCCTGAACGGCTCAACCGATTTTGATGAAATTTGGTATATTTACTTAATACATCATTGGGATGAATTGATCAACTTTTGGTGTAAATCCGGAAACCGGAAGTGCTAGTATTGCCGATCGAAGAGAGGAAGTGAAGGGTTATTTTCATATCAAATTTCACGTGAGGACATATCTCCACGTGTTATGCACTTTGTATTGGTTTTATCCTCGAGAAAAATCATCTTCATTAGTTTTTTCTTAATTTAAAATTATATGACGTCACCCAGCACTTCATGACGTCACAGCCAGCCCTTCTATATTATAAATAAAATTAAAAATTAAAAATATTTATATTATATCCATATATGTTTTTTTTACATTTAAAATATCAGTTAACCGGAAGTAGCACTTTATTCTATATATATATATATATATAAATGTTACCAAATATCAAATTTGACACCAATAAACTAATACGAACTGGCTCTTTATCACAATACCAAGTTTACACATTCTAAATATTCATTCACAACTCTTTATACCTATTTATATGCGGGAAAGTCTAGGGGAGGACACTCCCGCTTATTTATTTTATTTTTCACTTTTCTTCCAAATCTTTTTTATTTAATTTATTCTATTCATCTATCATCTATTTTATGAGGGTAAATGAAAAAATAACCAACCACTTAAAAATGCAAAATTTTCTATCTATTATAATATTATGATATATTAAAAAAATTAGCTGGAGTGTCTCCACTCGACTATCTCGCAATTTGAGAATTGGATTAAATAACATAATATATTATATTTAAATTAAATTTAATTAATTATAAATTAAATAATAAATATTAAACCAGCGCATGTTTGGCTTTTTGTTGATGGCACCACGTCACGTGTTGGCGCTTGAGATTTGCAGTGTTAAAAAATTAATTCTGGTAATTTCAGCGTATCAATCAAGCTGAAATTCTATATATAGCAGTTTTATACAATTATTAATCATGTGTAAACAAGATCACACAAAAACGGTTTGAGCTAAAATAATGAAATTTGGTATAGGGGCATTATTCAAAATTTGTAGTTTTCTATCAACTTTTGAGAAATGTAGCTCAACCGGAAGAGGGTCATTACCTACAACGTTTCGATTTTTTTTCCTCTAAAGTGACCGTAAAAATAAAGATAAATGTTTGATAGTTTTTCACATGATTAAAAATTGTATAAAACTGCTATATATAGAATTTTATTGAATCGCTGAAAGTAACGAAATTAATTTTTTAACACAACTGCAAGTAACGCGCCAGCACGTGACGTGGTGCCATCAACAAAGAGCCAAAAACACGCTGGTTTAATAAATATTATTTAATATTTATTAATAATGTATAATTAATTAAATTTAATTTAAATATAATATATGTTATTTAATCCAATTCAAATGCGAGATAGTCGAGTGGAGACACTCCAGCTTATTTGTATATAAGAACTACTAACTTTACTCTAAACTACTATAACTATTAATTATAAATAAACTTAAAATATAATTTTTTTATTAAATTTTCAAATATGTGTGTGTGTGTGTGAAAATGAATTTATTAAACATTAAAAAAAGGGTTGAAAACTTAAGTGATAGAGAAAATAAAAAAAAACATGTAAAGCCATGAACTCATTTCGATGACATAATTCCGATTGGATTGAATCCAAATAATCTGTAATAAAATTTGAGAACTACTAACATTCTGGTCTCCCTGCAAAACGAACAAACAGCCTGTATTATTTGTTTATTTTCATATTGGATTTTAAAGAAACGAGATGCGGCGTCTTTTTAAAGTAAATGTTCTAAAAAAAGTCCGGACTAGCAACAAAAGGGAAAGAGGGAATGTGAAGAAGAGTAGAGTGGAGGTTGGTAAGGTATGGGTTGAAAAAGGATAAAGGAGAGGTTGGGGATATTCCCTTGAGAACACCTACGACAATCCTACTCGAAACAGATATCGACTAGAAAAAAATGAGGAAAAAAAAATGTTCTTTTAAATATCGTTTAACTTTACTGTTTGTTTAGGAGAACAATTTAATAAATAAATAAATAACTTAAATACAAATTTATTGAAAATATTGTTTACTTTTTACCGACCGACGATAGTAAGGGAGGTATTGTTTTCACACCAAATTTCACATGTGGAGATTTTTACATATTTCCACGAATCATGCATTTTCTTAACAGAAAAAAGTATTTTTAGCCTGATGTATGTCCGTTCGTCCGTATAGATGTGTACAACAGCCTGAACGGCTCAACGGATTTTGATGAAATTTGGTATATTTACTTAATGCATCAGTGGGATGAATTGATCAACTTTTGGTGCAAATCCGGAAGCCGGAAGTGGTAGTATTAACAATCGACGATAGGAAGGTAAGGGTTATTTTCGCACCAAATTTCACATGAGGAGATTTTTTACATATCACCACGAATCATGCACTTTGTATTGGTTTTATTCTCGAGAAAAATAATTTTTATTAGTTTTTTTCTTAATTTAAAATTATATGACGTCTTCCAGCCATTCATGACGTCACAGCCTGGTCTTACATATATATGTAAAATATTTCATATTTTGTGGAGTTTACGGGGAACTTGTGTCTGTGAGGTTGGTAGTGTTTGGTTTTTAAAAGATGCTTGTTTGCCAAATAATTAATTTTAAAGATGGAATAGTTGGTAAATATTAATAAATATAATATCTGGTTTTGATAGCAAAAATAAATGAAAATAAATAAAAATAAGTGTTGACTTTAAAAACCAATTGTTTTTTTAAGGTAACTGGGTTATATAATTTGTATATATTTTTAATTTGTATATATGTTTTTATTAAATTGTTTTTTTAAGGAATCCATTGGTCAAGTCATTTAACCTCAACTAATTACCAACTTATAAATTGGTTTTTAAATAAAATAAAATTAAAAATATTTATGTTCTATCCATATCTGTTTTTTATTACATTAATAGATATATTAAAATTATTTGAAATTGTTTCTGTACCTGGAAATTAATTAAAGAGGGTCATTACTTACCAGGTTTTCATTCTTTTTCCCTCTAACCTAACCGTAAAAATAAAGTTATATGTTTGATTGTTTTTCTCCTGATTAAAAATTGTATAAAACTGCTATATATATATATATATATATATATATATATATATATATATATAATTTCAGCTTGATTGATTCGTTAAAAGTACCGGAATTAATTTTTTTAACACTGCAAATCACCCGCCAGCACGTGACATGGTGCCATCAACAAAGAGTCAAACACGCGCTGGTTTAATAAATATTATTTATTAATTTTAATTTATAATTTAATTAATTAAATTTAATTTAAATATAACATATGCTATTTAATCCAATTCATATTTGCGAGATAGTCGAGTGAAGACCCTCCAGATTTTTTTTCAAAATTTCAATAACCCTATCTGAATATTAGCATCATCACAAGAATCATTTTCCATTTCCCCTGCTCTCTCGTTTATATCATAATCACTTTTCACGTTTCGAACATTCCAAAATCATTTTCTAAAGCATATCTAAGAAAGCATCCAATAAAATTTTAAATTAATAAATTTATTGTAATTGAGTCAAAGCAAGCATGCGGTACTTGATAACGACTGCAGAATAAGCAGTTGAAACGTTGAATATTTTTTTTTAACTAAATAAATAAATTATACAAATATTGGTGGTGTATTAATAAAAAAAGCAAAATGTGCAGCATCGTACACGTGGCGGAAGTGAAACTTCTTAGAATCTAGAGAATAAGAGAAATTTTAGTTGAGAGTGTGAGTGAGAGAGAAATAGAGAAAAAGAAAGGGATCATTTCGAAAGACATATAACAGTATAAAATTTTCGTAACAAATATTCGCTTTATTATTATTATTATCTACTCTATCATCATATCTACATTGCCTGTACTATTGTCGGTTGGTGCTTCAATTGGTAATACTGATATTAATGGCTTGTGATAACTAAAATAAGATATATATGTTCGTGATTCGATATTTTCTATATAACGTGTAAAAACAGCATCTATTGTAGTTCCAGATTTTGTTGTTGATTCCTTGGGATCGTTATTTATAAGCAGACCAAATGTTTCTCGAAGAAAGTTGATCAACGGCAACGAATCATCTCAGATCCAAAATTTACATTAAAATCTCCCCCGAGAATTAGAGGGATTTTATCTTCGCCTCGTTCAAGTGCATTAGCACCTGTGTGGCTATAAACCAGTAGTGAACGGTGTATGAAATAAATAATATCGTCTAAATTTTGGTCGTTATTTTTTTTCGGCATAGTGAAATCTGTGGAGTAGAGAAAAGCAGTTTTAAATGCAATAATAATTTTAAATTGATTTAGTAGTGTTAAAGTAATGTTGAGATTCGGATAAATAACGTGAATGGTCATCGACGCACATAACTGTATGTGTTGGCGTGTGAATCGCCGACCATGTTCACACACACAATTACATGCGTCGGTATGCGTGCACGCTGTATATTTGACTTGAGAATTTTAATTATTTCACGATATATATATATATATAAATATCAATTTTTATATATGACTTATAGCGTATAGCAGCGATAGGTAGAAATATTTATCGATAGCTCAGAAGTAATATGCCTCTCTCACGTACTGATGCGTAAAATGCGTTGTAGTTATCTGTGATGAATCACGATTTTTAATTCATTGACCCAGTAGAGGCTGAGAAATATTATTTTTGATAATATTTTAAATTTGAATATACTTACATATTAACGGATCAAGGATATTATCAATAATTTCACAAAAGTCACTTTCTTAGGTCAATCAGCTTATGCGGCCTTTCTTGTTGATGCCTAATTTAAAGTGGCCTCAACGTACTCGCGCGCATGCGGGTCATGGACTTTATAGCTCTTTCTCATTCTCACTCGTTATACCTATATCTTTTTTCTCGCTTGCGTTACGAAATCTCAATTTTTCAATTCACTCTCCATTCTCAACCAAATGTCAGGACGCCGCTAAAGAAGTTTCACTTCAAAAATTCCTTTAATAATTAATGAAATTAATAAATTTAAATTTATTTATTATTAATTTTTTTTTGTAGATTTAGAGAATCCTTCTATATTATATCAAGGTCGTTAAATGGACCGAAAAAATCATTTTTTATTATTATTAATAATATTATTACTTTAATATATAGAAAGAAACAATATCATTTACATATATCATCTATATTTCTTTGTTCTGTTTATTTAATTAGAAAAAACAAAACATATTTGTCGAAATATGGCATATTTCTTTTTAAAATAGCAAATATAGAATTTTATGTTTCTGTTTTTGTTTCATTTATTCCAAGTTCTTTTCCATATTGTTTCAGATTTTATTTCTTTGTTTATAAAACTAAAATAATTTCAATTTGAAATTAACTATATACATTATTTTTATGTGAATAAATAAAATAAACCATCTATTTTAATTATTTATACTAATTATTTTTTTCTCTTGCATTTTGAATATTAGTATCAAGTTACTTATTTGCTTTTATATCCTTTTAAGGTTTTTATTTATGTATATATATATATATATATTTTTAATATAAAATACTAGTTAAATTAATAAACAAAAATTATACAAATTTAATGAATGAAGAAAAAAATTTAAAAAAATAATTTAAAATCTTAAACAAGAATTCGGTGAAATTATGAAAGTAAAAATTTTCAAATTTTATTGTTAGTTTTTTCTTTCTTTTATAAAACTTTTAGATAAATATTTAATACGGAAGAAAAATAAAGTTGGTTTCCACTTTGAATGAAATCCAAATCTGATATTCAATAAAAGATACGAATGAAAAAGTATTAAATAAATTTTCACAAGATTTTCATTTAAAAGTAATATAAAATGATAAGATTAGAAAATATTAGATTCTATTTTATTATTATTGTTTTATTATTATTTTATTATTATTTTTTATATATTATATAATATGTAAATAATAGTTGGCACATCATAAAGAAAAAAAAATATAATATAGTATTTATATTAGCAATTCAATTATGTTCATGAATAAGAAAAGTTTTGTTTATTAAACCCGATTGGTCTTTTATGCTAATTGATTATTTTATAAGGAAGTTGTAGCGGAAATGATTATATATAGATGTATATAATGGGAAATTTTATTACTGAATGAAATAGTAATATAGGTATCTTATATATAATGAATGGATTATTTATTGTAATTGCTATACTGGTTAAATAATAAAATAAGGGAAATATCAGTTTTTTTAACCAAAATTGGGCAAAAACACTGGAAGTGATGGTAATTATTTAAATAGGTAAATTTTGAATTTTATTTGAGAAAGAACGAAGGGGAAAAATAATTTACATGAACATAGCTGAAGAATAATCAAAAATCGATAGGTGATTATATATATTAGCATAAGCTTGAAAATAGTTTGCTTTTTTTATTTTCTAAATAAGAATTTTATATATAAGATACTAAATCATCATATTATTGTTATTTTATATTTTGTATTTATATTATTTTTTTATTAATTTACGAGGGCAGGTGTTTTTGGAAAAAAAAAATATTTTCGTTCAACATTTCTCTAATTTTTTATCCTTTCCAAAAAATAAGATGTTGAGGACTTCAAAATAGTTATTTGTTTGTGAGATGATTTCATCGTTGGAGTCAAATCTCTTTGCGTCGAGTTTCTTCTCTAATCACGAGGTAGTCTGCTATTAAAAGATGTCAAACAAAAACTAAAAGACAGCTAGTTCAAATTTCGACAGGAGTCAGCTGATAGTTGTCCGCTGAAAGAACAGTGTTGCCATTTCATATAAGAGACTGGAAGTTCCAAAAGTCACGGACCTATTGACCTGCCCTTGTAATATAGTTTTTTTTTTATATTTTAGTATCGTAATATATATATCTAGATTAGTAGGTGATTTTTTTCAAAAGCCTTAAAAATATGTAGTAAAGTAAAGATTCTTCATATTATTAAATATTTACATTATTTTTCTCGGTTTAAACATAAATATTTTAATTCATAATTAAATTTAAAATACTGTATATTAAACATTTTTTTTATTCCATTTACAAAATATAAAAAAATACACTTGAGATAATAAATTTATAATTAACTTACGAAATAAGTATAATTCTTGATTTTAATTATTATACTATTTGATATATATATATATAAATTTATCTTACAATTTCATATTTTTTATAAATATATTTTAGTATTTTAATTTTATTTTTCTCTTTTCTTGATCAGTGAATAATATTTTTTCACAGCATGAACTTTGAACATAATTCGTGTCTCATTGTCTTTTATGCAAATTCTCTGACATTTCTGGACAATAATAATTCCCTCAGAGGGTATCTTCTAGACCTTTGCATTGAAAATGAATGGAAATTATCTCAATTCAACCAAAGACCTTCTAGATTCACGTATTGTCAATTTGTTTGTATAATTTTTAAATGTGAATTGCTTTTGCATTGAAATATAATCGCATCAAGCATATTATTTTACTTATATTAAAGATGAAAATAAAAATACTAATAGTAAAATTTGTAGCATAATATAAAATAATTCGGTTACATAATCATCTCCAGGGTATTTGCTTCTTATAAAATAATATTTTTTTTATTTATTTAATTTTTCTATTGTTTATGGCAAATAAAGAAATAATACCAAGTCAAATTTATGAATTGAACTATAATATTAAAAAAATAATTTTTTTTTTTTCAAAACATTTAATTTTCTTAAATTTTATTAATAGAAATATTAATTAATAAATTATTTTTATTAAATTTATTTTAATTTAATAGTGTGATCTTTAAATATGATATTATTATATTTGAAAATCATAATTACATTTTTCCATTAAACAATTTATTTAGATAAAAAAAAATAGTTCAACAAGAGCTCAGGTCCTCCACTGATAAATAAATCCAGCCCTTTTCATTCTTCTTCTCGCCTCTTGCCTTTCTTTTTTCCGAGTGTAAATATTTGGCGTGCATTAGTGAAATGCGTGCATAAAAATCGAAAGATTTTCAAGTGCTTCGTCGTCTTAGTGACAAACCCCAAATCCCCTCATGACAGCATGTCTTAACAATGTCAATATTCTTTTTTTTTCCCCTTTTTTTAGCTTTATCTGAAGATTAATATGCCGTTTTATGTTATAGAAGTTAGCTTTTTTAAATTAGGCCAACTGTAGCTTTTTATTTATTATTTATTATTTTTTACTAATATTATTTTTTTTTTAATTATATATATATATATAATTATATATTTTTTTGAGTTTTTACCTTCTTTCTCAAGTTCCATTACTTACGGGATTAGGATTGTTGATTATGCTACCAAATTAATTAATTAGCGCCGCATTTATTTTTATTCCATTTTAAAACAGCACTTGTATAGTCTCTTTTTGATACCGGTATACTATACAATTACTATAATTCAAATTTTGTTTAAAAATTATATTTAATTAATATTGATGTTAATGAATATGGTAATTATTAAAAATAAAGAAATAGATTTGATTTGGTTTGTTCATTAATTAATCAATCACAATTGAATTGTTTTTGTTTTTTTTTTTGTGGTAAAAAAGAAACCACTTCACTACTAAAAAAAACTTGGCTCAACTTAAGGAACCACCCTTTTTGTTTTAATATATTAATTTTGTTCTTTTAAAAAACAGAAATAAAAAAAGATGTATTTATATAAAAAGAATTAATTTTGAGAAAGATAAAAACTTTAAAGATCAGTTTAGACAGTTTGGACATCGTCTTTTTTATCCTCTAAACTCTAAATGATAGACAGACATTTTCTTCTAGGGTAAACTTGTAGATACGAATTAACTTTTTTGTTTTGTTTTGTTTTGTTTTCAAGTTTGATTAATTTGTAGAATAATGAAAGTGGAATAATTTTTTAAGTATAGTATTCTTTGAGTTTATTATAAAATAAACTGTTATTTTTTTTAAAATGGTAATTATAAAATTTAAGTCTTTTCATCTCTTTTTTTTGCGTATTTATATATTTTAATAGTATAGATAAATCTTTAGTATATATTATTATACCATTCTTATTATAAAATTAAACAAGAAATATTGTTAAACATTATCATTTTTTCTGCGTTTCCAAATAATATTTTTTGGTTCGTTTACGACTCTGGAAAGCAGCTGTTCAAGTAGTAAAATACCTTGGTTCATCCATAGTTGGAATTGGGCCAGACTTGGTGAAATTTATCTTATATTCGTTCAATTTCATTCTTAGTCACAATTCAGTGAAAAATTGTCTTTGAACATTCATACAAGCTTTATAATCATTTGAAAATTCAAATGGCCCATTGAAACGACAGAACTGAATTTATCTGCTAAAATGAAATTGAAATGATGAACATTTTTATATTAGTTAATTCGCATTTATTTTTATTTATAAATTATTTTCCATTAAGGATGATAATATAAATATTAAAATAACTAGTTGAACCCGTTGCAAACAGTGTTTGCAATTTCAGTTTAAAATGAATTTATCGCGGTTTATATATATATATATACAATACGAAATCTAGTATTCAATTAACATTTTTTTAAAACACATAAAAATCAAATCACCATTTATACCTAGAATAATTTTGTTTTTTTTTCGAAAGACCCAGTGAAAGAAAGACGCCACCTAGTGTCATTGGCGCCAACTTAAGTGGTTACGTGAAAATGATACATTAGGGCTTTTATATATATAATGAAGTAATAATTAGAACATATTTATTTTTTAATAGCTATCTAAGAATTAAAAAAATTTAAAGTCTAAATCTATACCTTTATTCTTAAATCAAATATTACATCAATTTATCATGAATAATAGTAAGAAAATAAAGTTAAAAAGATGATAATATTAAATTTTAAAATTAATTCTATATATTAAAACCAACTTAAAGATAGAATTTTAATTACTATATTAATGAAAATTAAAAATTAATATATTTTTATTTAAGCTTTCATAATGTCACAAATTATATGAGCTTTAAACCAATATTTTACCTATAATTTTATCGTGTTTTAAATAAAAAAGCTGTTTCCCCTAGATATTATGTAACCAAACGAACAGCAAAGAAAATAAGATTAACCTCATGGGGTAGATACAATGATAAAATACAAATATATCTGGAATAATAACATTATTTTTTCATTTATTCATAAGAAAATTAAACATTAATTAATCCAGGATAATTTTAATAAAATAACGTTTCAACTTATATTAAATTAATTATATCATCTACATATATATATATATATATATATATATATATAATATTAAATTAAATATATTTGAATAAAGTAAAGCGACAAATTTTATTGAATTTAATTCGTATATAATTAAATTTTGAGGATGGTTGGTATGTAATGAAATGTGGATATCAAGACAATTTAGGAAAAAAAATCGAATTAAAATGGAAATTTCCAAGAAAAAGATAGTGAATCGTTCAAGTAGAATGTAAAAATAGTTAACGAGAGGAAAAAAATAAAAGAACGAAATCTAATGACTCTACAAACAAAGATAATGACATTTAGGTTCTTTTTTTTAAAGATTTTCTTGAAGATCCTTCTCATGGTTGATCAAGGAAAAAAATCGATTAAAAATTATTAGCTATTTGGATCTGATCAAATACTGAAAATAAATTTTTAAGGCCATTTACTTTTTGTTTAATTTGAATATTTTTAAAAAATTTTCAATTTGTTTATTAATTTAATTAATTATAGAGAAAAAATAAAACATAATTAAATTGTAAAAAAAACAACTTTTTTATAGATTTTATGTTCTTATATGAATTAATTCTATCTATTAAAGAAAACAAATTAAAAATTTTCGATCTTATTATTCGGAAATTTAAATTTTTTTTTTTTCTTTAAAAGGTTGTACTATACTATTAATCTTTCAATATGCATTCAAATCCTTTAATTTATATTAAGTGACTTTTAATATTTATAAATTTTTAAAAAATTATCATTTGGGTTGTTTCAATTTATCTCATCAATAAAAGTGACTATATAATTTCTTTTTTTCTGAGTGAGTTCTATTCTATTTTAATTCTTTTCTATAAAGAATTCTAAATTTTATTATTTTATACTCAAATTATAATATTTTTTGGGATTCAATTCATTTTACAATTTTTCAAGATTTTAATCCATTAAATAGATTCAATGTTAAGATCAAATTTTGAAATCAAAAAGTTTTGTTCTTAATTTTATTAAATGTATATATGAACATATTTTAATTATAAATTAAACAAGTTCTAAGAATTGAATCTGTTTATATATAATTTATGAAAACTTTATTTAGGGACACCATAATAATTTATGTAAATTTTCTTACATTATAATCCAATTCTATTTAATAAGCAGTCAATTATAAAATTATTAAAATAATTGTTATCGTTAGTTCATTCTCAACGCAACAAGAATTATTTTAGGACTTATCATATTAATATTGTTGGACCGTTCAAGTAATGCATATTTCATTCGGGGTTTGCGGCGTGTGGTCATTTCGATAACATTCGTAGGGAAATTTGTAGCAAGGGTGAGATGGCTATCAGCACTAACACACGGTGAATATTAATCATCCATGATATCCATTAATTTCTAATTTCATAAATTTATTCTTTTTTTTTAAATAAAATATTCAATAATGTTCTAAATAGAGAACATCAGTAGAGTTTTTTTATGAAAATGATTAGAAAAATGATTCAATGAAATGAAACTATGTCATATTTTCATATATATATATATAAAACAATACTATATGCTTTTTTCTAAACTTATTCATTCAGAACCTTGAAGTGAGCAATTTAAATTAAGCTGCAAGTGAAGGAAGCCTCTAAATAAAAAAAGACAAAAAAATGAGCTGAAGAAAAAAAAAAAGCAATTTGATATAAAGGAAAAAAGAAAAAAAACGTTCGTAATATAAACTTCAGAGTGGAAAATAGGGAAAAGAATTTTTGATGAAAATTTAAATTCAGTCCAATGCTTTAGGCAATTATAAAAGATAAGGAATTGTAGATGTACTGTATGTCAAAAATATACACCAAAAATTCTATATTAATGATTTTCAAAGATTAACTTAATTAATCGATCTGTTGCTTTATTATTTTTATTATTTAGAGCTTAAGACATCTCAGCAACTACCGCCATTTGTGCCCTTAAGATCTGTTCCTATAAATATTTGTATATATCTTATCTTATTTTATATATTATACTAACAAAAATTGTATATACATATATATATTTGTAATTTTGAATTATTAAACCGCTCTAAGGATTTTTAGAAATTCACAGCATAGATAATATTTTTAAAGAAAAATCGATCTGTATTGGTTTCAGCCTCGGGAAAAATCATCTTTGTTAGTTTTTTCTTAATTTAAAATAGAAATTTTAATAAAAATAAAAAAATTACACCGGGCAACGCCAGAAAAAATACAAAAATATTTAAAATAAAATTAAATTAAAAATATTTATTTTAATAATATTTTGTAATCAAATTACGAAATATATATTATGTTATATTCACAGGCTACTTTTCTATATGCTTTATGACTATTTTTTTTTTAATTTATGTTCTTTTAACCCTTATTTGAAATTGTTTCATATATTTTGTCGTATATTATATTAAATAATAATTTTAATCTTAAATATTCACAGTTCATAAGGATTTTTTTTTAAGTACCGAGCGGCGGCTCGCTGAACCAGGTACTACTATAAGATGAAATCTGAAAAGCCAAAATTGGAAAAATTGGTGGGATGTCAACTATAATTATCAATTGTATTTAATTAATTTTATTACTATAAGCTCTTCTATATATAAGTAATTAAAAGATGCTTTTGACTTTAAATAATAATTTCAATTTTATTACCAAATTGAATGAATATTTAATATAATAATAATTAATTTCTTTATTTATAGGTCTGAGAGAGCTTGATATTAACTAAATGAAATTTGATAATATAAATCAATTAAGGAAAATTATGCATTTATAACTATCATTCCAGCTGTTAATAAAAATTCCTATCCATATATAATCGATGAATGAAGAAGAAAAAAAAACAACTGAACTGGAAAGAAAAGAAAAATGACCTAGTTCTTTTTTTCATTCATTCATTCTCTATTTTTCACTGATTAAAATGATTCTTAAACCGAGTAGATGAAAAATAAAATGACTGAAAACAAATGAGAAAAAATGAAAATATTTTAAGCTTGTATCCACGGTCTCTTTACCCCTCTCCTTTACCCCCTTCATCATAATGCTGTAGGTGCTTTTCGCTAGAATTAGAATTCTCCGCCAAGGTTTAAGCCTTAATGATTTCCTTCTCAAATAGGGTCCTCCAAGGCAACCCCCGGGGCTGATCCTCGGTGATTAACCGAGCGACCATCTCTGCATCCTTAAAATATGTCTTATTTTTTTTGCTTTCTTTCTACCATTTTGGCAGTTCTAATATCCGTTCTTTCGTTTCTAGCACACAATTGTTAATTAGATAATTTTTCTAACAGTCAAAAAACAAAAAACAAACAAAAATACATTGATAATGAAAACAAAAAAAAAGAACAAAAAAGACAATAAACAATAATTTTTGATCAATTATTGATCTTATTGTTCTTTTTGAAATTTATTATTTTTGAAAATAATATTATTATTTTATTATATTACTTTTGAATATAAAATATATTATATATAATTTGGTTCAAATGTTCCTAATATATATAGAAAATATGTAAATTTTTAAAAATTAAATACTATTAAATTTATCTATATTTTTAAAATTAAAGAATGAAATATATTAAGGTAGTTTGGGAGCCAAATGACTTAAACTTGACCCTATATTATTTTTTATATATTTATTCGAAAGATTATAATTAAATACACATATAAACAAAATCAGATTTTATTACCACACCGTTTAAGAGATATAATTAATTAAAATTATGCAAAAATACATGAGCTCTTATGAGTGTCCTTGTTCAATAACTCCGGAAATTGAGGGTTTGTAAAAAATTAATAAACTTGACCCCACAAAAAGATAGATAAAACGGTATCTCAAACATATAGTGTAAAAATTTTAAAACGATTTACCTCATAGTTTTAATTTAATTGATTTTTTAATATTGACATGTGGCAACTATCTCTGTTGTTTATTGGATACTCTCCCCCTCCATATTTGCTGGGGGGAAAATGGCGGCGCCACCAAGCGCGCTAAGTTCAAATAATAATTAGAATTTTTTAATATACTTATAAATGATACGTGACAATTAAAGGATATTAAACATTAATAAATATAAAAAATATTTGTTATACTTTTTGGTTCAATTATAGTTTATTATTTAAATACCAACCTAAAAATCATTTAAAGTTGGTATCATCTAGTGACATCGAGTACTAGTCAATTAATATTTTATTTATTACATTATTATAATTATTTAATTATAACTCGTATTAAATTGAATCGAATAAATTCTTATGTGAATTTTCATTAATTATTATAGCATGCTTTGGATAAAATAAAGTTATTTTTTTACTTCGGATTGCGGCTTCTAAACTACCTTAGTAGATGAAATATATTGTTTAAATTTATGAAATTATTTTAAGATGGATGAGGTGTTTTACTCTTTTCTTAAGATATAATAATAAAATTCAAATCATATTTTTTAGAAATTCAATTTCCAGTAATATGAACATATCAATCTTTGAATTTCTAAAAAAAAAATAATTTAGTATTTTTTTTTCTTTATACCGGTTCTATTATATTGATTGAAACGAAATAAATTACTCCGGTATTTCTTTCCTAAATCTTAATCATTATCAAATTTCAAAGCACGTTCTTTTACACCTTCTCCTGGAAACATAAATCATTTTCTGTAGGTTCTGAAGGACGTGCTCACTGTTGATGTCAAAGACAATCCCCCTCCAATCTCCAATTAAGAACTGTTGTCGTTTATAAGGGCCATTCTCCAAATTCAACTTCTATTATTTTTTTTTCTTTTGAACCGTAACAAAAAACAATCGATAATCTTATAGACACTGGTTATAGTAATGGAGTTTAGTTAGTAATTTAGTAATTAGGAGGCAATTTATTGATTTTTAATTTTATTTAAGATCTAAACCATGGGTGTCTAAACTATGACCATTCGAGGGCCACATTGCAAAAAAAATATACTTGGCCCCACTTAAATATTTTTTCAACAAATGGAAATAAAACTACAGTAAAACCTCTCTCTAAGTACACGTCTAATAGTTACTTCATTCATTTTAATTCACAATAAACATTGTTTTTAACAGTGTATTGAGAATGTCCTTATAGAGAAGTTTTACTGTATATATAGTTTTATTAAAATAAAATAACTTTTTATTATAATTTTTTATTTGAATTAGATATATGTACATGAAGAATATTTCAAACATTAATTTTTTTTAGTAGAAATGAGTAAATTTAAATATTTTCATAATTTGCGTTTGGGCCGCATCTCAAAGGGTTTTTGGGTCGTATACAGCCCGTTGGCCGCACTTTAGTCAAGCATGTTCTAAACTAATGTTTATTTAATTTATTATAACTATTTATTGTTATGCAAAATGTAAATACTTGAAGGATAAAGTGCCAATAAAATAATTAATAATTTCTGTTTGTTAATTTTCCACCATTGAAAAAAATCGTTTATTAACGGAGATGGAAATTAATTAATAACAGAGTAAACAATGAGAGTAAAGATAAACAAGATTCGTTACTGAATTATGTATATATTCGAAAATTTAAGAGAGCTTCTCAAAACAATATTATATACCTATGTATTCATTCTATATCCATCTCTATACCTATCTCTATTTCACTATCCATCTAATCAAATATCTGGAACATTAATGCTAATGAAATAAATGAGAAATCTCTTTAAAAGAAAATTGTCAGTGGAATTCATTTTAAGAAAGTAATCTTCACGCTGATGTTTGAATAGAACTGCAAGATATCTTGGGAAAAGAGTGGGTGAAAGGTTTGCCTTATCAATTGCTAGAAAATCCCTTTACTCGTAGTTAGATTAAGCTTTAATTTACTTCCATTTAAGAACAAGATTCTACCAACACTTATCATTAACGTTAATCTAGTTAAATATCTTGGCTGTGTGTGAGAAGAATAAATAGATATATTTCAGTCAGTGGAGAGAGAAACATTATTTCTCATTCAATTTATATAATATAGCTCGCGTATAACTTTTTTTAAAATAAAACAGGTATTCATGAATTCGATAAAACCAACGAGATTGAAGATTTATATGAACGAAGAAAAATTAAAAGATAAAAATGACATTAACATTTTGGAACTCATCCTGTACCGAGCGAAAATATAGTTAATTAATCATCAGTTTTTATTAGATATGTTGAATATCTACATTAAGAAAAGTTATTTTCTGGCAGTTCACGTTTTATTGTAAGATTTGTGACTCGATGTTTCGATGCCAATTTCCAAGATAATTACACAAATTTATTAGATTAAGTTAATAACTATTAATAAAATGATAACTAATTAAAATATGGAACGAATTATTTAATTTTTCATGAATTTATAGATTTTTATCCTTAATTATACTAATTTACGGTTATGTTTCAATAGAACAAAAATCATGAAGCAATTTTTCACCCAAAATGAAATTTTTAAATTGTTACTCAGTTATTTAAGAACTGAATTTTGAAATTTATTAAAATTGATTATAAACACACATAGTTGTATTATACATTCTATACATAAATCTAGGCTAAATTTCATAATGAGGAAAGCAGAAATCAATTAATACATTATTTATTTATCTTTATATATATTTCTTTAACTTATTACTAACTCGCCAGAGATAGTATTGCGATCACGAAAATTTTCGATTTCGAGATTTTGATGTTTTTATACGTTTTGAAGGTTCCTGAGTCATTTTCACTAAGGTTGAGAAAAATGTGTGTGTGTGTGTGTGTGTGTAGACAAGATTACGCAAAAACGGTTTGAACTAGTATCATGAAATTTGGTACACGAGCATTATTCGAAATTCGTAGTTTTCTATCAATTTTTGAGAAATATAGCTCAACCGGAAGAGGGTTATTACCTACCACGTTTTCATTTTTTTTCCTATCGTAAAAATAAAGATATATGTTTGATAGTTTTTCACATGATTAAAAATTGTATAAAACTCAGCTTGATTGAATCGCTGAAAGTACCGGAATTAATTTTTGAACACTGCAAATCAAGCTCCAGTACGTGGCATGGTGCCATCAACAAAGAGCCAAACACGCGCTGGTTTAATAAATATTATTTATTAATTTTAATTTATAATTTAATTAATTAAATTTAATTTAAATATAACATATGCTATTTAATCCAATTCAAATTTGCGAGATAGTCGAATGGAGACACTCATCAATTTTTCTTCTGAAATCAGAAATTTCTAAAGTTAGCATTATATAGTAATATTGATTTAACTTTTTTTTAACATAAAATAACTTAATTCTTTTTTATTTGATTGTGAATAGTTGTAAGATATTTATTTTTCTTAACAGTAACAATATAAAAATATATGTTATTTAATCCAATTCAAATTGCGAGAGAATCGAATGGAGACACTCGAGCTTATTTTTTAAGATTCTGGGTCTTAGTCTGTGACCAAGAGTCAATGTTGGGAGTGGCTAATTATGGACTCGGTTCTTCTGAGTTTCAGAATGCATTTAATTAAAGATTACCAATTTGATTTCAAGAAAATTTTCTAAATCAGTTTGAAAAATACTATCCATAAAAAAAACTGTTATATTTTTAAATTATTCAAAAATATTTGAATTGAAACGGTTTATAAATTATTACATAAATTATAAATCCAATGCTCAATAAAATCTTATTTAAATTTGTGATTTTGTTTGTAAATAATTAAAAAATTAATAAATAAAATAAATATATAAAAATATATAAATAAGATAAGATAATTAAGTTCAATTTTATGACATATACACACATAATAATTAAAATCGTACAATTTAACTGATATAGTATTATAATATTTAGCAAAATTGAAAATTATTCTTTATCCAATTATTAATCGGATAATTAATCATATTTTACATTCAACTCTCCAAAAAGGTTCATTAACACAGAAATTTGAACTTTACTTTTATTATCAATGATTGACTCAGAAATGAGAGAGATATTTGAATAAAAATCTAAGTTGTCCAAAAATAATGAATGATTGCGAATGAAGATGGTGTCATTAGTCCTCGAATTGTTCGTTGAGTCATTAGTCATCGATTGGAATTCTTTGGCTCTTCTGCTCCAGCGGGGGGGCCTCTGGAAATGTCACGATGAAGCGTGACATCCGCCTCCGTCGCGTGCTCTGAAAGCCTGCAAAATCCATCATCCCCTCTCAATCCATACGCCGTTTTGTTGAATGATTTCTATTATAAATCATATATAAAACTGCCATATTTTTATATTAATATTAAATACCAGGCACGTACAATTTAGAAACAAATTCACGAAAATGTTTGATGTTACGTATACAAACCACGTAGGTTGCTAATTATTCAATAAGATATATTTTAGGATAACAATAGAAAAATACCACTCTATTGAAATTGTATTTTTAAATTTTCTGCAAGGTTTATATTGTCCATAAATATTATTTTACGATGGTTCAAAGAAACGAATAACATTTTTTTTTATAAAGACGTATGCATTCAAGCTGAACTTGATTCTATGTTCTATGTTCTATGAATTAAAGCCATTCAAAATGAGATTATTTATGACTAAAACTTTTTACCAATTATTTATTTCATTCATAACCTGAATGCTTTTTTTTAATAAAACGAAATACCAATTTCTCGTATATGATGTAATTGTACACTATATATATTGTAATGATATTTTAAAAATATCATTACCTTAAAAAAAAACAAAAAAAAAAAATTATTTATTTAAATATAAATTTATTTTTTGGAAATGATTATTATTATAAGACGTTTCCCTGAAAGAAGAGTAGTTGAAAAAGCAGACAAGAGCATTTGTTCGTGGGCTACCGTCGAGAGAAGACGGACTTTTCAGGAAAAAAAAGAGGACCACTATTACACTCGGTCGTCCACGGACTATCTCCTACAAAAGGACCGGTTACATTATTAAAAAAATATTGTTTTCCGTGAAGGATTGTTTTTTTTTATTTTTATAATTGAAGAATTAAAAAAAATTGTTTACTCACACAAATATTGGTTTATTTATAATTTTTATATAACGACTTTTTATTCTTATTTTTATAAAAAAAAAAATTTACTGTATATAATTTTATAATTTAGAATCTTTATATTTAAATCTTTAAAGGTTTTAAAAATTTATATTTAAATATCAAATATAATAAATCTTATTGTAAATTTTATTCTTAATGATAAATTTAATCTTTTTCTATTTTTCTATAATCCAGATTTCCAGGTCAGTTCACGCCGATTCAAAGTCCACATTTTCCATTACACTGACCAACCCTTCTTTTTCTTAGATTTTCCCCTGCAATATCCACCCCTATACAAAAAAATCATTACAATATATATCATAACCACATTAATCAAAGTACTATCGAAATCGATATTTTAAAGAATATAAATTATAAAATATTGAAGGTTAAAGGTATGCATAGGTATATTTTTAATTTCAAATGCAAATTCAAATTACAGTGCCTGAATATTTCTGATATACGCATTATAATTGAACAGTCGGTTATTCAAATTAAACATTAATTTTCAATGTTTACTAAGAGAGTCAATATAACTGTTACTATGATTTATATTCAAAATATAGATTATATAAAATAATATAAAAGTTATAATATTAAAAATCTACTTTTGGGAGAGGCCAAATCATCGCTTATATCAAATTAATTCATATTTTTAATTTCAAAATCAGAAGATATGACATGTTTTTCATATTATAAATTAAATAAATTATGATTTTGAAAATTTAATGAAATTTAAATATTTATTATTTAAATATATTGAAGGCGCCACAGGTTGGGGGCCAATAGCATTGACTCACATCCTCATGGCTCCGGGTTCAAGTTCAGACCGACCTCAAGGATCAAAATTTGGAAGCTAATTGATCAAAACTAGCGTCTCCCACCAAGAAAATCAAGGTAAAGGTTGATAGAACTCGTTTTACTGATCATAGGATACATAATTAGTAAAACTGATATTTAAGTGATTGATTATGATAATAAAAAAATATATTGAATTTGTAAATTTTAATATTCAATCCAACATATTTTGAAGTTAAATATCAGTAAATTAACAAAATAAATAAATAAATAAGTTCAAGAATAAAACATGCATAAATTAATTCAAATATTCTATACCTATCTTAAATCTATTGTAAATTGTTTATTATTAAATTACATACAGTGTGTTATATTTAAAAAATTGAAATTTTAAATTTTTAATAATGTAAAAAATTTTTTTTCTATTTTTCTTTTTAGGTGGCTTAAATTGGAACCTCAGTAATGATATGGGTATATACAGTAGGGCAGAGGACTCAAGGGGGCGGGGCACATCTATGACCTTTAAATATTAGTTACAGTGAAATGCTCATAAAACAAGCAAATAAATCAATTTGAAACTTTACAGAGTGTATAAATTAAAATTCATAATTGTTTGTTTTTTTTTAACTTGTGTTTTTTAAACGTTAAAGAAATGTACTAGGTACTTTTTTTAAATGTCATCTATTTTGCACTTGTCGAAATGTCAAATTTTAATATAAAATGAATAATAATAGTATTGTTTACCTCTATAGTATAACGAATAGTGTTAATTTTCTTATTAAATGAAAGTTAAAACAAAAAGTAACTTAAGGTTTTAAAAAACTGATTGAAATAAAATTGAAAAATACTATAGCTAACTTCAGAGTAGTGTATTATATAATGAAGTTAAAAAAATATTAACATTAATATTTCTAGAGTATTGACTAAATATATTTATATATATAAATATATAAATATAAATATATAAAATATTAATAGAGTAATAAAATAATAATACATATAAAAAGCTTCATACCCCATATCACCTTCCACATTTGACTTTATTAAACAATTATGATAAAATATTTAATTATTTATTTCAAAAAAATTTATTATACGAGGGCAATTCACAATTTGGGTTACGTTTTTGAATTAAGACAAAATTCAACACTCAGGCGGCGGATTTCTATGAGGAAGAAATTTAGAAGCTCGTTCATCGATACGATAAATGTCTCAACTTTTTTGGCGATTATGTAGAAAAATAGTATTTTAGTTGCTCTTTCAAATGTATATAATAAAAAACATTTTCCTGTACTAGTTTTGTCTTTATTCCAAAACGTAACCTACTTTGTGAATTGCCCTCGTATATAAAAATTATTTTCAATTATTCTAATATTCGATATATTCGATATATATAAATGAATATATATAATAATTTATAGTTGCTTTATTGTTGTTGATGCATGAATGAAAACTTGAAATTAAAATTTAATTCCAAGAAAGTTAGGTACGCCTTCCTAAGAAGTTGAGTGAGAGAATGAATGTCTTTATAATTTTTTTAATTATGCTCACTCGAGTTGCCATTTCCTTGCCGACTCCTAAGTAACTTCTTCACTTTGAGGAAATGTTTACTAAAATTTTCTCAGTTTAACTCTTATTGGAAGAACGAAAACAAGAGAAGTAGCTAATCGGATTTATCTTGTTCTTTTCATTTGAGTTCCCTTGGCTGATTCTGTTCCTCTCTAATCGGATCTCTATACTAAATGACATACTACTTACTTACGAATGGAAATTATATCTGCATAATCATTATCAATCTCAAGGTATTATATATCTATATATAAATATATATACATGTTATTACTATAAGTGCATTTATGTTTGTGTGTTTAATTGCTTTGAGTATATATACGAACATCATATTGATTTCATCACATGTATCTATGATACAAGCGTTATTATTCTTGATTAATTACCAACCCATTTTAGACTTGCATGTCGTCACCTCACCTGATTAATAAGAATCCCTTTAATCATACCGGCGATATTTAATATTCACCAAATGGCGTCGCTGTTATTCATATACGTTTTTTTTTATTAGCATAATAAATATTAAAATATATCTTTTAATAATGAATTGTGCAATACAGAAAATAGAAATCAATCAATCAATAATGAAGGTTTAATATTCAAAAATACCTCTAAGATGATTTCTTTTTCATTACTAAAGGGTATAAATTTATCTTTTGTTTCTGAAAAAGATAATTAATTAATTATGTAAAAATTAAAAGTATAATTAATATAAATTTGTATTCTACAAATTTTTACTAAGTTAATTACCCATTCCAATCGAATTACCAATATTGACACTTAGTCCCTCCTAAACACAAATTCACTTGAAATTGGCGCAAAAATGGTTGCCAAAACGTAGAAATTCAAATGTCACTAAAATGGCAAAATAACCCGGAAATAACTAGATATATATGTATGTTCGTTTAGGTTATATTACCCATTCAAATCGAATTACCAATATTGACACTTAGTCCCTCCTAAAATTCAAAATGCACCCCATAACTAACCCTAAGGAACCATAACTGAATTATAAATAATATATTCGAGTATATATCTACTAATATTTTTATTTCAATTTTTCGAAAATTATTATATGAAATCAATTTTATAATAATTCAAACATTTTTTAATAATCATTTTTATTAATTATAATCTAATAAAATTATTTATAAATTGATTAAGAAAGAGTGAATTAATTAATGAATAATTCAATGATTAGCTTGTTAAAAGTACAAATATATTTACTGGATTTCTGAATCGAAATTTTATTGAATGTACAATCAATTAAAACATATATTAAAAGTGCACGTTATAAAATATTAATAAACCAATCATATAAAGAAAGTTTCAAGGATGAATATAAAAGAATTGATTATCTTTTATAATAATATAGTAAGAGAGATCTAAAAGAAGAAAGGAATTGTCTTGTCATGTCTAACATCATTATAATAATAGAGAATGAGATTCCATATTAATTTATTATATTATTTATCATAAATTTATTTGAGGCAGTGTGACTTTTATACAATTTAAAACACAAACCTTTGATTCCAATCAGATTATATAAATTAAAAAAATATAAATAAAAATATTTACCTATATAATAATAATAATGTAGGTTTTATGTTAATTATTAATATTTCCAAAAAAGTTTAACTTTTCAAATTTATATTTTTGTGTCTATTACAACAAAAGATTTTATAGTCAATTGACTAAAATATCATTTTGATCCCAAAAATCATTTTATTTTTATTTTTTTATTATGAAATTTTGAAATTTTTAACTCTTTAGATGTATATTCGTATGTTCATGTGCATGTTTTTAGGTTATAAATATTTAAGGAGTTTAAGAATTATTTAACTGTGATTTAAGGAGGCTGACTCTACATCTGGAAGATATATGAAATATGATTTGTAATTTACAAGACGGAATCTACCCTGTAAATAATCAATATCCGCAAGAGAATAGTTAGTTTAAATTCATAACAACAGGATGGAGGCTTAAATTTATGTTGTTCCTGGAGATGGAATCCGGAATGAGATAAGGAGAAATTCTAAGATAATCCAACTTTTCAAATCTATTACCTGATATCATTGACACTTGTTAAAATTTAAAGAAACGAAATGGAATCAATATCAAGCCAATTGATTTTTTCCTCTCATTAAAATTGCTTATGATTCAGTGAATAAATCAAATACTTTTCTAAATAAAAACATATGTTTATTATACATATTGTAACTTTCTGTTAAAGTCGATCAAAATAACTACTCAAATTGAAAAGAAAAGAAATAGAAAGATATATTTTATTAAAATAGAATAAAATAATTGAAAAAATAAATATTCGTTTTTGATGATTGTTTTATTATTTTAGTAAAAATATAAATAGGTGTTATATATCTGACTGCTGCCAGTTATAAATACCGACTCGCCAGTTATGATATCTGACGACAGTTATAATATTGGAGTTAATTATGATTTCGTCAGTTATGATAACCGGCTATGCCAATTATGTCTTTACCTTACCCGCTGGGTGGTGGGTAATTAGAATAAAAGGGGCAATATTTAATTCAAGAAATAAAAATATATTTTTTTTATGAATTAGACTAAGTTATATAATCATTAAATGGCTGAAAGGGGGAAAATGAGTATCGAAGAATCACTAAAACATCTCTACTGCAGAGGTTCTTAAACCTTTGTACTCCGCGGACCCCCACTTGAAAAAAAAATTTTTGACGGACCCCATCCCAACTTTAGGTACTTTACGTCATTTTATTAGTTAATTTCTGGCTTACGATCTCATAAGAACAAGGATATATGATGGATATTTCTAACAGTGATTGGTGAATAACGATTTTTTTGCATATAGTAGAACACATTTTATTAGAAATTATAATATTGAAGAAAGAAAATTCAGCTAAATAGGAAGATGGAAACGGTAGCAATAGTTTTCTTGCACATTTCGTTGAATTTGGGTATTTGATCTCTGTTTCCTCACAAAGCCATGCCATCGCTTCTTTTATATTAATTAAACTGACTCATCATTTTCTCGTGCACCTGTACGATGGCTTTGCGGACCCCCAGTAAAGGCTTCGCGGACCCCCAGGGGTCCGCGGACCACAGTTTAAGAACCTCTGCTCTACTGCATTCTCTCTAACTCT
The DNA here is from genome assembly GCA_963082975.1 of Labia minor. Taxonomy (NCBI): domain Eukaryota; kingdom Metazoa; phylum Arthropoda; class Insecta; order Dermaptera; family Spongiphoridae; genus Labia; species Labia minor. The sequence continues at coordinate 35,990,923 of OY720345.1, forward strand.
AACTTCAAAACTACATTTTGTCTGAACTCAGACTAACTCTAACACTGAACTGCCTGACCGTCTCAACGACAGCTTATTTATAATAATTTAAGTTAAGGGGTAGGTGATGGGGAGGGGTTAGTTTCAGGGGTGTGAAATACGTTTGAGGGACATTCGTGGAGAAATTATTTCTTCTTGCCAAAGGTCACAAGTTTCCGTTTATTACATATGTGAATTTCTAAACCTTTCGGTACAGGTAATAATTGTTTTTATTATTGTTACCTTTTACCAAATTTCTTTTGTAATATTTTACAGAGAGGAACCTTGGATCGGCTTGACCATTACAACAGGCTCAAGTTTGTGAAATCTTATTTTAAAGATCATACAACACCTCTACCTCGTTTAGAAGGCAATCCACTTAATTGATATATCTCTTCAAAGAATGTTAACATACCAGAGGTTTTATAGTTGTTACACCCTGTTAAGGGTGACAAAGAACACTGTTAAAAAATAATGGGATATGGCCGCGCCATTCTCAGCTTGTATTTTATAATTTATTCTCTTCAATGACCAAAACAATTTAAAAAAAAGTTTATATCAGTGTATTTTCTATTAAAAATAATTTCCTTAAAATAAATGTTATATATATATTATATAATATATTAATAAATATTAGGTAATGTCTCTATAATGGTATTAGTTTTGTTAACCATTTTGGACCGAGTACATATAATACGCGGCAGGAATGAGGACAGCTATTCCCTAATGAATGTGTTTATCAATCTCAGCTTCACTATATATTGATTAATATAAATAATTTACAAGATTTGATGTATGTATCATGTCAAGAATATAAATTAAAACATTATAGAATATATATTAGAAATATTCGTAGTTACCAAAACCTTGGTATTTACTATCATTATTAAATGCCTATATATATATATATGGCTACCAAATGAAGAATGTGAAAAAAGATAATTCAAATATTTTTAGAATTTCTTTTAAATAATAATAAGTTGGAGGTCAGTTGGAGGAATATGGTTATTGTAATCAAAAATTAAACATAAACCTGAAAACTAAACATAAAACATAAACATTTGATAAAATTAATTAAAATGAAATTTAATTTTAAATCGACTTATTATTCTCCATGATAGCGTTAGGACCCAAATGCCCATATAAAAACAAAAAAATGAATTTAAAACTATACCAAATTTTTCTTCTCTTACTATTTTACATTTAAAAATATTAAAGTAATATTAATTTTTTAAATCATTTATTTTGGCTATTTATTTCTTTAGATTAGTAAATCTTGTATAAAATAGCAACGAATCGTGAACCATTTATTACTTGTTCCTGACACGGATGTTCAGCGGTCTGCATGCTATAAATAGAACCATTTACGGAGATAACTTATCTACACTACATTACAACATCGTTTTATCATCATTTTACGTTTTTGTATACTATATATATATATAGTCTTTTACATAAAGCTCTAGGACTTGATATTGCCTAATCTGGATTATCATACATTTATATATGTAATCGAATGAAAATGGCGTATATGAATACTTATTTCCCTATTATATAGGACGTTGGACGAAGAAAAATGCTGATTCAAAATGCCTGACCATCTTTATGATATCCTCGAAATTTAAAGGTACAATAGAGAGCTAAATGTTCTATGGTCTTTATCATTTAAATACTTCTTAGTTAATATTATTCTGTCTTTCTCTCTCATTGTTTCTCTTTCTCTCTCTCTCTCTATATATATATATAGAGATATATTCTACTGTTTTTGTGAGATTTGAAACTCGACGTTTACCGTAATTTCCAAGAAAATTTTAGAAATAGAAATTTTAGGATTCTCAGTCTTAATCGGTGTGACTAAGTCATTGTTGGTATTATGGGTTAAATAAGTGGATAATGTTAACTTGAAGCAGTGAAGAATTCACTGTACTAGCACTGACACTGACCTTGACGCACAACCGTCTCGTACCACAGCCTAAAGAGTATAGGTATCAGAATTCTCAAGAAAATGGCGTTAAAATGAACGTACTCAGTGTGCACATAATTTGAAATTATTTTTTTTAGAGATTTTTACATATCCCCACGAATCATGCATTTTGTTAACAGAAAAAAGTATTTTTAGCATGATGTCTGTCCGTCCGTCGGTAGTGTGTCCAAATAGGTGTGTATAGCTTGAACGGCTCAACGGATTTTGATAATATTTTGTATAATTTCTTTATGCATCAGTAGCATGAATTCATTAACTTTTGGTGTATATCTAGAAACCGGAAGTGGTAGTTTACAAAGTATTAATTTTATGTTCATTGTCCCAAAATATTTCACTTAAAATATAGTATTATTTAATAATTGATTAATTAAACGATAAATAAAAACCAAGATAATATAATTTAGTCATTTTACTTCAAGTTTTAAAAATATTTTTTTTATACTTTATATATATATATAATGTTGTTTGGAAATTAATTTATTTCAAATCGTCGGTCGGTTCTGTGCCTGGCTTATTTTTTTATTGGAGATAAATATAATGTTATAAAACAAGTTTTTTCATTTCAAATTTCATATTTCATTATTATGCTCAACTATCATATAACTATTATAATTAACAAAATTAAATTAACAAATAATTGTTGAGAAATTCGAAAGTTCTCAATCGGTGTTTCCGTGTTTTTAAACATCATTCATTATAAGATAATAATTATAATAATAATGTAAATATTTTCTAAATCATAATATATATATATATAATACATATTTGATAATATATGAAAAGATAGTTGTTATTTTGAGATTAAAATTGTATTACTAACATTATTTCGTTATATGAATAGTATTATTTAGTTGCTGGTATTAGTTGAATTGATTATAGAGATATTCTATTTTCAAGACTGTGGATTGATTATTAATACGATCTGTATTTAATTTAAACTCGAAATAGCAATACCAACGCTGTTTAAATTGCATTATTCAATGGTGTAGAGATGTAATTTTGCATTAAACAGCATTCTAAAGGAGTATAACAATAGTTGGCTATTGCCTTTGAAATTTCAAAATAAGTTTCATTCTATTTAACAATAGTAATAATACAAAAAATAATCATCATCATTATCCAATGTTTTGTTTAAATTTTATTTTCTGAATCAATTATATAATAAAAGAATTGGTTAAAAAAATTTTATATAAAATGCAGATCAAATCGATTTATGAAACCGAGTGGAAAATAATAGTTATTATATAATATATCATAATGAAAGAAAGTAGGAGGGGGACACTGTGTGGATAATAAAATGGAATTGGATTTGGATGAAAGATTGGGACTTGGGCAATACTGGTGGTGGACAAGGAAGGGGATGGGAGTGCTCCATCTATGAACTTGAAATGATAGAACATGGATGGACGGATGGATGGAATTTATTTCATTGATGATTTAGATCAGGGGTCGGCAACCAGGTGCCCGAGATGCCCTTTCAAGTACCCGCGAAGACTTTTAAATATTTTAATATAAAATTTTTCCAATATGGTTCTAAAAAAGTATCACCAAGTGTGCCCACCCCTGTTATATTATTTCAAATAAGTGTTTGACTATTGAAAAAGGTTGCCCACCCTTGATTTAGATATTTTAACAGGGCCGTTTTAAGGAATTCGGCGCCCATGGGCTACTAAAAATAATGCGCCCTTCTTCCTAAGAAAATACTATATCGCAAATAAAAAATTGCCGTCTCAAAAGGCTTTCGCCCTGGGGCTATAGCCCATTTAGCCCTGTATTTTAACAAACATTAACAAGGATAAACAACAATTTTGATTTAAAAATTAAAGTGCCTATATTTTAAAAAAAAAAAAATGAAAATATGAAGGTATATAAATAAATAATTTTATTTTTAATCTTTCTTATGTTTTTACTATTCAATACATCTATACTTTCTTTATCGATCTTTGTATTTCATTTGATCACAAAAGGTTTTTTTGAATGTGTATATTAATTATAATAATTGATATATATGTATATATATACATGATATTTACAATATTGAACTATGAAATCTAGAATATTAAATAAAAAGAAATTAAATGTAGAGTGGTTGATGGAGTAATAATTCCTAAGAGGTTTGATCATTAAAATTCATCAGATAGGTTGGCATTTCAAGTGTTTAGAAGCTTTATCGATTTAACGAATAAAAAAAAATAAATAAATAATAATAAATTCAATGCTTAGATAACAAATCATTTCGAATAATTTTCAATTTTATTTTAAATAGAATAATGTATTCCATTTTATTATTTATAAAGTTCGCTATTTCATGTTCTTTATGTATTAGAGATGATTGACAATGTCTCTTGAGTCTCATTCTATACATCAATTGTATTTTATAATAATGTATCTTGATATACATATAGACTACCAGCGATACAATTTAATAAATATTCAATATATCCATTCTTTTCATTTTTATTGAATATCACATTCTTATATCGTTACTGTTAAGAAAAATAAAGATCTTACAACTATTCACAACCAAATAAAAAGAATTAAGTTATTTTATGTTAAAAAAAAGTTAAATCAATATTACTATAAAATGCTAACTTTACAAATTTCTGATTTCAGAAGAAAAATTCATGAGTGTCTCCCCTCGACTATCTCAAAAATTTGAATTGGATTAAATAGCATATGTTATATTTAAATTAAATTTAATTAATTAAATTAAAATTAATAAATAATATTTATTAAACCAGCTCTTTGTTGATGGCACCGTGCCACGTGCTGGTGCGTGATTTGCAGTGTTAAAAAATGAATTCCGTTACTTTCAGCGATTCAATCAAGCTGAAATTCTATATATATAATTTTTAATCATGTGAAAAACTATCAAACATATATCTTTATTTTAACGGTCAGTTTATAGGAAAAAAAATGAAAACATGGTAGGTAATAACCCTCTTCCGGTTGAGCTATATTTCTCAAAAATTGATAGAAAACTACGAATTTCGAATAATGCTCGTGTACCAAATTTCATGATACTAGCTCAAACCGTTTTTGCGTAATCTTGTCTACATACACACACACCCACACACACATTTTTCTCAACCTTAGTGAAAATGACTCAGGAACCTTCAAAACGTATAAAAACATCAAAATCTCGACATCGAAAATTTTTGTGATCGCAATACTATCTCTAGCGAGAGAATAATAAGTTAAAGAAATATATAAAAGATAATTAAATAATGTATTAATTGATTTCTGCTTTCCTCATAATGAAATTTAGCCTAGATTTATTTATAGAATGTATAACACAACTATGTGTGTTTATAATCAATTTTAATAAATTTCAAAATTCAGTTCTTAAATAACTGAGTAACAATTTAAAAATTTCATTTTGGGTGAAAAATTGCTTCATGATTTTTGTTCTATTGAAACATAACCGTAAATTAGTATAATTAAGGATAAAAATCTATAAATTCATGAAAAATTAAATAATTCGTTCCATATTTTAATTAGTTATCATTTTATTAATGGTTAATAAATAACTTAATATAATAATTTTGTGTTATATTTTATAATATTTTTTAATTTTTTTTTCTCCTCTCTTTCCTGTTAATCTCGAAATCATCAGATGATCAAAAGTCTAGTCTGTCATAAAACGACTTGGGATTAGATTCAAAACCATCCCTGATAGAGAAAATGACTTTAAGCCGCCAACGGCAGTAGAAGTGAAGTAAATGGAGGGATTAACACAAGAAACCTCTGGTCTTTTGCTAAGTGGATGATTTGTTATAGACTCTGCAAATAGAACATGAATTTAGAATGGATTATATAATAATTAAAAAAATAATATGTTGACAAGTAAAGAGAAAAATTTTAAAAGATTAAGAGATAAATATTTTATTTCTTTTTATTTTTGTGACAAAATAATCCATAATATTCATGCTATAAAACTAAAATAAAAGTATACATCTTATGGCTTCTCTCTTTCAAAAACTAATTTTAAAGAAAATAAAAAAAAATAAAAAAATATGAATCATAATTAATTTGAATGTGAATAATTATTGAAAATAATCTTTAGTTTTCATTACCTTTTATTGATTTGTTAGTAAAAAAAAATAATTATACATATAAATATTATAAACTCCACAAAAGAAAATAAATTTATTTATTTTTTAATTTTTTTAAATTTTTATTGAAGTATTTTAAGTATGTATAATTTTTATTTATTTCAAGTGTGCTCATTTTTAAGATCTGAAGAACTAGATGAACTTTGAATTTGACCTAGATAATCAATTGGAATTAGCATCATGATCTCATTACATTTTTATTTATTTTAAAATAATAAGTAAAATAATTATTAATTATACAATTACACTTATTCAAATAAATAAGATTATTAATATAAAAAAATAAAGCTTAATAGAGTGTGTTATTTAATTTTCTTTTAATAAATAAATAAACAAAAAAACTTATAAATATAGTTTATCTTAAAATATAATATATATATATTATTATATGAGTGTTTTAATTAAAAAACAAAATATATAAATTTCTACAAATTAAATTGTAAAAAAAATTGGTTTAGTTTATTCTTATATTAAAGAAAAAATTGTTTTTCTTCTTTCATTTTTAGATCCTCCCACATCTATAAATTGTAGATTCATATTTCTGTAAATGAAAAGATAGTTGGCATATTATTCCATTTCCTGTTTAAAGAAATGAATATATAAATATTTCTTAATAATTAGTGACAAAAGGATTGAATTTGGAATGTTTCACACCCTTAAATGATTTGATATTTCTACTGGTTAGTATATTCATCTTGTCATGATCTGTTTGGCCTTCCTCCACCTGTCTAAACAAACCAATGAATGTTTCCCTAGTCCCCAGTGACTCATCACCTTTATCAGGGTATCAAAGACGAAGTTAGATCTCGACCGGATAAATTAGAAGAAATAAGATCTTTCCATGACATAAATATAATTTCCTCAAATTAATTTTTTATAAAAAAAAAATTCACTAATATATATTTCTCTGTGGTATTATTGGATTGGGATGTTCTAAACAGTTATATTATATTACTTCCACCGTCATATACCTCCATCCGATTTCTATCATCTCCCAAATCTTTTACGTCCATTTTTATATTTTCAGATCATTGGGTTCTTAGGCTTCCAAACAGAGGCGTACCTAGAATAAATTCCCCTTATGACAAAAACCGATCTTTCGCTCCTCTAGAACGAAAAGTTAACATTTTATATTTTTTGGGAACAGGATATTACATCTTGCATTTTTCCATTTCTCTATTTTCCTTATCTAGTTTTTTAATACACATATTTATATCTATATAAATATTTTTACATTAAGTGTTTATATGAACCACCCCCCCCTCAGTTGGCGCCCAACATGCATGTCGTACTCTAGCTAAGCTATTGCTCCCAACTAGAGATGCAACGAATATTCGGCCGAAGCCGAATATTCGGATTCGGCCGAATATCAAATCAACTATTCGGCCTTAGGCCGAATAGTACCATTACAAACGTATTTATAGTTACAGGTACGTAGAAATGTATTTATTGTTAGTTAACTTGTTTTTCTTTTATGCCCTAAATGGGTTTTATCAACCATTTTCTATAAAAGAACTTATTCCTATAGATAAAAGTTGTAAATTATGAATCCTATTACAGCATTTATCTATATGAATAAGTGCTAAAATATCTGTAATAAGCTAGCCTAATACTTAAAATTAATCCAATTCAAAACTGGTCTTCGAGCAAATTCTAATTTTTCTAAGCAAAATAGGAAGGTTAATACTTATGCCTTGTTATAATAAAAAAGAAAGCTTGCAATGATTTTTTAATTATATTTAATTCAATAGAATAAATAACTAAGATGTCAGTTTTCACATAAATATGATATATAACTCTCAAATATTTCAACCAAGTATTTCATTTCAAATAAATATTACAACCAATTATTATAGAAATTAAAAACAATTAAATGAAGGATACTGTTTATTACAAATTAATTATTAATTAATTATTATATATATGTATATGTAATATATCAAAATTAAGCACCTAAGATTTACTCAAAATTATCCCTTTTCCCCATTCAATTTTCTTTAATTTCCCAGTCATAAAATATAAGAAGTTTTAAGTGTATGCAGATTTTTATTTCATTTACATGTGTATATCATAAAATGTATCAGCTTAAACATTATACTGAGTACATCTTTAAGATAGCATCTTAAAGATTCTACTGAAATGAAGCAATTCCACAATTAATTTATTAGGTTTGATTTATTTTGAATTATTTCTATCTTAATTTACTTCAGAAGTTCCATGAAATAATTATTCTAATGAAACAGAACACTGTTTAAAAAGTTTATTTACAAAACTTTGATCATGAGGATATATTGCTATGAAAAATACTTCTTTTTTGGTCAATTTTTAGGCCGAATATAGCCGAATACTTTTTTGGAGTAAAATAATGCTTTTCAAAAATAAAAATTTGCATATTTTTTTAGAAAATGATACTTTTAATTGTGAAATGTACTATAATTGTACATATAGTATATACAGTATTTTGTTTCTAGGCAAAAATGAGTTCACTATTCGGCGGCCGAATAGCCGAATATTCGGCCTTCATTTTGGCCGAATATTCGGTATTCGGTATTCGGCCAAATGACTATTCGTTGCATCTCTACTCCCAACCACTAAAAAATGAATGAAATTATTAGGAATGGATTATATTTTATTTTTATTTAATAATTAATTTTCAAATTTAGTAAATAATTTCTCATTTACCCTCAACTAACAAATATACTCAGTAGTTTATGAAATTTGGATTGAGACTTTGCTCTAATAATTGCTATAATAATTGAACAATTAAAAATTAATATCAAATAATATGAAAATAATATTTATCTAGTGAACGAATTGTTCTTAGATCACAAAAGCATGAAAATAAACAAATCAGAAACAAACAAAATAGAACAGTAATAGTTTATATTTCATATAGTGAATGATTCATTGTTATTTCCAGGAAAACCATTTATACAAGTTGGAATTGTCATCGATTGGAATCTTAAGTACGATGAACCAACGCATCATTTAACTTCTTTTATTAATTTACTTTCCGGTGCACATTCGACAAAAGGGAGATTGTAAGACTTTGATTGAAAGACATTGCAAGTAATTGACGTTATCATTGTTAGTTTTAATGTTGGATTACATATCTACCTTTTTTTGTGATTGATTTTATTCCATTTGCTCGAATAGTTTAAATATTAACATAAACTTATGGAATGGGGGAAAAATCAATTTTCATTTTAATAAAAGATTAAAAATAGTTAAGTAAATAATTGTTTTCAAAAAAAAAAAAATTTGATTATCCAATAAAACCTTAACTATGATAAATTAAGTAATTATTTGTTATTATTAATTTATTAGTAATTGATTTAAAAGTAAAAAATCAAAATACAAAAAATTGGATAATAAGGCTCATTAAAACAATTTTATCAATTATAGTTGAAAACAAAAAAAAAATGAATTTTATTTCTAAAAGATATTATTTAATAAATGTTTAAGTATATGGAAATTTTTATTATTAAGTAAATAAAAACATCCTAATTAAAATATCTACCGAATTCAATTGAATGCAATTACTTTTTATTTTATTCGAAAAAAAAGAAAAAATAGTTAATTAATGAAATAAAATTATAGATAAGACTGATGAGAAAATTAACAGTTTTAAATAGGCCATTGAAACCCTTGAAATTGCATTCAGTGTTATTAAATTGATGAGGATTACTAGGAATTACCCGCCTCTCCAATTAGATTAGTCCCTTTTTAAATGTGACGTTTCGGTATTTCATTCTAGACTTTTCTCAATTAATAGTTGAAAAAAATAGATAATGGTAAGAAGGAGAATCAATAGCGACGTGACAAGAATTGATCAGACTACCAATTTTTTTTTTCTAAATCGAATTCATTCTTTCCTTCCTGGATTTTTTACTTTCGTTTGGTAGCCACCGGAAAATGAAAGAATGAAAAGAATTCAGTAATTCATTCCTGACACATTTTGGTGAGTTCCTGGATGGAATTTTCTTGGACTTAATATTTTATCACCCTCCCATTGAATAATCAAGCAATAAAAAAAGGTACATTTTTTTAAAATAAATTTTCTATATATTTAAATTTATATTTACACCAAAATAATTTTTTGATTTTTACATAGTTTGTCTGTTGTAATTGATATGATAAAAAAAATTCAATAGTTTATTTTTAAATTTTTATGAATATCCGATAATTTTTATAATTCAAGAAAAAAAAAATTAAAAATTCTTTATTCGCATAAATTTATACATAATTACGCACAGGGCGCTACATGTAATTTATCTTGTTTTTCGACTTCGCTTTTAACCTAGCTTTATTGAATTTTACAAAATTTTTATTTATTATCTTAATTTTATTTTATCCTAATTTCTATGGGTAAAAATTTGAAATAAAACCCTTTAACATAATATGAACATATATGAACATATAAAAAATAAGAATAACTTTTTTAATTCATATAAAATTAAAGTTTTTATTATTTCTTTATCTTTTTTCATCTGTGAGATTTAACAATAAACGTTATTTTGATATTCGATTTTTTTTATTACAAAAAATCAAATTAAGCAATTTTTTTTTAATAAAAAATATTTAAATATTAATTTTCAAATGAATGAATTATATTAATAATAAATTGCTAAAAAAAGATTGCTATCATTTTTACACGCTTTTATTTAGCTTACACCCGTTTCCATGTCGTCAAATCTTACAACGTTAATTTGACCCACTTTCCAATGTTCGAATGAGCTGAAATTTCGCATACATATGTAACTCCGATGACAATGCAATATTCTGATTCAACTTAGGTCATCGGTGACCTAGGAGGTATTCTATTTATCAATTAGTAATTACATATTGCATAATATTGATACAAAATTGTAATTACATATTGAATAAAATTGATACAAAATAGTAAGCACCTACATATTGCATAATATTGAAAAATAGTAATTAAATTTTAATATAATCTCATTTTAAATCATGTTTAATTATTTTGTAAAAATATTTTTTAATTTAAATGAATATCAATTAAAGTAATGGCGATATTGTTTTTGAATAGATATATGTATATATAAACCAATAATCTAATAATACTAATAATAATCAGCCCCATATACCACCGATTTGATATATAGTATTTTGAGGTGAAGAATCGACTTGAATTAGAATTTTTCACCATTCACACAATAATCTGAAATAAAAACCCGGGCGAAATTTCTATCAAGACTAAAAATTAGGAAAAAAAAAATATAAAAAAATAACTTTTTAAAAACACGCTTTTTTTTAAATGCACTAAAAAGGAGAAAATAATTTCTCCACACACACCACAATTTCCTCACAATTAATCATATCTAAAAAATGAAAGCGTGGACGCCAAACATGCAGAGAAAGGAAAAGAATACGAAGGACATTTCATTGTATATCCACAATCCTATCTATTTTTTCCTTTTCTACTATATTTGATAAATGTAAGGAAATTGTCGTGTGTATGGAGAAATTATTTCCCCTTTTTAGTGAATTTAAATAAAAGCGTGTTTTTAAAAAGTTTTTTTTTATATTTTTTTTATTTATTATAATATTTTAAATTAATAAGTTCAAACTCTTTAGATTTCTCAATATCCCGCTAATCAATAAATGGTCATCAACTTGCATATAGGTCATTCATATTCTCTCCCGTTCAAGGATTAATAGAATAATGGAATTTTCACGGCCCATAGAACCAGTCAGAGAAATTTTAGTTAATTATTATAATATTTTATATATATAGATAGAAAATAAATAAGTGAAACTGGATTTTTTAATCATTTAGATGTATTTAAAATGAATCGAATCTTTTATTGGAAATTCTTGATTCTATTTACTCGCTTCTTCTAATTATTATAAGTCTTCTGAAATTCTGAAATATATTTTAGAATTGACATTTAAAATAACCATTTTCTTTCTATTAGAGAAGGAAAATCAGTCTGGGAGTCTTAATTGGCAAATATGGAGGATGTGTCATGGTTAAGGTGTATCTAAAATTTATAAAAAAGTAATGAAATCATTATCGTGGTGAAATAGTCATGAATTATTTGTTTTTATTGTTGTGTTTTTTGTTTTTTTTTTTTTTTGAACGCTTCATTTATGTTGAGAGAGAAAATTGTACATATTAAAACAGTTTTTATATCTATTAAATAAATAATAAAGTATAGAAATAGCACATTTCTTTATATCTCATCCATTATTTTTAACGAAATTAAATATAAATTGGTTAGTATGAATAGAAATGTTCCGAATAATATTAAAAATAAATTCAATTACTATTTGTATATATAATAATAATTGAATTTATCTAATTTGCATTCAGTTTTCGATGTTGAATTCGATTTTTCGTTTATATCATAAAAAAATGTAATAAAAGTGGGTTGCACCAATTTTGGTATAAAATTTAAAACAATTTTGTGGAAACATCAAGGGCAATCTTACTGCGATCAGGTAAGGTATCATCTGGGCCAATTGGATAGAGACGCCAAATGTCCTGGGGGATGTGGTCGGGGTTGTGTGGTCAGCAAATGCCTTGTCGACATACTCACCCCCTATCACCTTCAGTACGCCTCAGCATTCACATAAGCCCGGGTCGATACGCCATAAGCGGAGCCAAGCTGTGCGCTGAATCCGCTGAAGTGAAACCAACCACCTGTTTCTAACGGGTTAGAAGGGGTTGTATGCTAGGGAAGGATAGAAACAAGGGAAAGGGATGAATTGTTACTTGTGTTTTACCCTGAAACAGGTGGCGGTATTTAATGTTCCGCTTATCTCTTATTAGAATATGAAACCAAGGTATTGTATGTGTATTCTCCATAAATAAATACAACTAAATAAATGTACTAAATTTTTGATTCATTATGATAAGGACTTGATAATATTGAAAAGTAAAAACACAATATTTTAGACATAATAGGTTGAAGGAGGTTATCAATTTTGATTTGCACATATCTATACCGAGTTGTATGGAATACATTTTTGCCTTATTAACTATAATGTGGATCCTCTTATGAACAAATATATGTAAAATGTTAGAACATTGGTGAAGTTGGTAGAACATGTGTTGAAACTGAATAATAATTAATTTTGTTATTTGAATTGAATAATAACTATAAAAACCAATTTCTCTTTAGGTAATATTTGGAGTTATTATTTTATTTATTTTATTTTGTATCATATAATTTTAACTAAAAATTTTTATCTTTTAAGAAACGAAATCGGCCTATAGTTAAGGTCACCATATTTCGAAAACACCAAACCGGGACAAACATTTTACCGTTTTTGTTTTAGAACCAAATTGAAAAAATTTAGAAAAAAATCGGAAATGTCCTAAATGTTTAAAACCGGGTCGTTTGGTCACCCTACCTATAGTTAATACTAACCTAACCTAAATCAAAATTTAAATTATAATAATAACTTTATTATAAATTGGTTTTTGTAGTTATTATTCAATTCAAATAACAATATTAATTATTATATAAATGTTAGTTGTAGTTGGCTATTCATCTATGAATCTATCTTAAATATTCACTTTATTCAACACATGTTCTACCAACTTCACTAATGTTCTATTTTTACATATATAATAAATTAATAATATATAATTTATATATATATATATATCTAAAATTAGTTTAAATTTGATTTATTGTGGAAATTGTATATTATATTATATTATTATTTTATATTATAATTATATTTATTTTTGCTAATTTATTGTTATTTCTTTCTTTCTTTTTTTTTTATTTTGTATATACATTATATAAAAAGTTAATTTGAATATTCTTCACTATAAAAAAGAACATGTTTATTTTTTAAAGCTTACACAAAGCATACATTAAATCTTGTATTATTAATATTATCATGATTTCATTGTCATTTTTTTATATATATATAAAACATATATATTTAAAATATGATATACGCGGAAATTAATGTTTGAAAAATGTCTTGTCTTTTTTAATATTAAAAAGAAGGATAATAAAAGAAAAACCTCCAATGCTCTTGAGTTTAATGAAATGGAGGTAGTCAAGAAGATTTTTATATTAAAAATATATTATCGTATCATTAAAATTTTGCTAATAAAAGAAATGATTAAGTTGAGTATCAATTAAAGAATAAAAAAATAATTAGAAAAACATTTATAAAGAAATGCGTATTAAATACGAAGAACTGGCAGATTAATTTATTCATTCACTGAAAGTTTAATCTTTTCTTAAAATATATATAAAAATATCAAAACAAAATAAATCTATATTGTTAGAAATGACACATATTTGCCATAATTTTATTTCACATTTCACAAATACAAATTTAAATGACCAAAATTTTAAATTAATACGAATTTATTGATAATTTAATCTTTAAAACTAAAAAGGAAATGGATTGCTGCCGACATGAAACTACATATATAGTAAATACAATTACTCTCCATTTTTGTTTTATTTGAACATTATACATCAAATGATTAAATGGAATATTTGAGTAGTTGTTCATTTGGGAGTATGGTAATTTTTCCCAAAAGACCCCAATTTATCCAATACATTTAAATGGTAAAAAGATCGCAAAAAATATTTACATCCCAGGGATATGCACATCAATTCGTGCTACTATATATTTGAAATGAGGCAAAAGCGAAGCTTTCCCCGCGCCCCACATGAACAATGGTCGATTATGGCAAACAAAACCGCCATATTCTGATCGTTTTAATAGATATAATTAAGCATCCATAATGAACGTTTATATCCCTTAGGGCCTACAGGCAGATCATGCAATTATCAATCGTCCTCCCTTTTCAGCTCTTAACTATTACGATTATAGAATTCGTATTGATAATTATTATTGACCAATTCATACTACAATTATTAATTAAACTTTGATCTGATTAATACTAATGTTAATCAATAGATCTTAATTACACTAAATCATAGCTTTTGATTATCCAAGGTAAATGTATATTTTTATTATTTTTATTTTATAAATAACTTAATAATAATACTTATTATTTGGAATTACCTAAACGATCTAATTTATGCATTTAATATAATAAAGTAAATTTTAAAATGAATTATAATTCAATAGAGACTAACTAATTCATTATTACCTGTTCTATAATTGTATCACTAAATCTGAAATTGCATGAATAAATTTTATTATCAATTTAAAAATTTCAATTATTAATTTTAAATTTTAAATAATGGGAAAATATATTTACAAAACCATTATATTATATCATATTTCAATTGTACCCCTGAACCTTAGGCAAACAGTGATACTGCTTGCAGAGCATATAATCGAATTTCCATTCTAAAATTTTATATACATATATTAAGTACCATTCTTCAAATTTTAAATTTTAAATAAATTTATTAGTATTGTCATCGATGTAATATTTTAAATTATGGTAATAATATAAATAGTACAAAATTATTAAAATGATAATTTATTTATAATCTAATAAATTTTATCAAAAACATATTTGAAGTTTACTTATTTATAGTTCAATTATTATTCAATTCCCGAAAAAACACTGACTTTTGTACATTTTTGCGAAAAGAAAGCACCTGAGCGGGATAAAGGTGTTGTATGATCAGTAAAATGGATCCTCTTAATATTAATCTTGAATTATCATGATTCCATACCATACCAAAATTCATTATAATCAATTAACCCCAAATAATTTTATTCTATGATAAACCAAATTTATATAATATAATATATTTAATCGAAAATAGTTATTTTTATGAAATATATATTTACTCTTCTTGTGGATTATCTCTCATTTCTTCTGAATTTCATCTTCATCTTCTTATTATTTTATTTCTTTATTCAAATGTGGTTTTTATGTTTTTTTTTATTTCGAAATAGCAACAATGAACTTTATTCTTTTTAAATGTTTGTATTATTTATAAAAGACTATTGGTGAATAAACAGTTGCGGCGCCTGAGTAAACCACACTCCAAACATTAATGATGTTAATCCATGCAGATTGGAATGATTAAATCGAATTGTTTTTGTTAATAATTTCACCATCTCCCAACATTCATAATTAACATACTGCAAACTGCGCAATTCATGCATACAATTCTTTATTATTTGTGTGTATAAAATTTAATAATATTAATTATATTTTGTTTCATTTATTTGTATGTTTTATTTTTAATCAGTCATTTTCTTTGAAACTAGTCTTATTTATTGAATGAAGTAAAGAATTCTAACATCCATTTATTTAAATTTATGTTTTGGTTGAACCACTTAGGTTGTCAATAAATGATTGATGTGAATTCTAGCTGCCTATTGCAAAATAATGGCGGAAAGTTCATTTGAGTTGTTTGTGTAGAAGCATTATTATCATATGACATTCATGTTGGTTCTAAACAACGAAATCATCGAGAAATAAATTTTTTTTTTCATCTCAACTACTCAACCATTGCCATCAAATGTCTTGTCAAGTTTTGTTTGGCTATTTTACGGTTGACGACAAACCGGACTATTAAATCTTAGACAGATTGACGGGATCGCAAATGATGACGGAAAACTTGAAAGGGGGATGATGGAAAGGGGGGAGCATGAGGGAGGAGAAGATGCCTCACATAGAAAAATATTATCAAACTAAAAATGTTGACGACCAGAATGAAAACTTCATTTATATATTTAATCGCGAATATAAGCGCAAAATAAATAAATATATAAATAAATAAAAAAAAAATTCTATCGTTATATTTAAATATAGAACAAAAAAATTTTCCATCTTAAATTAATAAATATAAAATGTTGCTCATCAATGCTTATACAAAAAAAAAAAAATTAAATACAAAAATGTTTAATACATTTTCACTGTCATGAAACAAGTATTTAAAATAGATAAAAATCAAAGAAATTAAATATTCAAATTGTCAGTTTATCTTTAAATTATTTATTAATTAATATATACCTACTCATATATATTATTTATTATTCAATCTCGATACTTACAATGAATTAATTACCTTTTCCTTTTATTAAATCAGTTTTTTTAACATCTAGCTAATTAAATATGAATAATTTCCCTTCTTAATACTATCAATACAAATATTAATCTGATTATACATACTCGTATAATTAAAAATTATTTAAAAAATACATTTAAATATGAACATTTATCATATTTTACAAAAAAAAATTTAATTATTTTTTTCTTGTTTTAAACAAATTTATAGACAAAACAAAACAGTAAAACACGATATGTATTTAAAAAAAAGTTGAATAAAAATTAATTAGATATAAATAGAAAATAAATTAAATTGGACATTTCTAGTTTGAATTGACAAATTGTGTCAAATTTAACTGCATAGCCACTGCAGCAAAACAAGTTCTGCTTTGTTACTAATAAATCCCTATGAATATCCACACAATGTGAATTTTCATTGATTGTCACATATCTATTTCAAATTTTCATATCATTCCCAACATCAATTTCATTCATCAAACCCGTGACGAATTCCAAATCCCAATCATCTCATTCAATCCAATTTATTAAAGTTATGATGATAATTAACTCAAATAATTCTATTCTCATTCCTTTATTTTGTGAAAATCTTTCTTTCTTTTATATATTATCTTATATTTATATATCTTATATTTTATATATAATGTATATATGAAGCAAAAACATGATATTCAAGATCATGATTTAATTTAATATAAGTGTTCCCAAAATTATTATAGAAAAATTAAAAAATAAATACAAAATAAAATAATAATAATAATAATAAGTAAAATCTAACAAAATAAAAATAATCATCTCTAAAATAAGTTGACCTGTGGCCAGGTCTGAACCGACCGACAGTTTGAAATAAATTAATTTCCAGCTACAGAAACAATTTCAAATAATTTTAATATATCTATTAATGTAATAAAAAACAGATATGGATATAACGTAAATATTTTTAATTTTATTTTATTTATAATATATATGTAAGAACAGGCTGTGACGTCATGAATGACTAGATGACGTCATATAATTTTAAATTAAGAAAAATAATAAAGATGATTTTTCTCGAAGATAAAACAAATACAAATTGAATGATTTGTGGTGATATGTAAAAAATCTCCTCATGTGAAATTTGGTGTGAAAATAACCCTTCCCTTCCTAACGTCGATCGCTAATACTACCACTTCCGGTTTCCGGATTTGCACCAAAAGTTGATCAATACATCCCACTGATGCATTAACTAAATATACCAAATTTCATCAAAATCGGTTCAGCCGTTCAGGCTGTACACATCTATACGGACAGACGGACGGACGGACAGACATCATGCTAAAAATACTTTTTTCTGTTTAGAAAATGCATGATTCGTGGAGATATGTAAAAATCTCCACATGTGAAATTTGGTGTGAAAACAATACCTCCCTTACTATCGTCGGTCGGTAAAAATTAAATTTATTAAAAATAATAGTGACCGGGAGCCTAAGCCGCGAGGTTATAGTCACCGGTCCGCCGACTCGAGTTCGAGGGTTCAAACCTCGCCGAGTGCATCAATATATAAATATAAATATAAATAAAAATAATAAACAAATATGAGAAAGCTGGCTAAATGGAGATATATTCCGAAAAAAGCCAAAAAAAAAATATAAAAAATAGTACCTATAATATATTTAAAGAGGATTAGATATTTTTAGTTAATTTACATTAAAAAAGATTATCTGAAAAGAAATAAGTATATTATGAATAATTAAGAGATATGTACATATGTATTCTTTTATAAAAGAAACTATTATGTCCCCCATCCTTTTTAATATATACGGGGAGTACGTCATGAGAAAGGTCTTGGAGGATTGGGATGGTGGCATTTCGGTGGGGGGCGTAAGGATCTCTGATCTGAGATATGCCGATGACACAACTCTTTTGGCGGGATCGGAGGAAGAAATGACTTGCCTTTTCTGCAAGCTTGAGAAGGTAAGTGAAGAATACGGCCTCCTCGTTAATAAATCAAAAACAAAAATAATGATTGTGGGCCTTAATTGCGGCAACAAACCGGAGTCCTTGTAGGTTGCGGGCTATCAGGTGATGGGCCGTTTTAGGGTCCATGGCTGAGATCGTTCGGCGTATCCAAATGGGAAGAACATCGATGAAAAACCTGAAAAAAAATATGGCAAACCAACAACTTAACCATTGAAACAAAGAAACTAATTGTCACCACGATGAGCTTTCCTATTGTGCTTACGCTGCGGACCCTCACTTCACTCGCTCCAGCTCGGGCTTTGAAAAGACCGTGATTTAGGGAAGGATGGAAGGAACACGGAGACGGGGCAGAACACCGGCCAGATGGACGGACTAGGTGCGGGTTGGCTTGGCTACTGACCTTCAGACGGCTGCAGTACTTGGCATCAATATCGATAGCGCGTCTTAACTCGCGAAATTCGAGCAGTGGGGACATGGAAGTATTAGGGCCACGACACTTCCGTCAGGAAGTTACCGACCAGGAAGAAGATAAAAGATACATACATATATTTTTTTTTTTGAAAAGTATATAATGGTAAAAGATGGATGATATAAATGATTTTAAAATATTTCATAAAATTGAATCTTAAAATGGCAAGAAATTCTCTCTCTTTAATTAAGAAGTGATTTATTTTACTGATTAGTATTTTATTTTTTTCCAACATCGTAAATACCATAAATTTATGAATCCAGTAATATACATTCAATGATAAATTGTCCGTGTCTGTTACATTGTTTAAAGTATCTTGATTGGATAATTTATTAAAGTATACATATCAATCATAATTGAGGGGATAGATTTGCTAACGATGATCAAATGACTTTAATCCACTTAATATCTGTTTGATTTGTCACTATGAATTGTTGCCTTTTATAGGCATCCTTGTTTAGCTCCTGATCCATGTTTGTTCATTTGTTTATTCATTTAAACTGATCGAGTATAATTAGCTAATCATCTAATGAAGTGTGGTGAACTATTCAACCTTAACCATTTTCTTTCGGTTATAATTCTTTGCCACTTAAATTAATAATTTATTTTAATAGTAAATTGCTTGAAATATTTTATAGGTATATTATAATACCATGAAATATATTATATTATTTTGAAATATTATTAAAATAATTTAAGGTTTTATAAAAATTATTTATCTAATAAGAAATTAATAAATATAAAAAGTAATTTATCAAATACTTTACGTTCATTGAAATATTTCAAATCAATAAATGGTTAATTACATAATTATTATAAAAATTATGTAATAAATTTTTCTGAAAATAATAGATGGATGGATTTATTTAAAACAATGGAGGGTTGAAAAGTCATTTTAGCCAAGTAACGTCTTTAAAAAATTGATTTATGTTCATTTTTAAGATTTTAAAGCCTTTACTAATTAGAGTATACCAATCCATTATAATATATAAGCACCATTATTATATTGTAATTAAATTAATGGAATGAAGTGTATTGATCTTTCAATTAAGTTTTTGTTTTTGTTTTATTTAGATATTATTCATTCAAATTGTTCATTAATCTGGAACAAAATATATACGAGGGTGGGGTGAAAAGTTTCCGGCCTGACCAAGAAAAACAATGTTTTTAAATTTTTTTTTTTTTGCTTTATTTTTCAATATTCAAGATAGCTGAGACCTGTACGATATCAGCTGAACGTGTGCAAAATATTTTGAACAACCATTTGAATATGGAAAGCTGTGTGCAACGTGGGTGCCGCGTTTGCTAACGTTAGACCAAAAACTGCTTCGAAAAACCATTTCTACCGATAATTTGGCGCTGTAGGCTTAATCCACATGAATTTTTGCGTCGATTCATAACTGTTGATGAGACTTAAATTTGATTAATTAATTAATTAAATTAATTAAATTAATTAGAACACAGTTATGAGAAATGTATCAGTGTTGATGGAGACTATGTTAAAAAATATAGCAAAAACAAATTTAAAAACATCGTTTTTCTTGGTCAGGCCGGAAACTTTTCACCCCACCCTCATATATGCATATATTATTATTAAAGAATACAGAGAAATAATCAAAGAAATAAATGTTATTTCCACAGTAAAAAATATTAAAAAGTTAGTTTCTTTATAATAAAAATTATTTAACACAGATGAGTGGAATTTTATAAGCCGCTAGAAATCACATTCCTCCACACATCCCTATTCTGAGTTACCTCACTCCAATTTTTATTCTCTCACAACTCCCTTAGGTCCGTCATTATATTGTCTACCCACCACGTCCTATGGTCTATCCCAATCAGTCTCCTGAGAAACAACTTTCTCTAGATTTTTCTCTCCCATTCTGTTTCTTTTAGTTATGGTGTCTCCACCAATTCCCAGTGATTTTATCCTTCTTAGAATCATAAATGCTTCATAGACCACATATCATATAAAATATATAAAATAATATTTTATAGATTTTATTTTAGACATCCTTATATAATAATAATTATTTTTTGCATAAAAACAGATTTTAGCTGATTGCATCCTAAATGTAAATCTCAAATATGACATCAAATAATCCCACTCACATACTAATGCAGGATTAAAATAAATAACCTATCTTTAGAATTTTTGAATTCCAAGTTTCAATCTATGATTATAATTTTATAAAAGAAACAAAAATCAATTAAAAATTAACTAATTACAATTGGAATAAATAATGATAAGTTAAATTTGAATTTAAATTGTTTATTTCTTTCCCAGGTAACTTGATATTTCAATATAACTTTAAGAATAAAAAAAAAAGTTCTTTTCGCACAAAGTTTATCTTTATAGAATTCTAAAAATGAAAACTTCGGTTAACAGCTTTTTCTTTTTCATTTTTTTTTTTTTTTTTTTTTTTTATTATTTGAAAAAAATTTGAATACCATTTGTAGTATCTGAGTTAGTGGGTGAACAATATATATTTAATTGAAAATTTATAATATATATATATGTATAGTGACCGAAAATTGTATGGCCATAGGGGCGCTGTGGTAGGACAAACAATTGGTTGAAAAAGCCCATTGCTATTGCCCGCCAAATATAATATTTTCCCGTCACTCTATAATATTATAGGTTCCCAAACTTTTTTTGTCGTGGACCCCTTGGCATGTTTTGCGGTTTTGGGTAGACCCCCTAAATTGATTTTGACTTTTTATAAACGATTTACCGTTTTTTTTAATGGGAAAAAATCAAAAAATGTGTCAAAAGCCATGTCGGAAAAACGATTTATCTTTTTAAAAATCCATCGTGGACCCCCTAGGCCTCCGTGGACCCCCAAATTTGTTATTCGCTCCCGTGGACCCCCTGGAGGTTAAAATAGCCCCCCGGGGTACAAATAGACCACTTTGGGAACCTATGATCTATATAATTAAACGACTACGCAATACTAAACTCCTTCTAAACGGCTTGATCGATCTTAATGGGTATCATTAGTATCATTAGAACCGTCATGACCCAAGGATAAGATATGTTGGAAATTTCAAAAAAGTCGATCCGTTCTAAAACTATGGTCAAAAACCCGACCCAAATAAACAACACTCCATGTTAGGAAGTTGACATTGAAAATAAAATTAATTTTAGAAATTTCTATACAAAGAATTTTTATAATATTTAAATATTTATTTTAAGATGAAATATTCTACAATATTAAAAGTAAAATTAAATTAAATTAAATTGAATATTACTACTAATTGATTAATATTTTCTAAAACAAAGTAAGTAATATTTTTTATATTTAAATTTATATTTTGAAAAACTGTGCAATTTGCAAATTTGAGTGAAAACGAAGATCCAAATGAGAGAAAACGTCGAATGGCTAAAGAAAGTTGGGGACGATGGTTATCTCGAAAAAAGTAAAATAAGTCTATATTTTTGTTGATGATATTGTATTGCTAGGGTGACCACAAACGTCCGGGATTGTCCCTATTTTAGGTGCTCTCTCCCGGCCTCCCGAAAAATGTCTTCGGGATAGTCTATTGTCCCGATTTTTAAATATTTAGGTCCGACGTACGTTTTCTTACAATCAGTTTTGCTCTTATTTTTCAATATGGCTCTAAAAAAAAAGGTAAAAATTTTTCCGATTTGACTCTTAAACATTTTTGATTTTTCATTCAATATGACTCTTAAAAAAAAGGTAAATGCCCGGGTTTGGTGTTTTCGAAATAGGGTCGCCCTATATATTGCTATTTTCTTTATAAACTACATATACATATTTTATAGAATTATTTATTTCTTGACATATTTTATTACTTTGTATTCGTTGTAAATATCATTAAAAAGTAGTAGTAAAAATTTATAAGGTAGCTCATTTTAATTAATTTTATTAAATATTTTTTTAACTAAGATGTCCTATGATGATATAAATTAAACATTGGTTTATATTAAACCATGTTCATTTTTCTGAGGACATCTATACATAAATTTTCATAAAATAAAAGAATGTGTTGTCATTATTAATGTGGTATATAAACAATTTAAAAGACGAAAAAAGAAAATATTCTACTCACAAGTAATCAACACTGAACCCCGTTGTGCATATGAATATTTCAATATACTGATTGAATTAAAATCTTTCACATACAGACTTTCAACAAATTATTAATGTATTAATTTAAACTTGTTTCACTTATCTTTTTACTATCTCGCCAGAGATAGTATTGCGATCACGAAAATTTTCGATGTTGAGATTTTGATGTTTTTATACTTTTTGAAGGTTCCTGAATCATTTTCACTAAGGTTGAGAGAAATGTCTGTGTGTGTGTGTGTGTGTGTGTGTGTCTGTGTGTGTGTGTGTGTGTATGTAGGCAAGATTACGCAAAAACGGTTTGAACTAGAATGATGAAATTTGGTACATGGACATTATTCAAAATTCATAGTTTTCTATCAACTTTTGAGAAATGTAGCTCAACCGGAAGAGGGTCATTACCTACAACGTTTTGATTTTTTTTCCTCTAAAGTGACCGTAAAAATAAAGATATATGTTTGATAATTTTTCACATGATTAATAATTGTATAAAACTGCTATATATAGAATTTCAGCTTGATTGATTCGCTGAAATTACCAGAATTAATTTTTTAACACTGAAAATCTCACGCGCCAACACGTGACGTGGTGCCATCAACAAAAAGCCAAACATGCGCTGGTTTAATATTTATTATTTATTATTTATAATTTATAATTAATTAAATTTAATTTAAATATAATATATTATGTTATTGAATCCAATTCAAATTGCGAGATAGTCGAGTGGAGACACTCCAGCTAATTTTTTGTATCTTTGCTTGATACTTTTTATTAAATAGAATTTGAAATAATTTGTTTTAATACGCGTTTATTCATTTGCGAAATCTTCGCACTGGCCAGCTAATACATATAAATTTAGTTTGCAAATGTGTTAAATTAATTAAAATTTTAAAATCAGATTAAAAATTGAATATTTTAACTGAAAATATTTGTCATGATTAATTTTTATGAATTTTCTAATATTTCAATAATTATGGATGTCATAAGTAAAAATCAGAACAATTTTTTTTTATTAAAACTTAATATTCTAACAAATTATTATATTCTAAAATTGTTCTATTGTCATATATTTATGTTATTTATATGTATTAAAAAATTTTAATGAATTCCAAAAATAAATTTAAGTTAAAATTAAATGGAGCAAATATTGTATTATAATATAAATAATACTTTAAAAAAATATCTAAATTTTCAAAAATTAATTATTGATTAATTAAATTAATTTATTTTTTCTAATAATTATATACTTATCTCACTAAAAAGAATATTCTTGTATATGTTCGTTTCAATATAAGCTTTTAATTTAAAATTCTCCTATTTTGAGATGAAATATATGAAGTCTTTGTTGAACCATCTTTTGGATATAATACTAGATTTTTATGAGATATTTTCATCCCCCCCTTTCTTCTTCTTCTGGAGTGAACATCTTCCTTTTCTTATTCACAACGTGGGACTCGCTTTATTTTAATCTTCTCATTAATTCATGATATATATATATATATAATTTCTTTTTTAAACCAAATATTAAAATGAAAATGAAATATTTTATATATGTAATAAATTAAAAAAAAAAATTTCAAAAAGAAAATATATATCAAAATTAATAAAAAAAAAAATAAATAAAATACAAAAAGATTTTTCTTGAAAAAGATCATCACTTTAATAAAAAAGAATTATGATCATTTAAATTTGACTTTATAAAGAAGAAAAATTGTTTTATAATTAATTAGCACGATATTTTTTTTTGTGTTTAAAAAACTTTTTATATTTTTAATTAAATTTTTTATTAAATATTTCTTAATAGTTTATTTAGTCCTCATTATATTACTACTAATATAAATAAATAAATAAATAAAAAATAAAATAAAAAATGATATTAAAAAATATATATTTTATTTTGTTTTCAATTTGTTACTCCAGTTATTTCAGGAACCCCCAATTCATTACATACATTTATTAATATTTTTTTCACTAATAAGAAACCTATCAATCAATAAGAAGAGAAGGTTGAAATAACATCACACCTTTAATTATAAAAAAAAAGTTTATTGGCTTAATGATCTGCCAATCTATTGTGTTCGGGAATGATTTTGAAATGTCCATCAAAACAACTTTTAATTTTTCATTGTTTTAATTAAATTAACTTTTTATGAAATTTTGTTCCTTAAACTCTTAATTCTTAAGTAATGTTTTGAATCAGTAGAAGGACAGGACTTGAGTTCAAGATATTATATTTATACAGTTGAAATCAATAAATTCTGTTATTTTTCATTTTTACCGAACGGCGATAGGAAGGGATGATATTGTTTTCACTCCAAATTTCACAAGTGGGGATTTTCACATATTTCCACGCATTTTGTTATCAAAAAAAAGTATTATTAGCATTCGGTCCGTCGGTTCGTCTATCCATTGTGTGCCAGTATAAAGGTGTATAGCTTGAACCGCTCAACGGATTTTGAAAAAAATTGGTATATTTACTTAATGCATCAGTAGCATGAATTCATCAGCTTTTGTTGAATATCCGTAAACAGGAAGTGGTTTACAAAGTATTAATTTCGTATTCATTGTCGGAAAATATTTCACTTAAAATATAGTAGTAATTAATAATTGTGTAATTAAACTAAAAATAAAATCCAAGATATAATAATATAATTTAATCATTTTAATTCGAGTTTTATAAATATTTTTTTTATACTTTATATATATATATATATTGTTATTATTACTATCAGATTTATCAAGGATATCATCACGTATTTTTGTGAGATTGTTTTCTCGACGTTTCGGCACCCATTTAGGTGGGAATATTTTTGGGATTCTGGGTCTTAGTTGTTGACGTGCTTGGACGTCGAGAGCGAGGCTAGTCATTGGCATCTTTCCGGCCATCTTGGAAGAGTTTGTACTACTTGTAAACATTTTTTTTACTCAGAACAGTTTCACCGTATGCCACTGTCAACATTTCAAGTGATTTGGAGCACTTTATTATATTTTTTACACAAAATTTGATGCAAATCCTTTGATCCATATTTTTCGATAGCAAAAAAAATCGCCGAGCACGCAAAACACTTATAACCTTTTCGCCTCTCACAACCAAACAAAAAATGCTTTACACTTGAAACTTGGTACAGATGTTCGGGGAGAGTGTACCAACATAACAAAACAAAAAAATCGATAATCGAAAGTATGAAAGTCACCTTATTTTTCGAACACACCTCGTATATATATATATATTAATATTGTAATAATCTCAAGAAAATTAACTGTTCAATTTTCTTATGTTCAAACATTATATTGTTAGCTATTAATAATTAATATTTATTTTTAAAAAATGTGGGATTTTGAGAATTCGAATTTACCCACATATATACAAAATCATTTTCTGGAGTTTTATTTTTATCTTAAAAAATAATCAACACCAAATCCTTTATTATTGATTGAAACATGATTAGGATCACTATTCTGGTGTTAAAATGAATCCATCCCCATCTTGTTTCGCTCTGTTTCGTTCCGTTTGTTTATTTTTAATTTATACCGAAACAATATTTTTTCCTGTCGATTATAAAAATATTTATATCTAATCATTGATAGAATAAAAATAAATCAATTGACCTTGAAGGGTTATTTATATAATGCTGGAGTTAAACGAACGGATGGAAAAAATCTAATTTAATTTTGACACGCTTCGACCATATCTTTATGCAAACGAGTCTGCCATTTATCAATCGGCTAATCCATTTCTATCTCGTCAGCCACGCGAAGATTTGCATCCTTGTTTAATTGGGTCAACTTCCCAGGAGACAAACATAAATAAATCCCTACCAAAACAAGAAACAAACAATGGAGCCCATACCTATTCGGTAAAAAAAACTGGGTTAATTGTATTTGTTTCCCTCGAATAGACAATAGAAAAGCACCTTCATTTGGGATTATAGATTCTTTTGTAGAGACTGCTTGAAGTAGACAATTAATTAGTCTCTTTTAGAGATAGTAATTATCTGATAAACTTCTACGCTCCCTGTTTTCTAAAAAAAGAGGAGATTAAACAGATTTAAAGAAATTTAATTTGATAAATATTATATTTACTTTTTTTATGTAGAATATTCAAAGCTCTAACAAAACATAATAACAATCAGATTCAATTGAATGTCATTCCTGTAATGAAAGAAGATTTTTCTGTGATTTCTATTTTTTTTTTAATTTATTTCAAAATTACAAATAGTAATAACAAATGAGGAAAAGTGACGACGAAAATGGTTTGATTATTTTGGGTAATTTTTAAAACAAATACGAGGACAGGTCAATAAGTCCGTGACTTTATGAATTTTCTGTCTCTTAAATGAAATGACAACACTGCTCCTGTCAGCCGACTCTTGTCGACATTTGAACCAGCTAACTCTTAGTTTTTGTTTGACATCCATTAATAGTAAACTACCACGTGATTTGAGAAGAAAGTGAACAAAAGTGAATTTCAAACGGTAAAAATTCATAAATTAGAATACAATCCGCCCTATTCTCCAGATTTAGCCCCGAGGGACTCTTTCTTGTTTCCAAACCACAAGAAATGGCTTGGCGGAAAGAGATTTGACTCCAACGATGAATTCATCTCACAAATAAATACCTATTTTGATGTCCTCGACAAATTTTATATTTTGGAATGGATAAAAAAAATTGGAGAAACTTTGGACGAAGTTAATAGAGCTCAAAAGAGACTACGTAGAAAAATAAAATAATTTTTTTATCTAAAAATCTGTTTCATTCAAAAAGTCACGGACTTATTGACCTGCCCTGGTAATAATAAGAAATGTGTTTTCATGTGTTCAGTCAGTCATCTTTGAAATATTATATTAAAATTTCTATTTTTCCAATTTACTTAAAATAACAACTATTTATCATTTTGATCTAAAATATTAGAAGATTATTGGGGGTGTGTTTATAAGAGTTTGGATAAAAATTTCGGTTTAAATTTAAGTATATATTTATTTAAAGGGTTATTAAATTATATAGTTTTGCAGAAAGTAGTGAATGAACTTTGATTATATACTAAAATAGCATGACAATTTTTATTTTATCATATTCAATCATCAAGTGAAGTTTTAAAATAAAATAAAAAAAAAATATTATATATTTACTTCATTAGAGAAACCGTATGGCTTGCGTCACTCTAAAATCGATTGATATAAAGTATAGTAATTATAGAATGTTTTGTTTAATTTAGAATGAGAGAAGGTCCAAGTCCCCCGAACCTTTGGTCAATATTCTATTCTATTCATAATGTTTAGTTAGTAACGAACAATTTTTTCTTGTTTTATTTTCTAATTTTTAATTATAAAATACCTTTGCTTTTAAATTTCTTTATGATATTTTATTAATTTATGATAGACTCACCATAAAATCGCTTTAACTTATAACATGTATAAAAACTTCAATAAAAATCGCAAATAGTAAAGTTTTAGTTAATTTCAAAAAAAAAAAAAAAAAATAAAATATTTCCTAAATATTTTATCCTTTATTATTATTGTTTAAAATTTCAATATTAAAAATTTTAACATTTACTACTTTATGCGTTTTTAAATCCAAAAAATAAAATACAAACTTGCATTTTCAGGCTTCATTTTTACAAACTTTGTTTTTGTAATATAAGAAATTAAATTAAATGGTTTTTCATAGAATTTCAGCTTGATTGAATCGCTGAAATTAGCGGAATTAATTTTTTAACACTGCAAATCACGCGCCAGCACGTGACGCGGTGTTATCAACAAAGAGCCAAACATGTACTGGATTAATAAATATTATTTATTAATTTTAATTAATTAAATTTAATTTAAATATAATATATGTTATTTAATCCAATTCAATTTGCGAGATAGTCGAGTGGAGATACTCCAATTTTTTTTTTTATATTTTTTGAAAATGGACAAAAAATGAGAATTTAGTTGCATGGATTTCAGCAATTAGATTAGAATATATTGTTGGGGCAACCGCCTCTCTTCCTAATAATTAAATAGTTATGAACCGAAACAAAATTAGATTTTTATCACTTATTCAACAGTTGTTTTAATTATATATAATTTCTTTAAAAAGTAGGTTTCATTCACCATTTTGAGTTTAAACCTGAACGATCAAGGTTATCTTTACCACCTTAGGTTACGACCTCATTTGAATCTATACCGAATTGAACACTAGATTATTGATCATCCAAAAATTCATTTTTAATTATTCCCCAATAATACCAAAATTTTATATAATGGGAGGATAAACTTTTTTCTTTATAAATTATTTCTAATTATATATTTTTATAATATTTTTCAATTATTCATTCTTATTTTATTAAATTATTCAGTAATTTAAGATATTTAATTAAAAGGTATTAAAAGAGAAATTATATATGTAAATATGTTTTATAGTTGGAAACTTGTAATAAATAAATCTCCAACAGAGACTAACACAGTCTATTTTGATCGCACAACCTTAAAGTTCAACATTAAAACTGTTTATCTCAGAACAGTTTTGTTTATTCCATTTTGATATAAATAAAACAACCGATAAATTTATTGATTGAATCCTTATTGTTCGATTAGTAAAAGTTAACCTTGAATTATAACGAATCAAAATGGATTTAAGTTTATGCCAAATGGCTTGCCAACAAACAATATGTGTATTTTTCTCATTCAAATCCTTATTTATTTTATTTTATGGTTTTAATTTGGTTTATTTATTGATCTCAACCACAAAAATACAAGTAATTGTTTATTTGAGTATTTATTTATTGAATTATTGAAAGATTTTAGTTCATTTATTAAAAAAAGGAACAAAATAGAGAATTTCAATGCATAATTTTCAATTTTATAAAATCATATTTAAAAAGAATGAATTGAATAATTAATATTAAATATTGAATATTATAAAATTTAACAAATAATAGTCATTCGTTTTTTTTTAATTTTAATAAGAGTGACTAATTTAATTCAAAAATTCATAATATTTATTTATTTACACAGATATGTTGGAGAGTTAAAAAAAATATATCAAATGAAAAGCATTTTTTTAGCCTCAAGGGAATTTTAAAAACATTTCCAGAATTATTTTTATAATAAGGTAAAAAGGAAAATATACTATGAGAAGAAGCTAATTAGTAGTATTCTTTTCTTATTCAAGTAGGTTAAAATACTCAAAACTTTGAATATTAAATTTTTATCTAATAATATAAATATCATTCTAATAATCTGATATCATGTTAAGATGAATGGTATTGATAATCCCATTTTGTTTTAATTAATGGAAATATTGTAATTTGCTAACTCTAAAATAGTCATTTATAGTCACACTATTTATTTAATTTATTTAGTAATTATTCTTTGATTTTTTATCTTTGAGTTTTTTTATCTAAGAATAAAATAAGCTGGAGTGTCTCCACTCGACTATCTCGCAATTTGAATTGGATTAAATAACATAATATATTATATTTAAATTAAATTTAATTAATTATAAATTATAAAGAATAAATATTAAACCAGCGCATGTTTGGCTTTTTATTGATGGCACCATGGCACGTGTTGGCGCGTGAGAATTGCAGTGTTAAAAAATTAATTCTGGTATTTTCAGCAAGTCAATCAAGCTGAAATTCTATATATAGCAGTTTTATACAATTATTAATTATGTGAAAAATTATCAAACATATATCTTTATTTTTACAGTCACTTTAGAGGAAAAAAAATCAAAACGTTGTAGGTAATGACTCTCTTCCGGTTCAGCTACATTTCTCAAAAGTTGATAAAAAACTATGAATTTTGAATAATGTCCATGTACCAAATTTCATCATTCTAGCTCAAACCGTTTTTGCGCAATCTTGTCTACATACACACACACACACAGACATTTTTCTCAACCTTAGTGAAAATGATTCAGGAACCTTCAAAACGTATAAAAACATCAAAATCTCAACATCGAAAATTTTCGTGATCGCAATACTATCTCTTATGAGATAGTAAAAAACAAAATTTGTGATTTTAACTTTTTTTATTATATTTTGTGATCAGTATTATGTTTGCGTGTTTTAATATATATAGAATCACATTTGTAGGAATTTGGAGAAACAAGAAATGGGATGGAGGTCAATCAAGTTATAGAAGTATGTGGCAAATAAGATAAAATTTAATAAAATAAAAAGAAAATATATAACAAGAAAAAACCTCCAACTAATAATTAGGTAAAAAAAACAAATAATTATTGCCTATACTCAAATTTGAAATTATTAAATAAATAAAAATAATAAATTAAAATGTTTCAAATTTTATTAAAATTAATTAACTAAATATATTATTATTTAAAAACTTCCAATTGACTTTAATAATTCAATTTCATGTCAAATCTTCCATCAAATTACGTTCAATATACAAATTATAACTTCTAAAAGTATATAAATATTTCTATATATTTTATAATTACAATAAATAAATTACAATTTCAGGCAAATATATATTATATCTATTTAATAAATAATTTCTAATGGAATTTAGAAAAGATCACAGAGTAATGCCCTTCATTTTAGATCGCATATTTAGATTTGAATGAAATTTTTAGTAACAAGTAAATTTTGCTATTTTTAAACCGTTACGATGTTATTTCAGTTCAAGTTTAATCTTTTAAATATATAAACACGCAAAATTCTCATTCAAGAAAAAAGAATCCACATTCATTGTGATTGTTAAAAAAAAATATGAAGGTTTAAAGATATTTTAGAGTGAAATTATTATACATTAAGTAAAAAAAAATGCAAGATGTATAAAAAAAAATGAAATGATATTAAAAATAATTATCTCTTCTTTAACGTATATATAAGTGATACTATTAAAAATTATAAATATAATTTATGGACTTGATAAAATTTATGTTGTTATTCATTTATATGCAATTTTCACTGCAATGATTTTTAGTTTGATGTATGATTTATGAAGTACATAGATCATATTTTTAAATGTGCCATTTTTAAATTATTTATTTTTCTTTTTTCTTTTAATTGAGTTTATGCAGACTATTTTTTTTTAATAAATATAACACAGACATAAAATTAATTTCAAGGAGTTAGTTGTAGGCCGGATATATTTGTGGGTAAACAAGTTGTTGATCTGGTGGTTGTTTCGTATGCGCATTGGATATCAATAATTTTATTTACTGACAAAATAAAAAATAAAATGAATGAAATGGCGGAAATTACATAAATCTAAATATGACATCTATTCATCTGCAAACTTTATTAAAATTATATTGAATGAGACGTGGGGTGAATGAGAAAAAAAAGCAAAATTAACAGTCCATGGTCAGATACGAAATCAATAACAATGTAAAAATTAACAAGAAAAAAAAAAGTGGAAGAAAAGTTGAAAACAAATTATGAAGGACAGGTTTACAATTTCAAAGTTCACCTGTCATTAGATATTAGAAATTCATATTTTTTTTTTAAAAGAGTGGTTAATTGAAAATTTTAAGTTGTATACAATTGCCATTCTCAAAAAGCTAAATATATTAACAAATTATAAAAATAAATTTTAATTTTAAATCTTATCTTCTTATGCTAGCTAAAATTGTTTGTTTGTATGTTTGGCCATGGGTTCTCAAAAACCGCTCTAACGATTTTTTTTTAAATTCACACTATATATAGTATTTATAAAGAAAAATTGAGTTTTATTGATCACATCTCTGGAAAAATACATCTTCATTAGTTTTTTCTTAATTTAAATTTATATATGGATGACGTCACAAATGACATCCATATTGAAATTTGACTCCCGCCTTTTTTTTAAAGGGTATTGTACTAATATTTTTTTTATATTTAAAATATTTTAAAATTTTTTATTCAATTTCGAAATAAAATTAAAAATATATATTTTAATAATATTTTATAATTATAAATTACGATATATATTTATCATTCTTCCAATAAAAAAAAAATATTCATGCACTTAGAAACATACCTAATAATACATATTTATGTGTATTATTGAGGACCCCAAGTTCTATTCATTTTAATCAGATTGATGCAATGATGCAACATTTAATAATTGTAATAAATAATTAAAGAATTGTATATCAGCTCGGTGTCCCAAGTATTAATATTACTAGCCAAACCCAATAATAATGAATTATTTTTTTTTAACTTAATTACCGAGCCGAGGCTCGGGTCCGGGTACTTAGTCTTAAGTTCAAACCAAAGTTAACAATAATCTAAATTAAAAGAAAATTACATAGGTATATATCTATATCTATATCTATATCTATATATATTGATATATGTGCCACTTAGAAGCCAAACCGATTAACTTCAATTTTTAAAATTTTCCTAGTAATGTAATGCAATGTAAGGCAATCTGCAACATATGAAGTGAATAATGAACTTGATAATCTTAATATTGCAGTGCAAAATACATTTTTTTGTAATCAATAAACCTGAATTCTCTACAAGCTGTTAACTTTGGGCTTCATTTTCTCAATTTCTTTAAATGTAGAGTTAATCGCTTTGGCTTCTGAGTGGCACATATATATCTCTCTAAAAAAAATAAATTTAGAAAATTGAAAATTATATATTATAAATAATTTATTAATTATTTATTTGCTACTGAACTAGAAAATTCTTCTACATCCTCCTACAATTGCCACTATTCTACAGAGTGCGGGAGGGAAACGTGCGATTATAAAATCCTAGTTTGTGATTAAGGAAATTGATTTGCAATTATTTTGAATATATACCGACTTAAACTACATCAAATGCCATTGTTATTTTCCAAAAATTATTTCTTTTAAATGTCCACCATTTCTTATTTGGCACTCCTGACATCTTGCATAAACATGATGCACAACACGTCATCGCCCATTCTAGCAATTTATCCCACCCGTCGTAATCTTATTGATTAAATGACCCGTAATATATTTGAAGATGCGTAGAAGTCATGCAATTCTTTGATTTACAATCTCTCCAATTGCCAGTGAGTTCGCCCTTCTTTATCACTTGAAAGCTACAAAAAATTTTAAAAATATATTCTCCTCTCCTTACCAAGCCTTACACATATATAATACTAGCTGCTCAGAGCTCCTTCGTCGCTCTTCACATCTAGACGGGGGCTCCGCCCCCTGTACCCCCGAGTGGTACATAGTATTTGGTTGAAAGTAGTAAAAGGTTTTCATCCATTTTGTTTCAAACAATGTATAACATAAAACATTCATTTCTTATTGTGTGATTATTTAAAATATATTTTAATTTATTTAGTAAATTAATTATATATATTATTATTGAATATGTTATATCTATCTACTCGAAAGTTCTTGGCAGCTACAACCACGTTTCTCCAAGTGTCCCCGGTGACCTCATCTTTCTTTGGCCAATAAATGCTGGAAAGAATAATCTGAATCTACTCTCATCTCCCAGGGTCATAGACCATGCGTGGCTCAACGGTACTCGAAAGTTCTTGGCAGCTACAACCATATTTCTCCAAGTGTCCTTATCCTGAGCCTCTGTTCCATCTCTCGTACGTCATTCCCTGATTTACTCATCTTTCTTTGGCCCATAAATGCTGGGGAGAATCCTATTCTCAAATACTCTGAATCCACTCTCATCTCCTAAGATCATAGACCAGGTCTCACACTCATATAATACAACAGACAAAATAATTGTTTTATATATTTTAATTTTCATTCCCTTTTATAATAATTTTGATGTGAGATAAGCCTCTTTACTGCATGATAACAGGCGTTTCCCGATTGCAACTTCGATTTAAATTCTTCTCAAATATTATTATCCTTCGTGATTACATTCAATTTTTCTACATATTCAAATTCTACATTTTGTATGTTAATACTGCTCCTGTTTGTTTCTAAATATATTTATTTATCATTATTAATTTCAAACCTCATCTCTTTTCCTACCTCGATTAATTTTTCCTCGCTATCTGTAATTGCAATTGCCGAATCTCCTATTATATTTAAGTCGCCTGGGTCACCTAATATTTTACAATTGATTTCCGCATCTTACTCTTTCTTTACTACCTTCAAGATAAATTTTAAGATCAAAATTTGAAAAAGTTTATCCGGATCTATTGAGTCATGCGTAGGTTTTACTAAAGTCTACAAATAATTAGTGAACAGAGATATTGAATTCGCGGTTTTTTTTAATATCTGTCATAATGAAAATATCTTAATTAATGTTGATCGATTTGGCATGAACCCTCAATGATATCGTCTAATATACCCCTATAGTTTATAAGTATTGTATATGTTATAATAGAGTATAATATTTCTTGATCATTTCATTTTGATATTTTAATTTCATTGTTGATTTTTATTGATTATTTTTAATTATAATAAAATTTGAGAAAATGCAAAGTTAGAGACTTGAGACAATTTATAAAAATTAACGGTATAAAAATATTGATTAAAACTAAAGATAAATTAATAATATATACATTCATTAATAGTATTAATTTAAATTAATGGATTTATTTGATTTTTTATTAAGTTCATTTATTACAGAGGTATATAAGAATATTGTGATGTAATTTCATAGAAATCGTTTCTTATTTTTTGATGTTTATAATTCAAAATTACCGGTAAAGTGTCGGTTAAGTAGGAAATTTCTTTTTTGTTTGTTTCTATGACAGCAAAAAAGTAAACAAATTACATACATACATACATACATACATACAAACACTCTCCTTTATATATATAGATAAAGTATATAAAATGTTTTTTTTTTTTTTTGATTTTACTTGATAGTAATTTTGATTGTCATATTAAAATTATTTTCATTTATTGGTATTGGACGATACTTGATTTTTATTAAATTAATTTTACATTTGATTTTGTTATTTTTTCATGAATTTCAAAATTGAGTAATAAAAATTATATTTATTTATAATTGATTAGTATATAGATGTTAACGATTCAATCAATAATTAATAAGTTGACCTGTGGCCAGGTCCGAACCGACCGATTGTTTGAAATAAATTAATTTTCAGCTACAGAAACAATTTCAAATAATTTTAATAAATCTATTAATGTAATAAAAAACAGATATGGATATAACATAAATATTTTTAATTTTATTTTATTTATAATATATGTGTAAGACTAGGCTGTGACGTCATCAAAGCTGGATGACGTCATATAATTTTAAATTAAGAAAAAACTAATAAAGATGATTTTTCTCAACCCTTCCCTTCCTATCGTCGATCGCTAATACTACCACTTCCAGTTTCCGGATTTGCACCAAAAGTTGATCAATTCATCATACTGATGCATTAAGTAAATATACCAAATTTCATCAAAATCCGTTGAGCCGTTCAAGCTGTACACATCTATACGGACGGACGAACGGAGGGTTCGGACAGACATCATGCTAAAAATACTTTTTTCTGTTAAGAAAATGCATGATTCGTGGAGATATGTAAAAATCTCCACATGTGAAATTTGATGTGAAAACAATACCTCCCTTACTATCGTCGGTCGGTAAAAATGAATATTTATATTTCCATTATTATAATATGTATGTATAAATAAATAATGATATTACATTTTTAATTTTTAACTATTAAATAGTATTTATATTTATAGAAAATATTGTAAGATGGAAAATTATTATTTTTGAACTCAACTCATTTATCTACCTAGTTGGGAAGAAAATTAAGTATGTAAATATTCTCTATATATAATAACATCAACCCCATTCTTGTAAAATCAATATTCAATATTAACATTTTTTTTTCTTATATTTTAATTAACCTACATCTATATGGTTTAACCTCGTTTTATCTAGGACATGTGTTCAACTAATTGCCAAATGCAAATTTTAAAAAGTTTAGAAATAAAATCACTCAATGAAAGAATCAATCTAATTTTATACACACGAAAAGACCTTTGCTTGTATAAAGTACTTCAAAGAAATCAATTAAAATAAATTATTCTTTTTTAAAATGTTTTTATTAAAATAAAATTGTTATAAATTAAAGGTAATTATTAAATCATATGGGTAAAAATGAAGAGTTTGATTTTTAATGCTCATAGGAAAAAATATGGTTTATGCAAATTGTATTGTGAAATGATTAGATTATTAGATTATATAATTCCAAATTTAATAAATTGTGAGCCACTCATGTCCTCTTTATAAAAAATTAAATAATATTAATTCTTCAAAGTCTCTTCAAAAAATACACAATTTCACAATCAATAAAAATTGGTAATATACAACGAATTTTTAATTTGATTTTTTCGTATTTATTTTGAAGATTGAAATTTTTGATGAATATATTTTATAATTATAAATTCATTTTAACTAAATGACACCATTATTTTTATTTTTGTTAAGGGGTTTTCACAAGGAATTTGTCTAATTTGATTTTCAACTTTTCTGTTCTGTCTCCATTGAAACTAAATATTTAATTTTTTTTTTATTTTTATTATTAATATTTTATTGTATTATTATCTTAGCTTTTGTACGAACTTCCCTAGGGGAATAAAGCCAAATACATACAATAGAATTTATATAATAATGAAATCAAAAAAGTAAAAATTAAAACAAAAAACTATCTTATACAATAACTTAACTAGTTATTGAAAATTAATTGTTCAATTTTAATTATACTACCGAATAAATAAACCTACTTTTGATATCCCATGAGCGAGGTCATAACGGTCGAACACGGGGCATGGAA
This sequence comes from Labia minor, assembly GCA_963082975.1. Taxonomy (NCBI): domain Eukaryota; kingdom Metazoa; phylum Arthropoda; class Insecta; order Dermaptera; family Spongiphoridae; genus Labia; species Labia minor. The sequence goes on from OY720345.1 coordinate 36,029,257, forward strand.
GTCTCCATTCTCTTAATTTCTGCACTTTTCATTTTTTTTAAAAAAATTCAAGTCTAGCTTTTACGTAGGATTCATCATCTCCTGAACAACAAAAATTTTTATTAATTTCACTAAATCAGAAGTTATTAAAAAGTTTAAGCTCCTTCTTTAATAATATTATATTACAGTTAATTAGGTTGTTTTTAAAAATCAATCATACCACCAAGAACATTTAAGGAACAATAAGTTTTCGAATTTGTACAAACTTTGATGAACTCGGCATGGCTGAAAAATTTTTGAGGTGAATTTTCAGAAATCTTTGATCTTCTATTTGAAAAATTCTCTGAAGACAAATCTTTAAGTCAAATCAAGTACTCGAAAAGGTACTTTTTTGTATTTAACTGAATTTTGAATGATTTTAATAATCTGTTAAAAAATGAAACTGAGATCTTTCAATGATGTCTAGATACCTAAAAGCCTAAAACTCCAGATGAATTAGAGAGTTTGGGACTAAATACTCATGTAGAATTAGTGATTTGTCCTCTCCATTATGTAAAAAAGAGATGTGTAAAAAATCACTAAATTAACTTTGGCTGAGTTTACACTGAGATCATTAATCTTGATTTCTATTTACTGCAATACAGTTTTCATATCAAATCATCATCAAACAGAAGACACTGTATAAATTTAATCTGATTGTTTTCAACTCCCCAATAGTTGAAATTTGTAAAATGTTTTTCAATATCAGAGAAAAATCTATATACATATAATAATCGTGTAGGATCGATTTCACTAGTAAATCTATTCACTTAAATTTTGAGAGAATTCCATAAACACACTAATACTGTGATAAATAAGTTATTGATACTATTAAGTTAATATTAAATTGCTTATAACACAAGAGAATATGATTAACGAAGTCAAATGTTAATTTTCAGAAAAATGTTATAGAATTTGATTTCACTTTCTCAATTGCATTTCTGTGAAGTATTTCAAAATAAATAAAGTATCCAGACAGGCTTTTCATTAAATATCAAATATATAGAATATCTATCTCTGTGGCTCTACGGAACGTTCGAGTTCTTAGCCGCAGCAACCACACTTCTCCAAGTATCCCTATTCTGAGCCACAACCCTCCAATCCCTACCCTCTCCCATCTCTCTCACGTCCCTTCCCACATTATCCACCCACCGTCCTTGGTTTTCTAAGCGGACGTTTCCCACTCGGTCTCCCCACCAATATATTTTTCACCATTCTTTCATCTCCCATTCTAGCCACCTGCCCTGCCTATCGAAGCCTTCTCGACTTTATAATTCTAACTATGTCTCGAGATTCATAGAGGTCATAAATAGAGAAATACATAATATAATTATGAACATATGAACATATTTTACATGTTTATTCCTTTTAGTTTAAAATTTCAAATTACAAATCATCTTTTACTATAATATTAATTTTAAGTGAATATAAAATGGAGAGATAAAAAGAATTTGATTTTTCTTCCTTTTGGAATTCTACCAAATCAGCAGTGACCAAGATCAAAAAGATTTCATCAATTCTAGTAGGTCTATTTTTTATTTGTTGCATTTTAACAAAATGTATTTATTTTGTTTCATATTTTGTCTAGTATTATAATCTTTATGAAAGAGGCTACCAGAATGAAAGTTAACTATTAACTAAAAATTATAGAAAACACGATTTTAAGATATTAAGATAGATGTCCACACACACACACACACACACATGAATATATTTATGAATAAATAAAAAATAAACTACTCCAACAGATAAGTTGTTTTTTAATAATTTCGATCATTTCCTCGCTCTCTCAATTATGGTATATTGAAATAAAATAAAAACTCAAAAATTTATATGGGTCAAGATTTAGAGTTTACATATATACATGTCATCATTTAATTATTTATTCATTAAACATATATTTAATCCAAAAATACCAAATTTATGCTTGGGAGAATTAATTTTCCTAATCGTTCGTAGGCAATAACAATATTATAATTTTATTTTATTCCTTTTATATTTTATATAAATAATAAATTATTATTTTTGAAGAGTATATAAAAAAAGAAAAATTGTGTGATTTTATTTGAAAGATTTAAGTCAATATTAGAAGTTAAGCAAAACAAAGTTTTAGTAATATTGACAGAACAAACCAAGAGACAGTCCCCGACAAAATAGCTCAATATTGATTACAAAAATTTCAAATATTTATTTAATGCCCTTGACAATTTTCTTCAAAAGAGAATCTTTTTAAAGAACATATTTTACATGTGTTTTTGAGAAATTAATAAATTCTCAAGTAATATTTTTAATGAATATTTTTTTATTGTTTGAATTATTTTTAAATTTAAAATCACCAGATATATTTTTTTAATAATTAATAATCTTAAAATTCATATATGGTATAATTGAGTTTTTGTGATTATTTACATTTATTCATTAGAAAAAAAAGTGTAAAAAATGAAATTTTGAAAAAATTTAAATAATTTATTCACTCTCAGTTTTATACATTTTATCTAGAAAACCTATTTTAAGTGCCTCAATGTTTTTAAAATAAACAACAAATCAACATCAACTAAAGTGCATGCCAGGAATCTGTCTCGTTTCTTCTACAAAACAGCATTCACTGTCACTTAACCATATCCAATAGTTGAGTGTGACAAACTTGAACAAGACATCGCTTGGAATAGAAAACAATTTGGCACCTCAAGATTTTTAAGGTCTCTTCCAATCATTCATTATACATGATTTAATAAATAGGAAATATTAAGGTTTTTAGTATATTTTAATTAATCATAACCCCTGAACATAAAAATTGAACAGTGCCTAATTATTTTGTTGTCTATATATAAACTAAATGGATAGATGAAAACAAAAATAGCTTTTCATTTATTCATCTGATGAATTCTTTTATTATTATAATATAAAAAATAAATTAAATTTAAAAAAAAATATATATTTTTTTTAGTTGAGTAAAGATAATTTAAATGCTTTTCCTTCATCCAAAAAGTTAAAACCTCCATTAGAATAATCCCTCTTTTTTTACCATTTTTTTTATTATAAATATAACAAGTATGAAAACATTTTTTAAATAAAAATCAGAATTATTTAAGCCCCTTTGATATAAAAATTATATATATATTATTTCTTTTAAATTAAATTTTAGTTAATACTCATTCAAAATATATTGATTAGATTTCTATTTTTTCACACATTTTGATAAATAATTATGAACAAATTGAAGAATAAACAATCTAATTGATTACAAATTGATGATACATATCCCCCCCTTTGAAATATTTTTTTTATAATATATTTATAAACACATTGAATCAAAAATTTCAAAAATACATACTAAATGATGAATTATAAATAAAATACAGAAAAAATTCGTGAGGAAAAAACAATCAGATAAATAATTAGATTAATTAAATTAATCTTTAATAGGATATGATTGAAAACTTTAAATAAAATTTTTTTGTATTTCTATATTTTATGAAAAAAAAAAACAAAACAAATAGATTATTCCCATCAACACTCAATCACAAATGATCAATATTATTATTAATTTAGTTGATTAGTGATCTGATAAATTTATTAAAATGTGGACCAGTTGGGCTGATTAATAAAATTGTAATTTATGTATATTAAATAAAGAATTTATTGATTTAAATAGTTTTCATGTTTTGAATGTTGCAATATAGTTTATTTGTAATTCATCTATAAATTATAATATTTATATTAATTTATATTTTTTACAAATTTTCTTGTACTGTTAATAATTGATAATCAATTGAAATAGATTTTATTGAAAATTCAAGGGATGTCATTCTTATTTTTACCATTTTATTTATTTCAATTTAGACCTTATTTATTTTTTTTTTTTTATTTTATGTTTTTATCGATAATTTTATATGTCAATTTAATATATTTAATATTAATATGTTAAAAATTGTAATACTATAGATCGAACCTTTTACTCAAGGTTACTAGGTCATCATGTCATCATCAACTACTTAACATAATGAAACATACTTTAAATTTGAAAACAAAAATTATACTAATTTCATAATTTTGCTCGTTTCTAAAATTGGAAAATTTTAATTACCATACTAATAATTAAATCGGGTTAAATCTAATAAAACTTTATTAAATTAAAATTTTGTAAAGATTACAATATAAATCATTAGAGTATATTAAATATTAATTATTTTTTATTTATGATAATTTTATTTTTCAGAAAAATACTAAAATTTATTAAAATTTTGAGAATTTTTATGACATATTGAACTTTTGGGTGATAAGAGACCTCTGGTTGTTCGTGAGAGTAAGTAAGAAATATATAGATCCCGAATTACATTTCCCAGGTAAAAGTTACACTCTGTAGCTCATCCATTTTTTTCCTCAAAATAAATATATAAAAAAAATATACTTAGTTAATTTTTTATATTGATTTAAAGTCATTTAGTATTTTAAGTGCAAATCATATTTATACAAAATATAATTTTTTTAATTTCTTTTTTTTTTATTTTAATTTTAATGTAGGACTAAATTTAAGAATTAATCTTTTTTAAATACAATTGTTCTATAAATCTCTTTACATAATACTATTTTGAAATTTTTATTTTATTCCTAACTTTATTACGATATAGTTTATTAATTCTATATATTAGAATAAATAAAAATAAAATTTCAAAAATTCATATATAATTTCATTATTTTTAATTACCATATCAATTACTTAATTACATATTAATATAACTATTATCAAATAGATTTATATTAAAATTAATGAATAAAAATAAATATTTACGGAATATTATTAAAAACCTAATTAAATATTCATATATTCAGGAATTTAATCAAATTTAAATGTTTATCGATAAAAATGAAAGCGAATTTTTTTTTTTTCATTACACTGGGTTGTACTGATAAATTAATGTATCAGCAGTTAACTATTCATCTCTTAATTATCAATAATTAAGGATTAATTTGAAAAATTGTTATAAGATAACCTAATCAAGTTTAATTATTTTTAAATAAAAAAAAAGTACGTTAATTTCAAAACCAAATGTGGAGTTATTAAGTTATCATAATAATTATGTGTATATATCGTAAAATTAATTATAAATATATATATATACCATAATAAAATCGAAATTATCTAAAAATACCTAAATCAATTTTCTTTCTAAAAATTGAAATATAATTTTTCTATTATTATTATTATTATTATTATAATATATATATATATATATATATAAATATTGTTATATTAATATATATTTTGATAAAATATAATTTTTTTGAATAATTTTTAAGGGATTAATTTTAATTATATAATATATAATGTTTTCTTACCTTTGAATTGATTCTGATCATAGAATGAGAGATGAATTGGGCTGAAAATAGAAAAAGAATGACTTTCGAAAAGGATATGGATTGGTGATCATCGCCAAACACCAGTTGCGAGGTCTCGTCTCCTGGTCCAGGTACCGGAGGACAACCGGTGCAAATCCGGCGTAAGGCAATTGTTCGCCTTCATCGAGCTCGGATAAACCGATATCCGACTCGGAATCCGGAGGCGCCGGTGGACTCGCCATGGTACCCCTGGAGAGAAATCAGTTGGGGTCACCGGCACATGGTTTCTCGATGCGACCGTAATATTTATGGAAGAAAAACAAAAACAAAAACCCCGCCGCCCCCCCGGACACTTCACAGTGACACTCCACTAAATGGAAATGAAGTGGAATTTTTTTTCGGACACGACACTTAACCAAATGAATGGAATAAGAATGGAGGCAAAGGGTTCCCGAAGAGGAGCGCACGGTAGCGGCACGCGCGACACTGGACTCCAGTCAACGGGGAGCGGCGAGCGCCCCGAGACCGAATGCGTGTGCGTGACCCGGACCCCGGAATGCGCAGTCGCCACGCACGCTGCCAAGATTTGGGGGTCCTTTACCAGAGAGATTTCAACGAGGCTGGCGATTTTAACGAAGCCTTAAAAATCGCAAACGAACTTTTCAAATATCGGCAACATTTCATTGGATTAAAATAGATCTTAGCTCATATACAACTTGAACACGTATTTTAAAAATAAAAATAAATAAAAGTATAGAAAATGTGTTTAATTTATTTATTATTGGTTCAAATCACTGTTTCTAATTAATTGGTATTAAGACTGTTCTTGCGCCGTTATTTTATGCAACCATCTTCTCTTGATTTTATATACCTACAGGCTCACTCAGTAATATAATAGATTTGAATGTAGAATGCAAGTTAAAATAATATAAAGTATCTGGAACACCGACCTATCGCTCGACCCTTTAACAAATTTATACAATTTATTATTATAAACTTTAAAAATTTTAAAATTTTTTAATTATTTATTACAATTGTTAAATGGGTTTTCTAAAAATGACCCATCCAAAATATGTTTCTTAAAATGGTATAAATGAATTAAAATAACTTGATTTTGATTTCAAGATGAAAAATATATTCAAATTTACTTGATAAAATATTTGATCCTATATATATATATATATGTTGTTATGATTAGATCGTTTCAGCTTTATATTTTTCAAAGAAGCAATAGCTTATAGATTGTTTCGACCAAGGATTACTACTGATAATAATATAAATTCTGAAATTATATGGTCACTTGTCTACATTTTAATTAAGAAATGAGAAATGAGGATTAAGAAAGAGGTTATATTTTTACCGACCGACGATAGTAAGGGAGATATTGTTTTCACACCAAATTTCACATGTGGAGATTTTTACATATCTCCACGAATCATACATTTTCTAAACAGAAAAAATTATTTTTAGCATGATGTCTGTCCGTCCGTCTGTCCGTCTGTCCGTCTGTCCGTCCGTCTGTCCGTCCGTCTGTCCGTCCGTCTGTCCGTCCGTCTGTCCGTCCGTCTGTCCGTCCGTATAGATGTGTACAGCCTGAACGGCTCAACCGATTTTGATGAAATTTGGTATATTTACTTAATGCATCAGCGGGATGAATTGATCAACTTTTGGTGCAATTCCGGAAACCGGAAGTGGTAGTATTAGCGATCGACGATAGGAAGGAAAGGGTTATTTTCACACCAAAGGAGATTTTTTTATATATCACCACGAATCATGCACTTTGTATTGGTTTTATCCTCGAGAAAAATCATATTTATTAGATTTTTCTTGATTTAAAATTATATGACGTCATCCAGCCATTCAGCCTGGTCTTGCATATATATTATAAATAAAATAAAATTAAAAATGTTTATATTTATTATTTATGTATCCATATCTGTTTTTTATTACATTAATAGATATATGAAAATTATTTGAAATTGTTTCTGTAGCTGGAAATTAATTTATTTCAAACCGTCGGTCGGTTCGGACCTGGCCACAGGTCAACTTATTTTCTTTTTATTTATAATAATCAAATATAATTTATATATTATTTTATAATTTAATCTAAAAACATCTTTATTAATATACTTTAATATAATTTATTTAATATTATTAGATCAAATTTATTTAATAATTTATTTGAAATTACTTTTTTATAGGTTGCTAACTTCATGAATGTTTTTTTTTTGTGTGGGGCAATGATAAATATATTTCGTAATTTTATTTCGATTTAAGTAAATAAAAAATTTTAAAATATTTTAAATATAAATATAAAAAATATAACTACAGTATCAATTAACAAAGACCGTGAAGAGGAAAATTTTAATATGGTTGACCTAATTGCTGACATATAAATTCACTATTTTAAATTAAGAAAATACTAAAAAAGTTGATTTTTCTTGAGGCTGAAACCAATACAGATCGATTTTCTTTATAAATATTATCTATGGTGTGAATTTCCAAAAAATCTAAGCGGTTTAATATCTCAAAAATATACAAAGATATATACAAATATATATATATATACAATTTTTGCTAGTATAATAAGATAAGATAGCTATTATTCTATCTCAATGATGCTAATAAATTAGGAACTTTTTGGGCCAAACAACATTCCTACAAAAGTCATTTCTATCTATGTATTTGTGATTGTCTTTTATATAATTTTTTTATTATATCTTAACTCATTAGTTTTATGCTGTATTTTTTCCATACTAGGTCAATTTTTAACGAGACTTCCATTTTCTTCGATCCCAGTATTAAAAATCTTCCACATGAAATATGGCCATATCATCTAGAGCAGGGATTCTCAACGGTGTCCAGGACCTCTTAGGGGTTTATAGAACTTTAAATAGGGTCGACAGAACTTGAGAGGACTATTAGGAGGGGAGGGGGAGATGGTGGAATTTGCTCTTTCAATTACTATAAAATAAAGTATATGATTTCTCGCGAACCGAACTAAAAACTAAATAAAAGAGTAAATTAAAACAATTACCAAGAGATCTTGCTAGTCCCCATAATAGTAGTATTTATTAAAGTTATATTTATTACACTTTTATATACCTACATATTTATACAATCGTTAATATTTTAATCTATTTTAAGGTATTTTTCATTGATTTTTAAAATAATTTTCAATCTAAATAAAATAGCAATTAACTTAAAAAGTTTTTTTGATTGAGATAATTTTGTTTGTAAATTATTAATTTTAAATACTTTTTTTGTAATAAAATATTTAATATTTATTAGCTTTAATATTGTATGCGAAAATTCTCAAATTTTTTATTTTATTAATCAAAATTTGAACAGAATATCAAAAATATTATCAAAAAATGTCGTCCTCAACCTTCATATTAACTTTTTCAATTAGAAATTCCTATTAATCATTTAAGAAATTATTAATTTATAAAATATTGAATTGTAAGTTTTCTCAATTAATATTAGTTCTACTTCTACTAATAATATAATAAAAATGTTTGCTTTATTGTTAAATTGTTAAAATTATCTATCAATTTATCTGTGTGGCTCTACGGAACTCGAAAGTTCTTAGCGGCAGCAACCACATTCCTTCAAGTGCCCCTTCCTGAGCTACACCCATCCAACTCGTATTTTCTTCCATCTCTCTTATGTCCCTTCCTACATTTTCTACTCACCGTGTTAAAATCATACTCTATTAAATGCTCATAGTTCTATATTTTAAACTTTATTAATATATTTATACTACAATCAGAAAATAGGATGGAAAACCTTGATCTAGAGCCTAAATTCCCAACCCCCTAATAGGACCTGGAGCTTGTTGTGGGCGCGGTAGCGGGTCTAAAGGCAAATGGAGGCGTTGTGTCTGTCAAGGGAATGGTCGCGGCATACATACCTAATTAGAAGTTTAATAAATAATTTGCAAAATACATCTATTTTGATGAAAAAATATTTTGTCCAGCATTCTAAAAGTTTATCTTATTATTATTATAGAATATGATCATTAAAAGAATTATAAGCATTAATAAATTAACTAATTTATTTGGTTTAGGATTGTCGGTAACAAAACTATGAAAGTTGGTAGATAAAGACCAAATCAAGCAAGTTTCTAAAAAAAATACGGAAACTTGTAATAACTTATTTGCTTTGGACAAGTGCATTGAGACACTGAAAACAAACAATGGAGCACGTAACACAGAAATTATTTCGACAGCTTTGTATGATGAAGTTATAATCGCTTGCTTCTACACACAACCCTTTGAAAGCCATCAGTTTTCGATTGTCTGAATCACTTTTCCAATCCATTTGAATAAGCCCGGGATATTCTTGAAAACATAGAACATGAACTACGCGGAAATTTGATTGTGTCCAAAAATGACATCGCTCATTTAACAGACCTTTTTAAAATATTTAATGACATTAATTTACAATTGCAAAGTGTTGAATTGAATTTAATAAAAACTTCTTCAATTCAAACGAAATCTAGGAAGAGGTGAATAGAACTACTTTTCGACATTATCAGGAGGATTCGATAAAACATGAAGAATTACTTACTTACTGGACGCTCTTCAAGCTGATTTTACAGAGCAATTCCAGAATATTTTAAATATTTTAAATATGAATATGGTTTTAGGCCATTTATCAAATGCAGACACTGTAGAACCATCAAATTCATAAAAAGAACTTATATGAATAATTAAAATTCAGAAATGGATACCAAGAGTTCTGGCTACAAAAATCAATATCAGCTCCTCGCCTTGGATTGTGTGAAATAGTACAGAAATTTTTAATTGCATTTCCTTCATAATATTTGCCTGAGTGTGGGTTTAGTACAGTAACTAATTTAGTGTCAAAGAGTATCACTGAGCGTTGTGATTTGCGACAAATATTAACTAAATTGAAACTTGACATTAAGAAATTGTTAAAACTCCAATAGTCTCATCCGTCTTATTGATATTTATGTTTCTTATTGAATATTGTTTTTTATTAATTCTTTTATTAATTATGATTAATTGTCTTGTATTTGCCCAAATGCGGGGTTCTCCAGGTTTGCTTATTGTCTTGCTAATGTTGGTTATATTTTTGATCATAACAATTTGTATGGTCTTTATTAAATGTTTTTATTATAACATGTGTTTTAGTATTTTTAAATAATTTATAATCACAACCTTCAACCAGGACCACGGAAAGCACAATTACACAGAGAGATAAATTAATTTTTAATTTGTGAATATTAATAGATAAATAGATGTTTTATGTCTGTATAAAACACCTTTAGAAGATGTTTGATCAGTATAATTTTAAAATTAATATTTTTTGTTGCTATTTTTTTTTTTTTTTTTTTTTAAGGAAAATTGATTGGGTCATACATATATATTTCTATTTTCAGTTTAATTTCATCAATTTCTAAGTCTTTTTAGCTTTGAAGACTAGTTAACTCAGAATAAAATTACTAAATTTAAATTGACACTTACTCTTTTTGTCATTTAAAAATTTCAGTTTTTTTTTTAATCTGTTACACATTTACATATTATTCATGATTAATCCCTGGCCAAAAATAAATGTAGATAATAACATTTTTAAAATAAATTTAATATAAATATTTAAATTATTTCAAATATTTGCTAATTGAGGGATGCAATAAATATTAAAATAAATTTTATACCTGTACACAATAATCGTGAATAATAAAATAATATATTATATAAATAATAAATAAATATTAAAGTTACTTATTTTACAAATATAATATTTATATATAAATTTTATGAAGGGAGTTCTATTAATAGGGATGTTTGTAATCAAACTGTTTGATAGATGTTGAAATTAATAATTTAGGATATTTTAAATACATTTAGTATTTATGACATTATAAATTATTATTATTTCAGAGATCAAATATATTTTATTATGTAAATAATTAAGTAATAGTTGGATTTTTTTCTAATTTTGATTCTTTATTTGTAAATAATTTAATAAGTCACAATAAAAATATTAAAAGCCATAGTGTAGTATATAATAGTTCCGTTCCTTGCCTGTTAATTAACTCGTGCGTACATTATCAACATTTCAATTATTCGTTATTGGGTCTGGTAAAAAGTTTTATTAGTAAAATTCAATTCGTTGTTTTGATATATTATATGAAAAATAATTTATTTAAACCAAATATCCGCCATTATAATTTTCGCAATTTTTCGGACAGAAGAATGATGGTATCTGTTGTTTCTGCTTGAAAAACTTAATCAAGAGCTTTTCACAGTCTTCTTTTGAATCCATTTAAATTCCATTAAGAGAGTTTTGAAAAGATGGGAATAAGTGATAGCCAGAAGGTGCTATGTCTGGACTATATGGAGGGTGCATTAAAACTTCCTAGCCAAACTTTGCAACTTTTTGACGTGTCATTACAGATGTGTGTTGCTGGACGTTGTCATGATGGAAGACTGGAGTAATCTCTCCGGATGTACCTCATGGTGAACGATTCCCTTCATACACTGTTAGTATCAGTTGTTTTGATTTCAATCCATGTTTTGCGATCAGTTAACAGCTCGCCATTCCTTGGCCACTACTTTTGTTGCTTGCGATTCTCGAATGTGCCCCACTTTTCATCACCCTTTATGAAACATTTCAGAATGGCTCGATTTCAACGATTACATTTAATAAAATGAATCACAATATGATACTTTATTTTATCAATTAAATTTTAAACGATTTATTTTATTTAATTATATAATATCATATTAGAGTTATGTATACTCTGTTAATGTTAAGAAAGTTTAATTGATAATAATGCGAACGAAAATGGGTTGGATTATTTTAAAACATAATTTTTAATTACAATTTAACTTTTATATTCTTATAATTAAACAATGAATTAACATAATTTTATTTAATCTAATATAATATCTACATACTTAAACAAGAAATTATATTTTACGTAAATAATAAAATAATAAATATTTTTATATATATATATAATTTATAAATCTTAATAATATATATTATAATTCTAACAATATTTGAGGATGTCATGTAATTCTTTATTATTTATTCACCAGCATTCTCAAAAAATAAGTATATTCAAGGGGCGAATAGTGAACATGTCCAGGATATGGGCGCATGCACATTCGATGTTTGTTTGACCCTTCGTGAAATACAGAGAATTGATTCGGAATTTAAAGGACAGAATAAGTTCCAATACGTTCAACAGGTTCTAGAAATATAGTAAGGATAAAACGTTTCTTTTGTATTATTCAAATTCAACTAAGTTACTTTTTAACTTATTTTTATCATTAAGTTAGTTTTATTAAAACAAAATAAAAAAATAAAATACAAAAACTATAAATCGATTTAAATCATCATTTTTTATGACTTTTATCTTTTAGTTTCCTGGTAATTTGTTAAAATATTATATTTATTCAATATTTAAATTAATTAATTTTCCATAAATTTTATTTTTATTTTATATAACTATAATTATAATTAATTTGTACCTCCTAGACGTCTTTTTAGAATATTGATTTAATAAACTTAATTTATTGTTAAATTAAATCACTTGTCACATTAACTTTAAGGTTAAATTTCAAATATTTTATTTTTAATATTTCAATTTTATTAATTATTTTATTAAAGTAAGAATTAATATAAAAATATAAATTTTATTCAAATTAACAAATATAAAATGTATAATCATAAAATATAAATAAAATAAAATTCAAGACCTTTTTTCGTTCTTTTAATTTTGTTCATCCAAACATTTTTTATTAAGATTTTCTTATTATTTGATTGAAATATTATATTTTTAAAATTATTAATTTAAAATTCTATAAAATATTCTATTATATTATAAAAACATTTTATACTGTAAATATTTTATTAAAATATGGAATAAATAAAAAAAAAATGTTATGTCTTAAATTATATGCTTTAATAGATAAGTACCGGGACCCCGAGCCTCGGCTCGGTACTTAATTTAAAAAAAATAATTCATTATTATTGGTAATATTAATACTTGGGACACCGAGCTGAAATACAATTCTTTAATTATTTATTACAATTATTAAATGTTGCATCAATGCATCAATCTGAATAAAATGAATGGAACTTGGTGTCCTCAATAATACATAAATATGTATTATTAGGTATGTTTCTAAGTGAATGAATATTTTTTTTTTATTGGAAGAATGATAAATATATATCGTAATTTATAATTATAAAATATTATTAAAATATATATCTTTAATTTTATTTCGAAATTAAATTAAAAATTTTAAAATATTTTAAATATAAAAAAATATTAATACAATAACCTTTAAAAAAAGGCGGGAGTCAAATTTCAATATGGATGCCATTTTTGACGTCTCCATATATAATTTTAAATTAAGAAATAAATAATTAAGATGTATTTTTCCTGGGATGTGATCAATAAAAATCAATTTTTCTTTATAAATACTATATCTAGTGTGAATTTGAAAAAAATCGTTAGAGCGGTTTTTGAGAACCCATGGCTATATATATGTTACGGTAAAAGTAGATATTGTGGCAAATGTACACATTTTCCGGTAAATGTGCACATTAGCCTCCTCATTTGGGTAATGTGCATTCAACTAACATTTACAATTTCAAATAAGGGAAATTTACATTGAATTCACAATGACCATGTCGTTTTGGTAAATGTGAGCATAGATTACTAATTAATGCCATAGTATACTGATATAATTTCAGATATTTAGAGAAATAAGACTCAGGTAAGTTAAAATTTTAATTTTTCTACAAAAAATTATTTTTTAGTTAGAATTTTTGAAAAACAATGGAACAAAAAGAAAAATTTAAAAACCAACTAGAACAGATTGTATCACAAAAAACAAAAATATTGTATATGTACATATACATTATATTCAGTTCACATATATCTAACTTTTTGGGAAATGTACACATTTTCCGGTAAATGTGTACATTTCCCAAGAGTGTACATTTACCGTAACATATATACAATTTTAGCTAGCATAATAAGATAAGATAAATTTTACTTATGGCTTCTACGACTCTAGAGAGATTGATTTTAAAAATGTATGTGAACCAATTAGTTCAAATGGATGTATACTCTATTCGGAATATCATTAGGTATAACGGAATCACTCCACAAATAAACATAATTATTATTCAAATAAATTCAAATTCCCCGCTTAATTGACGATAATGAATTTTCATTAAACTTTCGAATTTTTAACTTTAACTAATTTTTTTTTTTTTTTTGTTTCACGTGATTGGTATGCTTCATTGGATGAAGTCATTTTTCTTTTTTTTATTTTAATTTAACTTTCATTTTAAATTTAAAGAGCCAGATTTCCGAAGAAGTGGGCTGAGAGCTGGGAATCCCCTTCCACAGGGACATGAGGCATTGTGAAGAAAAACCATGGAGATATGGAAAAACCATAACGCTTTTTTAAGTGGTGGGAGGTGGCACCACAAAAGTAAGGAGAAATTCTTGTCGTCCATACTGTGTGTACCAAAACATTGAATTTTTCATAAGACATAATACATTTTTGTTTCAAATTTTCTCCTATGTTTGAAAGTTTTTCTTAGTTATTTCTTCTTTATTTTATAGTTTAGTTAATATATTTAATAATTAGAAATAGTTTTTAATAATTTAATTTGTATTTAATATTAAATTATTTTTTATTAGATTCTAACTGGATTCTAAGACCAGGTTAGGTTTACACCTGGGTTTAGGTTATAGATAGTTGTTATTTTATTTTTGTTTCTAAAAATAATTATCATGGCATGTTCTGCATATGGATGCATGAACCGACGTGGAAATAAAAGTAAAAGACAGCTAGGTGAAGAAGAATCTTGGAAAAAAATGTCTTTCCACATGTGTATGTAGGGTGACCCAGCCAGTAGTTGAACAAATAAAGCCAGTTTATCACGGATCCTGTTGTAAGTTCTATACTATTAGCCGTAAAACTAAGCTAATGGATTTTTAACAAAGCTTTATTATTGTAGTTATTAAAAAAAATATTAAACAGTGCTTAACTGAAAAATAAAAAGCAAAAAAAAAATTCACAACATTTTTTATGATTTTATCCCAGTGGTTGAACAGACATGTCCAGTTTTTGAACGCTCGATATTCCAGTAATTGAACACCCGTTATTTCATATTTTTTTTTTATTTTAAGTTTAGGTACACATCCAAAACGACTTAACAAATATCTAGGCCTATAGCTTCAGGACTCATAACACAATACAAGGATGATTCACATTCCAAACATTGCTCAATGTTTAAATTATAATAATAATAATAACAATAATACATATATTTATTTATTTATTTATTTCAAACAAACACCAATCGGCAAATACACATAAGATACAAAATTAAAAATATTTTTAAAATTTTTTAAACTTTTGATACGAAATTGCTTTGGGAGTCGAGTCCCGTTACTGCATACAGATTCCTGGTTTTACTTTACTTTACTTTAGGCGAGTCCGTTTGTCTTGAAAGTGTTGCTTGGATTGCACTAACATTCAATGCTGAAGGTGAGGCATCAAAATTATGATTAATTTCGGGCTCTTTTTCAATACACTCAGACAAAAGGCCATTTGTCTGAGTTTCATTAAGACATTTGCTCCGAAGCCTTTTCCAAAACTGAAACAGTTCACGGGCCTCAATATTACCCTCCCACTGCTCCCCTGCACTTTTCTAAATTCTTCAGGCCTACCCTTGGGGAAGAGGGATTCAAGGTATAAGAGGGATTGAACATTCAGTCTGGTGATCTTCGATGGCGGGCAACGTTCACCACTGTTCAATTACTGGAATTTGTGCATTTTAACAGTGCCATTAGTTGAACAGTCAGTTTAGAGCTCTAAAAAATAAAAAATATCTATACCTTAATATCATGCTTCAAAATGTAGTCCTTTAGCTTTAATTTAAGACCAATTCGGTAAAAATATCTCTAAAAATGACTAGGATGCACGTGGATTACTTTTACTTACCGTATTTTCAGTAGACTAGTCGTGAATGCAAAAACAAGCATTTCATTTGAGAAAAAAAATAATATCTCTGAGTACTTAAGTCACGTGCAGCAGACGATAGGTGTTTCAGTTGTGACAACATAACAACTTAAAAATAAAATAAAATTTCACGTTCCAAGCATGTTTCCTCTTGAGATTTTGGCGGATTTTTGGTAATTTGTTCAACTACTGGAAGGGGTTCAACTACTGGCTGGGTCACCCTATTTTGAATTTCTTTGATTAAATTTCAAAACGGTACTGATATATAATATTTATTAAAAAAATATATTAATCTAAAAAATCACGACTTTTACTTTGTTACCCCCACATAACTTTAAAATTAAGTGATTTCTTTTCAGCAGGGCAGCTCTACGTGTAAGCACTGGATGCGTCGATTCGGGGCGCTTCCGTATAAGGTCGCAATAATTTACGCGATATTTAACCCCCTGTACCCCCATGCTTGCCTTCGGCGTACAAATTCATAAGATTCATCCTGGCATTATTTGAAAATTTTGCAATTTTTGGACGAATGCGGAAAACTTAGGTTCAGCAAAAAAAATTTTTGAAGTGCGGCAAAAGTAGTTAGTTTCTTTTCTTTAAAAAAAATGTTCCTCAGAAAAATTTTGGAGTTTAGCCCATCCCCCCGAAAAATGTCTATATGTCGTATGGCTTCAAGTACTGTTCTGCATCGGGGCGCAAAAATCCTAGAACCTGTCTGCTTTTCAGCATAATGTATAACAATTTATTTAAATTAATAATTTTGGTAATTAAAAAAATACATTAATAAATATATTTTTTGTTTATATTTATTTTTTGTAAGCTTTTTTCTATTAAACTAATGATAATTTCTTTTTTTAATTGGCTAATCATCAGCATTATGAAGAGAATGATTGCCGCAACATTTATTTTTTTTATACATATATGCTATCAAAACGGCCTGCAATTGGAATAAAATAAAATTTAAAGAGAAAATTTTTGCTCACATAATTTTCCACAATAAAGGCCCGAAATTTGATGATATATTAACATTAAGATCAAGGGAAAATATAGTGTTTTGGTACACACAATATGGCAGCTGTGACATCAGATAGGCGACAAGTTTTAGTCGAAATTTTTACTCCCTACCTCCCTGAGAAAAACAGACTAATAGCCTACAATAAAAGATAAAGAAGATAAAGAAGAAGAAGAAAACATATTTTTTCTGAAAT
Source organism: Labia minor (assembly GCA_963082975.1). NCBI lineage: Eukaryota > Metazoa > Arthropoda > Insecta > Dermaptera > Spongiphoridae > Labia > Labia minor. The sequence goes on from OY720345.1 coordinate 36,046,850, forward strand.
ATTTTTCTTTAATAAAATGTTATTTATTATTATATTTAGTTCCTGTCACCTTTCATATATCATACAATCAAAAATACACAGAGAAATCCTCTAAGACTATTTTTCAAATTCGGGAAGGGTAACAGATACAGTTGTTGCCATTTATGTAGCAATATCAGCCGTTAGAATTACATTAAATCCAATTTCTCCCAAAGAATATCATCAAGAAAGGATTTACTTTCAGAATTTACAAGAAGTTTTATTAATTTGTTATACTTACATATTTCAGAAGAAAATATAAAAATAAAAAGATAAAAAAAAATTCAATTATTGCCATCCTAGGCATATAGAATAAATGCAGCCCCAGTGTTAGCAACGTTTCGATCATAAAACCACTAAATTCTCATCGCATTTCTCACGCCAAATTCTTTCATGTGAGCCATATATTTTAAACTTTAACGAAAAGGTGGCATTGACTAGTAGAGTATCAACAACTGTATTTTTACCCTATGATGTTTTTAATACTTAATATTAATTTTTAATTAGCTATTTTTTATTCTTTAAAACAATAATTTTACCTGTTGTGCTATATGGGTGCGAGGTATGGTCTATAACCCTGGTGGATGAGTTTAGATTTAGAGTATTTGAGAATAAGATTCTTCGCAGCATTTATGGGGCAAAGAAAGATGAGGTCACCGGGGACTGGCGGAGACAGCATAACGAGAAATTGCATGACCTCTATGCATCTCCAGATTATAAAAGGTTATAAAATCGAGAATACTGCGATGGTTAAAGCACATGGCTGGACTGGGAGAGGAAATAATAATGGTAAAAAATATATTTGGGAAACATCCGCTTGGAAGACTAAGGACGCGGTGGGTGGACAATGAAGGAAGGGACATGAGAGAGACGGGAGAGTGTAGGGATTGGATGGTTGTGGCTCAGGATAGGTTTACTTGAAGAAATGTGGTTCGGCCACAGAGATAGATAGAGTATTATTTTTTAATTATTAATTTATTTTTATTTATTAGCAAGAAGAATAAAATAGAAAATTATAGTTTTATTTATACTATATTGAATTTAATTGTTTTTTTTATCTCTTAATATTTTTAACCCAATTACTTTTCAAATTAATTTTTTCCAACATTTAAAACATATTAAAATAAAAATTATAACAAACTTATAACATTTTATATTTATTTATTTTTTTGATGCATATTAATTTTATTTGATTTAAAAAATTGTATTCTAAAACAAGTTCATCTGTGCATAAGCCTCTTTCTAAAAATATTTATAAAAAAATTATAAAATAAATTTAACTAGAATTAATCAATTTAAAATATTTATGATTAAGAAATTAATAATAAATGTATATATTAGGAGTAAATTTAATTTAAACATATATTTATTATTAAAAAAATCCGATAAGCAATTTCTTACAAATGCTGCCATCTCGGCGAAAAATACGCTACTAAAACCTCTTACCAACCAATGCTCAAATCCTTATTCTTAAAAACAAATTAATAAATTCCAATAATAATTTATCATTCTTAATAAATATTGTTTTTATTTTATATAAATATTTTAAATTAGATTGTGCTCATTTAATTAGTAATTTTAATTTAATCGTTTGTATTCAGATATTTATTTATTTTTAATTTTCAATATATTACAAATTAATGAAAAAATGTATTATTAAAATATGAATTTATGTATTTATTAATGCCTTGTTAAAATTTAAATTTAATGAATTTAAAACGTAGCTTTTTCAAAAGGGTTTGGTGGACATTATGACTCTAGAGGGCACCATATTACAGCTCTTCAATAGTACACCTTTTCCCCGTTTTAATAGCTCTATTTTTAAAAACCCTTTAAGTAAAATTCTATAATAATCTTATAACCTAATAAAAATAAAAAATAAAATTTTTATAATACACACATTACAAAAAAATCAATGCCTATAAGAATCTTCATATAATGTCATTTTTTAAAGTTCGGTTCTCTCCGAAATACGTACTTCATATATTATTTAATATTAACCATTAAAATGGTGATAGCTGAGTCTTCTAGTTCAATCAAATTAACATAATTATTGTTTTAAATATTCTTTTTGTTTACTTTCATTAATAAAAACTTTTTAGGTGGTTGGATCTGCAAGAAATTTAAAAAATTTACTTACTGAAACTGAAATGTAAAAATATAAAGAAAAAGAATAAATGGAATTGAATTTTTCTAAAAACTAACTAAAAAGTAAATTTATAAAAAATAATCGGGAGTGTCCTCCCCTAGACTTTCCCGCATATAAATAGGTATAAAGAGTTGTGAATGAATATTTAGAATGTGTAAACTTGGTATTGATAAAGTTAGTTTATTGGTGTCAAATTTGATATTTGGTAACATTTATATATATATATATATAGAATAAAGTGCTAATTCCGGTTAACTGATATTTTAAATGTAAAATATCTTGAAGTAAACTGTAACTTTACTAAAAAAGGTAAACGCTACTTGTATAGGTAAAATGTCACTTCCGGTAGTCAGATCAAGATGAAATTTGGTATCTGAATTTTTTTTCATATTTTTAAATCTATATACAAAATATGAAGCAAATATCTTGAAGCAAACTGGTACTTTACTTGAAAGGTAAACGCAACCAGTGTAGGTAAAGTACCACTTCCGGTTAACTGATTTTGACGAAATTTTGATAGAAATCTACAAACTGTGAATAATATCGGTGTGCCAAATTTCGAAGTCCTAGCTTGATTAGTTTCTGAGTAAATTTGCTCACAGGCAAACATTACATACATCCATACATTTCATATATACACACACACAGACATAATTCGAAAAATGGTATTTTCCGACTCAGGGAGGTCTAAAACGTCAAGATCTATCGAAATCTCGAAGTCGGAATTTTTGACGATTCCAATACTTCTCTTATACGAAGTATGCGGGAAAGTAAAAAAGCTGACAACAACCCAGCCAATCGACGTCTAGGAGATCTAGATACGCCTAGAACTAGATTACGTCTAGAAATATCAATTTAGACGTCTATATAGACAACTAGAAATTTTTACTTTCAGTTGTTATATTTCTAGACGTAATCTAGATCCCCTAGAAGTCGATTAAACGTCTAATCGACGTCGACGTTCTGGCTGGGAACTGATGGGTTCATGGGGCCTGTCACTCTGCTTTCTAAAAAACTGTATAATTTAAATAAATCTTATAAAAAAAGTTTATAGAATAGAAAATGTGAAACCCAACAACATTAATTTTCTGCAAAAAAAAAAAACAAAAAAAATAGCTGCAATGCTTGTTGAGTTTTTGTTAATATTATAAAGACTAAATATAGCAAATAGTAAGAAAACCATGCTTTTCAATTTAAATCAATGCATTTTCTTGACAAATTTTATTTTCCTCCATACTTATAATGAAAGTGTGATCATGCATGAAGAGATTAATAGATTTCGACTCCTTATCTCTTTTAATAAAAAAAAAACAATAAATACGAGGGGGAGGGATTGAAAAGTAATGAAATTAATAATAAAAATTTAAATAATTGTCTATTAAAGATGTGTATGAAGATGAAACTATTCATATTTCCAGAAGATATATTCTGCAAGATTATTTACAAGTGAGTGTCTGACACAACAAATCTATTACTACTGTATCTGTATCTGTACATCAATGACATACAACTTACATCCTATTGAATTTTAATATAATTTAATATTTAATTTTAATCCGTTAGACATCACATATATTATAAACATTATATATTTTTTATATATTTAATGACAAACTAATAAAACAAAACAAAGCAAAAAATATTGGAATAAAGTGAATTACCAAAAATAAATAAATTTAAGCGTGAAACTTGTAAAAAGAAAGACATATAGCTACTGATAAAGATATATATTTTTAAAACCCTTGCAGATCAGTTGAACGAGTTTAATGCTAAAAGCAAACACAAAACAAATGTCAAAATACTCCCCAGAGATTACAAGTAGAAGGAGACTGTCGTTTAAATTCGAGCCTGAATTGTACAAAGGTGTATGAATAGAGGTTGCATTCGCCTTCTGGGACTACACAACATCTAAGAAAAAGAAATATATATATATATATATATATATATATAGTTATCTCTCTCCCTTACTTTCTGCTTTGTGTTTGTGTTCGCTCGGCCAAAGCAATTTATCGGTTCCAGGCGATCTTTCGCTGGTAAAATATTCGCGCTTAGGGACCATGCAAGGGCTTTTCCATAGTTGCTGGTTGGATTTAGGTCTAATTATACACTTCTCTTCTAAAAGATCCAATGCGAAATAGGAACACAAAGAGTCTATGAGCTTGGAAATAAAAGCAAGTCAAAGATTATATATCACCGAAAAATACCCGTATGACCAATTTTAAATTAAAAAAGGCAAAAAATATAGGATAGATCTATTTTATTATAGTTTATAGAGTTTAATTTTATTTGGAAAACTTATTAGTATAATTACTCCGTTGATACAACCACGTCGTCGGATTCTAATAAATTTATTGTTTTAATTACTAAAAGGATTACTTAAATTTTTAATGGAGATAATAGCTCTTAATAAAAAAACTTAACTTTTAATTTTTCAAATAATCATAAAATATTAAAGTAGTACTTAGCTGTATAAAAAAAAATATTTATTAAACGAAATTCGTAATTTTTGTTTCAAGAATTTATGATTGATTTTTGAATATTTTTTTAACATAAATTAATACAGTTTGTCAAACTTTCATACGTTTTTCAAGATAAATTTATAAATTTTCATAGGTTTGGTTTTTTGCTGATATTTAAACGCCAAAGAGAGAGAGATTAACTTTGAAATGTAAAAGTAGTTGATTAAAACTTTCTAATATTTTGATTACTTTTGCCATGCCGTCCTCTTTCGGAGTTTGGCTATCATCATGACTAGGATAACCTTAGAAGTTGCTCAGCCATTATGATTTTTCTTGGGAATGTTAATGCGGTGGTTTCCTGTAGCCTTCCGTATGTATAGAACCAGGAACTGACAGTTTCTGGAGCTGGAGGCAGCTGATGTTAAATTGAATTTTATTAGAAAAATGTGTTCTTAGTTGGTATCGAACGCCGACCTCTTGTGTAGAAAATTGCCACGTTACACTCTCGGCTAGCCGCCTAGTATGTTTAGGGATGGAAAATAATTTTCAAAACAAAAATTTCAAGAGATGATATTTCCGGAATTAAAATGTAAAAAGATTATATATCGAACTACAGATTAATTAGAAAACATTCTATGACATGTAAAAACTATTCCTTTCTCTGATATATATATGTTTAAGTTTCCGTGAAGGTTTTGATTATGAGAAGTTAATTCCGGGTTTTCTGTTACAAATCGCATCGCAAATAAAATTTAAACAATTTGAAGTTAACTTCTCCTATCATGCAAAATGTTTACTTTATATAAAAAAAAATTTTTATATAATTTTGGTCATACCTCAGTCTATTGGTCTAACAATAAGTCTTTTTCATTCTATTTTTCTTTTTGTAAATTATTTGTTATCGTCAAATTAATTATTATTCATTTTTACTATCTCGTAAGAGATAGTATTGCGATCACGAAAATTTTCGATGTTGAGATTTTGATGTTTTTATAAGTTTTGAAGGTTCCTGAATCATTTTCACTAAGGTTGAGAAAAATGTCTGTGTGTGTGTATGTGTGTATGTGTGTGTGTATGTAACCAAGATTACGCAATAACGGTTTGAGCTAGAATGATGAAATTTGGTACATGAGCATTAATCAAAATTCGTAGTTTTCTATCAACTTTTGAGAAATGTAGCTCAACCGGAAGAGGGTCATTACTTAAAACGTTTTGATTTTTTCTCCTCTAAAGTGACCGTAAAAATAAAGATATATGTTTGATAATTTTTCACATGATTAATAATTGTATAAAACTGCTATATATAGAATTTCAGCTTGATTGATTCGCTGAAATTACCAGAATTAATTTTTTAACACTGCAAATCTCAAGCTCGTGGTGCCATCAAAAAAAAGCCAAACATGCGCTGGTTTAATATTTATTATTTATAATTTATAATAAATTAAATTTAATTTAAATATAATATATTATGTTATTTAATCCTATTCAAATTGCGAGATAGTCGTGTGGATACACTCCAGCTAATTTCCATTACTAATAAAGAACAATCAAAGTAAAGAAAATATTTAAATCATCGAAGAAAACTTAAATATTTTATATACTGTATATCTTCTAATTAACTTTTTATTTTATAATTTACAAAAGAAATTGTGAGTTTCGTACCGATTTGTTGATCAAGTTTGCTTATATGTATCAAACTGACATATTTTTTTATATTTATTTGTTTTATTTAATATTCATATGTTTATATTTATTTATTTATTTATGATTTAAATAAAATAATTAATGGATTTAATTGTGAACTTTCTGCTGAATTTTCATTTGTTTCTTTTTTTTTTTCTTTTGATTTGTTTTTGTTGAAAAAAGAGAATTTTTATTTCTCCAAAAATTATTGTAAATTTTATAATTATATATAATAGAAACGTTGTTGTGGTTTGCAATTTAACTAGATTTTTATTATTATTATTTTTTTAATGCTACAGAAAGAATTCTATGAAAGTTGTTTATGTTTCGCACGCAATTGCTATTCAAATATTCATCTCGTTTTTTTTTTAATTTTTTTTTTCGTAAAATTATATGCAAAGTTAATTAATGCTTATTAAAATTTATATAATTGTCTGTACTTTTTTTTTATAAATATTCATTAAAATTAGATAAATATCATATTTTAATTTTAATATTATTTAATTATATCCACTTCCATTATTTTATCTAAATAAACAAATAATAATAATAATTATTATTATTATTATTATTTGATATTAACTTTTATAACTTTACCTCTCTTATAACAATGACATTGTGAAATTTGATTAATGTTCATAATACAAGTTAAACGTTATAAATTATGTTTCATTATTTCTGATACTTTCTTTAGCATCAATATATCTTTTATTATCATTATATATTTGAAATGATTTGTTTAATTTTTTTTTTATTACAAATTCAGTTATCCTTATTATTTCATATATAATTACAGTTACAATTATTATTGTTAGTTGTAGTAAACTATATATATATATCTTAACTTATAATACTAACAAAAATTATATATATATATATTTATATTTTTGAAATATTAATCCGCTCTAAGGATTTTTTTGAAATTCACACCATAGATAGATGAATAATTTTGTTTTTCAATTGCTAGAATTAATATTAATAATTTTGTATTCAATGTGTTGAACATGTATAAATGGATAGGTTCTCTGAACCGCGAAAACAGTCTCAAATGAACAGCGCCCAGCTTTTAATAAATTCTTATAAAATGTTTAATACCTAAATTAAAACAAAGAAATATGTATAAATAGAGACAAAAGTGAGATTATAAGATAAGAATAATAGAAAAGAGGATTGTCATTATAAACGGACCCAACGAATTTTTTACCAGCCAAACCCGATAATAAGGAATAATTTTTTTTAATGACCGAGCGGCGGCTCAGTGAACCAGGTACTAAATATATAGTACATAATTCCTTCACTTTATATCAACCATTCTAATATGGATGAAAGAATAGTCGTAACCAAAACTACATAATCTAAATTTATATTTTTTCCCTTGAGCTTCCGCTTTTTTGCTTACTATTTAGGAAAATATAAAAACTCTTAATTATAAAAAATCAGGACTCGCCCTTGACTATGTATATATATATACATATAATATAATAATATAAGGTATAGTCTTTAAAAGGAAAAGAAAAATATAAATCCTAAATGAAATAATTAAACAAACTCCTAAAAGAGCTATCTTAAGTTTTTATAGGTTCATAAAAGAAATAAAAGACATACCTCTTTAAATTATAAAGAAGTAGATCTATAAATGCTTTAATTAGCAAAATGAATTTCAAGTTTTATCATCTTAAGTAAATAAAAAATGTCTCAACTGATATATTTGAATAAAATATAATAATTTCTTCATTAGCTTTATTGATGAAGGTTGAATATTTATTCTATTCAAAACTTACTCTCCATTAAATGATTCTTATGTGGGAGGTTTAGAATATATTTATGGTAATGGCTTTTCTTGACGGAAGGAACAAAGAAATTATACCACGAAGGGTTGTTTGTTGATAATTGAGCCAAGTAATTGTAATGAGATGGTATATTCTAGTGATTGAAAATAAAATTTCCCTTACGACCTCATTTTAAACAATCTAAAAACAAATGATTCTATTCTGGATGATAAAATTAAAGAAACATTTTTAGAAAAACCGTACCATTAGCATGGATTAAATTTCATTCATTGATTTTTTTTATACTTTTTGTATTCTAAATTATATTTGGCATCTCTTCCCAAGAGTGATATACGCTTAAGCTTCTTGATTCAAATATTTTAAAATAAACATTAGTCCCAATGGAATAAATAGAAATGGACTGTGAAAATTGCTATTATTGATGATTGGATGTGCATATAGTAATTGTAAAGTAAATGAGAGGTTTACAAAAAAAAAAAATAAAAATTAAAAAAGTAAAATCCTATGAAAACTTTTTCTCCATACCAACTAAATAATTTGTAAAAGTCCTATATAGTCATCAAAAATAATCATAAACGTGATTTTTTCTTTTCAAAAATTTTACATAATCTTTTTGATGAAAATATTAACATTTTCATTAATATAAAACATTCGGTGATTTTTCAATTCAATTCATATTCTCCCTTTACATCTTTCCTCAAAACCAAACCTAAAAGAAGAAAGAACCTTATATAATGGCACTTTCACATTAACATTTGGTTACATTTAGAATGTTTTGGTCTCATGCTTTTTCAATAAATTATTATTATTGTTTCAATAGCATTTAATAATAATTGATTATATATAAGGTGTGAATGTGAAGAAGTCTACCGTCTACTATTTATCGTGAAGTCTTCTCTTTCGAATGCAGTGCTTCTCTTTTCACCAAACCAAGGATGATTTAATGTCTATAAAAATTGATAAAGAATCAAGTCGGAAAATTAAACATAACAATTTTAATTTATATAAAGGGTTGTTAAAATTGTGTCTAACATTCCCACATTTTAACAACAAGAAACTTTCAAAAATGTTTTTACTCATCCTTCGAATGTCATTGAAAAACTTGAGGAAAAGATAATATTTAACGAATTTTAGTTATAATTTATTGTCAAACTTCGATTAGCAAATTAAGATTTTAAACAATAAAATTTGTTTTTTTTCTATTTTCATAGTGATAGATAAAATGTGTTCTTTTACAAGATTTCTGAAGGCTTTATTATTAATTAACATTACTAATTACAAGTTCTTGCTGAACTTGGTGAAATAATTACTGAAAAACGATCCGAATCGTGGAAATATATATAAGTTGACGCTTTAAAACAACAATGCGCCTTTCATTCCACATTGTTTGTTAAGAGGTTTCTAACCAAATTCAGTATTCACTTTATTCACGACTGCTTCTTCTAAATGTTTAAAAGGAACAAGATTTGTATCTGTTTAAGCTGGAGCTGGAGCTGATCGAAGAAGTCACCTTCAATAGTTTTGAACAATTAAAGTTTCATTGTAGGTTGTGGAGATGAGGAGGAGTGTATAAAGAAGGTGATAATAAGTAGATGTGCAAGTATATAGAAAGTCTTTAAAAATAAGAAAACATAAGTCCGGTTTGAAATGGGACTGCTAAACTAACCTTCTACTCTTGACATGAAAAATGATGTCACTCGGAGATGAATCCCTAGTGAGGCTGATATGGAGGAAATCACAAAAGTCAATAAGGATGCAGAGGAAAGGACAAGGACTGAATTTATAGACCCAGAATCCTTCTGATGAAAAACGAAAATATACTTTTATAAAACCATCGAGTCCAAACATAGAAAATATTGAAATAACCAAGATGATCATACAAATTCCCAACAAGATAATCAATATGAGATCAAACGAATCCTGAAACTGCTAAAATACTTAGCACAATTGATCTAATAAAGTCGCGTTATGTTTAAGGGCAAAGGGAGGTGGTTTAAATAAATAAAATTCCATTCATTGGTCAATATCTTTTGAAGATTTCCTCCTACCCTCGTAGAAAAAAAATGAAGAAATATATGCCAAGAAGCTGTATTTATCCGTTGATCATAACAGGTGGCATTGACGCAACCCTTGTTATATTTATTCTTGTTACGCTAATAAATGCACCACCCGAATTAAACAGATCCGACTTCACTAATAACAACCACTTTTTTTCTCCTTCAATCCTACATTCTCAGATCGTAACTCGATCATTTCTGATAAAATCCTCACATCATTGAGGGTAAGAAGTGCAGTTATTCTTTGAGTGATTTGATTAAATCGACTAAGTCATAAGGGATCTCTCTAAAAAAATCACGGTTGCATCTAACCTTCACTCAGGTTTGTCTTAAATCCTGCCATGCAAGGTTCGCAAATGAGGAATACTTGAGGAACATAAGAACCGAGGCAGAGAGAACATCGTCTGTGAACTTAACAATTGTATGTATTATGATAATTTAATAAATGGCAATTTTAAGAAAATAGCATTTGCCTAGTCAAAAGCCATTTGCCTTACCAAATATCTTCAGCTATTATTTCATTTCAATTTGACTAGGAAACATAAATATATATACTATAAGAAAATGATTATTTTTTTCATTTGAGAAATAAAATTACTTGATTGTAAAATATTTTTATTTAATAAAAAAATGAAAATAATAATTTTGTAATTAATTAATTTGTGATACGAATGATCATAATAGTATATCGTTGATATAAAAACAAGATTGTAGAACATCTGCTTGGAAATAAAACCCATTATAACAAAACACCACTCCATTCAAATATGAATTTATAATAAATATAAACAATTTGTTTTTATTATGTATTTCAAATACTTGATTTAAAAATTATAGCAGACAAAAAAAAATATAACAGGATAATATTTTGTATTGAAATAAAATGATTCATTTTGGATTAAAAATAAATTTTTGTATACATTTATTCTGTTCAAAATTCTTTTTTACTAGAGAATAATTTATAAAACATAAAATGATAATATATATAATAAAATAAATACATATTTTGAATGTTTTTTTTACAATGAGTCATTATGTTTTGTTTTTATCATTTAATTATAATATAAATCACATTAACATAAAATTAAATATAAATATATTTTAATATTATCAATTTAATGAAATCGGCATTAACGGTGAATGATAACGAGAAAACAATGATTAGAAATTATTAAATGATTGAAAAAAGTTATATATGTATATATTTTAGTATAAGTATATATCAAATCCTTTTGCAAGGAAACTCGAAGAATAGGGGGAATTAAAAAGTTTTAAAAATTTTTGTTTTTAATTTCCTTATATATCTATTTCTGTTGATTTATGGAATTCGAAAATTCTAGGCTGAAATAACCACATTGCTCCAAGAGTCCGAAACCTGAGCTACACCCATCCAACTCTTATTGTCTCGCATCTTTCTCACGTACCTTTGTACAATGTTCAATCGACGCGCCTTTGGTCTTCCATCCAGATTCCAATCTCAATAGGTCTCTCCACAAAAATAAATATATAATTATGTCTTTCATCTCCCATTCTTGCCACGTCTTCTGCCCATCACAGCCTTCGCCGATTTTGTAATACTAAATATGTCTGGAGATGAATATAGAGGTTATGCAATTCCTCGTTTTGCAATTTTCGCCATTCCCATGTAACCTCATCTTTCTTTGCCCATAAATGCTGCAAAGAATCTTATCTTTAAATACTCTAAATCTACTTTCGTCTTCTAAAGTCATAGACCACGCCTCACACCCATATAATATAGCTAGAAAAATAATTACTTTATTTATTTTAATTTGGATAATAATTTTGATTAGTTAAGCCTTTTAGTGCATGATAACAGGCATTATCCAATTGGAACCTCCATTTAAATTCTTCTCAAATATTATTATCTTTTCTTAATTTCCTTATCTATCTATCTCTGTGACTCTACAGAACTAGAAAGTTTTTGGCCGCAGCAACCACACCTCTCCAAGTATTCCTATTCTGAACCACAACCTTCCAGTCCCTACCCTCTCCCATCTCTCTCACAACCTTTCCCACATTACCCACCCACCGAGTCCTTGGTCTTCCAAGAGGACGTTTCCCACTTGGTCTCCCTATCAATATATTTTTTGCCATTCTATCTTCTCCCATTCTAGCCACGTGTCCTCCCCACCGTAGCCTATAATTCTAACTATATCTGGAGATGCATAGAGGTGATGCAATTCCTCGTTATGCAATCTTCGCAATTCCCCGGTGATCTCATCTTTCTTTGGCCCATAAATGCTTCGCAGAATCCTATTCTCAAATACTCTAAATCTACTCTACTCGTTACCTAAGGTCATAGACCATGCCTCACATCCATATAATACAACCGGTAAAATAATTGTTTTATATATTTTAACTTTTATCCCCTTTGATAATAATTTTGATGCGATAAGCCCATTTATTGCAGGATAACAAGCGTTTCCCGATTGTAACTTCGCTTTAAACTCATCTCGAATATTATTATCTTTCGTTATCACAGAACCTAAGTATTTAAGTATTTAAATTTTTTAAATTTTTAAATTTAATTTTTAATTTTCTTATCATAAATATATTAAAAATTATTTTTCTTTTACATCATATTTATTTTTTACATTTATTTATTATTAGAAATATAAGTATTCTAGATATGAGTGTTGTATTTTTTCATAATTTATTTCATAATTGGTAATTATATCATTAGTGAATTTTTATTATGAATGTTTACAAGATTCCCGTGTTCTATACTTTCTTCCATTCCCCCTGTATTAGAAAAGTTACTCGGTCTTGGGGCCATTTCCGCACTCCCTCTCCTCCTTTAAAGGCATAACTGTGCAAGGAGTAATAAAAGAAGAAGCGCGTATGGAAGCAAAAAGAACGCGCTGGGATTTTATTGTTCTCCTCCTTCCACCTATTCAACCCCGTTATTTCGTTCCCAATTCCACCCCTGGGTTGACTTTCTTTTTCTCTTTTTTTCACTTAGAAGTTTTCTCAAAGACCCCTCCGGCCAAATTACGAGAATTATTCATTTGTAAATTGATTGTTAATTTTCAAGAATATTATGATAAAAAGTCGCTTTGTGTGTAATGGAAAACACGCCCTTAGGCCCAATTCACAACGCCTATATGGAAAAAGAAATCCCAGACGCATACCTCCCCTATCCCAAAATTCACTTTCCTCATCCCACATAGCGTTTCTCTGTCGCTCACCCTCTCTCTCTCTCTCATTCTCTGTCTCTTTTGCACACACACATATATACACAGAGTCTCTCTATCTAAATCAATTAAAAAGAAATTAAATTAGCGAAACTTTTATTAATTTGATGGAGAGATATCTTTGATCAAAAACTCTTCAAATTTATTCAACGCATTTTGAAAAGGAAAATTAAATTGAATTTTAGCTAGTGTTCGGCTTAAAAAAAAAAAACTTCATGTTTTATATTTATAACAAGTTACTTAAAAATAATTTCAATTTGTTTTTGGCTGGAGTAAAAAACTTTGTTGTTTTTTTTTATTTTTATTTATAAACTCTGGTAGAGCCAACTCTTCTATACCAAAAGCATACAAAACAATCCAAGTCAAAAATTTATATATGAACATATATAAATGTATATATAAAAATGAGTTTCGTCAGAAAGTTATTATATTTTATTCAGTATTTTTAAAACTGTTACTTTGCTTTTAATGGAATACATAAAATATAAATATCATTGAATAGGTAAAAACATTTTTAATGGAAAATAGTGTAGCATACAATTGAGATAGGCGAGTTTTATTGTAATATATATATATCTTAGAAATTACTTGCTTGTAATTTATTTTTATTCATTTTATAATATTTGAGCGAATTTTGAAAAATTTTAAATATTCTTTAAATACGCTATTTGGTCACATTTAGCAAGTAATTAAGCAATTCTCTAATGAAAATTATAAATCATAAGAACTGAAAGGGGTTGAAAGGGCATGGTCACTACGTAGACTAGCAACAAAAATTAACAGTAATAATAATATTAATTGTAATTTTTTTGGAAAATTCTCAATGTTTTTAGGAAATTAGATATTTCATTATTGATTAAATAGAAAATTCCTTATTGGAAAATCATAAATATTTATTTATTTATTTTTTTATTATTATTAATATTATTTTTGATTAATTTAATGTATTTATTATATACTTGTATTCTGACATAACTCCATAGAAATAGAGAGACAGAAGTATAGGGTGAGGGAAGTAATGTTTTTAATTCGCTTTTTCCTTCATCAATATTGACTCTCCATTAAAATGATTAGTTATAAGCAATGAATGAGGAAAAGGAATAAACTGGATGGGGTTATACTTTTTAAGATTTATTAAGTTCAACATAAGAATTTAAAAGCCATTTAAAATTAAATTAGACCTTTGAGAAAATAAATATATAACTAAAAAGCTTTTCAGGTAAAAAATCTCATTAAAGTCATTGCCTGGCTATATATTTCCTTTGCACTTAATCTATAATTTGAAATAAAAATAAGATCATTATTTATAAACAAATTTCTTACTATGTAAAGTTTGTAGGAGCCATATTATGTAAATAACTTTTTCATTTAAAGAAATCAAGTCAAATACATATTTTATTATTTAAATATTTATTTTGTTGTATTTGTATTTATTAAGTATATACATCTAACTAAGAAGGGTTTCTTACTTAACACTTTTATTCTGGATAAAAATAAATATTTTTATTAATTGAAATAATACAATATCATATTATAGTTATGGAATATATAGTATTTCACAATATAAAAAATAAAATAAATAGAACATTAGTTTAAAATATAATTAAACTATTTTAATATACTACTAATTCGTATCATTCTGTTTGTTTGTCTCAAGTAACGTAATCAGAATGAAAATAGTAATATTCAAATATTGAAATTAAGATATTATATTGCATTAATTATTATTATTATTATTATTATTATTGAATTAAATTTAGAATTCAATTCAATTTCGTATTTTAATTTAATTTTCAAAAAAAAAAATAAAAAATGATTATTTGGATACGAATGTTTAGTTTCCCTTCCCTAGTAATAATTTCCAAACACGTGTTAAAAAGACGGATTTATTTTCTAGTAAATTTTAAATTTGGAAGCATGATATGCGAGTTGCCTAAATATCAGGGGCTCCTGTCTACTTGCGTGTTCTGACAGTCAATATTGGAGTGTGATTGCGCACGCATACTAAGGCATGAAACATCATGAGTGAGTATTCTATATAAATTATCATTATTTACTAAAACCTGATATAAACCAATTATAATTAAAATATTAAAATTAAATGTTAAGTAAAACACTTATTTCTTAAGGTAAGCAAAATTTCATTATGAAATTTGTTAATGGCTAATTGTAAGTAAATAAATCAAACAACAAATTAACATAATAACTATTGAATTGAGGCGTTTGAAGGGTCAATTATTTTTATTAATATCTGGTCCTATATTTTTAGCAATATAAATGTAAATAATTAAATCTTGAACTTGTACTTTTATGTAGATCTATTAAAGAAAGGGTAGTTTACAAATAATATAATTTCAGCTAAATATTAATTAAATTCCTTAGTAAAATTAAAATGTCAATATTAATTATTAAAAGTTAAGATTGTTTCTTAGTTGGTTACTATATAATCAAATTGGGGTTTTTCAATCATTTGAGCCAAGTGCTTGGGCCCATCGCAACCTCCTCAATTTTATGTATTGTATTCCCGAGATGCATATTAATTATATAATTTCTTGTTATAAATAACTCCTATTTGTAGATGACAAATCTTTTAGTTTATTTTTTATTTATATTATATTAAAATAAAATCTTAATTTTTTTGTTTTTTTTATATTAATTGGGATAGCCTGGAACTCGGTTTTTATTAAGAATGTTATGTAGATTTCTTCATATGCAATTGATAGATTAAAAAATAATAATCTAATAATTATACTTTTTATTTGAGAATGGATGCGAGGAAAAAATGTGTGATTTAATCTATTTGATTTTGGAATTTCAAATGGAAAAAAATGAACTAATGAAACTAAGAACAATGAATTAAATTTAACTAGTTTATCGATGAAATGATTGAGAAATCTCTTCCAATTCGAAAAACCGTGATAATCTAATTTGAAATAATGGGGAAAAAAATTCATTCCTCTCAGGGCGTGGTAGTCACGGAATGGCTATTGTATAATGTCCATTGCTTTTCACAGATGAAAGATTTGAAATTCATATATTGAATAAGCCAATTTGAAATTCTCCATCATTCACTCTTTATGTGAAAGAAAAATAAAAAAAAGATTCTCGTTCGAGTTATTATTTGTTTGAGCTCAACTAAAAATCTATTAGGATTTCTAATTAAAACGATTTATTTATTTATTTTATTTTTATTTTATTGGATTAGAAGGCTCAAGTTTCCCTTCCAATTTCTAGAGAACACTTTATTAAATTCTATTTATTTATTTATTTAAATTTTTTAATTTTTCATTGATATAATTTCTTTTTTACATGCTTTATTTAGTTTCACATCGTGTCCTGTCGTCAAATCTTGCATGGTGAATTTGTTCCACTTCCCAATGTTTAAATGAGCTGAAATTTTGCATACATATGTGACTCCAATAACAACACAATATTCAGGTTCGTCCTAGGTCATAGGTGACCTCGGAAGTATTATTTTTAACAATTACTAATTACATAAAATTCATAATATTGAAATTTAGTAATTATCTATAAATATATATATTATATTAATAAGAGCTAATTTAATTTTTATCCAAAAACCTGGGTTTCATTCAAAAAGTCACGGACTCATTTGAATTAAATAATTTATTCTAAAAGTTATCATTTTAATTAAATTAATTTAAATCATGTTTAATTATTTTGTGAAAATAAGATACGTTATTTTTTAATTTAAATGAATATCATATAAAGTAATGGCGATATTGTTTTTGAAAAGATATGTGTATATATAAACCAATAATCTAATAATAGTAATCAGTTCCCTATACCATCGATTTGATATATAGTATTTTGAGGTGAAGAATCGACTTGAATTAGATTTTTTCAACATTCACACTATTACCTGAAATCAAAAACCGGGCGAAATTTCTATCAAGATTAAAAATAGGAAATAAAAAAGATATAAAAAAACTTTAAAAACACGCTTTTATTTATATGCTCTAAAAAGGAGAAAATAATTTCTTCACAAACACTACTTAATGCATCAGTATGATGAATTGATCAACTTTTGATGTATATCCAGAAACCGGAAGTAGTTACCGATCGACGATAGGAAGGGAAGGGTTATTTTCACATTTATTTTCAGATTTTTGACATATCTCCACGAATCATGCTCTTTGTTATTGATTTTATTCTTGGTAAATAAATAATCTTCATTAGTTTTTTCTTAATTTAAAATTATATGACGTCACCCAGCCCTTCATGACGTCACAGCCAGCACCTCCTTATATATTATAAATAAAATAAAATTAAAAATATTTATGTTATACCCATATCTGTTTTTATTGCATTAATAGATATATTAAAATTATTTGTTTCTGTAGCTGGAAATTACTTTATTTCAAACCGTCGTCGGTTCTGTGCTTGGCCAGAGTTCACTTATTTAGATATGATTAATTGTAAGGAAATCGTGGTGTGTGTGGAGAAATTATTTTCTCTTTTTAGTGCATTTAAATGAAAGCGTGTTTTTAAAAAGTTTTTTTTTATATTTTAATATTATAAATATATTTAAGAAAATAATTTTAAATAATTAAAATTATTTTTATAAAAAAGAAAATTATAGTTACCTATATACTGTACATATTATATATATATATAATATAATTCAAGTAAAAAAATATGAAAAAGTAATATTCTGTTTTTTTAATAAATGTTCTATTTATGAATATATATATTTTTAATGATATATTATTTCTTTAGTGAAAGTTTTATAAATACAGATATATTATTTAAATTATCGTTGAATGTAACATCTCTAATTTTGGATGTCTTAATTAAAATCCCACAAAGGAGTAATTTAAAGACCATTAGGTCGAACAGGAAAGGGGTTGAAAATAGGACGAGGGAGAAGAAAAGGGTGTCCCCGGGTAGGGTGCATGCCCATGAATTGGGATGAAGGCAACAGGCAACTCGCTATTATCTGGGTCAGTTTTCAATGCAGCTGTCCCGGACATAAATCCATTCAAATTGACTTCCGGTTATTATATGCTTCACGCCTTCTCTTTCTAGTCGACTCTCGAATTGGTGGTTTATTTGAAATTTTAATTAAAAAAATTATATATATATAGTAGGTACAATCAATCCTTCGATATTCTATAACAATTGTCAAAATTAACAAATAATTTAAATGACAGATGTTATTTACTAACGATTAATTGCTTACCAAGCTGAACAGTTTATAAACGAATAAATGTCAGAATTGGTGTCATTAAACAACAAATAAATACTTTATAATCAATTAAATAAATAAAATAATTTCTATGCACGAACGGATACTTAGTAAACTTTCAGTTTATATTTCTTCAAAATTTCCTTCACAAAGTGGGTATATGGTAAAGCCAAAATGAGATATTGAAAATATCAATATAACTATACCACGATGAGTAGTAAAGAAACTACAAAAAATTCTTCAATCGGGCGACTACCAAAGGTAACCTGCGAAGGAAGTTTCCAAAGATTGTGAGGTTGTTGCTTAATCCTTACGTTGTTGCAAAACCTAGTTGCTATAAGCGTGCCTTGTGATAAAACAGAATAAGGTATATTAATAGAAATGAAAAAAGCAGAATTAAAAAACGTTATAAGTGTAATATTTCAATTAAATGAATAAATTAAGTAACAAGTTGTTAATTAAATATTTTAGTAAATATTGAATTTAATAAAAAGATGTTCCAAGTTTTTAATTTTGGAATTCAATGCTTTATGAGACACAATTCATATTATAAATAGAGAAAAACATTTAATTAATATAATTTATGATTTAAAATCAAATGAAATTAATTAAACAAATCAATAGTTTCAAATAAAACTATTGAATAAAATGGAATTAGAAATTTAAGAAAAACAATTAATCAAAATGATATAATTAATGAATTGAAACTAAATAATCTTTTTAATAAGATTAGTTTAAAATGATACAATTATAGAATTGCAATTAAGAATTTGAAATATAAAACTAGTAAATTAATATAATTATTAGTTTTAAAATTAAATAATTTGATTGTATTTTTATTAAAAGACCACATTGTTTGTATAAAATTATTTATAAAATTAAAATAACTGTACAACGTTTCGACTGCTTATTCTGCAGTCGTTTTCAAGTAACCGTACGCTTGCTCCGATTCAAGCGAACTGACTCATGATGGGACACGTCACCTCTTATATAGGCAGTGATATTGGCACCAATTTTTGGCTCTAATTCTCTCCCTCTAATTCCCGCCAATTTTTAATATCACCATGAAGATAGCAGACATTGTCAAAGCAAGCGTTTACAATCAAGAAGTATGACAGTAAAGATAGTTATTTCTATAATCAAGATATATACATATATACATATATACACACTAGATTAATTATATAACATTCAATCTAACAAATTTTACTCATCCAAAACTATGTTCCAAATCTTATTAAGTCTATATCCATCCTCTTTATTAATATTGTTGGGATGATTATTAATTTCTATAGATTCTTTTATTTTTATTTTCCACCAATTGTTTTCAATATGAAGTGTTTCTACATTATCTAAATTCATTTTATGTCCTGTTGTTAAGGCATGTTCTGCAATTGCTGATTGATTTGGATGTTTCAATCTAATGGCTCTCTCATGTTCAGACAGTCTTGTAGAAATCTTTACTTGTATACTTTTACATTCACAAGTTACCTTATGAACTCCATTATTTTCGTTTTTAATTTTGTCTTTTATATTTGAGGTGAGAGAAGACATTTGTTTATGTGGTTTATATGTTACTCTGATGTGTTTCCTCAATTTTGACGCTATTTTTTCTGTTTCTTTTATATAAGGTAATGTTATTTTGATCATACAGGTTTTTCATTTTCTTTTTTGAGTTTTGTCTTTTTTTGTTTTTCTGAATTTTCTAATTTCATATTCCAAGAAGCCATTATTTATGAAAGCTTCTTTTAATCGTTGTTTTTCTTTTTTAATATTTTCAATTGAGCACATTTCTTCTGCTCTTTTGTGCAGTGTTTTTATCACTCCATATTTTTGTGATCGATGGTGGTGGGATTCTGCGTAGATATATCTGTTGATATGAGTTGTTTTCCTGAAAATATCAATATTCAATCTATTCTCTTTCTTTTTTATTAATACATCAAGAAACGGTAACTCTCCATTCATTTCCCATTCAACGGTTACTTTTATATTTTTATGTAAATTATTTGCTGCTTCTACAAATTCAATCAAAGAATCCTTAAAATGAGACCAAATCATCAAAATATCATCCACATATCTAAGAAACAGTCTTGGTTTCTTCATTGAATTATTGACTAATTTTGTTTCAAAATCTTCCATGAATATGTTAGCGAATACTGGGCTTAGTGGACTATTCATAGCACATCCTTCCTTCTGCTTATAAATCTTTTTATCATAAATAAAGTATGTAGATTTCTGGCAAAATTCAATCAATTCGAGTTTTTTCTTCTAATATAAAATTTGATTTTATAATCTCAATGGTTTCGTCAATAGGAACATTTGTGTACAAGGAGTCCACATCCAGACTCACCAACATATCATTTTTTGTAATCTCTACTTTTGATAAGATTTCTACTAAGTGGGTGGAATTTTTAACGTATGAAAAATTAGTACCTGTCAATGGTTTTAACAAATGTGCTAGATACTTTGATGAGTTGTAAGTCACTGAATTGATTTGACTAACTATCGGTCTTAAAGGTCTGTTGGTTTTATGGATTTTTTGATTACCGTATATTTTTGGTATTTGTTGATTTTTTGGTTTTAATTTATCTTTTTCCTCAATAGGTAGATTTTTTATTAGTGATTTTAGTTTTCTACATAATTTATCCGTTGGATCTTTTTTCTGAATTTCGTAAGTAGTAAAATTTAAAATATTTTCCATTTTTTGTTTATAATCCACTGTATTCATTACAACGTTACCTTTGTCGGCAGGGATAATCTTTGGAGAGTCATCGTTTCTAATTTCCTTCAGAGCACGTATCTCAGATTTAGTTAAATTTGGTTTGGGTGGTTTTGCATTTTTTAGTATGTTAATCGTATCAAATCTAATTACCTCTGCAATGTTGTTTGGTAAGTTATATAAGGATGATTCAATTGAACTAACTAATCAGTGGAAACCAAATAATCATTTTAATAAGGTTATTAGTTGAAAATTGCCATTAATAATTTTAAATAAAACTAATAAATTAATATAATTATTAGTTGAAAATTGCCATTAATAATTTTAAATAAAACTAATAAATTAATATAATTATTAGTTTTAAAATTAAACAATTTGATTGAACTTAAGAAATTGTTCAAAGCAAATATTTTCTTCCAAGATATCTTTGTTTTAATATCCTTTCTTATAATGCAAAGAGAAAAAATTAATTAAGTAATGGATTTCCTTTAAATATTTAATACAAATAGTGGGATTTATTTAAAAAAATCCAATCCTTATTTCCAACCGAATCGATTATGGGATTGAAAAAGAGAATAATTAGTTGTAACGCACGAAAGTTAAATTGAAAGAATCTCAAAATGAACTGTTTGATCATATAGATGCTACCAATCCGAAAGTCGATGCAAGAAGGAAGGAGACGGTAGACGAAAGAAATAACCTCCGGTGGCGAGGACAGAGAGGTGCACAACAAGAAGCACCAGACCAATTAAAAATAGTAATTGAAAGTGATCTCAATAGGAGGGAATTATAATTTTTTTTAAAAAAAAGAACAGTTAAAGCATTAGGCTTTAACAGTATACAAATGTATAGTATATGCAAGTCTATGCTAACTCAAAAGATTAACAGTATAAAATCTAAAACTTATTGAGCTATTCAAACATTATCCCACTTAAATATTATAATTAGATATAACATTTTCAATTATATATTCTTATCTTAAAAATTCCTTTTCATTTCAGTTTTTTATATAATTATAATATATCTATTTTATTTACCCCTCAAGCATGTGAAGTAGAATTTATTAAAATAGTATTTTTTTGAGATATTAAAATTTTTTAAGGAATAAACCTAATTTTAAATATATACATATATTGTAGAGAGAAGGTGAATATGGGTATTGTTATAATTTTCTGTCAAATACTATTATTTGACAAGCCCCACTAGAAAACAAACTTCTAATATAGGTGATAACTAGTGAGCGCAAAAAAAGGCTATTTTTTTTTAAAATAAGTTGACCTGTGGCCAGGTCCGAACCGACCGACGGTTTGAAGTAAATTAATTTCCAGCTACAGAAACAATTTCAAAAAATTTTAATATATCTATTAATGTAATAAAAAACAGATATGGATACATAAATAATAAATATAAACATTTTTAATTTTATTTTATTTATAATATATATGCAAGACCAGGCTGTGACGTCATGAATGACTGGATGACGTCATATAATTTTAAATCAAGAAAAAACTAATAAATATGATTTTCCCGAGGATAAAACCAATACAAAGTGTATGATTGGTGGTGATATATAAAAAAATCTCCTCATGTGAAATTTGGTGTGAAAATAACCCTTTCCTTCCTATCGTCGATCGCTAATACTACCACTTCCGGTTTCCGGATTTGCACCAAAAGTTGATCAATTCATCCCACTGATGCATTAAGTAAATATACCAAATTTCATCAAAAGCGGTTGAGCCGTTCAGGCTATACACATCTATACGGACGGACAGACATCATGCTAAAAATACTTTTTTCTTTTAAGAAAATGCATGATTCGTGGAAATATGTAAAAATCTCCACATGTGAAATTTGGTGTGAAAACAATACCTCCCTTACTATCGTCGGTCGGTAAAAAGGCAAGTTTTTTTTGTTAAAAAAAAGGCTGTAAAAAGGCTATTTTTTCAAAAATTTTCCAAAAAATATTGTATTTTACTATCTCGGCAGAGATAGTATTGCGATCATGAAAATTTTCGATGTTGAGATTTGATGTTTTTATACGTTTTGAAGGTCTCTAAGTCATTTTCACTAAGGTTGAGAAAAATGTCTGTCTTTATCTCTCTCTCTCTCTCTCTCTCTCTCTCTCTGTGTGTGTGTGTGTAGACAAGATTACGCAAAAACGGTTTGAGCTAGAATCATGAAATTTGGTATACGGGCATTATTCAAAATTTCTAGATTTCTCTCAACCTTTGAGAAATGTAGCTCAACCGGAAGAGGGTCATTACCTCCAACGTTTTGATTTTTTTTCCTCTAAAGTGACCGTAAAAATAAAGATATGTTTGATAGTTTTTCACATTAATAAAAATTGTATAAAACTGCTATATATAGAATTTCAGCTTGATTGAATAGCTGAAAGTACCGGAATTAATTTTTTAACAATGCAAATCACACCCCAACACGTGACCTGGTGCTACTATCTCGCAATTTGAATTGGATTAAATTAAAGTCGAGTGGAGTCACACCAGATTTTTATTTATGATATAATATTTTATATAATATTAAACATTAATTTTGTTTTTAATATATATTATTTTCTTATTTTACTATGTTTAAGTAAAAAGATTTTTTGTTCCATATATCTTTTATACCTCAACATCGTAATAGAATTAAACTATTTGTTTTGTCCGCCTTCGGCTGTTTCCATGGGTAAATAGAATCCACTACCAAATAATTATTAGTTGAGAATTTCAAGTCAGTTTGAATCTATTAGTTCTGTCCCCTCTAGCAAATTGATTATAACTAATATTATATAATTTGTTAAGTCTAAGTATTTATTATAAGTGATCAATATTATCATTTCTAATTGAAGAAATTAAGTAACTAATCCTTTTAAACAGCAATACATGCCACCATCCCAAGATTTTTCAAAATATTTCTATTGTATTTAAAATATCTATATCTATATATATAGAGGCGGAGTGACCCGGCAAACCTCCCGTATAAAATATTCATGTGAATAATTTGTTTGTTAATTATAAAGTAATGAATGTATTGTAAGTATTGGGATGGGATCTATGTAAGAAAGAGGATTGTACTGCAGTCGACGCTAATTGCTGGTAAAAACATAAAACAGTAACCATTCATCCTTTCATTCATTTTATCTGGCTTTGTTTAAAAATTGAAAAGTTTTAAAATATTTAAATATTTTAAAATTGTTTTAAAATAACAAATAGAATTAATTCTTTATCTTGACCTTCCTTCAGTTCCATCGAGACCCTTTTAACTTTCTTTGTTTTCCTCTGTTACCTGAAATGAGATCATTAAATTCAGAAACAAATTCATTTATTAATGTATATGGACACCCTGATCACCTAGTAGTATG
This sequence comes from Labia minor, assembly GCA_963082975.1. Classification (NCBI taxonomy): domain Eukaryota; kingdom Metazoa; phylum Arthropoda; class Insecta; order Dermaptera; family Spongiphoridae; genus Labia; species Labia minor. The sequence goes on from OY720345.1 coordinate 36,071,510, forward strand.
ATATATACTTTACAACTTATCTTATATGGTATCTACTAAATACTCATTAAGATTTCATTAAAATCTGCCGAGTTCAAATATGAAAGATTTGTATATATATGAATAATTTGCTTTAATTTAATACTTTTTTGATAACTATAAAATATTTTCGAAATTTATATTTATTTCACTTTAAAAACCCTCTCTCGCCATTTCACAATTGCATCTATGTTCTGAAGAGAGTTTAGAACAGAGTATCTTTTAAATTGTTGGTTGACGTCCCATTTGGAGTTGCAGCGCCATGGATCAGCAAAAAGATTTTGATACTTATTTAATCAATTAGTACACTAGACTAATTTCTAAAAAAATTAAATTTAGAAATAATTTTATAAAAATATGTCGAGGAATGAAGAAGTACATACGAAGTACACTATCTATCTATCTCTGTGGCTCTTCGGAACTCGAAAGTTCTCTTTCTGCTTTCTTAAGTTTCATCTCCTTCCCCTCCCCCCACAATCGTGGCTTTGTTCTTTCAAGCGAATGTTCTCTCCATCAATATATATTATTTTTCACCAGTCTTCCTCACCCATTCTAGCCACATGTCCTGTCCATCTCAATTCCGAAGAACACTAGTTTTCTGTAAATAAATATTATATGGGTTTGTAATGTTTATGGGCTTTTATAAAATTGTCGTGTAATAAAGTGTTATCATTAAAAAGTTTAAGAGGCCCTGATTTAGATAATAGAAAAAATCTGGAGGGTCACCACTCGACTATCTCGCAATTTGAATGGGATAAAATAACATACGTATATTAGATTTAAATTAAATTTAATTAATTATAAATTATAAATTAAAATTAATAAATAATATTTATTAAACCAGCGCGTGTTTGACTCTTTGTTGATGGCACCACGTCACGTGCTGGTGCGTGATTTGCAGAGTTTAAAATTAATTCCGGTACTTTCAACGATTCAATCAAGCTGAAATTCTATATATAGCAGTTTTATACAATTTTTATTGATGTGAAAAACTATCAAACATATATTTTTATTTTTACGGTCAGTTTAGAGGAAAAAAAATTAACCCACTTCCAGATGAGCTACATTTCTCAAAAGTTGATAGAAAACTAGGAATTTTGAATAATGCCCGTGTACCAAATTTCATGATTCTAGCTCAAACAGTTTTTGCGTAATCTTGTCTATATACACACATACACACATACACACATTATTCTAAACTTTAGTGGAAATGACTCAGCGACCTTCAAAACATATACAAACATCATAATCTCGACGGAATTTTCGTGATCGCAATACTATGACTAGATAGTAAAAAGTTTTGTTTATAATTTTACTATCTCGCCAGAATTGAAGGTTCCTGAATCATTTTCACTAAGGTTGAGAAAAATGTCTGTCTGTCTGTCTCTCTCTCTCTCTCTGTGTGTGTGTGTGTGTGTATGTATGTAGACAAGATTACGCAAAAACGGTTTGAGTTAGAATCATGAAATTTGGTACACCGGCATTATTCAAAATTCGTAGACCCTAAAAGATATATGTTTGATAATTTTTCAAATGATTAAAGATTATATAAAACTGCTATATATAGAATTTAGGCTTGATTGAATCGCTGAAAGAGTACCTCAATTAATTTTAAACTCTGCAAATAACGCGCCAACACCTGACGTGGTGCCATCAACACGCGCTGGTTTAATAAATATTATTTATTAATTTTAATTTATAATTTATAATTAATTAAATTTAATTTAAATATAATATATTATGTTATTTAATCCAATTCAAATTGCGAGATAATCGAGTGGAGACACTCCAGCTTTTTTTCTATAAAATTTCTATAAAAAACGAAAAGGAAATTAATATATATTTTAGTACTTTCGAAAAAAAATTTACCCAATAAGAATTTAGTAATATTTACATTACAACTTTTTTATTTAATGTTTTAAGATAAATCTAGAATATCAAATGATTATATTGATTTACCTCAATTTCATTTATATTTAATATATATATATATATACTAGAAAATGAATGAATTTTATGTTCTATCTATAGTTAGATTCAATGAAAGAGAGAAGGGGCTTGGTGGGGTGAATCTCTCTTAAGGTGACATTCTAATCACCTGAGGTAGTACCATTATATCAATCTCGCGTGCCAATGCTGAGCGACATCATTAATTATTTGCTGTGTTGCCCCTTTCGATTCACCCCCGTTCCACGAATATCCCTTTCTTTAGGATTAGATTAAATCTTGGAGTAATGCTCTCTCTATTGATATAAGGGTAAATAAGAGGAGCGCATGGCGTCTCGTTAACGAACTCAGATTATTAATAGTGGAAGGAGTATTACTCTCCTACAAACTGTACAAGAAAGAAAGAGAGAGAGAAAGATAATTGTCAAATATTATCATTATTCAATTCATCATTTTCAAATAATTTTAGTGAATAAAAATATAATAATAAATTATTCGTATGATAAATAATATACTCTTTTACTTTTATTTTAATTTCTTTCAATAAAATTTGAATTTCCTTGACATTTATTATATTAACAAAAAATCAATAGTTAATATATGTAAGTAAATACGATCTTCTCTCATGATTATATCCCAAATATTTACCAATTGGAAATATATTTCATTGGTATTATTATTAGAAGTTAATATTTTTTAAAAGAAAATATGATATTTTGATAACATCTTATTATTTCCTTTAATAATTAATAAATTGATTCTTAAATTCTGATTTAATAATATTTATCTATATATATATAATAATCGGGAGTGTCCTCCCCTAGACTTTCCCGCATATAAATTAAATTACAAGTTATTTTTAACCATTATCTTGAGAACTATAAAACATAAATAATTAACAACAATAAAAATAAACAAACTAATTAATTTAAATTATAAAGTAAAATGGTCTAACACTATTATATATATTTATAATCTACACCTAACGCTACTTGTATAGGTAAAATGTCACTTCCGATAGTCAGATCATGATGAAATTTGGTATCTGAATTTTTTTCATATTTTTAAATCTATATACAAAATATGAAACATATCTCGAAGCAAACCGGTACTTTACTTGAAAGGTAAACGCAACCAGTGTAGGTAAAGTACCACTTCCGGTTAACCGATTTTGACGAAATTTTGATAGAAATCTACAAACTGTGAATAATATCGGTGTACCAAATTTCGAAGTCCTAGCTTGATTAGTTTCTGAGTAAATTTGCTCACAGACATACATCCATACATACATACACACAGACAATTCGAAAAATGGTATTTTCCGACTCAGGGAGGTCTAAAACGTCAAGATCTATCGAAATCTCGAAGTCGAAATTTTTGACGATTCCAATACGAAGTATGCGGGAAAGTAAAAATGAAATGTGTGTGGTGGGCGTTGTACACAACTGTTGATTGGTCGAGGGATCCAAGAGGCGGAGATATAATTATCTGTTTAATTTAATTAATTTAATTTAATTAATTACTAATCACTAAATCATAGAAAAATTAAATATTTCATCTCATTTTTTTTTCATAAAAATTTCATCATTCAAGATCATAATTTTTCTCATAACCAAAGTTCCCTTTTAAAATATTTCTACTTGAAACAGTGGTGACTCTCACCATTCCCTGAGGACAATAGCCAGCCACTGTAGAAATAATCTATCTATTATATATTTCTAATCACTAAATCATAGAAAAATGACTCAATATCATAAGGAAACCCATTGTTCCCATGGAAAGCTATACCATTGTGCCGCGGCACACTGGTGTACCGTGTTCAATAGTTGGTGTGTCGCGGAAAAAAGTAATGGTTACCATCTGATTTTAAAATACGCACCATTGAATAACATTTTACTTGTCGGATACAGTTCAACGTTCAGTACACCTTTTACTCCCAAAGGTACAAATTAACTGCTTATTGTGAGTGAAAAAAATGAACCTTTGGTGGGAGAAGATCATCAGTCACTTCTGTTCTTCACAGAAGTCCGATGGCTTTCTCGCGGAAAAGTGCTATCTCGGATTTACGAGCTAAAAAATGAGACCCACTTGTTTCTAGAGGCACAGGGTTCAGATTTTGCTTATGTGTTTAAAAAAGAAGAATGGGTAGTAAAACTTGCCTATCTGGCGGACATATTCACTCATTTAAATAAGCTCAACAGAAAAATGCAAGGCAGGAATTCTAATATTTTAACGTCTTCGGGCAAAATTGAAAGCTTTCGCGCTAATTTGGTGTTATAGAACAGCCACGCTGTCAATGGTAGTTATGAAATGTTCCAAAAACCATGGCTGCCTATTTAAAAAAAAAGTGCAGGCTTTGATAGTGAAACACTTGGAGCTATTAGCAGAAACAATGAACTTCATGGAGTTAAAAACTGATCGGAAATTAAAACTAAAATTTTCTGAAGAAGAGGTAGCACAATTTTGGCTGCATATAAAAAATGAGTATCTACTGCTTTCAAAGCGTGCTGTTGAAATTCTATTACCATTTGCCACAACCTACTTATATGAATTGGGAGTTTCAACTCTCACTACTATTAAAAAGCGCATACATCAAAAAGTTTTTTATTCATTTATTCAAGTTTATAGTTTTTTTTTGTAAATTTAATGGATAACTTTTATAAATTATACTCCAATTACTTTTTTCAAATATTTTTTTATTGTTTTTCTATGTACATTTTAATTTATATATACATGTTAAGTATACCTAAAATAACAAACAATTAATTTACCAAATTCTTAGTTACTGGTGATTTATGTGCCAAAATTATCTCTGGTAGAATTTTAGTAATGTGTAATCTTTAAGTAAATATAATTAAATTCACAAATTTTAATAATCCCTGTTTTTAAAAATTCAAAATATTTCTTTTTGATTATTGCAGTGTCATTGGCTTTCAATATACGTTTCAAAATCGCTCAACTAAAATTGGGTTAAAATCCAATTTAAAATTTTGAACATTACAGACAGAAAAGCATATAATATTAATTGATTAATTAAAATAAAAGAAAAAGTATAAATAATTGTTTTTGCCTACATAAAACACTAAAATTTTTAATTTAAAGAGTTTGAAATAGATTTTAAAAATAATTTATAGCTTATCTTCAAATTAAATAAAAGAAATGTTTAAATAAGTTAATCTATATATTAAATTTGAACTTATATATTTATATTAGAAATTAAAATTTATATATATATATATATATATATATATATACTTATATTATTATTATCAAATTCTGGATGTGAATTACTAGTATTAAAATTTCTATATTCTTTGTTGAACATGTGTGTCCACACAGGTTACCTTGTAATAGAAATTAAAAATCCTAATTCTATTTGGATACTTCAGTTCATGAAACGTAAATATTTGTAAATAATTTAAAATTCTACATACCAAAATTTTTTTTTTTTTAAATTATATAGATTTTTACCGACCGACGATAGTAAGGGAGGTATTGTTTTTATTTAATTTTAACAGCACTTTTCTTAAAATTTTAAAATCTATAAATCAATATTTTAAATTTTATATTAATGTATGATCACTAAAATTTTTCGAATTTAATTAATATTAATAAATAAATGCACCTTTGAAGGAAGTCACTGTGAAAGTAAGTAAATAATATATGTAGAATTCATACAATATACCTCTAGTTAGTTATTTACTTTGATAATTGAAAAATTCTTAGAAGTTATTTTTATTAAAGAAAAAATATTTTACTTTTATTAATAATAAAAAAAAAAATGTTACTTATAAAAATATCCAGTCACGTAAAAGAATGAAACCGAATTGTCTTATATTTATTTGTTCCAGAGGGAGGATAAAAAAAAGAAAGAAAATAACTAAATCGGCAAGTTAGACAGCCATTTATTCAGAAGAGTTGGTTGTCACAGGGGCTGCAGGTGCCTGAACTGACCTCAACTAATGACACCAGAGAGCCTTCGGAGTGTTCAGAAGTGAGGATCGCGGTCAAAACCTCCATCCAACAACAAGGTAACACCACATTTGTCATTTGCTCGTTTATACATGTCTGTTTGTGTGGGTGGATTGTTGTGCTGTGTTGACGAGGCATTGTATGCGTGTAGATTGTGGAAGGAGACCTCCCCGGGGGCCAAATGCGGCAATGTGCCTGTGGCGATCAGGGAATGTCCCTGCATGGGTATGCAATGGGATTAATTCGTACACATTTCACTCTCCCTCCTCCCCGTCACCCTTTACCCCACACGCGACCGAATTCGAATCCTCTCTCCACTTACCACCTCTCACTGTTCATTCAAACTTCCAACATTCTCTCCGTTAGACATAGTCTTGTTACGTTTGTTTTAAAAATTGTGTGTCCCATGTTTGTTGTGGGCTGAATTAAAAGCTTGTCTGTCTATCTACCTGTCTGTCTGCTGTCGCTCCAATTGATACGACATGAAATACACTCGGAAAAAAAAAATTATGAATAAGCATTACAGATGTTTTTTAATCGTTCTTCCGAATACTTTTTTTTTCCTATCATTAAATAAATAATTACTGAATACAATATTTTTTTATGAAATATAATTAAAAATTTGAATAATTAATTTTGTAAAAACATTTCCGTGGATTTTATATTCCAGAATTAAAAACAATTTATATATTTATATAGATATATCGTCAGTTTGGAAGAATATCGTCACAACTCAAAATTAATAGATTTCCAGGAAAGGCATTTCAAAATTTGTGAAATATTAAAACAATTACGAGTGTGGTATAAAAAGTTTCCGACCTGACCAAGAAAAACGATGTTTTTCAATTTTTTTTTTGCTATATTTTTCAACATAATCTCCATCAACACTGATACATTTCTCATAACGGTGTTCTAATTAATTTAATTAATCAATAAATTATTTAATTAATTAATTAAATTTGATTTAATTTAATTTAAGTCTCATCAACAGTTATGAATCGACGCAAAAATTTGTTTGGATTACGCCTACAGCGCCAAATTGTCGTTAGAAATGTTTTTTCGAAGCAATTTTTGGTCTAAAGTTAGCAAACGCGGCACCCACGTTGCACACAGCTTTCCATATTCAAATGGTTTTGTAAAATATTTCGCACACGTTCATCTGACATCGTACAGGTATCAATTATCTTGAATTTTGAAAAATAAAACAAAAAAAAAAAAATGAAAAACATCGTTTTTCTTGGTCGGGTCGGAAACTTTTCAGACACCCTCGTATATCTTTACAGGGATAAATAATAGAAACAAACGGCTCTCGGTATTTTAAATTTCGACTAATAATTTGTAATTTATGTACACTTACGAACCCTTTTACCTCCTTTTAGTTAATTTTATATATTTTTCTTTTTATCTATTTTCACGTTTATTTTTTTATTAATTACTAATTTATATTTATTTAGTCATTGGTTTTTTATTAATTAATTTTTAGTTTTGTAATATTTTTTTTCACTAAAATATTATTTATTATTATTATTTATAATAAATAATAGAATAATATATATGTTTTTAAATATTTCAATTGTATATTTTAATACAATATAAATAATATTTGTTTGATATAGAACCGAATTGAAAGAATTAAATATACCTACCTATAAAAAAATATTGATAAATAAAATTTGGATTATGTTCTTGATTCTCATTAAGGATACTAACCATTATAACATGAAATTTTCCTTTCTATATTATGACTTGTATAATATGAAAATTTGATATATTAAAATTTTTTTCAATTATATTATTTGTAGATATATTTATAATTAACTCTTTTGAATTAAGGACAATAAAAATAAAATTTGATGTATTAATAGTATAATTTGAATGACATTTATCATTAATATCAAACGAAAATAACTATAAATATATAGTACGAATATAGTATTTTCTTCAACATTTCTTAAAATTAATATTTAATAGCGTTAATTTACATTTTTTTTTTCATATCGAATAATGAAACGAAACTTATCCCTCTTCTAAGGTGAAAAAATGTTAAAAGAAATTTTAATATTTTATTATCTAGAATATTAATATTTTAACACTTTTTAACATGATTCTATCAAAGAAATTAAAATTAAATTGCCTGATAAATATTATTATTAATATGATTATTATTATTATTATAATTTTGTTATATTATTTTCTTAGTAAGATTTGTTTGTAGATTTTTGTTCGAATCCTAGTAGGCATGTTAAAATAAAAATAAAAATGTACTGCCCTAGTTATTCATTTATCATTGATGTTCTTTATTGATCGACCATGTAAAAAAAATATGGTAATCAAAATTTGATTTAAAGGTATTGTACAATTCAAGTTGGTTATTAAAATTAAAACGAATTTATATATATAACAACTTTAAGTATATATAAAAGATAGTAAAAAAAACATGAGACTTAAAATAATTTAAAAATCTGATAATGTTAAATATTCATTAATGATATATTCATAAATTTATATTAAAATAAAAACATTTATGAAACCTTTAGAAAATTGAAAAAGATCTATAATCGAAAACCATTTGAGACGTTATCATCTTTATACTTTCTTCAGCTTCATATAATCTTGTTCTATCCAATCTTATCCAATAAAATAATATATTTTTACATGCAACCAACTAGTCAATAGAAAGATATTATCTTTATAAACTTCTAAATGTATTAAAATATATATAATAATAAATTTATTATTAAGTAAACACATTTGGATATATATTATATTATTAATCTAACTTATCCTAAGAGATTATAGTGATTGATCTGCCGGAAGACAGGATATAATGATTAAGATCCGTGATATGTCAGATCTACTAAGAAGACAAATCTATTATTAGAATATGACAATACGACCATGGAGGGAAATTATGATCAAAGCTTAATGCATTGGCAAACAAATAGATCGTTGCTATTTGTTCTTTGGATTTGAATATATCACATCCAATCAAAGGAAAAAACGTACATTGATTTGTTTCATTTTCTTTATTATTAATAACCTAATTCATATTTAAATTGTATAATTTTAGATCAAACTTAACTGTTATGTATATACTTTCTAGCCACAATCAGTTTAATAAAAATATTATAATTAATTAATATAATTAATTGGATTGGAAAGTGAGTTAAAAGTGAATTTCGTCAAGTTTATCCAGACCGATTGTAAACCCCTTGGAAGAGAAAAATTACTAATCTTTGTAGAAATTGAATTTTTTTTTTTTTTGTATAATTTTTTAATCCTTCAGAATCGCCTCATAGGATGTAGGTTAACTATGTTAGCCCACATTTGGAAAGGGATTTTTTCTACCGGGGGTCTATGGGAGGGAGTCGACCCATCTAGGGTCAAAATTGGGAACGTCCTTGATGAAAAGTAGCGCCTCCAATCAAGAAAATCAAGGTAAAGGTTGATAGGATCCGTTCTACTGATCATAGGATACCTAATTAATATAACCAACTTAATAAGCACTGTCCTTATGTAGGATATATTAAAGTCAGAGGTTTTTATGCCTTTCAATTTTCATAATTATTTAATTAAAAAAAAAAATAAATATGTAGGGTTGGTGGCTTCGAAGCAGGGTTTTTTAAATAAAATATCGTTTTTGTTGAAAAATAGTAGCAAAAATAATATAATTTTTATTGAAAAATTTTAGCAAAATAATATCGTTTTTGTTTACAAAATAATAAACAAGATAAAATAAACTTCTTGATGAGCGTCGTCTTCTGAAATAATCGTGTTCTTCGTATAGGGTGGCTCTTGAATCGTGAATGATGCGTTTCGTCGTTCTTCTGAAATCATGAATGCTTGAATGTTCTTCGTATGAAGTATTCTTGACTTGACGTCTGAATCATGAATGATGCCGTCTGACCAAATTCGAGGCATTTTATACCCCTCTGGTGACATCTTGGCGAAGTGGTAGGGGCGCTCGGCAACCAATCGGGTGACAGAAGCTATGCGAGGAGCCAATAGATGACTCCGTTATTATCTCAAATCGTAGGTTTGAGAGAGGGGGCACCGAGGTCTTAAATATTAGTCTGAGCACAACGAGAATTTGTCCAGTCGCTCCGAGAACAACTTAGTCGAAAGAATAAAAAAAAAATTCCTATTTTTTCAAATTCTACAAATATAATGTCTTATTTTCTAAGAGAATTTTAAGGATTATAATCATAATTGTTCTTTTTCGAAGTATATTTTGGCATTGAGTCAGTATATTGAGGACTTGGAAGTAAGCCATTTGTTAACTAATTATCAAAAAGTTGAATGTACTTGTGATTGTTTTTATTTCATTCTATCGTATAGACGGAGAAAAATATTCATCGAATTCACATTCAAATTATATTTATATTTTTTATATTTGAAACAAATTTAGAAAACAACTTTTCGCATTTTTTCTAATTCTCCATTAAGTTTAGATTAAATATATATATTTATTATCTCATCTGATAAATTGTATTTCTAATATAATATCGTCTTTCCAATTACTTTCTCCATGCTTTTACTTATTGAAATCGTTTTAATAATTATATTCTTATTAACTATACCTCTACGATTGTATAACTATAGGATTGTATTATTTTTTAAATAAGAATGAATTTCCTTGCCTTTCATCATATAAGTATATTTTTATATCAATTATTATAATAAATACACCCATCAATTCTATAAAGATTGCAATTTATCATAAGCTCTATCAAATTATTATTTTTAAATAAAAATATGAGCTGTGGCCAGGCACAGAACCGACAATTTGAAATAAATAAATTTCCCAACAACATTATATATATATATATATATAAAGTATCAAAAAAAAATTTTTAAAACTTGAATTAAATTGACTAAATTATATTATCTTGGTTTTTATTTTTAGTTGTTTTTACTACTATATTTTAAGTGAAAAATTTCCGACAATTAATATACAATTAATACTTTGTAAACAGCCACTTCCGGTTTCCGGATATACATCAAAAGTTAATGAATTCATGCTACTGATTTACTTAAGTAAATATAGCAAATTTTATCAAAACCCTTTGAGCTGTTCAAGCTATACATGTCTATACGGTCACACAATGGACAGACGAACAGACGGACAGATATCATACTAAAAATACTTTTTTCTGTTAACAAAATGCATGATTCGTGAAGATATTTATAAAATTCTCCTCATGTGAAATTTGGTGTGAAAACAATACCTCCCTTACTATCGTCAGTCGGTAAAAAAATACTAGGTTTTATAATATTAAAAAAATATTTTATTTTAAATAATAAAATTTAATAAATAAAAATATTTATTATTTTAGCATATATTAATATAGGTTGATAATAAAAGAGTATTTATTATAATGATAAATTTGAGAAGTGGGAATGTTTCGCATATTTGTCAAATTATATCCTTGATTCATTTATTCAATAGATAGGCAATTATCCTAGCGAATTATTCGCCTGTCATTAAATGATATTTATGACGCTTCTCTTGGATGAATATCGCGCGCAGTTCCTTTTACCAGGGGCAACAAACGGAATGAATAGCACGCGGACAGTAACAGTGAAAATGGCCTCCAAGAGGACCCCATTTCTATGGACAACGATATTTCATTGAATATTATATATATATATATATATATATTGAGAAGAACCCGTTTATTTCCCACGCGCCTCACAAATAAGGCATTATTGAATGAAGGACATTGTATTTCTATACAAGGTTTCGCCTATCACCTATCATTGTCACTTGGAACGCCGAGGGTTCTTTTTTATGAAAATTATCTGATGAAAAAAAAAACCGATATTCAAATAGATATGTTGAAATTATTATTTTTTTTTATTAAAACACTTTATTTTTTAATAACTAAAGCACTTTTATTTTCAATCATATTGAATTATTAATTTTTTTAGATATTTATTTAATTAATTATTATTAAATATAATTAATTATGTATAAATTTATTTATATATTACAAATAGATTTAGGGATGGGGGAGTGACCTCTATACCTTCACCTTAGAAGTATCTAATAATTCTAAACAAACAAGAGACATTCATAATCAAAATAATATGATAAGTATGCTTTTTCCCGATCGACGATAGGATGGGAAGGTATTGTTTTCACACCAAATTTCACATGTGATTTTTACATATGTCCACGAACCATGCATTTTGTTAACCGAAAAAAGTATTTTTAGCATGATGTCTGTCCATCTGTTTGTCCGTCCTTCCGTCCGTTGTGTGTCCGTATAGTCGTGTACAGCTTAATCGGCTCAACGGATTTTGATAAAATTTGGTATATTTACTTAGTATATCAGTACGATGAATTCATCAACTTTTGGTGTATATCCGGAAACCGTAAGTGGTAGTTTATAAAGAATTAATTTTATATTCAATGTCAGAAAATATTTCACTTAAAATATAGTAGTGATAAATAATTGATTAATTAATCAAGATAATATAATTTATTCATTTTTAGTTTTAAAAATATTTTTTTTGATACTTTATACATATATAATGTTGCTTGGACATTTATTTATTTCAAATCGTCGGTTGGTACTGTGCCTGGTCACAGCATCACAGTTCATATTTTAAGTAGTAACAAGGCGCTGGCCAACTCAAATCAATTAAAGTGCTTCAATTTTTTATTTTAATTCTATAATATATATTATTATACAATAATAATATTAAAATTAAAGAACAAAGAACGCGATAAAGGAGAAGGAAAATTAAATCAATTCACTATCAACATACACACTAAATACTGAAAATGAAAAAAAATAACATAAACAATAAATATTTATCTTGGTGTAATATTTAAATTTAATCAATTTAGTCTTTTATATCAAAATTGTGATATATAGAATATAATATATATATATGGACGAGGACAGGTCAATAAGTCCGTGACTTTTTGAATGAAACACATGTTTAAATAATTAATTTATTTTCCAACGTAGTCTCCTTTGAACTGTCCAACGTTTCTTCAATTTTTTTTATCCCTTTCAAAAAATAAGATTTGTCGAGGATATCAAAATAGGTAGGTTTGTAAGATGATTTCTATGTTGGAGTCAAATCCCTTTCCGCCGATCCATTTATTCAGGTTCGGAAACAAGAAATTGTCACTCGGGGAAAAATTTGGAGATTAGGGCGGATGAGGGGGCAAATCGTATCCCACTTCATGTTTTGTCGTGGAAATTCACGTTTTTCCATTTTCTTCTCAAATAACGAGGTAATATGCTATTAATGAATGTCAAACAAAAATTAAATAACCCAGCTGGTTCAAATTTCGACAGGAGTCAACTTATAGCTACCTTCTGAAAGAAGCAGTGTTCATTTAAGATATTGGAAATTCAAAAAGTCACGGATTTATTGACCTACCCTCATATATGATAATTCTGTATTTAATATTATTTTTTTTTAAGAAGCATAGGTTTAATTTCTTAATTATATCTTTTATTTTCTCAAAAATGAATCTCTGATTTTATCAATGAAATTGACTAAAAATAAATTAATCAATGGAGAAAGCTGCGAAAGAAAATTCAATCAAAGCATTTTTTTGTTTTTGTTTTTCCAAAAAATACTTTATGATACAACGTATTAAATAACACACATTTCGTTATTTCAATTTATTTTCTAAAAAAGCTGGATTTCAATTTTTCGAAATTAAAATATTGTTGTTGCTAAGTCAACAATATCGATTCAAGAAACTTAATATTTTGTGATAAAATTAAATCAGATCAAATACAGATTTATATATATATTGAAAAATATATAGAATATGATCGTGTATCGGTTAGTGACTTTCCTCCTGCATCATAGATTCTGAGCTATGATAACAACATATTCAAAAATATATAATTTACATATATTTAAATAAATAAAATGTTAGCCTCTTTAGTATATACATATATATATTAAACTTTCACTCATTTATTTGGTCTTTTTACTATCTCGCTAGAGATAGTATTGCGATCACGAAAATATTCGATGTTGAGATTTTGATGTTTTTATACGTTTTGAAGGTTCCTGAATCATTTTCACTAAGGTTGAGAAAAATGTCTGTGTGTGTGTGTGTATGTGTGTAAACAAGATTACGCAAAAATGGTCTGAGCTAGAATGATGAAATTTGGTACATGGGCATTATTCAAAATTCATAGTTTTCTATCAACTTTTGAGAAATGTAGCTCAACCGGAAGAGGGTCATTACCTACAACGTTTTGATTTTTTTTTCCTCTAAAGTGCCCGTAAAAATAAAGATATATGTTTGATAATTTTTCACATGATTAAAAATTGTATAAAACTGCTATATATAGAATTTCAGCTTGATTGAATAGCTGAAAGTACCAGAATTAATTTTTTAACATTGCAAATCTCACGCCCCAACACGTGACGTGATTCCATCAACAAAGAGCCAAATATGCGCTGGTTTAATAAATACTATTTATTAATTTTAATTTATAATTAATGAAATTTAATTTAAATATATATATTATGTTATTTAATCCAATTCAAATTGCGAGATAGTCGAGTGGAGACACTCCAGCTAATTTAAATTTAAATGGTTTTAATCCTTTCTTCTCTCAAATAGGTTTTTTTAACCGAATTTATATAATTATAATTTCTACACCATAATCTTAAATCTTCTTTTCAATTAAAACTCAATATATATTATATATAAATTATATTGATTTTCTAATCAATAAAGAGAGATGAAAGATGAACAATTTCTGAGAATTATTTAATAATCATTAATGTTATTGATGTTACCGCGTATTTTTTATTAAAATATATTTCTTTTTGGATATGACACATTAACATCATTGGATAAAAGTCAATAAAAAAAAATAAATAAAAAAAGTTGTAAAATCACTTTTAAAAGCTTTTAAGGTTTAAAAATTTAATTGAGTAATTTTTATTTACAAAGAGTGTCTGCCAGAGAGACTATTCTAAATTTATATCATACATACACACATATTTGTTATATCTTGGTTTATATATATTATATTAACATTGAAAATGTACTTTAACAATACTAAATACAATAAATAAATAATAGCAATATTTTTTTAGTTTTTTTCATATTCATCTTTAATCGTAAGTTCTTTCAATTGGTTTTTCTAATTACAAAAGTTTTATTTATTTTTATTAATTCTATTTAATATTTTAATACGGAATTTTAATATCTTGATCTCTTATCTTATAGTAATTTCATTCAAAATTCCTATAAGTTGACTTGTGGCCAGGCACAGAACCGACCGACGCACAGTGGTATGAAACGCCAAAAAAGCTGGCCAAAAATCGAAAATTGAAAAATTTTTTTTTTGCATGTCGTTTATGGTATTTTGTTGAAGACATATTTATGTACGAAAAGCTGAAAATGTAGAGCACTACCATGACTCTACGAGTTTTCCGAACATCTCAAAGTCAGCTGTTCATTTGCAACTTGCGACATGGAAACTGTTGCTGGAGGTACGTACATGGACTTTTTTATTTTGTTTGCTAGAAATGCATGTATTATATTGATATTGACTGATTTAAACCGCTTGTGTCAGAAAATGTAACCTGACGAAAAACTTTTCAAAAAACATTCCGCATTTTTTACATTGGTGACCATTGGTGACAATCTCATTTGAATCATAAAGATAAAGGTCTATAGATAAAGAATCATGAAGAAAAAATTGCTCCTTTTTGCCCCATTTGTTCCTATGAATTTTTTTCCGAGCGCGCGAACGTCAACAGACTAGGGCCTATGGGACCCACAGGTACCTGCAGGGTAGCGCGATTAATATCAATCAACACATCATTTGAAATTTATCATTTTTTTTCGTACAATCTAACTTCAATTTCGAAATTTTCGGCTCAAAAAATCGCATCTGACGTCACTTTTCTAAAAATCTGTCCGCCATTTTGAATTCGCCATTTTTTTTTTTTTTTTTTTTTTTTTTTTTTGTCAAATTTAAATTTCTTGACTCTCAAAACTATTGCCTACAAAATTTCAAGCAGTATCACCAACATCTTCATTTTTGGCCAGCTATTTGGGCGTTTCAGACCACTGTGCGACGGTTTGAAATAAATCCAGCTTCAAAAAAATTTCACTAAATTTAAATGTCTCTATTAATGCAATAAAAACACATATGGGTATAACATAAATATTTTAAATTTTATTTTATTTATAATATATAAGGAGTTGTGCTGGCTGTGACGTCATATAATTTTAAATTAAGCAAAAACTAATGAAGATTATTTATTTACCAAGAATAAAATCAATAACAAAGTGCATGATTCGTGGAGATATGTCAAAAATCTCCTCATGTGAAATTTGGTATGAAATAATAAATAAATAAACCCTCCCCTTCCTATCGTCGATCGGTAATACTACCACTTCCGGTTTCTGGATATACTTCAAAAGTTGATCAATTCATCATACTGATGCATTAAGTAAATATACCAAATTTCATCAAAATCCGTTGAGCCGTTCTAACTTTGCACGTCTATACGGACACCAATGGACGGACGGACGGACAGACATCATGCTAAAAATACTTTTTTCTGTTAAGAAAATGCATGATTCGTGGAGATATGTAAAAATGTGAAATTTGGTGTGAAAACAATACCTCCCTTACTATCGTCGGTCGGTAAAAATTTTGTTAATATTATTGCAGTGTTGTCAAAAATCTACTTGAAAAATGAACGAGTGTTACCAACATAATTTTGGGTATCTCTTTTTCAAATCGAGTGATAAGCTATTTGGCTCGTTCACTTCAAATATATATAATATATTCAAACATTTTACTATTTATTTGCACATTATATTGAAAATGTCAACACTTCAAACTGGCTAGCTGAACGTTAATTAGTTTCTAACTATTTAAATAATTTTCCTAAATTATTTTTATTAGTTATTTATTTTCTATACCCTATATATGAATATTTATTAATTTTTAATAAACTTTTATTTAAAACAATCTACTTTTTTAATGAGTTTAAGTAAATTTTATATTTACTTTATTATTAAAAATCAATAATAAGTATAGGACCTCAAACATACTTCTAAATTTTCCTTTATTGGCGGGTGGTATATAAAAGAGGCACTCACTACATATTTTGATTATTTATAGGAATTCGGAAGAACTAGGATGAGATAGAATGTGTGTAATATTAAAAGGTTCTATGCTAATTCGTGCCCCGGAATTAAATTTTCGTTTTAACTGCTGAAACATGAAAACATGACATATACCGAATGGCATTATATACATATACATATATATATATATATATATATGTATAAAATATAAGATGGAATTTATGAACAAACATTCAATTCTATTCGCAGTTCTAATTCCAACAGATAAATATTAACATAAGCCTCGAACGTTTGACAACATAGGCTATATAAAATTTTATTATGGATGAATCTAATGAAGAAAAGAGTTATTCATTAAATTTAAATTTCATTTTATTTTTATATATATATATATATATATTAGAATGTCTTGAGATACAATAAAGGTAGATAACTTAAAATTAAATTTCAATTGTTATAAATATATTGAGGATTATTATTAGGGGGAAAATCCATAATTTGGAATCTGGACTTCGAAATAGCCTTTTAAAACTGAAAATATTTAATAATATATTTTTTTAAAAGAAAATAGTGTAACATTTCTTTCAATATTATTATATATGATATAGGATAATTGTTATTGATTTCCGTATCTATAAATGATCTGCTATTTTTCAATGTTATTTCAAAGTAACCGGATTAAGGCTTATTGGCGTAAAAAGGGAAATAAATCTAGTCGCTTGGGAGTTAATTATAAAAATCAAATAATGCCATCGAAATTATATTGTAAATTTGATATATATATATATATATATATATATATATATATATATATATTGGTATATGTATCAGTCTTTTATTATTCATATTTATTTAATGTTATTATTTAAATTTTTTTTAATGGTCATCTACTCTTTGATTTCTCTGTTCTTTCTAATGGATTATGCATTCGTTTTGCATTCCAGATGAATCATTTGCATAGTTTGAACGATATGCACATATGACTTCTCTCTTCAAATTTCTTACTCCCAAATATACATCCCCTATATATATAAATATACATATTATATTTATTAATTAATCATTCAAGAAGAAATTGATTATAGAGGAAAAGTTGAATATTTTTTTTAAATTATTTTAACAAAATCAGTATTGAATTTACTAATCCTATTCATTTACTAAACCTATTCATTCATTCTCACTGATTTTTAATTTGTTTGTTTTTTTTTATAGGCATACGAGGTAGGGTCAAAAAGTTCGCGGAATGGTCGCTTATAGTCAAGTATTTCTTAGCTGAAAGGGACATTTTTGTTTGTGAGGTTGGCATAACTGGTAGTAAACGTGCTTTTGAGGTTAGCAGGCAGTTGTAGTTAGTTCCGTGCGTTCGGTGTTTAATATTGTAGATCGTAGTTTCTTTCTTTCGTCGGATTGTGCAATGTCGTCATTAGAGCAGCGTGGCAATATTAAATTCTGTGTGTTGCTGGAGAAATCACCCTCGGAGACTCTTGAGATGCTAAAAAAAGCATACGGAAATTCTGCGATTAAGAAAACAGCAGTTTACGAGTAGCATAAGCGTTTTCGCGACGGTCGCACAACAATTGATGATGACGTTCGGACTGGGCGGCCTTCCACTGGTGATTGAAAATGCGACGGAGCGGCTGAAGGAACTTTCAAAAAACGGCTTTCAAGAGTGTTTCCAACAATTATATGAACGGTGGAATAAATGTGTAGATGCAGGAGGAGAGTATTTTGAAGGGAAATAATGTAAGAATGTTATAAATATTTTTAATAAATTTTTAATAACCAATTCCGCGAACTTTTTGACCCTAACTCGTATATATAAATAATGTATTTGTTCGATATTTCCATTTTAATATTTATAAAACTAATACAATACAATTTAATTTTAAAATAAATAATATATATCTACTACCATAATGATAAACCACTTATAATTGAAAATTTAAAGTTTAATGTGAATTTTTGAAAAATATTTGTCTGTTTATATTCGGAATTTAATTTAGGTAATTTTAAAAGATGTGTTTCCTATATTACTCTTTATTTCTATTTATATGTTCATTTTTATTTATTATTTAGTATCTTAATAAATAAATAAATTGAAATTTTATCTATTTTTTAAAAATAATAAATTATTTCATGATTTTTTTTAATTTCATAGGTTTAATAGCTTATAGATTTTGGAATTATCTGTATATTAATTATTAGTTTATTGAATATCTAAAGAGATTAATTTTTAAGTTTTATATTATTATTTAAACAAAATCATTAAATAAATTAATATTTAACTAATGAATTCATATTTATTTCATTACTTTATTATGGGAAAATAGAAAATTGTATGTTCAATTTTATAATTGTATATTGATAGGATTAATATTATATATAAGTAGTACTCTATGGAGGATAGGGGACAACTCCACTCTTCTTAGAAGCAAAAGTAATAAACTGGGGTCTATGGGACGGATTCAACCCAGCCTTCGGGATCAAAATTGGAAAGTTACTTGATAAAAAGTAGCGCCTCCGATCAAGAAAATCAAGATAAACGTAGATAGGACCCGTTCTTCTGATCATATCTTTGGGAAGATGGAAACATATCATTGAAAACCTCACTTTTTAAAAATAATATTATATAACGTTTATTACAATAATAAAAACACTTTTATAAAATTAGTTAATCCTCTGTCGGGCTGTCCAAATTGATATAGAGGATCTGTTTTGTTTTACCATTTTTTTCCGTTTGAAGTCTCAGAAACCTCATATTCCTATTTATATAGTATCTTTATTTGTTGACAATGAACCAAACATTGTCCTTGGAGCTTACACACACAAATGAAAATAATAAACATAAATATCAAATACCCTGCGTTAGTTTCCGTTTGTTTTGCAAAATATTTTATTTATGTAATTAGACTGTTTTGGTGAGTATTTTGTTTTGTTTATATATAAAATACGTTTATATTATTTTGGAAAGTTTTGTAATAATTTTTAGCAATTTTTTTCTAGAAATATTAAATTAATTAATTTACTGATGCTGATTCTGAAGATGGTAATGAAAAATCTGAATATGAAAAAAAAAATTTATTGGATAAAGTTACAAAATTGAAACAAATAGTGTATTCCCTAAAAATAAAGTTATGTTCAATTACTAAGGTTATATTACTATTATTATATAAGCTAAATAAAATAAACTTACTATATATTGATAAAATGAGAATAAATTTATACAAATATTGTGTTTGATGTGTATTAAAATAGACCGCGCCCGACGGAGGGTTAAAAAATGTATAGTTTTCATAAACAATTTCAAAAAAATTTATACTAATACATTAAAATTTTTTTTTATAAATTGGGTTATGTTCAGGATATTTTGGTTGAACTTTATTTTGTTGTTATTTGTTATGAACAATGAAACCCCAACCAAATTTTTACATAAAACTCTGATTTTAGTACATCCTACGTAAGGACAATGGCTTTTCAAGTCGATTATATTAATTAAGTATCCTATGATCAGTAGAATGGGTCCTATCTATTTTTACCTTGATTTTCTTGAACGGAGGCGCTACTTTTTATCAAGTAGCTTCCCAGAGTTTGACTCCTCTTCCCATAGACCCCAGCTAGAGATATTTCCTTGACAGGCCCGGAACTTGAACTCGGGACTAAGAGAATGTGGGCCAACAATGTTGCCTCCTTCCCTTTTTACATAATTATCTAAATTAAATAATTGTTGAAATTGAGATTTATAAATAGAAGATTTGCTTGAATTTCACTTAATATTCTATTCTATTTTTTTGTACATTTAAAATAATATTCATATTAGTAAATCTTTACTGGTATTCTACTCAACTGTAAGGAATGATATTCATATATCGAATTAAAATTTGTACATTTTCAAGAATGAAATCATATAGAGTTGTTGATGTTATTAAATTAAATCTAATGCATAACGACTCAATTTATTTTTCTCCATAGTCAGTTTCAATATCCGTTGGTTATTCTGTGTTGGATCTAATACTCGAAATTTATTTATTAAATTATTTTCTGAATGTAGCCGTTCCGGTTCGAAGACGCCACTGATTGTAATCATAAATGCAGCACTGGTTTTATTGTTTATTAATTTTCATAAAATTTTGGTTTCATTTGCTTTTGTCATTCTAAAATATTAAACATTTATCTCCTAAATCATCATACTTGTCCTATTCTCCCCTTTTTTGATCCTGGATTCAACCCTGATTTCATTAAATTTAAAATTGGAAAAGATTAAAAATAATAATTCCTTTTTAATGAATTTATTATTTGAGAATTATGTTTTTATAATTGAGGGGTTGTTAAAGTAAATATGATTGGTTAAAATTTTTAAATTTAAAATTAAAAAATAATTTTTTTTCTTACCTAATTACGATGTGAAAAATTAATGTTTTATTTTAATTTAATTTAAAATGAAGTCATATATATATAAGGTAATGACACTTATAGAGGACACCATAATATTAATTACTATCTACCTACCACGTTTTCATTTTTTTCATCTAAAGTGACCGCCAAAATAAAGATATATGTTTGATAGTTTTTCACATGATTAACAATTGTATAAAACTGCTATATATAGAATTTCAGCTTGATTGAGTTGTTTGTGTGTGTGTGTGTGTGTGTGTGTATGTATGTAGACAAGATTACGCAAAAACGGTTTGAGCTAGAATCATGAAATTTGGTACACCGGCATTATTCAAAATTAGTAGACCGTAAAAGATATATGTTTGATAATTTTTCAAATGATTAAAGATTGTATAAAACTGCTATATATAGAATTTCAGCTTGATTGAATCGCTGAAAGTACCGGAATTAATTTTTTAACACATCAAATCACGCGTCAGCACGTGACATGGTGCCATCAACAAAGAGCCAAACACGCGCTGGTTTAATAAATATTATTTATTAATTTTAATTTATAATTAATTAAAATATAATTTAAATATAATATATGTTATTCTATCCTATTCAAATTGCGAGATACTCGAGTGGAATCACTCCAGCTATTTTTCAATGTATTGGTTCCTGGAATCGAAAATTAAATTAAATTAAATTCATTAAATTTCTTCAAATCCTAGAGAATATTTCTAGTTAATCTCTGAACAACCAGGACCAAAGATATTTTATTTTCTTATTTTTTTAATTCCCTCTCCAACTAAAAAGGGTTGGGGTAATTTATATTATGTCAGATTCTAGGAAAGAGAATAAAAAGCCGCTACCCTGGGAGCTCAGCTCTTAAATGCAACGTTTATCACTTGTTACTGTCAGTCAATTAACCGTGATTTTTACTAAGCCTGACGTCAGCACACTCCATGAACGTGGAGTTAAAAAGACCGAAGCAACACGAGTTTTATTGTTCCTGGGGCAAAATAAATGTTAGTTACCAATTAAATCTAATATTAAAAATAAAAGTTTTTATTTTGAATATATATATATATATATATATATATATATTTTAAGGTTTATCCCAATTCTAATTATAAAATAAAAGTTTTTCAGGTTTAATGTTTATATGAATTAAATTATAATAATATTCTGACCTAATTAATAGTTTAACTGATTTTTGAAATTTTAATGTAATACTGGACATCAGCCCGAGGCTGACGGACCTGTCCCTTTGGATTCTACATGAGCTAGCTACCTGCGCATGCGCAGTGGGCTCTTTGTGTACTCTGGTGGGTGGAGCTTAACTTTATGGCGGGATTTATATTGATTCTGGATCTGAGGCGGGAATTCCAGCTGTT
Source organism: Labia minor (assembly GCA_963082975.1). Taxonomy (NCBI): domain Eukaryota; kingdom Metazoa; phylum Arthropoda; class Insecta; order Dermaptera; family Spongiphoridae; genus Labia; species Labia minor. The sequence continues at coordinate 36,094,325 of OY720345.1, forward strand.
TGTGCGATCAACTTTATTAGTGGCAAGTATTTTAGGAGTTTGTGAATTAATGGTTGGAGATGAGGTTGATTGAGTTTGAGTTTTGACGGGAGGTTGGGAGTGTGATTTTAGGAGTAATTTCCAGGTCGGAGGGAGGTTCAGGGCGTCGTCCCTTGTGTTGAGGCAATTGGGACGTTTTTCAATTTCAATTGCTTCACTCATGAGTCTGGGATATTTGAGTTGAATGGGAGCTAAGGTTTTAGTTTCGGAGAAATTGATGTTGTGACCGGTCTCTCGTTGTGGTGCTTGGTTAAAGCCGAGGCCGGATCTAATCTCCTTAGAGACAGCTCATGATCATAAATTCTATTTTGTATTCTCCTGTTTGTCTGTCCTATGTATGATTTCGGGCAGTCTGAACAGGGAATCTCATAGATACCTAAGCACTCATTGGGAACTATGTCTTTGGAAGTTCGGATTAGTTTGGAAAGTTTCATGTGAGTCTTAAAAATGGGTTTGATTTCACTTCTGGAAAGAATTAGCCCAATTTTGTCCGTGATACCTTCTACGTATGGGAGTAGAGGTATAGGTGCTGGGCTAATTTGTGTGTGGGGCAATCGAAGGCACTGATTATAGGACGGAGTGGGGTTCAAGGTTTATGGGTTTTTGTAAGGCCGTGAGAGATTCCCTGCTAAATTTATTTATTTTTAATTTATTTATTTTTATTTTTATTTAATAATTTAATTTATTTATTTAATAATTTCATAATCTAATATTTTTTCTTTTACTTCTTTTCATGTTTCCATCTTCGTTCCTGGTGCTGGATGTTGATTTAAATGCCTGATTATCTTCTCCAACCCTGATGATGATGAAATGATCTACATAATTTAGTTCACCGAATGTAAGTAATCATCGTTATTTATTTAGCATGACACATTTTAAAATAGGTGTAAATTTTATGAGATCAGGGAATTTCAAATTTATCTAATTCTCACAATATATTAAAAAAAATAAATATATAAATTGGAATTATTTATGCAATTTTGTGATAAATATGAATAAAAGTTCGTTGATAGTAATGCTTCCTAGCATTCCCAGATGTTTTAATCATATAATTTCTTTTCAAAGAATTACAACTATTTACCACTTATATTATTAGAATGACTAAATTTTAATATATAGGTATATATATAGAATAATTTTAAAAATGATTTTTATTTGCTTTTCAAATTTAGATATTTTTAAAATGATTATAAATTTTTCTTAAATTCCTATATATTTTCAACTTATAGAAATCGATAATGAACACAATTTTTCCACTAAAATTTCATTGATTGAATTTGTTAAATTAATTCATCATTGGAAATTATTTTAATACCAAATTTTATATTTATAGGACTTACCGAATATATATACTACAAAATTGAATTCATAAAAATACGTTAATCACTCTAAAGTTACTAATCTTATTCAAAACTTGGAAACCTGACAACTACTAGTATTCTATATCAAATTTTATAGCAAATTATTACAAATGCATAACCAACAGGCGATCTATTTTGATAGATTTTGTTAATCTCCTTTGTTAACTCTTAAACTAATTTAAGAAACTTCCCTCCTTGGACGTTTAAAGTTGTTTATCCTTTGAAAACTTGATTTTCAATTTTTGGGTTTTGTGTAATAAACCCTTTTCTATTATCCTCATTAGGAAGTGAAATTAAAAAAAATAATCATTCACCTGCCCAAAACAGACTTAAAATCAAAATTGTAACATTACTAAACTGTTGCAAAAGTAAAATAACATAACTTGAAACTGCATAGTGCTCTATTCAAGCTGAAATAGGTTGAGCAATATAAACTTGCCTAAAGCTCTACAACTAATTTTCAATTCAAATATTCTTGAATAAAACAGGTGAAAGGTATATTCGACGTCATGAAATTACAAATATGAATAAATAAACTAAAACTTTATAGTCAAAGGACATATTCTATGTTAAGTAAATAAAATTTTTTTTACCTTCTATTGATAGGTATATTCGATTTTTTGAAATATTTTTCTAAACAGTTTATTTTTCATTTTTACAAAATTTACATTGAATGATGATTAAAAAAAATATTTAATTTCAATTTATATTCATTGATATCAATTTCCATTTTAATTAACCGCTCTGGAACATTATTTATTATCAAATATAAATTTTTCCATATAATTATCAACTAATATAAATTGTTTAGGGACTTTGAGTTTTATAATGTTTTATTTATAGTATTTTTTTATATTGTTATATTATTTTACCTAAAGCAAAATTAATGATTCTTTTTTTTTGTATTATTTAATTTAGATTCATAATTTTAAATGATTTATTTTCCCAGTTATTTTATAAATAAATTAAACAAATAGTTTTTATTAGGTATTTGTAATTACTATAATAAATTATTTCTTAATAGATGATATGTATAAATTGAAAACATAAGTATGTGAAAATTTAATTGACATTAAAAAATATCCCCTAATGAATATAAATTTTTGGTATCTCATTTAAATTATTTTAATTTATCTTTTTTTTGAACGTTAACTTTATAAATTATATTTTGTTATCGAAATATATACTGTTTGATCCTTATTAGTTTACACACTATGAGCGGGGCGGGTATTTGTACCCGTTGCCACTTATATAATATATATTTTCCCTTGTGTCACTTAAAATTACTTATTTTAAACGATAACTAATATATATCCCTCATACAAGTGGCAACGGGTATAAATACCCGCCCCGCTCATAGTGTGTTAATATAGGGGAGCCCGGGGAGACTGTGGACACTTTTTATTATATAATTTTTTCCAAGACACTATAAGCACTTACTCAAGAAGTCATTATTACCAAGTACATTTTTTCAAAGAATGACTCTTTTGACTTGTTTATGACACTTTCCCTCTCCAAAAGAGTAACCAATTTTACCTGTTCATCGGGCTGTGTCATTACACAAAAATTTGATCATAAATCTAAATTATGAATATACTCGTAAATATGTAATAGCTGAAAATACATAATTTTCAATGCACTGAAGGCGCAAAGTGACAAGGGGATACTTTGGAAGAATGACCAGTCTCTCCAGGCGCCGTTTATCGATAAAAAAATAACCTCAAGTTAAAGGAGTTTTACAAAACACCTGGTGAAACATTGTTGAATAGATTTAAAAAATAAATAAATGATACTTTTTTAATTATCGCTTACGTTCTAACCTTAAAAAATAACTGGAAAAGGGGCAAAAATCAGTTTTTTGAAATTTTCTTTTCTTTAAAGAATCTCGGCTATTTTCACTATTTAAAATATTCATCATAACCCACATGATAAAATTATTTTAGCTCGAAAATTCAAAGAAGGGTCGGAAAATCAGGCTGTACCAATTTTTTTCTTATTTTTTGTAATGGATTTTGATTAATTGTCTTTTTGAATAAATATCATTATTATTAATATTTTTTTTATTTTAATGAAAATTATGATTGATTTGTAAATTTTAATTAAATTAATACTATAATAGTTTAATATCAATTTTTCAATAAAATATAACCTAATATAACCTAACCTATATAGTTTATTGTAAAATTAGGTTTATGAACTGTCAAAGGGATTGTTCAATATATGTATGTATGTAGGAATGTTTTGATCCAGGACTAGCCATCAAAATAATCTAGAAATGAGGAGGGGGTCGGATTGGTATCTAGGGTAAATTATCTCGATAAAGCAACGGGAAGATTTCTTGTTTGGGCTTTTTAATAATTGCTTATTGATTTTATTAAAATGGTTTATTTACAAATAAATATACAAATAAACACTCTCTAATCATGGCCAAGAATCCCCTCAATTTATATCTTTATCCCGCCCTTACTGAGTATTGGTTGTGGTGGGAGAAGGGGAGAAACTTTCCCCGGGACGTCACCAACGGCCTGGTACCAAGGACGACTGTGGAATCATGTTCCTTCCGCTGGCCATGGATGCGTTTTACACTCAGGGTGTCAGAAAGGAAATGGAGTGAGGAAATTGAGACCCCCTGTCGCCAACGATCCCTTGACCTCAGATTCAATTCCCACATGTATATAAATAAATATCCTGATTCAAAATTTGAGAACAATCTATTAAAACACTATCTTTATAAAATATACATTATTTTTAATTTATTATTAAATTTTTTGATATATTTGTGCACTTTTATTCTCAATATAATAATAAAATCATAATCATGAAATTGAATTATAATATATATCATATGTATATGTTTCATGCATTTTTAAATCATTTTCATATATAAAAAAAATTTCATATATTGGTTATTAAATATTGATTAAAATAATTAAAACTCATTTTTTTATTAGCATCATAATTATGTATATAACATTTCACAAAAGCAATAATTAATTCAATATTATAATATTTTTTTCATATTAATTAAACGATCATCTAAAATTTCCATAAAAAATAATTTTTCAAAATTTTAATTTTTTTTAATTCTTTTGTTTCTTTATATTAATTAATGCCTTTTAAAAAATTAGTATATTTTATATTAAAAGTAATTTCATTTTGTTTATATATAATATTTTTAAGAAGGATTATATATTTTCTTTGCTATCTTTATTGTTAGTAATAAACGAAGGAGTAATTTTTTTTACTAAAGTAAAAGTAAAAAAATGTTCTTAGGAGTTCGCAAGGAGTCGACTGACATTCCGTTCATCATCCCCCTATCTAAGTAAACAAGCGCAATTAGTTTAGCAAATAGACAAACAACGAAGAGACCGCGAGTTAGTTGCACAAGATCTTGGCAAACTCCTTTGCTCTATTTCACGACATGCAAGGAACCAAGCGTCAAAATGATGGACAGAGCCTACGGAAGTTGCTCTCGCTCCATTCCCTCTCCCCCTTCCCCTCTCACACCATCAGTTTCTCTCTCTCTCGTTCGAAACCATTACCAACAAACTACCACGACTAAAAACTACCGCACCAACCATCCAGGCAGTCAGTGTTGCCATTTGCTTCGTTTCGCTTCCCTTCCTCTTGATTTGATCTCTCTCCGAGGGTCGACAACAACTTGTTTCCAAACTCTCGACTCGTGCGTGCAAATAGCATTAGCTTTGTCATTAGTCCACATCACCAAGAATAAATATATAGAAAGGGATGAGAGAAAAGAGACAGATTTGGTGGTCCTCTCATGCAGATTTCTGAAATTGTATTAATTATTCTGGTATTAATCTGCCCAGAGGGAGAGAAAGAAACTAAAAATTAATTCATTTAACTTCCAAAAATTAATTTTATTAATGAATTCTATATTAATAATATGGAAATTTCTTTAATTTATTTTAAATATTCATTTATTTATTATACTATATATGTCAAAATAGGTTATAATATATAATAGCATTAACTTAATACTAAAGTCTTATTAACTGATTATGCTTCTGAATGAAGTTTCACGGATATAACGTTGTCTTCAGATTAATTATAATAATTCATTCCATCTAGCAGTATCATGTCGGTGAAAACAGATCACAATACCTTAGACAATCGTAAATCCAGATAATTGCAAAGTAATCTGATTAAATTTATATGGTAAAAGGATTTTTGAAGGACTATTGAAATCATTTGTGTATTATGGTTTGTCACACACATTCTTTCAAAAACACAAAGGAAAAATTTCAAATTCTTCGATGCGGATTTTTAAGCCAGCCTCCATTTAATCCGGACCTTGCACCTCTCGTCTTTTCTTTGTTGCATTTCTAAATATGGATGAGTGGACAATAATTTCAAACAAAAATAAACTCAATTTTGAAGTTACTAATTGAGAAGATATTCAAATAAAATCTACTAGAGATTCTAATATCTTAGATAGATAGTAGGAGGCAGCTAGCCGAGAGTGTAGCTTTGCAATTTTCTACACAAGAAGTTGGCGTTCGATTCCAACTAAGAACAAATTTTTCTAATAAAATTCAATTTATCAGCTGCCTCCGGCTCCAGGAACTGTCAGTTGCGGAAACCACCTCATTAACATTCCCAAGAAAAATCATCTGGGCGGCTTCTAAGGCTATCCTAGACATGATAATAGCCAAACTCCGAAAGGGAGACGGTACCTTAAGAAGAAGATAGATAGATATACAATGTAGTAGATAGATTAGATAAAGATTTAAAACATAAATAAAAAATATTTGAATGCTTTTTTTATACTTTTGTTAAACCCAACATCTGTTTTCTATTATTTTAATAAAATCACAGAGGGCCTTGTTCCAGCCTTTCCTGTGAACGTATGCGGAAGAATGAAGTGATATATTCTTTCCCTATATTGTCTCTCCTTTCAGAATTTTTATTTAATACAAAAAAATCACCTGAAAGCTATATCATTGGAGAAAAATTTTTTTTTCTTAATATTGAACAAAGTGTACAGTTTATATATCAAAAATTGAATTTAGTATTTGTCTTGTTTCATAAAACGACATTTAAAATATTAAAAATAATATTTTCAATCCTTTTGATATTGTTCAAACATGAGAGAAAAAAAATTAAATAAATTTTTAATATTAATAATAAAATACAATTCTTTGTAGTTTCGATACTTTGAATTTATTTGAAAATTATATTTTTCAATTAAAAATATCAAAATTAAAAAAAAACAAACAAAAAAAAAAAAAAAAAAAAAATAAAAATAAATAAAAAATAAATATGACAGACAGTGACAGAGAAGACCTCTTATTTTCCACATCTGTGCATATTTATCCACAACTCCCCTCTCTCACTGTTTCTTCTTGACGTTGACATATGCAAATTTCTACTCGTTTAAAAACATTCAAAAATTAATTAGAATGCGTTGATACTTTGTGACCTGAGTGTTGGAGATACTTTCGTCCAAAAGATATTTATCAATGTGGACATAAACCGGCATGTGCTCCTGTAAATCAAAAAGAAAAATATCGTTAATTAACCGTTTTAGATGAATAATTAGAGATGATCCCTAAACTCGTGCCCTCCCATTCCCTTTAGTTCATCTTAACATCACTATCTATTTGAATTATCTTAATTATTATTGTAATAAATTATATTCTTGAATTTAAAATTAATAAACACAAAGAAATTTATTTATTACAGTCAAAATTTATCTTAGCAATTGAAAAAAAAAAAATTAATAAATTTACAGATATTTACTGAAATATTTTGAAACGATTATTATTATGTTGTTTTTTACACACATACAAACACTTCTCATATATCATTTGACTTGATTATATTTAAAAAAATATTGTTTATTTTTAAGTAGGAATAAATTGAAATTTATTTTTCTTGTGTTAAAATATATTATATTAATATTTTAAAGCATGTAAATGTACAAAGGAAATTTTTAAATTCGCGTTTGATATTTCAATCTAAAATGAAAACTCATTCCACTTGACCCACTCATTTTCAATTTTGTTTAAATGAAAAATAAGTTATTCTCTTCAAACATATAAACATATACAAATAATTCACCTTTTCAATATATATATATAAATATTTAATTATAATTTTTATAACCAAAGATAAATGTATTACAGAGAGACATATAGAGGAATAAGAGAATAAAACATCCAACTTGATTTTGCATTTGTTATACATTAAATTCTTCCTGCCCTTCACTTGTTAACAAATGTTAAATTACTAAATTAATTTTTCCATCAGAGACATAATAATACTAATAATAAAAGCGTATTTTCTCTTGTATATATGATATAAATTGAATTTATTATATTTAAGTACATATATATATATATTTTATTTTGGTATTATTTTCATGCAAAATTTAAAATCATCATCAAAAAAAAAAAAAACAAGAAATTATATCAAAATATAAAATTAGCTGGAGTGTCTCCACTCGACTATCTCGCAATTTGAATTGGATTAAATAACATAATATATTATATTTAAATTAAATTTAATTAATTATAAATTATAAATAATAAATAATAAATATTAAACCAGCGCATGTTTGGCTTTTTGTTGATGGCACCACGTCACGTGTTGGCGCGTGAGATTTGCAGTGTTAAAAATTATTTCAGCGAATCAATCAAGCTGAAATTCTATATATAGCAGTTTTATACAATTATTAATCATGTGAAAAATTATCAAACATATATCTTTATTTTTACGGTCACTTTAGAGGAAAAAAAATCAAAACGTTGTAGGTAATGACCCTCTTCCGGTTGAGCTACATTTCTCAAAAGTTGATAGAAAACTATGAATTTTGAATAATGTCCATGTACCAAATTTCATCATTCTAGCTCAAACCGTTTTTGCGTAATCTTGTCTACATACATACATACACACACACACACACACACACACACACACACACACACACACACACACACACACACACACACACACACACACACACACACACAGACATTTTTCTCAACCTTAGTGAAAATGATTCAGGAACCTTCAAAACGTATAAAAACATCAAAATCTCAACATCGAAAATTTTCGTGATCGCAATACTATCTCTGGCGAGATAGTAAAAAATGAAAACAGAATAAATAAATAATAAATAAATTGTATAAAGTCAACTCATTTGATCTGAATTATATTCATAAATTAAAACTAGGAAAACTATATAAATCAAAAAAAAAATCTGGAGTGTCTCCACTCGACTATCTCGCAAATTTGAATTGGATTAATTAATATAAATATTATATTTAAATTAAATTTAATTAATTAAATTATAAAAATTAAAATTAATAAATATTTTAAACCAGCGCGTGTTTGACTCTGTTGATGGCACCATGTCACGTGCTGGCGCGTGATTTGAAGTGTTAAAAAATTAATTCAGGTACTTTCCAAGCTGAAATTCTATATATAGTAGTTTTATACAATTTTTAATCATGTGAAAAACTATCAAACATATATCTTTATTTTTTGTAGGTAATGATCCACTTCCGGTTGAGCTACATTTCTCAAAAGTTGATAGAAAACTACGAATTTTGAATAATGTTTATGTACCAAATTTCATCATTCTAGCACAAACCGTTTTTGCGTAATCTTGTCTATATCCACTCATACACACATACACACACAGATATTTTTCTCAACCTTAGTGAAAATGATTCAGGAATCTTCAAAAAGTATAAAAACATCAAAATCTCGACATCGAAAATTTTCGTGATCTCAATACCATCTCTGGCGAGATAGTAATAATTGATGAATATTAAAATTAAAATTAAATTGATTTTATTGGAATATCATAACTTATATTTTTACTTTGCTTTAGAAAAATTATTGAAATGCTCTTATAAGGACCAACTATATTTAAAAAAAATATAGTTTATATGAACATATCTATTATTATTTATTACCTCCATATAATTATTGAAACTTTGTTATTAGTTCTATGATTTATTGAGCCAAAATGAAACTTATTATAAATTATACATTGTAAATATAAATGTTAATTTTTCATAAATTTTACATTAATATTCTTGTTATTTAGCTAATCAGTGAATAAATAGAGTTATACTTGTGTCTATTCAGTTTTCTGGCAAATTCCTTCCTTCGCGCCTCTTTGACCTCTTCTCTTTCTATAAGGAGTCACCGAGGAGTTGTTAAGTATTCCCGGCAATAGGTCGTATGATAGTGATCAGAGGATTGTTGAACTAATGACCAGGTAAAAGCGTTGTTCCTGTTTAAGTCTGGGGACTCGTTTAAGTCGACATTATCATCTTCTCTCTAAACTAAGTACATAATTAGATACAACCTCCGTGGTAAAATTTAACCGAGATTCTTTATACTTTAACCTGATTTGATATTTTATTAAATTTATTAAATAAAACAAAAAAAAAAAATGGGCAAATTCGTCTAAAACATTCAAATTATTTTGTATTTCATCAAACTATGTATTAATTAAAACAATATTAAATAATTTTTATCTCATACAAATAATAATTTGAGATGGGGAAGAATTATTCGGTACAATGCTCAGGAGAATAATTAAACTTGTAACTTTGACAATTTTAACAATGATCGTTGAAATAACGACAATAAATACATTAACTTGTTGGTACTTGTTTTGATTGTATTCAAACAACTTAGTTATTGTTTGACATTTGGTAATAAGGAATGGATTCAGATATATACCACACGAATCGAACTTTAAAACTAATTTGTTAGGTATTAGGTAGACTTGATAGAATTGTGAATTTTTTTATACTGTAAGTAATACATATAATGTTTCTGATTTCAATTTTTTATTTACCTAAAAATAATAAATTGGACTTATATTCTCGAGATTTCTAGAAATAAAACAATTTTTTCATAATTCAATTTAACTTTTTAAATGCACACCAAATACATTGCTATTGGAGTTGTTTACGAATAACCTGGCTCATTGAAATCTTGGCTCTGTATATTCTTACAACAAATTCAAAACAAATTAAAAAGAGCCATTCTAAGACTTCATTAAAAAAATTATATGAAACAGAAAAGTACGAACAAATTATTTTATTTAAAATCATTATCATGAAATTTTGTGAATGGTAGCTTATAATGTTAATTTAAAAATTAGAATGTATAAGGTATTAAACCTTTTAAATTATATATATTCGTAAGATTGTATTATTTTAAAGAATATTTTTTATTTTTTCAAAATTGTCTCAAATAAAAGTACTTTTTATTTAGTATTATTGAGTTACTCAATGTATAAAGATGTTAATCATAGAACGCTCAAAATTGTATTTTCAGCCGTTTCCTTTAGTGTTAACCTGTTTCTTTTTAATACAATGGTGGAATATATAAATGAATTTAAAAATCAATATTCCAAATAAACAATTTAATGAAATACGAGATATCTAAAGTAGTAAAATAAAAAAATTTGTAACAAGTTCAAAAATGTATACTTTTATTTTATATCCATTATTCAAATTAATATATTATTTTTAAAAAAAATAATTTTTTTAGGTAATTAATTTTATTTTTAAAAATAAAAAATTACAATCCTTCGATGAATGGTATATAAATAGTATAAGTAATAATAAAATTGTTGAATATTTTGAAGGTATTTTTATTGGAATTATCAAAAATCAAGGTTTTTAAAAATTGAAAGGTAATTTCGTCTACTTAGTTATTTAAAGCGTTTCGATTGTTGATCTTGATCAATTAATCATGACAATTCTTCTCTACTATTCTTTCTTATATTGAATAGAAGTAGAAAAGGAAATGAGATGAGGCTAGGCCCGAGCTGAAAGATAAACGCCATTATAAGCAGCTAAAAAGCGACGATGGAATAAAGTAAAGGAGAGGCTATGATAATGAAAAGGGAGAGGGAAACAGAAAATGAAAAGAGAAGGGGGGTAAAGATAACAAAGCTAGTTAGATAATGAAAAATGAATGGCGTTGCGGAAGGGGTGAGTAGAGGAATGGGGGAAAGATAAAAGAACATCAAGGCTGTAGAGATTGCGAAACATTATGGACTCTGGTTGGGCTTGGGATGAAAACGGGATAAGTCCCAATATTTGAGTACCTTCTGACATGTTCTGATCATATCTATCTCTTAAAAACACTGTTCACTTTTCTAATCGCCAATAAATTTTCAACCTATATAAATATATATATATATATATTTCTACCAAAATACGAAATTCGATTATTTTGATCACTTAATTATTAATTTGAATATAAAATAGATAAAACATTAATACTAGTATATTGGAGTAATGGTTTTCATGCACATTAACATCGTTTTTCCATTATTTATTTTAAAATATATATTTGTATATCATCATTTAGCATTAAAATATATAATAGAATAAAATATATAAATTTTTATAACAAAATGAACTATGACACTAAAATCTAATTGTCTTTTTTACATTTAATTTTCATGCTTAATATTGTATTTCGGAATTAACTCAATATGTGGATAAGTTTTAGGTAGAAAATTATTGTTTTCTTTAGTTTTCAGTACAGGTTAGATCAGTGGTTTCCAACCTTTCTGAACCCCCATATTTTAAAAAAATTTTTTGCGCCCCCTTAGTTTTTGTAATAATCTAATTTCATAAATACTCACATAATATAGTAACCATATTGAAAAAATTGAAAAAAAATTGAAAATGTTTAAGAGTCTGTGTTAGGGCAAAGAAGGTGCCAATTGAAAATATGTGCTTCAGTGCATAAATTAATTCCCTTCTTTGTGTTAACAATGGGGTGTTTTATATTATTTATATTTAATATAATTCAAATACAGTTCGTCAATGTCGCCAGCTGATTTAGTTTCTTAAAAAGGTAAATTAGCAAAACCTTTTAATTCAAATGATACTTACCAGTAGACCAGTTAGACTTAAATAATTCTTAAATTATAAGAAATAAATAAAGGTTTCTAATTCTTATTTAAATAAAATAAGAAATAAAAACACTGGAAGCTCTCCAAACCACAATCAATTTAACCCACCTAAATTTCCTTAAGGTATAAAGAAATAATTAATAAATAAAACAATTTTAATTTCGTTTTTCTGATATATTTATAAATAAAGCAATGTATATTTTAAAAGATAAAAAGATATAAAACAGTATACAACTAGGTTTGAGATGAAAACAAATAAAACAAATAATCTTAATTCAAAATTAAACAACTTAATAAACGACTAAACTAATAAAGTATAATGGAGATCGCCCAATGGTCCGATTTCTCCACTGGACCTCAAATATGTAAATAACTCAAATTATAAAATAAGATTTAATTAAACCTTAAACAAATTAATTAATATATCAATTTCAATACAACCTGAGCAGTGAGAATTAAAGAAAGGAGAATTTTTACAAACCCAAAAATGGTTTCTGTTCGAATTTGAGAGGTCTTACAATTAGACGGCAGCCAAACACAAATACGCAGTCTCTTCACGTGGAAAGACTCAACCATAGAACAATCCAAAGACCCAGAAAACACTAGACGGCACAAAAACATTCAAATTTTTCAACCTCGTGTCACGTGACTCGTCTTGTCTTCTCTGACCCTAGACATTTCAAAATATTCAATTTGCGGGAGATTCAATCTTGCTTAAACAGTCTGATCGCAAAAACATTTTACCTTCTTTTTTTTAGAACTGATGAAGAATTTTACCATTACTGATATATAAATTTCAATACATAATATAATAATTTTATCTATATATAATATTCTTATAATAAATTTATATAAACTAATAAAATGTGATTACTGCAGCAAATAACTTTTGAGTTTTTTCAAATCAATGAAATATATATAAAAAATCTACTAAAATAAATAAGTTGACCTGTGGCCAGGTCCAAACCGACCGACGATTTGAAATAAATTAATTTCCAGCTACAGAAACAATTTCAAATAATTTTAATATATCTATTAATGTAATAAAAAACAGATAGGCATATAACATAAATATTTTTAATTTTATTTTATTTATAATATATAGCTGAAGTAGCCGGCGTTGCCGGCGTTGCCGGCGTTACCCGAGGCTGTGACGTCAAGAAGGGCTGGGTGACGTCATATAATTTTAAATTAAGAAAAACATAATGAAGATGATTTTTCCAGAGGATAAAACCAATACATTCGTGGTGATATGTAAAAAAATCTCCTTATGTGAAATTTGGTGCGAAAATAACCCTTCCCTTCTTATCGTCGATCGCTAATACTACCACTTCCGGTTTCCGGATTTGCACCAAAAGTTGATCAATTCATCCCACTGATGCATTAAGTAAATATACCAAATTTCATCAAAATCCGTTAAGCCGTTCAGGCTGTACACATCTATACGGACGGACGGACAGACGGACGGGCAGACATCATGCTAAAAATACTTTTTTCTGTTAAGAAAATGCATGATTCGTGGAGATATGTAAAAATCTCCACATGTGAAATTTGGTGTGAAAACAATACCTCCCTTACTATCGTCGGTCGGTAAAAATACTGGTCTCATAATTATATCGTTATTTTTTCATAATATAATTTATAATGTCTACAATAATTATAATTAATTAAAAGATGATTATATTTTCATTTGTTTGGTAATGTTAGAAGGGTAAAATAAATTTTATATTACTAGGTCTAGAAATTTGTTATTTTTGTATTCCCTAGAATACTAATAAAACATTTCTTGAGGTATGATTTTTTAATCAATTCAGATTACTTTGAATTTCAAAATTCTATATATATTATAAAGTCATATATTATATTTATAAAGTATTGAATAGCTCTGGTGATTTTTGACCATAAGAAACCACTAAAGAATCAGCACTTATTTCAAGTGAATTTCCTCTTCTTTATATATATATATATATATAATTCTAAATTAATTTTAAACCTAAATACTTTCTTATTTTTTTTTTAATTTATCTGATTAGTTCATAATCTAAGACTAATTTCATTATTTTCGTTATTATCCATTATTATAATTTATTATATTAATTTATAATATTTATTATTTTTGAATAATGATTAATCAATAGGTTAATTGAATGCTCACTATATATATATAAATCCAAACGTAAAAAATACATAAACTTTATTTATGATGAGTGATAATTGAAAAAAATAAGATAGGTGCCCCTTATTTGCTCTTTTTAATTTTTGTTCATATACTGGTATAGTACACGTATATATGAGAAGGTGACCCTTATGGCTATTAATCCCAAAGATCAGGTCATGCGTGAAGACTTGAGGGTGAAATCTTCGTCTCCATTATATTTGAAATCCCCATTGCTGGCAATATGTCGTATTTTCTCTTAACCTGACATTTATTGTATTAAACAACTGAGTGAGTTTCAATTGAACAAGCTTTATTGGATTAAGAGTACACGTTTTAACTTAAGTGTTCTTTGACATAGTAGAAAGAAAAATAATCTAAAAAGAAAACAATAACGTATTTATAAATTATGTTTATTAACCGAATAATTGTAATTAAAATCGATGAATTAAATGGATTTTTACTAAATTCAATTATTATTAGTATTATTATTATACTATTTTTATAGCTTAAATTGTTTTTTAATTAATTTACGAATATTATATACTTTTTATTTCTTGGCGTCCCTCTGATGATTAAAGAAGACCCGGCTCTAAGAATGGGAGAGGGGGTTAAAGAAAAATATATTAGATTTTCTTTATTATAATTGAATTTTATAATATGGATAAAAGTTATCGTTAAAAATACTTATTTTATAACTTTCAATAAGAAAAATTATTAGTATGTAAAGAGTAAATTCATATCCATAAAAATAGTCAATCTGGTTAAGAATGATTTATAATTTCTGATTATTCTATAATCTAAAAGAGGTTTCATATTATATTTACTGAATATTTTTTTAGTTATTTTTCTTTTATTAATATATTCTTCTACTTAAGGTGCTGTCTCCCTTTCGGAGTTTGACTATCATCATAAGAATCTGCCCAGCCATGATGATTTTTCTTGGGAATGTTGCGGTGGTTTCCCGTTGCATTCCGCATGTATATAACCAGGAACTGACAGTTTTATTAGAGAAATTTGTTCTTAGTTGGAATCAAACGCCGACTTCTTGTGTAGAAAATTGCTACGTTACACTCTCGGCTAGCTGCCTCCTTATTTATTTATAAATAATCAATAAAATGATATAAATATTAAGATTTTTGGATTATTATACTTAAGCTTATAACATTAAGACTTCTGAGCAATCAACGATAATTTCATCTTCATGGTTTTTATTTGAGTAAAAAAGATAATTAATAAAAAATATATTAATAGGGGCAAAGAGCTTCTTTTCATGATGATTCCGGGATTATAATTAACTTTTAAAATTATCAAGGAATTATTACTGTTATAATAATAAAGAACTATTTTCGTAGTAATTGAAACTATATAAATGTAACAAAATTTACTTTATTGGCTTGGGTAATATTCCTACAATATCCCAGATATACTTTAATTGGTTTATTTAGCTAAAAAAAATTATACAAGAAAAGGATGCTGATTCAAATATTTTATTTATCAAAAATTTAATTTAAATAAATATTATAGTGTATAACATAACATATTTCGAATTTATTATATAATTATTTATTTATTTTTAAATGTTTAGTTATACATATAATCAAACATACCTATTTACAAAAAATAATGAGTTTATTTTAAAATAGCTACAAAGTCAATTTCGACCTTTGATGAAAAAAACTATTTTTTTTTTATTTAACATAAAATAACTTATGAAACTTTTGATGTAAGGTAAAAAAAAGTAAGCAATAACACTCCCAACGACAACATCAAGAGAAACAAAAAAACAAATCTCCAATCCCTAAACAACACGACTGTGTCAACTGCAAGCAACTGACCAACTAAACGTCGCACACACGTTGTTACGACTTAATTGTTTCGGGTTAATTGTTGATGAAAAACGTGCCCAGTGTCCAAAAAGAGCCTTGGACAGAGTCCTCTTACTTTTTTTTTATGTCCCTGTGGTTAGAAGCCAGCAATCCCCCCCCCCACTTGTGCTTCCCTGGGGACCTTCCTTGTTTCTGCTAACACAACCCATTTCCCTTACAATCCTTTTTCACATTTTTTTTTCTCTGAACCGCCAATAGAAATACTTTTATTTTTCTCTGGACAAACTTTTGAAAAAAATATTTGATTTCAACCCACGATCGATTTACTTTCAACTGACTTATGTTTTTCTTTTGTTTGACTAACAATTCGCAAAGTAATTTTATTTTCATAAATTAAAATAAATATATCAAATAATGAAATTAGAAAAAGGAGAAATAGAAGATAATATTTTTAACTTAATCTTTTTAGCATTTCTTCTTTAGTTTAATATTAATAAATCAATCAGAGAATTTATATTTCTATAAATTTATATATTTGCCAATAAAAAAATATTAATAATTATATTAAATTTTAATAATTACGCGTTGTCATAATTTGAAATATCACATTGTAGCTTTGAACTGTCAACAAGAATGATTATTACATAACCTCAATTTTTAGCTTTGAAAGAAAAAGAAATTATTAGTCTCTTTCTTATTTTTTCAAACAATATCCTTCGTGCTCATTCACATTGTAATCTCTACTACTAAGAATCGCTCACAGGTTATTTACTTTGACTTAATGCTAATTGAACGATGTATTTAGAGATGGTATGAATATAAGATCTCATATATATATATATATATATATTGTATATTGTAAGAACATAGTAGCTAATGGAATAATATATTAAATATGAAAGTTTTAGTAAAAAAAAAAAACAAATAAAATTAAGTCTTTAAAAAAACAATCTTTTTTGAATTATGTTAGAAATTAAAGATATTTTTACGTTAAAAAAAATGCTAATCTTTTTGGTTCGAGAAGAGAACATTTCTTATCTTTTTTCTATAGGAGAAAATCTATTATAAAAGTTTTTTAATAAACAAAATTAATATAAATTCTAATAAAAGCCGCATATACAATATAAGCATATGGTAATCTAAAAGAAAAATATATGTATATATAAATATATATATTTATATATACATCTTTATAGCCATTAATACTAAAAAGGACATTTTTATCAAAAACACATTTATAATTTAAATTAACACTTTTTAATATGATTTTTATCGACAAATGAAGTATAAAATTCAATAATTCTATCATAATAATAAAATAATTAAGATATATATGGAAGCAACAAATTTTTATCGATTATTAAACAAACAATAAAAAAAAATTTAAACAGAATATAATTATATATACTTATATATATATATATAGAAATAATAAAAAATTTGCATTTTATATGAAAAACTAACAAGTCTAAACTTGTAAATAAAAAAAAAATGTAAATTTCAATTTTATAATTGGAAAAAGAAGATGTAACAGCTGAATGAAATTATTTATCGATATAAGTTTATCAAATACATATAAAGTTGTTATTCTTTTTTACTTTGAAAATAAAATACAAAACCTATAGACATAGCATCTAAATAAAAATATACTTAAGATAAATATTGTTCTTTAATTTTAAGGACTTTTGGGATCTATGCTGATTTTAGCCAGTCACTTTGGTTCTATATAAATTAATTATTTAATCTCAAATTAAAGTGATCATGGCAAGGTTCGAATTTAAGTTTAATAGCACTAGTGTTAAAAAATCGTGTATATTATTCTAAATTCAAATTAAAAGTAAATCAGAGATACAGTAAACATCCTTATAATTCTTTCGTTAAAAATAATTACTTAAAATTTTATTAAATTTAATTTTATTTAAGTTTTGAATTAAAAAAAAAACCGTACATATATAAACAAATATTTTTTAATAATTAAGAAGTATTGTATAAACCAAGGATGGAGAACCTTTTTGAGAAGTGGGTTGTATTTTGATCATTATTTTTTTAGATCTAGCTCGTGGGTCATTAAGTATTTAATTGAAAAAGGAATAAAGAAAATCACATACAATATATATTTTGTATAAATATTTATAAATAATTAATAGGAATATCAGGGTTTCTTAACCTTTTAGCCCAATTATCAATCATAATTTTCATCGCGCCCTATTAAATAATGGGCACACTTGGCCATATGAAAATGTTTCAGAGCATCGCAAAATCATCTGACCTTTTTTTTTAGAACCATATTGAAAAAAAAAATCGAAAATGTTCAAAAGTTTGGCCACAAAATCATCTTACCTTTTTATTATTATTATTATTATTATTATTTTTTGAGTATTTATTCTCTTTTTTGACATAAATTTTTTTTATAAAATTATGACTTTTAAAAGATGTTTCTTTTTTATATTCTATTTTATTATAATTAAAAAATTATTTTTTTTCTATCATGCATATTCGAAGAAGGGTTTATTGTCTGTATTAAAGGCTTGTGCACGTGCTATTTAATATTTTCAAATTTATTGGTAAAAATAATTTGAATGATTTTGTTTAAATAAAAGTTATAAAATTAATTAATAACTTTCAAAAAATTATATTTTATCAATTAATTATTAATAATATTAGATACCTTCTAGGTTAAACTTTTTACCACATTTTTCTGAAGAAAAGAAACCAAAGTTTATTTCTTCAAATGAATATTGTTGAAGATTAACCTCAATTCAAAGGAATATTGTTGAAGTTTAACCTCAATCTAGTGAGAAATGACACTTAAACTAAACCTTTTTCAATACTACAAGATTTGTCTAAAGTTTTATTCCCCCCATACTAATGTGAAAGTGCTTTAAGTATTTATGTTTTAATTTTATATTTTAATATTATTATCTTTAGACTTGGAATATTTTTGTTTAATTTTATTCTAATGTGTTAATATGTTTCATAATTTGTATTTGATTTTTTTTTATCTTAAAACGTTCATTGATCTTTCATTAAAACCAGACTTCTCTCAAAATAACTTAATCCCAACACCAACGGCCAAATCATAATAGATATAAATTTAGATGAATTAATTTCCTTTTTAATGAATGTACATTTCAATTTATCTTCAGTAATATTCAATTACCATGTATTTAATTTATTTATAAAATAAACCATGACACTTATATCATAGCATAATTAATTTATTGAAAAATATATCTAGTATCTGTATATTATACATACTTTACACCTTACTTTAATTTATACTTAACGCTTCAATTAAATTTTATAATACTAATTCGACATTCAACTTTATTAGCATGTCATCTGATTAGAATTTTAGATCAATCCAAGGATGAAATTTGACATTAAAACGCTTCGTAAATAGTTAATCTCAAGGGGTGAACTGCTTTATTTTAATATGACAAAGACCAATTGCTTCATTTATGAGCTTACATTCATGTCGTCGTTATTATTATACAAATTATGGCAAAAAAAATTGAATATTATTTAATAGAATAATTTTATTTATAAAAAAAAAAATATTTTTCATCATTTGAAGCATATTTTATTTATTTTGAATTATTTTTTAAGTTCTTATTTAAATTTTATTGATTTTATTTATAATCCCTCTTTTATTTAGATATAAAAATTGAAATCCCTTTAATTACTAAAAATCATTATTATTTTATTTAAATATTTTATATAAATTTCGTCGATTGTAATAATTTTTTCTTTCCTGAGGCATTTACTCTCCTACACTTTCATTGTAAAATATACATCTTGTCCAAGTTTGTATACCGCCCTTAGGATACCACACCTGCTTCTCCGTAGCTGTGTGTCCTTATTAAACATGGTAAGCCAAGCGTTAATAATGTTTATATATGAAGCTCTATAATACATTATAGCATGTCTACCAGTATGCTCTACTATATCCAAAAAAAAAATGATATAAAAATATGAAATATAAGATGGGAAGAAGCTTATACTTTCAATGAGGGTCTTAGCACCCTTCATCATATGATATTTTCTTGCTTTTATTAGAATTATTGAAATATTTTAAATTAAATTATTTAAGGATTTATATTAAAATGTATAAATATAAATTCTTAAAGAATATAATAATGATCAATTCAATATTAAATATAACAAGGTTTCACAATTGATTTATTTAAATCAGTGATATATTAGAAGTAAGGGAACGCATAATGGGAGCAAAAAAGTTCTATTTTCAGCAAACAATTTTTCTATATAAGTTTTCTTATTCTTACTATACAAAATATTTACGAACACAAAAAAAGAAATTTTAACATTAAGTTGGAGTTGTCGGAACATGAAAAAGTACTGGAACGCGTTCCGGTTCTGAAAAAAGTTAAGGGAACGTCGTTCGTCCGCGTTAGCCTACCAATACACCCCTGATTTAAATGACTATTGGCACCTCAATTAAACAGGTCATAAAAATCTGAAAATAATATTATTGGTCACTTTTAATAGTATAAAACTTTAAAGATATATCATGTTATAGGTAATTGTTTCTTTTTAAAAGTAAAAAGTAATAAAATAAATTAAAAAACAAATATAAAATAATTGCTATTATCCCCTCTTCTAACATTGTAATATAGATGATAAGACCGCAAAAATATAATTTCAGAAAAATAATCTGAGTCTAAATTAATTCGATTTCTATACTTTAAGTTACCTTCAATAATTTGCTAACCTTTTCGAGATCAGTTTTTTTTTTAAATTTATCCATGAAACTCAATTTGAAAATTTAAAATAATCTTCGCTTAATTTTATTTTTATATAAAATAAATACATTAAATGTCTTCTACTGTATTAATGAAAATTCAATGTTCTTAAAAAGTTTATTAACAAATAATAATAAAAAGAAGAAGATAAAGAACACAATCCTAGTTTAATCCTAAACTATGGCAGTGATTAACAAACAGCGAGGCGCGCCCCTTGAGGAGGCACGGACTATTTTTAAAGGGGGACTCGCATCAAAAATTCATTTTTGATACCAAAATATGTACAAATAAGTAAAACTTCATATCGTGAAATATATTTCAAAGATCTTGATTTCTCAAAGTTTTTATGGGTACAGAATATATTTATTGACAATGTAGATGACAAAATTGAAAAATTTGATAGAATTATGATGTTATAGAGCAGGGCTTCTTAAACTTTTTTATATAGCGACCCCCTTCCTTCAAGCTTAGGAAATTTTAAACGACCCCCTCCTCCATATAATGAAATATATATTAACCGTAGATGTAGATGTAATATCGCACTATTTTACAATGTAAATAAAATAAGGATTAAAGAATACATACCCATTCATTTCACATATATATAATTTAATAATTTTAAAATTTTATTTATAATGATTCAAAAGTATCAGATCTTTGCGACCCCCTTTCAGTAGTCTCGCGACCCCCCTGGTGGTCGCGACCCACAGTTTAAGAAGCCCTGTTATAGAACACTAAAACAGAAATTACAAAATGAAATTTTAATTCATTTTGGATGAATCTTAAGAAAAGTATGAACTTTGTAGGATTTTTTTTTTGTATACCTAATTGTTTTTTTGTTATTATTATTTAAAATGTGTTTGTCATATTATATTTATAGAAAAACGATACAGATAAATATTGAAAATCGCTGATTTAAGGGATAGGTGAATATTTCCAATATTTATGCTGAGAAAGAATGCTCAAAATCGAATAATAATAATAATATTAATAATCCTTTATAAACAAAAATTCAATTTTTAAACATAATAAAATTCAGGTATTATTATATGCATATATGTGTACACTATAATTCAATTGAATATTATTATTAATTACCTATAATTAATTATTTATTTGAATTCTCCAAAAATCTCATTATCATTTTTTTTATTTTGCATTAAGTATAATTGTATTAATAATTAATAAATTACATAAATTTTCTACAATTAAGTAATTGATTGCTTTGTGAAATAGAAATAAATACATACATTTAAAAAAGTAAAATTATTGCACTCAATTAACCAACAGGCCAATTTCAAATTTAATTATACTTTTAACCCGATTATATTCATTTAGGATTGTATATTTATTTTATTTTATTATATAGATGTATATATAAATATATATATTTATTTTATCCAATTTATTTCCCGAAGAAAATACTATGAAAATAGAATTAAATTCAATCCAGGGGAAATTGTATAATTAATAATTTGCTGTTATTGTTTTTGTTTTTTGTTTGTTTGTTTTGTTTTCATTTTATTTTTTATTTTTGTTTTATTTTTTTTTTGTTTTTTTTTAAAGAAACATTATAATTAAATTGAATATAGATGTTTGTGTGTGAATTTCTATCAAGTTGCTAATGTGTTTGGCGAGTCATTTGAGAATTAAGTTATCTCAATTGAACTTCAATGATTGCCCGCCTGTCTGGCGGAATGTCGGCTTGGATAATTATATTATATTGTATGACCAAAAAGCACTTGGTTTAGTTTAATAATTATAATTCAAAAGGATTGTTTTATACTGATAGTTGATAATCCTATTATTTCAAATGTCATGATTTGAATCTTCAGTATTATATAAACAATTAATTAAAATTAGATTTGGTATAAAACACCGTGGAAATTAAAGCCAACTGAAATTTCTCATAGATTTGAAATTAAGTTAAACTTTAATTTAACGAAAATAATATAATAATAATATTGACTAGTTGGTTTGACTTGACTTATACTTTTCTTGTTTGGGAAATGACAAATCCAACTTAATTAAAGCGAAATTAGTAACACAAGAACTAATTATGTTATATACAAGGACAATTTGATAAGTCACGGACTTTTTGCATTTCTCGTGCAGTAATTTTAAATGCAACATTGCTCCCAACAGCTGTTACTAATTAATACAATACTGTACAATTTTGGACAAGCTCAGCAATTTAGTTTGAGTTTGACAGTCATTGAAAGCAGGCAACTTTGTGAATTTTTACGAAAATTGGAAAAAAAAATTCGTTCTATGATTAAGCACTTTAAAAATGTTGAGAAATTACACAATAATTTGCAGGATAAAATATCTTTTTTACCGACCGACGATAGTAAGAGAAGTATTGTTTTTACAGCAAATTTCACATGTGGAGATTTTTACATATCTCCACGAATCATGCATTTTCTTAACAGAAAAAAGTATTTTTAGCATGATGTCTGTCCGTCTGTCCGTCCGTCCATTGTATGTCCGAATAGATGTGTATAGCTTAAACGGCTCAACGGATTTTAATAAAATATGGTATATTGATTTAATGCATCAGAGTAAAATGAATTCATCAACTTTTGGTGTATATCCGGAAACAGGAAGTGGTAGTTTACAAAGTATTAATTTTATATTCATTCTCCCAAAATATTTCACTTAAAATATAGTAGTCAGTGGCGTACCTAGAACTTTTGCCGCCCGGGGCGATCTCCAGTTTGCCGCCCTTTCTATTATAAGTCAATCAAATAGTGGTTTTTATAAATTAATACACATAAATAAATTATTAATTTATTTAATCAATATTAATTAATACACAGAGTAAATTTTAAACCTAGCAAACCGCCTTCCTCCGGCCCTGCTTTCCAAAAGAAAAATCGATGATTTAAAAAAAAATATTGGTATATCACTTCAAAATAATCATATAAACTTTTCAAAAGAAATAACATTTATAAACTGATATCAAAAAATTTTAGTTAGGAAAAATTGCCGAACAAAATCGTAAAGATGCGTTTACGAATTCAACGAATTTTAATGAATACAATTTAATAAAATTATTATCCTGTTCTTGGAATTAGAATTCAAAATTTACACTAAAATGCATTTACATACACCGAGGAATAAATATTCGAAATCATATAGTTAATAATAATTTATATAAATCAAATAGTAAACTTATAATAATCATAATAATCATTTATTATTCAAGAAACAAAAAAAAATAAATATGAAATGAATAAGTTGCTTTTATAACTATAACTAAATATAAAAAATGCCGCCCCAAAATAAGTGCCGCCCGGTGTAGACCGCACCCACCGCCTCCCCCTAGGTAAGCCACTGCTTATAATACTATAATAGTAATGAAAGAATGGAAGAAATAACATTAATAGATATAGTAAAGTAGAAGAAACAAATGATTAGAGAATGTTCTCCATTAAAACTTAAAATGAATTAACTTCATAACGAACTTTGTTTACTGTTTCTCTTTTGAACAAAATGATTCATTTACAAGAGTAATCTTTATCATTTACCTAGTTCTTCTTATATGAACTCTCGTTAGATATTAAATTATTCTATTATTATTTAATCTCCCTCTCACTCTCACTAAGGGAGCAAGATGAAATGCCAGTTTTCATTCTTTTTTATTAGCGACAAAATAAGAATCCTCTTTCTATTATGTATATACATAAAAAGAAAAGGGAAAAAAGAGGAAAAAAAAAATGGGGAAATTATTTTAAATATTTTTTTTTTCTATCTCCATTCTCAAACCTACGTTTTGTCCGCGTGAGAAATTTTCAGTAAACCACTTGGTTCGACCCCAGAGGGACCTTTAAGCACAGCTTGGAAAATAAAGTTGGCTAATTTTCAATTTTACGGGGATTAATTTAGAATTTCTACCACTCACCAGAGACGGATTTATATTATAATATATAACTACTTTCAAGTATTTTTTTTCCCTCTAAGTCTCTCTCTTTTTCTTCTTTTTAGAATTTCAAATGCATTTTAATGATATTTAATATCTCAGTATATTAACCTATGCAAATTGTCACTTGAAAATAAAATAAAACAAAAAAAATTGACCAGCAATTACAAATCAAATTATAAGTTTCTACTTTGTATTTACATAATCTATTATAAAATAAAAGTAAGAAAAAATTCATAAGAATACAAATAATACTACTTTTCATATCATAATATTTTAATGTATTAAAAAAATTAAATATTAAAAATCCCACACCAAGTTACTCAGATCAATACAAAAGTTCAATTTTATTTTTTATTTAAATATAAAATCTACAAATTTGGAGATTGTACAACTATTTATGGAGTAATGAATATGTATGTTTGTGTGTGTCTGTCTCTAACTCTCTAAAATAAATTAAAAGTAAGTTAAAAAGTTCAATTTCAACAGTTTCATACTTTTCTAACAACCCAATAGATTCCATTTAAAATTTTTGCTGACCCATTTATATTAATAAAAACTCTCAATATAAAAAATTTTATTTAGGCATGTCCAATATTAAATTATAATTTCAAAAAAACGTTCAAAAAATTTAATAATTTTGGTTTATAAATTCTCCGATGCATTTTTGATTTCCTTCAATTTCGTTATCACAGAACCTAAGTATTTAAATTTTTCTACATTTTCAAATTTTATAACTTGTATATTAAGATTTTGTGTGTTAATACTATTCCTCTCCGTTACTAAATACTTTGTTTTAGCATTATTAATTTCTAGTCCCACCTCTTTTCCTGCTTCAATTAATTTTTCTACACTATCTATAATTGCAATTTAAGTCGTCTGCGTAACCTAATACTTGAATTTTTTTGTTTAATTCGATTCCGTTTGACCTCTCCCCAATTTGTCTAATTACATAATTAATCCAGAACTAAATTAAATAAATTTGGTGATGATGCGTCTCCTTGTTTTAACCCATTTCGAATTTCGAAAGTTTCTTACAATTGATTCCCACATCTTACTCCTCCTTTACAACCCACAAGACAAATTTGAATCATTTTTCTTGGGAATGTTAATGCGGTGGTTTCCCATTCCCTTCCACATGTATATAACCAGGAACTGAGAGTTCAGCTGATGTTAAATTGAATTTCAACTTTTTCTGTAGAAAATTGCTGCGCTACACTCTCGGCTAGCTGCCTCCTATTATATAATATCGTTATATATTTTAAATAACTTATTACTCTTGCCTTTTTATGAATTTTTTACGATATTAATTATAAAAATTAGTTGTAGTTTGTTGTGAATGGTTCTGAACTATTTTTAAAAATAATTAAATTAATAATTTAATAACCTATGTATAGCATAAAAATAAGACGAATTAAAAAATACCAAAAAATGTATTCTTTTAATCTTTATCTATTAAAATAATTCATAAAGATTTACGTTATTTATTAAATACTTAAAATGCGTCATTCGATTTCATTGAAAATAATATAATAATAGCATTAACTACATATTAAATCATTCTCTTTGAAATGATAATTATACTTAGATTGATTTATTTATGTAAATTATTTTAAAGCACTTATACTTTCCATAATGAATTAAAGCCAACTTATTTTATATTTTATTGATTTAGAAATGAAAATTATGATAATTAGAGAATTTCATCAAATATTTAACCCATTGAAATGATATATTGATAATTAAATTTTATTTATGATTCAGATATTTCAAATTTATATAATAATATTTAGTTTATATTTGCTTCATATTTATATTTCCATATAGTGTAAATTAAATATTATATAATGAATGTTCATAAAATGATATTTTTTTTATTAATAAATTCAGAAATTTAATAAAATAAATATCAGCATTGGGATATATTATTATATATTAAATATATATATATATATATAAATACATATTTACATATTATCTATTTGGACATACATGGTACATATATTAGATATTATTTTTAAATTTTTAATAATAAACTTTGCTTACTTAACATACCTACTATTCAGCGCTCTAAACCGAGTTTAGCTAACCCGTCCAGTCCAATTTCTTTCCAGCATGACCCAGAGCCATCAAGTCATTTATTTCTTCGTTATTTTAATTTTACTTTAATCTAATTAAGAGAGAATTGACATTAAATAATATAATAAAATAAAAATTATTAAAAGTTATGAAAAGTTTAGTTAAGAGCCAAATTTCAGACAAAATGAATTAAAAAATTTATTTGTATATCGAAACATTTCCTCTGCTCTTAGTTATTGTTATTCTATTAGGAAAAAAAAATCGCTACGTTAGTTGGAAGGTAAGAAGAATGCATGGTTACCAATTATGTAGCTAATGGTGGTGAAAAGTGATTTGTTTCTGAAAAAACTTAGAACATTTTTTCGAAATTTTAAGCCATTTCCACTAAATAATTATATAATTTTGTTTTAAAAATTTTAAAATCAGATCCAATTATTGAGAAAATTTATTGCCTCTCATCATTTCGAACATCCTTCGCTTTTGCCTACCAATATAGGTTGTAAATATGTTTCTGTTTTTACTAATCTAATCTCCATGATACAAAAAAAAATGAATTAAGCTGATTTCGATTTCTTTTGTTTTATTTAACTTGCTTGGTTGTCTGTATGGTTCAAATCAAGTAACTCATTTTTAACACAGTTGCAGTTGACCAATCGAACTAAAACTTTGCACACTTTTCAGATTTGGATGACAGAACATGAATACGAAATAATTTTTTCTTAATTAATTAATTATTTAATTAATAAATTTTAACCCATCATTAATTATCATTTATAATCTCAAAGTATATTCAAATAAAACTTAAAACCTTAAAAATTTATTTACTAAAAAATTAAATATAAAATAAATAATTAAAAAAAATTAAGTTACAGTGTTTTATTTATAAAGGCACTAAAAACTAGAAAATAATTTTTCTCTTAGCCTCAATAAGTATATTCTTCTTCATGATGCGGTTGTACAATGGTCCGCCTACTTAGCACTTCAACAACAATGGTTTAGATACTTTGTATAAGGAGCCTAATTAAAATGAGTTAGTTAATTAATTTTCTAGGGATATCTCAAATAAAACGCTTGCATTTAATTTTTAATTTTGTCATCATTTTTAATTTAAATGCAAGCGTTTTATTTGAGATATCCCTAGAAAATTAATTAACTAACTCATTTTAATTACACTCCTTATTCAAAGTATCTAGACCATTGTTGTTGAAGTGCTAAGTAGGCGGACCATTGTACAACCGCATCATGAAGAAGAATATACTTATTGAGGCTAAAAGAAAAATTATTTTCTAGTTTTTAGTGCATTTATAAATAAAACACTGAAACTTAATTTTTTTTTAATTATTTATTTTATTTTGAATTATTTTCAACGAGTATCATTTCATTTTCAATTTCAATTTATAGCTGAATTCCATCTTCTATCCCTTCTATAAAATATTACTAACCATATAACTATATATGATTTATCAAAATAATCATCAACGTTGGATTCTGTAACAAATCGTCAGAGGGCAGTTTTAATAAGTAACAAGCGAACGATAATTAAAAGGAAACGGCTTTCCACTGAAGATGGATGACGTCTTACAGGAACTTGAGGGACGTGCGAAGAAAGAAAAGAAATAGAGTGAAGGGGAGAGGGAGATCGAGCCTACTTTGTCAGTATGTTGGCGGCTCTAACCGGAAACATTCCACCCAACTCATCATCAACTTCTTTTTCCCTTCATCTTCATCACAACTCTTTTATTTACCATTTGCTTCCACAACAATTTCCCTTACAAGAAAGCTAACTTTATTTAAATTAAGTTTACCTATAAGAGTTAACTTTTCTCTAATTTGAAGTTTAGATCAGTCACTAAATACAAAAACTTTTTATCTAGATCTCAATAAATTAATTACTTAAACTTAAATATTATTTAACATTTATTACTATTAGATATTTTAAGTATTAATAATTATATTTATAGTAATAATATAATTTAGTATTTATTAATTTACATTAACTCAATTCAAATGAAGAAGGAGAATAATAGGCAAAATAATAATATTAAAATCACACACCGGTAAAAAGCACATTTTTTTTAAAAAGTTAGGTTTTCTTTCAAACTATACACACTTTGTATATGATTTAATTCTTTAAAATTAATTAATTTGTTAATTTTTATATAAAATATCCCAAAAAATTTAGTTTAGCACTTAAATATATTAGAAAATTTTTTTTCTACTTTTGGCCCAAACATATGTACAATGCTTGTAGAAAAAAACACAAGACAAATCTATTCTTCTTTAACATGGAATTTTTAAAAAAAACAATTTCCATTTTTTTATTGATTTTTCAAAAAATAATATTTAACTATCCTATTTTAAAGTTTCGTCTACTCTCATCTGTAATATTTATTAATTGTTTATTTATTCATTCAACCAATTTTTTTATTCAAATATCTGAATGAAATAAAAAAAAACAATGTTAGACTTTTGAATTACTCTAGCGAATCAAAACAGATTTAATGAAACGTTCTATAATTGTTTGTTATTTTTTCTATTAAAAAATATTTCTAAATATTTCATTCAATGTCAAATATGTATTTATTTATTTATTGTTGATATTCATATTATAATAAACTGATCGCTTCAAAACAATATTTTTAAATTAATCATTGAATTTTTAACTCAGATTTATTAACACATTCTTCTTCTTCTTCTTCGTTATCTTCCTAACGGAAGAGACGTAGCCCCAATCTTCCATCTAGTATATCCAGGCTCCCACCGCCTGAACTCCGCGAGCCAAAGTTCGCCATCTGGTGCGGTGACGTGTCTTTGTTGTTGCTTGTTGTAGACTTATCTGGACTCTCCATCTGGCTGGTGATCTGCCACGCCTACGCGCTCCTTCCACTCTACCCTTTTTTTGTTTTTTATGTATAAGGAGGGGAAAATCCACGCGGACACCCCGCTGTAAGTTGGTGTCCCTACGGGGTAGTGCCGGACTCTAACCGGCTAAGAAAACCCCCTTTTTTGGACCTTTGCAGGTGCCCCCCTGGAACCACCATAAGGTATTACTTCAGGGGGGAGGCCCATCTACCCTCGGGGACTTGTTAGGATCCGCCTACACGCATCGGCCACCGCGCGCCAGTTCTTTGGGCTGCCCAGTATTAACCCTAGCAGGTTTTCAGGCGACGGTTCCTCGCCCACTTCTCAGTCGACACCATCTTCCGCATTCAAACAGCATGTGTTCGGCAGTCTCGGGTACCCGAAACAGACCACACCGACCGTCGGACGTCTTCCCAATCCTCGTGGGGTACGCACCGAAGTCTACCCTGGATGACGATCTTCTCCAAACCATTGTGAGATCTAGTCAGGTTTCCAAATTATTTGATATCCATTTCAAGAACTATTCTGTCGCGTATGAACTTCTTTAAGGACGGAGATATTAGTCTGATGTACTGTCAATGGGATTCGAAGCATTCTTCTCCAGCATCAAAGCCCAAAGGGAACTTTTCTTGCTGATGTTCTGCTTTAATGTATACGTTTCGGCTGCATATAACATAATAGGAAAAGCCAGAGTAGTGACAATTTGTATTAATGGTCAAGTTGTTGTCCTGCCATATTTTTTTTAGTTTTGTCATTACTGATCTACCCATTTGTATTCAACGTTTTACCTCGACATGGCAGCCACCTTTGTTTGAAACTGTAGACCCCAGATAGGTAAAATAACCCGAGATACCCAGGGTTCCTGGACTATTGTTCTGATTATCATCAATTTTGTTTTTTTCTTATTAATATAGAGCCCGTGTTCCTCACCCAATTTCTCAAGTTTGTTCAGTAAACGGACTATTTCTTCTTCAGAGGTTGCCAAGAGCGTTGTGCGTTATGAGAATTTCTGACCTGCGGTATGCTGATGTGTGTCATCAGAAATTCTCATACCGCCCTCCTAGTACCTTTATTGATAATGATTTTACTGGCGTGGGCCATCAATGGATTAACGCGGTACTAATCGCAGTTGTATTTGGATCCTTTTTTGTGTAGTGGGATAAAAACCGATTGAGCCCAAGCAGAGGGCCACTGGCTAGTTTCCCACATCATATTACAAATATCATGGATCCTTGTGACGCCTATTTATCCCATACACTTCAGGATTTCAGCTGGATTTTAATTCACTCCGGGTGACTTGAAGTTTTTCAGTGTGAGCAAATGTCCCTAACTATCTCTGATCTGAGAATGTCAGGATCTTTTTCGAAAGAAATAGATGAAGACGTCTCTTTAGAAACTATGTTACCTCGATACAAATCTTCACAGTAATCCATCTCTCGAGGTTTCCAAAACTTCCGCAATTGAGTCAATTCTCACGCCATTATGCTGATGACCCCAAGAGCGTGGAGCGAACTTGCGAGTAATAGTCTTAATTGTTTTGAAGAGACCTTTTGAGTTGTTATGCTCAGAGTGACGTTGTGCTTCTGAGCAGAGTTATTTATAATAATTGTTTTTATTTCGACATCACTCTGCTTGGAATTTTATTGTCAATTGTCTTAATAGCAATCGTTTTTCTGGGAAATTATTCCCTTTAGTTTTCAGACGCCGCCTCTCTTAAATTATAAGTAAGAGAGCCATAGTTTTCTTTTATTTTTGCTGGTGGGTGTATTAGTGGAGTTCTTTATTAGTTCCTTGGTACTTAGCCAGATAGCGTTAGATGTCGAAGTACCGGAATAACTATGATTTCCTTTGTTAATAGTTATTTTTTCAAGAAACTCATCTGGTTCATTTAATTGTAATTAGCCTCTCCGTATGTACTATATTAGAAAACAATATTGTTTTGCCTTTACATTACATTAAAAATTAGTTATTTTATAAATAATTATAATAATGTATAATATTTATAAATAATAATAATTATAAATTAATTAATTATTGTGAAATTATTATTATTAATTTAAATCATTACATGTAAGAATTTAATTTTTTTTGTTTTTTTTTATTAATGTTTTAAGATTATTTAACTTGTTGATTTCTATTTTATTTTAGTAGAAAAACAATAAGTTGACCTGTGGCCAGGTCCGAACCGACCGACGGTTTGAAGTAAATTAATTTCCAGCTACAGAAACAATTTCAAATAATTTTAATATATCTATTAATGTAATAAAAAACAGATATGGATAGAACATAAATATTTTTAATTTTATTTTATTTATAATATATAGCTGTAGTAGCCGGCGTTACCCGAGGCTGTGACGTCATGAAGGGCTGGGTGACGTCATATAATTTTAAATTAAGAAAAACATAATGAAGATGATTTTTCCCGAGGATAAAACCAATACATTCGTGGTGATATGTAAAAAAATCTCCTTATGTGAAATTTGGTGCGAAAATAACCCTTCCCTTCTTATCGTCGATCTCTAATACTACCACTTCCGGTTTCAGGATTTGCACCAAAAGTTGATCAATTAATCCCACTGATGCAGTAAGTAAATCTACCAAATTTCATCAAAATCGGTTGAGCCGTTCAGGCTGTACACATCTATACGGACGGACGGACGGACGGACCACTTCCGGTTTCCGGATTTGCACCAAAAGTTGATCAATTCATCCCACTGATGCATTAAGTAAATATACCAAATTTCATCAAAATCGGTTGAGCCGTTCAGGCTGTACACATCTATACGGACGGACGGACCGACGGACGGACGGACCACTTCCGGTTTCCGGATTTGCACCAAAAGTTGATCAATTCATCCCACTGATGCATTAAGTAAATATACCAAATTTCATCAAAATCGGTTGAGCCGTTCAGGCTGTACACATCTATACGGACGGACGGACGGACCACTTCCGGTTTCCGGATTTGCACCAAAAGTTGATCAATTCATCCCACTGATGCATTAAGTAAATATACCAAATTTCATCAAAATCGGTTGAGCCGTTCAGGCTGTACACATCTATACGGACGGACGGACCGACGGACGGACGGACCACTTCCGGTTTCCGGATTTGCACCAAAAGTTGATCAATTCATCCCACTGATGCATTAAGTAAATATACCAAATTTCATCAAAATCGGTTGAGCCGTTCAGGCTGTACACATCTATACGGACGGACCACTTCCGGTTTCCGGATTTGCACCAAAAGTTGATCAATTCATCCCACTGATCCATTAAGTAAATATACCAAATTTCATCAAAATCGGTTGAGCCGTTCAGGCTGTACACATCTATACGGACGGACGGACGGACGGACGGACGGACGGACGGACGGACAGACATCATGCTAAAAATACTTTTTTCTGTTTAGAAAATGCATGATTCGTGGAGATATGTAAAAATCTCCACATGTGAAATTTGGTGTGAAAACAATACCTCCCTTACTATCGTCGGTCGGTAAAAATTATATGTAGTTAAAATTAAGTTAAGTAAAAATACGTTCTCGAAATGTATTTAATATTAATATCATTAAATACTTTTAATTAAAAATAATTTAATTTTAAATTTTGTCAAAATAATACTCCATTAAATTCCATTGATTTTTCGCTTATAAAATATATATCAAATATCAAAAATGCTAATAAATCATTAGTGTCATTTTTTAATCTTCAAAAGTTCAAGCACAAAAATATATTTTTAAAAAAATGCATTTTTTTGATAATTTTTGTATTTTAATTCATTTAACTACTTATTTGTCCAAAACCAATTTTATGGATTTTTATACAAAGCACTAGAATTTAATGAATTGAAATAAATATTGAACAAAATTTAACTCAGGCATAATACGTAATTTGATAACTTAAATCATCCATAATAGAGATTATAGATTAAAGATTTAATCTAAGGTGATGTGGGGTGAGAGAGATTGGGATAAATTTATTGGTTTCTAGTTCCGAATCTGATCTATATGAACAGTATTTGGTAAATCAAACATATTGATGATTTAAATCAGACAAAATTCGAACAAACTTAAAATCATGCTAATCAACTAAATAATCAATTTGGTTTTATTAATTAAAGTAATTTCGAATAAAGCAGTTTAGAATTAAAAGTTAAAAAAAAAAATTAAGCGGTTTAAGAATATTTTTTTTTTATTTGTTTTCTATATACTTTTTCTAAAGGGATTTTTTCCTAAACCAATAATACCTTAACACATCTATATTATTTTAATTTTATTTAAACAAAAATCTCATTTATTTAATGGGGATTTATTTTTTTGAAAATGTAAAATGGGTATTTTAAATATACTCGTATTGGATAAATCCTAATTCATAAATGATATTTGTTTTAGTATTTTAAGTATATGTTATTTATTTTGAAATTTAAGTGACTAATTCCTATATTCATTTTGAATAGTATTGCATTTTACATGCATTTTTTCGAGGTTATATTCTTAGATATTATTTTTCATATTCACTAAAATTACAATTTATTTATCTATCTATCTCTATGGCTCTAAAAAACTCGAAGTTCTTGGCCGCAGCAACCACACTTCTCCAACTATCCTATTCTCTCCAATCTTACATTATCCACCCACCTCCTTGTTCTTCCAATCGCACGTTTCCCAATCGGTCTCCCCTCCCAGTATATTTTTCGCCATTCTTTCCTCTCCCATTCTAGCCACGTGCCCTGCCCATCGCAGCCTTCTCGATTTGATAATTCTAACTATATCTGGAGATGCATAGAGGTCATGCAATTCCTCGTTATGCAGTCTCAGCCATTCCCCATGCTGCAAAGAATCCTATTCTCAAATATTCAAATTTACTCTCGTCTCCTAAGGTCATAGACCATGCCTCACACCCATACAATATAACCGGCAAAATAATTGTTTTATATATTTTAATATTAATTTTTATCCCCTTTGATAATAATTTTAAAATTACAATTTATAAAACAAAATATATAAGATCTTATTTATTATTTAAAATAGGTACATTTTATCAGCTAAAATTAATTTTTGATGAAGTGTCAATCAATGATTGGATATTAATTAAAGCAATTGGTCAATTAGAAATGACGAGGATAATGAACCAATTGCAAGTGTTGTTTCTTGCAAATGATGTCCTCTTCAAAGCGAGGATCTCGTCATCCTCCCATAGTTGTTACTACCCTTCCCTATATTCCCCAACTGCCATTCCCTTTCCTTCAACTTAGTCCTGTCTCGTTTACTTTGCAAGGCGTCGGCCGGAAACGACAGGAGTGCGACAGAAGAACGAACATGATGAGGAGCGAAGGATGGGGTTTAGAGACGTCGATGGTGTCGCCAGATGGCTTGGACAGACGCGAAATCACCCCTCCTTCTGCCCTACCGCACCCTTCATCCCTATGCCCACTATCCTGTTTTCCTTCCTGGATTGACTTGTCTTTATATTTTAGGTTTCGTCAAAAAATGTCGATTTTTTTCTTTGAAAATTGGCAAACACTTCTCAAAACATATTTTAAAATGTCCAATATTTGTAAAGAAAAAATCAAATTGTAAGTCCTATATTAAAAATAAATAAATAAATAAGTTTCTACTGATTGTGAGATAATTTTTTTTTTCAACGACAGAATTCATTCAATACAAGCATCAATATGAATATATTTTTTTTCAATATTTTAAAATCGATGTTTTGTGATATTTATATTAAAATTAATTATACAATTTATTTTCTTTTTTTTAATTTTCCGTTTATATATTTTATATAAAATAAGCTGGAGTGTCTCCACACGACTATCTCGCAATTTGGATTGGATTAAATAACATATATTATATTTAAATTAAAATTAATGGATAATATTTATTAAACCAGCGCATGTTTGGATCTTTGTTGATGGCACCACGTCACGTTTTGGCGAGTGATATGCAGTGTTAAAAAATTAATTCTGGTAATTTCAGCGAATCAATCAAGCTGAAATTCTATATATAGCAGTTTTATACAATTATTAATCATGTGAAAAATTATCAAACATATATCTTTATTATTACGGTCACTTTAGAGGAAAAAAATCAAAGTGTTGTAAGTAATGACCCTCTTCCGGTTGAGCTACATTTCTCAAAAGTTGATAGAAAACTACGAATTTTGAATAATGCTCATGTACCAAATTTCATCATTCTAGCTCAAACCGTTTTTGCGTAATCTTGGTTACATACATACACACACACACACATACACACACACACACACATACACACACACACATATATATATATATATATACACACACACAGACACTTTTCTCAACCTTAGTGAAAATGATTCAGGAACCTTCAAAACGTATAAAAACATCAAAATCTCAACATCGAAAATTTTCTTACGAGATAGTAAAAATCAAGTCTCATTTCATTACCATGAATGTACATATATATTAATTCCAATTGGTACTTTAGTTAATCTCTCTGATTCGGATATGAGAGTACCTAGAATTAAATAAATAAATTTGAAAACTAGTTGAGAATCGTTGGATTGAAGTAATTATCATTAATAAAACACATGAAGAATAGTACTCAAATTAATTACTAATTATTAATTACATTTAATTAATTATTATATTAATTAAGTTTCAATCAAAGTTCAGAAAAAAAGTAATTTATAATTATTAAAACAAGTAATGAATATAATTAATTATAATAAATATTATAATTATGAATTATAAAAATTTCCAATTGCAGTTTAAATGATAAAGGCTGAATATGTGAGTACGAGGGTTCAAACCTTCCTTAATGAGAAAAACTTATGCAGTCAGCAACGAATTTTAATACGGTTTCTATTCAATTTTAAATACCATAAAGTATCAAGATTTAGTCTAATGAGATTGGTATATTTTCGTTATAAAAATATAAGAGAAAACCATTATGGATAAGGATCCATTTTTATTTTTCATTTACTATCAATACACATAATGGTAAATAAGGAATCAAATCGAGTGAATTTATGAAAAATATTAATTTATTAAAAATTAGATATAAATAAGTTGACCTGTGGCCAGGTCAGAACCGACCGACGGTTTGAAGTAAATTAATTTCCAGCTACAGAAACAATTTCAAATAATTTTAATATATCTATTAATGTAATAAAAAACAGATATGGATAGAACATAAATATTTTTAATTTTATTTTATTTATAATATATAGCTGAAGTAGCCGGCGTTACCCGAGGCTGTGACGTCATGAAGGGCTGGGTGACGTCATATAATTTTAAATTAAGAAAAACATAATGAAGATGATTTTTCCCGAGGATAAAACCAATACATTCGTGGTGATATGTAAAAAAATCTCCTTATGTGAAATTTGGTGCGAAAATAACCCTTCCCTTCTTATCGTCGATCGCTAATACTACCACTTCCGGTTTCCGGATTTGTACCAAAAGTAGATCAATTCATCCCACTGATGCATTAAGTAAAGATACCAAATTTCATCAAAATCGGTTGAGCCGTTCAGGCTGTACACATTTATACGGACAGACGGAAGGACGGACGGACGCACGGACAGACATCATGCTAAAAATACTTTTTTCTGTTAAGAAAATGCATGATTCGTGGTGATATATAAAAAAATCTCCTCATGTGAAATTTGGTGTGAAAATAACCCTTCCCTTCCTATCGTCGATCGCTAATACTACCACTTCAGGTTTCCGGATTTGCACCAAAAGTTGATCAATTCATCCCACTGATTCAGTAAGTAAATATACCAAATTTCATCAAAATCGGTTGAGCCGTTCAGACTGTACACATCTATACGGACGGACGGACGGACGGACAGACATCATGCTAAAAATACTTTTTTCTGATAAGAAAATGCATGATTCGTGGAGATATGTAAAAATCTCCACATGTGAAATTTGGTGTGAAAACAATACCTCCCTTACTATCGTCGGTCGGTAAAAATAGTGAATTATACATATTTTATATATAACTATATAATATATAACATTTATGAAAAATTCTAGCATATGTTTATACTATATTTGTGGTATATAGATTATAATAGTATTGTATTATATTTTAACAATTTAAATTATAATACTTACTTTTACATATTATAACATACTAAAAATCAATATAATATAAAAAATATAATTTTTAATTTCATTCTAATTAATAATTAGATTTAATGAGATATATTTTAATATTATTAAAAGTAAAATTTAAGTATAAATATATTAATAAAATATATAAAATTTATTAAATATTTATATTTTGATACTTTTTATGATTTAATAAAATTATAACTTATTATCTCATAATTAATACAAAGGGTGAAAAAAAATAAATAAAATTGCGCGCCGAGTCCGAGCTGCGCGAGCACCTCTGAGATCCATTCATATTTAATAAACCAAAGAAACAAAGAGACGCGACAATTTTTATCCAACTCTTACGAAAATCTTTTGTTAAAGAACTTAGTTTTAAAAATTATTTCAATTTTGAAATTATTATGCAATCATCCGTAGATATATTATTAAATTTTTATGCAGGTTTCTTTACTCTACCAATATAAAAATAAAAATATATAAATCACATGACCTTTAAAAAAAATTATATCAATTGGATGGGGCATCATTGACCTCCTAAAGACCAATCACAAGTTAATTTAAATAAATGCTTTATAAAAAGTTTATAAATAAATTAATAAATGCATTAATTCTATGGTACTAAATTTTTGTTATCTACAGTTTTTCATTTTTTTTGTGTTTTAAAAAAATGATAACATGCCTACACCACTACACTCTTGAGGTTAAACACAGTCCAAACAGTGGTTCGTTCATGTTTTGGTAATCTTTTGACTTCTTCTTTAAATGAACACCAAACACGAAGAAATAATCCGATTTTTCTAAAACTTGGTGTGTGTTCTTTCAAGTGATGCTACTAACTGAAAATAACTAAGATATGCACCTGATTCTGTTTTTGAACGAACTTTTAAAACCACCCTCGAATATCACATAAAATTAAATAATTTTTTTTTTCGCCATTATAAAATAAATATATTTTGTAAAATCTAGCGGGCCAGAAAAATGACATGAAGGGTTGAGGTTAGGTCACTCTTTATGTAAGATATACTCAAGTTTACCAAAATTTCAAGTTTAATATTTAAAATATATTTAAAAAGATAATGAATATAGCAATACTTATAATATTCTTATATTTAAACTTTTATAACAACATTAAAGTAATAAAATTTAATTTGTTGGTATGATTTTCGTTAGGTTACTTAAACTAGAAAGTAGAAACTTTATTTAAGCTCTACGGCATATCAAGTCTTAATTTAATTCTGTCATCAACTGTTTAACGAAATGAGAAAAATACATTATCTTATATATATCATAATCATTTTATTTGGTTGGATATATATGGTTTCACAGTTTTTATTGTAAGTGATTATTATTTACGTATTTATGATATATGATTTCTAAACAGATTTCTAGATTAACATGAAAATTCAAATTATAATAAATTTTAACATTCCTCCTTCAGGAGATTTATATGCATATTTTAAACCAAATATATTTATATATGCTTACAAAATGAGATCAAAATATTTATCTCCAATTGGGCATAAAAAGGTAAAATAAAATAATTATTTTATATGTGTAATATATTTAAACAAATAAAAAAAGGGAATATAAAATTTAGTAATTAGTTAATTTTAAAAAATAAAAAATATCGTAAATATAATAATATTAATATCTAAGTATATTAAAAAAAATAACTAAAATAAGTCTTTAAAGATTATTTGATCCAATTTTTTTTTTTTTTTTTTTATTTAACATTATTTATAAAAAAAACTTTTAAATTTTCTTTAATAGTTGATCTCATTAAATTAATATAATGAAGATTAAAAAGAAATTAAACGTTTGATGATACTCATTTAAGATTTTATGATGATTATTTATAAATCCTAAAGTATACTCTTCCAAAACATAAGATGGAACATTATAGAAATGAATTTATCTTAAAAGGGAAAATAATTATAATTAATTTCTTTCGTGGGTTGCCAATTAAAAAATATCAACTCTTGACCTACATCTTGAAGCAGGACTGAATTGGAAGGTTGGAACAAAAAGAGTGACGCTTGAACTTTGTGGGTACAATTATTTATTATAATTTAAAAAAAAATTTGAATAATTCATATAAATGAATTATAAAAACTATTTTCAACGAACTTAAGTGAGTTTATAAAATCGTTCAGTCTGTCGTTCTGTCCGACATCAAACTCAAAATTTTGAAATTCTGACTTCAGATTCGGAAAAAGCATCGAAAAGTAGTAATGTAAAGTGCCTTTCATTTTTTGGTACCCCCTCGGGAACATGGTCAAAATGGCGTCCAAAGTTGAAATTTTTAATATTTAAACGCGTCGCTAAGCAACCCAATTTCGACGATTGTGGAATAGACGCAATAATTAACATGGCTCTCAAATGCTCAGATATTAATCCGAGTCAAAATCATATCGCTCCAAATCAAAATTTAAGAAATTTGGTAAAACAATGGTTTGAGACCGGCCTCATAGAACTTCCCAATACTATTGCTAAAGTCGCCCAAAAGACGACATTTTTACTCAACTTTTAGTTACTTAACTATACATTTATTATTATAACCAGTTTTCTCTTTTTGTAAATATTCAATTAAATATGTAAATAAATTGAAATTTATTATAAATTATATAAATATCATTAAACTCTAATAATTATAAAATTTTATCTATCGACATTGTTTTTTAAAATAATAAAATACATTTTTAAATATAAACATTTTTTGAAATTTAATTTATACTACAAATTTAAAATAAATAATTTTATTCAATAATATTTATATTTAATCTTGACTTATTTATAACTTAAATTAATCCGAACTTAAGTTCGTTTTGGCAATGCAAGCTTGCGCATTCCCAGATGTTTTAAATTAAAATTTATAAATAAATTTGATATTGTGTTGAAATTATTTTTATTTACATTAGTGAACGGAAATTTATTTAAATTTTATGACTTGATTTATAAAAACAGAGGAATAACCGTTCTACCATTGGAGAATTAATTTGGTATTTATCAAAAATTCATTACCAGACTATTTTAAATAATATCATGGGAGGATGTTTTTAAGCTGTACAACTTTCCTTGATTTATTTCTTATGAATCAAAATCTATACTCTTAAGCTATATTAAATTAGAACAACCTACAGATAATTTGCATGTTCCTTTAAAGATACATTTTAATGAAAAAATCAATAAGAAAGCAATTATATTGGAATTAATTTAAAACTTCTCCAATGTTTGCCATAGACATTGGAATTCATTCCATTCAAAAATTCATCTTAGCCAGCAGAAATAAAGATAAAAAGTTTGTGTGAGAGAAGGGAGAGAGGAGTTGTCTCTACCCTTCACTTTTGTATTCATTTCAATCTCTTTTTGGCTTCGAGAAGAATTTTTTTTTTTTCGTTCGTCCCTTCGAAAATTGTTCTAAAAATCCCTTGAGTAATTAACAGATTCAAGTAGAGCTGTCTTTAATCAAATGTCTTCTTCGTTCATAAAAAAAAAAATGCTAACGTTATAAAGACTATCGCTTGATTTTTTTCCAATTCTAATCATGGAATCATACCACGTGGTTTTTGTTTGCTCTAGAAGAGGGAATAACTTCTTAAAGATTTTATGTAAAGTTCAATTGAGAAAAAATCAATCCTGTATGCATTTTAATTCTTACCTGCAAATTTCATTTTTATGATAAAAGTAAAAAATGAATGTAATAATAGGAAAAAAGTTTTTATCACCATTTTTTTTTTTAAATATTTAATCCTTTCTTCCATTATATTATAATATTAAATGAAAAATCGTTCTTGAATAAATAATAGGAAAAGTGTCGAGGATATTTAACACAGTGCATTTACATATATGTGGATATTTACCTATTCTATATGTTTCTATATTCATCCATTAATATCTATATCTATCTATACTTTGAAATGAGTGTAGGTCAATAAGTTCATGACTTTT
Source organism: Labia minor (assembly GCA_963082975.1). Classification (NCBI taxonomy): domain Eukaryota; kingdom Metazoa; phylum Arthropoda; class Insecta; order Dermaptera; family Spongiphoridae; genus Labia; species Labia minor. The sequence continues at coordinate 36,136,321 of OY720345.1, forward strand.
TGAATTTTCCGTCTCTTAAATGAAATGGTAACACTGCTCCTGACAACATGTAACTATCATCTGACTCCTGACGAAATTTGAACCAGTTGGGTCTTTTAGTTTTTGTTTGACATCAATTAATAGCCGACTATCTCGTGATTTAAGAAGAAAATGGAAAAAATGAATTTCGTGTGTTCATTAAGCATTATTTTTTGCTGATTAAAAAACATCACTGAAACCGAGTTTTGAAACCGTGGATGAAACGTGGATCCACCACAACACACCAGAGACCAAACAGTACACAAAACAGTGGATTTTGGGGTGAATCGGTACTAAAGATGACTTCGACAAATCTTATTTTTTGGAAGGGATAAAAAATTGGAGAAACGTGGAGTGGTCGAAGTGTATAATAGATCAAAGGAGACTACGTTGAAAATTAAAATAATTTTTATATAATTAAAAACTTGTGTGCCATTCAAAAAGTCTCGGACTTATTGACCTGCCCTCGCGCATATATAGCTATATATTTTATATAATTACTAAGTCAAACTTCACTCGCCCAATCAACCCAAAAATCCCCCTAAGACTCTTTATCACTCAAACTAAGGTCTAGAATCCCAAAATTCCCTTCTCAACTCTTTTGAAAATAGCGCCAAAATGGGCCCTGAAACGTCCAGATTTAAGTCTCAGGAAACGTGAAAACAACTCCGAAAAATATCTCAAATTTTAAAAATCAATCAAATCAACTTTAAATGAACAAACTACAATATATAGATATAGATATAGATATATATTACTATATATTATTTACTAAGTTTTCTAAATTGGAATATATTATTATTTAACGTGAATTATTGCATTGTCCTGGATGATTATAACATTTAAAAAATTTAAAAATAATTCCAACTTTGAAAGAGGATGAAATTCACTAAAAAGCTATTTTTATCCACATACACAGATAAATCGTAGTGAATTTTATATAAGCAAATGTTAAAAAGTAAAAAAAAAAATAAAATTCTTATTTGAAATATTTATTTTACATATATATATTTATATATACATATATTTATATATGTATATATATATATATATATCAGTGCTAGCATTGTTTTCCTATTCATTTTCGTCATTAGGTTTTTATTTGAGGCTTATTTATAATCTTATTTTTTATAATTATAATAACTTTATATCTAATTATACTTAACTACAACATGCCTTTAAAAACATTATTATATACACATATTAGTAATGTGTACAAAGTTCATTAATTAATTAAAAAGAAAAAATTTGGCTGACGTTTGAATTTATGATTAACTCTAGATAATTAACTTGTCCCCTCAACGAAAAAAAAGTTGTTAGTACTTTAATTGCTTCAGAACCTCACCAAGTCAGTCTCCAGTTTTTTTTTTCTTTCCAATGATATTTTCCCCAAGTCCAGAGAGGAATGAATAAAAACTGAATGGGTAAGAGTATAAATTAAAAAAAAAATGAAAGAACATACATTTTAAAATTCTTTTCTCTATTTTTTTTTATTTTATATAAATAAAATTATTCAAAGTTAATTTACTTTGAACGTTGATTAAACGTAAATGAATAAAAAAGACAATTTATTGAAAATGAGTTTTTATTTAAATATAATATATATATATATATATATGAATAATACGCAAGAAAAAATACAATTCAAATTTGTTTTAATCAGAATGTTTTTAGTTATAATGAAAAAATGAAATCGAAGGAATTAATGTTTTAGATAAAACTTTATTAATATTAATAATTATTCTCTAGACCAGGAGTCGGCAACCTTTTTCAATAGTCAGACACATTTCTGAAATAATATAACAGGGGTGGGCACACTTCGTGATACTTAGAGCCAAATCGAAAAATCGAAAATGTTTACGAGCCTGATCGCAAAACATTTTACCTTTTTCTTTTTTAGTAATAATTTAATACTTAGTAATTTGAATTTTCGGGAACTTAAAAAAACTTCGCGGCAGTGGTGTATTGGGAGGGGAACGCTGGGAAACGACGTTCCCTTAACTTTTTTCAGAACCAGACGCGTTCCAGTACTTTTTCATGTCCCGACAACTACCACTTAAATCTACTGTTATAATTTTTGTGTTCGTTAATATTTTGTATGGTAAGAATAAGAAAAAATAAAAACTTAAATGGAAAAAAATAGTTTGCTGAAAATAGGACTTTTTTTGTTCTCACTATGCGTTCCCTTACTTCTTATTTTACCAATACTGCTTTGCGGGCAACCTCGTTGCCGACCCCTGCTTTAGACATTTATAATATAATGTTAATGACATTGGAGGACAAGAATATATATATAAATATATATATATTTAGTATTTTTTTAAAATAAATTTATTCGTAAATTTTATGGCCAAAATTGTATGAAATCCTTGTGGAATGACAGAAATTGTTTATCGAAAAATGCCATCTCCTCCAAAATAGTTAGAATAAAATATCATTTATGATAATGCTATTCTAAAATAACATTATCATATTGAAATATATTAATAAATTTTTTGTTTGAATAAGGAACGAATATGAATTAGTAGATGTGATAGTCGAAGAGAATAATGAATTTTTAACATTTCTTTCAAAAATTCCAATGTTCTACATTTTATAAACAAATAATTCATTTAAAATTTAAATATAGCTACAATTTAAAATTTGTTACTACTTACCAAGTTTATTTCTTAATTTAGTTTTTGTTTTTGTTGTTCTTATTTGATATTCGTTTATCATTCTTTTTCTAATCTAAAACGTAGAATTATCTTGATCTTCATCAAACAATCAGTATTTCTAAAATAGTTCTAATGTCATTCTAACTGAATTTAATTCTTGAATAAATTATTTTAGGTATCTTATAGAAATGTTTAAGAAAAATTGAACTTGTCCAATCTTCTTGATAAGTCTCTATTGATTGCCATGTGGGCACAGATGGAATTGTCTGATGAAAATTGTTGAAATTTGATGGAAGCATTATTTTTTTTTTCAGGCCCTATGGCTGGGTTGCAAAGAACATTGATCACGGGGCAAGGCTCACGTGCCAAGTGTCACGCAATATGAAATATTTTCCCTATTGAGCACCCCTTTCCCACTAAACCCTAAGGGTACCTCTTTTTGCCCATCAGACATTGCCTGACCCTGCCGAGACAAAGCATCCCTGGGCTGCGTGCATTTGTCCTCCCCTCGGGGCTATATTCGAGCTGACCATTCATCACCTGCGTATTCCCCACACCTCGACACTGGCTCCTCACGAGGCTATCAGTCTTACAGCCCTTATGGCATACGGCCCGTGTACACTGGCTAGTAGGACATGACAGCCAACTTATTGGAGGAATAAGCCTGCTCTCACCTTCAGCTTGCCTGTTTCAATATATTTCATCTCCTTCACTTCTGTCTATATATTCATATATTATGAGGAAAGGATGTCAGCCATCTTTGACAGAAAATAATAAATATTCAAATACCTAGATAAATAACTAATATTATCTTGCTTATGGGATTAAAAAATATAACTTTTAAATAATTTAATTCGTTTAAATTTATTGAATTAATAAACATTTGATACAAATTATTTATTCAATAATCTATAGTCAATATATTATACTATTATATTATTATATACTATATTATACATGCTTGCTAATATTAATATTTAGGGAATTGAAACATTATATACATTTATACAAACTTTTTAGACAAAAAAATCTAATGCAAATAAAAATCATTTTTTTTTTATTTTATCTATAGAATAAAAATTAAAATTGAAAACTTTTAGTCAAATAACAATATTTCTCAAATCTTGAGTTCAGTAATAAACAGTGGTGAATTGGGAGGGGAACGCGGGGGAACAACGTTCCCTTACCTTTTTTCAGAACAGGAAAGCGTTGCAGTACTTTTTCATGTCCCGACAACTCTCACTTAAATCTACTGTTAAAATTTCTTTTTTTGTTTTCGTTTTGTATAGTAAAAATAAGAAAAAATAAAAACTTATGATGAATTAGATTAATATTTTCGAAAATTTTAATTTAAAAATATTATTTTACATCATACATTTTGTTTTAAATAATATAATAGTATATTTTAGATCCAAATAACTTCCATTATAAATAATAAAATTTATAAAATAATTAAATAAACTTTTCCTCTGTTTGATGAATATGCGTCGCAAAAAAAAAAAAAAAATTATTTTTAACTGGCAACAGCATTCATTTGTCATGGTGGAGTCCCTCGGGAAAAATTATTATTAAAACTACAAATTGCTTTCATCGAGTTATTTTTTTTTATTTGCACTATTTTATATTTCTACTTGTTTTTTTTCTTAGTCATCCTTGTTTTCTCTTCTTATTACCTTATAATTTTACCCAACTTTAACACTCTTATTTAATATCAACTAAAAACAAAATTTCATTATTTTTGTAATTTTAATTATTCATTAATGATTTCTTTGTTTATATAATACATAAATAATTACAATAAATCTTTATCAAATTTAGAATAAATAATAATAATAATAAAATAAGCATATTTATGCAAATATTCAAAGTTTCAAATTTAGTAGCAAGTGTTGCACGTTGCATAAAAGCAGGGGCTCTCATCTACTCAAGAATAACTTTCAATATATCATTGTTTGTGTGTGCGTCGGGCACTAGCTAGGGCGTTGATGGTGTCAACTTATTAATTTTCTATTGATATTATTTTTTTTATTAATAACTAAAATATTGACTAATTTTACCAAAACATTTTTAAATATATCAATTATTAAGCTTTTATCTTTTATATACAAATAAAACTATAGTATAATTATTTTTTATCGATAATATCAATATCTTCTATTTTATTTCAATAAAAAATTTTAAGTTAAATTTATTATTATTATTATATTTTATTATATTTTTATAAATTATTCAAACATATACATATACAAATACATTCAATTATTTTTATATTTAATTATATAATATTTACATATAATACACCTATAATTTAAACATTTAATGTATGATTTTCAAATTATTATTTCATATAAATTTAAATAAATAGAAAAATAAATATTTTTTTTTCTGGGTGATTAAGAAAAATAGAAGGGAAAACAATTCAAATATAAATATAACAATAGAACCATATAAAAGTTAAAGAGAAAACTTTAGCCATTTCCTATAGAAATGATAGCCTTTATTAAGATCACGTTTACCCTCCATTTCTAAAGGAAACTTTAGATTTCGTTCGATTTTGTTCAACTTTATCGCTCGTCGGTCTTTACAAACCAACCAGTTCTACTCTACCAGAAGAAATCACTTATTAGAATTTCCCAAATTTTATTTTATTTTCATTTTGATAGTATTTTGAAAGTTTTCCTCTTTTTTTATTTCTAGTTTATGATTGAAAATCATATTAAAAAACCGCCGAAGCTTTATTGAACTTCTCATTCCTCTTTTGTTTAAAGAATTTTAGAGGATCTTATTCAATAAGGGATCAATTTTGATTATCAAGCTTTTTACTTTTATATATTATAAAAAAAAAATTGAAACTATTTTTCTATACTATTACTCCTTTATTATAAAAAATAGTCAATCTTTACTTTACAAATAAAAATAAAAAAGTTGTAACGGGTAAAGATGGTACTAGCGCATATATTGATTTTATTTACTAAGCTGTTTAACTTGGACTAAGTATAAATTACTTACTTTTTTTTAAACACTACTTTTTAAACTTTAATTTTATTAAATAATAATATAAATATTGATAATAACAATTGAGAAAACACAACTGACACATTTTGTAACTCGGGAGAATGCAATACAGACAATGTGGATAAATATCGAAAAATCAAACTTTAAACCTCTCTACAGATATTTAAAAGTCAGAGTAAAGGTTGAATATTATCTGACAAACAACAGACATTCAGAAAAGAACGGACAAATTTAGACTCGACTGAGAAGTAGAACTATAAATAGACAAGTGAAATATAATAAATGCAAATACTGTGAGATAGACTATAATACTTTGGATCATATATTGATATGTTTAAAAATAGACATACACATTAATGTCAAATGAAAAAAGTGGAGACAAGATTAAAGGACGTTTTGGGAAAAGGAAAATTAAAACAAGAAGTAAAAATCAGATGGGGCGAGGTCGGGACTGTAAGCAGGATGAGGTAAGACCTCACAACCCAATTTTTGAAGTTTATCACGGGTCAGGTAATGAAGACGCAAGAAAGATGGGACAAGTGTTTCACTGTAGGGGTGATTATGTTGAAAAATAGCTGGAATTTTATAAGAATCAAATAAACGTTTTTGAGCTCTACCTATTTGTCTCGTTACTTATTGAACCATCATCGTAAATTTATCTTTGATGTAATTGTGATTACTTAATATTTTACTCATGTATCTTATTAGAATTAATTTCTACTGCCAATTATAATAGGTAACAGTAGCATAAACCTCACAAAGAGAGAGGCGGGAATCTTTCTAAATAACAAAATATAAATTAATAAGATTTAAATCGTTTTCTTTCTAACCTAATTATTTTTCTAAATATAATATCTAACTTTTTAATTAATAGTAATATTATTCAAATTGATCATTGTAGTTTCCTATTTGAGATAATAGAGACTCAGGTGGTTGACAAAGGGCTGTGGTTAAACTTTGACCCTTTCTCTAAACTAACTTTTTTTCTCCTTTTTTTTAGATCCCATTATAATTCGTGCTAAACTGAGAGAAGTTTCACTCACAACTTTATCCCACGAGGGTTTAAGGAGAACCAACCCCTTTATTCAATCTATTCCCAAAGAGACAAATGTTAAATGCCTTACACAAAAAGAAAAATGAGAGTCCTGGAAAGATATAAGCCTAAAATAAATTATCAACAAGCCAATGAATTAGTTTAATAAAAGAGGGATTAGATGGGTGACCGATTAATACAATATACCTATCCATATACCTAGAACTTTCGGATTAACTAATAATAAAATAACTTTTAGGCAAATTTTGATTTGATTTATCAAGATATTTTATTTATTTTTAATGAATCAATCTTTCACTATAGTTTTTCTCTAACAGACAATAACAAAAAGATAATTTTGAGTTAAAGTAATGCATTGTTTACATATTGAATCTTATAGCAAAGGTACTTATTAATGCTAGAAAAGTGAATAAAAGGCCCATGTCTCGCCATCAGATTATAAAGTTATATTAGATATTTATAATATCAATTCTCGTTTATAAATAAAAATATAATTTCTAAATTTTCCTTTTAATGAATATTGAGTTGTTATTTGTAAATTAAAAATAAATAATATAATTCGAAAAATAAAAAGTTATTTTCATTTATTTAAAATTTAAAAATATATTTTTATAAGGGCTGAAAATACATTTTTATAATGCTGAACTTCTAAACTTGTTAAAAGTTTAAATCCTTACCAACTTCACAAAAATTGAAAAAAAAAAAATTAATTTGATAAAATCAAAATAAATAAATGTGTAAACTGACTAATATGGAATGTGATTCCTAGAGCCAAAAAAACAAAAAATAAATACATTTTAAAATTTAAATCTTTATATGTAGATATTTATGTAAATAATGTAGTAAGAATAAAACAATACTACCTAACTTATGACCTTAGAAATTTGTGATTGCAATAAATTTATAGAAATCAAATGATCAACAAATAAATATATTACTTATATAAAATTTAAGTATTACATGGAGGGCCAATAAATTTCATTATCAATTTTAGATAAAATATTTATGACCAATTCCAATCAACATAAAATGCATGTTCATTATTATTTTACTCATGAATATTAATAATTATTTTCTCTTTAATAAAATAGTTAAAATTAAGATTTTCACCAAGCTGTACTTTTATAAAACAAAGCCAGTCATAAAAGTCGTTATTTTTTCATACTCTAACTTTCTTTATCCGAACATAAAAAAGACAAAATTGAATCAAGGAAATGATTAAAAGTAAGAATCATATCAAATTTTATAATCCTAATAAAATATATAGATATTATGAAATGAAGTTAAAACTTTCTTAACAACTTTTTTAAATAAGAAGGAGTAAATGAAATTACTTCAGGATATATAAATTTCATTTCAATAAAATCAAGGTGTGCATTAATTACTTAAAAAATTTACTACTAAATGGAATTTTACCATATTTTTACGAACAAAGGGACATAATTTCTTTGTCATCTTAAATAAATACATAGGATATTTTATTAGGGTTGCGGAAACTATGGAACGGACGTTATTGTTTAGTCTGTATTCGGCTGCGATTGTAGATTGTAATCTGAATTCGATATTTTTACTTATACATTTTAAAGGTATTCTTCTTATACATTTCGTGAAATTTTTTCGAGTTTGTATTCCATTGTTATATTATTTTTCTGCAATGCCATTTGGAAATAAAACGCAATTTATTATCCCACTAGGGCTTTAGTAGTTTCTAACTTTTCTGAAGGTTAGCAGTAGTTACTCTAGGATCTTTATGTAAGATTAACAAAGTGGTGTCATCAACAAAGAACTCTGTAGATATATTTAGTTTAGTCAGTAAGTCAATTGTAAAGAATAAATATACAATAAGTCTCAACACACTTAGCTGTAAGGCTCCAGATCTTACAAGGAATAACTTTAATACTGAAAAATTCGTCTTATAAATATGATTTACTATTCTGGTATCCTTTGTTATTCTAAAATATTTGATTAAGTCACACACTTTCCTAAAAAAAATTTATTTATGAATATTTAAACGAATAGATATAACGATATCTTTTCTTATTATTCAAATATCTAATTAAGATAAAAATTCAAATGGAATATAACATGGTTGTCTGCTTTCCTATTCCTTCCTTCTTTAATCCGAGGTTGACTCCCCCCTCCACTACCTTTCTTCAAGTTTTCGTAACCACTTTCCAGTAGGCGAGATGTTGACGATGAGTTTTCCATCCATGCAAACTTAAGGTACGCGAGAACTGCGAAGGAAACTAGAAAGTAAGGTAATAGGATGGGGTAGGTATAACATTAGAGCGTGTTTGTGTTTCTATAGAAGAAGGATAGGGAAGGGAGGGGTGTCAATTCCTTTAAAACTTTGCCTGATTCGTTTCCAACTCGTTCCCCAAGTTCTACCCTTCGTTTTCTCACCCGTCTTCTCACCATTTGACCGATCCTACTTACACATCAGAACCAATCCAAAGTCAAAATAACTTGAAGTAAATATTAATATATTATTTACAACACAAAAAAAAAATAACAACAATTACAATGAGACTACTCTAAATAACCAAATATCAAAGCAAAAGACAAAAATAATGATTGTTATAATCGTATCTAAAATTATTCTAACTTTTTATATTAGTTTAAATATTAATATTTATATTTATTAAAGAAAAAGTAATTTTCAGAAGAAAGAAAAAAAAATACTTTCATCAAAGGAAAACAAATTATAAATTAAACGAAAATATAAATCTACTTGTAAGAAAAGCAACTTCTAATTTTTGAAATTAATGTTATTTAATTCAAGAATAACTAATTTCATATCGAGAGTTTTTATGAATAATATTTTTTACTGAAATTCATATTTAAAACAATATCATTAAATTTTTCTAAATATTAAATCGATATTTGGATCAATATTCCAGTTTTTAATCCTAAGCAGTCATATGCAGAAAATATAAAAGCCATCGCTGAAAAAAATAATAGTACTTTCAGGAGGAATTCTTCTATTTTTAATAACAGGAAAAAAGATTCTTTGAAACCTTTTGTGTTTATATTATATTTTAAATGAAATATTTTATACAATTTAATTCAATGACATTCACATTAAACTCCAAAGAATTATAATATTTTTAAATATTCTTGAAAGAGTAATATGAAAAATGATAGAACAAATATATAAAGAATTTGTTTAGAAATATTTAAAAAAAACAAACTATAAAATATACTAGATTTTTAAACTAGATTTATAAAAAGTGTATTTTTTTAATTTTAGGAAATAAATAATCTAAAATTAATTATAAAAATTATATTGATATCTATATCTTTGTGTATATTTTGAAGATTTATATTTATTTATCACATTTATAAAATGATAAACATTATACAATTTTATTAATTTTAAATAAGGTATAACGGATTTCTCAAAATATAAAAATTGAAGGTTAAAAAGAAAGAGTGTAGCATTATTTCTAATGAGTACTCCTATAATTGAGATTAAATATATTTTATTATTTAAAAAATCATTATATTATCATATTTAAGAAAGAATAGATATTTTCCTATAAACTTCACCTACAACCTGCTTGAATTTTTGATTTTCAAAATTCAAATCTCTAAGTTTGAAGAAATATAAAATCTTTTTATAATTATATTAATATAATGAAAATAAAATTTCTACTAGTATTTGCTAATATAATTCAAATATAGTTATTATAAATGTTTATAGGATAGTAATTTGATAGATAGATAAGAACGTTCGAGTTAATTAGAGAGAGATGAGTATAATGAATTTAAATATATTTATTATATTAAAAAATAAGTTATTAATAATTAATTAATAAAATATAATTTTTTGAAAGTTATTAATTAATCTTATAACTTTTATTTAAACAAAATCATTCAAAGAATTTTTAGCAATATATTTGAAAATATTTAATAGCACGTGCACAAGCCTTGAATACAGACAATAAACATTTCTTCGAATATACATGATAGAAAAAGAAGATTTTTTTAATTATAATAAAATAGAATATAATATCTTTTAAAATTCATAATTTTAAAAAAAAAATTATGCAAAAAAAGAGAATAAATACTCAAAAAAAAAAATAAAATAAAATAAAATAAAATAAAAACAATACCTCCCTTAATATCGTCGGTCGGTAAAAAGGTAAGATGATTTTGTGGGGAAACTTTTGAACATTTTTCAATATGGTTCTAAAAAAAATAAGTTGGCCTGTGGCCAGACACAGAACCGACCGACGGTTTGAAATAAATTAATTTCCAGCTACAGAAACAATTTCAAATAATTTAAATGTATCTATTAATGCAATAAAAAACAGATATGGATATAAAATAAATATTTTTAATTTTATTTTATTTATAATATATAAGGAGGCGCTGGCTGTGACGTCCTGAAGGGCTGGGTACATCATATAATTTTAAATTAAGTAAAAACTAATGAAGATAATTTTTCCCGAGAATAAAATCAATACAAAGTGCATAATTCGTGGAGATATGTAAAAAATCTCCTCATGTGAATTTTGGTGTGAAAATAACCCTTCCCTTCCTATCGTCGATCGGTAATACTACCACTTCCGGTTTCCGGATATACAGTAAAAGTTGATTAATTCATCATACTGATGCATTAAGTAAATATACCAAATTTCATCAAAATCGGTTTAGCCGTCAGGCTGTACACATCTATAAGGACGGACAGACGGACAGACATCATGCTAAAAATACTTTTTTTCTGTTAAGAAAATGCATGATTCGCGGAGATATGTAAAAATCTCCATATGTGAAATTTTGTGTGAAAACAATACCTCCTTACTATCGTCGGTCGGTAAAAAAACACTGAAAATATATATTATTATTCTTAATCAAGCTATTATGTGACGAGATGCTAGTGCAAGAGTAATGAGACAAAAGATAAACATAAAAGAATAAGGAACAACAATTTAAAACAAAGAAAAACGATAACATTCAAATTGGAATTATCAAAACTTTTTCCAATTGTATATATTGCACATAGCAAATGTAATAACCTTCAAAAGGCAAAAAGGCCTCTTTATCCTGCCTTCTTAGAAAAGCATTAAAAAAAAAAAACAAACAAAAAGTAATAATAATAATTTTTAAATGGATGCAACTAAAGGAGATTGGCACAAAAGATCTTATTTGGTATCCGGCTGTTTTTGCATTTCTATGATTATTGCCTTTTAAAATGAACACATGTATGCAATAGCGATGGTGTTATGTGTCCAACTTGCAGACACGTTCGCTTCAAATATTTTTAGAGAAAAGTTTATTTTCTGCTAAAGAAAAACTTAATTCTCATAGTTTGAATGAAAATATATGTTTTATAAACAAACACACAGAATCAATTTATATAAGTATTTCATTTTAGATATAGAATAATATAATAATAAAAATAATAATTTGTAATGTGTATTTAAATTGTATTTCACTTTATCATTCAAATGTGCTTAGGAGTGTTCACAGAAACAATCTTCTCTCCCATTCTCCATTAGAAAGAATTTTTTTAGTAAATTTTAATTTTAAAAAAATCATTTTGCAATCGAATGATTAAGCTTTAGACACATTCTATCTAGAACCAAAGTTTTATAATTATATCTTATAATATCTTATTAAAAAATTATTTAAAAAAAAATTGTAAAAATTGTATATATATAAATAATTATATTTATAAATATAAATTTATAAATATAAATAATATTAAAAATACTTATTTTAATAATATTTTGTAATCAAATTACGAAATATAATATCATATTATGTTATATCCACAGGCCATACTTTTCTGTCTGTCTGTGGATTAATACGTACGTTTAAGGACTGAATGTTTTATGACTATTTTTTTTTAATTTATGTTATTTTAAATTATATTTGAAATTGTTTCATATATTTTGTTGTTTATTTATTTTAAATAATAATCTTAATCTTAAATATTCATAGTTTATAAGGAATATTTTTTAAAGCACCGAGGTGCTGCTCGGTGAACCAGGTATACAAAATTAACATACAATAAATAAAATTTATTATTTTTTTATTATTATTAATAACCAGCTGGTCAGAGCGCCTTCGGCGCTCTTCACAGCTGGACGGGGGCTCCGCCCCCTGTACCCCCGAGTGGTACATCGTATTTGGTTAAAAGTAGTAAAAGGTTTTCATCCATTTTGTTTCAATCATTATATTACATAAAACATTCATTTCTTTTTGTGTTCTTATTTAAAATATATTTTAATTTAATCAGTAAATTAATTATATATATTGTTATTGTATATGTTATATCTATCTATTTATATAACTCAAAGATACTCGAAAGTTCTTGGCCACATTTAAATAAGAACCCAAAAACAAATAAATGTTTTATCTAATATATACTAATTGAATATTTAGTATATAATATTTTATAATAATTACCGGAGTATAATAAATTGATAACGTCATTTAATTCTCCTATATATCGAATCGAATATAAAGATAAATCTTCTACTAAACATTGTGTAAAAAAAATCAAATATGAATATAATATAAATATTTTTAATTTTATTTTAAGAATAGATATATATATCTCACAGGCGGTGGTTGTGACGTCATCCATATATTATAAATTTAAATTAAGAAGAACTAATAAAGATGTAGTTTTCCAGAGATGTGATCAATAAAACTCAATTTTTCTTTATAAATACTATCTCTGGTGTGAATTTCAAAAAAATCGTTAGAGCGGTTTTTGAGAACGATGAAACAAACAAACAATTTTTACTCGTATAAGAAGATAAGATATTAATTTTTATTTCATATTTCCTTCAATCATATTTTTTTAATTAATTATTTTTTCATTGAATATTAATTCAAAAATGTCTTGTATATAAGAGTATTTATTAGATTATAAATAGATTGTATTTAATTGCAATGATTGATTATCATTTTCATTAAATAAATGCTTTCTTTATTATATGTACATCTTATAGATAATCTATAAAGATAGAATAATTTAATACAATTTTTATTTTTAATATTAGTGTATTATTATAAATGTGTATTATACCCTTGTGAATGTCGTGATAGATAAAATATTATTTTTAGTGATCGAACGAGATTAAAATTAAAGATATTGAGAAATAAAAAATTAATCAGTAAAAAAAGGTAAAATCAAATCAAATCACTTTTTTATCTTTTTAATTTTACTTCAACCTTGAATTCATTCATCTATCAAATTATCAAATAAGTCAATATAAATAATTTTAGGGGCAAAAATTTTATGAATCAATAAATTTTATCAATTTGAAGTAATTTAATTTCAATTGTTTTACAATATTATTTTAAATTTCATAAGATAATAAAATATATAAGGGAGTAAATTATGATATATTATAAATAATATTGTATAGATACATATTGTTATGTTTTTCATTACAATCAAACTATATTATTTTAATTAGTTATTAAATTGTAAAACAAGACATAATAATGATAATTCATTTGTTACTTTCATCATGATATATAAAATATTATTTTTAATTAATTTATTATTATTACTTATTCATATATTTATTTAAAGCCAATCAAATATCCAAATAAATTGCAAAAATTCTCAGCTGAGACAGTTTCAATATGTTTTATATATGGTAAGATATATTATATATATGATGATTATTTAATTGAGATGTCGTTCCTTCAATTTTTCGGAGAAATATCGACTTTTATATATATATATATATATATATATATAACATTAACATCACCACCTTTACTGACAGATTCCCTATCTAAGTAATCTAAGAATTAATTAATAATTAATTACAATTAATTAACTAATTAACACTTTCTTTATACTTTGAAAATTTTAAACTATCAAAACTTAATTTTAAATATAAAATAAATTAAATAAATGATATTAAATTAAATAATTCATAAATATATTAAACCACAATTTAATTAATTATTCGTATAATTTATTTAGATCAGCCATTTGGGAACAAGAGTTTTATTTTAAACATGTTATCATTTAATGTGAATGTTCTTGGCCACAGTAACCACATTCATTTAAATATCTCTATTGCATGCTATCTCGATCCCATCCCATCATTCTACCTAATCATTCATAGGTTTTTATAGTTGATTAGCATTACGTTATCACTGTGTCACTATTTACTTTTTGTTTGTAAATATAATTTTCACTAATCAATTTTCTTTTTTTCTTTTTTCTTTCTTTATTTTTTAAAAATAAATTAATTCGAAAAAGTCCTATAGTTTATTCATTTGTGAATTTAAAATTGAATAAAATTGTATACCTAAACACATGCATTCATTTTTAAAAATAGGTAATATATTGAATAAATTGATATGATCATAATCAATATCTTAGTCTATAAGCATACTTATCCAGATATAAATATTATAAGTTTTGTTAATTTTTTGAGTTATATATAAATGAGTTCTAGTTGATAAATTATAATTGAATCTATTTTTTATATTAAATTTTAAATAAAATTTTAAAAAAATCACCAGAAGTGACAACTTTAACATCGCTCGTTTATAAAATCATATTAAAATGGCATTAAATAATAATTTTTTAAATTTGTTTTTGTTTTTTAACAATTTTTTTTCTAAAATTATTGTTCATATTTTTATTTATTCATTCTATACAATCTCTATATAAAAAATAAAATAAAAATAAAAATAAAAAAAATTTAATATATTTTATAAAAGCTATTTTGAACATTTCACCATTTAAATCCCTTCAGAGTATTTTAAAATTAATAAAATATTCCTGATATTAAAGATAATTTAATTGATGAAGCGAGTTTAATAATAATTGTTATAGCAGCTTATGAGATAAGTTAAACAGGTGAGCGATATAATAATTCCTAAGTGATACAACCGTGCCAGGATCTTACATCGCGGCCAACAAAGAAGTTGCATGCCCAGAGAAGATGTATCATTGAACGCCTGGAAGGAACTGCCCAAAAGAATCATCACTTGTCTCGCCTGGCCTGAAAACTATACTAGTAACATTAACAGCATAGAGGTCGACCTATTATAAATTGAAATGTCTGAAATAATATAAAGTTTGATATAATTAAAAATATTACAATAAATGAATAGTTATAGTTAATTTCTAAGTTATAATTTTTCTCATGATTCTTATTATAATTGTATTAATTTCTTTCATTATTATATATTCATTTCATTATAATTTAATATTTTCTTTAGATCTGAATGAATTTAAATTTTCCTCCTTATCAACTGTCGCTGGATTCACCCAACTATATTTTCTATAGCTGCTCAGAGCTCCTTCGTCGCTCTTCACATCTAGACGGGGGCTCCGCCCCCTGTACCCCCGAGTGGTACATAGTATTTGGTTGAAAGTAGTAAAAGGTTTTCATCCATTTTGTTTCAAACAATGTATAACATAAAACATTCATTTCTTATTGTGTGATTATTTAAAATATATTTTAATTTATTTAGTAAATTAATTATATATATTATTATTGAATATGTTATATCTATCTACTCGAAAGTTCTTGGCAGCTACAACCACATTTCTCCAAGTGTCCCCGGTGACCTCATCTTTCTTTGGCCAATAAATGCTGGAAAGAATAATCTGAATCTACTCTCATCTCCCAGGGTCATAGACCATGCGTGGCTCAACGGTACTCGAAAGTTCTTGGCAGCTACAACCACATTTCTCCAAGTGTCCTTATCCTGAGCCTCTGTTCCATCTCTCGTACGTCATTCCCTGATGTACTCATCTTTCTTTGGCCCATAAATGCTGGGGAGAATCCTATTCTCTGAATCCACTCTCATCTCCAAAGATCATAGACCATGTCTAACACTCATATAATACAACAGACAAAATAATTGTTTTATATATTTTAATTTTCATTCCCTTTTATAATAATTTTGATGAGATAAGCCTCTTTACTGCATGATAACAGGCGTTTTCCGATTGCAACTTCGATTTCAATTCTTCTCAAATATTATTATCCTTCGTGATTACATTCAATTTTTCTACATATTCAAATTCTACATTTTGTATGTTAATACTGCTCCTGTTTGTTTCTAAATATATTTATTTATCATTATTAATTTCAAACCTCATCTCTTTTCCTACCTCGATTAATTTTTCCTCGCTATCTGTAATTGCAATTGCCGAATCTCCTATTATATTTAAGTCGTCTGGGTCACCTAATATTTTACAATTGATTTCCACATCTTACTCTTTCTTTACTACCTTCAAGATAAATTTTAAGATCAAAATTTGAAAAAGTTTATCCGGATCTATTGAGTCATGCGTAGGTTTTACTAAAGTCTACAAATAATTAGTGAACAGAGATATTGAATTCGCGGTTTTTTTAATATCTGTCATAATGAAAATATCTTAATTAATGTTGATCGATTTGGCATGAACCCGCAATGATATCGTCTAATATTTCCTCCGCCTATAGTTTATAAGTATTGTATATGTTATAATAGAGTATAATATTTCTTGATCATTTCATTTCGATATTTTAATTTCATTGTTTGATTTTTATTGAATATTTTTAATTATAATAAAATTAGAGAAAATGCAAAGTTAGAGACTTGAGACAATTTATAAAAATTAACGGTATAAAAGTATTGATAAAACTAAAGATAAATTAACAATATATACATTCATTAATAGTATTAATTTAAATTAATGGATTTATTTGATTTTTTATTATTAAGTTCATTTATTAATTTTTTTAGATCATAGTTAATTCCCTCCCTTAAAATAAAAGAAGTACCTATTCAAATATGGAAAGAATAAATACAAAATAATTTAAGTTAAATATGATTTAAATATTTTATTATATTAATTAAAATGAGAACTTTTAGAATAAATTATTTAATTGAAATGATATTTGAATATTAGAATTTAAAATAAAAAGTTAAAATTTATAATAATTCTTTGATTGCTAGTTATATACATTGTGTAAAATGAGTCCGCCAGTCAGTGGGCCACGCCTGGCTCTTGAATGAACAACACGGAGAACTATATATAAACTTTAAATCTCTCTCTCTCCCGCTCACACACACTCTCACCTCTCTCCTCATCCCCTCCACCTCTCATTTCTTAGTTATTTTAATTTCCACAAATTGTCTAATTTTTAAAATATTCACTAATTTACTTTCTATTTTTATTCTTTAATCCTTAAATAATATATTTTCTATTTTATGTTAAAATGTAAATAACTTACATTTTAACATATTAAACTATGACAGCAAAAAAGTAAACGAATTACATACATACATACAAACAGTCTCCTTTATATATATAGATTAATAAAAACAGAGTGCTACCAATCAAATTAAAGATCAATCTTATTAATTTTAAACCCATTTATTAAAAACCCAACCCATACTAAGCCTCCAATTACGACAATATATATACCAATACAATATAACTATATTTATATATATACTTCAGTCAAAATTTAATTGGATTTGATAATAAGAGTAAAAGGTAAAAAAATTTGAAAATGTTATTATAAATGTCCCAACTATTCCCAGAGCTCTTTTTTATTAACGCGTATAAACTCATATACAATTTATAATTATTCAAAAAAAAACATCTCATGTATTTTTACGGAAGGGTTATAGTATATATATACATATATATATATATATATATATATATGTATATATATATTTAAATAATGATAAATTTTTATAAAGAATGCCAGCAGGTGTTTGAAAGAATTGATAATTATGCAACATCTATATTTCACTTGAAAGTTTAACGACCAATTATAAGAAATTGTAAAAGTTGTTAATCTGATACAGACATGTTTACCTTTTTTTCCTTTTACTTTAATTAATTAATGAAAAAAAAGTAGAAAGAATTTTGTCTGATTCTAAATGATTAATGACCAAATCACCTTTTTTAGTACATATAGGTTTAACATCTTCATTGAATTAAGCCACGAATTTTCGTGCAGCTTTTGTTGCTTGATCAGCAACCCTTTCCTTAGTAAGGCACAGTGGCACAAATGCTAATTACATTCACCCCTTCTGGGCACATATACTTTTAATACTAAGAGCTTTAAGAGTCCGATTAACGCCAACTGCTACCACACCCTTCTCATGAACACCCTAATCCTCTTTCTGTTCACTCCCATTCTGTGATTATATTTGTACATTGTCATAATTATATTACTGCCAACTTTGTTATATACGTTTAGGATTTTTTTTTTGTTTAAGCTCCGTCATGGAAGGGGGTGATTTTTTTTTTATTTTTATATATTCATGTTAGGTTGATGATTTTTCAAAATCAGCAAAATATACTTTGATGTTTTTTTTTATATAAAGTGTTGAGAAATGAATAAAGATAAGATATACGATATTATAATGATGATGGCTAATTTTCAATAAAAATCATAATAAATATAAATTACCTTTGAAAATTACAACTTAACTATTGAACTTGTTTAATACTATAATAAAGGTGTATTAAAATTTAAATACCTGGTTTATTTGAAGAAATGGGCAGGTATATTGTTTATAGAGAGTATTGCATGTCTTTCCGAAAATTTTAATAAATTGCTTGATTCGTTTATTATGAATATTATCCATTCTACTATTGCAGTGATTCTCAAACACTTGTGTACCACGAGATTATCAAAATGTGCCGCCAAATTATTACAAATGTAAAGAGGCTCTTAAACATTTCCGACTTTTTTAAAAATTTTTTCAATTTGGTTCTAAAAAAAAAAAGGTAAACCGTTTTTGGGACCACTTTTTTTCAATATGGGGTAAACTTTTACACTTATCTTTTTCTTTGTGTGCCGCCAAATTTTTAAACCATTAAAAGTGTGCCGCGGTAAAAAAAAAGTTGAGATTCACTGACTGTACTATTGTTATCTTATAATTATCTCTATTTATACATTATATATATATCAACCAGCAATCAAAAACTCATAAATTTATTTTGTTATAAAACATTTAATAAAAATTTATATAAAACATCCGATGCCTACCTTGTTTCAAAGAACCTTTTTGATCATGGATACAAAATTAATAGCAATTCGCAGAATTAATAAAATTAAATACTTATACATTTTTATTTTCTCATCGTTAATAATAAAATATCATCAAATTGTTTAATTAATTTTCATTTTAATAAAATTATTAAATCTTATTTATTAAATATTTCATATATTTAATAGAAACATATTTTTGACTTTAATTTTTTAATAATATACATTAAGAAATAATATCTTCAAAAGTCACCTAAAATCTCATTGTAATGTTTTCATTTGAATATTTATTACCACCTGTTTTTAATTAATTAAGAAAAACACAATTAAATTGATTAAAAAATATAGCTAATACAAATAAAACAATAAAAAGAGTATTACATAAATAAAATGTTAAAAAATATCAACACAGAATAAATAATTTTTTAATGAAACAATTTTTTATGAGATTTTCTATCCAATATATACAATTTGAAAAGTGAGCAAAGAAAATATATATTGAAATATACATACTTTTAAATATTACACTTAATTGACTACAGCCTACAATCCAAATTCATAGATTAAATTTAATTGCCAATTATTCTAGCAATATTTTTAATTGAAAATATTTTTAAATGACTTTAAAAGTTTTCAACATCTAAATACATGATTGCAGAGACTCTTTTATAATACCCGTAAAATAAATCTAAAATCAATTTAATTTTTCAATTTTGGTATTAATGTACTGGGGTCAAGCTTATCCAGATTTATATTATAAATTAAAAACCTTTAGTTTTCAGATAAATATTTTTCATTAATTTAATATCATAACAAAAATATTAGCATATGTTAAAATATCCGCGTTGAATGATAATTTTTTTTAAAATCTATTTATTTTATGAAATAGTAAACATTTGTTAAATATTAAAATAACTTCTTTCTATAAAACATTAGTCAAA
Source organism: Labia minor (assembly GCA_963082975.1). Taxonomy (NCBI): domain Eukaryota; kingdom Metazoa; phylum Arthropoda; class Insecta; order Dermaptera; family Spongiphoridae; genus Labia; species Labia minor. The sequence continues at coordinate 36,157,007 of OY720345.1, forward strand.
TTTTAAATTATTTTATTGAGGTTTCTAGGTAATTTTATAATTTCGGCGCAATATCAAAGCATTATATAATATAAATATGTAAAAAATATATCTATATCTATCAATGTGGCTCTACGGAACTCGAAAGTTCTTGGACGCAGCAACCACATTCCTCCAAGTATCCCTATCATGACCTTCTCCAATCTCTATCAAGTCTATTTCAACATTATCCGCTAGTCTATCATCAACAATTCTTGCTACGCGTCCTACCCATCGTAACCTTCTTGATTTTATTACTCTAATTATGTCTGGAGATGCATAGAGGTCGTGCAGACGTTATGCTGTTTTCGCCATTCCACGCTGACCTCTGTGGTGGTCTCGGTGTTTCTTTGCCACATAGATGCTGCGTATAATCCTATTATCAAATCCTACTCTAAATCTACTCTCGTCTCCCAAGGTCGTAGACCATGCCTCACACCCATAAAATACAAAATAATTGTTTTGTATATTTTAATTTTGATCCCCTTTGATAATATTTTTGACCAGGTAAGGCCTTTTACTGCATGATAACCAGCGTAACTAAATTGCAATCTCACTTTGAATTCTTCTCGAATATTATTATCTAACCTAAGTATTTAAATTTTTCACTATTTTCAAATTCTACGTTTTATATGTTAATATTTTGAGTGTTTAATATGTATAAAATAATATTATAAATTTGTTTTTATGTTAAAATATTATTCGGAAATTTTTTTTTATATTTATTTCTTTTTTTTCCAAGGGTTTGTAATTTTAGTTAATTAGTCTTTTTTTGCATTAAGTTCTTTTAACAAAGTCGCTGTGACGAGTGTTTCATTTATCCTTTTCTAAGTTCACGCTTCTGGTCATATGTCACAATCATTTGTGAGGTTTTAAAATGTACACAATCAAAAAAAGTCTTTCTATTGGTTTTGCTCTTGATGGCAATCCGGAGGCCAAAAGGCTTTATGCATTACAAACGCGAACTATACGGCATCGTCTATTTGCATTCAAAGCCTACGACCAACCAGAGAACTCACCCCATCGGACTACCTAAGGGGGAGACCAAAGCATTAGCCTCTAGCACCTCTGTTCCTACCCCTTGCTCATTCCCTCAACTCAGCTCCTATTTGTGCCCTCCGCATCCCCTCAACACCATTCGCGCTTCAACGACCAACCCCCAAAGGGCACACGATCGTTAGCCTTTTAACTCTGAATTCATGAAGACGAGTTGCCTCATCCCACCTTAACATAATAGTGGATTAAATAAAATATATATTCGTAAAAAAAAAAATCAATTGATTTGTCAAGGAAGCGAATATTCTTCCTCGACGTTGTAATCATCTTATTAAATAAAAAAGAGAGAGAGAAAAAAAAAAATTAATTGAATAGATGTTAATTGAAGGATTTGAGAAATCGCAAATCGCTAGGTCAGCTATTCAACGATTCTGATGAAATGGAAATGGAAAATCTTTTTCTGATCAAATTAATTTTAAAGGTTCGGATTTTTTTCAAAACATATTTCAATAGAAAAGAAAATCTTGAATATAAAACCTTCTTTATTAGATGTAGATTTATTTCATATTTTTTTTTTTTACTTCAAAATCTAAACTCCAGAATTTTATTGATTTTCTTTACCTTATCATAAAATATATTAATCTTTCATATACATTCTTATTTTATAATTTTTTTTTTCTTTAATATTAAATTAGAAAGTTGCAAGAGATAGAATAAATAAAAACTCGAGAAAAGAGGATTAAGAAATGAAATATTAGAATAAATTGAATAATATAAATATGTCGCAAAAAAAAAAAATAATAAAAATATATCTACTAATTATAGATTTTTAATTCACATCAATTTTCTTAAGTTCTAATTATTATTATTTTTAATATTATAATTACTATTATTATTATTTAAATCTAGAAATATTAGTATGAATGGAATTTAGAAAAATTTATTGCCTACACAATAAATATTAACTTTTAAAAAGAATAAAAAGAAATTTTAAAAATTAGTTTTTAGTTCAATAAGACTTTTTATACGAGAACAGGTCAATAAGTTCGTGACTTTTTATTATTGAAACAAGTTTTTGGGTAAAGAATTATTCTATTTTTCTCTCTCTCTCTCTCTCTCAACGAATAGTCTTTGAGTTCTATATACTTCGTCCAATGTTTCTCCAATATTTTTATCCCTTCGACAAAAATAAGATTTGTCGAGGTCATCAAAATAAATATTTGTTTGTGAGATGGAGTCAAATCTCTTTTCGCCGAGCCAAGAAATTGTCACTTAAATCTGGAGAATAGGGCGGATTAGGGAGCGATTCGTATCCCAATTCATGGATTTTCATAGCAATTCACTTTTTTATATTTCCTTCGAAAATCACGAGGTAGTCTACTATTAATGGATGTCAAACAAAAACTAAAAGACCCAACTGGTTAAAATTTCGACAGTAGACACCTGATGTTGGTTGTCTGCTGACAGGAACAGTGTTGCCATTTCATTTAACAGAATTCAAAAAGTCACGGATTTATTGACCTGCCCTCGTATATTATGTTGTTTTTTTACTACTTTTTAGTCTTAATTCTATTGTTTTTTAAAAATATTTACAATGCATAATTTGAAACTCTTCAAACAATTGTCTTCTTTTATAAATCATTATCAAATATTTTTTTTTTTTATTGTATTGTTTAATAACAATAACGAAATAAATAAAAAAAATAAAATTAATGATTTTTTTTTATAAATAATGAATATGGAGCGAAAAAATATATAAAGAATTCATAAGAAAACCATATAACAATGTCTTTTGGTCATGACATGTTATTATTTGGTAATTCAGTTGGTGATTTGTACTCATGGAGACAAATGTTACATGATAATTATACCAATGATATTTCCTTCACCCTTCTCCTCTTTACTACTGTGTGACATTTCTTTTTCTTTCATTCGAGTTGTTGGCATCTGTTGAGACTAATAAGGATTCATTATTCACTTTCACATCCAGTCAAACAAAAAAAAAAGAAACAAAAAGAAAAAGTCCTCTCTCATATAATCAATTTAGAGATAAAAAAAGTGAACTTCCTTGATTATAATGATGAATTGACGTAATTAATTTCGTAGAGATCACAAAATAAAAGATGTATAGAAATAATATATACAAGGGGTTGTTTTTAACTTGAAACGTTCATTTGTGTAATTATATAAATAATGAACGACTCATGATCATAGAATTTTTTTCCTCATTCGTGGATCGTTACAAGGAGAAAGATACGGGATTATAATAAATACGGGCTTTTAAGGGTTGTTTAGATGAATGGGATTTAGTGACTGCCAACATGCATTGTCTGTAGCCTTAAACAAACCAAGTCATTCTTTAGGATCAAGTAAAAAAAAAATACTTAAATTCCCTATTTTTTCTTTTTTTTTTTTATTCAATTCAAACATTAAATTAAAAACCGTTAATACAAATATATATATATATAATTAATACAAAACAATAAATTTTCTAGCATGGCGAGGGGGCGTGGGGGGTGGAGACAACGGGGACAATTGCTCCGGGCGGTACTTTCATAGGAGCGGTAGGTTTTAGAAAAATTTATAAAAAGTTTATTACTTAAGATTAACAAAATCATATAAACCAAAAGAATTGTAATTATTGCATTTAATAACTTTTTAATTAAATAAGTTATACTTAAGATATTTAATACATTCTTAATAAAATTGATGTTAAATATTATTTTAGCCAGTTTATTTCAGAATATTCGGTAATTTCAATAATTATTTTTTAAATTATTTTCAACAAATAATAAATATCCTTAAAATTACACACAAATTCATTAAATATTAAATATGTTCTATATCTTCAAATTTGGGGTAAAATGAAATTTTATTGAAAATTCAAATGTGTGGCATATACCCAGGCTACAACATTGAAAAAAGTTAAAAACAATGGAATTAAAATGAAAATAAAATTGAAATTTTTTTTAATTAGTGGTCACACACACACATTTGAATTTTTTTTACTTTCATCAAATATATTATTTATTTGTTTGAATCTAAATAATTAGTTTCTTGAGGGTGACAGTATTTATAAAGAGATGGTAATGATCACTAAAAAAGCTCGATTATGACACTAAATAAATAATATTTTTTTATTTGAACATGAAAAGATGTATATATATATATCACAAATATCTCGTCAATTCCTCTATATCTTCAAAAAGAGCAGCATATTTTCAGATAAAAAAGTTATATATACTTACATGCATAAAATATTAAAGGGTAAGCAAGCCTGGGTCTATACAATGTAATAATATATATATATATATTTATACACTATAAATAATATTTACTTTTACTGCATTATTATATGTTATTTTTATCATATATTATAGTATTTTAATAGAATAAGGAGTAAAAGTATGAATTATTTTTATATTCATTTAATTTAAGCCATTTTAGTAAATATATAATAAATATTTAATGATGAGCCTTCTTGAGTTTATCACGGTCCAAAAGGGATAGGAAAACATGTTATTTTCTCTTGAAGAGATATGAAAAAGGTTTCCCAATATAGTAGAAGTATTCGATGTTAATATTTAACAAGTTTCTTCTATACTTGGTAAATAGAATTTCTTCATATAGAAAATATAATTCCCAATTGGTTTGATTCGTTTATCAAGATATCAAAATTTTATGATTGCGATTCTCTAAAGTCGGAAATTTTTTCCTTGCCAATTTAAAAATCATTTTTTTATCAAACTAATTATTAATGTCACACATTTTTTTTAAGAATAGTTCGACATTATTAATATAAATTTTATTATTAGTTATAAAAGAAACTGAAAAATCTTGATTATTATAAGTTTCTATATAGCATATTATATATATATATATATATATAACTAGCTGCTCCGAGCGCCTTCGGCGCTCTCCACACCTAGACGGGGGCTCCGCCCCCTGTACCCCCCCCGAGTGTCCCTATTCTGAGCCATCTAACTCCTACCCTGTCCCATCTCTATAGTTTTTTATATATGTTTATTTATGCAGAAAAAATTAATTGACATAATTATTAATTTAATAAAATACAATTTAATAATAAAATTTAATTTAATAACATTAATTTAATACAATAAAATAATTTAATAAAATATTAAAATAATAATAATAAAAATTAATAAATTTGTAAAAAAATATATAATACTTAAAGAAAAAATGTGCATTTGCGAGTTTCGAACTGAGGGTGCAAAGTCATAAGATGGCGCGCTAGCTGGTTTACCCAAGAACCAGTATTGTTTGCAAGCCTCTTATAAGGGTATATATAAGATTTCAAATTTTTGCCACCAGCGCCTCTATGAGCTAGTATGGTAACTAAACTATTTTTAATTAATTAGCATTTCCTGGACACACCTTACCAATTAGCGGTTTTCTAAAGGAAGTCTGACATGCCCTGAGATCTACTGAATATACATAAAAAATTTCATAAGAATCGGTCAAGCCGTTTCGGAGGAGTATGATTTCAAAGTTTTGTGACACGAGAATTTTATATATAAGATATATCATAGGTTCCCAAACTTTTTTGTGTCGTAGACCCCTTGCCATGTTTTTCGGTTTTAACCTGAAATTGATTTTTTGTAAAAAAATTTTACTTTTTATTTTAGAGCCTTATTGAAAATATCGGAAAAAATTTACCTTTTTTAAGTGGCCTTATTGAAGAATCGAAAATGTTTAAGAGCCATATCGGAAAACAATTTTCTTGTTTTAGTAAATTTTGGTAAATATCGTATCCCCATTTTTATTTTATGGACCCCCAACTTTTTTATTTGCAGGTCGCCATAGACCTCTGGGGGTCTTTATAGACCACTTTAGGAACCGCTGCTCTATATTATAATATAGATATATAGACAAACTAAATTTTAAGCTTTCCTCTATTTTCCTTAGAATTTTGTAACACTACGCATAGGATGATATATCGTAGTGCTTTCTGTTTTCATATTCATATTTTTTTTTATATTAGGTATATACTTTTTTTTCAATTTATATTATTTTTTAAATATGAAAGTATTAAACTTAACGATCGATATCTTCTAATTTTTAATTATGATATAAAAGTGAAGGTATTATGATAATGATTATTTAAAAAATAAAATGTTGACCAATGGACATGTTGAATTGAAAATGAATAGTTAATTTGTGCAATACCATATTATATACTGTAAAACTTGCATGTAAAACATAAAATTAGAATCTAAATAGAGTCATCAATCATTATAGAAATATAAATTTTTTTTATTTAAAAAATGCTTTGATTCTTTGCATTTATATTTTCATAATATTTAATTTGGAAAGAAATATTTAATTTCACTAATACTAATGTAAATTTAAAGATAATGTCTTCTCCTAATTAATTACTCTTTTGGGGAAGGTGGAAAAACTTGAATGATTTTTGAGTATATTTAAAGTAAATAATTAATTTTCAATTAGGAAACATTTATTTTTATTAAAATATATGCAAAGTGAATGAAATCGTTGTTAAAGCATGATTTTTATAACATCACCAATAAGTACAAAATAATAATTTTTAAATGATAAAGTTATTAATAAAGTTATTGATATTTAGATTAGAGATGGTTGAGTCATGGTAACCATTATCATATTAAGTTTAACCTGCTTAATTACCTGAGTATAAACATTACCTAGGTGAATTTTACCTGGGGAAACATTATCCTGGTAAACATTATCTAGGTAAAGATTACCAGAGTAAACATTATCCTGGTAAGCATGATCATAGTAAAAATTACGTGGTACACTCCTGTGGCAAGAATATACTCTCAGCAAACCTTGTATGTCGGAGCGGAAAGATGGTCTCATCAATCAACCAAGACAATCATCTAAAGTAGTGATTCTCAACCTGGGCGATATCGCCCCCTGGGGGGCAATCGACATCTTAAAGTGGGCGATTATTTGACTATACGCTTTTGGGGGTTATTTTTGGTGGGCGAAATCATTTTCAATTTTTTCTAAAAAAAAGGTAAGATGATATTGCGTTCAGGCTTTTAAACATTTCCGCTTTTTTTCAATTTTAATATGGTTCTAAAAAAAAAAAAGATTTTGCGATCAGGTTCTGAAACTCGATTTTTCAATATGGCTCTAAGTATCACCAAGTGTACCTACCTTATTTTAGGGATTATCATGCAAATTTTATCTGTTAAAATTTATAGGGGGGCGAATTATGAAGCCGGCCTTACAAAGTGGGCGTTTGGTCCAAAAAGGTTGAGAAATGCTAATCTAAAGGAGCATATCTGAATAGAAAAAACAATAGTCAATTTTATAGAGGGATCATAACTGCTTTTCGGAAGTAAATGTTGTACTAGCAGAAGATGCCTGTGTCGTATATAGAGTTAAACTTCCACCGGAGTCTTATTCCAAAGTTAAGAAAAAAATAAAAATTAATTTTCTTTACAGAAAAATTAACATAACAAAATTATCAAAATCTTAGTCTGTTAATAATTTCACAAAATATTTAACTAACATTAAGACATGCGTAGTCTTTGAGATACTGAGATTGTAAACAACAACTCTTATATAATTATTACTAGTTTATTGACATTCAAGATTGCTGGTGAATTGATTATTCTAATGTTTAATTCACCTCCGAATGGAGACATTTCATTTATTGATAAAAAAACAAATCGGAAAGGTTCTTCAACTTTAATACCAAAAATAATTGCTGATTAGTTTAATGTTCAAAACTTGTTTTGAAGGTCTTAAAATGTATCTAATAAATTAAAAGAATGTTTCATTAAGGATTTATGCTCAAGAAGAAAAGTTTAAAAACTTTTAATTAATATTTATTTATCAAGCATCGCAAGAGTTGTTTCTTTATTTCAATAATCATCGACACCTGCATACATATAGGTAACTACTACTAATTAATAGAAATTTAATTATATTTTAACTTGATAAAATACATTCAATGAAATATAATATGCTTATTATACCACAATTAAATTAATCAAATTAATAAAAAGCCTAGTCATTTGAGCATTTAGTCGCATAACAATTTTTAACACGCTCCATAATTTGTCTATTTATTTTATGTAGCGGCATTAGCCACCGGTGGTACATGTCGGCATAAGCCACCGGTGGTACATGTCGGCAGGAACGTGTTAAATTATGCTGTTTGGCTTATTGATAAATTGATTGATAATGTCCCAACAAATTTGAATTTATATTAAATTGAACCTGATTAAAACATTTTTTAAGATCTAGTTTTATAAATGTCTCCATTTACACTTTTTGATAATTGAAACAAGACATCTCTGAAAAAAATCAAACTTTCTATTTGGAAAAAGTTTGAGTCTTAAGACATTTCTAATCAATCCATTAAATTCTTCTTTACTTCAATGGATATAAATTGTTTTACACAATTAGCCTTGTCACAGTATTATTGTTTTTACCGACCGACGATAGTAAGGGAGGTATTGTTTTCACACCAAATTTCACATGTGGAGATTTTTACATATCTCCACGAATCATGCATTTTCTTAACAGAAAAAAGTATTTTTAGCATGATGTCTGTCCGTCCGTCCGTCTGTCCGTCTGTCCGTCCGTCCGTATAGATGTGTACAGCCTGAACGGCTGAACGGATTTTGATGAAATTTGGTATATTTACTTAATGCATCAGTGGGATGAATTGATCAACTTTTGGTGCAAATCCGGAAACCGGAAGTGGTAGTATTAGCGATCGACGATAAGAAGGGAAGGGTTATTTTCGCACCAAATTTCACATAAGGAGATTTTTTTACATATCACCACGAATGTATTGGTTTTATCCTCGGGAAAAATCATCTTCATTATGTTTTTCTTAATTTAAAATTATATGACGTCACCCAGCCCTTCATGACATCACAGCCTCGGGTAACGCCGGCAACGCCGGCTACTTCAGCTATATATTATAAATAAAATAAAATTAAAAATATTTATGTTATATCCATATCTGTTTTTTATTACATTAATAGATATATTAAAATTATTTGAAATTGTTTCTGTAACTGGAAATTAATTTATTTCAAACCGTCGGTCGGTTCGGACCTGGCCACAGGTCAACTTATTTTTATTGTTGTTATGATTTTCTTTATGAAGTTTCGATTATTTTTGTAATTAAAAAATATGAAAATATTGATTTATATTATAATTAAATCAAACTCATTTTTTTCCAAAGTATATTAAATTATTATATTACAAGATTTGAAGTTCAGTTGATGTTGTTTCTTTGCCTTGGGAAAAAAAATATTTAAGTCAGCATTTCTGTGCTTTTATTTATAATAATGGGTCAATTTTATTAAATTATTGTTATTATTAAAAATACTAAATAAAACACATGAAATTTTTATAATTATCTTCTATTCTTTGGGACCTCAAATATTTATCCATTGAAGGACAATAACGAGTTGCGTTTTGGATCGTCATTTGTTCGCTAGGTTGCACTTGAATGGTGGCAAAATTGGCCCTTTCGCCCCAATGTTAATCTCCAAATACGGTTCCCTTTTGACTTTCCATCCCTTATGCCAAGAAAGCAGCATATAAAATCTCTCAAGGGGTAATTTGAGCCATTAACATTCGTTCTGTCTGTGCAATGTTCTCCTTGGCAGGATCTGTCTCACTACTTAAGAATGCACTGAACGTAAAGATTCTCTCTTCTTTTTTTTATTCACTTCGATGAGGTATTAAAAAAAACATTAGTTAGAATAGAAAAATCAAAATGTTTTCTTTAATTAAATACAATGACTCGTTTAGTACTATAAATCATTGATTATTTCGATTGAAAAAGCTATTTTTTTTCTTCTAAAGTGACTGTAAAAATAAAGATATATGTTTGATAATTTTTCACATGATTAATAATTGTATAAAACTGCTATATCTAGAATTTCAGCTTGATTTATTTGCTGAAACTACCAGAATTAATTTTTTAACACTGCAAATCTCACGCGCCAACACGTGACGTGGTGCCATCAACAAAGAGCCAAACATGCGCTGTTTTTTTTTAAAATAAATTTAATGGGTTATGTGTAATTCTCGAAGTCGTGCTCAAAATTTATTCCATTCTCCTGTGATATCATCTTTTTCGGTGCATTAATATTAAGAATAATTTTATATTTTCAAATTTTTATATTATAAATTTTAATTATATTAATTTTCCATAATAATTTTGATGAAATAAATTCCTTTTAGCTTATACATAATTGCTTTTATTAATTTTTCAATAAAAACATTAAAAAGGAAAATAATTAAAGCAGATATAAAAATAATTATATTAAATAATAATATTTTATTATTATAAGAACAGTAAAAAATTATATAGAAATTTTATTTCAATGAAATTATTATAAATAATTATATATATATATATATATATTTATAATCAAAAGCGATTTTTGGTACTTATTTATTATTAATACATTTAGAGATAACATATTCATTCAACTGCTGATAAAGTTTAACAATAACAAAAAAAAACACAAAAAATTATTGGTCAAAATCGTTTTTTCATTAATGATGGAAATAAAATAGATCTACAAACATGAAATAACTTCGAGATAGCATGCATATTATCTCAATAGAATCAAAATGAGAAAAAAGAAAATTTAATCATTTGATCAGCACCTCTCTCTCTGTGAGTGTGTTTGTGTGTGTGTGTATTGCCATTCTATCCAAATAATTGTATAGATTCAACAGCCCGGAAAAATAATATGAATATTATCCGATTTAAAAGCACTATAATTATACTTGATATGATGATGATGAAATTCCTCTTCTGGACATAAATGTCATCGAGTGTGATAATTATTAGATGCACGCAATGACTTCAGCTTGGCTCTGGACAATAAATAAATATGATGCTTGTCGCTCGTTTAGTAATTCATGCATTATGAATATATAACGTATTAAAAATCAACATTTGCATATATAATAAAGACAATATCAACCCATAAACAGGCGATATATGCATCATTCACTAACTTCATTCAAAATATTATGATCAATAAAAAATTGAGAATATTAATTAGCATTTAATTAGTTAAAAGGAGAAAAATATTCAATATCATTTTCATTTGTTAATGTGAAATTAAAATATACTTGTGGATAAATGGAACATTAAATAGCTATATATATATTTGTTCGGTTTCTGTGAAAGTTTTTATTATTATGAAACATTTTTTTCCGATTTACTTGTAACGCCGAGATTGAATATTAGAGGAAAAGTCGTACAAGCACAAACGGACATACCCGTGCCATCTATCGGAATCAATATGATTGACTAATGGATGGGAGGGGATATAGCCTAGTGATAGGATGAAGTGAAAAGAAAGAGATATTCTCGCCTGTCCAATGGATGAAATATTATCGTCTCGCTATCGAATTAATTAATGTATTGCATCTTACCGAAAATTCTACCGTAAACGTTTCTCTCCAGTAGTGTTTGTAAGAATAAAATATATATATTGTTGTGATATTTACCTACAATAAATACCGCCCATATCAGATATCGTACCGGTGAGTGTGAACTCTAATATATATCTTTATGAAAAACACTTACATAATCCCCGTACCTGTTAGTAATGAGTTATTACAGTTTTTAGGTTACGGCCAAGTTTTTAGGTTACGGCCAAGTTTTAGGATACCACCAGTTCTAGGCTACCGCAAGTTTCCGGTTAGCTGCTGTTTTAGACTACCGCAAGTTCAGGTTACGTGCAAGTTTTAAGTCATCGCCGTTTCCGGATATCGCTTTTCGTTATGCCTTTTTGTCTCTAGTTGGAAAACGAAGAAAATACACCTACTTCCTATATCATCACAGCATTACCGTATCGTACTGACTTTTTCTATTAATAACGTCTATCTATTAAGTGTCTCGTATTAAAGGTTATAAAATAAATAAAAACCAGTAGATCCCCCCGTTGAGTCTCTATCCAGCAACCTAAGTTGAGCTTAGGCTATTCATGTATCTGAAATTGTACAATAAACATATGTGTACCGTAATATGAATCAAAGTTTGTAAATATATCTTGTGTATTAATTGATATCTAAATATAATAAAATTTCTTTTTTTTTTTTTTTATATAAATTATTCTTATATAATTTCCCTCTCTTATGTTATTTATTTAGTACCGATTGTACAATTAAGGTCGCATGAGTATATGGCGCCCGAACAGGGACGCTGGTTTTTGTTTTTTTATACATAAATATATGACTGTTCAGCTGGGACATTGAATTTTCATTATACATAAATATATGGTCCCCAAACAGCTGGTACATTGGGTTTTCTTTTATTGATTATTAATCACATAAATATATCGATATTAATTATTAATATAATTAAAAATAAACTAATTAATAAAATAAAATGAAAATAAATATATAAAATTAAAGAAATGAACTTGTAATTGATTTTGGATGATATAATTTATTTGGAGGTGTTTTTTTATATATTTAATATAGATTAAATTTAAGTATACCTATAATTATCGTTTGTTCTTAGAAAATATAACTAAGACACAGTAATTCATTTTGTATTTATAAACATAATAATATTAATAATAAGCTTGACAATTTTAAATGTTAATATTATTCCATTCTAAAATAATTATATTGAAAATAATTATTTTTATCTTTGAAGGTTTATAAAATTGCTATAAATAAGTTTATGATTTATTTAAAAATAATTCAAAAATAATTTATTTGATTTTTTTGAATAATATAAATTATTTAAAATTCCGTTTAGTTAAAATAGATTTATTATTGAATAAATTTAAGTATACCTATAATATAATTATCGTTTGTTCTTAGAAATTATAACTAAGATACATTAATGCATTTTGTATTTATAAATATAATAATATTAATAATAAGATTGATATTTTTTTAAATATTAATATTATACAGTTCTGATACAATTTTATTGAAAATAATTATTTTTATCTTTAAAAGTTTATACAATCATTATAAATAAGCTTATGACTTGTTTAAAATTAATTCCGAAATAATTTATTTATTTTTATATAAATAAAATAAATTATTTAAAATTCCGTTTAGTTATTATGAATTTGTTATTGAATAAATTCAAGGATACCTATAATTACCGTTTATACTTGGAAAATATATTCAAAACATTAATTCATTTTGTATTTTAAAACATAATAATGTTAAGAATAAGATTAATAGTTAGAAATATTAATAGTGTTCAATTCTAAAGTAATTTTATCGAAAATAATTATTTTTATCTTTAAAGGTTGTATAAACTTATGCTTATAAATAAGCTTATGACTTGGTTAAAAATAATTCCGAAATAATTTATTTAATTTTTTTTATAAATAAAATAAATTATTTAAAATTCCGTTTAATTATGATAAGTTTATTGTTGAATGAATTTAAGTATTACCTATAATTATCGTTTGTTCTCTGAAAATGTAACCCCAATACATTAATTCATTTCGTATCTAGTAAACAAAATAATATTAATCATAAGATTCTAATAATTTTAAAAATTAATATTATTCAATTCTAAAATAATTATATTGAAAATAATTATTTTTATCTTTAAGGGTTTATACAGTTGTTATAAATAAATTTATGATTTGTTTAAAATTAAGTCAGAAATTATTTGTTTATTTTTTTAAACAATATAAATGGTTTCAAATTTCGTTTGGTTATGATAAATTTATTATTGAATAAATAATTCAACAACTGTTTGTCTGTAGTATATGGTATTATACCTTATATAATAATTTCGTTATTGTAATTGATTATCTACTTGTTTTGTATTGTAAATTTTTATTCTCTTTAATAATTATTTTGTACTGGGTTGCTGGTTATAATAGAGTTTTTCCTTAACGATGGCGGAAGAATTAATAGCTTATATTTATCTCGAATTACCGAATTTCTACCGCTAACAAATTCATCCCATAGTAGCCTTCAACGATTTCTCAGTGGACATGTCAGCAATATGAGTGCCTTAATGTCCCTAAATTTACCGGATGTGGGAGATTTTATTAAATTACAGATAGCATTAAATAACTTAGATTCTGGCACGAGGAGAGAGTTCGAGGACAAGCAGTCGTCGACAACCATACCGACTTATGAGTTACTCATAGAGTTTGTAACGGAGCGTAGCCGTGTAGCGGAGCTCATGAAGATAGATAACAGTGGTTGTGGTGATGCTATTAGCAAATCAGATTCTAAAGGTCCAGTTTCCTTTCCGTCCCGAGTTCCTAAAGTAATACCTTACCGCCCTTTGCGAAGAATTCCGTACCGCCACCAACCAATAATACCTTACCGCCCTCTGTGAAGATTTCCGTACCGCCACCAACCAATAATACCTTACCGCCCTCTGTGAAGATTTCCGTACCGCCACCAACCAATAATACCTTACCGCCCTCTGTGAAGATTTCCGTACCGCCACCAACCAATAATACCTTACCGCCCTCTGCGAAGATTTCCGTACCGCCACCAACCAATAATACCTTACCGCCTTCTGTGAAGATTTCCGTGTCGCCACCAATCGATGATACCTTTCCGCCCTCTAAGAAGATTTCCGTGTCGCCACCAACCAATAATACCTTTCCTCCTTCTAAGAAGATTTCCGTGTCGCCACCAACCGATAATACCTTACTACCTACTGGGAAAACTTCAATACCGTTGCCGTTGGACAAAACTGTCTCGCTCTTTCGTGAACCTAAAGTGTCACCCTTGGAGAAGAGTGATGATATTCCGATCTCATCAGTGGAGAATGAGCCTACCTGTATGAATTAGTAATTTTCTAAACTTGATATGAAGCAAGTCCTGCTACAAGTACCTGTTGCCGATGAAGAGTCACGTAACATTACGCATATACGGGTAACGGGTGGATATTTTCTATTAAGCTAGTAGAAAAGAAATCTACCTCAGGGATTGGCAACCCTGCCCTCGCGTGAGCCCATGGTTTCTCCATTTCACATGGAAGAATCATGTATCGTTTCGTCTTGAAGTTCTCTTTGGAATCGAACGGGTAACGGGTGGATATTTTCTATTAAGCTAGTAGAAAAGAAATCTACCTCAGGGATTGGCAACCCTGCCCTCGCGTGAGCCCATGGTTTCTCCATTTCACATGGAAGAATCATGTATCGTTTCGTCTTGAAGTCTCTTTGGAATCGAACGGGTAACGGGTGGATATTTTCTATTAAGCCAATAGAAAAGAAATCTACCTCAGGGATTGGCAACCCTGCCCTCACGTGAGCTCATGGTTTCTCCATTTCACATGGAAGAATCATGTATCGTATCTTTGAAAGTCTCTTTGGAATCGAACGGGTAACGGGTGGATATTTTCTATTAAGCCAATAGAAAAGAAATCTACCTCAGGGATTGGCAACCCTGCCCTCACGTGAGCTCATGGTTTCTCCATTTCACATGGAAGAATCATGTATCGTATCTTTGAAAGTCTCTTTGGAATCGAACGGGTAACGGGTGGATATTTTCTATTAAGCTAGTAGAAAAGAAATCTACCTCAGGGATTGGCAACCCTGCCCTCGCGTGAGCCCATGGTTTCTCCATTTCACATGGAAGAATCATGTATCGTTTCGTCTTGAAGTTCTCTTTGGAATCAACGGGTAACGGGTGGATATTTTCTATTAAGCTAGTAGAAAAGAAATCTACCTCAGGGATTGGCAACCCTGCCCTCGCGTGAGCCCATGGTTTCTCCATTTCACATGGAAGAATCATGTATCGTTTCGTCTTGAAGTTCTCTTTGTTGTAAGCGAACGGGTAACGGGTGGATATTTTCTATTAAGCTAGTAGAAAAGAAATCTACCTCAGGGATTGGCAACCCTGCCCTCGCGTGAGCCCATGGTTTCTCCATTTCACATGGAAGAATCATGTATCGTTTCGTCTTGAAGTCTCTTTGGAATCAACGGGTAACGGGTGGATATTTTCTATTAAGCCAATAGAAAAGAAATCTACCTCAGGGATTGGCAACCCTGCCCTCGCGTGAGCCCATGGTTTCTCCATTTCACATGGAAGAATCATGTATCGTATCTTTGAAGTCTCTTTGGAATCGACGGGTAACGGGTGGATATTTTCTATTAAGCTAGTAGAAAAGAAATCTACCTCAGGGATTGGCAACCCTGCCCTCGCGTGAGCCCATGGTTTCTCCATTTCACATGGAAGAATCATGTATCGTTTCGTCTTGAAGTTCTCTTTGTTGTAAGCGAACGGGTAACGGGTGGATATTTTCTATTAAGCCAATAGAAAAGAAATCTACCTCAGGGATTGGCAACCCTGCCCTCACGTGAGCTCATGGTTTCTCCATTTCACATGGAAGAATCATGTATCGTTTCGTCTTGAAGTCTCTTTGGAATCGAACGGGTAACGGGTGGATATTTTCTATTAAGCCAATAGAAAAGAAATCTACCTCAGGGATTGGCAACCCTGCCCTCACGTGAGCTCATGGTTTCTCCATTCACGTGGAAGAATCATGTATCGTATCTTTGAAGTTCTACCGAGAGTCCCGTACCGATTGAAATCAAACACTTCCGTACCGGTCCATTCCGACAAAACTTTCTGTACGACGTTCCCTCTGGAAGGGGGTATGTAACGCCGAGATTGAATATTAGAGGAAAAGTCGTACAAGCACAAACGGACATACCCGTGCCATCTATCGGAATCAATATGATTGACTAATGGATGGGAGGGGATATAGCCTAGTGATAGGATGAAGTGAAAAGAAAGAGATATTCTCGCCTGTCCAATGGATGAAATATTATCGTCTCGCTATCGAATTAATTAATGTATTGCATCTTACCGAAAATTCTACCGTAAACGTTTCTCTCCAGTAGTGTTTGTAAGAATAAAATATATATATTGTTGTGATATTTACCTACAATAAATACCGCCCATATCAGATATCGTACCGGTGAGTGTGAACTCTAATATATATCTTTATGAAAAACACTTACATAATCCCCGTACCTGTTAGTAATGAGTTATTACAGTTTTTAGGTTACGGCCAAGTTTTTAGGTTACGGCCAAGTTTTTAGGTTACGGCCAAGTTTTAGGATACCACCAGTTCTAGGCTACCGCAAGTTTCCGGTTAGCTGCTGTTTTAGACTACCGCAAGTTCAGGTTACGTGCAAGTTTTAAGTCATCGCCGTTTCCGGATATCGCTTTTCGTTATGCCTTTTTGTCTCTAGTTGGAAAACGAAGAAAATACACCTACTTCCTATATCATCACAGCATTACCGTATCGTACTGACTTTTTCTATTAATAACGTCTATCTATTAAGTGTCTCGTATTAAAGGTTATAAAATAAATAAAAACCAGTAGATCCCCCCGTTGAGTCTCTATCCAGCAACCTAAGTTGAGCTTAGGCTATTCATGTATCTGAAATTGTACAATAAACATATGTGTACCGTAATATGAATCAAAG
Organism: Labia minor; assembly: GCA_963082975.1. Taxonomy (NCBI): domain Eukaryota; kingdom Metazoa; phylum Arthropoda; class Insecta; order Dermaptera; family Spongiphoridae; genus Labia; species Labia minor. The sequence continues at coordinate 36,174,463 of OY720345.1, forward strand.
TTTGTAAATATATCTTGTGTATTAATTGATATCTAAATATAATAAAATTTCTTTTTTTTTTTTTTTATATAAATTATTCTTATATAATTTCCCTCTCTTATGTTATTTATTTAGTACCGATTGTACAATTAAGGTCGCATGAGTATATACTTTCTCGTTTAAATGTGAGAATGGAATCTTGACGTTTGGATGCCCATTTTGGCGTCATTTTAAAGAGAGTTATTTTTTAGGAGGGAATTTTTTGTTATTCTGGGTCTTAGAGTCTGTGTGAGACCAAGAAACGATGTTGGGATTTTGAATTGGATGGGTGGGTGATTTTGGACTTACTGTACTTCGAAGCATCTAAAAAAAACCTTTAGCACTAACAGCAACACTGATACAGTCTGCCCCTGACGGAAGCCGGAGGCCGCCTTTTTCCCTCTTTAAACTAACTCGAAAATGGAACTAACATGGGCGCCGAAACATCGAGACCCAAATCTTAAATTAAACATGAAAATAACCAGAAATAGTTGGAACTAAATCAGAATTTTATATTATAAACCATTTTCTAGATTATTTAGAATTTAAATTTCTTTTTTTTTCTTTTATAAAAATCTGGAGTGTCTCCACTACCTATCTCTAAATTTGAATTGGATTAAATAACATATATGATATTTAAATTAAATTTAATTAATTAAATTATAAATTAAAATTAATAAATAATATTTATTAAACCAGTTTGGCTCTTTGTAGATGGCACCTCGTCACGTACTGGCGCGTGATTTGCAGAGTTAAAAAATTATTTCCGGTACTTTCAGCGAATCAATCAAGCTAAAATTCTATATATAGAAATTTTATAAAATTTTTAATCTTGTGAAAAACTATCAAACATATATCTTTATTTTTACGGTCAGTTTAGAGGAAAAAAATGAAAACGTGGTAGTTAATGACCATCTTCCGGATGAGCTACATTTTTCAAAAGTTGATCTAAAACTACGAAATTTTAATAATGTCCCTATACCAAATTTCATTATCCTAGCTCAAACCGTTTTTGTGTAATCTTGTCTACATACAACATATATATATATACACACATACACACTGACATTTTTCTCAACCTTACAATAGTGAAAATGACTCAGGGACCTTCACTACGTATAAAAACATCAAAATCTCGACATCGAAAATTTTCGTTATCGCAATACTATATCTGGCGAGATAGTAAAAAGTTAAAAGGGTCAGTAATATTAATTAGAGATTTAATTTTACCTAAATAACTCTCTACATGTTTAAATATTCAAAATCAACAAACTACTATAAATGTTTTCACATCATAATTCAATATTAAATCCACTCTATCAATAAAATATATCATTTTAATATACAGTTATTTATTAATGAGTCAAATATAAACTATCAGTCGGTTATCTCATTTAAATGACTTAAAATACAATAATAATACTATAAATTGAGAAAGCTACTATAGGAAATATATATAATTTAAAAAATAATACCTTCGTGTTTCCATCTGTAAAAACATTACTGTGCAATGAATTGAAATTAGTTTGATTTCCTGGAGGCAGATTGATATTTGCATTTAAATATCTGTAAATTGAATGGAACAAAATCAATATTTGCAAGATCAACAAAATCCACATTAAATTCAATAACCGAAGTTATCTTAACACAATTATTTAATAGAGATAGTATATTATATATATATATATATATAAATATATGTATATATAGTTGCATATGAAATTAGTTAAATTGATCTTTGAACCATTGAAATGTTTTAATAAATGGAATAATGATTTTATTTTTTTATATGGTCTTCTCTTTCAAAGAGGCTAATTCAATCATCTGAGATTGTTTTTTATTTTTTTAAATGAAACCGCCACATTCGGGGCATTTTAACACACTATGAGCGGGGCGGGTATTTGTACCCGTTGCGGGGACTGCCACTTATATAAGCGGGGCGGGTTTTTATACCCGTTGCCACTTATATAATATATATTTTCCCTTGTGTCACTTAAAATTACTTATTTTTTAAACGATAACTAATATATATCCCTCAAGTGGCAGTCCCCTCAACGGGTACAAATACCCGCCCCGCTCATAGTGTGTTAAAATGGAAACTACTAGGGGGTTTAAAATCTTCATTCTTGAAATTAATGTCCTGATCCCAATAAATTCTATAATATAGTTTAATATATAGGTATATCTCTATTATCTCCTTATTAAAATTATTAAAACAAAACAAAAATCAATGTAAATTCAATTATACCTTCTATTATCTATGCGCACGGCAGTGCGCCGGCCAAGTTCCAGCAAGCCGCGCGCATGCCGTAAGTATATTTACACGAATGGTTTGGAGTCACTTTTGACCCCCCTGTATCTCAGTGCCTATTGCAAGTACAGAGATAAAATTTTATCTACGTAGTCATATACTAGATCTAAAGCAGTATGCCAAATTTCATAGTTATAGCTTCAGTGGATCCTGAAATATGACCCTGTGAAAATAGCTTATTTTGGAACTGATTCACTGATTGGTCAACAAAATTCTTAGGGTATTTCCAATTGTCCTAGCGCTATGAAATTTGGCATACAGGTCGTGTGTTATAAGTAGGTTAACAAAAAATTATGAAATTTAAGAAATCGGTCAAGCTTGAGTTGTTATAATCGAATATCAATGCGATTTTAACGAATTCAAACGAATTCATTGGTTTTGTCAGAAACTAATCAAGCTAGGACTTCGAAATTTGGTACACCGATATTATTCACAGTTTGTAGATTTCTTTTAAAATTTCGTCAAAATCGGTTAACCGGAAGTGGTACTTTACCTACACTGGTTGCGTTTACCTTTCAAGTAAAGTACCAGTTTGCTTCGAGATATTTGCTTCATATTTTGTATATAGATTTAAAAATATGAAAAAAATTCAGATACCAAATTTCATCATGATCTGACTACCGGAAGTGACATTTTACCTATACAAGTAGCGTTAGGTGTAAATTATAAATATATATAATAGTGTTAAACCATTTTACTTTATAATTTAAATTAATGTTTGTTTATTTTTATTGTTATAACTTAACAGTTTCTATATAATTTTCAATTAATATTAATAGTTCTAATTATTTATTATTCAATACAAGTTGGAAATTCAGAACTATAAAATAAAAGAACAAATAAAATTATTATATTTAATATATAAACAAATATAATTTTAATTTAAAAAAATTTGCAATTTTTTTAAACACAAAATTACTTCAAAGGCTAAGAATGGACGCGGGCGCGGCACAAAAAGGAAATAAGCTGGAGTGTCTCCACTCGACTATCTCGCAATTTGAATTGGATTAAATAACATAATATATTATATTTAAATTAAATTTAATTAATTATAAATTATAAATAATAAATATTAAACCAGCGCATGTTTGGCTTTTTATTGATGGCACCATGGCACGTGTTGACGCCTGAGATTTGCAGTATTAAAAAATTAATTCTGGTACTTTCAGCAATTCAATCAAGCTGAAATTCTATATATAGCAGTTTTATACAATTATTAATCATGTGAAAAATTATCAAACATATATTTTTATTTTTACGGTCACTTTAGAGGAAAAAAAATCAAAACGTTGTAGGTAATGACCCCCCGGTTGAGCTACATTTCTCAAAAATTGATAGAAAACTATGAATTTTGAATAATGTCAATGTACCAAATTTCATCATTCTAGCTCAAACCGTTTTTGCGTAATCTTGCCTACATACACACACACACACACACACACACACACACACACAGACATTTTTCTCAACCTTAGTGAAAATGATTCAGGAACCTTCAAAACCTCAACATCGAAAATTTTCGTGATCGCAATACTATCTCTTACGAGATAGTAAAAAAGGAAGCTTTCTTAAAAAAAAGTATTGAAATCTAATCAAAAACATACCTGTTAAAAAGGGGGCCAAGTTCCTATCGGCTATTTGTTTGCCTAAAAAAGGGTTCAAATCCATCACAATGCCAAGTTTAGATGCACTTCAAAATCATTCATAATCATTTTTATCAACAGCCTCATCCACTGGTATACATTTGGCATTCCAAAGAATCGCCACCACACCCAGTCCTCCGCCTCCTGCATCCAGGTACGCCACTTTATTCACGTCAACGGTCCATCTGGCCGAAATTCACTTTACCATACACCCAACTTAAAATATGGTATAGATGTTAAAATACGTAGGTACATGGTTTAAAATATCTAAAATTATAATACTTAGAAATTTGAACTTGGCAGGTTTTCGTACTGTACGTAACACTATATTAATTGTATAATTATATTTATTATTTAAATATATAAATTAACCTGCTAATTCTAAGTATTAAAATTGTAGATATTTTAAACCAAGTACCTACGTATTTTAACAACTATACCATATTTTAAGTTGGGTATATGGTAAAGTGAATTTCGGCCAGATGAACCGTTGACGTGAATAAAGTGGCGTACCTGGATGCAGGAGGCGGAGGACTGGGTGTGGTGGCGATTCTTTGGAATGCCAAATGTATACCAGTGGATCAGGCTGTTGATAAAAATGATTATGAATGATTTTGAAGTGCATCTAAACTTGGCATTGTGATGGATTTGAACCCTTTTTTAGGCAAACAAATAGCCGATAGGAACTTGGCCCCCTTTTTAACAGGTATGTTTTTGATTAGATGTTAAATTTTACTTGAAATATTACATTTACATTTTGAAATTAATAAAATTTATATGTATTTTAAAATACTAAATCCATGCTAAATAAATAAACAACGTTGTTCACTTATATATGGCGTATGTAGATCATTTCATCATCATCAGAGATAGAGAAGATAATTAGGTTTTGAAATTAACATTCAGTAACAGGAACGATGATTGAAACAAGAAATAATAAATAACATATTCGATTTTAAAATTTTAAAATAAATAAATTTAAATTGAATTAAAAAAGATAAAAAAAATAAATAAATAGGTAAAAAGAGGTATATAGATTTTTAAATATATTATCTTTTATTTAAAAATACTAAAATTCTTTAAAATTTGTAAATATTTCAAGAAAAGAGATTACTAATATCTTTCAAGATGATTTTCATTTTAAAAAAATATTTTAATATTTATTTTTAAGGAAAATTGAGTCAAATATATTATATTTTAATGTTTAAATACTTTTCATTTAAATTTTATTAAAATTGAATCAATGAGCTGTTTAATTTAATCTATAAATAAGCGGGAGTGTCCTCCCCTAGACTTTCCCGCATATAAATAGGTATAAAGAGTTGTGAATGAATATTTAGAATGTGTAAACTTGGTATTGATAAAGAGCCAGTTCGTATTAGTTTATTGGTGTCAAATTTGATATTTGGTAACATTTATATATATATATATTGAATAAAGTGCTACTTCCGGTTAACTGATATTTTAAATGTAAAAAAAACAGATATGGATATAATATAAATATTTTTAATTTTATTTTATTTATAATATATAAGGGCTGGCTGTGACGTCATGAAGTGCTGGGTGACGTCATATAATTTTAAATTAAGAAAAAACTAATGAAGATGATTTTTCTCGAGGATAAAACCAATACAAAGTGCATAACACGTGGAGATATGTCCTCACGTGAAATTTGATATGAAAATAACCCTTCACTTCCTCTCTTCGATCGGCAATACTAGCACTTCCGGTTTCCGGATTTGCACCAAAAGTTGATCCATTCATCATACTGATGCATTAAGTAAATATACCAAATTTCATCAAAATCCGTTGAGCCGTTCAAGCTGTACACATCTATACGGAAGGACGGACGGACAGACATCATGCTAAAAATACTTTTTTCTGTTAAGAAAATGCATGATTCGTGGAGATATGTACCTAAAAATATCCACAGGTGAAATTTGGTGTGAAAACAATACCTCCCTTACTATCGTCGGTCGGTAAAAAGGAAACGCTACTTGTATAGGTAAAATGACACTTCCGGTAGTCAGATCATGATGAAATTTGGTATCTGAATTTTTTTCATATTTTTAAATCTATATACAAAATATGAAGCAAATATCTCGAAGCAAACTGGTACTTTACTTGAAAGGTAAACGCAACCAGTGTAGGTAAAGTACCACTTCCGGTTAACCGATTTTGACGAAATTTTGATAGAAATCTACAAACTGTGAATAATATCGGTGTACCAAATTTCGAAGTCCTAGCTTGATTAGTTTTTGAGTAAATTTGCTTACAGACATTACATACCTACATACATACATACATACATACATACATACATACATACATACATACACACACACAGACATAATTCGAAAAATGGTATTTTCCGACTCAGGGAGGTCTAAAACGTCAAGATCTATCGAAATCTCGAAGTCGAAATTTTTGACGATTCCAATACTTCCCTTATACGAAGTATGCGGGAAAGTAAAAATTTAACGTTAAGTGTATTCAAAGATCTTAAAGAAAAATTTATAAATATATATAAGTATAATATAATATATCAGTAATAAGTTATTGTGAAATATTATTTTTTTTTACGTTCATTTTTGAAATTATTATATTTTGTAAACATGTAGGCGTGGGAGAAAAATAGAAATTTTAAATTAAAAATTGTTTTGCGGCGGCGATTTAACTATAAATTTAAATATAATTTAATGTAAATACCTATGATAACAAAATATGGTGAAATTAAATTTTTGGAAAAAAAAACATAAAATACCATTTTCTCATATATCAAGGGAAGTGGGAAATACAGAAAAAATTGTTGACAAAATTAAATTATTTTTAATATAAAATGATTTTCAATTTAATTAGAATAAATGATCTTGACACTTTCATAATATAGAAATTTGATTAATTTTATAAATAATATTTTTAAAAAATGTAATAATTGTTTAAAGGTAATCAAAAGAGTTCAACTTCTAAGCCGCATTTTATTTTCGACCTATTTTCAACCAATCTATATGTATTGAACATTTTAATTAAACTTTTGAAATTTTAGTTTACATTTTATTTGTAATTAAAAACAAGTGTAGAGAATTGAAATTTTGTTTTATTTCATTTCCTATTGATTGTATTATCCGCTGTGATGACAACAAATTATAACTTCTCAATTTTAAACATTTGAACAAACAAAACATTCAACAAAAAAAACATCAAATCAAATCCTCTGCATATGAAAAACTTTGTGAGCCATCAAAGTGTTATATTTAAATGGTTGTAGTTGAGCCTATCGCCTTAGGAAAAAAAAGAATTAAGTTAAACATCTAGTTAAACTTATTTTATATAAATAAATATATTATCGGATCTCATAAAACAAATAGATAAATGATTTCCATACTTAATCTGACTGACTTACTGTTTTATGTTTACTGTCCCAATGTCCCCCAGAATGCACCGGTCATAAAAATGCCCGAATAACATAAAATATTAATAAACTCAATCTTTTTAATATTTCTTTTCATTATATGATGGCGAAAGAGGTGCCACAGGGTGGGAGGTAGCGAAGTGGACCAAAATTAAAGTTCTGGGCATGGCAAAGGGATTTTCTTTAGCTTGAGGCCTATGGGACGAAGTCAACCCACCCTCCAGGATCAAAATTAGGAAGATACTTGATAAAAAGTAGCGCCTACGATCAAGAAAATCAAGGTAAAGGTTGATATGACCTGTTCTACTGATCATAGAACACCTAATTGATATAACCGACTTGATAAGCGTTGTCCTTGCGTAGGACGTACAAAAGTCAGAAGTTTTTTTTTATATGATGGCGAGAAAGGTTGATATCATAAAATATACAAATTTAATCTAAATAATAAAGACCAGTCATTTTTATCATCATATTCTAGATCCACATTTATCTACCTAGTGCACGATGTTCTATTTCCTTGATTCACAAAGTGGGCGATACTGCCGCCAGGGTGCTACAGCAGGGAGGTTGTGATGGTCATATTTGTGGGAAATTTGTATTCCCTTTCTATTCAGAGTTCAATAAATAGTTGTATAATTTCAAACAACAATTGTCTAATTTACACCTTTCTTTGCTAAATTTTACTAAAAATGTAGAAATGTGAATACAATATGCAATTTACAATTTATTAAAAGAATTAATTTTCAAAGGCAGGAGTAGCGGGTGGATTCTCTCTATGACCCCGATAGAGAGGTAGGTCCACTTCAGGGATGCAGCCCTGCTCACGCAAGCCACGACTGTCCCTCACCTTCAATTAAGGTAGTCGTGTCCTAAACCCTAAACAAATCCCAAATCCTATCAATTCAATATTAACATTTCCTTCACATATCCTTCACATATCCCCAGATTCTCGCGACAAGTCGGCTGAAGGTTTCTTTCGAGCCTCCAGGAAGCTGTTCAAAACAGAGACCCTAAGTTAAGAGGAAGAAAAAGAATATCCAACGGGAGCAATTATTTTTTTGAAAAGATGGTGATATTAATCTTAAATAAGTTTACTGGTCTATCTACTAAACCACCTCCATTTAATTACTATACTATTCTCTTATAACTTCCTCACTTTTGCAGACCGCCTCTTCATCTCTGTGCAACCTTATGAAAACATATAACAAATAGATAAACAAACGAAAAATATATTCTGATATATATATATATATAAATATAAGTACAAAAACCAATTATAAGATCTTATATAATATAATGGAGTAAATTCAGTGGTGTCATTCCACGGGTTCGATAGAACGCGTTGTTAAAATATTTTTATATCTACTACCCGTTGTTAATTTGTCAGTTCAGCCAAAGCTGAAAGGGATTTTAGCTTAATGAATAATATAGCAACAGATAAAAGAAATTCACTTTTCGTTGAAAATATTGGCCATCTTATGACAATATTTATGATTGGAAAGCCAATTTCGGATTGGGGTCCAATACTACAATAATAAAATCCTGGCTTCGCGAAGGAAAACATACAGCCGATGACACCAGAATCAAGAAAAAGAAAGAAAAGGAGAATTCAGAAAATTAAAAAAGAATTTGGAGTCTATTGTAATGCTTATTTAATTTGTTTTGATACACAAAATAAAAAAAAATTTGTTGTGAATAAAATAAATTTTATTGTTTTCTAATTTTTGCTCAAAATTATTACCCTTTATAAAATATTTAGGATGACACCACTTAGTAAATTCATATTAATCGGACAGAGAATTTATTAATTTTCCCTGACATATTCTTAAAACCATTTGTAAATATTGCCTTTTTAAACTTTTTAACTAGTATGGCTATCAGGCAACCAAATTTTATATACCTACCAATACAAGTATAATATTACAAAATAAAAAAAAATGCATAAATATTAAAATAAATTTCATTATTTTAATTAATAGTAATAACAGTGAATAAAAATAAAATTTATTAAATTCTTAACAAATAAAATGAATGGAACAAATTAAAAGCATCTGTTTCATAATTTCGATTTTCATTTTGACAGTTAATAGGATCAGCAATGTTGTAATTTCTCTGGCTATTCCAATTTATTAATTTGAATTTGAAATAAAATAAATATTTCAACTATCTTTACCATTGCCCATCCAAATGCAATAAAACACATTTGTTTCTATTCAAGCAGAGTGTTTATGTAGCATTTTATTAAAATAGCGATGAATGAAATTCTCTCTGTGCAAAGCTAATTCAACATGATGGAAACTTTCATATATGGATCTGGCTATAATCGGTCAGGTTAATGTATTGCAACAGTAATGAATGATGGATCGATTGTAGAATTTCCAACTAAGATGCTCTTTCATTTTCAATGAAATGAATTTGTGAAGATTCTATTAGAGGATTATTGCTAATGTTCATTCAGGTTAATAATAAATTTAATCTCTAAATTAATAAATTTATCAATTGAATTAAACTACCCTTTTAATGTTAAATAATTTTAATTCATTCACCATTTAAACTATTATTATTTTATTAAAGAATAAAATAAAAATTAATGAAAATACTATGAAAATAAAAATTAAATTAAAATTTTTTTATCAATCTCTCATTCTTGTTAACTCATTTTTACTATCTCGCCATATTTTCTCGAATATTTTCGATGTCGAGATTTTGATGTTTTTATACGTTTTGAAGGTCCCTGAGTCATTTTCACTAAGGTTGAGAAAAATGTCTGTGTGTGTGTATGTGTGTATGTAGACAAGATTACGCAAAAACGGTTTGAGCTAGAATAATGAAATTTGGTACATGGGCATTATTCAAAATTCGTAGTTTTCTAGCAACTTTTGTAGCTCATCCGAAGGGGGTCATTACCTACCATGTTTTGATTTTTTTCCTCTAAAGCAGTGATTCTCAACCTTTTTTTTTTACCGCGGCACACTTTTAACGGTTTAGAAATTTGGCGGCACACAAAGAAAAAGATAAATGTAAAAGTTTACTATATTGGAAAGAAGTGGTCCCAAAAAACGGTTTATTTGTTATTTTTAGAACCAAATTGAAAAAATTTAGAAAAAAAATCAGAAATGTTTAAAAGCCTCATAATCTCGCGGCACACTAAAGTGTCGCGGCACAGTGGTTGAGTATCATTGATCTAAAATGACCGTAAAAATATGTTGCATAATTTTTTACATGATTAAAAATTGTATAAAACTGCTATATATAGAATTTCAGCTTGATTGAATCGCTGAAAGAACCGGAATTAATTTTTTAACACTGCAAATCACGCGCCAGCGTGTTGTGGTGCCATCAACAAAGAGACAAACACGCGCTGGTTTAATAAATATTATTTATTAATTTTAATTTATAATTTATAATTAATTATATTTAATTTAAATATAAAATATGTTATTTTATTCAATTCAAATTTGTCAGATCGTCGAGTGGAGACACTCCAGCTTATTTTATTTAATATTCTTATCTACTATTATAACATGCTTAATCTATATTAAATTGAAATTATTCCATAACCAAAAATGCAAATTTTAATTATCATTATTATTTTATTGGATATTTATCATTAAAATCAAATTTTTTTAATTATATTAATTTCTTTTTAATACATGTAATAGTCAACGTCGGTTGATAATTATTAGTTTATTATAATTGGAATATATATATTATATATGCATTGATTTGATTCAAAATCATTAAATTAAAATATTTAACAGTATATTTGTACATATCTATCTACACTATTCTACTAAAATAAATTAAAATTATAAATGCAGGTTATATTAGAAAGAAAATATTTGTGACTAAAACAAATAATATAAAAAACAATCTAAATAACAAATTTCATTAATATTTGATTTAAAATAATGAACTTTCATTCTACAGAGCAAAACATTTATCTCTGAACTGGATTAATTAAAAATGGTGTAGTTCAAAATACTCTAACAGCTTTGATAAAAGCAAAATAAATAGATAATGAATAATTTTTCTAAAAATTATTAATTAAAGTTAAAATGAATGACCTAGATAATTCATATAACATTAATTTAATAAAGAATTAAATTAAATAATTAATAGATTTTGACCGTATTAATTTTTTTTTTGTCGACTGACGATAGGAAGGGAAGGTATTGTTTTCACACTAAATTTCACACAAGTGGAGATTTTTACACATTTCCACAAATCATGCATTTTGTTACGCAAAAACGGTTTGAGCTAGAATAACGAAATTTGATAAACCGGCATTATTCAAAATTCCTAGTTTTCTATCAACTTTTGTGAAATGTAGCTCAACCGGAAGAAGAGTCATTACCTTCCACGTTTTGATGTTTTTTCCTCTAAACTGACCGTAAAAATAAAAATATATGTTTGATAGTTTTCACATGATTAAAAATTTTATAAAATATACATACAGTGGTACCTCGACATACGAGCTTAATTCGTTCCAAGACCTTGCTCGTATCTCAAATTGTTCGTATCTCAAAGCACTTCGCGCCATTAAAACTAATAGAAAAGCTTTTAATCCGTTCCAGTCCCCAAAAATCACCTTAGTTTTGTTTTTTGTATGCTATTTTGAATCAAACAAATGTCTTTACGAGAAGGAACATTTATTTAAAAACAACAAAAATAATGGGAACATTTAAATAAATAAAAATAAGAAGAATTTAAAAAAAAACTTAAATATCATCGCTTGTCTTTGCTTTTTTCGCCTCCTTGCTCATCTTGTTCTTCAAAGCGTTTTACAAAATTGTCTAAGGAAGTTTGTTTTTTCCTCCCCTTCAGGGTATTGCGAAAATGATTGAGACAGGTTTCGTTAAATAATTCCGAAGCCCGACCAGTTGCAACCTTTTCGGGGTGGTTTTTATCTACAAATTCAACAATTTTCTCCCACATTCCTAGGATCTCTTTAATTTCTTTTGAAGAGATAACATTTTCTGTTTCTGGCGCATCTTCAGAAACTGTTTTCTTGGGTCACAACATCATTCTGTGTTTGTAGGTTTTGTAACTTTTCAGTTGTAAGCTCCTCAAGATGTTGGTCGACGAGTTCGTTTACATCATTTTCATCTACTTCTAGACCCAAAGATTTTCCCAAAGAAACAATCTCTTCTATTTCTGACACTTGAGATTCAGATTCTGCAATGATTCTTTCAGTTACAGCGTCAGGCCATAGCTTTTTCCATGCAGAAATTAATGTTCTTTTTGTGACACCCAGCCAGGCCTGATCAATAATTCTTAGACATGTCACTATGTTAAAATGGTCTTTCCAAAACTCTCGAAGGGTCAGGTTTGTACTATCCGTCACTTCAAAGCATATGCGGAACATGTGCTTTGTCTACAGCTTCTTAAAATTAGAAATGCGGGGGCACATTGGTGCCGTGTGCATCGTCCCGGGGTGCTCGTATCTCAAATCTTGCTCGTATCTCAAAGCAAAATATCGGTCGGTTGGCGGCTCGTATCTCAAAACACTCGTATGTTGGGGCACTCGTATGTCGAGGTACCACTGTATATAGAATTTTAGCTTGATTGATTCGCTGAAAGTACCGGAAATAATTTATTAACACTGCAAATCACGCGCCAGCACGTGACGAGGTGCCATCAACAAAGAGCCAAACAGGCGCTGGTTTAATACATATTTATTAATTTTAATTTATAATTAAATAAATTTAATTTAAATATAATATATGTTAATTAATCCAATTCAAATTTGCGAGATAGTCGAGTGGAGACTCTCCAGATTTTTTATTTTAAATTGATTTTATAATTCAAGAGTAAAATGAAAAAATATCCTGAACTACTAAACTTAAGGCTAAGTTTGAATAACCAAGTTCATAAAAATGTTTAATATTTAATGTTATTTAACCTTTCTTCAATGCTTATCATTGACAGTTGCACAACTAGATTTATTGATGAATTACAATTTGACATAATAACTATTTAGTTGATGCGTTTTTAAATATGGTTTTATAATTGTATATAAATACAAATAATTTAATCTAGATCTTGTAATCTAATTAATATGTTTTGTTATTTTTTTATAATTTTCATATTTATTATTATTAATTGTTTCTTGAAAGTGTGATTGAATTTTTACTGACCGACGATAGTAAGGGAGGTATTGTTTTTTAGTGAAATTTAGAGTCTGAATTGCTATAAAAATCATGATCATGTCTTTAGACTTTTCACATGTAAGTGACTTCTGAAGCAACCTAACACTTAAATCAGTAATTCGTAAGTGTTGCTACTTTCATTCAGATATCATCACTGAAATATCTTAATGCTTATCATTGACAGTTATACAACTAGATTGAAAGAAACTAGAGAGAAAATACATTTTTTTGAACATATATTACATCAAAATAGATGGTATATTGGTATAAGTGCTTAGTGTAATTATCATCTCTTTTGTCCCCTAAAAACCCATTTAAAACTCCCTGGAGAGTTTCCCAAGCTTCTTTATCTTTCCCTTCTAAAACTAAGTCGAAGGCGAGATTCTTCACCTTCACCAGCTTGAAGTTAATGTGATCTCTTATCTATACTATAACACATACAAAAAAAAGAACAACAGGTGTACCAAAAGTGATAAACAAATTTCTTACAAACTTAAAATACAGAATATAGTCACTATCAAGACAATGACATTTTTATCTCTAAAAGTGTATGTAAACCGAACTTTTTAGATTTTTTTAATTCAGTTGATAGAAATATGTAAGAATTTTTGAGTTCGAAATATTTTTATTTTTGGACAGTGTAATCAAATAAATATATAAACTGTCTCATAATAATAAAAGTGTTTTTAAATTAATATTTAAATGATTTCAACTATAATAATTCTGTATTGGATGACTGAAACTCTCTTTCCCTTGTTCCAAAGACACCAACCATACACTTACCCAAAGATAATTAATATTTATATTTTAATAAGAAAGAAGGTTGGGATGTGATCTCTTTGATATTGTTATCCAGAGGAGCGACATATAGAGAATTCCAGACATGCTTGAGAACAACCGTTGCTAATGGGTGCTCCCAGTGGGAGAAATGTCGCCTATTTTGCTTGAGAAGTGCCTACGTCTCTAAAACCCAAGCTCATTCAGAGTTGGATGAGTTCAAAGATGACAACCGCGACACTTGGTATTGCCGGCACTTTCATCTTCTTTACCTAATTAGATATTCCAAAATGTTTACAAGAAAATGTTCGATCATAAAATAAATTTGGTTACACCTGTAGTTAGTTTACTCGGTTTATTTAAGTACCATCGTATATATTATATATGTATTACTTTGTGAAACATTAAAATGTTTTAATTAAGAATAATTGAATTTTCAAATTTAAATTGACACCTTTTATCATTATTATTAAAAATTTGATTTTTCTTTATATAAAGAATTTTAGTTTTGGAATTAAGAAAAAGATAAATAAATGTACACATACAGTGACGAAAAAATAAGCTGAAGTATCACCTCTCGACTATCTCACAAATTGGATTAAATAACATATATTATATTTAAATACAATTTAATTAATTAAAATTAATAAATTAAAATTAATAAGTAATATTTATTAAACCAGCGCGTGTTTGGCTCTTTGTTGATGGCACCACGTCACGTGCTGGCGCGTGATTTGCAGTGTTAAAAAATTATTTCTGGTACTTTCGGCAATTCAATCAAGCTGAAATTCTATATATAGCAGTTTTATATAAATTTTAATCATGTGAAAAACTATCAAACATATATCTTTATACGTTTAGAAAACTACGAATTTTGAATAATGCCCGTATACCAAATTTAATGATTCTAGCTCCAACCGTATTTGCATAATCTTGAGCAGTGCTCGAAGCAAGGCACCCGTCCCAAGCTTTTTTATAGAAATCAATTAGTAGTTGTTTGCAAAATTAAATATCATATTGGGTTAGTAAATTATATTAGATCATGGCAAATAGCCCCGTCACTTTCTCCACACATTAATAAGATAAGGAGAAAGATATCAAAGAAATGGAAATATCATTTAAGACGGGCGTGGACAAAATTTAAATTTAAATTGTATAAATTTGTTTTATTTCGGCATATTATAATATAAGTTTATTTTTTTTCTCTATTAGTTTTAGGAGGTACCTTAATGATTAGAAAGAGTGCAAAATTGTATTAATTGTTAAAAATTCCTTTTCGATATCCACCAACCACAAAGGTAATCCAAATAAATTCGAGTTATAATATTAATAAAAAATAAAATAAAAACAATTTAGTAAGTATATACAATTCGTTTTTATAAATTGTAAATTTGTATTAGAGTACATTGCATTAAAATAAATATGTTGTGTAATTTCAAGCGGCGGCACACCTGTGTTTCAGCTGCGGCACACCGGTTGCGGAGCACTGATCTTGAGTACATACACACAAATATACACACATTTTTCTCAACCTTAGTAAAAATGACTCAGGGACCTTCAAAACGTATAAAAACATGAAAATCTCGACATCGAAAATTTTTGTGATCGCAATACTATCTCTGGTGAGATAGTAAATATAACATGTCTTCAGTTTCTACAATACATTACCTATATATGGAAAAGAAACCCCAAATTATAAATAAAATTTCGGCTAATCACTAATAAAAATAAATTAATTTTAAAATTAATCAAAGTTATAAAATAATCTATAAATAAAATAAATATTTAAAATTTAAAAATTAATAAATACCATAATATGATCCTTTTTACCGGCCGACGATCGGTTGAAAAGGTATTGTTCTTACACCAAATTACACATGTGGAGATTTTTACATATTTCAACGAATGATGCATTCTGTCAACAGAAAAAAGTATTTTTAGCTTTATGTTTGTCCGGACATTGGTCTGTCTATTATGTGTCTGTATAGACGTGTATAGCTTGACCAGCTTAACGGATTTTGATAAAATTTGATATATTTACTTAATGCATCAGTAGCATGAATCCATCAACTTTTGGTGTATATCCGGAAACTGAAAAGTGATAGTTTATAAACTATTAATTTTATATTCATTGTCGGAAATTTGTTATTACATTAAATTAACTGCTGAAATAAAAAACATATATATATATTGTTGTTTTTAATTATATTTAAATCGTCGGTCGGTTCTGTAACTGGCCACAGCTCATTTTTTCATATGAAAAAAAATAATAAAAATCGTATATATTTTTTTAAACATAAATTGAAACTTAATGTGTCGTTGAAAAGGGAGGCATTTATTGGTTCATTTACGATCAGGATATAAGAAAGGTTGAGAGAAGTCACAATTGAGTACCATAAAATTCCAATTGGAATTTTCCAATTTATTACTCCATTTTATAGACTATCCACTAGGAAGACAATCAGTTTATTTTATTTATTAACGTTTATTTTATCAGGTGACAAAGCTCCTTTTTCTAAGTCAATGTTTTATTTATTTAAGTTTTCATGTTAAATATTTGTTTTTCTCTTTCATTTAAGTGTAATATATCTTTATATATAAAAATGAATGGATGTCTATGTGTGAATGTTTATATATTTGATATCGGAAATACGAAGTAAGGGATTGTACTATAATAAAATTTGACTCAAATATTCGTATAATAGTTTAAAACCATGAAACGAGCACTGGCAAAGAAAATAATGTGTTTGTTAGGTCCATGGATAAAAAAATAAAACCATTTAAAATAAAATAGTAATAGCCACATGACTGATTTAAATAAATTAATTACTTGATGAATTAATTAAATTCTGGATTAATTATATTTTAATTATTTAGTTATTATTTATTAAATATTAAAAAGTGTAAATAAAGTTATAAATAAAGAAATATTTGCTTTCTAATTAGATAATTAATAATTAGTATTAATTAGGAATTGGTAGATTACCTATTTGAAAAGGTGGCGATACTCATTGAGATCTCACTCAAATTACACATTACATACGCAAGATAATCTTATTCCTATGAATTGACCTGATGAATGACAAATTATATTTAGATAGTTAATAAATAATTATAGAGTGGAAAATGATATTCTGTATTATTTCATACTTGATTGTCAGGAAAATAAAAATGAAAAGAAGCTAAACCAGAAATCAGCAACCTATCACCCCAGTGACCCATTTATGAATTATAAGTGACAGACCAAAGTATCCAAAATAATATTTATAAGTAAAATATAAATGCTAAAATGCAAAAATACAAAGATATTCTCTGAAATTAGTTGCTCTGTTGGAGTTTCACATCTAAGGAGTGTTTTACCAGAGCTAAAATATATTTTATCACGAAATCAAAAAATTCAAAATATGTGCTCTGAGAAATATGGATTGTCTAAAGCAGTGATTCTCAACCTGGGCGATCGACATCTTAAAGGGGCGATTATTTGACTATACGATTTTGGGGGGCGAAATCATTTTCAACTCTAAAAAAAGGTAAAATGATTTTGCGAACAGGCTTTTTAAACATTTCCTCTTTTTTCAATTTTTTTCATTATGGTTCTAAAAAAAGGTCAGATGATTTTGCAATCAGGTTCTGAAACTCGATTTTTCAATATAACTCTATGTATCACCTAGTGTACCTACCTTATATTAGGAATTATCATGCAATTTTTATCTGTAAAAATTTATAGGGGGGCGAATTAAGAAGCGGGTCTTACAAAGGGGGCGTTTGGTCCAAAAAGGTTGAGAAACACTCTCTCTGGTCTAAAGTGATAACATCTTGATATATACTTGATGTAAAAAAAACAATTACTGTCAGAAAGTTTAAAATTTTAAATCAAATATTTATTATTAATTATTTTTTCAATATAATATAGTTTGTATGACTTACTTAAAGCCTATTTTGAAATTTAAAAGTCACTGACCCAAAAGCTTTTCAAAAAATCTGGAGTTTCTTCACTCCACTATCTCGCAATTTGAATTGGAATAAATAACATATATTATATTTAAATTAAATTTAATTAATTAAATTATAAATTAAAATAAATAAATAATATTTATTGAACCAGCGCGGGTTTGGCTCTTTGTTAATGGCACGTCGTCACGTGCTGGCGCGTGATTTCCAGTTAACGTTAAATTCCGTTACTTTCAGCGATTCAAACAAACTGAAATTCTATATATAGCAGTTTTGTACAATTTTTAATCATGTGAAAAACTATCAAACATATATCTTTATATTTACGGTCACTTTAGAGGAAAAAAAATACTAGCGAGTACTATTTCTGGTAAGTATAAAAATGTAAATTTGGTTAATCTGGACCCACAAATAGAAAAGGAGACCGGCTCTTGGGCTAAACTTTATTATATTAAAAAATAATCTTATATATTATTATATTTATAATAATTTATGGTTCGTAGTGTTAAAATTTTTATATTTTCTCTCTGCAAGATTTAGTAGTAGATGAGAGTATAACATTATTATTTACTTTACTTCTTTTCCCCACTCCAAGGTCAGACTTTTATTATTTTTCATCCAAAAGTCACAAAATAATAGTTAATAAACCTGCTATATATACGGGTATTTATACTATTTTTGTAAAGAATTTCTATAATTTTTATTGAAAGTTTTTAACTTATTATATTATATTTTTATTGAATTTTTCACATATAGAGATAAATATCACACAGCTATATTTATTTGTATAATATTATGACTCAATAAAAAATTCTCTTAAATAATGATTGAATACTTCAAAATTGATTGTAAAAATTTAATTTTAGAAAAATTCATAAATCGCTTTTGTTCATCTCGTATTAAAAACATTTGAAGAAAAATAAATTCTATTTATGACGTAATATTCAAACAAAGTTGCTTAAAGTGTCTTAAAAATTCAAATAAATGAAAGAAATAAATATAAACTATTTACAACAGATGTTCTTTATCATTCAACGATAATAAATAAATTCAAATCAATTTTTCTAAAGTATCAAATCAAAATTTTTCAAATATTATTTTAAATAAGTATAAGGACTGGTAGCTGTGAATCTACCTTCCCACATGTTCTGTCAATATCAGCGCCCGCTTTAGCATCTACGGCGCCCCAGGCAATAGAATAACTTGCCGGTTCTATATTCTTAAAATTCATACCAAAATGCCAACTTTGTTGCGCAAAACAAATTTTTTTATATTTTAGTTTGAGAGACTGTGGTGGAGGAAAAATCACGCTAGGAGGGGGTAGCCCCGCCTCTCCTGCAGCCACCCCTCGTGCACCAACTCTTAGCTCCTCGACTATAGAGTAGGCTCTGGTCACTAGCAAGACAAAGTAGCAGTCATTTTTTGTTGAATTTCAGGGAAACAATTCCCTTTTCTTTTGACTTTTCAATCAAAAATAAATTGGAAAATGAATAACGCTGAATCTGAGGTCTGAAGTTAGCAACAGGGCAATATTGTTTAGATATATTTTTGTTCTATTAAAATTTTTAAAACTAAAATATTTTTCTCATTGTTATTCTACTATTCAGATGCGATTAATCTTTATTCAATTGTTTTTTTTTTATTTATTTATAATTTTAATTTTCTTTATGTTCAATCATTCTTTTTATTTTTAATCTGAAATAATTTCATCTTAAATAACGAACATTTATAAAAAAAAAAGAAAGAATAATTCAGAATTTAAAATCTCGGATTGAATTGAATATTATTACAAAATTTAATTTTTAATTTTTCTAAAACATGCCATAATTAAGACCCTTAATACGAGTTTACTTTTATCTGAAAGTTTTAATCTTTAAAAATGATACCAAGTAATTTGTTTATTTACCATTATAATGGAATCATCTTTGTCCCTAGAATCAGTTTTTTCTTTACCATATTTTTTTTTAATTATCATCCTTGTTTGGTACTTAATGAGACGATTTATTGTTGAATAAATGAGTTTTATTATCATCAAATATAATTTAATCAAAAATTATATCTTTTGCCTGATCTTTAATAAATGGGTATATAGATATTTGTTTGGACTAAACCAGCGGTTCTCAACCTGGGGGGCGTGAGCACATTCTAGGGGGGCGCGAGCATACCAAGTGCCCGCAAACTTTTGAAAATTTTGTTGTAAAAAAAAAACAAAAAGATAAGATGATTTTGTGGCCAAAATTTTCAAACATTTCCGATTTCTTTCAATTTTTTTCAAAATGGTTCTAAAAAAAAAGGTCAGAATATTTTGCGATACTCTGAAACAGAGGGGCGTGACCTCACATCAGTGATATAAGGGGGGCGCAGAGCCTGAAAGGTTGAGAACCCCTGGACTAAACTATCTTGCAATTATTATTTAAACTATTATTCAGCAAATACCATTTAACATAATTATAAATATTCATTGAAATCACATTGAAATCTTTATTATTAAATTAATTCAGTGGAAATATTAACATTAATATTATAATCAAACTAGGGGAGAATTCTTTTGAAATTTATTCATCAACAAAAATGAAGTTTTATTCATGCGAGTTATATAGAATGAGAATTTATCTCAGTGATAAGCAGGAGAGGTGACTTGAAGAGTTTTTGTCTACTTTCTAAAATAGACGTTTTAAAAGAACGAAGAATTCCAAGAAGAATTCCAACGAAGAATGATGAATTCTAAAGGATTCTACTTAATTTATATGAGATAAGTTCTTTCTGCCGCTATTTAGATCTTCCCCCATTAAATATCCCATTTAGATGCTTAACAAAAACGCTTGCAGATTATAAACATTATCTGAAGAGTGGTGTTTGATCATTTACAGACTTTTAGAACTAATTAACTTCACATAAGTACTTTCCTCATTCATTAAATTTTCTTTAGTCATTGAATTGATTTTGCTAAATCGTTTATTTTATATTAGAAGATTAGATAAATAAATACCTTTTATGATACCAAAATATATAAAGAAGAAAATAATTTTCTTTGCTCGATCTAATCGATCGATAATATAAGACTTTGGAGTAAATATTCAATTAAAATTACCAGTTTATGTGGTTCATTAATAAAAAAAAATATAATTTTAATATATTACAATTTTTATTAATCCATTGAATATATTTCAAAAGATATATTGAAGGAAAAGATAGTTAAAATTTCTTAAAAGAATTCAATTTAAAGTAGATGAATGATATAACACACGGGTATATTAATAATATAATATTAGGAACGTGGGCTTATTAATGAATTTAACAATAAAGTATTTTAAAGTGTAATAATTTTTAGGTGTTATTATGAATATAGGGTTCCATGCATTATGTTATAGCTCTATTTTGTATTATACCTATTCCTATGTTGTTTATCTGAACACAAAACGGGTATTAATCAGAGTCCAAGGGTGTAAAGTTTATGAAAATATAATTAATTCCAAACTCATCGACACAAAAATTGAAATTCATTGAAAATTGTAATGCAAAATATTATTATTTATTATTATTTGAGGGTCGAAGCACTTCAGCTACTACGGCCTTAAAGAAATCATCCATCGTACAAGATAAATTTCATTTATCTCCAAACAATCCTTACAGGGAGAATTTCATCTTCTTCGCCGGGGCAAACAGTAAATTACTGAATCCTGACCGATCCCATTGTGTCAGACTCAACGCTCCCCGGATAGATCACTTGGAAAGAATGATTTTTCCTTTTAGACCAAAAACAATCTATTCAATAATTTACCAATAAACAAATACAATATACAATAAATAAATAAATAAGTAAATAGATAAATAAATAATAAAAAATATCACCGCTCAAAAAGGGACTGTAAAAGGGTCCCCAATGAACATGGCTAGAATATAATAATAAAAATAAGTTGACCTGTGGCCAGATCCGAACCGACCGACGGTTTGAAGTAAATTAATTTTCAGCTACAGAAACAATTTCAAATAATTTTAATATATCTATTAAAGTAATAAAAAACAGATATGAATATAACATAAATATTTTTAATTTTATTTTATTTATAATATATATGTAAGACCAGGTTGTGACGTCATGAATGGCTGGATGAGGTCATATAATTTTAAATCAAGAAAAAACTAATAAATATGATTTTCCCGAGGATAAAACCAATACAAAGTGCATGATTCGTGATGATATATAAAAAAATGTGAAATTTGGTGTGAAAATAACCCTTCCCTTCCTATCGTCGATCACTAATACTACCACTTCCGGTTTCCGGATATACACCAAAAGTTGATCAATTCATCCCACTGATGCATTAAGTAAATATACCAAATTTCATCAAAATCGGTTGAGCCGTTCAGGCTGTACACATCTATACGGACGGACAGACGGACAGACGGACGGACAGACGGACGGACATACATCATGCTAAAAATACTTTTTTCTGTTTAGAAAATGCATGATTCGTGGAGATATGTAAAAATCTCCACATGTGAAATTTGGTGTGAAAACAATACCTCCCTTACTATCGTCGGTCGGTAATAATAACAATAAACTACGCAGAAAATAATAATAACAAAAACAACAAATTATATTTACAAATAAATAGATAAATAAATAGCAATAAATAAATAATAATAATAAATAAATACTATATTTTGTATAGCAATCTAATCCCCCCCTATGTAGAAACCTAAACAATTTCTCAAAATTTTCAAACTTTCCCAAAAGATCACTGATATTTTCAATTTTACATGACCTTGCCTTGGACATTTTACAAGAACATGATCCACTGTAACTCTCATATCGCATATTGTGCACCAAGGGGCATTTTCTTTTAGAATCAGATGTCCATGAGAAAAAAGCAGTGACCTCTTCTGAGACGGAATAGAATGGCCTGCTCTTTTCTCGATATTGAATATTTTTCGAGTGGACAAATGATTGGTTTGACTCTCTTAAGTAATGTTCTATTCTTCTCCCTTCAGTCCAAGCAAAATATTGATAAAAATAATTTTATTTTAGAAATCAATTGCTTATATATAAATATATAATATATATATATATATATATATATATATATATATATGTGTACAAAAATGTTAAAAAAGTAATAAGTTGGAATAAATAAATATACTTGAAATAGAAGATTCTTAGATTTCAATCCGTTCTGAGAATCACTTTCAATTGAGCGGATAAATTAGCGGGGTTAAAGGCAAACCCTGAAGGGATCCCTCAATTGTTCTATTCAATCTAGCGTAATTAAACCTTCAATCAGTTGAAGGGTATTCGTGCCTTCAGGGGATGTTAGTTTGAGCTAATCAGGTAGAATAGTTAGGAGAGGAGAATTAAAATGTTTTTTTGTTTAATTATATTTATAAATATCCACAGGGTGTTCTTTTAAAGTTAAACAGTACTACTATTTTAAAAACAATAAGAAATACTGAGTTGAATTAGCAAAAAATATTTATATCAAGAGTAAAATTTAAATAAAAGTAATACAAGTTTGTAGATTATTATTTAAAAAAAATGTATATATATATATATATCTATATCTATTTACCATTTATAAAAATTTTAATTTTGAAAAATTCTGAAATTTTTATTTAATTTATTATAACAGAATAGTGTCTCGATAGAGATTTTGTCAATTTATGCTAAGTAGCTAATTCAAGAACCTATCTCTTATAGTTTTCGAGATGACAATACTGTACAATTAAAAAGAAATAATTTGTATCTATTATATAAATATAGAGTACCTGGAACCGAGTGGTGGGGTGGGCATTTTTTCCGATCCCCTTCTCCAGAGTTTCTTAAACTGTGGTCCGCGGACCCCTGGGGGTCCGCGAAGATTTTACTGGGGGTCCGCAAAGCCATCGTACAGGTGCACGAGAAAATAATGAGTCAGTTAAAACTTTATTTAATATAAAAGGAGGTATGGCATGGCTTTGTGAGGAAACAGAGATCAAATACCCAAATTCAACGAAATGTGCAAGAAAACTATTGCTACCGTTTCCATCTTCATATTTATCTGAATTTTCTTTCTTCAATATTATAATTTCTAATAAAATGTGTTCTACAATATGCAAAAAAATCGTTATTCACCAATCCCTGTTAGAAATATTCAACATATATCCTTGTTCTTATGAGATCGTAAGCCAGAAATTATAACTAATAAAATGACGTAAAGTACCTAAAGTTGGGATGGGGTCCGTCAAAAAAAATTTCTCCAAGTGGGGGTCCGCGGAGTACATAAGTTTAAGAACCTCTGCCCTTCTCCATAATAATAATAATTCAACTTATTAGCACAGACATCATTCGGCTAAATAGGTGAGTATATTTCCAATATGAATACTTCTAGAGAAAAGTGATTTCATATTAGAAAAACTTAGTTTTCAGGGGGAAGATGATAATAAGGAAGAATATTTCACCCATCAATGTAATCTACTGTAAGTTGTATTTTCTTTATACAAATTCTCTATCATTAAATTTAATATTATATTATTATATTTTTATCAAGAATCATACATTTGAATCTATTTTATATATCTAGGAATAATCATAAAACAGAGTTTTTATATTATTTATTATTTATATATTATTTATTTCTTATTGTATTCCAAATTAATGATAATAATAATAATAATTTAGATAATTTATAATAGATAGGACAAGTCTATAAATATATTGCTATTTCTACAATAAAATTCACTTCAAATCAAACAATATTTATCGATCAAAGATATAAAAGATAGTCTCGTATTTATTCGAAAATTTTTACTTTAATTTTATATTTCATATTAGAGTTTCAAAGTATTCTGCTCCTTAAAATCAATATAACGATGTTTATTTGATTGATTTACAATTTTAAATAATTGAAGAAATATATTATATTACAATTTTGGACTTGGATAACATCTAAGATTTTCTTTATCTTCTAATATATAGTTCCTGGAACACCGAGCTATCGCTCGACCCTTTAAAAAATATTGATAAACAATTCTTTAATTATTTATTACAATTATTAAATGCTATCAATCTGATTAAAATGAATGAAGTCTTGAATAATAATAAATAATATTAATAAATATTAAATAGTATTTTAGTGAAAAAATATTAAAAATTATAAAACTATCTAAAAATTAATTAATAAAAGAACAATTAATAAAATATATATAAATTAGTAATTTAATAAAAAAAACATATATATATAATTTTTGATAGTTTAATATAAATAATTTTTAGTTGGCATTTAAATGAAATTAAAAACTTTCCTCTCTGAATTCATAAAAAAGGTTTTTATAAATAAATAAATAATATATTTTTTAAAATATACAATCAAAATAATTAAAAGTTCCCTATTTCATTAAACATTCCTATCTATCTATATTATATTATTTTTCAATTAAATAATAATAGTTGATTTTTTCTTTAAAAAAAACTCTGTTCTCACTGGTCAATTTTTGTAACCTGTCGATTTGAGGTGAATCGACTCAAATCGGTTAAGGAGGCTACAAATGGCGTCCTTTGGCACGGCTGGCGTCCAACCCAATTTGCAAGTAATCTGGTCGGCTGTTCGAATCTCGAACATGAAGGAAGGAGAGATTGACTGCCCTCTCGTTTCCACGTCAAATCTTTTCCACAGGCCTTGTAGGAAAATTGATTTTACACACGAAATGATGCTTACTCGGGTCGATTTTGATTTGAGATAAAAATAAAAGAGATTTCGATTGACTTAGAACAGTATTTCTTCATTCGATGAGGAAGTCGATAGACCAATTCCACTTCACACTCGTTTGAGCCAATAGAAATGAGGTCGTAAAAAAAGAATATAGTCAGAAAAAAATTAAAATAAGTTTGGGAGAACTTGAATAAATAAATTTAATAATTTTTATCAACTAAAATCTGAAATGGTGATTTAAAGATGGAGATACTGCCTTTCAGTTAACAGAAA
The DNA here is from genome assembly GCA_963082975.1 of Labia minor. Classification (NCBI taxonomy): domain Eukaryota; kingdom Metazoa; phylum Arthropoda; class Insecta; order Dermaptera; family Spongiphoridae; genus Labia; species Labia minor. The sequence goes on from OY720345.1 coordinate 36,200,688, forward strand.
TATCAATTATCTTCATAATAAAATATTTATGCTTTACTGTATCAACACAGACTTCACTTTCTATAAATATGTATATATAAATAAGACAAATTCATATAAGAATTTAAAATTAAAAAATATAATCCATTATCTTAACTACATTTCTTTTTACTTAAAGTACATTTCTTTTTTTATTATTTATTTTTAAAATCTTTCATAAAAATACAAACAAATTATAGCAAATTATCTATCTATCTCTGTGACTATACGGAACTCGAAAGTTCTTGGCCGCAGCATCCACACCTTTCCAAATATCCCTATTCTGAGCCACAATCCTCTAATCCTTATCCTCTCCCATCTCTCTCACGTCCCTTTCTACATGATCCACCCACCGCGTCCTTGGTCTTCCAAGTGGATGTTTCCCACTCCTTCTTTTAACCCATTCCGAATTTCGAAAGTTAAATTTATGGCAAATTATAGTTAAATTATTAGAAAGATTAAAATGTTGATATTTTTTATTTGTTATTTAATCTCTTTCTTATAACTACCGTATAACTAACTGTTCATTCAAAAAATATTTTTATTTTTAAAGTCATATTAATTGGAAGTTAAATAGATTAACTGGAAGTTCGTAAAAACTATTAAAACATCACAAATTGAAGAGAAAATTGATTACCATACATCAAAGTATGTTGCTGAAAATAAGAATGGTTCCCAAAGATCCCAGTCTTGTCCTAAGTGTTTTCCTCAGGAACTTCTGGTTGGAAAAAATATAAAATTTAAATAAATCTACGGAGAAAATGACTGTTAGCCAAAGACGCTGATACTTGAAATAGATGTTTGGTTAAACAGATGACATGGAGAGTTCGACTTTTTCGTGACGCAGACTCTCCCTGACCGTGGTTGTTTCAGGTATAAAAATGAAAGTCAGGAGAAACCCTAGCTGTTTGGTAGAGAATACCCTAAGAGCACACGATCTTTTCTGTAACAGGACTGAAAATAGAACAGATTTTAGCAAAAGGAAACTCTATTCAGCTTGATGCTGGAGACGCAAGAGAAGTGGAGCGAGATGACCCACTTCTTCCGTTCCATTCTGGAAGAAAAATCAAAGGTCCTAAGTTGAAAAGGTGATTAGCTGAGAGCGGGACCCTGGTGTAATGTTAACTCTGTTGAAAAAGCTTGAATAATATATGAAGGATATTTGAGCAGGTATACCAAAAAAATAGTTCTGCAACTTGTAGTGTTCATAAAGGATTTTCCTCTTCATTAGAATAAAGAATAGATTAATTTAATAAAAATGTTTTTAAAATTATTAAAGTATACTTGATAATATATTAATTACCTACTCCTTCTGATGCCATGGGATAAGCAGTTCACCTGTAGGAATGTGATTGTTGTTGTGAATAATTTGACTGTAATCTTAAACATAAATATTCAGTTAAACGGCCTAAATCATAATTAATAACTTTCATTAAATATTGCGGTTAGCATTAGTATTACTAGAACTATTTGAATTCGGAATTGACTACTAAGATCCTTCTCAACCGGGTTTGAATAAATAACGTAATATTTTAAAGCTTTTTATTTATTAAAAAAAAGTGAAATTTATCGACGTCGTTATTTATTTATAAACAAATTGATAAAATATGTTTGAGAGAGCAGCCAGCCATATTTTCCTCTCCATCTTTTCCTCGAATATGATTCAAATAACACTTCTGGCCAAGCATACGTATCCATATTTGCTTGACTCCCATTTCGAGCGACACTATCTCAACCTCTCCCCCACCCTCACTCACCTCCTTCATTCAACAAACATATATTCATCCATAAATACCTAGACTGAGATACATCAGTTGTTTTGTAATATACATTCATACATTCAACTGTTTATACATATATATGTATATATGATGAGAAAAGAAAAAGAAAAGAATTGTACTTTTATTATAAAAAGAGCCAACATCATTTCAGAGAGAATTTTCTTATCGAGTCGTAAAAAATATTCTCCCGTCTAACCAACCGAAGTTGTAGTAAAATTAAAATGAAAGAAGAAATAGAAGAGCAAATCCAAAAGAGGAAATATTTATTTGTGAAACAAATAGATAATGACAGATTCAGAATTGGTATATCATAAAAAATATATACAGCCAAAGATATACAATTTATTTTTAATAAATAAATATTTTATTATAATATTTAATTAAAAAACATATTTTAGGCAATCAAATGAGATGTTATTTTTAAATCGGTTTATTTCATTATATTATATAAATATGTAGTTATTATATAGCCAAATGATTAACAAATTTAATTTAAAATTTAGTTAAAATTGAAGATTTTTTTGATATTCACACCATAGATAATATTTATTAAGACAAATTGATCTTTTAGTGGTTTCATCCATGACAAATGACGTCATACATATGGAATAAAACAAATATGGCTTGGTAATTTATTTGTCTTGCAAACATTGTAAGAATTGTTATTTTTTTTTTCTAAAATATTTGAAATTTTTTAATATGTTTTGTCGTCTAATTTTTTGTTAATTAGTTAATTTTATGTTTTTTTAAATCTATTTTCGGATTTATTTTTTATTAAATTACTAATTTATACATATATAAATTTATTCATTGTTCGTTTATTAATTAATTTTTAGATAGTTTTGTAATTTTTAATATTTTTTCACTAAAACAACTATTTAAATTTTATTAATATTATTTATTATTATTGAGGACCCCAAGTTCCATTCATTTTAATCTGATTGATGCAATGATGTAACATTTATTAATTGTAATAAATAATTAAAGAATTGTATATCCATATTTTTTAAAAGGGTCGAGCGATAGCTCCGTGTTCCAGGTACTATTTTCTTAATTTAACAACTTTTCTAGCTGAAAATATTTCTAAGATGAAAAATAAAACTAAAACTTAAATATAATTTATATTTAGAGGTTTGAACATTTTTTTTTTATATATATACCTAAGTGCCAGATATAATATAGACGCAAGACGTAAACTACCTCATGCATAAAACACATTTACAGGGAAAGTGAAAAAATACAGTGAGACATCATCATAAAAATAAAAAAATTGAATAAAATTTCATAATCGATTTTATTTTTATTATAATTATTCTAATACTTTCAAAGAAATAAATTAATAAATATAAATTAAATATGGCATTATTTCCTAGCAATATAATTAAAAATTATAATTTAAAAAGCAAAATAATTAAGAGAAGAATATAACAATAATTCTAGATTATTACAAACAAATAATTAAATTACTGTGTTAAAACCCATATATCGCTAATAAAGGTATGCATTCATATCAAAATTGACTGAAACCAATTTGTAATGCAAAATGATCGTTTCAACTTTGAAAATATTCATTGCAGGATTAATCATTCATCACATAGATCTGTAATTATCTTGATAGATAGATTAAAAGATTAAGTCGACACAAATTGGACATAGATTTTTAGCCTATGCCTAAACCAATATCAATTTTTTTTTATCAATTCTCTCGACTTTTATTCTTGATTTAGTATTCATACAATGAATTTCGTTAAAAATATTTATATTAAAACTGTCTTAAAAATTTATTTAAATAAAAGTGATTAGAAATGCATTTAAATAATAAAAAATCTTTATATACAATATTTTGAAATAAAATTTATTTATAATAATTTTATTATGAATTTAATGATCATTTGTTAAATTGTAATTTTTTCCAAATAGTCTATTTATATTTATATATATAAATATAAAGTACCTGGTCATTAAAAAAAAATATTCCTTATTATATATAGCAGTGATTCCCAAAGTGTGAGCTGCGGCTCCCCAGGGAACCGCAAAATATTAAATTAAATTTTCTAATACTTGAAAATTGTGGTTCTAAAAAAAAAGGTAAGATGCTTTTGTGGGCAAACTTTTGAACATTTTGGATTATTTTTGGTTCTAAAATAAAACAAAAATGAAGGGAAGAATTTTTCAAGAAAGTAAAAAAAGTATATAAAAATCGGATGTATTAAGGGAGCCTCGGAAAAAATCCGATTATTTAGGGAGCTGCACATCAGAAAAGATTGGGAACCTCTGATATATAGGATTTGGCTGGTATAATTAATAAATTCGTTTGGGGCGTTTATAATGGTAATCCTCTTTTCTACTATTCTTATCTTATAATCTCACTTTTGTCTCTATTTATACTAAGAAACTATCAATCAATTTCTTTGTTTTAATTTAGGTATTAAACATTTTATAAGAATTTATTAAAAGCTGGGCGCTTTTCATTCGAGACTATTATCTCGGTTCAGAGAACCTATCTATTTGTTCATTAATGTTCAAAACAATGAATATAAAATTATTAATATTAATTCTAGCAATTGACAAACAAAATTATTCATATATAATTTTTTTTTTTTTATTTATAATAATCAAATATCAATTAAATCATTTTAATTTAATATAATTTATCGTAAAAATTGTTACTTTAATTAAAATAATCAACAATTTATTTTGAATAAGATATTCTGTAATTATCATTTTAAATCAATAATAATTAATGAAAGAAATTGTTTTTAAAATATCATAAATAATAATAAATAAATAATTTTCCAGATAGAAACACAGAAAGATATTTTATACTTACAATGTTTGCAAGACTAATAAGAAAATTTTAGATTAATATATATATATATATATATAAGTTATGTCATCCCTAATGACATATCCAGATCGTTCCCACGCCTTGAGAAGTTGGAAAATAGATTAAATCTTAGCAAAGATGGTATAAGGGAGAGCGATCCCACAGGGATCGTATTGCAACCATTTGACCACCACGCGAAGGATAAACGGACATTCACAGAACCTGGACATCTGGAAATCAGATAAGATAGCAATTCCCACGCATGGCTAAACTCATTACGCCAACACTAAGAGGGCTGGGACCCCCTTTAAATATCGAGGGCTCACGCTACTCGAGTTAGTTGAAGTGTCATCGATCCCGGGTCCACGTCACTTTGATCACGGTTTCCTATACTCCAGCCATTAGATAAAATAAATTTGATAACAAACATTTAACATCAATACATTCCTCCTTTCAATCCTATCCGAACTGAGCCATCCAGGTGGAGGATTGTAACTTATATATATATAAATTTTAAACTACCAAGCCGTTTAATTTAAAAGAACATAAATAAAAAAAAATATTCATGAAACATACAGCATAATTCACTGAAAGAAAGAAAAGTATGGCATGTGGATATAACATAATATATATTTCGTAATTTAATTACAAAATATTATTGAAATAAATATTTTTTATTTGATTTTATTTATAATATTTTGTATTTAATGAAGTGCTGTCTGACGTATTTGCTGACGTCATTTAAACTTACTATTAAATTAAGAAAAAAAATAACAAAAATGATTTTTCCCGAGGCTGAAATCAATGCAGATCGATTTTTTTTATAAAAATTATCTATGGTGTAAATTTCAAAAAAAATCCTTAGAGCAGTTTAATAATTCAAAAATACAAATATATATACAATTTTAGCTAGCATAATAAGATTAGATATATATTGAGATTCAAATTTTACAATTAAATGTGAAAATAACCCGGATATAACTAAATAATAAAAATACATATATTTAATATCATCGAATAGCTACAAATTATTGATCATTACCTTGACCTTAAAATATTGTTAATATTGTATTCTCATAAAATGATATAATTAAAAAGATTTTAATGAAAATCGAATTCATTTAGGGAAAAGTTAAATTAAATTAAATAGATAGTTAAATAAAAATTGATTTTTTTAGGAATTTAATATATTACAATTTTCATAATTGGGTAATTAATATAAGTTCTCATGGGATGTTATAGAGGTTATTATAAATCAATAAAAATAATTTTTTTAACAAGAAAATGTATTTAATGGCATCAATGAGGATTATGCTTGAATGTTATCTAATTAATGTTTTAATTTTGTTGTTGAAGTTAATTAAATAATTCAAAATTAGGTAAAGATAAATAATAAATGAGGGGAAAATGTCTTTTTTTAATATATAAATTATATATGTATAAGTATATATTATAAATATTTAATTAAAACAAAATAGGAGTTGTAATATATATATATATATATATATATATATATATATATATATATATATACTATTAACATATTTCAAAATAGAATAATAAAATTCCATTTATTTTTTATTATTGGAACCAAAATATTAAAATGGAATCGAAAGAGAGGAGGACCACCTGAGAACTCTTTTATTTTTATTAAATACTATGAATTCATATACAATTATTAAATTTTGTTGATAATAACATATTAATATACAAATTATTAAAATGAATAATACCTTAAATGTGTGTGGGCAATCTAAAAAACTCATAAAATATTTTATAATTAAACTCAATATAATATATTGAATAATTGCAATTTTGTATCGTTTTAATTATAATTATACATCCATATATGCAATTTGAGGTAATTATCACACATAATTTCTAAAGCATAAATTATTTATCATGTAAGTATATATGTATTTATATAATCGTTCAAGTTTATATTAAAAAAGATAAGTAAACTAGCGGAAAGAAATATTGCTTCTTTTTAAATAATTATATATTATGTACCTAATTACTATTAATAATAACTAGAAAATTGCATTTAAAGAATAAATGAAAGTATATTTTTCAGATTAAGAAATTTTTATAAAATAGTCCTTTAGTATATTTCATTATAATTTTAATTTTAGTATTTATATAATAAATCAAAGAAAGATGAGTTCATCGGGGAATGTCGGGGACTGCATAACGATAATTGCATGACCTCTATGCATCGCCAGATATAGTTAGAATTATAAAATTGAGAAGGCTGCGATGGACAGGGCACGTGGCTAGAATGGGAGAGGAAAGAATGGCGAAAAATATAATGGTGGGGAGACCGAGTGGAAAACGTCCGCTTGGAAGACCAAGGACGCTGTGGGTGGATAATATAGGAAGGGACCTGAGAGAGATGGGAGAGGGTAGAGATTAGAGGCTTGAGGCTCAGAATAGGGATACTTGGAGAAGTGTGGTTGCTGCAGCCAAGAACTTTCGAGTTTTGTAGAGCCACAAAAATAGATAGATAGATAATAAAAAAATTAAACATGAATATTTCGTTCCAATAATTCTTAAATTTTTATTTTTTTTTGAATAAGGTTAACGAAACAACCAATTAAACCACTTCAGGTCATCTTGAATAATTTCTTTAGTTGGTAAAAAATTAATTATTAATGTGGGTTGCATAAGTTGCAAAAATCCCAGTGGATTAACTAAGATAATAAAACGAGGAAAATTTTAATTTAAAAAAAAAAAGAAAAGAATAATCTTAAAGAAAAGTTAAATTCATCTCCTCAAACAGTATAATTAAATAAATACTATCAGCATATAATTAGGATGGTAATTCCGTATTTCATTATAAATGCCCTCTGTGCATACTTAAGTGAAATGGAACAAAGATAAAAAGTATAGATTTCGGTTTTCTCTCTTTGAATTTCTCTTTTATATGATTCTAGTAATAATGGCTATTAGGGGGAACAAACGAATTCTAGAAATTTTAGATTATATATTAAATTATATAATTACTATATCTAAATATGAGATCTATTCCTAAAAGATCTGTCGAGGGAAGATTGAACATTGAAAAGAGAAGAAAATATAGAAACCCGATCAGGTCAGAGAATGTAAAAAGATCTAAAGACTAAATTGGAAAAGACAAAATTGAAAATGTACTGAAAAATGCACTGCGCTTCCCTTATAGTATATTAATATTAATAATAATTATAATTTTATTAATTAATTAATTATGCATTCGTAGAATATTAAATCAAACATTTCAAAATTAATATTAATTATCATGCTTTGTAAATGTAAAATTGCGGGGACAGATATTATTTAAATAATAATGTGCAAAACTTTATTAACTAAAATATATATTAATTTCAAAATATTTAATATTTAAGTTAATATTATTGTAGACAAGCAATTTCTCTCCATCCCTTGATAGTCACAATAAACTAAAATTGCGATAGAAAATAAACGAAAATGAAATTATGTTCTTTTTGAATTTTTTATTGTTAAGAGGTCATTGATTTGACGTAGGAACTGACAAGTGGAACTTTAAGAGAGTGTCAAAGAGATAATATTGCTCAACGGTTCGCCATGGGAAATTAGTTTGAGTCCAAGTTTCAGTCTTAAAGGAAATTTTTTTGAAATTTTAATGAAAAAGATTAAAAATTTAAGTTGATATCTTTTTGGTCTGAAAAAATTGAAAAATTTTAAATTACTATTATTACTTACATCCTTTTTAAAAATTCACTATACTTTATAAACAAATCAATTTATTAAACTTTTTTGACAATGATATTGTTTTACTTTAAGTTATTTTTTGTTCTCTTTTTTGAAAATATTGAAATTTTTGTAGAATTAATAAAGAGGAAACATTAATTGAAATTAATTTTTATTTAAATAAAACATCTCTTTTTTAGTGAAGGGGGTTAATTAAATCCATGAAAATTGGATATTCAAAATACTATCATTACGAAACAAATACAGAATTTTTTTTAATTTGTATTTTTATTTAATTTAAATTAATTACTGGAAAAGTTTAAGGAAAGTGTTCCCTATATGTTTGATCGAAATAATATAGTGGTTATAAGTTCATTATTAATTATATACAATATATTTATTTAGATATATGTTTATTTATAAACATGTACTTGATAATAATTAATAAATTGATCATAATATCTTTCAAAATTCAACCATTCTTCTCAGAAAATGTCTACTCATGAGAATACTTCAAGATAATTCACGTACCCTCCATTTGAGTCTCAACGTTTTTGCTCCCATTTCAGTGCCTTTTTCAAGAGGGAATTTTAACCATATGAACCTCACATTTATACATCAATTGTTAAAGAGTTAGAATCTAAAAACACTCAATTCCATACATATCAGTTAAAGAAAGATAGGCCTTTTAAAGTTGTATTAAGGAACATGCATCATTCAATGCCAGCCGAAGATATTAAAGAGGCACTACTAAATCATGGACATGATGTAATAAATTTACACAATATAAAAAATAAAAATAAAAACCCTCTACCTTTATTCTTCATAGACCTTAAACCTAAACCTAATAATAAAGAAATATACAATATTAAAAATATCCTTAATACAATTGTCACATTTGAGCCACCATATCCTAAAAGAGAAATTCCTCAATGTTTTAATTGTCAACTTTTTGGCCACACAAAAAATTTCTGTGCAAGAAAACCCAAATGTGTGAAATGTGCTATGGCACATTTAACAAAAGACTGTAAAATTAAGGATAACAATACAACTCCTTTATGTGCTAACTGCGGCGAAAACCATCCAGCAAGTTATAAAGGATGTACAATATATCAAGAGTTAAAAAATAAACAGTTTCCACCTTTGAGGATAAAGGTATCTCAACAACCAAAAGAGAAAATATCCCCCAATTCCAAAAATGAGACCATTGAGAGTGTTCCACCAGTACAAAATGCATGGACTAAAGAGAAACCTACACCAGTAAATGTTCAAGAATCAAATTTACATAAACTTGAAGATTTTATGCTTAAAATGATGGTTAAAATGGACAAAATGTTAGATATTCTAACAGTTCTTGTAACTAAAATGGCATAATGGATAGAAAAACACTTAAAATTGTAATATGGAACGCAAATGGTTTATTTAATCATTTACACGAAATCAAAAAATTTCTTATAATTAACAACATTGATATTATGCTCATAAGTGAAACACATTTAACTAATAGAAGCTACATTAAAATACCCCAATACAATATATATGACACTAAGCATCCGGATGGAAAAGCTAGAGGAGGAACTGCTATTATAATTAAAAAAAATATTCAACACCATCAATTAAATAACTATTCGGAAAAGCATCTTCAAGCAACAACAATTGAAATTGATGAATGGCTAGGGAAACTTTCACTATCTGCAGTTTACTGCCCGCCGGGTACTAAAATTGAGTGTGAACATTTTAAACAGTTTTTTAATACCTTGGGCCACAAATTCATCTCAGGTGGAGATTTCAACGCTAAGCACACCCATTGGGGCTCAAGATTGACAACACCTAGAGGGAGGCAACTTTACCAAGCTATTCAAGAAAGAAATCTGAATGAAATTTCAACTCGTCAACCAACCTACTGGCCTTCAGATCCAAAAAAAACCCCTGATCTATTAGATTTTTGTATTTTTAAAGGTATTTCTCTTGACTGCTTAAATATTGAATCTAGTTTGGATTTATCATCTGATCACTCTCCTATAATTTTAACTGTATCAACCCAATTAGATAAAAAAGTAAAAAATGTTCCCCTTTTCAATAGATATACAAATTGGAACCACTATAGAAATTTAATAACAAAAAATATAAACCTCAATATTTGTATAAAAGACAAACATGATATTGAGGATAATATAAACAACTTAACAAAAATAATTCAAAAAGCTTCTCTGCAATCTACCCCCATAGCAAATATTAAAAATCAAAAAAACCTTTGTTCTCAATTAATTAAGGACAAAATAGATGAAAAACGCAAAGCTAGACAGAGATGGCAAAAGACAAGGTCCCCTACGGATAAAAAAACTCTAAATAAATGTATAAAAAATTTAAAAAAAATATTAAAAATTGAAAAAGAAAAAGGTATTCAGAAATACTTAAGTAACCTTAGTCCAGGGGAAGAAAGCAATTACTCTTTGTGGAAGGCAACTAAGACCTTAAAAAGACCCCAAACCCAAATTCCACCAATAAAAACTTCTAAGGGATGGGCTAGAGGTGAGAAAGAAAAAGTAGATACTTTTGCTAAGCACTTATTTAATGTGTTCAATGAACCCCCTGAAAATGAAAATAAATACAAGTGTGATGAAATCATCATAAAAACTAGTAAATTACATAAGGACCCCCATAGATTTAAAAAAATCAAACTTGAGCAGGTTCTTGACGAAATTAAAAATATAAAAGATAAAAAATCTCCTGGATATGATCTGATTTCAGGCAAATTATTAAAAGAACTTCCCAAAATAGCCTTTATTTTTATTGCAAATATTTATAATGCTATAATTAAATTAAATTACTTTCCAACATTATGGAAAGTAGCTCAAATTATAATGATACCAAAACCAGGTAAAAATCCAAATGAATTAACATCATATAGGCCTATTAGTCTTCTTCCAATTTTGGGAAAGATCTTGGAAAAAATTTTATTCCGAGAATTAAAGCCTTACTTAACAAATATAATTCCTGAATATCAATTCGGCTTTCGTCAAGAACACTCTACTATAGAACAGGTGCATAGGGTAGTTAAAAAAATTAAAGATGCATTTGAAAGTAAATCTTACTGTGGAATAGTATATCTTGATATAACACAGGCTTTTGATAAAATTTGGCACACAGGGTTAATTTATAAAATTAAAAAATATTTACCAGACACATTTTATCAATTATTAAAGTCTTATCTATCGAATAGACACTTTTTTGTTAAATATGGGTGTTCTTCCTCCAACTTAATGCAAATTAGAGCAGGAGTCCCTCAGGGTAGTATTCTAGGGCCAGCCCTTTTCCTATTATATATGATAGACATGCCTCTCTCTCCTTATAATGACATAGCAACTTTCGCTGATGATACTGCAATCATTTCAACAAATGTAAATCATAATGTCGTAACTGAAAGACTTCAAACTCATCTCGATATGTTATATCTTTGGTTTAAAAGATGGCGGTTAAAGATAAATGCAACCAAATCTATATTTGTCACCTACACCTTAAATAGGCAAACATGCCCACCAATATACATGAATAAATCTATCATTCCGCAAAAAGATGAGGCAAAATACCTAGGAATCCATCTAGATAGGCGCTTGACTTGGAAAAAACATATTTCAGCTAGAATTGTCCACTCAAGGGAAGAGTATAGAAAACTATATTGGCTTTTAGGGAGACATTCTAGCCTAGGATTAGAAAGCAAAGTTCTTCTATACAAATCCATAATCAAACCAAAACTGATGTATGGGATCCAACTCTGGGGATCAGCCTCAAAAACTAACATAAAAAAAATTGAAAGTTTTCAAAACAAAACACTTAAAAATCTTGTAAGAGCCCCGTGGTATGTTCCAATTAGATTCATACAAAGGGACTTAGAAATTAAAAACTTAAATGATGAAATAAACATCCTAAGTGAAAAGTATATTAAAAAAATGGAAAACCATCCAAATGTGTTAGTTAAAAAATTACTAGTTAGGGATGATACAATCAAGAGATTAAAAAGATATGATATATTGGATCTCGTTAATAGAAAATTTTGACATTCATGTGTGACAAAGTGAAGTGCGTGTTTATGAAATGTTCGGGATGAGTGTGTGTGTTTAGTGTATAATATTTAAAACTAATATGTGTGTGTCAAGTGCAAATATGTTGCTTGACATGATATTGTATTGCCAATGATATGTATGTATTGTTTGTATTTCATTTTTTATAAAAATTACTTATTGCCTATATTAAAATGGGCAGATTGTATATTTTCTGAAATAATATATAAAAAAAAAAAAAAAAAAAATATCTTTCAAAATTCAACCATTCTTCTCAGAAAATGTCTACTCATGAGAATACTTCAAGATAATTCACGTACCCTCCATTTGAGTCTCAACGTTTTTGCTCCCATTTCAGTGCCTTTTTCAAGAGGGAATTTTAAGGAGGATTTTTTGAAATTCTATGTCTTAGTGGAAAGTGACATGAGAGAGATGAGATAGAATAGGGTTTGGATGGTAGTGGCTAAGGATAGGGTCACTTGTAGGAATGTTGTTGCTGTGGTTGCTGTGGCCAAGAACTTTCAAGTTTTTTTTAGAGCCACAGAGATAGATAGATACTTAATTAGTATAAGTTATCAATAATAATAATAAGATTTTTTGGTATATATATATATTTTATAAACGCAATATCTCATACTGTGTTATTTATGTTTATTCTGTTATCATAGGGTCATGTTATTAATATAAAAAATTTGATTAAAATAGTATAATATTCTAATACTATAATTAGAAACTATCTATAGATTCATACTTCAAAGTAGGAAGGATATTGACCAAATTATTCGATATCTAATCTCGTGTTTGAAACGCCCATTTGCTTAAATATAATATACTATATATATATATATATATATATATATATATATATATATATATATATATAGTTGAAATTAGAAAAAAAATTAAATTTATATTAAGCAGTGTATTGTGTTTTTGTTAATTGAAAATAAATTAAATGAATATATATATAATATGTATATTTATAATAAATTAAATTATATTTTTTTTTCAATGAAAAATACATAATTTATAGTAAGTGTTGAATATAAAATATACATTTCAATACCGAAAGTGCTTAAGGAGATGGAAAAGCCAGCTTGTGGGCGGTAGTTAATAAACATGACGGAAAGTGAAGACGACCCTGTAATCAACTATTAATGGGGGATTGGGGAATTGAACCTCTGTGTAGGCACACAAACCTTTTGGCCATATTCCATATTTTAAATAAATTATTATTAAACAAAGAACATACACCTGGCAAAGGGTGAATGGAATATTCTGGGCTTATTTAGATATAATCATTGATATTATAACGCGATTATCAAATAAATATAATGAATTTTATTAAAACATTGTTGGGAAGTTGGATTAAAAATATAATATTCTGATGAAATCAGATAAAAAAAAGACTCTACATTTCAAATTTATCATTTTCATTATTTTAAACAAAGTGGTGGAAGATTGACTATTTAGATCAGTTAGACTAGGGTTTCCCAACCTTTTTTATACCATGCCCCACCTATGCCCTTCTAAAATTCTTATGCCCCCTATGTAACATACATAATTTTGAATATTCAAAAATTAAATTGATAATTAAGAAACTTAAATAATAGGTTTTAGGAAGAAATCACTAGGAAATTGTTAACGAAACATAGTAAGTAAATAATCAAAACATATAATAAAAAACTAAATTTCAAATTCGAAATAATTTTAATAAAGATTTTTCTATAATAATTTAATATTTTAATTTAGTGAGATTTTTGTGCTTGAGATTTTATGTTAGGTTCTAATTTGGTTACCTTCAGTCTCAAGTATCCCTGTTCTGTGAAATGCAGATTTATTATTTATAAGGGAATTTTTTAAATAAAACCACATATTAATATTTATTATTGTAAATTTATTCAAAAAAAATACAAAAAAAAACACAACGTTTCGATTGCTACTTCTGCAATTGGCTTGATAACGATTGCAGAAGTAGCAATTGAAACGTTGGGAAACACTGAGTTAGACCCTGGGTGTTTCCCGTTTTTTGGTGGGCGACCAATATAGTATATTTATCTGTTATTTTTAAAATCTACATAATTAGTTTATCTGCTTTAGTTATATATGATGTATATTTATATTCATTTTATTTTAATTTCTAATTTATTACCGATTAAAGATGATATTACACTTGGCGATATAGGAAAACTCTGGAGTGTCTCCATTCGATTATTATCTCGCAATTTGTGATTGGATTAAATAACATATATTATATTTAAATTAAACACCAGCTGCCTCCGGCTCCAGGAACTTACAGTTCCTGGTTCTATACATGCGCACACCACCGCATTAACATTCCCTACAATAAGTTGACCTGTGGCCAGGTCTGAACCGACCGACAGTTTGAAATAAATTAATTTCCAGCTACAGAAACAATTTCAAATAATTTTAATATATCTATTAATGTAATAAAAAACAGATATGGATATAACATAAATATTTTTAATTTTATTTGATTTCTAATATATATGTAAGACCAGGCTGTGACATCATGAATGGCTGGATGACGTCATATAATTTTAAATTAAGAAAAAAACTAATAAAGATGATTTTTCTCGAAGATAAAACCAATACAAAGTGCATGATTCGTGATAATATGTAAAAAAATCTCCTCATGTGAAATTTGATGTGAAAATAACGCTTTCCTTCCTATCGTCGATCGCTAATACTACCACTTCCGGTTTCCGGATTTGCACCAAAAGTTGATCAATTCATCCTACTGATGCATTAAGTAAATATACCAAATTTCATCAAAATCCGTTGAGCCGTTCAGGCTGTACACATCTATACGGACGGACAGACGGACGGACGGACAGACATCATGCTAAAAATACTTTTTTCTGTTTAGAAAATGCATGATTCGTGGAGATATGTAAAAATCTCCACATGTGAAATTTGGTGTGAAAACAATACCTCCCTTACTATCGTCGGTCGGTAAAAATCATCATGGCTGAGGAGCTTCTAAAGCTATCTGTCTACGCATAGCTACAACATTTTGAATTTGCCCCCCTTTCTCTTCATAATTTTTAATTTAAAAAATAAAGGGATAATAATAAATTTATATTATATATATATTATTCATATATATTTATGTGAATATATTTATGTCAAAATGAAATCAAATTTAATTTTTATAAGATAAAAATGCAAAGGGAATTTTCCGAGGTTGGCATTCCCTACCCCCCACTCTCTATTTTTTGAATTTCACTTCAGCCCTCGACTTGCAATTCTCCTCCTCATTCGACGAGAGTCCGCAACCAATATACCACGTTTGAGCCTCCTTCTCTTGGAGAAATTGCGGATATTTCTGTTGCTGTAATTCACACGCTGGTATTCATCTTATGTTACTTCTCAGTTTTTCTTTAATTATCCATTGATTTCATTCATCAAGCCTTTTAATTTTGAGTTTATTTCGGTTCTCGTCATCGGAAATTTCCTTTTGCATAAACCGTAATAACCAATAATTATTTTATATCATTTATATTTTCTTTTTATTTAACTTTAATTATATCAAATATATTTTATCTTAAAATTAAAACATTTAATTGCCTTTTATTTTCTTTCAATAACCTTTTCTTACAATTCGATTAAAAATTTTTATTTATTCATTTTTGCACGAATTATAATTGTATTTTTTGCTGGGTACCTTTACAATCTTCCTTTCCAAGTCCGATTTGCCTTTCATTCCATTTCTTTTGCATATTTTATATAAATATTGCTGGCGACACACACGGTCAACCCCCTTTCATCATATATCATTTATTCCTTACCTTCAATTCATTTTCACCACTATTTTTCCCATACCATTTATTAAAACTAGGCGAACGCTATCCTCGCCCCTCCATTTTGGCGACCGTGACAGGATGAAGCCAATTTTTTTAAATTGTCGTTTCGTCTCCTGGCCTAAATACAATAATAATTTATACAATATTAATCAGTTATTTTTTTTCTTTTCACTAGGCAATTAATCTTTTAATTAACATTTTTTTTCTTTTCATTAAAAAATTTATTAAATTTCAATATGTCCAGAGCAAATGCTGATTCTGTTAAAAACAGATGGACATTAATCAGGTTGAAATTACAAAATCTTGATGAGGCACATTCCAAACTGGATTGTTCTCACCAATTTCAGGTGCAAAAATTTGAAAATAGATGCACTGATATTTTAAAGGGCATTGATGATTTGATTTATCAAATATTGGATGGTAGGCTAACTGAGGTGTGCGAGGATGAATATAAGGCGGTGATAGAGCAACAAAACCGTTTGGAAGCGTTATTGCACCAGACGCGTTACACTCCTGCATCAATAGAAGCGAGTGAATCGTTGCTTTCATCAACCCGTGCATCCGGGGTCTCTACAGCATCTATGGCAATACCTGCGTTACCAAGGCTGAATATTGAAAAGTTTGATGGCAACATATTAAACTACATGGCTTTTAAACAACAATTTAACAGCGCCATTTCAGATAACCCCCATCTAGGGGGAATAGATAAGCTTAAATATTTAAGAAGCTATCTATTATCAGAGGCTTATTTTTTAATAAGTCATTTGAATTTTGCAGATTCAAATTTCGAAGTAGCTATGGCTATTCTCGACCAACACTATAACCAAAAACGAATTTTGGTTTATACTTTAATAAATTCGTTAATCCATTTTCCAAAGGTTCCAGCTCCAAACAAAAGGGAATATTCGAAGCTATCTTCAACAGTGCGGCAGCTGTTATCTCAATTAAACGAATTAAAGGTGGATACCAAATCTTGGGATCCAATTTTAGGCCTTTTAATCCTCGACAAGCTCCCTTCACGAGTCAAGGATCAATTCCTCATGGAACTGGACTCCGATGAAGAAATTCCAAAGGTGGCTGATATTTTGAATTATATTCAAAAATTAATGAAGTTTGCTCCAGATAAAGAAGCCGACACAAACAAAGTTAAGTCACCTACCAAGGATTTTTTTTCTTCTAAAAATAGGCCTAATAATAAAAATAAAGCTAAATCTTTTCATGTGGTTTCCAAGTCGGAAACTATTTCAAACACAATTGAAAAAAGCAAGCTTAAAAATAAAAACTCTTTTAATAATAATAAGTGCCTATATTGTCAAAAGTCACATTTAATCAAAAATTGTTACCTATTTATAAATTTAACTATTCAACAAAGATTTGACCATTGCACAGCCTCAAATATTTGTAAAGTCTGTTTATCTAAGCATTCAGGTGGATGCAATGGTCCTTCTTGTGAAATATGTCACCGAAAACACTCTACCCTGTTGCATTTTTCCAGATCTCATAGCTCATCGAGTCAAGGAGAGGGAGAGAAGTCACCTTCAAAATTAAATCACGTCCCCTCAGAGGCAGTGAAACCAGGGTCCTCTTCAGAGTTAAAAGGCGAAATTAATCATATTCACGCCCCGGTCGAGACAATTCTTTCAAAAGTGTCTCTCAAAATTTTAAAGGGTAACAATAAATTTCTAACTGTTCCTTGTTTTATCGATACAGGTTCTCAGATTAGTGTGATAAGTTCTGATATTGCACTTTCGATTAATCAACCTCTAATACCTCATAAAATGTCCATAGGGGGTATTGAGCCATCCCTTTCCCTTCAATCAAAATTTAAAATAAATCTAACGTGTAAGTCTGCAATTAACAACTTTAAATTCAATCATAATTTTCATGTCATTGATTCTATCAAAACAATTATTCCTTCAAATAAATTAGATGAAAGTCAATTTGATTTTTTTAAAAATTTAACCTGGTCAGATCAAAACTATTGTTCGCCATCACAAATTAAAATTATAATTGGATCAGATCTAATCCCTTTATTATACAAATCTGATACCATTGTAAGCCCTAACAAGGCAATCATTGCGATTGACACCCAATTAGGTTGGACTTTTTGCGGCCGAGCCCAGCATGAAACAAATATATATAATATTTTAGCTTTTTCTAACGATCAGTCTAACTCTGAAAATTTAGACAAGGCTGAGGAGCTGGTAATAAAATTTTTTGAGATGGATCAAATGATTTCTCCATCCGAAGAAAACACTAATTTAGCTATCGAAGACACCTTCTTAAAAAGTGTCAAAATTTTAGATTCAAATCATTTACAAGTAGACTTACCTTTCGTTAAGCATCCTCAACCATTAGGGCAATCTTTTAATAAAGCTTTAAAAATATTTAATACGTTGCAAAGCAAAATGATAAAAGATACCGAATTATCTCACGAATATAATGATTACATGGAAAATATGTTCAATCAGGGTTTTATTGAAAAAATAGGCCCATTAACTTATCACGTCCCTACTCAAACTGATCAATTTTACTTGCCACATCATGCAGTATTTAAAAAATCTAACCGCGCCATAAGAGTAGTAATGAATGGCAGTTGTCCTTCATCCAACCAATTGTCATTAAATTCCATTTTATCCGTAGGACCCCCTCTCCAAAACGATCTCAGATTAATTCTTATTAAAGCTAGATTAAATCCTATTCTTGTATCAACTGACATTGTCAGTATGTACCTCATGATCGCCATTAACCCCATTCAAAGAGATTTCCTCCGGCTTATATGGAAATTCCCCGAAGACGAGCGTCCATCAATCTTTCGCATGTGTCGATTACCTTTTGGGCTAGCCTGCAGTGCTTTCTTGGCAGTGAGATGTCTATTTCATGTAGCAGACAAGCACAAAATTTCTCACCCTTTGGCTTACAAGGTTATTAAAAATAATTCCTATTTGGATGATTTTATTATCACTTCCTCGTCTGAAGTGGAACTAATAGACATCATAGAACAACTTGCTAATCTTTTAAAAATTTATAATTTTTCTTTAAACAAATGGTCCACTAATAGTCAGACAGTTTTAGATTATCTATTATCCAATCCAAATTTTTCTAAAAACATTAAATTTACACCTTTAGATACTCCAAATAAATTATTGGGAGTTATCTGGCATCCTCTCCAAGATAAATTTTACTTTGAAATTCCCGATATCTCTATCGAAATTTTAACGAAAAGATCCTTATTGTCTTTAACTGCATCCCATTGGGATCCGTTAGGTATAATTTCCCCTATCTCTATTTCACTTCGAATCTTATTTCAACAAGCTTGGAAATCACCATTAAAATTAAACTGGGACGATCCTTTACCTGATACTATGCAAAATTTTTGGGCTAAATTTAAAACTGAATATCAATTACTAACCGCTTATAATATCAATAGATTATTAACTCATCCTTTAGGAAAAGTGTTCAAAATATTTGCGTTTAGTGACGCAAGCGAATCAGCCTATGGATTTGTTTCTTATCTTGTCTCTTTCGATGACAAAAATCATTTCCTTTTCTCGGTTTTCCTTTTCTCCCGCTTCCGAATTGCTCCCCTTAAGAAAATTTCAATACCTCGTCTTGAGCTTTTAGCTTATGTTCTAATGTGCCAGACGATCAATTTCATCTATCCTTCTTTGGAAATACCTATTCATGATGTGCATTTTTTCAGCGATTCCAAAATTGTTTTAAGCTGGGCTCTTTCGGACCCTTCAAAATTTAAAACATTTATCTCAAACCGCATCTCCATAATACAAAAATTAAAATTTCACCATACTCATTCTTATATTTCTTCTGAACTAAACCCGGCTGATTTATCCACTCGATCCATTAGCATATCGAATTTTATTGCAAATCAAAGTTGGAAAACTGGCCCTATAGAAATTTACAATACAGTTACCCCTTATGATAAAAGCAAATGTTTAAATCAAGTTGATTCTGCTTCACTTGAAGAAAAAACCAATGTGTCGATTTTCACTTTATCCTCTTCAATCAATTCAAATTATTTAGAAAATTTCATTAAAAATTATTCATCTTTTTATAAATTAATTATTCATATAGCCACTTGGCACAAATATTTTTCATATCTTAAATTCAAACACAAAACAATATAAGAATTGAACAATTTTTCGATAAGCTCACATCTGAAAACTTACATCAGGCCAAACTTTTTTTTTAATTAAAAATGCTCAAAAATTACATTATGCTCAGGACATAACAAATTTATTGAGAAACAAACCCCCTGTTCACCCTTCCCTTCGGCTACTCTCTCCTTTCCTTGACGGAGAAGGTTTTCTGAGAGTGGGATGCCGTATTTCCAAATCCAATTTTTCCTTCAATTTTAAACATCCATATTTATTACCCGCTGAAAGTGCACTCACTCCTTTACTTATTTCATATTACCATAAGCGCCTTATGCACGCAGGCCCGAGTGCATTACATTCATTTCTAAATTCCTATTTATGGATTCCACAAGGGCGAAAATTAATCAGGAAAATATGTTTCCAATGTGTAACTTGTACACTACAAAAGGTTAAATCCTCCAAAATACCCATAGGTGATCTTCCCCTTGAAAGATTGAAAATCTCCCCCCCTTTTAATGTAGTAATGTTAGACTATGCTGGACCATTTGAGGCTGCTCTGATTAGAAAAAGGGGATGTCATTACGTCAAGACCTATGCTTTATTATTTAAATGTTTCATAACAAAGGGAATTCACATAGAGCTTTGTTATGACCTTACAACCTCAGCTTTCCTAAACGCCTTTAAACGTTTTATTGCGCGCAGAGGGTGCCCCAGTAAAGTCTATTCAGATAATGCAACCACTTTTGTTGCTGTAAGTAAAATTGTGAAGTCTGATTATCAGTATTTAACTGCAAAATTACAGGACCCCTTTTTTAAAAACTATTTATTAGAGAATAATATAACCTGGCATTTTCACCACCTCTATCCCCCCATATGAACGGATTAATTGAAAGTGCAGTGAAGGCTTTGAAATACCATCTGAGAAGAATCACTTCAAATTTAAAATTTTCGGTTTCCGAATTATCCACCATTTTGGCTGTATGTGAATCTTTTTTAAATATGAGACCCTTGTTTCACACCCCTTCTGATGATAATGAAGTGGAGATATTGACTCCATCCCATTTTTTGCATTCACGGCCTATTTCCCTCTCTCTGGCTTCTGACGGTTATGATGACAACATTAATCTAAGTGCTCGCTATAAGTTGATACAAAGCTTAACTTCTCAACTATGGCGGACTTGGTCAAAATCTTATTTCTATCAACTTCAATCTAAGCAACAAATTAAAAATTATCAACCACTATCTGTAAATGACATTGTTCTGATTAAAGATCTTTCTTTAATACCAAACCACTGGGTAAAGGGGAGAGTAATTAAAATTTATCCATCTTCCGACAAAGTTGTACGAATTGTGGATGTTTTCACAATGAAGGGTACTTTCAAAAGATCTTCACGAAATCTGGTCAAAATTATTTTCGAAGAAGAATTTAATCAATGAACTATGTCATATGTCATATTCCGAACAAAATTTATTTTAATTGTTTATTATTTTTTAACATAAATTATATTATTACATTTTGTTATTTTAAATGATGTTTTATTACTTTGTAATATCGTTTATAATAATTTAATTATGTTTAACTTAAGTTCAATATTTTGGAGACGATGATTTCCTATTCTCATTTAGATAACTCTTACGTTATCGGCATTGTATTAGTATAGAAACTAAGATTTAATCACATATTATTGTATTGTTTGATTACCTGGTAATCAAACACGGGGGAGTCTGTCTACGCATAGCTACAACATTTTGAATTTGCCCCCCTTTCTCTTCATAATTTTTAATTTAAAAAATAAAGGGATAATAATAAATTTATATTATATATATATTATTCATATATATTTATGTGAATATATTTATGTCAAAATGAAATCAAATTTAATTTTTATAAGATAAAAATGCAAAGGGAATTTTCCGAGGTTGGCATTCCCTACCCCCCACTCTCTATTTTTTGAATTTCACTTCAGCCCTCGACTTGCAATTCTCCTCCTCATTCGACGAGAGTCCGCAACCAATATACCACGTTTGAGCCTCCTTCTCTTGGAGAAATTGCGGATATTTCTGTTGCTGTAATTCACACGCTGGTATTCATCTTATGTTACTTCTCAGTTTTTCTTTAATTATCCATTGATTTCATTCATCAAGCCTTTTAATTTTGAGTTTATTTCGGTTCTCGTCATCGGAAATTTCCTTTTGCATAAACCGTAATAACCAATAATTATTTTATATCATTTATATTTTCTTTTTATTTAACTTTAATTATATCAAATATATTTTATCTTAAAATTAAAACATTTAATTGCCTTTTATTTTCTTTCAATAACCTTTTCTTACAATTCGATTAAAAATTTTTATTTATTCATTTTTGCACGAATTATAATTGTATTTTTTGCTGGGTACCTTTACAATCTTCCTTTCCAAGTCCGATTTGCCTTTCATTCCATTTCTTTTGCATATTTTATATAAATATTGCTGGCGACACACACGGTCAACCCCCTTTCATCATATATCATTTATTCCTTACCTTCAATTCATTTTCACCACTATTTTTCCCATACCATTTATTAAAACTAGGCGAACGCTATCCTCGCCCCTCCACTATCCTAGTTATGATGATAGCCAAACTCCGAAAGGGAGACGGCACTTTGAAAAAAAAAATTAAATTATGAATTAAAATAAATAAATAATATTTATTAAACCAGCGCGTGTTTGGCTCTGTGTTGATAGCACCACGTCACGTGCTGGCGCGTGATTTCCAGGTAACGTTAAATTTCGGTACTTTCAGCGATTCAATCAAACTGTAATTCTATATATAGCAGTTTTATACAATTTTTAATCATGTGAAAAACTATCAAACATATATCTTTATTTTTACGTACTGTTTAGAGGAAAAAAAATTAAAACATCATAAGTAATGAACTACATTTCTCAAAAGTTGATAGAAAACTATGAATTTTGAATAATGCCCGAGTACCAATTTTCATGATTCATTTCATTTCATATTTCATTTTCATAATTCCTTTTTGCGTAATCTTGTACACACACACACAATTTACTTTATTTTATTCACAATAAGCTTCTTTTTTCAATTTATATTTATAAATATATTTTTAATATTTTAAATATCTCAACATTAAATATTCAAAATAGGATTTATAATTTGATTGTATTTTAATTAAAATGATAAATGATAGGTTTATATTTAGAAATCAAGTATAAAATATAAATTATATAATTATGGGTGAGATTAATATATTTTGAAGAATTATAAAGTATATATTATTTTGTATTTATGTTTTTTTTTTAAATTTAAAATGTCTTTAAAGTAAGGTAAATTTAAAATACCTTACATTCTCTTTTATTTTAATATAATAATATAATTTATAAATATTATAAAATATTTTAATATAGATATCATTTAAATAATTATATTTGTCAATAATTAATTAAAATTTATTAGTATACATGTCTATTAAATTATTTAAATTATTATTTTATATTGGTAGAATAGGATTAGAACTAATTCAATCAACTTAATTAATCCCAGATGGTAATTATTTGATTTAATTATTATATTATATTTCATTTCATAATGTTCTCCCTCCCATTATTTATTTCTTGGAATGTTTTCAATAGGATTTTATCTTTCTTCTCTGATTAAGGGCTGATCTCCATCAGAGAGAGGTTACAGCTTGAATGATTTTTTCCCCATTAAGATAGAGTCATTGAAAACAATTGTGCCATCTCCTGTTACGAAAGCATAGCCAATATATAATCATCTCTTTCTCTGGGACGCTTATCTAGGACGTAATATCATTTTATGTCCGCGCAAAATGATGATGGTCACACTAGAGGACGCCAATGCATTGTCATCTTCTTTAGATAAATGGTATCTCGGTGCCAAGACACGATCAATTGTTCATGGATTGGATGATGTCAGAACCCCTATGGAGAGGGGACGATATTGTAAAGGGCAGCAAACATCCCTTTTTCTTCTTCATGGGCTACTTACGAGTCTATATTGAATGCTTGATAGAAAATAGTACCAAGAAAATGGATATATATCTGTTTAAAGCTGCTTTCTATTAAATGCGTCAGTTCGTATATAACAGATCTGTTTCCGATATTTATTTAACTGGGTGGGTGCATTTTCGTGGACCCATGACGCCGAACGTCGTCCAATATAGAGAGCGTTCCAACACCATTATTGAGTTATTTATTGGCAAGAATATAAATGGCACCCCACTTCCGTCTTAAGTCTACCTCATCTATCCAAGGCCCTTATCCACCAAACCCTTTTTTCACTTTCTTCTTTTTTTTCAATATTTTTTTCATCGTGATCTTCTTTTATATTTTTATCCAAGTTGATGTATGGTTATTAATTTTATAAAACAATCATTTTTATATTAATTTTATATTTTATTTAATTATTTATTTTATTGCATGTTATTTTCATTTTAGGATATTTTTAAGTAATTGAAAAGAAATGAAAAATGTTGCATGATCTCTTTGATCACGAAAATTATTTGAAAATAATTGAAAAAAATCATTATTACAGTCAATAATAAAGACGCAGAGGGGTAGAATGAGTTAAGGTAAGGTTTTGATGATATTTCGTTTGAATGGTTATACCATTCGGGATATGATTGGGTATTCCTATCTACCAACAATTTATAAAAAACAAAATTAAAAATAAAATAATCCCCTGACTTTTGTACGTCATACGCAAGGACAACGCCTATCAAGTCGGTTATATCAATGAGGTGTCCTATGATCAGTAGAACGTGTCATATCAACCTTTACCTTGATTTTCTTGATCGTAGGCGCTACTTTTTATCAAGTATCTTCCTAATTTTGATCCCGGAGGCTGGGTTGACTTCGTCCCATAGACCCCAGCTAGAGAAATTCCCTTACCAAACCCGGGACTTGAACCTGGAACCACAAGAATGTGAGTCAGCGACGCTAGCCATCACACCCTGTGGCGCTTTAAAAAAAAAAACTTTAATATTAAATGAAAAATAAAAAATTCAATATGAAAAAAATTTAATTAGGAATTTATCACCAAGCTTATTAATTATGACAACGTGATTAGATTATAATTATTCATTATATACCAATTAACTATTGTATATAATTTAGTTTTTGGAGTGAGTCGACGCAGAAGAATAATTATTCAATTGGAAAATATTTAAATTAAATGCATCCTCTTTATTTATTTTATTTTATTGGATTCACCCTCAAATTTGAATAAAAGATTATATTTCTCGTATTATTATTTATTAACATAATAATTCTTTATTAAATGTAAATATAAATGAATATTATAATGCAAACTCATTTTCCTGTATTATCAATTAAATGAATGTACATAATGACATATTTAAATAATTTATTTATTATCTAAACCATTTTTAAAAAAATAGATTAAAATCTATTTAATTATTATAAAAAAATTTATATTATTAATAAAAAATATAAGTAAATATTTTTTTAGAGAAATTAATTTAAATTTAAAATCAAATATCAATGTAAATGTCTTCACAAGAGAATAACAACAAATAGATTAATATTATTTATATATATTTAAGATATTTATTCAAAAATACGGAAGGAATTAAAATCTCTGAGTTATTTGTTATTTATTTAATTATATTTTAGATTATATTAGAATTAAAAAGGCACATACTTTTTGTTATTGATTTATATTAGGGATTCCCACAATGGTGTCTAGGTGTCTATGGAGCTTTAGATAGAGCGGACTGAACTTGAAGAGCTCTTGGGGAGGGGGGAGGGGGAAGATGGAGAAATTTCCTTTTTCAATTACTATAAAAAAATAAAGGATTTATTTAATTAATAGAAATAAGAAATATCAAAAATATTAATGAAAAATCAAAATAATTTATAAAATATGTAGATTATGTGTATAATTAATAAATTAAACAATGTTTGAATGTATGTATATAATTTACAAATCAGAATAACAAATTCTAATAAACAAAGGATTCAGTCAAAAGTACGTAAACAATTTTCAAATGATAAAATAAACGAAAGGAATGTTGGCAAAAGAAAACAGGCTGGTCTTTTCAATATCAGTCAAAATATTCGGTGAAGCGAATAGTGCGAGTAGAGATACTGAGAAGTATGGATCGTTTGATATTGTAAAGCCCTTTGATCCCCAATTGAAAGACTCATCCACTCTCCGGTCTAACATTCAACCAGGCAAATCCTAGACTTATACATATGCTGTGTAATCAAAGACAAGCAACAGATACAAATAGTTTGCACGAAGCTAGAAATTTGGACTGAGAAAAATCAATTGGAATTGGAGAGAACGATAATTGAACAGGGGTCAGCGGATTTAAAAATAAAACAAAAAAAAAAAAAAAGAGAGAGAAACTGAAATACTTTTGTACATGTACGAAAAGAGACAATTCTATTTGTTCAATTTTATTCTTTCTAGTAGTATTTTAAATTTGATAAAGTTAATAAAATTAACTGTAACTACCGACTCTCTGGAATATTTTATTTGATTTTGTAAAATTAAAAATCAAATCAATAATATAAATACTCTTAAGTCAGATGAAAGTTTCTAATGATGTTATAAACTACTAATATAAAAGCTATATAAATTAAATTTATTAAATGTTTATTTTTTTAAAATAATTTTTATAATATTATTGTTTTTTTATATTTTTTTTTTTTTTTGATCCGAATTTTTCTCTTTCCATTTATTATCTTCTTCTCTTGATGGAGGTTATTTTGCGATGGAGCTTATCTAAATCTATAAAAGTAACCGTTTCGTGTTCTCCTCTCCATTCAATCGATAATGGTGTCATTTGCCTGCATCCGTTTCCTCTTTCCACTTGCTGATCTTATAAATTCAGAATACCGCCCTTTAAGTAAATTATGTCTGTGATCCTACAAATTATATATCCTCTTTATTAAAATCCTTTTGTTGAATCTTGAACAAAAATTTATATCTATCTTTACAAAATTAAATATTGATTTAATATTAACAATTTATTAAGAAAATCTTAGGAAATATTAATTTATTTTCAATTATATATATCAGGGAACGCTTAAGAGGGCGGCAAACTTGGTATTTCTCTAGGGTGGCAAATATGAAAAACGGCATTTTGGGTATGTCGTCTATAATAAATTTTTACAAATATAGGGTCGGCAATTTATTCTATTTCCCCCGGCACCATAAATACAACTATATGTATAATGTTAAAATATTAATTTAATGTAATTTCTAGTAAACATTTATATTTTCAAATTTTATGTGTGAATGAATGAGAGAGACTCGATCCGATGAATTATTAATGCTCTAAAATTAACAATTTTTTTTTTGTTTAATTGAAAAGATATATAATAATTTTATTTATAATTATATAATGGATATTTAATAAATGTATATAGAACTCCAATATCTACATTAGAATAAAAGAGACAATTAGCGTCTTCTTTATTGATTTTAATATAAATCATTTTTATTTTAATTTTAAGTGAAAATTAAATTCTGTTTTTAACAATTCTATTTTTAAGAAATAATATTTATTATTTATTTAGTACTTCGGTACTCTTCACACCTTTACAGCGAGCTGTGCTCCCTGTACTTCTTATTTGGTCTCCCCACAACCATACAAAATTTAAATAAATTCAAATATTTATTTTTTTTAATTTAAATACGATTTAATTTAACCTCGTGAGTCATAATAATTGATGTACAGAAATATTGAATATTCTAAGCGAAATTAGATTTGATGTAATATTGTCCAATTTGTCCATAATCCGCATTGGTATTCTCCTAAGATGAGAAAATACTTAAAAGTCCTTCCGCAATTCATTTACCCGTCCACAAGTTGAGAAATAATAATAATCTAATAATACTTATATTTTAATATTATAATTAAATATTCAAATTTTAAAGTATTACAATTAGTCTCATACATATTTGTGAAATTAATCTCAACTTGATTTTCAAAAATTTCTATTTTATTTGCGATATGATTGATTACATTTGTTAAAATTTAAACAATTTCGAATATTCTGATTTTTAACTTTATTAACAATTTAATATTATATTTTATTAATACATCAAATAAGAGAATACATTAAACATAATAAATAAAAAATAAACTTTTTAATAAATACTAATAGAATATAATCACTTGGATATAAAACAAATTTAAAATATTTTAAAAAGAGAAAAATTTTAAATTCCTTTATATCATTTATCTAAAAACTCATTTTAATTTTTATATAATCAATCAATCATGTTTGCACTTAAAATATAGTAGGAATTAATAATTGAGTAATTAAACTAAAAAAAAAAAAAAAAAAAAAAAAAACATTTTCACTGAGCCACGAATCTCTGAATGGACAACACGGGGAATTAAATAAATTTTTAAAAATTAGCTTCTGCGCTTATTGATTAAAGGTTAATAAAATTTATAACCTATGTTCAAATCGCAATATTTTGATGTAATTTCATAGTAATCGGCTCACCCGATTTACAGTCTTTAAAGTCACAATTTAGAGTCTTTAAAGTCACAATTTTCCTGCTAAGAGACAGACATGAAAATTTTTAAAGTTACTAAGGTCATAAAAACGTGAAGATTTGCAAAAAATTTAAATTCTGAGCAATTATATATACATATTTATATAGAAAAGATATTTATTTTATGAAAATGTTTATTATTTGTGTTTTTTGACAATTTAAAATTTTATATTTTACTTATTTGTTTTTTACAATTTTGTCAAAGATAAATTTAATAACCACAATAAAATAAATAAAAAAAATCTGGAGTGTCTCCCTCGACTATCTCGCAAATTTGAATTTGATTAAATAACATATATTTTATTTAAATTAAATTATAAATTGTAAAATTAATAAATAATATTTATTAAACCAGCGCGTGTTTGGCTCTGTGTTGATAGCACCACGTCACGTGCTGGCGCGTGATTTGCAGTCCTGTTAAAAAATTAATTCCGAATCTTTCAGCGGTTCAATCTAGATGAAATTCTATATATAGCAGTTTTATACAATTTCTAATCATGTGAAAAACTATCAAACATATATCTTTATTTTTATGGTCAGTTTAGAAGAAAAAAAATTAAAACGTTGTAGGTAATGAGCTACATTTCTCAAAAGTTAATAGAAAAGTACGAATTTTGATTAATGCCCATATACCAAATTTCATGATTCTAGCTCAAACCGTTTTTCTCTACATACACACATATATACACACACAGACATTTTTCTCAGGGACATTCAAAACGTATAAAAACATCAAAATCTCGACATCGAAAATTTTCGTGATCGCAATACTATCTATGGCGAGATAGTAAAAATTCATAATTCAAAAAAACATTGTTTTATTCTTGTATATATTAACTTTAAGATATAAGAGTTAGAATTTGGAGCTCGAACTGAAGCCGGAGCCGGGGCCGATCAATTTCGAGATATATTCCGAAACTCTCTCTAGTCTCACCACGGAAATATTTTTTTTGTTGGAATCCAATCGGTCCTTAAAAGTATAATAGAATAGAATTTAAATAACTATTTTTTATTAATAGTCTATTTTATAAAAGTTTAATATTTTTATTTTAAGATAATTTCTTTAAAACTTAGTGTATATCAGTTTATTTTAATAATTATAAATTTTTATTTATTTATTTCGAGTTTTAAAAAGTTTTAGAATAAAATGACCAACAAAATAAAAAGTGAAAGAGACGGAAATATTAGTGAAATGAATGAGAAAGAAAAAAAACATATGTTGGTCATAAAATGTAAGTATTCATAAATTAGCCTTAAAGCTTCTACTCATTCTTGGGCAAATGTATTTGAAGGTGGGTTTCATGTGGGTGACTGGGTGGTCTAAGAAGTTTCATGTAGAAAAGAATGAAAGAGAGAGAGAGAGATCTGTTTAAAAGAGTATCTCTCCCTGAGGCTAGTAAAGAGGGAGATAGAAAGAGAGAGAAAAGAATTCACGACGCCAATCCCTCGGGAAACCAGTGCACAGGATTTAAGATTTTTGCATGCCATGACAACACGATCCAGCAAAAACACATCTGGATTCTATCTGGAAATATTCGACAAAATATTATTTACTTCTTTTTTTTTCTTTTTCTTCTGAGTAAGTAAAATATTATTGTCAGACAATATTATATAATATTTTATATATTTTTTTTAACCACTTAACGTACTTAATTTTGTACATTTTCTAAATTTTTTACTCTCGATTTACGCAGTTATTTCTTATACTGTTCATATATAAATTATTCTATTACACGTAAGGTGTCTCTAAATCCACACTTTCAACGAAATATATTTTTTTCTATTATTGAATAGATGTCGTACGTATTAGTTTGTAACGGATATTTCAAATAGAAATAGTAGCGTCTATAACGTGTACGAATTTCTTTATTCTTTGTTGTAATTTATGACTTATATTTATTATAATTATTTAGTAACTATTTGTTTTTTATTTATAAATTACATATTATATTATCTACACATACAAACACAAATATATATAAATATTTTTTTTTCATTGAATTACTTTCGTTGTAATATCCTTTATTGTATTATTATTTTTTTATAAGTTATTTTAGTAAAACCTTTTCGACATGAGTGATAGTGAGTCAGATTATGCCAATCTATCAGAGAGTGGTTCCGAAGTAAGTGATTCAGAAATTGAAAGCGAATCTGAGAAAAGTAGCGATGATGCCAATTTGGAACTAGAAAGAAATTGGTAACAATATTATTAGTTCAAATCATCCAACGCCTCCCACTAAGATTTCAATTTATTGGAGTTTCTGGCTGCACTTTTGTACTGACAGATCAATATGATATTTTATCATATCAATTATTTTTTTTGATCTTATCAATCTTATAATAACGGAAACGAATAGATATGCCCAACAGCAACCAGGACCAGCATCAAGATCATGGTCAACAATCACTGTTACAGAGTTGCACGTTTTTTTAGCAATGAAGATTCTTCAATGAATTTTAGGCAAACCAGTAGAAAGAATGTACTGGACATCATCAGAATTGTTTGAAACACCCATCTTTCCTAAGCTACTCCCTTACAGGCGATTCTACGAATTTCAAAAGAATTTACATTTTACCAACAACGAAGAATACAATCCTGAAAACTCAATAAAATATAGCCAGTTTTTGATAGCATAAATGATAAATGTATAGTTCTCTATACATTCCCGAAAGGGACATCAGTATTGATGAAAGTCTGATGCTATATAAAGGCCGGCTAAATTGGGTGCAATACATCCCACTGGAAAGGTCTCGATTTGGCATCAAAATGTATTGTTAATTCGAGTAAAAATCTGGTTAACTATATTCCAGTATACTGGAAATGGTACAAAAATAACTGATAAATATAAGGATTTACCAATGTCTTCCCAAGTTATATTATCACTTATATTGTTAGGTATGGGATATTGCCTAACAACAGACAATTTTTATAAGTCTCCTCAATTGGTAGACATTCTAATAGAGCAAAAAACAGACACGTATTGAACTTTGCGTATGAATCGGAAAAACATTCCCATGGAATTACAGAAAAAAAAGTTGAAGAAAAGAGAAATTATAACATTTCAAAGAGGCAAAGTTATGGTACTAAAATGGAAAGACAAGAAAGACGTGTGTCTTCTATACACAGTCCATAACCCACAAATGGAGGCAACAAAAAATATGACAAACATGGAAATGTTATTTCCAATCCAAAGGACGTCATTGACTATAGTGATACAATGGGGGGTGTTGATCCAGCCTATCAACACCTTCATGACTACGAGAAAGAGGGGGAAAAATATTATAAAAAAATGTTTTACCATTTATTAGATACTTATTTAAATGTGGAATGCTTATATTTTTTATCAAAAAAATGGAGGCCAAAAAGTAATTTGGAATTTAGAAAAACATTGATAGAAAAGATAATTGCAACGTTTCATACACCAACAAAAAAAACCTGGTCCATTGCGGCTCACTGAGAACCACTTTCCTTTATCTTTATTTTTACGGTCAGTTTAGAGGAAAACAAATAAAAACGTGGTAGGAAATGACCCTCTTCCGGTTGAGCTATATTTCTCAAAAGTTGATAGAAAACTACGAATTTTGAATAACGCCCTTGTACCAAATTTCATTATTCTAGCTCTTCTGTCTACATACACACAAACACAGATATTTTTTTCAACCTTAGTGAAAATGACTCAGGGACCTTCAAAACGTATAAAAACATCAAAATCTCGACATCGAAAATTTTCATGATCGCAATACTATCTTTCGGGAGATATTAAAAAATTGCATAACCGAAGATTTTTTTAAGAAATGTCAAATTTTGAATTTTATATAGTAAAATTTTAATGTTTCTTAACTTTTACAGTATTATCAAACTCATCCAATTGTGTGTTTCAATTAATAAATAGAAATGTTTCATATTTACTCAAATAATATATCATTTAATGAGGTGTTTCCTAGTAAATATCAAATATTTACATTTCATCATATTCGTTTAATTGCAGTATTTTAGACAAAAATATGATAAGTTAAAAATGTATATATAACGGATGTTTTTCTTAGAACATAATATATTTTTTTAATTTTGCAGCGGATAAGCAAGAATTTTTTTTTTATAAATATTTTCATTAAAAGATATTGGTTTAATTAAATTTTTACATCATTTGAATGAGTAAACTTGTAAACTAAGTTTATTCCCCATTGTAAAGGTATCCTGTAATTCCATGTAAAGCTGGTGGTATCCTAATCACAAGATGGTGTACTCCAAAACTAACAAGACTTTCTGTGTGTCAGAATTTGATCAAAGAAAGAGTGCAAAGGATGTTGAACGAAAATTTAGGATAAACAACAAATAAAAAGAATATCTTTGTAATTATAAATTAATATTAATTGTAATAAATATTAAACATCATTAAATATTTATTTTATAAATTTCAAATATACAAATTATGCAGTGTATGCAATGCCATGTTAATGGGGGGGGGGGCGGTACTGCCACCCCATGCGTCATATTTTTGTGAGCCCCAAATCCTTTACTAGAGGGACGAAAAGTTAAAAAAAAAGTGTGAAATAAAAATATAATAAGTTAAATAATTTTAATATGCATTAAAATAAAATAAAATACGAATAAATATTTTTATTTAATACACATTAGCGGATCTAACATATTATTTAATTCTGAACCAAGTAAATACAGTCCGGCCTCCTACCATGCAAAAATTTTATTGATTTTGTTTTACTATATATGATAAAAATCATAAACAAACTAATTAAAACCTAGAATACACTATTAAACATATTTATATTTAATTTTCAAATACCAAGTAAAATAAACAATTTATTTTTGAGGATATCAATGGTCGTTTAATGGTCTGTATTTCTATTTAAATTTGTATTTTTTAACTAAGCGAATCCGTTGCAAACGGTGTTTGGAATTTCAGTTTAAACTTCATCTATCGTGGTTTACAGCAATTAATTAAATAGTTCTTTGAAAATAATATTTTTCGTATACCAATGATCATTATCGATTTTTTATAAATTTAAATATTTAACCTATATTATTCTGTTAAACAAAATAATAATAATAATAATAATTTATAGGAAATTTTGTTTCAATACTTACAAAACAACACAATATTTAAATATAAAATTATTAATTTTATTTAAGTCGTCGTAATAATTTTTTATTCTTTTTTATTTAACACTTATTTAATTTAAAAATTTTAAAAAAATGAAGTTAGTTACAAATTAATTGACATGGACATTGTAACTAACTTCATCATGTTACCGATATCACTTACATACATACGACGGAAATTATTATTATAGATGATTGTGTTTACTATTAAAAGTTGGTAAGAAGGCGCCCATTTGATTTTTTAAAATGACACAGTAAGTAATGTTAAATTAGCCTCTCACTCCTAAAATGAAAACTCGTATATATATAGGATTTACATATGTGATTTAAAATTTTTTATGATTTATGATATGAACCTTCATTAAAAAAAACTTCTTTATTAAAGTAATAGACCATTATAATCATAAACTCCTATAACTATGTTTCACTTTAATTCAAGTATGAAAGAAATTTAACTAGTGATTTGAAACTAATCTCTTGAATAAATTTCCTATTCAAATGAGTACTCATTAAATAATGTCAAAATCATTGAATGTAATCAAAGAGATCGACACGCAGGTCATTTCGAGAAATAGTCTTATTATTAAGGTTGCTCTTTTGTTTTTATTATTTTTTTTTCCTTTTCTTTTATTTTTTTATTAAACATTTTTTAAAAATAAAAAAAAAAACATTTAAAAAAGATTTAAAGTTATCAAATGATGAATTTATGTTCAATAGACGCTGCAAGGGAGAGAGGATTCGGAAGAGTCGTCGAATGATAAAGGGACCTTAAAATTTATATTAGCAATATTTTCAACCTTTTTTTTATTAAATAAAAAGATATTAAGATAAATAAGAGAGTGTTAAAAACCTCATCCATTATTCATGAATAAAATTATGGAAAACAGTATTTTTCCAAAATGAATTTAAATGAAACCGAGAACTTCAAGTGATATTTAGCATTAATATTTTAGATTAATATACATTTTTCCTTTTTTTTTTTATTTTTTATTTTTTAATAATAGTTTGTTAATGGTATATTTCTTTATCAGTTAAAATTCAATTTAATATAGCAAATTAATAAAAGAAAATTATGATTAAAGTTACATATTACATATTTTAATATCACTTTTAATAATTAATGTTAATTTTATAGTTTCAAATATTTTCAAAAAAACAAAAATATTTGATTAATAGCTACTGTATTTACTAAAATGAGTTAAATTCACAAATACAACAAATTTTTATTATTTTATTTTATTTTATATTTTTAGTTTGAAGAAAGTAATAATCACATGATAAATATTATATGAATAAGTTTCTATAGTCGAGGAGGTAAGAGTTGGTGCATGGGTCTACCCCCACCCTCTGCCAAGCAGTTCCCGCGCTTGCCCCTACCATTTCTACAAAACCTAACCTCGATAAATATTGTAAGAGGTAAGACTATTTATTTCCACAATTCCCCAAAATCTTATGGAATTTCTATAATGAAAATAACAATGCTAAGTTTTTTTTTGAAAATAGCATTTGACTATTGAAAAAAATCGTTCTATTTAGTTAGTCTATTATTAATGGATACTAATTTTAGAAGAAAACATTAAATGATTAAATCATTGGGTAGTTGTATAAATAAAATTTAACATGAAAATATTTATAAATAAATAAAATTATTATAAATCCTAAGGCGTAAAAAAAATTATTTGTTTATTTATATTCATTTATTTTTTATTTCTTTTATATTTAATGAAAGAGTTTTTGATAATGTTAAAAAAAAAAGAAATAAAAAACATTAATGAAT
Organism: Labia minor; assembly: GCA_963082975.1. NCBI lineage: Eukaryota > Metazoa > Arthropoda > Insecta > Dermaptera > Spongiphoridae > Labia > Labia minor. The sequence continues at coordinate 36,236,484 of OY720345.1, forward strand.
TTTGTAAAAAACGCAAATGAATTTTTACAAAACATCTTTTTGGTAGCTAAGGACAGCGAAAAGCTACAAATTTAATTAACTCTAACGAACAAAAATGAGAAATGTAAAAGAGAGTGTGAGAGGGTGAAGAGAATGAGAGGAAAATAATTGCAACATTTTCACTTATAAATTATCTGTTCATAATAAATAATACAAATTAATTTAAAATAACTAAACTTTAAACAATAATAGCAAAATAATATTTAATATAATTTACAATTGAATAATATTATGTTTTATAAAATAATTTTAGCTTTCAATTTAGACAAAATATTAAACAAAGAAAAAACAATAATTAATCAATTATTTTACTTTATTTTACATGAATTAATAAAAATTTATTATTGTAAAATTGAATATATTGGTTAACTTTATAATTTATTAAATTTAAAATTTGTTACAAATGCCTAAGGGTTATAATAATTTATTTATTTAATTTAAATAAAAATATAATCTTAATTTAAGAATTTTCTTCAGTATATTTTTATAATAAAAATCGATATTTATAATAAAAATATTTATATGAATATTTACATAAATTAAAATATCATAAGGATTTAGGATAATTTTTTAAACATTTTTGAAATGCTTGATAAATTAATTTTCTAGGTGTGTTAAAACAAGATTTTTTTTTTTTTTTGGTTTTTGAAAACCCAGAATATATGAAATTTTGTGATAAACACCAATTATCATATTTCTTTATTTATTTATGAATCAGATATTCATTCGTATTATTTATCATTGATATTGTAGCCGAAAGTGGGTATTAAACAATAATAATAATAATTCAATAAAACACTCATTGGTTGAGAGATGATCATCGTCATTCGTGCGTCGTTTTCTCTTCGTGGGCACCAACGCCAATTAAATAAGTTGACCTGTGGCCAGGTCCGGACCGACCGACGGTTTAAAGTAAATTAATTTCCAGCTACAGAAACAATTTCAAATAATTTTAATATATCTATTAATGTAATAAAAAACAGATATGGCTACATAAATAATAAATATAAACATTTTTGATTTTATTTTATTTATAATATATATGCAAGACCAGGCTGTGACGTCATGAATGGCTGGATTACGTCATATAATTTTAAATTAAGAAAAAAACTAATAAAGATGATTTTCCCGAGGATAAAACCAATACCAATTGCATGATTCGAGGTGATATATAAAAAAATCCCCTCATGTGAAAAATTTGGTGTGAAAATAACCCTTCCCTTCCTATCGTCGATCGCTAATACTACCACTTCCGGTTTCCGGATTTGCACCAAAAGTTGATCAATTCATCCCACTGATGCATTAAGTAAATATACCAAATTTCATCAAAATCGGTTGAGCCGTTCAGGCTGTACACATCTATACGGAGGGACAGACGGACAGACGGACGGACGGACAGACATCATGCTAAAAATACTTTTTTCTGTTAAGAAAATGCATGATTCGTGGAGATATGTAAAAATCTCCACATGTGAAATTTGGTGTGAAAACAATACCTCCCTTACTATCGTCGGTCGGTAAAAACGCTCGAGTCTACCGAGTCCCCTGAGATTTACGCAATCCGTAACACTTTCTTCTAAATTTAATCTTTTAATATTTAGTAATATTTATTTTTAACTACTATTAAAATGTTAAGTATTTTAAATATAAATTGTTTTTTGTTTATATTTAACATATGATTAGATTAATTTTGGGTCAATTTGGCCAAACTCCTCCTTGTCTTGGGACGCTCTCAGGAGTGAATAGGAGTCAAGTCCCATCGAGTCTGAAATGATTTTACCAATGAGAACCCCTCCGGCCAGAGATCAATGTAGACTCTCAATTTTCCCTTCTAGGATCAATTTTACGAGATCTTATTGGTAAAGTCTCAATATGTAGGTAGATATGTAGTCTCTTGTGTTTCCTTATTATGGATAGCAGTTCCCTGTCTCTTTTCATGTGCCTGAGAACATTTTTGTTTGAGATGTGATTTGTTCAAGATATACGTAATTTTCTTCTAAAAAATCACATCTCCAATGAAATATGAAACATTTAAAAAAAAACAAGAGACAAAAATCTTAATTTAAATTTTAGATTGAAAGATTTATTTTTTGTATTATTTGTGTAATTTTAGACAGGATTTAAAATTTAAAGTATTATTAAAGAATTTATGGTAGTTAGAATTAAATGGAAATTCAGAGTATAGGAAATGGGAATTAAATATAACAACAATGTTTAGGGATGGAGAACTAACTATAAATTTTTTAAGTTACATGGAATATTACTTTCTTGAAAAATGTTTAGTTGTCTTCTGTAAGAATTGGCTTTTTCCTTTTCTGATTCTCTCCGTAACTATTTACTTGTGGGTGGCTGCTTCCAATGAATTGCAGCCCGCATCACTTTTGGAATCTTGTTAAATACATTGAATAAGTTTGGTTTTTTGCCAGGAAATGAAACAAATAAAACTATGTACAATTACTCAATGTTTTCTTTTTCTTTTTTTAATTTTATTATTATTATGTTTCGAAAATGACGTTTTAAATTCTAGGGTCCTTCATCAAATGTTGAGAGTATCAAAATGAGAGAAGAAAAGAAAAAAAAATAAGAACAAAATTTAATTTTGAAATGCACAGATGTACAAGTCAGTCGCAAGTGGCGTCGCCATGCCACCAGCCTGACAACCCAGCATCCTCACACCACTTGACCTCTTTCCTATTTGATAAGCGAAATCATATATATCATATAAATAAGGTGGTCAAAAATGAAAAACTTAAAAAATAATGATTAAAATATTTATTAAAAAAAAATTTATACGAGTGTAAAGGCAATTTATAAAAATATTTGTAAATGAATAAAAAAATATCGTCTCATTGATATAGTTTATATTTATGATCCATTTAAGTAGAGAATAAAAGACGTTATTCGATTTGAAAAATACCACATGATAGCACTGAACCCTTAAAAAAATGATTAAATATTTTAGAAATTTGGTTTGAAAACAATACCTGCCTTACTATCGCGTCGGTCGGTAAAAATAGTGTCTTCTCTTCAAAAAGAGGTACAAACTTATTTTAATTTTATTGATAAACATTTAAAAATTAATATATTTTCACTCTAATATTAGTACTATTGTATTGATTAGTATATTTTATTTTTTAACCAATACTATTCCTTATGTACTATGAATATTGTTTCAAGATTATTACGGGTTTGGCTGATAATATTAAGTACCGGGACCCCGAGCCTCGGCTCGGTACTTAAGTTAAAAAAAATGATTCATTATTATTGGATTTGGCTGGTAATATTAATACCTGGGACACCGAGCTCTCGCTCTACCCTTTAAAAAATATTGATACACAATTCTTTAATTATTTATTACAATTATTAAATGTTACACATTTGCATCAATCTGATTAAAATTAATGAACTTGTGCTCCTCAATAATACATAAATATATAATATATAGGTACATATATTTTTTTTCTATAGTGTTTTTTTGAAAAACTGTTTAGCGCCCCAAGTGGTTATAAAACAAACTAAAGACAAAAAAACGTGCTTTGCAGCTTTTCGGAATTAAAAAAGCAAAATTGGCAGTCGTGGGACTGGCCGACAGAAGTGAAAACTTCTGCGTAAGAAATTTTAAAACAGACGAAATTCGCGCTATTTCACGAGAAAGATGAATTTCATATGCATGTATATATATATAACTTATATATTATTTTAAACATATATTTTAAACAAATTTGTAACTTATATTTATATATATATAAATACACAACTTTGTTTAAAATATTGCAATACGAACTGTTTTATAATTCTTATCTCTAACATAAAATATATATTTATTATGTGAAGTTCATTTCGTATAATTTTGATTATATATGTATATATGAAATGAACTTTACATAATAAATATATATTTATATGTTAGAGATAATTTATAAAACAGTTCTAATGACAATTCAAATTTCGCGCTCTGTTATAAGAAATTTGAAAGCAGATGGTTTCATGGTGTTGGTCACGATCACGCGAGTTCTATACTTTTTCCCCATCCCGCAAAAGTGCTCAACGCCGCTAAAGAAGTTTTCACTTCAAAAATTATTTAATATTTGGAAATATATCTGACTTATAGAAAAAATGAATATTAATTAAAGAAAGAAATAGTTTTTAAAATATCCTGAATAATATGTAACAATTTTCAAGATAGAAATTTATTACAATATTACAATTATTAACTGTTGCATCATTGCATCAATCTGATTAAAATGAATGGAACTTCGGGTACTCAATAATAATAAATAAAATAATATTAATAAATATATTGAATAATATTTTATTGAAAAAATATTAAAACTTATAAAACTATCTAAAACTTTATTAATAAAAGAACAATGAATAAATAAATATAGAATAGTAATTTATTAAAAAGTAAACAATAGATAAAAAGAAAAAAAAATAACAAAATCATTATTTTCATTTTTAAATAACGATTCACCCGGCGAGTTTCGAACCGACGAAATCCACTCGTTAAAACATCAGTCCAACCGCTGGACTATATGTATTTAGATAAAAAATTGTCATTTTTTTACTGTCTTAGCAGGCAGTATTAAAAATTTTGACGTTTTCCATATATAATTTTCAATTAAGAAATTAATAATGAAGCTGTATGTTTCAAGAGATATCATCAATAAAACTTAATTTTTCTTTATAAATACTATATCTAGTGTGAATTTGAAAAAAATCGTTAGAGCGGTTTTTGAGAACCAATATATATAGATAAATACATATATACAATTTTAGCTAGCATAATAAGATAAGATAGATTTGTCAGGACGTTTATAATGAAAATCCTCCTTTCTACTATTATTATCTTATAATCTCACTTCTGTCTCTATACATTGAAAATATCAATCAATTGATTTTTATAATTTCGGTATAAAAGATTTTATAAGAATTAATTAAAATCTCTGCGCTGTGTGTGTTCATTCAATCATTCTATCTCGGTTTAGAGAATCTATTCATACATGTTTGATAACGAATACAAAATTATTAATATTATTTCTATCAATTACCAAACAAAATAATGCAAATATTTATATATTTTTTTATTTTTATTTATAATAATCAAATATCATTTAAATTATTTAAAATCTTCATTTCATTTTTAGATCGCTACTCTTTTCGATGGTTGCTGATGATGATGTACTGGTATTTTCAACGACACTGGTGAGCGATAACAAAGAATAAATTTGGATTCATCATTAAACTTAAGGGTAGACAGATAAAAAGATAAATATACAATTATAATAGAATTTCTAAAAAAATTTCCATAATAATAATAAGAATAAAACTTAGTTAATCTACAGTAACAAAGATATTATTCCAATTTTAATTAAAAATTTCAATATTTTCCTGATCTTTTAACCATTTTTCGTGATTTTATTAGTTACCAAATCAGTAACATAAGAGTAGTAGAGACATTAACATAAGAGTAGTAGAGACATTTAAACAAAATCTTCTACATACAGACTTTTCTCCTCTTGTCACTTTTTCTCATCCCCTTCTCCATAATAATAATAAATCAACTTATTAGCGCAGACATAATTCGGCTAAATAGGTGAGTATATTTCCAATATGAATTCTTCTAGAGAAAAGTGATTTCATATTAGAAAATCTTAGTTTTCAGGGGGAAGATGAAAATAAGGAAGAATATTTCACCCATCAATGTAATCCACTGTAAGTTGTATTTTCTTTATACAAATTCTCTATCATTAAATTTAATATTATATTATTATATTTTTATCATGAATCATACATTTGAATCTATTTTATATATCTAGGTATAATCATAAAACAGAGTTTTTATATTATTTATTATTTATATATTATTTATTTCTTATTGTATTCTAAATTAATGATAATAATACTAATAATTTAGATAATTTATAATAGATAGGACAAGTCTATATATATATTGCTATTTCTACAATAAAATTCACTTCAAATCAAACAATATTTATCGATCAAAGATATAAAAGATAGTCTCGTATTGATTCGAAAATCTTTACTTTAATTTTATATTTCATATTAAAGTTTCTAAATATTCTGCTCCTTAAAATCAATATAACGATGTTTATTTGATTGATTTACAATTTTAAATAATTGAAGAAATATATTATATTACAATTTTGGACTTGGATTGTATAAGATCTAAGATTTTCTGTCTTCTAAAATATATATATATATATATATATATATTTATATTTATATAAGTTAAAGCTTTTAGTTCAAAGGAATCTTTTTTAAAAAGTAATAGAATTCACTTTTTATTTATAATTTATTTAAATGAAATACAAATTGAATATAATTGTAAATTTAACAAATAATACAATTACGATATTTGAGCTGAGTGATTTAATCTGAGAACACAGATTATATTCCTTAAGGGAAGATAATTATAATTTGGAAAATAGTGGTTAATGTAAAGAAAACAACGGTTGCCAGTAATAGATCCCAAATTTAAGAGGGCGAGGTCGAGCAGAGCCTCTGGCCAAAATCCAATGAAGTAATGAAACCTCAGATGAATGAAGAAGGATTTTTATACAGTTTTTTCTTGGCCATTCAGAAAGAATATGACAGGAGGCAATTATCACTGAGATGTCGTTGCTGATACTATTTTGCAATTTTAAATGATTACCATATTTTTAATTAAGGAAAATCTAATAAATATGATTGTTTTCAAGGTTGAAACCAATACAGATTGATTTTTCTTTATAAATAATTTTTAGCAGGATAAAATATCTCAAAAATATAAACATACATTCATACAAACCAGTGGCGTACCTAGAACTTTTGCCGCCCGGGGCGATCTCCAGTTTGCCACCCTTTCTATCATAAGTCAATCAAATAGTGGTTTTTATAAATTAATACACATAAATAAATTATTAAGTTATTTAATCAATATCAATATTTAATTAATACACAGAGTAAATTTTTTTACACATATTTGTATGCACTCGTAAACATATTTATATAATATTTACTCTTCTAGCTTTCATACTAGAAAAATCGTGTATAGTGCTCTCAAAATTTATATTATTTGTAATTTCTTGTTCTATTGACAATATTGCAAGATTTTGTAGCTTAATTGACTCATTGTAGAACGAAGATAATTTTGCCGAACAAAATCGTAAAGATGCGTTTAACGAATTTTAATGAATACAATAAAATAAAATAATTATCCTGTTCTTAGAATTAGAATTCAAAATTTACACTAAAATGCATTTATATACACTGAGGAATAATATTTGAAATCATATAGTTAATCATAATTTATATAAATCAAATACTAGTAAACTTATAATAATCATAATAATCATTTATTATTCAAGAAAGAACAAAAATAAATATGAAATGAATAAGTTGCCTTTTACAACTATAACTAAATATAAAAAATGCCGCCCCAAGATAAGTGCCGCCATGTGCGGACCGCACCCCCCCCTAGGTACGCCACTGATACAAACATATATATATATATATATACAAACATACAATTTTTGCTATATAATAAAATACGATAATTTCATAAATATTATTTTTTAAATAAAAAGATAAATTCATATTTACTCAATGAAAAAATAATTCAAATGAATAAATCACGATTGATATTGAAAAATAAAATTGTATTGAAAAAATCTCATTTTATTATTTAATTAAACTTCTCTTTTGTTTTATTAAATTACACAGTAAATACATAACTAAATTCATATTTAAAATTAGCTGGAGTGTCTCCACTCGACTATCTCGCAATTTGAATTGGATTAAATAACATAATATATTATATTTAAATTAAATTTAATTAATTATAAATTATAAATAATAAATAATAAATATTAAACCAGCGCATGTTTGGCTTTTTGTTGATGGCACCACGTCACGTGTTGACGCGTGAGATTTTCAGTGTTAAAAAATTAATTCTGGTAATTTCAGCGAATCAATCAAGCTGAAATTCTATATATAGCAGTTTTATATAATTATTAATCATGTGAAAAATTATCAAACATATATCTTTATTTTTACGGTCACTTTAGAGGAAAAAAAATCAAAACGTTGTAGGTAATGACCCTCTTCCGGTTGAGCTACATTTCTCAAAAGTTGATAGAAAACTATGAATTTTGAATAATGTCCATGTACCAAATTTCATCATTCTAGCTCAAACCGTTTTTGCGTAATCTTGCCTACATACATACACACATACACACATACACACATACACACACACATACACACACACAGACATTTTTCTCAACCTTAGTGAAAATGATTCAGGAACCTTCAAAACGTATAAAAACATCAAAATCTCAACATCGAAAATTTTCATGATCGCAATACTATCTCTGGCGAGATAGTAAAAAATAGTTGGTTAATATTTATTACTTATTTTAACTTTTTATACATTTTAGGGTTGGATATATGAATGCATAAGTTTCTCGCGATGGTTGTATACTATATTTAAAAAAAGACAGTATGTTGAAGGCAAATAAGATAAAACGTGAGTGAAAGAGAAAAGCTCATATGTCATTCCGCGATTTACTTTTTTTTTTCTTTCAACATTTCGTTAAAATATCGAACTGCTAACAATTGGGGCGTTGAAAAAGAAAGCTTCTATTTTCTTTCAATGTGCTTCCCCTTCATTTATGAGCCTCTTCCGCGATCACTCTCGGTACAAATTTTATAGATGCCAATAATCATAACATAAAATCGAAAGAAATATTCCTTGAACTTTTTTTTTTTTTAAGAGATATTGTTTTTGTTTCTTCGGAGTGAAGATGTATGAGTGGGTGTGTGAAACAGAATATATAGCGCCAATCTGTCCCTGTCCTTCGTATTTTTAAAACGAGAACGAAAAGCGACTGCAATGGAATTTAGCTTTAAAACTCAATCTAGCTAGAGAGAGAGAGAGAGAGAGAGAGAGAGAGAGAGCTGTTCATTTGGTAACTCCCATCTACTTAACTTGAGATTATAGTTTTTTTAACATAAGAGGATATATAATTTATTTTTGTTCTTTCTACTCTTTTTCAATGGCTTCCTACATTATATGAGCCCAATCTGTGGAAATTTATTTTACTTTTTTTTTAGTGTAATCCATTATTTATTCATTAATTTAAAATGTAGTACTTTAAATGTATTAATGATTTTAATTAAAAAAATAAAGAATAATTTAGTTTAAAATTATTATTTCTATATTTTTCTATTAAAATGAATCTATGAATATAGAAATAAATATACCTAAATATAAGGTTTTTAGGTGCTCTGTCCCGGCGTCCCGAAAAATGTCTTCGGGACAGCCTATTGTCCCGTTTTTTAAACATTTAGGACATTTCGTACTTTTTTTCAAAATTTTTTCAATTTGGTACTAAAAAAACAAACAAGGTAAAATGTTTAAAATGATATGCAGGGGCCGCCATGTAATATTTTTTTTATGCAATTAAACAAAAAGGGTTGGATGAATTTTCAAATTTATTTTTTCATAATGAAGTATAGACCTTCCGATTATTTATGAAATACTATTTCATTCAAATGGCTGCCTTGGATTCTAATCTACTTGATTCATAAGAGAGAGAGAAAAAACAGTGATACTTAAATAAATATTCTTAGTATAACAAAGCCAGTGTAATGGTGACCATGAAAGAGCCAAATGATTCAGTCATCAATCAACTAATGATAGGCTTCGCCCTGGATCTATGATGATGTTAAAAAGTTATATATGTATATAAGCGGGAGTGTCCTCCCCTAGACTTTCCCGCATATAAATAGGTATAAAGAGTTGTGAATGAATATTTAGAATGTGTAAACTTGGTATTGATAAAGAGCCAGTTCGTATTAGTTTATTGGTGTCAAATTTGATATTTGGTAACATTTATATATATATATATAGAATAAAGTGCTACTTCCGGTTAACTGATATTTTAAATGTAAAAAAAACAGATATGGATATAATATAAATATTTTTAATTTTATTTTATTTATAATATATAAGGGCTGGCTGTGACGTCATGAAGTGCTGGGTGACGTCATATAATTTTAAATTAAGAAAAAACTAATTAAGATGATTTTTCTCGAGAATAAAACCAATACAAAGTGCATAACACGTGGAGATATGTCCTCACGTGAAATTTGATATGAAAATAACCCTTCACTTCCTCTCTTCGATCGGCAATACTAGCACTTCCGGTTTCCGGATTTGCACCAAAAGTTGATCAATTCATCCTACTGATGTAGTAAGTAAATATACCAAATTTCATCAAAATCCGTTGAGCCGTTCAGGCTGTACACATCTATACGGACGGACGGACAGACATCATGCTAAAAATACTTTTTTCTGTTAAGAAAATGCATGATTCGTGGAGATATGTACCTAAAAATATCCATAGGAGAAATTTGGTGTGAAAACAATACCTCCCTTACTATCGTCGGTCGGTAAAAAAGAAACGCTACTTGTATAGGTAAAATGTCACTTCCGGTAGTCAGATCATGATGAAATTTAGTATCTCAATTTTTTTTCATATTTTTAAATCTATATACAAAATATGAAGCAAATATCTCGAAGCAAAGTGTTACTTTACTTGAAAGGTAAACGCAACCAGTGTAGGTAAAGTACCACTTCCGGTTAACCGATTTTGACGAAATTTTGATAGAAATCTACAAACTGTGAATAATATCGGTGTACCAAATTTCGAAGTCCTAGCTTGATTAGTTTTAGAGTAAATTTGCTTACAGACATTACATACATACATACATACATACATACATACATACATACATACACACACACAGACATAATTCGAAAAATGGTATTTTCCGACCCAGGGAGGTCTAAAACGTCAAGATCTATCGAAATCTCGAAGTCGAAATTTTTGACGATTCCAATACTTCCCTTATACGAAGTATGCGGGAAAGTAATAAACGGTCGCCAACTTATTTTTAGAAAAATATTGAAATAAATCTAAATATTTCTATTTAAATATAGTATAAATTAAGGTTCATTTATTATAAAAACTTAATTAATTAAAATTGATTATAATTAGTTCAGTTTATTAAAAATCCTATTCAGTTCATTAAATAATATATAATTTTCATATATTAAATTAATTTCAAATAATTAATAATTTAGTTATACAATTACTTAATATAAAAAAATAAGTATTATTATTCAATTTAATTTTTTGGTAAAAATTTACAAATTTTAAAAATGATAAAAAAAATTAATTATTTTTCACTAAGGTAAAGGTTCACCAAAATAGACCGATGGAGTGGAAATCCTTTTCTTCTTTCCTTTACGTACTGGCTGCCTGCCTCTGACCAATATATTAAAGACACTTCCCCGTTCAATGAAAATGAAAATAAATTTCAAAGTCAATATTAATTTTAATAGATAATAAGATCTTAGATTAATAATCAATTTATATTTCACCATAGGTTAGGTTAATTAATATAACCGATGTTCTTGATACAAAATTCATAAAAAACAAGTGATTAAAGAACAAAAAAAAAAAAGTTATAAAAAGCAAGAAGGAAAAAATGTGTTGTTGTGGCAAAGAAGGCATTTATAAAAAAAATAATTTATTAAATTATTCACCTTATATTAATTAATAGAGATGGCAATGATGCCTCTCAGACATCATTCCATGCATACTTCCTACCTTGAGATGGACTAAATCATTCAATCAAAATTATTAACTCGAATAAAATAATTGAACGCCGTTAACAACCACCCAATTAAATCTGATTTTTCATTATAAAGGTATTCTATTTCACTGATCATTTCAAATATATTGAAATTCTCAAATAACTTTTTAGTTCATAGAAGTATAAGTCCCCTAATTAATTGGAAATTTTACAATGTATAATATTTAACAATTGTTAAAATACAAATAAAAAGAATTTAGAGGGACACAATAATCAAAGAAAAAGAAATCGTAAAAATATATTTTATTTAAAATAAAATATTGAATATATAAAAAAATTATTTTTAAATAATTACATGTTTTAAGCTTACCTATATATATTTATAAATTTATATATATATATAATTAACTTTTTAATTTTAATGATTTATTCCACTTTGCACTAATGATGATTATTATAATTTAGATTAGTACATATTTTTTTAGGTGGGACATATAAAACGTTTTTAATCCAAAAATGAAATTATATTGTTTTTATTAGTAAAATGATTTGAACAGAATGAATTGAAATGTTGAATAATGACATTAATTTTATACTTTCTATATAATCTTACTTTAATGTTATTTTACTATTTATACCAAATCATATTAAATTATTATTACTGAAATAGAAAAAATAAAAATTTTAACTAATATTATTTTTATAAAAATATTCTTAATATACCAAATTTATTAGTTATGAATAGAAATTTGAAAAAATATCCTCAAAACGCCTATAGTTAAATTGTTGGTTAATTTATCCCTGTTCCCTTACATATGCTCTATATTTCTATATAAATATATATTTTTATGGATAGATTTATACAATATATCTAATATTTAATAATTTTAGTTTATAAGAAAAGCAATTTATAGGTTTATAGAACCAAAAATTTAAATCGTGTAATTAAGAACTTAGTATGTTAATGAAAGATATATAAATTATGTTTATATATATTTATAATATCCTAATGATTCAGAATGTGCATTTCAGTTTGTGCATTTGTTAATTTTGAATATTATTTGTTCTTTGAATTGAATTCAAAATACAATATTATTTATTCCCTCTTCTTGCTTAAATATATCGGATGTTAAGTAGAAATTGATTTGCCATCACTGCTACTCTAGAAACATTTTATTTTCCCTCTCCCCAATGTCATTTCCTCATCTCAGTTACACATTGAAGTATTTCTTTTTGTTTTTTTCTTTTTTGCCTCGTCTTCATTTTCCTTTTCATTCGCTTTTCCTTAAAGAGAAAAGGAGATGGGAGCATGGGAAGAAAAAAAAAACATTTTCAGGAAAATGGTGAGTGGTTTGGGGAAAGTCGAAAGAGAACAAACCATTTGGATTTGAGTGCGTGGGTTGGATAAAAATCTGCAAGATTGATCGGCTCGGAAGTGATATGTCACATTGCGCGGTCCAAGGGGTGAGTTACACTCCTTAGGCAACGAAAAATAAAACGAGCCACTAACACATATTCACAAATGTTCATTAATCTTGCCATTGAATATTTGAACTCCAGGTTGCTTTAAGTGAAATGTCTTTGGTCCATTGATTTTTCACATATATATACATAAAATTAATAAATAATAATTATATATAAAAATAATATATGCAGAGTAAATCAATTTGATAAATTATTAAATTTGAAGTTAATGGATTGGTTTGCCAAGCATTAGGCTTTGCTATTTTTTTTTTTTTTATCTTTTTTTCAATGCTTTTTTGACGTTTTGTCTTAAGGGAAACAAAAGAATGAAAAGATTATTAGAATAAACAAAGGTGCACCTGAAAAATTCCGCGAATTTCTTATGCGTTCTTTTGATAAAATGCAACGCACGAAAGAAAACATAAAAACATACAAAAAAAAAAATCTGGCAAATTTCGTATATACTAATGGTTTTGTTGGTATTGTTAACAAGAAAAATCTTTACTAAAAATGTTTAAATGTCTTTTAAAAAAAATTGATAATTTAAATATTTATTTTACTTTTCATTTTTTTTATTTTTATGAAGGTAAAAAAGTAGTATTAAAAAAAATTAAATTAATGTTAATGATTATATAATATTAACTATAAAAAAATTAAAATATACGTTTACTTGTATAATCAAATGTTAATTTTATGCATATATATATATATACATATATATATATATAGGTGCGATTTATGGAAATTATAAAGAAATTAACATTTTAAGCTATACTTTTATAGTTAATTTATAGTATTAAGATATTAGTTTATTATGAAGAGTAGACACATATATTTCTTTTTTTTTGTAAATAGAAAGGAGAAAGGATGTAATTATATTTATTGATTGATTTTGTTTTTTTTGTTTTTAAATAGGAAAAATTATTTAATATTTTAAAATTTTTTTAGAATTAAAGAGTTATTTGCCACAATATATAAATATTTAGTTTTTCATTAAAATTGACAAGATTATCAAACTAAAGAATATTTATTTCTTATCTATTCTTTTCACTCCTCTTAAATGTTTTAATCATCTTCTAATATTCAAATTAAATGTTCATTTTCAAAAATTAATAATTTTCAAATTAAAGTTATTTTTATCAAATTGTTATCATATTTGTTCCCATTAAACTGAAAAAAATGATGTATAAAAAAATAAAGTAGATATTTTTCAAACATATTTTATCATATCAATATAATGTCCATCATGTTATATAAATATATCGATTTCATATCGAACATTTTATTTGAAATCATTTGAATGCAAAAACCATTTTTCAAATTGTTTGTGCTTTCTATATTTATTTATGAATATCCAATTTTTGTCTTAATTATTATGGCATTTCATTTACTCTTACTATTTGAAGAAATTAAATTATGTTTATTACAGTTTTATAATTTCTCCGTCTATATTAATAATTTATAAGCTTATTATTTTCTTTGCTCCTAATCACTCTATATCTTGTATTCTATTATATTTTTATAATACAATTAATTTATTTCTATTTTATCATTATTTGAATAATTTATTCATCAAAGTAATTTTATCTATGTACTTATTTTGTTATTATTTTCTTTATTATTATTTTTATTTTTATTTTCTTATAATATATATATAATATAATAGCGATATTTTTTAATTTCTTTATGCCACAGATTGACTTTGTTGTTCACTTTCGCTTTGAACGGAATGAATTGAAATGTTGAATCATGATACAGATGACTATCCCTTATCATCGTAATTCTTTTCCATTTGAAACTTTCCAAAGAGCGGTTGATGACGAGATAGGTAGGTGCTTCGGCCGGTGAATATGGTAGATCCCAGGATATTCTAATTAAAGAAGATATAGTTCTTTTTGTCGGTCTTTTTGCCTCGACTGCAGCGTTAAGGAAGGCGTTCAAGCTGAGCCAGAGGATGTTGAACTTCTGTTTGCTCTTTCATCTAGTATTCGTATTGTCAAACTTTCGCCCTCTTCTACGGCTGTCAGAAGATCGTATAAATCCGATGAACAACCTCTTCACGGCTTATCCTCCAAGCTTATATCACTTAATTTAAAACACTATAGAAGAATATTTTTATACAAAACGCTACTTTTCACTGATGCTGATATAAACGCCGAATAATGATTATTTTATTATTTATTAATTTATTACCACCCTATTATTCCAAGACCGATACATTAACTTAAATAGAAAAAAATAAAAATTTAAAAATTCAATTTTTATAAAAATAATTTTTTTATTTAATAAACAATATAAGGGATATGTTTCATATAAATAAAAAATTAAAGTAGATATTTTTCAAACATGGAATTAATCTATAGTTATATAAATATACCGATTTGATATCAAACGTGTAAAAATAAATTTAAATTTGAATTTTATGAAAATACCATTTCTTAAACCATTTATGAATATTTAACTTAAATTTTACATTTAAATGTAAATAAACAAGAACACTCTTGATTCAACATTATATAATATAAAAGAACAATTATGCAAACAAACTCTCTTTGCTGATTTTTCATTTTTAAGTGCGAAATCCATCTTGACCATTGATTAAAATAAATACTTGAAGTTTGAAAAGAATAAAGAATTTGAAATTCTTTAAAAGAAATGACAAGACACCCGCTAGCCATCATATGATGTATAAGATCAATGGAAAAAAGAATGAATATTTTAACATACATTAGAGACTGGACAACATATAATAGAGCTAAGCTAACAGAGCAGAATAACATTTCTTTACTCATGAATATATAAAATGTATTATTATATGTATATGTATAAAGATATTTCAAATTTTAACTTAAATTAATTTTCTTAAAAAAAGAATTAAAAAAATGGTCAAAAGGGTACCTAGATATATTAAAAATTTTACTAAATTTTGTTGATAGATTTTTTTTTAATTTTTGAACATTGTCCTCTATCGATATTAAATTTTTTTTTTTTGATTTTTTTTAAGGTGCCGTCTCCCTTTCGGACTATCATCAATGACTAAGATAGCCTTAGAAGCTGCTCAGCCATGATGATTTTTATTGGGAATGTTTATGCGGTGGTTTTCCGTTGCCTTCCGAACTGAAAGATCCTGGAGCCGGAGGCAGCTAATGTTAAATTGAATTATTAGAAAAATTTGTTCTTAGGTGGAATCGAACGCCGACTTTTTCTGTTGAAAATTGCCACGCTAAACTGCATCCTAAATAACAAAAATTATAATTAATAAAATTAGATTAAAGTATTATAATGTGTTCAATGTTAATATTTAAATATTATTCAAATATATTTATTTTTAACTAGCTGCTCTTCACACCTAGACGGGGTTCCGCCCCCTGTACCCCCGAGTGATACATTGTATTTGGTTGAAAGTCTATATGTAAAAGGTTTTCATCCATTTTGTTTCAATCAGTATAAGTAGATAAGACATTTATTTGTTTTCTTGTAAAATATGTTTTAATTTAAAAACCATCCTTGGACTTCAACGAACATTTTAAAAAAAGAATTGTCAAAATTGGTCCAGGCGTTATTGAGTGATGCGGTTACCAACACATTTTGCGATTCAATTTTATTTATAAGATATCTGGTTATTAAATATTTTTTCTCATGTTATTAATCAAATATCAAAATATATTTATTTTGATATTTATTTATATCCTGTGGATAATTTATTTTACAATTAAGTTAAATTAATTTAAAATATCGTATTAGTCATTAAACTAAATAACTCGAAAATAAATAATTTAATTCAATAATAAAATTATTTTCATTTATGTGTATATACATATATTTATAAATATTTTATGAATTTATATAGAAATGAATATATAGTTTTAAATAAAGGACATGTAATTTATTAACGGCTAAAGCAAAGGGAATCTTTTTAGATGAAATATATAGTATAACATTTATAACGAACAAGACGAGAGAGATGGAAATAGAGTATATGTGCAGTGATAAAGAATGCAAAGCGGAGAAAAGCTTTTCGGTTGCATGCACTTTTAATAATAACCAAAGCAAAAGAAAAAACCCTGGTCAAGAATAAAGGCACTTCTTTTTTTCTTTTTCTTTTTTTTTGTAAATAAAAATAGAATACAAACAAAAATATTGTACGAATATGAGTCAAGGAACTTATTAATCAACCAGTAGAAAAACAAAAAAGAATGGATGCATATTTTTAGAGCAGACAATATTAAAAACATTCTAAACTCAATGCAGTAGATATGTTATTATGATTTTATTTTTAATATTTACATTTTGAGAAGCATTAAAATCATATATATGTATTTTGGTTAGCATAAATATATATTTAGGTATTATTCATACTTTGGGGGTGAGGGGAGGGTTCGTCTATAATTAAAAAGTACCGGGACCCCGAGCCTCGGCTCGATAATTAAGTTAAAAAAAATAATTCATTATTATTGGTTTTGGCTGGTAATATTAATACCTGGGACACCGAGCTCTCGCTCGACCCTTTAAAAATTATTTTATATATCAATATTCAATCTGATTAAAATTAATGGAACTGGCGTCCTCAATAATAATACCTGGTTTACCGAGCAACCACTCGGTCAATAAAAAAAAATGATTCTTTATTATCGGGTTTGGTTGATAATATTAATGCCTTATTCACTGAATCGCCATTCAAATAATAACATATATATATATTGTTTCCTGGTAGGGTTTAAAGTATATATTTAAGAACATATATAAGGTTGGTTGTTGAAAAAATCAAAATGTAATAAATCATTTATTTTTAGTTATTAAGAAGGGGATAATAATATATTAAGTTGTTATATTTATATATCTAATCTTGTTCAAAGGATAAATCAATAGAAAATATTCAATTATAAAATTTCACACTAATTTTAAATCTATTTTTTTTTAATTATAAATTTGAACTATTTTGTTGTCGCGTAAATCATCTACCTAAATATACTTGTACCTATTATTAAAATTTATACTTTAATTAATTTTTTCTCATGCTTAATATTATGAAGATAATTTATTTTAATCAATATCCAACTATATCTTATCTTATCTTATTATGCTAGCTAAAATTGTTTGTATATATTTAAATGGGTTCTCAGAAACCGCTATAACGATTTTTTTGAAATTCCCACCAGAGATAGTATTTATAAAGAAAAATTGAGTTTTATTGATCACATCTCTAGAAAAAATCATCTTCATTAGTTATTTTTTAATTTAAATATATAAAGTCACAGGCACCAAGAGAAAAGGAGGCGTGTTGATATAATATATATATATACCTGGGACACCGAACTATCGCTCGACCCTTTAACCAATTTATACAATTTATTTTTATATACTTTAAAAATTTTACAATTTTCAATGAACTTTTAGTTGGGTGCCTGTGACTTTATATATTTAAATTAAAAAATAACTAATGAAGATGATTTTTTCTAGAGATGTGATCAATAAAACTCAATTTTTCTTTATAAATACTATCTCTGGTGGGAATTTCAAAAAAATCGTTATAGCGGTTTCTGAGAACCCATTTAAATATATACAAACAATTTTAGCTAGCATAATAAGATAAGATAAGATATAGTTGGATATTGATTAAAATAAATTATCTTCATAATATTAAGCATGAGAAAAAATTAATTAAAGTATAAATTTTAATAATAGGTACAAGTATATTTAGGTAGATGATTTACGCGACAACAAAATAGTTCAAATTTATAATTAAAAAAAAATAGATTTAAAATTAGTGTGAAATTTTATAATTGAATATTTTCTATTGATTTATCCTTTGAACAAGATTAGATATATAAATATAACAACTTAATATATTATTATCCCCTTCTTAATAACTAAAAATAAATGATTTATTACATTTTGATTTTTTCAACAACCAACCTTATATATGTTCTTAAATATATACTTTAAACCCTACCAGGAAACAATATATATATATATATTTTCAATGATACCTCTCTGTGGCTGTATGGAACTCGAAAGTTCTTGGCCGCAGCAACCACACTTCTATATTCTGAGCCACAACCCTCCAATCTCTACCCTCTCCCATCTCTCTCACGTCCCTTCCCACATTATCCATCCAAGCGGACGTTTCCCACTCGGTCTCCTCAACAATATATTTTTCAATGCTACCTTACAGAATTTATTTAAAAAAAAATTAGTTTTTGAAAATAGGTACTTTTTTTTATAAAAATACAAATATTAAAAAAAAACATTTATCAAGTTTAATACCATTTGAGGATCTTTATAAAATTTTATTTATTATTAATATAAATTTCTGTTTTATTTGAAGAAATCCCAGGAGTTTAAGTTCTTTACACTTGTTATTTTTATTCTTTAACACCTTCGTTAAAAATAATTTTTTTCACACAAAGATACTCATGGTTATTTTCTGAATTGTGATCGATAGCAGAATTGCATAACCAAAAGATGAAAATTTGTAGTCGTTTTGATATTTTCATTTATTTCAAAAATAGCTCATTAGCTAAGAAACTTTTTTTTTTTTGACAGTCATAAATAAATTGGAGGTTGAAGTTATTTCCAATATATTCAATATTTATTTCTAACAAAAGAAAAGGCGAATGTTCAAAAATAAGTGCAATATTTTTTTTAAACAACATTCCAATTGATTAATTAATTACATATTATTTCAAATGAGAAAATAGATAGAATAAAATAGAAAATATACAAATAATATAATATAATTTATAACTATCATTCCTCGAGTAAACATATTTTATATTAAAATTTACACTAGGTTTTTCATTAACTTTATATTTTTTGATGAAACGATATGGTAACGAAAATAATGATTCTATTACTTAAATTATCAAAAAAAAATACTCCGAAAAATAGTTTAGCAAATAAGAAATACATTTGGAAATTTGGAAATTATTTATGAACTTTTGCAAAACGAGAAATTATAAATTAGATGGACTTTTTTAGTTTATTTACAAATTTAAAATCGCAAAAAATTTTCTCACCGAATGTCCCTCGAGCATTGATAAATATTTATAACTTTAAACAACAATTACCTCAAGCATTTTGCTTACAGGTTGCAGGTTTCCAAGCAACATGGTTTCGGATTGTTATAAAATTATTTCGAATTATCAATGCCCTTGGGACATTACAGCTGATAATTTATTTAAAAAACAATATTATTTCATAGGAATTAAATAATAAAGATAAATAAGATAGAAATTAAAATATAAGTAAAATGTGTCTTTATTCAACATTTCAATTCATTTATTAGTTCAGAAATCCCTGGAATATAAAAATGAAAAAAATATGTCAATTACATTAAAAATAATATAATATATTATTAAAAATTATTAAAATAATAAATAATATGTGCATATTATAGATACTTTAATTGAATTGAAAAAATTCATCAATTAATTCTTTAATTAACTTTTACACAACTTTTTGGAAACTGAAACAGATGAATTCTTTCTTACAAGTTACATAATTATTGAACCACAAACCACTCCCGGGTCAATTTGATATATTATTATAATATAATAAATCATTATAATTTAATTATTATAAGATAACAGTTGAGAAAAGCTGTTATATATGCTTTTATATATTTATACCTAAACTGATTTAAGTTGAATTTAAAATTACTATTTAGGTCATTGTAAAATTATTCTATAACCCATGTGAGAATTAACATTATGTTGATCATTTTAGGGGAGAATTTATTTATCCGCCCTATCAAATTATTATTGTATGTTTAATATATAAGAAACAAATAATGGAACTATTACAAAGGAATCAATAGAAACACCATCATGATATCTCTTTTGATATTATCCACTTTCCTAAGTGTATATCAACAAATGAAATTCTATAAAATTATTAATATTTTTATATTTTCAGTAGGGTAATAAAAAAAATACATCCTTTTTTGTTGGAAAAGGATGATTTTAAATATATAATCACAATACTTAGCACCTCTTATCACCAATCCACCACATGTTCTAAAACTATTCAATTTTTGTTTTGCTAGTTTAGACATATTTAATTATTATATTTAAACTCGTTATCAATTTTATAATATATAAAAATTTCAAATTTTTATACAAATTTACCGTTTATTTTATGAGAATATAGTTTTTTATTATATGAATAAAATACATTATCTCTTTATTTATTCTAAAGTCATCCTTTTTTAGAATATTATAACTTTAAAGAAAAATTATCTTATAAACCAGATAGTAAACATGCATATACAAAAATCAATTGGATTTATTTGAAACGGATTAAATTAAAGGAGTTAAGTTAGTTTTTTTTATATACAATAAAGAAAAATTCTTTTTTTTAAAAAAACTTGAAAGAAAAATCCATCAATTGATAGATTAAATGAAAAACAATCAAAATAAATCATCTTGGCATTTATTGACAGTGACAGACATGAGGGCAGCTAAAGAACCATATACTGAAAAAAAAACGATGGGAGTTCCATTTGAGTGCTTTTTACAAACCCAACTTAAAGAATGTTATAAACAGATTGAAGAAGAAGAAGAAAAAAAGAAAAACATATTCACTCACTGAAAGAAAATGAATGCAGACAAAACATGAATCTTAAAGTGACAAATATTTCACATTATATGCGCAGCTATAATTTACGCGTTTTTTTCCTTCGTTTCCCTTCTTTTCCTCATTTACTTGCTACCCCATTACAAATGTCAAGCATTGCAAGTTCTATAAACGAATAAGGGGATATTTAGATTTAGAGAAAATTGTGATATTTTTTCATGAGCATTAAATATTAACAAGGCCAAAGTTAATCATATATTTTTATAGGTATATATATATATATATATATATTTATATATAAGTACTTGAATCATTTATTTTATAAATTTGAACAGGATGTTCTATTAAATTAATAATAAAAAAAATGACAATCGTTATGTTCATGTTTTGTAAAACAATTGTCATTCTTTCCCTATTCGCACCACTCATCCTCATAACATTCTCGATATTGAGATTCTTATTCGTCACTATTTGTTCAAGAGATTTTATTTACTTTTATTCAAATATTTAATTTATATATTATATTCGATTATAATAAATAAATCTAATAATTTTTACATTCGCCTTCATATTTGTAGATTTTATTAACGATGATACAAGTAATTTCTTGGAATTTGTCATGATTTGCCAGTTCTCTCATATCCTTATGAACCGAAACATTGCACCCTTCTCAAATTTGATTACGTCAGTCCACCTTTCATCTTATATTTGAAAAATGTGTAGTCATTGTCACTTTTAAAGTGTCCAATGGTCATCCAGTGTGTTTCAGAAAAGAAATCTTTATGCCTGTCAACTTCTTGTGTGACAATACTCAATTTGCCAGGGTATCTGACGTTCCAAGTGGCTATATTAATGATAGTGTTTATATTTGATTTCGCTTGCTTTTCTCCATTCACTCATACACTGAAAATTCAACCTACATACAATGAGTTAGGTAACTATACTGGTATTCTTATTAAAATATACAACTATACATTAAAATAATTTAAACTTATTAATTGGATGATTCAACTAATTTAGATTCTGAATCATTGTTTATAATTTATATGAATAAATGAGATGTTCATTAATGATTAATCATTAAAATATTTGCATAAATTTTTTCATCGAAATCTATAGATATTTCATTAATGGTTTTGGATTGTTCCTTTTATGGGATAAAAATTAAATAAAAAACGATTAATAGAATATTAAAACCTGAAAGAAAGAGGAATGAATTTTATTATAATTTATTTTCATTTGATTATAAGATTGGATCTTAAGTCAGTATTATTTTATATATAGCATTATGTAAATTAAATTAAATATTAAGTATTTATTTAAAGGAGAGAGAATATCAAGAAAGGGGGTTATTAATAATAGAGAAGAACTGTGAGATAAAAGATATTTTAAAATATAAATGAAATTAAAAAAAAAACGAAAATATCAACATTTCGTTGACGAAGATAAAGATTTTTTAATTAACTATTTCTTTTAACCTCCATGCTTCTTCTTCAGTTGGTATAAGTTGTGTTATACTATCTATCTATCTATTTCTGTCGCTCTACGGAACTCGTAAGTTCTTGACCGCCACAACCATCCAAGTCCTACCTTCTACATCTCTCTTATGTCCCTTCCTACACCCACCGCGTCTTTGGTCTTCCAAGCGGACGTTTCTCAATCGGTCTCTCCACCAATATATTTTTCGCTATTCTTTCCTCTCCCATTCTAGCCACTAAATTCTTTGTTATGGCACTATTAATTTCAAGACTCAAGTAAGTTTAAAAGTAATTTGTTTTCTTTAATGAATTTTGAAATTAAACCCATGGAATTGGATAAACACGAACGTCATCCAACTATCTATCTATCTATTTCTGTCGCTCTACGGAACTCGTAAGTTCTTGACCGCCACAACCATCCAAGTCCTACCTTCTACATCTCTCTTATGTCCCTTCCTACACCCACCGCGTCTTTGGTCTTCCAAGCGGACGTTTCTCAATCGGTCTCTCCACCAATATATTTTTCGCTATTCTTTCCTCTCCCATTCTAGCCACTAAATTCTTTGTTATGGCACTATTAATTTCAAGACTCAAGTAAGTTTAAAAGTAATTTGTTTTCTTTAATGAATTTTGAAATTAAACCCATGGAATTGGATAAACACGAACGTCATCCAACTATCTATCTATCTATTTCTGTCGCTCTACGGAACTCGTAAGTTCTTGACCGCCACAACCATCCAAGTCCTACCTTCTACATCTCTCTTATGTCCCTTCCTACACCCACCGCGTCTTTGGTCTTCCAAGCGGACGTTTCTCAATCGGTCTCTCCACCAATATATTTTTCGCTATTTTTTCCTCTCCCATTCTAGCCACTAAATTCTTTGTTATGGCACTATTAATTTCAAGACTCAAGTAAGTTTAAAAGTAATTTGTTTTCTTTAATGAATTTTGAAATTAAACCCATGGAATTGGATAAACACGAACGTCATCAGAACCAATCCTTCCCCCTTTTCTTTTCAAATTCAAATACAAATTATATCTATCTGTATCTAATAATCATGATTTTCACTTTATTTGTTCATCCACTCCCACTTTAATAATCAGCATTTATTTGGCTTAAGCTTTCAACAAATTGAGTAACGCATCTTATTTAAAATTAAAAAAAAAATAGTTAATTTCTTTTAAAATTATAATTTTGATTGTTATTAGATATATATATAAATCTGATTGATTGGAAGTTTTTGATTATTCGATTTCATAGAACTTTAATTTATATATATAGAAAAGACTATTTGAAGTTAACAATTATAAAAACCAAAGTGTTTTTTATTATTGATAATAATCTCTCTATATATTAAATTTATAACAGAAGTGATGATGACCTTGAATGTGCTTATTTAGGTATGTTTTAGTCCGCCACTAGAGCGATGCTACGAACCGGCACAAGGATTGACGTGCATGATTTATTCATATCTAAAAGTATTTCCAGTTGATATGATTTTAGACTTCACTAATATCTGAGGAACGGGTTCTGCCCATCGCAGCCTTCTCTATTTTATAACCCTAACTATGTCTGGAGATGCATAGAGATCATGCAATTCCTCGTTATGTAGTCTCCGCCATACCCGGTAACCTCATCTTTCTTTGGCTCATAAATTGCGTTATATTATTCAAAATTTATACCCCTGAATGTTTATAATAGTGTCAATTCTCCTTTTAGAAATAAGAATGAATAATATAATAATATAATATTATACTGATATTTCAATTAAAAATTTTCAGATTATTAATTATCTATTTCAGCAAACAATAAAACATTATTTTTAATAAATATTCAATATATTTATTTAATACATAAATATACATTTTATTTATTCTCATGAAGTAATTTTATATACTAATATGATTTGGATACTTAGACCTATGAAAATAGTTTGCTATTCATGTAATTTCAATGTAAACATATTGATCTGTTGTTGAATTAATGTAAAAATCCTTTTGGGTGGTCTTTTTTACATCTTATCTTTCCTCTAGTGCCATTTGAAAGGTACTGAAAACCCAAACATCAACCAAAATCTCTTAAAAAGGTGAAGGGTGTTTAAATTCTCATTCGCACCGGAAATGATCAACAAGATGGTGAAAAGATTCACAACACAAATATAAATGTTTAATAAATAAAATCTCTTCTTGACTTTATTTATAAATTTACAAGAGAAATAAACAATTTTATTTCCCTTTATTTTTCATATTAAAAAAATATGTATAGGAATATATATTTTTTTTCAATTACTTCCATTCCGTTATGTTTCGTAGTTTCATTAAAACATATATTGTGATAATGTTAAATATTTAATTTAAATTGAAATATATATATAAATAAAATACAAATGTTTTTTTTTTATTTTTTCTTCATTTCTTTAGGTAACATTATTTATAATAAAATTAGAATAGAAATGAACTCATTTATTTGTAATGTTAAATAACTTAGACTTTCTCTCTCTCCAGAACTCTTCATTGAAAATGTCTACTAAATAAATTCATCATCCTGTTTGGATGATGAATGAACAGTTTGACATCTGGATACAATATATACCGCGTTAACATAGTCAAGGACAAAATTGTCCTTGGAATAGAAAAATGTTTCAAATAATAATTGATCAACGTGATTGACAAATTGCTTCTAGTTGTACTTTTTTTTTTATAACAATTTGATTTATACCTATTGAATTGATAATGATAAAACTCTTCGTTTTAATGAACTTTCAAATCTAAAAACACTTTATGGGAAATCCAATTTTATTTATTTATTTATTTTTTAATAAAAATAAATATTTATTTTATCGTATAACATAATTTTGTTTTTATATCGATAAATAAATGAAAAAAAACAAATAATCACTAAATAAATCATTAATATATTTGATCAATATTTTAAAATATTAAATTTGAGATATACCTACAATAATAATAAAAGAATAATATAAATTAAATAATTTATTTTAAATATCGCTAAAATAATTTTAATATTTAATTGAATTTTATATAATTAACTAAAATAATCTAGAAGGAAGCTAATCGAAAAATGTATGATGAGTTGGATAAGAATGTCAGACAGAGAGTTATAGTTATGATAAATTTGGGGGTAAGATGGATATGACTCACAATAAGGACGTCTGGAGGAATATAGTGGCTTTTTAATTGCGACTTTAGAGTTTAATAACTCTTCAGAGAAATATATAAGTAATAATATATTAATTTTTAAAAGAAAATTATTCTTAAGACTTATATTGATGTGAATAATAGATTAATAAGGTATATAAGGTAAGGTAGGGTAAGTATAAGGTGCGAGAGAGAGAGATAATTAATCAATTTGTTGTCATTCTACAATAAATGATGGGAATATTTATTTTAGGAAATTTAATGAAAAAAAAAAAATAAAAATAAAAATATAAATATTCTTATTAATTCTATTTACCTAATATAAACATTTTTTTTTTCATTTAATATTTTGTTATTCGTATGATTATTTAAATTAAGATTAATTATCAATTTTTACTATCTCGCCAGAGATAGTATTGCGATCACGAAAATTTTCGATGTCGAGATTTTGATGTTTCTATACGTTTTGAAGGTCCCTGATTCATTTTCACTAAGGTTGAGAAAAATGTCTGTGTGTGTGTGTGTATGAATGTGCGAATGTAGACAAGATTACGCAAAAATGGTTTGAGCTAGAATAATGAAATTTGGTACATGGGCATTATTCGAAATTCGTAATTTTCTATCAACTTTTGAGAAATGTAGCTCGGAAGAGGATCATTACCTAGCACGTTGATCGGTGCCATCCACAAAGAGCCAAACATAAAAATTATTAATTAAATTTAATTTAAATCTAATATATGTTATTTAATCCAATTCAAATTGCAAGATAGTCAAGTGGAGACACTCCAGATTTTTATTATAAATATTCTTAGGGTTAATACATTTATATTTTAAATTGAAACTAAGCTTTACACCCCACCACAAAAATGAAGAGAGATAAATTTAATTTTAATTTAATAAAAACAAAACATTTGTTTATAAACTCCTAAAATATTGTATAAAAAGTTTCCTCCTTAAAACAGACCTATCCCAATTTTTGAAAAATGTTAATTAAAGATTCAGTAACAACTGGTGTAAGACATTACAGTTTATTTTTATTATTTGAAAGTATAGTAAGATTGAATATGAAACAACGCTACTATTACTTAAATTAGAGATGTAATTTAAACAATTATTTTATTTGAAGAGAAATTTTTAGACACTCTTCACACTCTCAATCGAACGGAAAACTTTATTAACACGAAAGGAAACTGGACTTCTTCTCCAGGATAATGTTTATCAATAATATTATCACGGACAATTATTCCAATTGAATTTGATTGGAGTGGGTTGACATTTGTGATTGAGATTAATTCTTCTTAAATTTTTTTTTCTTTTCATATTTCTTTGGACAGTTATACTATATACAATATATGTTTTATTAATAATAAAATTTATTATATATTTATAATTTGATTTATAATAGAGTTATTTGAAACAAAGTATTAATGATGAGCTACGATATTTGAGAACAAAGGTTCTAAGCTAAAAACTTTATAAAAATGTAAATTAAAATTCACATATATATATACGAGTATATATATCTGCAGTGCGAACCAAACGTGTTTCAGTGTTAGTGCTAGTGCCGATGATTTTTCAGAGCTTCAGAACTCAGTAAATCATTGATTATTCAACCATCCAACCAAATATCCCAACAATTACCTAAGAATACGCACAGCTAAGCCACAGCAAAATATACAAATAACCTGGAAATAACTTCTGATTATATTATTATATACTCAATAAATCGTCGGTTTGAAAGAATACCGTCACAACTCAAAAATTATAATAATTATTATGATTTTATATAAAACTATTGCTTATTGTCAATATATTATGTGAAAGAGAGGCACAAGTTGTAACTACTATTAAAATCACTAGATGGCATTTAAAAGAGTCTGCAATTCCCGCAGTCTTATACGGCCATTCTGTTAGTTGTGTCTTGATTGTTATTGTAGAATTATATGAAATAGTGTCACATTTTATAAAGTGCCCTGATTTTGATTTTATAGTTTTGGTGAATACAGTCCTATTTTGTGTTGGATTATTGTGCAGTATTCAAAAGGCGAACTATTTTTTGGGAAAGACTTTTACATATTTAAATAAGGGGGTGTAAAAGGGTTTGTAAGTGTACATAAATTACAAATTATTAGTCGAAATCATAGTTTAAAATGCCTCTCAATTATATGTAGAGCCGTTTGTTTCTATTATGTACCCCTGTAAAGATAGAATTGTTTTAATATTTTACAAATTTTGAAATGCCTTTCCTGGAAATCTATTAATTTTGAGTTGTGACGGTATTCTTCCAAACCGACGATATATGAAATTATTTATTATTTCATGTATTTTGGTCCCATTTTCTAGAGAATTTTTGAGATTCTTGAAATTTTTGATTGGATGGGTAGGTAAACTATGACTTAGTAAGTTCTGAATCTCTTAAGATTCATCAATCACGGAAACCTAAACGAACAAATATATATACAATATTTGTATAATGTGATTATAATATATCAAATATTTTTTATTATAATAAACACATTTTTAAAACAATTTTTGTTTGGTAAACATTTCAAGATAAAATAAATAAATGTGAAAATAGTTGGGCAAAGGAAGAGGGGAAGGAGTGAGGTCAAAGATCAACATGATATACGAATTAACCAACGAATGGGTTGTTTTTGTTCCGCAAGTTTTTTTTTCATAAATAGTTTAAAAAAGAGACTTGAGTGAGGTGGATGATCCTGGTGAGGATGAAAGAGGGGAGTATCTGGGGATTGGAATGATTTGGAAGCATTGTTGGAGATGTCAAATGAAATTTATTCATTCGTCATGTCAATGCCGTGATCGCCCTATTGTTTTACCGCCTGGGGATGGTGCGGGACAGGGTGTTCGGCGCGCGCAACCCCTTCGTCCGCGTCTCCCTCCTGAAGGAATACCCGGGAAGCGGCGCCGGTATCGGTTCAGTCCGGCCGCGGCAAGCATCCCGAGTCGGTCCCGGGAGTTCCTCCTCGCTTGTATTAATAGCGCCCATGGGAGTTGGACTCTCGTGTTCCACCGTCGCCTGTCGTCATTAGTTTAGTGCTCGTTGCCATTTGAACCTTTTTTTATCCTTTTTTCACCATCTCACCTTTTCGTGTGTTTTGTTTTTTTTTTTCTTGTGACATAATAATAAAAAAAAAATATAAAACATATAATATAATATTTTTTTCACCGTTTCTATTTTTTTTTTTGTCATCTCAAATATTTATGAATATTTTGACTGTTTATTTGTTTATTTTGTTCAAGTGAATGTGAGATTGCCAGGAGGAGATTCGAGAAATTAATTAAAATATTAATAAATTTTGCGCATCTCTTAAGGTATAGTTTCATTAAATTCTTTTACTCTTTTTTTTGTGAGACATTTTTTTCAGCTAAAATACAATTTAAAATTCATTCTAATTATTTTTTATTTTTTCACTAACAGCCTTGATTGCCAATCAAAAAAGATTTTTTTCTGATTTATACTTTGACAAAGAAGAAAAATCTTATGGTTCCCTCCTTGCAAGTTTCTAATTTGTTTATTCGGATCAATTTTTTTTTTACCATTATAATGAAATGTAAATAGTGAAAAAAATAAAATAAATTATGTGTGTGAGTTAATTATTCAAATAAAAAATTATTCATATTTTTCATTAAATAAATAAAATAAAAATTTACTTTACCTGAATTTATAAGAAATTAACATAATATTATTTTTAAATCATAGATTTATATTTTTCGTGTTCATTTTTTTTTAAAAATATTTTAAAATGAATTAATACTAGAAATATATTTTTGATATTTGAGTGACTCCTATTGTATATGCAATTTTTTTATTTTATATTTCTATATTCCCTAGTAAAGATCAAATTAGTATAAGTATAAATATAATCTACGATGACAATTGTGGCTATTTTATATTTATTATTTATATTTATTTAATTATATCAATAAATATATAAATATATTTTCACATCATCAAAAAAAAATTGATTAATGTTTGAAATTTTCAGTTTTATTTTTAATTTTAATGTATTGGCCACTGTTAATTAAGTCTATTTCAGACAGACTTCAAATTTAATTATACAATTTAATATTGATTTTGAATATATATATAATTTAACTTTGGAAGATTTTATAAATAAAATAATAATATACTCCTAATAAATATTCCTAAATAATACTCCTATTTATAATCTTTTATTAATTGCAAAATTCTCTAATTATATTTAAAAATATTTAAAATAATAATATCAATATTATAAATTTTATTTAACTATTTTAATATTATTATTTTTTGGGAATTAATCGTTGATCATAAACCATTAATTATTAATAATAGAAATATAGGTATATAAATTTTATAATAATATTAAATAGTTTATTTAATAAACGTATAAATACATATATAGATATAATACATTTTTTTATTTTTTATCCAGACAGATTATCTCGTTAAAAATTGAAAGAGTAAAGATCTGTTTTTTTTTTATTAAAAAAAAAATTAGAAAATTCCAAAAAGTTTATATTAATATTTATAAGATTAAAGAAATTGATCTATATTAATGTTGAGATACTTAGGGATTCGTTTATCTCCCTTTATGTAGTTTATTTGTAGGTTAGTTCCGCAGTAATCTGACCTCCGACAATCGGGTTAGACAAGTTCCCGTTCACCCGGCCGCTGACTCAAAAGTTAACCGTTTATTTAGCTAATTTTGTTTTCAAATTTATTAAAAAGATAAAAAGAGGTTATGAAATTCTATTTATAAATATAAATTCATTTTTTACTTCAAAGATTATTAATTACAACCTTCTTGATTTATATTAATATATATAATTATATATAAAGATATAGGTTAATTTTAAGAATTGTTTTTTAATTAATTTTAATTAAATAGAATACATAATTTTTAACCTATTATCTATTATTAGGGTGACCAAACGTCCCGTTTTTCCGGGATTGTCCTGTTTTTTAGGTGCTCTGTCCTGGCGTCCTCCAAAATGTCTTCGCGCGGGACCGTTTTTTTTTTAATATTTAGTACATTTCCGACTTTTTTTCTAAATTTTTTCAATTTGGTTCTAAAAAATGTCCCTGTTTGGTGTTTTCGAAATAAAAATCTCAAACAAAATCTACTTTTTAATGCTAAGATTAATTATTAGTGAATTTTTGTTACTCTTTAAGTATAATTTAAAAATGGAATTTTAATGTGTTTAAATCAAAAAAAAATAAAACAGAAAAAATGAAATTTTTTGAACAAGCTTTCCAAATAGCAAAAAAAGGAATATTTTTTTAAGTTGTATTAAAAATAGATGTTTACAAAAAAAGGAGAAAAATGTCATTAAAATCGTTTAGAAATTTGAAATATGTAGTTAAAATCAAAAAACTCTAAATTAAATTAATTTTGTTTATAAATAAATATTTAATAATAAAATTTTTAAACAAGAATTGAAATTATTAGAAAAAAAATAATTAACAATATTTATTTACAATGTTTATCTTCCCAGTTAAAAATTTTAATAAATTTATATTAAATTTTATAGATATCAACACATGTTTTTTTAATAATACATAATAATTTATATATATTATTTCTATTATATTATTTTTTTAATATGTATATATCTATAAAAATAGTTTTTTTAATTAATTGAATTGATTTATTTATTGTTTAAAAAATAATCAAATAAAATTTAAACCAATAAATATATATTTGTATTATATTTATTATATCAATAAAATTTTTTATAAATTTATTATAAAAAAATATCTGGAAGTAATATTTGGAATACACGCTAAATTGTTATAATAACTAGTTTATATAAAATTGATATTTTTCTATTAAAAGAGTAAATCCCCATTAAGTGCTCCCCCAATGCTAGTGATTAAGTTTTGAACTAAATAAATTCATTTGGAATTCCATAGGCATATTTTTCATAGAATTTATTGATAGATTAAGGTGAAAATATTAGAATCGTGTTACGTAATATTTGCGTGCAATAGAAAATAAACAATTCTTCGTATTTCATACACTTATACTAAAATTTCTTTTCAGTATATGGTATATTTTCATAAAAACCATATACATAAAATTGGAAATTATTTAAGATTTTTTTTTTATTTTAGAATTTAATGATTATTATTTATACCTTCCAAAGTGTAATATTGATTGGGGGGGGGGGAAATCTTTATTCTTCCTAAATTATGACATAAAATGAATTATCTGTTTATTTTTTATATATGAGAAATTCCTCAATTATGCAATATACAAGTATAATATATAAATTTTGACTGTCTTTCAATCTTGGATACATTAAAAATTGTTTAGAAAGAGTAATTGAAACTATTATTTTACAATAAATAAATATTTATATATAAAACTATATTAAATAATATTTAAATATTATGATTAGGTTGTAAAAGATTTATTTAAAAAGATTATACATTAATAATATTATATTAATTCGCGATATTAAGTATAACGAGTAGTATATTATATGATTATATTGAAAAGTTATTACCATTAACAAAATTAATATTTTAATCATCTTAAAAAGCTTTAGCAGAAACATTAATAATTTATTATTTATTAAAATCACACTTCTATAGTGTACATATACTATTATTATAATATCTCAAAGGTTTTAAATTCATGAGATTGAAATTTAAAGAGATAATTAAAAGAGGAGGAAAAGGCATATTATTTAAAAATTATTTAAAAATGAGGTTATGATATAATATGAAAATATGTTATGACTGTGATTCTCAACCTTTTTTTTTACCGCGGCACACTTTTAACGGTTTAAAACTTTGGTGGCACAAAAATAAAAAGATAAGTGTTTACTATATTACTATATAAAAAAGGTCCTAAAAACATTTTACCTTTTTTTAGAACCAAATTGAAAAAATTTATAAAAAAGTCGGAAATGTTTAAGAGCCTCTTTTAAAATTTGGGGCATATTTTCAATGCACACAAAAGTACCACGGCACATAGGTTGAGAATCATGTAATAAAAGAATAAAATAAATTTAAAATTAAAATTATTTTGATAAATAGCCATGTCATTTCAATCAGTCATTTAATTGGTAGATATTTAATAGTTGTGTAGGAAAAACAATTAAAAATATATATCCAATCAAAGACGGCAAGACCATCGGGGGCTTTGGGGTCGAGTTCCCATACCGAGAAATCTGACGGAATCTCTACTACTATTCACAAAAAACTCAACATTTCCAAGAGAGAATTAATTAATATGAAAAAATATACTGATTTTTAATTAATTTTAAATTCGTGCGTACATTGGGATGTGACTGAATTTTTAAAAAGTACACTGATTGAACAGAAATGCAGTCTATAAAATATATTAAGTTAATTTTAATTATTCCAACAGAATCATGTTCAATTGAACTATTTTTTTTAGTTTTGAAGTAGATGGAAAGATTATTTAGGACCAACTATTGCATAAATAAAGTTAAATAATACCCAATTCTGAAGTTGGTTAATTAATATTCATCATTAATATTAATAATATCGTGAAAAAAGTTATTAAAAGTTCGTCAAAACTATTAAACTATAGATTAGATATACCTAAGTGATATCAATTTTTTGTAATTTTTTTTTTTGTCTAAACCTTTAAACATTATTAGGTTTAATTTAATCTTAATAAAAATGTAAGATAATCAAATAAGAATTTCATTTATGTAAAAGTTGTTCTATTTAAAATGATAAAATTATGTAAATTTCAAAAAGACAAAAATAAAAAAAAATATTCTTATGTTCCTGATGATAATAAAAATATTTTATGGGTACGTTAACATTGGACGATTCAAGAGAAATTCAAATAAAAATTAAATGAAATAGTATGGATTTCGACTTATCATATATTTATTTATATATTCGTAATGATGTAATATATAGATTGATAAATATTAATTATTTAATTTAATAATGGTATATATTTCGGTTTATTTATTAAAAATCAATAAGACAATTTTTCTGTTTATTTATTATTTTCTGAAAAAAAAAATATCTTCTAAATTAATTAAAATTAAATTTATTTTTCTTTAATAAATTTGATTAATTATAAAAATGAATGAAAAATATAAATCAACTAATTTTTATACATATTAATTGTTGATATAAAGATTTTTTGATAAATATATAAAAAAAAATTCAAAAGAAAATATTTTTCAATAACTATCAATTTCAATATTTATTTATAAGATGGAAATTTATTTCCAATGTTCTGTTTATTTATCAATCAAATGAATTTCTATATAAAATAACAAAATACAATTTTTTACTTTGACTTTTGATTAATTGATTAATTTTATATATAAAAATATTTAAATATATTTTCATTAAGACATTCATAAACATTTCTAAAGTCAAATAAGTTAATTAATAAGTCAAATAAGTAAATTAATTTCCAGCTACAGAAACAATTTCAAATAATTTTAATATATCTATTAAGGTAATAACAAACAGATATGGATATAACGTATATATTTTTAATTTTATTTTATTTATAATATATGTGCAAGACCAGGCTGTGACGTCATCAATGGCTGGATGACGTCATATAATTTTAAATTAAGAAAAAACTAATAAAGATGAATTTCTCGAGGATAAAACCAATACAAAGTGCATGATTCGTGGTGATATGTAAAAAAATCTCCTCATGTGAAATTTGGTGTGAAAATAACCCTTCCCTTCCTATCGTCGATCGCTAATACTATCACTATCCGGTTTCCGGATTTGCACCAAAAGTTGATCAATTCATCATACTGATGCATTAAGTAAATATACCAAATTTCATCAAAATCCGTTGAGCCGTTCAGGCTGTACACATCTATACGGACGGACGGACGGACGGAAAGACATCATGCTAAAAATACTTTTTTCTGTTAAGAAAATGCATGATTCGTGGAGATATGTAAAAATCTCCACATGTAAAATTTGGTGTGAAAACAATACCTCCCTTACTATCGTCGGTCGGTAAAAATCATTTTCACTATTAAGCAAAATATTTTGTTTAATTTCTTTTAGATTATAACTTATTTTTTCTTGTTATTTAACAACTTGTAAATAATTATTTTGTCGTATATAGTACTTAGGATTTTTTTCGTATTTTAGTAAAAGATGAATTACCCAGGACGTCAGTCGAAGTCTGGTCGTCATTTTTGGTGACATTGACTTAGTGCCAAACATTTGGATCTTCTCTCTGATACATTTCAAGTTGAACTGGGTAGGCGGTGTTAACTTCACACACACACACACACACATATATATATATATATATATATGTATATACACCTACACACACAAACATACTAAATAAATAATGATAATAGATTTCAAGTTTTTCCCTTTGCATTCAAGCATCATTAAATTCTAAAAATATATTTTTAATCTATAAATTAAAATTTATAATATACTAAATTATTAATGATAAAAAGTTTCATTACCCGTTCATCAATAAATATAGAGAAAAAATATTATTAAATAATATATAAAAATTGTAATATATTTCTAAAAATATTAAAATTTATTAATGGATTCACAAATATCTAACTTATATTATAAAGATTTAAAAATATTTTCTAGCAGTCTAATATTAAAGGATTTTTTTATTGATATTATAGGAATTCATATAAATAAGTTTTTGGATTAGTAATTCGGCAAATATCTCCGGTTGATGAAATCATAATATTATGAATATGTTTTACGTATTCCAAAAAAAGAGAATTTATTAATTTCCAAAAGAATTTTTAAGATTTATATTATTTTTCAGGGCCCAGATAATTCTGATTTAATTCAAAAATTCATGTTAAACGCATTTAGGGTAAAATTTTTAACATTTATTCCTTAATAATAATTAATTTCATTATTATAATTATTACTATTATACTTTTTTTTGGAACCAAGAATAACAATATTATTAATACCTAAATATATAAAATTTGATTTAGTTAGTAAGAAAATGGTTTATTATTTTGAATCCAAATCGGTTAAAAATGGAAGGTGATGACATACCGTGTCAGTAGCATCATTTATTATCGACCTCTTCCAAGGGTCATGAAGTAACGTTGAAATATTTCCTTCAAACAAATTTATTAATTTTGAATGAAATAATGCAAATGACATTTCTTAGTATTTTAAACGTTGATATAAATAATAATTATTATTCTTTCATTATTTTTTTTTTAGAAAATATAAAAAAATTATCTTTTAATTTATTTTTAAATAAATAATTTCTTTCTTTTAATTAGCTGGAGTCTGGAGTGTCTCCACTAGACTATCTCGCAATTTGAATTGGATTAAATAACATAATACATTATATTTAAATTAAAAGTTTAATTAATTATAAATAATAAATTGAAATTAATAAATAATATTTATTAAATCAGCGCATATTTGGCTCTTTGTTGATGGCACCAGGTCACGTGTTGGAGCTTGATTTGCAGTGTTAAAAAATTAATTCCGGTATTTTCAGTAATTCAATCAAGCTGAAATTCTATATATAGCAGTTTTATACAATTTTTAATCATGTGGAAGATTATCAAACATATATCTATATTTTTTTCGGTCACTTTAGAGGAAAAAAAATCAAAACGTTGTAGGTACTCTTCCGGTTGAGCTACATTTCTCAAAAGTTGATAAAAAACTACGAATTTTGAATAATGCCCATGTACCAAATTTCTAGCTCAAACCGTTTTTGCGTAATCTTATACACACACACACACCTAGAGAGAGAGAGAGAGAGATTTTTCTCGACCTTAGTGAAAATGATTCAGGAACCTTCAAAAAGTATAAAAACATCGAAATATCGCAATACTATCTCTGGCGAGATAATAATAAATGGACTGTGGCCATGCACAGAACCGATCGACGATTTAAAATAAATTAATTTCCAAACAACATTATTAGTATAAATATAAAGTATATAAAAAAAATGTTTTTAAAACTTTAATTAAAATGACTAAGTTATATTATCTTGGTTTTTATTTTATTTTTTAGTTTTATACTCAATTATTAATCACTACTATATTTTAAGTGAAATATTTTCCGATATTGAATATAAAATTAATACTTTGTAAACTACCACTTCCGGTTTCCGGATATTCACCAATAGTTGATGAATTCATGCTACTGATGCATTAAGAAAATATACCAAATTTTATCCAAATCCGTTGAGCCGTTCAAGCGGTGGATGTCTATATGGACACACAGACGGATGGACAGACTGACAGACATCATACTAAAAATACTTTTTCTGTTAACCAAATTCAAGATTCGTGGAGATATGTACAAATTTCCACATGTGAAATTTGGTGTGAAAACAATACCTTTCCTTCCTATCGTCGGTCGGTAAAAAAAGAATTGTTAATAACAATAATATATATTGTTAGTACAATTAGTTTGCCAACAATTAATCAGAATTCAATTATGTAGTGTAAGTAAATATTCTATTTGTCAAATACATAAATACACATAAAATAGATTACAATATAATTTCCACAATTGAACTCACCTTTCCATGAAACAGAATCAGCTTGCATAGCATGTAGTATACACCTGTTAAAATAAATTGAAATATTAATCACTACAATCTTATTAAAAATTTATTACTGAAAATAATTAAAATGAAACGATATTCAATACCTAAAGTGTGAAATTAAATAATTAATTAAGATTATTTTATTAAATTATACATTTTTTTAATAATAGAAAATTTTGTATTATCTAGTAACTAAAAAAATTCTATATTTCGTAAAAAGAGAGAGTTATTTTGTCATTCAATTAATTGTATCTGTGAATAATTGAAATTCTTCCCAATCTCTTCACCTCCCATAGAAAATAAAAGATCTGTCTCTCTTTATAACATTCATTGATCATTGATAGCGTGACCATATTTTGAAAACACCAAACCGGGACATTTAAGCAAATTGAAAAAAATTTGAAAAAATGTACGAAATGTCCTAAATGTTTGAAAAACGAGTCAATAGGCTGTCCCGAAGACTTTTTTCGGGACACCGGGACAGAGCACCTAAAAACGGGACGTTTGGTCGGCCTAACCATTGATCAAATATTAATTATTTTTCCTAAAAACTAAAATAAAAATAAAAAATTTAAACAAATATTTTTCAAATTTACTATAATTTATTATTATAGCATCATTCGTCTAATACCTTCATATATAATAATTTGAATTGTAAATTTAAATAAAAATAAAAATAATCAAATTCTTTCAAGTGCCAATAATAAAATAAAATAAATTTTATTTCATGAATTTACAAATTATGATTAGAAATTATTTCAGAATAAAAAAAATGTATTTTTATCATTACACAAAAAAAAAAAGAAAAAAAAATATAAAATATCTTAAATCAATAATTTGTTAAATTTTGTTTACTTTGGTTTTTGTAATATTTTTTTATTTATCTAGGAAGAAATCTTAAATAGTTATTGATATTTCTTTTAAATGTCATTTCATTATTAAATAGGCCTATTATTATTCATTTGGAGCCGTTTTGTTATTTTTTTTCAGAGGTCACGGAACGATCTAGTTGAAAGGGATCTATCAATAAATAATCAAATGAATGAAATTGATCGATGATTCAAGACGTACAATAGAGATTTCTTTAAATTAAACAAATTAATTATTTATTTACACACTTTTATAAAAGTGCATAATTTTATTTTAATTTTTTATTGAAATTTACCTATAAGTAACTTTTTTTTTCTTCATTATCTGATATATACCTATAAATATATAAATATATTGAAAATGAATATTAATCATGATAAAAATAACTAAATCGAAATGTCGATATTTGTTTTTTTATCAAATTATATTATTATTATTCTGTTACTATACTCGTGGAAGAATTGGAATAATATAATAACATGGACATATTTGGATATCAAATAGGAATAAATTACTTATTGTTTCAAACGAGAATGGATTGGTTATCCTTTCTAAATAAAAAATTAATTAAATGAATCAATTAGATTAATTGCTCGACAACAACGTAGTGAGTACAAAACCACCCAACCTATCAACCCAAAATCCCGATATTAACTCTTGGTCACACAGACCAAGACTCAGAATCCCAAAAATATTCCCACCTAAATAATCTCTTGAAAATGGTGCCAAAATAGGTACCGAAACGTCGAGAAAACAATCTCACAAAAATACGTGATTATATCCCTGATAAATCTGATAGTAATAATAATAATAATAACATTCACGGAAATCTAAACCAACATATAATATATATATATCAATTATATGATAACAATTAGGAACTTTAATCTATTATTAAGTGTCTTTATTGAAACAAATTACTAACCACAACTCTCTCATAACAATGATAAATAATTGAAGCCTATTTATTATAAAAGCGCATTGAAATAAAAGTTTACTCGTTATTTTAAATTTTAAATGATTTTATTTAGTGAATATGAATGAATTTTCGCGCACCAAAGAATAGGATGCAATATCAAAATTCACCTTTGATTTCTATTGAAAGCCAACAGTCGTTTTAAATAGGAGGTAAAAAAAAATGAGAGGTTACTCTCTATGGATCATCTATTTTTAATAGCTCTAAATGTAACTGACAATTTTTCAATTTTTTAAAGATAAATCTATGGTTATTTCAAAAATACAAAATAGCTTTATAATTTATACAATTTATTTACAAATTTACCAATAGAATTGTTAATTAAAAAAAATATTGATTTATTTACAAAATACTAAAATATTTATTTATATATAAACAAATTTTAAAAATATACAAGAGTTAATTATATATAAAGACAAAAAAAAACAAACTGAAGATAGGATTCCGGAAAAACAATCGTCCTAAACATAGCCTATTCTTTTTTTAACATTTATTCTGATATTATTTAAGTATTTTAACCCCTGACCTTTTATCTGATTCTCTAAAATAACTTCAAACTAAATTCCATCAATAATTTATTTAAGAAAATGAAATTCACACTTCTTTGACAATATCTATATTTATCAATTGTGTTACCAGTAAGTAATATGTACCTATAATCGTGAGATATTTTATATATTTTATTTTATATAATATAGTATTTTATGTATAATACAATGTCAAAATGAACATTATCATGGGTAAATAAATTATAAATTTAAATACCGTGATGATAAATATTAATATAAAATAATATACTCCTCAAAGTTACTTTTGTAAATAAAAAAAAAGTTATTAATAAAAATAAAATTAT
The DNA here is from genome assembly GCA_963082975.1 of Labia minor. Lineage (NCBI taxonomy): Eukaryota > Metazoa > Arthropoda > Insecta > Dermaptera > Spongiphoridae > Labia > Labia minor. Next base: position 36,277,119 of record OY720345.1, read on the forward strand.
ATACGGTGTGTCTTTAAATGAATATCGGAGTTTTAACGCTTTTTAAAATTTAGCACATTAAAGTAAATGATATGTCAAATGAAACCAGGAACCTTATCAATGTTCAATGTGAACACCATTTGTCACAAATCAAGTCTATAATTGAGTTCTTCCCAAACGTTGATCAGTGCGTTTTCAGTAATTGTTGCAGCTGCTACAATCCTGTGTCTTAATTCAGGGAGGTCTGCTGGTAGCGGAGGCACTTACACGAGATCCCTGATGAACCCCCAAAGTTAGAAAACATGGCGTCAGGTCGGGTCAGAGGCCATGCATAGCAAGCTTTGTCGTTAGGCCACATACGGCCAAAACAGGGGTCTGATTCAGTGGCGTTTAACTAATTTTGTATTGCGTTATGCCAGTAAGGGGGACCCATTTTGCTGAAAAATGGTTCATGTTCTTCCAATTTATGCAAGAGCCATTGTTCTAGTGCAGAGGTTCTTAAACTTATGTACTCCACGAACCCTCACTTGAAAAAATTTTTTTTGACGGACCCCATCCCAACTTTAGGTACTTTACGTCATTTTATTAGTTAATTTCTGGCTTACGATCTCATAAGAACAAGGATATGTGATGAATATTTCTAACAGTGATTGGTGAATAACGATTTTTTTGCATATTGTAGAACCCATTTTATTAGAAATTATAATATTGAAGAAAGAAAATTCAGCTAAATTTGAAGATGGAAACGGTAGCAATAGTTTTTCTTGCACATTTCGTTGAATTTGGGTATTTGATCTCTGTTTCCTCACAAAGCCATGCCATCGCTCCTTTTATATTAAATCAAGTTTTAACTGACTCATCATTTTCTCGTGCACCTGTACGATGGCTTTGCGGGCCCCCATTAAAGGCTTCGCGGACCCCCAGGGGTTCGCGGACCACAGTTTAAGAACCTCTGCTCTAGTGTATCATCATCAAAGAAAGGCCCATCAACTTTCTTCACTTGATACGGCACAAAAATCATTCATTTTAGGTAAAAATGTTTGAATTGCTCTTTTTTTGACATATCATTTATCATTGTAAGTTTAATATACTAAATACTATAAGGCGTTAAAACTTCGATATTCATGTAGCAACAGCCAGTATATATATTAATAAAATCATTCTTTAGCATTAGTATTAAATTATAGGGTGGAGGGGTTAAAATAAGTAGTTAAATATTAAAAAAAAAAACAATATAGAATAACCCAATCATCAGAAAGAAAATGATATAAAAATCTATTGTATGTGTATATTATTATTATATTTTTACAGACAAGTCACTGAGAGATAAAAACACAAATCATATATAATACCACTTCTTTTAGAAGATTATTTATTTAACGAGTCACTAATAAATAATTAAATATATCATCGATTTAACCTAAAATTTGACATTTTCGCTTCACTCAATAAACCGATAATCTGCGGTGATAGTCAGAAACCTCTTTCTAATGATAATACACCCTGTCTCTCTCATCCCAGAGATTGCTATTTTATGGAAAATCGTTAATTAAATAAAGAAATTGAATTTGTTGTTATCTCAGTCTATCCATCCATATCATTTGATATTTAGCAATTTCATATTGGAATTATTTCTTCAGGATACTAAAAAAAAATATTGCAATTTATTTCACGATTCTCTTTTCTGAACAATCCAATAACTGCATAGATGAAATAAATGGTACTCAAAACATTATTCATTTTTATTTCATACCGATATTTATGGTATGTCTATGAAAAAAATATAGGTATTATTCATTCTTTTTTCACTCCTATTTTGCATATAGAGAATATTGTTTTCTGCGGTTGTACTTTTATTTTATGTAAATAAATATATAAATTTATTTAAAAATAGACATATATATATATAATATATTATACTTATTATCGGCTTAGAAAAAATCAATGTTGGATTTAATATACATTTTGAGACAAACAATACTTTAGTTATGAAGAGAAGGGTCTCAAAGACTTAAATCTTTCTTTAAAAGCAATATTTTTTCTATAAATTGTAATAGAAATCAAACTAATTTAATCTATTTTAACCCTTTTTAAAAGATCTTAAGGATATATAATAAGGTAATTGAATTTTTATTTATCTCTTTTTTTTAAATCTTAAATATAAGTAGATTTATTATTATAATATATTAATATTTAACTTGTAGATTTTCCAAGCACTTAAAAGATTTCTTCACTTGAAAATTAAAACAAAAATCTAATTAACAACCGTAAGCAGTTTTGGGCCATTATTGATATTTAACGATATAACCGGATTTTTATTAAGATTAAATATTTCAATATATTTACTTATTTCTATTGATCTAATTTTAATTAATAGCTACTTATTTAATCAAATATTTATTAAATCAAATTTATTAAATCAAATAATTTTAATTTTAATATATAATAAATTAGGAAACTATGTACAAGTTGTGTGTTAACAGAAACTTAAAATAATTATCTTTTTGATACTTTACATTTTGTGTTTTATATTTTATATTTATAATTATTTTAGTATTTTTATATTGTAAATCAATATATGCCTATATTTCAAATCAATGGGTATAAAATATATATAATACAAAAGTAGTAAAATAAAATCTATTAATATCTATTGAGAATAGAAAGGATTTATTTTTAGGGACTCTTAAAAATAGCCATATAGACAAATTAAGAATAAGTAAATGAATTTTGCAAAAAAATAGATTTTAACATTTTGGAATATAGTAAATTTTTAATAAATTAAAAATGAATTGTAAAATAAAAATCATTTTCGATAATATTTAAATACCTATTATTCTTTTACTTTCACAATAGAGTAACATTTAATTTAAAAATATGTTGGATTTATAATATAATATATAATTTTTTACTAGAATTTTTATTTATTTAAGAATCAATAAGATATTCACATTAAACTATAAATATAATCAATTAAGAATTAACAAATCGCTTGATTATTTCTCTATTTAATCGGACTTTGTAAATATATTGAAAACTATTAGAACTAAATACAGTCGTGCCTCGGCATATGTCCAAATTATACCAAAAAAGCCAAACAATAAATATTTTTTGTTTATATTCATCGATTTCTTAAATACTACCAAAAAATATAAACAAAAGATTTAACTATGAATTGATTTTATTTTTGGATAACTTGGTTGAAAAGAGGTAATATCATCACTTTTTACTATTTCTCTTATTTTTTTCTCTTTTACTTTTTTAGTTGTAAGTAAGTAACATAAAAAAAGACAATTATTTTGCCAGTTATATGAAGCATAGTCTATGATCATGGGAGATGAAAGTAGCTATAGAGTATTTGAAAATAGGATTCTTCGTAATATTTATGGGTCAAAGAAGGATGAGGTCCCCGGAAAATTGCATATCCTCTATGCATAGTTAGATGAATAAAATCAAGAAGATTGTGATGGTCAGGACACGTTGAGCAAGTATGGGTGATCATAGGCTAGCGAAAAATTTATTTGTATGGGGAGACAGATTAAAAGACCAAGGATGCGGTGGCTGAACAATGTAACAAGAGACTTGAGAGAAATGGGAGAAAAGAGTTGTATGAGTGTAGCTGATGATATGGGTACTTGGAGGAATGTGATCGAATTCTTTAAAGTTTAAAGGAACAGAGATAGATAAACATAAAGGAAAAAAAAATATCTTTCTGTAGTTCGTTTTTCGGTAAATAATGCTATCAAAGATCTCATTAAATATGAAAGGTATATTTTCAAAACTGAATTTTTTAAAATTTCTTTTAACTTTTCTATTTTTACCGACCGACTATAGTAATGGAGGTATTGTTTTCACACCAGATTTCACATGTGGAGATTTTTACATATCTCCACGAGTCATGCGAATAATGCACTTTATATTAGTTTTATCCTCGGGAAAAATCATCTTCATTAATTTTTTCTTAATTTAAAATTATATGACCCAACCCAGCCTTTCATGATGTCACAGCCAGCTTCTACTTATATATTATAAATAAAATAAAATTAAGAATATTTATGTTATATCCATATCTGTTTTTATTTAAATACATTTAAATTATTTGATATTGTTTCTGTAGCTGGAAATTAATTTATTTCAAACCATCGGTCGGTTCTGTGCCTGGCCACAGGTCAACTTATTTCACTGAGATCTTCAATTGCGAGATTATAATGATTTAAGTATCAATATGTAGATGAGAGGACCCAAAGTCTTGTTTCAGAAATGAATAATTTTCTAGGAGGCTCTGTAAATTCCTCACGAATTTATAACATTGTTTAATTTAATTTAATTAAAATTCTAACTATTTTTAAAAATCATAATTTATTTACAAATACGTTAATTAAGAACAACATGAAATAAACATAATAAAATAAATAAATAAAAATTAATAGTTAATTTAACGATAATTTTGCAAAAATTATTTTATATATTATCTTTCCTTGATAAAAAAACTCGTTATTACATATTAAATAAATATTAATTTAATATACTCTCACAATATTCGTGTGTATATATTATGGAGAAAGAGAGAGAAAGAGTGTAAGACAGAGGTTCTTAAACTGTGGTCCGCGGACCCCTGGGGGTCCGCGAAGCCTTTACTGGGGGTCCGCAAAGCCATCGTACAGGTGCACGAGAAAATGATGAGTCAGTTAAAACTTTAATTAATATAAAAGAAGCGATGGCATGACTTTGTGAGGAAACAGAGATCAAATACCCAAATTCAACGAAATGTGCAAGAAAACTATTGCTACCGTTTCCATCTTCATATTTAGCTGAATTTTCTTTCTTCAATATTATAATTTCTAATAGAATGTGTTCTACTATATGCAAAAAAATCGTTATTCACCAATCACTGATAGAAATATCCATCATATATCCTTGTTCTTATGAGATCGTAAGCCAGAAATTAACTAATAAAATGACGTAAAGTACCTAAAGTTGGGATGGGGTCCGTCAAAAATTTTTTTTTTCAAGTGGGGGTCCGCGGAGTACAAAGGTTTAAGAACCTCTGGTGTAAGATATATCTGATAAGAGTTCTATATAGACACAGGTGTTTCATTAAAGTATGAACTGAGTTCAGTTATAAAAGTGTTGGGCATTTTTTTTTTAATTTGTTTCATTCGCAAGTTTTGGTAATGGCACTATAAATCCTCACGCACAATGATCCTTCCAATTAAAAACTGGCAGTTTATAGCCTAGGACCAGGTTACCGGGCCCTCTTATCTCAGTACGCGGCTGTGGCTTTAATTGAAGGTATGTCGACTGTGGCATTTTACCGAGTTTGAATGTAAAACAACAGAGCGGACTAAAAATTTTTTTTCCAGGGTTCATACCCGAAATAAAATGTTTAAATTTATCGTTGAGCTGATTCGTTTTGCTTTTCACTTGAATCCATTGCATATTAGATAAGAAATTATTAGAACAGTAAACTTCATTTCGTTTCAATATTTATATGAAATTAAATACTATAAATGAAAAATAATAGTATATATTCTAACGCACTTCATTACTTTTAACCATTTATTATTTATTATACTGATTTGAAAAACGTTGTCATCCAAACATGAAAGTTAAGTTTAAATTCATTTGAAATTAAATATTTTATTTTGCGTTGTTGTGTAAAACTTATAAAGATGAGATAAATAAACTAACCTATCAAGAAAACTACTCGAGTGAAATGAATGAAATTGTATGAGCATGTTACCAGTAACCGCCTACAAGTGCATTAAAAACTGTACGTCAAAAATTTGGAACGACCTGCAGCACGATACATTTGAAGTTTAGACACAAACAAGACTGTGTTATTAATTACACGGAAAGCACAACAAGTCACAAAAAATATGAATGACCTTTTATGAGTATGAATTATTTGAAGGCAAATGTTTCACATGTTCTTAATATACAATTAAGGGAATGAGATGGTTAATTAACAGATGATCGATACATTGTGTAGCTGGCAAGAGGGGAACCTTATCCATATTCGACTGAACTGTTAAGTTTGACATCTCAGGTTTCACCGTGACACACCGTCTACCTACGGGTGGGTGGTCTCTTTGTCCTACAACCAATTGGTTTTGTTCTGTGGACACCAAGTTTGGTAGACTTTGAATCTGCATCAACGATCATCAAGCAGCGTTGGTATAGGAATGGACTTCTTACCAACTTTACAAAAAGCATGGAAACAGATTGTGAGAGGAAAGAATGGCGAAAAATATATTGGTGGGGAGATCGAGTGGGAAACGGCCGCTTGGAAGACCAAGGACGCGGTGGGTGAATAATGTAGGAAGGGACGTGAGAAAGATGGGGGAGAGTAAGGATTGGAGGGTTGTGGCTCAGAATAAGAATACTTGGAAGGATGTGGTTGCTGCGGCCAAGAACTTTCGAGTTCCGTAGAGGCACAGAGATAGTTAGATAGATAGAGAATCACATTGCGTTCTCACATGTTTGTAGTGAGATCACATTCTCTTTTAAAAATATTTCTTCCTTTTAATTTGAGTGTAATTTATGGTATAAAGTGTAACTCCATTTTCTGAATGGAAGAATACCAGCCGAAAATCTTTAAATTCAATTACGTTAAAAATACAAATATCGTATATATCGTAAATATATTATCGTATATATATTTCTATTTTACTTGGTATTGGTATATGAATTTTTCTTTTTAATGAAAGAAGTGTGTTCATCGATGTTGAAACTTTTAATTTCAATTTGTGAGAAAAAAATATATATTTATTTAATAAATCAATGAATAATATATTTAAATAAATCTTCCATTATATATCCGTGTCTTATAATTAACCAAGACAATTTATTTTTACTTCATATTATTAAATGATAAATTAAGTTATAAATAAATAATGTATATATTGTATATATCCAACATATTCAATTCTTACACTATTTAGAAAATCTTCAGCCGCTCGGTTAGTTAGTGGAGAGCTTTATTTAAATAGTTAATTATTCAAGGGCTTTATTAAAACTCCTAGGCATTCTCTCCCCGGGGAACTTCTCTTTATGATGAGCCACTCTAAAAGCTCAGATATCATTTCAGGATTTGATTAAAAAAATGTTCAACTTTAATTAAATTTTCGTTACATTATTTTTTTAATTCAATAAGTCATATTTTCTAATTATTATGTCTTTATAGGTGCAATTAAATAAAAAAATATTTGATTATCTTTTATACTTAATATAAGTATATATATTGATTATTAATTTCAAAAGGCATATTTGCTATAATAATATCAAAAACGAGAATTTATCAAAATCATCAAAAAGAGTAATTTATAGAGCAGAGTACACCTATATATATATATATCGTATATATTATATTTATAATAAATATTGTTATTTGTATTAACTTGTAATATTTATTAATTGACCTCTTAAATGGATGAAATAATCTTATTAAATTATTTTTTCAATATTTTATAAAACACGTGAAAAAATGTTGATGTAATATTAAAAAATAATCTGGATAAAAAGTCATCAAAACAAACATAGGGCATATATATCACAAAATTTAAAGCTCCCTTGGTGAAGGAGATTATTGATGAAGAAGGTGTGGGGTGAACCTAAGTCCCTGGGGTAACTGACTATCCTTAGGTGAAATTTATCCACTCGAAATTTCTTGGCTTATTAACCTTCGAAATGGATCGTATAATTTACATTCATTAAATTACTAATAATAATTTTCAATATAAGTAAAAAAAAATAATTATTTAAATTTAGATGACAGTTTAGGTAAAAAGTTTAGAAAATATTATAAGTATTTTTTAATTACTTACTTTTTATAAATATTTTCTAATAATATTATTTTGATGAAATTATCTGGCATTTATATCATTAGAGTGATTAGCGAGATTAACTAATTTCTAATGTTCCATTAAAAAAAATATTATTGCTAATCAGATTGATTTAGGTATTTTAATTTATTTATATATATATATATATATAATCTATCTTAAGTTTTAGTTTGAAGGAATTCAAAATATCTTAATTGTGTGTGTGTGTGAATTTCTCTTATTTTCATTATTAGGTAAAACCGAGGGATATAACTTTCTAAAACTAGGCCTTTTGGCGTGGGAAAGAAATAGGTGGAAGAGAGAATCCACCTACATAACCAGATGAAACGTGTCTACCTTAGTTATAAGTGAACCGTCGTACAAGAAGGATTTGTTTTGTCCCTCATCTCTCTTGAAGATCAGCACAAGTGAAATTTCATCATATTTATTTCAAAAGCTCGTAATTTGTTTTTTTTTGCAATTTTTACAATGGTAGCGTATTCTAAGTCTTTACACATTCTTTAAAATTAATATTAAGACTTATTTATTTATGTTTACTATTTGAAAACAATTTAGTAAGACAAAAGAAATATTCATAGACTCAGGCTTGTATAAATATTTTATTTATTTTGAATTCTTAAAACTTACCAAATTAAATATTTAAACATTTCAACTTTATGAGTTTTTATTTGTGTTTTACATGTTATTTTTCATAAACAATATCCCTCACACAGTCTCCCCAAGATTCCCACCCCTGATAGAGATATTGCCGAAATTATTTTTAAAAACTTTACTAGTTCTTATTTTAAGAATAAAGCTGCAATTTTTATAATGAATACATAATAGTCCTAGGTACCATTAACATCAATAATCATGTCATAATAGCTTTGGTCATATTCCTCCGTTTTACGTTATCCATTCATTCATATTTTTGGCTCATTTTAATTTATAATGTTTGTTTTTAAAAATTATAATATATAGAAGATACAAGACTATAATAATTACAAATTATTGATGTAAAGATTATTATTATTGATGATAAAAGATAGACATATTGTGAGTTCATGTGAGAGGATGAGACCCCGTTTTTAAATGCAAAAACTTAATGAATTATTAATCTAATTCCTATTTAAAATATAATCATACCAATATAATTATATGAAATAAATTATTGGTTATTTAAAAGTTTAAATAGTAAAAATAAAGTAATGCTTTCCAATAATTGCTTCACAATAAACACAGTGACATTTTATTTATAATGAAAACTAATTAAAATTTCTATTAAAATAGAAATTTTATTTTAAGATCGAAAACTTATATTTAGTTATGAATAATTAACAATATCATTTGGATTGAAAATTTAATAAAGATAGGTAATTTAAGTTATGAAATAAATTATATATATTTAAAAAAAAATAATAAAAATGTTTAATTGTTTATTTGATACTTTTAAAGGAAATTAAAAATCAATTTCAGAAATATATATTATTTATATAGAGTTATATATTCTGGTAGACTTTTCAGTGTTTTAGTGGTTAGCACGACAGTCTACCACACTGAAGACTCGAGTTCTTTAATACTCTGCATGAGCCTCAGGGTCTATCAGGAAATATTAATAATATATAGTCTGGTAAAAGAAAAAATCATATACATACTTTTCTAACATTTTTAATTCTATGTTACAAATTTTTTGTTGATCCATTTTCAATTATTCTACTATATTATTATTAATATTAATAAAAAATTGTGGTTTAGAATTAAAAAATATTAAGAGAGAAATAAAAGATACAAATTCTCAGGTTGGGGCTATTCTAATAGTTTCAACATATTTTGATATCTAATAGCAAATAACGTTACGTTCCCCTGTCCAACCATCACTCTTGTGTGACGTAGGGGTTGCCTGAACACAAATAATTTTTGAAAATTTTAACAACTTGGCACTATATATATATATATATATATATATATATATATATATTCTAACTTATTTTATAAAAAAAATAAATTTGTATTATTATTATATTAATTATATACAATACCTTTAGTAAAATATTAAATATTTAATATGATAATTTTAAACATAATACCATTTTGATTTATGAATATATATACACAAGTATTTATTGTTTAAATAAAAATTACACATTCTTTATTATTTTATTCAGATTATCTTTTTTTTAGGTTTCTAACTCGGTATTAACAAAAATTACTTTTCTTATATGTTTAATTTAGTAAGTTAAATAAAAAAAAAGAAACCAGGTATAATTTAATATATCCAGCAATTTTTTACTATAATATAATTAAAATAAGTCGTATTTAGGAAATAAAATATTAATAATTTATATATTTTAATTATAAAACCCTAGAAAAATACAGAGAGAAAGTTTATGAATATGATTCAAGTGGGAGATGGAAATCAGTTGGGAGAGAGGAATGGGGAATGAAAAGGCTTCCAGCTGAATGAGTCCAACTCGCAGGCTGCGGCTGCCCGCTGCTTCCTACTCTATGATAAGATTAGAGTGTACGTTTCTAATTGCGGGCCCTCCACATTTAATGACCCCCCCATTTGAAGAAGACCCAGAACGGATCTAAAGTTGAATACCCACAAGATGAGATGATCTCTCCTTGACAGCTTGACCGACAAGTGTTGGTGCAAAGGGGCCATACGAAAACGCAATCTAAATAACTCAACGGACCAGTCGCCCAATGACACTGGATTTATTTGAAATTAATTTCAGCCATCCATTTCAATACAATTTAGTTCAAATATATTCACTCTTTAAAACTAAAATTAAATAAATAATTTTCAAAATATAAATAATATTCTTTTAAGTGAATTATTAATTTCAAAGAGAATTTAAATTAACTTAAGTATTTTGAAATAAATAAATACAATTATGATGTTTACTCTTTTTACTGTTAAAATAGTTATTATTATATGTACTGGATAGTTTTAAGGTTCATAAATACTAGTTAACGAGCAAAATTAAATTATTTAATAATCATTCAAATTTATTTTAAATATTGCTGAGATATATTTTATTTAATTTAAAAAAAAACCTCTGACATTGTACGTCCTACGCAAGATCAATGCCTATCAAGTCGGTTAGATCAATTAGGCCTCCTATGATCAGTAGAACAGGTCCTATAACTACCTTAACCTGAACCTACCTTCCTACCTCAACCTTTAACTTGATTTTCTTGATCGGAGGCGCTATCAAGTAGCTTTCCCCATTTTGATCCCGAAGGCTGGGTTGTCTCCGTCCTATAGACTCCAGCTAGAGAAATTCCCTTGCCAGGCCCGGGACTTGAACCCGGGACCACGAGAATGTGAGGCATGTTCGCTAACCTAACACCCTGTGACGCCTTTATTATTTAATTATAAAAATACAATTATAATTTTTGTTTAATTCTTTTTTTTTAATGGGTATTACTTTTAAGCCAAGTATATTTAATAGAGAAGATTCACAGGTTTACCTATTTTAGTTAATCAAACCCCAGCGACTATCATTTTTCTTTAAAAATTAAATTCATTATTTTATTCTATAATTTTTAATTGTTGATAATTTTTTCTATTTTAATTATTTAATATCATGTTACTTTTTGGGGTAATAATTTTACATCTTTTTACATTATATCCATTAATTATAAACTGGTAATCTCAATCAATCTTTTCATTTTGTTACTTCTGTCTTTTTGCTGTGTGTATGTTTGTATGTTCAAGATTTCTAAAGGACTTAGTCAATAATAGAATTTTGTAAATTCAGTTGAAGATATTTAATGAATTCAGTTGATTTGGTTTACAATATCGCTAGGATTAATGAATGTAGTAGTTACCCTTAACAGAAAAGTCACGTCCTGATTGGAATTCAACAATAGGTAGTATCACTGAACAGTGAATTTATCTAATATATCTAAAATATTTACAAATAGATATCCCAAAATTTTTCATTAATTTATTTTTCAGTGTACTAGATTTCCAAATAAAAAGATCAATGCATGACATTGACAAGAGTATCAATTTGTTTCAGAAAGCCTAGTTGGTTGATGTTTGGCCCTTTTTTCCTAAAAAGTAGGTTAAAAGAGAGAACAAGTGTATAGCACTCTAGAGAATATTAGTTCAATTCAGTTGTCTTGTTTGCATCCCTTTCCATTTACGCGTCGAATGAAAAGAATGATGGGTCGAGGATGAGGGTCAAAAAAGACTTTATCCCTTTTTATTTTATACAAATTTATAAATAATGTATATACAATAACGAAAAATATTTTTTTTTAATATTTAAAAAGGACAAAAAAAAAAGATTTGTCCTAATAAGTAGAGATAAATTAGTAAAGTCCAATATATTCAATCATAAAATTTTGAAGGGCAAAATACACTTTTTAATTTTGGAATCAGTAATAACAAATAAAGTTATTTTCTAATGAACAAAATTAAATTCATTCAAATAATAGAGCCTAATTAGTAAATTTATATCATTCATATAAATAAAATTAATTGCTTGACATTGAAAACAATGTAGATTAAATTTACTTACCTACCCCTGTTTGTAAAAAAAAAACTTGAAATTTATGCAACTCTACATATACAGAAAAATATAATATATTTTACATTAATATAGAATATACCTACTCGTATAACTGATTTAAAATATTATATCTGGAAAATGAATTAATTTAAAAATTATTACAATCATTTAATCTAATCTTATAATTAAATTTGCATTAATAAATAATAAAAATAATTAATTAACTCGATAAAAAAAAATATTAAATAAAGTGAAGTTGTATTTATATAATTTTTCTTTTATATTTTATAAATTAAAATATAGGTATGTGATAAAATCTGTATTTTATGCAAATAATCAATTAATATTGAAATAATCATTTTGATGGATACGATAAGAGTAAGAATTATATTGTCATTTTAAATCCTCTTCTCGATAAGAATAGAAACAAACATTTTAAGAAAACAAATGATATCAAAAAAAAAGGTACAAATTTACCCTTGAGATGAAATTCTAGAGAAAGTTTCGAAGCCCATCGGAGTGTTAAAAACAAATTTAAACTTATTCAAAGGAAAAATACAATTCACTGCTGTTTATTCCATCTTCCTCTCACCCTTTTCCCTCAAAAGCTCTTATTCCACTTCTACACACACTTGTCCGTTTAAAAGGTTGTTAATATTTTCCTAAAGAGAAAAATCGTGAATGGAAAATTCATAGGTAAATAATCATTTAATTTTTTCCATAATTACTTTTTTTTTCTTGTTATTTTTTCCATTTCTTTAAACAACCTTTGAATTTGATTGTTAGTCCTGTTTATTTTTTCAGTAGATTAATCAATTCTTTAAATTACATTTTTTTTTTTAGGTTTAGAAAAATTTTAATTGATTTTTCTTGCCTCAACAATTTAAAAGAGAAAATAATTGCTTTCAACTGTGAATTCGAAAAATATTATAAATTACATATATAATAAAGTATTTAAATTTTTAAAATATTTATTTCAATTAGTTTTTAACGATTACATCAATGAAACTATGTTTATCTTTATAATTTAGTTTATTCATTTTTAAAACTTATTTATAAATTGATTCACATTATTTTCAAATAAATAAATATATATAATAAAAATTATTAAATAAATATGTATTTTATTTTCTGGATATATTCTTAGATGTGTCAATAATTCATTCATGACATCCATCAAACATCTTATTCCCTTTGTGTATTATATATTTTTACTCTCGCCAGAGATAGTATTGCGATCACGAAAATTTTCGATGTCGAGATTTTGATGTTTTTGTATGTTTTGAAGGGGCCTGAATCATTTTCACTAAGGTTGAGAAAAATGTCTATGCGTGTGTGTGTGTAGACAAGATTACGCAAAAACGGTTTGAGCTAGAATCATAAAATTTGATATAAGGGCATTATTCAAAATTCGTAGTTTTCTATTAACTTTTGAGAAATGTAGCTCAACCGGAAGAGGGTCATTACCTACAACGCTTTGATTTTTTTTCATCTATAGTGACCGTGAAAATGAAGATATATGCTTGATAGTTTTTCACATGATTAAAAATTGTATAAAACTGCTATATATAGAATTTCAGCTTGATTGAATTGCTGAAAGTACCGGAATTAATTTTTTAACACTGCAAATCACGCTCCAACACGTGACCTGGTGCCATCAAGAAAGAGCCAAACACGCGCTGGTTTAATAAATATTATTTATTAATTTTAATTTATAATTTAATTAATTAAATTTAATTTAAATATAATATATTATGTTATTTAATCCAATTCAAATTGCGAGATAGTCGAGTGGAGACACTCCAGCTTATGTGATACTAAGTTTAGAACATAATTTCATAGGAAGAGAAAATTATTAAATTATAAAATTATAGAGTAATGTTTAATATTGGCAAATGTTAATAGTGTAATAGTATATTTAGTATATTATTGATAATTGTGTATATAAAATTAAAGTACATATATAATAAATTAAGAAATAATAAAAAAGAAGAATACAGTACTTATCTAAAATATATTTTAAAGAATATCAAACATTGTTCAATGAGGCACAGCCAGATAATTAAAGAATTATATCTAGATTAACTTGATTTAATTATTTATTTTAAATTATTGTATAAAACCAAAAATAATCATAATAATAATAATTAGTAAATTAATGATTAATAATAATTAAATTATCGATATAAAAAATTTAATAAAACGATAATAATACCTAAGTTTAAAAATGAAATTTCAATATAAAAAATTCCACTGTATTAATGGGAGTGTGAGTTCGATATTTATATAGGATATTTTCCTAAAGAATATAAATCATGTAAAGAGAAATATCTTTGACTTTTTGAACCTTTTGAAAGTAAAAATTTATTTATGTAAATCTTTGATCATCAACTAAGCAGAAATAATTATATTCATTATTTGAAAATATGTATATAAATATATATATATATATAACATGATTTGCCTTTTGATATTAATCAAAATAAAAAGAATTTCATTCCTCAATGAATGAAGAGTGTTTTGTGTGTGTTGATTCTTTTCTTTCCATAGACTCTACACTACCATTCTTGCTTCTAGCTTTATTTGAAACTTTGTTTTATTTTACTTTTTTTTTTTTATTGATTACCCTGATAATCTGTTTCAATATATATTCAACCATTTTAATAAAAGTGACTCTGGGGTCTTTTCAAAGCCTCTCTCGATTATTCTAGTCGACCAATCAAAGTTGAGTTTATAAGCGCAATTCATTAATAAAATTGAAAGGATGTTTAGGTTCCTCCCGAACGGTCTTACGAATATATAACAGTATCTAGAATCTAGATAATAAATAAAATTTAATAGTTTTTATAAATGAGTAGTAGTTGGTTGACAAAAATAAATGTAATATTATTTATAATTGATTTTTGTAAATTTGATTATTTTATTTTTACCAGAAAAAATATAAATTAATAATATATTACTAATATGTATTAAATTTGAATTTTTATCATTTTGATACACTAACAATATATTAAGGAATAGCATTTAAAAATATTTAATAATTTACATTTACTTGCATAATTTTTTAATAATTTGAGTAATTATATATTGTATCTAGGAGCGCCGGCAGCGCTCCGCCTCGACAAGTTAAAAACAGCCGAACCTTTTTGAAAAAGTTTTATAGTCAAATAGTGGTAGTACATCCCACATTACCACAGAGTATTTGCAAAAGTTTTATTGGAAATGCAATTAAATACACTATTCAGGAAATTAACGTTTTAAAAACAATTAATATTGTAAGGTGAGTAACTTGGCGGCCGCCAAGCTTTGATTTCGCTAATTTTTTTGAAAGACAACTTTGCGGGGCCCTAACTTTTTTGATTTCCTAACCTTTTAGGGCTCACAACTTGGCGAGGAACCTCTACCACGAAGTGGTTTTTTGTCAGATTAACTATTATCCGCACGTCAAATGTTAAAATTGGATATTCAACAGTTTTAAATAATCTCAATCATGTTAAATTTTTGTTTCAATCATGTTAATGTTCATGGGAAATATAGCAAATATTTTTCAATCGATTGTGATATTTTTCTATTATTATCAAATTGTTACCTGTTCATCTAAAGACAGATATCAAAAGTTTTTTTTTATATTAATCACAAATTCTACATTTCTACAATTCTAAAAATTCTATATTTGAAATAATATTATTTATTATAAAAACATCTTTATTTAAGATGTTTAATTTATAATTAATTAATTATTAAGAGTAAAAGTAATATTTTTATGAAATAATAAACAAAAAAAAATATTAAATTCCATTTGTTTTCTTATTTTCGTATTCATTCTTATATTTTTTATTTTAACAGTTAGTTAATTAATTTTTTTTTTGTGTCCGTGAATGAAATAGTCCGTATTAATATTTTACCTTAATTTGCATTATTCCTGTTCATAATTCTTTCAGTTAAAAAAATATCTATAGCCCTTCTACCTCTTTCTTTCTTTTTTTTTTATCATTTTAAATTTAATTATTTTAATTTCGTGAGAATAAAGTTCAAATTAACTTTTTTTTATATAATATATTTTAAAGATGAAGTATGTTATTCACAATTATAATTTTATTAGATAAATAAAATTCACATCTAATTATACTAACTAGCGTTTTGTTTTGGAAAATTAATTCTAATTTTTTTAAATATATAAAATAGTATATAGTTTCCATTTAAATTATCATATATATATATATATATCTGAGTTTCTACGGAACTCGAAAGTTCTTGGCAACCACACCTCTCCAAGTATTCCTATTCTCAGCCACAACCCTCCAGTCCCTATCTTCTCCCGTCTCTCTCGCGTCCTTTCCCACATTATCCACCCACCGCGTCCTTGGTTTTCCAAGTGGACGTTTCCCAGTCGGTCTCCCTACCAATATATTTTTCGCCATTCTATCTTCTCCCATTCTAGCCACGTGTCCTGCCCACCGTAGCCTTCTCGATTTTATAATTCTTACTATATCTGGAGATGCATAGAGGTCATGCAATTCCTCGTTATGCAATCTCCGCCATTCCTCGGTGACCTCATCTTTCTATCCATAAATGCTTCGCAAAATCCTATTCTCAAATACTCTCAATCTACTCTCGTCACCTAAGGTCATAGACCATGCCTCACACCCATATAATACAATCGGTAAAATAATTGTTTTATATATTTTAATTTTTATCGGCTTTGTGATAATAATTTTGATATATTATATATTATATTATATTATATTATATATGTATATAGTATAGAAGAAACAATTTTGATAAAATTAAGTCATTTTTTAATCTATTCATTCATTCCTATCCATTAATATTATTGATCTTTGTTTTTTTATTCAACTTTCTTGTTTTTGTCCTCGCGAATAGAAATTAAATAGCTTTTTACCAAAAAAAAAAAAAATCTATCCATTTTCCACACATGAGCCATTAAATAAGGCCGATTTGCATTTGAAATGCACTATTTAACTAGATCTATAAAGCAGTAAAAAAAAAAACAAACGAGGTTAAAAACAATGATTAGAAATAAATGATTGGACAAACGCCATTTGATTAAATCACTTTAACAAACAATTTATTAGATGCTAATTATTTAAAAATTGAAATGGAAAGTGGGGAAAGGCTTCGGGGATAGTTGTGAAGAGCGTGGATGGTTGTTTTTTTTTTAGATATATTGAAATAGATTAATTAATGGGAAATGATTGCGTAAATCGTTCTAGGAATAAATCATTGTCTTAGAAAATGAAAATAGATACCTCAATTGTGTGCTCGTATTTCTCTCCTCGCTAAACCATTAATTAAAATTACATTAATATCCTATTATTAATAATAAGATAAATTATAATCAGCATGGAGAAGAAATTTCTAAATAAATCATTTAGATTTAGACTAGATGTTAAATTTATTTTACATTTCAAATAATTAATTGTTTATCTATTTCCCCTCTATATCAATGATTAATTTTTGTTTTCTAATACGCCATTTTGTTAATTTTCCTCACCAATGATCGTAGAATAAAGTCGCTTAGTTGTTAAAAAGTTATAATTATTTATAAATAAAACTCAATGATTATCAATATTATAAACAATTACTTAGAAAAACAAAATATATAGGATCTTGTTTAAAGTGTATAATTTTATACTTTACATATTTTTTTAAAATAATTTTTGTAAAAGATAAATTTAATAACCAGAATAAAATAAATAAAAAAAAGTCGAATTGGCAGTCGTGGGACTGGCCGACAGAAGTGAAAACTTGTGCGTAAGAAATTTGAAAGCAGACGGAATGCGCACCAGCTTCACGAGAAAAATGAAATTTATATACGTATATATATATATATAAAATTCATAATTATTTTTTTCAGCAAACTGATTATTATTACAAAAATATTAAAAATACGATGTGTATGAATATATATATATATATGTCTGTCTGTCTGTCTGTCTGTCTGTGTGTGTGTCTGTCAAATACTCAAAAACTACCCGTCCGATTGCGATGAAACTTTCAGGGATTGTTGTGGGCGTCCCAGGGAAGGTTTTAGTGTAGTTAAATCCAAAATTAATTTATCCAAAATTAATTTAAATAGTAATATTTTGGTAAAAGTCTATTTATGGTTACCATGGTTACATTGAAAAATTTACAATAAATAAATAAAAATAATTGGAAATCTTTTCAACTTATTATTTTGATAAATTTTATTAATATTTTTAATTTTTTTTAAACTGCCAAAAATAACATACCCATAATAATAGTTGTAATAAAAATAAAAATATAAATCACAATGTAAGTAAAATATTGAATCGTTTTATTTATATTGTTTCAATTATTGTTTGAATATTTATTAAATTTATATATAGATTAATTTACATGTTTAAATGTATATTTAATAAATTTATTTATTGATTCTTAATATTAATAATTCCAATTACTTTCTTGAAATTTTTTTTTATTTAAAAGCATATTCAGCATATCTCGCAAATTTGTTCAGCATATCTCGCAAATTTGAATTGGATTAAATAACATATATTAATTTAAATTAAATTAAATTAATTCAATTATAAATTAAAATTAATAAATAATATTTATTAAACCAGCGAAAGTTTGGCTCTTTTTTGATGGCACCACGTCACGTGTTGGCGCGTGAGATTTCCAGTGTTAAAAAATTAATTCTGGTACTTTCAGCGATTCTATCAAGCTGAAATTCTATATATAGCAGTTTTATACAATTATTAATCATGTGAAAAATTATCAAACATATATCTTTATTTTTACGGTCACACACACACACACACACATATTTAAAAATTAATTTATTAAAATATATATTATATAATATATTATATTGTAATGAAATTTTAATGGTATCGATTCTGGAGAATTTTATTTCTAGAGAATTTCCTGTGAAGTGAAATAAAAATTAGGATATTCTCTAGAATTGGTTAAATTAATATGAAACCCAAAAAAAAAATCAAAATTCCAACGAAGTGCTGTTAAGCCAGGGTCAAGAATCAAATCCTTCCCGACTCGGAGCCGAATTAGAACACCCGATTGGCTGAGAGCCTGGAGAACCATAAAAGTTATGAGAAGAGAGGGGAAGAGCTGGCCGGAGGCTAGTGGTTGCCGGCAGTCGACAACGAGGAGTCCAGGGAGAGAGTTCGA
The DNA here is from genome assembly GCA_963082975.1 of Labia minor. Taxonomy (NCBI): domain Eukaryota; kingdom Metazoa; phylum Arthropoda; class Insecta; order Dermaptera; family Spongiphoridae; genus Labia; species Labia minor. Next base: position 36,296,620 of record OY720345.1, read on the forward strand.
AGGGAGTCGAGGAGCGCTCCTAAGCGGTCGACGAGGGGTCCTGACTGAGTCCAGAAGCATGAGCTGAGGACATCTATAATCGGACCGGATCCCAATATCACGGTCCAGCGTGGTGTCTCTCCGGGACCACCAGTTCATCTGTTCTCCTCACATCGCTTTAAAACATTTCTCCACCCTTCCAGAAAGATAAACACCCTGAAGCTAGATTCCCTCTTCCAAAGTGCTACCATTACACCCTTTTTGCGACCAATACACCTAAATTTCATCCATCAAACCCTTTTTTTTATATATCTATACAACACACTTAAAATATAAATAAAATGTTCAAAATTTTGATTTTATAAAATTTTCTTTTATTCTTTTTTTTTCTTACTGCCCTAAAATATCATTCCAATATATAGTATATAATTTAATATATATATATATTCTGAAATTAATTTTAAATTATATAAATATATTAGAAATTAATTTAATATAATTTAACACATAATAATATATTAAAATATTTTATTTTATATATACATAATTTAGTAATACTGATTATTAATGTAAATATAAATAATAATATTTAATATGGCAAATATGTAAAATTTTGTAAAGAATGTATCAGAAGGTTAGTGTCTAACATTCTGGCGTATTGCGCATGCGTATATCGGTCGGGTCGGTCGGTCGGGTCGTTTTGGAACGGTCGGTCGTTTTGGAATCTCACGCGAAATCTATATTTTTTCCCCCATCCCGCAAAAGTGCTCAACGCCGCTAAAGAAGTTTTCACTTCAAAAATCTGGACTCGACTATCTCGCAAATTTGAATTGGATTAAATAACATATATTATATTTAAATTAAATTTAATTAATTAAATTATAAATTAAAATTAATAAATAATATTTCCTAAACCAGCGCGTGTTTGACTCTTTGTTGATGACCCCATGTCACATGCTGGCGCGTGATTTGCAGTCATTTTAAAAAATTAATTCCGGTACGTTCAGCGATTCAATCAAGCTAAAATTCTATATATATATATATCAGTTTTACGAAATACAATTTTTAATCATGTGAAAAACTATCAAACATATATCATCTTTTTTTTTACGGTCAGTTTAAATGAAAAAAAATGAAAATGTGGTGGTTATGACCCTCTTCCGGATGAGCTAAATTTCTCAAAAAGTGATAGAAAACTACAAATTTTGAATAATGCCCGTGTACCAAATTTCATTATTCTAGCTCAAACCGTTTTTGCCTTATCTTGTCTACACACACACAGACAGAGAGAGAGAGACAGACAGACATTTTTCTCAACCTTAGTGAAAATGACTCAGGGACCTTCAAAACGTATAAAAACATCAAAATCTCGACATCGAAAATTTTCGTGATCGCAATATTATCTCAGGCGAGATAGTAAAAACAAAATGGGTTTTTGATTTATGGTATAATATTTTTTTAAAATATAATAATTGTTGTTTATTAAAAAAGATGAATGTAGATATAATTAAATATTAATTAAACATATTTATTTAAAATTTAAAATATAATAAACATATGTTGAGCAAATAATGGTGGAAGAAGAATGGTGATGGTTGAGTCCTATCTTGTTTGGAATACCTGACAACTAAATTGCATCTTCTTTTCTGTCCACAAGAGAAAATATAAACAAAATCAATCACAATTAAAAGAGAATAGATAATGTTTGATGTCCAAGAGAAAGTCCTCAATGAATCGACAGAATGACAAATTAATTTATGTCCACCAATAATGTTTACCATAAATGTAGATTACTATGTTTTTGAATATTTAGATTTTTATTAAAACTAAAAATTAAAATAAAATTTTATAGTAAAATTCTGTATTGTTTCTAGATTTCTGACATATTCAAATTGTTATTTAAATTGTTTATAAATTTTACTAGTGTTTTGAAATTTATTTAAAAATATCTTCTTTCCTTCTGAAGGGGTAAAATATAAAATTTATAAAAATAATATTATCATTAATTACTGAATTATGAAAAAGTTATAAAAAATTAGAGATAATTTACGTGTGTATATTATCCTCGTATATGGATTTTAGACTATATATTGAAATAAATCACCATATTTTCTATAATTGAAAATGAAAATTGAATTTACATGAATATGGTCAAACAACATTTTCATATTAAAAATAAATAAATAACTATATACGTATATAACGTATATATATATATAAAGATATGAAATAATTTCTACCTAAATACTCATATATACAATTTTAATACATATTTTATTTATTGCGATAAAATATTCCAAAATTCAATTGAAATTATTTTGATCATTCATATGAGACGATTTATTTTATGATCAAAGTCTAATTTAATCTAATCGAAAAAAAAAATAATTGTGTAAAATGTTTATTTTTTTTTCATTCTCGTATTTAATTTCAAATATACTAAAAAATATAATTTAAATGAAAATTATTTTCTTTATGAAAATATCTTAAGGATATTTTTCTGAATGAAAATATCAAATTATAAAGATAGATAACAAATCTTATTCTTATCTTATTCTTCTATTATTAAATAAATATTCATTTAACAAATACCCTTCAAGAAGAGAAGAATATTTGAAAAGCTTGATGAATCTTATTTACTACAAACAACTGAGATTCCCTTATTTTTTCAATAAGGATTATATTTTATAAATTAACTGACTGATGTTCTGTTTCTCTACTTTAAATTTTCTCCAAGCGTGTGACCGGTATTTTTCTTTGGGGTGTTGAATGAAATGAAAACATGAATTGAATTTAAAATATAGTAGAATTTTTCTAATCCAATTTAAATACCAAAAATAATTTTTCATGTTAAAATCAAATACTATAATATTATCAAATCTCATTATAAAAAAATAATTGATTTTATTAATTTCTTAAAAATAACTCGATAAGATTAAAATAATGAAGGATTGAGAGAGTTTTAGTTGATAAAATTGATTAATTTAAAATTTTAATGCATATTATTAATTTATAAATAAAAATTAATATTTAATATAATAAATTTATTATATACTACAATTTAATATAAATAAAAATTGAATTAATTAATATAATATTTACAACACACGACTTTTTAATTATAATTAATTTCGAATTATTATTTTATAATCTTAGTATTATTTATACATTGTTAACATTATAATATTAATTTCTGACAAGAAGATGGCAAAAATTGTAAAATCGTTTTTAAATAAGTCATTGTCCATTCGATAGAGTAGGTTGAGGATTGAAAAAATGTAAAGGGATTTGAGTGAATGGGCAAGAGTTTTCGAGAAAATCGCAGATAAAGTTTCACTTTTCGCGGACGTTAGTTAAATAGCTTTGAAATATAAATAATTTGCATAAATCGTCATAGGTGCTTGAGGAGATTTTTTACATATCTCTACAAAACATGCACCTGTATTGGTTTTATCGTCAGGAAAAATCATCTTCATTTGTTTTTTCTTAATTTAAAATTATATGACGTCATCCAGACCGTCAACCAACGCCTCCATATATATTATAAATAAAATAAAATTAAAAATATTTATGTTATATGCCTATCTGTTTTTGATTACATTAATAGATATATTAAAATTATTTGAAATTGTTTCTGTAGCTGGAAATTAATTTACTTCAAACCATCGGTCGGTTCGGATCTGGCCACAGGTCAACTTATTTTCACTTTATAATAAAAATCATTTACGACAAGTCAGCTCGATATTCGTAAGAGTAATAATTACCATAAAAGCCTAAAGGGCCCAACAATTACTTTATAAGATAACTATGCGCAAGCGCGAGATACAGATACGTGATTTTAATTTGAAAAATGTTATATTATTACCCACTTTCACAAATTTAAAGACATTATAAAAGATAGAAATAAATTATTAGAGCCTTAAAACGTAATGAAAGGTTAAAATCTCATAATTGCTTTTTATCATAACATTGGCACTGAAAGACTAAAAATTGAAGGCCAAAATTCAACTCTCATAATACATATCTTTTTGGACATAGTTTGTTTATTATTATTATTATTTTTATAATATGCTTAATAACTTTAAGATATTTTAACAATCGATCATCCATTAATTATTAATTTTTCTCACACAAATCCTTCCTGTAAAGAGTATAATATTTCAATAACTTCCATTATTAACTAGAAGAAAAACAAACTATTTTTGCGATCTCTATCACTAATAAATAATTGACTAGATAATAAATCAGTGCCTCAAGGTAAAATAAAACAATCTCGGATACTAAACCTAAACTTAACTAAATAATTCTTTAAAATCAATTTCATGGATTTATTTATTTATATATTTATTTATTTTTACTTAATCAAAATTTTCATTTAAATTCGTTAAAATCAATTTGATAATTAATTTCTACTAATTCTAAGATTATGTTGTAAATGTTAATAAAGGTCAAAACCTCATGATTCCATTTTAGATCAAAGAAATATTGACATTTTTTTTTTTTTTTGTAATAAAACTTTTAATAGATTCAGGAAGTCATTTGCGTACATATGGATCATCCGCAATCAATCATGTTTAAAACCCACTGCGTTTCGCTTTTGCCTGTGTAAATAAGCGCAGGCCGTTTCATATATTCAAAAGTCGATATTCGAATATTTTTAATATCTCGCTGAGCTTGTCATATATGCAATTTTATTTGCCAATATCAATTATATTCTTAAAAGTGAATTGACCTATTAAGAAACGTTCATGTCAAACAATCACGTTCATCAGTCTAAATTAATTTTTTGTTTATTTTTTATTAATGTTTTTGTATTGAGCGTTTGGTTATTTCAAAATAATCATATTTTTAAAAAAAATTTAAATTAAAAAAATTCTCATTTATTCAATTTTTTTTTTTTTTATATATATAAGATTTTGCTTTGATTTTGATATTTTTTTAATTATTTATTATTGTTATATTTATTATTACGATTGTATAAAATAAAATTTAGAAACCCTCAAATTTATTCTCATACAACATACACTATTCTAATAAGGTATTTTACAATTTATCTATTTACTAAAATGAAAATTTGAAAAAATATGTTTATAAAATGAATAATAAAAGATAAACGCTACACATCTTAATTCAAAGAAAACACCCACTCTTGTGACCTGAACGCAAATAAAAATTTATTCTTTTGATAATTTTTTCATATTAACACACAATGACACTAAATAATTATATGATAATAATTTTACATTTTAATTTATAAAATTAATTACCATATCTTCAAATCAGGTCTACAATTTTTTGGATTTGGAAAACACTGTTTTTGGTCAAGTGATAATATGCGTTTTTATCAATTAATATCCAATTAATAAAAGTAAGTATTTTTTTATGAATTATTTTATATGAAAAATAATAGTATATAAGAATAATCTATGCTATTTATTTTGATTCATATTATGTATAATATTAATATTAATATAATATATATAATATTAATATATATATAATGGTGCGGAAACCGAGAAAGTTATTTTTTGAACACATTTTGCTAAATTGGAGAATAAAGGACATTTGGTCATGGAATATGTGGTCTGCACGAGTACAGAGACCCATCCATGTATCCAAGGTGGGGGAGGGAGTGAAGAGTCCTCATTGTCGATGAGCAAGAATGTTCGAGTTAGTCTTGATCAAGAATTGGAGAAGGAGACAACATATCCTTTGCAGGAAGGACATCCCGGCCAACCCCTTTTTGAGAGATGCCGCTGCCCACGAGATGTTCCAGATAAATCCGCAGGACGACACTCAAGACTCAACTCTCCAAAGAATTCTCCATTCCTTTCTTACACAATATAGATAAGTGGTCGACCCTTAATAATTAATAAAATTTGCAATTGCTTAATATAAATTACATCTCATTTAATTTCTATTTCTATTTATAACGGTACCATATTAATTCAATAATTTCTTGTTGTCTATTGTTATCATATTAATTCTTCTATTTTATTTAAATACATAATTTTACCATTTATTATTCTAAATTTAACCAGAGTGCTACCAAATTTAATTTAATCTCTTATTTTCAACCAATTTTTCTCATAAAACACCTTACCTAAGTCATCCAATATAAGACAATATATATCCCTTAAAAAATATTGCAACATTATAAAGGTCAGAAAGATAAACCTATTATATTAAAAAAATTTAATTACAGGGATAAAATATATTTTTTGTATAAATTATATTTAAATGATAATTATTATTTTTTTTATTTTTTAACGAAATCAATCTAAGTAGGTTAGTTATAACAAATTGTTATAAGAACAACTGAATTTTTTGTATTTTTATTAAATTTTAATGACCATTTTTTTCTTGTTTTGTTAACTAATTAAACATAAATTATTTAAATTTAACATGTGTTTTAAATGATTTCTATCAAAACTCTCTAATCGTGTTTTCAACAAACTCCTTTATTTGCCATTAATATATATATATATATATATATAAATATTTAGGAAGAACTAAAATCTTTGATGAATTTTCTATTTATTGATAAGGATTTAATAACACAATATATATAACGACTGTAGATCACGATCCATTATTTTAAGTTAAACCATTAATTGGAGCTATTTAGAGAGGCCGGCACATGTAAACTATCCCACCGAGGGTTCTACTGATGCGGATGATTTACGCATGAAATCAGAAAGTTTATTCGTTCGTGACTATGATAATGTAGTAGTAATAATAAAATATATATTTATAATAAGACATACAAAAAGATTGAATTGTTTATCTTGATTTGAAAGAGAATATCGTAATTAAAGCGATTTTTGAAAATAAGATTGCATTAAATTTTAGAAAATTATTTCTTGTTTATTTGAAAACAATTTTATTGTAAATCTGTCTGAAGACAACAATACATAGTTTACAATTTTTATAAATAAATAAATATAGTGGATGCTAAGGAAAGAAATCAGTGGATTTGTGATAGAAAATGAAATTAAACATGGAGGAAATGGAATGTGTGATCGATTAATATAGAAAATTACGGATAGACCTGCAAAATTAGAATCTTCTATTAGAATAACAAACAAACTTTTCAATCGATATTAACAGTAGTTTAAATATGTGTATCCATTAACTATTCTCTTTTTAATTATACAAATTGGAATAATTGTTTTAAGCAGTAAAATAGTAAAATATTTAAAAAAGTATATTGCAAATAAAAAAATATTTAGTTCAAGTATTATTTTTTTATCGGTTTTACCGTTTTACCGGAATATCGTTCACAAAATTTCTGCCACACACACACACCTACGTCAATGGGGAAATCACATTTTTGGAATGAGAACGTATTGAAACATGGAAATATTGAAAAAAAAGCATACCAGAAATGAATTAAAAATATAATATTTTACTCTAGAAAAACTTAGAAATTTTTTCGAATGAAAAATAAAAATTAGTGAAAGTAAACACAAATAAATTTATGAATATTCATCCAAAATAAATATTTTTATCAACAAATTACAGTAATTTTATTTTAAAGAATGCGTAATTCACTATTTATTATTACATAAATGTTACAATTAAAGTTTATAAATTAGTGTGGGTGAATACACCCACTAGGTAAACTAACTTTTACTAAAAATAATAGTGAAAGTATACACAAATTAATTTATTAATACATCCATCGACAATATTTTTATTTATCATATTTCGATAATTTTATTATAATAAATTGTTAATACACTTTTATTATTTTATATATATGTCACAATTAAAAAGTGTACGATTAATGGGAAAACCACCTTCTTTGGAATCAGTATGACTTGAAACGTGGAGATATGTGAAATAACGAAAATCGGAAATGAATCAGTAATAAATATAATGCTTTACTCACGAAAAACATAATTACATAAAAATTTTTCAGATTGAATTAATTATTTTAAACTAATTTAAAAATAAGTTGACCTGTGGCCAGGTCCGAACCGACCGACGGTTTGAAATAAATTAATTTCCAGCTACAGAAACAATTTCAAATAATTTTAATATATCTATTGATGTAATAAAAAACAGATATCGATATAACATAAATATTTTTAATTTTATTTTATTTATAATATATAGATGAAGTAGCCGGCGTTGCCGGCGTTACCCGAGGCTGTGACGTCATGAAGGGCTGGGTGACGTCATATAATTTTAAATTAAGAAAAACATAATGAAGATGATTTTTCCCGAGGATAAAACCAATACATTCGTGGTGATATGTAAAAAAATCTCCTTATGTGAAATTTGGTGCGAAAATAACCCTTCCCTTCTTATCGTCGATCGCTAATACTACCACTTCCGGTTTCCGGATTTGCACCAAAAGTTGATCAATTCATCCCACTGATGCATTAAGTAAATATACCAAATTTCATCAAAATCCGTTAAGCCGTTCAAGCTGTACACATCTATACGGACGGACAGACGGACGGACAGACGGACGGACAGACGGACGGACAGACGGACGGACAGACGGACGGACAGACATCATGCTAAAAATACTTTTTTCTGTTAAGAAAATGCATGATTCGTGGAGATATGTAAAAATCTCCACATGTGAAATTTGGTGTGAAAACAATACCTCCCTTACTATCGTCGGTCGGTAAAAAATGGGTTAAAAATAGAAGAATAATATTATTTTCTTTTGAATTTAAGTTATAAAAATAAAGAGAGTAATTCGGTGATAAAATACTAAATTAATGAACTTGAGGAAGAAAGTTCAAAGGGTTACAATTTACTTAAATTATAATATGGTTTATTCTTATAGAATATTAAATAAAATTATAAATTGGATAAGATTGTTACACTTGTTATACTAACATAAAAATATATTACAATTTGAAAATATTTTTTTTCTTTCTGATTATTTTTGAGTAACAATATAAAACAAGAATATTTTTTTTTGACCAATTGACCACTCATTTAAAACTCCTTTGAAACTTTAACAGCTTAAATTGAAATAATAGTGCCAAAAACAATAAGTTAACCTGTGGCCAGGTCCGAACCGACCGACGGTTTGAAATAAATTAATTTCCAGCTACAGAAACAATTTCAAATAATTTTAATATATCTATTAATGTAATAAAAAACAGATATGGATATAAGATAAATATTTTTAATTTTATTTTATTTATAATATATATGTAAGACCAGGCTGTGACGTCATGAATGGCTGGATGACGTCATATAATTTTAATTAAGAAAAAACTAATAAAGTTGATTTTTCTCGAGTATAAAACCAATGCAAAGTGAATGATTCGTGATAATATGTAAAAAATCTCCTCATGTGAAATTTGGTATGAAAATAACCCTTCCCTTCCTATCGTCGAACGCTAATACTACCACTTTCGGTTTCCGGATTTGCACCAAAAGTTGATCAATTCATCCCACTGATACATTATGTAAATATACCAAATTTCATCAAAATCCGTTCAGCCGTTCAGGCTGTACACATCTATACGGACGGACAGACGGACAGACGGACAGACGGACGGACAGACATCATGCTAAAAATACTTTTTTCTGTTAAGAAAATGCATGATTCGTGGAGATATGTAAAAATCTCCACATGTGAAATTTGGTGTGAAAACAATACCTCCCTTACTATCGTCGGTCGGTAAAAAAAGAAAAGTTAGGCATGGGTTAGTCCAAGATAATTAAGACAGAAGAAAAAAAATGGAATCAACTTAAATATGTATAGTTAATTAAGTATAAACGAAAATATCGTCAAATTATTTTTTAAACAATACCTCCCTTACTATCGTCGGACGATAAAAATATTAACAGAGAAGAGTTTCTAAATTTAATTAACAAAGTAGACATTTATAATAATAAATTCAAATAACTCATCAGTAGTTTACATAAATTAAGTATAGAAATTGTAATTGAATACCTAAAATAATATTTAAATATAATATACATGTGATGACATCTTAGAAGATTAATATTTGAAGTTGAAGGTTTTGGAATATTCATATAAATATGTATATGTATTTGAACATACAAAATGTTTGTATAGGCAAATTACCATTAATAGAAAAATAATGAACGTCAATAAAAGATTCTAATAATTTAATTTAATAATTGAACAATTGAAAGACTATTCCTAAGATAACAATTATCAAGTAAACAGAAATATTTTTTTTTTATTTTAGAAGAGATAGATTTATTTTTGTTTCTAAAGATACTCTTGCTGGTCCAGTTGATGGCTATGGTCGGGTTACTTATGAATATTTACAAATAGAAATGCTCTTGTTGAATTATTAATGTTATTATGTCTTATTGACATGCTTTAATTAGATATTTATAGTTGACTTTTCCAACAAATAAATTATTTCCTACTTTTATTAAACATCCTTGAATGGAAATTAAAATACTTTAAGAAAAAACAGAAGGGAAAAAAGCAAAAAGAATTTTTAATTTAAAAAATATATTCTTTCATTTGTTTAAGATGAAAAGTTTTTTTATTTAAAAATAAATTAGAGCAAAAAAAAACGATTAAAAGGGATATTTATTAATTATAATTATAAGAATATTTGTCGAAGAAATATCTGTAAAAATAAATAAAATCACGATTTTGAATACTTTATTGGTGGCAATAAGGGACAAATGAATTGTATTTTAAATTGCAAAGTTGCAATTAATTTGAATATGAAAACAAGGTTACAAGTAAGCCACCATTAAATTTATAATACATATTTGGAACTTCTAATTTGTTTTAATAGAATTCTAACAAACAGAATAAATTATTTTTAGGTAATGAAAGGATTGTTTTCTATTCTCGAACCTCAAATTTGGTTTTTGAATGCCACTAACTGATAAAAAAAACCTCTGACTTTGTACGTCCTACCCAAAGGACAACTCCTATCAAGTCAGTTATATCAACTAGGTGTTCTATGATCAGTAGAACGGGTCCTATCAACTTTTACCTTGATTTTCTTGATCGAAGGCGCTACTTTTTATCAAGTAGCTTCCCAATGTTGATCCCAGAGACCCCAGCTAGAGAAATTCTCTTGCCAGGCCCGGGACTTGAACCCGGAACCACGAGACTGTGAGTCAGCGACGCTAGTCATCACACCCTGTGGCGCCTTATTAACTGATAATACTTTAAAAAATAAAATCTCAAAAGAAATATTATCCATCACAAATCCAATTTTTTTATTTCTTTCTTTTTATTTCTCCTTCTTTTACTTGTTTTGTTAACATTTTTCCATCTCTTTATTCTGACTTATTTTCATTTTTAAAATTCCTCACATTTTTTTTTTACATTTTATTATTTCAATTTATTTATGCATTATTTAATTTTTAATTTACTCTCATTTTTTATTCGTATATAATATTTACATAATTAATCATTCAAGAGGAGTTTGAGTAGATTTTCGGTTTATTTCAGAACAATCAAAATTTTTTAAAATTTACATCAGATTTTCTAATTAAAAAATTTAATTTCTTACATTTGTATCTTAAGTGTTTATTAACAATTCACAAGCTTAACTTAAATTAATTAAATGTCTAATCGCTAATTCAATAGAATATTTATATAAATTTGGTTTTGATAAAATTTTATATTAAATCTTTTAATTGTGTAATTCAGCCATTATTTATAATATAATCATAAATTTTTTCTAAAATTTCAAATTATTATTTTTTTATTTTTTAACTACATTTTTTAACTTATCATTCTACATATATATATATATATATATATATATATATATATATACAATTAATACAATTTAATTGGGTTGAGAGAACATTAGATCCAGGTTTCTCTATAAAGTTGTAATTGTAAATGAAAGAAAGAGTAAGGGAAATCAGCCCTTCTCTCCACAGCCTTTGCTTAGTTATGTTTCTATGACTTCTACTTTCGTCATAAATGTCGCTTCTTATTTCATCAGCTCGCAATATCTCTATAATGAAGCTCTTCTCATCTCTTCCAAGGGATCCATTCAGCAAAGGATATCTATTCTGTTCAAATTCCCTTCGTTTATTTAGTTTTATTAGTAATAAATCCATATCTCGTTTGAAAACGCCATTCAAAAATTCTTATCAAGTTTAATTACAATATTAAGGATCGATTTATGAATACTAAAATATATTAAACTAAAAAGAGATTTTTTTTATAAAGGTCATTAGGAAAATAAAAGAAATATGGACAAATATATATATAAAATAATCATAAAATAAGTAAATGAATATAATACATATTCCAATTTAGAAAGATTTGGAAAAAAATGTAATCTTATTAATATAAATATTTATATATTATACTATTATTAAAAATTTATATTAGGGATAGAGGAACTTACACAATATAAACTTATATATATATATATAAATATATATATATATATATATATATATATAAATATATATATATATATATATATATATATAAATATATATATATATATATATATATATATATTATTTTGAATTAAATAAACATTAAAAAATGTATTTAAACTACAAATTTCGAGAGACATCTCAACATATATATATAGAAATATAGTTTAATTTGAACTTTCCAAATCACAGACAGCTCTGTGAGGTCAATTAATAATTAAAGTCATCTAAAACATTTTTGTGGTTGGATTATTACGCACAACACCACTAGCAATTCTCCTATGGTGAAATACAGCAGTACATCTCGCGACTGTTCTTTCATAAAAATGACATAAATAAGTAAAGGTTCCTTGAAGTTCTGAATGACATTTCATTGCATTCTACACCTCAACACCACTATTATACATAAGAATGTTGTTCCATCTTTGATAAACATTGATAACATATTGATTTTGCGATATTTTTTAATTTAGTCCATCTAAAATGTTCAATTGCATAGGTATTGCAAAATTATATAATAATAATAATAATAATAATAACCAATTATTTTAAAAATTATCGAATATTTCAATTTTTTTTTTATCTTGAAATCTATGTCTTCTTAAAACAAGTGAAAAAAATATAATTTAATAAGAAATATTTCCAATGATGAAAAATATTCCTTTTGAAAATTTACAAGGCTATCCTACTAAGGCATTCTCTCTTTATGTTACTCCCCCCCCCTTTTTTCTTCCACCCTCTATTTCTCCACTCATTTCTATTATATTTCATGATGAAAATGTATTATGCTAGGGGAGTTAATCCTTCCCAGGACTTCAAAGGTGTCCGCTGTCAGGCCCGCCTTTGGACTTTACAAATTTCTTCGTTTCTCTACCTCAATGGCCTATTTTACATTCACCTTTTTTGCTTTAGAAAAACTAATGATCTTTGTTTTATGAATAGACTTTGTGAAGAGATTAAAATTTAATTTTCGAACAAAGAATCAATCTTTCTATTGAAACAAAAAAAAAGTAGCTTTTGCAAGTTTTTTCTATTATAAGGAATTCTACACCCCCACCCATACAGACACAATCTAATTATAACCCCATCCACTTTCATTGAACAATGATTTTTAGAGATAAAGAAAGATACCATATAAATAGATATTCAATCCAGGATGTATATATTAATCTCTTTTCTCAAAAATTGTAATTTTTTATAAAGTAAATTATTATATACAAAATAATTTAGTACTAGAGCACTGATTCTCAACCACTGTGCCGCGGCACTTTTGTGTGCCACGAGATTTTCAAAATGTGCCGCCAAATTTTACAAATATAAAGTTCAAATTAAGAAAAAGTACTTATTTATTTTATATTTATGTAAAAAAAGGTAAAATGTTTTTGAGATCAGGCTCTTAAACATTTTCGATTTTTCAATATGGCTCAAAGTATCACCAGGTGTGCCCACCACTGTTATATTATTTCAGAAATGTGACCGACTATTAAAAAGGTTGCCAACTCCTGATTATTATCATAAACTATATTACACAGTCTATTATAGGTAAGTAAATAACTTTTACAGTTATCTTTTTCTGTGCCGTCAAATTTTTAAACTGTTAAAAGTGTGCCGCGGTAAAAAAAAAGATTGAGAATCACTGTACTAGAAAATTCTCGATCTTTTATAACATTAATTTCAGATAAATCCTTGGGAACTCATAATAAATAATTTAGAAGTCAGATACACATATTTAAATAATCAATCTTAAATATATAAAAATTGAATATTATTTATATAAAAAAAATTTCAAAGGAATAGATTTATTTATTTATATGAACAATTGGTTTTTTTGAAAATTTCTTGAAATTTTCTAAAAATTAATTACAAGGAATATTACTCGGAATAATATTAGCTTAAATATAAATTGAAAGACTGAGAGAGTTTATATGTTATGTTTATTTAATTGAAATTAAATATTTGAATTCAATTTCCATGCTAAACTTTGACATGCAAAGATAATTTTGATATTCTACATTAAAAGATAATTTGATGTATATACATCAAGTTAAGAATTCTTATTTAAATTATAAAATTTTTTAAAAAAATAAATTCGTTAGCTTTAATATAAGACTTGGGTGATGAATACATATTGTAGAAATATTCTACATAAGAAATAAAGCTGCCAAAAATTTATATTGTATTTTCTCATAAAACATGTTATGAGCTCCTATCTCAATCTCTATAAATTTTATTCGATTTATTTATTATTCATTATACATTGTATAGATGTAATATGCATTGGCATAATAGTTCATAAAGAGTTATGAATATCATCATAACGTGCAAATATGACAAAGCATACAATAGTTTTTAAATTGAAATATATTAAATTATCAATTCTCAACGGTTCTATAAATAACATAATAATAACAATGCTACTTTATATTCCAAGACGATATATATTTAAATATAATAAAGTAAATGCTATTGGGTTCTTTTTCTTATGAAAATTTCTTTCGTGAACTCGCAAGTGTTGCTGGAGGGGATCTAAATCACTTTTATATATAGTCCAGAATAGAAGATATATATAATATAATCAATTTATTTTTAAATTCTGTTCAGGCATTTAACCCCCTTGAGAGTACAGATAGAAGTATAGAGGACCTCTCAAGAGTGAGCGAGAGGATGGAGGGGTGATTGATGACCCCGCTGGGCTCCCACACACAAACACATTTATTCAGTTGGCAACAGAGATATTGCTACACTATTGAGAAGAAGAAGCTTTTGCAACCATAATATCTAACCACCTTTAAAAATGGGTTATTGTCACGTTCTGCTAATAGTCTTCTCGAACAATTTTTAAGAAGAATCTGAGACAACAAATTCAACTTTTCTTTTGAACAAATGATCGAATTTAAAAAAAATAATTATAATTTTAAATATGCAAATTATCGCGTCAAAATTATTATCAAAGGGGATAAAAATTAAAATATATAAAACAATTATTTTTCCGGTTGTATTATATGGGTTTGAGGCATGGTCTATGACCTTAGGTGACGAGAGTAGATTTAGTGTATTTGAGAATAGGATTCTGAGAAGCATTTATGGGCCAAAGAAAGGTGAGGTCACCGGTGAATGGAGAAGACTACATAACGAGGAATTGCATGACCTCTCTGCATCTTCAGAAATAGTTAGGGTTATAATAGGGAAAAAGCTGCGATAGGCAGGACACGAGGATAGAATGGGAGGGGAAAGAATAGCGAAAAATATATTGGTAGGGAGACCGAGTTGGAAACGTCCGCTTAGAAGACGAAGGACGCGGTGGGTGGATAATGTGGGAAGGGACTTGAGAGTGATGGGAGAGGGCAGGAATTGGAGGAGTGGCTCAGAATAGTGATACCTGGAGAAGTGTGGTTGCTACGGCCAAGAACTTTCAAGTTCCGTAGAGCTACAGATTATATTATTATATTATTATTAAAGTATTAAAAAATAAATAAACATACCAAATTTATTTATTTAAAACAACTTAATTTGTTTGTTTATCTGTTAGTGTAACGTTTCCATACGACTGTACGGTTTGTTTCCAAATTTGGTACATAGAATAATCTCATACCCACGGATCCCATAGTGTTACTTAGAGTTGAACAATTGATTCCTTTGTGTCGTATCCTCTAATTACCTAATCCTAAATTCTGTCAATTTTTTTTGTTTTATTTATTTTTATGTTTACATCAATTTTGTTATAAAGAATTTTTTCAATAATCCCTTTCTTGAACCACTTTCATTCAATTCATATCTTCTTCAAATACCTTCATTATATTTTTATATTATTCCTCCTAATTTTTATTTTATTTCCGACCCTTACTCAACCACCACCATGATATTGATCTAACTACTGTCATTTTTCAGTTTTTGATCATTCAAAACAAATTTTATATGATAATTGTCTCCCTAATCATAACATTCTCGATTTTATCATTCTTATTCCCAAATCAATACTTTTTTTATATAAAAAATATTCTCTTCTAAATTAATTTCAATTTATTAAAATTATTTGTAAAGTATGAAAAATGATTAAAAATTGTCAATACAATAAATGTATGATTGTAATAAATGTATAAAAAAAGATTTTTGTCTTCACATTGCTCAGAATTTACAATTTTTTGTATCTTCACGTTTTATAAACTCTAGAATCCAAAAGTGACTTTAGAATTTTTCATGTCTGTCTGACTATCCGAAAAATTGTGACTCAAAATTGGCTGATCCGATACATCATAATATTCGTATAATCTTCTATTTGAATATAGGCTATAAATTATATCAAAATTCAATTAATTATTACTTTCCCGCATACTTCGTATAAGGGAAGTATTGGAATCGTCAAAAATGTCGACTTCGAGATTTCGATAGATCTGACGTTTTAGACCTCCCTGAGTCGGAAAATACCATTTTTCGAATTATGTCTGTGTATGTGTATGTATGTATGTATATATGTATGTATGTATGTATGTATGTAATGTCTGTAAGCAAATTTACTCAAAAACTAATCAAGCTAGGACTTCGAAATTTGGTACACCGATATTATTCACAGTTTGTAGATTTCTATCAAAATTTCGTCAAAATCGGTTAACCGGAAGTGGTACTTTACCTACACTGTTTGCGTTTACCTTTCAAGTAAAGTACCAGTTTGCTTAGAGATATTTGCTTCCTATTTTGTATATAGATTTAAAATATGAAAAAAATTCAGATACCAAATTTCATCATGATCTGACTACCGGAAGTGACATTTTACCTATACAAGTAGCGTTTCTTTTTTACCGACCGACGATAGTAAGGGAGGTATTGTTTTCACACCAAATTTCACCTATGGATATTTTTAGGTACATATCTCCACGAATCATGCATTTTCTTAACAGAAAAAAGTATTTTTAGCATGATGTCTGTCCTTCCGTCCGTCTGTCCGTCCGTATAGCTGTGTACAGCCTGAAAGGCTCAACGGATTTTGATGAATTTTGGTATATTTACTTAATACACATCAGTAGGATGAATTGATCAACTTTTGGTGCAAATCCGGAAACCGGAAGTGCTAGCATTGCCGATCGAAGAAAGGAAGTGAAGGGTTATTTTCATATCAAATTTCACGTGAGGACATATCTCCACGTGTTATGCACCTTGTATTGGTTTTATCCTCGAGAAAAATCATCTTCATTAGTTTTTTCTTAATTTAAAATTATATGACGCCACCCAGCACTTCATGACGTCACAGCCAGCCCTTATATATTATAAATAAAATAAAATTAAAATTATTTATATTATATCCATATCTGTTTTTTTACATTTAAAATATCAGTTAACCGGAAGTAGCACTTTATTCTATATATATATATATATATATATAAATGTTACTAAATATCAAATTTGACACCAATAAACTAATACGAACTGGCTCTTTATCAATACCAAGTTTACACATTCTATATCAGGGATGAGCAACCCGCGGCCCGCGGGCCGCATGCGGCCCTTTAAATATTTTTCTGCGGCCCGCCGAGCATTTCTAAAATAAAATTTTATTATTCGTCTCGATTATTTATAAACAATAATAATTTGTTATTTATTATAATGTTAATAAATATTTTTAATATATTTTTTATTAATAATAATAATTTGTTATTTATTAATTTTTCTCCCATCAATAAATTAATTCTTCTTCTTCTTCTTCTATTATAGGCCTAAGGCCTGTTCTTCTTCACTATCCTCAGGTCTTTTTTGGGAGGAGTACCCCCAGCAGTCAGCCCATTTTTTCGGTGGCTTGGTCTCTTGTGTTGCTGGCCTTCCATCCCGGGCTATATTCTCAAGAGCCTTTCCGCGTTGGCTCTTCCTACGTGTTCCTTCCATTTTTACGGCGAATCTTAACCCATTTGCCGTAATAGGTTCGTTGCCGTGTCGTCAATGTGTTAATCATTCCAATTTTCGAGGCTGTGTGTGGTTCTTTGAGCAATTGTGATTTGCGTCTCTTGAGTAGATTGCTAGTCTCATCTCCGAGACGTGGATGTTCTTAGTTAAGTCGAAGCCCCCCAACACGACAAGGTGACATCCATGGTGGGGCTTGCCGGAGGCAGCTGATGTTAAATTAAATTGAAAATTTTTGTTCTTAGTTGGAATCGAACTCCGACTTCTTGCGTGGAAAGTTGGTATCCTACGCTCTCGTCTACCCTGCCTCCAATAAATTAATTATAATGTTAATTTAAAAATTATTTATTTGGATATAAAACGAACATTTTTGAAAAAAGCATATTTGATTTCTGTAATGCTAATTTTATATCTCAATAAATAATTTTTAAATTCCAAATATTCATTCAAAAAAAATTTAAAAATGCCTTCCTCGTCGGTCGGGAAAAACGCTCACACATGCCCACCCTGCCTGCCAGCACTGCCAGCACTAGTAACGAAAAAAAATAGCATTGAGTGTATAGCTCTGTGTATGGATGCTCTGTGACTCAGTATCAGACTTGTGAGCTGTTAACTGACTAATTTTTGGGTTTCTTGAAAGACGTGAGTGCAATATTATTATCAAAAAGGTAATATCATATTAGATTTTTTTCATTAAATTAATTAATAATAAAATAATTTTTAATCCCTAATAGCATGTCGAAAAAGCAAACAAAAATACGGAAAATTGCGGATGAACACAGGATTTTCCAATAAAAGTGGAAATTTTATTATTTTCTTAATGACGTTAAAGATAAAGCTGTATGCTTATTATGCTCAGAGACTGTGTCTTCATTAAAATAATATAACATAAAAAGACATTAAGATACAAAACATGAAGATAAATATAAAAACTTAACCGGACAACTCCGGATAGATAAGGTTAATCAAGAGGAAAAAAACTTGAGAAACCAACAGACTATTTTTAAAAATCAAGATATTTTATCAAATACGGTAGTAAAGGCTAGTTTTGTTGTCAGTCAAATACTGGCAAAAAAATGAAACCCTTTGCGGATGGAGAGATGATAAAAGAATGTCTGACTGTTGTTGCAGAAATAGCATTTCCTGATAAAATAAATATTATTTCAAACATTAGTTTATCAAGATTCACCATTGCAAGGAGAATCGACGACTTGTCCGAGAACATAGCTACAACGCTTCGTGAAAAATTCGAATACTGTTATTTGGCACTTGATGAGAGCTGCGACATTAGCGATACAGCACAACTTGATATATTTTTACGTGGTATTGACACTAAATTTAATATTACTGAAGAATTGTGTTCACTGGTTCCAATGCAATGGACTACAACCGGCAAAGACCTGTATGATGAACTAAAGTCGGTGTTGGAAAAATTTTCTATTTTATTAGAGAAGATTATTGGTATATCAACAGATGGAGCACCAGCAATGTCAAGCATGTATGTAGGAGTATCGGGAAGGCTATTTCAAGACATTAAGAAGGCCACAGGAAGAGAAATATTCATTAACCACTGTATAATTCACCAGGAAAGTTTGTGTGCGAAAAGATTGAATTTTCCAAATGTCACAGTACCAATAATTAAATTAATTAATTTTATAAAGTCGCGCGGGTTAAATCACCGTGAATTTAAAGAATTCCTGAACAATTTAGAAACTGAATATGGCGACGTGGTTTTCAATACCGAAGTACGTTGGCTTAGTAGAGGTGCAATGCTAAAAAGAGTATACGCCTTAAAAAGTGAAATTCAATTGTTCTTGGATATGAAGGAATATGCCTTTCCTCATTTTGGTGATAAAGAATGGATGTGCGATTTTGCGTTTCTTATCGACATAACTCAGCATCTCGGTGATCTTAATGTCGAACTTCAAGACAAAGGACAGTTTATTCACAATTTGTATGATAAAATTCAAGGCTTTGAGCGCAAATTAAAATTGTGGAAACAGCTTCTTTTGCAGAATAATGTGTCTCACTTTCCATATTTAGAAAAAGAAAACGTTACTACTTCTCAAAAATACGTACAATATATAGACATTTTAATCAACGAATTTCAATTACGATCCCAAATGTTCAAAGCTGAGAAGATAGCGGTTTCCATGAAAATGTTTTCTTCACCATTTAATATATCGATGTGGATACAGTTCCTGAAAACTTTCAAATGGAAGTGATTATCATTCAGAATAATACGGATTTAAAAAATGTATTTTTCTCAGTAAACATCGATAATTTTTATAAATCTTTTGTGAGCCCTGAGAAATTTCCGCTTTTGACGAAAAATGCAAAGCAAATGATGTCTCTTTTCGGAAGTACGTATGTATGCGAACAATTATTTTCAACCATGAAATTAATAAAAAATAACCACCGTTCAAGACTGAGTGATGCTCGATTAGAAAGCTGCATACGTGTAGCCTCTTCATCAATACCGGCTGATATTGATCAGCTTATATCAAAAAAACATTGCCAAATTTCTCATTAAAGTTTTCAAGTAAATTAGTTTTTCTGTTCTTTTATTTTGCATTAACATTTATGTACACTTATAATATTCACTTATAACTATATAAAATATTTACTTTTTTAAATTTTGCATTTTTGTTCTTTTCTTGTCGCATTAAAATTTATATATGAAATATTTACTTTTTTTAATTTTGTATTTTTATATTATAATGTTTATTAGTATATATATAAAGCTTTGTAAATTATTAGTAAGTGCGGCCCGCCCCAAAATTTTAAAATTGAAATTGGCCCGTGGGTTAAAAAGGTTGCTCACCCCTGTTCTAAATATTCATTCACAACTCTTTATACCTATTTATATGCGGGAAAGTCTAGGGGAGGACACTCCCGCTTATTTTTAAATATGTATATAATGCTCGTGTTGTTCATTCAAGAGCCTCTCGTGGCTCAGTGAAGAAGTCGTTTTATTTCCGACAATAAATATAAAATTAATAATTCTAGCAATTCCCATATTTATGATTATAATATTTAAATTTTTATTTTAATTTCAATTAGTTAAATATCATTTCAATTATTTAATTTATGTTCTTTTTAAATAATTTAATAAAATATTTAGATCATATTTATCTTACATTATTTTTTTAAATTCTTATTTTATTTGAATATTTCTTGTTTAAAAGTGAAGAGTATAAATTTTATTTATGTCCAATATAAAAAACAGAATTTTTTTTAGTGTTTTATTAATTCCAAATATTTTTAAAACTTCAATAAAAATAATTATCTTTTTTTTATTTTTAATTAACTTACTCAATTATTAATTACTACTATATTTTAGACGTAAAAATGATTTATAAATTATATAAAAATAAGCTGGAGTGTCTCCACTCGACTATCTCGCAATTTGAATTGGATTAAATAACATAATATATTATATTTAAATTAAATTTAATTAATTATAAATTATAAATAATAAATATTAAACCAGCGCATGTTTGGTTTTTTATTGATGGTACCATGGCACGTGTTGGCGCGTGAGATTTGCAGTGTTAAAAAATTAATTCTGGTACTTTCAGCGATTCAATCAAGCTGAAATTCTATATATAGCAGTTTTATACAATTATTAATCATGTGAAAAATTATCAAACATATATCTTTATTTTTACGGTCACTTTAGAGGAAAAAAAATCAAAACGTTGTAGGTAATGACCCTCTTCCGGTTGAGCTACATTTCTCAAAAGTTGATAAAAAACTACGAATTTTGAATAATGCCCATGTACCAAATTTCTAGCTCAAACCGTTTTTGCGTAATCTTATACACACACACACACCTAGAGATAGAGCTTGATAGAAAACTATGAATTTTGAATAATGCTCATGTACCAAATTGCATCATTCTAGCTCAAACCGTTTTTGCGTAATCTTGCCTACATACATACACACACACATACACACACACATACACACACAGACATTTTTCTCAACCTTAGTGAAAATGATTCAGGAACCTTCAAAACGTATAAAAACATCAAAATCTCAACATCGAAAATTTTCGTGATCGCAATACTATCTCTGGCGAGATAGTAATTAAAATATGATTTTGTAGACAAATGATTTCTAATTATAAAGAAATTATTTTAAATTTTTCTCTTTTTCTAAATTGGTTAGATTTAATATATATCTTTTAAATTCAAATAGTGGTTATATTCTAGTGCAGGGCTTCTTAAATTTTTTTCATTCGCGACCCCATTTATGAGTGCGAGTTTCCTGGCGACCTCGTATAAATATAAAAGAAAGATATATAAATATTTTTTGATGATTTATTTATTAGGTAACAATATACATACATATAAATCTAAAATTGAACAAAAAGTTGTAAAATGTATTTATTTCAGTTCACAAAATCGTGTAATTAAATATTTGACATTAAAATCTCTCTCGACCCCAAAATTTTGCTACGCGACCCCCTTTGGGGTCGCGACCAATAGTTTAAGAATGCCTGTTCTAGTGCATTAGTTTCTAAAACGAAATCGGAAAAAATATATATTTAACGCCTTGTGTTTATAATGAATACATGTTAAAAAAAAAAATTTAGATAAGTTTTATAAATTTAAACGTAAACAAAAAGTTTATTTTTTATTTAATAATTTAATAAATTCATTTTTGTAATTTTATATTGATACAAAAATAATATTAATTCGTATATAAATTAAAAAAATGAGTTCAATTTTAATATTTTAAAACAAGTCTCTAATTTTGGATTTCCCTAAATTTCATTATTATAAAAATTATTCAATAAGGCAAGAATAATAAAAAAATGAATATCAGAATCACACAATATTAATGAATATTATAATTCAATATAAAATATACAATATACAATAAAATATTTAATTGATTTACTGATTAAATTAAAAATAATTGATAACACACAAAAAGGAAATGAATGTTATAATATACTGATTGAAATCAAATAATTGAAAATTTATTACATACAGACTTTCAACTAAATACTATATCACTTCGGAGAAAAGAGAGGGGAGTCCCTGTTTAGGTGTGAAGAGCGTCGAAGGCGGTCTAAGCAGCTATTATTAAATAACAATTAATTAAAAACAAGAATCTTGGAAGAAGAATTAATCGATGTTCTATTTAATCCAATCAGTTCAATCAATGAATTAAGAAGGTGGTTCTGGGTGATTTTAAGTAATTAAACTTGTCCCGGGCAAGTTAGCCTGAACGAAGCCCATAGCGGATTTCGTCCAGTGGTTTATTGTAGATAAAACAATCCTTTTATTGTGTTAAGAAATAACTAAAGGCCTAAAGGGTAGAAGCTCTCATGATAATATACATTTAGTATTTGGGGTTGGGGGTAAAAATGAGAGGTGAATATGAATGGCGGCCGATATTATAACATTGCTTTGTACTACCTTTAGAGTCAAGAATGTGAGGTGAGGAACTTGCCGCTCCTCTTATCTGAGTCCGGGTACCAACCTATAAAAGATCTTTTGTAACGCATATATTTCGACATACGCGCATAGTTTTAGCATCACTAGAGAATCGAAATATTTCATGTAATTTCCTATTTTGAGATTATATAATCATTTAATTTAATATATACACACAAATTCATATAAAATATTAACATTTATTTATTTATTATTTTTATAAAAGGTGAAGGACAAAAAAGCATGGAATATAAACATTATAATAAAATAGGCAATAAAAATATATTATATAATTATGTTTTAAATCGTTCTCAAGTAAATTTGGAATGCATTAAATATTAAAACACAGAATTTTTTTTTTAAATATTGTCCTTAATTATTTTAATGGAATATTTATATATACATTTTCTAAGAAGAAAAGTTGTATATGTTTATCCAAATTTATATATTTTATAACATTTTTACCGACCGACGTTAGTAAGGGAGGTATTGTTTTCACACCAAATTTCACATGTGGAGATTTTTACATATCTCCACGAATCATGCATTTTCTTAACAGATAAAAGTATTTTTAGCATGTCTATCCGTCCGTCCGTCCTTCCGTTTAGATGTTTACAGCTTGAACGGCTCAACGGATTTTGATAAAATTTGGTATATTTACTTAATGCATCAGTATGATGAATTAATTGATCATCTTTGGGTGTATAACCGGAAACCGGAAGTGGTAATATTACCGATCGACGATAGGAAGGGAAGGGTTATTTTCACACCAAATTTCACATGAGGAGATTTTTTCATATCTTCACGAATCATGCACTTTGTATTGGTTTTATCCTCATCTTCATTAGTTTTTTCTTAATTAAAAATTATATGACGTCACACAGACCATCAGCATATATATTATAAATAAAATAAAATTAAAAATATTTATGTTATATCCATATCTGTTTTTTATTGGTTTAATAGATACATTTAATTATTTGAAATTGTTTCTGTAGCTGGAAATTAATTTATTTCAAACCGACGGTCGGTTCTGTGCCTGACCACAGGTCAACTTATTAATTATTGTGCTTTTATTTTATTTTATTTATTTATTTTTTTATTGTTTTAATTATATAATATACAAATCAAAGAAAATTAATATCATAATATATTCATTGTTTTCTTTTTGTGCTTTGTTCTATTAATGAAACTCCTTCCATTACTCAATCCCTAAAAAAATGGTGGAAAGTTTAAACATGGCATGGAACTTTAATGAAAAAAAGAATGTTGTCAAGTTGAGGGAATGTTATACATAAGTGATTGTGTTAAAAAAAACTTATTCACCCTCCCCAAGTTGGCAGGTTTTTAAAATAAACCCCTTAAGAAATTTCTAAAGAATAAATAATATCCGTATGCCAACAAATTCGAATAAAACAAGAAAAAATATCCTTTCAACTAAATCATAAATTATAAAATAATTTATTTCTTATATTTAATGTGTTATTTATTATAATTGTTTATATAATAATAATTTAATGTAATAGAATATATTTAACATATTTAACTAAATATATATATCAGTTCTAAAGTAGGTACATTAAGGGTAGGTACTCTCTTAAATGAAATGGCAATATTGCTATAATAATCATTTTCACTAAGGTTGAGAAAAATGTCTGTGTGTGTGTGTGTGTTCGTATGTATGTATGTAACCAAGATTACGCAAAAACGGATTGAGCTAGAATGATGAAATTTGGTACATGAGCATTATTCAAAATTCGTAGTTTTCTATCAACTTTTGAGAAATGTAGCTCAACCGGAAGAGGGTCATTACTTACAACGTTTTGATTTTTTTTTCCTCTAAAGTGACCGTAAAAATAAAGATATTTGTTTGATAATTTTTCACATGATTAATAATTGTATAAAACTGCTATATATAGAATTTCAGCTTGATTGATTCGCTGAAATTACCAGAATTAATTTTTGAACACTGCAAATCTCACGCGCCAACATGTGACGTGGTGCCATCAACAAAAAGCCAAACATGCGCTGGCTTAATATTTATTATTTATAATTTATACTTAATTATTTTTAATTTAAATATAATATATTATGTTATTTAATCCAATTCAAATTGCGAGATAGTCGAGTGGAGACACTCCACCTAATTTTGTTTGACATCTTAAAAACAAATCTATTTTACAAATCTTATTTTTTGGAGGTATAAAACAATTGTAGAAACGTTGGACGAAGTATATAAAGCTCAAAAAAGCAGAAAATAAAATAATCTTTTATCCAAAAACCTGAATTTTCAAAAAGTCACGGTCTTATTTACCTACCCTCGTATATTTATATATATATATATATAAAATAAAAACACCAATAAAATGTGATTTAATTCTCATAGGTAGGTTTGAAAAACAATTTTTTTTTATTTTAAATTTTAATGAAATTAAATATTTCTAAAGTGAAAAAAAATGGATTATATCTATATATATATATATATATTTGTATTCTTCCATGAGAACAATTTAAATAGAATATTTATTTATTTTATTTATAAATTATATACGATAAGGATGCTGAATGAATAGAATTTGTTCTTAAATAATTCTTGGAATTCTTTTTAAATCAAGATAAATTACTTTTATAAATTCCAAGAAAGTTGAAACATTTCCACAACTGTTGAATAAATCCAGGACCGATTGATAGCCATTTAACCCTTAAATTAATTAATTTACGGGCCAACAAATTTCGACTGCCACTTGTGTCGTTTTGGCAGCGATCGTCCGCAGTTAAGCTGGCAAAGGCCCAGGGCAGTCACCAGCCACCATCCACTTGAGCTCGGGGAACATTTTGACCTCTTAGCAATTGGGACAATAGGGATGCCCTTCTCTTTTACCATCACAAGTAGTCTTAGATAAATTATTCGCTTTTTTTGACTTTATGAATTCTTTCCCTCCCCTCATACCACCACTATAAAATACAAAAGGACTCTCCAAAGATACATCATAGAGAATAAACCCCATTTTTTTAAGGATACACTGAAAAAGTAATTATTAAACATCTGAATGTTCTAAAAGGATTATATTTATATTAGTTTTAATTGAATATAAAAACAATCAGGTGGAGAATAAAAAAATTAAATGTGAATATATACTTATTGTTAGTAATATTGATTCAATGAAAAAAAATTCACTATTAACACATCCATTAATGTGGAAAAAAAACAAACAAAAAATTATCGATTTTACTGGCATGATATATTATTTTATCTATGATCATTGATTCTAACTTACATGGTAACAATTTTGATTTTTTTAAACAAAAAAATGCTAATTTTTTATTTTAAAACTTTATTTTTTAAAACTTAGAGTTATGTGTAACTTTTTTAAAAATAATAATAATAATAATAATATATTCCTTTTTTTTAAGAATTCTTGTAATTTTTTAATATTAATTTTAAATCTAATTGAAAGGACCGTTATTACTCACTCATCGTTTATAATTAATTGCCAACGCTCGTTCTCTAAATTATAATTTCTATGTCATATATCTTTAGCAGATATGTTTTACAATTAATATCATTACAAGATTTCCTCATACTCTTCTCAATAAATTTCAAATAGGACACTAACGTCACAATAGAGTTCACGATACAGTTACTTCCATAATTAAAATTAAACTACCCTTAATTTCTTCGTAATTATTGTAAATTAACAAGTTAAAGGCCCTTTCACTGTTTTATTCATGACAGGCATTTAGAAATGCAATCTTTTTCTATAAAGTGTTAAATAATATAAAAGTTTTTTTAATTTATATTTATATGTATTATTTTAATTTCTTTCTCAATCTAAAATCTACAAGTATACAAATATATAATTTAATCTGTTCATAAAAATTGAGGAAGAAGTAAAAAAATTACCGAATATATAAAAAAATTCTCGTCATTATAAAAATAATTTCTAGTATTTAAATGTAAAGTGACGGAAAAATGTAAAAGCCATTGGGCGGGGATTCAATCAGATGAGAAAGAGCATTGCCCGACAACAACGCCCTCCTGGTCTTTACATTTCTCCGTCACTGTTCAATATGGTAAGTATAAATTAATAATAGAAGTATAATTATATTTATTTAAATAACGTTAGGAGTTTGTTTGGATGTTTAGGATATCTATATAACTACATATATGGATAAAATTTAAACAGATAATAGAAATGTAAATCCTTTTGAATGGCTTTCAATGGTTGGATATTAAAATTCCATTCCAGTTGAAATTTTACAATTAACACATTTTAAACAAAGAACTTAGCGAGTTGGTTGTTTCTCTTTTTTATATCTATTTTTAGACATATATATATATATATATATATATATATATATATATATAAGATTGTGTCTAAAATTTCTGGAATTTTTCAAAAAAGAGAAAAACTAAAGGAGAATTTCGTAAATATAATTAAATTCATAAATACAACAACAGAAGATTTGGTTAGAAAGAATTTTCTTTAAGAAAACACATTTTTTATCTATCTTTCTCTCTCTTTCTCATCCATTTTTTTCTTAAGCCTGGCATTTTTTAATTACAATTAATTTCGGATATTTTTTTTAATTATATCAGAAATAAATTTTACATATAAGAAAAGTATATTCAAGAATTATTAAAAATAATCGGTAGATAGTTATCTAGAAATAAATTTCACTTTTACTCAGGTATCATATTTAGGTTTCTTTTTCTTTAAATCAAAAAAATTGTAAGGATTTTAATTTTAAAAATTATATTAAATTCATATACCCGGACTCAGCCATCGAACTAATCTCCTCACCTCTATTAACTTCTGCTGAACTATTTATATCTTGAAATTTCTTTTCTGCTTACGGTTTTTAATTTTTTAATTTTATTTAAAATCTATTAAAGGAGAAATAAATAAACAATTTGCATTTATATATTTTTTACTTTTCAATAGAAAAACTTTTCTAAGTTTTTTAAGCGTAAAGATATGGAAATCCTGTTTAAAACTATCTTAATCCAATTTTTGACAGATCTCCACGTTTCAAGTCATTCTGATTGCAAAAAGTGGTTTTCTCGTTGACGCATGTGTGTGTGTGTGTGTGTGTGTGTGTGACACAAATATTGTGAACAAAATTGCGGTCAAACGTAAAAACTAATCATAACCAAATTTTATAGATAAGATTTTTTTAGTGTCATGACGATCTGGCAACATTTTCACTTAGATACATTAATTAAATAAACATATAAATAAAAAAATCAAAAAGATTACAAAACTATAGTAAATGTAAGTAATTTTATATTAAATAATTTATAGAAAATTTTATTCTACAAATTTCATCTTTTATGAAAAATTTTGTCAAACTTTAAATAATCAAAATAAATAGTATTTAAATAGTAAAATGACCATGTTTCCTAAAAATCAAAAAAAAAATATGTTTGAAACATTAGAATTAAATAATTCGAATTTAAACACTTGAAAATTTTAAAATTTATAGAATAATTTTGTTTTTTTTTAATAACAAAGAATATGAGTCTTGTTTATTAAAGAAATCAATATCAAACAGTTTATTATACATATATATAAAAGCCCTAATGTGTGTATCATCACTTAACCACTCAAGTTGCACCCAAGGTCTCTAGATGGATTCTTTCGACGTGGGTATTTAAAAAAAAACAAAATTATTCTATAAATGGTAATTTGATTTTATGTGTTTTAAAAAAATGTTAATTGAATACTAGATTTCGTATTGTATATATATATATATATATATATATATATATATATATATGCCTATATTTCATTCTTTTAATCCAATTTCTTCTTGGTGTTTGATTTTGTAGATAAATTAGTTCTTAATATGTTTATCGATAATTTTTATTTTTCTCAATATTATGTATTAATATAAACTACTACTTGGGTCAAAAAGTTCGCGGAATGGTCGCTTATAGTCAAGTATTTCTTAGCTGAAAGGGAAATTTTTGTTTGTGAGGTTGGCATAACTGGTAGTGAATGTGCTTTTGAGGTTAGCAGGCAGTTGTAGTTGGTTCCGTGCGTTCGGTGTTTAATATTGTAGATCGTAGTTTCTTTCTTTCGTCGGATTGTGCAATGTCGTCATTAGAGCAGCGTGGCAATATTAAATTCTGTGTGTTGCTGGAGAAATCACCCTCGGAGACTCTTGAGATGCTAAAAAAAGCATACGGAAATTCTGCGATGAAGAAAACAGCAGTTTACGAGTGGCATAAGCGTTTTCGCGACGGTCGCACTCGTCAGAGGTGATTGAAAATGCGACGGAGGGGCTGAAGGAACTTTCAAAAAACGGCTTTCAAGAGTGTTTCCAACAATTATATGAACGGTGGAATAAATGTGTAGATGCAGGAGGAGAGTATTTTGAAGGGAAATAATGTAAGAATGTTATAAATATTTTTAATAAATTTTTAATAACCAATTCCGCGAACTTTTTGACCCTAGTAGTATTATATAATTATATTATATAAGTTTTATTTGTTATAAAATAAATAATATATAACTATATTTATTAAAATAAAATATTTATGTACTTAAATATTAAATTATTTGATTTTTATTCAAATATATATATTATTATTTAAATTATGTATTTATATATACCTATACACAGAAAACAGCCCAAAGATAGGCACAACCAACAAATGTCAATATTAAATATGAACTTATCGACAAAAGAGATCGTTTTTTTAATTTTTTATTATCCACGTCCAGAACAACATCAAAACAAAAATTAAAGAAAACTTCGCTCAATGCAGATTACTAAAAAAATGATCATTAGGTATACGAAAAATATTTTCAAAGAATTATTTAATTAATTGCTGCAAACCTCGATCAATTGATTTTAAACTGAAATTGCAAACACCGATTGCAACGGGTTCAACTAGTATACAAATATTGTCATTAATTATTAGAAAAACTTATACCATATTTATTATAATATTATTATTTATTCGTTTATAATATAATAGATTTATTTAATTAAATAATAATGATAAGCTTGACAGAGAAAATTGATTTGAAATTTCCTGATATTCCAGTCAATATTCAACGTCCAGAGGAGGTTACTCGTACAAGTTTTGAATTTCATTAGATTCAGGTAGGGATAAATTCGATATCGGATTTTTGGCCTTACGTACCATCAAAAGTTCGGTATTCGTACCCGTTCTGAAACTATACAGAAGCTTAAATTAAAATATTACTATTAATGATAATTTAATGGTTAAAAATAATATATCAATTGTTTGAAAATCAACTTTACTTTAAATTAAAATTAAATCAAAATAATTATAACCAAGTGAAAAAAATGATTAAAAGTATGTTTTAGTTGGAAACAAAAATTATAATTAATTATTAACAATTTTATCAATAAAACATGAATTCTCAAATTGAAATATATTTAGTATTTTAGATAATTTTAAACATTTTATAATTTCAAAAACAATTTTGTTTATAATAATAATTATGATATATATTATATATATTTTTAATAATATTTATTTGATTTGATATATATATATATAATGTAGTATTTGAAAAAATAGGAATTTTTTTTTTTTGATTCCTTCGATTAAGTTGTTCTCGGAGCAACTGGGTGAATTCTCATTGCACTCCGACTAATATTTAAGACCTCGGTGCCCCTTCTCTCAAGTCTACGATTGGTGATAATAACAGTCATCTATTGGCTCGTCGCATAGCGCCTACCACCCGATTGGTTGTCGGGCGCTCCTATCATTCCGCCTAGACGTCACCAGAGGGTTATAAAATACCGCGAATTTGCTCAGACGGCATCATTCATTATTCAAGTACGACAAAACGCCAAGGGCCATCCTTTACGAAGAACACGATTATTTCAGAAGACTAGGATTATTTCAGAAGACGACGCTCATCAAGAAGTTTATTTTATCTTGTTTATTAATTTTTAAACAAAAACGATATTTTTGCTATTATTTTTTTGAACAAAAACGATATTATTTTACTAATATTTTTCAATAAAAACGATATTATTTTTGCTACTATTTTTCAACAAAAACGTTATTTTATTTTAAAAAAACCTGCTTCGAAGCCACCAATCCTACAATAATATATATTTTAATTAGGAAGAGTAGTATGTGTTAGTCTTAGAAATTAATTTATGATATTTTAACAAAAATGTTGCTGTAAGCGTGAATAGAATTATATCCTTATCCAGATATGAATTTCAAGGGGATATGGCCATAATTTTGGCCCATGTATTATGCTCAAGGATGTAGTATTAGATAATTAATATTAAAGTTATTATTTGAGATGGTCTTGTCTTGAACAGTTATTAGTAAATTATAATAATTTTCAAAGGAAACAGTCACGGATTTAATCTTAACAAATCATGGGGCTCTTATAAATCGCATCGACCTATTGAATGAACTCTATAGTCTGTACCAGGGGTGGGCAAAAGCCGGCCCTTTTGCTTATTTTATCCGGCCCGCTGAAAAAGTTTGGCTCTTATTTCGATCTTTCATTCAATTTTGTTCAATATGGCTCTAAAAAAGGTAAATTTTTTTTAAAAATGTCACGGTTTGTTTTTTGTTTTTTTGAAATATGGTCCTCCGGCCCGGGAGACATTTTGAAAATTTCATTTTGGCTCGCGCTTAAAAGTATTTACCCTCCCCTGGTCTATAATATCCCATATAATTAGACATCCTGTAATTTTTTCATTCATATTTAACGATTTAAAAATATTTTACTATATTTCACTGTTATTTTTAGAAGATCATTAAGATTATACCATCAATATGAATTTAATTTGAATTTATTCAAATATTACATTGTGGTAAATATCTAGAACTCTAATTTGACAGGATAAATGTAATATTTTCATTCAAACTATTTATTTTATTTTTACTCCAATACTGGTGATATTTATTATTTTCCATTAAGAATTCATGTGAAGTTTCTTTATTTATAATTTGTATACAAATGTGATTCACGTGTAAATTCATCATAGATTTTTTATTTAAATATACAACATGAAAAATACCCTATATCTCTATAACAATTCTTTCTTAATTAGTTTGGTCTTAATATAGATCATAAAAAATAAAAATTTAAAGAATAATTATCTTTATAATAAAATTATTAAAAGGATTTTCATTATTTTTACTCAGAAGATCAGATAAAGAACATTAAAATATATCTAATAATATGCCCTAATTAATGTGAAGGGTGATTTAATAAATTGTACATATTATAATGACTGCTGGTTAATTTTTTGCCATCTGAGTGAATAACATTATAGAAATATCTCTTACTTGTATTTTCCCTCTCTCTCTCTCTCTATCTTTGTGGTCTAATTAGAATATATTTGTCAACGTTTTGTTAGAAAGCAACAAACCCAACTCAGTGCATGCAAAAACGCCACTTCATCCAAGAATTACAACTTATTGTTATTAGAACTTTCGTTAAAGAAACTTGCCGATTCAGCGGTATTTTAGATATTGAGTTTGAGGGTTTTAAGAGTGGTGAGAGAGAGAGAGAGAGAGAGAGAAAATGAAAGAAGATTGGGGGTGAAGGAGCTGGAATGTGAGGGAGGCACCCTTAAGTTACGCCAACGGGAAATTTCCCTTTTGTATATCTCCACAAAACGATGAAAAGAACAAAAGATTTACGTAAGCGTATAAATAAGATTGTCGTTGAAATATAAATAGGCACCTTTTCTCTCTCATCCAGTTGAATTTAATCGGAAATTCAATTGGTGCTAACGAAGTGCAAACGATCTATTCTTTAAAAAATATTAATAAAAATCATAATAATTCTAGAATAGATACTAGATAAATACTAATAATACTAGAATAGAATAGTAATTAAAAAAATTAGAAAAAACAGGAAACAATTTAATGATAAAATTTCAATTAATTTAAATATTATTACATAATTATATGAAAAAATCAAATGCCACTTAAACTCCAAATTTATTGTTGTTCGGAAAGTAATTTCGTTTTTTTTTTTTTTTTTTGGAAATCTGAAAGACAATACACCCTCCATTCCAAAAGAAACCGAACATTTTAAAAAAACAAAAAACCAATGTACATTTTGGAACAAATCATTTTTATTAACCAATGTATTCCCCTTCTGCATCGATATACAAATTTCCACGCTCCAACAAGTTGTCAAACGACTTCTCCATGTCCTTTATTGGAATGGTCTTTAGGACGTCGGTCATCACCTTCTCTCAATAGCTTCAAGCCACTTTCCTTTTATCGCCAAATGCAGTTTAGGGAACAGATAGAAGTCACACGGAGCCAGATCTGGTGAATAGGGCGAAATATGCAAAGGAAGAACGTGATTTTTGACCAAAAATTCAGTTACAAGTCTCGGACGATGTGATGGTCCATTATCGTGCAAAAGAGTCCAACTGCCGATTTCTCGATATTCTGGCCGAATACGACGAATTCTTGCAAGCAAACCCTTCATGACACCTAAGTAAAACTCTCCAGTGAGTGTCTGGCCGGGTGGAACAAATTCTTTGTGGATAATTCGATATTTACTTCCGATAATCCGGTTCTGAGACGGCCTGATCTTTCGTCATCATCCAGTCACTCTCTACCCGATTTGAATCGCCCGAACCACTCGTAAACTTGCGTACGGGATAGACAATCATCATCATATGCATTTTGTAGCATTTGGTACTATTTTTTTTTTAATTCGGTTTCTTTGGAATGGAGGGTGTAAATATATACTGGCAAATAACTGATCCAAATGATTTTTTAAACCTCTTCATTTGGAGTAAAGGTTGTACCGTCCAAAAAATCATCAACTAATGCATTTATCGTGTCTTTATCAGACTGAACCAGCCTTCCGGTACGTAGTGCATTTTCGATATTACAATTGCAAAATTTTGCAAAACAATTCTTCTCCATACACTTCCGTTAATTTCTTTCTGGCCTGAAAAGCATTTTTACCTTTTCTATAGGAAAAAAGTAAAATATAGTATGACGAAAATGCTGCTTATTGCTCTCATATTTATATATAGAGGACCAACCATAAAACTACTCTGTTGATTCAATTGGACATTGCTATACCAGCTCTTCAAACTTATAATGATTATGCGGTTTAAGTGTGAAGTTGTGTTCGAAAAAATTTAATTAAATCTTCTGATGAAAAAAACAAAATTGCTTTATTAACAACCTAATAGATCGCTAGACTAGTTCTTTGAAAATTAACTACAAGAATTTTACTTCGTTTTTAACCACGGTTGTCTGCCCCCTTTTGTGATACTCTATCTCATTAACTAATATTCTCTTCAAATATATATATAATATATATAATAGAAATATTTACATAAAGGAATATATTATTACATTCAAAATTTAATAAAACTTTGCCCTTTTAAAATTGTTTATCTCTAATATAGAATAATAATTCTATTTTAATATATAAAAATATATTTATTACTGCAATATTTTAATACTCAAATATATATTTTTTAATGGGATGCCATTAAATAAAATAATAATATTCTTATTATGATTTTTAGCTAAATATTTAACTGGAAAAAAAGATTTTTAAGTAGATAATTATTTAAATATTTGCTTTTCAACATACATTTTGCTTCTTTTCCCAGTTAAATCGTATTTATAATGTAAATTAACCCCCTCCATTCCATTCATCCGATAGAAGGGGAAATTAAATCCCCAAGTTAAATGAACTATAAACATATTTTATTATGATATTTTTTATTGTTTTATGGTAATGTTATCACAGACCTGGGAGAAAGAGATGGTCTCATCTCAACGTTAAAAATTTAATTGTATTTTAATTGTACTATAGCAGCATTTGCACTCATTCAAATCAGTTGCCGGAATATTTTTACATTTTAGTCCTGTGATTTATTATACGTATAATGAATTGTGTCAATTATTTAAACCTATTTATACCTATTAATGAAATTTACCTTAGTATAATAAAAATCACTTATTTATAAAACATACAATATTATTTATACACTAATACATAAATTGTTATTAAATAAGTATAACAAATAAGGTAGATAATTTACTATATATAATTAAATTGGTTTTCTACTAAATTTATTATATATTTCTAAATTTAGTAATTTAAAGGTTGAAAGAATCCGTTGTAGTGATCAAACAATACCTTTACCCAGATTAGACTGCAACGTCCCCACGTTATACTACCTTCTATGATAAAATCTATAAGTCAGAGGTTTACTTTTTTTGTTTCATTATTATATGAATATATATTTCCATGTGTGACATTTTTATGTAAATTTTTTTTATTCAATTTTTATAACTAATAAGAGATTTATTCATTGAACTGGAGAATTAGTTTGAGTATTTTTTTTTTTAAATTCATAGATCAAAGTTAACATATTTAGGGAAATTGTTGTTGGGTATATTAATATTTTGAATTTCATGAATATGTAAAGTATTATTAATGTACAGGTTTCATATAAAACTTTCTATTCTCTGGTGAGAATTTTTTATCATTTGATATCGTAAAATATATCGACGTCATCGAAGAAATGTGAATATTTATTTTTAATTTTTTCATATTCTTCAATGACTTTTTCATTTAATGATATAAATCAAATAATTTATAATAAATTGCATGAGAAAATTATTTTTATAGTATATAAAAATATCAAGTATTGATTCAAATTTTTGACAGTTTGTGATGAAAAATTCAATAAATTTAACGTTGGCTAATTTTCTAAAAGCATGCCGTTTCTTCCTCTCGAAATGATTTCAATCCACCAGGTAACGAAGATATATTCTAATGGTAACATTTTGTAGGATTCCCATCTGCGTTGTCACATATTTCTCATTTCTCACGGCTACCAGGCAAACAATTTCACGGAGAAATACATTCAACCAGCTGGGTTCAGAGAAAACCATTCATTCTCCTATAATTTTGAGAAAGACATTGATAATGTTAAACAAATTAGGTTTAAAAGGGGCTCAAATAATTTATTATATCATCGAGAGATGTCTCTCACGACGTATTTCAATTATTCAAATTAATTTCATTTGGTTTAACAGAAATTAAAAGGAAATTTATTAAAACTGACAAAAAAGAGATAATTTCAATGGCAAATGGGTTAAATATAGAATTGTTTTAAAATAAATAAAGGAACAGAGAATACGTTACCTTGTGTAACACATATATAGTTAAATTGAGATATATCTAAAAATAACTAATTAAAAAAAATGATTAATATATATTACGAAAAGTTCTTGGAAAAGTTTAGAGTGATTGGTTTTACAATGATACTCCCGAGGATATACCGTTGACCTGAAATCAAATCAAAATTGAAAAAAAATTTCAATTCAAATCAATTGTCCTAAAAAACATATCAAAATGTATTAGGGTATCTCAAAACTGACTGTTTGCAATTGAAATACTTGAATTAAATAAAAATCAAATTATGTTCACGTTAGTCCGTAAGCATCTGGGAAACAGTTGAAAATGCTTTGATTTTTTGTTGAAATTCATTGACAAATCACGAGATTGTGATGGACTCTTTTTTGATTACCACTAAAAGTGAATAACTTGAAAAAGTATATATGTGGACTGAGTAGATGTGAGTTCAAGATGACACATAAATGAATACTTGACACAAATAAAAAGTAAGTAACTGCTGCTTTTGAACATCCTATAAATGAAGAAATGCCGCCTATGCGGGGACTCCATACAAACACAAACAATTCAATTAAAAATTGTATAAAACAGCTATATATAGAATTTCAGCTTGGTTGAATCGTTGAAAGTACCGAAATTAATTTTTTAACCCGGTGACTGCTAATCACGCGCCAGCACGTGGTGACAAATACGCGCTGGTTTAATAAATATTATTTATTAATTTTAATGTATAATTTAATTAATTAAATTTAATTTAAATATAATATATGTTAATTAGTCCAATCAAATTTGCGAGATGGTCGAGTGGAGACACTCCAGATTTTTTTATATTTAAAATATTTTAAGTCATTCAACCGATATCAATATAGAAATTAGGAGTTATAATTAAGTAAATTTAAATTGAATAATTTATATTATATATTATTTTATTATAAAAGAGTATATGTGGTAATATAATTTTCGAATTTATATTATTAGCAGTAGTAATTCATGGTCAAAACAGTCTATAAGCTATTACTACTTTGAAATATATAAAACTGAAGTCATCTATATATATATAAGTATAACAACATATACATATACCTACTATCATATATTATTAATTTGTTTCCATCTGGAAATGAAAAACGAATTATTTTAAATAATTTGTGCCATTTTTGGAAATAAATTTTTGATGTGTCATATTTGAAAACTCATTGTAATAAATAATTTTAAAAAAATTGTTTAATATTTAAAGTTTAAAAATTGTATAAATTTGTTAAAGGGATAAGCGATAGCTCGGGATTCCAAGTACTAAGAGTTTATTAGACAAAATATATCTTATTCTTTATTTTATTTTCTTAAATCCTCGATTTTTCTTAGAAAATAAATTAATTAAAATATAATGATTTTGTTGTTGTTAATTTTGTTTCGATATCAATAACAAAACAGTTATCTTTTGAATAATGAACAAACTTAAGGCATTTGAAATAATTAATTAAAATGTTGTGTCTTTAGAACAAAACTGTTCGACATTCATTAAAAAAATTCAACATTTATTCTATTCTATAAAAATTAAATTAAAAGAGAAATAAGAAAGAAATAATTATATAAATTAGCTGGAGTGTCTCCACTCGACTATCTCGCAATTTGAATTGGATT
The DNA here is from genome assembly GCA_963082975.1 of Labia minor. Classification (NCBI taxonomy): domain Eukaryota; kingdom Metazoa; phylum Arthropoda; class Insecta; order Dermaptera; family Spongiphoridae; genus Labia; species Labia minor. The sequence goes on from OY720345.1 coordinate 36,335,117, forward strand.
AAATAACATAATATATTATATTTAAATTAAATTTAATTAATTATAAATTATAAATAATAAATATTAAACCAGCGCATGTTTGGCTTTTTATTGATGGCACCATGGCATGTGTTGGTGCGTGAGATTTGCAGTGTTAAAAAATTAATTCTGGTACTTTCAGCGATTCAATCAAGCTGAAATTCTATATATAGCAGTTGTATACAATTATTAATCATGTGAAAAATTATCAAACATATATCTTTATTTTTATGGTCACTTTAGAGGAAAAAAAATCAAAACGTTGTAGGTAATGACCCTCTTCCGGTTGAGCTACATTTCTCAAAAGTTGATAGAAAACTATGAATTTTGAATAATGTCCATGTACCAAATTTCATCATTCTAGCTCAAACCGTTTTTGCGTAATCTTGTCTACATACATACACACACACATACACACACACACACACACAGACAGACATTTTTCTCAACCTTAGTGAAAATGATTCAGGAACCTTCAAAACGTATAAAAACATCAAAATCTCAACATCGAAAATTTTCATGATCCCAATACTATCTCTGGCGAGATAGTAAAAATTCATAATATAAAACAAATTAAAATTAATTATCTATTACTGTTGGTAATTTTAAGATCTTCTATATATATATATGTATAATCTCCTTATGTATGAGAATTAAAAGCAAGTGGTAACTTTGTTAAAGTGGATAAAGTATTATAATAACGACTTTTATTTTTCTTTATTATTATATGTATATTTATGGGTAAAAAAAAAGTATAAAACAATTATTTTGCCGGTTGTATTATATGGGTGTGAGGCATGTTCTTAGACCTTCGGTGACAAGAGTAGATTTAGAGATTTGAGAATAGGATTCTTTGCAGCATTTATGGGCCAAAAAAAGATGAGGTCAATGGGGAATGGCTGGGACTGCCTAACGACGAATTGCATGATCTTTATACATCTCCAGATATAGTTAGAATTATAAAATCGAGAAGTTTGAGATGGGCACAGAATGTGGCTAGAATGGGAGAGGAAAGAATGGCGAAAAATATTTTGGAGGGGAGACCGAGATCAAGGGGGTGGATAATGAAGGAAGGGACGTGAAAGAGATGGAAGAGGGTAGAGATTGGAGGGTTGTGGCTCAGAATAGGGATACTTGGAGAAGTGTTGTTGCTGCGGCCAAGAACTTTAGAGCCACAGAGATAGATAAATAAAAATATTTATGGGTATAAAAATAATTTTTTTTTATTTTCTCTTTATAGTCAATTTAATTAAATGTTATATTAGTTTGTTGTGATTATTACAATAAAATATTAATAGCAATTATATATGCAGTGTTTTTTTAAATGAAATGTCGAACCTAATTGAATGAATTATAGAATAATGGAATGACATATTCAATTCGAAAGTAAGCATAAGCCAATAGTGTGTGATAGCCACTCTCTTTGATAAGACCTTTTGTGGGATAAACGTGTCAGAGGATAGAAGAGCACTTTGATTCGATAATCGAATCTGTGAAATATAAATTGGCTTTTAAAGGGAAGTTCATGGAAGGCGAGATTCAAAGAGAATTTAATGAATTGAGAATATATCATAAAAAGTTCCTCACATATTAGTGAAGTTTAAAATCATATCAACTGGAAATACTTTTAGATATGAATAAATCATGCACGTCAATTCTTGTGCCGGTTCGTAGCATCGCTCTAGTGGCGGACTTAAACATACCCTAAATAAGTATATTCAAGGTCATCATCCCTTCTGTTTTAAATTTAATATATAGAGAGATTATTATATCAATAGTAAAAAAAGTTTTTTTTTTATAATTATTAACTTCAAATAATCTTTTCTAAAAATACCTGATAAAGTTCTCTGAAATCGAAAAATCAAAAATTTCCAATCAATCAGATTTGTACATACGAGTACATCTAATATGTTAACAATCAAATTTCTTAGATTCATGATCTAAAAAAGATATATTTTATAAATTATAAATTATAAATTCTTATATATTTTATAATTAAATAAATGGATTGATAATTAAATCAGGCAACATCTGAAAATGAAAAGAAATTAACTATTTTTATTTTTATTTTAAATAAGATGCGTTGTGTTCAATTTGTTGAAAACTTGAGTCAAATAAATGCTGATTATTTAAGAGGGAGTGCATGAACAAATAAAGTGAAAATCATTATTAGATGAATTTACAAATTAATATAATTTGTATTTGAATTTGAAAAGTAATGGGTGCAGGGTTGGTTCTTTGTCGTTCGTGTTTATCCAATTCCATGAGTTTAATTTCAAAATTCATTAAAGAAAACATATTATTTTTAAATATACTTGATGATTCTACAAATTCAATTAAATATGCGGTAGAAAAATAAGACGCTGGAAAAGAGGTTTGTCTTGAAATTAATAGTGGCTAGAATGGGAGAGAAAAATATATTGGCGGAGAGACACCGATTGGGAAACGTGTCAACTTGGAAGATCAAGGACGCGGAGGATAGGGAGGGAAGTGAGAAAGATGGGAGAGGGTAGAGGTTGGCTGGTTGCGACTCAGGAGAGGGACACTTGGAGAAATGTGGTTGCTACGACCAAAATCTTTTGAGTTACTTAGAGCCACAGAGATAGATAGATAAAACAAAATATTTATTATCAAAGTATATTATCAACAAAAAATCTTAACATACAAAACATGGAATTAGAAAATGTAAAAAAATTTAAATACTTAGGGTCTGTAATCACGAAGGATAATTTATTCTAAAAGAATTTAAATCAAAGTTGCAAGTGGGTAACGCCTATTATGTGCATGATAATGCATTAAAGGGGCTTATCCCTTCAAAATTATTATCAAGGGAAATCCAAATTAAAATATATAAAACAATTATTTTTGCGATTGGCGAGGCGGGGTCTAAGACCTTAGGAGACGAGAGTAGATTTATAGTATTTGAATCATTTATTAGTAAAAGAAAAAAGAGAGAATGGTGGAGACTGTATAACGAGGAATTGATCTCTATGCATCTCCAGGCTGGCTCAGAGTATTAAATGCGAGAAAGTTGCAATGGGCAGGACCCGTAGGGAGATGAAAGACTATCAAAAAATTTATTTGTGGGGAGTTCGATTGGAAAACGTCCGTTTGGATAAGGTTACTTGGAGATATGTGGTTGTTCCGGGCAAAAATTTTCGAGTTTCATAGAGCCACGGAGATATTATATACATTATTTTTAAATTGGTAAAAATATAATAACTAATAATAGTTGATTTTGATCATCATATCATTAAATGAAAATTACTTATTTTACTAGAGTTTCTTCTAAAGAAAATATTTACTTTGAGTTTTTTCTATTTATCTATTTTCAAAGTAATATCATTTTTTATTAAATTCTTCTTCTCCTTTAATAAAAATATAATAAATAAATAAATATAAATAAATAAATCCACTTTTTTTAAGACTAATACGATCAGATGAAAGTTTTAATTAAATAATAAATTGTCAACAAAAATTATATAATAATGTGTAAAAGGGTAGCTCTATATTAATTTATTTGCATTTTTAATATGTGTTTTCAACTTTTATTCCAATGCGACTGATTAATTCTGAAAATAAAATTTGATGATAGCTTGAAATGAACTTAATTTTAACGATTAATACTGTTTTCAATGTTATTTCATTTTCTCTTGTCTAATCTTACAATTTTCTTTTTGTTTCAGACTTATCTCTTCTCCCCTCTCTAATTTCAACTCAACCTATTTGCATCTACTAATAAACTCGAAGACTAAACTAATATTGGTTGCAAAACAAAATAGAAGAAAATTATACTATAAAGAGTTTATTTAGACTGCTTTCAATTGTGAAACAGAGTGGTAATTAAATTCAAGTGTTTATTTCAAGATATGTCGGAATAATGACCTAGAAGAAAAGAAGAGTTCTTCAAACAACATGAATAAGGTAAGATAATTAGTTTTTCTCTTTCCTCTAAAATTCTATTTCTTTCTTTTTTTTTTATTTATTTTTGGTTTTAAACATATTCATATAGAACTGTAGAAAGTATTTATAATAGAAATTATGATCAATAAGAGAGAGAGATAGGATATTATATACAACACCACAACTGAGAATTATCTTGATTAAACTCAAAAGTAAAACTTTTCTCATTACAATGATACGACTTTATATACTGACTTGTAACGTTACACAGATTAGGTGGAAAATTTTTCGGCTTATTAAAATCTGTAAAATAGAAAAAAAATAATAGAATTATTAGATTAAATTTCTTGATATATTCATCTAGGTAAAGTTTATTTAAAATAGAACTTGATAATTAGTTGTATCCTTTTGTGTACAGATTTTAATTATACTAATTAAAAAATATATTAGATTAAATATAAAAAAATGTAATATATTATCAGGTAAACAATAGAGTTATAATAATATAATAATAATAATAGGCTTAACTTCATTATAATATGTATTCTGTGCATTTATACATGATACATTATAATTTATTATTAAATAACCAATATAATTTCATTATAACGAAAAGTATTTATTTTTAAAAAATTCTAAATCACTGTAAAGTGGGGAGTTTCAAACTTTTATTTGTATTATCTTAACAAACCTTCGAATAAAACATGGGTGTCTAAACTATCACCATTCGAGGGCCACATTGCAAAAAAAAAATATGCTGGGCCGCACATAAATATTTTTTCAACAAATGGAAATAAAATTAACTACAGTAAAACCTCTATAAGGACAGGTCTAATAGTTACTTTTACATTTTAATTCACAATAAACATTGGTTTTAACAGTGTTTTGAGAATATCCTTATAGAGAGGGGTTTTACTGTATATATAGTATTATTAAAATAAAATAACTTCTTTTTATTATAAGTTTTTTATTTGAATTAGATATATGTATAAAATTATAAATGAACATGAAAAATATTGCAAACATTAATTTTTTTTTTTAGTAGAAATGAGCCAATTTAAATATTTTCATAATTTGCGTTTGGGCCGCATCTCAAAAGGTTTTGGGCCACATGCGGCCCGTAGCCGCACTTTAGACAAGCATGAATTAAAATGTATTAAATTTATTTTTTATGCATGTTTATCTTGTCTTTTTTATTAATTTAATATATTATATATGTGTATAGGATATTTAATTGTAAAATATTTTCTAAATTCAGAAATAATCAGTTTTTCAAAAACTTATATAATTTCATTTATTTTCATAATCTAGATAATACAATTTTTTAATTTATCGTTCTAATTAAATAATTTGTTTGACTTTTGACCAATTTATTTTCTGTCCATCTATAAAATTTTAAAACAGAATAGCAAAAAGATATAAATCTTTTTTTACTTAATAAAATTCTTTCTTAGTAGAATAAAAATATGAATTATTATTCTTTTATTTTATTAAATTTTAAGAATTTCTTTTTAATTTTTTTTATTATTATTATATTTTTAAATGCTATGATGCTATTAGAGAATATATTATATCTATATCTATATAACTATATTTAGATATAGATATAATACCATTAAAACAAGATGTTTAAAAAATAGCTGGTATACAAAACTCGTATACACGATAGTTTCACACTTGTTATGCAAAATGCTTTATTTTTGTCTTAATACTATGTAGAATGTATAAATAATGACCAATTGTCACAAAGACGGTTATCAAAAATATCAAATGGCAAATAATTAATTAAATACATGCAATAGCAAAATATTTCCAATCCCAATCTCAAAACTTATTAATTTATAATTTTTTTTTTCTTAATGTCGCACGTTTAACACGCGAATAAAACTTGAAAATTTTATAAATAAGCACACAATAAATTTATTAAACGAATACAAATATAAAAATATAATTTATTTTTTTAAATATATATTATACATCTGAAAGAAATGAAAATATATTACTCTTTTGATATGATAATTTTTTAATTCATGAGTAGTGAGTTATATTATTTGATTAAAGTTTTAGCAGTATAAAATATTCAAACTTAAAATAAAATAAATATGATATTATAGTATTAGTTATTTTCTAAACATTTCAATTTCACAATTCTAAACAATGAATTTTTATAGTTTATTTAAGTATTTTAAATTTTACAAATGTGTGAAAAATTCGACTCAAAGAATATAGGAAAGGATTGTGGGATAGAGGGAGATAGAAATTAATCATTTAGATTAGTGATTCTCAACCTGGACGATCGACATCTTAATAGAGGCGATTATTTGACTATACGATTTTGAAGGAGCGATAAGTTATTTTGGGGGGGTGAAATCATTTTCAACTCTAAAAAAAAGATAAGATGATTTTGCGATCAGGCTTTTTTTTTCAAATTTATAGGGGGGCGAATTATGAAGCCGTCCTTACGAAGAGGACGTTTGGTCCAAAAAGGTTGAGAACCACTAATTTAGATTAAAATTTTCAAAGTCAACATGACTTAAATGAGTTATATATATATATATTAATTATATATATATCATATTAATTTTTTAAAATAAACATTAAATGGAAATAAACGTAAAATAAATATTCATAATGTATTTAGTAAATTAATTTATATTTAATTGAAATTGATAAAATCAACTCTCTATCTTGGATTTTAATTTAATTTATTATATTCAATTTTTATGAATATTAATTACAAATGTATATTTACTAATTGAAATATTTATGAATAAATAATATTGTTGTCAGTAGGAGATTACTTTATTTTTAATTAATATTCTGATTTGGAAAGTGTTTTTGATCTAGTAAATTAGCTTCATGAAAGATTCACAGCGGTACCTTTGCAAAATCAAACTTCTATGATGACAAACGGAATTGCTTTAGTCACTTCTAGTCATCAGTTGAATTCTGACGTTTGTCATACATTTTTAGATTCAATCCCGGACATGCAATTATGTTTATAAAGTTACTCGGGCCTGTCCTTTGACATTTGTTTCCTACCAGAGATACAATTTTATTCTCCATTATGCATCCACTATCCAACAAACATAAATTTACTAATAATTTCACAATTGGAAACAAAAATACATTAACAAAAAAAAAAAAAAATACCCACAAATTTATTCGATTAATACTTTTAAAAACACGTTACATGACATTTTCAGTTTATAAATAATATTTAAAAACTTCGTAACTAATTGAAAATTATGTATAATAACATAATGTAAAAGCTTTTGTATTATACCAATATTTTAGATCAATTTAATCCGTTTAAAGGGGAAAAAAATGGATTATAAATTAAAAAAGTTTTGACTGCATTATGTTCTTTAGTAGTCAGTCCATGTGGTGTTTATATACTTTCATCTCACATATCCATATGTTTTCACATTAAATTATATCATAAATTAAGATAAATATTCTCTCAACCAAAATTTATAATAAAAAATTAATACGTATATAATGATATGTTGTTTTTTATTCATCTTGGCCTACACAATATATGCCTACTTATTACATAATTATCTTTTTTTAATAACTAAAATCTAAATATTTTGTGAATTTGATAACCCTCGAGCAAACTATTTTGTTCTATACCACTTAGCATACAATTAATATTATTCTAGGATTTTATAACATTAAAATATTTCTAAAGCAAAATTAAATTGATTCATTTCATAAAATTCCTATAATTATCTTTTTAATCTAAATTTTTAACCTATTTTATTTTGATATTAAAATAAATTTATAAATTTTAAAATTCAATTAAAATCATTACCAATATTTACTTATATTTTAATATTAATATTTAAATTTATATATTTATATCAAACTTTACTATTAAGAGGTTGTTTATTTATTAACTTTATAAATATATTAGAGGAGGTGGTTGTATTATGGAACCTGTATTTAATATGGAACCCATTTGTTTCGTTCATTATAACGTGCTGCACTTTTTTAACAATAGGTGGAATTGATTTTCTAGAACCAAAATCTACCACAAAAATTGAAATGGCGGTTAATTGTTTGAAAACTGTCATTCAGTTTAAATGTTTTGTGTTTTCAATTTTAAAAAACTTTTTTTAAGGTAAGTAAAACTTTATAATTATTCTTCTTCGTTGTCGATAACTTCCTAGCGGAAGTGTCGTGGCCCTAATAACTCCACAGGAGTCATAGGGTGTTCATGGGAAAATTTGACCGAAGTGGTTTCCCCTTGCCTTCTTCGGTGGGGCAGCCGATGTTAAATTGAATTAAATTTATATATTTATTATTAATTAATTATTAATTAATTAAATTAAATAAATATATAATCTTGAGTTCTATGCTGGGATTCGAACTCAGGCTTCCTGTGTAGAAAACTAGTACTCTACCCACTCATCCATGCTGCCCCTAATTTATAATTATTACTATTGTTAATAATTTATTAATTTTATGAATGTGCCTTAATTTATTAACGAATTATTAAATATATTGCTGAAAATAATTTGATATAAATTTATATTCAGTCCATAGCAAGTGCATTTCTTTTAAATGGCGATTTCTGTAATATGGACCCTTGCCGTGGAACCGGGTTTCATAATACAGACAAGGTTCCGTATTTTAGACAAACATTTAATTATGTTTTTTTAGCTCTATTTATTTATTTTAATTTTATTCCACATATTTTTCAGATGCCAAGAAAAGCATTAATGTGTCAAATGTGGGCCCATTCAGAATGCGGAGGGGCAGAAAAAGACTTACATTTGTGATTTCTGTTTATAATTTTATTACGGTTAAATTTTACATACATATATGTCAATGTATAATTTTTGAATAAAAAATGTTTTTTTCAAATAATTGCTGTCTATGACTGATTTTTACTAGGGTTCCATTTTACCAACACAGTAGGTTCCATATTATCAACACTTTTATCTTGTACCGTTTTTTCACTTTTTTCAAAAAAAGTGCCACTACGTCGTGTAAGTAATATTAGTTGTGATATTGTACCTGGATGTCAATAGGAAAATAATGAATAAAAACATTTTACACTGTACCCAGAGAACACTACTTTAGATGAGCTTCAATTCACGAAAAATAAAATGGGGTTCCATATTACAACCACCTCCTCTACTTATATATATGTGACTTTAATAAACCCACTTGGAAGAAAAGATTTTTAGAAAAAAAATGATGTTCATAATATATCTTAGTCACCTTTAATTTAAATTTGAAAAGGAAGTAAAAGGAAATTAGAATTAAGGAATTAAGGGGATATTTTTACAGAATACTTTTTTATTACACAGTCTTTTATTACACTCTAAAAGAGCACAATCCAAATATTGAAAATAATATTTTTTTGAAATTATTAATGAAAAACTTAAATTATTATTTAAATTTTAATTAAACACTAAATTACAATTTTTAATTTGTGATTAGCATTTGAAATAAATCAAATTTATAAAATTGATAATAAAATCAGTGATCTTTTATGCACAGACTTCAAATATTATAAACAAATTCTTGAAATCAATTTATTAAAAATGGAAACTATATTGAAAAAAAAAATTCATACTATTCTCTTACAGGTCTTACACTATGATTAAATGTTTTTAAAAAACAATTAAATAGAAACATATTTTAATTATAATTGAGTTCAAATATGTAAGAGGGGAAATGATGTAATCAGACGGATTTGATTAGAAAGAATCTAATTACATTATGATGAGGCAATTAAATTCTCTACTAATGTTCACAAAACTAATCCATAAAGAGAGATAGTTGAACCTAGTTAAAATGTATTAAGGGTAGTTAGTGCCACATCCATTGAAGTGATGAAATCTAGTAATAATCTACACAATACTATTCTGATTTTAGAAATAGAGTAATTCATTGTTTAAATATTGATACTAACATCAGGGTTAATTTAAGAGATGTATTCAATATTCTGACCTCAATTTATAAATTCATACTATTTCAAATAACAAGTGCAAATTAATTTATCAACATTAGTTTTAGATTAAACTCTTTTTTTATATTAGAAAAATTCATTGGAAAATTTGTTTTATTTTAAATTAAAAAAAATAAAAAATAAAAACTTGTTATAAAAATTTAAAAAAAGAAAAAATATATAAATTTAATAAATCGATTAGGAGGATTTGGTTTTAAATTAATTTATTTGTTTATTTTAGGACCATATCGGTAATAACCATCATTATTACAAGTTTTCTTCTTAGAAAATCTACGAGGCGCGTTCGTAAAACAAGTTTCACAGAGGGTTTTGACCATGAAAAACAATTTTAATTACAATCGTGCTTTTATAATGCACATAAAACAAATAAATCAACTAATTTGTCGAAAATTTAAATTGTGAAATTATTATTTTTTTTATTTTTATCGTTTGGGTATAAAATTCAAGTTAAAAAATAAAATTACATTTTTTTAATTAAAAAAAAATAAAATCAATATAATATATCAAATTATTTTTTTTAGAAATACAACCCTTTTTGGATATTGGATAGAATAGTAAATTTAAAAAAATGAGGAACATAAATTAAAATATCAGGTCGAAATCATAAATAGATTTAATAGTTTAATCCTTGAAGGGAATGACGAGACGAAGGATCCGGAAGAATTATGGGAAAAAATAAAAACACAAATGTTAAAATGGCTGTTTCAAGTAGTATAGGTTTTAAGAATAACAAAAAGCGTAAACCATGGTTCGATGAGAAATGTTTAGAAGTAATAGAGATTAGAAAAAAAGCTAAATTACAATGGGTTAATAGTAAACGCGAAGTAGATAGATTGGAGTATATTAATAGCAGGAAAATAGTGACGAAAATCATTAGGAACAAAAAAAAAGAGAAAGTCTAAAAAATAAAATATTAGAAATAGAAGAAAGTAACCTCAACAAGAGTAGTAGAGATATGGGAATTACAAATATTAAAAAGGGTTATCAGGCACGGTTAGACTTAATTAGAGATACTAATAATAATTTAAAAACAGACGCGAGCGATATTAAAAATATATGGAGGAACTATTTTCAAAAATTATTAGATTCGAATCTAGGTAATAGATCAGAAAACATAACTGTAGACTCAGCGGAAATTAATCTCGAAGAACCTATGTTATGAGGTACAAATGATAATAGAAAAATCTAAAAATAATAAAGCGACAGGAATAGATGGGATCCCGGCAGAATTATTCAAATATGGAGGAAAACCTTTAGTAGAGTGTTTACACAAATTAGTTCTTTCGATCTGGCATAAGGAAAAGATGCCATTAGAATGGCATGAGACAGTTATGGATGGATGTGAGGCATGGTCTATGACCTTAGGTGAGGAGAGTAGATTTAGAGTATTTGAGAATAGGATTCTGCGAAGCATTTATGGGCCAAAGAAAGATGAGGTCACCGGGGAATGGCGAAGATTGCATAACGAGGAATTGCATGACCTCTACGCATCTCCAGATATAGTTAGAATTATAAAATCGAGAAGGCTACGGTGGGCAGGACACGTAGCTAGAATGGGAGAAGATAGAATGGCGAAAAATATATTGGGGAGGGGAGACCGAGTGGGAATGTGGGAAAGGATGTGAGAGAGATGGGAGAGGATAGGGACTGGAAGGTTTTGCTCAGAATAGTAATACTTGGAGGGGTGTGATTACTGCGGCCAAGAACTTTCAAGTTCCGTAGTCACAGAGATAGATAGATAAAAATTTACATATTATATAATACCATATATCTATGGATATTATATGGTAAATATAAAAAATGGTACTAATTTTTTACGAATTAAATAACTTTAAGTTTAGAAAATAAAAAATTTTAATTAATGTTGAATTAGTTAATTAATTATAATCTAGTTCAATGATTTTTTGCTTCAGGTTTAAATTTTAATGAATCCATAAACAAATCGGATCATAAATTACTTCTGTTCGCTTGTTCCGAAACCAGAAGACTGTTTTTGCCAGCTTCTTTTCTGGTGATGACAGCCATTTTTCCTTTCATTTTTTTTATCTAGATCTTTTCTCCCTTATCAATACTTCATTTGCCATTTTCTCTATTCTTTCATCTTGAGATATGATCATTTGCTTTTTGTACAACACAGTTCACTCCATGTATTACAATATCTATTATACATTGACAGACTATTCATATTTATTTTGTCTTGCTTTATTCTTATACAATCATTTTTTAATCCCAATTTTCAATTTATTTTCAAAATAATATTATAATTTATTTAAGTATCAAAATTTAAAAATATAAAATAGTATAAATTGTTTTGTTATTAAATTCATTTTTTAAAATATTTGTCAATTGATTAATCTACTTGGTACCTGGTTTCTCAAGCCGCCGCCACTCGGTACTTTAAAAAAAGTATTCCTTATGGACTGTGAATCTATCTAATCTAATCTTATTATGCTAGCTAACATTGTATCTATCTATCTATCTATCTATGTAAATGTGTTCTCAGAAACCGCTCTAACGATTTTTTGAAATTCACACCATAGATAGTATTTATAAAGAAAAATAGATTTGTATTGGTTTCATCCTCGGGAAACATCATCTTCAATAGTTATTTTTCTTAATTTAAATAGATATGACGTCACAAATGGGGTTATTGTACTATTCCTATCTTATAATGTCACTTCTGATTCTATTTAATCATTGGAAATATCAATTTCATTTTTTTTTTTTGTAATTTTGGTATAAAACATTTTATAAAAATTTATTAAAATCTCGGTTCAGAGTACATATCTATGCTAGACAAAATGAATACAAAATGATTAATATTAATTCACATAAAAAATGATTCAAATATATAATTTTTTATTTTTTTTTTTAAATAATCAAATGTCATTTAAATTATTTAATATAATTTGTTGTAAAAGCTCTCATTTTAATTAATATAATATAATTTAATATTAAAATATCATAAATAATATGTTGACAATTTTCAATATCATAAAGACAGAAAGATAATATGTATATACTTATGTTTTCCAAAATTATATTTAAAGTAAATTTTAGAATAATATATATAGATTTTAAAGTACCAAGCCATATTTAAAATATCAATCAATTTGTCACTTCATAACCTCACAGATCTTTTAGTATAAAACATTTTATAAGAATTTATTCCCCATTGTTCACTCATAATGCCTTTTTAAATTAAAACAATAATATTTAATATGTTTCTTCATTTATAAAAAAAAAATATTTTTAATTTTATTAAAAATTTTAAAATAAAATATTTCAATTATAACAATATGAGTTGTGGCTAGTCACAGAACCGACCGACGATTTAAAAATAATTAAAAATAATCTTATATATATATATATATATATATATATATATATATATATATTTATTTCACCAGTTAGATTAATGAAATAAAAAATTTCCGACAAGGAATATAAAATTAATACTTTGTAAACTATCACTTCCGCTTCCCGGATATACACCAAAAGTTGATGAATTCATGCTACTGATGCATTAAGTAAATACGTACATCAAATTTTAACAAAATCCTTTCAAGCAGTTGAAGCTATACACGTCTATACTGACACGTAATGGCTGGCGGACGGACGGGCAGACGGACAGTCATCATGCTAAAATACTTTTTTGCATGTATTGTGGAGATATGTAAAAAACCCCAAATTTTAAATTTGATGTGAAAACAATACCTTCCCTTCCTATATCAAAATAATAATACAATTAATATAAAATAATTAAAATAGATGGCTCTGATGTCGATGCAGATTTTATTTGTTTTTAATATTACTATTATTTAATAAGTAAAATCTAACAAAGATCATTTTTCTGGAGGTTGACACCAATAAACGTCGATTTTTCTTTATAACAATTATCTTTTGTGTGAATTTTAAAAAAATCCTTAGCAGGATAAAATATCTCGAAAATACAATTTACAAATATACAAAATAGAATTTTTGTATAATAAGATAAGAAATAGAAAAATATATACAATATATATCATCAAACAAGATTATTGATACTGGAAATTCATATTAAAAAAGTTAATATTAAAATAAAATAACTTAAGCTATTTATAGAAAAATTATGATTATTTATCATTTTTTTATAATATGATATTCTCACACTCATACTATTATATTTATATATACGTATATTATTCATCAATTTTATTGAGTCATTAAAAGAGAGCAGAATTTCATATTAATTTATGGATTAAAGATTATTAAAATTATCCGAAATTGAGTATGTAGATGGTGGGATGATTATGAAACAAATTAATAACTATTTTCAATTTTCCAAGCAATTAGATTAATCTCTTTTAAACACTGTGAAAAGTTTAAATAGGCCCTTTTTAAATGGTAAATGAATATGCTCATATACTCTAGTAAACATTTATTCATTTAATTTTTAATTTCACTTATTCTATACATATATTTCTATATACTGCACAAAATTACTATAAAACAAACATTATTTAGTAGATTATTTTGTTTTGTTTTAATAATTTTATATTAATCTAATCAAATTAAATCTATTTTATATATTTAAAAGTTACAAAAATTCATTATTCTATTTATTTAATCCTATCTCTATTTTATTAATTTATTTATTATCAATATTAATATAATTATTTTAATATTGACTATTTGTATTTTAACAAATTAAACCATATATATAATTTTTATAAATTCTTATGTAAAATTATTTAACCAATTTATATTGTGGTTAAATGGTAATTGTGTAGAATAATGTTGATGTAAGTGTATCTATATATGTATTTATATAGGACAGTATAACATAATTTTAAATATTTTCTATTGTAATGACATGTACCATGTATAGCCTAAACTTCAAATTAAGGGGAAGGCAAGGAATCAAATAAATTAAATTAAATATATAATTACTGAAAATGAAGATGTTAGGTCTCTTAAAATTTGGCAGACCAAAATTATTAAATTGATTTAAGAAAGTAAAAAAACAACGAAGAAAAGAATATGAAAGTGAGTTTATTTATTTAAGAATTTAAATTATTAAGAAATCTAAATATTTTTGTTAACATATAGATGAAAATAGATGTAATGTATATATGTTGGTTTAGATTCCCGTGAATTTTAATATTATTATTATTATTATCAGATTTATACGGGATATGTTCACGAATTTTTGTGAGATTGTTTTCTCGACGTTTCGGCACCCATTGCATTTCCAATAAAACTTTTGCAAATACTCTGTGGTAATGTGGGAGGTACTACCACTATTTGAAAAAGTTTTATTGGAAATGCAATTAAATACACTATTCTGGAAATGAACGTTTTAAAAACAATTAATATTTTAAGGTGAGTAACTTGGCGGCCGCCAAGCTTTGATTTCACTAATTTTTTTGAAAGACAACTTTGCGGGGCCCTAACTTTTTTGATTTCCTAACTTTTTAGGGCTCACAACTTGGCGAGGAACCTCTACCACTAAGTGGTTTTTTGTCAGATATATATATATAGTGCGCAAAATCTTTTTGCAAATTACGTATTTGTTACCTTTTTTAGTTTTATATATATTTGTTTTAAAGTTAATCATGTATAATACTAAATTAATAAGTATTCAAAAACTTTTATATATTTCAATATTATAAAGGATGACAATAAATTATATAATTTTCAGAAAAGCAAAGAGAACTTTCAGGTATTGGCATTTTTGAATAAAACTTCCACTGGTAATTTTTATAATTCAGCTGAGGATATGAAATGGTGTTCTCCTTCTCTTTCTTGGTTTAACTGTCTTCGAGTTAACAAGTGGAGCCTCCCTTATGGGAGTACATTATAGCATTAATCAAGACGAGTTGCCTGGCTATAATTTTGGGAATTAATTTTATTTAAAATTAAATTCTGTATAATTAACACATACGATCACAGATGCTTTTTCTCAAAATTTATTTTATTTCCGCGAATTTGTGGCCCCCGGGCGCTACCAATATTTATATATAGTAAAAACTGTAAATATTGTAGAAAATGATGGAAAAAATTTTGATATTTAAATTGTTAATTAATTTTTGATACTTATTAAACAATTTATTCTTCATTAAAGTAAATTTAAATAGATCTGCTCAGTTCAGCTTCCTTTTCCGAAATGATTTTTCCATTCTTTATCTCTTCTCAGTATTCGAACTGAGTTCCCTGTCATATTCGATTTTGTCACTCTAACTGTATTAATACATAAAGATCAAGTAATTCTTCGTTATGCAATTTCACTATCAAGAAGAATAAAAAGGACTATTATAAATATCATATTATTATAAAAATTTTCATCAATGATAAAAATGATAAATATTTTATAGGGTGATGTCAAAAAGGTGTATTATATAATAAAAATTAATGTTTAATAAAAAAAAGAAAAAAAAATTTGATTTTAATTTTTATAGAAGCAATTAATAAAACAAGAAGGGGGTGATTTCGATGACTGGGCTGCGGTTCTTCCCTCTCACGCAAAACCGCTGGCCGAAAGCAAACAGGCCATCGATCGACTCATAGTGGCACGTTTCATTAAATTATCGAATTAATATTAGAATTGGTCGAATAAAAAATTATATAATCAAAAAATATAATTAAAAATTACACATTTAAGTATATATATCGTTAAAAACAAAATGAAACATGATTTATTAATTTAATTTTTATGTTTATTTAATAAATTAATTCTTTTTTACCGACCGACGATAGGAAGGGAAGATATTTTTTTCACACCAAATTTGTGTCTGTGTGTGTATGAATGTAGATAAGTTTACGCAAAAACGGCTTGAGCTAGAATGGTGAAATTTGGTATATGGACATTATTCAAAATTCATATTTTTCTATCAACTTTTGAGAAATGTAGCTCAACCGAAAGAGGGTCATTACATACAACGTTTTGATTTGTTTTCTTCTAATGTGACCGTAAAAATAAAGATATATGTTTGATAGTTTTTCACATGATTAAAAATTGTATAAAACTACCATATATAGAATTTCAGTTTGATTGAATTGCTAAAAGTACCGGAATTATATAATTTTTAAATGTTTTAATAGGTTGACTGCCAATCACATGCAATCACGTGACATGGTGTCATCAACAAAAAGTCAAACACTCGCTGGTTTAATATATATCTTATCTTATTATGCTATCTAAAATTGTTTGTATATATCTTTATATATATAGCCATGGGTTCTCAAAAACCACTCTAACGATTTTTTTCAAATTCACACTAGATATAGTATTTATAAAGAAAAATTGAGTTTTATTGATCACATCTCAGGAAAAGTACATTTTCATTATTTATTTCTTAATTTAAAATTATATATGGGTGACGTCACATGACATCCATATTGAAATTTGACTCCCGCCTTTTTTTAAAGGTTATTGTATTAATATTTTTTTATATTTAAAATATTTTAAAATTTTTAATTTAATTTCGAAATAAAATTAAAAATATATATTTTAATAATATTTTATAATTATAAATTACGATATATATTTATCATTCTTCCAATAAAAAAAAATATTCATTCACTTAGAAACATACCTAATAATACATATTTATGTATTATTGAGGACACCAAGTTCCATTCATTTTATTCAGATTGATGCATTGATGCAACATTTAATAATTGTAATAAATAATTAAAGAATTGTATTTCAGCTCGGTGTCTCAAGTATTAATATTACCAGCCAAACCCAATAATAATGAATTATTTTTTTTAACTTAAGTACCGAGCCGAGGCTCGGGGTCCCGGTACTTATTTATTAAGTTATTATTTTATTTAATTTAAATATGTAATATATGTTCATTAATCCATTAATTTGCGAGATAGTCGAGTGGAGACCTCCAGATTTTTTGGTTATGAGATAATATTTTCAGTTTATAATTAATAATATATATTACTTATAGTTTTTTATATCAATAAACTTTCTTTAAAAAACCAAACCGAAAGTATTTTATGTTATTTTATAAATACAAAGTTCTTGCAAATATTCTATTAATATTATATAGTATAATATATATTAGAAGTAAAATGCATTTAACCATTGATGATTATCAAATGTAAATGACTATATTATCTAAAATGATTCTCTTTTTAATAAATATGTGATATATATCAAGACTAAAGACATATTTATTATTAGTAATCTTCTTTACCAAGTTTTAAAATTTAGAGAGTTCCTTACGACTGTTTGTAATAACATTATTTCCAAATTCTATTTAAGTTAGAATTGAGTTTGTCTACAATCTTAAGCTTCATTCGTATTACACATTAGCTTGAGCTTAATGTGAGATCACGAGAATCTTGGTGTTTGATAGTATTTTATAATAAATAAGAAAACAAGGATCCTTTCTATTCTATTCTATTCTATTAATAAAATATACAATTCTCTTTTGTTTTCCGTCCCTACCATCTTTAAATTATATCATATTATTTTATTAATGTATGTATGTTAATTTCAATTAATTTTATCTATCTATTTTCTAAAATAGTTTAATTACTTTTAATGAGATTCAGTATCATTTTCTTTTTTTAAATTTTCCTAATATATATAAATATCATAAGTTTTAATAATTTAATATATCAGTACCTGGAATACCGAGTTATCGCTCGACCCTTTAAAAATATTTATATACAATTCTTCAATTATTTATTACAATTATTAAATGTTACATCATTGCATCAATCTGATTAAAATGAATGGATCTTGGAGTCCTCAATAATAATAAATAATATTAATAATTATTAAATATTATTTTAGTGAAAAAATATTAAAAATTATAAAACTATCTAAAAATTAATTAACAAAAGAACAATGAATAAATAAATATTAATTAGTAATTTAATAAAAAATAAACATGAAAATAGATACAAAAAATAATATAAAATTAACTAATAAAAATTTATAAGAATTAACAAAAAATTTAACGACATACATATTAAAAAATTTCCTTTTTTTGGAATATATCTCCATTATATTATTTTTATTTTTAAATATCGATGCACTCGAACTCGAGTCGGCTTTACTTTGCTTTAACCCCTCGGCTACCTCTCAAATATTTTAGAGAATAAAAATTTAAATGTTTGTAATTACAAAGTCGTATTTGTTTGTTTTTTTGAGAGATTAATAAATATATTTTATTAAAATAATTATTTTTAATTTTATTTCGAAATTAAATAATAAATTTTAAAATATTTTAAATATAAAAAAAATATTAATATAATATCAATTAAAATAAATAATTGGCAATAGACAAATTTCAATATGGATGTCATTTGTGACGTCACATATATATAAATTTAAATTAAGAAAAAACTGAAGATGATTTTTCTCCAGGTAGAAACCAATACTGATCGATTTGTATTTATAAATATTATCTATGGTGTGAATTTCAAAAAAATCTTTCGAGCGGATAAGTCATAAATTAATCCAACTATATATATATATATACAATTTTTTCTATTATAATAAGATATCATGATCATTCTCATATTTTAACTTCTCATTATATTAATAAAAGTATTTTTTAAGACAAGTTTGAATATTTTATTTACTTATAACACATAATTTCAATTCCGGAAAATAAAATTATAATTTGAATTATATTAAACAGATTTCTTAAAGAATTATAAACATTTTAATTTATTAAATTGTCTTTTTCAATGAATGGAGGCAGTATTGAATTATATTAAATAAATATGTTCATTAAGAATATATATACATATATGAAGGTACGTTTTATTTATTGGATATGTCCTTTTCATTAAAATATACTAAATTAAATTTAACCTCTTTGGAATTCAAGTAAATAACAAAATATAGTTTATTATATATTATTTTTTCATACTTTCATTTCCGAATTCAATTATTTATCGTTCATGAGTTTTTTTTTTCATTTCATTCACTTAAAATTAAATTGAAAAGAAATTTTTTTCTCCATGAGAAATAATTTATATATATATATATATATATATATATAGTAAAAAATAATAATAAAAAAACAAATATTAAGAGTCAAGGAGAGGAAAAAAGTCGTCGCTTCATCTTCATGCCATCAGTGTAACATTAAACGAAAATGAGGTTTGATTTCCCAAGAGAAAAATATGCAAATCTATTAATACTAAATATTAAGAGAATAATGGTGATTATAATTAAATTTTGAAAGGGACAAAAGTCGAGAGAAAATGAATATGGGTGCTGAGAATGTATTTTCAAGTGGAGAAATAATTTATTTATAATAAAATTCAAATAAAATTTTAATTTGTTGTGTCTAGTGATTAAAATAAGCTTTTCAATTGGAAAAAAATTTTACACATTTTCAATAAAAAATAGGATAAGAAGTGGCAATGAATTTTCTCAATACCTTGAATTAATTTTAAAATTTGAAAGCCCAATTAATCAAAAGTTGAGTCGAAATGCCTTGAAATTCGAAAAAGACTAAATTTCTAACAGGAAGAAATCAGTTATCATAATAATACCACGCACAATTGGTAACCATGCTGGTGTTTTGCCTACCAGTGACGTCACAATGTTTTCCCCTATTGAAGTGCAAATAAACTTCAAATAAATTTATGATAAAGGGAGGAAAAAGAAATGTAAAAAATTAATAAAAAATAAAAATTATTAAAATATTGCTAATCGTTTATGATTATACAATCACCCTTATATTGAATATTATAACCACGGTGGCCAAACCGTGACCCTTTTCGAGTTTATTGTGGCTCATTAAAAAATCTAAAGTCATGACACAACGAAAAGGTAATATTTCGATTTTACAATATTACTCTAAAAAAAAGGTAAAATATTTTCCCGATTTGGCTCTTAAACATTTTCGATTTTTCAATATGAGTCTAACAATAAGTATCACCAATTATTCTAACATTAATTAGTATAAAAAGATTTCATAAACAACCATAAACTAATTTTCAGGATACTTATATTTAAACTTAACCTAAAATACATTGGAAAACTATTAAAAATAATAAATAATTGTTTTTTTTTCAATTTAAAAAGACTTTATAACATTGTTTAATTCAATCAATAAATAAATTTTTTGCAAAATTACAATACATAAAGGTATTTTAAGTCTAAAAAGTTGCTTAAAATAATTATTTATAATTTGTTTAAGAAATAAATAATATATTTAAATTAATTATTAATTACAG
The DNA here is from genome assembly GCA_963082975.1 of Labia minor. Taxonomy (NCBI): domain Eukaryota; kingdom Metazoa; phylum Arthropoda; class Insecta; order Dermaptera; family Spongiphoridae; genus Labia; species Labia minor. The sequence goes on from OY720345.1 coordinate 36,356,226, forward strand.
TAATTATTTCTTTAACAGGCCCTGGTTTCACCACAAATAGTTTACTGCTTGTATTCATGAAAAGAAATAAATAAGTTATTTAAAACACAAAATATAAAAATACAAAATGAGATAAAATGAGATAATCTTAAAATCATGTAACATAGCTCTTTGAATAATACTACAGTATAAATAAAAATTTCGATCGATTTATAATAATAAATCAACTCAAACTTGAAATATTATATAAAAAATACTTTTACTATCTCGTAAGAGATAGTATTGCTATCACGAATCAATTTTCGATGTTGAGATTTTGATGTTTTTATACGTTTTGAAGGTTCCTGAATCATTTTCACTAAGGTTGAGAAAAATGTCTGTGTGTGTGTATATGTGTGTGTATGTATGTAACCAAGATTACGCAAAAACGGTGTGAGCTAGAATGGTGAAATTTGGTACATGGACATTATTCAAAATTCGTAGTTTTCTATCAACTTTTGAGAAATGTAGCTCAACCGAAAAAGGGTCATTACATACAACGTTTTGATTTTTTTTCTTCTAATGTGACCGTAAAAATAAAGATATATGTTTGATAATTTTTCACATGATTAATAATTGTATAAAACTGCTATATATAGAATTTCAGCTTGATTGATTAGCTGTAATTATCAGAATTAATTTTTTAACACTGCAAATCTCACGCGCCAACACGTGACGTGGTGCCATCAACAAAAAGTCAAACATGCGCTGGTTTAATATTTATTATTTATAATTTATAACTAATTAAATTTAATTTAAATATAATATATTATGTTATTTAATCCTATTCAAATTGCGAGATAGTCGAGTGGAGACACTCCAGCTATAATTTCTATCAATTTTAATAATAATAAATTAAACTTTTTATCATTATTTTTTTAAGATCTTATCATTATTATTATTTTATTATTATTTTTGCTTTTCAATTTTATATTTCCTCAAGATTGTCCGACAGCCATCTTTGGTTGATTTTATTGGATTCCCCCTTCCCTCCCCCCTCCCAAATCCCGGTGGAAGTCGTCCAAAAAATGTCAGGCTGTTTTAAAAACCATTTAGATTCAATCGAGTCCATTCAAGTCCATTTAACAGAATCCTTGTATTATTTCTTTAGAGATATTCGCGAATCCTTCAAGAATTTTTATTACCTAAGTGAAAGGGTATGAGAGAGATCGGGTGCACAATAAAAAAAAACTAAATGAAATAAAAAAAAAACTAATAGATTGAAATATTTTATATAGGATTCCATCTTTAACAAAATATATCATAAAAATTTGATATTGATACGGACATATAAATTTGAATAGATTTGTAATAAAATCAATCGAGCTTTCGTTCTCTTTCTTATTATAGTAATATAATATATACTTTGGCATCATCTTTCTCTCTAATAGAGTCCTTAGAAATTTTTCTCAGTCCTTCCTTGTCAATAGATCGCTATCATCCCTCTCTCCATTCTGACAATTCTGTCAATGCTGATTCCACTCCATTTTCCCTTTAAAAATCTTAAGGGTTGTCGGTATATTTCATATTCTCAATGAAGGTTTTCGATATTTGATAGATACTTTACCATATTTAAACCAAGCATTTTTCTTTAAAAAAAGAAGGAAAATTTGATCTTAATAGAAAAAAAAATATTCAGATATATATTTATGTAAAAAAATTAATCTTTATAAATCAAAATATATTAAATAAATACATTATATATACATTAAATATATCTTTTAAAATATTATAAATATCATAATTAATTAATAGGTATAGTATTATTTAACCATCGTATTAATTCCAATGGATGACGTTTATTAAATACTGAATAATTAATAAATCATTTTATAATATTATTATAATATATATTGTATATACTACATGGGCTGAAAAGTCCCGTGATTTTTCAATAGATGACGCCACTAGAAAATGAACATGACTCATTTCGAGAGGCTCATCTGTTACTAGTTTATGTAAGAAGTATCATGACATTTCGTCCATTCGTTACAAACTACAGTCGTTTGAGTGACCCTACTTTCGCCTTCATAAGAAAAATGGAAAAACAGGAATATCGCGTCTTGATTAAACATTGTTCTCGATCATTGATCACCCACCCTATTCTCCAGACTTGGCCCCCAGCGACTATTATCTGTTCCCAAACCTCAATCGGTGGCTCCAGGGAAAGAGATTCACATCGAATGAGAAAACCGAGCGTATTTCGAAGGTATGGACATTTCGCGCTACAGAAGGGGCATAGATATACCAAGTGTATCGCTCTCGAAGGCACTATGCAACTATATTGAGGAATAAATAGAATTTTACCCAAAAAATGCTTATATTCATTAAAAATCCCGGGACTATTCAGCCCATGTAGTATAAAGCAATATGTTAAAAAAAGATTAAGATTATTTTTTTTAAATTTAAACTTTATTATATCCGAGCTTGGTGGTATAATCCTAACAAGTAAGTTACGAAATTCAAGAGTTCAAACAACCATAGGTTTAACAAAATTTTAATTTGAAAATATTATTATTATAATTAAAAGATTTATTAGTGAAATATAATGAATAAAATGGATAATATGAGCTTAAACCACAGTTTAAATTTTTTTTATTATAAATTTCAAAACGAAAGGTTCCACTATTGAAACTTAAATGAATTTGGTTTCTTAATCCTTCAAAGCTAATGAAAATATGATTATAGAACAATACTAATCATTCAAAAATAATTTGAAATTTTAAACCAATAATATCCAACTGATTTATTATATATAATTTAAAATAAATCCGTATGCAATTTTAGATATTCACAAGGTATTCATTCATCTTTTTGGCTCTTCCTTTGTATTAATATCTTTTCATTTATAAATATGAAAATAATTACACATTTATCGATTTTTATTAACTCGCCAGATATAGTATTGCGATCACGAAAATTTTCGATGTCGGGATTTTGATTATTTTATACGTTTTGAAGGTTCCTGAATCATTTTCACTGTGTGTGTAGACAAGATTACGCAAAAACGGTTTGAGCTAGAAACATGAAATTTGGAATAGGGACATTATTCAAAATTCTTAGTTTTCTATCAACTTTTGAGAAATGTAGCTCAACCGGAAGAGGGTCATTACCTACCACGTTTTGATTTTTTTTCCCTCTAAATTGGTCATAAAAATAAAGATATATATTTGATAGTTTTTCACATGATTAAAAATAGTATAAAACTGCTATATCTAGAATTTCAGCTTGATTGAATCGCTGAAAGTACTGGAATTAATTTTTTAACACTGCAAATCACGTGCCAACACGTGACGTGGAGCCATCAACAAAGAGCCAAACATTCGCTGATTTAATAAATATTATTTATTAATTTTAATTTATAATTTATAATTAATTAAATTTAATTTAAATATAATATATTATGTTATTTAATCCAATTCAAATTGCGAGACACTCAGCTTATTATTTTATTTATTTATTTTATTTTTACTAATAAACAACAAAAAAACTATTTAAACATTAGAATAAAATTATGAGAGCATTTCGAAAATCTTCTTTTAAATTAAATCATTCAATTCTGTTTTAATTTCACTGGGTAAATAGTAACCGAGGTGTCTAGGTGGATCGTTACCCAACTCTAGCTCCAGAAGGAAGGAAATAGTTTATTCATGGTTGGTCCCACTATTATACAGCTGTGTAATTTATGCTTGTTTAAGAGGCCCGGTAAGACAACGAGCAAAGGAGACAGATGCCAAATTCGGAAGCTTTATAGCAATAGAACAGGTTAGAGAAGAGGGAGATGAACAAAAAAAAACATTTAACATCGTCATGGTAAACTTCAGGAAAATGAAAAAGTTCTCTTCCCCTACCATCTCTCTAGCTCTTTTCTTTGCATTTTTTCCTTCATTGGCCTTGTTTCCAGGGTATTGCCAAATTTAGCATCTTAACGAACTGACTTGATACAAAAAACGACCAGTCTTGTTTTATATATATACATAAGTAATAAAGAGGGTGGGTAGCTTTAACTCATTAGTAGTTTTTTTCTTTAATCTGAATAACAATTGAGAATAATTTTTTGTTAAAATTCTTGATTATATTTTCTTTTAGAATATGCTGATGAAAATTATGCCCGCCCTGTCATCAATTAATAATGATTTTGGAATATTAAGTAAAAGAAGTCATCTGGATTGATTGATTGATTTATATCCAACTACAAATAGAATCATTTTTAATATAAAAAAAATAAATTAAAAAAAAAAAAAAATAGTCTTAAAAAAATCTTGAAAATATTTTTTAACAGTAAACAATCGTTGATAGTAATGTAAAAGTTGGTATATCTCCCCCCCCCCCCCCCTATATATATAGTCAAGACAATCTGGGTGAATTTGAACACATTTCCCTTTGAAGCATCTCTTATCTCTCAAACACAGATAATGATTACTTAGAATAAATATATACTCGTTATTTAGTGCTATAAATAAATAAATCTATATATATTTGTCGAAGGCAGATGGCAATTTTAGGAAAATAGCATTTGCCTGGCCAAATAGCTTCAACTATTATTCCATTTCTATTTGACTAGAAAAATAACATTTGCTTAGACAAATGCCCTTTGGCTAAATCTTTGTTGGGCAAATAGCTTTAACTATTACAGTAGCCAATTACTAAATTATTCAAAAAATTTGTTCTTTATTGTAAATTTATCTAACTTCAGTGATAATTTCTAAATAGTTCTTTTAGCCTCTACGGTTCACTAAGAATGACAAGAAAGAATTTTATTTTCATTTAAATGAAAAATATAAATCCACATCTGTAAAAAACCATGGAATTTTGGCAAAATAGAAAAAAATATAACATTTTTAAACAGTGTCAAACAAAAATGACACAAGAGATATCTTAAGTCGATAAATACTATTCATTCAAATATGATTAGAAAATGATTGCAATTGAAATTGATTTCAAAACTAAAATGTCCGTCATTTTTTTCTATTTTTCCTAATTAAATTGAAATGAAATAATAATGAAAGCTATTTGGCCAGGCAAATGCTATTTTCCTAAAATTGCCATTTACATACGACATATATATACTCGTTTTTTACACGGTAATATGAATGAATGGAGGTATATCATGTGAAAATTCTTACATTTGGAATTTAATTATTTATATGATTAAATTTTCCTGCAAAATAATTTAATCAAAAAATATATTCTCTATACTTTAAAAAAAACTCTGAAAAAATACGACAATCAATTATATTTTCTAAATGAAAAGGCTCAGTTTAGCAACACAGGCTCCTATCTAGAAAGATTGCTTTATATTTCTAACAAATATAATGATGATTTATATTTATATATAAGATATATTTATGAATAATATATTATTTTTTTTAAAGAATTATTTATTAAATATTTTAATCTCTCTTTTTTTCATTGGTTTTATTTAATTGTAGATATATTTGTGTACAATTTTAATTAAATGAAATATTTTTAGTTGTTGGAATTCCGAATCCTTCGAGTGAATAATAAAATACTATCAAATGACATGTTTAAAAGAGGATACTAAATTATTCACTGGAATGTTATTGGGCTTTTCTAAAAACATCAAATAGATAAACGATATTTTGCACAAATTTATTATTTTTTATTATTGGTTTCAAAAAAAAATTTTTCTAGAATTAAGAAGCATTCTTTTATCTGCTTAGTTATGATTTTTTTCAAAAAACAAAGGAGTTTTATTTTTGTGTAATTATATAAATAATGACAGATACTTTTTATTTCTCATGGAAAGTAAATTTCATCTTATATTTCATTTTTTATTCATTTTATACTTAGACACTTTTGACAGACTTCGCATCAGTCATTTAGAGGGAAAATTTAAAGACCCTGGGGCTGCGAGGACTTTTGCTTGAGTTGTTTTTTTTTTTTTTTTGTTTGTGAACGTCAATAAATAACCTGCAACTTAATATCTTATGTGTATTTTAATACTTTAAAAGTTTCAATTATTTGAAATTAATAATTTAAAATTACGCCACTCATCTAGTCCAAGAATAATTCTCATAATTATTTATTGTTTATAGACAGTAGATTGGATCAATGGAATGTTTCAATTTTGTTATGAAGGATTTCCTAAGATATTTTTATTTACATTTATTATTAAATACTTTAATTGAGAATAAAATAAATAAAATGATTTTATTTACTTTTGATTCATCAATTTTAAAAGTAATGAGTAAACTTTCAAGGTCAATTTTTTACAATTTTTGCCAATAGAATAAAATTTTGGATGTTTTCATTATTATTAATATTTATGCTTTTTTAGAAATAATTTAAAAATAAAAATATATTTTTAGACTCTAATAATAATTTTTACATTTACATATATATATATTAATTAAAACTGAGGGCTATGACGCATAGTTTTTGCCAAATCTCAAACGCTAATACCTATTACGACATGATTATTGGTGTTAATTATACAAATGAATATCAGGTATTAATAGCAAAAATTGCAGCTTTATTCTTAAAATAAGACTTAATAAAATTTAAAAAAATAAAACAGTCAACTTAACAGCGCTGGTGACATTACTGAGCCTATGTGGGGGATATTGCTTATGGTAAATTACATGTGAAACAAAAATAATAAGGTCGAAATGTTTCAATATTTAATTAGGTAAGTTTTAAGAATTCTAAAAAGTACATAACTTAAATAGTATATTTACACAAGTCTGGAACTATGTATATTTCCCTTGTCTCAGTAAATTGTTTGGAAGGTTCCATTTTAAAAATTAAGCCGAGGTAAAACACGTGCAATATCCCTCGCACACACAATGCTTCATATTACTACTTCGACACAATTTTATATAAAGACAATAGTAAACAATGAGTTATAAGTGAATAAATGAGTTTAGAATAAATATTATACATTTTACTAATATCTAATCAATAACCGGAGAAATTAATTTTTAAAAATTTCTTTAATGTTGTTCATTCAGAGCCTCTGTCGCCTCACAGAAGGTGTCGATTCATTTCCGACAATGAATAGATAATTAATAATTCTAGCAATTCCCACACAAAGATTTATAATTAATTTAAGAAAAAATTTAGCTTCTATTTTTTCTTAAATTATGCTTATTATTTTAAATTATGCTTATTTAATTTGAATATTTCTTCTTTTCTATATAAAATTGAAAGATATAAATTTTGTTTATATCAAATAAAAAATATATTAAATTATATCTAAATTTTTAAAAATAAGAATATTTGAATTTATTTAAATTTTAACACATGAAATCAATCATATGTAAATAGAATAGAAGATTTTGAAAATCAACTTGTTATTAAATTCATTGAGTCTAATTATAATACTTTAAAATATGAATATTTAATTATGATATAAAATAAGTTGACCTGTGGCCAGGTCCGAACCGACCGACTGTTTGAAATAAATTAATTTCCAGCTACAGAAACAATTTCAAATAATTTTAATATATCTATTAATGTAATAAAAAACAGATATGGATACATAAATAATAAATATAAACATTTTTAATTTTATTTTATTTATAATATATATGCAAGACCCGGCTGTGACGTCATGAATGGCTGGATGACGTCATATAATTTTAAATCAAGAAAAAACTGATAAATATGATTTTTCTCGAGGATAAAACCAATACAAAGTGCATGATTTGTGGTGATATATAAAAAGATCTCCTTTGGTGTGAAAATAACCCTTTCCTTCCTATCGTCGATCGCTAATACTACCACTTCCGGTTTCCGGAATTGCACCAAAAGTTGATCAATTCATCCCACTGATGCATTAAGTAAATATACCAAATTTCATCAAAATCGGTTGAGCCGTTCAGGCTGTACACATCTATACGGACGGACGGACGGACAGACGGACGGACAGACATCATGCTAAAAATACTTTTTTCTGTTTAGAAAATGCATGATTCGTGGAGATATGTAAAAATCTCCACATGTGAAATTTGGTGTGAAAACAATACCTCCCTTACTATCGTCGGTCGGTAAATATAAGAATTATTTGATTATTATTATTTATCATGGTACTTGGATGGGTAAATGTGAATAAGACTCAACTTATAATATTTTTTCTCATCTTAGGAGAATATCAATGCGGATTAAGGCCAAACATTAGATCAAATCTAATCTCACTAAGTACAATCAATATTTCTGTACATCAATTATTACGATTCACAAATTTAAATTAAATCGTATTAAAATTAAAAACATAAATATTTCAAAATATTTAAATTTTGTATGTTTGTGAGAGACGAAATAAGTTAAAAAAAATTAGTTTTAGTTTTATAAATCACAAATAAATGAAAACCTAATAAATTCAGACTTTCAACCAAATAATACATATTACTTCGGAAGTACAGGGTGCATAACTTATATCGAAAAGGAAATGAATATGAACGAATATCGAAAGGGATGAAATTGTAAATGAATGAATGTCAAAGTCTAATGTTAGCCAACTATTTCTTAATGGGTTGATTTAGCCTCTATGGCAGGGGTGGGCAAAAGCCGGCCCACGGGGCGAATCCGGCCCATTTACTTATTTTATCTGGCCCGGTAAATTTTTTTACAAATGTCCCGGTTTGGTGTTTTCGAAATATGGTCCTCCGGCCCGGGAGTCATTTTGAAAATTTCATTTTGGCCCTCGCTTAAAAGTATTTGCCCTCCCCTGCTCTATGGTCTTTATGACGTCATCAATTGCTCTAATCAAAATATATTGACTATTAATTTTGAGTCATTTATATATTTCAATTTTAATAATATAATAATTGAAAAGAGATAAAGTAGATTTTTATTATAAAAAAATATATATATAATTATTTTTATTTGGTTTTAAAACAACAACAACAAATAATAATAATAATAATAACAATATCATTATTTTTATAAAAATACAACATTTAACATTTAATTATAACGCTTCGTCTTTTTTTTGTTTATCCATACAATTTCTTACGAACAAATTTCTTTCGCTTCGTTATCTTATCATCTGGACAAAAAGAAAATCCCAATTATATTTTTAATATAAAATGTTATTAAAATTAGCAAATAAAATTAAAATACACATAATTATTTATTTCAATGTAAAGTAATTTAAAATGATGATTATAACATTTCAAATGAACTTACCTATAGAAATTCAACTTCATATTCAAACAATTATATTTCATTCTTCTGGTTAATAAATTACATGTAAGGATGAATTTAACAATAGATTTCATTGAACAAATCAATATTTTATTAAATTAACCATTAGTTAAATTAAATCGAATTAGTTTATCAACTACTTCAAATCACACATTGGAAAGGTTATTAATCAAACTGCCAAGGGATATATTTTGATTAATGGAGGACATTAATTAATCTCGAGGCAAACAATATCTTAATTTTCTAAACACTCATATTTTACACTTGTTTTTGAGAGAATCAAATATTAATAAAAATTCTATCTCTGATAAGTAGTTAAATTATTATTGGGATAAAATAAAAGAAGTGATTAATTATTTTTGTGATTTATTAAAAGAGAGGGTAGTTTACTTTTTTTTAATGACCGCAGCTCAAGACATTTATTAGAATTTTACTTATTATAATCTTTCGTTTAATTTATTAATTTTTTTTTTTTTTTAATTTAAATTTATCTCATTAAGATTATAAACATATGTTAGATATACAAAGATATAACAATCTAAAACCAAGAAGAAAATGGGTTAAAGGAATGAAACTATTTATCTATTTTATTTATTAGTACGAGAACAGGTCAATAAGTCTGTGACTTTTTGAATGAAACATAGATTTTTTGATAAAACATTATTTTATTATTAAACTTTTTTATCCCTTTCAAAAAATAAAATAAGATTTGTCCAGGGCATGTGTTTGCTGCCAATTCATCCCGAGAAACCCACTGTTTGGACTGCTGGTTGGTTTCTGGTATGTTGTTGTGGATCCACGTTTCATCGACGATTGTAAAACTCGGTTTCAGCGATGTTTTTTTTTTCAGCAAAAAATAATGCTTAATGAACACACGAAATTTATTTTTTTTCAATTTTCTTCTTATATCACAAGATGGTCCGCTATTAATTGATGTCAAATAAAAACTAAAAAACCCAACTGGTTCAAATTTCGACAGGAGTGAGCTGATAGTTACCTGTTGTTAGAAGCAGTAATGTCATTTCACTTAAGAGACGGGAAAGTCAAAAAGTCACGGACTTATAGACCTGCCCTCGTATATATAATAATAATAATAATAGAATTAAATTTGAAAAATTGAAATATAAATTAAGTTCACATATTTGATGGAATATGGTTAGAAAAATTCTATGCCAATCGAATTAATAATATTATTTAATTAAGATTTTATATATATTATTTTAAAATTGAAGTAAAGCTATTTCAATTACTATATAATTTAATAATATTTTGTATTTATTATATATAATCTTTTTTACGATTATCTTAAATATATATCCCTATATAGAAATCCTTGTAACTTAAAAATAAGGTAACAGTTAATCAAATCAAATCGTTATTGTTGTTTTAGGAGTCTTACACTTTTTGATTTCTCCATTCAAATTGACATTAAATTCATTGGACAAAGTTCGAATGAAGGATCGTATTTCAGAAGCCAGAGGCAGTCATGTTTGCAAATCAAATAATGGGTTATTCGGCCCTGGGGCTTTACCTTAGACAATAAGTGAATCATCCAGCCAGCAAAAGGCAGTGACCAACATTCATTTATTTATGTCACAGAGAAATTATCAAATTGGAATTATGATTTGGAACCCCTTGAGCGAACAAACAACCCTCTTTTAAATTAATAAATTATACATTCCATTTTCTATCAAAACAATAATATTCTACTCGTAACCCTCTTCCCACTCCATCCGTTTTTTTTTCTGCTCTTTTGGTCATTTAATCAAAATCATTCCACTTTTTTGACAATTTAATTTAAAAATAAATTAACATGACATCTTCGTATTCATATTCTCTTTCTCATTGTTTCCACCTTTATCGAAATTAAAATAAAATATTTTATACTTCCACCGATATATAGTATATTAAAAAAAAAGAAAAAACTTCCTCTCAATATGTTTATATTATATGATGAATTTATCATATTTTTTACATTTAAAAGTAAAAAGTATTTTAATTAATACGGTAGAAATAGAATCATGACATAACAACAAAATTAAACAGGACGAAATTAAAGTTGAAATGTTATACTAAATTAATCTAGGCAGAAATTGCTTTTTATGATATTGTAATTGGGATTTCATGTATTCTACTACAAGTGAATGGTTAGGGAGGAGTCCTAAACCTTGATCTCATTATTATGGTGAGCGTGACGTTTTTTTTCATAATTAATTAATGAATTAATTATTTTTTCTTATATTTCTTATAAATGATTAATTAATTTCAAGTGCAAGCATAGGAGCTGATAGTTAATTTTTTTATAAAATACTTTTAAAATAAAACTTATTTAGGCATACAAATAAAAATTAAAGATTAAAATTAAAAAGGATTTTAAGAATATAACGTAATTAATAAATTAATTAGTTACTTTTATTCATTTTGAAATTTGTTGATAGATACAATAGTATTTATTTATATATAATTTTAAATAAATAATTGTTTTAGTAACTTCTGCTAAAAATTGAACTTTTATTAAGGACTACAGATTTGTTGACCTTTTACCCTTTCATCTGACCTAAGCGTTCCATAACGACCTCGTTTCCCTCTTCCTTTACAGGACCGAATCTGAAGATATTTAATAAAATAAAATCAATAATAAGAAAGAAAAATAATTAATCATAAAATAATATGTCAAATGTCAAATTTAACTGAATTAATATTATATTATTATTTATATTATTATATGTATATGGTATATGTATATATTCATTAATAGATGTTATTTAGGAAAAATTGGTTAGAATTTTATATTTAAAATGAGCACAGATGTCCACGTCCTCTCTATGTAATTCGTGATCAAAATACATACATACTTCCTGTGTCTAATCTATAACTATGTTTGAACATAGGCTTGCCATTAAAACTCTCTCCAATATGCTGGACCTCAACCGTTTGACCACCAACTTCACCACCGAGCGTGACTGAAATATTCTGCTCTTTAACTTCATATTGTTTTAAGCACATCAGTTGATAACAATTTAAACATATTGCGCCAGAAATTGAAAATCATTTATTTTATATATATATTAGGTATATATACACTGTCGAAAAAAAGTTATGCTTGGTAAACATAATATGAGATGAAATATTTGGATGCTTGCTCAACGGTTATTAATATGCCATTTTTTCACATTTGCAAATGCATTAACCTGTAACCTTGAACTTCGAGGACAGGTCAATAAGTCCGTGACTTTTTTTTAATTTAAATGAGATGGCAACACTGTTCCTGTTAGTAGGCAATTATCAGATCTTATCGAAATTTGAACCAGCTGGGTCTTTTAGTTTTTGTTTGACATTCATTACTAGCATTAATAGCATACTACCTCGTGATTTGAAAAGAAAATGGAAAAAGTGAATTTCCATGAAAATCCATGAATTCGGTCGGATACGAATTGCTCCTATTCTCCAGAATTAGCCCCGAGTGACTATTTCTTGTTTCTAAACCTGAAGAAATGGCTCGGCGGAAGGAGATTTGACTCCAACGATGAAATCATCTCACAAATAAATGCTTATTTTGATGTAATCGACAAATCTTATTTTTTGGAAGGGATAAAAAAATTGGAGAAACGTTGGACGAAGTGTATAGAGCTCAAAGAAGACTACGTTGAAAAATAAAATAATTCATTATCCAAAAACCCCTGTTTCATTCAGAAAGTCACAGACTTTTTGTCCTTACCTCTTATTTATAATTTATCATCAATTTAATGATTTTCTTATTCCTTTGTAGGAACCAATAATAATTATTTTGAAATTACATAAATATACCATAATCTCTGTATAATGAAATCATTATATTTTCGGGATGTTCTAAAATCCTCCCAATATTGTTTTTTTAACATTAATAAAGAAAAAATAATGTATTTAGTTTATTGATAAACCTCATAAATGCATTAAGTAATCAAAAATCAAATTTCATATTTTTCTTTATTTTATTTCTGTTTATTATTATTAAAATCTGAAAGTGGGATTTAGCACATAAAGTAGACGAGTAAACAATGCCAAGTTGAAAAATAAAATAATATTTTATCCAAAAACCTGAGTTTCATTCAAAAAGTCAGGTACTTATTCACCTACCCTCGTATTTTTATAAATAAATATATATATATAATATGTATTAATGTAAATCAAAATATCCCCATGGTGAAAGAGAGAGGAGTGGTTTCTTGAGTCCCCCTAAAGACATCTCGCTCATTAGAACCATGTTTCTCCCTTTAATATCTAAAATTAATTAACATTTAGAAATATAAGCAATATTTTCTTTTTATTAATCGTTTTCCTTTAATGTTAATATTTTTCGATAACCACAGTATTTATTTTTTACCGACCGACGATAGTAAGGGAGGTATTGTTTTCACACCAAATTTCATATGTGGAGATTTTTACATATCTCCATGAATCATGCATTTTCTTAATAGAAAAAAGTATTTTTAGCATGATGTCTGTCCGTCCGTCCGTCTGTCCGTCCGTATAGATGTGTAAAGCCTGAACGGTTCAACGGATTTTGATGAAATTTGGTATATTTACTTAATGCATCAGTGGGATGAATTGATCAACTTTTGGTGCAAATCCGGAAACCGGAAGTGGTAGTATTAGCGATCGACGATAGGAAGGGAAGGGTTATTTTCACACCAAATTTCACATGAGGAGATTTTTTTACATATCACCACAAATGTATTGGTTTTATCCTCGGGAAAAATCATCTTCATTATGTTTTTCTTAATTTAAAATTATATGACGTCACCCAGCCCTTCATGACGTCACAGCCTCCTTATTATGATCACGGGCAACGCCGGCTACTTCAGCTATATATTATAAATAAAATAAAATTATAAATATTTATGTTCTATCCATATCTGTTTTTTATTTGTTGTTGTTTTTATTAACTAAAATATAATAACAATACATTCTACTGATAAAATAACCTTTATTTGAGAAAATAATATCTAGTAGGTTTTGTACATCATCAAAAAATCTTCTTCAATTAATTAATTCAAGAAATTCAAATATATAATTGATTATATTTTTTGAAGATTTAATATCTTTTAAATTATTATTATTATGAAAATGAAGTCAGATCAACTTCCCAGGCTATTAACGCCCCATACAGATTGAATTAGTTTAGTAAATAAATAAATGAACTAAATCCTATTCGAACGGATGTAAAGGACCCCGCTCGATAGAGTAGCATAAATAAATAAAGAATAATTATAGCTAATATTGGTCAGATAAACCAATGACTATTAAAGTACCATCCAACACCGAAAATATTTATATAATCTAATCATATAATAATAGAAATAATTATTCTCATTGAAATTTAATTTTTTTTTTTTGTGAATGAAAGCAATTAATGACAGGTGTCAATAAATATCCAAATTACAACATTACAATGATTAAAAAAACATACATATTTATATGATTATTATTATTAATTTGTTTATAAATTATTTTTAAGTATTTGACTTTCAAAAAGATTTCTTTGATATTCATTTAACTTTCCTTGAGATATAAAAATGGTCATAATATTCACAAATAGAAATTTATAATTTAAGAAATCTTAAATATTATTTTTATATATTAATGTCTTTCTAAAAATTGTCAATAGATTATATATGAATATTTAAAGACAGTTTCTTTCTTTAATTGACATACATTTAAAATTATTATTATAAGATAATATCTTAGTACCTGGTTCACCAAGCCGCCGCTCGGTACTTTGAAAAAATTATTCCTTATGTACTATTAAAATTTAAGTTTAAGATTATTATTTAAAATAAACGACAAAATATATTAAACAATTTAAAATAATTTAAATAAACTTTCATAAAACATACAGCTCTTAAATGTACGTATTAACCCATTTAGACCGAAGGTTTTTTTTAGCGAATTTTTTCGTGATATTCGAATATGTTACATAAAATGGTGTAAAAACAAAATTGTTTCAAATAACTTTTTTTTTATCTTTTCTAGTTTTTGAGATACAAGGTGTTCCGAAATCGGAACACTAGGCACAAGGACTACCTTCTCATGACATTAGAAGAATATACATATAAACTGTTTTTTCATAATTATTTGGTGACTTTTGAATACTAAAACTAGTCTTGTTGTTGTTATTATCATAAATATATTTATTATATATATTACAAATATAAAATTACTAAAAATAACATTTACAAAAAAATATTTACTTATTTTGTGTATGATATTTCGTCGAACATTTAACATATAATGCAGCATCACACTTTTCACATTTGAATGTTGTGTTTTTATGGCAATGTCGACAGCGTATTTGTTTATTTTGATTCACTATATTATGATTCAGACCATCCTATCTTGAATGAATGCTGCACTTCTGTGATGGTCTTCCCTTTCTTCCAGTCTGCAGGTTGACCGTAGGTCTCCATAAAATTGGATGCTATACGTCGACGAAACTCCAGAAGATCTAAAATCTAAAGGCTTTTTTTCTATTGTCCTTTGTAATTGCCAAGCATTTTGTAAAATTACTTCGAAACAAAATAACAGAGGGCTTGAGTACTATTTTTTTCCACGTATGGATGCTCGATATTTCGCAATATTTTCATCAGCTCTGTCGACAAAAATTTTAACATGTTTGGTTGTTGAATCTGTATTCTCTTTTTTTCTTTTTGAGAATAACGATTCACTAGGCAGGAGGTTCCCAAAGTGGTCTATATCGACCCCTAGGGGTCTATGGCAACCTTCAAGGGGTCTACGGCAGCGAATAACAAATTTGGGTGTCCATGAAATGAATATGGGGGTCTACGTGTTTTCCCGACATGGCTCTAACATTTTTTGATTTTTTCTATATCTTTCTAAAAAAAAGGTAAATTGTTTTTCCGACATGACTTTTTAAAACATTTTTTGATTTTTTCAATATGTTTCTAAAAAAAAGGTAAATTGTTTTTCAGACATGGCTTTTAAAACATATTTGATTTTTCAATAAGGCTCTAAAAAAAGGGTAAAATTTTGTTATAAAAAATCAAAATCAATTTAGGGGGTCTACGACACAAAAAAGTTTGGGAACCTATGCACTAGACCAATAGGATTGATTCCAGCTCCTGATGAAGCAACAGTGACAACACTGTTGTCATACCATTTGCAAACAATATTGTCTACTCTCACTTCTGTAGTCAAATGCACCTCTTTCTTTTTTCTTCATAATTTTGTCTGATTGAAGTGAAGGCTTATCAGTCCGATCTTTCCTTACGGTTCCTGTCGCATGATGGCCCATTGATGTGAGTTTATCGAGTAAAGAAATGCTTGTAAAAAAATTAAATATGAAATAATATTCTCCAGGATGTTTCTTTGTTAGTGTCTTAACAAATTGAAGTACCACCGATGCACCGACGCCATATTCTTGAAATTATTTTCTTCGTGCGAGAAAGTTCCTGCACAGTAGAAGTAAAAACATCTTCTTCATCCAAGATGGAAATAAAAGTACCATCGTAGACTAAAGAACCTGGTAAATTATTTATAGTTCTGCCTTCTTCATCTCCAGAATTTTCATCCGAATGCTTTTTCAGGCGGCTCGATGATTATACCGGTTGCTTCAAAATTATGTTCTACTTCTAGATTTTCTATGATTTCATTTACGGATAAAATCTTGGGCATCTTGAGGAAGGGCAACAAAATAGAATTCATTGACTTATGAATGTTTTAAATTTAATTTATAGAAAATTTTTTCTTTTATTGTATGAAATTACAATTATAATAAATATATATTTATTTATTTTTTTTTATTATAAAAGTAAAGTTTTTTGAAACAAAATATTATAATTGTTACTAAAATAAATCAAGAAATAATCAGAAATAATTAGAAATTATTAGAAGAATCATTTCTTCACTATCATGTGATAGTAGTGTATGTGCCTAGTGTTCCGAAATCGGAACACCTAACTTTATGAACCCATAATTACGACAATAACAAAAATTTCTGTGTAGTGTGTCTACAACACGTTAGTGTATATCCAGAAGATAAGTAATAACAAAAAAATATATTTATAGAACCAAAAAAGTAAAAGTAATACTAACATGAGTTGAAAGAAACGTTGCAAAAACCGCCCTATTTTTTACTTGAATCTTTTTAACCTCATAGCGACAGTGTTACAGGTCTATGCACATTTAAATAATTAATACAAGCAAGCAACACTATCACTATCACCGACTAGGTGATCAGAACACACTTTGGTGTCGACATTAATAAATAAAAAAATAAAATAGTGACTCGAGTCGAGTGTTCCGAAATCGGATCACTAGGCTCAAATGGGTTAATGCATTGAAAGACAGAAAAGTATGGCCTGTGAATATAACATAATATATATTTTGTAATTTGATTAAAATAAATATTTTTAATTGTATTCTATTTTATTTATAATTTTTTATTCTTAAAATTCCTATTTTAAATTAAGAAAAAGCTAACAAAGATTATTTTTCCTGAGACTGAAACCAATTCAGATCGATTTTTCTTTACAAAAATTATTTATTGTGTGAATTTTAAAAAAATCCTTATAGTGGTTTAATATTTCAAAAATACAAATATATATACAATTTTTGCTAGTATAATAAGATAAGATTTCCGATAAAATTTCAAAAAAAAATAATTTAATAATATTAAATTAATTTTTTTATTAAAATGAGAACTTTAAAAATAAAGACATGTAATGAAAAGCACTATTAATAAATTTTTAAATGTTTTATACAAAAAAAAAACAATTTCTGGGTATTAGAAAAAAGAATTTGATTGATATTATCTATGTACAAATAAGTAATAGGGACAGAGAAAATAAGAATAGTATTGAAAGGAAAAGGTTCATTATTATCGCTCCAGCGAATTTATTAATATATACATATATTCCCGAACAAACATATTCTTAAATCGATATTAAAGAATAATTTAAAGAATTTTTTAGGTACTGAGGGGATGTAGGGAGAACCAAATAAAATGCTTATAATTACTATAGGGTGACCAAACGTCCCGGTTTTTCGGGATTGTCCCGATTTTAGGTGCTCTGTCCCGGCGTCCCGAAAAATGTCTTCGGGACAGTCTATTGTCCCTGTTTTTAAATATTTAGGTCCGACGAACGTTTTCTCACAATCAATTTGGCTCTTATTGTCGATTTTTCAATCAATATGGCTCTAAAAACAAAAAGGTAAAATATTTTTCCGATTTGGCTCTTAAATATTTGCGATTTTACATTCAATATGGCTCTAAAAAAAAGTAATTTTCTTTTACAAAGTTCTGGTTTGGTGTTTTCTAAATATGGTCACCCTAACTATAAAGTCATATAAGAATAATAATTGGGAAGGGTACATAATTTCTAATCTCCATATTAAATAAACTTTATCATTTTACTTAATCACTTATTTATATTTTTTTTCATTTTAGATATAAATTATTTTATTATAATATACTTAGAAAGAGAGAGAGAGAGAGAGAGAGGAGAGCATATCAATATCATGCAATAATTTAAAAAAAAACGTTAACACATTCCAATTTATCCATTTTTGTAATTTAATGCTCTTTTAACATATACTTATATAATAATATATATAAATTAATTATATAAATTAACACTTGATTCTATAATATAAATTAAAGTAGGATTAGCTGGATTATACCCTTTATTACAGGGGATGATAAATTATTCTATATGCTTTTGTAAATTTATTTTTTCTATATTAGATCTAAATAATATTAATAGTTATTATTTTTGCTTATAAATAAAAAATTTTACAATATACATAAAATATTAAACATTCATATTGTAATCTCATATTTGACAAATTAATTAAAATATTATCAGCAAAATATATGAAATACTTCAAATTATATACTACTAGAGAAAAGAAGAGATTTCATAAAAAAAGCATAAGTATTATAATAATATTATTTAGCATTCTATGGATATATTCATAATTTTAATAGATAAATTAACTATTAGAAAAAAAAATTCTCAATCTATCGTAAAAACTTTTAAATTAAATTATTTTTCTTATAGAGCCTTATATTATTATTTTATATACATATAAAATTTCAAATAAAAATTCAAACAGGAAAGCATTAAAATACAAATACACAAAACAGAATGATATTGTTATTATATAGTGTACAAATCAAATTAAATTAAAAAATTAAAAAAAAAATAAAATAATAAAATAAAAAATAAGGGTTTAACCAAACATAAAATATTATAGTAACATAAGCTTCTTGCTTTGACATTTTACAAATAAGGGTAATCAGGGATTGGACCAAGTTAATATAACAACGTGAAGGTAGGAATCATATATCTTATCTTATCTTATCTTATTATACCATCAAAAATTGGATATATATGGGTATAAATATTTGTATATTTTAGAATTAATTTATTAATTAACCACTGGAAGGATTTTTTTGAAATTCACATAATAATATATAATATATATAATATAATCTTAATAATAATATTTATAAAGACAAATCGATATGTATTTTTTCAGCCTGGAGAAAAATCATCTTAATTAGTTTTTTCTTAATTTAAATTTATGACGTCACAAATGAAAAAAAAATCTAAAATTTATTTGTCTTGCAAACATTGTAAGTATATTTATAATATTTTAAAAACAATTTTTTTTAATATGTATTGTTGTATAATTTTTTGTTAATTCTTATAAATTTTTATTAGTTAATTTTTTATGTTGTTTCAATCTATTTTTTATTAAATTATTAATTTATATTTATTTATTCATTGTTCTTTTGTTAATTAATTTTTAGATAGTTTTATAATTGTTTTGTATTTTTTCACTAAAATATCATTTACATTTTATTAATATTATTTATTATTATTGAGGACCCCAAGTTCCATTCATTTCAATCAGATTGATGCAATAATGCAACATTTAATAATTGTAATAAATAATTGAAGAATTGTATATCAATATTCTTTAAAGGGTCGAGCTTGGTGTTACAGGTACTATTCTAAAATAACCTAACACACAATTACAAATTAACCTGAAAAATTATATTATCAATTTAATTTAAAATCAAATAACTTTAAAGAAAAATTTATACAATTATATATTTATTTATATAAAAGATTAATTTTGAATTTTTTTTTATAGAAAAACCAATACAAACAAATGTATGTATCATGACAAAGATTGATTGTTGTATGTCATTTAATGATGGTTGGAGGTTATCGATCCTATCCTGGTAATCTGTCCTGTCGGACAACGATTCTTTAGTTCTGTATCGTAAATCGTATTCAGATATCCAACTAGCAAGGGAAAGGACTACTCGTAAATACGAAGTCTACACCGATCCCATGAGAATAGAAATGGTAAGGGTGAAATCCGAGCTTAAAGCACGACGTGCTTTGAGCGTTTTCACATGTCTCAAAACCCACGATAACATCGATTGAAACAGAGAATCGTTCAACGTGGGTTTGTAGATGTTACAGGCTTCTCTTCCAAATTCTCTCCAATAAACTACTCTTAATTAAACTAGAAAGGAAGGAAGAAGAGAAAGGAATTTATATATAAACATCATCAAATAAACAAAATTCCAATCATTTATGTGCTTTTTGTACAATAAATTAATTTTAAGCCTTACTAAATTAAAAAGTCTCCTTCATTTCCATCTACTAGCTGTTGTTGAACAAAATTCTTTTAAATCTTAAATTTTTATATTTATTCAAATAATTTTTAAAATTGAAGATTTACAAAATTTTTATTTAGAGATTAGGAAAATAGAAATGGAATTTAAAGTAAAATATAAAAAAAAAAATATAAAACAACGATTTTCTAGTGGACTAAAATGAATAAAACAATTTTTCTATAAATCTTGCAAAGTCTAAGATGAAATTGTTTAGTATTTAAAGAAAAAAATTATAAAAACATCATCACATAGTATATAGGTAAAAGCATTAGTTGAATTTTTGATCGGTAAAGCCCTTACCTCACAATGTAAAGGTTAAAAAATCATCTAGATTTCTGCCAGCATATACTTATTCTTTATGCGAAAATTGACTTTCAATAAAAACGATATTATTTTCTGAACAATCTAATCAATTTTTTAAATTCTAATATGTATTTAGTCTTTCATATTTAGTCATGTAACATTCATACATTAATAAATTAAAAAATAATCTGAAAAGAATTGATTTATTATTAATAAAAAAAGAAGTAAATAAATAAAAATAAATAGACCATACTATCTCGGACATGGTCAATATTTTTCAAAAATATCAGATTATTTGAATAATTAATTTAGAGAATAGTAAGAAATATTGGACATTTTTAACATATGACCAGTTGATTGAAAAACTACGAACTTAAACTAAAAATTAAAAAAAAAATGAATTTTTTCAAATTCTGAAACAACCCTTTTAAATCAAATTTCACCAGTTGAAATCAATTGAATAATTTTATAGAAAAATAATAAATAAAATAAATAAATAATAAATAATAAGTTAACAAAAAATAATAAGTAATATGCAAACCGCCTCAATATATCTATCATTCCTACATTATCCACCCACTGCGTCCTTGGTCTTCCAAGCGGGCGTTTCCCACTTGGCATCCCCCCAATATATTTTTTGCCATTCTTTCCTCCCCCATTCTATCCACGTGACCTGTCCACCTCAGCCTTCTCGATTTTATAATTCTAACTATATCTGGAGATGCATAGAGGTCATGCAATTCATCGTTATGCAGTCTCCGTCATTCCCCGGTGACCTTATCTTTCTTTGGCCCATAAATGCTTCGCAGAATCCTATTCTCAAATACTCTAAATCTACTCTCGTCACACAAGGTCATTGACCACGCCTCATATCCATATAATACAACCGGCCAAATAATTGTTTTATATATTTTAATTTTTATCACCTTTGATAATAATTTTGACGCGATAAGCCCCTTTACTGCATGATAACAGGCGTTTCTCGATTCTCAATCTATCACGTTAGTTATTTAATTAATTTGTCGAATTGAGTTATATTTCATTATTAATAAACAAATTTTAATTCATTCGGGTCTTAAAAACATTTATTTAACCCAGTTAAGTGTCAAAAACAGTTGGTCATGCTTGCACTACCTTCTATTCTATAATAAAGGAAAAAATATAACTAGTTTATTATTTCATACGATTCAGTGGTTAAGAGTGGGTGGGGGGGGGCTACTATGCTTTGGGCGCCATATGATTTCGAAGACATATAATTTTAAAAAATATTAATTGTTATATTGAGGGGAAAGCCATTAAAGTGTCGTGACCGGGGAGCCATTTATGTTCGTTAACTTACTGATAAGGATTGAAAATGGAAAAAATCACCGAATATATATTTATAAAAATTGCATATTAGAATATATATATATATCCAGGGAGACCAAACATGAGACATAAAGAAGAAGTAGGTATAGACAAATTAATTGTAAAAATGTCACTTTTATAATCTCATTTTGAAAAATAGATTAAATAAATGATATTCTTGAATACTTTATTGATTGCTATTAATATCTGCTACACTATCAAGTTATCAAGTGATGTTTTCTTCTGCTGTATTCATTTGTCAACTCAAATATAAAATAAAATATTAAATTATATTTAGCTGTTGATATCTATTCTAAAAAAGTAACCGGCTATTTACAAAGAAACTGGTTGATTTTTTAAGTAATCATATTAATAAATATAAATATATTAAAAATATATTTTATTTTATTCAATATTTTAAAATAATTAAATTAAAATATAAAGAAATATCAATATTAGATAATCTTAATTTTT
This sequence comes from Labia minor, assembly GCA_963082975.1. NCBI lineage: Eukaryota > Metazoa > Arthropoda > Insecta > Dermaptera > Spongiphoridae > Labia > Labia minor. The sequence continues at coordinate 36,379,234 of OY720345.1, forward strand.
TTTTTTATTTAAAAAACCGATTCTTATGTAATTTGTTTTGATTTAATATACCTATAAGCATTATCTTTAATAATTGTTAAGGGAATTTATATATAAAGACCACATTGTTTGTATAAATTAATTATTAAATTAAAATAATTGTACAACGTTTCGACTGCTATTCTGCAGTCGTTGTCAAGTACTGTACGCTTGGTCCGACTGACGGAGCAAGTGAACAGTACTGCTTATTCTGCAGTCGAAACATTGTACAATTATTTTAATTTAATAATTAATTTATACAAACTTATACAGGGTCCGGCAGTCAAACCTGACGGTTTTTGAAATGGGATAAATAAAAAAGTTGTTGAGATATTTTAATTATTTTTTTTATTGTAAAGAGGAGAATTGGAAATTTAACATTCATAATAAAAAAGCACAAAAATAACTTATGTAGCAAAAATTATGTCACTTAAATGATGACCACCAGTTTGATTTATATATAAGTAAAGAAAAAGCAAATTCTAAAGTTTTCAAATTAACTTTTTCATAAAAAATATGAAATTAATTTGAATTTAATTTTTATTTTTTTAAGTATAAAAATTCTGTTCTGTGAATCTTTAGGACTTGTAGTATAATAAATTTGGATATTATTGCTAAAAAATTTTCAGTAACTATTTTTTTTATTACTAGATATTTACAACGCCAATTGCATTTGGGTTTTATTTTTTATTCAATTTTTATTTGTATTAAATAAAATATCCTTGTTCTCATTTTTTAATTCTTTTTAATTTTAATTAATTATCAAACAGAATCGTTTGTTTTTACTAAAACCATCCACCGAAATGAGGTAGATAAAAGTTTGAATTTCAATTTCTCATAATAAAAAAACAAATCTATTTTAACTAGCAGCCTTTAACGAAATATTGTATATAAAAATATGCTTTTTTATCAATTTTTTTATTGTTGTTTTTTTTTTATTTTGTAATCGATGGAGGGATTAATTTTTAATTTAATAAAATCATTTCTTTCTTTCACTAGTAAGGTTTACGCTGATTAAAACATTTTCGCCCTTCTTCCCTATTCTCTGGGTCATAAGAAAATCCCTTTGAATAAAGATGTTAATGAATTTCCAAGAATATAAGGAGTCCTTCTATTCATAGCCCTATTGTTGGGTTGAGTATTAATTAAGGGACTATTCCAAGCACAACTCTAGTATTATAAATTTTATATTTTATTTAATAACAGCATAATAGAATTTAGATGTTTACATTATTAAAAGGATAATGACATTCAATCTTCGATGAAAACATGTTTTAATCTTGAGCTTTTGTTTCATAAAAAAATTAATTTTCTATTAATCATAAACAACATTGAAAGGATTTTAATATGGTTTTCTCCAATTTTGCATAAGCTTTCAGAAAATATATTTATATTTATTTATTTTTTTTGTTTATTCTGTCACATTACATAGTCTACCGTCAATAACACTCTTGTCATATTTAAGGATTATATAATTAAAGAAAATTTAGATAAATAAAACAAAATATCCTCATTTTAACTAGTTTCACTCTTTTCCAAAATAAAAGGAAAGTTTTAGATAGCGTTGCAAATAAACTAATACTCGGCGTATTAGTTTATTTATATATTCTATAGTTTTTAATTTTTACCTGCTTTTAGGACATATAAATGTTAACATTCATTTTTCAGTACATATTTTATGCTTTCGAATGTAAATGGAAGAAATGTTGGTTGAGCTCTATTAAACTTTTCAAATAAACTGATTAGTATTATTCTTTTGAAAATGATGTGATGAATAATTAGTAAAAAAAATATATTTCTATTGAAAAAATTGCGTTGTCCGTAGAGAGATAAATATATGAAAAAAATTACATTACATTAAAAATTGGTTCAGTAATGTAATTGGAAAAATATCTAATCTCTATAACCAAGAATTAATTAATTAAATAAGAGGATAGAAATAATATATAATATATATATTGTCATGGATTGGAGGCTTAGTATGAGTTGGGTTATTAAAAAAATGGGTTTAAAATTAATAGAATTAATCTTTAATTTAATTGGTAGCACTCTGGTTATTATTAATAGAAAATAGTTGGGTAAATCCAGGGACAGTAGATAAGGGAAGAGGTAAAGTTGAATTCATTCAGATTAAAATAAAATATTAAATTTTAATAAAATTAATATTTAATAATGAAAGAAATTAATACAATTATAATAAGTAATATTATAAATTATTATTATTACTTAGAAATTAACTAAAAAAATAAAGTTCATTTATTTTAATATTATTGATATATCAAATTGTATATTTGCTTAGTAATTGCAATTTATAAAGGGTCGACCACTTAGCTGTGAATTATTACTAATATAGAGTTCAGGAGAAGGCGAGACAAGTGATGATTCTCTGGGCGTTTCCTTCCAGGCATTCAATGATACATCTCTGGGCATGCAACTTCTTGGTTGACAGCGATGTATGATCCTGGCACTGTCGAATCACTTAGAGATGATGTCTCTTTGTCGCTTTCTACTTGCAGAATGATTAGATATTCTTGTTTCGATCCAGCAGAATAACTCTTTCCCCCTCTTAGCAGCCCTAGGCTACTCTTCCAATAACTCAAACACCTAAACTCACACAACTGTTTAATTGTCAACTCTCGCTAATTTTAAGAAACATATGTTATGTAATTTATCAGTTTTGAAAATGATGAATTTATCGCAAAATGTTTCATTCATCATTTACCTCTAGGTAAGACTTTATTTTAAAATGTGAGTCGTCGTGAGTATGTCAAAATTTGTTTTAAATGTTTATTTACAGCATTTCAATGATATTTTCCTATTAAAAGGCATTTCTATGCTTATATATTACAATATATATATATATATATATATATAATTATATAATATAATTATGTAGAGGGGTAGAAATAGGTGCAGGAATATGTTTGAAACAACCAAGAACTTTTAATAGATAAAATTCTATTTTGATAGAAACTGTTTTACAAGTAACAGCTTTTATTTTTTTAACACTTAAATCATTTACGTATTTTTTTAAAAGATTCCAAAAAGATTGCCTTTCATCTCCACTTTTTTACATTTCAAATTTTAATATTTAATGAAAATAAAAAAAAGAAGAGAGTAATCAAAGAGCATAGTTAACAAATTCTTAGGATCTTCTTTACATAACATATTTGATCAATATATTGAGAAAGGAAGAGATGGAAGGGGGAAATGGTGGGGGGGAAAGAAATAGGAAAAGATGGAAATTCGAAAAAGAGATAACGGAAACGTGAATTGCATACGCTTTTGATTCTCGTTTATTTGTTTTTCCCTATTTATCTCTTTCCCCTTTCTCACTTGTTATTTTTTTTAAGATAGAAGTATAAAACTTGTGACGACGATGAAAAGAGAAGATACGATCGTGTAATCCGATTTTTATCTTATTGCTTTCGACCAGAGTGAGATAAAACAAGTGAGATCGGATTAAAATATCTTGGCAATTAGAACATGGAAATGGTGAGGGATTTGCTAACGTCACCTCCTTTCCTTCTTATAAAAAAAAAAAAAAAATAAAAAAATATTAAATACAGAATAGAGACTTCATCATTAAAGGAGAAAATCTAATTATTTTTTTAATTAAATTTTTTTAGAGATTAAGCGAATATTGATGAATAAGATTAGACTGAGGTTTGTAATTTATAATGGATTAAAAATTATTAATTCATCTGATTAAAACCAATAGTTATCATAATGGAATTATTTTGTATACTGATCTCAGTATACAAAATAATTGATGGATTTTTAACAATAAATCTAATAATTTGAAGAATCACATTACATAGTAAATAATCACTTAATTAGTCTAGCTAATGAATTTATCTCTGTGAATCTACGGAATGTAAAAGTTCGAGGCCTCAGCAACCACATTTCTCCAAATGTCCCCTATCTGAGCAAATCATTTTCTATTTTCTCTCATCTTTCTTATGTCCCTTCCTACCTTGTCTAACCACCGCGTTCTTACTTTTTCTATCGGTCTCCCCACATATATATTTTTCGCTGGTTTACACCCATTCGCAAGGACTGTCCTGCCTATTGTAACCTTCTCGCATTTAATTTTGGCGATCCATAGAGGTCATGCAATTCCTCGTTATGAATTCTCCGCCATTCCTCGACGACCTCATTGGCCCATAAATGCTACGAAGAATTCTATTTTCAAATACTATACTCTCGTCGCTTAAGGTCATAGACCACGCCTCACATCCATATAATAAAACCGGAAAAATAATTATTTTATATATTTTAATTTTAATCCATTTAGATAAGAAGTTTTAAGAGATAAGCCCCTTTACCACCATGATAACAGGCATTATCCGATTGAAATCTTGATTTAAATTCTCGAATATTATTATTCTTGTGGTTGCAGAACCTAATTACTTAATAAATAAAAAGTAAATAATTGTTGATATCCAATTAATAAAAACTTATTCTCTGAAAAATAATCTTACCTGATGTTTATATGATGACTAAATTGATATTTCTTTTTAGTCAATTACTCATACTAGGACATTTTGTTATTTTGTTATAAAACGCTCTATTTTCCTTCTAATTATATTAATACGAACGTACTATGTTACTAACAATGCTTTTAAGAATTTCATCCCAATTACAATTTTGATTATAAAATTATTATTATCATATTATTGATATTTATTAAAAATACAATTCTTAACCAAATGTTTCGGCATTAATAATTCACCTCCATTATTAGAGATTATAAATAATAAAGAAAGGAGTTAGTCAACTATTAAGAAAATTTCGTTGAAAATGTTATTTGATTTCAACATGCTATCCAATTTAGGGTTTAATTCAGAAATTAAAATATAACATAACTGAACTTTTTAAATAAAAATAGTCATGTTGATGAATTTTCATTAAAAATTAACAGTTGAAATGAAAAATCTTCTATTATAGATAAATAACAAAAGGCTTAGTATTATATAATATAATAACTTTGATTATATAATTATCTTGAAAACATCAAAGAATAATATATTTGAAACTCTTGTGTCTTTTTATTTCGTGCTTCAACAACAAAATATTTTTCCGAGCTGTTGTTCTTTTCTATCCTGAGGGCTAGCGTTAAGATAAATCTCTAACTCCGTGAATAATTGAGTATATAAACAATTTTAGTTTAAGAATATTATAAAATTATATTAAAGGATGTCCCATTTTCTAGGTCAATAGAAATAAAATCTAGCCTAGAATTCTAATAAAAAACCAACTAGTCTAAAAAAACAAATTATTTTTGTTTGTTATTAATTACATACTGTATTTTTTCATATCAATATTCATATTATTGTATAATGGAAATTTATTTTAAAATTTTAGGGCATAGGTTCTTAAACTTATGTACTCCACGGACCCCCACTTGAAAAAATTTTTTTTGACGGACCCCCATCACAACTTTAGGTACTTTACGTCGTTTTATTAATTAATTTCTGGCTTACGATCTCATAAGGACAAGGATATATGATGAATATTTCTAACAGTGATTGGTGAATAACGATTTTTTTGCATATTGTAGAACACATTTTATTAGAAATTATAATATTGAAGAAAGAAAATACAAACATTGTCATAGCAACAAATCTCACAAATTATAATGGGTACTTACATTAAATTCATATAAATATTTTATAATTTTTTTCAGAAAATATTAAATAAGAAATATTTTAAAAAATAACTGCATCTATCTCATTAAATATAACTTACATATTTAATGAGATATATGCAGTTGTTTTCTTGAAACAAGAATCTCAATATCTGGCTTAATATTGGAAACTTTTAATCTAAGATCCGGCTCTACATTTAATTTGTTTCTATATTTAGACTTAATATAAAATAGTACCGAAAAAGCTTGTTCGCATAAATATGTTGTGCAGAATGGAATCAAGTGTTGAAGTGCTTTATTTGCAAGCGCAGGATAATCTGACCTGAGAAGTAACCAAAAGTTGCTCAATTCAGTTTTGTTAAATTTTAGTTTATAAGTTGTATCACATGATAATTCCACGAGAATATCTTGTTCAGGTGCAGATAAATGTTTAGCATTTGTAATTTCCATATTAAATGGATCTCTGATCCAGTTATTGCAAGGATCAGGAGTAGAAAAATACTTCCTGAAGTTGCTTTTCAAAGTAATTAAATGTTCAACAAATAATTGACGCGTTTGATTAAGCAATTTTTCACTGGAGCTTTCTATGAAATCATTGAGAGTTGGAAAAGACTCATATACACCGTTCTGGATGCGTTTCGACCACAAGTCGATTTTTTTAATCATTGCTTCTATTTTATCTTCAACTTTAAATATATTTACAACAGTACCTTGCAGGCTCAAATTAAGTTCGTTCAATTTTGTAAAAATATCAGTCAAGTAAGCCACCTTAGCTAACCAGATAAAATCATTGAAACATTCGGTCAGTTCAAAATGCGCATCTATTAAAAACAATCGTATTTCATCTCGAAGCTCAAAAAGGCGAATGAGTACTTTCCCGCGGGACAACCAACGTACATCTGTATGTAATAATAAATGTGTATGTTGACTACCCATTTCCTCACACAAAATTTTAAAAACTCTGGAATTAAGTGGACGAGCCTTAATGAAATTGACAATTTTAACTACTTCGTCTAATGTTCTTTTCAAATCTGGTGACATATTTTTGGCTGCTAATGATTCTCTGTGAATGCAGCAATGATTCCAAACAACCTGAGGCGCAACATTTTTAATAAGAGCAATCAATCCAGTTCTTGTACCTGACATTGCACGAGCACCATCAGTGCAAATTCCAACACATTTTGGCCACTCTATTTCATTTTCGGTTATAAAATTATTCAAACTGTTAAATATGTCATTAGCTGTCGTTCGTGAAGGTAGTGAATCACAAAACAATACATCTTCTTGTATTTGATTTTCAAACTCATATCTAATGAAAGCTAACAAATTGGCATTATTAGTGACATCAGTACTTTCATCCAATTGTAATGAGTAATAGTGACTTTTGCGCACTCTCGATATTAATTCTTCTTTTATATTACATGACATGTCTTCAATCCTATTCTTAACCGTATCATTTGATAATGAAATCAAATTTATATCGTTTGCTGCTTTAGTTCCTAACATTATATTTGTAATTACTTTTGTAGCAGGAAGAATTAATTGCTCTGCTATATTATGCGGCTTTCCTGCTTTAGCAATAAGTAGAGCTACTTCATATGATGCCATTACTGCTTTCTTACTCATACCACCAGATCCCGTCTTTACCATCAATTTCTGACTTGAATTAAGTTCTTCTTTTTTCATTTTAAAAAATTCGATAGACTTACTAACATGCTCGCTGTGCTTTGTTTGTAAATGACGTCTGAGATTAGCAGGTTTCATACTTTCATTGGATAAACTTTCCTGACATAGAACGCAGACTGGTCTTTCCACATCATTGTTGCAAATATAAGTAAATCCAAATGATAAATAATCATCCGAATATTTTCTAGTTTTGCGTTTCTTGGTAGAGTTTGCTGTTGATGCCTCATCATCTGATTCTTTCCGTTTCTGTGTTGAACCAGTTTGTAGCCAACGATCCATTTTATGGAGTAATTTATTAACATTGAACTACAATAATATAAATATAATATAAATATAACGAATTATTATTTACTAGCTATGTTTTAATATGATTTTAAATGAATGTTTTAATATCATTTTAAATGAATGTTTTAAATCATTTTAATAAATGTTTTAAATCATTTTAAATAAATGATTTAATATCATTTTAAATGAATATTAATTTATATAATAAATATATTTCGTAATTTGATTCTAAAATATTATTAATTTCGTAATTTGATTCTAAAATATTATTAATTTCGTAATTTGATTCTAAAATATTATTAAAATAAATATTTTTTATTCATAAAACTAACTTATACTTACTCTCAAAAACAGCCTTTCTGGGAAATTGCAAAATGTGTTTAGTGTTTTTATAAAATAATGATCATGCAAATTACACTAAAAATTAAAAAAAATTATTAGCTATAATAAACTATTATTAGCTATAATTTAATTATAATTAATTAAATTAATAAAAATAATTTAAAGATACAACTCGTTGAGAAATGAACTTATAATTAACATTAATAAAAATAATTTAAAGATACAACTCGTTGAGAAATGAACTTATAATTAACATTTGCTTTAAAACTGTTTAAAACCCCAGAGTGGACGCTGACAATTTGGGTTTTTCCGGGTAAGACTGTCCCCTCCCCTGGTTTTCCCCAATAACAAAGTGAAAGAAAATTCCCTTATATGCCTCCCCTTCCGAGCCCCTAAGAGGGGTTATTTTAAAGGAACAATCGAAAAATGATTTTAAATGAATGAATGGATGAAAATTCAAATTTTATATATAGTTTTTTATATATGTTTATTTATTCACAAAAAATTAATTGACATAATTATCAATTTAATAAAATAAAATAGTATTATTAATAGTATTAAATTATAGCCGTAATTCTCTAGGAGGATATAGTTAAACAATGAACTTTAAATATTTATATATGTATATATTTTTACGATGATTTTTTTCCGAGGACCGCGGACCCCCAGTAAAGGCTTCGCGGACCCCCAGGGGTCCGCGGACCACAGTTTAAGAACCACTGTTTTAGGGTATTAACTTTATAAAATTTCGATAATTTATTCAAAATAATTTAATTGTTTTTAAAATATCATAAATAAACTTACAATGTCTGCAAGAGAAATAAGATAACTTTTAGATTTTTTTTGGTGAAAGATTAATAAATATATTTCGTAATTTGATTCTAAAATATTAGTAAAATAAAAATTTTTAATTTTATTTTGAAATTAAATTAAAAATTTTAAAATATTTTAAATTTAAAAAATATTAATACATTTTCAATTAAAAAAGAATGGCAAGAGGCAAATATGGATGACTTAGTTAGTGACGTCATATAAATTTAAATTAAGAAAAAACTAATGAAGATGATTTTTCTTTAGGCTGAAACCAATACAGATTGATTTGTATTTTTAAATATTATCTATGGAGTGAATTTCAAAAAGATCCTTTCAGTGTAATTTAATAAATTAATTCAAAAATATACAAATATATATATATATATACAATTTTTGCTAGTATAATAAGATAAGATAAGATATATATATATATATATATATATAATTTTGAACTTTATTATGTATTTCTTAAAATATAAAAATATATTATTAAATATAAAATAATTATGAATGATAAATAATTATCATAATTAACATATAAATTATAAAATAATAATTCGAAAATATATTTAACCATATTAAAAATATGGTATTATAATATGGGAGGTAAAAAAGTAAAAAAAGTAAAAAAAAAAAAAAAAAAAAAAATTAATACAATAACATATAATATACAATACTATAAATATAATATTTTTAATATTTTTTAAAATACTTTAAAGAAAATTTTAATTTTTCAAGGAAAGTTTTATTTTTTTATCCGATTTGTAATTTTAATTATATTTTAATTTTTGTTAATTATTTAAATTAATATTTTTTTTCTAAATGATATCACCTATAGATAAAAGAATCTAATTTGTTTTTAACAATAAAATATACCATATTTTATATTAATTATGATAATAATAATAATAATAATTAATATATAAGTAAAATTGTATTTTAAACAAATTATTAAAGTTAAAATCTTATTGTTTTTCTTTGAATTATTTTATGTATTATTTTATAAGTAAACCTTAAACATTAATATATATATATAAATTTGTTTGCCTGCTATTATATAGATCAGAAGATAATTTTGAGAGAAGAGAAAATGGGATTCGAAAGAATCAAAGGGGAAAGGATTCAAGTAAATTAAAGGACGGTTTTGGAAATGGCGGGAGATGCGAACGAAGCATAATTAATCACGACAGACAGTCAGTGTTTCAACTACCCCCACCCATTGGTCCCACCTCGTCGTCCCTATTCCATTTTCTGCCATCTGGGCATATCCTGTGGGAGCTGACCGCGAATCATTTTCCAAACGTCGACAAATTAACTTTCAACTTTATCGAATGAATGTGAGAGGGATGAAAAAGAGGGAGAAGAACGAGTTAGAAAATATTCATTGCAAATATTATATGTCATTTTATTCTCTCAGTCATTTTTTTACTTGATTTTTTTTTGAAGAAATTATTTATTTGAAAAAATAAAGTAATATTACTAAAGTTATATATTGTATTTAAAAAAATCCCATTATTCATATCCAATATTAAAACAGTTAGTTATATATATGTGCATAAACAAATTGGTTTGTCTTTTTAAATTTATTATTATTATTATTATTATTTATTATCTTTTGTCTGTTTTACCATTCCACAAATTTCTAAAATGAATATTTTTCTTCATTATAAGCATAAAATAATTATATATATGTAAATTAAGTGATTATTTATTTGATCAATCTTATAAGTTACTTTTTTATTTATAATATATATTTATGAAAGATAATCGAAAATGTAGAAAAATTTGAATTCTTAGGACTGTAATCACAAAGCGAGAAGAATTTAAATCAAGATTTCAATTGGGCAACGTCTGTTATCATGTAGTTTCTTCTTTTAAAAAATTATTATCCAAGGGAATCAAAATTAAAATATATAACATATATATATATACATATATATATAAACAATTATTAATTATAATAACAATTATTGTTTCCGGTTGTGTTATATGGCTGTGAGGCATGGTCTATGACCCTGGGGGACGAGAGTAGATTTAAAGTATTTGAGAATAGGATTCTTCGCAGCATTTATGGGCCAAATAAAGTTGAGGTCGTAGAGATGAGTTGCGATGGATAGGACACATAGCAAGAATGGGTGATGATAGACTTGCGAAAAATATATTTGTGGGGATACCGAGAGTCAGAATGCGGTGGGTTGGCAATGTGGGAAGGGACGTGAAAGAGAAGGAAGAAATTACAAGTTTGATAGGTGTTGCTCAGGAAAGGGCTATTTGGTGGAATGTGGTTGCTACTTCCAAAAAAAAAAGTTCCCTAGCGTCCAAGAGATATATACTAGTAAATATAGATATATTTAAAATTCATATTTTTTTCTAATTCCTTTTTGTTAATTTTTTCATTGTTTACTTTATTTGAATAACAATGTTTAATTAATTATGTTAATTGAAATATGATAAATACTACCTTATAAATATTAAACCCGTATTTTATAAGTTAACACCAAATCTGTCCAGGTAAATATCAATAAATTTAAAAAGTTTGTTATAATCAGGTTATGGAAAAGGATGAGTGTTCAGTAGAGTATTTCGAGGTGAGAACCCCATTAAAGTTGATGTGAATTATGCTAAAATCACGCGTTGGTTGGCTAAAAGGATGGGAAGGGGAAGAGTAGAGCGAAGATTCAAATAATTCGCGTGCGGCGTGTTTTTAACACGAAAGTAACTTTCTCTCCACCATTTCTCACTTAGTTTCTTCGCCCTCTACGTACTCACTTCTCTATTACATCATTTTTTTTTTCTAATATTTACATTTATTTTTCATCATTTCACATGGCGTATAATATATATTTATAGAAAACAATTTCTTAAGACAAGAATATAAAATATGAATATCTTTTACAAATGTTTTAATGATTATTATTTCTTTTTTGGCATAATAATAAATGTATATAAAAACTGATACAAATAGACTATATAAGAGAATAAATATAAGAAGATTAAGATAATATATTTTATGAGCATCGGTTAAAAAGTCAGAGGGATGTTTTTTGAATGCGTCATTTGTGGGCTCAGTGCCAATACGCTAAACGGTAGATCTTTTGTTTTTTTTTTAAATTTGTTAAAAAATATATATTTTGTTTAAAGTAGTTTTCCTTGTCCTTACACACCACGCTTAAGATAGTTACAAAATAGTACAAGTAGAGAATTTTATTTTCATGATATTTTACATAAAATATATAGAACATATTTATTCCTATATCAGTATAAACTTGTAACATTTAAATGTTTTTCCTCAGATTTTATAAAAAAAAACATTAAGTAAAAACCTTAAAAATATTATAAAAGCATAATTAATTAACAAATAACATTGAATCGAAATATCTCGCCTAAATGTTAGGGAGAGTATAAAAATAATATTTCTAGCACAGTTCTACTAAATTGTGAGATTGTTCCAATAAAATGAATGAATCTAAGAAATATTTTAAATTCTTCTCTCTCAAATCAAAATATGTAGTATTATTAGTTTTTTTTCAAACATTTTGTTATCTAACTGACAACTTTAACTAAATAATGTGTAGATACTACTTGGCACAAATTGTAACAAATAGAGTTGTTGATAATAAATCGATATTCAAATTGTTAATGTATTTTAAATGATTAGTAATTCTATTAGAAATATATTTTCTCTTACTTTTGAAAAATATAAAACATTTTTCATTTGAAATATAAACATTTATAATTCATTCAACTATTATTCTATTATTTTTACTATCTCTTGCGTTCACGAAAATTTTCGATGTAGAGATTTTGATGTTTTTATAAGTTTTGAAGGTTCCTGAATCATTTTCACTTTGTAAGGTTGAAAAAAATGTCTGTCTCTCTCTCTCTCTGTGTGTGTGTGTGTGTATATGTGTGTAGACAAGATTACGCAAAAATGGTTTGAGCTAGAATCATGAAATTTGGAATAGGGACATTATTCAAAATTCTTAGTTTTCTATCAACTTTTGAGAAATGTAGCTCAACCGGAAGAGGGCCATTACCTACCATGTTTTAATTTTTTTTTTTTTTGGGTCGCGACCCATAATTTAAGAAGGCCTGCTCTAGACTGATCGTAAAAATAAAGATATATGTTTGATAGTTTTACACACGATTAAAAATTGTATAAAACTGCTATATCTAGAATTTCAGCTTGATTGAATCGCTGAAAGTACTGGAATTAATTTTTTAACACTGCAGATCACGCGTCAGCACGTGGTGCCATAAACAAAGAGCCAAACACGCTCTGGTTTATTATCTATTAATTTTAATTTATAATTTATTTTAAATATAATATATGTTAATTAATCCAATTCAAATTTGCGATATAGTCGAGTGGAGTCACTCCAGATTTTTTAATTTTATAAAACTAATTATATTTGAACGATTTTTTATAGTATTGATAAAAGGAAATCGATATATTTAGTAATAATTATAGTAAAATTTTTATTTTTAATATTATTGTTATAGGCCAATGGGATTTAAACAACCAATCTTGAAATACAATATATTTTATTTTAAATAGATTTTATATTGTTATTTCCGGATTATTTTAAACTCGACGTTACGGCGCCCATTTGGCTCCATTTTCAAAAAAAAAAAAGAAATTCGGGATTCTGGATTTTAATCTGAGTCACCTGAAGTCATAGGGGGTTCATTGGCTTGTAAATTTTTACTAACGCGACACTCCTAAATATCCTAAACGTTCGCACAATCAACATTGAACTGAAATTCGTCTCGTTGAAACATTTAAAAATCTATTATATATTTACTTAAATTTATTTTACGAGAAACATTTAAATATAAATAATCTTTTTGTATAATAAAATTTATTTTATAGCAAAAGGCGACATTTCGACAAATTACTTTTCTATATAATTTCCTCCTTTTATTATTTTTTTTTTCCCCCAAAGTAGATGCAATTTTTTTTATTCCATTCTCGTAAAATGAAGTTGGACATGTATCTAACCAGTTACGAACGATTGTTTTCAACACGTTTACGGCCTTGCAAAAATTCGTTGCAACAAATCTTCACTCTGGACCTTGAAAGGATAGCATCACCGAATTCATCATTCCGTCTGCAGAAAATTTGAAAACTTGAAACTTCACCGAGTGTCTTTAATAAAAAAAAATATATATCTTTTTTTTACTTTAATTTGATTATATATTATATTATATAGATATAATAATATAAATTCTTTATATGACATTCATTGTACACGTGTATAAAGAAAATTAATAATTTATATAACATGAAACTCCATTTAGATTTAAGCTTCAATAAATTGAATTTTAATTACAAACTAATAATACTAATATGTATTAATTTATTTTTCCCAGTGCGTGATATGAAATTTCCTAGAAATGCTTCTTAGACTAGCATGACACTTGGATTCAGGTAGTTGACATGTTTGGACAAGGGACGACTATCGATCATGTGGTCATTAAAGGGTGCTGTTAAAACACTTAGATTTAATGGTAGCCACACTTTTTACTGATATGAATATTTTAGTAGATAAATGACTCAAAAATACATAGAAGGAGAATAATAGCAGTTTAACTAGAATTAAATTTCTCGCTTCTTTTTCTCCATTATCTCTCGCACTTGGAAACGATCATTTTTTATAAATTTCATTCGAAAATACGTTTTACTTAATTACATGTCCGTATTTATTGTATTTTATTTTATTTTATTTAAAAAAAAACATTTTCTAGATTATTTTAATAACAAAATACAACATAACCTTATTCCATTCTCAACAGAGTTATTGCGATCACGAAAATTTTCAATCTCGAGATTTTGATGTTTTTATACGTTTTGAAGGTCTTCACTAAGGTTGAGAAAAATGTCTGTGTGTGTGTGTGTATGTAGACAAGATTACACAAAAGCGGTTTGAGCTAGAATAATGAAATTTGTATACGGGCGTTATTCAAAATTCGTAGTTTTCTATCAACTTTTGAGAAATGTAGTTCAAACGGAATTGAAGATAAAAATAAAGAGATATGTTTGTTAGTTTTTCACATAATTAAAATTGTATAATTGTATTGTATTGCTATATATAGAAATTTAGCTTGATTGAATCACTGAAAGTACCGGAATTAATGTTTTAACACTGCAAATCACGCGCCAACACGTGACGTGGTGCCATCAACAAAGAGCCAAACATTCGCTGGTTTAATAAATATTATTTATTAATTTTAATTTATAATTTATAATGAATTAAATATAATTTAAATATAATATATTATGTTATTTAATCCAATTCAAATTGCGAGATAGACGAGTGGAGACATTTCAGCTTATTTTTTGTTAAATTAATTTCAAGTTTTACATAAATTTCTTTATTACAATTTGTTTTTCATAAATACACAAAATATATATTTAATTTCAAAATATTTTAAACATTATAGATATATGTTATAAAAAAAAAGATACAATAACAATTAATATTTTGAAAAATTTTAATAAGAAACATTTAAATTAAAATAAAAAAAAAAAATTATATGAGACATTATTTAAAAAATAAGTAATGGTTCAGTTTAAAGTTTAAGAGATGGTTGCCAAGAAATTTAACTAAATATCTAAATATCTGTGGGTGTGTGGCATGTTTTTCTATTCATTCCATTCTTTCTGAAAAAATATTTTTAGAAATATTTCAAAATAAGAATCATAAACCTGACAATAATTGATTATATTAGAATTATTGTAAATAAATATGTAAAGTGTGTTTTATTTGAATATAAGTATGTATTTTTCACAAATAAAATCGATATGACTAAATAACTTTATGATTAAAATGTTTTTAATTAATTCTGTAAACGATATATATATTAAATTAATAATTTCAATTATGAATTGAATTTAATTGATTTAAAAAAATGTTAAATGACAATTTCCATTTATCCGAAATTGAATTTAATATCATTATCATCATTATTAATGAATTATAAAAATTAATTATTAATTATTATATATATTATTTTTTTGTTAATGATTTTATTATATACAATTACAATTCTTTATATATATATATATTTATATTCATGTGTTTGTGTATATTAAATAAATGTTTAAAATGTATTCTAATTCAACTTCATTTTTTATAAACTTTACTAATCTCTTGAATTTAACAGTGACCTTTAATCCATAAATATTTTTAACACTTTAACTTAATTAAGTGATTAATTTAAGGTTTTAAAGCTTGTGTATTTCTTGTTTAATTTAGAGTTATAGAGTGGTTTATTACTTTTTTGATGATAACTTGAAAAAAAAATAAAAATATAAATTAGATGCTAAGTCGTAATTTTGTAAATCTTGAAAAGTTTATTTATTGGTAAATTATATTCATTAAATAATTAGAATTTCTTTGGAGAAAATGTAAGATAATAAGTATATTATTTAAAATTATAATTTTTATCTAAATATGTAGTTTATATTTAATTTTAAATATATATAAATTATATGTATTGAAAATAAATATTAACTGTTTGAATATTTAATTTATAAATTAGAAAGAGGTTTTAAAAAAAAATAATGAACAATGATTTATATATATAACACATAAAAAGAAATTAATAACTTTAAAATATTTCTTTTGTTTCAGGTGAGAATTTTAAATATTCAATTCATTAAGGTAAGAGATATCAAAATAAAATATTTAATGGATTTTCAAAACAATTATTGATTAAGTTGTTATCTTTTTATAAACTGCCTTCACTACTCTTCACTTATAGACAGGGATCTACGCCCCCTTTATATACATATTACTAATTTGTTGAAAGTCTCTTTTGAGGTGAGAACACCATTAAGGAATGACATTTTATAATTAATAGAAAAATCGTATTTTAATAAAAACAAAATCAAATTCCAATTTATTCAATATATTAAAAACAGACGATATTTGATGGATCTTGCTAAGGAATACAGATAGGATATTACAGATGTTTCAATTTAAGATCACGAAAATAAATAGCAAAAATTTAAAAATAATTAATTAATTTAATAAGGTTCATTTGATATGCACACACCTAATAATATTCATGCTTTGGTAAGTGGAAGTAAAGACAGATTGTAGATTGTACCAGCTTGGAGCACGAAAAGGGATTACAAAAGGTTTACTCCAAGATATCTATTCAATGTTTGTTCCAAGAAATTAATTAAGTTCCAACTAACGAGCTACCTCTCAGGACAGAGGCTAACCAACATTCTGTGGGAAATGGTCAGATGATTTCAAAATATAACTGCAAAACCAAATGTTTATTAAAAAGTTCGTTATTGTGTTAAATATAAAAAATGTCAGCACAGTTTCAATTTTTTCAATAAATAGATGATAAATGTCATAAATTTTTAAAACAATAATTTGAATATTTTTCAATGTAAAGTAACAAACTATATATTTTGATAAAAAAAGTATTTTTTTTTTTATATTTTACCTTTCCTTTTTCTTTTCTAATAAGTTTACAAAACTGGAAGCTTCAGAGATTTAGATGAAACTTTGCCAGTGGATTCCTTTTTTAATTCCAAAGAAACTTATAACAAACAAGGAATCCAGTGGTAAAGTTTCATCCAAATTCCTGAAGCTTCCCGCTTTGTAAATAATTACAGAGTTTATTAATAAAATAATGATTTAATTCTCGTTTACTTTTAATTTACGATTGGCATACTATGCTTTTAATAAGTGCTTTTATTAAACTTATTGTAAATGAAAACAATTACTATAGTAAATGTTTTCATTTACTCTCTCTTTCTATTCTATTAACTCAATAACTATAAAACGATGAAAATGTATATATCTATCAACTAGTAATGCATACTCTCATGGATATTTATGCTTTAACTGTAATACTCTTCTTATTTTCTTAATTACATACGTTTTTTTTTCTTAAAGAAAATTTATTTTTTATTTTTATGAAAATAATTAATTTTCTTTATATTTAGAAGAAAAAGGTTGTTTGTAGCCCTCTTGACTAATTGATAATTAATAATAATATTAAAATATCATTTTTAAAAAAATCTGATTTTGAAAAAAATAAAGAAGCAGATTTAGGTATATAATTATTGAAAAGTTTATGAATTATAACACCTAGTATAAAGTCATAAATGTTAATTCATTATGAAGATCCATAAAAGTGGATAGGTTATTTTACCTTTATTAGAGATAGACACACATAAAAGTGAAAGGAGGAGGTCTTTAAAGCTTAATGAAGGATTACATAAAAATATCTTTATGATATTTTTTTATAAGGATCTTTAGCATGAATTAAAAAGAGAACTACCTCCATATTCATGTATTTTTCAGTAATTTAATTTAGTTCTATAAACATCGTGCTCAAATCTTATTAATATATATTATATGTTATTTAATTATATGAAAATGGAATAAATATAGAATGAAAAGACTTAATTAAATTTTCGAGTTCAGTAACGCCATAAAGATAGATAGATAGAGAAATAGATATAAAATTCTAAAAATAGCACCTAAATGTTATTTTTTTAGTAAACAAAATTTTAAATTATATTAATTTCATATGCTACGTCAGTGATTCTCAACCACTGTGCCGCGGCACTTTTGTGTGCTGCGAGATTTCCAAAATGTGCCGCCAAATTATTTCAAATGTCAAGAGGCTCTTAAACATTTCCGACTTTTTTTTATAAATTTTTTCAATTTGGTTCTTCTACTTTTTTTTCAATTTGGTAAACTTTTACACTTATCTTTTTCTTTGTGTCCCGCCAAATTTTTAAACCGTTAAAAGTGTGCCGCGGAAAAAAAAGGTATTTGTGTCATCAATCCAGGACTTTCAAATAAATAATTGTTGTTTTCATTATCATCTGCTTTAAATCAATTCTCACTATTCAATTCCTTTGACCAGTCCTATTTCACTATTCTCTCTCTTGTTGAATTCAGAAGGTCGTTTCTATTGTAATGATGAGTTCATACATAAATGTATCTACTTGAATCAAAATATTACATTACTTATGAAGCTAAAGGGTAATTTAACAAAATCAAATACTTTCATGAAATAAATATACATAATTATTACTATTTTATTCAATATTTATATATACATGAATATTTGACCTTTTTTTT
Organism: Labia minor; assembly: GCA_963082975.1. NCBI lineage: Eukaryota > Metazoa > Arthropoda > Insecta > Dermaptera > Spongiphoridae > Labia > Labia minor. Next base: position 36,398,149 of record OY720345.1, read on the forward strand.
ATTTTATTGGCTTTATTGGATATCTATACCTACATTAAACATACTCAATTATTTAATATATTATTCTAATTTTATATTTATAATAAATTTTATAGGATATTATATTATTTAATATTACGCATTTGTTTATGTTTTTTTTTAAATTTATTTAAACTTATTTTAACTAGATTTTTTATTAAAAATAAAATTAATACACAAATTGTTTTTTAAAATTTTAGAACAAATATTTTTTCTGGGTTTAATAAACAGTTATATCCGTTTTTCAGAGATTAAATGATTATTTTTTATTGGGAATAAATTAGCAGCGGCGTAGTGAACTTAACTCGCGCCCGGGACACAATTCCTTTTTAGCACCCCCTCCCCCCTAGCGAAAACCATACAATATTATATATAAAATAGGTAAAATAAATAAAGTCATAGGCTAAAACTAGGCTTTGAATTTAAGACAAAAAGAAAACAAGACTAGACTTTTAAATGAATATAATCATCTGCAATTAGTTCAAAAGATACCTATTATTTATTTTATATATTTATAAAGAAATATTTTAAAAACACATTGGCACTAAATTTAAAATTTATTTTCCAGAATTCAATTATAGTAAAAATATAAATTATTCAGCAAACTTTTGTTTTGCTGACTATTTGGCGCCCCTTTATGAGAAACGCCCAGAAAATCATGCTCCCTTGTCCCTCCCTCGCTACGCCTCTGTAAATTAAATCACTTAAATGATATCGACCAACCTTCATGTTGTTTCTATTTAACAACCTATACCAATTATCATATAATATGTAATATTAAAATGTAAATTTTAAAAATGATTGAAACTTAAAATTTATCAATGTTGTTATTCCTAAGTTGATTGAAAAAAGTTAATTATATTTATATTTAAACAAGTAACAAAAATGTATATAATATAAATGATATATCAAGGGTAATGAATGGATAGGAATGAAAATTCTTTATCTAAATATATATTTATATCTAGATGGCATATTAACTCATGTTACGATGTTAATCATCATTAAATCCAGCCATTGTTCCAGCTAGAAAATGAAAATTGTGAAAGCTACTACAACTCTCCGTCTGATTCTAACTTATCCGTAAATTTTAATTTGTCCTTTCCTTCTTGAATGAATAAGAGAAGAAGAGAGAGAGAGAGAGAGAGGATGACTGGAAAGAGGAAACGTTAAGATTCCTGAACTATACACCGACACTGGGTTTTGTTAAGGAGCACTGCGTGTGTGGTACCCGTGTAAATTACAATGGGTCTCATGTAAATTATAGTGGTTTATGCAGACGGTGTTGTAATGGAAACAGCTTATTAGGCCCTTCACCGCCTTCGCCCTTCCCCTTTCCTCTTTTTCACTTTCTCCTCCCCTTGCAATGGCTACAAACAACCCTCGCACGCAACATTTACCGGGAATTGCCGAAAGCAACTGTTTCTTCTCTCAAATACAACTTGTACGTAACGTGCTAAAAAATTATCTATTTTAATATCTCCCTATATATATATATATTATATATAAATGAATGAATAAACTTTAAAAAGAACATAGAGTTTTTAGGTCAATAATTCATATAAGTTGACCTCTTTTTCAAAGTATAGTTATCATAGCTAATGGCTTAGAGACATCAAGATTCACGCGTTTACAATCTAGATGAAAACTTGAGTTTTCGGAACAATAAAATTTATTAAAAACTTAAAAGATATAATATAATATGAAAATTATATTATATGTATTCTAAATTTTTCCTTTTCTTGCAAAAAAAAGTATTTATGATTAAGTATTAGTATTAGGATTAATATAAAAACATGCTTAAATAAGTTGACCTGTGGCCACCGACGGTTTGAAATAAATTAATTTCCAGCTACAGAAACAATTTCAAATAATTTTAATATATCTATTAATCTAATAAAAAACAGATATGGATATAACATAAATATTTTTAATTTTATTTTATTTATAATATATATGTAAGACCAGGCTGTGACGTCATGAATGGCTGGATGACGTCATATAATTTTAAATTAAGAAAAAACTAATAAAAATGATTTTTCTCGAGGATAAAACCAATACAAAGTGCATGATTCGTGGTGATATGTAAAAAATCTCCTTATGTGAAATTTGGTGCGAAAATAACCCTTCCCTTCCTATCGTCGATCGCTAATACTACCACTTCCGGTTTCCGGATTTGCACCAAAAGTTGATCAATTCATCCCACTGATGCATTAAGTAATTATACCAAATTTCATCAAAATCCGTTGAGCCGTTCAGGCTGTACCCATCTATACGGACGGACGGACGGACGGACGGACGGACGTACGGACGGACAGACATCATGCTAAAAATACTTTTTTCTGTTAAGAAAATGCATGATTCGTGGAGATATGTAAAAATATCCATAGGTGAAATTTGGTGTGAAAACAATACCTCCCTTACTATCGTCGGTCGGTAAAAACAGCTTAATTTACGTATTAATAATTTTTATAAGAATATTTTTTTCCTTTTTTTCAATTTTACTTTTATTTATTAAATATTACATTTATGTGTTTGTGTATGTGTGTGTGTGTAGACAAGATTATTACCCAAAAAACGGTTTGAGCTAGAATGATGAATTTGGTACACCGGCATTATTCAAAATTCGTAGTTTTCTATCAACTTTTCGGAAGAGAGTCATTACTTACCATGTTTTCATTTTTTCCTCTAAATTGACCATAAAAATAAAGATATATGTTTTGATAGTTTTTCATATGATTAAAAACTGTATAAAACTGCTATGTATAGAAATTCAGCTTGATTGAATGGCTGAAACTACCTGAATTAATTTTTTAACGCTGCAAATCACGCGCGAACACGTGACGTGGTGCTTTCAACAAAGAGACAAACATGCGCTGGTTTAATAAATATTATTTATTAATTTTAATTTATAATTTAATTAATTAAATTTAATTTAAATATATAATATATGTTCATTAATCCAATTCAAATTTGCGAGATAGTCGATTGGAGACACTCCAGATTTTTTAAACTACAAAATATTTTAGAGTTATCCATTCCACCAACTAAATAATTAAATAAATTTTATCAAATAACTAACGTGTTAATGATATAAAATAAAAAATTTTAAATTAAAATATATTTCAAAATTTATATAATTTAAATGGCCATTTTATTCACATTCATAAACAAAATGAAATAAGTTATTATTTTGAACGAAGAAGAAAAAGATATAATATTAGTATCAGTGGCGTCATACTCCACCTCAAGGACTCTGATCATTTTTAAATTTTATAATGAATAAAATGAATAAAACATAAAAAACATTCTTCTCAATTCTTCTGATTTTATTTTTTTTAAATTTTAGATCTTATTCTAATTAAAGTATTAAAAATGATGATAAATAGATTCTAGTTTGTTAGTACAAATATATTTTTTTGACAATTAATTTGTTGGTAAAGTTTGCCCTCCCCCCCCCCCCGCCAAGTAAAATTTAAAATGATGCCACTGAGTAGTATATAGTAGATGTAATCTCAGAATAATTATTTTTAATTTCATATTATTTATGGTAATCCATCTATATATTTTTCATAAAATATATTACAATTAATCATTTATAAAATAACATAATTTTATCATCATAGTCAAAATTGTCTTTCGTATTATACGTTACGCCAGGGGGTTAGGCAAAGGGCCAAACAAAAGTTCGACATTTCTTGGCTGCCTTCAACATTTCTTGGCGGGACGCAGACAAAAAAAACAACTTAATAAATTATCAATTCTTAAATATTTGGTGAAGAATTCACATAATACATAAATCAAAAAATCGTTCCATCGATTATTATAATATATATCTAACTGTAATCAAGTGGCTCGCAAAAATGTTAGGGTACCAATAAAATGATATCGTACTATTATACTTGATGGGCCGTACAAATACGTTAGACCTTTTATTGAATATACAATTGTTTTTTTTTTTTGTTATTTACTGAAGCTATAGTCTTATTTTATTCAACTTTTTTAAAATAAAACAATTTGATTCAATTGCTTAATTGCGAATTAGATCAAACAAACAAAATTAAATTTTAAACGAAAAAACCTTATGATATTCCAATAAATAAATTTTATGGATTCTACTTCTTTTAAATAAAATAATAAATAATATCAGACAATATAACATTTTTTTTATTTTTAATTTGTTTACATTAATATATGTTTTTTGGTAATTTTATGTTTTAATTATATTTGTAATTTAAGAATAAATTTGAATGATAAATTTCAATTTTTTCTTGAAAGTAGTTAATCACTGAATAATTACGCTGTACCAAGACTTTTTACTTGTTTTTCAATTTAAATTAATTCTATTTAATTATTTTGTTTATGTTTAATTTAAACTATATTAAATTTGATATATAGATATTAAACAATATACACAATCCTCTCTTTTATGGGTAGATAAAACTTAAAATAATTGTTAATATTTATAAAGATATATTAAATAAATATTTCAAGCTAGCCAAAAAAATTATCTTATTATGAAAAAATTAATATTTTATCTAAAAGTTTTTAATGGTATCATAGAATCAATATTATTGATCCATTTTTTTTACTTATCCATAAATATTTATTTGATAAATTAAAATAAAAGATATTCGAATTATGTCTTTAATTACTCCAAGAATATATTATTTGTTATCTATTTAAATTATTTAATAAATATGGTTAGACATCTGTTGAGTAAAATATTACACATGCGACTCTTACCATGAGAACTAAATGAAAACTAAAACAACTGAATATAATTAAGATGAAAGAATAAATACATCAAAAGCTAACTAAATATTTATTGAATAATTAGTAAGAAATACAAGAAATCGAATATAGTTTAACTTTCCGTAGAGATATGATAATTACCTTGGATGTGATTTCAGAATATAAACAAAGAGAAATCAAATAATTTATTTTTTAAAAATTCATTGTTAAAATTAGTATTAAATTTGATTTATTATTATTTATCACTTTCGAAAATCAATATATGCATAAGTATAGACTAGAATAGATTGATTAATATGAAAATTTATAATCGATTTGAATAAAAGATCATATAAATTTTGCGTAATATAACACAATTTATGGGCCAAAGAAAGATGAGGTCACCTGGGAATGGTGGAGACTTCATAACGATGAATTGTATGACCTCTATGCATCTCCAGACTAGGGTTATAATATATATCGAGAAGGCTGGGGCACGGCACGTGGCTAGAATGGGAGAGAAAAGATTGGCGAAAAATATATTGGTAGGGAGACCGATTGGGAAACGTCCGCTTGGAAGACCAAGGACGCGGTGGGTGGACAATGTAGAAAGAGATGTGTGGGAGATGGGAGAGGGTAGGGGTTGGATGGTTGATAGGAACACTTTGAAAAATGTGGTTGCTGCAACCAAGAACTTTCGAGTTCCATAGAGCCAAAGAGATAGTTAGATAAAACAAATTCAATTTATCGTTATTCATTGTTACTCGTTCAAATTGAAATTGAAATGAATTTAATTAAATTTTTGTATATTTGTTCTAATCAAGAGCTCAAAAAATATAAATAATTTAAAAATAAATGATTAAATATACGGATTGAAAAAAAAAGTTATGAAAAAAATATTATTTTTATTAAATGTTCATTAAATTATTTTTGTTAATTTTATTGAGAAAAAAAAAATGATCACATATTGAAATGAAAATGAAACCATTATTGTTTGAACTCCGTAGGGCATAAATCTATTTGAAATTAAATACTATTGGTGGATAGAGAGAGTATTGTTGCTACTTTCTCTCCCGGCGACTATTACATGGAAATTGTGCAGTGATGTGAATCGAACAGCCAGATGATGAGTGGAAAAAGTAGAGTGTGTGAGTGTGACTCTGCAAATGGAGTAGTATTGCTATTTTGTAGAGGATCACTTTAGTTGATTGGTTACTCGACCAACTAGTATAATGCTAAAAGGGTGCCATGGGTGAAAGTCTTTATTTTATGCACCTGCGACCTTTATCAGCCCCGGGCCCAATCCGAATTTAGTCAAATTGAACATAGCAGAACAAGACAGAATGTATGGGGAGAGAAAAAGAAGGGATTAAAAATATACAATATACAACAAAGTGAATAAACTTCATAGTATATTCTATTCTGTTCTCTTAATACAAGCAACTGGTACTTAGAATTTTATTTTATTTGTTATTTTATAACTCTAAAGTTTTTAAATATATCACACTACTTTCATTTATATCATAATAAGAATAAAAGAATTTCACTGAATACAAATGAAATAAAATATTAATTGCAAAATCAAAAGAAATAATTATAAATAATTGTTTTTTTTTATATATTTAATTATATTTGAAAATTTCTTAATAATTGAAACGGGCATTGTTGTATTGACATTTTGTTTATCACGAAGTTGGTCACAATACCCATCCTAAATATTAAATATATTATTCAGATAAATTTTAACTAGATTTAATTAAAATAATATTATTTCTATATTATGTTATAATTTATATACTAACAATTAAATAAATTAACTTTTTTTTATTTTTTATAATGGTTGCTGGATGGACGTGCAAATATACGTTGTTTATCAATTTGTTTACCGAAATATACAAAACCTATATTCATTTTTTATACTTTAATTGGTTTTTAAAATTTTAAACTACAAGCGAGTACAACACCGTTTGAATATTGCATATCACAATGACCACAGTAGAATTTGTTAATTTATTTATTTATTTTTTGTTTATTTTAATCAAAAACCTACTACGTCAATTTATTTGAATTTGTTTAACAATTGGATTAAACGGTGTTTTGAAAATTGTTAGTCTTTATCTTTGGAATTCAAAAATAAACACTATAGAAAGACCTTAAATGTTTAATCCTATGTGATTGATCACAGGGTAGACTCAGAACAAGTTTTCAAGAGATAAAACTGTTTAAATTTGTCTTTATTATTAATAACACTAATATAGAGAACTTTAATAATATTATTATCTTAGGTAAAGAACAATATTTTATCATATACAAATTTAATATAAGTAAAATAAATGGATATAATTAAAACATTAAATTTTATATTATTGTGTAATTAAAGAACATTATAAAATGGATATCTTTAATGAAATATTGTCAAATATAATGAAATAAAATGATGAATATTTTAATTAATATAAATTAATAGTCTTTATTAAATATATAATAATTATATTGAATTGAAAAGTGTTTTCTAATGATTCCAAATTATATAATTGTTTCTGTAGGTATATATCTTTACTTAATAGGTAAAATTATTAACTTCAACTGTAAGTGTAAATAGAATAGAGATTTTTTTATAATACGGAATAAGATACATGGTGCCGTGGAAATAAATTCAACAATTCGAAAAATTACTAAGAAGTTCTCAGAATATGTAGAGTTTTATTCTTTTATTAATCCATGTTTCCAACAAACATTTGGGCTTTGTAGTAAAGGTCTTTTGAAATATTTAGTTCTTATCCATCAATAGCTCTACGAGCATTTACGACGCCCCTATATATATATTTATATATTTGTTCGTTTAGGTGGTGTATGTGAAATTTTTTTTTATTATGAAATATTATTTCCAGGTTATTTTCATACCTTTTATTTAGAAAAAAATTTAAATAGATTTTTAACAAAAATATGTGTATTTTATAAAACTATATCATGATACATGAATTATAACCAAAATGCCAGGTTTGCCGCCCTATACAGCGGGTCCTATAGGTATTATAATTAATGTAAGTTAAAAGTAAAACATACAAATATGATATCTGTAATACAGAGAGCGTTCTTTACATTAAAGTATTTTACTTTCTTCAGTTTTTTCATAAGGTAGTGTTTTATAATCATTCTCCTCGGATCTTGTAACAAAGAAATTGAGGGAATTTTAGAAAAATCATAGTATTTATTTGCCATAAAGAGAAACTCTTTGAAGTAATTTTTAAAACCCAAACTAAAAAAAATATTTTTTATATATATTATCGATAAAAAAAACTTATTTATTGTTAATTGCTTTCTTTAATTTTTTTCAAAGTTTTATCTGTCCCATTATGTAGTTATATTCATAATAGTAAATTAAATTTATATAAAAATGTTTTTAATTTTTAAAATTTAATTCTATAATCTAAAGATAAAAGAAAAATAAATTTCATTATTTTTTATTAAACTTTATATATTTTTTTTTAATAATTTGTTGATTGGGAAGGCAAGAAGTATAAGCCATTCATATTAATTAAGCCCGTTATATTAAATATTTAATACGAACATCTTAAATGAAGCCAGGAAGCTAAATTATTTTGTAGAATTATTAATTATCGCTTTACAATGATATATAAATAATATATAGTATTTGGATAAGCACTTTTCTTCAATTACTGTGTCTCTTGTTAAAACAATACTTTTCTTTGTATTAGATAAACTTTCTTGGACACTTTGAAAATAAACTTAAATACATAATTAAAGTGCAATTATATTTAGAATCCAACTAGAACTTCTTTAATTATAAATTGATAAGAAAGTGGAACACAAGTATTATATTTTAAATAAATAACCATGGGAAAGGATTAGGAGATCTATAGTAAAGGTAGTTTGATGGTAGCACCCTTGTAATGACCTCTTTTGACACTGATCCCTCAATTATATCAATGGCATTATTAACTGCTCCTTTAATCCAAGTTTGTCAAAGATATTAATTTTGTAAGAGGATAAATATCCTTTAATAAGGTATTAATACAAGATAATGATAATAATTTAGAATATTTTATTGTTGATAATTATTTGAGTGTTTGATGAATTGGATTGGTATAATATTTTACAATGTTAATAAATAGATAATATAGATAATAGATAATATATTACCTATTTTCTTAATTTTATTTAATAAATTCTATTTAGTTGATTGATTATATCAAAAGTGATTATTTTTTAATATTAACATTTATTTTTTATTATAATATATGTTGGGATATAAGATAATAGTAACTGGTTCACCGAGCCGCGCCGTTCAAATAATTTAAAATAGTGGTTCTCAACCTTTTTGAACCAAACGCCCACTTCGTAAGGCTGGCTTTATAATTCGCCCCCCCCCTACAAGTTTCAGAACTATACTATCGCCCCCAAAAATATCTCATCACCCCCCAAAATCGTATAGTCAAATAATCGCCCCCTTTAAGATGTCGATCGTCCAAGTTGAGAATCACTAATTTAAAAGAAAATAAATTAAAAAAGTCATAAAACATGCAGCCCATAAACGTACGTATTAATGCACTGAAAGACAAAAAAATATAGCCTATGGATATAATATAATATCTATTTCGTAATTTGAATTTATTTAAAATTATAATATTTTGTATTTAAGAAAGGGCTGTCTGACGTCATTTAAATTTACTATTTTAAATTAAGAAAAAACTAATAAACATGATTTTTGCCAATACACATCGAATTTTATTTATAAAAATTATCTATGGTTTGAATTTCAAAAAAAATCCTTCGAGTGGTTTAATATTTTAAAAATATAAATATATATATATATACAATTTATTCTAGTATAATAAAATAAGATATGTATAGTTATTTTTAACTAAAGCATAGCGATACACTTATAAAATTTAAAGGAAAGATTAGGATTCCAATACAATCAAAAAGTGTAATATTAATTTCAAATTTAAGAAAATTTTTAATTGCATGTTATATTTTACAATTCAACCTCTGATGACTAAATTCTCCTCCCTAATTTTATAGCTCAACCTTATATTATTATATAGCTGAACTAAGCTTAAAATAAATCTAAATTAACGATAGGTATTATTAAATCTTCTTATTATTCTACTTCCTAGCCTTTGTTCCTTGTGGGGTCTACCGCTTTGGACACCCTCCTCCATTGAAGGGTCCTGTCCATCTGTGATACAAACCCGAAGAAAACCAGCTGACTTGTTTAACGCCGGAAAGGGGGAGGGAGGATATGTGAAGGATTTTTAATATTGAATTGATGGGATTTAGGATTTGATTAGGATTTGGGACACAACTTCCTCATTTAAAGGCGAGGAAGAGTCGTGGCTTTTGTGAAATGGACCTACCTCTATCTGGATCATAAAGAATGTCCACCCGCTACTCCTAATAAGTATTATTAAATTAATAACACTCAGAATTTGATAAAATAATAGTTATATTGAAATATTTTTCAATCATAGAATACTGTTATAAAGAAAGACAAAATACATATATAATTTTTTTTTTTTGAATATAGTGATATTGAAGTCCAAAAGCTCATCGAATAGTGAGGGAGAGGGTTGGGATACTTCATCTCTTATTTTTCTCACTTATACGCCTAAAAATCATATGTAAAGATATGAAATGATTAATAACTAAACTAAAACACGTTCATTTCAAATATGAAATGAAATTGTTTATATATATATATATAATAGGTATTTATTTATTTCATTTCCTATAGCTTAAAATAACATTTATCAATGTCATTAAAAGAGATGAAATTTTTTTGGCTAATATTTTTCTTATATTTTTGATAAATGTTTATTTAAAATTTTACTTTCTCTTCAAGAACAAAGGCTATTTGTTTTCTTTATTGTTCATTCTCATCGAACAAACAATCGCTATTAATGTTCTCGCCCTTATAAATACTTCAAGTGTTATGACGGCAGATAAGAAAATATTCCCTCAAATGACCATCAAGATGAGAACAGGTGTGAGAAAAGCGTCTCGGAGAAAAACAACAGAGTCCACTTGCCGAGTGGCTTAACGTCTGGCAAATATTTTGATCCCGATAGCCATCGGAAGAGAAAGAAAGAAAGAAAGAAATGAACCACTACAAGGAATGCGTCATTGAAAAAACTTTCCCTCCGCTTACAACTTGGCAAACTTTTTCTTTTAACTTAGCTTTTCTTTTTTATAAACATTTATATAAATAATTGGGGAACTTAAAAAAGAATCTGTTTAATTTTAAACGATATTTAATAATGGGAATATCTGATAAAATATAGTTCAAATTCTTATTATATTATACACTTTTTTAAACTTTTCGTATATATTATGAAAATTTATTTAAAAGTAATCTTTTTAGTTTTTGATATAAAAATTTATTTTTATTAAAAATATGGCTGTGAGTGGGGAACTTTTTAAATCTATCAATTAGGTATTACTGGGGAGTAAGACCCGCTTCCGATTTTTGCAAATTTGATAAATTTATAATTCTGACCATCCTCAAAGAATTATTAAGAATTTATATCTAAAAAAAAACAAAAAATATATTAATATTTCCAAATTATTAATCAACTTTAAGAGATTAACTTCTTTTATCTAAATTATAATTCTATTAAATCAAATATAAAAAAAAAAATCTCTAACTTTTATACATCCTACACACCTATCAAGTCGGTTACCTCCTAAATGGGATAAAGATGTTGTATGATCAGTAGAACAGTTTCTCTCCTTTATCTTGATTTTCTTGATCGGAGGCTTCTAATTTTTATTTCACGAAATCTAGCAATTTTGATGACATAAGCCAGTGATTCTCCACCTTTTTTTAAAGCTGCATACTTTTAACGGTTTAAAAATTTGTAGGCTCACAAAGAAAAAGATAAGTGTAAAAGTTTACCATAGTGAAGAAAAGTGATCCCAAAAACGGTTTACCTTTTGAGAAAATTTAGAAAAAAAAGTCGAAAATGTTTAAGAGCCTCTTTACATTTGTAATAATCTTGCGGCACAATTTTGGAAATCTCGCGGCACACAAAAATGTCGCGGCACTTTGGTTGAGAATCACTGACATAAGCTGTGTGAACCTCATTCCCATAGACCCCAGCTTGAGAAAAATTCCTTTGCCAGAACCGGAACCACGAGGTTGAGAGTCAAGCGTGTTACCACCCAGACTGCGTGGCGTCTTTGGAATTATAAATAAACTTCATATTTTCATCGTAAAATGACACCCAGCACTTTGAAACAAGTTATTTTTTTTTCTTATTTTATGGTATATTAACAAACAATTTTTATAGTATATAGTAATAGCAAAAGAGTCTTGTATTTTTTTAAAAACAAATATGAAATTAAACAAAAATCAATTCACAATAGAGGAGACAAAATTAAATCTATTCACTTTTCAATTTGGTCCAAACGATAATGTAAAATACACATATCACTATTCACTATTTTTCTTTTTGTTAATACCTAATTGATGATTGTAAAAGAGAAGGTAAAACATCCATCATGTTGTCAAGCAAACATATATATCATTTTTTAAGACTGAAACAAAATATATTATAGATAGATTGAAATTCTACAAGAAAACATGGAAGAGAATATCTTTTCAAAAACATATTTAGAAATTTTTTTATTTATCCATTCCTGATACTTGACTTGAATAAATTTGATGAAATCAATAAATAGAAGATCCCTTTAATATAATCCCTAAAAGAAAAAAAAGAATATTAATATTAAACGCATTTGTAGACATGTTACAATGCAATAATAATTAAATAAATATAAAATTATCTGATGAAATCTATTAGATTTAATTATCTATGAATTTAACAGGTATTAATTACTGTATTCCTAATATTTTCAATTAAATATAATTCTAATTAAATAAAATATAATGAGATTGATTATTACTATCTCGCCAGAGATAGTATTGCGATCACGAAAATTTTCGATGTTGAGATTTTGATGTTTTTATACGTTTTGAAGGTTCCTGAATCATTTTCACTAAGGTTGAGAAAAATGTCTCTGTGTGTGTGTGTGTGTGTGTGTATGTGTGTGTGTGTGTATGTGTGTGTGTATGTATGTAGGCAAGATTACGCAAAAACGGTTTGAGCTAGAATGATGAAATTTGGTACATGGACATTATTCAAAATTCATAGTTTTCTATCAACTTTTGAGAAATGTAGCTCAACCGGAAGAGGGTCATTACCTACAACGTTTTGATTTTTTTTCCTCTAAAGTGACCGTAAAAATAAAGATATATGTTTGATAATTTTTCACATGATTAATAATTGTATAAAACTGCTATATATAGAATTTCAGCTTGATTGATTCGCTGAAAGTACCAGAATTCATTTTTTAACACTGCAAATCTCACGCGCCAACACGTGACGTGGTGCCATCAACAAAAAGCCAAACATGCGCTGGTTTAATATTTATTATTTATTATTTATAATTTATAATTAATTAAATTTAATTTAAATATAATATATTATGTTATTTAATCCAATTTTAATTGCGAGATAGTCGAGTGGAGACACTCCAGCTAATTTTTAATTAAAATAGGTACAGTGGAACCTCGGGTTACGATTTTAATTCGTTCCAGATGGCTGAGCTGTATTTTAGAGGTATTGTAAAAAAATTCCGGTTGATCAATTAAATAAATGCGTTTTCCTAAATATAAATACTAGAAAAAGAATGTACTAACCATAGTGACAAGGAATCTAAATCGAATAAGGTAAAAACATGATAGTTAAAAGGTTGTACTGAAAGCAATTAATAAAAAAACCTGAAATAAACCTCCCTGAGGGTGCAGTGTACCTGTGAAGTTGAAAATGTTATCAGTGCAATCAATTCACAAGATCATCACTCTGGATAAAATCAATACCAACATCATTCAATTAAAATGAGAACATATGTCATAATCTCACATATTTTGGTCCCGATTAAAAATATATTTAAAAAAATTAATATTTAAAATAAAATTATTATTCAGAAATAAAAATTGTTCAAAAAAAAACAAAAAACTTTCATACTATATATAATATAATATAATATATAATTAACTCAAGAATAAATGAAATATTAATTCAATTTTTTATTAAAAATTATTTAAAAATTAAAATTAAAAATTAAAAATTTTCGATTTTTCTAAAATTCTGAATTTTCAATGAACTTAAAAAAAAATATATTGTTTTAATAAGAATGAAAAATTATTATTTTTCCAGGAGAGAAATTTGTTTATTTGATTGGGCCATTAGATAAACAAAGAATTTAATATGTTAACAACATTATGATGAATAAAAGATAATTGAGAGAAGTTAGGAATTGGATAGATATAGCTAAGGGATAGATGAAGGAATGTGGTTGCTGCAGTTATAACTTTCTAATTTATTAGTGTCTTATAAAGATAATTATTTAAATTCCATTATTAGCACATAATAATATCTAAATATTATTATTTATTATTTTGTCTGCGAGAAACCTATTTATAACATTCGTATGGAACAGTGATTCCCAAAGTGGTATATATCGACCCCCATGGTAACCTTGCAAGGGGTCTATGTCAGCGAATAAAAAAATTGGGGGTCCATGAAATGGGGGTCTACGATAGTGAATCTCAAGCCTATTTACTTACATTATACTATCAATTTAATATGGCTCTAAAAAAAAAAAATTTTTTACAAAAAATCAATTTCAGGTTAAGCAGGAGGTCTACCCAAAACCGAAAAACATGGCAAGGGGTCTATTACACAAAAAAGTTTGGGAACCTATGGTATGGAAAAACAGATTCTTATATTAATTTTCTAAGTCAAATATTCCTTTTAAAAAATCGGGAGTGTCCTCCCCTAGATTTTCCCGCATATAAATAGGTAATTAGGTTATTATTATTATGTTTTAACAACAATAAAAATAAACAAACTAATTAATTTAAATTATAAAGTAAAATGGTTTAACACTATTATATAATATATATATATATATTTATAATTTATAGTAAACGCAACCAGTGTAGGTAAAGTACCACTTCCGGTTAACCGATTTTGACAAAATTTTGATAGAAATCTACAAACTGTGAATAATATCGGTGTACCAAATTTCGAAGTCCTAGCTTGATTAGTTTCTGAGTAAATTTACATTACATCCATCCATCCATCCATCCATCCATACATACATACATACATACATACACACACACAGACATAATTCGAAAAATATGTATTTTCCGACTCAGGAAGGTCTAAAACGTCAAGATCTATCGAAATCTCGAAGTCGAAATTTTTGACGATTCCAATACTTCCCTTATACGAAGTATGCGGGAAAGTAAAAAAAATATAATTTCTTTTTTTATATTGAATTGAAGTTTATGGAATTTTTTTTTTTTTAAATGCATTAATTTTTATTTTTTGATATTATATAATCCATAAATAACAGTAACAATTATTTTTCTCATATCTGGATAATTGAACATTTAAGCAGTATATCCGCCATCATGATTTGATGATGAACTATCTCTTCACTAAATCATCTACAAAATTAATTTTCCATAAGTTCCATTTTCACTAATAATTAATCTGATAATTATTATCCACAATCACGATAACCATTGAAAATGCAAATATTAATGGATATATTGAAAATTATTTTGCACATATATAAATTTAATTTTAACCTTAGTATAGATAATCCGCTTCTCTCATAAATAAAATAAACTCACGAATTTAGAAATAATTCATAAAGGTTGAGCCGATTAATGAATTACATATCAACAATAATAATATGACCCGGTGAGAAGGATTTACCAATATATAATGGTAAAAGTTTATCAATATGATGTCTCTTCGTTGTGTTTGAATGAGATAAATGAGTTTAAAAAAAATAAATCTATATCTACTATCAGCAAAAATTAATCTTTATATTTATATATATAAACGGATTCTAGATTTGTTTGGTGATATAAATGAAAAAGAGATGTTTTTTTCATTAAAATTGGATTTGATGTATATTAAAATAAAATGAATTTTTTTTAAAAAAAAAATGATTACTCAATTTAATTATTAAGATATTAATGAATGTTTAATATTTTATTAATTTAAGCTTCTTAATAAATTGAAAAAAAGAAATAATTGTGGTTTGAAAGTTGACATAATTTCTTTCCTTCTCTTTCATTGAGTCAAGTTTATATTGTAAGAATGAAGTTCTATTTCGGCATGGAATCCTCTTCAAACTTCTATCGTGGCATGTTTACGTGCGGTACGCTTAAGCAATTGCTGAATGGATGTTTTTTTCTAGAGTATAGAGCATTAAATTGGAAATTCCTCTTGAAATAAAAAAAAATCTCTAAATGAATGTTTTTAATTATAAGAAGATTATATTTCTGTTCACTTCAACAGCTCGATGTAAACTAATTATTATTATTATTAATATTATTATTACACTTAAAGGCGCCTCAACTGCAAGATCACTTAAAAAAGTTGTTAACTCATAAACAAATATAATGCAGTTTGATTAGAGATTTGGAGCATTTTATTCAAACATATTATCGAAAAATAACTTTTCAAAAATTATAATAAATAAAAAATAAATAAATAAAAATGAGAGACAATTTATACCATGGTAATAAGATTTATTTCTTTAAATTTTCACATTCTGCTTATATCGTTAATAATTCTTTCAATATCTTGTTGAAGATGTTATTAAATTTGCATTTTCTTTTATACTTTGTTTGTAATTAGTATATTGAACTCTATGCATCACCAGACATAGTTATCTATCTATCTCTGTGGCCCTACGGACCTCGAAAGTTCTTGGCCTCAGCAACCACACTTCTCCAAGTGTCCCTATTCTGAGCCAAGACCCTCCAATCCCTATTCTCTCCCATCTCTCTCACGTACCTTCCTACATTATCCACCCACCGCGTCCTTGGTCTTCCAAGCGGGCGTTTCCCACTTGGCATCCCCCCCAATATATTTTTCGCCATTCTTTCCTCCCCCAATCTAGCCACGTGTCCTGCCCACCTCAGCCTTCTCGATTTTATAATTCTAACTATATCTGGAGATGCATAGAGGTCATGCAATTCATCGTTATGTAGTCTCCGCCATTCCCCGGTGACCTCATCTTTCTTTGACCCATAAATGCTTCGCAGAATCCTATTCTCAAATTCTCTAAATCTACTCTCGTCACCCAAGGTCATAGACCACGCCTCACATCCATATAATACAACCGTCAAAATAATTGTTTTATATATTTGAATTTTTATTCCCCTTGATAATAACCAGATATGGTTAGGATTATAAAATCGAGAAAGTTTAGATGGGCAGGGCACATGGCTAGAATAGGAGAGGAAAGAATGGCGAAAAATATATTGGTGGGGAGACCGATTGGGAAACGTCCAAGGACGCGATGGATGGACAATGTAGGAAGGAACGTGAGATGGAAGAGGTTAGGAATTGGATGCATGTGGCTCAGGAACGGGACACTTGGAGAAATGTGGTTGCTGCGACCAAGTTCTGTAGACCCACAGATATAGAGATAGTTTGTACTTATTATATGAGAAATATTAATGTCCAATTTTTTAATTAAGTAATTTTTATTCTCATTAATTTGTTTGATATACTTATTTCTTAATGATTTTCATTTACTTTTCCATTTTTCAATTAAATATAATATTTTTTTTTAATTGTTTTTAATATAATTATTTATATTAGATCATATTTATGTAATATTCTAATAATATATTTTAACATTTCATGCAATCAGAATAATAATTGATATTTTATAATCCTTTCAAAGAACCTTTCGGGTTTTTTTTTATAATATGAATAAATATAAAAGAGAAATTTAAAAATAAATTTTCCTTTTGTATCGTGATGAATATAATTTCAAAGCAAATACTTTAAGAAGAAAATGAAATGAAAACATTTATTTATCATTATAAAATTATTTTATTTTTGTTTTGAACTCAATTATATATATACATATATATATTATATACCATATATAATATATACACATTGTACATATCAAATACTGTCTTCATATAGCTCATAAAGAATTAATTTATGTATTGTCTTTTTAAATAATAATACTGAATACAAGCGAAAGTCATTTGAAAAGTTCCCGAAATGAACGGGGAAATATAAAAATATGTTTTGAAATATTTTTTTATAAGTTCAGTGAACTTTGTTCATTGATGAAGCCATCACGAAAGATTAATTTTGCAAGTTCTCTAAAATAGCCGCCGACGGTTGCCTCTACCTCTTCTTCCGTGGAAAATTGGTCTCAGGTGTATAATAGTGAAGTTTCATTTGTTGTAATAAATCGTTGGGCAAAATCAGTTATATATTAGTTAAAACGGTCTTGACAAATTTTTGTCCTCTGGTGGTTTTGATCCAATGTCAATATGCGCGACACCCTCTTTCCATAAATCCACAGATATTATCCAGAATATCATGTCTTCTTTCTTCTGATGTGCCTATTTGAGACCTTCAAATTGAAGATCCTGCATAATCATAAAGTGAATTTATGAAGATTTCAGGTGTAGTATCCATTTTTGGCCATCTTTCCATCTTTTGGGACCATGTTTTGACTCTTCACACATTTATGGACAGTTGTAAATGTATAATCAGAATATTCAAACATATTTTTATAACGTTTTTCTTAACTTCACTTGGCGTCTGTTTCTCTGTCTGTCCATCTCTCTGTCTGTTCGCCCTTTTGACAAATTGAAATCGATTTTTCATCGATTTTTTATTGAGATAGACTTTTGAAAATTTTTATAGATATTTCAATGGATCCCTAGAAGGTATAGAAGAAATATAATTGAATTATAATTAATTAATTGTAATTAATTAGCGATTAATTACTTTTAGTAACTAACTCCATTTGTATTGCTCCGATTAATTTTTTTTTCAACGGGTTCTGAAGCAATAGAAACAATAGAATAACCTTTTTTTATGAAGACAATATATATATATACATTTATAAAATCTCATATTAATAAAAATTATTTATTTGTAAATATAATATAATAATTATTATTCAATAATAACATTTACTTAACATAAATGGATAAAATCAATTTTGGAAGATTAATATATTTTTTTGTTTTATTCAATTTGTGTAAATTTTCGTATAACTTCATCTTTTCTATTTCTCTTGTTATATCAAATAAAATTATCATATTAAAATTGCACTAAAAAGAATTAAATAATATAAATATAAAAATTTTTTATAAAATAACGTTTTTCCAATGGACTAAAAAGAATAAAATAATTTTTCTATAAGCCTTACAAAGTTTATGGATGAATTGCTTCATATTCAACTAAAAACGTTGGGCGCTTTTAGTTTTCATTTGATTTCTATGCAATTAACTTCCTTTATAGAGCTATAATTCATATATATATATATATATATATATATATATATACTAAGATACATACCACACTAAAACACTTGATTAACAAGTAACACTATTTCTTCAAATATAATCAACTATTTTTTATTTGATTGATAATATGTAAATTTAATAAAAATTCTTTTAAATTTTGATACATTCTTTGATATAAGTATATTACACAGTGAAAAATAATAAAAGATTAATTTAATCACTAATCTGGCATTATTTGACAACCGATATGACATTTATACCCCTCGCTGGCTATTCCATATTTTTTATACGAACTGGTTCGTGCTTCATTTTTACCAGTTTGAAATTCTTAATTATGTATACATAATCTAATAAATTCATATAATTATACTAAAATAGATGATTTTCCATGCTCTTAATCTCAATTGCATTTATAATTTATTTTTATTCCCTTAACTTTTAAAATGTCCCTTGAATTTTGATTAAAATTACAAATTAAAAATGACAATATTATTAGTTATTCTCTCTCTCATTATATATATATATATATTATTCTAAAACTAAATTATTTTATTTTATGATAAGTTTTTATTTTAATCAAGTTAAATTTTAATTCAAATATATATAAATAGATTTTTGATTTTTTTTTAACTCCTTTGTCCGGCAAGCTGACATCAATTTAACTAGATTTTGGTATTTTCTATTTTTAAATAGATGATATCTTATACATAGATATAATAATGATTTATAATTAATAATATTATTTTTTCTTTAAAATTAAATAAAATAAAAACTGCAATATGCCAAACTGCATCTTAAATATGGTTGTATTAGAACGCCAAAAATACATAATAAATTTTAATGGAGTCAACTAACCTCTACTATATTAATTATTTTGTTAATTTTAATTAAGAAAATTATAATTAAATCTCATTTTTTTAACACAATTCGTAAGAGAGAGAAGGAAAGAGAAAAAGTGAATCCGTTTATGAGAGTAATCTTAATTAGAGCCGAAATGAAATAATTTTATAATAAATTTTCGTGTCACCAGGTGTGGGGGGATCTTTATGGGATGTTTTTATGGTGATGTCGTCCCCGTTTCTAGTATCACCCCAAGCGGCGTCACCCATCACTGACCAAATAAAATGTCCTAGAATCATCGGCTATTAAAATTATATTTCTTATTTAATACTTAAAAATAAACTTTATGCATGTAATCTTCTAATCTACATCACGTCCACGTCTCATTTAATCTTCCTGACGCATTTACTGAACTTGTAATTCTTTTTAACTATAGCCATAGCTATATTAATATAAGACCTATAGGATTAATTAAAATTTTATTTACCCTTTTCAAGCAAGAATTTGCTATTAATTTCGCTTACGATCCTTCTTAATTATTTATTATTTTAACATAACATATTTATTATTTTAACATAATCGAATCAATCCAGATAAAATATTAATTAGATTAAAATACATTATGTATTTATTCCCCATTCTCTCAAGCTCAATTTTATTTAGAATTTACAATATTATATATTTCATAGTTTTTATTTTTACTATCCCGCCAGGATAGTATTGCGATCACGAAAATTTTCGATGTAGAGATTTTAATGTTTTTATATGTTTTGAAGGTCCCTGAGTAATTTTCATAAAGACTGAGAAAAATGTCTCTTGTGTGTGTGTGTGTGAGCTACAATAATGAAATTTGGTACACAGGCATTATTAAAATTCGTAGTTTTCTATCAACTTTTGAAAAATGTAGCTCAATGAGGGTCATTACCTACCACGTTTTCATTTTGTTCCCCTCTAATACCGTAAATATAAAGATGTATGTTTGATAGTTTTTCCCAAAATTAAAAATTGTATAAAACTATATTCTATAAATAGAATTTCAGCTCCATTGAAACGCTTAAAGTACCAGAATTAATATTTTAACAATGTAAATCACGCACCAGCACGTGATGTGATGCCATCAATAAAGAGCCAAACATGCTCTGGTTTAATTACTTTTAATTTATCATTTAATTAATTAAATTTAATATAAATGTAATATTGTAAGATTTTTTTTCCGCAGCTCCCTTAACTAGGCTGAAAAAATTTTTAAAAAATTACGAAATGTTCAACATCTTGGGTCCAAATAACCGGCTTACAGTTTGAGAATCACTGTCTTAAGCTATTTGATAAATAATTAACATCCATTTATTATATAATTATAATAATGTATAAAAAGTGCATATAGTCCGAATATTTGTTTATTGTAATGTTTATTTATGTAATTAATTATATAATTCTCTAATTATGTATTTTTGAGAATAATAATCTATAAAGCACATTTTTAATAAATTTACTTGTAAAATTATCTCAGATATTTTTATTTCAATAAGAATTATTCTAGACAAAAAGATTATAATAAATTATTATCATAATACATAAATTTTAAATTATTTTTTAAATCATTTTTTATTCATTTTAAAAATCAGAATAAGCTTGGAAGCTTCTATAAAATTATTTGTAATTAATAAATTAGCAGAATTTAATAGTTTTATTTTAAAAGTATTTTTTGTTTTATTATTAATTACTTAATTAATTTTAACTTTATTTTGAGATGAGATTGTTCCATTTTACTGATCCAATATTTAATTGAAAAGTTTAAAACAAATTATTTAATGAGTTAACTAAATAATAATAATAATAATAATTAGTCAAATTTTTGAAAACCAAGATTTATATATTCTATAATCAAAACAATTAATATTTAATACCTAAGTGTAAAGGTAAAACAATCTATGTATATTAAAATAGTATAATAAAAAATTTTCCTTCAATGACTTTTTCTTGTACTAATTATTTGGTTATATCCAATCAGGTTTATCCATCAGCAAATAAAAACTTTTCTTTTCTTTGCTTTGGATAAATCCAGGACAGATTAAAGAGGATAGAGCAGAAGCCAAGTCTGAGTATAACGAGAAAGGAGAGTGGGGGGATACACCTCCCACCATTCATTTAAAAGTTTGTTCTCGGGAATATTTACAACCAAAAACTTATTAATTGTGTGATATTTACCTCTGCTAAGTTAATAGAGTATAAAAATATAGATAATTCATAATTAGATATGTTATATTTATTATAAATAGAAGTTGGTATTTACATACACAATTATATTGTAAAAACATTATATAGGTAAATTTATTTAAAAAAAAAAGTTTTCCACAATCACATTAAAAAAGAAATAAAATTTAGCTTATGGGTATAAATTAAAAGAGATAATATACTACAATATTCCTTATAAAAGAGAGGTGATTTTTTATTTAAATAATATTTTAATATAAAAATGAGATATAATTTTTATTCAATTTTAGAGACCTGGATAAAGTTAAATATTTTTACTGAATTGAAATACATTCAATTAAACATAAATTTAAACTTTTTTTTTGAATTTAAAAAAAAAAATAAGCTGGAGTGTCTCCACTCGACTATCTCACAATTTGAATTGGATTAAATAACATTTATTATATATAAATTAAATTTAATTAATTATAAATTATAAATTTAAATTAATAAATAATAGTTATTAAACCAGCGCATGTTTGGCTCTTTGTTGATGGCACCACGTCACGTGTTGGCGCGTGAGATTTGCAGTTTTAAAAAATTAATTCTGGTACTTTCAGCGATTCAATCAAGCTGAAATTCTATATATAGCAGTTTTCCACAAGTATTAATCATGTGAAAAATTATCAAACATATATCTTTATTTTTACGGTCACTTTACAAGAAAAAAAAATCAAAACGTTGTAGGTAGTGATTCTTCCGGTTGAGCTACATTTCTCAAAAGTTGATAGAAAACTACAAATTTTGAATAATGCACATGTACCAAATTTCATGATTCTAGCTCAAACCGTTTTCGCGTAATCTTGTCTACACACACAGACATTTGTCTCAACCTTAGAGAAAATGACTCAGGAACCTTCAAAACGTATAAAAACATCAAAATCTCAACATCAAAATTTTCGTGATCGTAATAATATCTCTGGCCATATAGTAAAAAACATTGTAATAATTATATAATTATATAATATATTGTATAATATTATAACAATAAAATATATTAAAATATAATAAAAGATAGATTAATATTCCTGATCTCATTATAAATTATTAGTTATTCTAATATATTAAAATATCTTCAATTATATTCTATTATCTGAAATAGATCATTAAAAGGAAGAGTGAAGCAATTAATTTGTGTTACTTTCTAAAAATAATTATTTTTTTTACCTTTTCGTGGTATGGATAATTTATTTTTTTTAATGGGATAAATTTCATTTATATTTTGAATAAAATTTTAAATATTATGTTTATATTCCTTCTATAAAATCATTATAATTAATATTAAAAGTTATATTATTATTTCTTATTCATAATATTCATAATATTTTCATATAAAGTATAATAGAAGTTATTTTAATTTAACTACACCAAATAGATTGTTGTTTCAAGATTCAATTTATTAGGATTTCACATTTCTCTTCAAAACTATACAAATATAAATAAATAATGAAATTATCACGTTCTGGTTACGATCAACTTTGTAAAAATTTAAATTACAAATAAAATAGAGTATTTTCACAAAAAAAAAGTTTTATTCAAATATATTGAGAAAAATTTTTTATTATAATTATGATGAAATCTTATGAAGATTATTAATACTGTAGGTGTGGGGAGGGGATTGAACAAAGAAATAAGCGTTTGTATGAATCGACCAAGCGATCATATATATATATATATATACAACTCCCAAATTTTTTTCTAAAATAATGTGAGTTCATTATTAATTCAAATTCTCAAGCGAATTTGGTCTTCGCTCATTTATTTATATTTCTATATCCTTCTATTTTGATAATTTCTTTGATCTTAATCCAATTCATTTTTACGCTTTTTTTGTTTACAATAACATTTATAATTATAATTCACATGAATATTAAAATAGAACAAGATAAACAGAGAACATTAAAGGTTTATATGTTATGTACCATAACATAAAAATAAATGTCTAAAGAAAAAGACGAAACGATTTTACACAATTTATTATTAGACATAATCGTATTATAAATAATTGTTTTCAAGTCAAAAATATACAGATATTTTATTTATTTGATTGTTTCTGTTGGCTTAATTTCTATTTTCGAAATTCTTTTTTTAGTCTTTCTTCGTCGGATTAGAATTTTAAAAATAGAAACAATGATCTAAAAATTTTAATCATTTTAATGAACTATTATTATTATTATTATTATTATTTGAATAATATTGTACTAAATACTTGTAAATTAATATATATATATATATATATATATATATATATATATATATACATATATAAAAGGAGGATGATTCCAGGAAATACATAAAATCAAGCAAGACATCTACATAAATCATCATAACATTCTTTAATTAAGAATGTCAGTCAAATGAGATAAATAAATTCTTTAATATATTATATGTTAAATTTAAGAAATTAAATATAATACCTATTCAGAAAAAATGTAATATAATAAAGATTGATATAAATAATGGAAATTAAAAATACATATTTATTTAAATTATAAATTGTTTTGTAATTCAATCTCCAAAAGAAATAATATCTATATATATAATTAAATCACATAGAATATATATTCATTCACTTAAGATTATGTTATGAATCTAAATCGTTAATTATAAAAAATCTCTATTTAGAGAAAATATTATAATATTAATTGAAAAACGGAAACTGATTCAATTAGAAAAATTAGAAAACACTAAATACGGTCCAATTTATACATACAAGAAGTATATCAGTCGGAAAGATATTTAGTGTGAAAAATTAGAATTTTTAGTAAACTAAGGTTGTCGAGGACCAATAAGATCGTGATCAGCATGGGAAAAACAAAAAACCAGACAGGGGGACTTACACCATATTTTGTTCGACTTTTCAATGAATATTGGGGAGAAAATACACGGAGATCAGCTGTGTTGTAAGGTTATTATTGAGGGACAATAAAACTATACTTAATTTAGTAGAAAATTTGAGGGGATTTGAAAGAAGAAGTGGAGATGGAGGAAAATGTAAATAATATGAGCTTTTGTGATTTCAAATCATCATAAATAATTATAATTAAAAAGAATCATTTGTATACATATATTGTATATATTTACTACTTAATTTTCTTATTTATTCTAAAACTTTAGTTTTAGCTGATTCTTACAAATGTACTCAAATTTATATTTATTTTTATATTATATAATGATTATATATACAGTAGAACCTCGATAAGTTAAGGGAAACACAAAATATTTTAAGTTATAAAGGTTTTAACTTATCAAGGGTTTATGTTAGGAATAACTTTTTACCGACCGACGATAGTAAGGGAGGTATTGTTTTCACACCAAATTTCACATGTGGAGATTTTTACATATCTCCACGAATCATGCATTTTCTAAACAGAAAAAAGTATTTTTAGCATGATGTCTGTCCGTCTGTCCGTCTGTCCGTCTGTCCGTCCGTATAGATGTGTACAGCCTGAACGGCTCAACCGATTTTGATGAAATTTGGTATATTTACTTAATGCATCAGTGGGATGAATTGATCAACTTTTGGTGCAATTCCGGAAACCGGAAGTGGTAGTATTAGCGATCGACGATAGGAAGGAAAGGGTTATTTTCACACCAAAGGAGATTTTTTTATATATCACCACGAATCATGCACTTTGTATTGGTTTTATCCTCGAGAAAAATCATATTTATTAGTTTTTATTATTATATTTATTTTTATTTTTATTTTATTTTTTTTATTAGTTTTTCTTGATTTAAAATTATATGACGTCATCCAGCCATTGATGAGGTCACAGCCTGGTCTTGCATATATATTATAAATAAAATAAAATTAAAAATGTTTATATTTATTATTTATGTATCCATATCTGTTTTTTATTACATTAATAGATATATTAAAATTATTTGAAATTGTTTCTGTAGCTGGAAATTAATTTATTTCAAACAGTCGGTCGGTTCGGACCTGGCCACAGGTCAACTTATTTTTTAAAGGCTAAATCATGTCCTTTCTTAAATTTCTCTAACGATTGCTGGCTTTAAATTTTTTATTTTCAGCGAATTAGCGAACTCTTCAGCTTTTTCTTTCCGTATGGGTCCACTAACACTCATGTTTTTGTTTCGACACTGTTTGAACCACGTAAACAAACATTGTTCTAAATTAGGGAATTCGGCAATTTTTCTTTCTCCTGATTCTTGTTTCTTCATGATTTCAGCTTCAGAGGGCCAATACAGAGATTACTTATTTAGGTTATAGAGGTTGCATATTTTAAGTTATTGAAGTTTTGGGCTCTGATGGGAAGGGAATATATTATTTTTTGAAGATATAGAGGTTTTTAAGTTACCGAGGTTTGAGTTATCGAAGTTCTAATTTACCCAAATTATAATGTTATATATATATATACATATATTCCATGAGTCACAAAATGTGTTTTAAAACAATTTTCCATTTTTCGTATATTTTTTTTTCTATCTATAGTAAATCTACTATCTATTCTATTTATTAAGACAATTACTGTCTATTTATTTAAAGAGGTTGTTTTCTAAGCGAATATTTTCTCTCCTCTTTAAGATTTACTAAACACGAGAAGGGAATCTTTCACTCAGGCAGCTAACTATTTATTGTATCTTGTCAAGAAAAGTGATTGTAGCTAATTTTCGTCAGGTAAACAAACAAAATGAGAACAATTGCCGTTTTATAAGAGTATTTATAGTAAACAATATTCCCTTTTCTTTAATGGATTCCCTTTCCCCTCCCCCAAAACAGTGTTATTTAAACAAGCTTGATTGATGTGGGTCTTAGAAGATAAGCACCATATAATTTATGATCTATTAACACCATTTCAATAGCATCAATAATGAATTTCAAATAAAAGTTTATGTGTTTTTAAAATACTATAAAGATATTTGTTAGACGAAAAATGACATTTATTGAAAATGAGTGGTGGGATTCCGGTCTGTCAAATCGTTGCCAATTCCAAAAGAACAATCACCCCGAGGCACAATTCTAAATAAAATTTATTTATAGTATTAAAAGAACTATAAAAAAAAATTATCCGGATATTAGAATCAAAATTGTTTCTAATTTTAATCAATATTGGAAGGGAAATTTCTAGGAAATGGTTAAATAAATTAAAATCTTATAAAAATTGTTCTAGATAAATATTAAATTAAGTCAAGTTTAATTATAAATGAAATTTAGACAAAATATTTTGTTTTCCAATAAAAAAAATTATTTTATATATACAAGTGATTCCGGGTTAAGATGCCTGGTAACAATTTAAAATATATATAAAATGAAATATAAATAACATCTCATTTTTATAAAATTAGTAAATAATATTTACTAAACTAGCGCGTGTTTGGCTCTTTGTTGATGGCACCACAGCACGTGTTGGCGCGTGAGATTTGCAGTGTAAAAAAATTAATTCCGGTACTTATAGTGATTCAATCAAGCTGAAATTCTATATATAGCAGTTTTATACAGTTTTTAATCATGAAAAAACTATCAAACATATATCTTTATTTTTACGGTCAGTTTAGAGGGAAAAAAATTAAAACGTAGTAGGTAATGACCCAATTACGGCTGAGCTACATTTCTCAAAACTTGATAGAAAACTACTAATTTTGAATAATGCCTGTGTACCAAATTTCATTATTCTAGCTCAAACCGTTTTTGCATAATCTTATCTACATACACACATGCACACATACACACAGACATTTTTCTCAACCTTAGTAAAAATGACTCAGGGATCTTCAAAACGTATAAAAACATCAAAATCTCGACATCGAAAATTTTCGTGATCGCAATACTATCTCTTCGCCAGAGGAAAAACTAAAAACAGATTTAATGGAATCTTTTTATAAAGTGGATTATGTAACCATAATTATTATATATCGTTAAAAAATTATTAAAATTTTTTTTAAAGTAAATATCAATAAAATATGTAATTTCACTCTCTTTTTTTTAAAATTTCCCTTGATTTTATTGACATTCTTTATTATTATTAGTTTTTACTTTAATTTAATTTAATTTTTTATTTTAGCAGATTCACATTATTTATATTGATTAAAATTTCAAAGTTTGTCAAGCGTTTTATAACAAAATTTCAACCCTCGTTGTTGATGTTAAAAAATTAACAATGTCTGTTTTATGTTTGCAATTTTTTTTTCATTTGTGCATTAAAGTTGTTTTTGTTTTTGTTTTTTTTTATTTTTAAGTTCTTAAATTTTTTTTTTGATCATAAAATTTGCTTCTTGTTAAAGACACATAAAAGATTATTGACTATGAAATGGGTTACAATATTATATTTAGTTATCTGTCACATTGCGTTTGGAATGGATAAGTGGGTGAGAGTTAAGAGGGGTGGGAAGACTTGTGAATGTTTTTTTTTTATTTTGGTGTGCTATGAAATGAAATTAAGTAAATATTCAATTTGATTCTATTCATATTGGATGCAATTTAAAGATAAAAAAAAGAAACTCAGTCTTGCACGGTCTAGTTTAATAATTAATGTAATCATGGATCTCTCTATTTTCCCTGAGAGAAGGGTTTCCTGGGTGTACGTCGCTGTTTATATAGCGAAAGGGCCGGATGTGCTTAAAGGCAATCTGTCCTTAAATTTTCGTCGGCGCCTGTGTGCATCGGCAGGCTGAATTACAGGCATGCCTGGCTTGGCTCCAATTTGGCATTCTGTCCTCAGGCCGTCACTGTCTGCTGCTATTTATATACTCATTTGGTGTTATGTGTACATCAGCTTCGGCCAACTTCGACTCGAATACTCTCCAATAAAATATACAAGACACACTTCCCTAAAGGCGATAATTAATTTTCAACAAAAATTTATATTCCTTTTAATTTTAATTAATACATTTCCATGCTGCAGCTTTTATTTTAAAGTTAATAACACTGTTGGGATTTTGAAATAAATAAATTATTATATAAATATATATATATATTATTATAAATCTTAATTAATTAGTAATATATTAAAATAAATCTTAATTAATTCTTAGGATCTTAAGACCTTTGCCCATTTCAAACATATTAATTTATTTTTAAATTTTTATACCATTTTATTATTATTTAAATATTCTTAGTTGGATATAAAAAAAATGTATAGTTGAAAAATATCAAACATAAATATATAAATGAAAATTAAATTATGAAAAAGTAGGTAAAAAATTAATAATATATCAATTTTTTGCCTAATCCAATAAATAAAATATATTTTCTAGATTTATACCCAAATTAAAAGTCAATTGTAGTATATGAATTTTACAATTCTATAATTTTTCTATCTCGCAAGAGAAAGTATTGAGATCAAGAAAACTTTCGATGTCTAGATTTTGATGTTTTTATATGTTTTGAAGGTTCCTGAGTCATTTTCACTAAGAGAAGAAAAATGTCCGCGTGTGTGTGTATCTAGATAAGATTACCCAAAAACGGTTTGGGCTAGAATAATGAAATTTGGTATACGGGCATTATTCAAAATTCCCAGTTTTCTATCAACTTTTGAGAAATGTAGTTCAACCGGAAGAAGGTCATTAACTACCACGTATTGATTTTTTTCCTCTTAAACTGACCTTAAAAATAAAGATATGTTTGTAGTTTTTCACATGATTAAAAATTGTATAAAATTGCTATATATAGAATTTCAGCTTGATTGAATCGCTGAAAGTACAGGAATTAATTTTTTAACCCGTTAACACGCGTAGGTTTAATAAATATCATTTATTAATTTTAAAAAATTTATAATTTAATTTATATATAATACATGTTATTTAATCCAATTCAAATTGCGAGATAGTCGAGTGGAGACACCAGCTTATTTTTATAGTTACAAATAAAATATAAAATAAAATAATATAATTAACAAATTAATTTAAATTGTATATATTATTAATTTAATTAAAAATATATATTATTTAAAATAAAATGAAACAAGTTTTGTCATTATTATTATAATAATAATTTCTTACTATTCATAATATAAATTAATAATTTTAATTTTATATTAAATAATAATAAATCAATTTTTATATTTATGAAGAAAAACATTTTGAGAATAAAAGTAAGTCAGGTATACAATATACATATATCTCATTTATAATCTTTTGAATATATTATTATTTATAAAATAAAATAACTCACCGTTTCGGATAAATTTTATCTAAATAACTGCTCATACGTGGATGTGAAAATGAAAAAAGCAACACTTTTATTAATAGCGGCTATTAAGTAAAAAAAAGCCGCACGATTCAAATATTCTGACAAATGTCTATTTAAATGGTAAGAAGCGTATTTTCAATTTATATCATGAAAGTGACATTTGCATATTATTCATTTATAAATTCACCTTATAAACGTAAGACGGATTAAAAATAATATTCTTTATCCATGGCGGAACGGGTTATCTTCTTTAATATGAAATAGAACTAAAATGATATTTTGCATTCTACGTAGAAATAGAACAATAAGATTATTAACAAGATTTGGTTCAAACTACAAAATTAAGTCAATATTGATCAATTAAAATCAAATTAAGAAAATAATTTTAAAAATAAATGTTAATTTCATTTTCGAGAATTTGTAATTAATTTAATTTATATATGTCCTATGGGTGAATACTTTGTTAAAATTTCAAAAATTACAATACGAAGACTTTTATTTCATCAATATAAATTATCCATTAAAAATTAAATAAAAAAAAATTCAATTTTTCCCCTGAATGGTAGGCAATACAATTGGCAAAGCGCACAATGAACCACCCATTTTTCAATTTATTTTCACCAAAATAAACAGAATTTTGATACTTTTAATCTAAACTCAACATAAATTAAGATTTATTTAACAAAGTCAATTTTCTTCCATCTAAACATATTAAATTTATTATCTTAAACAATTTAAATAAAAATCAATAGACCATAAGTTTTATTATTAATTATTATTTTTTGAAAAATACTAATATTTTTATTAATTATCAAATTATTATCATTATTTAATGATAAATGAGCTATTTATAAATGTAAGTTCAAATTATATAAACACTTTTTAATCTATTCTTATTTTCTTTTCTAAAACAATTATATTTTTAGCTATTATTTATTAATTTTTCTTCTGTTAAATTAAGTATGTATTTCAATAAAATTTGTTAAAAAGAATGTGGGGAACACCCACACATTTTTTTCTAATAAAAAATAAAAAAAATCTGGAGTGTCTCCACTCGACTATCTCGCAAATTTGAATTGGATTAAATAACATATATTAATTTAAATTAAATTAAATTCATTAAATTATAAATTAAAATTAATAAATAATATTTATTAAACCAGCGCATGTTTGGCTTTTTGTTGATGGCACCACGTCGCGTGTTGGCGCGTGAGATTTGCAGTGTTCAAAAATTAATTCTGGTAATTTCAGCGAGTCAATCAAGCTGAAATTCTATATATAGCAGTTTTATACAATTTTTAATCATGTGAAAAATTTGCAAACATATATCTTTATTTTTACGGTCACTTTAGAAGAAAAAAAATCAAAACGTTGTAGGTAGTGATTCTTCCGGTTCCGCATTTCTCAAAAGTTGATAGAAAACTACAAATTTTGAATAATGCACATGTACCAAATTTCATCATTCTAGCTTAAACCGTTTTTGCGTAATCTTGGTTACATACATACACACACACACATACATTTTTCTCAACCTTAGTGAAAATGATTCAGGAACCTTCAAAACGTATAAAAACATCAAAATCTCAACATCGAAAATTTTCATGATCGCAATACTATCTCGTCAGTAATTCATCGAATTATCATAAACCAATCAAATTTGTATTTTTTATTGATCAGAAAAAAAATCAAATAACCTTCACGATTGCTTTCTTAGCTTTTCCAATAGCATTTATTAGAAAAATATTATCTTGAATATATATTCTCCTCGCCTATAAACCAATCATGTAATCATGACTATAAAAGGGAATCCTTTGGATTGTAAAACGGAAGTTCAGGAAGGAAATGGCGGCATTATATTAAATCAAGAACATTGCTTTGCAATATAATAATGATCGGACTATTATTCTGAATGGATGGGGAGATAAGAGTCCCGCGTCGAAGGGCCAGGAACCAGAAGGGAGGACATAGATCTATTGCCAGAGATAATATTATCTTACAGTGAAATTGTTAATAGTTCGAGTCCAGTTTGCTTGTCCTATTCTCTTTAGACTCCTTTACTATTATCCTAGAGGTCCGTTAGCTTGGTTATAAAATTGTTTACGATATTTATGAGCTTAGGCCCCACCTATTCACCCTCTTTTAGGTGGCTTTATTGTTCTACGAATCAAAAATAGATTGTTCCCTAAAAGCAAAAACAATTATTTACTAGTTACCTTACCTATGCCCTTTATTCTCTTGGTAATTTCTAATCAGGAAAATAAAATTGAAAAAAAAAATTATTCAAATGAAAAAAAAAAAAAAATCGAATTCAGCACACAATAAAGTAAATAAATATATAATTGAATTTTCATATTCAGATATATTTTGATTGTGTATGAATATTAACAAAACAAATATTAATGTAAACTCAAATTTGAATAATCACATAAAAAAGCTAAATCAGATATGAATAGAAATATCATAAAAAATCCCTTTCATTTGATCAAATTAATTTAAATTTTGATTATATCTAAATAGTTCATCATATTAAAAATTTCTACTAAATAATATTAGATTTTGAAAATCATTTAACACAACAAGCAAGACTCTCCTCTCTTCCTTCTTGAAAAAAAAAATTTTATAAAAAAAAAACATATAATAATAAATAAATTAATATATATTAATAATTAATTGTTAAAAACAAAAATCATAATTAAAAAATAAATTAAAGAAAAATTTTAAATTTTTTCTTTATTTTCAATTATCTATCTATCATCTTTAAATATAAAAATTGTTATTTCTTTTCAAGAATAAAATAACAAAAACTGTAGAATAATCGATAAATACGCATCAAAGAGCATCTAATCACTCAATTAATTGAAAAAAATAAACTCATCAAATCATCTAATTAATCGTTAATATCTCTTCTAATGGCCACGTAATTATTTAATAACGTTAAAGGCTCAAGGGGTTCAAGGTTGTTATTAAAACCAAAACTCAAAGATAATATATCAACGAATCATTTTATAATTGAACACGTTTGAATTTTTAAATCATAAACAAGAAAAAAGAAAAAATTGATTAAAATTTAAATATATTTTCATTATTTTATATTAAATTTTTGTATTTAAATTAATGTTTCCTTCCAACAAATTTAATCTATAGAAGCCATTTATATATAATTACAATGTTATTACGAATGACAGTAAGAAATATTATAGAACAGAATTACGCTTCGTCTGGTAATCATAGTTATACTCCATTTATTTTATGGACACATCATCTGAATTTTAGGTAACAAAAAGATTTTACTGATTACCTGTAACATGTATTATCCATGTAAAATCCCAGATGAGAATGGAAGCCAAACAAGCATGATATTTTCCTATTTTTTTTTTATAGAATGGTTATCTGATCAATAGATTTATTGATTTTATATATGGATGAAATTTAATTATCTATCTATTTTTTATTTAAGAAATATATATATAACTTGAGACAGAAAAAAACATGTTTCTAAATTACAAGAATTTAGTATAATTAAATAAAATAATTCAATTGAATTCAGAGATGTGTTAAAAAAAATGTTAAAAAAAAAACAATAAATAAATTGACAAAAAATAAAAATATTAATTTTTAAAAGAGAAAACAAGAAAACGACTGGAATATCAATAATAAAAAATCACGTTGAAAGTGCAGTAGGAATAGAATAAAATTCTGAACTGATTTTGCGACAAAGAAAACGAATGTCTATATAAAATGTGCAAAAATGTATAAGAAACTAAAAACAAAGGAGAGAATCAGAAACATACGAGATTTGAACTGCAGATCAAGAATTTTTCAACAGGAAATCCTGCCAAAATAGTAAAACCCTGTAAAAATGTCCATACTACTATCAAAACAAATGTTTATTAATTGTGTTAAGAATTTCAATTGTTTTTTGTTACTTTTTGATTTTGTTATGTTTATAAATCGTAAATAAAAAAAATTGTAATTAATGTATGATAATTACAAACTCAAAAAGAGAAGAAGAACACCAAATATATACAAATATATATATATATATAAGGTGCTTGAATAAGTTCTCGCTGTTTTCTAAAAGATGGCGTTTCCAGTAATATAAGTGGATGATATTTCTGAAACGAACGCATTTCCAGGAAATACTGTTCGTATTCTTGAACGCCAGTGTGTTTCTGTTTGCCACAGTGTCAACCACATTTTGTTCTGAGTGCTTAAAGATGTCGGGTTTTGTGCCACGAAAAGAGTATTTGCGGGGAATTCTATTGCATTATTTTATACAGAAGAAATCAGCAGCAGAAGCACACCGAATTCTTGTTGAGACGTATGGGGAACATGCTCTGTCGGAAACGACTTGCAGAGACTGGTTTCGACGGTTCAAAAATGACGATTTTGATCTTCAAGATAAAGAACGTTCTGGCGCACCGAAAATGTTAAATACGAAGAATTGGAGGGATGTGAAAAAGTAGTGTCTTGTGATGGGCGGTACTTTGAGTGACGTGTTGTGCACCACATTGTGTAAATAAAGCATTGATTTTCACAAAAAAAAACAGCGAGAACTTATTCAAGCACCTTATAATAAAAAATAAATTCAAAGATTTTTTATAAAATAGGTTTAAATAATATAGAAATAATATACATTACTAAATCTATTATAAAATGTTAAATGGAGTCAATCAATCAAAAATAATATATGTATATAAATCAAATGAAATACCGATAACGATAAGACAACATTTTTTTATGAAAAAACGGTTACAAGAATTCAAAAAATCTTAAAAAGGAAAAGTTAGGAGAGTTTATTCATTTAAAATACTAGAATAGACTTAAAATGAATTACCCAAATGGAAAAATTGCATATGTTCATATTTTGATACAATGTCTCTCTGAGCTAGAAATGTTATTGACTTTTTTAAATACAATGCTAGAAACTTTTTATTAATTTGATTATGATCCAAAAATAAGCACAATAATTTATTTCAATAGCTAATTAAGTCATAACACTTCTCTCTTAAAAAAATTAATACCTTAGCAAAAAAAAAACAGCAAAACATTACACTAAACAACTGGTTTATAGTTTTTTTCTTTCTCAGTGGGCTTTTCTTAAGAATAGATAGCCTTTCGTGTCATTAATTATTAGAAAAAAAAACCTTTTCATCTTTTAAATTACTCGACATCCATTGTATGTAAAAATATATGAATAAAAAACACTGGGGGTCGATTTTTACATGCAACGCCTTAGAAAAGTTAAATTATTTCGGTGTGACCTCGTTGACATTATGAAGAAGACGAGATTAAAAAAAAAATGAAAAAAAAATCTCGTTCATGACAATAAAAATGAATGAAAAAAAAAATGTTTGATTGATGAAAAGATTTCAAAAGGAAAAAATACACTTGTTAACTTATTTATTATACCAGGGTCTGAAAAAAGTGACAGTGAAAGAAATAATTTTGATTCTTTACCTTTTTTTTCAGTAATAAAAACAGAAGAAATTAATTTGAACTTTTTCATTATTTATTAATTATAGCATCTTAAATTTGTTCATTCATTTTTTTCATACTTTTTGTATTTATTTATTATATTATTATTATACCGTTTTTCTCAACTTCACTTGGCGTCTATCTGTCCAGGTGTCTGTTCGCTCTTTTGACAAATTGAAATCGATTTTTCATAACTAGACTTATGAAAATTCTTATATTTTATTTATTTATTTTTCTTTTCTTTTTATATTAAACTTCCATCAAGCATATAATAATAATATAATATACTATTAAATTATAATTTTTATAATATATATAATTTAAGATCTAGGTAATATGATTAAGAAGCAAATTTGGTTAACAAGTTTTTGCCTACAGGATGAATTAATGTTGCCAAATCATTTCCATAAAGTGTTGTTGGTTTAGGGTTGTTTACTATTCATCCCAAGTCAATAACAAAGTTACGCCTCTAGAAACCTGTTTAACAGCTTAAATTGATGATATAAAAGAAACTGTTCGTCTGGGTATAATATATGTATCTCTTATATGATAATTTTTAAAAATTTCATAGATATGAATTATTATTCAATTAAAAATATTATTTTTTTTCAGTAAATATTATTTAATTAATACAATTCTGTAGAAATATTATTTCACTCAAGCTAGATTGTATCTATACTCCAATGATATAACGGCATTGATTGAGGATTAATTCAATTAATATAATTGTTGGACGAGTGGGATTGGAATAATGATGTTATGTTTAAGAGAGATGAGTAAGGTTTAATTTGAGTTTGAGTTCTAAAGAAAATCAAAAGTTGGGATTGTGTGCAAGATATGTAAGGAATTCAATATATTTATAAAAAAAAAATTAGCTGGAGTGTCTATCTCGAATTGAATTGGATTAAATAACATAATATATTATATTTACATTAAATTTAATTAATTATAAATTATAAATAATAAATATTAAACCAGCGCATGTTTGGCTTTTTGTTGATGGCACCACGTCACGTGTTGGCGCGAGAGATTTGCAGTGTTAAAAAATTAATTCTGGTAATTTCAGCGAATCAATCAAGCTGAAATTCTATATATAGCAGTTTTATACAATTATTAATCATGTGAAAAATTTGCAAACATATATCTTTATTTTTACGCTCACTTTAGATGAAAAAAAATCAAAACGTTGTAAGTAATGACCCTCTTCCGGTTGAGCTACATTTCTCAAAAGTTGATAGAAAACTATGAATTTTGAATAATGCCCATGTACCAAATTTCATCATTCTAGCTCAAACCGTTTTTGTGTAATCTTGGTTACATACTTACACACACACACACACACACATATATATATATATATATACACACACACATACACACACACACACATATATATATATATATATACATACACACACACACACATACACACACAGACATTTTTCTCAACCTTAGTGAAAATGATTCAGGAACCTTCAAAACGTATAAAAACATCAAAATCTCAACATCGAAAATTTTCGTGATCGCAATACTATCTCTTACGAGATAGTAAAAAATATAATTTTAAAATAAATTTTATAATTTAATTAAATTCTAAGTTGTTTGACTTTCAATCAATAGATATGATCAATATCATCAGA
Source organism: Labia minor (assembly GCA_963082975.1). Taxonomy (NCBI): domain Eukaryota; kingdom Metazoa; phylum Arthropoda; class Insecta; order Dermaptera; family Spongiphoridae; genus Labia; species Labia minor. Next base: position 36,435,671 of record OY720345.1, read on the forward strand.
CTAATAATAATATTAATAATAAAAGTAATGATCTTATAATTTGAACTTTTAATAAAATTTAATAATAAAATATTTATCGTTATTAAGAATCGATACGAACCCGATGATTATTGAGAAACTTGGAAATTCTTTTAAGAATGTCAAGATTAAAAGTTTCGCCGAATTATTAGGGAAACTAGGTCTTCATGCCAATCTTTAAATAGGATTCGTGAAGAATCTGCTGTGCCCCACTTCAGAGAAGACTCTCTCCTTTTTATTAAATGAACCCATCCATCTCACTTTGTTTAAAAGATCGTTAGATATCAAATTACGACGTATGACTACTATCGGATTGTCAACTCTACTCATGGATGTAACATGGCAAAAACCACGTTCTAATATTGAGAATTCCTTTTTCGTTGATTTCAATATTAATTTTATTGAAATTAATTTTTCTGGAATTGAATAAAAATATTCTTTCCAATTCAAACTATTTTAAAAAGGTATTCGTGACGTATTTACTCGGAAAGATTAACACAAAACTTTTTAGTTTAATACTTAGGCAGGAGATTGCATTTTTGATAAAATTAAAGCAGGCTAATTAATCCTTTATTTAGTTGTAATACATCTATTGTGATTCAATCTAAAACGAAGTACATATCAGTTGGTTTACGTTCTGTAATCCTGATTTCTTCTGGTTTGATATTGATATTCTACATAAATTTTCAACTTGCTCTTGTTATTTGTAATTATGGTAATAATTTATAGAAGATTTTTATAAAATATTTCTTTTCTTAATAATAAAAAAAAAACCTCCGACTTTTGTACGTTCCACGCAAGGACAACGCCTATCAAGTCGGTTCTATCAATTAGGTGTCCTATGATCAGAAGAACGGGTCCTATCAACCTTTATCTTGATTTTCTTGACTACTTTTTATCAAGTAGCTTCTCAATTTTGATCCCGGAGGCTGGGTTGACTCCGTCCCATAGGCCCCAGCTAGAGAAATTACCTTGCCAGGCCCGGGGTCTTGAACCCGGGATTAAGGGAATGTGATACCTCTTACCCAGTAGCGCCTTATATCTTTTCTTAATAAAGGTATAAATTTAATTTAAAGAGAACCCTTGTTCTTAAATCCCGCAACATATTTTTTTCCCAATTCTTATATATATATAATCCAATTCTGGCTGTCCATCATATTTCGATTTTACAATTGATACTTGAGTAGTATTAGACATTCTATGAGGAATTCTAATTTTCCATTATCCTCATAAAAGCCTTTAAGCTTCATATTGATAGATAGGAAATCAAGAGGTGGTTCGTTATTTGCTTATCTATTAATAGAGCTGATTTACTACCTAATAGGGAAAAAGATTCTCTAACGTTCAAACTAATCAATTAAAACCATCCAATTTTCAAATGTTTCTATCTTTTTTTATATAAACAGTACACAAATAGTATAGTGTGCTAGCATTTTATCAACAATCAGCTGGAGTGCCTAGAGGTCGTGTGTGCACTTCAAATTTGAATGTTATCTAGAATTATGTCGATACAATCAGAAGCTCATAATTCCCCTTTCGCTCTGGCTAATAGACATAGAAAGCATCGTTAGCGAAACGGAAAATTGGTCTTTGGTATTAATTGTAATGCTTAAAGATTGTTGATAAGCTCTGTTGTTAAAGACTCGGTTTTCTTTGAAGATAATCAAAATCATGTTTGGAAAATGACAGAATCGGTTTTAGAAATTCATTTCAAATAATAGAACTCAAACACTCGGCAAAGTCAAATGGGAAACAAAGAATCTTTGATACGGTTTTATCAAATGGAACTATCAAATATTGAGTTGTCATTTATTATAAAAATATAATGAAATGGAAAAATGAAGATTCCAATATTCAGATAAAAGATGAATAATTTATATTTAAAAAAAAATAAATAAATAAAATAACAATAAAAATAAAATGGATCATATGGTAAACTTCAAATTAGTTTTTGATCTACCATGTATATAAAGTAATTGAATTTAATGAATAATACCGGATATATATATATCGCACCCCGGCAAGAACAACTAAATAACTTTGAATTTCTAAAATATTGAATTAAAGAAAATTAATAGTGTCAACTAACCTATAAAAGTAAAGGTGACACAACTGCCATATTGCGGACAAATCTAGAGTTACAGATATGACATTTTTCGTGCTCGTAGTTGTATAACAGATCCATTTACCAGTCAAAATCGGGATTTTTTTAGTTGTGTCACTGTTCTTGCCGGGGTGCGATATATTAATCGAAAATTTTAAAATTTTGATTATTTATACATGTCAAGTAAAAATTAAATTCTTTTAAAAATCGAGCATTAGATATTAGAAAATATTAGAATATACTAAATTTGAAATGAAGAGAAAAATTTTATGGTAATTTTTGAAAAAGTGAGTGATGCTGATTCCTGAAATTATTATTATTACTTCTCTAAATACAAGGTGGGGCAAATATATTTGCTTATTTCAAAATTCAATTAAACAAGAAGTAATGCAGATAAATATTTAATTATTTGAACAACATCAAGTACAACATTTAAATTTTATGTTACTCTGTGGTATCAGTTAGATGGCGTCCATTGTTCTCAATGCACTGAGTTAAGAGCGAATTCTGAAGTTTCGTGTAACTCTTTCCAGCATATCGTTGGGAATGTCGGCGACAGCTTGGCGAATGTTGTTCTTCAGATCAACCAGGGTCCTAGGGCGATCGTTGTAAACAATTGATTTAAGATAACCCCATAAAAAATAGTCACACGGGGCTAAATCAGGTGACCGTGCTGGCCATTGCAGATCACCCCTCAAGGAGATGATGCGTCCTGGGAAGTTTTGCTGCAAAATAGCCATTGAAACACGCGCTGTGTGTGCTGTTGCAGCATCCTGCTGGAACTATACATCTCCCACATCCATCTCATTGAGTGCAGGCAGGAAAAATTCCTGAATCATACGGACGTAACGGCCAGAAGTCACCAAAACTGTCTGTTCGTTCTCTTCAAAAAACCATGGACCAATTATTTCAACACTCGAAAGTGCACACCAAACAGTGACACGTTGTAAATGTAGGGGATGTTGAAGGTTTCTGGGGTTAACAGGTATAGCGCATGTTCTGCTTATTTACAGACCCCGACAAATGAAAGTGAGCTTCATCACTGAAAAAAACATTCGTCCACTCCATGATGCTAACTAAAACAAGCGGAGATTAAAACTTTATACCCCGTCCTCTCGATTGCGCCTAACCCCACCCTCCTCTGAGCAACCATTGCTTCTTTTTTTTAATTTAAAAAAGTATGTTTATTAGCCAAATATACAAATATATGTTGTTTTTCCCATAGCATATAAAAGGGATTACATGACTTTTTCTTACAGCTATTTGGTGACTCCAAGGTCGTAATTATTTATACAATGTTTCTTTTTTATTATTACGCTATTAACTATTTTTAATATTACAATTTCAAAGTGTAAATTAATTATTATTTTTTTTTGTCTAGGAAAAGGATATATAAAAATAAAAACCTAGACTATTCACCAAGTTCAAATAAGCAAACTGTTCTGCCCCACCCTGTATAATCTTACAAATAAACCTAGTATAATCAAAGGTGAAGGACTAAAGGTCATCGATGCGTCCTACTCATCTCACAGAGTGCCTATGAACTATTGATCAAGTTTAATAACAAACAAACAAACAATAATTTTTTATCCTTTATATTATTTATTTTTTTTTTTTCAAAAAAATTTAATTCTTAAACTCGACAAAAAATAAATAACATAAAATAAAAAAAATAAATTGATCAAAAAAAAAGCTTATTTTATTTATAATTAATTTTTGAACTGTCAAAACGATATTTTATGGTGGTGGGGGAGAGATAGAGAGAGAGATTGAGTCAAACGCAGTTCTCGGATTTGTATTTAGAAATTTTTATACCTATAAAACCAAATTTTTATTTTATTTATTATTATTTAATAAAATGGTATTTATCTTTTTTTAAATCATAAATTTAGATTTCATTGTGGATTTATTATAATAAAAAATTGTTATCAGAAATTTTGTTAAATTTATATTTTCTATTAATGACAAAGACATTTAGATTGCCAAAGATACAGATTGGTATGAAATTGGTGATACACTCTTCTGGTCTATTATTATTATTATTATTTACCAATTTAGATGAATACATATTTTTCCAATTAAAAAATTTTATTATCATTCTAGGAAAACTTCTTCAGTTAAAAAAAAAAATAAAACCTTTTCTAAACTTTTGTATTATATTCCATTTAAGCTGCTTGGTATGATTTATTTTGTTGAGCTTTCTTATAACAAGCTGAGGAGCTTAAATTCAGCTTCCAATAATTTCACTTTCTCTTCCAGTTCATGATATTATTTTCTTTATCTTATTTTCAACTTTTATACGTGTTTGATCCTAACACCAACATTATCTTTATAAAATGCCCAATTCATATTGGTTTAGTAAAATATTTATTTGATTCTTTTGTATTATTGTAATTTTTCATTCTTTATAAAGTAATATATTAAACTTTCTACCTTGATGCTTGTTGGAGTGACCTAATTCATTCTCATTAAATTAATAAGACTTAATAAAAGTTTTCTTAAAGGATGATAATGATTGATTATACAAGAGTAAATTCAATTAATTTTCCATCTAAGTAACTTACAACACTCTTGACGCTTTTCAACACTAGTTTTATTCAAAAGATCTTATCTATTATTATATACTAAAGTACTTGGTAAATATATAATAAGACCATTCATAAAATTGATTGGTATTCGGAAAATGCAATTATCATATTTCAATTAAATTTAGTATAATTATTTTTTTAATTATTATAAGCCTGTCACATATTTTAGATTAGACCATAAAAAAATATTATTTTGTAGTAACAAAAAAAAGGTTAAACATTAGTTTAAAATTAAAAAATCTTAATTTTTACTATAAATCAACTAAAAGTAAAATTAAATGATTAAATGGATTGAAATTCTTAATTTATATATTTTCAACTCCACTACTGTTTGATTAACTGAAGATAGGAATTTGCTTGAATTTTGGCTCTATTTCAAAAATATTTCACATAAAATAGATTTACTTTATCTTTTTTTTTCTAATACACACAAATTTTCGTCTCTGATAAGGAAAATAGATACAAAATTTATAATAAATCATATTCCTTGAAATTAATTTTAACACTTTTTTTTATAAAAAAAAAAAATGTATATATTTTTAAATTAATTTTAAAGAAAAAAATTCGGGAGTGTCCTCCCCTAGACTTTCCCGCATATAAATAGGTAATTAGGTTATTATTATTATTATGTTTTAACAACAATAAAAATAAACATACTAATTAATTTAAATTATAAAGTAAAATTGTTTAACACTATTATATATATTTATAATTTACACCTAACGCTACTTGTATAGGTAAAATGTCACTTCCGGTAGTCAGATCATGATGAAATTTGGTATCTGAATTTTTTTCATATTTTTAAATCTATATACAAAATATGAAGCAAATATCTAGAAGCAAACTGGTACTTTACTTGAAAGGTAAACGCAACCAATGTAGGTTAAGTACCACTTCCGGTTAACCGATTCTATTCTAAATCTACAAACTGTGAATAATATCGGTGTTCCAAATTTCGAAGTCCTAGCTTGATTAGTTTCTGAGTAAATTTGCTCACAGACAAACATTACATACATCCATACATCCATCCATCCATCCATACATACATACACACACACAGACATAATTCGAAAAATATGTATTTTCCGACTCAGGAAGGTCTAAAACGTCAAGATCTATCGAAATCTCGAATTCGAAATTTTTGACGATTCCAATACTTCCCTTATACGAAGTATGCGGGAAAGTAAAAATGTAAAAAAGTTTTTTAATTTTTTTAATTTATGGTAATATTAATATTAATATTCTTCTAAATAAAATGAATAGGTTCCGTAATCAGAAGGATAATAATATTCGAGTAAAATTTAATTCGAGGTTGCAATTGGGTAATGCATGTTATTTTGCAGTAAAGGAGTTTATTTCAAAACTCTTATCTTAAAATTATTATCAAAGGGAATCAAAATTAAAATATGTAAAACAATTGTTTTTCCGGTTGTATTTTATTGGTGTGACCCTGGGAGACGAGAGTAGATTTAAGGTATTTGAGAATAGGATTCTTCGCAGCATTTATGGGCCAAAAAAAGATGAGGTCACCGGAGAATGGCGGAGAATTGCATGACTTCTATGCATCTTTAGACATAGGGTTGTATAATCGAGCGGGCACGTGGCTAGAATGGGAGAGGAAAGAATAGGGGAAATCAATTGGGAAACCGAAAGCCAAGGACGCATTGGGTGGCTAATGTAGTAAGGGATGAGAGAGAGATAGGAGAGGATAGAGACATTTGGAAAAATGTGGTTGCTTTCGAGTTCCGCAGAGATAGATAGAAATAAAATGAATTAGTACCATAAAAAATCCGATTTAACTTTTATATAATAATTTGTAAATTAATAATTGTATTTTAAAAATATATGAATAATTATAAAACATAAAATACAATAATCTATACAATCCATATGAAAATATAAATTAATACAATTAAAAAATATAATTAAAGGTCGTCAGCTAATCTATTATTTATTCATGGATAATTCTTTCCGTTATTATATATATATATATTTATTTATTTTATATATTGTATATATATATATATTATATTTGATTCATGAATTTACTAATAAATAATTACGAGGTAAGGGTTTATTTGATATTTTATTTGATAATGATAAAATTAATAATAGGCTTGTTAAAAACATATTAAAAATATTAAATTCCTCTTTTGGAAATCTTGAACTTGTTTTAGACACGCCATTAATTATTATTTTCTTTTTTTTTTTTATTTTTATTTTATTTTTTGTTTTAATTTCGTTGCCGAATAAAGAAGGGGGTGGGTAATCACTATGATCATAGGATAAGAAAGATAGAGGCTTGATAGAAATATAGCAGTGAAATAAGTATGTAGTTTACTGATATCAATTATCCGTTGATTTAAGAGAACCGATAACGATTTGAATTAACGCTGTTTCCGAAAACTCCTCCCAATTTAGCATATCCTATTTTTATCCCACTGCACTTCATTGAACCTATGTGCGGCCTCGTCTTTATTTTATTTTTTTTTTTCTATTCCCTTCTATCGACATACGCCTCCCCCTCCATGTTACATGAACAAGGGTTCATTTATTAAAAAGACGAAGATTTTATCAGCTCCTTGTGTGTCTCAGTTTGTCAGATTAACTTTTTTTATCGCGTATCGTCTAGCTAGTTACGTTCAAAGGCAATTTCATGAATTTTAAAAAACCCTGTATGCGCTTTTATTGTCCACGATGATTTTCTTTCTTTTTTACTATTTTTCTTTTAAGTACTTATGTGATCAAATTATTTATTTATTTATTTATTATTTTATTTCGCACACCTTTTTTATGCTGCTATATTGTAGATAAGCTAATTAAAATTTAATTGAAAAAAATAATTTGCGTCTCACAAGTGTTTTTTTTTTTTTAATAATCTTTTAACTCTTCATATGAATTGCCTAACTAGGGATGTATATAAGAGACTAGAAATATTATTAATTTTTTAATACTTACTACATATTTTTAGATGTTATGAAATTTAAATAATCTTATCAATAATTAACTAAGTTTATTTTCAAGTTGAGGGAAAAATAAATAAAAATATCTTTTTTTAAAGATCGACGATAAGAAGGGAAGGATTGTGTTCATTCCAAATTCCACATGTGGAGAATTTTACATATCTCCACGAATCATGCAGAAAAAATAATTTTTAACATAATGTCTGTCCTTATGTCCGTCTATCCGTTGTAGACGTGTATAGCTTGAACGGCTCAACGGTTTTTGATTTAATTTGATATATTTAATTAATGTATCATAAATTTTTGGTGTAAATCCGGAAACCGGAAGTGGTAGTTTACAAATTATTAATTTTATATTCATTGTCGGAAAATATTTCACTTAAAATATAATAGTAATTAATAATTGAGTAATTAAACTAAAAATAAAAACTAAGATAGTATAATTTAGTCATTTTGATTCAAGTTTTAAAAATATTTTTTATGCTTTATATATTGTTGTTTGGAAAATAATTTATTTCACATCGTCGGTCGGTTCTGTGCCTGGCCACAGCTCATATTTTTATCATATTTAATAATAACATGTAGAATTTATAGAATTGAATGAAAACTATAGAAAGTGTATTTACTATAAATGTTTAGTGTTTAATAATAAATAATAGGTTGGGGAAAAAGACATCCATTATTTTTACGTGAACTTCAAGACTTTATTTAACATGTTTTGCATTGTCCGATTTAGGTCAAATATGCACCATTTTGTTCTATAATTTGTTGCCATTTTAATGGTAGCTTCATTATGCCTCTCTCGTAAAAGTCTTGGTCCTTATTAGCGAAAAACTCCAGCAATTGATTTTCACACTGTTCCCTTGATGCCAATTTCTTATCACTAAAACACGCTTTGACCACGATCGCTTTCGCATAATGTTGTCGTATGTGACCCATTTCTCATCCCCAGTCACCATCCGTTTAAGAAATGGGTTGATTTCATTACGTTTGGCCAAGATGGAAATTCGATCCATCATGTTTTTTGGTGTTAATTGGTGTGGCACCCAAACATCAAGCTTTTTTTTAAACCCAGCTTTGTGCAAATGGTTTAAAACTGTTTTGTGGTCGATCTTTAACTCCTGGGCGATGCTACGACTACTAACATGCCGGTCCACTTCGATGATTTCAGTGACTTTGTCGACATTTTCGACGACGGGCCTGCCTGTGCGAGGGGCATCCTTAACGTCAAAAATACCCGAACGGAATCGACGAAACCAAAATTGCGCGTAATTAGCTGTTACAGTATCGGGACCATAAACACTATTCACATTTTCAGCCGCCTGACTTGTATTTTCGCCCTTATCAAAGAAAAACTGTAAAATGTACCGAATTTTCTCTTTGTTGACTTACATCTTTAACGCCGTGTAACTCAGAACTGAATGGACAAAACAAAAAACTGCAAACGAATTCTTTTAGTGCGAACTGTTACCTTGCCAACGAGCATAAATTTGAAATTGTTTGATCGATAATTTACGAGATATCGATCACTACAGCCATCTACCGAAAAAATAATGGATTTCTTTTTCCCCAACCTAATATATCTTCTAAATAAGTAAACCTATAAATTATGAACTCACTTGAAGATCAAAGGGTTAAACTGTAATTGAGAGATATTTTCACAAGAAGATCTCAATATTCTGATAATATTTTTTACCAAAGAAATGAAATTTAAAGTATTAATTAATATAATATAAATGCAAAACAAACAAATTAAAAATGTAAAATGGAGGGTGGGGGGGGGGGTTTATAACAAAAATAAACAATTTAATAAAAATAAAGCAAAGTCATAATAAGAAAAATATATTTCGGACAAGGAAGAATTAAATTTATAATATTAATATGAGCAATTTGAGGAATGAGAAATTTCTGCTGGTAAAAAGAATAAAACCCCGTGAAAATTGAAAAGTAGTGAAATCAAATAAATTGAAATATAATATAAGAATAATATTAACAAATAGTTAAACCCTTTGTATAACAAATCTAAAGCTAGATTTACTTATACAGAAATTAATTTAAAATAAAATTAATTACTAAAAATTATAGTCAAGTAACAATAAGTATATTAATGCTATAATATACTCCCATACAATGTTATTGAAAGAGGCTTCCTTGTCAACCAAAAGCAGGTTCAACCAAAAAAGAAAGCAAAGACACCATTTTATATTTTATGCCCTCGGTTGAATTATAAATAATTCGTGTGACATTTTTTTTTCCTCCTCTGAAAATTCCCTTTATTTTTCTGAAAGGAAGATAATTAATTACCATCTTTTAAAATATTAAAATTACATAAAAGATATTATACATAATTAAGATGTAAGTAAAAAATATTTCTTTAACTAAAAGATTGGCAAATTTGAAATTTACTAAAAAATGTTTTAATAGATTAAATTCATAATTTATTCAAATTAAAAAAATAAAAAAACAAACATTATATTTCAATGAAATTTTATAAAATTAAAATAAAAAAAAACAATAATAATCAAAATTTAATGAATAAATTTTTGATTACAAATTTTTATTTTGGTTTATTTAGTCCAAGTGACTTTTCTTTTAGTCACAATTTTCTTCATTTCTCATTTCCTTGTGACGCATCTGTCTTGAAGGCACGCGGGTGTGCCGAGTGTCAGGTCCGATGTGTCTATCTTGTCACTTGGTTTCTCTCAAGTGAGAGATTAACCTTTGGTTCCACTCTCCTCCTCTTCCTGTCCCCGATTTTGAATTTTGGTGTGTGTGTTTTTGGCAGGAAAGGAGGTGTCAAGTTTCCGACTTAAGAGGGGTCGATCAATCACTCTCCAAGAGAGAGGGTGGGTGGGTGGGAGAGGGTGGTGGGTCAAAACTCAAACTTGGTTCTATTTCATAATGGAGCACTGAAATTTTGGATTCTCTCTCTATCCTTATTTCAAAACACTTCCTCAATCTTCATGGAAACTTTCATTTCGATTTCGCATCAATAGGAGAATTTGATTAATGGTACGTTCAAAATTTGATTTCCTTACGAAAATAAATTATATTTCAAAATGAAATAAGAGAACTATTTCTCATGAAAACTTTAATTTGAATTGCTGTATTGATCTTGAATTTATATTCAACTTGTTAACTATTTTAATAACTAACTGTTCAAGACAGCTTTGATTATCTTGCTTCCCTTTCTCCCCTCCATTCACATACTTATTTATGGTTAAAAAAAATAAAATCATTATTTTGATTCGTATAATACGTATAATTTATGAAAATTTAATAACATTAAGTGTTATAGAAAGATTTTAAAATTATCTTTTCAACTTAGAATAAATAAAAAAAAATATTACTATTATTATATAATTATAAAAAAATCAAATGAACCTGTCTTCTAATCTTGATTTAGTAATATTCTCTTGAATCATTTTACTATTAAAATTTAATTAAATTTATATACAAATCTATCTATCTCAATGGCTCTATGGAACTCGAAAGTTCTTGGCCGCAGCAACCACATTTCTTCAAGCATCCCTATTCTGAGCTACAACCTTCCAGTCCCTACCCTCTTCCATCTCTTTCACGATCCTTCCCACATTATCCACCCACCGCATCCTTGGTCTTCCAAGCGAACGTTTCCCACTCGGTCTCCCCTAGTATTTTCGTTCCCTGGAATCGGGAAATTATAAAAAAATACTACATTTGAGGTGGAAATTGTAAAAGTTTTACGAAAAAGTTAAATCAATGTTGTTTTTGTCAAAAAATAAAATAAATTTAATTCAAAAATAAAAAAAAATCAGTAAGATATAATAATCATCAAAATATCACATAAACATAATTATTTTCTTTTACTTGTTTAGAAAATAACATTTTAGAAACGAGAGGCAATCAAGGGAAATGTCGCATAAAACTGAGATCCTTCACATTAGAGGAGTAACGATTAGTTATTCCTTTTTATTTATTTTTTTATTTCTTTGTGGTTTTTTTTTTTTTTGCATTATTTTCAATTTAATTTTTTTTGGCATTTTTTTTGTATTTTGTTTTTCTTATTTTGGTTTATCTTTACTGTATATATCTATTAAGATGGAAAACTGAAACTCTGAGTCTGTGATTATGTGAGCCTTCAATTAAAGACATTTATGATCGTTGATTACAGAGTGTTAGTTATTATGTAAATATGTAAATATGTTTTGCTTTTTTTTTTTTGTTTTTGTTTGCTTTTTGGATGTTTTTGCTATTTTTTTGTCACCACCTAAAAAGGTGGACTCAAATAACATACAAAATGATTGTATATATATTTCTTGAATAAATAAATAATAATATTTATTTATTTATCAAAAAATATAATTATGTCTTTACCTTACTCGCTCTCAACGACAGCTTATTTATATTAATTTAAGGGGCAGGTGATGAAGAGGGGTTAATTAGAAGGGTGTAAGGAAAATTACTCTCTTTCCAAATGGTCAAGTGCAATAGTGTGTTTTATTATTGTTACCTATTCAAGAACTATTTTAGAAGCCTTACCAAGGTGTCAGGTATGGCAATTAAAACAGACCCAAGCTTATGAAATTACGAATTTTAAGTTTAAAAGTTGATTGACAGTTATAACTTATGACAATTTCTATTACGCATGCGGATATTTAACTATATCTTATCTTATTATGCTAGCTAAAATTGTATATATCTATCTATCTATATATATTGGTTCTCAAAAACCGCTCTAACGATTTTTTTCAAATTTACACTAGATATAGTATTTATAAAGAAAAATTAAGTTTTATTGATGATATCTCTTGAAACATTCAGCTTCATTATTAATTTCTTAATTGAAAATTATATATGGAAAACGTCAAAATTGGCCTCCATTTTTATTTGTATTAATATTTTTTTTTATTTAAAATATTTTAAAATTTATTATTTAATTTCGAAATAAAATTAAAAATATTTATTTTTAATAAAATATATATAGATATTTATTAATCTCTCTCAAAAAAAAAAAAAAATAAAATAAAAAACATCAAATCTGCCTGCTAAGACAGTAAAAAAATGACAATTTTTTATCTAAACATATATAGTACAGTGGCTAGAGAGATGTTTTATACGAGTGGATTTCGTCGGTTCGAAACTCGCCGGGTGAATCGTTATTTAAAAATGAAAATGAAAATGAAAATAATGAATTTGTTATTTTTTTTCTTTTTATCTATTGTTTACATTTTAATAAATTACTATTTTATATTTATTTATTCATTGTTCTTTTATTAAATTTAATATTTATTAATATTATTTATTATTAATTTATATATTGATGACATCACAAATGACATTTATATTGAAATTTGACTCCCGCCTTTTTTTAAAGAATATTGTATTAATATTTTTTTTATATTTAAAATATTTTAAAATTTTTTATTTAATTTCGAAATAAAATTAAAAATATATATTTTAATAATATTTTATAATTATAAATTACGATATATATTTATCAATAATAATGAATTTTTTTTTTTTAACTTAATTACAGAGCCGAGGCTCGGGGTCCCGGTATGATCTTAATATATTGTGAGAATTAGATAAATAATGTAGAGAGAAAAAAATATTTAAAAATAGATATTTATTTAAATGAAATAAAATTATTTAATTTACAGAATGAAAATGTCTATAATAATGTCTAAACATTTTTTCTTTATAATTTTACATTATAATAATACTAATTACAGTAGTTATAATATATGGGGAATTTTCAACTTTGACTGCCGATTTGACCATGTTCCCAAACGAATTTTAAAAAAACCAAGACCACTTTACATTTACACATTTTAAGCTCTAATCGAATCCAAAATCAAAATTTAAAAAATCGAAAAACAAACTCACAGATATATAGATTTTATAAATGAACATTTATACAATTTATTTTAATTAATTTGAAACATTTTAGGAAACAAATTTTGAATGGGTCATTTTTAGAAATCCCATTTAACAATTATAATAAATAATTAAAAAATTGTAAAATTTTTAAAGTATATAAAAATAAATTGTATAAATTGGTTAAAGGGTCGAGTGATAGTTCGGTGTCCCAGGTATATATTTTATATTAACACGCCTACTTTTCTGTATAATAAAGATATAAAGAATCATATTTTAATTTTTATATAACCAAGAAATCATTTTTTCACTTAAAATATAGTTGTAAAGCCCAAATCTCCGATCCATATAACATCATCGACTGGGCCGCTACCAAAAGGAGTCTTCTCTTGCTCTGACTAGGGCCACCGGTATTTGCCATTAGTCTCGAAAAAATAATATTAAATTTTATATAAATTTATAAATTAGAATATTTGAATTTGTTTAAATTTTAACACATGTAATCAATCATATGCATAAAGAATAGAAAATTTTGAAAATCAACTTGGTATTAAATTCAGAAAAAAAAATACTCATATATAGAATATATAGACTATTCGAATATAATTGAAACTCTTTCTCTCCCTCTATTTTAAATTTGAAAAAACGGAGTGTTAAGAAATTAAGATTCCTTATACAACATGGATGGTTAAATGAATTGGGCTCCCTACCTCCCTGAGAAATTCACATTAAAAATGTTTATAATATTTTAGTTTATTAAAACAAACTATTATTTTTTTATTTCAATATTTTTAATGTTAATACAATAATTTTTATTTTATAATCTATAAAATAATTTAATTATTTTTAAAAACAACGGTCTTCAATTACAATTTTTTTACTCTCTACTGACTGTTCATTTCATAACTGAAAATAGTGTCGAATAGAAATAGACGATATTACTTGGATTAATCTTATTATGCTAGCTAAAATTGTTTGTTTGTATTATTGAGGACCCCAGTTCAATTCATTTTAATCAGATTGATGCAATGATGCAACATTTAATAATTGTAATAAATAATTAATTGTAGATTAATATTTTTTAAAGGGTCGAGCGACAGCTCGGTGTCCCAGGTATTAATATTACCAGCCAAACCCAATAATAATGAATCATTTTTTTTAACTTAAGTACCGAGCCGAGGCTCGGGGTCCCGGTACTATATATATATATATATATATATATATACAAAAAAAAAAGTTAAATACAAAATAATTTGGCAATGGCAACTGCCTTCTGCCAGAGTTCACTGTAAAAAAACTCAAAAAATAGAAAAATTATAAAGAAAAATTAAAGGGAGAGAAAGAAAGAAAAGGAAAAAAGGAAGAAAAGGAAACAAAATATACTTGTATTTTATATTTATTACGATTATTTCAGTCAATAAATAAAGATTTCGGTATCGGCATCATAATCAGCACGAACATTTGTTTTTGTTCCCGGGAAATAAAAATTGAAGGATTTTCCCGGGAATTCCCGGAAATAACCCTCTAGTATCCCCACCAATATATTTTTCGCATTCTAGCCACGTGCCCTTCCCATTGCAGCCTTCTCGATTTTATATACAAATATAAAGAAATTTTGTAAATGATACCACATAATTATACTTTAATGCACATTTATTAAAAAACACAAAAAATACAAGGTTTCGATTTCTTTTTCTCCAATTGGTATCAAATAATTGCACTGCTCGGACTGGTCGTTCGGGCAGTGCAAACGAAAATTTGTATTTTTGGGTTTTTTTTTAATAAAAATGCACACTAACGTATATTTATGTGGTATCATTGACAAAATTAGTTTATTAATAAACATAGCCATCAAAGGTTAAATATTTAACTTATTTTATTCATAACAATTCATTTGTTTTAATAAACATTTTTATTTTATAGTACATATATCTTTTTAATATTATAAAACTAAACTATTTCACAAATTTTTAAAATATTTAAATTAATTCCCGGTTGAAATGGATTAAATGATGTCATTCTAGTATCATTGCTTATTCAATATCTATAATTCACACTAAAAAGTAAACCTAGTCTTTTTTCCTTTAAATAGAAATAAAAGCGACTTCCGTGAAAATATCTTTTTTTGCAATTTATTTTAATCCTACCACTTGTTGGCAAATGTTCAACTTTTATATATTTATATGTCTTATATAGTCCGTTTAGAGATATTACTCGTTCAAACGTAAATTACTCGCTTTAATCTACATTTAATGTAATATCTTGCGGCCATTTTTCATTTTTTAATGATTACCATATTTTATAGGTTCATAACCCATTAATGGATATTTCGAGTCTTTTAAATTTGTATTTATATTGGAGAGGATAGCTAGAATAGCCAGGTTTTATCACCAATCCACTTTCAAATGTCACAGACGATTAGTGCATGGTTCTAATTTATATACCAATAATTTTCATATAACTAGCTTCAATTTAATAATCATAACCAAATTTTTGCACTACAAACAAAATTTACTATTATATGCTATTACTTCGAAAACTACAGCAGTCTGTTTAATAATTTACCCTTCAATATTTTATTTATTAAATATTAATATTTTTTCCCCTTGTTCTTAACTTAAATACATAAAAAATACAATTTAAAGTAAATATTTTTTATTCTGTTCAGTAAACTATTGTGTCAGAACTTTTCAAAGTGCAAGATGTTATCACTCTGATTAAATGAATAATTTATATTATAAATTAATATTATAATTATATATATCTGCTAAGAGATTTTGTTATTACTTACATTTAAAGGTCTCAATAATCCATTTCTTACAATTTTATTATTTCTTAAGTTCTTTCACAACATATTTAGTTAATTTAATCAAAATTTATTATTTATTATATTAGATAAAATATTTCATAAATTTCTGCAATTGTGCGGAATAAGATTTTCGTTAATGTGTTTAGGTGTTTACAGCCCATTTTCTTAGGATTATAAAAGAAGTCTAATGAAAAGGAGAGCAATTTAAACTCCGAGCTTTAAATGTTGGTGAAAAGGACTCGCATTTCTAAAATAAGCCGCTCTCCATATATATGTTAAATCGAATAAATATATTTATATACAAGCTTAATTCTAAATAAATCAATGAATAAAAGTTATATCCGAAAAAATCATATAAATAAATAACCAAACGAAGAGAATAAATCAAAATCAAAATAAAATCAAAAAAAATTCTTCATACCTTTATAATATGTATAATTAAAATATAATTAAAAATAAAATTATTGAAGTAATTTTTTTAAAATATATTTATTATAATTATTATATTAAATAAAAATTTATCTTTTAATGTTATAAATAATTTTGAATTTCTTTCAAAATGAAAACCAACACAATATTTATCCGTCAGATGGCGTGAATGAAAATTCAAACTTTAAATCAATAATTTATTTAATTACATTAAAATTAATTAATTATAATTCAATTATATTCCTTCTATACTTTCTAGGGATCCATCGAAATATCTATAAAAATTTTATCTCCACGAATCATGCATTTTCTTAACAGAAAAAAGTATTTTTAGCAAGATGTCTGTCCGTCCGTCTGCTGTGTGTCCGTATAGATGTGTACAGCTTGAACGGCTCAACGGATTTTGATGAAATTTGGTATATTTACTTAATGCACCAATATGATGAATTGATCAACTTTTGGTGTATATCCGGAAACCGGAAGTGGTAGAATTAGCGATCGACGATAGAAAGGAAAGGGTTATTTTCACACCAAATTTCACATGAGGAGATTTTTTACATATCTCCACGAATCATGCACTTTGTATTGGTTTTATCCTCGGGAAAAATCATCTTCATTAGATTTTTCTTAATTTAAAATTATATGACGTCACAGCCTCCTTATTATGATCTCGGGAAAGATCACGGGGGCAACGCCGGGTACTTAAGCTATATATTATAAATAAAATAAAATTAACAATATTTATGTTCTATCCATATCTGTTTTTTATTGCATTAATAGATATAATAAAATTATTTGAAATTGTTTCTGTATCTGGAAATTACTTTATTTCAAACCGTCGGTCGGTTCTGTGCCTGGCCACAGGTCAACTTATTTTCTTTAATATTGAACGTTTGTAAATAAAGGATGTATTTATTTTTGTAAACTATACTATAAATTTAATAAAGGGAATTAAAAAATAAATAACTAAATGGAGTATAATATTTCTGTCCCCATTTTATACTTTACTATAAGATAGAAGTTTGTAGCTCTTTGTAAAGGTTTTTTAAAGCTTGGAATATGTGAATTCGCCATTGACAACTTTCATTCTATTATTTATCAAACTTCAAAGAACATCATTCTATCAATATATTAAAATAATATCGAGGCTTTTTCCTAAATTGGATTCAAATTAATCTAGATAAATATGTATGAACAAAATCTCCCACTCTTTCCCTATAGGTCTGAAAAATTCTATATCAGTTTGTTTTTTATGGTTGTGATTTAATTCATATAGAAAGCAGATGAAAAGAACTTTTTTTTATATAATTCTCTCATCTTCTAATATTTTTCTCAACCCCTTAGGGACCATGCACATTGCTCTTCTTCCTTTCCTAAAGTCAAAAAACATAAATATAGAAATATATATATATATATATATTTGAGGTAGTGGTTAAAAAAAGGAAGTAAAAAAAAAAATCGCATGAGGAAAAAAAATCACTTTACCGAAATAGATTTGCAAACTGACATTTATTTTTCTTCAAATCTTTTTAATTTCATTTTGAATTTTCATTACGAGCCTTTCTTTCTCTTTCTTTCTCTCTCTCTCTCTCTCTCTCTCTCTCTTACTCTCTCATTCATTTTCTATTTTCCTTTCAAAGATTTGAATTTGCATTTCTATCTCGGTTGTATTTTTTTTTTGTTTTAATTTTTCAACAATATTATCTTATTCATAGGATTACATATGCTAAAGGTCCTAGTGGAATCCCTCAGGCAAACGGAGAAGAAAAACATCGTGGAAAGCTTTGCCTCCTTCTCTCTCTCTCTCTTTTCATGCCCATTATCAAATATTTACATCTTTTGGATAAAGACCTCTAAAATATACCATATATTCATTCTTTGATTTTAGTTTATATTTTAAATAAATAATTTTATGTGTGGGGAGATAGGAGATGAAAAATTATAATGGAATTTTACAAAATATTCTTACGTAGCCAATTCATTTTCCGAAGATTCGAATATAATTGATTATAAATCAATAAAATTATTAATATTTTTTCATTGTTATAATTGAAAATAAAATTGAAAAAAATATTAAGGAAAAAGCACCAAATAGCCTCTTAAGGCAAAAGTTAAAGTTCAAATCTTAAATTAAATAGAAAAAAATTATCAATTGAGAATATTGATTTACATAAAGAGAAATGAACTTTTTGGAATTTTTTTCTTTTTATACTGTAGCTGTTCACTTAAGAACTCGAAAGATTGATGCTATAGACCAGTGATTCCCAACCACTGTGCCGCGGCACTTTTGTGTGCCGCGTGATTTTCAAAATGTGCCGCCAAATTTTACAAATCTAAAGTACAAATTTAGAAAAATTACTTATTTATTTTATATATATGTAAAAAAAAAGATAAAAAGTTTTTGCGATCAGGTTCTTAAACATTTTCGATTTTTCAATATGGCTCTAAGTATCACCAAGTGTGCCGACCCCTGTTATATTATTTTAGCCCGCCTATTGAAAAAGGTTGCCGACCCCTGATTTTTATTATAAACTATATTACACAGTCTTTTATAGGTAAGTAAATAACATTTACACTTATTTTTTTCTTTGTGTGCCGCCAAATTTTTAAACCGTTAAAAGTGTGCCGCGGTAAAAAATAGGCTGAGAATCACTGCTATAGACCACGCTTGTCTAAAGTGCGGCCCAAAACCATATGAGATGCAGCCCAAACGCAAATTATGAAAATAATTAAATTCGCTCATTTCTATTAAAAAAAAATAATGTTTGCAATATTTTTCATGTTAATTTATAATTTTATACATATATCTAATTCAAATAAAATAAGTATAATAAAAAGAAGTTATTTTATTTTAATAAAACTATATATTCAGTAAAACCTCTCTCTATAAGTTCATTCTCAAAACACAATTAAAAACAATGTTTATTGTGAATTAAAATGAATTAAGAGTAACTATTAGAATTAGACCGTCTCATTATAGAGAGGTTTTACTGTAGTTAATATTATTTCCATTTGTAGAAAAAATATTTATGTGCGGCCCAACATATTTTTTTTTTGCAATGTGGTCCTCGAATGGTTATAGTTTAGACACCCATGTGTGATTTAGACCAATAACTAACTAACCACTCAAAAAGTTTATATTATAATAATCATATAATATATATATATATATTGTAAACAATTTATTAAAACAAATTTGACAATCAAATGATATCTAACATAAAATTCCAAAGCTGAATAAATAATTTTATCATTTAATAAAAAAAAAACATGCATCGAATATTTTTTTCAAGATATTGCTTTATTTTTTGATTTTACTATAGTATTAGGAAAATTATTTGCAATAAAAGTTTACAGTCATATATAACACCAGATTAAGTTTAATTTGGTACATAATAAATATTCTTTGCCTTGTTAGTTCTTTTTGGTTCGTTTTTATGCGAAAACATCAACTGGTAGACCAGCTTTGCTTTCATAGTAGTTGACTGAGAAGACCATCTAATTACTAAATGAATAATATTGAATGAGTAATTATCCAACCTATCAAAACAATCAAAGTATGATTATGATTGCTCTCATGATACTTTGCGGTTCAATATTTTCTACACATAAATAAAAGATGATAGGAGAGTTATATAAAGCTATTTTTTTGAAAGTTGTTCAAACACCAGGGTACTTATTTATTACAGTATTGTCGAAAAAGGCCATCTACTGATGCTTTTACCTTAATTAAAAACAAATTGATTAAATATCACTCAAAGTTTATTTGATATATTTTATTCTAGTATAAAAATTAAAATTAATTTTGTTTTTCTTCAAAATATATTAAAAATATATTCATATAATATGCAATACTTAAACAATTGATATTTAAATACTATATATATATATATATATATATATTTAAATACTTAAACTTGTAAAATCTCGGTATTTATAAAATAAATATAATTATTAAAGATTTTAATTTATTAAATTTACATTTATTATTTTAACAGATTTTCAAAATATGAGTGAGATTAATAATGGATGGAAAAAGGTCAGTTTCTTTGAGCTAAGATGGATTGTATAAGTCTTTGTGTAATAAATCATATCTGATGGGATTCATTCAAAAAATATTATATTAATTAACCTACCAAAACACTTTCAAATTTTATTAAAATTATAGGGACAAAACTTTAAATATTCTAATAACATTTTGAACAATTAACCAATCAGTATTATAAAATACTTGCTACTTTTTTTTAAGAAATTATATAAATAAAAAACATAAATATTTCATTAGCTAAGAAGGAGACAGAAATGAAAAGATACATTTCTTTTCTTTAGGCACAAGTTGGCTTCAAAGTCAAAAATCGTTACAGAAATTAAAATTATATAACAATATTAAAATAATAAAATATACATTGAAATAAACATGAATAAATTATTACATAAAATTTTCACCAAATTCTTTTTCTCATTTTCAGATAAGTAGCAAAGTTTTTCTCTTGTACAATTATATGATATACAAAACATTACTATCTCGCCAGAGATGTGTGTATGTATAAGATTACGCAAAAACGGTTTGAGCTAGAATCATGAAATTTGGTACACTGGCATTATTCAAAATTCGGAGTTTTCTATCAACTTTTGAGAAATTTAGCTCTTTCGGAAGAGTCATTACCTACCATGTTTTCATTTTTTTTTCCTCTAAACTAACCGGAAAAATAAAGATATATGTTTGACTGTTTTTCACATGATTAAAAATTGTATAAAACTGCTATATACCTTTAGAATGTTAGCTTCATTGAATCGCTGAAAGTACCGGAATTAATTTTTTAACATGTTGACTGGCAATCACGCGCCAGCATGTGACGTGGTGCCATCAACAAAGAGCCAAACCCGCGCTGGTTTAATAAATATTATTTATTAATTTTAATTTTTAATTTAATTAATTAATAATTATAATATATTGTAATGATTTTTTTGTTAATTGGAATTATTTGGCAGGGGGGAATATTATGAAAATTTAGGGTTTTTGGTCACAAATGTGTAATGGACAAGGTTGGACTTTGAATTGGCGTGAACTGTCTCGGATATCTGGACAAAAAATAAAAAGAGAGAAAAAAATTAAATTTATAATTAAGAATTAAAAATTTATTATATTTAATGTTTAAATATATTTTTAAAACCTCTAAATTTAAATATAAACTTTTATTTATAGGTTTTTTTATATATGCAAAAATTTATTTAATATTTATTTATAGAACAAAAATCCGTTATATCAAAATTTAAGAGACATCAATATTTGTTGTGAATTAAAAATAATTTTTCTTTTAATTCTTTGATTAACAAAATAAAAAATTAATTAATAAAAAAATTCCTTCTTTCAAACAATATTTCTTGTTAACGATGTAGCCGGATCTCTTCTAAGTGACGGCTGAATGGTGTTCCCAAATGCAGAATTAATGAATACAATAACACCACCAAAAGATGCAATCAAAGAATTAATGCAACAATATGTTCAAATCAATAATGTAGAAAACTGTTAATCTTGTATATAAGCGATTATCAGTGGACTGGTGAATGGTGGTCCTTTTTTTCCACCAATAAAGTCCATCTGCTCGGGACGCTAGCTACTGCCCGACTGAATCTTTGACTTTCCAACCACTAGTCCTCTTCAGGGGAAACGTATTGCAATCCTAATCCTTTCCACAAAATAATTTATTTTTAAATAAATAAATTTTATTTATTCATTTATTTTAAGAATTAATGATATTTTTAAAATATCATTACAATATATATGTTAATTAATCATTCAAATTTACGAGATAGTCGAGTGGAGGCACTCCAGATTTTTTGTACTTGTAATTAGTCTATTTAAAAATTCAATCGAGATATTACTAATTTAGAATATATATTAATACTTCTTATAAAATAAATACATAGTATAAATATTCTTTTACATATATTGAAATGAAATTTTCTTTTTCAACCTTTTGAATAAATTTAAAAAAAAAAAAATTAAATGAAATATGTAAATTGGAAAAATCCTTTGATATGATTTGATAGTTACGAGTTAGAATATTTCTTTTTGTTCAAGTTTGAATATAATATGATTATCCTTTGAACTTGTAGAGAAATTCTTTTCTACTTAGGAAGCTTTGAAAGACGGGATCGACTACCTGGGGCTTGCATCTCCACCCCCTCCATATCCCCCATCGACACACGCTGGACGCTTTCAAGCCTCCTCGAAAGCAATGGACTAGAAACAGAAGCGTTCCTGTCCCTAAAACCAAAACTTGAAAACCCTAAGCACGTTCTCTAAAATAACCACCCGACATTTAAAATGACCACGATCGTTGAATAGCGAAACAAACACCCCTACACCCTGTTATTATTATAACCCTTTGCTCTAGCTGAATTCAAAATGAACGGCTAAACAAAAAAAAAAAAAAAACAAAAAAAAAGAAAACAAAAACAAATAAAAAAGAGAGAGAATCATCATAATAACAAACTATTACTCTAGGTCATAGGTTCTTAAACTTATGTACTCCACGGACCCCCACTTGAAAAAATTTTTTTTGACGGACCCCCATCACAACTTTAGGTACTTTACGTCATTTTATTAATTAATTTCTGGCTTACGATCTCATAAGGACAAGGATATATGATGAATATTTCTAACAGTGATTGGTGAATAACGATTTTTTTGCATATTGTAGAACACATTTTATTAGAAATTATAATATTGAAGAAAGAAAATACAAACATTGTCATAGCAACAAATCTCACAAATTATAATGGGTACTTACATTAAATTCATATAAATATTTTATAATTTTTTTCAGAAAATATTAAATAAGAAATATTTTAAAAAATAACTGCATCTATCTCATTAAATATAACTTACATATTTAATGAGATGTATGCAGTTGTTTTCTTGAAACAAGAATCTCAATATCTGGCTTAATATTGGAAACTTTTAATCTAAGATCCGGCTCTACATTTAATTTGTTTCTATATTTAGACTTAATATAAAATAGTACCGAAAAAGCTTGTTCGCATAAATATGTTGTGCAGAATGGAATCAAGTGTTGAAGTGCTTTATTTGCAAGCGCAGGATAATCTGACCTGAGAAGTAACCAAAAGTTGCTCAATTCAGTTTTGTTAAATTTTAGTTTATAAGTTGTATCACATGATAATTCCACGAGAATATCTTGTTCAGGTGCAGATAAATGTTTAGCATTTGTAATTTCCATATTAAATGGATCTCTGATCCAGTTATTGCAAGGATCAGGAGTAGAAAAATACTTCCTGAAGTTGCTTTTCAAAGTAATTAAATGTTCAACAAATAATTGACGCGTTTGATTAAGCAATTTTTCACTGGAGCTTTCTATGAAATCATTGAGAGTTGGAAAAGACTCATATACACCGTTCTGGATGCGTTTCGACCACAAGTCGATTTTTTTAATCATTGCTTCTATTTTATCTTCAACTTTAAATATATTTACAACAGTACCTTGCAGGCTCAAATTAAGTTCGTTCAATTTTGTAAAAATATCAGTCAAGTAAGCCACCTTAGCTAACCAGATAAAATCATTGAAACATTCGGTCAGTTCAAAATGCGCATCTATTAAAAACAATCGTATTTCATCTCGAAGCTCAAAAAGGCGAATGAGTACTTTCCCGCGGGACAACCAACGTACATCTGTATGTAATAATAAATGTGTATGTTGACTACCCATTTCCTCACACAAAATTTTAAAAACTCTGGAATTAAGTGGACGAGCCTTAATGAAATTGACAATTTTAACTACTTCTTCAAATCTTTCAACTTTTCAAATCTGGTGACATATTTTTGGCTGCTAATGATTCTCTGTGAATGCAGCAATGATTCCAAACAACCTGAGGCGCAACATTTTTAATAAGAGCAATCAATCCAGTTCTTGTACCTGACATTGCACGAGCACCATCAGTGCAAATTCCAACACATTTTGGCCACTCTATTTCATTTTCGGTTATAAAATTATTCAAACTGTTAAATATGTCATTAGCTGTCGTTCGTGAAGGTAGTGAATCACAAAACAATACATCTTCTTGTATTTGATTTTCAAACTCATATCTAATGAAAGCTAACAAATTGGCATTATTAGTGACATCAGTACTTTCATCCAATTGTAATGAGTAATAGTGACTTTTGCGCACTCTCGATATTAATTCTTCTTTTATATTACATGACATGTCTTCAATCCTATTCTTAACCGTATCATTTGATAATGAAATCAAATTTATATCGTTTGCTGCTTTAGTTCCTAACATTATATTTGTAATTACTTTTGTAGCAGGAAGAATTAATTGCTCTGCTATATTATGCGGCTTTCCTGCTTTAGCAATAAGTAGAGCTACTTCATATGATGCCATTACTGCTTTCTTACTCATACCACCAGATCCCGTCTTTACCATCAATTTCTGACTTGAATTAAGTTCTTCTTTTTTCATTTTAAAAAATTCGATAGACTTACTAACATGCTCGCTGTGCTTTGTTTGTAAATGACGTCTGAGATTAGCAGGTTTCATACTTTCATTGGATAAACTTTCCTGACATAGAACGCAGACTGGTCTTTCCACATCATTGTTGCAAATATAAGTAAATCCAAATGATAAATAATCATCCGAATATTTTCTAGTTTTGCGTTTCTTGGTAGAGTTTGCTGTTGATGCCTCATCATCTGATTCTTTCCGTTTCTGTGTTGAACCAGTTTGTAGCCAACGATCCATTTTATGGAGTTATTTATTAACATTCAACTACAATAATATAAATATAATATAAATATAATATAAATATAACGAATTATTATTTACTAGCTATGTTTTAATATGATTTTAAATGAATGTTTTAATATCATTTTAAATGAATGTTTTAAATCATTTTAATAAATGTTTTAAATCATTTTAAATAAATGATTTAATATCATTTTAAATGAATATTAATTTATATAATAAATATATTTCGTAATTTGATTCTAAAATATTATTAATTTCGTAATTTGATTCTAAAATATTATTAATTTCGTAATTTGATTCTAAAATATTATTAAAATAAATATTTTTTATTCATAAAACTAACTTATACTTACTCTCAAAAACAGCCTTTCTGGGAAATTGCAAAATGTGTTTAGTGTTTTTATAAAATAATGATCATGCAAATTACACTAAAAATTAAAAAAAATTATTAGCTATAATAAACTATTATTAGCTATAATTTAATTATAATTAATTAAATTAATAAAAATAATTTAAAGATACAACTCGTTGAGAAATGAACTTATAATTAACATTTGCTTTAAAACTGTTTAAAACCCCAGAGTGGACGCTGACAATTTGGGTTTTTCCGGGTAAGACTGTCCCCTCCCCTGGTTTTCCCCAATAACAAAGTGAAAGAAAATTCCCTTATATGCCTCCCCTTCCGAGCCCCTAAGAGGGGTTATTTTAAAGGAACAATCGAAAAATGATTTTAAATGAATGAATGGATGAAAATTCAAATTTTATATATAGTTTTTTATATATGTTTATTTATTCACAAAAAATTAATTGACATAATTATCAATTTAATAAAATAAAATAGTATTATTAATAGTATTAAATTATAGCCGTAATTCTCTAGGAGGATATAGTTAAACAATGAACTTTAAATATTTATATATGTATATATTTTTACGATGATTTTTTTCCGAGGACCGCGGACCCCCAGTAAAGGCTTCGCGGACCCCCAGGGGTCCGCGGACCACAGTTTAAGAACCACTGCTCTAGGTATAGAAAAACGAAGTTGAATGGCACAAACAAACAAAAATGGCGACCGAAGCAATTTCTCCAAAACAAAAGCCCCGGATCAACATAAAGTCTAAGAATTTGTGTACCTTCTTTAATGAAAACACAGAAAATCTTTCTCTTGTCTGATGACTACTGGAAGAATCTTTTGAAATGTGTTTATTATTAAAAATTCTTGACCTCAATACTCATTACTGTTGTTTATACATATATATTGAAACGTATTCTTTTTGAAATAATTTTTATATTTTGTAAGTACCCTCTTCGTTCTTAAACAATACTACAAATATAAATATACTTTTAAATTCTAAGTAAAAAAAAGATCACTATAAAAAAATAATTAAAATTACTAAATATAACAAATAAATAATTTTCTACAATCTAAAATTATATATTCTATTTCATTATAATACTTTTCCATTTCTATATATACATATTTGGAAAAATAAAAAAAAATAAAACAAGAAGAAAATGAAAATAAAAGTATAATTTTTTTTTAGGAAAATTAGAAAAGTTTCAAATTAATATATTTTAAAACTTTTTACATTCATCATTATAATATTAATATTTCTTGATAATTAGATTAAAACTTGTTAAGTTTAAAATATTACAAATACACAGATTGGAAATAAATCGAAGATATTTTTTTGAGATACTTTTCTATATAATTTTAACGAATGTCTAAATATTAATATTATCTAATATAATACTATAATCTGGTGATATTTTTTTATCAATATTTCAGGGTGAATAAAGCGAATATTTTTTTTAAAAAAAGGTTATTTTCTGATGTCACATGATTAATGCAAAGACTTCCTCAAACTTTCTTTGTTGCGTTTTTTCATCCATTTGAGTGAGACTGAAGGTCTCATATAATATTTTTTTTAGAAAAAAATGATCACCACTCCTTTAACATAATAAATTATAAATTTACCTTTATAAAATTTTATAGTCAAAGACATTGAAATATCCATATACATTCCAAGTTTATACAACCCATATAGGATACATGATTTTTAAATGAATCTAGATATTTTAAAAAAGTAAAACTTAGTTGTAAGCGTTAATTACTATTAAATATTAATAAAAAAGTGTTCTTTTTAAACTCAGTGATAGCAATCACCTTACTACTTAGATAAACTTGATTGTACTTTTTCATTACGCGGTAGAGGTTAGGGAATTAGGAGAAAATAAGAATTGGATGGAGGAGGCTCAAGAATTTGCCATATCCATCTATTTTCTAATAATTCTATGATGTCTTTCTATTCCATTTTTTTGTTTAGTTAATCATCTTTGCACCTTTTAATAAATCAATATAATATCTTCTAATAGTAAATTTGACTTTACTAAAAGAATTATTTATATGTATAAATGGTTGTTCAAATTTTTTCATTCTTTTTATTTCATATATTATTAATGGAGGTGGCATGAGTCTATTAACCCCTGAATGGATAGAATTTATAACATTAGGAATGTCTCTCTGAAAATCATGTTCAAATTAAATTGGCCAGTCGAGTGTCGATACTTGTCTAGCATTGTACGACAGTGGATAACACCTGACATGTATAAGAATTAACAGTGGCACCACTCAACAAGAAATGAAGGAGCTCATAATTGTGCCTAATTTATTATCTAAAGAGATCGAATTTTGTGTACGTGGATTTCTCTCTTATGACCTTTCCTATCTAATGACTTAATAATCCTAATGTAAATTTGTTCATCCATTCATAAATAATGATAAATTTATGATTTGAACTAAACCGATAGTCTCTAATAACATCTATCAACTTTAAGAGATTTCTTTAATCAATAAAAAATGTTGGTAATTGAAAATTATAAATCAAAATATCATTTATTGATCATTTTCTTTTTTTTAGCTTTGAAAATAAAGATAAATAAATAAATAAATTGATTTAAATTTAATTAAACAAAAATACAATGCTGATTAATCATTATTGATAATGATTGTTATTCTAAAATGAATATGAACGAACTATGATTTGATCGTAGTTTGATATAATAATATTGACCAGTATCTCCGATCTGAATTTGAAAGTATTTCTCCCGCAAAACATTCTTAAGTCAGCTCCATCTAATTCTTATTTTCTCCTAATTCCCAAATATCTACTCGTATATTGTCTAATCACCAATGAAATAATATAATCAAGTTTATTTAATTATAAAAATAAACATATATTAAATTGTAAAAATTTAAAGAATGATTTAGTTTTGTTTTTGAGTGTGAGGTCTGTGCTATAGTAACACTATTTATTTATTTATTAATTGATTGTATTTATTTATAATAATGATTTCTTACAAATATAAACGGAGTGAAATAGACTCTGATACAAAAAATGATTATTATTAATATTATTCTATATCAAACAAATATATTTTATCGTTATTCTATACTCTCAACTTATTGTTAGTTTGTAAAATAAGCTGGAGCGTCTCCACTCGACTATCTCGCAATTTGAATTGGATTAATTAACACATATATTATATTTCAATTAAATTTAATTAATTATAAATTATAAATTAAAATTAATAAATAATATTTATTAAACCAACGCCTGTTTGGCTCTTTGTTGATGGCACCACGTCACTTGCTGGCGCGTTATTGCCAGTCAAAATTAATTGCGGTACTTTCAGGGATTCAATCAAGCTGAAATTCTATATATAGTAGTTTTATACAATTTTTAATCATGTGAAAAACTATCAAACACATATCTTTATTTTTAAGGTCACTTTAGAGGAAAAAAAATGAAAACGTGGTAGGTAATGGTCCTCTTCCGAACAAGTTACATTTCTCAAAAGTTGATGGAAAACTAAGAATTTTGAATAATGCCTGTATTTCATTATTGTATTTCTAACAGTTTTTGCGTAATCTTGTCTATATACACATACACACAGACATTTTTCTCAACCTTATTGTTAGTGAAAATGATTCAGGAACCTTCGAAACATATAAAAACATCAAAATCTCGACATTGAAAATTTTCGTGATCGCAATACTATCTCTGGCGAGATAGTAAAAATGAAAAGAACGCATATATGAATTATAATTAGAAAATATTTTTTTATTAAATAATTTTTGCTTTATAAAATACTAATAATTTTAGCAAATATATATATTGATTTCTATTAGAATGATAATAAATTCGGAGAGTATATATATATATATATGAAATCGAGAGCTAAAAAAAAACACTCAAATTAATTCTCTTTGTACAATTTATACAATGTCTATGTTAACCAGATCAAAAATATTAATGAAAAATTTAACATGCAAATAAAGCTTTTTCTCTTACGAATTATATATGGAAATTTTATTGTTCATGAAAATTGACTAATGTGAAACATTATGAAAGTTTTTTTTTTCATATTATTTAATTTATTTATTTATTTTTAATGGAAAAGAGGAAAGTATTTATTAAAATTCCATTTCATATACACCATAAAACATCCTATTAGATAAAATCCAGTGGTATGGTTAATGTATGTTTTCGCATAAATTTAAATAAGTTATTATAATATATATATATATATATATATATATATATATATATATATATATAATATAATTATATTTTTCTAAAACAATTTTAATTAAAAAAATTATATAGAATAAGCTATTCACAAAAGATGAAGTTATAGTATCTACTTTATTCTTGTCCATTACTTATTATACATAATTTAATCTGTTTGAATATATATTATTTATTTATCGTTTTGGTTAATCCATTAGTCACCAAGCTCTTCGTAAATTCTTTATGTCACGGACTTCTCAGCAGTAATATTTATTTAAATCATTTACAATCACTTTTACTTGTAAAACTTAAATATTCATTTGCTCTTTTACAGTCACAACTTTTTTATCGTTACAAATTCATCTTAAATTTCTATTTTTCCTAAAGAAAAAAAAAAGATACAATTTAATATGTCATCGATTTTATTTAAAATGGGATAGTAAATAATAATAATAATAATAATAAAATAATAAATAGTGAATGTCTTCTGTGTAGGGCACTGATTCCTAAAGTGCCTCCAGGTGTGTGCTGAATCGATCCGGAGAGTGGGGGTGATAGATTTGTGGTAAATTGTATTACCTTTCATTTCTGAGTTCAATAAATAGTTTCATAATCTCAAAACAACAATGTTTCTAATTTACACAATTCTTTACTAAAGTTAGAAATATTAATTTAATCTATCTGTATAATTGCAATTAAAATTTATAAAAAATATAAGCTGTTTAATTAGTTTGATTTCTCAATTATTAATTATATTTTAAGTAAAATATTTTGGGACAATGAACATAAAAATAATACTTTGTAATCTACCACTTCTGGTTTCCGGATATACACCTATACAAAATATTATCAAAATCGATTGAGCCGTTCAAGCTATAGATGTCTATACTGACACACAATGGACAGACGGACGGACGGAGGGACATCATGCTAGAAATACGTTTTTTGTTAACAAAATGCATGATTTGTGAAGATATGTAAAAAAATCTCCTCATATGAGATTCGGTGTGAAAACAATCCTTACCTTCCTATCGTCGGTCGGTAAAAAACAGAAATTGATTTGCAGGGAACGTTGAGTAATATTTTTTTTTTTTTTTGAAAAGGTGGCTTTAGGTCAAATAAGTTTTGGAACTACTGGTGTAACGGATCATTTTCTACAAGAATTGATATTGAAAAAAGCTTGAGGATTTTAAACAATCAAGAAAACATTTCATAATTATAATCTGATATTTAAAAAAGTTGTTGTCAAGTTTATCTTATTTTTATTTATAAATTAAATTGTATTTCATTAAAACAAATATATATATATATATATATATATATATATAAGAAAAGAAAAAAAATTGATTTAAATATCTATATATACTCGTACTTATATAATATTTCTTTTTATCAAAAGAAAACGAATATAAATTAAGACTCCTAATTAAAATAATCCTTTTCAGTGCACAATGTTAATTTAACAAGTGAGATAATTAGTCTCAAGAAGAACAATGACAATAAATAATAACAATAAAATCCAATTTAATCTGTTTTAAGAAAGAACTTTGGATGGCGTTTGGGGAAATCCCAAGATACAAATGAAAATTGACTTTTTCACTTCAATGAAGATTACAAAGCTTCTGTGTTTCTTAAAGGAATAAAAAAAAAATTAATTAACTTGAACTTCTCAAGAAACTAAAGATCAATTTCAGAGATAAATAACAACTTTATATTTTATATATATACATATATATATATATATATGTATATATATATATATATGTATATATATATTTCCCTACTTAACTTTAAGGAGTTAAATGGAATGGTTAAAAGTATAAAAATATTCTAAATATAATTTCTAACAATTGATGTTATATATAGTATTATATCTTACAATATATATAATCTTCAAAGTCTTAATATACAAAAATTAGAATTCGAAAATGTAAAAAAATTTAAATACTTAGGTACTGTAATAACGAAAGATGATAATATTGAAGAAGAGTTTAAAGCGAGGTTGCAATCGGGAAACGCCTGTTATCATGCAGTAAAGGGGCTTATCGCGAAAAATTATTATCAAAGGAGATAAAAATTAAAATATATAAAACAATTATTTTCCCGGTTGTATTAAATGGGCGTGAGGCAAGGTCTATGACCTTAGGAGACGAGAGTGGATTTAGAGTATTTGAGAATAAAATTCTTAGCAGCATTTTTGGGGCAAAAAAATATGAGGTCACCGGGGAATGGCGGAGACTGCATAACGAGGAATTGCATGACCTCTATGCATCTCCAGATATAGTTAGAATTATAAAAACGATGGGATGAGCACGTGGCTAGAATGGGAGAGGAAAGAATGGCGAAACATATACTGGTGGGGAGACCGAGTGGGAAACGTCTGCTTGGAAGACCAAGGACGCGATGGGTGAATATTGTGGGAAGGGACGTGAGAGAGATGGGAGAGTTTAGGGACTGGAGGGTTGTGGCTCAGAATAGGGATACTTGGAGAAGTGTAGTTGCTGCGGTTAAGAACTATCGAGTTCCGTAGAGCCACAGAGATAAATAGATAGATTATATATAGTCTTAAATAAAAAATAAAAAGTTCTTCACTATTACAAATTTGAAAATTATGTTTTACCCTTCATATGTATATAAAGTCAAGTTTAATAAAGGATTTTAACTAAAATATTACCTATCAGGACTACTTCATTATAATTTAAACATGCCTTTAAAATTTGATTACGATTGATTTTGATGTTTGATTGGAATTTTGTTAACAAGCGTCCATGAGTGGACACAAACATTGAATAAACATCGCCAATTCTGAATTTAACCAAACATTTGTGAATTATAATATCAAATTTGATAAAATAGGAATGTAATATGTATTTTTTTAAATATAAATTCTACTTATTATATTGTACTATGGTTTAAGATTATATATATATATAAATTTCCAAAATGTGTGTGTGTGTGATTTATAATCACCATAAAGCCTGTGCTGAGTTGTATTATGTAAATTTCGTTTGTTACCATCTGAACCCCTGGTAAACAAATAAATAACTGCAAATTACAATATTTATCAATTTTTAAAGAAATATAATTTTAGGTGAATTCACTTAACTTTTTTATTATAATACTACCTTCTAAAGTATACAATCTAGTCAGAGTTGGGCTTATTTATACAAACCCACGAGGTTCTATATATATATATTTTACCAGAATTTTAGTGGGGGTAATTTCTGTATTCCTTTTGGACATATCATCCACTGTCTTCATTTGTTAATCATTAATATTTTATGAATGTTTGGGATGGAAGAATTTTATATGTCGTAAAATCTTAATCTGCATTTCAAATGTGTGTAGATACTAACCACAAGATATAAATTATATACTCGAATCGTCAAATTTATATATATATATATATATATATATATATATATATATATAATAAATTATGGAAGCCAAAAATATGGAAATAATATGTTTTAAAATAATAATAAGGATTATGAAATAAGAGAAAATTTTTTTAAAGAATAAGCCAAACTGAAATGTAAGTATCATTTCCCACATAATATGATAATATTAATTATTAACATAAAATGTAATACTAAAATATATTTGAAGTTATTAATATAATATATTTAATTGTGATAATAGATAATATGTTACTTTTAGAAAAATAATATAAGATTAATTCATCACACACAGATAAGAAATTATTCCATAAAATAGAAAATAAATATATAATTTCTAATGGATAAGACTAAAAATTGTTTAATTTAATCAAACTAGCTTTTCCTACTTTTAATAAATGAAACAATTATGTAATATTGATATAAATGAATTAGGAAATTTATGAATCTTGTTAATTAATTTAAAAAATAGAATTCAAATATTTAATTTGGATTGATTTATTAAACCCAATATAAATCAAGATAAAAGTAAATCTATATAATATACGTATATAATGTAAACAAAAAATCTCAATGATATGAAAGTGTTATTTTTCGCCCCCCCCCCCCCCTCACATTAGAATCGATGTCTTAAACGACTGGATGAACATTACTGAAGAATAAAAATGATTTATAACTAATATTTACCATATAATTATAATTAAGAATGGATTCGTATACTCTATACCCACTGAAGATATAAAATACTTGATAAAATAAATTTAAATGATAATTTAGTCATGTCCTATTACAATATAAAAATAATTTTTATGTTAAAAATTGATATTTCTTATTTTCAATGAATAAGATTATACTATATATATATATATATATATATATATAGATATTGTAATATATAAATATAAAAATGATTTTTTTGTATACATGTATTATGATACGGAAATATAGAAAGTTATTTGTTTGAGTACATGGCACAGTATATAAAAGATAACTTTCTAGAATAATTGTTTTAAAAAAAAACTCAGAGAAATACCCAGATGATATACGTCTTCGTTACCCCAAGAGGGAGAGAGGGGTGGACAATTTTGCCAAGTGGCATAGGAGGGGATGATTGGCTTCGACATATTTTAGTCAGTCTTGATCAGGAATTGGAGTAGGAGACACGAACATTTTCCCTGGCTGGAAGGACATCATACACAACCCCTTTTTGAGAAATGTTGCTGCTCACTCGATGTTCCAGATAAATCCGCCGGACGACACTCAAGTCTCCAATGAATTCTCAATTCCTTAACTACACAATATACCAACTGTGATCGACCATTAGTAAATAATAATAATTTGCAATTGCGTAATATAAATTAAATTCCATTTAAAGGTACCAGTCAATTTCATATAATTACTTGTTATCTATTTTTGTAATATTAATTCTTCTATAGTTTATTAAATAAATAATTTTAGTTATAATTTTATATAAGCATTTTTAATTCAACCTATTCAATTTTATTATTTCCCTTATCAACCTTCGCGATACAATAACCCTTTTTTACCGACCGAGACGATAGTAAGGGAGGTATTGTTTTCACACCAAATTTCACATGTGGAGATTTTTACATATCTCCACGAATCATGCATTTTCTTAATAGAAAAAAGTATTTTTATCATGATGTCTGTCCGTCCGTCTGTCCGTCCGTCCCTCCGTATAGATGTGTACAGCCTGAACGGCTCAACGGATTTTGATGAAATTTGGTATATTTACTTAATACGTCAGTGGGATGAATTGATCAACTTTTGGTGCAAATCCGGAAACCGGAAGTGGTAGTATTAGCGATTGACCTTAGGAAGGGAAGGGTTATTTTCACACCAAATTTCACATGAGGAGATTTTTTTATATATCACCACGAATCATGCACTTTGTATTGGTTTTATCCTCGGGAAAATCATATTTATTAGTTTTTTCTTGATTTAAAATTATATGACGTCACAGCCTGGTCTTTCATATATATTACAAATAAAATAAAATTAAAAATGTTTATATTTATTATTTATGCATCCATATCTGTTTTTTATTACATTAATAGATATATTAAAATTATTTGAAATTGTTTCTGTAGCTGCTAATTAATTTACTTCAAACCGTCGGTCGGTTCGGACCTGGCCACAGGTCAACTTATTACTATCTCGTAAGAGATAGTATTGCGATCACGAAAATTTTCGATGTTGAGATTTTGATGTTTTTATACGTTTTGAAGGTTCCTGAATCATTTTCACTAAGGTTGAGAAAAATGTCTGTGTGCGTGTGTATGTGTGTATATGTGTGTGTGTGTGTATCTATGTAACCAAGATTACGCAAAAACGGTTTGAGCTAGAATGATGAAATTTGGTACATGAGCATTATTCAAAATTCGTAGTTTTCTTTCAACTTTTGAGAAATGTAGCTCAACCGTAAGAGGGTCATTACTTAAAACGTTTTGATTTTTTTTCCTCTAAAGTGACCATAAAAATAAAGATATATGTTTGATAATTTTTCACATGAATAATAATTGTATAAAACTGCTATTTATAGAATTTCAGCTTGATTGATTCGCTGAAATTACCAGAATTAATTTTTTAACACTGCAAATCTCACGCGCCAACACGTGACGTGGTGCCATCAACAAAAAGCCAAACATGGGCTGGTTTAATATTTATTATTTATAATTAATTAAATTTAATTTAAATATAATATATTATGTTATTTAATCCAATTCAAATTGCGAGATAGTCGAGTGGAGACACTCCAGCTAATTATATTCTAAATTCAATCCAGAGTGCTACCAATTAATTAAACTTATTTTTTTAACCCATTTTTTCTTCTAAAACACCTTATACATTTTCCTCCCATACACGACAATATATATATATATATATATATATATATATATATATATATATGAATAGAGATAAGAAGTTTTTAAAGGATATATAGACATTTTTCTTTATAAATTTAAAATTAGATAATGTAAAGAAATAAAATTGTATTATTTGTGTTATATTTATATTTTAATTTAATTAATTTTAAGGCACACGTGAACATACCTTTCTAAGTCGATGCAAAGATAAAAGGCCATCAATGAAATCTTTTCCTTGAACTCAATCAATTGTCATTCCACTTTCCTATTGATCGTTTACTAATTTGTATATATGTATATTTGTCTATTTAGTTCACACTCCAAATTTATATCAATAAATATATAAAAATCTATATTCTTTCAAATTATTTTCTTCAATATCAATTATAAATTTCCTTAAATTCACATGATTAATCATTTTTAGAGTAAAAAAAAACATAAATTATTAATTTAAGCTAAATATGTTAATTAATATTTTAATTAATATTTTGTTTTGTTTCAGGTGATTTTGGAATTTAATTAATTGCTTTTAGTCAACATTTCATCAAGGTAAGAAAGATCAATCATATATATAAATCAATAAAAATTAAAAAAATAATGAATAATTTATATAAACGATAAATGGTTTATTTAATATTTAATTACTTTTTTATTATTTTCCAAATTATTATATATATATATATAATTGGATACATTATTATATGTAATTAAAGCAAATGCAATTAAATATTTTTTATTTTATTTTAAATTTTTTCTTTTTATGAGGTCAAATTGATTTTTCAAATACAAACACATTCATTCTATCCTCTTATCAGAAGTGCACTCAAAATCTCCCGGACATCACTTTTAGCCTTTCTGACATTTTTGAAACACCGGAGTATCTCGTGAAAAATTATCCCAGACCACGACCGGGTTTAAGGTAAAATAAGTTGACCTGTGGCCATGTCCGAACCGACCGACTGTTTGAAATAAATTAATTTCCAGCTACAGAAACAATTTCAAATAATTTTAATATATCTATTAATGTAATAAAAAACAGATATGGATATAACATAAATATTTTTAATTTTATTTTATTTATAATATATATGTAAGACCAGACTGTGACGTCATGAATGGCTGGATGACGTCATATAATTTTAAATCAAGAAAAAACTAATAAATATGATTTTTCTCGAGGATAAAACCAATACAAAGTGCATGATTCGTGGTGATATATAAAAAAATCTCCTTTGGTGTGAAAATAACCCTTTCCTTCCTATCGTCGATCGCTAATACTACCACTTCCGGTTTCCGGAATTGCACCAAAAGTTGATCAATTCATCCCACTGATGCATTAAGTAAATATACCAAATTTCATCAAAATCGGTTGAGCCGTTCAGGCTGTACACATCTATACGGACGGACGGACGGACGGACGGACAGACATCATGCTAAAAATACTTTTTTCTGTTTAGAAAATGCATGATTCGTGGAGATATGTAAAAATCTCCACATGTGAAATTTGGTGTGAAAACAATACCTCCCTTACTATCGTCGGTCGGTAAAAATATGTCTCCTATTAACATATATATATATATAAAAGGCAATGTCTGTGTGTCTGTCTGTGTGTCTGTCTGTGTGTCTGTCTGTCTCTTATAGACTCAAAAATTACCCGTCCGATTACGGTGAAACTTTCAGGAATTGTTGTGGGCATACCAAGGAAGGTTTTAGTGTAGTTAAATCCAAAATTAATTTATCCAAAATTAATTTAATTAGTAATATATTACTAAAAGTCTGTAGTGTCACAAAACTATCGACAGATGGCGCTACATATAATTTTCAAAATTCAAATATTTTAAATTTTTTTTAAACTTAATATTTCTAACTTTGTATTACAATACAATAATGAGACGGAATTGTTGTGTGTTAAATTAGATTTTATAAATTGAAAACCATTAGTTATACTCTTAAGTTATTTAGTTTTATTGATCACATATCTGGAAAAAATCATCTTCATTAGTTGTTTTTAATTTAAATGTATATATGTGACGTCACAGTTACCTCCTTTTAGATATATATCTATTCTTAAAATAAAATTAAAAATATTTATATTATATTCATATATATGTAAAATAATAATTATATTATTTTAATATTCCTATAAGTTGGTATCACAATTTATTATTATTATGAATTATTTATAAGTAATTACTATTATTAATTGGTATTAATAAATAAATAATATTAATTATATTAACTTAATATTTCTAACTTTAATGAGACGGAATTGTTGTGTGTTAAAGAATTGTTGACTATAAAAACCAATTTGTTTTTAGGTAAGAATATATTATTCTATTTATTGTAATTATTTAAAATTTTTTTTTAGCAAACAAATCTGTCTATAGTCCATTTGATTAAACCTACCATCTTATATATAGATTGTCGTGTATAAGATATTAGGGATGAGGTATTTTATAAGAAAAATTGGGTTAAAAATAAGTTTAATTAATTGGTAGCACTCTGGATTGAATTTAGAATAATTAAAAGGGTTATTGAAACCGCGTAGGTTGATTAGGGAATGACAAGATTGAATAGGTTCAATTAAAAAATGCTTATATAAAATTATAACTAAAAATGATTTATTTAATAAAACTGTAAGAATTTAAATTAAAATAGATAACTCAAGAAATTAAGATGAAATAGAATAATTGAAAGGTACCGTAAAAATAGAAATATAAATTAAAAGAACTTTAATTTATATTTTAGCAAATGCAATTTATAATTAATTATTAATTACCAATTGTCGACCACAGTTGGTATATTGTGTAGTTAAGGAATTGAGAATTCAAAATATGTCGAAGCCAATCGTCCCCTCCTCTGCCACTTGGCAAAATTGTCCACCCCTCTCTCTCTATTGGGGTAACGAAGAGGCATATCTCTGGGTTTTACCTGCGTTTTTTTTTTTAAACAATTATTTTTAGAAAGTCTTTGCCATGTGCTCAGTATCATAATACATCCAATATATAAGCATAAAAAACAAGCATTTTTATATTTATACTAGGAAAATTTGTTGTTGATTAAATTAAAATATATTTTCCAAGAAAACAAATATATGTCTTATCTACTTAGACTGATTGAAACAAAATGGATGAAAACCTTTTACATACAGACTTTCAACCAAATACTATGTATCACTCGGGGGTACAGGGGGCGGAGCCCTCGTCTAGGTGTGAAGAGCGCCTGGAAGGCGCTCTGATCAGCTAGTTGTAGTATATATTGGAAGCTTAGTATGGATTGGGTTATTAAAAAAATGAGTTTAAAATTAATAAAATTGATCTTTAATTTAAGTGATAGCACTGTTTATTATTAAGTGAAAATAGATGGGTGTACCAAGTGACAATAGATAGGGGAAGAGGTAAATTTGAATTCATTCAAAATAAAATATTTAATTATAATAAAATTAATATTTAATGATGATAGAAAATAATCAATTTTAATAAGTATCATGAGAAATAATAACTTAGAAATTAACTATACAATAAAGTTCATTTATTAGTGATTAAATCAAATTTGATATTTATTTAGCAATTGCAATTTATAAAGGGTTGATCACTTAGCTGTTAATGTTACTAGTATAGAGTTCAGTAGAATGCGAGACATGTGATGATTCTCCGGGCGTTTCCTTCCAGGCATTCAATGATACCTCTTCTCTGGTTAATCCTGGCACTGTCATATCTCTTAGGGATGATGTCTCTCGGTCCACTCTATGCCAAAGAATGACTTGCATATTTTCCATCCACTAGGAAAACTTCTACCTCTTATTATCAGCCCTTGGCTATTGTTCCAATAATTCACACCTGTACAATAGTCAATTTTTGATAATTTTAAGAAACATATGTCATGTAATTTATTATTATTTAAAAGTAGAATTCATGACAATACGTTCTAATCATCAATCGAGAATATTTCATTATATTGTCAGTATTTTAGGTCTTTGTCCTAAAATGTGAGCGATCGTGAGAATGTCAATATTTGTTAGAAATTTTTATTTATAGCATCTTAATGGTATTTCTCTATTAAAAGGCATTTTTATGCTTATATATATATATATATATATATATATATATATATATATATATATATATATATATATAATTTCTATTTAATATAAAATGAAATAAATAAAATCATTTAATCAAACAGAATGATCCATCTTTATTTTCATTACATTTTTTTTTTCTTTTACTTGGAATTATTTCTTTTTAAAGATGAATGATATAGCCAATGGGTGTTCCGTATTTTATTGCTTAAAAAGCAAGAATTATTTACAAAAATATGGAGTTGAAGTTTTCTTAAAAACGTAAGGAGATCTGAGCGTCAGCCTTTTATGATCGATGGCCCTTCATTTAAAGAAGAGCTTCTGAGTGACGAGTTGAAAATTACACTTTAAATAACAATCAGCGCATCTGTCAGATAGAATTCTATTTGAGATGAATCAAAATTTATTAATTATTTTATTTAATAAAAGAGGGAATGCCTGGAGATGTTTCATTTATTATCAGATCCAAATAAAATTTCAAATCAATAGACATTTTTTATTATCTACTATCCATATAACCCTCATATATATATATATATTTTTTTTTTATAAAAATATGAAAGTTACAAGTGTTTAAATTTCATATTTTATTTTATTTATTGTACCACCTAAATAAGTATATTGAAAGCATTTGATATTAATAATTTTAGTCTACTATTTTTATATTTTATTCAAAAAGTATGATAAATGATTCCATGTTCAAAAGACTCCTGTCAATTTCAGATAAATAATTTGTTATAAAACGAAAATTTAAATGAAATTTAGGGAAAAATGACAGCTATGATATATATCTATCTAATATATATATATATATATATATATTATAATTTGAAAGGAATATATATCATAGAATTAAACAGAAATAAAAGAAGGGATTTACTCAATGAACTTGACTTGTTCAATGATTTAATATCTTTTTAAAATTACACAACTGTATACTTTCACTGAAAGAAAATTTTAAAGCCATATTATAAAACTAATTTATTTATTATTTTTTGTGTGAC
This sequence comes from Labia minor, assembly GCA_963082975.1. Taxonomy (NCBI): domain Eukaryota; kingdom Metazoa; phylum Arthropoda; class Insecta; order Dermaptera; family Spongiphoridae; genus Labia; species Labia minor. Next base: position 36,477,155 of record OY720345.1, read on the forward strand.
TATTTTTATTGATAACCAAAAATAATATTTAATGTCTAACTAAATATTTATTTTTTAAATTTTACTTTTTAATAAATAGGCATATTTTCTTATTATAAATGATTTAAGATACTATTTAATGAAATAGAAGATAAAATAAAAATGTTTTGGGAGAGGGAAGACTCTCTTTCAGAAAGATTTATTATTATTATTGTTATTATTGTTATTTATTTAAGTTTTCAAGAATATCTTTAATTTATTTTAATTTATTAATATTAACTATATGATTCAATATAAATTATTCTAAAGCGAATTATCAAATGAGAGAAATAATAAGAAAATCATTTGGAAATAAAAACTAGCTTGCCACCTGTTAACTTGAAGCTTTTACGAAGTTTTCGAGATAATATAGATAACTATCTCCCTTTGTTTATTATCCGCTATATTGATAGTCCGTGACGATTTCACGGTGAAAAATTAGCCTCGTAAATTGTGTAAACGAATGAAAAACTCCCGAATTTAACTTAATATTAACTAATCCAAATGACAGAGCTATTTCATTCTTTTTCAAGCAGCTTGTGAGCAATTCTCCTAAAAAAAATATATTTCACAACTTTCAAATAAACAAAAAAAAAACATATTACCAGAATATTTTTCAAAGTTTTAGGAATCACCATTGATATTATAATACTGTTCTTATAATTTGAGCATTTCTTTGAAAACAATTTTAGATTATATTAATAAAAAAAAATTCAAATTCAAAAAAATATTAAGTATTAATAAATAAATAAAATCTGATAAATATGAATGTTTCTAAACATTTCAAGGAAATATACTTAGTAGGAAATATGTATATACATTTATATATAAAGTAGGAAATAAAACGTAAAATTAAATTAAAAGAAATTAATTTATTACTTCTACGACTGACTTTAGTACATCTTTCGAATGGACAGCGTCTATCAAGTCGATTACAACCTAAGTAGGGTAAAGATGTATGATCAGTAAAACGTGTCATCACAATCTTGATTTTCTTGATTGGAGGCGCTACTTGTTAACAAGTAGTTTCCTAATTTGAATCCTGGAGGCTGGGGGGACTCCATCCCGTAGACTCCAAATAGAAAACTTTCCAGGTTCGTGACTTTGACTCAACTTATAATAATGATTAGTCTTTATAGAACCTTAAATCCTCAAAATTATGTATTTTTAATTTGGAACTTAAAAATTCATTGTCGCATTATCTATTCGTTGTTTCTTGATTTGAGTTTTTAAACAAAAGTAATCAGCTTATTATTAAAGTTGATAAAAGGGTAATAAAATTTTGAATTTCTTTACGATAGCCTTGCAGTGAAGTTATCAATATATTAAATTAATTATCCAATTATTTTTTTTTTAATTTTATATAAATAATTTAACTACTCTAGGTCTTTTGAACCCTTTTTTCTCAGGCAATAGTTAGATTTACTTGGGCAACAATAAATGTTATTCACAAAAGAAATATTATACTTATATATATATATATTCTCAAGTGTTGTTCACTTTCCAAGGTAAGAGGAACTTTACAAAACCGATCAATCCTCTTGCCGGGCGTTTCATTTTAATAATCTAATTCAACTTTCGAAAAAAACTCTTTACAAACTCTTTTCATACAATTAGCGTAATGATTTTTTGATCGAAATCGGTCAACACGCGAACACATTTCCTTTTATCTTAGTCATTCATCATTTTTTTTTCTTTTTATTTTAGATTACCACCAAAAAATAGCACAATATTTTATTTAATTTTCATATTTTAATAAAGTTTTAAACATTCAGATATTCAATTTGTTTTTATTAGATTTTTGACAAGTAAATATAATATATAGGCATTAAAACATAATCAAATTAATCTATACTTAATCAGAAATGTTAATTTATCAATCAATAATATTTAATCGAATTATTTCAATGATATTTATTTATTTATGGGAATTTCTCATTAAACAAAATGCATTAGTTAATATAATCTGTTGAAAATTTTCCAAAATAATATGACTATGAATTTATGTATTCAGTAAAGGAATTGATTTAAAATGTAATGAAATTATAAAAATATAAATATAAAAAATTTTTATAAAATAACGATTTTCCAATGGACTAAAAAGAATAAAATAATTTTTCTATAAGCCTGACAAAGTTAATGGATGAATTGCTTCATATTCAACGAAAAACGTTGGGCGCATTTAGTTTAATTTATTTATATGAACAATCAAGTCAAATTTTTGTAATAATATAAATTTTATTAAACACATAAACTGACAATTTTTTTTTACCATGCAATAAAATTGATAGTTTAAGAGCTAAGAAATTAATCTTTTATTATTTTCCAATGTAATATACTTATATCAAAGTATGTATCAAAATTTCAAAGAATTTTTATTAAATTTACATATTATCAATCAAATCCAAAATGGTTGATTATATTTGAAGAAATAGTTTTACTTGTTAATGAACAGTTTTAGTGTGGTATGTATGTATATTATGAATAATAGCTCTATAAAGTAAGTTAATTGCATAGAACTAAATGCGCCCAACGTTTTTCGAATTTCAAAAATAAAAATTTCGCTCATTATTAACATTTTGGATTTAATGTTTTAGATAGTTAAAATTGTTATCACACTCGACACATCGTTATTAAAATTTATAATATTTTCTTATTTTTCTTTTATTTTCGTGGTAAAATATATATTTTTTAAATTACATATTATTATTGTATTTATCAACAGGCGTGAGGTGACTTATGATTTAATTTGTATGCCTCAAACACCCATCACAAAAATGTATAAGAAGATTTCTTAAATTTCTTCATGAATTTTCTTTAATCAGTATCTTTATTTGATTAATGTTTCAAGGTAACAGCATGTGCATCTTAATAGCAAGTTAAGTTACCATTATTTTATATGCATACATTCAAATATTTTACATTAATCATCAGAACTCCTTGGATTTTGTTTAACTAGTATAAATACATATATTCAATTAATTTGTTTTGAGAATGATGAACAAAAAAAAAAACAAAACCGGAAGTAGAATTTAATTATTTCATTCATTGTAGTGATATAATTATAAATTTTAAGTAAAATGAAAAGCCTTTGAGATAAATTTTATTAATTAAAACTTTTTTTCTGTTTGATATTAATTAATTAAAGGTCAAGGGCCTACTCCCTCTTAAGAATTTGAAAGAGATTCAGAATTTTAAAAGGGCATTTAAGTAAAACAAGTCATAGAGAATTCAACAGTCATCATCACTGGGAATAAACAAAGCCATTGAGACTTTATAAATTTCCCTTTTGTTGTTTTGTAGACCCCCATTATTTGGCGTGAGTAACAAACTAGAAAGCAATTAGACAGGGTAACAACGTAAATTTGTTTAGGTAAGGTGTATCTATTAAGTTAGATATATTTGGAAATTCGGCATACCTAAGCAATAATAACAAATTATATAATATATATATACTTTGGTTTGATTTCCGTGAATGTTATTATTATTATTATCAGATTTATCCGGGATAAAATCACGTATTTTTCTGAGATTATTTTCTCGATGTTTCGGCACCCATTTTGGCTCCATTTTTAAGAGGTTATTTAGGCGGGAATATTTTTGGAATTCTGAGTCTTAGTCTGTGTGACCAAGAGTCGATGCCGGGATTACCAGTTTAATTCAAAATCCCGGCATCCGCTCTTTTGTATCTATCAATCCAAATTACCGAGGTACAAAACCACCCAACCTATCAATCCAAAATCCCGGCATCGACTCTTGGTCTCACAGACTAAGACTCAGAATTCCAAAAATTTTCCCGTCTAAATAACCTCTTGAAAATAGCGCCAAAATGGGTGCCGAAACGTTGAGAAAACAATCTCCCAAAAATATGTGATTATTACCCGGATAAATCTGATAATATATATATATTAATGTATAACTAATAAAAATAAAGAATAAATTGTGTAAATAAAAAACTGGATGTATCTATAATAATTTATTTATTATTAAAATTATCACTTTCTAGTAAATATTGTTTATGTTTTACAAAAAAAAATAAAGCTTAACAACAAAATGAAAATGAATGAAAATGTAAAAGGTCTCATTTGACATTAATAAATATTCGTTTTTTAGATAAATACTTATTGCTTTACTGTATACTGAATTTTAATATAATTAAAAAGAAATTAATTACAAGTTAATCTATTAGTTGGATTATTGTATTCAAAATAATTCATCTAAATAATTTATTAATTCGTACAATTTTATGTTTATTAAATTATATATATATATATATATATATATATATATATATACATATATGTACAAATAATCGTATTATAAATATTTAATATTTAAACATGTGTGTGTGTTTTGGTATATACATATATTTATCGTACCCACAACATGCATCATTCGTCTTCAGCGCTTTGATAATCATTGAAAAATGTGCAATGATATTTTGATTTATTGATATGTATTATTATTGTAATCAATTTTAAATATGTCCTTATCAATTAATTAAAAGCCATATAAACATTAAATATAATACTATTGAGTACATTATAATTGATTGATTAATGTATCAGATGCATAATGACTGCATGTCAGCACAGGAAGTACAAGAGAGTTTAATTTTGTTCACTATTATTTTGAAATAAAAGGAATAAAGAATTTAGTAAAAATGTATTTAATAATAATAAAAGATATTCTAAAAAATAATATGTACATAAATTAATTACAAAAAAAAAAAAAAAATATAAAAAAAAATTAAAAACAAACAAATTTCACTAATTACATAAGTTGAAAATTGAAGAATATAAATTCACTTCATAGGTAGAGATCTTAAAATGTATTCTGATTTTGTGATTGGTTAGTTTACCGAGGGATGGATGAATGAGTATTTTTATGAGTGGAAAAGATATAAAACTTAATATAAAAGTTTGTCTTTTATTTTTTTGAGTAAAAGAATTAATCTTCTCTCAATTTTTTTTTTAAGAATATATGAAACTAGACGAGATCTGAATCTTTTATGTCATAGAGTTATGTAATAAAAAAAATTATTTGATTTACTTGTTGCATAAATGGCAGGCGTTATAGAACGGTGCTACTCTCTAGTCAACTCTAGTGTTTATATATTTTATGATTTTAATTTATATTATAAAAATATTTATTTTTTTCTTTATTAATTGAATTAAATAAGATATGAGAAATAAATCTACTCCTTCTACATATAATAAAAAATAATATTGAAAATCTCTAACTTGATGCTGATTATCAAAGTGTAGTACAAATGCTAATGTAAGTATTTTTACCGACCGACGATAGGAAGGGAAGGGTTATTTTCACACCAAATTTCACATGAGAAGATATTTTACATATCTCCACGAATCATGCAGTTTGTATTGGTTTTATCCTCGAGAAAAATCATCTTTATTAGTTTTTTCTTAATTTAAAATTATATGACGTCATCCAGCCATTCATGACTTCACATCCTGGTCTTACATATATATTATAAATAAAATTAAAAATATTTATGTTATATCGATATCTGTTTTTTATTACATTAATAGATATATTAAAATTATTTGAAATTGTTTCTGTAGCTGGAAATTAATTTACTTCAAACCGTCGGTCGGTTCGGACCTAGCCACAGGTCAACTTATTAGGACTAGATGCATCACCCCTAAATGTATAATTGAATTAAAAAAAATAAAATTATGAATTTGGTTTTGTTTTACCTATATCCATAAGAAGCACATGTATATGTATATAACACATATATATATGGTAAAATATTGTATTATATTTTGGTGTGATAGAAGTCACCACAGGATAAGAGGTAGAGTAGGTGGCACATATTCTCGTGGTCCCGGGTTCAAGTCCCGGGCCTGGTAAGGGAATTACTCTAGCTGGGGTCTATAGGACGAAGTCAACTCAGCCTCTAGGATCAAAATTGGGAAGCTATTTGATAAAAAATAGAGCCTCCAATCAAGAAAATCAAGATAAAGGTTGATAGGATCCGTTGTACTGATCATATGACACCTAATTGATATAATTGATATAATTGACTTGCGTGGGACGTACAAAAGTTTTTTATTGGTGTGATAAATTAATTAAATTATTGTATGCGTATGATAAGAGACATCAAATTCATAAGCTAGGATCACTGAGAATTTAACGTCGTACCGATCCTCATGATCTCTTGGATTACTAAGTATCTGACCTCCCGCTAAGATCTTATCCCTACCAATTCTATCGGCTCCCGGAGGCTTTCATTCACAGTTCAAACAACACATAATAATATATTATTTTTATTTGATAATATAAATAATATTCATTTATAGACAAAATATCATTGTTATCACAAAGATATTTCCCATTTCATTTATTTTTGTTTATTGAATATTATGTCCTTTTTTACTATGATAAATACATTATATGTTTTTTATGTATTTATATTTTGTTCATATATAAATATTAAAAGACACTATATATGGATTGTGATTTAATTTTCTGATGGGGAACGAGGTATTATTAAAAGTATATAAAAATTCAAATGCATTCTTTATAGATAAATCATTAGAAAGTCATTTCCATTACAAATTGATATTCCATTAACTATCTAAATCAATTCAATGCATTATTGATGATTTAATATTATAAGTTTCTTTCTTTTTATTTATTTATTTTGTTATAACGTTTTAGATAAAGTAATAAAATGAAATTGAAATCTTTAATAAATAACAAACGTAAAAATAAATTAATTATTAAGGGAATTTTTATTAAAAGACCACATTGTTTGTATAAAATTATATATTAAATTAAAATAATTGTACGTATTAATATAAGACCACGTTCTTTTAATAAAAATTCCCTTAATAATTATCAAAATAACCACAAAAGCTTTAATAAGTAAAAATAAATTAATTATAAAATTTTTTTTTTTTTGTAAATTTACTTAAATAAGATTTCTAAAATGAATAATATATTTTAAATTTATTTTTGAAAAATAAAAAAACAAAATAATTAAAATAGATTATATTAATTTGAACTTTTAATTATTTATGTTTTTGAAACATTTTTCATTTTTCTTAGTGATAAAATATTATCCCCTTTTTTTTTTCTTTCTTTGTCTTCTGTAAAAGATATATTAAAAAACGCCAGCCTATATTTTAGAAACTTTAAATTAATTTCAAAAGAAAATTGTATCCTACATACTGTTGAAAGTTTTTTGAAAGTTAGCTATGAGAATCAATTTCGCATTATTGAAAATTCTTGTCTTCCTTCAAGATGTCCCCAGAGACTTGTAGACAACTTGATTTCGTTGCTCTAAACGCTTTTAATGAAAATTTAAAATAGAAAAAAAATAATATAAAATAAAAACACACACACACACACATACAGAAATTTAAAAATAAACAACTTAACTATCTGTTTACTATATATTTTATAATAGAAAATTATATTATTACATTATATATAAAAGTTTTAAATTTTTCTTTTAATGATCATTTGAACAGAATATTATAGAGATGTAATATTAATTACCTTCTCACAATCCCGCTCATAAAATTAAATTCTTCGAAATAAAATTAAATCCAATGTAAATCTTAATTTAATAAATATTTTAAGCTAAAAAAAATACCTACTGAAAAGTATAATTAATTTTTATTCATTTCGTTAATAAATTGTTTTAAGCTTAGCAATAAACAAAATACATTTATTATATGGTACATAAAAATATAAATATATATTATTTAGTATTATAATAAAGGGGTATATATATATAGAAGAGGTAATGTTATCAACATGTAAAACGATTTTGAATTGATGACAAACATTTATTTGTAAAATAATATACAATTTTACAGTACGGTGGTTGCTATTCCAATCGGAAATGGTTGTTTGTCGCAACAACCAAACATCCGTATATGAACTGAATATACTAGTGTCACATTACAGTAACAACACTAACAATATTCTCATTGTGAGAAGAATAAAATCAAATCATCACATAAAAAGAACAATTAAATGAATTAGAATAAAAATATATACATACCTATATATATATATATATATATAAATTTAAAAGATTTTACGATTATGAAAAAACAATCTGAATAAATATTTTTCTCTTATAATTAGCATGTATTTTTTTATCCTAATTTTTATTAATTTAATTTAAATTATTTCATTTAGAGTCTTTATATATCTAGCCATCGTTTTATTAGGAAGTAAAAAATTAACTATTGGGTGATTTTAAGTGAAAAACAACACAATTAGTTTGGAATTTCTCTTCTTTTATAAAAAATAAAAATAAAAAAAATAAAAATCACATTAAACAAGTAATAGCATATGTAATATGTAATTTTATTTTCTTCCTCTCACTCCATTATACAGGAAATAATAATACTATAAAATAGAGTGAGGGAAATAAGAAAATTAGAAGGATGAGTAGAAAAATCATGAACTCATTTGGGGATAAGAGCCCAATATTGTTGATATCTATTTCATTTACATAAGAAGAATTTAAGTACCATTTAATTTAAAAAATGTAATGTAATATAATAGAGGATTTACTAGAGGTTATCAAACTTTTGGAAGTTGGTACCTCAGAAACTACTATCAAAAAGCTCAGGTACCACCAGCAGTGGGGTAGCTAGCTTATTCACACCCAGGGCACAATACCTTTTTAGCGCCCCCCCCCCCATTCGAAAACCATATAACATTATATAAATATGCTCTAAAAAATAAAGTCTCAAGCTAGATTTGAGACAAAAAGAAAACAACACTAGATTTATATCGTTATTTAGAATTAGTTCAAAAGGTACCTATTATTTATTTTACATATTTATAAAGAAATATTTTAAAAACACTGGCACTGAATTTAAAATATATTTTCTAGAAATTAATTACAATAAAAATAAAAATTATCCAGCGACCATTCGAAGCCCATTTGTGAGTAGCAGCTGGTGCATCTTACCCCCCCCCCCCCTCGCTACGCCTCTGGCCACCAGTGATACATGTTCCACAGTTTGAGAACCTTTGTCCTGATATTGTAAACATTTAGTAATACACAAAATTTAGGTTAATGTTGTCAATTATGTACAGTCCTTGGAAAATCATTCATTTTTTTAAGGACCCTGTATAAGCATAAAAATTGAATTTCATTAAATAAACATGTAAACAAATATTGTCATCATCACATTCGTCTATTTAGAACAATGTAATTGAAATAGGATCGTTTGATGACATGAGATATTTTGCCATTTTGTCGACCTTTTAAAGTGCTAATAAATTAGATGACATATTTTTCGTAATATTACGGAGAACTGACGATGAGTAGTGGTCAACTTTGTGAGTAGATGAGAGTGAAGTAGTTAAAGAGCAGCACAAGGGCTGATCAGTAGGGAAGAATAATTATGTAGGAATCAGGGGAGTGATCAAAAAAATATTATTACCTGAATCTAGAAGTAATCCATGTTCGATAGGCAACGATACCCCCCCCCCAAACGGATGGGGTTCAGATATAACGAATCAAGCTTACAACACGACAGCTCATAGAATGAAGAGATGTAAAGAATCCACCCGCCTGAAGAAAAATGCCTGTCCTATCTTTTTTTGATCACTATACTGTTGCAAGTACAGCTAATGGTCAACCCTTTAAAATTTGCAATTGCTAATCAATATAAAAAATTGATATATTAATAACGTTAACTAAATTCAATTTACTTTATAGTTAATTTATGAGTTACAATTTTCCCATAATACCTGATGATTTCTTTCATCATTAAAATGTCAATTTTATTATATTGATTAATCTGAATAAATTTATATTTATTTCTTCCCTGATCAACCTTCGCTGGATTCACCCTACTTCTTAAAATTAATAATAAATAGAGTCCTGCCAATTAAATTAAAGATCTATTTTATTAATTTTGAACCCATTTTTTTTAATAACCTAACCCATACTAAGTCTTCAATACGACAATATTATAAATCTATATAGGTACCATATATATATTTTTAAGAAATAAGATAACTTCTTTTCAATTATGTATAAGTTGATAGTGTATTTGTGGAATTTTGTTTTATATATTTACTAATAGTAGATATAGATTAGATATCAATCTACTAATAGTATCTGCATAATAAATAGATTGATGGTTTCAATAGTATATCTTAACTTTTGAACTTCTTGTTCCATAAACGAATCAAGATACAATATTAAAGAAGATGGAAGATAATAAAGTCTTATTTATAGCCAACGCCCCATTACGAAAATAATATAGTTCCAACCACTTGCAGTTATCAGTTTATAATTATATATAGAATAGGGCGAAAGGTAATTTAAGGGCTGGTTTTCAAGATTTATTATTTGTAAGCTCCTGAGGTATATGGATTCATCATCTCCGAGGTCAGGAAGGGCAAATATTAAAATTTAATTCTAAACCGGCGCAAGCTACATCCATCTACAGGGCTTTAAATATTTAAGATACTTTCTATTCCAGGTCATCTCCAAAAACACTAAAGAAACTTGTGCTCTAATCCTTTTTAATAACATATTAATTTTAAATACATTTTTTATTTCATTTTTTTTGCCCTCAATTTTTCTATTGATAAAAATGAACCATTTATTTTTCACTCTAAAATTTGAAATTTAATTTAATTTTTACCGACCGACGATAGTAAGGGAGGTATTGTTTTCACACCAAATTTCACATGTGGAGATTTTTACATATCTCCACGAATCATGCATTTTCTAAACAGAAAAAAGTATTTTTAGCATGATGTCTGTCCGTCCGTCTGTCCGTCCGTATAGATGTGTACAGCCTGAACGGCTCAACCGATTTTGATGAAATTTGGTATATTTACTTAATGCATCAGTGGGATGAATTGATCAACTTTTGGTGCAAATCCGGAAACCGGAAGTGGTAGTATTAGCGATCGACGATAGGAAGGGAAGGGTTATTTTCACACCAAATTTCACATGAGGAGATTTTTTTATATATCACCACGAATCATCCACTTTGTATTGGTTTTATTCTCGGGAAAATCATATTTATTAGTTTTTTCTTGATTTAAAATTATATGACGTCATCCAGCCATTCATGACGTCACAGCCTGGTCTTACATATATATTATAAATAAAATAAAATTAAAAATGTTTATATTTATCATTTATGTATTCATATCTGTTTTTTATTACATTAATAGATATATTAAAATTATTTGAAATTGTTTCTGTAGCTAGAAATTAATTTACTTCAAACCGTCGGTCGGTTCGGACCTGGCCACAGGTCAACTTATTTTGTGTTGTCAACAAATTTTCTAATTCTAATAATTGTTTAAAATTCATTATCCAATTTTACATTATGTATGAGGACATTAAACTATTTTCTTTTTCGAAATCAGATATAAAAAAAATAAATACTTTATTTATGATTTTTTAATTATAAAATCCAAAACTATAGAATACAAGCGTAAATGAAACTAAAATAACAGATTACTATTTTTTTTTTAAAGGAACTATCTATTTTGACGAATTGTAAATAGATTTGTAAATAAATTATTGTAGTTTTTATTTCTGTTGAACAGCTTTTATTGTTATTATTTATTGTAGTGTATTATATTTTGTTGTTTTTTGATGAATTCTACATTGTTTTATATTTTTTTGTTTTTGGAGTAGATGGTGCTTGGTAAGAAAATATTATGGGCTTCATAATGAAATAAAATAAGTTGACCTGTGGCCAGGTCCGAACCGAACGACGATTTGAAGTAAATTAATTTCCAGCTACAGAAACAATTTCAAATAATTTTAATATATCTATTAATGTAATAAAAATGGGGTCCTTCTCTAGAAAAAGAAAAATTTGTAAAAAGCAAAAAATATATGGATTTTTTTATTCATTAATAAATTATCTGGTTATTTTAGCATATAAACTGTCTAACCACTCTTTTTTTATAAAAACTTAAAGTAATTTTAGAAATTTTAGATTAGATTCTAGATGATCAATAGAAATGGTTTTGTTAGCACTAGCTAAATTCATTTCTACAATAATTACAATATTGAGAGGATTCCGGTCTAATTCTAAGATCATTATCATATAAATCAGTTGGGAATGTTTGTTAAATACAACAGCTATACAGTGAGAGGTTGAAACATTACAGTTATTTAAGAATTATATGATTTACCTAAAATATAAAGAGGAATAATAAATATAATCATTTTAATTATTATTATTTACCATATTTATAAATAGTAAAAAAAAAAAATTAAAATCTATTTTTTTCATATAAAAATTTATTAATAAATCTTTTCTAATCTGTTTTCTTTTTTTTACTTTCTTTTTAATTCAAAATTAAAATGCAGTTGAATTCATATTCGTTTGGAGAATTTGCATCCCTTAAGTGTGCTGTCATATTGTTTATGACCATTTTCTATTTCTTCTTATCTTGGAAGTGGATTACGAGAGATCTATTTAAAATTAATAGTATTTTTGGGGTATAATACATGGGCGGTAGTAGGAGGAAAAGAAATGGAAGAAATGAATTGTAGGGATGGGACACAGCTTTTGGTTAGGCTTCAATGGGTTTTATTTAATCTCTTGCTGGTTGTATGCATTCTCTATGACCCCCCCCCCCTCGCATCGTCTTAGGCCTGGTTCTGTTGAAGGAAATTAGTAGGTATTAAGACTAAGTTTGGTAGCCCTGAGGGACTGTTCGGGCAAGGGCATGCACAAATGAAATTGTAGCTCGCCTCACTTCATCGACTAACTTCATAAATTCGCTAAAGTCATTATAAAATTTTCTACTAAGAAGAAGTTTGTTGGATGAGGCCCATAATAGGACAAGAAAAAAAAATTCAAAATTACATCAATTCATTTTTCTTCTATGTATTATTCATATTTTCTTTAAATTTTAAGATAATTATTTTTTTAATCATCGAACTACAACCGACAACTATTGACATTTTTCTAATTGTAAAATGTTAATTATTATTATTAATATTAATATCATTAATAGTATTAAAATAATGATTTTTATAATTATTTTTTTTAATTACTAATCATTACAAATGTTTTGACGGAGCAGAACCAAATAAACATTCAACCGCATCGCAATTGATCCTAAGTTTGAATTTAAATATCATTAGAATTTATATTTTTAAATAATTTATATGATATATATATATATATATATATATATATAAAACAGTATTTGAGAATAGGATTCTGCGAAGCAATATGGGTTAAGTTGAATAAAAAACGAAGATCAATAATATTAATGGATAGGAATGAATGAATAGATTAAAAAATGACTTAATTTTATCAAAATTGTTTCTTTTATACTATATACATATATAATATAATATAATATAATATATAATATTTCAAAATTATTATCAAAGGGAATAAAAATTAAAATATATAAAACAATTATTTTACCGATTGTATTATATGGGTGTGAGGCATGGTCTATGACATAATATGACGAGAGTAGATTGAGAGTATTTTAGAATAGGATTCTGCGAAGCATTTATGGACCAAAGAAAGATGAAGTCACTGAGAAATGGCGGAGATTGCATAACGAGGACTTCTATGCATCTTCAGACATAGTTAGGGTTAAAAAATTGAGGAGGCACGTGGCTAGAATGGGAGAGGAAAGAATAGCAAAAAATATATTGATGGGAGACCGAGTGGGAAACGCCCGCTTGGAAGACCAAGGACGCGGTGGGTGGATAATGTAGGAAGGGACGTGAGAGAGATAGAAGAGGGAAGGGATTGGAGGGTTGTGACTCAGAATAGGGATACTTGGAGAAGTGTGGTTGCTGCAGCCAAGAACTTTCAAGTTCCGTAGAGCCACAGAGATAGATAGATATAGATATTACTTATTGTTAGTATAGTGAGATTATACAATAAATAATTAATCATTTTATTAATTAATTTTAATATAAATATATAAATGATACTCATATTAAAATAAAAAAACAATAAATAAAAAAATAAATATTTTATTTATCCAATTTAATTAATCTTAGAACATAAATAAGTCAAAGTATATACATAGTTAAGTATATTTTACCAAAATATATTAATTTATAATTAATTGAATCTGTATTTATCTAAAATTTCTTATCGATTCTGACAAGGTTATATAACTTCCTAGCTATTCCGTTGTATCTATTGAACAATTGGTTGGTATACAAATAAAACAAAATGGAAAGTAAAATGTTGATAAACCGCCAGTCATTGATGCTATTTCCCTTTAACCAGATTTAAAATGTCAGAATGGTGTCCTGTTGTGTCCGACCGGTTACGGTGTCGGACCCGTCCGCTGTCCCATTGTCTCTCCTACTCGCTAAATATTCACAATAGAATTTCGCATCTCTAATTCTCCCTCTCTTTTCATCTCTCATTCTACCGAATTATTTTATTTAGATATTTTGTCTATTTATAGATAAAACTATATTGGTGTGTTGGACATACATGGTTGAAATGGTATATTATGTATTATCAGAAACACTTTCATTAAAATTAAATGACAAACATAATTTTATTGGAATTGCTATTAGAGAAAGGCACCTGATCGTTAAATGAGAGAATTTTTAGAATTTTGGGTGAATGTCAATGAACAAAATGATTCATTGAAATTAGAATTATCAATCAGTTCCGTTGCCATAATTTTAATTAGAGAATTAATATGTAATTACAATTCATTAATTAATTTTTCTGGATATTTATGATCAAAATAATAAAATAATAACCAAACAAAAAAAATAAAATAACTACGCAAATATAAATGTAACTTTTTCAAAGAATGAGTATTATATTCAAACTAATACATAAAAATTTTGTAAGTTAATTTTTTTTTCGTTCATAATAAATTTTAATCCTTAACGAATACTCGCGACATTTCATATATTAATTAAATGCTCTCGATGATAGCATGGGAATTTCTTTAGCTTCGGTCAATGGCACAGATGCAAACAAAATTGGGAAGCTTCTTAATAAAAAGTAGCGCCTCCGTTCAAGAAAATCAAGGTAAAGGTTGGTAGGACCCTTTCTACTGATCATAGGACAAATAATTAATATAACCGACTTGATAGGCGTTGTCCTTGCGTGGAATGTACAAAAGTCAGAGGATTTTTTATAATAAATTTAGGGAGTTGGCGCCTATTCATAATCTTAAAGTATAAATATATATTATATTAGTATTATTGAACATTTTATTCAAACTTCTTCAGTAATTATTAATTAATTTTTATAAATGATATGAATATGAAATATTTATAATGACAACAACCACTTGGACGTTTTTTAATTAACAAAGAAATAAATTTAAAGAATGAATTGCTAATTGTTTATTAATTATTTAATTTTATTTTTAATGTTAATTTCAAAATGCCTAGAGTCTCATCTTTTTAAAGTTTAGTTTTGTACATATAACATATAGCACCTATTCATTATTTTGTATTTAATGTTAAATAATTTAGTTAAAATTTTATAATATATATTTATATATATACAAGATCAAATATAATATAATATAATGATCATTAAATTAATTTAACAAACAATTAATTTAAAATTAATATTTTTTTTTTCTAAATATAAAATTAATGATTAGTATTATTCTATGAATGAATGGATATAGAGAATAAGTAAATTATAATGATGATTTGTTGATTCTGCTAAAATGTACTAAACTCTCATTTAATCATCTTTTATTTAATTAACGCTTAGAAGAATACAATATATATATATTTATAAAGAGATTAATTTAAAATGTCATCCATGATGACATGAAAGAATTGAATATTTTTCTCGACCATATAAAAATTGTCAATGGTTAAAAATTAACCTCTTTTTAATTTACAATTCATCTTTGTCTCTTTAAAATATATCGCTGACTTTAATTAATTCTCATCAGTCCCACCTCCAAATTCATTTCATTATAATATTATATAATAGTTCTCCCAACAACAAAAAGAATTCTAAAGTATATTATTCTTTTATTATTTGGTGTTTTTATCCCTTCTATTCTATTTCGAAACAATAAAACTTCTTATCACATTCAAGTGTTAAATATAATTTGTCGCTCGGTTCGTTTAAAAATAAATTAGATTGGATTTAAATACAATTTTCAAAGGATTTCTTTTTTTTTTTTTTTTTATTTTCACTTCGTATTCTTTGAACTTCTAGCCAGCAACAACAATTACAAAGAATGATGGATATTTTAGTATATATATATATAGGGTGTATATAGCAAGCACAAGTGTGTGCTATCAGCATTGGTTGACACCCCCCTAGCGGCTAATTTCTCTTGCTTTTGTACAGGGCTGTTTTGAAAAATGTCTCAAGCAATGCTGTTCAAGGAGCCCTAAGGTTCACTTAAATATACGGATTCATTTCAAAGGGTGGAAGAGAGTAAAGTGGAGGAGGCGAGTTATGAATGGTGTTCTACCTGCGAGAGTCCGGCCAACTGGAAATGAATGTGAGGGGGATGAAACCCATTTGCATACGTAGCAAACACACACACCTAGTCACATATATAGTTCCGTAAATAAATTGCATGCTCGCTCGAGTGCGTTATGCTGAGCAAGAGATTTAAAACAAGTTTTCTATTTTTCTGAAACTAATGATGACTAAAGTATGTTTGACAATTTAATGAACCTAATTATTATCATCGTAATATATATATATATGAAGACCTTAGAGCGAAACAGTGGTAAGCCACAAAATCAAAATGTTGAGATATTGCAGTTTAAAGTGTAGAAAAAAGATAGAAAACATTGGGTTTACTGCATATATTTCAAATTTGCTCAATATGTAATATCAGTAAAGGGAAAAAGTCAGCAACTATTATTTCTTAGATATATATAATTAAGAATGAAACAATTTTCTACAAATGTGGCTTACCATTGTTTCGCTCTAAGGTCTTCATATATATATATATATATATTTATAAATTAAATGTTAAAAGTTTAAAATTATATATTAAATCTTAAAGTTATTAAAGTAAGTTCTAGATTATTCTTTCTTTAATTTATTAGTCTTGATTAGTTAATATATTATATTAACTCTTTTCTACTCTTAGACCGTAAATAATAAGAGTTAATAATTTTAATATATATCTATATATATATATAGATATATATTAAAATTATTATTAACAAAATTATCCGGGATATAATCACGTATTGTTTTGAGATTGTTTTCTCAACGTTTCGGCACCCATTTTGGTACCATTTTCAAGAAGTTATTTAGGCAGGAATATTTTTTGGGATTTTTGGTCTTATTGTTAGTCTGTGTGACCAAGAGTCGATATGAATTTCTTGAAAATGGTATCAAAATTGGCGCCGAAACGTCGAGAAACCAATCTTACAAAAATTATTGATTATATCCCAGATAAATCTGATAATAATAATAATAATAATAACATTCACGGAAATCTATACCAACATATATATATATATATGATTTAAGTTTTAATAAAATAATTTAATAAAAAATAAATTTTATGACAGGTTATTCTTTTTATTTGTTTGTTTATAAATATTGTATAATAATTAATACTTGATGCTTTTATTTTAAATACATAAATACTTTCATTTAAAATTTTAAATAAATATAATAAATATTATTTTTTTAATAAAAAAAAAAAGTACAAACTCTTAATTGTTTACATTCAAATGAGTCTTTAAAAAGTCATGTATTTCGACTAGAAACATTTAATATTTTTTTTTATTTAATTTTAAAAGAATTCAAATCGTATTTGTTTGAAAAAAGTATTTTAAATATATATATATTGTAAATTTATTTGTATAAATATTATAGGAATAAAACCTTTTTCTTTTCATATTTTTAAAAAAATGGAAAAAAATCTTTGTTACCATTATATATATTATATTATTATTCAAATCGCAAAAGACTTTCATCTTCCATGTAATTAATCCCTCTTCAATATTATTTATATTTCAGATATCAGCCATCATTTCTGCTTTTATAAATAAGTAAAGATAAAGAATTTTAAAATTTTTGATTTATTTATTTTGGAAAATTTTATAATACTTATCCTAAATTAATTTTATTAAACAATAAAATAAATTCCTAAAAAAAATATTATTTCTAATAGTTAAATAATTAAATAAAATTGATTGTCAACAGAGTTAAATTATTTAATTCAGTTGATTAATTTTCTAAATTCATCGTTCGAACAAATTAGAATCTTTTTTTATGTCGTTCTAAGCAGGATATCGTGATGGCCAATCATATACTAAATTTAGAAATTACTTGGCAAAGGGGTTGGGAAACGGATGCGGAGAAGTTAATTTCAATCAGTCATCGACTAGCAATTTCATTTTAGATATTATTTTATTTTATTTTATTTTTTTTTTTTTGCTTTTGTTTTTTTCTATATCATCTTTATTGAAAAGATTTAATATCATGCAATTTTCTAATTAAGAATTTTATATAATGTTTAAAAAAATATTTATTTAGGAAAATTTATTAAGTTGCTTGTTATTAGTGAAGTGAGTAGTTTTGTCTTTAGTATAAGATTATTTATTTTACACATTGAGAGAGATATTTTGACATTATATATATATATATATTTGTTCGCACTAGGTTTTCGTGAAACTTATTATTATTAGAAATTATTTCCGGGCTATTTGTGAGATTTGAATATCAACGTTTCGGTGACTGTCAGTCGCCCTATGGTTGTTGTCAGGAGCAACGTGTGTCAGTGTTAGTGTTAGTGTCAAGGATTCATCGGAGTCCAAAAAATTATCTCTTTAATGGCGCCAAAATGGGCGCCAAATCGTCATGACTAGGTTTTCTAATTAAACGAGTAAATAAACACGGAAATAATATACATATATGGTGGGAATGATCACCAATGAGAATTGAACGAATAAAACTCAA
Source organism: Labia minor (assembly GCA_963082975.1). Classification (NCBI taxonomy): domain Eukaryota; kingdom Metazoa; phylum Arthropoda; class Insecta; order Dermaptera; family Spongiphoridae; genus Labia; species Labia minor. The sequence goes on from OY720345.1 coordinate 36,496,081, forward strand.
CGATTTCTAATTTTTGTTAAAATAATATCATTTGTTTTTTCGAGGCATCAAATGTTGAAATAAAAATAATACCTTTATATATATATCTTCGTATCTACTTAAAAATCGTGTAATCTCCATATATGTATATCTATATATATATATATTTAAAGATATATAGATATTAAAGTTGATATTATATTAATAGAATCATTTGATTCTACTTTTAATTAATACTTTTGGGGTTGATTGAATGAAACAAAGAATCTATCTTAATCTAACGAGCGTTGAAAAATCATTAGTTGAATTTTTAATTAAATAGGTTTATTACAATACTAATTGGAATTCATAAAGAAATAGAACTTGGATATTCGCAGTTGGTTTTAAAACGGAAATTTAACTATCACATTCTATGCATATTTATCAGAGAATATTTCATTATTATTATTATTATTATTATTATTTTAACTTTGTTAAAGGTATGAACAAAAAAATTAATAACAAAAACTTATCTTGAATAATAAATATATTGAAATTTAATTTCAATATATATAAATATATATTTAAATAATTATTTCTGAATAATTTATGTTTGAATAATATTTCATTAATATTAAGACAAAAATTCGATAGTTGTGGTAGACGCCTAAAGGGAAAATCTTGTATCTCGCTACATCTTTCTTGAAAAGAATATGTAAGAAGATAGAAGCGAGGATAGAGATGCCAAAAACCCAGAAGCAAAAGTTGAGCCATATATTTCAAACCTCATTTTAAATTTCCAATTCAATTTATAAAGCGTACGAAAATAATGTTTAAGATATTCATAAACTTTGCATTCTCGATCAAGCATTGTCTAAAACAAAATTAGCTACATGTCTGGATATCATCAAAGCTGGCACGGCTTTATCTTTTCGAAGCAAGCAAATGGTGAATTCATAAATAAGAATGCGCTTTGCAGAAAATATTGTTGTTTTTTTTTGTTATGATTAATATTACTTTTGATGAAATATGAATAAATATATATATTAAAGATATTTATTTTTAATATAACTAATTTTCATCAAACATTTGAATTTTTAATGATTTTTTATTTATTTTTGAATTGAATTTTTATAATAAGAAACATTGGTTAAAAATTCTCAAAGGGGTTTTATTTAAGAATTTAATATAATTTCAAATTATGAATTTATTATGACTTCCAAATAAAAAGTTTAATATCAATATAAAACCAGATTCTATATAAATTATACAATAAATCAGTAGTTCCCAAACTCATTTGCCCAAGCGTCCCCTTTCCAGAAAAAAAATTTACTCAGCGCCCCCTGAAAATTAAATTTTTTTAATTTTAATAACAATTAAACAGAAAGATAAATGTACCTTTTTGCAAAATATTACCAATAAAGGTGTAAATTAATTAGAAATATTGAAATTATGTATATATTTATTGAATAGAAAAGTAATATACAAGTAATTTTCCCTAAAAGCACCTGTGGCCATCACCGCCCCCCTGGATCGCTGCAGTACCCACGAGGGTAGCGCCCACTTTGGGAATCACTGCAATAAATTAAAATATATTTGGTAGTTATAAATTGAATATTAGTGTATCAATAATTTTAATCAATTGATTATGATAAAAAAATTTAATAATTCATTAAAAATAATTTATCTAAAATCTTAATTTGTTTTAAATTTTTTATTTCTCCCATCCCTCTTCTCTCAATATCAATAATAATAATAATATATTTATAATTGAAAAAAATACTCGATTGTAAATTAATCATTCAATTGTAACTATTTTCTTGTAATAATTTGTAAGTGTGTTCTACAAACCCAAAAAGGGGAGGAGTGGAATTAATAAATAAACAAATAACAAAAAAAAAATATTTACATTTATAATTTAAAAATAAGAAATGTCAATGAAATAATCTTTGGTATAATAATTCATGTCTTATATTAATATATTATAAGCTTCTTTTTATCTGTATATTAACAAGCCTTAATATACAACATTTTGAATCAACCAATAACCATTTAATCTATCTTTTAGAATGGTTTTAATTATATTTTATTTTAGTGATGTGTTTATGTTGACAATGTTACCTGATTGCTTTTTTTCATTCATTATTTAATGAATGTAGTAACATTTAATTGAAACAACAATAACTCTTATGAAGAATTTTAATTAGACTCTAGTATTTTAATTAATAAATAGTATTTTAAGAAACTATTTATATCTTTCGAGTGGTTTGCCTCTCTCCAATATTATTCACATTGTTTATTTATTTAATTTGATTACATATTAAATAAATAATCAATTTTGTTTATAAATATATAGTGTAAGGAGTTCCACGATGGTTGCGCCAATTTGGAGGGATGGGGGATGGCTAGTCGGTCCTTATAAGGGAAAGGAAGAAAATAGAAAGAAAGTCTGTTGAGCGCCAGCTAATTTTTCTAAATTAGTAAAAGGAAGAAAATAAGGAAAGGATAGATGAAACAAGGAGAGGAAGATGATTAATAATAAATTTATAGAAGAAGGGGATAAAAGTGAGACAATATCTTCTTAATATCGAAATTGTATTTATAAAAGAAATATATACACTAGGCACATAAAATTATATTAATTATACAATTACATGTGAAGGGAAATTATCGTAAGGTAATTTCAGGAACTGAGGGGAAATATAATGAAAAAATGGCCTATTTTCTTTTAGTCAAAAAATATTCCTTAAAATAGGAAATATTTTAAATTAATATTTTCAATTATAAGAAGGGAATGTACTTCGATTTAGTAAGAATTGTTAACGCTTCGGGAAATTATTTGTAACGAAAGTTTCGGGCAGGACAAACTTTCGGGACTCGTTTTTTAAAACGGTGGCTGTTCCTTTTTTCTATTGGCTTGATCCTGTCACTCGACAATAATGTAATTGTTTTCATTTAGTTTTTACCCCACTTGGCGTAGTCGATGATATTGGCAATAAAGTCTAGAAAGATCGGGCGGATATTAATAAAAAAATAGAAGAATTTCCTTTTACAACACACACAATAGTATATATAATAAATTCACCTTCTTAAATTGGTTTATTGAATTTAATTGAATAATTTAATTAATTGAATTCAATTAAAATAGTTTACATTATTAATAATAATAATTGTAATGTTAATACTATCTAAATAAATTATTTAATTGGAATTGTTAATTTATTATATAAAAAGGAATTGTTAAAGAAACAGTATAATTTATTAAAATTGTGGATATAACAACTTAAGAATCGATTTCTTTTTACAACACTGATGTTTCAGAGTATCACATCATCTGACCTTTTTTTTTTTGTTTCTAGGACCATTTTGAAAAAAAATCGAAAATGTTCGAAAAGTTTGGCCACAAAATCATCTTATCTTTTTTTTTTACAACAAAATTTTCAAAAGTTTGCGGGCACTTGATATGCTCGCGCCCCCCTAGAATGTGGCCACGCCCCCCCCCCCCAGGGGGTGTGCCCCAGGTTGAGAACCGCTGGATTAAGTAATACCCAATCTTAACCTTCTTATATATATATATATATTTAAATAGAAATATTTAATTTAATTTAAAATCAAGAATTAATTATATAGTTTATCTATTTTGAAATCAAAAACATTCACTCTTAACAGAAAAACGTGTCCACCTGTAAGACTATATTCCATCATTCCCCAAAATGAATCTGCTAAATATTCAGGGATTCACCTTGACAGAAGACTTACCTGGAAACATCATATAACGACAAAAAAACTCAACTCTCGCTTAGACTTCGCCAGCTTCGCTGGCTGCTTAGACGAGAATCACACCTGACTCTTGACAACAAAATCCTCATTTACAATTCCATCATCAAGCCAATATGGTCCTATGGATGTCAATTGTGGGGAACCTCTAAAATTTCCAATATTAACATCATTCAGAGGTTCCAAAACGCTGTCCTTAGGACCATATCCGGCGCTCCCCGTTACATCGCATCAAAACTTCTCCATGAAGAATTTAATATTCCCCATATCATCGAAGTCATAAATCATTTAAGTTCTAATTATCATAAAAGACTTACCTCTCACCAAAATCTAGCAGCAAGACAACTTACTTCAACAGACCATTTAACTAGAAGACTTAAAAGACTCCAGCCACAGGACTTACGTACAGACCCTAGCCACTTCATCGTTCGCTAGCTCGCTGTCCTTTCCCTTCTTCTCGCCTAAATCCACTACCCATCCCTCCTCTGCTTCTTCTTGTTACCTTCCCTTTTACCTTATGCTTCTCCTTCACCTGTTATATTCCCTAATTCCAAAAAAAAACATTTATATTCTTTCTACTTATTGATTGAACTCAACAAATATATATAATAATATTTTTATATTCAAGGTGCACTGAAGCCTGAAATTGATTTTAATTTCAAAAGAATGATTAAATCATTATCTTAAAATGATAATTGTTTTATTTCACTAATAGAAAAAAATCTGGCGGGTCTCCTTTCGACTCTCTCTCGCAAATTTGAATTGGATAATCAAATTTTTTTCTATATTTTAAAATTAATTAAAATTTTATTCTATCCAATCATAGGATTTAAGGTTTTTAACATCATTTTCACTGATAACATTTTATTGAAACAGACATTTTTTCTTCGTTAGTGAAAATGACTCAAAATTTAAAATATCAAAATTTCGACATCGAAAAGTTTCGTATCGCAATATTATCTCTTGCATGATAGTAAAAACAATGTAACATTTAATAATGATATTAAACTATATTTTAAAATTCCCTGATTTATTTTTTAATAATAAGTATTAGATGTCACATATTGATGATAGCATTTGTTTTTCTATATCTATTTATCTATTTAAATTGATGCGAACCTATTATGAAAAATTGAAATAAATTATAATATGTATTTCACTGAATCAATAAATGAAGTTAATTAATGTGACTATTCTTTATTTATTGATATGTTTGTAATCTCATTACCGTATAAATATGGCACGGAATTTCTGATTAATGGCCCTCATCACGGAACCTTCCAATAAATTTAAGCTATATAAATATTTCACTATCTAAATCTAATATTTTCCATTTTTGAATAATAAAAAAGTTTTATATATACATTTGAAAATGTAATATTTGAAATTTTCTATTTCTACGACAATCCTTCATCCACAAAGGCCTTTCCTTCCGAGGTATATAATTAATCGTATATTTTATCAAATATATAGTTATATGTCCGCGTCATCATGTAAGTGTGAACAAATAATTGGAATAACTTAGAATTCTATTTTCACAAATTTTGGTTTCTTTTAATTGCATACCTGACCCCTTGTTGACAAAAGAAATTTGGAAAAATGAAAAAATAATAAAAACAATTAGTACCTGCGTCGAATTGTTTGCAGTCAACATATATAAAATAACACTTTACCTTTTTGCAAAGAATATAATTTTCCTCACATCTGTTCACACCCCCTCCACATCACCTACCCCCTTAACTAAAAGTACCGGGACCCCGAGCCTCGGCTCGGTAATTAAAAAAAATTCATTATTATTGGGTTTGGCTGGTAATATTAATACTTGAGACACCGAGCTCCCGCTCGACCCTTTAAAAAATATTGATATACAATTCTTTAATTATTTATTACAATTATTAAATGTTGCATCATTGCATCAATCTGATTAAAATGAATGGAACTTGGGGCCCTCAATAATACATAAATATGTATTATTATGTTTCTAAGTACATGAATATTTTTTACCGACCGACGATAGTAAGGGAGGTATTGTTTTCACACCAAATTTCACATGTGGAGATTTTTACATATCTCCACGAATCATGCATTTTCTAAACAGAAAAAAGTATTTTTAGCATGATGTCTGTCCGTCCGTCTTTCCGTCTGTCCGTCTGTCCGTCCGTCCATCCGTCCGTATAGATGTGTACAGCCTGAACGGCTCAACCGATTTTGATGAAATCTGGTATATTTACTTAATGCATCAGTGGGATGAATTGATCAACTTTTGGTGCAATTCCGGAAACCGGAAGTGGTAGTATTAGCGATCGACGATAGGAAGGAAAGGGTTATTTTCACACCAAAGGAGATTTTTTTATATATCACCACGAATCATACACTTTGTATTGGTTTTATCCTCGAGAAAAATCATATTTATTAGTTTTTTCTTGATTTAAAATTATATGACGTCATCCAGCCATTCATGACGTCACAGCCTGGTCTTGCATATATATTATAAATAAAATAAAATTAAAAATGTTTATATTTATTATTTATGTATCCATATCTGTTTTTTATTACATTAATAGATATATTAAAATTATTTGAAATTGTTTCTGTAGCTGGAAATTAATTTATTTCAAACAGTCGGTCGGTTCGGACCTGGCCACAGGTCAACTTATTTTTTATTGGAAGAATGATAAATATATATCGTAATTTATAATTATAAAATATTATTAAAATATATATTTTTAATTTTATTTCGAAATTAAATAAAAAATTTTAAAATATTTTAAATATAAAAAAACTATTAATACAATATCCTTTAAAAAAAGGCGGGAGTCAAATTTCAATATGGATGTCATTTGTGACGTCATCCATATATAAATTTAAATTAAGAAAAAACTAATGAAGATGTATTTTTCCTGAGATGTGATTAATAAAACTCAAATTTTCTTTTTTAATACTATATCTAGTGTGAATTTCAAAAAAATCGTTAGAGCGGTTTTTGAGAACCCATGGTCATACAAACGAACCATTTTAGCTAGCATAATAAGATAAGATTAGTATCGATACAGTCAGTATTGAGTAGCTTGGAGAGAGTCAGTTGAGAGTTGATAGATGACATAAATGCACTAGAGACGTGTTTCCTCGATACTCATTCCCTCCTTTCGGCCAAATTAACGATTGTATTTAGTTCACGAATAAATTATTTTCTTCAATCAAACATCTCCTTTTATTCTAATTATATAATTACCACAGTTGGTAGTTATTTAATACCCTAAAAATATAATCATATTGATTAAGATAAAATTACAATTTTAATTTTTTTTTCCAATATTTTCGAATGGAACAATTTTATTCCAAGATCGTATAATAGTCATATATTTAGATAGTAAAGAAAATTTCAAAAATATGTAGTGGAATATTATTTAAAAGGTTTAGAACAAAAATCAAGAAAAAATTACATTAACCTGGACAGCCAAATTTAAACTTCAATCATTTTTATATACAAGCAAACAACATCAAGTAAGAAAATTGGATTATTGTTTATATATCCTCAATGCATTGTAAAGGTTGATTGGTTAACCAACTCTCAAAAGGCAAATCATATTTGAATATAGTCATCCAAGCATCAAATCCTTTTTATTGTCTCCACCAATACATATTCTATAGTACATGAAAATAAATAAATGTGTGAATTTTCAATTGAGATAACTACTAAAAAATTCATTGGATTTTTATTACAAATTTTACCCTTTATTAAATTTCAAAAAATTAACATTTAAATATAAGAAATAAACATATTTATGTGTTCTTTTATTCAAAAATTAAAATTTTACAATATTAGAATAATATCTAAAGTATATTTTCGAATAAACAAAATTATTAATTAATTTTTTTAATGGCTATTACAAATATTATATATATTGGTATTCATATTGGAAACTTTATAGAAATTGTTGACCTTGATATATATCTACTACACCTACCAATAGCGCTAGTAGTGTACCACTTGCATACAGGAACACAACCTGATTCGATTATATTTCGTTTAATAATTATAGATTCTTTTTAAATATTATAAATCTAATATCTTTTATATCTTATCTTATTATATTAGCAAAAATTGTATATATATATATATGTATATTTTTAGATTAATTTATTAATTAACTGCTCGAAAGATTTTTTTAAAATTCCATAGATGCATAGATAATATTTATAAAGACAAATCGATCAGTATTGGTTTAAAATTTATTAATTAACTGCTCGAAAGATTTTTTTGAAATTCCATAGATGCATAGATAATATTTATAAAGATAAATCGATCAGTATCGGTAAAAATCATCTTCATTAGTTTTTACTTAATTTAAATTAATTTAATTTAAATACGTCATCCATATTTGCCTCTTGTCATTCTTTTTTAATTTAAAATGTATTAATATTTTTTTATATTTAAAATATTTTAAAATTTTTTATTTAATTTCAAAATAAAATTTAAAATATTTATTTTAATAATATTTTAGAATCAAATCACGAAATATATTTATTAATCATTCACCAAAAAATAATCTAAAAGTTATTTTATTTGTTTTACAAACATCGTAAGATAAATTATATTTCTGTTTCTCTATCTTGAAAATATATTATACATATTATTTATGATATTTTTAAAAAAATTTCTTTCTATAATTAATATTCATTTAAAATGATAATGAAAGAATATCTTATTCAAAATAAATATGTTTTAATAATATTAAATACAATTAGAAAAATATAAATAAATATTTTTTTAATTCCTGTTCCTTTAAAGTATCTGAAATTTGTTCATTTAGTTTTTTAATTATTAGTTATTATTTATTTTATTAATTAGTTATTATACTTTTTAATTATTTATTTTTCCTCTAAAATATTTGAAATTTTTTAATCTGTTTTGTCGTTTTTACCGACCGACGATAGTAAGGGAGGTATTGTTTTCACACCAAATTTCACATGTGGAGATTTTTACATATCTCCACGAATCATGCATTTTCTTAACAGAAAAAAGTATTTTTAGCATGATGTCTGTCCGTCCGTACGTCCGTCCGTCCATCTGTCCGTCCGTCCGTATAGATGTGTACAGCCTGAACGGCTCAACCGATTTTGATGAATTTTGGTATATTTACTTAATGCATCAGTGGGATGAATTGATCAACTTTTGGTGCAAATCCGGAAACCGGAAGTGGTAGTATTAGCGATCGACGATAGGAAGGGAAGGGTTATTTTCACACCAAATTTCACATGAGGAGATTTTTTTATATATCATCACGAATCATGCACTTTGTATTGGTTTTATCCTTGGGAAAATCATATTTATTAGTTTTTTCTTGATTTAAAATTATATGACGTCATCCAGCCATTCATGACGTCATTGCCTGGTCTTGCATATATATTATAAATAAAATAAAATTAAAAATGTTTATATTTATTATTTATGTATCCATATCTGTTTTTTATTACATTAATAGATATATTAAAATTCTTTGAAATTGTTTCTGTAGCTGCTAATTAATTTACTTCAAACCGTCGGTCGGTTCGGACCTGGCCACAGGTCAACTTATTTTTTTTGTTAATTCTTATAAATTTTTATTTGTTAATTTTATTATTTTTTATTATTATTTATTATTATTGAGAACCCCAAGTTCCATTCATTATAACCAAATTGATGCAATGATGTAACATTTAATAATTGTAATAAATAATTAAAGAATTGTATATCAGTATTTTTTAAAGGGTCGAACGATAGCTCGGTATTCCAGGTACTGTTTTATAAAATGCAAATTTAAATTTCTATTATTAAAAAATAAGTTAGGGAAGGATCGAGTTTTCACAACACCTCGGAAGAAACAGTTTTCACACTTTTTTACTATTGTGTGTCCGATATACTTCTATTGAGATAAAATACCATTTCAATCATAATAACCAATTTATTTATAACATTTTATTATATTATTCTTTAAAATATTGACTCGATGTAGTTTGAACTCTCTTTTTCAACTTACGTGGTTCAGTTAGCTCTGTGTGATCCTCTGGTAAATCAAATTATGAAAGTTTCTGGTTATTAGTGGTTTATTTAAGTTTCACCACAATTAAATTTATATAACAATTATTATAAATATAATAATTATCTCTAAGATAAAATTATTCATTAAAATTATCTTTATTTTTATTTCAGTATAAATATGATGCTTGATGGATCTAAATCTTACTTTCAGGAAACAGGAGAAGAGCAATCTTCTAAATACTCATATTAAAATTTAAAGTTCTTAAAACTTTCCATTTGATGTATGCAAAACCAGGTTCTATAAAGAGGAGTGAATTACATATATATTATGATATCCGAGTTTAAAGTTATAATTATATAATAACTTAGGACCCACATTGGGTTAAATGAGATGTGGCGTTTTCTTTCAACATTTATCGATATTTTATAATATACGTAAATCTGAATGTAATTTTAGTAAGTATTTGTTTATTGGTTCATTAAAAGTAATATTTTAATTTTGATCTTAATGAAATTTAATTTAGTAAAACAAAAATCATTATAATTAATGATGTCAATTTCAAAAAATCCTTTTGAATTCAAAGAAAAAGAAAAGATTCAAATGAGTAGACGAAGTAGGAGTGGAATAGAAAGAGAAGAATAAGGATTTCCTCTACTTTTTGTTGAACTCCCAATGGTCTTTATAAGATGGATGAAAGTCGAGGTGGTATTGTGAAGGGGTGTCCTACGGTCAGCTGAATTCCCTTCCGGCCGAATGCCCCTCCCACTCTTTCTGCATATTCCATTGTAGAGTGACAGGTTACGAGATCTGGACAAATTAGTTCCGACCTTTTACGTCGCCTTTGCTACCCCATCATACAACCGTAGGGGTAGAAATGAAGAAAAGGGTGGGATGGTAAAGCAAAAGAAGTGTCACTGATTATTAGCACTTGTCCAGCATCTCAAACAAAAAATGCCCAGGAATAATATCAATTTGTATAAATTTCAAATAAAAAAAAGAGAGAAGAAAACACATTATTCAAAATAATATTAGGTATAATATACATAGATATATCCACAATATAAATTTAATTATTATTAATATTTGAGTGGATCATTTGATTTAATTGATTAATCAATAATCATAATTTATTTAATTATTTATTTTACAAAATATAATATTATCTCGTTGATTTTAATCGAATTTCTAATTTTCAAATCCATTGGGAAATAAAAGTTATTGCCTTCAATTAAATGATTTTTAGATTAAGATTAATAATTAATATTACTTATATGACAATCATTTGGGTAATTATAATTTATTTTGAATTGTAATTTATTTTATTGCCATGAAATATTTTAAATGTTAAAATTAATTGTATAACTAAACAAGGGAATTTATAAACCAAATTTCTTTCCAACATATTATAGGAAATTATATCTGAAAAAATCTAATGATTCTGGACTAAAAAAAAATGGAAAGCACTGATTTCATGATCACATGAGCATTCAATCATATATTCATATAATACATAAAGTATATATACTGGAAGTTTAAGTTTTGTGTTGAAAATTAATCTTTTGAGATGTCATTATCGAGCAAATTCAATTTAATTGTTTTATAATATACGAGGCCATGTCAATAAGTCGGTGACTTTTTGAATGAAACACAGGTTTTCGTATAAAAAATTATTTTATTTTTCAAATAGTTTCCTTTGAGTTCTATGCACTTCGTCCAACGTTTCTCAAATTTTTTATCCCTTCCAAAAAATAAGATTTGTTGAAGACATCAAAATAGGTATTTGTTTTTGAGATGATTTCATCGTTGTAGTCAAATCTCTTTCCACTGAGTCATTTCTTCAGGTTTGGATTCAAGAAATAGTCACTTGGAGCTAAATTCGGAGAATAGGGCGGATGAGGGAGCAATTTGTATCCTATTTCATGGCTTTTCACGGAAATTCTTCTTCACCAATCACGACTTAGTCTGCTATTAATTGATGTCAAACAAAAACTAAACTGGTTCAAATTTCGACAGGAGTTAGCTGATAGTTACCTGCTGACAGGAGAATTGTTCCATTTAAAAAACGGTAAAAATTCAAAAAGGCACCGACTTATTGCCCTACCATCATGAGTGAGAAAATTTTTAAATCATCTATATAAGTTGCTTTAGGTATAAATAAGGAAAACCTAATGAGTGAAAAACCAAGAATAAATCTATAGAATTGTAATTGAAATCAAATATATGTTTAATTTACAGGTTACAGATCTGTAAAGAAGAACATCAAGTGATTTAATAAAATCAGTATTAAATAATTACTAATTAATTGTTTTATTAATGATTAAAACAAATAAGTAATCAAATAAATTTATGAAGGGAATGATTTAAGAAGTGTTTAAAATTGACTATTTCAGCTTTTATATTTAATTATTTAAAAGTTTTTGTATAAAAACGATTTATAAATATATGATAAATGTCTTCTTCCTAGAAAAGTAAATATATTAGTATCATCATTATTTTATTATATTTTTTTTTATTTAATTTTTGTTCCGCCCCTATATTTATTATTGATCGATAAATAACTGTTTTATATGATTAAATAATGAAAGCATAAATCAAAATATCTTTGAAAAAGATCCTATAAAGTATAAATGGAATGGTTAAATATTTTATTTCTATTTTTAGAAAATCGATTAAAAAAACACAAATACTCCCCGATTGGGTGGAAAATAACTAGGTTTTGAAATTGACGTATAAATTTTATGTTTGTAAAGAATATTTATTTGAAATTAATACAGTAAGTACACTGTTCTATGGAGAATATGATTGCATACCTTAAAATCCGATTAAGTTTCGATGTAGGCACTTGTGGAGTCAAACAATCTCTTTAAACGACTTAGAATGGAATCCCCTGTATTCTGAAGGAAATAGTAAGGGATGTTTGTAAAATTAACAGAATACATTCTTCCGATTTCTCCAATATGCGAGTTTTCAACCTGAATACCAGCTATTTACACTTCCACGACCTTCTCAAGTTTCGCTCAACATTTACCTACATTGCAAAACAAGAAATTATTATCTAACCCAGAGGTTCTTAATCTTATGTACTCTGCGGACCCCCACTTGAAAAATTTTTTTTTGACGGACCCCATTCCAACTTTAGGTACTTTACGTCATTTTATTAGTTAATTTCTGGCTTACGATCTCATAAGAACAAGGATATATGATGAATATTTCTAACAGAGATTGGTGAATAACGATTTTTTTGCATATTGTAGAACACATTTTATTAGAAATAATAATATTGAAGAAAGAAAATTCTGCTAAATATGAAGATGGAAACAGTAGCAATAGTTTTCTTGCACATTTCGTTGAATTTGGGTATTTGATCTCTGTTTCCTCACAAAGCCATGCCATCGCTTCTTTTATATTAAATAAAGTTTTAACCGACTCATCATTTTCTCGTGCACCTGTACGATGGCTTTGCGGACCCCCAGTAAAGGCTTCGCGGACCCCCAGGGGTCCGCGGACCACAGTTTAAGAACCTCTGATCTAACCTATTTATATTACTTAAAGAGAAGAGAGGAAGATTCAAGGATCTGAACCTCCACTTTAATTTCAAAATTATAAAATTATTAAATTATAAATTATTACTTTATAAAATCATTTTTAGATTCTAAATTGACATATTGAGTTACATATTTATATTATTGATGAGATATGTAATTTCCAATTTATGAAAAAAAGAGGGGGGTATTATTTTGATATAAAAAAAGAAAATCATTCAAAATAGCCTTTTTTCATAGTATTGCACATCGTATTTTAATTGGATTATTTTTATTTCTTCATTCTAAATTTTATTATTTTTTTTTTTTTAAATAAATAAATAATTTTTTTTTTTATTTTAATTATTTATTAAATTTACTTTTTACTTATAGCAAAAACAATTCTCTCTCAAATTTCAAATGACAGATGATTTTTAATAATCCAGTGCTAAATTTAATGGAAAAGTTTTTGAATGAAGAGTGTGGGGGGGGGGAGAGAATGAAAGAGAATATATTCTAGAAAGTTGTTGACCATCACTTTTCAACAAGCTTTTTGAACCCAAATTAACCAAGCTTACATTGTACATGGGTTGATTACTTTTTGTCCTTTATTTGTATAGTCGGGTTGACTGGAGGCAACCGCCTGACCCCCAACGATAAGTCGCCACTCACAAAAGCTGCACAAAGTTCCAATAGAACCTTCAACAAAGGACATCTTGACAAGTTATCGAATTAATTTCACTATTCTGGATTTTTTCTTTTCTGATTTATTGAATTTTTGAATTCATTGAATATCAACGAAAATACTTTCTATATTATCCTTTTATTAGATATCGCAATGAATTATTTGAATAGAAATAATGATTATATATATATATATATATAGGTATGTAGATATATCTAATAAATTATTCGTTGGACGTATTTAAACCTTTGTTATGATTTTCAATTGAAGGAATCAAGCAGGACTTATCCAATAGTCTTTTTATAGATTCAAATATATTAAATTCAATTATAAGCTGAGAAAAAATTAAAGAGAATAAATTTTTTTACTAGCTTAAGTTTTTTTTGTTACTTTCATTTAGTTATCATATATCTCTAGTTACAAATAAAATTAAATTTTATTCATTGGAAGCTAAAGAGCTGATTATATTAACACAATTAATTTATATTATTTTTATTCATTTATATAAACTTAATTGTAAAAATTGTAGGAAGATCTTACACTCAACACAATTTATTTCGTTCATTTTAGTAAAACGATTCAAAGCATCCCTGGAACTCATTTTTTGGGATGCTGTCTCGGTCCCCAGTCACCGTGTTTTGGGTCTCTTCCACGGTTTCAAAATGCTCTTCTTTCATCGACATTTTCAATTTTGGGAACAGCCAAAAATCAGTCCCTTTTTGCAAGGAACTCCTTCACAATTCTGCACTTGTGTGCAGGATCATTGTCGTGGAACAAATGCCACGTGCCTTGCTGCCGGTACTCGGGTCTCACCAGCGTTATTCGTTTCAGCAACCGGTCCATTACAAAATTTGTTGATGTCGAGAATTTCGAAACGATAATTCATTATTTTGGATGACGAGAAGAGAAAAGATGGTTCAGAAAAAAGTGAATTGAATAAAAGTGAAACTTTCGTGAATGATACAATGTTTGTTTACATGTTTAGTATAGTCTTTAGACTGCAGATGACGCTTACCTGAACAAAGTTATAATACTTGTCTCCTTACTTTTGTGACAGACCGTGTATCCAATGGTTAATTGTATTGGCTAATTTTTCCTCAGTTATTCATATCATATAGGTGAGGGAAAAAAAAACAGTGGGTAAAATATATATCAACTACTCTAAAAAGAGATCCTTCGTAAGCTAGACGAGGTAGAATAAAAGACCTTTATTTTAATTTTATTTTTCAAAATTCATAATAACTAAATAATTTTTTAAACATTTCTTGAAATTAAAATCTAAACTTATTTCATCAGTTATATATTAAACAATCAATTTTTTAGCTATTAAAAAAATAAGATTATTTATTATTTATGTTATGATTTAGGATTTTAAGAATACTTAGTAAATTCCTCCAAAAGTGCCTATCTTGAACCTCATTTATTCTTTTCACTTAACCACTCAATTTCCATGATATCGTTTTTTATATTATCTCCTTCCCCGTTTTCTTTTCCACAATTGTACTCTATTTACTGGTCGTTTTCTAAATTGTTTTCCTGTAAAAATATCTTCAATTCCTCATTTGCACCAGGTGTTCTTTTCATCCTGACTTTATAATTTCAAATATATTCGGAGATGCATACAGTATCATATTATTCATAATTAAACAAATTCCTGCTCAAAAATCTTGTGAAGAATTATTTCAATCTGAATATACATATTTTCGTTCGTTAATATCATGGACCTCGTCATACATTAATAGTTTATAGTATAATTTGCAAGATAATGGTTTTTAAATATATATAAAATATTAATTATTTATGATTATAATTTATCGATGTTTATTAATAGTCAAGATTAAAAATTTAACCGATTAGACCAGAAATTTAATATTTCTATTTATTTTTTTAATTTTATGTGTTCTACTTATAAAATTCAATTTCATAAATATATAGAAATAATATCCCATATATATATATATATATATATATAGCTTTATATAATTTGATTTTTGTATGCCTTTGTATATCTCATAAATTTATACGATCTGGAAAAAGGTTTTATTGTCTCGGTTGATTGATAATAAATATAGGTTATAAGCGTTTCTTTAAATCAATCTGGTGTTCGTTTGTTCGATTGGATTTTGCTAAGTCTCAATAACCTCCATCATTTTCGCTTGGTCTCTCTTCTCCTTTTCATCCCCCTTTCGCCCCGAATACACCCTGTACTAAAAAATTCCCATCAGAGTCCATCTCGTGCGAAGGTCGATTGGTTCAATCTCGAATGATACGATTGCCCCCCGGAGAGGCAGTGTTGAGGAAAAGAGAAGAAAAAATCAACCTTGTGTATACCCTTCGAAAAAAACTCATTTCATTTTTATATATCTATAACGATAGATATATTACATGATATTCAATTAATAATTTTGCTGGTTGAAATCTTTCATAATATAGGATCATTTCTAATAATATCAGCAAATAAAATTAATTTTAATTAAAATGTCTACTTAACTTTTATTATGTATATCAATTTTTAAATTAAATCCATCCATCAGAGTCAAGTTTTCAATTACAATTCTATTATATTATCATTAAATATTAACAAAATAATTAATAAATCATTTAATTTTAAAATAATTAAAATATTAATATTTATTTTATGTATTCATTTTGGTTGGAATTGTAAAAATATTAGTTAGTTTAAATTTAAAGTACCTGGAACACCGAGCTTTCGCTCGACCCTTTAACAAATTTATACAATTTATTATTATAAACTTTAAAAATTTTACAATTTTTTAATTATTTATTACAATTTTTAAATGAGTTTTCTAAAAATGACCCATCCAAAATATGTTTCCTAAAATGATACAAATTAAATAAAATAACTTGATTTTTATTTCAAGATGAAAAATAAATGCAAATTTACTTGATAAAATATTTGATCCTATATTATATATATATGTTGTTATAATTAAATGGCTTCAGCTTTATATTTTTCAAACTAGCAATACCTTATAGACTGTTTCGACCAAGGATTACTACTGATAATAATATAAATTCTGAATTTATATTGACACTTGTCTTCTATATTTTAATTAAGAGAGGAGGATTAAGAAAGGAGCTTATATTTTTTCTTTTTATTTATAATAATCAAATATTATTTATAATTTAATCTAAAAAACATTTTAATTAATATAATATAATATATTTAATATTATTAGATCAAATTATTTATTTATTTTATACCGGGACCCCGAGCCTCGGCTCGGTACTTAAGTTAAAAAAAATGATTCATTATTATTGGATTTGGCTGGTAATATTAATACCTGGGACACCGAGCTCTCGCTCTACCCTTTAAAAAATATTGATACACAATTCTTTAATTATTTATTACAATTATTAAATGTTACACATTTGCATCAATCTGATTAAAATTAATGAACTTGTGCTCCTCAATAATACATAAATATATAATATATAGGTACATATATTTTTTTTCTATAGTGTTTTTTTGAAAAACTGTTTAGCGCCCCAAGTGGTTATAAAACAAACTAAAGACAAAAAAACGTGCTTTGCAGCTTTTCGGAATTAAAAAAGCAAAATTGGCAGTCGTGGGACTGGCCGACAGAAGTGAAAACTTCTGCGTAAGAAATTTTAAAACAGACGAAATTCGCGCTATTTCACGAGAAAGATGAATTTCATATGCATGTATATATATATAACTTATATATTATTTTAAACATATATTTTAAACAAATTTGTAACTTATATTTATATATATATAAATACACAACTTTGTTTAAAATATTGCAATACGAACTGTTTTATAATTCTTATCTCTAACATAAAATATATATTTATTATGTGAAGTTCATTTCGTATAATTTTGATTATATATGTATATATGAAATGAACTTTACATAATAAATATATATTTATATGTTAGAGATAATTTATAAAACAGTTCTAATGACAATTCAAATTTCGCGCTCTGTTATAAGAAATTTGAAAGCAGATGGTTTCATGGTGTTGGTCACGATCACGCGAGTTCTATACTTTTTCCCCATCCCGCAAAAGTGCTCAACGCCGCTAAAGAAGTTTTCACTTCAAAAATTATTTAATATTTGGAAATATATCTGACTTATAGAAAAAATGAATATTAATTAAAGAAAGAAATAGTTTTTAAAATATCCTGAATAATATGTAACAATTTTCAAGATAGAAATTTATTACAATATTACAATTATTAACTGTTGCATCATTGCATCAATCTGATTAAAATGAATGGAACTTCGGGTACTCAATAATAATAAATAAAATAATATTAATAAATATATTGAATAATATTTTATTGAAAAAATATTAAAACTTATAAAACTATCTAAAACTTTATTAATAAAAGAACAATGAATAAATAAATATAGAATAGTAATTTATTAAAAAGTAAACAATAGATAAAAAGAAAAAAAAATAACAAAATCATTTTTTTCATTTTTAAATAACGATTCACCCGGCGAGTTTCGAACCGACGAAATCCACTCGTTAAAACATCAGTCCAACCGCTGGACTATATGTATTTAGATAAAAAATTGTCATTTTTTTACTGTCTTAGCAGGCAGTATTAAAAATTTTGACGTTTTCCATATAATATATAATTTTCAATTAAGAAATTAATAATGAAGCTGTATGTTTCAAGAGATATCATCAATAAAACTTAATTTTTCTTTATAAATACTATATCTAGTGTGAATTTGAAAAAAATCGTTAGAGCGGTTTTTGAGAACCATGATATATAGATAAATACATATATACAATTTTAGCTAGCATAATAAGATAAGATTTGAAATTCCTTCCTTTATATGTTGCTAAGTTCATGAGTATATTTTATTATTTTTGTATGGGGAAATAAAAATATTTCGTAATTTTATTGATTTAAAATTTTTTAATTTTATTCCAAAATTAAATAAAAAATTTTAAAACATTTTAAATATAAAAAAAAATATTAATACAATATCAATTAAAAAAGAATGGCAAGAGGCAAATTTCAATATAGATGACGTTAGTCATGTCGTCATTTGAATTTACTATTTTAAATTAAGAAAATACCAATAAAGTTGATTTCTCTCGAGGCTGAAACCAATAGAGATCGATTTGTCTTGATAAAGATTATCTACGGTCTGAATTTCAAAAAAATTTAGAAATATCTATCTTGAAGAGAAATTCCAAAACATTAATTTATTTTTCAAATAAAAGAAACACTAAACCAACGATATAATAATATTTGATTTAAACATTAATATATGTATGTTATCACCTCCCATTTATAATTTTTATTTTAAATTTTTTTTTTCATAAAAATTAAACCTCAATACAAATATTTTTCTTCTGCTTCTTTTTATCAATTTACTTTTCTTTTGAAGAAGAATACACAAAATAATAATTCGTGTGTTTATATATATTGTATATTTCTTTTATATTAATATAATAATTATTTTTTTGTAGTTTGTTTCTATAAAATATATGGGACATTGTAGTAAAGTCAACGGCATGGAAATTAAATAATTTAAAAAAAAAGATAAACAAAGGCGACATAAATAAGATTTAATTAAAATAAAAATAAATAAATCACAAACCATGAGACGAGAGGAAAGAGAATATATATATATTTATATATGGCTAAATGTGTAAAGCTTCTGGGATGCCGTTGAATGAATTAGCCCGTAAATCAAACGCGACACAAGTTGCCACCCTTTGCACAAGGGCTGAGGGTGTCGTCCCGAATGTTTGTGTTTGTATCCAGAAATGGGGAATGTGAGAGGGCTCTGTTAGCTCTACAAAATGGGTGTGCAATGCAAGGTGGTGATTTTCTATTCACACCTTTACAAGTCAACACGTTTATAAATGTTTGCAAAGAAGAGCTCGGTTGTATTTAAAAAAAACTCTAGTAAAAACGCGAGTAATATAAAAAAAATATAAAGCAAAATGAATCAATACTATAATAAAGTAAATGACAATGGCTGTCAGTTAAATTTGAAATTTCACTTTATTTATTTATTATTTAAATTATTTTATGTTAACAAATATAAAATATTTATATATATATATATATATATATGTATATATATATATATATATATATAAACTTATGTATTATATTTTAGTATTTAATATTGAATATTGTAATATTTGTACACATTCATAACGTAATATACTATTATTATTCTTTATTATGTTTCTTTGCAAAGTTGATAAATAATTTTAAAAATTTTCTTTATTGGTTTTAATTTTAAAATTACCACATAAATTACCAGATAAGTAAGAAACATGGACTAAAGTCCTAATATAAACATTTCATTTCAAATATTATATTATTCCTTAGAAATTTTTTATTATATAAGTACTACAACTTATTATAATTTATTTGTAAATATGTAATTACAAAACCTTCCATTTATAAAATATTACCATTTATTAAATACAACTTTACTTAAATATACTATCAAGAATTCAAGAAAGGCCATTAATTTATTAAATTTTATCTTAATTCTTATATTTAAACCATGCTTAAATATGTTGTTTATTATTATTATTATTATTATATAAAATCGAGTCAAAACGATAAACTAAATTAACCTTTTCCTGATATAATTTAATAAATTTTCTTTAAAAAAAATCACGTTTCTAGTTAGTTGGCAACTTAAGTCCGTTTTCAAGCAGCCCCCACCTTCTCTCGAGGGATGCTAGCCATCAAGAGGTTGGGGATAGCACGTGTGGGTGGAAATCCGTTTACGAGACTGACCGCAACTGATTGGTCTTTACGACGATAAAAAACGTCACTTTTCCCTCACCAATCTTCTTTTAATGCCTGTGAAAGGAGTGCAAAGTGGAACACCATGGTATAAAAACACATTTGCGTCTATCCAATAAGTATTACTCTAAATAAAACATTTCTAACTGATCAAAACAAAACTCAGTTCAATATAAATATAAATGAATTATTGAATTATAAATAAATTTATTTAAGTGGTAAACGCATTTTTGTGGATTTGGGTACTACTTTACCAGAGAGTTCCTTTTGCAATTCCAAATAAACTTTTTATCAAATTTTTTCGGGCATCTTCTAGTTTTCGAGATAAAAATTATTAAATTTTGTATATAAATCCATTGATATTCTATTTAGCTAGCTTGTTTTATCCGTTTGACTACCAGAGGGCGCACTTATTTTCAGTTTTTATAAGTTGGGTTTGGATTTATGAAAATTAAAAAATTAATTAAATACTTTTCCTATATTCAAACCGAACTTATAAAAACCGAAAATTAGTGAATAATTGGTGAATTAGTCAATAAAACATTACTTAATGGCACATTTCGACGTTCATAATATAACTAATTTAGTCAAACTTAAAAAAATCTTTATTTTAATAATTTTTATCTCGTAAACTAGAAGAGGCTCGAAAAAATTTCATGAGAAAAGTTTATTTGGAATTGGAAAAGGAACCCTCTGGTAAAGTATTACCCAAATCCACAAAAATGCGTTTACTTGAATAATTACCATTTAAGTAATTGGTGTGGAATTTAATTCAAATAATAACAAAAAAACCTATGTCTTTCAGAACAAACACATTTTTATACTTGAAATTTAGTAATTTAATTGAAGGTTTTAAACTATCTAATTAAATATGTATCAATTTAATTAAAAATTTATATTAATATGAACAATTATTCTTTATTGATTATCTTTATTAAGTTTATTATTTTTCTTTATTATTATTCTTATAAAAGATTATAACACTTTGATAGATTAATTTAATTTCAAGAGACACATTCATAATCTTCCTTTTATCTAGAAATAAAATTTTTCAATTATAAAATGGTTTTATGGATTCGAGCAGGGGTATCCAAAGTGTTCTATATAGACCTTCAGGGGTCTAATTAAAAACAGTGGGGTCGATCTGAACTAAGGGAAGTAGAATGGGGGTCCATTGAGACTCGAAGGAAAACAATTCTTAATATGCAAATTACACATACCTTACTTGCTTGTATAAAAATTTGAAATTTTTTTATAATTGACTTAATATAATATCATTTTCTCTATAGAAAATCAAACAATAAATGTAGGTATATATATTTATTCGGGTGCATAGATGAAAAAATATGTAGCTATTTTACTTATTGTTTCTGATTTATTAAATATTAAGCTTATTGGATAGGTTTATTTTAATTACCTGAAAATTACCTTTATGGGGGTCGATCGAGATTTCGAAAAATTATATAAGAGACGATGATCAAAAAAGTTTGGCGACCCCTGGATTAGAGACTAGTAATCAGAGAGATCTCAGTCAGAGGAATATTACTATCTTATAAATATATAATATGAATTGTCTAAAATTAAAAAAAAGTTGTATGAAAAAAAATTATAAAATGGATTCACGTTAAAAATTCATAAACACATAATTTAATTAGTAGACGGATGAAACCTGTTAAACATATCTCTTCCCCTTCCTATTTATAATCCCCACGGAGAGTATCGTGTCTCTTTTTCAATAAAATAGCCAACATTCGCTTCCAATTTAATTTGGAACAGAACCTCCCTTTGGTTTGCAACCATTCCAGATATAAAACAGCCATTACGTCATTTCACTTGAGCTTTTAATGGAAATACTCAATGGCGTTTTAATTTATGCGATTGGGAAAATATTTGATTCTAATATATATATATATATATATATTATAAATAATCCGATATTCATTCATTGAGTAGACCTTTAGAGGTTGAAAATAGACATATGAATGTATGAATATTTGACATTCCAACCTATTTTATTAGTTATTGGTTCACCGATATTTAAAATTATATATTCAAGTCGTCTTGTGTAGTAACAAACAGTATAATAATATAAAAATAATTGAATATTTAACAAAGTTTACTAAACAAAACACCTTTTGTATATAATTTTATTTATTATTTATATTATTTTTTATAATATAGATATATTTTAATAAAAATATAATTATGATATTAAATAAACTATTTTTTTTTCAATTTGAGATTAATATATTGTTCGTTATTATATTATTATATTATAATTTATCAAAGGTCTTTCTGGGTCTAACTTATTTTTCTATATTAATTATATTAAGTCATATGTATATTCATGTTATCATTATAAAATATACAAATGAAGTTAATTTTATAGAAATACACTTATTATTATTTCTTAACTATGTATTTTATTATTTTTCATAATGTATATTCGAGGGCAAGTCAATATGCCCCTGACTTTTTGAATTTCACATCTCTTAAATGAAATGAGAACACTACTCCTGTCACATGGCAAAAATCAGCTGACTCGTATCAAAATTTGAACCAGCTGGGTATTTTAGTTTTTGTTTGACTTTCATAATGGCACTATTTGAGAAGAAAAGGGAAAATAGAGAATTTCGTGTGCTCATTAAGAATTATTTTTTTTCGGGAAAAAACATCAGTGAAATGACAATACTGATCCTGTCAGCAGGAAACTACCATCTGACTCCTGACGAGATTTGAACCAGCAGGGTCCTTGACTTTTTGCTTGACATCCTTTAATAGCAGACTATTTGAGAAGAAATTGGAAAAAAGTGAATTTTGTGTGCTCATTATGTATTATTTTTGACGGGGAAAATATCTCTGAAACCGGCTCAGGATAGGGACATTTGGAGAAATGTGGCCAAGAACTTTCGAGTATCTTTGAGCCATATAAATAGATAGATATAACATATACAATAATAATATATATAATTAATTTACTGATTAAATTAAAATATATTTTAAATAAGAACACAAAAAGAAATGAATGTTTTATGTAATATACTGATTGAAACAAAATGGATGAAAACCTTTTACTACTTTTAACCAAATACTATGTACCACTCGGGGGTACAGGGGGCGGAGCACCCGTCCATGTGTGAAGAGCGCCGAAGGCGCTCTGACCAGCTGGTTTTATTTATAATATATAAGTAGGAGCCGGTTTCCGGATATACACCAAAAGTTGATCAATTCATCATACTGATGCATTAAGTAAATATGATTTGTTTTTATATTTTTATAACAATTATTTTGATCTTCCTCAGATTAAATATAATATTAATAAATATATAGGCTAAATTCCACTTAAACATTTTATCTTTAACAGAAAATCAAATGACAAGATAGAAATATCAATTGATAATCGATTATTCTAATTTTGTAGACTTAGAAAAGAATTTGGTGGAGGAAAAAAGTCTACAACCGATTTATAAGTCAGACGTCTGGCAGGAAAGATGAAAGAGAGAAAAAGAAGCATGACGACGAGAAAACCAGCTGGGACCTGATGTTGGGCATCGGCTTTCTTATCATTTATATTGAACAATATTTTATTTTTATTTATGTTCAAGATCATGTAATATTAGAATATTTTTGATTATTAATCCATAAAGAAACTTGTTAAAAAAAAACAACAACCCAGTTTCCGTTTAAATAAGATCATATATTTTCTTTAAAATTTGTGAAATAATTTAATAGAAATAAATAAAAATATTTGATAAATATATTTGATTTGTGATATTTTTATTATATATTATCTTATCTTATTATACTAGCAAAAATTGTATATATATATTTGTATTTTTGAGATATTAAACAGCACTAAGGATTTTTTACTATCTCGCCAGTATTGCGATCACGAAAATTTTCGATGTTGAGATTTTGATGTTTTTATACGTTTTGAAGGTTCCTGAATCATTTTCACTAAGGTTGATAAAAATGTCTGTGTGTGTGTATATGAGTGTGTGTGTATGTGTGTGTGTATGTGTGTGTGTATGTGTGTGTGTATGTGTGTGTGTATGTGTGTGTGTATGTGTGTGTGTGTGTGTGTGTGTGTGTGTATGTATGTAGACAAGATTACGCAAAAACGGTTTGAGCTAGAATGCTGAAATTTGGTACATGAGCATTTTTCAAAATTCGTAGTTTTCTATCAACTTTTGAGAAATGTAGCTCAACCGGAAGAGGGTCATTACCTACAACGTTTTGATTTTTTTTCCTCTAAAGTGACCGTAAAAATAAAGATATATGTTTGATAATTTTTCACATGATTAATAATTGTATAAAACTGCTATATATAGAATTTCAGCTTGATTGATTCGCTGAAATTACCAGAATTAATTTTTTAACACTGTAAATCTTACGCGCCAACACATGACGTGGTGCCATCAACAAAAAGCCAAACATGCGCTGGTTTAATATTTATTATTTATAATTTATAATTAATTAAATTTAATTTAAATATAATATATTTTGTTATTTAATCCAATTCAAATTGCGAGATAGTCGAGTGGAGACACTCCAGCTAATTTGAAATTCACACAATTTGTATAAAGAAAAATGGATCTGTATTGGTTTCAGCCTCGAGAAAAATCATCTTTGTTAGTTTTTTCTTAATTTAAAATAGGAATTTTAATAATAAAACAAAAGCGTCTGGCAATGTCAGACAGCGCTTCCTTAAATACAAAATACTATAAATAAAATAAAATTATAAATAATTATTTTAATAATATTTTGCAATCATATTACGAAATATATATATTATGTTATTACCACAGGCCATACTTTTTTCTTTCGGTGCATTAATACGTACGTTTAAGGGTTGTATGTTTTATGATTATATTTTAATTAATTTATGCTCTTTTAAATTATTTGAAATTGTTTCATATATTTTGTATATATATAAATATTATTTTGATGTGCACCCTTGCTTAATTATCGGCCAAACTTTAGAGCGATGTCAAGTTCATTAATTTAATGCAATATTTATTTATTAAAATATTAGGAAGCGGTTTTAGTATGTAAAAATCCCACACGCTTCCACCTTCCAACAAAAAAAAAATTAAATATTATAATTGCATAATAATAATTAAAATATTCTAGTAAGTAATGAAAATATCAGATAATATTAGCTGAAATTCTGATGCCTAATAAAAATTAAACAAGAAAAACAATAATTCATTTCCTCCAATTAGTTCATTTATCTATTATAATTAATTAATTGATATCTGCTTGGCTTTAATTTATGTATATCATTTGAATATTAATAAATAAATTAAATTTGATCTAGCCAGTTTCAATCGGGAATTCGGTCAAATAGATTTCTCTCAAATCTCATTAGAAATGCTCCCTAATTTGACATTCAATTCTCCCCATAATATATATATATATATATATATATATATGGAGTGGATTGATGGTCTCTTTAACACAAGAGCCATATTATCCCTCCCCGTGAGTGACCTCCGTTCTGGCTCCTTGACTCAAGTGCTTTTAAGGGAGGTGACGGGTTGAGAGGGTACGGAGAAACCAGAGACTGGGATTGAGTTTATTAATTCACATAGAAGCCTCGAAAACTTAGTTTATTTTTTTAATAGTGGCAGACGAAAATCACAGATATTTTATAAATATAACGATCAAATCGAATTAAACTGACAATGAACATTAAAAAAAAATTTAAATTAAATGACAGCTGTCAAATTCATGAGTTTATATATCAAACTATCTATATTTAAATTAAATAGGCATATATTTTAATTTATATTATTTATTTTATTTTATTTGTTTATTTTATATAAATATATGAACGAATACATATATATATATATATATATATAATTCCCTAAATTAAAATGTTGATTTATATAATTTGTATATTAGTACGTTATATTTTGTTTACTTGATAAAATATATATTCACATTAAACAATGACACTTGCCAAAATATACTAGCGATTATTTATATATAAACATGTGCAAATTTATTTCACTCTCTTTGTTAAATATTATTTATTTAACAAAAATGATAGATTCATTATATATAACCAATAAAAAAATAAGTTGACCTGTGGCCAGGTCTGAACCGACCAACAGTTTGAAATAAATTAATTTCCAGCTACAGAAACAATTTCAAATAATTTTAATATATCTATTAATGTAATAAAAACAGATAGGCATATAACATAAATATTTTTAATTTTATTTTATTTATAATATATATGTAAGAACAGGCTGTGACGTCATGAATGCCTGGATGACGTCATATAATTTTAAATCAAGAACAAACTAATAAATATGATTTTCCCGAGGATAAAACCAATACAAAGTGTATGATTCGTGGTAATATATAAAAAAATCTCCTCATGTGAAATTTGGTGTGAAAATAACCCTTCCCTTCCGATCGTCGATCGCTAATACTACCACTTCCGGTTTCCGGATTTGCACCAAAAGTTGATCAATTCATTCCAGTGATGCATTAAGTAAATATACCAAATTTCATCAAAATCGGTTCAGCCGTTCAGGCTGTACACATCTATACGGACGGACGGACGGACAGACATCATGCTAAAAATACTTTTTTCTGTTTAGAAAATGCATGATTCGTAGAGATATGTAAAAATCTCCAGATGTGAAATTTGGTGTGAAAACAATACCTCCCTTACTATCGTCGGTCGGTAATAATTTAAAATTTTAAAAATATTGTTCCAAAAAAATAAAAAAAAATATTTTCAATTTAAAATTAAAATATAGGAAAATGATATATAATTTATGTAATTTTATTATTTATAGAAGTCAAGCTTTTTATTTCGGAATTTTTTTTATATAGAGAATTTTTTATTTATTATAGAACATACCATAAATAGATTGAAAAATAGTTGGTGAGGGAGACTGCTTAAAACCCTTACCCCATCAAACAGGCACTATTTACTGAGTTATCCAGTATTTATCGTTGTGATTATCCAAATTTTAAATAATGCTTCAAGATGCTAACATTATAATAGTAGCTAACTATAATATCACTCGGGTCAAGATGTGTCAAGACGAAGATGTTTTATCTGGATCGGAGCGATAAACAAATTGACTGCCACTCCCCCCACTTCTTCCCAATTTTTACTAAAATCGCTTAAATTTCTGAATATGGCGCCCACTAAAATATGGCGCCCATCCTCACTTAGCACAGCCCTGTACTATCCCTAACTTGTTCGGTAATAGATAACATTTAAACATATACAAATTATTTATCATTTTATTTTTAGTAACATGTATAAAGTTAATTAATAAAATAATAACTTTTAATTTTTTTAACAAAATTTTGCTTAAAGTCACTTGTGAATTTTCTTTAGAGATCCATTACCCTACTTGAACTCAATTTTAATAAGTGTTAACCCTACCTACTCTCACGCATATATACATATACCTCATAGTAAAAATATTACAAATTGGTTTCTGTCATCTTAAAGCGTATATAAATATCTTAAAGTTACTTTCCTTATTTGTTCGCAATACTTTACACTCAAGTTGACAATAGATCGATTTAAATGCTATATTATTATTTTTTAAAAGAAATTTATGACATAATCTCCACACAAAATTTATGTGTCTACTTTAATGTTTTCTAGATTGGAAAAATACTAAGTATTGATTTTATATATATATTTATTATTTTGTTATCCTCTTGTGCTAAAATTGTTTTTAATTTATTTAAAGATTTCCTCCCTTCACAAAAAGATAATTAAGAAATTCCTAGGTGTAAAAAAATAATTATAATTATAGACAGAAATGAATAAAACTTTCTTCATATTCATTAAAATATAATTATAATAAAAACAAACGTAATTATACAGATCGAAAAATGTTAGAATTTTAATTTAAAATACACGCCAAAATATTTGCTTCTTGAATATTAACTTTGTATTTTAATCAACTTATCAACCATTTCTATCATCTTTTGTTATATCAACTAGATGAATTTCTGATGAAAGAACTTGAACTTTGATTGATTGACGTTATTTCATATTTCATTCACTGACCCTGCCTTTCCTCACCCCCACTCCCCACCCACACTCACCCTATCTACATTTTTTTCATTTCTAATTCAATAGATATCAAGACTAAACTCATTTATTTCCGTTTTGAATATTATTCAATTATTTCTTTTAATCAATATTATTTTAAAAATAAATTCTATTTTTTTTTAATTAATGAATTTAATTTAATTTTATTAAAAATTATTATTATTGTATTTTTGTTTCATTATGTATCAAATACTATTTGAATTCAAATAATAGAACCATTTAATAATTTTATTTTCATATTTTATAATTAAGAAATTCGAGATATACATTTTAGAAATGGAAATTGGGATATCAAAAGTAGATCTACCATAATAACTTTGTCCTTGAAGAGGTCATCCACCCTTGAGTTTGGTGCAATGTTGGGGTTACGTGCCCTTTCAGTTCAGTCGTAACTCTACCAAAAGACTTTTTTAGAATGATAGCTTTCGGAAATTGACAACTCAACTATAATACTTTTATAGGTTTGTTTAAACAAAATTTTCCTTAAAATATACAATAAGTAATTTTTGTAATTTAAATTAAAAAAAAATATATTCACTGTTAATGCTTATTAACAACTTAAGAACGTAACAACTTTTTTTTTTCAATATATATACAAATATTGTAGGGGAATAAAATTGGAGGGTGGAGGGAAGGTTAAAGGAAAAAAAAGGGAAATTTAATAATAAATAAATTATTGTAAATTAATAGCGTGAATATACCTCCGTGGGACCTACATGTAGAGGAATAAAATGATTGTGGGAGAGGGGGGAAATTAACAAAAAAAAAATAGAAAAATTATTTTAGAAAAAATTATAATTATAAAAATATAAACAGAAAGTTAATTTAGATTTAAATTTAAAAATAAAAATTAAATTAAAAAAAAAATTATTAGAATGAATTAATTGGATGAACTCTTGACAAGCAAAGGAGAGTGGAGAGGGGAAAAAATTAAGGAAATACTAAATAAGTTGACCTGTGGCCAGGTCCGAACCGACCGACGGTTTGAAATAAATTAATTTCCAGCTACAGAAACAATTTCAAATAATTTTCATATATCTATTAATGTAATAAAAAACAGATATGGATACATAAATAATAAATATAAACATTTTTAATTTTATTTTATTTATAATATATATGCAAGACCAGGCTGTGACGTCATAAATGGCTGGATGACGTCATATAATTTTAAATCAAGAAAAAACTAATAAATATGATTTTTCTCGAGGATAAAACCAATACAAAGTGCATGATTCGTGGTGATATATAAAAAAATCTCCTTTGGTGTGAAAATAACCCTTTCCTTCCTATCGTCGATCGCTAATACTACCACTTCCGGTTTCCGGAATTGCACCAAAAGTTGATCAATTCATCCCACTGATGCATTAAGTAAATATACCAAATTTCATCAAAATCGGTTGAGCCGTTCAGGCTGTACACATCTATACGGACGGACAGACGGACGGACAGACGGACAGACATCATGCTAAAAATACTTTTTTCTGTTTAGAAAATGCATGATTCGTGGAGATATGTAAAAATCTCCACATGTGAAATTTGGTGTGAAAACAATACCTCCCTTACTATCGTCGGTCGGTAAAAAAGAAATATTAATTGAACCTATTCAAAAAGAGGGAAATATCATTTCAATATATATTAATGTTTATTAAGGTTTCCATGAATAATATTACAATATTATTATGAGAAATTATTTCGGAGTCATTTTCACTTTTAATTGTGAGATTTGAGTCCGACGTTTCGGCGTCAATTTTCAAGAGAATTTATTTAGGAGATCATTTTTATGGATTCTTGGTCTGTGTGAGGAGTCAATGTTGGGATTTCGAGATGAATGGGTGAGTGATATTAGTGTTCCGAAGCTCCCCTCTTCATAGATTCCCTTGAAAATGGCACAGTAATGGGCACCGAAACGCCGAATTCCAAATCTCACATTTAAAGAGGAAAATAATCGGGAAATAATTTCTCATAATAATATATACTGGTAAATTTAATAGAATTAAAAATTAATCTCACCACTCGATATTTCAATATCATAATCTTTCATTTTAAACTTCACTTTGTAAGTAAAATGAAATAATTATTCTGTATATAAAATTTATATTGATGAGTTTAATAATAATTATTGCTTATCAAAATTAATACATTTTTATTTGAAGACAGTAAGAGATCAACTGAGGTGAGGACTGGATGATTATGAATTTAAATAAATCTATAAATGGATTGTAAAAGTGAGAGAGTTATGATTTGATTTGAAAGATTAACACGAGCGGAGGAGTAATTTATTTATGAAGATCTCATATAGTAATATATAGTATATATATATATATATATATTGTAGACAGAAAGTCCTCTGTCCCCCCCCCCTACAAACACCTTAACTAATTCTGGGAATGGCCCAGAAGGAATGGGTAAGGGGTCTATTGTTTTGCACCCATATAAAAGGCCAGAAGGCCAGTGTGAAAGGACAGTTAGTGTACACTGAGAATTACTGAAGCATCCTGAATAAGATCTCTCTCTGTATCGTAAGCCTGCTACAAAAGGTTATACTACTTCAGAGTCCATAAGCCAGTTTGAATCCAAGCTAATCGAGAAGGTCTTTCGATCTCAAGCAACCCGCGAGACACCTTCCAGCACACACACTCAGCGGCCCAGATAAGTGACACAATCCACTCTTCAATACACAATTCAGTGCTAGCTGACATTTAAACAACTTTAGTATTAATAATAGTGATTAATCTTACTTAATATTAATTGATATTTTCTGTAATTTTATTGAAGCCAGAGTGCTAACTAGCGTATAATAAATTTAGAATAAGTATTTAAATATTTTATTTTATTTTTTTCCTTCCTGATTATCCTGTTGGATACTACATGGAAGTTCCACCTCGAATGAATTAAAATAATACTTTTTCACTGGATTTAAAATAAAATATAAATTATTAAAATTTACTTAATTGATTTATTTAGATTAATTTTTTTATTATATGTTATTAATTTAACTAATTGTTCTTAGTTGTTTTTTGTTTTGTCTGAAGTCAAGAGTGTTCGTTCACCGATCTGTTTATTGTTCTTTTCGTTTTGAATAACTTTAATTGCAAAATGGCATCAGAACAAAATTTGGGTGCAGATTCTAATAGCCAGCTTATCGAAATGATGAAGCAAATGAATAGAAACTGGGAAAAAAAATTTGATTCATTTAAAACAGAAATAAGGGATAAATTAGGGGAAATAAGCAACAAAATTAACGAGTTAGAAACACAAGTAATAACTCACAATCACAATTTTCAGAATTTAGGTGAGGTCGTTATCGGGTTGGAGGACCAGTTAGCTGAAAATAAAGACAAATTTGATAAAGGAGCTAGGGCACAAATAAATAGTCAGGAAGAAATGAAACAAACAATAGCCGAAATGAGGGAGGAAGTGGAAAAGATAAATGATAAATTTACAGATCTATTAATAGAAAAAACAGATCAGGGACCTCACATGCACGTAAAATCTCAAAATTCAATAGTCAACTTGACCGATGTTCGAGCGATATGTTCAAACTTAAATAAGTTTGGGGATGAGCTTAAAATTGAATTTAATCATCCTACTGAATTTATAAATGATTTTGAAAGGGTGGCCAAGGAATTTCAATGGCCAAATAAAATTGTTACTGAGGCTTTTATTTATTGTCTGTTAGGGCCGGCACGTACCTGGGCAATGAATAATAGGTCAGAATTACAAAAGTTGGATGACATAAAAAAAAACTTTTTGGCTAAATATTGGAATGTAGACATTCAGAACAAATTTATAACACAATTTGTGCATGGAAATTATAGAATAGATAAACCGTTAGCATGCCAATTTGGAGATAGGTATAAATGGGCAAAATTTTTAACTCATCCATTAGATGACGCCTATTTAATAAAATCATTAAAAGCTAAATTGCCAAGGACCCTCAGAATGAATCTACTTTTTGTAAAAAATGACAAAGAAACAATGATAGAATTGATAAGGGAATTTGAAAACATTTCGAATGAAAAAAATTTAAATAGAGAATATTTTTCAAATAAATATTCTAATAACTCTAAAAAATTTTATGGCCAAGGAAACAATGTAAATAGGTCGCCGAGAAAAGAATATATAAAAGATGGTAGGCCAACCGACCCATCGTTCACAGGTAAAAGGGTAGAGTCGGGTCGAAAAGGTCCCTTTAGAGGCCAAGCGAACAATAGGTATTCGAAATTCAATGAATCCCAAAGACAGAGACAAAATTTTAAAACAACCAACGCTGTAGAAATTGAAAATCCCGTTAGAGAAATTTTTGAAACATTTGTAAATACAGATGCGGGAGATCAGGAGGATAATCATCAGTTAAACGATTAAGCCTGGGGATAAGCCGGCAACCCCCAACAAGGCAAAATTTAGACAAAAAGCCGGATGATAATAAAAACAATAAAACGGAAACCGCCCCCATTACATCGAAATTTGATAATTTAAATAATGACTGCGTGTGGATAACTTTAGAATTTAAAAAAGAAAAAGTACCTGCATTAATAGATACTGGAAGTGAGGTAAGCTTAATAAGCGAAAATTTATATATAAAATTATGCCAATCGAAAATCCCTCATGAAATAATAAAAATCCAAGGTACCTTTATACACGGAATTTCGGGTTCTCGTAGTAAAAAAGTGACGACCGCAGTGTTACTTAATTTTAATATAGGCTCTATTGAAACGTATATGACTTTCTTAATCGTTCCGAATCTCAAATTGAATTGTTTATTAGGAATAGATTGGTGTAGAAAGAATAATGTAGCGATGAAATTTAATAAAATAAATACAACTCTTTCAATAAACCAAAAGAATATTATTATAAAAAATACAAATCGTTTTATTCAGAATTCTCTATCCGCAACGGCATACCCAAGATTTGATTTCGATAATTTAAAGTTATATTCAAAGGACACGAGTATAAATATACCAGAAAAAGAACTAAACCGATTAATGGAACAATTTAAGGATATATTCTCGGAAAAACCGGGTTGCGTTAAAGGATACATGCACACAATTGAGTTACATGACAATAAACCGGTTAAACAAAAACAATACCCAATCCCACATTCTCATCGTGAACCCTTAAGAAAACTTTTAGAAAAATATTTATCTTGGGGGGTAATAGAAAGATCTACATCCGAATATTCGAACCCAATTAGGACAATAATAAAAAAAGACGGAAGTATAAGGCTTTGTCTGGATGCTAGGCAACTGAATAAAAAAATGAAAACATTAACAGAAATCCCCCCACCCCCAGAGGAATTATTATTAATGGACAAAAAACCGAAATGCCTTTCGCTCATTGACCTAACGCAATCTTACTGGCAAATTAATCTAAATCCATCCTCAAGACCGTTCACGGCTTTTCTTTTCGAAGGAAAGTGTTATCAATTTACAAGACTTCCATTCGGCTTGAGTACAAGCGTAGCATCATTTAATCGAGCAATGGAATATGTATTAGGTCAATCAACAAAATCATTTAGTACTAATTATATTGATGATATATTAGTTTATTCCGACAGCCCAGAGCTTCATTTACAACATATAGAAACATTATTCAACCAATTTAGAAAATTTAATATCAAATTAAATATAAAAAAATCGGAATTTTTCAAAAGGGAACTTAAATTCCTAGGCCATGTGATGTCTATTTATGGGGTACGACCTGATGAAGATAAAATCGAGGCGATAAAAAATTGGCCAACACCTTCTAATAGAAAACAATTAAAATCATGGTTAGGTTTGGTATCCTATTATCGTCGTTACTTTCCTAATTGCTCAGCTGTGCTTTCTCCACTCAGAGAAGCTGCTAATAATAATAAATGGGCGTGGTCAAAAGAATTGGAAAAGGAATTTAAAAAATGTAAAGAGATATTTATTCAAAAAGTAATATTAAAATATCCCGATTATAGTAAACCTTTTATTGTGTATGTAGATGCTAGCTACAAGGGATTGGGAGCGGTGCTAGTTCAAAAAGATCAAAACAATAATGAGAGACCGATTTTCTTTGCAAGCAGGTGCCTTTTGAATTACGAGAGAAACAACACAGTCACAGAATTAGAGCTTCTAGGGGTTGTTTGGGCATTAAAAAAATTTCGATCAATTATATTAGGCTACCCAATCACATTAAAAACGGACCATAAAGCGCTAGAAATGCTTAACCACACCACATTAGTGCACAATTGTAAATTATCACGTTGGGCGAACTATATTTCAGAATTTAATTTATCAATTGAATATATAAAAAGCTCAGACAATAAAATAGCAGACACTCTAAGCAGAAATTCATCGTTTAATTCGAGTTAAAACGCAACCAAGAATATTTTATCAGCAATAAACGTCACGGAAAATCCATTATCAAAAAATCTAAATTCATTAATAACAAAAATTATTCAACATCAATTAAACGATTCAAATTTAAAAACGATTATTGAAAAATGTGGAGCTAGCGGCGACTGGGAACAGTATTTTACACAAAATTATGTACTTTTTAAAAAACCGCAAAGGGAGGGGGACAATATAAAATTAGTAATACCTGAATCTATGCAAAATGATTTAGCTAAGAGCTATCACGAATTTTATGGACATTACGGAATTAATAAAACACTTTGGTTTCTAAATAGGGAGTATTATTGGCGGAAAATGAACCGAACAGTTAATAGAATAATAAAAAGTTGCGAATTATGTCAAAAAACCAAATATCCCAAAGCATATTTGTCAGAAGGGTCATTTCATGTATCAGCATCGGAACCATTCGAGATGATAGCTGTTGATATTTATGGCCCTCTGCCGAAATCAAAATTTAACAATTGTTATATTTATGTTTTTGTAGATATTTTCTCTAAATATGTTTGGCTTAAACCTGCAACCAAAATCACCGCTAAAGAAACAGTGAAAATTACAAAAAAACTATTTGAGGAGGAATCTTTTCCGAAAATATTTTTAGCGGATCGAGGAAAGCAATTCACAGCTAAAGTATTTGTAGAGTACTTAGAATCGGTAAATATAAAAGCTAAATTTACCGCAATACGTAATCCTCAATCAAATCCAACCGAGAGAATAATGAAAGAATTAAATAGGTTATTTAGATCATACACTCACTCACATCATTCAGGATGGTTCGAACATGTCATGGAGTTACAAAATATAATTAATAAAGTCCCAAATAAAACAACGAAACTACCCCCCGAATTTTTGCTAAAAAATAAACAACCATACACACCTGTTCAAGAATATTTTGAATTAGACCCGGACCCATTTAAAATAAAAGAGAAAGAATATAAATTGGCTTTGAATAGGGTTCAAAAAACACAAAGGCAAATAGATGAAAAGAGAAAGGAAAAAGAATTTTTTTCAAAACCTTATTCATTAGGTGACAAAGTCCTTGTAAAGTCTAATAAACCGTCCTCATTCCAAAATAAGTTATATCATAAATTTTTTTTCATATACGAGGGGCCATATGTTATTTCAGGTATATCAGGAAATGGATCTTATACTCTAAGAACAATAGATAAGAAACGTGAGATAGGTACTTATAATTCTAGGCTTTTAAAACCTTATTATGTTCCAATCAATGAGATCAATCAATAAATTATAATAAAATAAAAGTTTATGGTTCAAAAAAAAAAAAAAAAAAAAAAAAGTTTAAGAAGGGAAACAATGGCATTTATTGGAGTATTCATTCAAATTTTGTTTAAAAAATAAAAAAAAAAAAAATAAAAATAAAGGGGAAACGTGTTTACTGAAAACACTTATTAGTGGGACGGAACGATGAATGATCACGAATGACAAAATATAAAAAAAAAAAAAAAAACTAACAGCTGACAAATATTGTTAAGAATATGAGTTATAGTTTGTATATAATAGTAATAAATATGTTAATTAATATAATGTGTGAATAATAATAAGTTATAAGTGTAGTGAGTGTCAAAAGTGAAGTGCCGTTCAGTGACAAGTGAAACATAGTGATTACTATCTGGGACGCGCGCTTAAGAGACAAGGATGTTAATAGTATAAAGAAAATTTAATTCTTAAATTTTCTTTCGAAAACGAATGGGATGTAGACAGAAAGTCCTCTGTCCCCCCCCCCTACAAACACCTTAACTAATTCTGGGAATGGCCCAGAAGGAATGGGTAAGGGGTCTATTGTTTTGCACCCATATAAAAGGCCAGAAGGCCAGTGTGAAAGGACAGTTAGTGTACACTGAGAATTACTGAAGCATCCTGAATAAGATCTCTCTCTGTATCGTAAGCCTGCTACAAAAGGTTATACTACTTCAGAGTCCATAAGCCAGTTTGAATCCAAGCTAATCGAGAAGGTCTTTCGATCTCAAGCAACCCGCGAGACACCTTCCAGCACACACACTCAGCGGCCCAGATAAGTGACACAATCCACTCTTCAATACACAATTCAGTGCTAGCTGACATTTAAACAACTTTAGTATTAATAATAGTGATTAATCTTACTTAATATTAATTGATATTTTCTGTAATTTTATTGAAGCCAGAGTGCTAACTAGCGTATAATAAATTTAGAATAAGTATTTAAATATTTTATTTTATTTTTTTCCTTCCTGATTATCCTGTTGGATACTACAATATATATATACGCATTATTTTTTTAAAGCCTATTTTTTTACTTTTCCATTTTAGGATGTAGGCCTCCCTCTATTCCATTTGTTTTAGAATTCAACATTGATTGACTAAGGGATCGTTGGTTGGACGGTTGGTAAGTGAAGTGATTATATGAAGAATTTTTAATATTGATTAGATAGGAATTTTGGGGTTTGGGACATAACTTTCTCAATTGGAGGCGAGGAAAAATCATGGCTCGCGTTAGCAGAGTTGCTTCCCTGAAGTAGACTTATCTGTATTGGGGCCATAGAGACTGTCCACCCGCTACTGATATATATATATATATATATATATTCTTAACACACTATGAGCGGGGCGGGTATTTGTACCTGTTGCGGGAACTGCCACTTATAAGCGGGGCGGGTATTTATACCCGTTTCCACTTATATAATATATATTTTCCCTTGTGTCACTTAAAATTACTTATTTTAAACGAACTAATATATATTCCTCATATAAGTGGCAACGGGTATAAATACCCGCCCCGCTTATAAGTGGCAGTCCCCGCAACGGGTACAAATACCCGCCCCGCTCATAGTGTGTTAATAATATTTTCTAGAAACTAAATACATTCTTACAATTTTGATTCAATGTTCAGATGTAATATATATTGTTTATTAAGAATAAAATATATGAGGGCGTATAAAAAATATCATTCAGAAAAAAGGACACTTAAACTTATCTGAACATTAGTGAATCAATTATAAGAATAATTTTATAATAATAAAATAATTATAATTTTATAATAATACAATAATTATAA
This sequence comes from Labia minor, assembly GCA_963082975.1. Classification (NCBI taxonomy): domain Eukaryota; kingdom Metazoa; phylum Arthropoda; class Insecta; order Dermaptera; family Spongiphoridae; genus Labia; species Labia minor. The sequence continues at coordinate 36,534,371 of OY720345.1, forward strand.
TTTTATAATAATAAAATAATTATAATTTTATAATAATGTAATTTTCTTTTATAAATATTTCTAAATTTCATGAGCTGAAAAATTTTTCTGCTGTTTTTTTTAATTTTTCAATATGAATATTTAGTTTCTACAAAATAATATTAAGAACAGGTAATGGATTTTTTTTAAATATTTATAAGTAATTGAATAATAAAAAAAATTATGGATATCATTAAAGTTAAAAAAATTATAGACCACATCTAATTAGCTATTATTTTAATTTGTTGTATTGAATCATTTACTTAATTATTAATAAATAAATATTATAATAAAATTAAGTTTACTTAAAATAATAACTTTGAATTTTCTTCATATATTTAATGGGTTTCACTAGAAAATGACTTAAAAGTCCATAGAGTGGTGGTTGTCAGAAATGTAATTTTAATATTTATACACGATCCAACGTCACTTGACATTCACTAATAAATCATTTTCTCTAATTAATGTGTACAGTAGGTGTTATAAGGGTTCTGAGATATACGAACAATAAAACACTCTTATGATGAGTTATAAATACACTCCTATATTATCACAAGGAAATGAATATTTAAAAATTGTAATAAATAATTAGAGAATTGATTATCAATATTTTTTAAAGGGTCGAGCGATAGCTCTGTATTCCAGGTACTTTATAAATTATTTGTTATTGTTAATTTTTCAAAATTTTTCTTTAAATGATTCAGTTTTTTTATCACAACTTTGATTATAATCTTTATTTAATAGGTTATCATTGAAAAGTTTTAAAATTTTATTGATGTTCTAATTTTAATGGTCAGTTTCTCACCTCATTCTTCTTTGTTTCTTTTCACTTTGGCTTTTACTTGTGTCAATTCTTCCTTTACTGATGCTTTTTCTTTTTCTTCTTTAACCGAAGCTAATCTTAATCCATAGTTGAATCCTGTTACTTGGTGCAATTCACTCGCAAGTCTTACACTTGAGCACTCTTTTACTTTCCTTAAGGCTCACGAGGGGATGGTAGTACGGGAAAAAAAACAACATAAGCGAAAAAGGAAAAAATTCTTAACTCATAAAACTAGTCTAAAGGAAAAAAATAATCGTTTGGATGCGACAGGATACTGTGTTGAGAAAAAGAGAAGAGAAAGAAAGGCTGAGTGGGTACCTCGGAAATTCGTCAAAGTTTAATTCTACTTGAACTCGGTGAAAAATTTACCAGACACAAACAAACAAACAAACAAAAAAAAAAGTTTAACCGAGAGAAGTTATTCTAATTATTGAACTTGGCTATTGAGAGAATGACTAGAAAAGAAAAAGTGCACAGAAAAAAAAATGTGTAAATATCAAAGGCATGTAAGAGCAGCCAGAAATAAAACAAGAGAACTAGATCGAAAGGGTAAAAGGAAAAAAAAAACAAGAAGGAAACATTCCTTTCCGGACATGAAATACATAAAAATTTACGCGTAAAAATAAACAACAACAAAAAAAAGTTTGAAACTAGTTAAAAGTTTTAAGTAAAAAAAGATTAACGAGGATAACACTCAACAAAAATTATGAATAATAATATTGTAGGTTTGTAATTAATATTTTCTTTCATTATTTAATTAAAAATTAACGAGAGTATCACACTATGTATATACTTTTATTTATGATAACAAAAATTTTGAGTATAATCTAATATCATATTTAAAAATTTGTCTTAAAAATATTTTTTTTTTAAATAAAATCTGATTAAAATTTAACTTTCCTATACTATTAAAAAGATTACTAACTATTTAAAAAAAAAATTTGGAGTGTCGACTCGACTATCTCGCAAATTTGTTTTGGATTAATTAACACATATATTATATTTAATTTAAATTCAATTAATTAAAAATTTTAAATTAAAATTAATAAATAATATTTATTAAAACAGCGCGTGTTTGGCTCTTTGTTTTGTTGGCATCACGTCACGTGGTGGCGCGTGATTCCAGGTCAACGTGTTAAAAAATTAATTCTGGTTTTTTCAGCAATTCAATTAAGCTGATATTCTATATATAGTAGTTTTATTTAGTTAAATTTGATTATTCTAGCTCAAACCGTTTTTGCGTAATCTTATCTACATTCACACACACATATATACAGAGAGAGAGAGAGACAGACAGATAGAAATTTTTCTCAACCTTAGTGAAATTGACTCAGGGACTTACAAAACGTATAAAAACATCGAAAATTTTTCATGATCGCAATACTATCTCTATTTGATATAATTTTAATGAATTTTTAAATTTTTAGAGTATATATATATATATATATATATATACGAGGGGTGTTCAAAGTATTCTCGGTAACGGGGTAATTTAGCAGTGACGAAGGGATTTAAATTATTTCAGTTGGTAACGACACTCCCTGAGAACATAACCTCAAAATTTCATTTATTTATCATTAGTACTAATCTAATTATCTTTGGTGTAAGAAGACCAGAACGACTGATGCGACAATGTTGAGAAAAATGTTTTGAAGAAATAAAGCATACACCTTACAGCCCAGACCTTGCCCCCAGTGATTACTTCTTGTTCCCCAACCTAAAAAAAAAGATCTTCGAGGTAAACGTTTTTCTAACGATGAAAAGCTGAAGATGGCAATTAACGCACATTTTTGGGACAAGGAGGAAAAATATTTTTACAGGGAATTCAAAAGTTAGTTTCCCGAGCAAACAAGTGTATTGAGGTTATGGGAGACTACATTGAAAAATAAATTTTAGTTAGAAGTTTCTGCATTTTCCTTTATACCTATACCGAGAATACTTTGAACACCCCTCGTATACTTTTCATAATTACAATAATATTATATATTTATAATTTTGATACAATATTTATCATCCCTGTTGTATAGTATGATTATTTAAAAATTTTCTTCCAATTGCAGTATAATTCATATGACATTAAAATTATAACTTTTTAATAGCAAAGTTACAAAATCCTTTATTATTTATTTCATCTCATTTATTTTTTATTTAGGTTAAAGCTCGAAAACTTAAAAAAAGCAGTTAATAGTAAATGAGAAGATGTTTTTTAGAGTTTGTGCGAAATCAGAACACACAGATTTTACACTCGTTTTGACACAGCGTTGGGACTACCTTATTTTTATAGCTCAAGAAACTCAAAGCAATAAAATAGCAACTTTTATTCAGTTTCATGAATTATTATAGCAAGTGTTCTATATAATTTCATCGAAACTAGTAAGCTCTCTGCTTGATTTCGATGTTCTTTTTGTATAATTGTATTTTTCTCGAAAAATCTATTTGAAGATGAAATGAACATTTTTATGTATTCAAATTATAGATACATTACAAATACAAATTCAGGTTAGAAGCCAAATACACACATCAAATAAATTAATATCATAAATAATTATCTTAAATTATTATATTATTGAAAAATTTTAAATTAATATTGCATAGATTTATCGTGTTTATAAAAATTTGGTATTAATTAAAAAAAAATATTGACATATATAATATATGACCTACAGTTATGATTTAATTTTCCATTTTATGTAAATTACATTTAAAAGATGGATTAATTTAATAATTGAAATGAACAGTCTAGAAGTTTAGTTACTGATAAATTAGAAAGGTTTCATCATTTCTCTCTTGTTTCAAGTAATTATGATAACAGATAACATAACAACTGAAATTATTTCAGTAAATTGATTTGTTATTGAGATTTCGATTTGGATCAAACATGATCATATTGACAATAAATAACAATTTACTATTAATTTATATAACAATATATATATATATATATATATATTTGTTCGTTTAGGTTTTCGTGAAAATTTTTATATTGAAATTATTTCCGGGTTATTTTCACGTTGGGTGGGTTTCGATGTTTAGTCGTCATTTTGGTTTCATTTCCAAGAGAGTTTATTTAGAAGGGCATTTTTAGCGATTCTGTATTAGTCTCTGTGACCAACAGTCGATGTTGGGATTTTGGGATGAATGGGTGGGTGATTTTAGGCTTACTGTGTGTTCGGAAGATCCGAAAAATCCTTGACACTAACAGTAACACACGTCTCGTCCTGATAAACTCATGCTGAATATATATATTGTCGTATATTGGATATTAGGGGTAAGGTATTTTATTAAAAAAAAATGGGTTGATAATAAGTTTAATTTAATTTGGTAGCACTCTGGTTAAATTTAGAATAATAAAATGGGTTATTGAATCCGCGAAGGTTGATAAGGGAATGATAAAATTGAATAAGTTCAGATTAAAAATGCATATAAAATTATAACTAAAAATTATGTATTTAATAAAAATGAAGAATTAATATGATACAATAGATAATGAAATTAATATGAAATTGAAGAAATTGAATGGTACCGTTAAAATATAAATATAAATTAAATGAATTTAATTGCAAATTTTATTAATTACCAAGGGTCGACCACTTTTGGTATATATTGTGTAGGGAATGAATGGAGAATTCATTGGAGACTTGAGTCTTGAGTGTCGTCCTGAAGATTTATCTAGAACATCTCGTGGGCAGCGGCATCTCTCAAAAAGGGTTGGCCGGGATGTTCACTCCTTCAAGGGATATGTTGTCTCTTTCTCCAATTCTTGATCAAGACTGACTTAAACATTCTTTTTTCACCGATAATGAAAACTTCATTCCTTCCCCCACCTTGGATACATGGATGGGTCTCTGTACACGTGCAGACCACATGTTCCATGACCAAATGTCCTTTATTCTCCAATTTAGCAAAATGTGTTCAAAAATGAAATTTCTAGGTTTCGCACTATTATATACATAAATAAGTTGACCTGTGGCCAGGTCCGAACCGACCGAAGGTTTGAAATAAATTAATTTCCAGCTACAGAAACAATTTCAAATAATTTTAATATATCTATTAATGTAATAAAAAACAGATATGGATATAACATAAATATTTTTAATTTTATTTTATTTATAATATATAGCTGAAGTAGCCGGCGTTGCCGGCGTTACCCGAGGCTGTGACGTCATGAAGGGCTGGGTGACGTCATATAATTTTAAATTAAGAAAAACATAATAAAGATGATTTTTCCCGTGGATAAAACCAATACATTCGTGGTGATATGTAAAAAAATCTCCTTATGTGAAATTTGGTGCGAAAATAACCCTTCCCTTCTTATCGTCGATCGCTAATACTACCACTTCCGGTTTCCGGATTTGCACCAAAAGTTGATCAATTCATCCCACTGATGCATTAAGTAAATATACCAAATTTCATCAAAATCCGTTAAGCCGTTCAGGCTGTACACATCTATACGGACGGACAGACGGACAGACATCATGCTAAAAATACTTTTTTCGGTTAAGAAAATGCATGATTCGTGGAGATATGTAAAAATCTCCACGTGTGAAATTTGGTGTGAAAACAATACCTCCCTTACTATCGTCGGTCGGTAAAAATGTATTTTTATACTTATAAATTACAATATATCATATATATCATGAATATTTATTATTTAATAAAATATTTATTCAATAAAAATTTTATAAATTTATTTATTCTTTAATATTTATTGTTTTATTTAAATAAACTTATCGTCAAATTTATTATTCAAATTGTAAATAAATAATTATATTATTGATTATTATGTAAGTAAATAATTTATTAAGCTTGAATGGTATTAATAATTTATTTTGAATTAAATAAAGGATAAATAAAAACTTATTTATTTATATATTATTAAATAAGTTGAATTTTATCACATGCTATTATCGGTTTTTTCCCCCATCATTCTTTTTAGGTTAGCACCAAAATAAAGAAAATACTTGTCAATTTTTCTTATCTATTAGGAAAATATTAAATATAGTACATATTGCCTTATGGTCTTATCATCAATCCTCAATCTAAATTCAAAATTAACTACCCTTGATTATTAATTATGAAGTAAAATTGCTCCAATTATGAAACTGACTTGTTTATTATTATTATTTGAGGTTTCTATGCACTTCAGCTACAAAGGACATTACTGCCATTAATAATCATCATTGCCCACATTAGCAGTAAAATGCATTCTGATCAATTCCATTACGCCAGGCTTTATTCTCCTCGTGTGGTTATTCTCTAGTTTTTTTTCGATTTCTATCATTTATCATAGAAATTGATTATACATATGTAAATAGATTGTACACCTCGCGTATAAACCTAGATAGCTAAGTACATATATATATATATATATATATATATATACCATATAGAAATGTATATAAATTATAAACATTTTTTATTAGAATATTCAATTTAACTATAGAAAAGACAAACAAACCTGGTTATTGGAATATTTGCGTTCTAAAAGATAATTAATTTTTTTTTTCACTACAATCTATTGAGCTTAAAAATTTCTATAATCTTTTTTAGCAAAAGATTTTTATTTTAAAAAATACCATTATATATACGTATATATATGTATTTCAAAGCTTCTAATCAATCGTGTATTGGGATGGGAACGAGGGGGAACGACGTTCCCTTACCTTTTTTCAGAACCGGCAGTGTAGTGTAAGCGAACAACATTCCGGTGTCCCCCCCCTCCCTAAAAAACCTAGTAGGTGGTAAGGATTATATCTCGATACATTAAAAAATACGAGTAAATATAAATGCTTCAAAATGACGGAAACGTGGGAAATATGAATAAACATAAAGGTTTAATTATCAGCTTGTATTAAAAATGCTCGCCTTATTTATTGAATGTAGCACTTAAAATTAAAAAAAAAATATTACATATATAAAAGCACAAAGTTAATTAAGTGTGAACAAATAAATAAATACAACAGTCTGTTTTAAAGAAACTATACAATTTATTTACTTGTACAATAAAGATAAAGAAAACATTTACACTTAACACTGGAAAGAGATTTTTCTTGTTAATTTTTGTTTATTTTTATTCGTTCAGAATGTGTAGTCAGTGTCCATTTGATTTAACAAATCATTCTCAATGGTCATTGTTGCCAGTCCTCTCAAACGTTCCTGACAAATAGTGGATCTGAGGTAAGTTTTTATTATTTTCAATTTTGAAAAACTTCTTTCACCACTTGCTACTGAAACAGGGAGCGTCAGAAGGATTCTTAAAGCAACAAAAACATTAGGGAATATGTCCATGTAATCATTTTTTGTGATATATGACAATGCTGCACTTGGAGAACTTCCGGGTGGCAACATTGGATCAAAGATTTCAAGCTTTTCAAACAGATCAACTCCCTTTATCTCATATTCTTCTCCATCACTTAGGACATTGGGAAGTTGTATACAGGCGTCTTTAAAAGTCTTCTTGTCCCATGTCTGAAGATTCTTGATGTCATACAGAAAACTAAAACTCTTGCTGTGGTTTTCCATTAGTTTAAACCTCTCTTTAAGTGAGTTGATTGCTCTATCAAGCACCACAAAGAAAGATTTCACTTTGAATGATGCCAGTCCAGTTTCAATCGGTTTATCCTCACTCTCATAGGAGAATTGTCTCTTTGATTTTTTTGGACGAACTTCGGTTTCTTTTTCGAATTCTGCAGAAACGCCTATTTTTTCTGAAAGCTCTGAATATGATAACGCTATTGAGACCTTCATCAGATCTCATATTTTCCAAAAATGTCTGAACACTTTTGATAAGGTCCATTGACGTTTGCAAATTAGATGAGGCTTTTTGCAGGATCTTTCTCAACATGTTTATTTTGAAAAGTATATTATGCCAACTAACCAAGTAACAGAAAAATTTGAAAGTTTGGAGTTCTCTTAGTATTCCTACTGCAGTGTTCCTGCTAAAAGCATCCAGCTTGTAGGTTATGTGTTTAATCAAAATACTCCACCTATGAGTTGAACTCGAGAAAAAGTTAAATAGAGTTGGCCTTGGGCTATTGTCCAGTACGGACGTGTGCCAGAGTCAGGATTGCCCAGGATTCTTCGAAGCTCCCCAGCAACGCAGTGAGTACAAAACCATCCAACCTATCAACCCAAAATCCCGATATTAACCCTTGGTTACACAGACTAAGACCCAGAATCCTAAAAATATTCCCACCTAAATAATCTCTTGAAAATGGCGCCAAAATGGGTGCCGAAACGTCGAGAAAACAATCTCACAACAATGCGTGATTATATCCCTGATAAATCTGATAGTAATAATAACAATAACATTCACGGAAACCTAAACCAACATATATATATACTTCAAATATCAATAATTTCATTTAATGTGATTTCTTAGAAATTAAATCAAAATATTCAAAATGAAGAAAAAAAATTCTGACATATCTAAGAAATATAATTGAAAATATTTCTGTGAGTTATAAAATGAAATACGATCTCTCTCTCTCTCTCTAACGTTTAAAGAAATCTAATAAAAGAGATGACTAGAGAATGAAATAGAAAGAGATGGAATGGAATAGCTCATATGCAAATTTTCAACGGTACTCCTGACAATGAACGGAGTATCTTGATTATCAAGGCACTATTTTCACGAAAGCTCGCTTTAAATTACAGATGTGTGTATGTCTAGCTGTTTGCACCGAATCCACTGGGACAAATTGCAAGAAGGCAAGGGCCTCGTATGTTAATTAAGGGACTTAGCGAGCTCCCGAACCCTTTTAAGAAGATACGATTATGCGAGACAGTTAATAAGGCAAACATGCGACTCTTGTCTAGGTCACCTAAGTACTTTTGCATATATATACATATATGTGCTATAGATATAGGTATAACGGAGGTTCTGAGATGGAAGGCCTACTTTGTTGACTTAGTGCCTCATTTTCATTTTCTGTGCTTAGATACAGCTTGCTAGTATTAGTTTTTGTTTTTATTTCATATAATGAAATAATATATATATATATATATATATATATATATATATATAGAGTAAATAAATAAATAATGATTATGACAAATTGATTTAATGTAAGTAATAAAAAGATAAAATTAAATGATATAATATTATAGTATAGAATTAAAGAAAAAATAAATTTCAAGATTTATTTAAAGTATATGTGCAAAAGTATTGAAACATAAATTTAAAAAGAAAATAGTATAGTTAATATAATAAAGCAAATAAACCTAAATCTTATATAAGATTTTGGAAGAGAAAATAAGAAAAAAAAATGATTCTAAAGTTACTTTTTAGAGTTATATTCCCTTGTTGATTAATTTCAAAAATCTTTAATGTCTTATGTATTTCGATATATAAATCTGAAGTTTTTTTATATTATATTTTTTAGCTCTTTATTTAATAAATTATTTTATATATTTTTCTTAAATAATATATATATATTGATATATATATATATATGAAGCCACAATAAAATGAGAAAAAAAAGTTAAAATCTATCAGGGTTGAAGTTGTCTTTAAGAATTTTATTTTATTTTTTTTGTGAAATTCTATATTTTAAAAAGAATATATGTATCCAATTCTATAAAGGGAAATGGAATGAAACATGTTTTCTTTGAACAAAAGATGAATGATGTTGAACGGGTCAAAGGCAAAGTCTATAAAAGAATTGATTAGACTTAGAGCTCATCAAAATCAAGTTTTTAAAGTATGTTCTTTCAAATCAAATAGAAATGTGAAATACCATCATATTGTGTCAGTTGACATGAGAATAAAAAAAAATCATTCTTACTATCTTAGTATAATACTAATTCGTTATGGTGGTTCCTGTACGTCAGTCTGACGTCATCAGTCTGATGTTGAAATAATATATTATAATTATTGTTGTTATTAGTAATAGTAATAGAAAATTCAATTCAATTATAAGTTTGGAATTAATTTTCAAAAAAAAAATGATAATTATATATTATATATTTATATATTAAAGTTTAATTTTTTTTAAGTAGTATAAAGTATTTCCTTCTATAATTATAACATAAAAACTCCAAACAAAGGAGGATTTATTTTCTAGAAAAGGAAATTTTTGTATATAATTATAATAATTTTAATATTTGTGATATCTATATAGCCTTATTTTATCTTAATTGCTTAAAAATAATATTATTTTTAAGGAAAAAAAACTCTGATTATATTTACATCTCGTATTTTGGCAGGTAAATAGCAAGATATTGACAATCAATGTAGGATATTGACAGTTTTTGAGATAAGTAGAGGTCATGGATATTCTAAATACCTGGGAGTGATTTTAAAATTCTTAAGACTCAATTGAACAAGAGTTTAGTGCAATTTGAAAGCCCAAATTTTTTTGACATGAACAAATAAGTTCGACTTTAGGCTAACAAGTTATAAGCATGCTTGCTTTTTCCTACCAATGACGTCACAATATTTTCTCCTAAACGTTTATGTTATTATAATTATCATTTTATTTAAAAAAAAAATGTTAACAAATAATATTTTATGTTTGTTTTTTATAATTTTAATAATTTTTTTTATAATCATGTAATTGTATAAGATGTTAAATTTCAATCTATAATATAAAAACGAATCTCAAAATGTTTGGTAAGCGCATAACTCAATAACGCCTGGGCCAATTTTGCCAATTCTTTTTTTTAAATGTTTTTTCAAGTCCAACGATGGTTTTTACGTCAAGAAAAAATCGAATAATTGCCGGGAAAACCCTAAAGACTGCTGTTTTCTTTTTCCCATATAAACGTAATGTTAGCATGGCAACCAATATCGAGACTCGATCTTCTAAGTCTCAGTCAGAGAGAGAAAACAGGCTTTTTGAAAATAGGGTCTTACTTGCAGCAGGTCGCTCTACTGAGACAGAAGAAGAAAAAGAAGAGAGGTTAAAAAAGATAGACTTCAGGCGGTACAGGAGGCAGAGCCCCCTTTAAGATTTGAAGAGCGCCGAAGGCGCTCTGAGCAGCCAGTTTTATATAAATGTAGGTATTACATATGGTATATATCATAATCAATAATGTTTTTTATTGAAATTCTTAAGAGGATTGAGAGATATTTAAGATAATATAAAATAATTGAAAACATTGAAATTAGGAAAAAAAAATATAGAAAATAAAGAGTTTTTATAAATATGAACTTATACAATAATATTTAAAATCCAGACTACAATTCCATTCTCTTATTAAAGCTATAATATTTTTATGATTATAATTTTATATATTTTTTTTCTATATATATTTTTATGACGCAACCGTTCACAAAGTGGAATAATTTGTTTTTGATGAATTTTATTTTCAATAAACTTTGTGAGATCAACGAGAAGTGGAATAAAAAAGGTGAAACATCACACTTGGATTAAAATTCTTAAAAGCAACGAATCTCTATCATATAAATTAAATATTTATTACCTGTGTATTTTCAATATTACTTGTATGTTTTTAAATTTTTTTCCTCAACTCATATTTTTTTTTTGGATTTTGAAAGAATTTAATAAAATATTAAAATTCTTTTGATTAAAGGATTTTCAAATATTATTAAGTATACATAAATTAGTCATATCTGGGAAATTCGGTACTAATATTAAATAAAAAATAATATTCTTTTTTAAACCCTTACATTTTTATATAATTATAACAATTTATTATTTTAAACAAATGCTTGTGTTGTTTGTTCGGGGAGAAGTTAAATGTCTAAAACATCTCAAGGGTGTCGTCACATTACCTTGGAATGTGGGGTTTGCACTTATTTTCACCTTGGAACCACTTTCGAATTATTCAAGGTGGTGCACCCTTCATCATTTCTTTAATATTTGCCCTACGTTTAGGTCCCGCTTATTTTTTCATAACAGTCCATGCACGAAAGTTGCAACATGTCCAGAATTTTTCTCGCTGCTCATCATGCAGTTTATGATGTTTTCAGGATGTGAAATTGTTGGTCTTCAGATTTAGTTCAAGGGCCAATATCTTGAACAATGGAAGAATGTATGTTCAGCTAGGTCTCAATATATACAGTAGGGCTCCGACATTTTCCCAATTCTAAATAGATATTTTTTAAAATATCCAAGGCCAGATAATAGTTTGGTGAGGTAGTAGTCAATTTTACCACTTTTCCTCTCATACCATACTTCTATATTTGATATCAACCTTGCTGTCGATCTTTCTTTAGAGATGTTTTACCATATTATTTGACTTTTTTTCAATGATTCCTTTCTTGTTGCTTTGGAATTCCATTTTTGACATTATTTTACTACTAGTAAATTTATTGGTATGATGCTGCTGATAATCATAATCAGTGCACAAGTTTTTTGAATAGATTGGTAGATGTTTCATCTATTTGTGGCTGTGAAGTATGTACCTCATACCTCACTGTCGTAGAGGAGTATACTTATGATATTTATTAACATTTATTGATCAACTACAAAAACTTCCTCTTCGAAAATATAGTAAAAATATTATCATTTACAAAAATAATATTAGAATATATATTTTTTGTAAACTATTTATGGTGTCGTTAAAAAAGACTCCAATAAATTTGATAAGTTTTCAAATTTTCTGAAAAATGGGTAAAATCGATGTGCGTGATGTAATAAAGTATTTTGTTCTAAATCTTTCATTTATAAATATCATTACATTTATATCTACCATTTATATTATATTCATATATTATCCAATACTCTCAAATAATACCTCTATCTATTCCATTTCAAATTATAATATAATACAAAAATATTTTGATTATTTATGATTGATTATTAAATATTTTCCCATGAATGGTGAAATGAACTGAGGCATATGAAAAGTAAAAGAGAATTTATTTAATCTTTGTTCGTATTTTGTCAAAATAATTTTAGTAATAAATTAATGCTATTCGAGTTCCATATTCAATAATTTAAATCAATTTTAAAATATCTATTAACCATTTATGAAATAATAGCAAATTTATATTTTACCTTTCAGATATCAAATGAACTTGTTTCTAATTTGAATTGAATTGCTTTTACCTTCTGACTGGAATTTAGTTCACTCTGAATGGTCGTTACAAACATACCACAAACATTGTTGCATTATGCTAAATTTAGTTGATTTAGTTAATGATAAATATTTGTGATTTAAAATTTATTCTTGAAATTTAGACGGAAAAATTAAATTTTGTATGGAAGTAATTTATTTCTTAAAATCAAATATTTTCGTTCAAAGACATACATTTTTTTTTATTTAATCAATATCATATATGATAATACCCTTTTATTTTTATCAAACTAACGACAAAGTGGTTTGTATTTGATTAATTAATTGATACTTATAAAGCTCAAAGAATTAAAAAGGACCACTAAAAAATAATAAAGCTTAAATTTTTAAATAAGTTTTCTTTATTTTAACAAAATCAAACTTCTAATTAAAATAATTAATAGCACCTGAATATATAATATATAAAAGTTAAATTTAAAGAATTAAAAAAATAATTATATAATTATAGAAAATCGACTCTCTCGTTGAACATGGAAACAAAAGAGATATTATCCACACAGCTATTTCAGCAATTTGATGTAGATCCTTTCAACCAAATTTATTCAATATCAATAAGGAATAAATATTCGAGCAATATTTATTGATTAATTAAGTTGAATTGGATCCATAGCCTAGTTTGTTAAGATCTCTCTGGGAGTAGCAGTTCAGATTGTCTCCCACTGAGACGATGTTTAAAAATAAGGGCTTGATGAAGAGTGAAGAAGAGCAGGGTTTCTGAAGCATGAGGGTAGAGCTCAGCAAAGAATCCCTTTTTGCTAACCGACAATAGGAAGGGAACAATTGTTTTTACACCAAATTTCACATAAGAAGAATTTTTACATATCTCCTCGAATCATACAATTTGTTAACAGACAAAAGTATTTTTAGCATTATGTCTGTCCTTCTGACCGTCCATCCATCCGTCTATGTGCCCGTATATACGTGCACAGCTTGAACGGCTCAACGGATTTTGATAAAATTTGATATATTTACTTAATGCAGCAGTAGCATGAATTCATCAACTCTTGGTGTATATCTAGAAACCGGAAGTGGTAGTTTAAAAAATATTAATTTTATATTCATTGTCGGAAATGTTTCACTTAAAATATAGTAGTAATTAATAATTAAGAAATTAAACTATAAAAATAAAAACCAAGATAATATAATTTAATCATTTTAATTCGAGTTTTAAAAATATTTTTTTTGATACTTTATATAAATATAATGTTGTTTGGAAATTAGTTTATTTCAAACCGTCGGTCGGTTCTGTGCCTGGCCATTATACAAGTCTTTCAAGTGTGCGAATGGTGGTGGTCAAGGAATGAGCTGCAGAGGAAGGATGTCAACCAAATATTTTTTATTACATAAAACAGAAATGATTTCATAAAATACTGATATATAATTTTAAAAGCCAATTGTATAATAACTAATTTTAATTTTTTTAATAGTTATATTAATTTTGATTTAAATTTTATATTCATAAAGATGGCAAATTACTTTTTGAAAAAAGAATAATTTAAGCATTCCCTTATTATTGATTTTAGAATTTGGGTTATTTTTCCTTTGGCAAATAGGCATATATAAAATTTTAATAAGAAATAAAACTAAGTTTGAGTGGGTGTTGCAAGATCAAATGACAACTCAACAAAAGTGGAGTAATACAATTTTGTATAGTTTTTTTTTATTTGAAATAAATAAGTAATGTTGAAGGAGTAACATTAAGAATCCTGACACAATGACCTGAACCTTAATTCAATTCCCATTGTCTTTTTGTGCACTGCATTAGACCAAAAAGACCAAAAGGGATTATCGCAGTCGCAACACAACACGAATATAAAGTGGAGTTTATTTATTTTTATTTAATGAAGTTGCAGAATATATAGGGTGGACCAGCACATGGAAACCTGAATTTTTTTTCTTTTTAATATCTTTACTATATATATATATAAATGGTTTGTTTTTAGAAAAAATAAAAATATCATGCATATTTACAATGGATAATACGAATTAGGAAAATGAGGATCTCTAATTCTCATTTTTGGTTAAAAAACCTGAAACAATATAAATGTAAATAAATAAATGTTGAAAAGTGTAGGTGGATTCTATTTAATCCGAATTGTTTCAATTGCATTTTCAACTTAGAATTAGTAATAATCCTTGAAAAAAACTTAAAAAAATTATAATAAATTAATTTTATTTATAAATGTATTATAAATATAAAAATTTTATATTACCTATCTATGAATAATTCACGACAATTCTCTAATTTTTTTTTTTATTTTTAATTTGTCTTTTTTTAGTCCATACCAGAAAATCTCTAATTATTTTAGTGTTACGAGGATGGTCTGAAAAGTTTCCTGGCCAAGAAAAACGATGTTTTTCAATTTTTTTTTTTTTTTGTTTTATTTTTCAAAATTCAAGATAATTGAGACCTGTACGATGTCAGCTGAACGTTTCGAAATATTTTGCAAAACCATTTGAATATGGAAAGATGTGTGCAAAGTGGGTGCCGCATTTCCTAACGTTAGACCAAAAATTGCTTCGAAAAAACATTTCTAACGACAATTTAGCGCTGTAGGCGTAATCCAAACGAATTTTTGCGTCGATTCATAACTGTTGATGAGACTTAAATTAAATTAAATAAAATTTAATTAATTAATTAAATAATTTATTTATTAATTAAATTAATTAGAACACCGTTATGAGAAATGTATCAGTGTTGATGGAGATTATGTTGAAAAATACAGCAAAAAAAAAAATTTAAAAACATCGTTTTTCTTGGTCAGGTCGGAAACTTTTCAGGCCACCCTCGTAGATTCTAAATAGAAATTCAAAATAGACGCCGAAGTCGAAAATTGGGAGGAACGTTAACAATTAATATTAGTATCAAAAGAGAGTAACTTAAAAAAGATAAAATACATTTTGAAATTATTATTTGAAAAGTTACTTTTTGATCAAGTTTTAGACAAAAGTAAATACTTATATATATATAATTTTTGTTAGTAAATTAATATTATATATATGTAAAATTTTACCCTCATTTAAAAACAAAATTTGAATTAAAGTATTACAATATTATTATTTATTTTCTCTCTTTTTTAAATAATAATCTGATTATATTGAGATAAGTTTATTGAAGGGAGATAATACTATTTCCCTTTTTCTTTCACCCTAAGAAAAAAATATCTTTTTTTAATTCTTTGTCAAAATGATTGAAATAAAGTTAAAAATATTCTTTATATATATGTTTAGAAATTTAAAATAAATATAACGAGTAAATTAATTTAATATAATTAGATTGAATGTGAAAAAATTAAATTAAAAATATAATAATAATATGTGCCTTTGAATTATAAAAAAAAATTATAAAATTATTTGAAATGATTCATATTTGATCCAATTATATTATTAATTTAATAGTAATTTAAAAGGTCACAAAAAGATTTAATCTGGAATACTTTTAGTAAAAAAAAAGAGATTCCAAAAAAGTCGAGAAATAAAAAAAAAAGAAGAGTTGACTGGGGTAGATAGATCGAGAGTATCAAGCCGGCCGTGAAATGAGGTGCTTAGGGGTGCACACCTGAGCACATGGCCAAGGAACCCGGGTGGTAAATCTAAAGGACACTTAAATCAAGCCACGTCCTTTCTGGGTGTACGCGAAAGCTTTCACTCTCTCTCTCTCTCTCACTCCAACTGGCCAGGTGTCTTTAAGGGTGGTTTGGGGGTGTAGGCCGAGACTAGAGTTCTGATCAACCTGCCAACGTGTAAAACCTTTCCAATTTCTTTCTATCAGACCGTATCGGCTTATTTAAATAATAAAACGACCTCATCTAAAAACGAAACAAACAAAAAAATAAACATATAATAAACATATTTAATATTATAAAACAAAACAAAAAAAAAAATCTGGAGTATCTCCACTCGACTATCTCACAATTTGAATTGGATTAAATAACATATATTATATTTAGAATTAAAATTAATTAATTAAATTATAAATTAATATTAATAAATAATATTTATTAAACCAATGCGTTTTTAACTCTTTTTTGAAGGCACGTGATTTACAATGTTAAAATATTAATTCCGGTAGTTTGAGCGATTCAATCAAGCTGAAATTCTATATATAGCAGTTTTATACAATTTTTAATCATGTTAAAAACTATCAATCATACATCTTTATTTTTACGATCAGTTTAGAGAAAAAAAAACGTTGTAGGTAATGGCCCCTTGAGCTACATTTCTCAAAAGTTGATAGAAAACTATGTACAAATTTTGAATAATGCCCATGTACCAAATTTCATGATTCTAGCTCAAACCGTTTTTGCGTAATCTTGTCTACACACACACACACACACACACACACACATTTTTCTCTACCTTACAGTGAAAATGATTCATGAATCATCCAAACGTATAGAAATATCAAAATCTCGACATCGAAAATTTTCGTGATCGCAATATTATCTCTGGCGAGACAGTAACAAATAAAATATTCCATTTTTATTGACCGGTTTCAATTAAACTTATGAAGAAGGTAGGTATACCTATATGAAGAAAAAAATATGACTTTCTCTTTTATTTCTAATAAAAGTTTATTTACTTTTATCAAAAATATTCTTTTCATATCCTCATAGCTATATATAATTGTTATTTTTTTTTAAAAAAAAATGTCTATTACCTCATTTATTATATTTTATTTTGTTTTTATTCTTCTCATTTTGCACCCTAAATTTGATCACGTACTCTTCTAATGTTTTCGAGCTGTGGAATCTCTTACCGTAACTTCTCGTCGTCTCTTATTATCTTCTCTCAGCTTTTCATCATCATTCCGCTTCCACAAGTATCTTATAGATCACAATTAGTATAAATTAGTGAATTAGTGAAGAAAAAGAGAAAAGTAAATAAAAAAAGTTATTTTATTAATAAAATATTTTAAATGAGGGATGTTTTATCTGTAACTTTGAAATATGTGCTGACCCTTAAAATACGATATTTGAAATATCCTACCATTGAATAAGAATGGATAAATAATATATAATGGAAACATTGTATTATTTGTAGATTTTACCTGAAAAATTATAGTGTACTTGTATAGTACATACTTCTAATGATGACGTTACTGTCGAAATGATCATAAAGATAAATAAAACTTTATTTTGAAACAAAAAACCAAGTGTTATTAATAATAAATTACCTTTAATCATATTATTTTTCAGTTATATTTATAAATTGAAAGTTATTATAAACGAAAAAAAAATAAGTTAAATCTACATGTAAATACTCTTATTATAATAATACTAATTCATATGATTAAATATAATTAAATAATTGTTTAAGAAATAGGAATTTATTTTATATTACATGAGTCATAAAAACACGCAGGTATTCCTTTGTTAGACATGGGTTTAATCATCACAAGTTCAAAAAAATTATAATTAAATTTTTATAAGTATAGTATTTAATGTAATTTATGTGTTAACTTGTTAAAAGGGGCTTATAATAAGTCCCGAGGATCAATAAAAATATATATTCTTTAACAAAATAAATAAATAAATATAGTTTCATATTATTAATTAAAATAGTAAGACAAAAAGTTTTAGAAGTTTTAATTATTTGAGTTCAATTTTCTTTGTAGCAGCAAATCTACAATTTTGTAAAACATTTTGTGATTTCCTTTATTAGACTTTTTATACGCATTGAGCTTTTAATGAATCCATTCAATAAATTTTATTGCATTAAGTTCTGGTTATTATTAATTAATAAATCAATTTGCTGATTAAATTTAAATAGTTCAATTTATATTTTATTTCACATTAAAACAAACAAATTATTTTAGTTGAAATGGAATAACATGCAAGTATTTATAATCTTGTTTGAGAAGAAAGATTCATCTTTAAGTCGATTTCGCTAACCATTCTTAAGTCGGTCTCGTTAGAAGTTTCTAAAATAACGTTTTTCCGCTGTCTTAAACATGATTACAGTCAGTTTTGATGAGCAATCTCGGGAATAATTAGATTGGTCAGAATTAAATTAATAAATTCGTGTCTTGCTTATTCAAATAGAGATTTATCTTAATCTATCATTGCTGTCAGTTTTCATTGAGAAATGAAAAAAAAACTTTTAATTAGTTGAGAATGAAATTTAAAAATTATTTTTAAGATGAGCAACATGCTCATAGAGAAAAAAAAATTAATCATAATTTTTTAAAATTTTCTATTTTACCATATTACATCTATAATCTAATTATCATATCAAATAACAATTCTATATATAAACTTAAAATTTGCGAAAAAAAAACAATTTTAAGAATGAAAATTTTCTTACATTTATATAACTACATAATTGTAAGATATTTATCTTATTTATTTGGACTGAGAAGATTAAAAGTTATGAATTTCGTATAATAATATAAATTTGTAAGAAATTGTATCCCTTTTCAATTAAAAATAAGTTGACCTGTGGCCAGGTCTGAACCGACCGACGGTAAATTAATTTCCAGCTACAGAAACAATTTCAAATAATTTTAATATATCTATTAATGTAATAAAAAACAGATAGGCATATAACATAAATATTTTTAATTTTATTTTATTTAAAATATATATGTAAGAGACTAGACTGTGACGTCATGAATGGCTGAATGACGTCATATAATTTTAAATTGAGAAAAAACTAATAAAAATGATTTTCTCGAGGATAAAACCAATACAAAGTGCATGATTCGTGGTGATATGTAAAAAATCTCCTCATGTGAAATTTGGTTGAAAATAACCCTTCCCTTCCTATCGTCGATCGCTAATACTACCACTTCCGGTTTCCAGATTTGCACCAAAAGCTGATCAATTCATCCCACTGATGCATTAAGTAAATATACCAAATTTCATCAAAATCCGTTCAGCCGTTCAGGCTGTACACATCTATACAGACGGACAGACGGACGGACGGACTGACAGACATCATGCTAAAAATACTTTTTTCTGTTAAGAAAATGCATGATTCGTGGAGATATGTAAAAATCTCCACATGTGAAATTTGGTGTGAAAACAATACCTCCCTTACTATCGTCGGTCGGTAATTATCATAAATAGACAATGTTGATCAACTATTTAGTTTAATTTTTTTTGATTGGTTGATTGAATATGGTTAAATTTCTTTGAGTGAATATAGAGGAGTGAGTCAAATACGATAAAAACTCGTTCACTTTTTGCACGTTGTATAAATATTATATGTAAGTTTATGTATTTTTAATACTTTTTGGTTATAGATTTTACATTGTTTGTTTAAGGAAGAAGGCAAATTTGATGTTTGTATTTCTGTCACCAGCAGGAGGCAACATTTTTATTGCTTTATTTTTTGAAGGGTAAACAGGGAGCATTTGACGACGATCAATCGCCCGGCGCCTTTGCATTCATTCGGCCCAGATAGAATGATTCGAGGCAAACCTACCCTCCAGTCATTGTTTGTTTGTGTTCCAATATTGATGTCCCCGAAACTGAAATTTCACCTTTCCCTTAAAATAGAAACCATCCGAAATTGGGGAGGGAATTAATTAACACAAAAGTAATGAATATAACTAAAGACAAACTTCGCTGACCAAGTCAAAAGACAACGAGATTATTTACAAAATGGTAATTTTACATTCTCTCTTCATAGCTCAACATCAGATGATTAGAAATTAAAACTTCAAGTGCAATTTGAATAAATTTATATTCATTCTTTTGCTTTGATTATAACTTGAAGCTTTTACTAATCAATATTTAAAGTTTCATGGAAAACTTTTCAATGCAAAATGTATGTCATTATAAGGAGAAATATTACACATAGTTTAAGTTGCTTACAAATAGAATTCCTGAGACACAAATATTATGAATAAAAATATAAATATAAAATTCACTTCCTTTGTAGTGGGGATAAATTTTGAAAATATCATCCTTCTCTTTCACTCAATCTCTTTGGAAAGTAGAAATACCATAGAAGTTTTGAACACTCTTTGAAGTTTTGATTTTGTATTTTGATAAAACAAATTTCAATTTTGTTTTTGATGTTTGTTTATAGGTGTATATAAGTAAAACGCGTTATTCCTTGTCAATTTCATAGTATGTTAGATTTGAAATTTAATCAATATTTTGAAAAATAAAATGCAGCACAATAAAGAAGTTTCAAACTAAATTATTAAAATTAAATTTTTTAAAAAATACTTATTTCCATTCAGAAAATGAACAAATGTATTTTTTCCAATTTGTATTCCTATTCTATATTATAATATTTGTTTTTAATTTGAAGTAAAATTTAAAATAAAAATTAGGAGTATTTTTAAAATTATCAAGTATATTTGGACAATACCTAAAATGAATTGTCGATTTATTATGTAAATATTAGAACAATAATACAACATACAAATATACGTATATGCGAGGGCAGGTCAATAAGTCCGTGACGTTTTGAATAAAACACAGGTTTTTGGATTAAAAAAATGATTTTATTTTTCAACCTAGTCTCCTTTGAGCTCTATACATTTCGTCCATCGTTTCTCCAATTTTTTTTATCCCTTCCAAAAAATAAGATTTGTCGAGGGCATCAAAATAGATATTTGTTTGTGAAATGATTTCATCGTTGGAGTCAAATCTCTTTCCACCGAGCCATTTCTTCAGGTTTGGAAACAAGAAATAGTCACTCGGGGCTAAATCCAGAGAATAGGGGGGATGAGAGACTAATTCGTATCCCACTTCATGGATTTTCGTGGAAATTCCCTTTTCCCATTTTTCTTCTGAAATCACGATGTAGTCTGCTATTAATATCAAACAAAAACTAAAAGACCCAGCTGGTTCAATTTTCGACAGGGGTCAGCTGATAGTCAGTTGCTGACAGGAGCCGTGTTGCCATTACATTTAAGAGAAGGGAAGTTCAAAAAGTCACGGAATTATTGACCTGTCCTCATATATATATATATATATATATATATATGTATATAATATAGGTATATATTTATTTATCATTATATATTAAAACCGGCATCAAATTTCAATTTACCTTAGCCTATAAAAACCTTGACTAAAAATTAATTTTAAAAATCATCATCATACTTTGAATTTGAGAGACGTCGTTAAACGAATATGGCGTATTTAAAATAATATTATCTATAAATAGATCAATTTTTATAAATGTCACTTTTGTGTAAGATTTTCGAGGTCATTAAATAAAAGAGTTGCATACCCAATTTGTTAACAGATTTTTTTTGTAATACTTTATAATTCAGATTAAATTAGACTTCAATTAACTTGCCCTATATTATTATCTTGCTTGCAAATTCAGGCAAACTTAAATGACAAGTCGACGTTCCATGGCTTAGCTAATTTATTATATTTAATAAAGAGATAAATTCGACGTGATGGAAACGAAATCTCTTCAACCTCATCGACCTCTCTACATTCCCTGCCTTTAGAATAAATAGAACGGGGCCGATTTTGTTTATTCAAGATTTCACCCTCATTTTATTTTTTTTTTTTTACTTTATTTTCATAAAATCTTTTATTCAGGCATTGGAAAAATTCTTTAATGTTACTTTTTTATTTTTTTATTTAAGAGAAAAAAAATCAATTGATTTTTCAAAGAAGTGCTGTAGAAATAATTAATAGATAATAAATCAATACTAAATTGAAATGTCAAAATTGTCTAAAAAGTCGAAAGTAAAATATATAAGTTGATTAATCATTTGTTAGGTCTTCTTGATTTAATAATAAAATAAAATTGTTTGTACTATAAAATGAACATCATTTCTATTTTTGTTTATAAAATAGGATCTTTTTTAATATAAAAAAAATTATAATTAATTAATAAAATAGTAAAAATAAAAACTAATTAAAGAATTCTATTTACTTCCATAATACAAAGTACCGGGACCCTGAGCCTCTCTCGGCCCGGTAATTAAGTTAAAAAAAAATAATTCATTATTATTGGGTTTGGCTGGTAATATTAATTTTTGAGACACCAAGCTGATATACAATTCTTTAATTATTTATTACAATTATTAAATGTTGCATCATTGCATCAATCTGATTATAATAAATGGAACTTGGGGTCCTCAATAATACATAAATATGTATTATTAGTTATGTTTCTAAGTGCATGGATATTTTTTTTTATTGGAAGAATGATAAATATATATCGTAATTTATAATTATAAAATATTATTAAAATATATATTTTTAATTTTATTTCGAAATTAAATAAAAATTTTTTAAAATATTTTAAATATAAAAAAAATATTAATACAATATCCTTTAAAAAAAGGCGGGAGACAAATTTCAATATGGATGACATATTGACGTCACATTTTTACATTTAAATTAAAAAAAATAATAATAAAGATGAATTTTTCCATAGATATGTGATCAATATAACTTAATTTTTCTTTATAAATACTATCTCTGGTGTGAATTTCAAAAAAATCGTTAGAGCGGTTTTTGAGAACCCATGTACAAACAAACAATTTTAGCTAGCATAAGAAGATAAGATAAGATAAAATAAGTTATTTTCTTTTCTTTTTCAATACATTTTCTGGGTAAGATTGAATTTAAACAATTTTAATTTCTTGAAGAAATATACGTTTGTAGAATAAATAAATTTCAATGTTGTTTGAATTCGAGATTCTCATTAATCTTTAAGTAAAAGGTTTGTAGAAATAACCTTAGTTTCTAGAATGTTCTCAATGTTCAAGACTTTATTCGTGAATTCATATCTTGATCTTATTCCTCTGGATAAAGACCAGTGACACTTGTAAAATAATTCGAGAACATCTATTTCGCAAATCGAGCAATCCTTTTTGGGGTCCAACATGTATCTCGCACCATTTATAAAGAAAGCTACAGATCTGTTGTCGCCTGTTCTTGTATAGTCAATGACTTTTGGTTTATCCAGTTCTATAAATTATAATGTTTGAGTCACCTTTCACACTTTTCTGGCTGATTAATATCCTTTTAAAAGTGAAAGTCCATCAAATCTGTTGCTGGATAAGCAGTATAGAGGGGTTGCATGATCATTTCAATCTTTACCTTGCTTTTCCTG
The DNA here is from genome assembly GCA_963082975.1 of Labia minor. Classification (NCBI taxonomy): domain Eukaryota; kingdom Metazoa; phylum Arthropoda; class Insecta; order Dermaptera; family Spongiphoridae; genus Labia; species Labia minor. The sequence continues at coordinate 36,558,303 of OY720345.1, forward strand.
ATCGAAGGCCGCTACTTTTTATTTCAAGTAGCTTCCCAATTTACCCCGGGAATTGATCTTGAATCCACAGCAGAGACTCTTCTCACTAACAGACAAACTTCTTCTCTAAAGTGTTATATATCATTTTTAAATCACTTCCAAGTAACATAATTTCAGAAAATTTAACGATATTAATATCCGAAGTATTTTTATATTTTTAACCAATATTAGAAATTCTGTCAATACTTATATCTCTATACTAATCAATCAAAGCTGTCAAAAAATGTTATCAAAATTACAAATAAAATCCATTTAAAATAATAATTATTAATGTTTAATAATACAATCATATATATATATATATTTATATATAACAAAACAAAACAAAAAATTAAGAGTTCTTAAATAGTATTTAATAAATTAAAAAAATACGTTTAATGCTAAGTGTATTACATATTTGGATAATAGACACGTATTCCTTAAAAAACAATTTCTTACTCCGAAAAAATTAAATAATAGACATAATGAAATAAATTAAAAATATAATAAAATTAACAAAAAACTTTTGGTTTGTTTCAGGTGAGAAGCAAAAATGTACTTCAAAACAATTCTAGTAAGTTATTATTTTAATATTTAAAGAAAAAAATTATTAAATTAAATTAAATATACCTAGATTCGTTTGATAGAAAAAATTTTGTCTGAAATAATAAAAATAAAAAAATTATAAATATTCATCTATTTATATATTATATATTTTGATTTACTTTTTATCTATTACTTACATACTAAAGATTTTCCTCAATTACCTTATTCTTTAAAACGATCTGGACTATAAATATCAAACTTTGTAAAATGTTTTCTTTGATATTCAGATCAGAGATTAATATAACAAAATATATTTAATATTATACATTTTACACATAAGTATTCAAAATAAATTTTACAAAGAAGTGATTTATTTAATAAATAAAAGTATTAAACGAGTATATTTCAAATAATTAATCATTAAATTTTATGTGCTAAAATTCACCCTCACGTCTAAAGAAGCATGCCCTTCAAAGAGGGATAATATCTTGGTAAAGTTTATTATTATATTATTGCTAGATCGTTCCTTTGTTATTCGATATTCGTAACATCTCTTCCAGGTGTGGTAAACAAAAGCATGAGTTAAAATTCAATTATGATTGATTGATGCTATTCCCTTCCTTCAGCATAGTCTCCACAGGAGAGACATCCTGGAGAGAGAGAGGAAGGAAGGAAGAACCCTCACAATCTGAAAGCCCTCTCAGATCGTTGGTCCAAGCTGATGGGATTAATTGCCTTCGCCCGTGCTTTGCACATGTTCTCTCCAGACAGAGCCTGAGAGAGAAACCTATTAAGAGAGGGAACAGTAACATGAAAGCGACTTGAAACCAATACACCCAACAATTCCACTTGCCCTAAAGAAAATGGACCCTTGTTTCATTTCGTATAAATGCCTTTTATTTATAGTATTTTTATGACTCTACAAGAGAAATTCTCCAATGGATTGGCAATTAACATTTAAACTCTTTTTGCCCTTATTTCTTTCCTTTCTGTATTTCTTTTTTTTTCTAAGAGAAATTAAGAAAAGTTCTGTGTTTCTGCAGGATGCCTTTTTCTTCAATTAAATATATTATTTTATTTGTATTATCGATTCAGGATAACATTAAAAAAACATTCATTGGATTTATTTATTTTTCGTATCTAAACAATAAACATAGAATTATTAATATAAATCAAGAAGTATATAATTACAATGAATACTATTATAAAAATATATAACTCGTGAATAAGTCCGTGACTTTTTGAATGTAATGGTAACACTGCTCATGTCAGCAACTAACTATCAGCTGACTCCTGTCGCAATTTGAACCAGCTGGGTCTTTTAGTTTTTGTTTGACATTAATAGCAGACTACCTCGTGATTGAAGAAGAAAATGGAAAAAAGTGAATTTCCGTGGGATGCGAATTGGTCTCTCATCCGCCCTTTATCTGGATTTAGCCCCGAGTGACTATTTCTTGTTTCCATACCTGAAGAAATGGCTCGGTGGAAAGAGATTTGACTCCAACGATGAAATCATTTCACAAACAAATACCTATTTTGATGTCCTCGACAAATCTTATTTTTTGGAAGGGATAAAAATTGAAGAAACGATGGACGAAGTGTATAGAGCTCAAAGGAGATTAGGTTGAAAAATAAAATCATTTTTTTCATCCAAAAACCTGTGTTTTATTAAAAACGTCACGGACTTATTGACCTGCCCTCGTAAAATTATACAAAAATTCTCTTTTACATATTTATATTATTTTATAGAGTGTTAAAGAAATAATATTATTGATACTAAAAAATATATATTAGTACCTATATTCTTATTTTTAAAAGAAAAAAAATTTCAATAATATTTTTTTAGTATTATCCACTAATGTTGAAACAATATCACAATTACAATCTATTAGTATTATATAATATTATATTGTATTGATGCTGTGATATAGGATATTAAAAGACGAGTAATGAATAATTCAAATATGTTTAATAGAAAATTCTTTGTAGAATTAATCGCCCAAGAATGAATTAAATTCCTGGATAGCAAAGGAGATTGCGGATTGAGGAATTTTGTATGATCTCTTTCCAACTCTAATCATAATTTAAATTAAATTGAAAAGATTCAGGAACGTAGTAATTAGAATACACAATTTTCAATTCAAAATAAGTAATTGTTTAAGTATTTTTTATTCTTGCTTAATTGTAATAATTAATTTTTTCCTGAAAATTTATATCTTAAAAATAAATTATATGTAGATTTTTTTTTTGTTTTTCAAACGGATAAACTATTATAAAGAGAGTTCAAATGTTGCCAATTTTAAAAAAATCTGGAGTGTCTCCACTCGAATATGAATTGGATTAATTAACACATATATTATATTTAAATTAAATTTAATTAATTATAAATTATAAATTAAAATTAATATATAATATTTATTAAACCAGCGCGTGTTTGTCTCATTGTTGATGGCACCACGTAACGTACGTTACCTGTTGGCGCGTGATTTGCAATCGTGTTAAGAAATTAATTCCAGTACTTTCAGAGATTCAATCAAGCTGAAATTCTATATATTTAGTAGTTTTATACAATTTTTAATGATGTAAAAAACTATCAAACATATATCTTTATTTTTACGGTCACTTTGGAGGAAAAAAAATCAAAACGTTGTAGGTAATGACCCTTTTCCGGTTGATCTACATTTCTCAAAAGTTGATAGAAAACTACAAATTTTGAATAATGCCCATATACCAAATTTCATGATTCTAGCTCAAACCGTTTTTGCGTAATCTTGTCTACACACACACGCATACACAGACATTTTTCTCAACCTTAGTGAAAATGATTCAGGGCCCAAAACGTATAAAAACAACAAAATCTCGACATCGAAAATTGTTGTGATCGCAATGCTATCTCTGGCGATATAGTAAAAATAATAAATTAATATATTAAATTTAATTAATTAATTCTGTAATAAATAAAATATGTTTACATTCTGGGGACCAATATAAAAATAAATGATAAAAAAATGTATTTTTTTTAAAATTTAAATTTAAGAAAACAAATCGTTCTTCAATGTGAGGAGGGGTGGAGTCAACCCTCACAATTGCAATCAATAAAATATTATTATATTCAAAGAAAAATAAACTTGAGTGTGTATACACTATAATTATATTGAAATTAGCAAGCAAATAGAACAAGACATATATTTAACATATTTTTTTTAATTTAAATAAATCAATCCAAACATATTTCTTGGAATATGAAATACTTTTATTCAATATTTTTACCTTCCGGCTCAATAAATATTTTTTTTTATTTTGGGTTTAATTATACCAGATGTTTATGAGATCTAAAATATATAAGAACAAATATTTAACTGAATTATCGCTAATATCAAAAAGAGATTCCATATAGTTTTACGTATTTTATATAAATATATATATACTTTTATATAGATCTTATAAAAGATATCAACCAATATGAACACGAAGGCTTATATTAGCCTCGAATTTTATATAGGCATTATTAAAAAAAAAGAGGTTTTTTCTTATCAGATGAACGCTCTTCATTTCTAATTATCTATAGAAAATCAGACTTTCCGGTTGGATGTCTAACCTTATTAAAATGAAATTATTTAAATAAGTTATAAAATCAATGTTTGTATGTGTGTCTGTGTGTGTTTGAATAAGAATTTCACAAAATTTTCTCTTGATTATTGATATAATTTTTAAAAAAAAAAAATCGTATTTGAAACGTACAATATGCATCAAAAAATGATTAATCTGACAGGTGTGGAGGACTTAAGAAAAAATTTTAAATTAAATCCAGTTGGAAAAAAGTTTAATATATTAAAAGAGATTAATCTTTACTAAAGGCATATGATGCTTATGAGAATTGAATCAGAAAAATAAAAGAAAAAAAAGAACACACGGTTTGTTCTTTAAATAATGGGGGAGAGGAGATGAGAGAATTGAGTGGATTAAAATTAATTTAGAAATAAAAGCAAAAAAAAAATAAAATTTATTATTAAAAGTTTATTAAAATATTTATGATAAAAAATTAAATCATTAATTAATAAAATTATCTAGTTTACTATAAAAATTTCAAAAATAGTAATTTATTCTTTAATTAATATATATATATAATTTATAATAAAATCATTTTTTTATTATTTTCTTGGATAAAAATAAATATATTTATCAAAAAGGGTATTAATTATAGATTATATATCATCACAACAGTTTTTAATTTCAAATCGTAAAATTATTGAAATTTTTAAATTTAGATTTAAATAAATAATAAATTAAATGAAATTATTTTTTTTATATTGTTACTAGATAGGCTCTGCCCAGGGTATACATACTCGTGCATACATACACACAGACAGACAAATATGAAAAATTCTCAAGTGATATTTGGATTCTTCAGGTCATGAAAGGTAGAGATATTAAAAAAAATGAATTCTAAGCAATGAACAGAGAAAAACCTTATACGGTATACTAGTATATATATATACTACATGGGCTGAAAGGTCCCGGGATTTTTCAATAGGTGACGCCACTAGAAAATGTACATGACTCATTTCGAGAGGCTCATCTGTCACTAGTTTATGAATGAAGTATCATGACATTTTGTCCATTCGTTTACAAGCTGCAGTCGTTTGAGTCACGCTACTTTCGCCTTCATAAGAAAACTGGAAAAACAGGAATATCGGTTCTTGATTAAACATTGTTTTTTAATGGGAAAAACTTATGAACTATCATTGCAGTGGTTGCATGAATGTTATCCCACATCTGCTCCTTCGTTTATTAAGACGCGATATTCCTGTTTTTCCAGTTTTCTTATGAAGGCGAAAGTAGCGTGACTCAAACGACTGCAGCTTGTAAACGAATGGACAAAATGTCATGATACTTCATTCATAAACTAGTGACAGATGAGTCTCTCGAAATGGATTCCCGGACTTTTCAACCCATGAAGTATATATTTATATATAGAGAGAGAGAGAGATTATGCCTTTAGATATAAAAATAAATTATTATGTAATTTATATAAGTTTTCTTAATTTCTTTATTATCAGATGTCAAAACTAAAAATAAAGTGATGTTCTAGCAACCATATTAACATATAAATTGCATTCTATAAAAATTTGATCTATTAAAAATTTAATATTTATTTAACTACTTAAAATAAATCGAATATAGAGGATATCAGTATTTTTTAATTAAATTAAAATTGAAAACTAAATCATTTTTTATCTAATTTTCATAATATTTTTTTTTATTAAATTACACAAACCTATATATTTTTCAATATTTATGAAAATTTATTTGTTTAAATTCATATATTTATTAGTAAATTGAATTTAGGATTAAAATTAAACAAAATAATAATAACATTCTGGCTCAATATTAATTAATTTATGATATGAACGAAAATAAATTTATTATATAATTGATTTTATTTTAATATATTCTCATTACATTGTGATATCTCCTTCGTTTTTATCGGCCCTTTTGAGAGGATTCATATCAACAAGTAATTATTTTCAACTAACATATATTAACCTAAGCAATATTTTATTTAGGAATGTATAACTAAAATACTTTATATAAAAAAAAAACTTTTTTAAAAAACCACGTTTTTAACGCACTAAAAAGAAGAAAATAATTTTTCTGAAACCCCATAGGTACTGACATTACAAACAAGAGATATGATTTGAAGAAAATTTTCTATAACGTAAAACGTGGGGCGCAAATAATAATAAATTTTTTAAATGCAATATAATTTCTTTGATTAATTTATTTCAATATCCATGGATTTATATTTTAAGTTTTATATTTTTTACCAGACTTTTTGTAAAAGGGAATATTATTAGTAATCCAACAGAATACTTTTATTAATGTAAATTTTTTTTGGAAAATTAATTCCTTAATATTAAATAAACATCTTCAATTTACACTTTAGAAATTTTATTAACATAAATATTAAATATTTGCTAGAAGTTTTGCAGTAGCAAAATTTAGTTTTAGATTTCTTCAAGTTAAATTTCTTATATTATTTACCAGAATATTGTTAGGATGTCATTTTTTATCAGAATTTTTTAAAAGTGAATATTATTAGTAATCTAAAGGTAATCTTTTCATAAATTAAATTTACCTCTTTTAAAAATTTCGATAAGTTATAATCTTTACTTTTTGAAGCTAATTAAAATATGAATTCATTTATCCTATTAATTTGTACCTAATAACATTTATTTATAAATTTTTATACGATACAGAATATTTTAGCCATAGTTGCGCCCCACGTTTTACGTTATAGAAAATTTTCTTCAAATCATATCTCTTGTTTGTAATGTCAGTACCTATGGGGTTTCAGAAAAATTATTTTCTTCTTTTTAGTGCGTTAAAAACGTGGTTTTTTAAAAAAGTTTTTTTTTTATATAAAGTATTATTTTTTACTTTTTAGTCTTCATATATTGCAATCGATTTCACTTGACCTATACTACTTTTAAGTTTTTTGATTGACTTTAATAGTCATGAAATACTATTATCCTGAAAGTAATAAATTTAAATTGAATTATAAAGAGAAATTTTTAAATTTGTCATATTTTAATTCTTTATTGCCTAAAACTCATCATAAATTTAAATTTTGTTTTCTAAATTACAGTACAAAACATTAATATACCTTCTTTCAAATTTATTTACATTTTAAATATTATACATATTATATTATTCTTTTAACGGGTTTTGAACGGTTTTTTTCAAATTTAAATATTTACACTTTTTGTTTTGATTTTCCCATACAAAATTATATTCATTAATTATGCTCTAATTAAACACTTGCAAGCTACGAATGTGTTATTTTATTGTATTGTCATCCAGAATACATTACTCTGAAAAGTTTCAGAGCGATTGGATGACTGGAAGTGGTCGAAATTTCGATTGCAAGATTTGACCCGAACAGATAAATAAACAAACAAACAAACAAGAAAGCAAGCTAAGAAAAACGTGGTAAAATACACTCAGTTAGCAAGAGTGCTAATGATGACTTGGTGAGATGCAGAGAGCAAATGATAGCTGAAGGAAATTGAGGGTGGCGTTTAAGTCGAAAAAAGGTGTGTCGAAACAGGCAACCAATCAGAAGACCCGTTAAGTAAAAATAAGAAGAGGGGAGTTTGAACCTTTTTTCTACCTCCCTATTATATTTTTTCAATATTTTGATTTTATTAATTTTTTATCTCTCTTTGTAAAGACGAAATTATAACTTTAAAATGATTTTAAATGTAATCAATCAAAAGTCAGAAATTATAATTTAAAAAAATCAAAATTCTTCATAAAAAAAAATGGCTTTTTATTTTTTCTAATACATTTACCGTGTATATAATATATAGAGATTCTTTATTTCATTAGATTGAATATTATTTATTAGTAATTCATTTAATAAATATCTAATCGTTATTTGAAATTTATTTAATTATTATTTTAGAATTTATGATGCTTAATCCAAATTTAATTCGCAGCATGGAACATACGATCAGGACTGTCATTTAGTTGGAGGGGAGCGACCTGAACATTTTTTCAAACTTCTTATTTAAACGGATTTTAATATTTTGATTATTATTATTAATTAATGTATTATATTTGCATCCCGCCTCGTTTTTGTATTAGATATTGTATCAATATTTTTTATATTTAAAATATTTTAAAATTTTTTAATTAATTTCGAAAGAAAATTAAAAATATATTTATACAATTTTTGCTAGTATAATAAAATAAGATCTAATGAAATATATTTATTTTTATCGTCAATTCACAATGTGTCATTTATTATATTATTAATTTGTGAAATGATTACAAATTTTATGTAAAATCCATTCTCTATTTGTTTAGATCAAAAATAATATATTTAATATTTAATATATTGAATATATTTAATACATACTAGAATCAACTCTTGAATATTTTTTTAAACAAGCGGACTATGGACATCTGTATTATTTATTTTTAATGTTTTGACAAAGCCCCTTTTGTTGTTTTCTTCTTTTGTATTATGTATTGAGAAAGGTAAGTTTTGGAAAGGGCCTTTTGTTGTATTATTATTGTTTCTCCTTTTTAAGTTAACAAAATACAAATATTCATTAATTATGCTCTAATTAAACACTTGCAAGCTACGAATGTGTTATTTTATTGTATTGTCATCCAGAATACATAACTCTGAAAAGTTTCAGAGCGATTGGATGACTGGAAGTGGTCGAAATTTCGATTGCAAGATTTGACGCGAACAGATAAACAAACAAGAAAGCAAGCTAAGAAAAACGTGGTAAAAAGATTGTTTAATGAGTCATGGTTCTATTCACCTCTTCTATATCAACTAACAGGAAAGAGCAAGGCCTCTATTTTTTTCATTAGAAGAAAAAAACCTTTTTTATTTAATTCATTTCATTTCCACGCCTGTTTAACCTTAAGACAAAAATTTTCTTCTAGTTCAAAAGTATTATATCGAACTACTCAATTTGTAGACAATGTTTCAAACCTCTCCATATTTGCAAAAATTGTTATTTAATTTTAATAAGTTTCTGATAAATGTGTATACTAGTTAAACTCAACAAATGAAACAAATCCTTTTTGACAATCTTTTATTGATGTTTATACTATTGTTTTATTAGTTATTTATAATAACTAGCTGCTCAGACCACCTTCAACGCTCGTAGTGTAAAGCAGCGAAGTGGGAAGCGTCAACATTTTTTAATAAAAGGTTCATTTTTATACCATTTTATTTACAAATAAATAAAACTTTAAATCGTAATAATAAATAATACAGAAAAATAGAGATATATATTAATTGTGATTAATAAAATATATATATTATAAATTAATTATTCATCATATTCAACTTAAATAGTAAATAGTATTAGAATGTCAAAAATAAAATGACTACTATCGAAACATTAAAAGTTTTTACTTTGATATTGTAAGAAGAGTGTTAGGGTTGATTTAAGATGAGTTCCATTTCAATGGAGAATGAGAGAGAGGTGGGTTCACTTGGGTACAAACACTTCTCAAGTAAAAGTTATCAAAACTCCAAGAAGATGTCGTTTAAAAACTTTTAATTTTACATTTACTTGATTATGGTTTCTTCTAGAGTTCAAAGTTATTTGCCATTTACACCTATTATTCCATTATCCATCACATCTATTTATTTATTTTTTATATTTTATGTTTTTAATGATTGAATTAAAATAGAAATCATAAATATAAGCGTATATATAATAGAATTCATTATAATTTGAGGAAAAGTAGTTTACAGGTTTGGATTTGAAGAATAGTTGTGTAATGAAATCGCCTCCTGCATCTTTAAAAATTTTTAATTTATAAAACATAGTACCTGGAACACCGAGGTATCGCTCGACCCTTTAAAAAATATTGATATACAATTCTTTAAATATTTAATACAATTATTAAATCATTGCATCAATCTGATTTAAATGAATGAAACTTGGGGTAGACATTAATAAAATTAAAATAATTGTTTTTTTTTGTATCTATCTACTCCTATTCTCTATGTAATAAAATAAATAATATCTACTCATTTCAGAACAATATTTATTGGATTTCATATATTATATATTTGTTAAAAAGTCAATATAACAACTGAGGTAAGTAGAAATATAGCTAGTAAATTTATTATTAATAATACCGGTATCCCGGTATTTCAAATTTCAAATACCAAATACCGGTATTCAAATTTTAGTTCGGTATTGTAAGCTCTAGTCTTCACTGAACTCATCTAATAATAATAAATAAAAAAATTCAATTTATTTAAGAGTTCATTTATTATTTAAATTTTTAATTTTAATTATCATTTTGTTTACGTGGTCCATTGAAAGGATACTTCTCTTAAAAAGAGAATAATGCTAAAAATATATTTTTTCTTTGTAACCAAAATATATAATTATTATATTTATAAAAGGAAATATATTCATAAATTATGTTTAGTCAACGAACACAAACCACATTTTTTTCATTCTGTAAAAGACATACATAATAAATTATTATGTTATTCAAATTAATATAGAAATACAATAAATGATCATTTAAAATAATTTTAATAAATAAATAAAAAAAATTTTATCTGGGTAGGTTAGAGGAAGATAGGATCTTGGATGTTATTTTTTTGTTACTACTCGCCTCGGTTTGATCTATAGATTGATTAGAATACTGGTTACTCGAATGATACGTTAATCATCGCCTTCTCAGATAAACAAATTGGTTGAATTTGCAATGAGAGACCGGAGAGGAAATATTGACGTGTTAAATCAACGAAGGTACCTCATCTATTGTCTCATGGCTAGTTTCGGAATTAACTCGTGAATTGTTAATCGCCCTATAGTCAACTGGCGGACTGGTCAAAAGGGCGTTGGCCAAATACATTCCACCCATACCCCCGCTTCCAGGTCAGTTACCGTACATTTCAGTCGAACCTTTCATCAATTGATTTAAAATTTAATATAAAGCAGATAATTGGTTGTTTAAGTATAATTATAATGAATTCTTTATAAAATAATAATCTAATTCCCTTTTATGATTGAAACAATTTATAATTATAATAATTTTTAAAATAATATTTAAGAATAAAAAAAATTATATTTAAATGTATACTAAATAAGTACTGCCTAAAGCAGTAGTTTCCAACCTTTCTGTACCGGCGCCCCCCTTTTGTTAAAACAATTATTGCGCCCCCCTTCATTTTTGTAATAATCTACACATTTCTTTAAAAATAATATTTAAAAAAAAAATCATTTAAATTTAATACAAGTTAAAGAAAATAAAAATTTTGTTATCATTTGTTTCACAAATAATTTAATAATATAAAAAATTGTATAATTTATTTAATTATTTGATTTAATATTTTTATATGTTAAAATTTCATTAATTTGTAAGAAATAAATAAATAAATATATAGGATAATTTTAGAGAAAATACGATCTAATTTACTAATAATATAGTAATTAAGATTTGGAATAGGTAATCCTCGACATTGCTTTTAGGATCGTGCATTGGCTAAACAGCCCACAACTTGGTCTAAATGCAATCGATTCTATAATATCCAAGATCCACTTGCTTATTGGATCATGTATTACGTTTAATGAAGATAGGACTAGCAACAGACTGAGATTAATTCTAATTCGAATTAGCCAACCTCTTCTCTATGTTGGCACTCAATTAGTCATATAACTCCAAATATATAATCATGATAGATAAAAAAAGTTTACTAGATCTTATACTATATTTGAATATATTAGAAATTTACTATTATGTTTATTATAAATTTATTATTGTTATATTAATAAAATAATTGGTTCATATCAAGTTTATTTTGTAATTTAGCAATCGTTTTCTTAGCACATTGGAGAATCTGAAACTATTGTTTTAAAAATTTTACAAAAAATCAATACTAAACATTAAAAAAATAATATTATAAAATAAAATAAGTTGACCTATGGCCAGGTCCGAACCGACCGACGGTTTGAAATACATTAATTTCCAGCTACAGAAACAATTTCAAATCATTTTAATATATCTATTAATGTAATAAAAAATAGAAATGGATATAACATAAATAACATAATTTAATTTAATTTTATTTATTTATAATATTTAAGTAAGAGCTGGCTGTGACGTCATGAAGGGCCGACTGACGTCATATAATTTTAAATTAAGAAAAAACTAATGAAGATGATTTTCCCGAGGATAAAACCAATAGAAAGTGCATGATTTGTGGAGATATGTAAAAAAATCTCCTCATGTGAAATTTGGTGTGAAACTAACCCTTCCCTTCCTATCGTCGATCGCTAATACTACCACTTCCGGTTTCTAGATATACACCAAGAGTTGATTAATTCATCCTACTGATGCATTAAGTAAATATACCAAATTTCATCAAAATCGGTTGAACCGTTCAGGCTGTACACATCTATACGGACGGACGGACAGACATCATGCTAAAAATACTTTTTTCTGTTAAGAAAATGCATGATTCGTGGAGATATGTAAAAATCTCCAAATGTGAAATTTGGTGTGAAAACAATACCTCCCTTACTATCGTCGGTCGGTAAAAATGAAAAATATAAATTTTACATTATTATCATTTAAATTAATTTATTTTATTAATTCATTTAAAAGTTATCTTTGTTAATCAATTTTTAATGAAATTCATAGATAATATTTATTTAATATTTTAGTAGAACTAAAATTGAATATTAGTTTAATTGTCATTATAAACTTTAATATCCATTTAATAAATTGAAAGATTGTTTTTAAAATATGTATATATGATGTAAATATATTTTATTTGTTTTATTAGTATTATTAATATCTATTAAAATAATTAGTAATTATTTAAGTAAATTATATGATAAAGTATTTTAGTTTTGATTAGTGTGTATGTAAGTAAAATATTTCAAAATTAATTATTATTAATAGCATCATTCACCCCATTAAAATGATTAATGATGGAATTTAGTTTTTTTAATAAAAAATAATTATAAATTGGAAGTTTATTAATTAATTAATTAAAATAACTTAAAAAATAATAATAATATTAAATAGAATTAGGATATATATTGTTAAGTTAAACAAACACTATTATAATCAATTAAGGAAATCGAATGAGAAATTAATAATTATACTCATTCAATACAAACTGTGGAATGGTTTAATATTTCCTAATAACTCCAAATGAATTCTCCATTAGCTGAAGATTATTAAATGGAATCTGATTGGATATCGATTATTCATATTTTAGAAAGGGAATTTTTCCATTTTTTTAATGTTTATGTGTTTGTGTAAATGAGTATAATAATTATATTTAAAAAATCATTATGGTGTAAAAGTAAGAGATTGAGACAGATGAGAGAAAATAATATTTTCCAATAAAAATATGCTTTAAAAAAACAGACAGATACATTTACATGTAAATAAATATTTGAAATTAGTATAACGTTTACTTCTTTAATTTTTTTTTTTATATTATCTATATATATATAGAGAGAGAGAGATTTTTATTTAGTATAATATAATCTTATCAATAATATTATTTTAAAATAGTATTAACTAGGGCCGGTTCTATGGTTTAGAGTGCCTGGGCAAAACAAAATTTAGCGAATTTTAATACAAATCTTTAAATTATGAATAAAAAAAATATATTATTTTTAAATCGGCGCCCCTCAAAATTTGGCGCCCATGGCAGTCGCCCAGCTTGCTCACCCCTTTATCCGGCACTGATATTAACAGAAATGGTTATGGAATTGTTTAGTCAGTGGCTTCTTTTGTATAAACATGTAATTACATGCTTTGATATAGTCATTAACATGATTCATTTGTGATTGAAAATGAACCAAAACACTAATCATGAAACCTTTTCATTTTTTTGCTAAAATTTTAATCATAGAGAGAAGGAAATGGGCTGGATTGTTATCACTCGTTATCAAATGGCTCTATTTCAAGTTCCTCTGAACTTATAAATATCATTGTTAGAATTTTTCTTAATAATATAGAATAGAGCTATAGAGTATCTTTTAAAGTAACTTTTAAATAAAAATTTATTGATTTTCTATTTAATTAATTATTTAAAAATAATTCAAAGTTAAAATCGATTTTTTTTGGTTATAAAAAATATCCAACATATGTTTTATGACTCCTCTTCTCGTCAAAGATACTTTTTTTATTATTGTAATTTTACCAACATAAAATAAACAGACCATTTTGTCAAACATGTATTTTGTATGATATTTCTTACGACAGTGGTTCTTAAACTGTGGTCCGCGGACCCCTGGGGGTCCGCGAAGCCTTTACTGGGGGTCCGCGGTCCTCGGAAAAAAATCATCGTAAAAATATATACATATATAAATATTTAAAGTTCATTGTTTAACTATATCCTCCTAGAGAATTACGGCTATAATTTAATACTATTAATAATACTATTTTATTTTATTAAATTGATAATTATGTCAATTAATTGTTTGTGAATAAATAAACATATATAAAAAACTATATATAAAATTTGAATTTTCATCCATTCATTCATTTAAAATCATTTTTCGATTGTTCCTTTAAAATAACCCCTCTTAGGGGCTCGGAAGGGGAGGCATATAAGGGAATTTTCTTTCACTTTGTTATTGGGGAAAACCAGGGGAGGGGACAGTCTTACCCGGAAAAACCCAAATTGTCAGCGTCCACTCTGGGGTTTTAAACAGTTTTAAAGCAAATGTTAATTATAAGTTCATTTCTCAACGAGTTGTATCTTTAAATTATTTTTATTAATGTTAATTATAAGTTCATTTCTCAACGAGTTGTATCTTTAAATTATTTTTATTAATTTAATTAATTATAATTAAATTATAGCTAATAATAGTTTATTATAGCTAATAATTTTTTTTAATTTTTAGTGTAATTTGCATGATCATTATTTTATAAAAACACTAAACACATTTTGCAATTTCCCAGAAAGGCTGTTTTTGAGAGTAAGTATAAGTTAGTTTTATGAATAAAAAATATTTATTTTAATAATATTTTAGAATCAAATTACGAAATTAATAATATTTTAGAATCAAATTACGAAATATATTTATTATATAAATTAATATTCATTTAAAATGATATTAAATCATTTATTTAAAATGATTTAAAACATTTATTAAAATGATTTAAAACATTCATTTAAAATGATATTAAAACATTCATTTAAAATCATATTAAAACATAGCTAGTAAATAATAATTCGTTATATTTATATTATATTTATATTATATTTATATTATTGTAGTTCAATGTTAATAAATTACTCCATAAAATGGATCGTTGGCTACAAACTGGTTCAACACAGAAACGGAAAGAATCAGATGATGAGGCATCAACAGCAAACTCTACCAAGAAACGCAAAACTAGAAAATATTCGGATGATTATTTATCATTTGGATTTACTTATATTTGCAACAATGATGTGGAAAGACCAGTCTGCGTTCTATGTCAGGAAAGTTTATCCAATGAAAGTATGAAACCTGCTAATCTCAGACGTCATTTACAAACAAAGCACAGCGAGCATGTTAGTAAGTCTATCGAATTTTTTAAAATGAAAAAAGAAGAACTTAATTCAAGTCAGAAATTGATGGTAAAGACGGGATCTGGTGGTATGAGTAAGAAAGCAGTAATGGCATCATATGAAGTAGCTCTACTTATTGCTAAAGCAGGAAAGCCGCATAATATAGCAGAGCAATTAATTCTTCCTGCTACAAAAGTAATTACAAATATAATGTTAGGAACTAAAGCAGCAAACGATATAAATTTGATTTCATTATCAAATGATACGGTTAAGAATAGGATTGAAGACATGTCATGTAATATAAAAGAAGAATTAATATCGAGAGTGCGCAAAAGTCACTATTACTCATTACAATTGGATGAAAGTACTGATGTCACTAATAATGCCAATTTGTTAGCTTTCATTAGATATGAGTTTGAAAATCAAATACAAGAAGATGTATTGTTTTGTGATTCACTACCTTCACGAACGACAGCTAATGACATATTTAACAGTTTGAATAATTTTATAACCGAAAATGAAATAGAGTGGCCAAAATGTGTTGGAATTTGCACTGATGGTGCTCGTGCAATGTCAGGTACAAGAACTGGATTGATTGCTCTTATTAAAAATGTTGCGCCTCAGGTTGTTTGGAATCATTGCTGCATTCACAGAGAATCATTAGCAGCCAAAAATATGTCACCAGATTTGAAAAGAACATTAGACGAAGTAGTTAAAATTGTCAATTTCATTAAGGCTCGTCCACTTAATTCCAGAGTTTTTAAAATTTTGTGTGAGGAAATGGGTAGTCAACATACACATTTATTATTACATACAGATGTACGTTGGTTGTCCCGCGGGAAAGTACTCATTCGCCTTTTTGAGCTTCGAGATGAAATACGATTGTTTTTAATAGATGCGCATTTTGAACTGACCGAATGTTTCAATGATTTTATCTGGTTAGCTAAGGTGGCTTACTTGACTGATATTTTTACAAAATTGAACGAACTTAATTTGAGCCTGCAAGGTACTGTTGTAAATATATTTAAAGTTGAAGATAAAATAGAAGCAATGATTAAAAAAATCGACTTGTGGTCGAAACGCATCCAGAACGGTGTATATGAGTCTTTTCCAACTCTCAATGATTTCATAGAAAGCTCCAGTGAAAAATTGCTTAATCAAACGCGTCAATTATTTGTTGAACATTTAATTACTTTGAAAAGCAACTTCAGGAAGTATTTTTCTACTCCTGATCCTTGCAATAACTGGATCAGAGATCCATTTAATATGGAAATTACAAATACTAAACATTTATCTGCACCTGAACAAGATATTCTCGTGGAATTATCATGTGATACAACTTATAAACTAAAATTTAACAAAACTGAATTGAGCAACTTTTGGTTACTTCTCAGGTCAGATTATCCTGCGCTTGCAAATAAAGCACTTCAACACTTGATTCCATTCTGCACAACATATTTATGCGAACAAGCTTTTTCGGTACTATTTTATATTAAGTCTAAATATAGAAACAAATTAAATGTAGAGCCGGATCTTAGATTAAAAGTTTCCAATATTAAGCCAGATATTGAGATTCTTGTTTCAAGAAAACAACTGCATACATCTCATTAAATATGTAAGTTATATTTAATGAGATAGATGCAGTTATTTTTTAAAATATTTCTTATTTAATATTTTCTGAAAAAAATTATAAAATATTTATATGAATTTAATGTAAGTACCCATTATAATTTGTGAGATTTGTTGCTATGACAATGTTTGTATTTTCTTTCTTCAATATTATAATTTCTAATAAAATGTGTTCTACAATATGCAAAAAAATCGTTATTCACCAATCACTGTTAGAAATATTCATCATATATCCTTGTCCTTATGAGATCGTAAGCCAGAAATTAATTAATAAAATGACGTAAAGTACCTAAAGTTGTGATGGGGGTCCGTCAAAAAAAATTTTTTCAAGTGGGGGTCCGTGGAGTACATAAGTTTAAGAACCTATGTCTTACGATATAAAATGT
Organism: Labia minor; assembly: GCA_963082975.1. NCBI lineage: Eukaryota > Metazoa > Arthropoda > Insecta > Dermaptera > Spongiphoridae > Labia > Labia minor. Next base: position 36,575,964 of record OY720345.1, read on the forward strand.
ACATTTCCAAAGCAAGTGACAAATAAATATTGAAAATAAATATGATAAATAAAGGAATGTCCTGAAAATGTTAGTGGATTGGGGTTGGAAAAGTATTGGAAGGGGAAGAGAAGCGGGAATATTTGAAAAGAGTAACGATCGATGATGATCCAATTCATGCGACATACCTCTTTTATCTATTTGGCTCTTGCTTGGTGGTTTAAATAAATGATTTTGTGATCTTTTAGTCTTTTATCAAACTCAACTTTGACTGAATAGCGTTAAGGCCGCTTCTCTTTGTGTTGTTGAGTATATATTGACTCTTTTAGATGATGTTTCATCTTTAGCTTTGACTGTTTACTTACGCTAATTGAATCAACTTAAATAACCATTTGTCAGAGATTTTTCCCGTTTACAGATATTCCTAATATTTATCGATTCTAATCAAAAACCTACATTATATAGTATATATGAGGGCAGTCTAAAAATTATCCGATCTAAAGATAAGGGATGACATTTGTGACAGAATTGGAACCCTAACCCCAATTTAAAGAAGACTTTCTGCACCACAACGCAGTTAGTCCATCTATACTTTTATTGCCGAAAACACTTCTGTAAGTCTTCTTTTGGAATAGTATTAATATCCGCAATCGTGTTCTGCATGATTTCCTTTATAATTTCAAAACCGGCTTCTTTCAATGCGGTATTTAATTTCGGAAACCACCAATAATCGCAAAGAGCTATACCTGGAAAGTAGGGTGACTGGCAAACAATTGGAATCTTATTCCTTAAGAAAATCTAGACCAAGTGCATTGAATGTGTTAGAAAAATTAATTTCTATTACACTTCAACTATATAAATTTAATACATGAATATTATTTAATTATTCAATCTACCTGTATTGGTTCGAGAAAGATATACGTACTTTAGTAAGACATACATTGGTAGTATAATATACATAAATAGAGGGGGTATTCCGTTGTCTTTCATGTATTTGATTAACCGCTCCCTATGTTAGTAATGTCAACGCTATGTTATGTCAATGTAGGGAATTGCTTACTGAAGAGAACCTAAGTCCACTCTCTTGTTATCATTGCTTGTGTTCCTTATTATTTATTTATATGCCATCTTTTAATATTATGATAAATTATATCGATATAATTCTCAGATATTTTAGATTAATTCAATAAAAATAATTAAAATTCTGGTTTATGATGAATAATATTAATTCTTTTATAAAATATTATAGAATTAACAGTTAATAGAAAAGTATCTTTAAATGATTTATTCATTTTTAAAACAATAGGATATATATAATTCAGATATTTAATTTATTCAAAAGGAAAGTGAAGTTTAATTAGTGGAAAGTAGTTAAGACAATGCAAGCAACTAGCCCCTCATCAAAAGGGGTTGCGAAGAGTAGGTTTTCATGGCTCGTTGGTTAATTTTATTTGCTGAAAACCGCTTAGAGGGTTACAGCGTTGTTCGAATGGGGATGAAGTGATGGTGTTTGGTAGGCGACTAGCGTGGTGTGGGAAAATTGGGATGGGGGTGTCTGAATGGTGATGTGTTTGTGTGTATGCATTGCCTGACATGCGGTTTTTCCGGTTTGTTTGCCGCACTACTGGTTGGACAGATAGTATATGTTTAGAGAGATAGGGGGGTTGGGTTCAGATTGGAATCGTTTGCTTACTCTCCAGATTAGCCCGGCAAAAATTCATTAAGTGGATACTTTTAATTGTGTAATGCAATTATTGACATAACAATTTAAAGAGAAAGAAAAATATTATTCTTGTTAAATAAATCCTATAAACCAATTGCTAACTAGGCAATCGAATATTTTTGTAAATTGCAGATAATGATTCTATTTGAAATATTTTGAGGACAACTATATTATTTATTTGATTTACATAAATGTAGACTAGATTTTTTTCTATTCATATTATTCTTATTATTTTAACTTTTAAAGAGTGTATTAACAGCAAAAGTCATTTATTATTACCCATTCACCATTGTTCATTTTTGTTGCTTAAATATATTGATTTTCATTAATATGATAGATTCAAGGTGAAGTACAACTGAGCAAAATACTGATTGATCTTTTCATTTAAATTTTAATTATTTTAATAATATATTTATATGTTATTTTAGTAGATTCTGCGATACGAGAGTAGATTTAGAGTATTTGAAAATAGGATTCTTCGCAGCATTTATGGGCCAAAGAAAAATAATGTCATGGGGGAAAGGCAGAGACTACATAACGAGGAATTGCATGACCTCTATGCATCTTCAGACATAGAGTAATAAGATCAAGAAAGTTCCAATGGGCATGACACGTAGCAAGAATGGGTAATAGATTAACAAAAAATATATTTAGGTTTGATGATTGTGGATCAGGATAGGGACACTTGGAGAAATGTGAAGAACTTTCAAGTTCGGTAGAGAGATAGATATCTTAGTAGATTTAGGACATTCTTTAAAAATTAAACTAAATTAGTGGTGATTATTTCCTTTGTTTAGTAAACATTATTTGTTATATGTTTAAAAAAAATTGGAAAATTCTTCGAAAAGAATTTAAAATCTTAAAGTTAAATGGATCCATCGAACTTTAAAAAATAAAATAGAAATAACATCTCTTTGAATCACTTGGGAGTGAGCTTTTTTTATTATAGTGAGTATATTTTAAATATATATATATATATATATATATATATATATATAAGTATATATTTATAATGGATTTTCATTGAAGATCATTTCATTAAATTTAGGAATTCTCTTTCATCATTTTATTTATAATTATAAATTCAGAAATATTTAAAAAGAATTAATTAATTTTAAATAATTACAAATATATGATCCTTTCGAAAATTACTTTATTTTAATCATTAAAAAAAATGATAAATTATAACCGAAATATTACTTATAAGAACTTTTTAATAGAAAACTCTTTCTATATTATTCAATTAATTGTTTAGAAAAAAAATCTCTCTCTAGAAAGAGCAAGTGATTAAATGGACAAACTTTGAACAAAAAAAAAAAGTTTAGAACAAGAGAATAGATTCTGTTTCAACGAAACGGCGAGGAGCAAGTTTGGAAAATAGTTAGCGCCTTTATGATAGGCACTCATTAAAGCTGATAAGATGAACCAATTCCGGGAGCAAACTTTCACGCTCTTGTGTGGATGGAACTGATGATTAAGTCTTACCAAGAAGATTTCAAATATTCACAATTCCAAAAAGATATGAATATATTTTAAAAATTAAAAAAATTATTATTATTATATATAAAAAATAGGCTTGCTTATGAGTATATTTTATAATCAAAAGTATATTAAAATTCCTCTTGACTTATAATTTACTGAACTCACATTTATAATTAATAATAATATTTATGATTATTAGAATTATGTTTTAGTTTAGATATTTAGTGTTATTTACATCTCATTTATATTTACTGTTGAAACTTTAATGGAGATTAATTTATTAATTTTATCCTATCTGTTATAATATCATTATGAAAATTAATTAATTCCAATAATAATTTAATTAAGCAAGTCTATAGGTATAGGTATACCTAAATTCATCTAATATATGATATGTAATCCTAATTGTTTATATATATATGTATATATAAATGTGAGCTCCCAGTTTTATACCACCTTACCTATTGTTTTTTTCACATGGTCCTGGGTTCAAATCCCGGGCCTGGCAAGGGAATTTCCCTAGCTTGGGTCTATGGGACGGAGTCAACCCAGCCTCCGGGAACAACATTGGGGAAAAGCTTCTTGATAGCGCCTCCGCTCAAGAAAATCAAGGTAAAGGTTGGGAGGACCCGTTCTTCTGATCATAGGACACCTCATTTATATAACCGGCTTGATAGGCGTTGTCCTTGCGTAGGACGTATAAAATTCAGAGGTTTTTTTTTATATTAAAACACACACACACACACAATCATATCTTTTTGTGTTCTTATTTAAAATATATTTTAATTTAATCAGTATATTAATTATATATTTTATTGTATATATTATAATAGAGAATAATATTTCTCAATCATTTCATTTTGATTTTTATTGGATACTAGCTCCGCCCCCTGTACCCCCGAGTGGTACATAGTATTTGGTTAAAGTAGTAAAAGGTTTTTATCTATTTTGTTTCAATCAGTATATAACATAAAACATTCATTTCTTTTTGTGTTTTTATTTAAAATATATTTTAATTTAATCACAGTAAATTAATTATATATATTATTGTTGTATATGTTATATCTATCTATCTATGTGGCTCAAAGATACTCTAAAGTTCTTGGCCGCAACAACTACATTTCTCCAAATCTCCCTATTCTGAGCCCTTGTCCCATCTCTCTTACGTCCCTTCCTATGCGTCCTTGGTCTTCCAAGAGGACGTTTTCCAATCGGTCTCCCCAACAGTATCTTTTTCCTCTCTCATTCTAGCCACGTGCCCTGCCTATAGCAGCCTTTTCGCTTTTATAACCCTAACTATTTCTGAAGATGCATAGAGGTCATGCAATTCCTCGTTATGTTGTCTCCGCCATTCCCCAGTAACCTCATCTTTCTTAGGTGAATAAATGCTGGGAAGAATCCTATTCTAAAATTATTAATGAAATTTAAGAAAATCGAAAGTTAAATAGTTGGAATATTTTATAAAAATTAACATTTTTATAAAACTAAAAATAAACTAAAAATATATACATTTATCAATAGTATTAATTTAAATTAATTGATTTATTTGTTTGTTTTTTTTATTAAGTTCTTATATTCATTTTATTAAACTATAATGATTTTCCTCTCTTAGAAGAAACGGAATATATTTTTTATTTTATTTATTATTACATAGTAAATGTAAATAGAAATAATATTATTCTTTTAATACGATTTTTACTGGTGAATATAATGCTAACAAATTAAATGGGGAATGTTATATTTTCAAAATAATATAAAATAACTATTGATTATATATATATATAAAATAAATTTTAGAATATGATATAAACTTCCTTTTTAAATGACTATTATTGTATTTTATATTAGCACCAATATTTTATTTAAAGTTTATATTTAAAAATTCTATTCCAATTTCATTTATATTTACCATTGATTTATACACAGTGTAAAAAATCAGATTCATTTCATTTGAACCATTATCGTCTACCATTAGAGAACAATACTGCTATTACACATTCAGTGATTCATTCATTTACACCCCACGAAAATAATCATCTTTGAACCGGATACAGATCAAAAATATTATTATGTTTTGTGAAAAATAATTGATTTATTTCAAATAACACCACAGTCTAGTTAGTAATAAATAAATCCAAATACTATATTTCAGTCATTTAATTGCTATGCAATTTGTTGGATTAAATTAATAGGTTCTCTATTTTTTAAATAACGAACCTTTTAAGGCACATAAAAATCATTTTTTTTTTCTAATAAACGTGTTTATGTATTCTATAATTATAGACTTTTTTTAAAATTAATTATAATTTTTTAGAAAAAAAAAATATAAAACTCGAACATAAATGATTTACAAAGATTGTACTCTGAAACTTTTTAAAACACAGAGTTTTGCTTTAAAAGAAAATTCGACCACAACATTGTTCAAAATAGGTCTAAAAAATTTACAACGATGGTTTATATCCTTGTTTCAAAAAATCATCTCTATATAAAATAGAAGACTTTTACTCACATTAGTAACAGCACAGGTGACAATTTGGAAAATGAATGACCGCATTTTCATTCACTTTATCATCTCTGGCACTTTTTGAGTTTTATTTATAAAATTTTTTCATTTTTTTTTTTTTTTAAATAAAAATTAGTTTAAATTGAGCGTTAAAGAGTAGGAAAAGAAAAGCTCATTCTTTATTTTATTTCCTTTATCGTTTGGTGATAATAACATTTTCGGCCACTCGATCCATATCCATTTATTCATGTAATGCCCCTTAAAATTCGAAATGCAAAATGGGAGATGTAATTCAATATTGTTTAGTCTTTAAATCCTCAACAAAGTTTATACTACCAAATTTCCAAGTTTAAAGGAAATGAATTACGGATTCAGTTCGGCGTTGTCGCTCATCTACAGTTTTCTCATTTGTCTCTACATTCCAAAGAAAATAAAAACTGATACCTATTCTATTTTTGAATACCTAACGGATATTTAGAAATATTTATTTGTCTTACTTTGACATTCAATTTAAGGTTTTTTTCAATTCTCTCCATATGGGGAATAAATTGTTATTTTTATATCTATATACAATATAATATATTCAACAATTAACTATATAATAATTTTAAATTGAAAAGTTAGAGTTTTATTCATAAATAACTTTTGAAAAGTTGATTTTTTTTATTATATTTTTAATAAAAATAAAATTTAAATACAGTATATGTTAGTAATAAGTGAAAATAAAACTTAATAATTATATAATCAAACATAAAAAAAATCACTTTCTAATAGTTTCAATTTTACTACAATCAGTGGTGTATTGGGAGGGGAACGCGCTGGAACGACGTTCCCTTACTTTTTTTCAGAAACGGAACGCGTTCCAGTACATTTTCATGTCACTTCACTTTTAGAATTTTTTTTTTGTGTTCGTAAATATTTTTTATAGTAAGAATGAGAAAAAATAAAAACTTATATGGAAAAATTGGTTTGCTGAAAATAGGACTTTTTTGCTCCCACTATGTGATCCGTTACTTCTTAATTTACTGACTACAATAACAATAGATCGGTCTAAAATTTCACTTGATATAGCAATAGAAATGGCTTTGAAGTTTCATCTTCACTAATATTGAATAATATTTGCATTAATGTATTTATTAAAGCTTTTGTGGTTATTTTGATAATTATTAAGAGAATTTTTATTAAAAGACCACATTATTTGTATAAAATTATTTATATTTTAATTTAATAAAAATTCTCTTAATAATATTTGCATTATTTCACAAATTTCTTATTCTATATAATATATTCTTATCGAAAACAAATTTATTGATTAAAATTTTGAATAAATTTACTACCCTTTCTTTTTGGTTGGTTCTTTAAACCTTGAAAAATATTAATTTTTAATGATGTAAATATTTATGCAAAGTCCTCTCCTGTTGGGGTTTTGAAGTCAATATGCAAACAAGCGCTTTTTAAAATGTTACTTTATCCAAAATTTAATAACTGAACTTTGGAACGAGTAAAATTTCAATGAGGAGAAAACATATTGTATCCCCCTCCCCACCCACCCTCCTTCCGTCATGAGATTTTCTTCTTCTTTGTTAAGTATTTGATTATTTTTTATTTATATAGAATTATATGAACATCTAGCATTCATTATACATTCATTTCAATTAAAAAGTCTAAGATTAATAAAATTTTAAATATATAATAATAAAAGAAATGTTAATATATATAAGTATATTAAAAAAAAAACGAAACAATGCATATTTTGTAAATTCATTGATAGCATTTGTTTATTTACACGTTAAATTAATTTCAAGTTAATTAACAGTAATCCTATTTTAACTTTATATGGTATATATCAATTATAAAAATTAAATAGGCAAAAATGAAATTCATTCGTTAGGGGAGTAATTCTCATATCTCCAAATTCATTTTTAAAAATTAAATTTGAAAATAAGTTTGATAGATGTGTAATTTATATTCAGAAATATATCCATGGTAATTTATTCATGAAAAAGGTAAAATAATATCGTTGTACCGGTTATCGCACTTTGTGGAAGCTAATTTAATTGGATGATATAAGAATTTATATATATAATATTATAAATAGAAATTACAGATGAATATAAAAACAACATTAAAAAAAAAAGTTTCTTTAACACAATTTTATATTTATTAAGTTAACAAATAAATAATATTATAAATATGAATAAGCATTAATTCTCTGAATTCATATTTCATAATTTGTTTTAATAAAAGACTTCCTTAAGTCTATTATTTAATAATTACATATTTTACTAAATTAAAGATTTAATTTAAAAATATAGAAAATGTGATCTGTTTAAAAAACTCAAAATAACAACACTGACTGACTCTTGGTTACACAGATAATTCTAAAAAAAATCCATTCTAAAAACAAATCCTCTTGAAAATGGGCGTTGAAATGATTAAACTTAAATCTCATAAAAACACATGAAAATAAAACTGAAATATTCTAATTTTTCATATTTAAAATCTTTCACGGAAGCCTAAACGAACATATATATATATATATATATATATATATATATATATATTTTAAACATGAACATAAATAAATAAATAAATATTTTCATTTCCTTTTATGAAATTATCCATAAATTTAATTTAAATTAATTTTACTAATTTCTGAAGATTAAGAATATGTGTGAACAAATAATCATGAAAACAAAAAACTCAAAAAGTTGGTTGAGTAATAAAAGAAATGATTTACATACATACGTATAATATATCTAATCAAAAACATACCTGTTAAAAAGGGGGCCAAGTTCCTATCGGCTATTTGTTTGCCTAAAAAAGGGTTCAAATCCATCCCAATGCCAAGTTTAGATGCACTTTAAAATCAATCATAATCAATTTCATCAACAGCCTGATCCACTGGTAAACATTTGGCATTCCCAAGAATCGCCACCACACCCAGTCCTCCGCCTCCTGCATCCAGGCACGCCACTTTATTCGCGTCAACGGTCCATCTTGTCGAAATTCACTTTACCATACAGCCAACTTAAAATATGGTATAGTTGTTAAAATACGTAGGTACTTGGTTTAAAATATCTAAAATTATAATACTTAGAAATTTGAACTTGGCAGGTTTTCGTGCTGTACACATAACACTAGATTATTTGTATAATTATATTTATTATTTATATGTATAAATTAACCTGCCAAGTTCAAATTTCTAAGTAAAATTTTATTCTATTCGATCATAGGATTTAAGGTTATTAACATAATTTTCAATGATAACATTTTATTGAAATAAGAAGACTTTGGCTTAATACTATATTTTTGGGAGTTGAGCAAATTTATGAAATAGCATTTGTTTTCAACTGCTTTTAGCTGCATTTAACTTTTATCATAGTTTTAATAAAAATGAAATACATTACCAGGTACTCGACGGGGACGTAGCAATTGATGTACCCATCTCTTATATGGGTTCTATGGGATGTTTAATATCTATACAATTACATATATTTATATCGATAGTGCAATTTGTATATGTATTAAACAGGGATATTATTATATTCATATACATACGTATTTGACACCAAGGAGCGTGATTTGCAGTCATCGAGTTAAAAAATTAATTTCGGTACTCTCAGAGATTCAACAAACTGAAATTCTATATAAAGCAGTTTTATACAAATTTTAACCATCTGAAAAACTATCAAATTTACTCAAATTATTTTTACGGTCAGTTTAGAGAAAGGTAGTTAATGGTCCTTTTCCGAATGAGTTACATTTCTCAAAAGTTGATAGAAAACTACGAATTTTGAATAATGCCCGTAGACCAAATTTCATGATTTGCGTAATCTTGTTACATGAAAATGACTCAAGGATCTCAAAACCTATAAAAAAATCAAAATTTTCGTGATCGCAATACTATAGATAGTAAAAAGTAGCGCCTCCAATCAAGAAAATCAAGTTTTTTTTTATTTGTCAATAAAAGATTAGAATGTTTCGAAAAATATTATTGAAAAATATTAAAACCTTGATGATATTTCAATGTAAAAAATTATCTTTGAAATTATTTTGTTTGATTTTTTCCCCATCAATATAGTAAAAATTGTTTTTAATTCAATCTTGTGTACAAATTCTATCGACATTATCCTAAACAGTCAATGATTAATCAATATTATTAGATGAAACAATGTTATATGATATTTGTTTTTGTCTGTCGAAAAGATTTAATTGATTGATTATTTAGCTATAATCGACAGAAAAAAATCCAAATTATAAAAATATTACATATATATTTTTATATCAAAAGAAATAAAGAAAATTGAAGTGTCAATCAATAAATTAAAATATAAAATATTTACTTAAATGACATAAATATTGTTTGTTGTTAAAATTTTATAAATTTTATTATATACATTTTTTACAAATTTAAAGACAAAATTAAAAACAATTTAAACAAGTTTTTATCTTATCTTATCTTATTATACTAGCAAAAACTATATATATATATATTTGTATATTTTTGAGATATTAAACCGCTCGAAGGTTTTTTTTTGAAATTCAAACCATAGATAATATTTATTAAGACAAATCGATCTGTATTGGTTTCAGCCTAGTCACAAATTACATCATCCATATTGAAAAAAAACAAAAAAAAATACGGCTTGGTAATTTATTTGTCTTGCAAACATTGTAAAAATTGTTATTTTTTTTTTCTCTAAAATATTTGAAATTTTTAATCTATTTTGTCGTCTAATTTTTTGTTAATTCTTATAAATTGTTATTACTTAATTTTATTTGTTTTTTTTATCTATTTTCGCGATTATTTTTTATTAAATTACTAATTTATATTATATATATTCATTGTTCTTTTATTAATTAATTTTTAGATAGTATTATAATTTTTAATATTTTTTCACTAAAACAATTATTTAAATTTTATTAATGTCTACCCCAAGTTTCATTCATTTTAATCAGATTGATGCAATGATGTATCATTTAACAATTGTAATATAAATATATTAAAGAATTGTATATCAATATTTTTTAAAGGGTCGAGTGATAGTTCCAGGTACTCTATTATTAATGGAGCAAAACATAACAAATTTTAAACGGTTGTTTAAATTGTTTTTAAATCTTATAGTTATATAATTACTTATATAGTACAAATGAATTCCAAAACTCCAAATATTTTAAAATTTATTAATTATTATTATTATTATTTTAATAATAATTAATTATTCAATATTATTATTTATTTTCATTCTGAGCAATAGAAATAATATTTACAAATCCAATTAATTTAACCAATAATATTGGAAATGATTTTGGAATCAAGTCACAGATTATAATGAGGCTGACCTCGAATGATAGTTTCGTGTCGAGTGAATTTCTTGATGTGGTTTGGGGCGTGCGAGGGAGACAGATAACATGAGGGTTGCAAACAGGCCGAGGGGAGCGATAAGGAGCCCCTTATGAGTGCTGGGGGAGGGGAGGGGGAATGAATCCGTGGCTGTTTCCTCTTCAGCGAAGTCGAGTTTCCTATTAGTTTGCTTAGTTGAATATACGTGCGAGTTTCAACTCCTTCCTCCACCACCGCCCCTTCCTATTCCCCGTTATCTCCGCACCAACCACTAATTAGGATGGCAATCCATGCCAAGTTCCAAAAGAAGACTATCATTTCCGAAAGACACACTTAGAATTTATTAAAATTAATTTGTAATTTTTCTTTTTTATTCATATTTAATGAACAATATATCATATAGATACTTATTTATATAAAATATTTAAAAAATCTACTTTTCATAATATTATTAAATTTAATACATTCTATTAACCATTAAAAATAATATCAATTAAGCAAATATAAAATTTCGGATTATTATATTAATTAAATTGATGAAGGATATTAATTTCAGAAGCCAAACCAATAAACTCCAATTTTTCAAATTTTGCTAGTAATGTAATGTAATGTAATCTCAGTGGCGTACCTAGGGGGTGGCGGTGGGTGCGGTCCGCACCGGGCGGCACTTATCTTGGGGCGGCATTTTTTATATTTAGTTATAGTTATAAAAAGCAACTTATTTATTTCATATTTATTTTTTTTCTTTCTTGAATAATAAATGATTATGTTTATTATAAGATTACTATTTGATTTATATAAATTATGATTAACTATATGATTTCTATATTTCTATATGATTTCGTGTATTAATTTATAAAAACCACTATTTGATTGACTTATATTAGAAAGGGCGGCAAACTGGAGATCGCCCCGGGCGGCAAAAGTTCTAGGCACGCCACTGTGTAATCTTCAACATATGAAGTGAATATTGAATCTTAATATTGTAATATACATTTTTTGTAATCAATACCCCTGAATTTAATACAAACTGAACGTTGGTCTTCATTTTCTCAGTTTGTTTATATGTGGAGTTAATCGCTTTGGCTTTTGAGTGGCTCCATTAAAGAATATTAATATTGTTTTTAATAGTTCAAAGGTTTTTGCATCGGTCGATAACAAAATATTTTTGTATTAAATAGATTAAATTAAATAGACTAAATTAAAATTTCTTTATTTTTATCTTGTTTTTTTTGTTTAACCGATAAAGAAAATTTTCTTCTGTTTGCGGTCTTGTTAAATATGCATCATATACCTATAGGTACTTAAAATATAAATGTTGATTTCCAAATAATAAAATACAAATATTTGAGATTAAACTCTCTATTTGTGGTTTTACTTTCCATAACTCATCAAAATAAACGTTTTAATCCAAATTTCGATTTCATAATGTAATTTAAAATTCAAATATTTGTATATAAATACTCACTAATCATTTTCGTTATTTTTATTTATATTAATATTAAGGAAGAAAGATCAAATATTTTATTGTCTATACTAAATTTAACTAATCTGAATCTACATTTTAAGTGTTTAAAAAGATTAAGGTAATTTCATATCAAATTAATAAGACTTTATAAAAATAATTTTATCTTATCTTATGCTTATCTTATTATACTAGCAAAAATTGTATATCTATATATTTAATACGATAGTGTCCGTCTGTACGCAAAAAACTCCAGAGCCTAAACTACAAGGAGTAAGGTAACCAAATTTTTCTGAGGTGAAGGGTACCTCAAATGATGAAAAATAAAAAAGAAATTAGAATCTTAGGTAACTCCTGAGCTGAGCTGCGGGTGTTCCATTTTCCAGAAATATATATAAAGGAGAGTATTTGTAATGTATGTAATTTGTTTACTTTTTTGTTGTCATAGAAACAGATATATATATATATAATTAGAACCTCTCTCTCTCCCTCTATTTAAAATTTTAAAAAATTTCTTAAGCCAGGTAAATGAATTGGACTGGAAGAGGAGACATGTGATTAGAGAAATTGGGCAAAAATCAACCGAAATGTAATTAAACAAAAAAATTCAAGAATTATGATACTGATACGACTTTTATACAATTAACATACAAAATGTAGAATTTGAAAAAGTATAAATATTTAAATACTTAAGATCTCTAATCACGAAGGATAATAATATTCGAGAAGAATTTAAATCGACGTTGTAATTGTGTAACGCCTGTTCTTATGCAGTAAAGGGGCTTATCTCATCAAAGGGGATCAAAATTAAAATATATAAAACAATTATTTTTCATGTTGATCGATGACTAGGGTGACCATATTTCGAAAACACCAAACCGGGGCAAACGGTATACCTTTTTTTTTTAGAACTAAATTGAAAAAATTTTGAAAAAATAATTACGAAATGTCCTAAATATTGAAAAAACAGTAGGGTGTCCCGAAGACTTTTTTGGGACAGAGCACCTAAAGACGGGACGTTTGGTCACCCTATCGATGACTCTGGGAGACGATTTGGAGAATTTGTGAGATTAATATTGTTCTCAGCATTTATAGGCCAAAAGAAGATGAGGTCACAGGGGGATGGCGGAGATGGCATAACGAGATATAATGTCCAGATATAGTTAAGGTTATAAAATCAAGAAGGCTGGGATGGGAAGGGGACGTGGTTGGAATTGGAGAAACTAGAAATTGGGAGAAACCGATTGGGAAACATCCGGTGGAAGACCAAGGACCAAGGTGGGTGGACAATGAAGGAAGGGACATGGGATGATAATTAACAAACAAGTGCATCTAAACTTGGCATTGGGATGGATTTGAACCCTTTTTTAGGCAAACAAATAACTCCTCCTTTTTAACAGGTATGATTTGGATTAGATATATTTTACAAGAAAACAAATACATGTCTTATCTACTTATACTGATTGAAACAAAATGGATGAAAATCTTTTACATACAGACTTTCAACCAAATACTATGTATCACTCGGGGGTACAGGGGGCGGAGCCCCCGTCTAGGTGTGAAGAGCGCCGAAGGCGCTCGGAGCAGCTAGTATATATATATTTCTATTTTTTTGAATTAATTTATTAATTAAGGATTTTTTTTGAAATTCACACCATAGATAATATTTATAAAGACAAATCGATCTGTATTGGTTTCAGCCTGGAGAGATATAATTTTCATTAGTTTTTCTTAATTTAAATTTAAATATGACATCCATATTTGCCTATTGCCATTCTTTTTTAATTGAAAATGTATTAATATTTTTTTATATTTAAAATATTTTAAAACTTTTTATTTAATTTCGAAATAAAATTAAAAATATTTATTTTAATAATATTTTAGAATCAAATTACGAAATATATGTATTTATTAATCTTCCGCCAAAAAAATCTAAAAATTATCTTTATTTTTCTTGCAAACATTGGTTTATTTATAAAATCCTAAAAACAATTTTTTAATCTTTTTTGTCGTTTAATTCTTTGTTAATTCTTATCAATTTTTATTAGTTAATTTTATTTTATTTTTTTTTATCTATTTTCGCGTTTATTTTTTATTAAATTGCTAATTTATATTTATTTATTCATTCTTTTTTTATTATTTATTTTTATTTTTTATTAATTAATTTTTAGATAGTTTATTATTTTGAATATTTTTTCACTAAAAAATATTATTTATTATTTATTATTAATGAGAATCCCAAATTCCATTCATTTTAATCAGATTAATGCAACAATGTAACATTTAATAATTGTAATAAACAATTGAAGATTTGAATATCAATATTTTTTAAAGGGTCGAGCGATAGCCTGGTGTTCCAGGTACTGAATATTTAAAATAAGTAATTAATTAAATTAACTTTTTATTTTAATTAGAATAGAGAGGATTTAAGAATTATGGTTTGTTAGAGCTAATAACTTTTGAGATCGGGTAGCCCCACAAACATAATTTGTAATAAAAATGTTGATTTATTAATCAGTAGTATTTTAAAATATCAAATTCATTTTCAATGATTAGCAGATTATATTAAATATAGGTAGTAATTGATATGAATCATTGTGATTTAAACCTCAACACTGGTATGCGACCGCAAAGCTATCAATGAAAGGGGCAGCTATTTTTCATTTTTTCATGATGCGATGACGGGGTGTTGTTATTGACACAAACAACGAGGTCCATTTGTAAAGTCAATCCACAAATATATATAATAATAAAATTTAAATTAATTATGTCAATATATAATTATTACAATTATAATATAGTTACTTAGTTACTTAGTAAGTATAATATATTATATATACCTATATAATTTAATATAGTATAATATATTTTTTTTTTGTAAATATAATTAAAATAATAAAAAATTTGAAATAAATCAATTTAAATAAATAGCTATAAGCTAAATTTAAACTTAATAAAAATAATTTTTAACTAAATACTGTGCTAAGTTTCAAGTTTATTGATATATTTGCATTATGTGCATTTCGATTGTTTCATCAGAAGCTTTGTTCTTGTTAACTCAATGGAATAAAAGCCGAAATACGCATAACGCATATATAACAATAAACTTGAAACTTAACTAAACATTTAAATAAAAATTATTCTTATTAAGTAGTATAATCAGTTTAATTTTAGTTTACATAACTTAATAAAAAACCTAATAAATATTTGAGTAAATTGTGTCATATTTTAATTATAATATTCCCATTAAAATAGTCGTATTTTTGTAAATTTTTATTTTGAAATTAATTTGTTTAAAAAAAAACAAACTATCTATTAAATTATATTCATAGTTTAATTAAAATATTATCCTCGATATTTAAAACTACAAATACTTCTATAAATAAATATGACTAGAAAATTGGAAAAAATTTAATTAATAGATCTGTGTGTATACATATATTCATACATTTATAATAAAAATCTGTAGTGTTTCCACTCGACTATCTCGCAAATTTGAATTGGATTACTTTAAGTCAAAATTAAAAAAAATAATTCCGGTGATTCAAAATCAAGATGAAATTTTATATATTAGTTGTTTTATACAATTTTTAATCATATGAAAAACTATTAAAATTTTTACGGTCAGTTTAGAGGAAAAAAATGAAAATGTGGTAGATAATGGTCCTTTTTCGAATGAGCTATATTTCTCAAAATTTGATAGAAAACTGCGAATTTTTAATAATGTCTGTGTACCAAATTTTATTATTCTAGCTCAAACCGTTTTTAAGCAATCTTGTCTACATACACACATACACACACACAGGCATTTTTCCTCAACCTTCAGGAACCTTCAAAACGTATAAAAACATCAAAATCTCGACATCGAAAATATATTATATTTAATATAATCTCTGGCGAGATAGTAAAAATGAGATCACATTAACAACAAAACATTTAGATTTTCAAAATATTAAGAATTTTATATAATTAGTGGTTTACTGTTTCCATGGTATTTTTTAGGCATAAATTATTCATTAATTGGAAAAAGAGGACAATATTTTTCATAAATTCTGTACCTCTTTATTATCACACTCGTTTTTTTTTTATTTTTTATTTTTTTTTGTCAATTGTCTATTAACTAAACCGCATGAATTCACTCCCTCCCCATTCTCTCTCCACTTCACTGGCAATTGGCAATTTGTAATTGAACTTAAACAAAATGTTTCACAATGCCTCTAACCGAAATGGTATGATTGCATTCATGTTATGAATATTTATTAGTAATAGTTATTGTTATTAACCTACATTTCCTATCTCAAATACCTCTATTTAACATGGGTGAGGTGAAACATGTTGAAATAAATTATGAAATCAAACATTCCGTCGGGTATTTCATCCAACACCTCTGCAATAACGTGAAACCATCCGATCTGGCAGAAATTCTGAATTATCTAAGATCCTTTATAACGACAACAACTTGACATCATACTGAATTCAATTTGTTTCACTAGACAATTCACGAGGTATATAATTGTTTTATATATTAATTATATTAAATTTAGATGCTGGTGAAAATTCTCTTTGGGACATAATGGAAATGTCATCCCTTTTATTGAATATAACGACCTATTTTGGTTAGAAATAATAATAGGATGGATGTGTTTTTGACTACTAAACTATAAAAGATATTTTAATTATATATAAAATCACTTGTCCATTATTTGATATTATGTATTTACAAGCGGTAAGAGAGATAAAGCTTTGCTAAACGCCACTCATTCCAAAGGGGGTGATTTTTATTATAAAGCGCTTTTGTGAATTTTCTTTTTATAAATTTCTCACCTCAAATTATTTATAATTTATTTGCAATTGAATCAATGTCACCACTAAAAAGTTTATTCTAAAATATTATTATTATTTGTTTATTATTCTTTGTACGAATATAATTAATTTCAAATTTTATTTATAACATAGGATTTCAATTTTATTAATTTATTAATTTTACTTTAAACAATTTCTATTCTGATTTTAGTTGGATAATCAAATTTAATATTAAAATGTATCGAGAGATAAGAAGGAACCATGATTTTTTTATATTTTGAATGAAAATTAAAAAAAAAACGTGGATGCTTTTCTTAATAATTAAGGTTATTGTTTTTTTGGCTGTGAAAGTGATTTTGAACATCCGGCTTGGTCTCAAATTTGTTTAACCACTTAAAGTACACGTTTTTTTTTTTGGAATTAATGGTCAAAAAAATGATCCTATTTTTTACAGATGGAATTAAGTCTTGATACTCAATTAAAATGAAAAAAAATATTTTCAGTTGCGTAGCAAGTGTATTTTACCTGGGGTTGAGGCATTAATAAATTATATTTTTGTAAATATACAATATTGTTTATTAGTTGAATATTCATAAATACACTAATTATAAATATAATATATATATATATATATATATATATATATATAAGTTTTACTAAAATAAGTTATAAAACAAAATAATAATACAATAAAGGATATTACAACGAAACTAATTCAATGAAAAAAAAAATATTTAAATATATTTGTGTTTGTGTGTGTAGATAATATAATATGTAATTTATAAATAAAAAAAATACTTACTATATAATTATAATAAATATATGTCACAAATTACAACTAAGAGTAAAGAAAGCTAATATTCGTACACTTTTTAGACGCTACTATTTCTATTTGAAATATCCGTTAAAAACTAATACATACGACAACTATTCAATATTAGAAAAAAAAATATTTCGTTGAAAGTGTGGATTTAAAGACATTTAACGTGTAACAGAATAACTATATATGAACAGTATAAGAAATAACTGCATAAATCGAGCATAAAAAATTTAGAAAATATATTTAAGGGTCACTCGTGCCATATACGAGCGCGTAGAATAGAGCCAGTAAGAGGCGCTCGTATATGTCACGAGCACGTACGTCAAGTAGTTAACTGCTACATCGTTTTTATAAAAAAAACCTCAGACTTTTGTACATGCCACTTAAGAACGCCCCGGTTATATCAATTAGGTGTCATATGATTGATATGAGTAGAACAGGTCCTATCAACCTTTATCTTGATTTTCTTGAATGGAGGCGCTACTTTTTTAGCAAGTAGCTTCCTAATTTTGATCCCGGAGGATGGGTTGACTCCGTTCCATAGTAATCTCTCTCTATATGGGAAAAATAACAAAATCAGATTCCTGAAGCGGCCGAAACTTTGATACTCTGGTGGAAAATGAAGTTGGAGAGCCATTTGCTTCATTTTAAAACTATTAATTATTATTATTTTATGTATTTTATTCTATTTTTAATAATCATTTCATTTTTATCTATATATAATCATAAAAACAAAAAGTAAATGAATAATTTATGAAAATATTATTTATTATTTATTATTTTTATTAGAAAGTTTTGAATGGATTAAATATGTATACACTTTGTAGGTATATAAATATATTTATCTATTTATTTCATTTCTAGGAAAAGACCTTGTAATTAAAGTTTTTGACCCATTTTATTCGGGTTAATGATTTGATTTCAATTCATGTATTATTTGAATGAGAGTTAACAGGAGAAGAGGAAGAAAGGCGGATTCGATTTACATTTATTGGATTATTGTTTCTAGTAAAATCTAACAAGTGTTAATAGATTTTATATTTATTTATATATGTTTATATCATGAATGTTTAGATGGTCACGTACAATTATTTCAATAGAAAATATCCCAAAAATGCAATTATAAATTTTAATTCTTTTTAAACAATTTACAGCCTTTTTACCGATCGACAATAGTAAGGGGGGTATTGTATTCACGCTAAATTTCATATGTGGATATTTTTACATATCTCCACTAATCATGCATTTTCTTAACCGACAAAATTATTTTTAGAATGATGTCTGTCCGACCGTCCGTCCGTCCGTTGTTTGTCCTAAAGACGTGTACAGCTTGAACGGCTTAAGGGATTTTGATAAAATTTGAAATATTTACTTAATGCATCAGTATCATGAATTCATCAAATTTTGGTGTATATCCGGAAATCGGAAGTGGTAGTTTACAAAGTATTAATTTTATATTCATAGTCCCAAAATATTTCAAGAAAAGAATAAAAGATATTTACTTTTTAATAACTAATATCAAATAAATATTTAAATATTACAATGGAGAGATACCAACAAATACACTTATTTGGACACACAGTATGAAAAAACTAAAAGATAAAAAAACAAAACAGCTGTACTATTTGGTAAACCAATACCTTCATATACCGTTTGAAATTTATAACATTAGCAATTTTCTGTACACATTTTTTTCAAAGTGCCCTCAAATGGGCGTAAATGAGTTAAATTTCATTAATATAAATATCTATTAAAAATCACTTAAATAAAATACATATTATGTATATTATATGTAAATTATAATTTTTCTTTTTTTTCATTATTAAACAAAGAAATTCATAATTTTTGTTATGGTTTTTGATCAAAGGGTTAATTAATTAAATTCTAGTGCATTTATGTGGAAAGTTTGTAGGCTGTTTTGGTGTGTTATGAGAAAGATTAACTGAAAATAATCAACACAAGAACTTGAAAATCATTATCGTCTACTTACTTCACTTTTATATGCAAACTTTATAAAACATTACTTAGTAAAAACCAATGGATTGCCTAGAGGAAATTCAGGAATTTTATTAATTATATTTTCTCATTAAGGATAAAAATATATTATTTTCTTTATATTTCAATTAAGAAATTTTAAAAATTAACAAGTAGATTATTATTTTATTTTAAAGTTGTGTAGTTGTGTAAATATTTTTTCTTACAATAATATAATTTTCACTGTAAAATTTTATAAAAGTATTATTTACCCCTATAGATTAATTATATGAATAAGAGGAGTGGTCTATACACGTATATTGAAGGGACAAGAGTAGCTTTTCGAGTATTTGAAAGGTGAGTATTATATGGCGTGAACAAGTAAGGACGAAGAATCGAATCAAATATTGTAATATAAATAAATGTATCTACATTCTATCTATTTAAATTTGTTTATGGCACTACTAAAGTCAAAAGTTTTTCATTCACAAACTATCCGTAACATCCACTTTATTCGTCATATCTGGTCCCTTCCCATAATCAATTGCTCCCGACAATGACAGACTGTATTAACTTCACTTATGAAAAGTAAAATTGGTAAAATGAATGGCACTTCTTTTATTCATTAAGACCATTGTTCGCTATACACAGAAGTGTTTATTTTCTAAATACATGTCAAATTACTATAATAATTAGTTTTTTATTATTTTTTATTCTATCCAACAAAATTATAATTATTACAGTCTTTAATTTATAATTTCGTGCTTTTGAAAATTTATAACTGTTAATTTGTACTTAAATTATATCTACTAATTATACTTCTCTGACATTTGCTATATTATAGACTAATTCAAATTATTTCCTTCTATAAAACTATATATATATATTCATATAATAAATCGAATAATTTTTCTTCTTATCAATAATTATAGCTTAACCTTGAGTTTTTTTTTATTTATTTTTTTATATGGTCATTAATCACAATTTTATATTCTCTATGAATGATAATATTTGAGAAACAATTCAGACAATTCACTCTGGTAAAAATTTGTCTTTCTCTATAAAATTCTATTTAAAGCTATTTCAACCACCTACATCAAACCCTCCAACTTCGACGTCTATCAATCAATACTTTGGCTTTCTTATAATAAGCCACTGCTGAATATCGCCTCGTGCATTGAAAACCACGAAGTTGATTTACCTTATCACGTCCTCACTGGTCAATATGTTTGCTCAATTATCGGTGGTTAAATTAATAAATATTCATTATTTTTCGTCATATATTTTTTTTCTCTGTTTAATCAAGCAACCCTTTCTCTCTTTATAGACATATGTATATGTATTTTGATTAATTGATAAAAGCCACATTTTTTTTGTATAACAAACAAAATAATGGCTAGCAACCCTTAAGGTTCATTATATTAATATATATATATATAGATATATATGTAGTTTAAAATATCCATTACCGTAAAAATACAAATTGGCAAAAAATGATATGTTTATACTCCATTTCTTGTAATCGAATTTAATGGACAAGTAATGATCTCATTTTTGTTAATTTTTACTTTATTTTGATTAATATAGATGTAATTTAATAATTTGTAAAAAAAAACATATAATTTTGATTTATAATTTATATAACTAATGTCAGGGATTTTTTTAATTACTACTATTTTTATTAAAATATTTTTCGGAATAAAATTCAAAATCTACCCTGCCTGAGTATTCTAAAAACACGAGATTTGTTTAAATTAATATAATTAACTATTTTGGTTAATTTAAAAACTGAAAATTTTTTAAACATTCTAACTGAAAATAGAAATTCTATATCTCTCTTATACTGAATAAAAGAGATTTCATTTAATACGAATTAAATTTGCCAATCAAGTAAATTGAATCGTTTAAACAAAATTAAATAATAATTTATAAAATGTCACCTTAAAAAGGAGCAATTGAAACAAAATGAATTGATTCGTCAAATCTTTGATTAATTAAAAAAAATCCAGTGTATTAAATGAATTTAAAATTAAACAAAAAAAAGAACAAAATAAAATACTGATGAAATAATTCAATTTATTTTTAGGATTAATAAACATTGTAAAATTATATTTTGTGTTTTTTGATTAATTTTTTTTGACTAATTTTTTTCATTATATAGTATAAATTACTTATATAAATTACAATTTTATAAATTTAATTATTATTAGTATATAAAAAATATAGTATTCTTCTAATATATTTAAGAAAATAAATAAATAAAAGTAGCTAAATAAAGTTTATGGTCTAACACTACTACAATGTTGATTTTAAATTAAATATTCAAATCAATTCTCGAGCGAAAGATAGATAAAAGGCCCAATATTTTCAATATTCTTCTACACATCCATTTCCTATAAAAGGTGTAAAAATAAGATATATAAAAAAAATTCAATAGTTATTTTAAGTTAAAAAAACATTCAAAAGGTTTCTGATTCGGGAAAAAAGTCTCTTGGATTTCTTTTTCTTCATAGTCTTACTGTTTTACATTCATTTTATGTCATACAATATATATTTTATATAAATATATACTAGCTGCTCAGAGCTCCTTCGTCGCTCTTCGCATCTAGACGGGGGCTCCGCCCACTGTACCCCCCCGAGTGTCCCTATTCTGAGCTATAACCATCTAACTCCTAACCTGTCCCATCTCTCTCACGTTCCTTCCTACATTGTCCACCCTGTTCACAATTGGTCTTCCACACGGACGTTTTCCAATCGAACTCCCCACCAATATATTTTTCCTCTCCCATTCTAGCCATGTGCCCTGCCTTCTCTATTTTATGACCTATATCTAGAAATGCATAGAGGTCATGCAATTCCTTGTTATGCAGTCTCCGCTATTCCCCGGTGTCCTCATCTTTCTTTGGCCCATAAATAATGAATATATAATATAGAATGGTTAAAGTGGTGGAATGGAGAATGTATAGATAACTAGTAGATGGGAGTTGGATGTGATATGTTTCCAGTCGCTAATTTTAGATTTATAAATAGAAAAATATATATTCTAATCTCTCTCATTGAATAATAATAAGTACTATAGATATACAACTATAACAAAGTTTTGAAATACTATTTTGATTAAAAGAAAGCAGTTGCTGATCATAATACGAACATAATTATAATTAAGATGGTTAACACATACATCTTTAACAAAAATATTAAATATTGTTATTTATTAATTAATACAATCAAATATATTTATTTATATAATAAATAATGCGCCACTGGGTGAGAGGCTGGCGTCGCTGTCTCACATTCACGTGGTCCCGGGCCTGGTGAATTTCTCTAGCTAGGGTCTATGGGACGGAGTCAACTCAGCCTCCGGGATCAACATTGGGAAGCTATTTGATAAAAAGTAGCGCCTCCGATTAAGGAAATCAAGATAAAGGTTGATAGGACTCATTCTACTAATCATAGGACACCTACTTAGTTGATATAACCGACTTGATAGGCGTTAGCCTTGCGTAGGACGCACAATAGTCAGAGGTTATATAATAAATAATGTGATATATTAATTAACTGACTAAAATTTATTTTAATGATTATTCTTAATGATCATGCTATTAATATTTATCTTTTATTCGTAGAATCACATTTTGTGTTTACTCGTATGCACGTATTATAATTTATTTTATTTATTTATAAATTATACTAATTAAAAAAAAAACTGTGGAAATGACTAATTAAAGTTTTTTATTGTTTCATTGTATTAATTTTTTCCGTGAGCTTAGATTTTATCAACTTAGATTTTTCGCTAACTTTTCAATTTGCCCCCGTCATCTCTCTCTCTCCTTCCCCTTGACAACCTGACCCATTCCAGTGTCTCCCCCTCTCACCCGTAAGTTCTTGCCCCGGGCTTCCATTAACGGCGCTCTGGAGTTAAGTTGCCATTAGCTGCTGATTTTCCATACCACGTGTGTCTTTAGTTAAAGAACCCTTCCAACTTAGCAAAGTCTGACGTTTGAACAAGAACTCGAAGACCTTTTCACCCCCCACTAACTTAATTCTACCACCAGACGGAAAGGCGGCCCATTTAGATCCTCAGCGGTCAAAGGTCGAGGCAACCGATTCACGGGTCTGGTTCGACTAAACCCGAAAGAATCCTTTCAATCTTTAACGAACAAAATCACTCGGCGTATATTTAGCTTAGATTTAGTTTATTAATCACATTTACTAATGTAAACGTTATTCAAAATAATATAAACCGTTACGAGTTCCTTTTAATTAAATATATTTAGTAAGTCTCATCGTTTATCTTCACTTGAAACTTCGATTTCATCAAGTGAGGTGTTAAATTAAAGAATTTTATAACTAAGTTTTATTATATTTACAATAAAAATTAAAAGTAAATATACAATATAAATTAAGTTATATACGTATTTTATATTAGAAAATTTACTTATAATCAATGAGGTGGGGGGTTTTGTTGATGATTTCTAAGAATTAAATCAAAGGATTAAATAATTCTCAGAACCAGTATATTTTATTACCAGTCATATACGAGTACATAAAATAATATTAAAAAGATTTCTTAGTTGGAGTTAGCAACCCCTTACTGATTAGACAACCAAATAGTGTTTTTATTCTTTTTTTTTTAAATTACATGGTCCCATAAAATAGTTATTTAAAAAAAGCATAATGCGGTTAAAATATAGCAGGACAATACTTTTTATGTGGTAAGGCTAAATAGTAATTACTCCTAAAATGGTTTTCCATAATTATTTGGAATAAGAAACAAATGGATTGTCTAAAGGTGTAATTTTGGAATTATAGAAACAATTTTAGCAAAACACTAATTATGGAATTTTTAAGAAAAAAACCTATAACTTATAATATTAATATAAAAATTAATTTTAATAAATATAATATTTATATACAAAATTATCATTTATTATAAGAAATTTAAATAGTTATAAAAATAATATTTAAACTATACTCTCAAAAAAATTAACGGGAAAATTTCATATTTCTCTAGAAATAGAAAAATGAGAATTAATTAGAAATTTTTCTCAAGAAATTCTTTGAATCACCATCTAATATTGAAGCGAAAGAAAAGCGCAAGTAATTAAATTAATTTTCACTCTAATTGTAATGTGTTTTCATATCTTATCCATCTTATATCATTGCCAATATAAAAAATAATATATCTTTACTAAGTTCATTAAATTAATTAAGAATACCTAAGTTTATCAAAAGAAGTGAATTATAATTATTTAGTGGTTCACTTTAGAAGGTAGCTTTAAAAAGCATTGAATTATATATATATATATTTTTAAAATATTTAAATAAAAAATTGTAATGAAATCTTTGAATAGTTTTCTAATTGAAATTGATCATCTAAAACTTAAACTAATAATGTATAATTGTTATATCTAACCTCTATGAATCTCCAGACATAGTTATGGTCATAAAACATAAAATCAAGAAAGTTGCGATGGGCAGGACACTTAGCAAGAATGGGTGATGATAGATTAGTAAAAAAGATATTTGTGGGGAAACCGATTGGAAAAAGTCCGCTTGAAAGACCAAGGATGTGGTAGGTGAACAATGTAGAAAGGGATGTGAGATAGATAAGAAAAAATATAGAAGTTGAATAGGATATAGGATAGGGACACTTGAAGGAATGTGGTTGTGGCGACTAAGAACTTTCGAGTAGTCACAGAGATAGATTGTTATATCACTATTGTCCTAAAGGTAAAGATGAAGGGATCATAACATGAATAGTCAATTTGAAAAGATATAAAATATTGAGAATGAAGTTTAATGAAATAAAATAAAATAAAATTATGAAATTAGTTTTGCATATGTTTGGATGTGCGGAGATAGTTTCCATGGAAGAATAACCTAGAGAGACCAAAGTGAAGCTCCAACCCACTATTTTGGCAAGCTAATCACATAAACATGAGGGCGGGATGGACGCCCAAAGGTTCTGGTGCTTTTGCGGTCACCGGGCATCGATCCAACAACCAACACTTCTTGCTACTTATAATCTACCCCTTCAAGTAACTCCTACACTCCCTTGGCAGAAAGTAATATACCTTGAACTCTTATAATTAAAGTAACAAAACTTTTATGTTTCAATCTTTTTTTTTCCTTTTTTTGTTTTTTATTTTACTTATTTTAATTTTTTTTTTTTTAATTTTAGGATCTGTTGTTTACAAATGGAATACTAGAAACGAATTTAATTATTTTATTATCTTTAATTTAAAATTATTTATTTATTTAAATTTTTCATATTCTTTTAATTGATTATAATGATAAAATAAATAAATAACAATTTTAATTTATCCTATCAAATAATACCTCATATAAAAATCTATTTATCCTTCTTTCATAGGGGTCATAGAGTGTCCACCCGCTAATCCTCTTTTGCACTCTGTATATATGTATAATATAGTATTTTTAAGGTAATTAATTTAAATATATTATATGTAAATAGAAGTATAATTACAGGAAGATATAAACGACATGTCATTGGTCTTTCTCAACCTATTGCCCGACAACAGCGCCCCATGTCGTTTATATTTTTCTTTCACTATACATAAAATATATATCAGGAAAATAGTTGATTCCAAAAAATATGTATTGTACCCTGAGGAAATTGAAATTTTCATAGAATTTAGAATATAAATTAAATTTTGGTTACATAAATAGTAAATTGTAAATATATTTATTTTTAGTTTGTATACATTAATTCAATATATATAATATTAATGTAATTGTAAATAATTGATATTAATTGTAACAATTAATAAATTACTTATAAAAAAAAATTAATATTATATTGTAGTGATATCTTAGAAAATTAATATAAATATGTATTATTTTTGAAAATACATTTTCAAAAATCAGTATCCCTGAAATTTTTCATTAATGTATCTAATTTGATTACAACATACAATATTCAATTTTTATTCTGCCGAATTAATTCCTTATCAAAAAACAAAAGATTTTACTTTTGGATTTAGAAACAATAAATATTTTCGTTTATTTTATTTTTCTTTTATAAATATTTACTTAATATAAATATAGAGTAAATCGAATTGAATTTATGAATAAATGATTTTAAAAAAACAACATAAAGAATATATAAATATAGTAGATTTTTTTCTATCATAATCAATCATGGTTTGATTTACATTAATATATAAATCAATATAATCATGAATTTTTTTTAATATATATATATATATATATAGACATATAAATATTTTCATTTTTAAAAATATAATATTAAAAAGAAAGAGAGAGATAGAGAAATCTAAAAAAAATTTAATCTTACTTTCAAAATTGATCAATTTACAATCTGTAATTTAGTGTCAAATAATGAAACAAACAGATAAATCCTATTGTATTTTTACTTTTGCAACAATATTCACATATCAATACTAAAATTACAATAAATAAAATTTAAATTGCGAAAAAATTATATTATTAAAGCAGTCGATGAAACTAATTACATACATAAATAAATTATTTTCAAATTATAGTCGTAAAGAGGTAAATCATTCATTATACCTATTTACTTAATAAATGATTATATGAACTAATGGCCTGGTTCCACCATAAAAAAATTATAAATTTAAAAAAAAAACAAATTTAAATATTTTAAAATAGAATCAATTAAAACTAGCTGCTCCGAGCGCCTTCGGCGCTCTTCACACCTAGACGGGGGCTCCGCCCCCTGTACCCCCGAGTGATACATAGTATTTGGTTGAAAGTCTGTATGTAAAAGATTTTCATCCATTTTGTTTCAATCAGTATAAGTTGATAAGACATGTATTTGTTTTCTTGTAAAATATATTTTAATTTAATCAGTAAATTAATTATATATTATTATTGTATATGTTATATTTATCTAACTCTGTGTCTCTACAGTTTTCGAAAGTTCTTAGCCGCAAAATCCACATTTCTCTAAGCGTCCCTATCCTGAGCTACAACCAAATCCTACCCTGTCCCATCTCTCCCATGTCCCTTCCTTCATTGTCCACCCACCTTGGTCCTTGGTCTTCCACCGGATGTTTCCCAATCGGTTTCTCCCAATTTCTAGTTTCTCCAATTCCAACCACGTCCCCTTCCCATCCCAGCCTTCTTGATTTTATAACCTTAACTATATCTGGAAATTATTTCTCGTTATGCCATTTCCGCCATCCCCCTGTGACCTCATCTTCTTTTGGCCTATAAATGCTGCGAACAATATTAATCTCACAAATACTCCAAATCTACTCTCGTCTCCCAGAGTCATCGATAGGGTGACCAAACGTCCCGTCTTTAGGTGCACTGTCCCAAAAATGTTATCGGGACACCCTACTGTTTTTTCAATATTTAGGACATTTCTTAATTTTTTTTTTCAAAATTTTTTCAATTTACTTCTAAAAAATACCGTTTGTCCCGGTTTGGTGTTCTCGAAATATGGTCACCCTATCATCGATCAACATGAAAAATAATTGTTTTATATATTTTAATTTTGATCCTCTTTGATGAGATAAGCCCCTTTACTGCATAATAACAGGCGTTACTCAATTACAACGTCGATTTAAATTCTTCTCGAATATTATTATCTTTCGTGATTAGAGATCTTAAGTATTTAAATATTTATACTTTTTCAAATTCTACATTTTGTATGTTAATTGTATGTAAGTCGTATCCGTATCATAATTCTTGAATTTTTTTGTTTAATTACATTTCGGATGATTTTTCATCAATTTCTCTAATCATATGTCTCCTCTTCCAGTCCAATTCATTTACCTATCAATGTTGCATAAGGCATTTAAATTTCTTAATTTGGCTAGAACACTCCATTTTTTAAAATTTTAAATAGAGGGAGAGATAGAAAGGTTCTAATTATATATATATATATATATATATATATATATATCTGTTTCTAAGACAGCAAAAAAGTAAACAAATTACATACATACAAACGCTCTCCTTTATATATATTTCTGGAAAATGGAACACCCGCAGCTCAGCTCAGGAGTTACCTAAGATTCTAATTTCTTTTTTATTTTTCATCATTTGAGGTACCCTTCACCTCAGAAAAATTTGGTTACCTTACTCCTTGTAGTTTAGGCTCTGGAGTTTTTTGCGTACAGACGGACACTAGCGTATTAAATATATAGATGTAAATATTGTAATTAATAACCTTTAGATAAATACATTAAATTAAAAAAATAACCTTATAAATAAAAATGAATCGCAAAATGTGTTGGTAACCTCATCACTCAATAACGCGCTTGGACCAATTTTGACAATTCTTTTTTTAAAATGTTCGTTGAAGTCCATGGATGGGTTTTACGGCGAGAAAAAATCGAATAATTGCCAGGAAAACCCTAAAAACAACCCCATTTTTCGATTACATATTTTTCAATATTATGCATGCAATATGTACATAAAAAGAGGATCAAAATTGAAATATATAAAACAATTATTTTTCATGTTGACCGATGACTAGGGTGACCATATTTCGAAAACACCAAACCGGCACAAACGGTTTATCTTTTTTTTTAGAACTAAATTGGAAAAATTTTGAAAAAAAAGTACGAAATGACCTAAATATTGAAAAAAAACGGGACAATTGGCTGTCCAGAAGACATTTTTGGGGACACCGGAACAGAGCACCTAAAAACGGGACGTTTGATATCCCTATCGATGTCCCTGGGAGACGAGAGTAGATTTCGAGTATTTGTGAGATTAGTATTGTTCGCAGCATTTATAGGCCAAAGGAAGATGAGGTCACAGGGGGATGGGGGAGATGGCATAACGAGGAATTTCATGATCTCCAGATATATTTAAGGTTGTAAAATCGAGAAGGCTGGGATGGGAAGGGGACGTGGCTGGAATGGGAGAGGTTAGAAAGATCGGCGAAAAATATATTTGGGAGAAACCGATTGGGAAACATCCGATGGAAGACCAAGGACGCGGTGGTTGGACAATGAAGGATGGGACATGGGAGAGATGGGACAGGGTAGGATTTAGTTGTAGCTCAGGATAGGGACGCTTAGAGAAATGTGGATGCTGCGGCTAATAACTTTCGAAAACTTTAGAGAAACAGTATACAACTATAACATATTAGTATTTGGTATTGCATAGAATTTATTAGATTGTGATTTTAAAATAAAAAAAAATTATTATACATATTACTAGCTGCTAGCTTATTATATTACTAAATGATAGTATACAATAATAATATATAATTAATTTACTGATTAAATTAAAATATATTTTACAAGAAAACAAATAAATGTCTTATCTACTTATACTGATTGATACAAAATGGATGAAAATCTTTTCAATACACACTTTCAACCAAATACAATGTATCACTCGGGGGAACAGGGGGCGGAGTCCCCGTCTAGATGTGAAGAGCGCCGAAGGCGCTCGGAGCAACTAGTAGTAAAAATAAAAAAAAAAGGATGTTTATAAATAAATACATGAAGTAAAATATTCAATTCAAAATTTCCAGAGATTAGATTAATTATAATTTATTTGTACCTTGAAAGTAATTAAAAAAATGAGCTTTAGCCATGCATAGTACCGACCGAGGATTTGAAATAATTTAATTTCCAAACAACATTATATATATAAAGTAATATTATAATAAAAAAATATCTTTAAAACTTGAATTAAAATGATTAAATTATATTATCTTGGTTTTATTTTTAGTTTAATTACTCAATTATTAATTACTACTATATTTTAAGTGAAACATTTCCGATAATGAATATAAAATTAATATTTTTTAAAAGACCACTTCTGTTTTCCGGATATACACCGAAAGTTGATGAATTCATGCTACATATGCATTAAGTAAATATACCAAATTTTATCAAGATCCTTTGAGCCGTTCAAGCTATGCACGTCTATACGGACACACAATGGACACACTTGAAATTTGGTGTGAAAACAATAACTACCCTTCCTATCGTCGGTGGTAAAAAAAAACTCATCCATTTTGTCTTAATTGATTGGTTGAAGGTATAGAATAATTTTGAATGAACATAAAGAGCTTTGAGGAATAAGCAATCAATTTAGATTTCTTCATTTTTATTGCTTTACTTATATATTATATAAATGGTAAAGAAACCAATTAGTTTTTAAAATTACTTGTGAATAATATATTATTTACTCTTAAAGAATTCACATATAATTTTAGATATTCATTAAAATAAAAATTAATCCAATTCCTTTCAATATTTATCCGTTTTATCTTGTTTACCTGATATCGAAAATCGTATTTTTTAACCAATTAGATATTCATTCAATTCAAGCGATTAAATTCTAATTGGAAGGTGGAATAGATTCGGGCATCGATTAAGTTTCTAATTGAAGTTGATGTTGAAAGGTTTTTTCATGAAAACGTTCAAATGCATTGCCTCTTCTCTCATTCTCCTTTCCTTCTCTATTCTTTCTCGTCCACTCCATTCAATTCACAAATTACTTTTCCTTGTCTTCCACAAATAAAATTCCCTCATACGTTTTTAAATGGTTTAATTACAATAATTTTTTTTAATCGTATTATCTTTACTTCGACGATCTCAAAACCAAAAAAAAAAATAATATGAATCTTTTTATATGTACGAGTATTAGATAAACTTTTTTCTAAATATCTAAATATTTAAATATCGACTTCATTTGGTAGTGGATCATAATATTTCATTTATATTTTATTATTTTATTTGAATCTTAAATAAACTTCTATTAATTATTCATTGAAATTTAAAAAAAAAATTGTATTTTATAATTTGTCATTTAAAAGTTCATTAATTATATATAATAAATAAATGATTGTATATGATAAATGTATAATAAATATAAATGTATTGTTTGATTATGATTATCTATCCATTGTAAAAAAATTTTGGTTTATAATTTTCTTATTTAAAATCCTGCTTTTAAGAATGCAAACAAGTTTTAACGGTTTGGTAAAAAATTAAATTGCGACAATGTTATTTTTATAATTGGTGATAACTATTGACAACCTCAAATTTGTAATATACTGAATAAATATTATATAATTCTTTTATGAGAAAATCGTTATTTCTAGAAATTTTGTTTTACTTTTTACTTTCCCGCATACTTCGTACAAGGGAAGTATTGGAATATCGTCAAAAATTTCGACTTCGAGATTTCGATAGATCTTGACGTTTTAGACCTCCCTGAGTCGGAAAATACCATTTTTCGAATTATGTCTGTGTGTGTGTGTATGTATGGATGTATGTAATGTTTGTCTGTGAGCAAATTTACTCAGAAACTAATCAAGCTAGGACTTCGAAATTTGGTACACCGATATTATTCACAGTTTGTAGATTTCTATCAAAATTTCGTCAAAATCGATTAACCGGAAGTGGTACTTTACCTACCCTGGTTGCATTTACCTTTCAAGTAAAGTACCAGTTTGCTTCGAGATATGTGCTTCCTATTTTGTATATAGATTTAAAAATATGAAAAAAATTCAGATACCAAATTTCATCATGATCTGACTACCGGAAGTGATATTTTACCTATACAAGTAGCGTTAGGTGTAAATTATAAATATATATAATAGTGTTAAACCATTTTACTTTATAATTTAAATTAATTAGTTTGTTTATTTTTATTGTTGTTAAAACATAATAATAATAACCTAATTACCTATTTATATGCGGGAAAGTCTAGGGGAGGACTCTCCCGATTTTTTAAATTGAGCTAACTGAGAGGCACCGATTGCTTTTAGAACCATATGATGAAACTGCTTCCTTTTTGATAATGTCCTTCCTCTGGGATTTGGAAACGATATTTGATTTTAACAGATATCAGCTATTCTGATAATTACATTTTTTATATGATGACACATGACCTGTCTAAGTAGCGTTTTATCATATAAAGATACCAAAAGCTGGGTCGTTTTGTGGTAATTACCCACAGAAGTTGAAGAAGTTTTCCGACCTGATATCTGAAAGTTACCAAAATGATTTTTAAAAGTAGAGGGTTCGGATAAACAATATGTGAAATAAATGTTAACGAATCTATTAATATATATTCCTTTATATTTCTATTTATTTATTTACTGTGTCATTCCTAATTATATTATTTATGGATAATGGTACTATGATTTCAATGAATATCTATTAAAATAATTCAAATTCATTTGTTATTTGAACGGTGGAATCTTGTGTCGGTCATATTACGGATGCATCATGGATGTGCATGAATTCAACTCATTGCTCTAATACTCGGGTATTCATAAGTCAAATTAGGTCAAATTAGAAATGCTGCTCTGAGAAATTAATAACAATCTTTCATCATAAAATGGATCTAACACAATATTAAACTGACATTGTGAATAGTGACCATTTATTGTTTGCTTGATATTATTATTATATTGATAATAAAATCGGCATAAATATTATATATATATATTTATATATAATACTCAAATCATAATAATTATAATTTATATATAATACATTATCTAAAATGAATTTTATAATAATGAATAAAATTAAAATGTTAATAATTTATATCAGCAAATGCTATAATCTCAAAAATTGAATTTATTAATATAATATGTTGTTCATATTTATTTATTTAATATAGGATCATTTATATATATATATATATATATATATTAATTACAATTTTCCATATATATATTTTTGTTACGATTTTTCATTTAAATTATTTGAATATTAATACGAATAATTTATGTATTGAACAATAATTAGACGTAATGACATTTTTGGTTGCTCAATTTATATCTATTCAAATATTATAGAATATTTAGCGTTGTTAATTGCAAACTTGAAATCAATATTATAATATTAGTATTGTTGTTTATTAATAGTAGTAATTAAATTATATATAATCGAAATAAAATATTGTAACTAAATGTTTCATTCAGGATGTTGGAAAATTTGTTATAATTTTGTTATACTTATAGTTAGTTGTTGATATCAATTAATTGCTCTAAAATATTTAATAAATTTTTATTTTCATTTTATATTATTATTTTATTAGATTATTTATATAATATATTACATATGAAAGGTAAATAAATTATTGTTTTGTTTTTCCAAACTATTCTAATTTATTACTATCTCGCCAGAGATAGTATTGCGATCATTTTTTTATTATAATCGTAACATCCCCCTACATTTTTATTTTTCTCAAATTTCTTTAATCTTCATTTTGAATTTTAGTTTGTTTTTTCTCTTTTAAAGAGTTTTTAATTTATTACTAAAATATTTTACACCTAGAAATGTATATTTTTACCGACCGACGATAGTAAGGGAGGTATTGTTTTCACACCAAATTTCACATGTGGAGATTTTTACATATCTCCACGAATCATGCATTTTCTTAACAGAAAAAAGTATTTTTAGCATGATGTCTGTCCGTCCGTCCCTCTGTCCGGCCGTCCGTATAGATGTGTACAGCCTGAACGGCTCAACCGATTTTGATGAAATTTGGTATATTTACTTAATGCATCAATGGGATGAATTGATCAACTTTTGGTGCAAATCCGGAAACCGGAAGTGGTAGTATTAGCGATCGACGATAGGAAGGGAAGGGTTATTTTCACACCAAATTTCACATGAGATTTTTTTACATATCACCACGAATGTATTGGTTTTATCCTCGGGAAAAATCATCTTCATTATGTTTTTAGAATTTAAAATTATATGACGTCACCCAGCCCTTCATGACGTCACAGCCTCCTTATTATGATCACGGGCAACGCCGGCCACTTCAGCTATATATTATAAATAAAATAAAATTACAAATATTTATGTTCTATCCATATCTGTTTTTTATTACATTAATAGATATATTTAAATTATTTGAAATTGTTTCTGTAGCTGGAAATTAATTTATTTCAAACTGTCGGTCGGTTCGGACCTTGCCACAGGTCAACTTATTTTAACACTATTATCATTTGATTTTGTTCTTGTTGTTTTTGATCTGAAATAAAGTACATTCCGGAGGGTAGATATATGTATTTAAATTTTTATATTATTTATATTTAAGTTGTTTTAATTCAAAAGCTGAATACTTATTTTTTTTTAAAATCTTGAATTATTTCTAATCTATCAATTTATTAAATCTTTCAAGAGTTCATAAATATTTCTTAAATTTAAAGATTAATTTATTTATAAATAATTTAAAAATTATCTTACGAAAGAAAATCTATAAAATTTTAAACTTAGCATACTAGCATTGTAAATAATTTATCATTATATCTTTGTTGTAAATCGTTGATGAAAAACAAAAAACTAAATTGAAAACGATTACCATAGAGTTAATTTAAAATTAAACGGACATATATAAATAAAATTTACCTTACACGAATTTATAAAATATGGAGCTTATAAATTATTCAACAATCTTATATTAATATTTTAGAATAAAATAGACATTGATTAAAATAGTTTTATTATGGTACTCACTCATTATAAAATAATTGAGAACAGGAAAGTAATTTTAAAATAAACTAATCATCAATCATATTGATTAAAGAAAATTGAAATGTCTGTTTTATCATCTAAACTTAATCTAATTTATTTAAATAAAAATTGCAATATACAGAAATATAAGAATTCAGATAATATATGAAAAAGTTGAAGAGTTTGATGTCTAATGACATTTCTTGCGCGTTTTTAAGCATCTCGTCTCAAGGAGTGGTACAAGATGAGGCAATGGGTGACATAAAGTGAGCAGAAAAGAACGAATGAGAATCAAGGTGGAAGGAAAAGATTTTTTTTTTTGCTAAGTCAAGTCAAAGAAAGGAAATATATCGACAAGAAAGGCATAACGGCCCCTTGAAGGGCGTCTGAAGACTTGTTCGCTAGGCCGATTACATTAACGCGAAAAATCCGGCAACATACAATCCGAGATGAATGTAAGAAAAAAAGTGAGAAATCAGTTTAATTCCAAGCTTCTGCTATTTGCAGCAGCGATAGATTTTTTTGTAGATCAAAGACAAAAAAAAATACCTGAAAATGCTTTTCGAACAGAATTTGAAAAGATCGATAAGAAAAAAAAAAATTTGAAATGAGAAATGTATTATTCTAATCGAAAAAAATGTTTGCCTCAAAATTAAAAGAAGTGTTTTTTTTTAATAAATAATGAGAAATTTTGTATGGATTAATTAAAAAAAATTGTAATAGTAAAATTATTTTTAAATAATTATACAATATTAGCGGTTGTCTTTTGTAAATTGTATCATAGGAATTATTAAATTTTATCCTTAAAGATTTTACCATAAATAATAAAAGGAGTCTTCAGTGTTTTAGTGGTTAGCACGGCAGTCTACCACACTGAAGACTCAAGTTTGGACATAGAAAATTCAATAATTAATAATTTCTCTTTAGAGCTCTGCGTGATCCTAAGGGTCTATGATTAAATAATAATTATAATAATAAAAGAATAATTAAAAAAGACATACACTTTAATATACATTATATAAAAAATTGCTTTAAAAAATATATATATAAATAATATTTGAAGTCTTATAGATAAATACAGAGATAACATTTATAATATTAATCAACTATTATCTGTCTATCCCTGTGGAGATATAACTTGAAAGTTTTGGACCTCCTCCTTGTTCCTATCTTGCTTCCTCCATACAATTCCCGTACTCTCTCAATTTCATCACATCCTCCTTTAAATTGTCCACCCATCGCATCCTTGGTTTACCTCTTCATAAATAAGTTTTTCGCCAACTCACCTATTCTCACCTTCTCAATTTAATAACAATAAATATGTAGATGCCATTTAGTTAATGCATTTCTTTTTTATGCAATCATTCCTATGCCTCCTCAATGATTATCCTTTTACATTCTATAAATGGTAAGAAGAAGTTTATTTTCAAATAATCTGATTCTCAAGCAATGACCCACACTTCACATATAATATAGTACCGGGACCCCGAGCCTCGGCTCGGTAATTAAGTTAAAAAAAATGATTCATTATTATTGGGTTTGGCTGGTAATATTAATACCCGGGACACCGAGCTCTCGCTCGACCCTTTAAAAAATATTGATATACAATTCTTTAATTATTTATTACAATTATTAAATGTTGCATTATTGCATCAATCTGAAATGATCTAAAATGAATTGAACTGGGGTCCTCAATAATAAACCTGGTTCACCGAGCCACCACTCGGTCAATAAAAAAAAAAATGATTCTTTATTATCGGGTTTGGCTGATAATATTAATACCTGATTCACCGAATCGCCATTCAAATAATAACATACAAATAGAAAAGTAGGCGTGTTGATATAAAATATATACCTGGGACACCGAGCTATCGCTCGACCCTTTAACAAATTTATACAATTTATTATTATATAATTAAAAATTTTACAATTTTTTTAATTATTTATTACAATTGGGTTTGGCTGGTAATATTAATACCCGATTCACCGAATCGCCCTTCAAATAATTTAAAAGATAATAAAATAAAAAAAAATAGTCATAAAATATACACCCCTTAAACGTTAACAGACACTTCGAGAAATGCGGCCAAGAACTACCGTAGAGCACAGAGATAGATAGATATAATATTTACAATAATAATATATAATTAATTTACTGATTAAATTAAAATATATTAAAAGTAAGAACACAAAAACAAATAAATGTTTTATCTAATATACTGATTGAACAGCTAGTATATAATATTTTGTATTTACGGAGTCGCTGTATAATTAATTGATGTCGTCATTTAATTCTCCTATATCGAATAAAGATAAATCTTTTAAACGTTGTGAAACAATTTCAAATAATTTAAATGTATCTATTAATACAAAAAACACAAACAAATATAGATATAATATAAATATTTTTAATTTTATTTTAAGAATAGATATATCTTACAGGCGCTGGCTGTGACGTCATATCTATTTAAATTAAATAAAAACTAACGAAGATGATTTTTCCCAGAGATGTGATCAATAAAACTCAATTTTTCTTTATAAATACTATCTCTGGTGTGAATTTCAACAAAATCATTAGAGCGGTTTCTGTGAAACCATTTACATATATACAAACAAACAATTTTAGCTAGCATAATAAGATTAGATTAGATTAGATTAACCCAGCAAATAATAGATTTTAATTTTGATAAATAATGTTATCCAAATACAACTTTTATTTACCTTTTTCTTGAATATCATTATCTTTAGTGATTATTAAACTCAAGTATTTTTATCTTTTCTACATTTTTAAAATCTACATTCTGTATTTTATGAGATTGTGTACCTGCCACTAAATATTTTGTCCTTGCTATCTTAATATCGATTACTACATCTTTCATGGCTCGATTAATTTTTCTATGCTCTCTATAATTGTATTTGTTGAGTCTCCTAATACTCGTATATTTAATTCCGTAGGTGAATGTATTTTATTTTTGGTAATTGGATTTTGTTCGATTTCTCCCCTATCATGTATTCCAATGTTAGATTAAATAAAATTGGTGATAACGTGTCTTTTGTTTTAAGCCATTTCGAAATTCAAATGTTTCTGATAGTTGATTCTCTTGTGAATTCCTTGCAATGAAGGCAAATCGGAATCACACGAACTCATTTTAATGAAATCTCAAATAAAATTAAATATTTGAGAAAGTTTTTCCCCATCTATTGAATCATTTATAATGCATTATTATAATATGTATCAATATTAACATATATTTATAAAAGCAGTAAGTAGTTAAATTATTGAATTTCATTTCTTTCTCTCTCTCTCTCTCTATATATATATATATATATCATGAAAATTTTTATTATAAAAAGTCATTTCTGTGTTATTTTCATGTTTATTTTGAGATTTGAATCTCGACGTTTCGTGCTTTAGTACGAGCCAGACGTGGGTTAGTGTTAGTACTAGTATCGAGTATTTTTCAGAAGAGTAAGATTGTCCACCTCCCCCTCCTCCATTCAACTCAAAATCTCAGCATTGACTCTCGGTCACACAGACTAAATCCCAGAATCTTAAAAATTCTCTCTTGAAATTCGTCTTGAAAATAAAACTATTTAAATTTTTATTAATAAATTAAAATCAATCTTTGATATGTATGAAAAATATTGCATTACTTGATATAACATGTCCAGAAGTAGTCTCTAAATTTATTTATTCAATTAATGAATATTCATAATCACACAAATATATATATATATATATATATTTAATATTTTAATTAAATTCATGACCACTAAATAATATTAATAAGTGAAGTCTATAAGTGATATTATTAGATATTAATTTCCAAGATTTTTATAATTAATTTTTTATTTAAATCAAATTAAAATGACTTACGTTACAATAAAAAAAAATGTTTGGAAATATTGAATCCTTTAAGTAGGTTTAGCAGTTGACGAGAATTAATGAGAAACAGTAACAGACATATCAAATGATTTATTAGTGATTTTTCCAAACGAATGTTTACATACAAAATTAAATCATTATTTTTAATTAATTTCATTAAAAAAAAATTGAATAAAAAAATTTAATGTTCAGTCATGGCAAAGAGTATTTTGGAAAATAAAGCGAATCAATGGGATTTCAATCCATAACATTTACATTACCTTTCGTTTAGAACATCGCTAATATATCTTGAATATATAACATATATATCATATATAATCTATATTTTAAAAACGCAGAAGCAAAAATATTATAAAGGCATTATACATCCCCTATAATCTACTTTTATTTTTAAAGTAGATAACAAAAAAGAAAATACTTTCTCGTTCAAAAAGTTTATTCTTATTTCAGTTATCTGTTTATATCTCTTTCTATTATAATATATATATATATATATGTATATAATATTTTTTCATATTAAGATAAAGTACAGATACAAAATAGTCATTTATTCACCATGTTTATTATTTTTCCCTTTATTTCTTTATTTTGCTTTGTATATTTGTGTAAAGTCACCGAAACCCTTTGGAGATAGGTTAAAAGAACACTAGATTAAAAAAAACATAGAAAAGGTTTCTGTAAGATATTAATAAATGTTTTTTTTTTTGCTTTACCTTGTAAAAAATTATTTTGAAAAAATATATCAATCGATTATAAATCATATTTTTCTTCTCTAAAGAAATATATATATATATATATATATTGTAATGAGCCTGAATATAAATAGAAAAAAAGCCTTTTTTTTCTCTCTCTCTCATTTCCATTTAAATCTTGATATTTGCTTTTTTAATGTTAATATAATTAAAATAGACATCTATCACTGTCGTTTGTTAAAAAATATTGATTTTTCTTTATAATGTTTAATTTAAAAAAAAAATGACAAATACTTATATAATTTGAATGTAGGTATACACTCTTAGGAGCATTTTAAAATAGTTCATATAAGAAATATAGTAGAATTCTTTAGTATGTATTACTTAATTTAATTAACTTATTAGGTAACTATTTAATAGTTTTCTAACTAATAAATTAAGAATCAATAATATTTTCCTCAATGAAGAAACAACAATTTGCTAAAAAAAATAATTATTATATCAATTTAATACAATTATTAATAAATAATATTTTTTTATATTATAGATTAAAATTTAATAAGTTGACCTGTGGCCAGGTCCGAACCGACCGACGGTTTGAAGTAAATGAATTTCCAAATACTATGTACCACTCGAGGGTACAGGGAGCGGAGTATTTAAATAAAAAAATAATATAAAATTGTCTGTGTATAAATAGAAATTCAATATACTTACAAGTGATAATTGAAAAATTACAAATAAAACACTTAAAATATTACCTAAATAGTATAACATTTAAGAATTACGAATTTTTCTATTTCTTATATTCAAATTTAAATTCAGCATAGAAATTATATTTAACTGAAATATTTTATAAATTAACTGAGCAGATGTTTTTTTTGTGTTTAATTATAAAAAAGATAACATGTAAATATATATATATTAGTTCAATAGCTCTTGCTTGAAATGAAAATAAGAAAAACAAGTAAATATATTGGGAGTTGTCTCGAAATATATATACAATAGAATATAGAATACGAGTAATATATAATATATATTACGTAACGCCTACGCTGTTTAGCTAATAGAAGCTTCCGAGCTTTAAAATTATTTCCAAATTTATAATTCATTCATTCTAATAAAATATCTGCCTTTATAATCAGTTGTATTTTTTTTAATGCAGATTAAAAATACTTTGAAACTATTGTTAATTAATGTATCACATATTAATTTTTCGTTATTATAACTTTTAATGAAATAATAATATTTAGATATATTTCAAAGGCACATAATAAAATTCTTGTTTAATAAATGAAAGTATTAAAAACTGACCTTTTCTATTATCTATAATTACAAGAGAATGTTAAAATGATTTCTATTTAAATTTCAATTGATTTTTGATTTTGATAATCATGTAGAATTCTCAGAAAATAATTGATATTGAAAGAATAAATATTTATCGGAATTTATCATTTTTTTAGATAAATTAAACAGTAAATTACAAGATAAAAGAAAAAAATAAAATAAATTAGCCCTGCCGTTGGGCGTCTCTAGAATAAATGTCACTTCAAATTGAAAATAAAAAAATTATATTTACTTAAATGAATAATAATATCCAAATATATATTAAAAAATCAACTCATATTGAATAGAAAATATTAAAAAATAGAATAATAAATAGAAATACATATACCAATATATATATATATATAGGGGGTACGATATATAATATATCCTATTATATTAAATGACATGAGATTAATTAGAAGAAAAGAAGATATACACATTTTCATATTCTAATAAAATGTGTAAATAATTTTAAATTAAATTTTGAGTAATGTGCAGATATATCACATTAAATATATATATATATATATATATATATTAATAAATAAAATATCATTCATGAAATATAAAACAAATATGATATTTTTCTATTAAAATAATTATTAAAAAAAAATCAGTAAATCATTGAGACTTTATTACAATGATGGTAGAAGTGATGTTAATTGATCGCTTTATATTGGTGAATTATGATAATTTCAATAGAAAATACACTTACGCTTTTGTAGTAGAGAGAGAAAGAGCGTCAACGCCGCCCGCCTGGTTTGAGTTAGCATGCACACTCACACAAAGAAATCGACTGACTGACTGAGTGACTAGGAGCCCCTGACATTTAGGCAACCAGCAATACAAGCCAGCCAAACTTGAAATATTTAAATAGTATACTCTATTATTAATTATTAATCGTATTAATTCTGCATCTAATATTTCCATAAAAAATTTTAATAAGCATGCAAAAATTTTAAAATAAATTTATATATTTGAATTTTCTAATATAAATAAGTTGACCTGTGGCCAGGTCCGAACCGACCGACCGTTTGAAGTAAATTAATTTCCAGCTACAGAAACAATTTCAAATAATTTTAATATATCTATTAATGTAATAAAAAACAGATATGGATATAAGATATAACATAAATATTTTTAATTTTATTTTATTTATAATATATATGTAAGACCAGGCTGTGACGTCATGAATAGCTGGATGACGTCATATAATTTTAAATTAAGAAAAAACTAATAAAGATGATTTTTCTCGAGGATCAAACCAATACAAAGTGCATGATTCGTGGTGATATGTAAAAATATATAATCTCGCGGCACGCTAAAGTGCCGCGGACTAGTGGATGAGAATCACTGATCTAAACCATAAGTTCCCAAACTTTTTGTTTTCGGGTTTGGGTAGCCCCCCTAAATTGATTTTGATTTTTTTTAAAAAAAATTTACCTTTTTTTTAGAGCCTTATTGAAAAATCAAAAATGTTTCAAAAGCCATGTCGGAAAAACGATTTACCTTTGTTTTTTTAGAGACATATTGAAAAAAATCCATGTCGGAAAACGATTTACGGGATATCACGTGGACCTATAGACCCCCGTAGACCCCCATTTTGCCGTGGACCCCCTGGAGGTTAAAATAGCCCCCAGGGGTCTATATAGACCACTTTGGGAACCTATGACCAAACCCTAACTATTTTGTTTTTATTTAAATTACAACGTAAACAGTTTAATTTAATTGATATATATTGATTTATTACAAATTCTTGATCATTTTTTATATTTTTTTAAAATTACATATTATGATTTAATATCATTTCAAGTATATTAATATACCAATATTTTAATATCTAAATTTCTCTTTGTTTCAGGTAAGGAAATCCAGAATCTTAAATGATCATCGACTAATAAGTAGGTATTAAAATAATTTTGATTTTATAAAATGTTAAATAAATAGTATATTTGTTTAAAATAATATTTAAATATAAAAAATTAATAAAACAATTATATAGTCACTATTTTAAGAATTTTAACAAATCGAAAATTTTATCTTTCATATAGTCTCCTTAATATAATTTTTAAAATCAAAAATTTTAAATAATAAAAGTTTTATTGTCATATTCTTGTGTTCATTTTAAAATTATGTGATGACTTCAATACATCTTAAAATATAGTGGATAAGGGTGAACAGGAAATGAAGGTATATATATAGTACAGGTTTTACAACTTACTTACAACTTACTTACAGGTAGTAAGTTGGGGAAATTTGGTTGTTGAACCAAGAGTTCTCAAGTCTCCCAGAGTCAAAATTGAAAAATTTTATAATAACTAATAATTATACAATTAATTATACAATATATAAATAATTTATATACCATATAATAGTAAAATTATAAAACATTTTAAATTATTAATATACAAATTATTTATATACAAAATAGAACATTAAAGTTTGAATTACCTATTACATATCTTATTTATTTAATTATATATATAAATATATTGTTTATATTTAATATGATTTAAATTATGATTAATTAATTAATTTTTAGTGAAAAAAATGAGAAATCAATTTCTTAGTTTTTTTAAATGAGTTTTAACTATATATTTATTTAAGACTGTAAGTGAAAATATTGCATATATTATCGTACGAACTGTATTTTATGTAGAAAATGGTAAGTAAATGATCTTTCCGAGTAGATATGACTGTCGTTTGACTGACAAAGAATTTTGAGTGAGCGAAAATAGAATATCATGAGTATAACGTGCCTAATTCGCTAAGTCTTATGCAACCTTTATAGTTGGAAAAAATTCAAAACCATTCAAGAAAAACGATTTGAAACGACCCAGTCAGCCAGTCATAGAGAAGGAGGGAGAAGCGTTGCACAAACGACCCAACAGGGAAAGAGTCTCATTGGCATTTTTATAAGAAAAAAAGGGCATAAATGATTTTAAAACATTTCAGCTTACTCTGTCAAGCTAGAAAGAAAAATAATAAAAACAATAAAAAATAATATAACAAAAAAAAAAAAACATAATGCAAATAAAAATAAAAGATGAAAAATTGCTGACCTCTTTTCTTCTT
Organism: Labia minor; assembly: GCA_963082975.1. Taxonomy (NCBI): domain Eukaryota; kingdom Metazoa; phylum Arthropoda; class Insecta; order Dermaptera; family Spongiphoridae; genus Labia; species Labia minor. The sequence goes on from OY720345.1 coordinate 36,620,503, forward strand.
TAGTCTATTTAAAAAAAAACGTGGTTTGAAAAATTGTCCAGATATAAACAAAAATATTATTTTAATTTATTTATTCGATCCATTCAGAATTTATAATCAACAAAATTTTTAATAATTCTTAATTCAATAATATTTTTTAATCAAATTTCATAATAAAAAAAATATTAAAAAAATAAACGAAAAAAGATTAAAATGTATTTCACTCAATTAGTAAATATATAATTTATTTCAAAGATAGAAAAGTTATTATATATATATATATATATATATATATATATGTAGGGAATTTCGTTGACTAGGGGTTGTTTTAGCAAAAAATATCTGTTTCTGTTTAGAAATGGTTGCAAAAATATCGTTTTTATTTAATGAAGATGAACAAGATAAAAACACAGTATATAGATAAATAAATTATAACTTCTTCGGTTCTTGAAAACTTCTTCGATATGCTGATGACTGGCGATGAACAATGGTACAAAAGACTAACTGGACTGACTCTAAACTCTAACTATAACTAAATAGAATTGTGCCGGGGTCCTTTTTATAAAGGAGTCCAAACGACCGGAACTCGGTCACTATTGGTCGGTGAATTGGCACGCTTGGCGTGGAGTGGGGGAATGCGGCGACGGCGGCGGCAGCGTTGTGAGGAAGCACTAAGTGCGATGATATCGTGATTGAGAATGGCAGTAAGATGCGCCAGCCTTTGACTGACTCGGTGGGTCGGTCGCTCGAGTTGCTTTGGGCTTTTTGATGAGCCAAAAAGCTCCATTCCCACACATATATATATATATATATATATATATATATATATATATATTAGCATGGACAGGGCCATGGTAAGAAAGAGACCCGGGCACCATTTTATAGTGGGTGCCAAATTCAGCAATTTTGCAATTCTAGTAAATAAATATTGAGAAGATGGGGGAAGCTCATTCTGTTTTTCTCCTGAAGAGATGTAACTAAGATCAATATTGATTTTTAAAACACTACTAGTTATATGAAACAGAAGAGTGAGGCCAAAATTTTAAAGAAAATTATATTTATTATACAATTTTAGTGATTATATATATACAACCTAATTTTCATTCGATTCATCAACTTATAATAATTTCATTATTATTATTACTATTGCTTCAATAAGAGGGGGCAGGCCTATGTGTACCCGAGTTACAGTGTAAATACAAAAGAAGTAATTGTTATTTTATAATAAAATACTTTTTATTTAAGCCTTCCAGCTTTCTCTATCCTTTTGTTTTATGATTCACCATTGAATGTGTAAGGGTTGTTATCAATGAATGGATGGAATATGTGTGAAGGATTGTAATATTGAATATATAGGATATTTTTTTAGGGTTTAGGACGTGATTTCCACAATTAAAGGCGAGGAAAAGTCGTGGCTTGTGTGAGCAGGGTTGCTTCTCTGAAGTGGACCTATCTCTATCGGGGTATTAATAAATAAATAATAAATACTAACAATAAAATAATATATATCTGAATATTTATAATACAGATATCTTTTGAAAATTAAAATTAAATTAAAATTAAAATTTATTAAAGAACTATTAAACGAATAGTTTTATTCGTGTTTAATTACCATTTATAAAAACAGAGGGTGGTATATCTAGTAGAATCAAATTTTCCAATCCCTTCACTTGATGAGCTAAATCCAATGATATATTGGTTATACAATCCAATAAATTAATATCTATTCTCTTGTTATATACATCTATTGATATAAACTCAACTAATATACTCAAAAGAGTATAAACATTCTCACTTATCAATTTAATAATAGCGCATATAAAAAAACAGCAAAGAAACAAAGTTAAATTTTTGTTCCTATTGAAAAGTTTATAATCCCTTTAATAAAGTCAAACAAAAATATGAAGCCCCGCAAAATCAGATATAAAATGTTAATATGCTTTGAAAAGTCCAGATTGAATTTTTTACGGTCTCTAAACTTTCATTATTTCGTGCGAAAAGAGACATTATATGGGTCTATGGAAAACGACCCAAGGGCCGGAAGGGCCTACAAGGTCAAAAGATTAAATTAATAGTCATTAAGAATTTATCAACATCATTTGGATTGGAGATAAAATAAAATCAATAATTGAAACAAAACAAACATTGAATATATCTATATTATATTTATTGATTTATTCTAAAATATTGTGAATTAAATAATATACAATTTTTAAAATAGAAAATCCTTTCAAAAAATTGATTAAAAAGCAAAAAAAAAAAAAAAAAAGAATCACATCTCGAAATTGGTTTTTATGCAACGGACAAGAAAGAATGTTTTCTTAGATTTTTAACGTTGATTCTTTTAAACTGTAAGACGAATTATGAGAAACGGATTGACAATTCAAAGGGATTTTTCTTATTCTTTTTACAGTTAAAAAGGGAAAGATCAAAGATTTTTTTTTTAACTCAGCCTAACTACGCTTTATTTTAGATTTTTTTAGGTTCAAAAGGAATGAAATATCAGTTCAATGAATAAATGATATGTCTTGTTTTTAGAGATAGGTACAGTTAAGAATGTATAATCTATTTTTTCCTATTCAAAATTTAAATAAATAAATAATTTGAAAGGAAATGATTAAATATTTAACTTCGTTATTTTAGTATCGAATTAATTGAGTTTCTATTTGATTGAAACGGAAATTTGATATTTTCAATAGCGTACACATTTATAATCATAGATAAATAGTCGTTCGTTATTTATTGGATATTGAAAATAAATAAATTTATTAAAATTATTGGCCGTATATATATATATCTAATATTGCTGTGGATAATGAATATTAAAATTTGATTAAACACATCATATGAACATTGAATGTATTTACATGTTTATAGATGAGATTTATTTTTGTGATGAAAAGAAAATGGAAGAGATTTTACATATACAGATTTTTTTTAATGAAAAAAAAAATGAGAGAAATCAAAAGATAGAGATGACAATGTTGACCTGGATTCCATTCAATTTTATTGAAAATGTTGCCTAATTATATATAAACATACTTTGATTTTAAAGAAAGATATAAATTGAGTTGTTTTTTTTTGAAAATAAATTTCCATTAATTTATAGATATATGATACTTTTTTTGTAATATTAAAATTGAATGAATATGGTACTTTTGATATATATATATCTAAAGAAAGATATATATATATATATAGGCATTAAAGAACATCAAATTTCTTAAGTGCAGCAATCACATTTCTCCAACCATTCCTATCCTAAGCCACCTACATCCAATTCTTATCATTCATAATTCGCTTAAAAATAATTAAAACTTTATCATTTTAATAAAAATGATATAAATCACAAATATACCTTAAGAGTCTAAATAATCAAACTTATCCAACCATTTTCCTTAAATTTTTATCCATTTCTGCCTAAGGTTTGTTTTTTACGTTAATATAGGTTATAATAAATCGTGTTAGATTCAAGGATATTCATTATTTAATAATTTCTCAAATTAAGCAGGTAACCAATAATTATTTGAATAATAATTATCTGAGGGAAGATGTAATAATTATTTTGAAAAATAAAAATATAAAAAAAGAAGAAATACGTTTATATTTTCCCATAATCTTACTCTTTAGTAATGAAACTGGCGGAAAATCTTACATTCACACGAAAATCTAAAATATTATTGATGTCTTCAATTATATTATGATCTTTAATTAAATTCCTTCTTTTTTATTATAAGAATAATTTCTTACCCTTTGTTTGTTTTGAATTCTGCTTATTATTATTTATTATTTTTCAATTTTCATAATTAATATCTTATTCCATTTTAATTTTTTGTTGATTAAAATAATATCGAAGTGCATTACGTAGTTGTAATTTAAATTTTTCTATAAGAGATATAAAATATATACATTTTCTTTCTAAACAAATTTTGTCGTTTATTTAAATGTTTTTTTCCTTTTTTAACTAAACCGCCGAATATAACAATGCTTCAACTACGTTGTTGAATTTTCAATTCAAATATTGATAAAATTCGAATGAAGAACAACATTAAAATATAATATAATATTTCGTACATATATGCTCAAAAATATAAATATATATAATTAAAATGTATGGTTATTTTGTTATTAGAATATACCTCATTTCTTAATTTTATAACTCTCAGTTCCACACGCTCCTTTTCAGTCGAGCTGATTTTATATTTTTATTCCCCTTTTATCAATTTATCAATTCCAATCTTCTTAATTTTATATATTTTTTTTATTTTATAATTTAACAGTTATATTTGATTGATCTATAACCAAGATCTATACTATTTTCGATTTTTTATTTTATAATGATACTTTTTATACAAAGAATTTATAAATATTTTGAAGCTTAATATTTGTTTGTGTGTGGATTAGATTTGGGTTAACTAGTAATACTAAATTATATCTGTTTTATCATGGTTCAATATTTATTAGCTAAACCAATAATCAACGGACACAAGCTTTAAGCATAGGCTAGTGGTTTCTGACATTGCTTTAGCCTCTCCGTAAACTCTATCAAGAGTACTAAGCACTGAATGTATAATTTATGACCTAATCTATATCAACGTTATAAATCATTACATAAAAATCTATATAAATACTATCAATGTGTAAACTTCTACTAGTTCTATTAATATCCTTCCAATAAAAGAGTACTCTATAATAAGACTGCCGGCCCACCACCCATCTTTGTGTGACATGTTTACGTTATCGCGGATTTAGGTTTGTACTTTTAAAAGAATTGAGACCAACCAAATTGAAAATGAAATAATAGCTAATAAGGTCAAGTTTTTTTTTGTTTTTTTTGTCTGATGAATAAAAAAAAATGAGATATTGATGTTTCTTTCTGTTTTACATTCCAATAATTATTTAAGTGTTCTTTTTTTTATAATCTGAGATAGCACAGTATGCAAGAGATGATTGGTGTGTCTTGTCGAGCTCAGTTCATATCATTCTCCACAAGTCCTGACAGTACCGAGTTAAACAATCATTTTATATTTTCATAACAGATGTCTCTCTCAATTGATCCTCATCTGAAAAGGAAGATGGCAAATAACAATTGCAACAGAAATTCATTAAAGAATGCGTCCTGGAAACTCGTATACATCCAGGAATGGTGAATAAAGTTTAAAAATAGACGAACTGATGTGCATGAATCATTAAGAGGGTCAATTACCAAAGTCTGTCAGTGCAGACTACCTTGTTGAACGAGTTGATAAAGTGATTAAGGAAAGTCTTAGATGAAATATCGATCAAATTTCTAGAAGTTTTAAAATCTTCCTTATATTTTAAACAATAGCTTGTGTTTAGTTGCGCTACTTTGAGCTTTATGGGCCCAAAGAAGTTGAATAACAGCCACAAAATTTGCCGAATGGCTTTGAATCGATCGTGACAGTAGTTCAGAAGATTTTTTTGAACCTTCAAAACTCTCTCTTACTTCAAATCATTTATAGCAACATTTTATGAACAGGGTTTACATAACTTGTTCAGAGATATGACAAATGTCTTATTTGTCAAGGTGATTATCTAAAAAAGTAAGCTTTAGTTGTATATTACTTTTTAAAATATTTTTTCATTATTTTATTATTTATTATTTATTATTATTTTATTTTTACCTGTTATCGTTGTAACCTAACAAAGATTGATGATGAATAGTTTTAGTTATTTATAATTGTTTAATTTGTTTTAAAATATGATTATGTTCAGGGCCGTCCTAAGATTTTCGGCGCCCGTGGGCTCCTAAAATTTTGCGCCCCTTTTCATAAGAAATTACACAGAATGGTTAGTAAAAATATATAAACTAATAAAAAATGCCGCCCCCAGAAGGCTTGCGCCCTAGGGCTATAGCCCAATTAGCCCTGTGGTTAGGGCGGCCCTGATTATGTTGAATAAATCCCACATTAATAATAAAAAAATTATTTTTAATACAAAATAGTTTAAGTTTATAATTTTTATTATATTAATATTTAACTGAATTCGTTTTGTTGTTGTTGAAACAATTGTTTCTTTTCTATCTAATCATTCGAACAACATAGATTTTCTTTACACATTTGGAAAAAAAGATTATCTGTGTGTCGTATGATGTTCGTGCTTTTAAGTAATCAAGTGGCCATTTTAAAAAGGTTCACGGATTTCCTTTATGTCCACGCAATGGAGAAAGGACTCCCTTTTATACAAAAGTGACTATTTAGAGAAATAAAGGGAAGATAAATCTTCAACTTGAATTTACTTTTTATGCAATTCCTGTCTCCCGAGGCGCTTTTTAGGTCTTTTTTTCATCCTCAGTGAAAAATCACTTTTAAACAAATAAAAATATCGATTTTAATTTATTTTTTATTTTTTTTTTTTTTGGAATTTGAAGAAGTTTGAAACCCATGAAATTCTTTTTTCATTTTTACAAATTATTAAAAAAATATTTGAATTTTAATATGATCCTATGTTATAATCAATGACTATGAATATGAATAACCTATCCTTTTTATTTCAATTTTGTCCGTATTATTTCTTTAAAATTACTCTTTATATTTGCCAGTGATTCCCAAAGTGTGAGCGGCGGCTCACTTGAAATTTTTTGGTTCTAAAAAATTTCGATTATTTTAAAATTTTTTTCAATTTGTTTCTAAAAAAAAAATACCGAAAAAGTTTGGGAACCTCTGATATTTACAATATATTGGTTTAACAAAATAAAATAAATAAATATGAATATATAGGTACAATATCTTGAATTATATAATTAATTACCTATATCTAATTTACGTTAAATTAATTTTTATTTCTAAAAAGAATGAAATTTATAAAAAGTAACAATAGCAAAAGTAACAGTTAAAGGATAGACTCAATTCTCAAATTAATAAGACAATATTGAACATTGTATAGAATTGCTAATTATTATTAAATTTTGCAAGGCTTCACCGGTAAGATTAATTTCCTTCATAGTTAATTAATTTTCGAAATCACATCCAACCTCAAATATAAATAAAAATACATTGATTTTCTAAACACATCTAATTATATACACAATAAATATCAATTAAGAATTTAGTAGGACATGAATAGATGTATATTTTCAAATCATTAAATTTAATTACATACAATATTAAACTTGAATTAAGAACATCTTTAAATTGTATATAGTTAGAATTCAACAATTTCATTTCCATTCGCAACGATCATAAACTCGAGCCAAGTCGAAACTTTGACTTGTCTTCTTTGCAAGATAAATTAATAGAGAAAATTATATCCAATTAAAAGTACTTTTTCTTTTAGTATCTGTATAAATAAGAATACAAAAATAATATTGAATAAAATTATATATAATAAAGAAAAATTGTAACATAAACAAGTAAACTGTAACTTCAAATCTCCCACACATATTTATAATACATATATTTAAGATAGTTAAGTTAAGATGTTATTTGTGTTGAAATTTGTTAAACAAGAGGAAATATTTAGAAGGATATTAACAAGTAATTATAAGGGGTACGGTGTGAGAAATCATTTATTTGCATTATTATTTTATGATTGCTGTTGGATACAAAGAACTGAAAATTATTTATGTGAAAAGGAAATAAAATAAATATTTTAAAAAGAATAAATTTGAAAAAAAAATCATTTTTTTAATAAATAATAATGAAATATTAATGTATATTTTAAATTTTGAATCTTAAATATTAGGTACCTCGCTCGACCCTTTAAAAAATATTGATATACAATTCTTTAATTATTTATTACAATTATTAAATTTTACATCATTGCATCACTCTGATTAAAATGAATGGAACTTGGGGTCCTCAATAATAATAAATAATAATAATAAATAATAATATTAAAAATTAAAAAACTATCTAAAAATTAATTAATAAAAAAAACAATGAATAAATAAATATAAATTAGTAATTTAATAAAAAATAAACGCGAAAATAGATAAAAAAAAAACATATAAAATTAACTTATAAAAATTAACAAATAATTAAACGACAAAAGAGATTAAAAACTTGCAAATAATTTAGAGAAAAAAAATAATTAAAAAGTTTAATAACTAATTAATAAAATAAATATTTTCTAATAATTAAAAAAAATAAATGAAAAAATTTCAAATATTTTAAAGGAACACAAATCAAAAAAAAGATAGAAACAGAGAAAGATAATATATACTTACAATGTTTGCAAGACAATAAAATAAATTTTAGATCTTTTTGATGAGAGATTGATAAATATATTTCGTAATTTGATTCTAAAATATTATTAAAATAAATATTTTTAATTTTATTTCGAAATTAAATAAAATTTTTTTAAATATTTTAAATATAAAAAAAATATGAATACAATATCAATTAAAAAAGAATGGCAAGAGGAAAATATGACGTTATTGATGACATAATTTTATTTTTCTAGAGGCTGAAACCAAAACAGATCGATTTAGTTTTATATCTTCATATTTATATATTTATAATTTTTGCTAGTATAATAAGAAAAGATAAGATTTATCACTAGTATTTTAATATTTTAATAATATATATATATATATATGGAATAAGTGTTTGTAAAAGTATTTTGAGATATTTAATGAATTCATAGTCAAATTCAAATTTCTAAATTAAATTGATGGTGTGAAATATTTAATGGAATGATGTTTAAGTTCAATAATAGAACCTTTTTCCCATCGCGGCGCCTTAGGCACTGAGGGAGTGGACGATCCAGGATTCACAAACGTGATCCCAATACTTAAAGAGCAATAGCAATGTTTGAGGACAGAGGACGAGAACCGAAAAGGGCATAGGGCGCTAGGCATCTTTAGCAATCATCCGCCTCTATTTCTTCCCTTCTCCCTACTGAATGCAACGTTCAAATGTGGGGATGGCTTGCGTGCTTTGCTGATGGCTGCCGCAAATCCACACAAAACTGGAATGGTTTAGGGACCCGGATCGCAGGATACTGCCAATAAGGGATGATTGGGTTATTGGATTTGTGTGGTGGTCGAAAGGCGTCGCAAGGAATAGGCCAAATGGGCACAACAATAATCATATTATTCAATTTATTTTTATTTGTTTGCTTTCTATATTTTACCAATTTCAATTTTTTTTTTTGCCTAAGGAATAAAATACTCCTATTTTTTTTTGTATGATGAAATATTCAGATATTCAATATTTTATATTATCATAAATTGCATTCTAATATGTATTAACGTAATATATTTTTAACGAAATCAATACTTTTAGTAATTATTAAATATTATTCTCAAAACTGAAAACATTAACCTATGAGAGTTTTGTTTTACAACTATAAAATCTAAAAATGAAATATAGTTAAATTTATTTTATTTTTTTATATATTATATTGTATATTTAAAAAATAAATATTCATCAATTCATCCAGGATTTGGAGTTTAATCATAACATAATAATCATCAACCTGCATTATTTTTAAAATTATCCAAGTATTACTTTTTATTAGTTTTTTAATAAGTTTTTTAATGAAATTCATCGTACTTAATTTTAAAATATCATTAAAAATAATTTACTAATAAACTATATTATGCATAATTTAATTTTCTTTTTTAATAAAATGATGATTTTAATTTAAAAATTTAATAATTTTTACTGCTATTTGGTAGCTACAGATTTTGAACTGAAAAAAACTGAGTTTATTTAAAAAAAAAATTAAAAAAGAATTCTGAGGTTCTTTTTCATTTCTTCATTTAATTTTGATCTTTTCTTTTAAAATAGAGGAATTTCTCAAATTTTTATTTCATGTTTTTTATACTTTTCTATAAACTACATTACAAATTAAATAAATATTATTTAATAATTTATTTGAAATTGATGTTTATTTAAAATCTTATGTCTATATTATATAGTTTTATATAAGATATATATATGAAGGGGATGTAAATATTTATATTTATTTATTTGCCAATCCTCACTCTATATTCATTTAAAAGTTATAAAAGTTTAATTTATCCAATTTCTTACTTGTTCCAATTTCGTAATGTTCAAAAGAAATTGTCTTATCTTTTGTTAATTTTATTAAGTTAACTTATTAGATTAACTTATAGAAAATTTTGTTATTTCGAGACTTAAAATCCAATTAAACTTTCAATGACATCCTTCCTGAATTTAAAATGAAAATTAATTTTTTTTCATATCTCTTTCTCTCTCTCTATCATTATCTTTTTATCTCTTTATAGATTTGCTGTTGACCATAAAAAATAGATTTATAACATCCGGGGCAGTTGACAAAGCTTTTGGATTGTGATTTATCAAAACTTATCGCGGATGGATCAGATTTAATGAGAAGTAATGTTTTTTTTAATCGATCGATAAAACTTAATGACAAAGAATATAATAAATATAATATATTAGCCTTAGGCGGTATAGGTTAAGAATCGTCATCACCTCTTTCCCACCCAGTATGAGCTAAATTATCATTAGTATTTAACTTTTATCGTAAACCTTTCTAAATATATTTAGAATTGCATAGATTACAAACATTTTCTTACGTTAATATATATATATATATATATATAACGGCAGTTGACAAAGCTTTTGGATTGTGATTTGTGATATATATATATATATATAACGTAAGAAAATGTTTGTAATCTATGCATCTCTCTCTTTCTCTCTCTTTCTATATATATATATGGGAAGTGAACGTTGTGGTCGAGGGACCATCGGTGACGGGGGTATCATGACCTTCTCACTTCACTCACTCTGGAAGGGCCATTGTCTACACCCTATGTTGTCAACTGTTTCTCTACCAGCACTAACCCACGCTAACCCAATCATGTTTAAAACATGGCGTTTGGTGACGTTCAAGGGAAAGTCTCCCGACCCTTCTCCCATCACAATTAATGCTCGATATAAATCGGAGAGCTGACACCAACGAGAAAGAAGGTTATGACGTAGAAATTACTTCAACCAGAGATCACTGTAACCCGAGGTATTAAGAGTGTTTGCATTTTGAAGTTATATTTATTGTAAATAAACCGTTTTTTTATAAAATCTATAAGCTTTTATTGAAAAGCACAAATATGAAGTCCTCCTATTGCTCTCCCTAGACACGATGAAAAATATGATGAAAACTAGGCCCAAAATCCTGAAAGGTTGAGGAACGCTGATTTATCTAATTTTTAAATTTTTGAACTTGGTGAGGGTCCGTCATTTACGCTTAAATTGAATATATTTATATATATATTGTATTAATTGTTCATTTAACTATATGTATTAATACGCATTTATATTTTTCATATTTCATATTACATTTTTCATCTTTTATTTTGTTCATACTTTCTAGCACAATTATGTATTTTTATTTATTTAGTTATTATTTGATCTTGTATATGTATATATATTGTTATTAATTCCCATTGGAATAAAAAAAAATCGGCAACTCGTTTCAAATTTTTGCTTCGAATTTGAATTTTCATAGAGTATAAACATTCCTTTTTTTCCCCATTTTTTATTTTTTATTTTTTAAGGACTTTACTCATGTCGCCTGTTTCTCTCATCAGAATCCCGGAGGACATCATGTTGGAGATAACCTTATTCACATCTCCTTTTAAATTTATTTCATTCTCTTCTTTTTTTACTATAAATGAAATAAAATTCAAGAATTCCATTGAGATTGTAGTGTTCTTTTTTCCTGCTTTCAACATTAAAACATAAAATGGTATAAAGAATAACCCCCGAGTTTTCTTAACCAACCTAATAAAATATGAATTTAATATTTGAAATGAATATAAAAAGATTAAATCATTTGACATCTGTCCCTTTAATAGTTTTCAATTTTTCACAATTCATATATGTACTAAATAAATTACCATTATATCAAATAGTATAAAGATCTTAATTTTATATTTAAGATTACGAATATCATAATATATTATTAATTCTATTTATCTATTTAGAGTTTACAGACTATAAAGTTTTGGGTTGAAGCAACCTCATTCCTCAAGCCATCCTCCTAACTGTCTCAATTCTCTCAATAATTTTATATTGCCTTACCAGCATGTATACAATATAACAGGGCTTCTTAAACTTTTTTATATCGCGACCCCCTTCAAGCTTAGGAAATTTTAAACGACCCCCTCCTCCATATAATGAAATATATATTAACCGTAGATGTAGATGTAATAACCCACTATTTTACAATGTAAATAAAATAAGGATTAAAGAATACATACCCATTCATTTCACATATATATAATTTAATAATTTTAAAATTTTATTTATAATGATTCAAAAGTATCAGATCTTTGCGACCCCTTTCAGTAGTCTCGCGACCCCCCTGGGGGTCGCGACCCACAGTTTAAGAAGCCCTGCAATATAATATTAATTTGAATTGTAATTCAATTAGAATAATATAGTATTATTTTATTTAGCTATTTATCCTTAATATATCACAAAGTGATGATTTTTATGAAATAAATATTTTCAGTAGTCCCCATTGGGAGGATATCAAACTTGAGCTCATTTTTTTTATAATGTTCCCTTAACCATAATTTCTGGGGAAAATAAATATTATTAGTTCACCTTTAATCCATTGTAAACAAATATAGAAAATCTGATTGATATAAAGAACAAGAAATCAACCAATCACTTGCCAATAATAACCGGTGTACATTAAATAACCTAAAAATTATTATTAAATCAAATTTATTGTAACTTCAAAATAAACAAAATAATACATTTTATTAAGTATAACGAAAAATAAATTTAATTATGTTTTTAATTAAGTTATTAATATTTTTTTCAATAAATATAATATTATTGAAGTAATTATAGTAGATTTAAAAAAAAATTAAAATAAATAAAAATTATAATTATAACCTTTGTCTATTTTTGTGCCTAGATAAGCGTTCATTGTCTCTATAGTTATAATATATTTATTTTTTAAAAAGACTACCAATGCTTTTCATAAAAAAAATATTTTCATCTTTATTAAAATATCTTTAGATTTTTTATTGTCATTATTTTTGATTATTGTTTTTTAAAAATTGATTAGATTGACCAGCAAAATTACATTTCAATAAATGATTTGTATTTTATTGTAGAAAGCAAGAATTTTTACTTCATTTTCTATGCAACCCTTTCAATTTTTCTTTATCTTATCTGTAATATCAGGAAAACTAAAAAAATAGCAAAATCTTTTCAGTGGTTTGGAAATTTGAACATTTTTTGTTGAATTATTTTTTCAAATTTTATCTGAAAAAATTTCATAAAAATCCTTTCTTGAGAATAATACAATAAATGATTACTCTTAGTAGTTAATAAAAAACTTAAAAATCTTTTTGAATGTAATAGGTATAATATTTTTATCAAAATATTACTACAATAATTATTACTATAAAAATAAATAGGATGTAACGCCATTTTACAATTCAACTGATTTTAATTAATATTATATTTTTTAATTGAAATTATATTGATATCCGTATTTCACGAAAATTAATTTCCTTTCGAGTCGGTGACTTTTTGATTTTCTCCCTTAAGCCCTTAAGATGCCCTTCTTTTTCGATCAAACTCGGATTGTGTTATCCACCTCATCAACTTCCTGTGGCGTTCCAGTTATTCCCTTCCGATCATCCCACTAAAGTTGTGGCGATCGTCTTTTTGGGTGTTTGTTGCTTAGGCCTTTGAAGGATTGAATTCCCTTTGGTAGCCGGTTTCCCTAAGTGGCTTCTCCACCATCTTCTGATCCTGACCGAAGCTTACATAAAGTAACGTTCTTGAGAGATCTTAATCGGTTCATTTCCGCTGTTCCAAGTTTTGATTTTATCCCAGTTGCCGACCAGGTTTCTCCGATAGGTTTATTTGTTAGCCATGAAATTAATTTCTATCATAGATAGATTTATGGCAACTATATTTAAAAAAGTTACATTCAAAAAAAAATTATTTATAAAATTTATATACTATAATAATATACCAATGAATAATTATATTTTAAAAAGACATGTTCAATATTTATTAAGATTTTCTGAATTCTTCTTAACCTTTTAAATCCTCAACATTTAGAATTTATAAAAATGCGAAAGCAAATATCTGTTTTTTGAATTTCAAATTGAAATTAGAACAATATGAATTATAGGGTGCATGACCTTCAACAAAGGAGTGGGAGTATCCATATTAAAAGATACTAGGCTCAAAACAATCCAAATCCTTCAAAGTATGGCCATAAGGACTTTGATATAATATTTTGCCATATTGCATTTCAATATTTCTCTATTTATATTTTAAAGATCAGAGAAAATTTAGTATAATATTTAAGCTAGAATTTTTAAGAATCCTCAAAAAAAACTATAAATATATACAATATAATGGACTTGTCATTAAGTCTAAAAAATACATAATACATCAATAATATAATCATTCCAAAAATAAGAATTTATTCATCCAATAGAAAAATAAAATAGATTATGTGTCCCGTAGTATCAGAAGGAATTGATATGCCTGATTTAAAATCATGTTATATTAAAATATTATATTAGGAAGATTAAACAAAAATATTATGAGAAATTTAATTTTCAATACTAATTATGTCATTATCGGGTAAATGGCATAAAAAGGATTCATAGATAGATGGAGGGGGGTAGTGAATAGGCTAACCAGATTTAATTTCATTTTCATATACCTACTTAATAAGAAATATTATAGTTCTGAAAATAACTCATTGTCAGCTTTTATTAATGTTTTACGAGTATAAACATCTTTTTCTTTATTTTAATTATTATTTAAATACAAAAAGAAAAGAAAAAAGACAATCTACTATGTGTTACCCTTGATTTGATAATTCCGTTTAAAAGAGCTTCATGAAAACAAATAGCAAATTATTAAAATTGAATTTAATAAAATTTATTTTTTATTAAATTAATTACTAAGAAAATAATCGATGTTTTTAATTAATAGATTAATTAAAATTAATTAATTCCTAGTTGATTTCTTAATTAGTAAGTGATTAAGGGTTGATTTTTGTGGAGAATCTATTCTTAGAGTAATACTGTGCTATGAATGACAACTGAATAGGCTCGAAGAAAGAGGGGGAACGAATGAAAGGTGCGCGCGCAGCTCTTGAAAAGTACAGTGACGGAAAAATGTAAACGCCAGGGGGTTGAAAAGAAGATGAGTGCATTTTATTTGGTTGCAAACAAGAATTTAAAATATTCATCACAGGCAAAAAAAATGAAATTCACTTGTGAATATGTTCCTGTGTGCGATCATTTTTCATAATTTTTGACGTGAATTATTAAGACAAGAGTGCAAAAGCACCATTAAAGAGGACTGAAAATAGATTTGTTCGCTTTGGATCCCATATAATTTAAAGTTTGGTTTGCTCCAATTGGGGCAAGAAAATGCTTCAAAAAATATGTTCAAGGTGGGTATAACATCTATACAGATCATGTATGTATATGAGCCAGAGATAAAACCGCAATCAAACCTAAGAAACGGTTGATGCATTCAAAACCTATGTTTTAGATTACCTCAATCAGAGGGAAAAAAGTGTTTGGAATTGGTTCACATGCATATAAAAGTATTTATTGGTTTTTGCATTATTAAATATCAATTTCAACCCTCGTATTATTGTCATCATTATTCATCTTATACAAAACAATATAAAAAAAATAATTTAAATTCTACTTAAAACTGCTAAAAATTCTATTTGAAAGTGAGGAGTTGTAGAATAAATTATAAATAATATAAATGATATTTGATTATTATTATATTTTTAAATAATTTGTTTCAAATTTTAAAAGAGATCAGACGATTAGTTTGCGAAATATTGTAGCATTTTAATGAAATATTTTTTGTTATTTTCAAAACAATGAAATTCCATGAATTAGTTTCCCAATCACTGTACCCCCACACCTATAAATAAAAATAAAAAATTATATATTTCTTGTATGAACAAGGGTGGCTGCTCTCGTCATATTCTTTTTTAATAAATATTGTATTAATCATTTTTTATATATTTAAAATATTTTAAATCATTCAAGTGATATCAAGATAGAAATGATAAGTTGTCTCATTAGTAAACTATTAAACTTAAATAATAATTAAATAATTTATATTAGATATATTATTTTACTTTAAATTCAAAGAGTATATATATATATATATGATAATATAGTTTCAGAATTTATATTTTAAGAAATGAAAATTCTAAGCTGACATTCTACCCAAATTTGTCATTGTAAGACAATTATATATTCAGATAAATATTTTGTGTGTGTATAAGAAATTTATTTATATATATATTTGACTGGTGAAATAGTATTGACATCAGCTGTCCATATGAAACGATGCCGGATTAATTCAATTTCTTTGAAAGATGCCGAAAAAGGCAATAGGTGAGGATTTTAAACCTCAGCTTCGATTTTTTCTCTCCCTTGAAATCCTCTCTCTTGGTGGTTGGAAGGTCCAGTAGGAGTGTGGGTCAGATGTCGGTTGCGTTTGACTCAACGATTGCAATCCCACGCGTCCGTCTCTTAAATCCCACGGGATATCGAAAACGAAGCTTTTGGCAATGTTTGCCTTTTACCAACCTCCATCGTTGAATCCTGACCTGTCAGTTCTGGTTCACAACTAGAATGCCTTTTTATTAACTCTATCTGTTTCAAATACTTCCTTGATTCCGCATTCAGGGCATTTAACAAAAATCCGGCTATCGATTTAATCCACGGTTTTATTTTTGAAAATTCATTCTGTTTCATACATATTTAAACCAATTTTAAATAAATCAATTCTAATAAGATTATTTATGAAAACGTTTTTTTTTTTACCATTTCTTCATGTCAAATCTATTTCCATAATAGATACAAATTATTTGTTATTACAATAACTTTGCGAGAAAATAATTTGTTAGGCTTAACGCTAACCAAAATGTATTACGAAAAATGTCTGAGTCTCAGGTGAATATTTATTCAAGTTAAACAATTTGTGGTTGGTTGTTATTATATATATATATATATATATATATTATCTAATTTGTTTTAATAAGTGATGAAAATATGATTTAATATGAAAGAAAATTGAATTGAAATATATTAGATTGAATTCGAAAATGGTTTTCTTTTTTTTCTACTTGAAGTCATGATAAATAAAATGGCTTTAGGCAAATCTATTTTTTTATTCGCTTTTGATAAATTATCTCATGAATTTCTTATTAGAGATGTTTCTTTTTTATTGTCAACATTTCCATACGTTGAACAACTCCATCAATAAGTGTGCAAATATTTCCATTGTAAGAAAAAAAAAAACGAGAAGTGTCTGACAGTGAATGTTTTTATTATTTTTTTTTTCTGACTTAGCTTTCTTTCATTTTAAAACAAAAATTTTATAGAAATTTAAGAGTGGTAATTGTTTAAATATAATACATATATACAATAAGGGCAGTAACATAATGAGAAAAATCTAAAAATAGTTTATCTACTTTATCAATTAATTAAATTGTACTAATGTAAAATATTTATTAGTATAAAACAGAGGTTCCCAAACTTTTTAGGTATACGTCTCCCATAATGCATCGGATTTTTTCCGCGGCTCCCTTAGTTGAGCTTTTTTTTTTACTTTCCCGCATACTTCGTATAAGGGAAGTATTGGAATCTTCAAAAATTTCGACTTCTAGATTTCGATAGATCTTGACGTTTTAGACCTCCCTGAGTCGGAAAATACCATTTTTCGAATTATGTCTGTGTGTGTGTGTATGTATGTATGTATGTAATGTCTGTGAGCAAATTTACTCAAAAACTAATCAAGCTAGGACTTCGAAATATTATTCACAGTTTGTAGATTTCTATCAAAATTTCGTCAAAATCGGTTAACCGTAATGGTACTTTACCTACACTGGTTGCGTTTACCTTTCAAGTAAAGTACCAGTTTGCTTCGAGATATTTGCTTCATATTTTGTATATAGATTTAAAAATATTAAAAAAATTCAGATACGAAATTTCATCATTATCTGACTACCGGAAGTGACATTTTACCTATACAAGTACCTATACAAGTAGCGTTAGGTGTAAATTATAAATATATATAATAGTGTTAAACCATTTTACTTTATAATTTAAATTAATTAGTTTGTTTATTTTTATTGTTGTTAAAACATAATAATATTAACCTAATTATCCATTTATATGCGGGAAAGTCTACGGGTGGACACTCCCGATTTTTTTTTAGAGACAAAAAATTTAAAGTATTAGGAAATTTTGGGAATCACTGGTATAAAATCAAAAAATAAAATTAATATAAAGACACACTCTTAAATTTTCTATTTTATACAAGATTCTCAGACCTCCATCAGTGCTTATGGACATAGACAGCGGGCCTTACCCCCTGAATCATTAGAGTGATTAATAGTATTTGGTTGAACATCTGTACCTAATAGGTTTTCATTTATTTTACTTTGATACGTATATTAAAAACTTCACTTTCTTATTGTTTTTTGTGTGTATTTTGAAACTACATATTTTCAAATACATTGAATCTATACTCATTCCTCAGTCATGAATCACCTCTCATATATTATTATAGTTAATATATATGTAGTGTATATAATAATACATTTATTTTTTCTAAATTTATCTATATCTAATATCATAATACTAGATATTCTCATATTTTTTATATTTTAAGAATTATACTTAATCTCATTTTTCTAAATAAATAATGGCTAATTGATCTTCAAAAATTTTTAATTAATTAACATTTAATTGATTATTTGTATAAAAATTAAAACAAATTCAAATATTATTTGTTTAATTTTATTATGGATTTATTATTATTTGCTATCAACTTATAATCATGAATTAGAAAAATAAGATATATTCAAATATAATAATAGTAATTTAAAAAAATAATAATTTAATAAATATAATCTAATATTTCATTTAATGAAATAAAATAAGAAGTTATGAAATAAATTAAAAAATTCAAATTATATTTGAATAGTTACAAATTAAAATAAAAAAGAATATATTATAATTGTAGATATTCATATTTTTATTGGTTCTTTGATTATATATTGATAAAATTTATTGACAAAGTTTAACACGTTCCCGCCGGGATGTACTACCGGTGGCTCATGCCGCCATATAAAATAAATAGACATATTATGGAGGAGGCGGGAATGTGTTAAATGGGGATATACTACAATACTGAAGGGTAATTTTATAGTAATTAGTGCAACCAATTTTGAGTTTATTACAATTTCCCGGAAAACTGAAAAAAAAAAATTTAAGTTATATTTGTATTCTTCAGTTCTAGAGACTTTTAGTTTCTAAATAATTTGTAATAATAATAATTATAATAATAATAATGTGTAATATCTATATTGATAGATAGATAGTTAGATAGATAGATAAAGATTTAAACTTAGAATATATTTTAGGTAATAAAATAGATGAGGTTATTTAAATGTTTATAATAAATTTATAAACAAATCATTAAATCTAAATAGTCAATAACTCAGTCATTTGGGCTGACCTACTTCCAAAATGAATTACAAACATTATTACATTTATCTTGTGATATTCTTATTATGTTCGAAACCCTTTGATTATAAACTGTGATCCAGATGTCAATTTCCAGTGAGAGGGTATTTTCCTAAATGAGTAATTTATTTAAACATCATATGGTAAACGATCATATAATTATTTTTATATATAACTTCTATTATTTTATTATTATTTTTTTATATTCTGATTATTTATTTTAATAAAAAATGAATTAAATTTTATTTAAGCTTAATTAATTCTTAATTCTCAACACCACCCTTCAACGATCGAAGATTGCCATATAATAATAAAGTTAAGGGCTTTTATCCCATTTACAACTATCAGTTTGGCATTATACATAATCATCAGTGAATTTGAAAAATTTTAAAAAAATTATATTTACCAAGTTTATTGGCATTGTTACATATTTATAGATGATCTCTAATTGCGGTTGTTTTTGTCGCCTTGGCAGTTGCCGCCGCGATGTGATCTCCCCAGGTCAGGGATCTATCCAGAGTGACTCCTAAATATTTAAGGGTTCAACCGCAACCCTCCAAAGAATAATGCCTAACGTGGGGGGTCCGGGGACCGGCACTAGGAGAATCCTGAACTCGGTGGTCACCTCGATACTGACGTATGCTGCTCCGGTGTGGGCCGGAGCACTAAAACGAAAGAAATATAGCAACTTATTACTAAAAACACAGAGAAAAACCTTTATTCGGGTCTGTAGATCCTACAGAACTGTCTCGGGTGTGGCTTTGCAGGTGCTCGCCGCTGTCCCTCCCATCGACCTTTTAATAAAAGAGAGGGCTCACAATCATGGAGCGCGTGCCTCTAAGACCTTCAACAGAGAATGTCTACTAGAGCAATGGCAACGAAGATGGGATGGAGCCGACGAAGGCAGGTGGAGGCTCATACCCAAATTGAACGTGTGGCTCGAGAGGAAACATGGAGAGCTGGATTTCCAGCTGACTCAGTTCCTGAGTGGGCACGGAAATTTCTCCACAGGATAAAGAAGTCTGACACCGACCAATGCGAGGCATGCCAGAATGTCGACACGCCGGAGCATGCCTTATTCAATTGCGTTATCTGGCAAGAATTGAGGCAGAAGGCAGAGAAAAAATTGGGCACCCAACTTAAAACAGACAACCTCATAGAAGACATGCTGAGGGGAAGGGAACATTGGGAGACAGTTGGATGCTTATGTAGAGACATCCTAAAAAACAAGAACCGGACAACAATATAAAAGACAAAAACCATCAAGGCCTTCTCTCTCGAAGTAATGCATAAAGGCAGTTCCGAGGGGGGCTCGTGGGGCCAAGGAAGAGGTTTTAGCAGGTTAAAGTCCTGCACTACCTCGGTGTATAGCGATACACGATGTGTCCATGAGGATTTCCCCTTCCTCAAAAAAAAAAAAAAAAAAGATGATCTCTAATACTATAGCTTGTCTCAATTTGAAAACCTCCAAATCTTTGTAAATTTAAATAAAATTATGAACTCTCAAAATGAATCGGAGATTTATTGTACGGTTTTAAGGAAATAAATGTGTGAAATATAAATTGTTTCATACATTACGGCCTAGTTTTAGGCATTATATACAATGCGTATTTCAAACTTTGCTGCTAATAGATATGGTATATATTATATACATTAAATAATATTACGAATGTATTTAAAACAAAAGGATAAATAATAAAACAAAAAATAAAGAATATATTATATTATCTCTAAATGAATTATATTAAATTAAAAATGAGAGAATAAACTATTAAAATATTTAAAATTATTTTTAAAGAAAAAATTTATTTGCATTCTATGATATTAATTAATTTATTTTTTTTTAATAATAATAATTTATTATTTTTATTTGAAAATTGAATGAATAGAAGTTACAAATAATTTGTTGATTATTATGATACAAAAACTCCTTCATGAGATGGATGGTAAATAAAAGAGAGAACAAACAGCTAATGGATGATAACCAACCAAAGGGGCGGATGAAAAGAAGCCTCCACCTCCCACCGCACTGGAGTGGTAATTCGGACCATTACTGAGCATCCATTTACTTAATTATGCAACATTTTTTGTTTGGTACCTACTTGTTTGATGTTGGTGTGAACCTAAATGGGTGTGTTTGTTTACGTGATTGTGCCTATATATGTGTGTGTGTGTGTGCGTGTATGTATGTGTGTGTGTTTACTCATATGGTCCCATGGATATAGTCTATAAATTTAAATTTAAACTCATTTACAGACTGGCACTTAGCGCAACCGCAGCCAGGTTGGTTGAGTGCCGTGGGATGGGAGTAAAACAGCCTGGTGATGGTGTCGGGAAGAAGGGTGGGGTACGAGAAGGGTTACTGGTTGTAAACCAGTAGCCATCAAGTTGTACTTTCTATGAGATCTTAACTATCATCTTAATTTGAACTTAAGCTTATATTAATATTATTATAATTTTAATATTTTTTTTTAATATAAACAAAAATATAAATAAATTAAAATGTAAATTTAAATTACAAATATACCTAAATAAAATAAAATCGATATTATTTTATTATTTAAAAAGAAATGTTTGAAGTATTTTAGTTTCGTATAAATACACTCCGGCTAAATTAATTCACTTTCTATCTATGTATATAAGTTGTGAAATTATATTTAAAAAAAATAATAATAAATAAATATAAATTTAATATATTATAACTTGCATTGAAATTTAAGTATTTCTAATTTAATTTTTTTTTTTCTGTTAGAATATATTTTAGATATAGAATAAGTACTCTTTCTAGGCAAGAATCCTTAAATAAATTTTATTTTTTATTAGCATATTAAAGTCATGGTTGAATAATCACTATAGAATACCTAGGCCAAAATCTATAACAGGGGGCCAATAAATGTATTTTTTAGGAATTTTTTTTAAAGTGCTTATTGAAAATGTCATTAGAAAATTATTTTTTTTATTCATCATTAGTAACTATGTTCTGCAAACCAAATTTGACACAGATTGTTCCGCAATTTGCCCAGATATGAATTAAAGGCTGCTAGGAGTTGCTTAAGGGGGCCAACGACTGTATGCTTTAGCCTATACGAGGTGTGGCTATTAAATAACGAGCCTGCTTACAAAAAATGGTTTAATTAAAAAAATTATGGTACAATCGAACTTTCTCCCTCAATATACTCCCCTCCCCTCGCCACACACCGCTTCATCCTTTTTTTTCCACTGCTCAAAGCAGTGTTCGAAGTCGTTTTTTGTTAGGCCTTTCAGAAGCTCCGCCGTTTTTCTTTTCAACTCTTCCATCGACTAGAATCGGCGTCCCTTTAGTGCGGACTTGATTTTTGGAAACAGGTAGAAGTCGCAGGGTGCTAGATCAGGGGAGTAAGGAGGGTGTTCCAGCACTGGAGTTGAAATGGAAACAGGACGGCCCGGACGCTGGTCATCTTCGGTGCTCTCTTGACCCTCAGAAAATCCTTTGTGCCACTCAAAAACAGTCTCGTTATTTAATAGCCACACCTCGTATATATTTAAATTTGTTTGATTTTAAAGTTTATTACACAATTATATATATAATTTATTATTATCCAAAAAATTAAGTTTTTTTAAAAGACAATAGGATATTATTTATAATTTTATATATATATATAAACATTAATATCATTAAAAGTAATGGCCTATAGTAAATTAGACGAAAATATTTTCCGATTTATTTATAGAGAGGTTATATTCCAAAAAAAAAAACATTTCATTTCCACTTCCTCCTCCCCAACCCCACAGCCAATCCCAAATCATCCCAATCAATTCCGGTGATTTGATCCATTAAATATACATAGAGAATCCTCTCTCTGTAAATTATATAAATGACCTTATTTGAAATGACATAGCGCAATTGTCGTTGGTTAATTCAATTAAAAAAAATCGCTTTTTATGTTTATTCACATAAAATTTCCATCTCATTTTTGAGTAGATTATTTAAAAGGTAAGATAGAAAATAAATAAGTAATGAGATTTATTATCGATACACGCCAGCATACCTATATACGTTATAAACATAGGATTTTGTATCTTTATATTAAACAGTTGGGTAATAAATAAGTTGGATATTTTTATTTAAATATTTTTAATTATATATTTATTAGTTGTATTATGAAATATAGCAATTAAAATACTCTATTTTTAAATAAAATATATTTAGAAATTTAATGGCTTAAAACAAGAGTACAAGTCAAAACCAATTTTATTTAATCTCCTTTGGATTACCTGAATATTGAACGAAATCCAATTAAACAATCAAATTCAAGTATTTGGTTACTCAGAATAAATAAATTTAGTACGAAATTCAGAAAATTCAATCACAAAAATTGAATAATGAAGGGACTTGAAATTTATTAGCGACAAAATACATAGAAATAGTATTATATTAGTATTGGTATAGTATTTAATAATAAAATATTTATACACAAAAATTTAAAGTTCAAAATGGAAAAAAACTAATAATACTATCATCTCGAAAGATAATAATATTCCAAGAGTTTAAATTTATGTTGTAGCACCTTTTAATGTTATGTGGTAAATCTTTCATCAAAATTTTATTAGAATTTCAGAATTAAGATCCTCAAAACCATTATTTTATTGGTTCCATTATAATGTTTTTAAGGGAGGAACAACTTTTTTGAAAATAGGAATCTTAGTAAAATCTATAATCTGAAAAAAGATATCACAATATGGTGAAGATAGAATATGGATGTAAATTACTCAGGAGAGTGTCAGTGATGAACTTAAGAGCTCACTTCTTGATAAAAGATTATAAAATATAAGATTTAAAATTGATTATTTTATCTATTTCTGTGACTCTACGGAACTCGAAAGTTCTTGGCCGCAGCAACCACACCTCTCCAAGTATTCCTATTCTGAGCCTCCAATCCTTATCCTCTCCAATCTCTCTCACATACTTTCCCACATTATCCACCCACCGTGTCCTTGGCCTTCCAAGAGGACGTTTCCCACTCAGTCTCTCTACCAATATGTTTGTTGCCATTCTATCTTCTCCCATTCTAGTCACGAGTCCTGCCCACCGTATCCTTCTCGATTTTATAATTCTAACTATATCTGGGGATGCATAGAGGTCATGCAATTCCTCGTTATGCAATCTTCGCCATTCCCCGGTGACCTCATCTTTCTTTGGCCCATAAGAATCCTATTCTCAAATACTCTAAATCTACTCTCGTTACCTAAGGTCTTAGACCATGCCTCACATCCATATAATACAACCGGTAAAATAATTGTTTTATATATTTTAACTTTTATCCCCTTTGATAATAATTTTTATGCGATAAGCCCCTTTATTGCATGATAACAGGCGTTTCCCGATTGTAACCTCGCTTTAAACTCATCTCGAATATTATTATCATTCGTTATCACAGAACCTAAGTATTTAAATTTTTCTACATTTTCAAATTTTATATCTTGTATATTAAGATTTTGTGTATTAAAACTATTCATCTATTATTTCATTTCATTTTGACTGGGAAAATAGCTCAGAAAATTTCGGACATTTATTCAACCAATAAAAGATGAAGAAGACACACGATTAATGTTTCCTTCTGCCTTCTTCGCATTTTGTTCTTAGTAAAAGTAGCATACTTGGAAAATAAAGTGGGAGGGAAGTAACAGAAAAAAGACCCAAATATTATTTATTTTCAAAAAATTTTATTTTGACATTTACATCAATTTAGAATTCAAAACTGCACTGAAGTTATGGCAAGGTGAAGTAAATATATAATAAAGAACAAAAATTTTTTTGTATAATTTTGTAATTGTAATTTTGGTAATTGGTAATCATAATATACATAAGAGATGATGAGATTATATTTATTATTTTTAGATTCAATTTAAAATAAAATTTATTTCGTAAAAGTACTTTTAATTATATTAAAAAAATCAATTTTACTAAATTTCTCTAACCAACCTCATAATTCCCCATGCCAATATATAATGTAATTTTTCATCAGCTCTTATCACTTTAATCACCTGCGTTTGTTCAATTGATCAAGTAAATAGACCTGGGCAACTAAGCGAGGTTTTAACTCGAATTCCCCATAATGATAGAGTAGAAATATGTCTATTGATATCACTGGAAGACCCATTCCATTAATAGTTTTGAGCAAACCCTATAGACGGCTTACAATGATAGACCATTATGATATTAATGGAAAACCTCCCTTCGAAAATGATCCTCATCAGTTATGGCTGATCCTTTATTATCTCATCCATAAATATCAAGTTAAGGGAAAAATATATCTATGATTACTTAACAGAAATAAAATCAAAACAAATGAATTTCTAATTTTCTTACATCTTACTTACTTCCTATGTTTGCAAATACAGAAAGTATTCTTATTTGGTAAATAAAATAAAAGTTTTAATGAATAATTTAAAAAGTTGGTACAAATTTTCCAACATGAAAATCCATATTAAAATAATATAAATATTTTTTTCGTCCTTTTAAAAACTATTTTAAAATCAATTTATGCATCCTATGATAGTTTTAAATTTACATTTTTTCGATTATTTTAATTATTTTTTTAATGTTTGAAATCTTTTTTTATTATTATTATTATTATTCCATCCAATATAAAAAAAAACAAATGTTTTACCTTCATTCTGATTTTTTTCAAAGCACTAAAATCACAAGAATTTTTTTTTTTCAGTTCAACAAAAAAATTTTAAAATTAAATTAAAAAGTTAAAATAAATTTGTCGATAAATATAACATATTATTCAATTTGTACTATTATTTTTTGAATAATTTGAAAAGGGATTTCATTTTGTCTGTGGCATATATATATATGCAAAGTTGCCATGTTTCATGCTAAATGACCTTTTAAAAAGTCGACCGGAAAACGTTTCACTGCGTATTGATTTCATTAATAAGTTGAGAATTTATTTCTTTTTTTCGAGATATTAATCACGTTAAACTCAAAACTTCTCTTTTACTTTTCTACCTCAAAAGAGCCGCATTAATAATTTTTTTTTTCTTTTCGTTGCTCCTTAAAGGAAGTATATCATTGGATCAATACCGATCGTTTCACGTAATTTTTTATTAAAGACGATTTGAAAAGTTTGTGACTAACTAATCAACACCAGAGAAAAAGATTGCATCCCCTTCGAAAATAGCTTCAAGTTCAATAAGTATCAGCTTTGATCCAACTCGAAAGATTCAGAAACCATCCTGGCAAGGATTCTATTCCAATTTATCATTCCGTTTAAATAGATATTCCCATCAAATAAGTTCTCTTCTATTTTCCCCTATCAAACACGATCCTTTTAGCATAATAGCTTAAATAATATCACAATAACGAAACCATAAATATATACGTTTCAAAAAAAGGCCATCAACAATGCAAATGAAGTCGCCTAACAAGAACTTTCCTTATAAAAAGATGTGAAATCTGACAGTGAATGAATATTCCCTCAAAATACGTGTTTCTTGTTAGGGAAATTAATTTGCATATTTGATGGGTTTTTGTCTTATCTTGTTTCTTACTAACAACTTTTTATTTACCCATTTTGGACTTACTACTCTCCTTTATTTCTAAATAACATTAAAATTAAATTAACTCGGTTGTAGATTAAAAAAAAAAAGCGTGATGAAATTATTTGCTCATGGAATAAAAATATATTAAGAAAATAATTAAAGAATTTTTCTTATTTATCAAAAATAATAGATAATGCGTAAAAGTATGAGAAAATAATACTTACGTGAATTTGCTTAGAAATGTTGTACTAAAATCCACCACCGTATTTTACTTTCATTCGAGAGTGTTGTAAGAGAAATAGTTAAACGCTGGATGAAATATTATATGACCTTAAAGTTTTTCACTATAAAAATGATAAAATAAATGTATGAGATGTAACTCTATATAAAAGACGAAAGTAAAATTAAAGAGAATAAAGAAAAAGTGAAGAAAAAAAAAATTAAATTAAATTAAATTTTATAAAATCTAATTTAAAAAAACAAGACTCAAAAATTATAATTATAAAATATTTTTAATATATTTAAAGATAAAAATTGAACATTTTTTTTTTAATGATATAAAGATAAATTAGTTTCTTTCTTAAATGTAATATTATTCTTGTAGGAATAAATTTATTAGCATTATAAATTGGGAGCTTTTATAAAAGATAAATTTTAATATATATATTAATACTTATAAAAAATTTTATCTTTATAAAAAAACTTACAAAAATATGAATTAAATTTATACATTTTTAATAATAATTATTATTATCAAATGATATTAAATATCAAAAATAATTACATAGTATATATTTTATAATTTTATAAATATATTAGAATCATGTTTTATAAATAATGATTCAATTATTCTTATTTTATATATTAAAAATTATTTATTATTTCAAATATACATATATTCCTAAATTCAACATATATATTGTAAATTGTAAAAAAAAATTCAAACTTTAAAATATGAATTTATTTTGAAAGTGGTGAGAGTTAATTAAAAAATTGAGATATCCCATTAATTATGTTTAATTTAGTGTACATTTTATATTATTAATAATATTATTTTTCATAATTATAATTAATTGATAATATCTTTAAAAATATCACGCTGTGTTTAAATTAAAATCAGTTCCCATATCAAAAAATGGCGCAATTCAATTTCTATATCAGCCAGTGAAATTTGAAAAAAATCGTCATAACCCATGTATGACATACTCATATGATAATATGGTTAAAGTCATCTCTTTTGTATTAAGTTGGGATCTACATATTTTAATGTTCATAAAATTAATAAAATTTTTATATACAGAATGATTATAATATGTATTGTGTGTATAGTATTATATTATTATTAAATTCAATATCAAGCTCAATAGATTTATTGTTCATGTTAAAATTCAAATAGTCGGTTTATATTTAATGTCGTTAAAATTTATATTAATAAACAAATATTTTTCAAAAATATTAAAAAAATATTATAACGGAATGATTAAATATTAACAAAGATTTTGATTTCTAATGTTCTAAGACTTTATTGTTGTAATTTGTAATTCTATTTTCAATTCTACCACTTAATTTAATTGTATATTGTTTCTCTTCCCCAAATAAATCACACGATTATAATACAAAATAAGTTGACCAGTGGCCAGGTCCGAACCGACCGACGGTTTGAAGTAAATTAATTTCCAGCTACAGAAACAATTTCAAATAATTTTAATATATCTATTAATGTAATAAAAAACAGATATGGATATAAGATATAACATAAATATTTTTAATTTTATTTTATTTATAATATATATGCAAGACCAGGCTGTGACGTCATGAATGGCTGGATGACGTCATATAATTTTAATTAAGAAAAAACTAATAAAGATGATTTTTCTCGAGTATAAAACCAATGCAAAGTGAATGATTCGTGATGATATGTAAAAAATCTCCTCATGTGAAATTTGGTGTGAAAATAACCCTTCCCTTATTATCGTCGATCGCTAATACTACCACTTCCGGTTTCCGGATTTACACCAAAAGTTGATCAATTCATCCCACTGATGCATTAAGTAATATACCAAATTTCATCAAAATCGGTTGAGCCGTTCAGGCTGTACACATCTATACGGACGGCCGGACAGAGGGACGGACAGACAGACATCATGCTAAAAATACTTTTTTCTGTTAAGAAAATGCATGATTCGTGGAGATATGTAAAAATCTCCACATGTGAAATTTGGTGTGAAAACAATACCTCCCTTATTATCGTCGGTCGGTAAATATATTTAAATTTTTACTTTTAATATTTTGATTGACATTCATTATTGAATAAATATGAAACTTATTAATAATTAAAATATCCCGATTTTCATAATTAATCACCTTTATTATAATTCTTGAGAAGTGTAAGTGATTTTTTTTATCAATATGTAAATCATTTGTGGGAATAAAGATCATTTCATTACAGTGTTTATTCATTATTCTTCACAAATATTATTATTAATTATTCGAACAAGAAAGAATCAAAAAGGTGTTAAATATGCATGAAGTACGAATGACCTAGAAAATTTTGAACAATTCTTTTATAACATAAAAAGAAAGGAATACCCTTCTATAGTATAAACTGTATACATACTTATATGTTAGCAATTGATTTTTTATTCTAACCAATAAATTGTTAATATTAATTTAGATTGTTTTAAAGAAATATTAGATTTAAAAAGATAATTAACAGATGATACCATTTAACAGAAAAATTTAATAATCATCATCATTTAATAATCATTAAAGTTTCAATTTCAATGTCAAATTCAAGATTCTCTGAAAATATATAAACATTTCAATTAAATTTGTAAAAAAGTATTAAAAGAAATGAACTACAAATCCTATTTTGATGGACAGCAAATCATGCAAGTTCTAATTAAATTACGGTTTTACATAAAAAAAATGATTATTCTGGAATTTAAAAAAAAAAAAAACTCCCGAAACAAATATGTTTAAATTATTTTAGGTAATATTTGATTAAATATAAATTTCATTGATACTTGACTCTCAATATCGAGGTCCGGATTCAAGTCCCGAGCCTGGTAAGGGAATTCCTATATTTAGGATCTATGAGACGGAATTCCACCCAGTCTTCAGGATTAAAATTGGGAAGCTCTACTTGAAATAAAAAATAAAACTACTCAAGATAAAGGTTAGGAGGATCCTTTTTACTGATCATAGAAGACCGTTACCCAGTTTAGGGAACAACCACATAATAGGCGCTGAACTTGCAAAGAATATAAAAGTCAGAAAGTATATTATTTTTAAGAAAATTTCTCAAAGGCCTTGAATTTTGAGATAATTTTCGATGAATTCTCCTAAATTGTTATAAAAATATCAAATAATTATTTTTTTTTCTTTTATATTATAATACAACATATGATTCTGGACTTTGCAGACGAATATATTAAGATTGGTAAAGCCGAAAAAAATTAATCAAAAACTATCTTATAAGATCAATTCATTGATTCAGCCTGGAAAATTAAAAACTTTAACAATGGAACTCGGCCGGTAGAAGATCAGATACTCGTTTTCATAGAGGATTTACATGACCCAAAAAGTTTTACAAGTATATTTACTTTTTTTTTTGTAATGAATATTAAATTATCTCTTTACATTGACTAAATTTAATTAATTATTTATTAATGCATTTTTATTCGAAATATTTATTTTTTAGTTGAATATATTATAAAAACAAAATACTCACAGAACAATATATATTAATTGTAATATAACAAGTTTTTCTACAATTTTCTCTCGATAACATTACACATAATTTCATGTCAGATTCTATAACAAAAACGATTGAAAATGTTTTTTTTTTAATGAAATTTAAAAAGAGAATTATTGAAAATCCTCATGCTTTTTTTTAACAAATATTTTTAATAATTAAACATTGTATAATAGGCTGAACGAGTACACTCATCAATTTCCAATTTAAATTAATAATAATAAAAAAATAATTCTCTCATTTAGCAAAACTCTCGATTGAAATTAATTACATTGAACATTAATTATATAGAAAAATAAAAAAAAAATAAAAGCTTTAAAACAAGTTAGTAAATGGATGGTAGGAGTAGACTTGTTGGATATCTTAAAGAATTTTAAGTATTTTTTTTCTCTGAGGGTAATTTTTTTTTTTTTTACAAGTGAGAAGAAATGATGTTTTTTGGCGTTGAAGCTCTCTATGCCACGGAAAAACAGACAAAATAAAAATGAAAATGAACAAAATAAGAGTAAAAAGGGAAGAAAAAAATGTTAAAAAGTTTTTCCCGGTGAATTAAATTCGTGAGAAAAATGAAAAAAGTTGGATGAGTATAAAAAAAACAGAAATTGATTGGTTTTATAGATAAAATGTTTTAAGGAAGTTGTTTTCTAAGATGTGTACGAATTAATTTTTTTTTCTATTTTCAATTTCTTCGTCGAGATGAAAAAAGAGAAAACAAAAAAAAAAACAAAAAACAAAAACAAAAAAATAAATAAAAAAGTCAACCTATTTAAAGAAGACAATCAGGACGATAGGAAATGTCAAAATGATAGAAAGATAAAAATCGCGGAGAGAAATCGACAGGCAGGCGGTTGGTTTGACGGGTGGCAGAAGCCAATGTGGCGCGGGTGTATGAGAAAGGGGGAGGGGAGAAAAGAGCTGGAAAACGAAAGCGAGTGAAAAAAAAGAAAAAATTGAACGACGCTTTTGCGTAGAGGGAACTCTTCGAGAGACAAGGGAAATGAACTTTGGTGAAGGTAAATAAAATAGAAAAAAAAATGTTTCCTGGTGCCGCAAGTGTTTGCATATTTGGCTCTGCTGGGGTAGGTACGATTCAAAATCGTTACACCATGAATTGGCTCGAAGAAAGGGAGTACACCAACGGGAATATATTTACTACAATTTCATAGAAATGCAACGTTTTCATTATTTTTATTTTCATTTATGCACATATACGATATATATATGTACATTTTTAACTTTCCGCCTTTAATTTATAAAAAAAAATATAAAATTAAAAACCGATTTAAAAAAATAGAACGTATCCATATATTTATAAATATATAGGTATATCTTTTTATATGTATTATATATTTTTTATTTATTTTTTACAACTTATTTATAAAACAAATATACATTATTATTTTAAATGAATTTGACAGAATTTCATTTTAGTTTAAATAGAACAACGATATTTATATTAAAAAAATTAGATTAATTTTTTTTTTATAAATGATTAATTGTTTTAAGATGCTTTACAGCTACTTTTTACTTTTAAAACTATATGTTTATATTATTTGATAATTTTTAAAAAATTATCTTTAATTTAATATAAAATATACTAAAATGTATAACAATTATTTTGCCGGTTGTGTTATATGGGTGTGAGGCATGGTCTATGACTCTGGGAGACGAGAGTAGATTTAGAGTATTTGAGAATAGGATTCCTAGCAGCATTTATGGGCCAAAGAAAGATGAGGTCACCGGGAAATGGCGGAGACTGCATAACTAGGAATTGCATGACCTCTATTCATCTCCAGATATAGTTAGAATTATAAAATCGAGAAGGCTGCGATGGGCAGGGCACGTGGAATGAAAGAGGAAAGATTGGCGAAAAATATTTTGATGGGTAGACCGAGTGGGAAATATCCGCTTGGAAGACCAAGGACGCGATGGGTGGACAATATAGGAAGGGACGTGAGAGAGATGGGAGAGGATAGGGATTGGAAGCTCAGAATAGGAATACTTGGAGGGGTGTGGTTGCTGCGGCCAAGAACTTTCGAGTTCCGTAGAATCAAAGAAATAGATACTAAAATGTAATAAGGACAATATTTTCATTCTTAAAAAATGAATTGTGTAATTTTTCAGAATAGATAAAATCCGAACTAATTTTATATAAAAAAAATGTTTAAAAAAGTATCCAGAATTCTGAATATAAATATGTAATAATTAAAATATTTATTATGTCTAAAAATTGGAATTTAATGTTAATGACTTAAATTTACAAATAAATATTTGTCTGTAATGGGATTTCATACCAATAATTTAAAAATACAGGTTTGAGTAAATATTACAACAAAATACTGTAGCCTGTGGTTGTTTTATTAGTGCCATATTAATTATAAAAGTAAATTATTTAAAGATTCAAAATTTTTTTTTTATGTTTACAAGTATTTCTTTAAATACTTAACATGATTTTCTATATTTTCTCTTAGGATAGTTGTTCCTATTAATAAGTAAACTCGTTCCTCTCTCACTTCCATTAACTTTTCTCTTTTCCTCTCCTCTGATATGAGTAATTGCTCTTCTTTCTCCACCCGTTCATCCCCTCCCACTTTTATCCCCCACTACCAACTTCTCTTCACAAGCGAAAACAACTCAAGTGGTTTTTGACATTGGCAGCCAAGAACGTTGACAGCAAAAGATAAATTAATTACTTGAGTCGAGAGACGAAAAGTCCTTAACATATACACTCATACACCAAAACGACCTAGGTTGAAAACAGAAAGTATCTTCAATATAAAGGACAAAGATAGCGAATTAATGATAAATACGAAATTAAAAAATAAAAAAAAAATCTCGAAGAAAGCATCTTAACTTTTCATTGATAAAAAATATCTCCAAAGAGCGAATTGAGATGGAATTTTTCATTAATAACCTATCTGCTAATTTATTATATTGATTAGAAATTAATATTATGATTATAATAATAAATAAATACCTAATGAAAATACACTTAGCATCCAATAATTAGATGCAATTTATCTATTTATAAAATTTAAAAGAATTCATGACCTCTATACATCCCCAGACATGGTCAATGACCATGTGGGACGAGAGTAAATTTAAAGTATTTGAGAATAGAATTCTTCGCAGCATTTATGGACTAAAGAAAGATGAGATCACCCGGGTTAGGGTTATAAAATCAAGAATCAGTGATGGGAAGGGCAAGTGGCCAGAATGGGAGACCGAGTGGGAAACGTCCGCTTGGAAGACCAAGGACGCGATGGGTGAACAATGAAGGGACGGGAGAGGGTAGGGATTGGAGGGTTGTGGCTCATAATATAGGGACACTTGGAGAAATGTGGTTGCTGCGGCCAAGAACTTTCGAGTTCCGTAGAGCCACAGAGATAGATAGTTAGATAATATTTTAAAAAGAAATAAGTGTAAATTTTATTACAATCTTTCAATTAATTCCTAAGCATCACTACAGGGACACTGGGCGAGAGTGTCTAGTGAAAAGCTAGTTGTTTATTATAATTATTCATTATTTTAATTGAAATTATATATTTTATTTATTTTTTTCATCAATTTCATTCTAGAGATACAAATAACCATTTTAAATATTTATTTGTAAAAAGTGTGTGTTTCATAGGTGGAGGATTCATGTAAACGAGACATCATTTTATGAAGTTTATTTTGTTTTTCATATAAAAACATTATCTTTTATGATTTTTAAAATTATGTCTATTCATGTGTAACATTTCACCCGTTATTAGTTATTAATTCACTAATTCCTTTAAATTATAATAAATTTTCATTGCTCTTATATTAAAAGCATATTTATTAACTCTTTCTTGATTTCTTTCTTTTCCTATTCCCAGTTTAGAGACAAAAACCAAATTCTAACTTTTAATTAATAAATTCTATTGCATCATTAATCTATTTAATCTTTATACTAATTAAATTGATGTCAAAATCCAATTACATAAATTACTAACAAAGTAATAGTCATATTTTTCCTTAATATTGAATCATTTATTTAAATCTGAATGGTTAACGACACTGTTGATTTATATAGATTAAGGATTATCTATTCTCTCGTATTTGTTCTTTTATGCGATTAGAATTGATTCATTAATTATGAATATTGATGACGAATTTAATACAAAATTTAAGGAAATGGTATAAAATTTATGTAGTATATATGATTAAAATCATTAATAATTATAAATTATAATGATGTTCGTATTGTATATTTTGATGAGAGTTTTTAATGATGTTAGTTAACATCATAGATTCACAAAAATTTTTGTGTCGTAGACCCCTTGCCATGTTTTTGGGTTTTGGGTAGACCCCTAAATTGAGTTTGATTTTTTATAAAAAAATTTTACCCTTTTTTTAGAGCCTTATTGAAAAATCAAAAATGTTTTTAGAGCAATGTCTGGAAAATAAGTAGACCCCCATAGACTCCCATTTTATTTCATGGACCCCCAAATTTGTTATTCGCTGCCATAGACCCCTTGCAGGTTGCCATAGACCCCAGGGGTCGATATAGACCACTTTGGGAACTTTGGTTTACATTTTCACTAGAATGGAGAGACCAAAATTTTGAAACAACAATATGTAAGGTTAATTTGAAATATCAAAATTTTTGATGTTCTTAATTTTGGGACTCTATTGGCGGCTCTTACTATACATGTAAAGTTAATTTTATTGGATAATTTGTTATTTGTGCCCCTCAGAAGCCAAACCGATTAATTCCAATTTTTAAAATTTTGCTAGTAATGTAATGTAATGTAATCTGCAACATATGAAGTGAATATTGAACTTGATAATCTTAATAATGTAATGCAATATACATTTTTCTGTAATGAATTTAATACAAACTGTGAACTTTGGGCTTCATTTTCTCAGTTTGATTATATGTGGAGTTAATCGCTTTGGCTTCTGAGTGGCTCATTTATACAATATATATGAATATATATATATATAATTTTAAAGACTTTTGTTTTTCATCAAAGCTCTTTACTCTCAAATCGTTTTTAAGACTATTTATTTTTGGCTTAAAGCCCCTTATATATATGTATACATATAAATAGCATGTATTGAAATTGAATTAGAGTTTTCAACGGAAAGTTATTTTAAGGTGTTTTAAGCCAAAAATACATTGTCTTAAAAATGGTTTGAGAGTAAGCTTAGTTGAAAAACAAAAAAATCTTTAAAACTCTGAAATTCTCCATAAAATATACCTACATATATTCTTATGATCTTACATATTTTTTATTATGTAAAATCTGGTTACAGGGCGATCCATTTTACCTTCTTGATTTGGCATTATTTTTTTTCTAAATTTTCTCAAATAAGATTTCTAATAATTATTGATTATAAATGTTAAGAAATGTTAATAAATGTTAAATAAAATTATATTTAAAATCAAAAAGATCTTGAACTACTCTAAGAGAATTTAAATGGTGTATTTTAGCAATGGCTCCCACTGAAGTTCTTTAAGCTTGTTTTATTTAAGAAAATTGGAAAAAAGTGTAAATTCAATAATAAGTGGAAGTTGGAAGATGTGCGCACTTTATTAAATGTCAAATAATTGGAGAGATATAAAACGATAAAGCTGAAATTATATTACTGATGTTCAATATTTAATTATTGAACATAAATTAGATAACAAGCCTCGTTTCTATTTTCGATGTTTATATTCCATATAAACAAATAATACAAACACTAAAATTATTTAAATTATTCTACTAATTCAAATCTTTCTCATGATCACAAATTGTTTCATCAAAACACATCGAGAAAAGTCAAATATCGTGACAAATACTCTTTCATTGTGTTTTTTTTATACATTGTTAGACGTTATCGTTTCATCAGAGACAAACAAACAAGACCAGCACTCATGCCACACCATGGCTTGTAATATAAATAAAAAAAATCCAACTAATATGTATTTATTCTCTGTTTCAGATACCTACATAAAAAAAATCAATGAAAAAAAGAGAGAATAACCATAAATTGATAATTATCTTTATTTGTTCACCTCTCTGTAGATTTGCCGTTTAATTAATTAATGAAGTAATATCTATCCTTAATTGAATGGAATAACCTACATATTTGTCTTTCACATTATATATTCAATTATTGCAAAAACCTTTCTATATGCGCTCTATGAATTTATCTCTTTGAATCAAGTCTTGTTCAAATATACGGGATAATAACATTCACTGTTTTAAAGAAACTTAAGTAAATCCAACCATTGAATATAATTCAATATTTAGGGACATATATGGTCGTTTTATTAGAAATTAAAAAAATTAATCTATTTTTAAATACATATATCTATAATCTATATATCAATAATTTTAATAAAGTTTAAGTTTGTTTTTTTTAACAAACATACAAATATACTTCTTGAATTAATTAAAAATCACTTGAAAATTTTTTGATTCTAACTAAATTTTCTTTTTTACCGACCGACCATAGTAAGAGTACACCAAATTTCACATGTGGAGATTTTTACATATCTCCACGAATCATGCATTCTGTTAACAGAAATAAGTTGACCTGTGGCCAGGTCCGAACCGACCGACGGTTTGAAGTAAATTAATTTCCAGCTACAGAAACAATTTCAAATAATTTTAATATATCTATTAATGTAATAAAAGACAGATATGGATACATAAATAATAAATATAAACATTTTTAATTTTATTTTATTTATAATATATATGCAAGACCAGGCTGTGACGTCATGAATGGCTGGATGACGTCATATAATTTTAAATTAAGAAAAAAACTAATAAAGATGATTTTTCTCGAGAATAAAACCACCACAAAGTGCATGATTCGTGGTGATATGTAAAAAATCTCCTCATGTGAAATTTGGTGTGAAAATAAGCCTTCCCTTCCTATCGTTGATCGCTAATACTACCACTTTCGGTTTCCAGATTTGCACCAATAGTTGATCAATTCATCCCACTGATGCATTAAGTAAATATACCAAATTTCCTCAAAATCCGTTGAGCCGTTCAGGCTGTACACATCTATACGGACGGACGGATAGACAGACGGACGGACGGACGGACAGACATCATGCTAAAAATACTTTTTTCTGTTAAGAAAATGCATGATTCGTGGAGATATGTAAAAATCTCCACATGTGAAATTTGGTGTGAAAACAATACCTCCCTTACTATCGTCGGTCGGTAAAAAGTATTTAGTATGATGTCTGTCTGAATTCAACTTTAGTCATTTAAATTCATAAGGTCTTATGTTTGATAAAACACTAAAGAATTAATTGTGTGGATTTTAATTTTGTTAAAGTTTATAGACTATGTCACTGACTGTTGTCGTCTATTCAATCAATTCTAGTCTTATAATTTATTGACGGTCACATTTACATCCTGAATCAGTTCAAGGTTATTCCTTGCTGAACAGAATCTGTCCCAAGAATCTGCATTAGAATAAAACGATAATTTTTGTGCGATGTTCATCTCTGGCGACCTGATTCTGGTCGCCTTTAGTATGTGTTGAGTTCTAGAAATCGCTTAACCATCCGAAAAACAGTTGTTGTTGTTGTATGAATAACATTGACTACATATTTGTAACTGCTCCCATTCTCGATTAATGCAATGGCTTTTACAGATTCTGTTATCTTAAGTGGGATAATTTTGTTGAGTTTAGTCGAAACACTTTAATAATGAATTTCAAGCATATTATTAAAAGATAAACAGGGATTAAAAGATTATAAAAAAGATACTAGACTTCATCAAAAATCAATAAACATCTTTAGTGCCGATTCACCCCGAGAAACCCACTGTTTTGTCGGCTGTTTCTAAAATGTGTGATGGTGGATTCACGTTTCATCCACGGTTTCGATCTCGGTTTCAATGAGCACAAGAAATTCACTTTTTCTAATTTCTTCTCAAATCACGAGGAAGTCTATTAATAAATGAATGTCAAACAAAAACTAAAAGACCCAGCTGGTTCAAATTTCGACAGGGTCAGCTGATAGTTTTCTGCTGATAGGAGCAGTGTATCCATTTTATTTAAGAGACGGGAAATTAAAAAAAGTCACGGACTTAATGACCTCCCTTGTAATAAACACAAAGATAAAGAATATATATTCTTGCTTATATTTTCATATTCATTGAGTTTTGTATAAAATATCTTAAAAAATAAATTAATTAATTATGAATTTTAATTATTTTTTCCATTATATCAATATTTCAACAATCGATAATTTATTTTTAATATATAAATCAGCAACTTCTAAGGTATTTAACCTTATGTTTTTAGTATATACGTGCTTGTTATCCATTTTTCCTACCCTTTATCATTCTTCGGACACCATTACTTAATTTTGAATGTTTAGATAGGCCATTAATTATTTCCCCGATTATATAAATTGCTGTTAAGTAGAAAACGTGTAGAGCTTTCATTATTTTAGAGTGGCGTTTATTAATTTCAACTAACATTCCATGCAAATTAATTTAAATTTACCTGAAGTTATTATATAATGTTAAAAACGGAATTTCAAAATGGAATATATAAATGTATAATTAATAAATATAAATACAATATTAACTCATATTAGATCCTCTCTTGTGTATTTTTATTAAAAAAAAATTCATTTAATATAATTTATTTTATTTTTGTTTTTCTAGCCATAAAAAAGGAAAAATCTACAATATTACCATATTATAGGTTTTTCTTTGTAATTGTTTGATAAATAAAGATTGATTTTCAATATTCTTCATAAAAAAATTATATTATTGACAAATTTTTTTCAATAATTGCAATAAGATAATTTAATTTTATTTTTATATATCAAAAATTGTTTAATTTGAAATGATTCATTTTTTATATATATACTAGCTGCTCAGAGCGCCTTCGGCGCTCTTCACACCTAGACGGGGGCTCCGCCCCCTGTACCCCCGAGTTGTACATAGTATTTGGTGGTTGAAAGTATTAAAAGGTTTTCATCCATTTTGTTTCAATCAGTATATTACATAAAACATTCATTTCTTTTTGTGTTCTTATTTAAAAAATATATTTTAATTTAATCACTATATTAATTATATATATTATTATTGTATATGTTATATCTATCTACCTATGTGCCTCAAAGATACTCGAAAGTTCTTAGCCGCAACAACCACATTTCTCCAAGTGTCCCTATCCTGAGCCCTTATTGCATCTCTCTTACGTCCCTTCCTACGCGTCATTGGTTTTCCAAGCGGACGTTTTCCAATCGGTCTTCCCACCAATATCTTTTTCCTCTCCCATTCTTGCCACGTGCCCTGCCTATCGCAGCTTTTTCCCTTTTATAACCCTAACTATTTCTGAAGATGCAGAGAGGCCATGCAATTTCTTGTTATACAGTCTCCCTCATACCCGGTGACCTCATCTTTCTTTGGCCAATAAATGCAGGGAAGAATCCTATTCTCAAATACTCTGAATCTACTCTCATCTCCAAGGGTCATAGACCATGCCTCCCACCCATATAATGCAACAGGCAAAATAATCTTTTTATATATTCCCTTTGATAATAATTTTGAAGAGATAAGCCTCTTTATTGCAGATAACAGGCGTTTCCCGATTGCAACCCCGATTTAAATTCTTCTCAAATATTATTATCCTTCGTGATTACATTCAATTTTTCTACATATTCAAATTCTACATTTTGCATCTTAAGATTTTGTATGTTAATACTCTTCCTCTTTGTTACTAAATATTTTTTCTTATCACTATTAATTTCAAACCTCCATTAAATTTTCCTCGCTATCTGTAATTGCAATTGCCGAATCTCCTATTATATTTAAGTCGTCTGAGTAACCTAATATTTTACAATTGATTTCCGCATCTTATTCTTTCTTTACTACCTTCAAGAGAAATTTGAAGATTGAAAATTTGAAAAAGTTTATCCGGATCTATTGAGTTATGCGTATGTTTTACTAAAGTCTACAAATAATTAGTGAACAGAAATATTGAATTCGCGGTTTTGTTCCTAATATCTGTCATAATGAAAATATCTTAATTAATGTTGGTCGATTTGGCCTGAACCCGCAATGATATCTCCTAATATTTCCTCCGCCTATAGTTTATAAGTATTGTATATGTTATAATAGAGTATAATATTTCTTGATCATTACATTTTGGTATTTTATTTTCATTGCTAGATTATTATTGAATATTTTTAATTATAATGAAACTTGAGAAAATGCAAAAATAGAGACTTGAGACAATTTATAAAAATTAACGGTATAAAACTATAGATAAATTATCAATATATACATTCATTAATAGTATTAA
The DNA here is from genome assembly GCA_963082975.1 of Labia minor. Taxonomy (NCBI): domain Eukaryota; kingdom Metazoa; phylum Arthropoda; class Insecta; order Dermaptera; family Spongiphoridae; genus Labia; species Labia minor. Next base: position 36,661,587 of record OY720345.1, read on the forward strand.
TTTAAATTAATTGATTTATTTGTTTTTTTATTATTAAGTTCATTTATTAATTTTTTAGATCATAGTTATTTTCCTTAAAAGAAACTTAAATTCTGTGGTGCTAGGGGATTTGAAAATTATTCGTCGCAATATGAAGATTTCACTTACAGTTTCTGTCATGTCCGACCTCCATCCAACAGTTATTTTCTGTTAAGTTTTTTGCTTCTCTTAATCATGTGATCAATATATTTAATTGTTTTTGATTCATTATAATAAAATTTAAACAAATAAAAATTTTTACTTTGTTAATTTATATAAATTTCAATATAAACTGATTGTGAGTGATACGCTTAGCCAATACTCTGAATATTTTGTGTACAAAAATATTGAATGTTCTTAGCGAGATTTGATATAATGTTGTACGATTTGTCCTAAATCTGAATTAGAAGAAAATTATAAATTGCATTAAAATGAGACCTTTTAGAATAAATTATTTAATTGAAATGATATTTAAATATAAGAATTTAAAAAAATATTATATTCTTTGTTTGGCAATTGTTATTTAATTATGTGCAACATGATTCGACTTGCACAGAGCATCGTTATTTTTTATTAATATCACATAATAAAAATGAATCTTTTAAACATAATAAATAAAAAAGACATTTTAATAAATTTAAAAAATATACCCAATTTAAAAATGTCAAAAATTTAAAACAACTTTATATCATCATATTTTAATTTTTATATAATATATATATATATTTAGTAATTAATAATAGAGTAATTAAATTAAAATAAAAAACAAAGATAATATAATTCAGTCATTTTAATTCAGGTTAAATAATATTTTTTTTTATTATTCAATGATAAAATTTATATATTATTATATATATATTATAGAAAAGAAGAAATATTCAATTAAATAAAAAATAATTTAAGATAAAAATATGATTTAATAAATATTTTAATTAAATTGAGAACTTTTAGAATAAATTATTTAATTGAATTGATATTTGTATATTAGAATTTAAAATAAAAAGGGAAATATTATAATAATTCTTCGATTGGGAATCTCTATGATAATTCATTGTTTGAAATGATTCCGCTAGGCCGACAGTGAGCCGCGAGCTGCTCTTGAATGAACAACACGGAGAATTATATAAACTTTAAAAAATTAATTTCTGCGGTTATTGATAAGATATTAATAAAATTTATAGCCTATGTTACTCTAGAGGTATATAAGAATATTGTGATGTAATTTCAAAGAAATCGGTTCAGCCAATTCTGAGTCTATAAAATAGTAATTTTCCGGACAGACAGACAGACAGACAGACAGACAGACAGACAGACAGACAGACAGACAGACAGACAGACAGACAGACAGACAGACAGACGTGAAAAATTCTAAAGTCACTTTTGGATTCTAGAGGTCATGAAACGCGAAGATATGCAAAAATTTTTAAATTCTGAGCAATGTGCAGACAAAAACCTTTTTTTATATATATAGATTCATAAAATAATTTATTTGAGAATATGAATTAAATTTCATAGTATGTCATATCATAATATAGGAAAATTAAATTAAATTATTGATTTTTTTTTATTTTAATAAACATTACAAATTTAGAAAAAATACTATAAATGGTTAGTAACAATAAAATCAAATACTTTTTTTTTAAGATAATTGATTAGTTGAAAATTTTCATTTATCAGATTAAATGTTCTATAAGAAAAAAAAATATTAGATAAATATTTGATCACGCAATTGGAGAAACATTTTCAAATAACTAAACAATTAAAGAGTGAATACATAAATAAATACAGTTTGGTTGTTTTCCTACAATTGTAAATGTATTGTAAACATCTAACGGATTCAACCAAGGTAATTTTCTAAATTTCAATTTACTCCCTTCTCCTTTTTTATTTGAAACTGTAAGAACAATAATTGGAATATACAAAAATTGAAATTATTGGTTCTGGTTACATACATAAAAAATTTGATTCAATGTTAGAAAGGAAGGTCGATAAATATTAGACTACCGAAAGTGTAACAAATATAGAAAATATTTGTGGGAGGGGATCAAGATCCAGGATACTTTTTTATTTATTTATTTTTGAATATTTTATTTTATTTTACAAAATAGTAACTATTTTATTTATAATATAACATAATGATTATTGTTTTATGCAAGATAATTATTCAGATTTTTTTTAATTCCTCCATTTTTCTTATTTGGGGGGAGGAGGGGAGGTACTTTATATATATATATATATGGTTTTTATTTTTAGTTTAATAATTTATATATATATTCATAAAATAATTTATTTGAGAATATGAATTAAATTTCATAGTATGTCATATCATAATATAGGAAAATTAAATTAAATTATTGATTTTTTTTTATTTTAATAAACATTACAAATTTAGAAAAAATACTATAAATGGTTAGTAACAATAAAATCAAATACTTTTTTTTTAAGATAATTGATTAGTTGAAAATTTTCATTTATCAGATTAAATGTTCTATAAGAAAAAAAAATATTAGATAAATATTTGATCACGCAATTGGAGAAACATTTTCAAATAACTAAACAATTAAAGAGTGAATACATAAATAAATACAGTTTGGTTGTTTTCCTACAATTGTAAATGTATTGTAAACATCTAACGGATTCAACCAAGGTAATTTTCTAAATTTCAATTTACTCCCTTCTCCTTTTTTATTTGAAACTGTAAGAACAATAATTGGAATATACAAAAATTGAAATTATTGGTTCTGGTTACATACATAAAAAATTTGATTCAATGTTAGAAAGGAAGGTCGATAAATATTAGACTACCGAAAGTGTAACAAATATAGAAAATATTTGTGGGAGGGGATCAAGATCCAGGATACTTTTTTATTTATTTATTTTTGAATATTTTATTTTATTTTACAAAATAGTAACTATTTTATTTATAATATAACATAATGATTATTGTTTTATGCAAGATAATTATTCAGATTTTTTTTAATTCCTCCATTTTTCTTATTTGGGGGGAGGAGGGGAGGTACTTTATATATATATATATATGGCTTTTATTTTTAGTTTAATAACTCAATTATTAATTACCACTAAATATTAAGTGAAACATTTCCGACAATGAATATAAAATTAATAGTGTGTAAACTACCACTTCTGGTTTCCGGATATACACCAAATGAATTCATGCTACTGATGCATTAAATAAATATACTAAATTTTATCAAAATCCGTTGAGCCGTTCAAGCTGTACACGTCTATACGGACAGACAACTGACGGACAGCGGACAGACATCATGCTAAAAATACTTTTTTCTGTGGAGATATGTAAAAATCTCCACATGTGAAATTTGGTGCGAAAACAATATCTCCCTTACTATCGTGGGTCGGTAAAAATATACATATATATAATTAAATAAATGAGCCGTTTATTTTGAAAGTGGCCTAAATCCATTTATCTTCAAATCGAGATATTTAAGGATTTGCTTTTCAATGAATTTAAAAATATACGTATAGGATCCTAATGAGGCATACTGCTAAAGTAAATCTAAGGGTGTTAAATTCATAGTTCCTATTAAAATAATGGTAATTATTAAGTGAATAATTTGCGTTTTCTTATCAAGAATGGAGTTAGGTCACTTTCAAAATTAACAACCAGATTCATTATAAAATTTGAAGATGCCCAAGTCCATTCAACATAATTTAAGATGCTTTAAATTGAATAAAAAACATGAATTTATTTTATATATCTTTAAAACACTTAGGAAACAAAATTTATGCAATTCAAAACATTTTTTAATTACAGAACATACAAAAAATTACGAAAATAAATATATTACAAAACAATTTATTATTCATTTACATTTTGCGCGTGTTAAAGGGATTTGAAGAAATCTTGATGTTCCGGTGGTATACTATACATTTATCGAGAGGTATATCATGTCCTTAAATTTTGCTGTTGTAATTCGTCTGATATATTTATAGAATGGTGCCAATACAAAATTTTCTAATTTTCTTGGTCTACCCCAACGTGGTAATAAATTCAGGACTTTAAAATTCTCATTCTCATTTATTGATGTGTTATAGAAAATTTTATATGGTTCATTTCTGACAAAACGCATCCAACATATTTTTAACCAGTTTACTGAATCTCCATCAGAATTATTTACCCGTTTAAATCTTCTAATAATATTGTCGATACGATCTTCTTGTCTCATTTCATTTATTGTACAATAAAATTATTACCTTTCCGACACTTTTTAACAATTTTATAATAATCTTGGGGAACGAACAGTAAATTATTTTGTTTAATGACATTTCCACTACTATAAAATCTTGATGTAAGTATAAATGAAGTTAGGCCACTATATCATACTACACGGTTTAGTTGTTGAACTAATTCTAAAAACTTATGTATCAAAAATGTATCGAATTTGCTTGGAATATAAACAACCTGAAATACTTCACTGATAAATAACATGAAGTTGTAAATGTAACCTTGATAACCGGCAAGTTAGGCCACTTTCAAAATAAACGACTCATATAAATAATATACATGTATATAAATAATTCTAATTAATTAATCTAATTAATTCTGATATTAAAGTAAAAGAAGCTAAATTATCTCTTTTTCATTTCTTAACTTTATTATTCAAATCAATAAGTCTTTGAATATTGATTTATTATTTATTTTATAAATATTTTTTCCTGAATAACAATCTTGTAAGTTAGGTTATGTTTTGATTCTCTCTTTGATTTGATTGCATGTTACAATGCAAAATGTAGTTTGTATGCTATATATAATTATATTAAGTCATTCTAAAAGATTTCTATCAAATTGATGATGAGAATAATTATATAAAATTATAATATCTACTAATTATTCTATTTCTACACAAAATATTTTCTATCTATTTACTATACTCATAGAGCTGGTTAAAATAATTGAGATATAATAATGAATATCATTGCATTATTCAAATAAAAAAGAAAATGTTTCCACTTATAATAACTGTTATGATTATTATTCATAGTAATATAAAAGTATTAATCCAATTACTGAATATGAGATACTTATATCATAATATTAGATATTTTAGAGATTATTGTTATTGCTTGTTATTATAATTGAAGGAAAATATAGATATTTTAACCAGATAAACAGAAATGGAATATATTAATGTTTGTTTTAATAATTGACAAAAACAATCTTTGAAATAAACCATGTTGAAGAGTATTTTTCAATTAAATTAAAACGTTAATTACAAAAAGCGACTCAATAGTCATTTATTAATATTTTTTATCATGTCTTAAAATCAGGTTATTTAAGTTTTATTAATAAATGTTTAGCTTTTTCTAAGTAAAGTGAATTTTGATAACTTAGCTTGGAGATGTATCGAAATTATTATTTATTTATGAAAGTAAACTTTTAATAATATAGCACATCAATTTCATCCAAATACATTTCTAAATAATTATATACCTATTAAGTACGTAAATTTATTTTTAAAAAACTCGACTATCTCTCAATTTTGTATTGGATTAAATAACAGATATTATATTTAAATTAAATTTAATTAATTAAATTATAAATTAAAATTAATAAATAATATTTATTAATCCAGCGCGTGTTTGGCTCTTTGTTGATGGTACCACGTCTCGTGCTGGCGCGTGATTTGCAGCCGTGTTAAAAAATTAATTCCGGTACTTTCAGCGATTCAATCTAGCTGAAATTCTATATATAGTCATTTTATACAATTTTTAATCACGTGAAAATATACAAACCTATATCTTTATTTTTACGGTCATTTTAGTGGGAAAAAAATGAAAACGTGGTAGGTAATGACTCACTTCCGGATGAGCTACATTTCTCAAAAGTTGATAGAAAACTACGAATTTTGAATAATGCCCATGTACCAAATTTCATGATTCTAGCTCAAACCGTGTTTGTTACAGGGACCTTCAAAACGTATAAAAACATCAAAATCTTGACATCGAAAATTTTCGTAATGACCCACTTCCGGGTGAGCTAAATTTCTCAAAAGTTGATAGAATTCTACGAATTTCGAATAATGCCCGTGTACTATTTTTCATTATTCGAGCTCAATCTGTTTTTCCGTAATCTTGTCTACATACATACACACACACAGAAATTTTTCTCTACCTTATTGAAAATGACTCAGGGACCTTCAAAACGTATAAAAATATCGAAAATTTCTCTGGCGAGATAGTAAAAATTTGGGTTAGGCCATACTATGGTACCAGTAATAATGGTGTGTATTGTAGATAATTTTAAAGTAATTAAGTATGTTAAGATATTCAGTCTTATTTTATTAACATTTTTCATTCCATTTATTAACTTAAAATTATGATTTGATCATATGGAAGCTTAGAGGTTCTAGACTTGGTTGGCCAAACTTGAGGTGAAAGGATAGGATCCCATAAAAGTTAATTTAGTTTAAAATTTAAAAAGAAAAATAATAAAGTGATATTAATTATGAAGTTTGACTAAAATATTATTTCTCTCCCATAATCAATAAAACTTAAAAATACACTTAGTGTACATATTTTTTGTTTCTGACTTATTACATTTATTATTTTCAACTTTCACTAATTAAATTCTTTTTAATAATGTAAAAAATAATTTAAAGTCATTACCATAAACATAAATTTATTTTTCATAATTTATAATTTTAGATCTACTGGATTAAGTTAATTTATTTAATAAAAGAAAAGAAATCTACGTTATGTATCATAAGAACCATTTATTTAAATGTAAAAAAAAACTTCAAGTCATATCTAAACATGTTATCTAAATGAATACTTATTAACTGAGATGAATTTATTATATAGTTTCTAACTGATATTATTCTTAGTATAAAGATTTATAAAATATATATATTTAATTCTATTATTATGGTTAGAAGAATGAAGGACAACCGTCAGTATTACGAAGTTATAAAAACCTGTTTTATTAAACAATTAATCAATTAAACATTATATACACAAATATAAATAATAATAATACAATATTAATCTTATCATAGTAGTTACCTGTAATCTGAATTCAGTTAATCCTTACTCTATAATCTATTACTTAAAATGTAAAGAGCAGTCACTGGAAACAATAAGCAGTCTCTAGGTAAGGTTAGTATGGGGATTACACCTTCCCCCTTTACAGAAACTTTTATGAATATAAAAGTGAAATATTCATACAATTATTAATTTAATATAAAAACTACAAACAACTACTATGCAATAATTTAATTAATTTATAGGAACAATATCATTTTTATGAAATATATTATTTTCGGAAATTTTCCGACCTGTATCCAATAAATATGTATTATTTGACAAAACTTTTCTAATTCTAAATGGTCCTTCTTTTAATCTGTCTAACTTTTTCCTATTTAGTTTATTACACAATTTCACGTAAACTTGGTCCTCTTCCTCGAGCTTGCAATCTCTTCTTTTTTTATTTACATAATCTCTATTTTTTTTTCTATATTCTTCTGTATTTCTTTTAGCTAAAATACGTGCTTCATCGACCGCTATTATATCATAATCAATAGGTGATAATGGTATGTCTTCTCTCCCAAACAACAAATAATTAGGAGTAAATTTTGTGACTGAATGTACAGTATTATTGTATTCTCTTACCACTTCTTTAATCAGTGTGGACCAGGATCTTGACTGGTTATCTGAATTTAATTTACATCTCAATGAATTAATCAATGTTTGATTTACTCTCTCGACTAAACCATTGGACTCAGGGTGGTCAATTGGTGTGTAGAAGTATTTGATATTTCTTTCTTTCAAGAAATTTTTGAAATCTTTCGATGTTAAGCCACCGTATTGATCCATAATTAGAGTTTCTATTTTTCCATCCTTAGTCATTGTATTGATTAATTCTTGAAAGTCTCTAATTGTTTGAGTCGTAGATGTTGTAATCCAAACATACCTGGTCAAATGATCTATACCTATGTGTAAAAATTTCTTCTTTGCACCTCTTGAATGGAGACCTCCAATTGTGTCAATAGAAATAAACTGAAAAGGATTTTCTGGTTCACCAAAATTTGATAAGTATCCTAGTTTACGTTTCTGTCTTGATTTATTCATTTGGCAGTCATTACATTTAGCACATATAACATCAATTAAATTATTAAAATTCTTAAAATAATAATGATCTTTTATCATGAGTTTTATTTTTGAATTACCGGCATGTCCAAATTTTTCATGTACTTTTTTAATGAATTCTTTAGCATCACCCTCCACCAAATAAATTTTTAATTTATCGCCTTTTTTTTTAAATAGTATATTATTTTTCCAAATGAGTCTCATCTTCTTTATTTCCTGATCATCGATTGATTTTTGTTTTTCAATTAAATCTTCAAGTTCAATTAGGTTTACTGTTTCAAAAATCTCATCATCTCTATCAAATTCCAAATTTGTATTTCTTGACAAACAATCTGCTTCCTTATTGTCTTTACCTTTTCTATAAGTTACAGTTATATTATATTGTGATAGTTTATTTACCAATTCGCCCAGTGGAGTATCAGGGCTTGCTTTTAATTTTAGGTTTTCAAGTGGGCGGTGGTCTGTAAACACTGTAAATTTATTATTATGTAGGTAATAGTGCCAATAAATAACTGCTTTATAAATTGCCAATAATTCTAAATATATAATTCCTCGTTTTATTTGGGCATTATTTACCTTACAGGAAAAATAACCGATAGGCATCAATTCACCATTCTTTTGTCTCTGTTTTAAAACAGCACCAAGGCCATCTTCACTCGCGTCTGTAAATATAAAACATTCTTCATTTTCATTAAATATACATAAAATAGGTCTTTCTGTTAAATATTTTTTTATATTTTGAAAAGATGCTTCACATTCTGATGACCATCCAAAAGGAATATTTTTCTTCATCAACTTGTATAAAGGTGCTAATTTCTTAGTGCAATTCTTGATGTACCTATGATAATGGTTGATTTTTCCCAAAAGTTGTCTAACATTTTTTTTCGTCCTAGGTGTAGGAAATTGATTTATAGATTCTAAGTTATCGTTTAATGGTTCACTTTGATTCTCACTGATTTTATGACCCAAATACAAAATCTCTTTTTTGAAAAATTTACATTTAGATAATTTTAATCTTATTTTATTCTCTTTTAATGCCTGTATTACGGACTTGACATGTTCAAAATGTTCTTTAAATGACTTAGAGTAAATTAAAATATCATCAATGTAGTTACTGAAAAATCCTGCAATTTATGGTTTCTTAGAATTGAATTTAATGATCGTTGAAATATTGCGGGACTAGTTTTTAGACCAAATGGTAGTACCTTCCATTGAAATTTGTTTCTTTGCGTTGAAAATGCTGTGTATTTTCGGTGTTCTTTTCTAATTTTTATTGACCAGAAGGCTGAGTTCACATCTAACGCAGTAAAATATTTACAGTCTCTAAGATTATCTAGGATATCGGAACATCTTATAAAAGGGTGACTTTCTGGTATTACATATTTATTTAGTTCTCTAAAATCTATGCATAATCTGGATCGTCCCTCACCTTTTTTATTTGCAAGTGTGATAGGTGATGAATATGGCGAATTGGTTTCCTCTATTAAGTCATTTTCTAATAGTTGATTGATTTGTTTATTTATTTCCTTATTATCTTGCAAAGAACATCGGTATGGCCTCCTATTTATTATTCTTTCTTCGATCAATTTTATTTCTGCTTCAGTTTTCTCATTTTGTTTTACATCAAATTTATGTCTTGCAAATATAGCATTTTGACTGTGTAAGTATTCTATAATAATTTCTCTTTTATTATTGTCTACGTCCATATTTAAATTATTTAAATTTTTTATAATATTCTCGTTTCCTTCTTCCTGAATTAGATTTGTTTCAATTAAATTTTTTCTATCATGAACCTCTAAATTGTTTTTATTTTTTAATTCACTAGAATCTTTTGTATTCTCGATTGAATTTATCAGTTTCTTGCCTGCATCTTCTTGAGGATTTTGTCTTTGCTTAATTTGCAATTTTTCATTTTGGATTAATTGAAACTGTTTAATAACATCCAATCCAATTATCAATTCATATGTGAAATTTTTACTTTTAACAACAATTAATTCTACTTCTTTTTCAATCTCACCTATTTTTAAATTTACGATTGCCCGGTTGTTGCAAGAATTTAGACCACCTATTGATCTCAAAAAGGATTTATTATTATTTAATTTTAATTTTAGTTGTTTTGCAATATTATCGTTAATCAAGGTTCTCGTAGAACCACTATCATAAATTGCGTTGATTTTATTGTCTTTATTTAAAATAACATTTAATTTAATCAATTTAGATGATTTAAATTCTACCGGGGTATTTAGTTTTTTGATGTTGAATCGTCCTCTGAACTCGTATCTTCTGAATAAGATTTCTCTATGAGATTTGTTTTTATTACATTTCTTTTTATATGTCTATTTCTGCAAACATCTTCTGGGTGATAGCGTTCTAAGTAACCCAAACGTTCGCAGATAGAACATGGTTTTTTACGCTCAGTCTTGTTAAGATGAACTTTCATAATCATATTTTGGTTTTTTCTGTCATGATTAAAATCCTTGTATACTCTTAACTTTATTTTTGATAATTCCTCGTATAAGGTGTTTAAATTTTTAACAGTACCCGGCTTTATTTGTTCTTGTACATATATCGGTGTATTAATTATTATTTGGTTGATTACAGTGATTTCGTCTATTTCTTCATTTGTGTCACGAAGCATTTTTTCTTTTGTTATTGCATATTCAATTAAACTACCTTTCATATATTTATAATTAAATGCATTTGCAATAGAGGACCAATTTTTGATACCAAAAACGGCTATAAAAGATTCTCTCCATGTTGTCCAATCCTCATCTTGAAACTTTTTTATGCTTGAAAGGTACCATTTATGTGCCATTCCAGTTAAGTAATTTCCAAAAATATTAACTTTTTTATCATCATTGAGTTCAAAGGTACTCAACTCCTTCTCGAATTGTATCATGAACAAGTGAGCATCTTCTTTTCCATCGAATTTTTGTAGATTCAACTTTCTTGTGTCACTATGATCTTCTTTATCTAATTTTTTTGTTAATACTTTAATTAATTCAAATAAGTCGTTCTGATGTTTCAATGAATTATTCTTTTCATCATCTTTATCATCTTCTTCTAATATTTCTGATTTAAATTTAAAAATCCCGCTCTCTTTGTCAAAGTACATGCTTGCCAACTCATCAGTAGCTTCAATTAAAACTCTTCTTTTTTGTCCCACTTTCTTAATTCCTTTAATATTACTTTTGATCGTATTTAAATTAAATAATTTTTTATGATTACATCGTGCTTGCATATCTTCATCAAATTTAAACCAGATATCCTCTTCTTCTTTTTTAATTTTTTTAACTATTATTTCCAGCTGATTATCATCTTTTCCCATTCCTTCTAGCCAAAATCTTAAATTCATTTTTGACATATTAAGTTCTTCTTTCTTTTAAGTGTATGTAGGAATTCAGATTATTTAATTCTATTATTATGGTTAGAAGAATGAAGGACAACCGTCAGTATTACGAAGTTATAAAAACCTGTTTTATTAAACAATTAATCAATTAAACATTATATACACAAATATAAATAATAATAATACAATATTAATCTTATCATAGTAGTTACCTGTAATCTGAATTCAGTTAATCCTTACTCTATAATCTATTACTTAAAATGTAAAGAGCAGTCACTGGAAACAATAAGCAGTCTCTAGGTAAGGTTAGTATGGGGATTACATATATATACATTGATAGAAATCATTAAATATTTATTATAATAATTCTTGAAAGTAGTTTTTATAACATTTTTCTTAACTTCACTTCGCGTCTGTCTGTCTGTTCGCTCTTTTGACAAATTGAAATCGATTTTTCATCGACTTTTTATTGAGATAGACTTTTGAAAATTTTTAGAGATATTTAACTTGTTTCATATTCAACGAAAAACGTTGGGCGCATTTAGTTCTATGCAATAACTTCCTTTATAGAACTATAATTCATATATATATACTAAGATACATACCACACTAAAACACTTAATTAACAAGTAACACTATTTCTTCAAATATAATCAACCATTTTGGATTTGATTGATAATATTTAAATTTAATAAATATTCTTTTAAATTTTGATACATACTTTGATATAAGTATATTTCAGTGAAAAATAATAAAAGATTAATTTCTTAGCTCTTAAACTATCAATTTTAATGCATCATAAAATTTTTTTTTATATTTATATTATTTTTTAATTTTAAAAAACTAAGCTTCAACTTTAAAAAAATAATTAAATTATTTGATCTTACTATCATTAGTAACTAAACTTATTGTGTTGAAATTGATCAACAGAGATATTTTCTTAACAACAAATTTTTACTTAGTATTTATAAAGAACTACTACTTAAGTTAGTTGCAACATTTTTATTATCATTTGCCTTGAGTATTATTTAAATGTAAAGATATATAATTATACATACATATAATAAAAAGTATTTTTTTTCGTGGGTGGACCAGCTGTTGAGAATAGCTGATCTAGATTATTATCCAATTCATATTTTTCTGTCATCCTGCTACAGATTATTGAAATAAATTATTTTTAGAAAATTATCTTAATATAATTCTATTTTAGAATAAGAAACCTTACCAATTTTACAGTTTTAATTGATTTTTTTTCCTTTTTGGTCATTATTTATCATAAAATCGAACGGTTCATTCTTTAAAATTAAAAATTATTTTATAATTAAAAAAAAAAAAATTATTTAAAATATACTGATATATTTAAGATCTCAAATATTTATAACGCCCGAATATATATACTAATTTGAAGGTAATTTAAAAAAAATATAGTATTATTGATACAATAAACCTTGAACCCTTTGTTTGTTTTGAAAAATGAACTTTTTCTTTACTTTTGTGATAATAATATTTTTTAATACTTCAAGTGTTGATTAATAATGAGTTATTTGTTATTGATTTAAATTCTACAGTTTTTTTTTCGAATTAAAAAATATTATTATTTACATTTATTTTTTTATTAAATCAGAATATAACCAATAATCATTATTTATTTTTTAGTAGTGGTAATAAAAAAAAATCAGCCGTTTTTTGTTATTAGAAATCTCGATTGAATTTTTCTAATTACAATGTTACTTACTCTACAATCATTTATTGATACAAAACTAAATAAATAAATTTAAAAAAATTAAAAATATATTGCAAATGATTTAAATAAACAAATCAGCTATTACAAAATAATTATTTCCTTATTTTTTTTTTAAATTTGTTTCTTTTTATAGATAATGATGTTGTCTCACAACTAAAATTAATTGTTCCATAGGAGAAATATGTAATTTGAACCACTGAGGTGTGTGTTTATATTTCATATGAAACCCCATTATACTGGCTCATTAAAGAAACACGCTTAAGTAAACAGACTTCTACGTTAACAAGCTTTTATAATCTATTTATTATTGAATAAACCTGATAGGTAAGATACTGAAAATAGGTTCAGGATTTTATAAAAATACTATAATCATAATGAGCATGAATATAATAAAACAAAATATTTTATTATATTTTTTCATTTACATAAAAATTTTCTATGAATGCCAAATAATGGTCTATTTACTCTTTAATATTATTATATTTATTTGATAATGATATCATTTGATTTATGCTTAAGGCTTTAAAAAAAAAGTAAAATTTTTTTACAAAATATCAATTTCAGCTTAAGTAGGGGTTCTACCCAAAACCGAAAAACAGGGGTCTACGACACAAAAAAGTTTGGGAACCTATGATTTAAAACAGGGATGTTTTAACCTTTTAATTTAATGGACCACATCGCAAACTTAAATATTTAACTGGGCCGCAAAATTACCAGAATATGTTAAGCCTAGCTAGTGAATGTCTCAAAACTTATGGAGATTTTTGGGGATAGAGGTGGTGTTTTGTTTTTGAATGTTACACACAGCCTTTTTTTATAGCCTCGGAGTTATAGGTCGCTTGCCGGACTGTGAATTCTTTAAAATTCAACTCCAAAATGAGTTGATAGTGGGCCGCATCAAAACTTTGAGTGGGCCGCAATGCGGCCCGCGGGCCGCGAGTTGGACATCCGTGATTTAAAAGAATATTATTATTTTTCCTGATTATAAAAAAAAGTAGTTAAATTCTATTATATTATCAAAAACTACTTTTACTAAAAATTGTTAATACTAACTATTCTGTATAAGCACTATTTATCTCGATTCTTTAATATAATTAAATCATTCTTGAATTATTTTGTTGAATTGGATTTCGCTGGATTTCCCCTAAATATGTATCACGAATTCTCTTGTAGGAACTATATTTTATAAGTTAATATTTTACATGATACATATTATAAGTTTATTAATTTCCTTTCATCATTAAATTCTGTAAAATCATTTTAAAGAAATATCAATGATCTTTAATTTTTCAATAAATATTAATTTTATTTTAATTTAATATTTTATTTTAATCTCAATGAATAAAAATTTTCCTCTTCCCTGATCAACCTACGCTAGAATCTCCTACTCTTTTCCATTAATAATAAACAGAGTGCTATTAATTAAATTAAAGATCAATTGTATTCATTTTAAACCGATTTGAATATATAATAGTATATATACGATATATATTGTATGAATAGGATATGTTTATATTATTTTGGAATACAATCTAAAAACCTAAATACCTAAAGAAATCAATTTATGTAATAGTAGAAAATTATTATTCATAGTCCACATTTGTAGACCTTGAAATTAGATTTGACACCAGTGCTCTGATTTCTTTTTCCACATTGATTTTACCATTACGTTGTACATCGTCATCCCAGCTGAACATATAAATGCAAATGATATTAGGAATTTTCGAACATTAGCATTTAACTGAAGATATTCGAATATCATTGATTTTCTAAACTCAAGTTAAATTCATTTTCTTATTAAAATATATTTTTATTTTCATATACGCTAATTTTATATTATTCTATGCAAGTATTCAAAAGAGATTAGAATTATCTAATAAGAATAATAATAATATAATAATAATATGGTTATTTAAATAAATTTAAAATAATATTGAATTATTATTGGAATTTAATAATTGATAAAGAATAACCCTACATTCTTATATTAATTCCATAATTACTATCTCGTATTTTCGATGTCGAGATTTTGATGTTTTTATACGTTTTGAAAGTTCCTGAATCATTTTCACTAAGGTTGAGAAAAATGTCTGTGTGTGTATGTGTATGTGTGTGTATGTGTATGTGTGTGTGTGTGTGTGTGTGTGTGTGTGTGTGTGTGTGTGTGTGTGTGTGTGTGTGTATGTAACCAAGATTACGCAAAAACGGTTTGAGCTAGAATGATGAAATTTGGTACATGAGCATTTTTCAAAATTCGTAGTTTTCTATCAACTTTTGAGAAATGTAGCTCAACCGGAAGAGGGTCATTACTTACAACGTTTTGATTTTTTTCCTCTAAAGTGACCGTAAAAATAAAGATATATGTTTGATAATTTTTCACATGATTAATAATTGTATAAAACTGCTATATATAGAATTTCAGCTTGATTGATTCACTGAAATTACCAGAATTAATTTTTTAACACTGCAAATCTCACGCGCCAACACGTGCCATGGTGCCATCAATAAAAAGCCAAACATGCGCTGGTTTAATATTTATTATTTATAATTTATAATTAATTAAATTTAATTTAAATATAATATATTATGTTATTTAATCCAATTCAAATTGCGAGATAGTCGAGTGGAGACACTCCAGCTAATTTTTATAAGAAACTTTTAGAAATTATATTAAGGAAACATTCCAAATACGTTATATATTGTAATTTAATTAGGTTCTATGTTTAATTTATCAAAGAAGTTTTTAATATCAAATCTAGTTAAATGCTAAACAGTGTTACTGTATAAGAAATTTATCTAATTACAATGATATATTAACATTTTCTCATTTCATATTTATTTGAAAACTAATTTGTTGTTAAAAATTGAATGACAAATTTTAATGCAATAGAAGAAACTAATTTTCCTCTTCAATCACTATAGTAAAGATAAGAGTTTTTAATCAAAAGCCGAAAGAATAAAAGCAATAAAAAGAAAGTGCTCGAGACAGACAAAGGGGTGGTCGATGGTAAGGTGGGGGATAAGTTGAGTGGGGGGAGAAAGAAATACAGAAGACAAAATGAAAAGGGGTTGCAATATCCCCAGCCACGCAAACCCGATATTAAAAAGGAATTAGTAATGAACGATTAATCATTAAACACGGTAATAAACTTGTAGCTATCTATCTAAGATGAACTATTGGCGGAAGGGGACAAAAGAAACCAAAGGATGTTTTACGAATTTCTTATATCTTAGTCATTTTCATTTTATCATCCTTACAAAAGAATAAAATATTCATCCTTTTTTTTGATTTGTTGAAAATAAACGTTTTTTTTTTTTTTTTTTTTTTTTTTACATGATAGCTAAGGAAAAAAGTATTTGAAAAGAATTTTAATATAAAAATTACAAAAAAAAAAACAATAATTGATAAAAAAATTATATTTAGATTGAAATTTTTTTTTAATTAAAAATTAATTTATTATTGAATTGATTACGTTATTATAGTAAAGAGTAGCTTATTTATAAAAACGGAATAATAAAACATTCTATAGTTGATTTGGGAAATTCAAATCACTTTATTAAAATATTTTAAAAAAATTATATTAATAAATCATAGAAAATAGATATTGTAATAGTATAAAAAAGATAAAATATAATAATAGAATAATATATATTTTGATTGTTTTCCATAAAATTATTTTAATTTTTGTTTATTTCAGAGTAGAGAGTGATGAGAATAATCTAAAAATGTAATACGAGTTGAATAAAGAGATTAAAAATTAGTTATATTACATTATAGAGAATGAAAATGCCAAAATTTATTATTAATATTATTATTAAAATTTATCTATATTTTATTTAAAATTTTGTGAATCAGTATCATGAATTGATCAACTTTTAGTGTATATCCGGAAACCGGAAGTGGTAGTTTATAAAATATTAATTTTATATTCATTGTCTCAAAAAATTTCATTTAAAATATAGTAGTAATTAATAATTGATTAATTAAACTAAAAATGAAATATATTAATTTATTCTCTAAATATAATCTTGAATTAAAATGACTAAATTATATTATCTTAGTTTTTATTTTCGTTTAAATCGACGCTCGGTTCTGTGCCCGTTTATCTATTCATTTAAGCACATAATATAAAACGCTCTGGAGTTAGCATCACTTATTTTCAATTTTTAAAAATTAATTTTTTTATTTATATATTATATATCAGGGATGGCCACACTTAGAGCCATGTTGAAAAATCAAAAATGTTTAACAGCAAAATCGGTCGGGAGGGGGGGGGGGTTCGTAATCTCAGAAGCAAAAATTACGAATACGTGCGCAATTAAAATACCTAATTATATTAATAATAAGTCGTACACCCCGCAATAGTTCTGCTGTTGCTTTTGTAAGAATATAGACAGAGTTGTGATAGATCGCATACATTTTACAACAAAGTTTTTAAAACTTTCAGAAATTCCTTTAAATAATTATATGTAAATAAATATGTGTCATGACGTGGCCTTTTTCCAGTTTAATATATGTACATAAATTTTAAATTGTAATAACTTTAAATTTTTTAATTGAGCCACAATAAACTCAAAAAGAGCCACGGTTTGGCCACCGTTGTTATATATTATATTATCTGACTAGATCCCTTTAATACATATATTATGTATTTTTTTTAACAATTATACTAATAATATGATAAAATATAGATATCCAATTTCAATATATATATATATATATATATGGTATTATACTAATATATTATAGTACCAGGACTCCGAATTAAATTAAAAAAAATGATTCTTTATTATCGGGTTTGGCTGGTAATATTAATACCTGATTCATTTATTTATAATATATATATATATATATATAAAAGGCAATGTCTGTCTGTCTGTGTGTTTGTCTGTCTGTCAAATACTCAAAAACTACCCGTCCGATTACGGTGAAACTTTCAGGAATTGTTGTGGGCATCCCAGGGAAGGTTTTAGTGTAGTTAAATCCAAAATTAATTTATCCAAAATTAATTTAATTAGTAATATTTTGGTAAAAGTATGTAGTGTCACAAAACTATCGACAGATGGCGCTACATATTAACTTACACATTCAAATATTTTAAATTTTTTTTAAACTGTCAAAAATAACATACCCATAATAACAGTTGTAATAAAAATAGAAATATAAATCACAATGTAAGTAAAATATTGAATCGTTTTATTTATATTGTTTCAATTATTGTTTGAATATATATTAAATTTATATATAGATTTATTAAGTATAATAATTCCATTTACTTCAAATTTTTTTAATTTTTTATTTAAAAGTATATTCAGCATTGAAATTGCCATTAAATATGCAGGTAATTGGAACTCCAACATGTAATATTAGCAAATATTCTGGGATGGGAAAAATACTAAGATCATGTCATGTCCTATTAAATATTTTGAATTTTATTTTGAATCATACAATGGTAATGAAATATTGTAGGTAGACTTTTGAGACAAACAATAAAAATCTCTATAAAATAATAGAATATACTTATTCCGAAAACTGTTAATTAAAATGTAATAACTATTAACAATTAATAAAGTAGAAATAATTTTCGAACAAATAAAAATGTAATAATTATTAACAAAAAAAATAAAAAATAAAAATAAATTATTAACAAAATAAGTTGACCTGTGGCCAGGTCCGAACCGACCGACGGTTTGAAGTAAATTAATTTCCAGCTACAAAAACAATTTCAAATAATTTTAATATATCTATTAATGTAATAAAAAAACAGATATGGACATAACATAAATATTTTTAATTTTATTTTATTTGTAATATATATGTAAGACCAGGCTGTGACGTCATGAATGGCTGGGTGACTTCATATAATTTTAAATTAAGAAATATTCGTGGAGATATGTAAAAATCTCCACATGTGAAATTTGGTGTGAAAACAATACCTCCCTTACTATCGTCGGTCGGTAAAAAATAAAAATAAAAATGTAATAATAAAAAATAAAATTTCAATTATATTAATTTAATAAATTATTATTATTATTATTATTATTTTCACGTATTAAACGGTATATTATTATTATTATTATTTGTAATAATTCCAATAAAAATAAATAAAAATAAAAACCAAAAAAACGTGCAATTAAAACTAAAATTTCAATTATATTCATTTAATACATTATTATTATTATTAAGTGTTCAGTTATCATATACGTAGATATGTATGCAGACACACATGCAAATATTGGGAAACATCCGGAGGAAGAACAAAGATCAAGGTGGGTGGACAATGAAGGAAGGGACATGGGAGAGATGGGACAGGGTAGGATTTGGTTGTAGCTCAGGATAGGGACTCTTAGAGAAAAGTGGATGCTGCGGCTAAGAACTTTCGAAAACTGTATAGACACAGAGTTAGATATATATAACATATACAATAATAATATATAATTAATTTACTGATTAAATTAAAATATATATTTTCTAAGAAAACAAATATATGTCTTATCTACTTATACTGATTGAAACAAAATGGATGAAAACCTTTTACATACAGACTTTCAACCAAATACTATGTATCACTCGGGGGTACAGGGGGCGGAGCCCCCGTCTAGGTGTGAAGAGCGCCTTCCAGCTAGTATATAAATAAGATATAAGTGGTGGCTGTGACGTCACATATATACATTTAAATTAAGAAAAAACTAATGAAGATGATTTTTCCCAGGAATGTGATCAATAAAACTCAATTTTTCTTTATAAATACTATCTCTGTGGTGTGAATTTCAAAAAAATCGATCCAGCGGTTTCTGAGAACCCATTTACAAATATGTATACAATTTTAGCTAGCATAATAAGATGAGATAGATTAATTGTTAGAGAATAAACCAAAATATTGTTTTTATTTAATTGTACAACAGATTTTCAATCGAATAACCGAATAATCTAACTCTATATCACATTTATTAATAATAATTCTTTTACGTAATTTTGAATATATACTTTTATGAGAATTATAAAATATTGAATTTACCAAAAATAGAGAATTGAACAAATTCTGATTCACAAAAATAAAATAATAATTATCTATATATATAAAGGAGACTGTTTGTATGTATGTATGTATGTAATTCGTTTACTTTTTTGCTGTCATAGTGTAATATGTTAAAATGTAAATAACTTACATTTTAACATAAAATAGAAAGTAAATTAGTGAATATTTTAAAAATAAGACAATTTGTGGAAATTGAAATAACTAAGAAATGAGAGGTGGAGGGGATGAGGAGAGAGGTGGGAGTGTGTGTGAGCGGGAGAGAGAGAGATTTAAAGTTTATATATAGTTCTCCGTGTTCATTCAAGAGCCAGGCGTGGCCCACTGACTGGCGGACTCATTTTACACAATGTATATAACTCTAGGGATTCCCAATCAAAGAATTATAATATTTAACTTTTTATTTTAAATTCTAATATTCAAATATCATTTCAATTAAATAATTTATTCTAAAAGTTCTCATTTTAATTAATATAATAAAATATTTAAATCATATTTAACTTAAATTATTTTGTATTTATTCTTTCCATATTTGAATAGGTACTTCTTTTATTTTAAGGGAGGGAATTAACTATGATCTAAAAAAATTAATAAATGAACTTAATAATAAAAAATCAAATAAATCCATTAATTTAAATTAATACTATTAATGAATGTATATATTGTTAATTTATCTTTAGTTTTATCAATACTTTTATACCGTTAATTTTTATAAATTGTCTCAAGTCTCTAACTTTGCATTTTCTCAAATTTTATTATAATTAAAAATATTCAATAAAAATCAAGCAATGAAATTAAAATATCGAAATGAAATGATCAAGAAATATTATACTCTATTATAACATATACAATACTTATAAACTATAGGCGGAGGAAATATTAGACGATATCATTGCGGGTTCAGGCCAAATCGATCAACATTAATTAAGATATTTTCATTATGACAGATATTAAAAAAACCGCGAATTCAATATCTCTGTTCAATAATTATTTGTAGACTTTAGTAAAACCTACGCATGACTCAATAGATCCGGATAAACTTTTTCAAATTTTGATCTTAAAATTTATCTTGAAGGTAGTAAAGAAAGAGTAAGATGCGGAAATCAATTGTAAAATATTAGGTGATTCAGACGACTTAAAAATTAATCGCGGTAGGAAAAGAGATGAGGTTTGAAATTAATAATGATAAATAAATATATTTAGAAACAAACAGGAGCAGTATTAACATACAAAATGTAGAATTTGAATATGTAGAAAAATTGAATGTAATCACGAAGGATAATAATATTTGAGAAGAATTTAAATCGAGGTATCAATCGGGAAACGCCTGTTATCATGCAGTAAAGAGGCTTATCTCATCAAAATTATTATAAAAGGGAATGAAAATTAAAATATATAAAACAATTATTTTGTCTGTTGTATTATATGAGTGTGAGACATGGTCTATGATCTTAGGAGATGAGAGTGGATTCAGAGTATTTGAGAATATAGGATTCTCGCTAGCATTTATGGGCCAAAGAAAGATGAGTACATCAGGGAATGACGTACGAAAGATGGAACAGAGGCTCAGGATAAGGACACTTGGAGAAATGTGGTTGTAGCTGCCAAGAACTTTCGAGTACCGTTGAGCCACGCATGGTCTATGAACCTGGGAGATGAGAGTAGATTCAGATTATTCTTTCCAGCATTTATTGGCCAAAGAAAGATGAGGTCACCGGGGACACTTGGAGAAATGTGGTTGTAGCTGCCAAGAACTTTCGAGTAGATAGATATAACATATTCAATAATAATATATATAATTAATTTACTAAATAAATTAAAATATATTTTAAATAATCACACAATAAGAAATGAATGTTTTATGTTATAGATTGTTTGAAACAAAATGGATGAAAACCTTTTACTACTTTCAACCACCAAATACTATGTACCACTCGGGGGTACAGGGGGCGGAGCCCCCGTCTAGATGTGAAGAGCGACGAAGGAGCTCTGAGCAGCTAGTAATATAATATTTATAATAAAACATTTAACAAAAAATATTGTTTTTAATATAAGATTATCAACAAGTTAGAAGACCAAAAAAATATTAATAATTGAGAGGTGTATTACTTTTTATAAAATATTTATTTTGTAGTTTATTAAAAGAGATGCACACTTCATTAAAATATATTCTATAAATACATAACAGTTGGTTATTTCGATTTCAATTTATGGACAAAAAAGAAGGTCGTTATATCATTATATGGTTTCGGGATATCCTATATTGGTTGCCCGTTTGGTGGGTAACTCTAGGTGATATATTGACGTTTGTAGCGAAGGGCGTAGGCTTTCGTATTGGGCTTTGAGTTGGGTTTGTTCAAATGAGGGTGAGGAGAGAGAGAGAGAGGGAGAATGCCAATGCTGTACAGTTTGTATTGATGTATAGCCAGAGGATAGCAGAGATTTCCCTCTCTCCACCACCACCACTTACACACATACACATACTCCCTCCCTCCCTCTCTTTGCTACATTCTACCGCAGGTCGATTTTCGTTGTGTAAAATTAACTAACCCAATGAAAATGTCTGAAAAATAGAATTGAATTCAAGTTTACCAATGGAACGATTAAATCTCAAAAATAGCTGAGAATGAACTGATGGTATGTTAGAGAGTGGGAGATAGGAAGAGGTGGGGGGAAGCGTTGGGGATGGCAAGAGGCTCAAATGAAATATTGCAATCCGAATAAGATTTTCCAATTATTTTATTTGAAATTGAATTCGAGCACCCTTTTCTCAAAACAGGAGTGGTATTGGCGGCTAAGAGTTGGGAGAGATGGTAACGGGTGAGGATGACAAAACACTTTGCAATAAAATATCTTACAATCATATCACCGAAATACAATCAGCTACAAAACCGATAAAGTTACAACAACAACAAAAAAAACGACAACATTCTCAAACATATTTCAATCGAATTATATAGTATTTCTTTTATTTATACCTTAAAAATTTTATAGATGTCGATTAAATATTATTGTTAGGATAAATTGAAAAATAATGAAATAATTCGACATTTATATAGAATATACCTGTGATGCATTTGGGTTGATAAATTTGACCTCGTGGTTCATCAAATAATTTAGAGCTTTCAGAGGACAAAAACTAATTTTAATTGCAATTTAATTACCAATGAAATAAACTGAAGTAACAAACCCCCAAACGTGTAGTGTAACCATTTCATTTTGATTTCTACCCAACTATTAATTAATATTATTATTACCGCTATTTATTACTGTTCCTGTTCAGTTGGGTAAAATTTCGAAATGGTATTTTATGTAAGTAAATAATTCCACACTCTCATGTTTTTACTATCTCGCCAGAGATACAAGTGTAGTATTGCAATCACGAAAATTTTCGATGTCGAGATTTTGATGTTTTGATGTTTTGAAGGTCCCTGAGTTGAGAAAAATGTTTGTCTGTCTATTATTATTTATTAATTTTAATTTATAATTTATAATTAATTAAATTTAATTTAAATATAATATATGTTATTTAATCCAATTTAAATTTGCGAGATAGTCGAGTGGAAACACTCCAAATTTTTTTTAATGGGAAAATTATTTTTATTATAAAATATGATAACACACACACACACATGCTTATTTAATCCATTTAATAGTTAAAAATTTATATCTGAAAAAAAAAAACAATTATTTCATAAAAAAAATCTTTTATTAATTAATTAAATTATATCAAGTTAATTAATTACTTTAGAATTCATCAGAATTTAGATATCCTTCATCGAGTCCTAAGGGAAAATCGTTATATTGAGCCATTTATTTAATTTAACTTGATTAAATGAAATAATTAAGGAGAAATGACCAAAGAGACATTAACATATCATCTTAATTAAACTTGACCATATCAGCATTATCATTAATAATCAAAACTCTTTGTAACTACTTTTAATTTCTTAATAAATAATTAGATCAAATGAATATGTTATTTTTAAAATTTTATAAAATTAGTAAAGAAAATGAAGTTAGGCATAATTATACCTAGAGGAGATAGATAATCGGCCAATTTAATATAATTATATTAAATCAATATTAATATCGGTATGTATAACACTTATTATAATAAGTGTTATACATTGAAATTATTTGTTGGTAAAGAAATCTTGATAAAAATTTATTTTAAGTTCTGCACTGTTCATCCAATGCATACATACATCAGTGTGGAGAAACTGTCAATTTATAATTGACAATGAATACAAAAATATGTGAATATGAATTCTAGGAATTCCTACTCAAAATTGTTAAAATATAATATACATTTATATATCATAATTAATAATGAAATTTTAAAATTATTAAATATATTCTATATAAGTTATCATTTGAATTAATTTAATATTGTAATATTATTAGATTCAATTTATTGAATATTCTAGTTGAAATAAGATATTCTTCAATTTAAAGAAATATATTGTTTTTTATATATGAAAAAAAAAACCTACATATTTTAATAATCAATATATATAATTTTTTTCGTATGTATGTATTTGATGCTGTAACATTATGAAGTTAGTTACAAATTCAGTTTAAACTTAAATTGCAAACACCGTTTGCAACGGGTTCGCCTAGTATTCATATAAATATGTATGATTGCTAAAACCACCTTGAATAATTGTAATGTTTTGATTTGAATATTTATTAAACCTGTTATAAATCAATTTAATTAAGAAAAAACAATTAAAATTATTTTTTCTATAAACTAGACAAATGATCGATTCTCATCCTCAAAAATTATGAAATAAATATTTAGTTTAGTCTTCTTCTAAGCTAATATATATGTATTTCGAAGGCAAACGACAATTTTAGGAAAAAAACATTTACCTTGCCAAATAGCTTCAACTATTATTTCATTTCAAATTGACTAGAAAAATAGCTCAGCAAAATATCGGACATTTATTGGACCGATGACAAATGAATAAGACACACGATCAGTGTATTCGTCTGTCTCTTACAATTAGTAAAAGTAGCAAACCTGGAAAAAAAAGTGAAAGGGAAGAAACAGAAAAGATACCCAAATATTATTTATTTTCCAAAATTCTTTTAATCAATTAAAACAATTTAATAAGGAAATAAATATTTTTTAAAAAAAGGTATAAACAAAAGAATTGGGAAAAAATATTACTCATACTCGAATTCTTTGGCAATATTATTAAATATATTTTCTATCCTTAAAAATAAATCGATTCAACCTGAATCTTATGTTAATTACTTACGTTAGCACAACACATGCTACATTAAGCCATTTCACCACATTTATTTAAAAACAACGAACAAAATATACTTGTTTATTGAAATTGCACTGTGAGAGCATTTGCCCAACAAAGATTTAGCTAAATGACTTTTATCTAGGCAAATGCTATTTTTCTAGTCAAATTGAAATTAAATAATAGTTGAAGGTATTTGGAAAGGCAAATACTATTTTCCTCAAATTGCCATCTGCCTACGACATACGAGGGTGGTCTGAAAAGTTTCCGACCTGACCAAGAAAACCGATGTTTTTAAATTTTTTTTTTGCTATATTTTTCAAAATAATCTCCATCAACACTGATACATTTCTCATAACGGTGTTCTAATTAATTTAATTAATTAATAAATTATTTAATTAATTAATTAAATTTGATTTAATTTAATTTAAGTCTCATCAACAGTTATGAATCGACGCAAAAATTCGTTTGGATTACGACTACAGCGCCAAATTGTCGTTAGAAATGGTTTTTCGAAGCAATTTTTGGTATAACGTTAGGAAATGCGGCACCCACGTTGCACACAGCTTTCCATATTTAAATGGTTTTGCAAAATATTTCAGCTGACATCGTACAGGTCTCAATTATCTTGAATTTTGAAAAATAAAACAAAAAAAAATTGACATACATCGTTTTTCTTGGTCAGGTCGGAAACTTTTCAGACCACCCTCGTATATCACTTAAAATTTTTGTAATTATTGTTTATTATACGGAGTTCAAGATGAATTTATGTCACTACATAACTACGTTATAGCTATAAAAAATTGATCTAAAAACTATAATGCGACATTCAATGGTTTTTTGTTTATTTCTGGTATAATTATTGAGAGCTAGTAAAAAAATTAATATTCTAACTACATATACATTAAATTATTTACTTTAAAAGATCCTTAGATCAATTAATATAAAAATCTGAAACTAATGTATCGAATTAATGAAATATGTTTTAACTTAGTATATTCTTTTATCTTATGGTGATTAAATCATGTAGGAATATAAACAATAGTAAATATCATAGTGTGCTTGTTTCTAATAGTAGATGCTGGTGGGAGTGTCTACTAAATAATTTCTTCTTCAACATACCCTTCATCTCTCGACTTTTTTTCTAGTCCAATTTTATTAAAGATTTTCTTCTATAAAGTTCCTAATCCTAATGTATGACCATTTAGTATTGCCAGCGTACTGCCAGTGTATATTATGAATTTTTAATTAAAAAAAAAAAATTTCAAAATTTCATATTAATGATGCTTCTATATGCATGTGTGAATACGCCAACGCGACATGACGACATTTATATTTTGACAGATGTAAGAAGCAAAAAAATCCCAAACGAAATTCATTTTTTTTTTGGTCAAATATACATTCTGAAGCGAGGACAAATTTTTTCGCCCAAATGGTTTTTAACTTTGCTTTTTGTGCAAACACTCACAGACACACACATTAAAAAAAAGTTTGATATTAAACCAATATATAACAATTTTGAATTAAGAGAGAGAGAGAGAGAATATTGGGTGAAAACTTTCTTTTTTTTTTAATTAAATCCAGGTAATTTTTTTTTTCTATCTAGCCAATGGAAAAAAAATTTTGATATGGATTTTTATAATATAGATTATAAAATTTCAACTTTCAACTATCATATCCTAAAAACGGAATCAAATTTACTGTTGTTAAAATATACTGTGCTACTAATGATATTTTATTTTTTATCATTATTTATTTCAACAAATTATAGGTTCTTTATATGGCTTATATGAATTATATATTATATATGCCTACATTATATACCTAGTATTATAATATAACAAATTGTTAAATTTTTATTTTTCATTCTTTTCTTATCTTTTGTTAGTTTGGTTAAATATGAATGTGAATGATTATATATCAGTCCTGGACCTCCTTCAAATATATTATTATATTTTTTTTTTTTTTTTTATATATTATTTCAGAAAATATACAATCTGCCCATTTTAATATAGGCAATAAGTAATTTTTATAAAAAATGAAATACAAACAATACATACATATCATTGGCAATACAATATCATGCCAAGCAACATATTTGCACTTGACACACACATATTAGTTTTAAATATTATACACTAAACACACACACTCATCCCGAACATTTCATAAACACGCACTTCACTTTGTCACACATGAATGTCAAAATTTTCTATTAACGAGATCCAATATATCATATCTTTTTAATCTCTTGATTGTATCATCCCTAACTAGTAATTTTTTAACTAACACATTTGGATGGTTTTCCATTTTTTTAATATACTTTTCACTTAGGATGTTTATTTCATCATTTAAGTTTTTAATTTCTAAGTCCCTTTGTATGAATCTAATTGGAACATACCACGGGGCTCTTACAAGATTTTTAAGTGTTTTGTTTTGAAAACTTTCAATTTTTTTTATGTTAGTTTTTGAGGCTGATCCCCAGAGTTGGATCCCATACATCAGTTTTGGTTTGATTATGGATTTGTATAGAAGAACTTTGCTTTCTAATCCTAGGCTAGAATGTCTCCCTAAAAGCCAATATAGTTTTCTATACTCTTCCCTTGAGTGGACAATTCTAGCTGAAATATGTTTTTTCCAAGTCAAGCGCCTATCTAGATGGATTCCTAGGTATTTTGCCTCATCTTTTTGCGGAATGATAGATTTATTCATGTATATTGGTGGGCATGTTTGCCTATTTAAGGTGTAGGTGACAAATATAGATTTGGTTGCATTTATCTTTAACCGCCATCTTTTAAACCAAAGATATAACATATCGAGATGAGTTTGAAGTCTTTCAGATACGACATTATGATTTACATTTGTTGAAATGATTGCAGTATCATCAGCGAAAGTTGCTATGTCATTATAAGGAGAGAGAGGCATGTCTATCATATATAATAGGAAAAGGGCTGGCCCTAGAATACTACCCTGAGGGACTCCTGCTCTAATTTGCATTAAGTTGGAGGAAGAACACCCATATTTAACAAAAAAGTGTCTATTCGATAGATAAGACTTTAATAATTGATAAAATGTATCTGGTAAATAGTTTTTAATTTTATAAATTAACCCTGTGTGCCAAATTTTATCAAAAGCCTGTGTTATATCAAGATATACTATTCCACAGTAAGATTTACTTTCAAATGCATCTTTAATTTTTTTAACTACCCTATGCACCTGTTCGATAGTAGAGTGTTCTTGACGAAAGCCGAATTGATATTCAGGAATTATATTTGTTAAGTAAGGCTTTAATTCTCGGAATAAAATTTTTTCCAAGATCTTTCCCAAAATTGGAAGAAGACTAATAGGCCTATATGATGTTAATTCGTTTGGATTTTTACCTGGTTTTGGTATCATTATAATTTGAGCTACTTTCCATAATGTTGGAAAGTAATTTAATTTAATTATAGCATTATAAATATTTGCAATAAAAATAAAGGCTATTTTGGGAAGTTCTTTTAATAATTTGCCTGAAATCAGATCATATCCAGGAGATTTTTTATCTTTTATATTTTTAATTTCGTCAAGAACCTGCTCAAGTTTGATTTTTTTAAATCTATGGGGGTCCTTATGTAATTTACTAGTTTTTATGATGATTTCATCACACTTGTATTTATTTTCATTTTCAGGGGGTTCATTGAACACATTAAATAAGTGCTTAGCAAAAATATCTACTTTTTCTTTCTCACCTCTAGCCCATCCCTTAGAAGTTTTTATTGGTGGAATTTGGGTTTGGGGTCTTTTTAAGGTCTTAGTTGCCTTCCACAAAGAGTAATTGCTTTCTTCCCCTGGACTAAGGTTACTTAAGTATTTCTGAATACCTTTTTCTTTTTCAATTTTTAATATTTTTTTTAAATTTTTTATACATTTATTTAGAGTTTTTTTATCCGTAGGGGACCTTGTCTTTTGCCATCTCTGTCTAGCTTTGCGTTTTTCATCTATTTTGTCCTTAATTAATTGAGAACAAAGGTTTTTTTGATTTTTAATATTTGCTATGGGGGTAGATTGCAGAGAAGCTTTTTGAATTATTTTTGTTAAGTTGTTTATATTATCCTCAATATCATGTTTGTCTTTTATACAAATATTGAGGTTTATATTTTTTGTTATTAAATTTCTATAGTGGTTCCAATTTGTATATCTATTGAAAAGGGGAACATTTTTTACTCTTTTATCTAATTGGGTTGATACAGTTAAAATTATAGGAGAGTGATCAGATGATAAATCCAAACTAGATTCAATATTTAAGCAATCAAGAGAAATACCTTTAAAAATACAAAAATCTAATAGATCAGGGGTTTTTTTTGGATCTGAAGGCCAGTAGGTTGGTTGACGAGTTGAAATTTCATTCAGATTTCTTTCTTGAATAGCTTGGTAAAGTTGCCTCCCTCTAGGTGTTGTCAATCTTGAGCCCCAATGGGTGTGCTTAGCGTTGAAATCTCCACCTGAGATGAATTTGTGGCCCAAGGTATTAAAAAACTGTTTAAAATGTTCACACTCAATTTTAGTACCCGGCGGGCAGTAAACTGCAGATAGTGAAAGTTTCCCTAGCCATTCATCAATTTCAATTGTTGTTGCTTGAAGATGCTTTTCCGAATAGCTATTTAATTGATGGTGTTGAATATTTTTTTTAATTATAATAGCAGTTCCTCCTCTAGCTTTTCCATCCGGATGCTTAGTGTCATATATATTGTATTGGGGTATTTTAATGTAGCTTCTATTAGTTAAATGTGTTTCACTTATGAGCATAATATCAATGTTGTTAATTATAAGAAATTTTTTGATTTCGAGTAAATGATTAAATAAACCATTTGCATTCCATATTACAATTTTAAGTGTTTTTCTATCCATTATGCCATTTTAGTTACAAGAACTGTTAGAATATCTAACATTTTGTCCATTTTAACCATCATTTTAAGCATAAAATCTTCAAGTTTATGTAAATTTGATTCTTGAACATTTACTGGTGTAGGTTTCTCTTTAGTCCATACATTTTGTACTGGTGGAACACTCTCAATGGTCTCATTTTTGGAATTGGGGGATATTTTCTCTTTTGGTTGTTGAGATACCTTTATCCTCAAAGGTGGAAACTGTTTATTTTTTAACTCTTGATATATTGTACATCCTTTATAACTTGCTGGATGGTTTTCGCCGCAGTTAGCACATAAAGGAGTTGTATTGTTATCCTTAATTTTGCAGTCTTTTGTTAAATGTGCCATAGCACATTTCACACATTTGGGTTTTCTTGCACAAAAATTTTTTGTGTGGCCAAAAAGTTGACAATTAAAACATTGAGGAATTTCTCTTTTAGGATATGGTGGTTCAAATGTGACAATTGTATTAAGGATATTTTTAATATTGTATATTTCTTTATTACTAGGTTTAGGTTTAAGGTCTATGAAGAATAAAGGTAGAGGGTTTTTATTTTTATTTTTTATATTGTGTATATTTATTACATCATGTCCATGATTTAGTAGTGCCTCTTTAATATCTTCGGCAGGCATTGAATGATGCATGTTCCTTAATACAACTTTAAAAGGCCTATCTTTTTTTAGCTGATATGTATGGAATTGAGTGTTTTTTAGATTCCAACTCTTTAACAATTGATGTATAGATGTGAGGTTCATATGGTTGGATCTTGACCTCATTTTCCTTCAAACATTTTATATTAAAACAATTTGGTCCCATTTTATTTAATAGATTCATTAGCGGTTGGATATTTTCAACTCCCGCTACAAAGATCGGAGGAGGTTTTACTGCTTTTTCAGTTGTTTTTTTATTTATAGTTTCAACCTGAAGATTTTCAAAACGATTTGCTGTTTTTACGTTTGGATTGTTTAACCAATATGATTCAGTAGTTTGCTGTTTAACATTTCTATTATTAGATTTTTCAAAATTGTCCTCTTTATTTTGTAAATTTTCAGGAGAATAAAAAGTTTTCCTTTTTTTATTCCCATGTCTATTTACCGTTGACCATCCTATTTCATTTTCCAATTCCTCTTCGTCCGTGAGATATACAATTGCATTGTCGGAAGTTTTCAAATTTTGCAATTTAGTGTCTACTTCCTGTTTATCAGATGTAATTTCAGGGCAAGGATTTCCTAAGATCTTGCTTTTTATTTCTTGAAGATCTTTGGTGAGGTTTTTTATCACCTCTTTTAAATGACTATTTTCATTTTTTAAAATTTCATTTTCAGATAATGTTTCTAATTCATTATTTGAATTTTCAGTGATTTCCCTATTTACATCCTTCTTACACACATCTTCTATTTGAGATTTGAGCGGCGGGGTTCTCTGTAATTTTGTCCCTTGGAAAGGGTTTATTGACTCCTTATCCAAGTTCATGCCGACTCATATTATAATAAAATAGAAACAATAATTATTCCTATAATCTATTTAATTAACTATTTACTTATTGTAAAAAAAAAACAAAAATATACAAATATATACATTTATATTTATAAAAGGTGTGTACAAGGGAAGGATATGGGGGGGAGGTGAGAGGATAAATTTTCTTCACACAGCCCTGGCTCTTTGGTGTGACTGACCTTAGGAGATAAAGCCTTGGAAAAATTAAAGATAATTTAAAATTAAAAATAAATAAAATCTTTAACTAGGATTTTGGATAAGGCGATTTAAGGATAAAAATCTAAAATAAGAAAGTATTTAACTAACAATCCTATTATTTAGCAAGAAAATTATAGAAAAAATACATAAAATTATATAAAATTTTTATAAAAACACAACAAAATTGTCAAAATTTGACAATTCAGTTTGTTTAATTTAAGTAAATATACATATATACATGCGTAGTGAATCAGATCTCACCAAAATTGGCAGACTTGAAACAAAAAAAAGCTAGAAGGTCCCACAAATCCACTTCGGGAGCAGGAATCCGATTTAACACATCCAATCTATTCGAGAGCTACTCACTGAATGATATTATTATATAATATTTTATATTTTAAAATATAATAAAGGAAAAATATTTATTTATAGAAATTTCATATTCATCAATTTCGATTGTTTTTCTATTTTTTTTTTTTTTTTTGATGGGTCAATTTTAAAAGCTTAACCTGTCACTTACCACCTATATCGAATACTGACATAATATTCCATATCATCTGTATTTTTAAATTAACTTCTTCTATACAACAAAAGCAAATTTTTATTTTCATATTTTTTTATGAAATAAAAAAAAAAGAAAATTATTTTATTTTTTGAGACTTATTTTAGAATTATTATAAAATTATTTTTAATAATATGTAGTTTGATTGAAATAGTGACGAAAATTAACTACCATACAGTATGATAAAAATCCTATTATATTAATCCCTATATTAATTACAGTGGTTTAATATAAAAAAAAAACTAGTTCATGAATTATATATAAAAAAATTATTTATGATAAAAATCATTAGTAATGCTTTAGAGAAAATAAAAAAAAATCTTAAAATCATACGAGTTAATGAAACAAGGTAATACCAGGTTTCTATATTAACGGTTCTATTTTCAGCGAAAGATCAATTTTAAATATAAAATTTCAAATTTATGAGATCATTCTATGTACATAATTTATCAAGATGTGTCTCTCCAGTTCTATATTAAGAACTAAATTATTTTATTTTCAAAACTCAAAGTATTATATTGCAACAAAATATACTGTAAAAAGAATAAAAACAATCTACAGTTTATTTAATTTAAAATAAACATAAAATCTCTAGGATACCTATTATAAATCTAATCAAATACAATAATATTGAAAAAAAAATGTAAGTTGCTCTTTAAAAACTTGGAATTTATGTAAATTGTTAAAAAGTTGCTGATACTTGGTCTAACCAAGTGATTCTCAAGTTCTATATTATGAACTATATTATTTTATTTTCAAAACTCAAAGTATTATATTGCAACAAAAATACACTGTAAAAAGAATAAAAACAATCTACAGAGAACAGTGCCGCGAGATTTTCAGAAAGTGCGGCCAAATTTTACAAATGTAAAGTTCAAATTAAGAAAAAGTATTTATTTATTTTAAATGTATGTAAATGTGTGTTTTTGCGATCAGGCTGTTAATATTGAAAAATGTTGCCGTCCACTGATTATTATCATAAACTATAATACACAGTCTACTATTGGTAAGTAAATAACTTTTATACTTATCTTTTTCTTTGTGTGCCGCCAAATTTTTAAATCGTTAAAAGTTTGCCACGGTAAAAAAAAGGTTGAAAATCACTGGTCTAACTAGTTGATACAAGTAGTGTAATCTTAAAAAATCTGGAGTGTCTCCACTCGACTATCTCGCAAATTTGAATTGGATTAATTAACATATATATCATATTTAAATTTAATTTAATTAATTAAATTATAAATTAAAATGAATAAATAATATTTATTAAACCAGCGGGTGTTTGGTTCTTTTATAAGCCTGTTTAATAAATAAATTCAAAGTTTCGAGTATATTTTTATAATAAATATTATTATCTAAATTGTAATTGACACGAATTTATTTCTAAAGCTTCTTTATTAGAGCAATAATAGAAAGTGTAATTTAGCTTTGTATTGTTTTAAATTCAAATAACCAAAGTGTAATAATCTATCTTAAAGAGGGTAAAAGATAAAATATTTTCTTTTGAGAGACAGTAGTGGCGTGTAAATCATATAAGAACAGATGGTAATTATGTGACTTTTACGAGCAAAAGTAGAGAAGAAAATAAAAGTTTTTCATATGAGACAAGATAATTTCCATGAATTACGGAGAAAGAAAGAAACGGAACGGTTAGAGATGGTAGTAGAATGGAGCGAACAATGAGTGGAAGGGGGAATGGTAAGACAAAACGCATCGAAAGATTGATAGAGCAAAGTTTGCTCTGTTAGCCCCTCCGTGTTTTATGCCCTTTTCTTGTGCCCTTCCAAAAAAGCGCCCTTCTAACCCTAGCTGACTTCGAACATCTCGAATTGTTTATAAGACCCAAGCGATTTCCTAGCAAAAAAAAAAGTGTCTGTCTTTGTTCGTTTCGCTCTCGAATGATTCATTCGCTACAAGAAAGAAAACTCAATAGCTGTTTTTATATGATTATATATATTTATATAAATATTTAGAAAATATAAACACCGATTTTCTATATGTTACATTCATATATAAGTATATTGATTAAAAACAAAAATTAAAATTAGAAATGTATTTTATATAACGTTTTTATCAACTTCACTTTACGTCTGTCTGTTCGCTCTTATGACAAATTGAAAACGATTTTTCATCTACTTTTGAAAATCTTTATAGATATTTCAATGGATCCCTAGAAGGTATGAAAGTAATATAATTTAATTATAATTAATTAATTGAAATGTAATTAGCGATTAATTGCCTTTGGTATTTGAATTTTTATTCACGCCATCTGACGGATAAATATTGAGTTGGTTTTCATCTTGAAAATAATTTAAAATAACTTTATCTATATCTCATCTTAGATCTTTTTGTATGAATAATTTTATTTAATCGAATTAAAAAGAAGAAAATAATATAAATATAAAAAATATAAAATAAGGTTTTTATCATGAACTAAAAAGAAAAAAATAATTTTTATATAAGCCTGACAAAGGGTGAATTGCTTCATATTCAACGAAAAACGTTGTGCTAATTTATTTTTCATTTGCTTTCTATTTTATTTCTATGCAATTAAATTCCATTATAGAGCTATAATTTATATATATATTTACATAGCACACGCACTAAACCACATCATTAACAAGTAACACTATTTCTTCTAATATAATCAACTGTTTTGGATTTGATTGATAATATGGAAATTTAAGAAAATAAAAATTCTTTTAAAATTTGTTACATACTTTGATATAAGTAAGTGAAAAATAATAAAAGATTAATTTCTTAGCTCTTAATCTATCAATCTTATTGCATAATAAAAAAAAATTGTCAGTTTAATAAAATTTTAATTATTACAAAAATTTGACTTGATGTTTTATATAAATAAATAAAACTAAATGCACCCAACGTTTTCCGTAGAATATGAAGTAATTCATCCATAAACTTTATCAGTATTATATAAAAATTATTTGATTCTTTTTACTCCATGAAAAAACGTTATTTTATAATTTTTTTTATATTTAATGAATTTAATTATGTAATCATCATCATTAATAAGAATATATAGATCATATAACAAAAATATCAAACTTATTACCCAAGAGAGCTAATTAATGACATAAGAATAAATTAGCTATTTGTAAATATCTTTTTATATATATTTAACAAGGAAAATTAAGCTTTCAGCTCTTATATTATTAATAAATATGACTTATATATTCGTATAATTATTAATTTAGTTCTATTCTTTCATCTTAAAAGAGAGAAAGAGACAATTGGTATTGAAAAGATTCAAGCCATTAATGATCCTTGGGATTAATGGGAATAGTAAGCAGAGAAAGAGAGAGAGAGGAAAGATTTCATGAATGTATTCTGATTCAAAGATGAAACTGGAGAAAATAACAGAATGCCGCCGGATTACGTCCTCATGGAGGAAATCCTTTCTGAAGAATTGGAAAAGAAAGATCAATGAAGGCGAGAAAGATAAAAGGGAAAGTGGTGTGGGTATAGCAATGATGAGACATTCGAATGAAAATCAAATGATTTTTTAGGGAAATGTAAAGAGGATTGAGTAGGAAGGGAAGGATGCGATTAAAATTGAAAAAGAGAGAGAAATATGCAAATTGATATTGAATAGTTTAGTTTTTTAAAAAATCAATCAAAGTATAAAAACATTCAATATTTAAAAATTAACTTTGTTACATATGCAACATTAAACAAATTTATATCAAATTGGTGAACAATGTGGTCTGAAATTAACTTTCTTTAAAAGTTCTAAATTTATATACCAATTTATAAATAAGTTTTATATCGATAGAATTGAAAAACAATTATATATTTAACGGTTCATGAACTGAAAATCCAAATATAATTTTAGAAATTTTCATATTGTCTGTCAATTGAGTGATTAAATAGATCCAAAATTGGCTGAATCGTTTATTATGAATATCTTTCGCAGTATGCTTATAAATACATAGTTTATCCTTGTTTGAACATTGATTCAACAAATTTAAAAATTAATTTTTATTGTTATACTATACGAATTTATGTCTGAAGTTTATCCAATAACTCAACTATTTATATTAACATAGGCTGTATAATTCTGATGTTTATTAAAGTCATTAAAGTCGATTAAAAATTATATGTTCTGTAGTAGTGTATTTAATTTGCTCAATTTTTAAAATTTATTACAGATATGGAGGTCTAAATAGCCTCGGATTACAGAATTTTGAAAAATTAATGAAAAAGAAATTTCACCTTATGAAAATATTAAAAATAATACGTTTGGTCTGTAAGTTGCTTTAAATCAGCTGCGGTATCCTATGGTTTTTTGGAATTCGAAATGAAACCGCCACATTCGAGGCAACCTGAAATAGAACCTATCTACCTAAGGGATGCAACTATGCAGAATTACCTTCCCGAATGCGCATTCATTCAATCCACCTTAACTCTGAGCAAAACAAAAAAGCAGAAGTCTAAATACCAACTCACCATTACTATATCGCACCGGCTACCCACCCTTTTTATTTATTAATTGTTATCTACTTTATGGATTAGTAAGATGAGAATATATATGCCTCAAATAGGTGGCAACCTCCTGAAAATGCCCAACATCAAAATAATCCAAACAATACCTACCCTCCCCGAGAACGCATCGAAACCTAAAGATTCAAAACAAATAATATTATTTGAAATTCAATTATAATTACTATTGTTAGCGGCGCGCTCAGCGCCTCTAGCCGTCAAGCCGATAACTGGACACCGAACCACACTGAATGCCCTCCCTCCGTTCCGATCTCCGAGTCCCCAGCTGAGCGGACTAGCTCAGCTGTTCGTTCTTGTTCGTCCCACGCGCTTGACTGTGAAACACCTCCGCTTAATAACCGTTCTACCCGCTCTGACCTCCGCCATTCCGATACTCGTTTTTTCCAATTCACCCGACCGTTGCTATTCCGATTACCGTTTTCTGATTATCCGACCTAGCGTTCCTGTTATATATATTCTCGATAACCTGCCTTGCTATTCCGAATTGCCTACTCTCGTATCTCTGACCTAGCTTTCTCGTGTACCTTTCTCTCGACCTTGACCAAGCCATTCCGTGAACCCGTTCTCTCTCTTGCTACCGACCCTGTTTGCCTGTACCTCGTCATCCGTCACCCCATTGTCTTGTTAAACCGATTCATCCACCCGTTCAAACCCTCGTATCATTTACCACGTTAATTCCGTTCCCGTCTTGAATATCCCTCTCGCTGTCCTTGTTCCGAGAAGGGCTATTCAGTTTCATCATCGTTCGCCTTTTCCGTTGGCGAATACCTGTATCACTTGTTACAATCTGTTTGACAATTATATTTATCTTTTTATATATATAATTGCTGTT
This sequence comes from Labia minor, assembly GCA_963082975.1. Lineage (NCBI taxonomy): Eukaryota > Metazoa > Arthropoda > Insecta > Dermaptera > Spongiphoridae > Labia > Labia minor. Next base: position 36,699,632 of record OY720345.1, read on the forward strand.
TTCATTACTCTATAGCTATCCTGATAATATTCCGAAGTCCCACCCCATCGCAATTAGTACCTCTCTCCTTATCAAATTGTACCTGTCCTTGTGTAAATACCCTATCTCTAACAGTCAGAAGTGCTGGTTTTATACCCGAAAGTGCCCACCCGCTCGATAGTATTTTTTTTGCACCCCTTTGATAGTGAAAAATCGTGAAATGGCTTCTCGTAAAGATGGCGGCGTCGATGACGCAACCACGGCTTCTCCGCATGTGACGTTCGCGGATGACGTCACTGCTGCTTCGTCTCCGAAGAACGAAACTGATAACGTCACTGCCACGCCCACCCGAGGAAGCCCTGCAGCTGACGTCACTTTCCAGCTGGGAGGAGTCCCCACCAGTACACCATACCCCCACCATCGATGTACGCAAGAGTGGGAGACTCTCGCGCAGACAATGCGCGCAGCATTCGAATCATTCCGGGCTGCTAGCGAGACAGTGAACACATCTCGCTCTCACGATTACAAACATTTAATTTTGGAATCACCAGTAACGCCCTTTGAGGGAAAAGAAACTACTGAACAAGCTGAGCAGTGGCTTGATAAATTGCTGAAAGCCGCAGGCACGTACAGGTATGACGACCTTGAGTTCGAGTCGGTGATACGATCGAGATTGCAAGGTTCTGCTTACACCTGGTGGGAGGAAGTCCAGCCGACGAGAGCGAGATTTCCGGCTGCCTTCCGGAAAAGATATTGCCCCGAGCCGAGCCTCCTCGAACTCACCCAAATGGCATTGTCTCGAGTTCAACGACCCGGGGAGACGGTGGCCGACTACTTATTTGATAAATTAAGATTCTTGAGAAAATTAAAATTGACTTTCGTCGACGCCGAGGATCAACTCATATCGGGGTTGAATTCATCAGTGTTAAGAGCTTATCTGCTGGGGCGGAAACACGAAAACATTGAAGAATTAGTTGATGACGCCCAGCGGTATTTGAACTGTCAACCGCATCACCCGAAAGATACTCACGATCGGAAATCACAATCGAGGTTGAGTACCGCCCCACGAGTGACTTCGCCCAGCCAGGAGGTGAACGGAGCCACTGGGCGGAAGCCACACTTCAACGATAAGTCGGAGCCATTGTGCTTCAATTGCGGGGTGTACGGGCATATTTCCCGTGTTTGCCCGAAACCACCCCGCGTTCGAAAATGTCTACTGTGTGCCCAGGAGGGGCATACACAAAAACATTGTACGAAGGCCCAAACGTTAGTTGCGACTCGAGGGGCAGGGGGGCTGGAAATTAACGTTTTTCCAGTCGTCGTTGGATCCACCGAGTACAGTGGGCTGTTCGATACGGGCAGTACCCACTGTCTGATTCGTTCTTCCGCGGCAATTTCGACTGGATTGCCGACTACCTCGGCTCGGATGCCGTTATTTGGACTGGGGAGTTGTTCTACACCGCAAATCTTCTCGGTGGGTAAATTACAGGCTGACGTCACGCTCCAGCAGGTCACCGCCCCGGTTGAATTAATAATCGTTGCCGATCACGCCATACCCGAAGATGTGGTGATCGGGTTATCGTGGTCGAGCCAAGTCTCTACGTGGATGAAGGGCAGAGACTTCACGTTTTGGCCACTCGAGGAACAGCCCCTGCCCGCCTGGACCCCGGGAGGGGCCACGTCGATTACTGTCAGTGCGGTTACTTCCGATGGCTCTGACCAGACCCGTGTGGTGATGGGGCCACTTCCCAACGGGGAAATTGTTCCCCCCGCTGGCTCTGGTGTTGGACTCCTGGTGCGCCACTGGCCCACGACACTCTCGCACTCCTGTTCCTCCGAAGAAGCACCGTTACTGGGTGACATCGTGGCCCGATGTCACACCATCACCGCCCCTGCAGACCCGAAAGGACGAAACGCCACTCCCGATGAGAGAGCAAGCTTAGTAGACGAAGAAAAGCCGGCCCTCGTCCGCGACCCCGACGACGACAACGTGCACATGTCACTCGACCCCGAGACTTCGTTTCCGGCCGATACTCCACCCCGGGAGCAGCAGGAGATGACTACCGACCCCGCGCCTGATGATGGAGAAGCGCACCCCATCGACGAGAACTGCCGTTCGTGTCCGCCTCCCAAACGAGCCCGGGAGCAGCAGGAGATGGCTACCGACCCCGCGCCTGATGATGGAGAAGCGCACCCCATCGACGAGAACTGCCGTTCGTGTCCGCCTCCCAAACGAGCCCGGGAGCAGCAGGAGATGACTACCGATCCCGCGCCTGATGATGGGGAGGCGCACCCCATCGACGAGAACTGCCGTCCGTGTCCGCCTCCCAAACGAGCCCGACGCAGCAGGAAGACCGGCCTACCCCGAAGACGACGCTTATCCCGGTCGACGAGGACGTCGACGATGCTAAATGCCCCTTCTCTCTTCCTATTTCCGTTTTTCCTTTTCACCCTGCTAGCTCAGACGACCGAGCCGAACGTCCCTCTGTCTTCCGCCTCTGACTTGTACCCATCTTCCGTTCCGTTTCCCGTATACTCCGATCCAACCACCGCCTTTCCGATAACCGTCTCTAATCACACCGACCCAGCTATCCCGATTTCTTATCCCCATTACACTGACCTGGCATCTCCGGTACCCCGATCTCTCTTTATACTGACCCCGCCTACCTCGAAGATTACAACGAGCTGTGTCGACGAGGTCGTCGACGCTGCAGGATGGCCGACTGTTAGCGGCGCGCTCAGCGCCTCTAGCCGTCAAGCCGATAACTGGACACCGAACCACACTGAATGCCCTCCCTCCGTTCCGATCTCCGAGTCCCCAGCTGAGCGGACTAGCTCAGCTGTTCGTTCTTGTTCGTCCCACGCGCTTGACTGTGAAACACCTCCGCTTAATAACCGTTCTACCCGCTCTGACCTCCGCCATTCCGATACTCGTTTTTTCCAATTCACCCGACCGTTGCTATTCCGATTACCGTTTTCTGATTATCCGACCTAGCGTTCCTGTTATATATATTCTCGATAACCTGCCTTGCTATTCCGAATTGCCTACTCTCGTATCTCTGACCTAGCTTTCTCGTGTACCTTTCTCTCGACCTTGACCAAGCCATTCCGTGAACCCGTTCTCTCTCTTGCTACCGACCCTGTTTGCCTGTACCTCGTCATCCGTCACCCCATTGTCTTGTTAAACCGATTCATCCACCCGTTCAAACCCTCGTATCATTTACCACGTTAATTCCGTTCCCGTCTTGAATATCCCTCTCGCTGTCCTTGTTCCGAGAAGGGCTATTCAGTTTCATCATCGTTCGCCTTTTCCGTTGGCGAATACCTGTATCACTTGTTACAATCTGTTTGACAATTATATTTATCTTTTTATATATATAATTGCTGTTTTCATTACTCTATAGCTATCCTGATAATATTCCGAAGTCCCACCCCATCGCAATTAGTACCTCTCTCCTTATCAAATTGTACCTGTCCTTGTATAATTACCCCATTTCTAACACTATTATGTTTGTAACTTTACGTGAACTATTATATTTACATTTGTAAATTAATAAAAATTTTCCTAATTCCATGCTAAATAAATAATGGTGATTACTTACGTTTGGTGAGTTGAATGAAGATCATCTCATCAACATCAAAGATGAAGAAGATAATCAAGAAGCAGTAGCAGGAACGATAATTGAAACATGAAATAAATGTAAAAATAACATATTAGATTAGAAAATTTTAAAATAAATAAGTTTAAATTCAATTAAAAATCAAATTAATAAGAAATACTGACCTCGGAGTTAAAAAAATAGTTGATATTTCTAACTGATTAGAAAAAGACCAACTCAAACTCTTGAAGTGATGTCCCGTCTCTTGTTTAGCGAGTGTGACAACTTTAAATTTAATGTAATAAAGATCTATAACAAAAGAGTGTAAATGATTAGAGTTGGGACTTTTGGGTGTTCCTTGTGTTTTGTGTTCACGGCACTTTACTTACGTAAAACACAAAAGTAATAGAAATAAAAATACAATTGATTACAAACGTCACTTACTCCTTGGATAGTTCGAAATAGACTGACTGACAAAATATATTTTTATTCTATTTAAATAATAATCAGGGTCAATAATCCCCTCTTAGAAAAAATATTTTTTTACTAATCGGATTATCTTTTTTTTTTTTTTTGTTTAAAATAATAATAATAATAAAAGAATCTAAAGGAATTATATTTATTATAATTATTTTTAAAAAGAGCAAACGAACTTAAAAACGAAAAAATAACTAATAAACCACATACTTATATATCGCATATTTCCCATAAATATATATATATATAGAAAATAAAATTAAATTAATCTATATAATCTTTTCTAAGGACGCCTCAGGGTGAGAGGTTAGCGTAGCTGGTTCACATACTCGTGGTCCCGGGTTCAAGTCCCGGACCTGGCAAGGGAATTTCTCTAGGTGGGGTCTAATGGACGGAGTCAATCCAGCCTCCGGGATCAAATTTGAGTAAGCTACTTGATAGCGCCTCCGATCAAGAAAATCAAGGCAAAGGTTGATAGGACCCGTTCTACTGATCATAGGACACTTTATTAATATAACCGACTTGATAGGCGTACAAAAGTCAGAAGTTTTTTTATATATAATCTTTTCTTATAAATGAATCAAAAGTATATTATAGCTCAGGGATGGCGAACTTTTTCCAATGTCCGTGCTACAAAGTTATAAAAAATCATTTTGAAGTAACTTACATGCCCCTATAAAATTGTAATGATTGTTTTTCTTTTAAATTTTTTATTATAGTTTTAGTTTGTTTTCACCTTTGAGAAAACTATCTTTTGCCCTCAAATAAAGTTTAAAAAGGAGATGTAGAAAAGAAAAGCTAAAATTCTTATGCGACATGTTTCTTCATATATTTGCCCATCATTTGAAATGTTACTTGGAGGAATTAGACAAAGATAGATATTTCAAGGATATGTCAAGGATAATTTCGTAATCTGAATCTAAAATATTATTAAAATAAATATTTTTAATTTTATTTCAAAATTAAATTAAAAACGATCTAAACATTTTTAAATATTTTAATTATAACAAATGATTAATACAATATTAATGACAATGTGAAGACACTGATGTCGCTGCTGACGTCATTATTTTAATATTACTAATAAGCAAAAACTAACATAGTTGATTTTTCAGGATGCTGAAGCCTTTATAGTTGGATTTTTCTTAATAAAAATAATGAATTAATTATAAGGATTTTTTTTTATATCTTTTAAAAATAAATTTATGGAATTAAAATAATAATAACAAGAAAAAATGAAATAATTTAAATTAATGAATCAAGGTTCTAATATTAAGGTGCAAACGAAAATAGAGAAAAAAATAGAAAACGTATACATACAGACTTTCAACAAAATATTATTTAACACTGTGTGAGGGGATACAAAAGACTAAAAGCGGTCTTCTCAGCAAGTATGGTATAAATTAATCAAACTTGACATTATCTTTTATTTAAAAAAATGATTAATAGTTTCGAAGATAAATTAATAATTAATTTATTTTCTTTTATTCACATTTACACATATATAGGTATATCTTTAAATGACTATAAATACAATATTATAAAATGTGTATACATGAATAATAATATATTTAATAATTTGTAAAAATTATTTTATATCGAATTAATAAAATTACTATGAAATTCAAGAACATACCTACATTTATATGTATCTAATTGAAAACCTCAAATTAGTTTACATTAATTGATAACCAGGAATTAAATTACATACAAAGAAATTTTTTTTAAATGAATCCAAATTGACGGTAAATTGTTTGTGCATTACGGTCACTTTAGAAGAAAAAAATCAAAACGTTGTAGGTAATGACCCTCTTCAGATTGAGCTACATTTCTCAAAAGTTGATAGAAAACTATGAATTTTGAATAATGCCCATGTACCAAATTTCATCATTCTAGCTCAAACCGTTTTTGTGTAATCTTGGTTACATACATACACACACACATACACACATACACAGACATTTTTCTCTACCTTAGTGAAAATGATTCAGGAACCTTAAAAACGTATAAAAACATCAAAATCTCAACATCGAAAATGTTCGTGATCGCAATAGTATCTCTTACGAGATAGTAAAAATTTATTTTTATTGATAAAGGATTGTTTATAATTAGAAAGGCTTATAATTATAAATATCTCGACCGATATGATTACAGGCTGAAAATAATAGTCGAGTTGAAGGAAGAATAATATAAATGTGGACGGATTAGATACGAAAGTACAGTGACGGAAAAATGTAAAGGTCAGGGTAATGAAAATGACATTTCTCAATCGGTTAATTGCCCGACTACAGCGCCCCATAGCCTTTACATTTTTCCGTCTCTATATATTTTCAGAAAAGTTTTTACAGTATTAAGAAAATTAGACATTAGATTTATTCAAAAGGTAATTGGATCAAATCTTAATTAAATATTAAATCAGAAAAATATGAACATAAACTTAAAGTTATTAATTAATAAAATTTAAAAATTTACTACTAAATAAACCTTGTTTCATATGTGAAAATTTTGGATGGCCAAAACGTTTCCATCCAAATAATGAATGTAGAAATTAAATTGCAAATTAAAAAAAAAATAGAAATAAATCTAATTATAATAAAGGTATTAAACAAAAAACAATCGTATAGTTAATTAATAAAGTTAACTATATGTATTTATAAAATAATGAATAGTAACTTTTGTTGAATTAATATTAGTATACTCTAACTATATATATATGTCAAAGTTATCAATATTATCATTATTAGGTCAACAAATTAATTATTTACAAATTATTTCTTCATTTTTTTTAAATAAATGAAATTAATATATTATAATAGAGAATTGATATTTAAAATCTCTCCTCTTTAACATCCGTTATTTGAAGTGACATTTAACTGTTACAACACACTACATAATCGTTAAAAATATGGTTCACTTGATGAAGTAACTAACGTCTGCACCAACTGGCCATGTCATTTCAATAACAAGAGAGTTCATCTTTGATCCACTCCAATCAAAATCTGATGAGACTGGTGAGTGACATGAGTGCAAGGGCTGGAGACCTACTTCTCCACTACCAATGTAAATTTTAAAATGATAATTTATGATTAGTCAAGTCAATTATCAATGAAATATGAAATATTTTGAATCAATGAAAATTTTTTATTTATTAGATTTCAAATATAGAATTATTAAATATATTTATTATTAATATTATTATATATCTTAACTATACACTATACTAAAATATAAAATAAAATAATTGATTTATTTTCCAAAATTATTATTATTTAATTATTTTAAAATTCATTCATATACTTTAGATAAAAGTAATAATATAAAATTTTATGAATATTTAAATACAAACGAAATTAAAAAAAACAAACAAACAAATAATTTAAAATAAAAATTAAAAAATATTCCTCAGAATAATGACCAAGTGATTGTTAATTTAATCATTTTATTTTTGAAGAAGATATAAAAAGACATAAAAATAATTAATTAATATATAATTTATAATTTCAATAAATAGATTACACATTTAGATTCAAAAAATCTCTGGAGTGTCTCCACTCGACCATGTCGCAAATTTAAATTGTATTAAATAAAATATATTATCTCTATATTTAATACGATAGTGTCCGTCTGTACGCAAAAAACTCCAGAGCCTAAACTACAAGAAGTAAGGTAACCAAATTTTTCTGAGGTGAAGGGTACCTCAAATGATGAAAAATAAAAAAGAAATTAGAATCTTAGGTAACTCCTGAGCTGAGCTGCGGGTGTTCCATTTTCCAGAAATATATATAAAGGAGAGTGTTTGTATGTATGTAATTTGTTTACTTTTTTGTTGTCATAGAAACAGATATATATATATATATAATTAGAACCTCTCTCTCTCCCTCTATTTAAAATTTTAAAAAATGGAGTGTTCTAGCCAAATTAAGAAATTTAAATGCCTTAAGCAACATTGATAGGTAAATGAATTGGACTGGAAGAGGAGACATATGATTAGAGAAATTGGGGAAAAATCAACCGAGATGTAATTAAACAAAAAAATTCAAGAATTATGATACGGATACGACTTGCATACAATTAACATACAAAATGTAGAATTTGAAAAAGTATAAATATTTAAATACTTAAGATCTCTAATCACGAAAGATAATAATATTCGAGAAGAATTTAAATCGACGTTGTAATTGAGTAACGCCTGTTATTATGCAGTAAAGAGGATCAAAATTAAAATATATAAAACAATTATTTTTCATGTTGATCGATGACTAAGGTGACCATATTTCGAAAACACCAAACCGGGACAAACGGTATACCTTTTTTTTTAGAACTAAATTGAAAAAATTTTGAAAAAAAAATTAAGAAATGTCCTAAATATTGAAAAAGCAGTAGGGTGTCCCGAAGACATTTTTGGGACAGAGCACCTAAAGACGGGACGTTTAGTCACCCTATCGATGACTCTGGGAGACGAGAGTAGATTTGGAGTATTTGTGAGATTAATATTGTTCGCAGCATTTATAGGCCAAAAGAAGATGCGGTCACAGGGGGATGGCGGAGATGGCATAACGAGAAATAATGTCCAGATATAGTTAAGGTTATAAAATCAAGAAGGCTGGGATGGGAAGGGGACGTGGTTGGAATTGGAGAAACTAGAAATTGGGAGAAACCGATTGGGAAACATCCGATGGAAGACCAAGGACCAAGGTGGGTGGACAATGAAGGAAGGGACATGGGAGAGATGAGACAGGGTAGGATTTGGTTGTAGCTCAGGATAGGGACGCTTAGAGAAATGTGGATGCTGCGGGTAAGAACTTTCGAAAACTGTAGAGACACAGAGTTAGATAAATACAATAATAATATATAATTAATTTACTGATTAAAATAAAATATATTTTACAAGAAAACAAATACATGTCTTATCTACTTATACTGATTGAAACAAAATGGATGAAAACCTTTTACATACAGACTTTCAACCAAATACTATGTATCACTCGGGGGTACAGGGGGCGAAGCCCCCGTCTAGGTGTGAAGAGCGCCGAAGCAGCTAGTATTAATTAATTTAATTAATTATAAATTATAAATTAAAATTAATAAATATATATTAAACCAGCGAGTGTTTGGCTCTTTGTTGATGGCAACAGGTCACGCGCTGGAGCGTGATTTGCATTGTTAAAAAATTAATTCCGGTATTTTTAGCAATTATTCAATCAAGCTGAGATTCTATATATTCCAGTTTTATACAATTTTTAATCATGTGAAATACTATCAAGCATATATCTTTATTTTTACGGCCAGTTTAGAGGAAAAAAAATGAAAACGTGGTGGGTAATGACCCACTTCCGAGTGAGCTACATTTCCCAAAAGTTGATAGAAAACTACGAATTTTGAATAATGTCCGTGTACCAAATTTCATGACTCAGGGACCTTCAAAACGTATAAAATATCAAAATCTCATTATCGAAAATTTTCGTGATTTCAATACTATTTCTGGTGAGATAGTAAAAATTCAAATGACCTCGATTGTTTGGCCTTCAAGTAAAAACCGATTGATGTATTTGTTCAACCCTAATCTGCTCAACAAGTACCCTACTATGACCGTAATCATCAGCAAAATAAACAAAGCACGGTCATGAAAAAATATCAACTGTTCCATCAGAGGCGAAGCACTGTTTTGTAACCCTAGGTTGGACCAAGTTGCCATAAGTTAATTATGGTGTTACACATATTAAAGAGAATCTAGGAATTCTATGGCTAGAGCTTAAATCTAGAGCACTTAAATCTGCAATTGAAATTTTTATTATTATTGTTTGTCAAATAAATAAATAAATATATCTATATATGTATATATAGGAATACATGTTTGTACAAATATATACAAATTTGTTAAATTACATGAAATTCATTGTGTGACAGAAAATAGAAAATCTTTCTGTTTATTTTTGTATAAATCATTTCTTGTCAGACAAACAATAAAATAAAACATCCTTTTATGAATTCTTTAAACGAATCCATAAATACAAATTTAAAATTAGATAAAAATAATCATACACATGCAGAAAGATAACATGGATGAATTATAATTGAGATAGAAATGAATAAAAATAAAAACAAAACAAACATCGGATGATTTTATTATTTTTAATATTTCAATATAAATAGATTTAGAATTTAATTGCGGAAAACCATTCCGCGGATTACTCCAATTAAATTTTCTCCAATTGGTAAAGTGGTAGAATGAGGAAAATGGGAGGAGATGAGGGAGTTGAAAGTCAAGTATCCGAGGGTGTCTTCCCCCATGTACCGGTGTGGTTGATGTAAAAACACGATCACGGGTGCCTTTTTACTATTTACCCGTTCTTTATTTCGCCCTGTTCCTCTCCATTGCCAGCATTCTCCTTGTCCCTGGATTCTGGACTCCAGCCTCCCTGGATTGGAGAACGTAATTTCCTGCCGAAAAGCGGCGCATGTTCTCACTCCACACTCAAGTTGAGATTAAAACCTAACCCCAGGGCCCTAGCCACCCTTCAAGCTTGCCTCTTTGCTTCCCTAATATCGTACTTTCACTCTTCACCTGTTTCACCTCCCTTTTTCTCAATTCAGTCTCTCTTTTCATTTCATTTCCATTTTTTTTCCATTGGATCATTAAATATTATATTTCTTATATACTTTCCATATTTTTTTTTCTTAACCCTTTCTCTGATATCCACTTCCTCCCCCCACCATCCAAAAATAAAAAAACTATTCAACAATTAAAATATCGAAATTGTACTATTAATATTTTCTTTTAAAAATGTGTTTTTAAGTTGAAATATTGAAATATTTTTAAAACTGAATATTTTAATTAGAATAATAATAAAAAGGAGAAAATGGTAATGTGTGTGTGTGTGTGTGTGTGATAATAGATGCCGGAATCTAATTATTCTACAACATCTATATATATCTATATTTATTACATTTATATACAATTGTAAAATATATCAGTGTAAACATATATTTTATTTTTTGTTATAATAGAATATATTTTATTTTTATTTTATTTTTTAGAAAATTATTGTTTTTCTATGATTGTTGCAAATATATATAAAACATGGCATTTGTCTACATTTGCATATTGAAATGGATCATATTTATTTAAAAACCATCGATCAGTTAATATTTATATTTATAACTTAAATTAATTAATACAGTGAGAATGAGATATAGGAAAAGAATTTGAATCCAGCGGAAGTTACCAAGCAAAGACGGAGGTTTTGAAGCAGATGATCTGGTAGTAGGGTCACTAAGAGCTCAGGCCCTTTTTCATTTTAAAAAAAAAATTATTCGATATCCTTTCGTATCGTCTATCATAAATTTAATCTCTTTATCATTTCAAACTATAATGATAGCTTTTTCCATTCTATATATATATATTTTTTGTTTGTTTGTAACAATGAAAAAATAATATAATAGCTAGTGGTGATTGGACAAAGCCCAACTAATCTATTGATGAAACCGATTGAAATCGGATATCTCGTATCGGAACGCTAGACGATGGAATGTTGATTTTGGGTCCTTATCAAAGGAAATAATAATGGAATGGCGTTAGGGAATTTATAACATGCAACTGATCTAGATTTAATCTTGCTTACTTTAGGTATAATACATACTAGTTGAGAAATCTTTATTTAATCAATGACCCTTTATTCGAAGGTAATGTATCATAATATGTGAGTGAATATACAATTTCATACCAAATCAACAGAAATAATATTCATTTATCTTAAGAAGTAAACAATTAAGTATTTTAATTAAAAAATAGATTTTTATAGTAATTTTATTTCTATTCTAATAATAAAAACATTGTTGGAACAATAGAATTACTGATTTACTAATATTTTTATTACATCTATTTGAAGAAAAATCGCATGATCTCTATGCATCTTCAGACATAGTTAGGGTTATAAAATCGAGAAAACTCGATGAGCAGGGCATGTGGCTAGAATGGGAGAGGAAAGAATGGCGGAAAATATATTAATGGGGAGACTGATTGAGAAACGCCGGCATGGAAGACCAAGGACAGGGTAAATCGACAATGTAGGAAGGGACGTGAGAGTGAGATAGGAGAGGGTAGGGGTTGGATGGTTGTGGCTTAGAATAGGGACACATGGAGAAAAGTCGTTGCTGCAACCAAGAACTTTCGGGATAGATAGATTTGAAGAAAACTAAATATGTGTTTGAATTTCTATGATTAACAACAGAAATCAAAACACTCCAGATATGTATTCTACTAATTATTAATTATTACTTCGAAATTAAATCATTCTGAGATACTTTTGATATTTAAACTCATTTCAGTCATACCAGCTATATATTTTTTATTAAATTGAAAACTTATTATTTAAATCAAATTTAAAAGTTTAAAATTGATTACGTTTGAATACTTTTTTGCAAGTTCCATAACTCACCATTTGAACTATGATTAGATTAAGTAAATTAATAATTTAATAATTCAAAAATAGTACAAAACAGCTATAATTTGATTAATTAAGGATTCATTGTTTAAAAATTTTATTTTTAATTCCATTTTATTATAATTAATGATAATACTAGATACATTGAAATACATTATTTCTTTGATAATTACTTCAAAATTTCTGATTTTATTATTTTTATTTTTAACAATCGAATTTCTTCATTTTGGTCTAGCCACATATGACTGGTTAGTGTGAGAAAGCATTTTTTATGTTACACCAGATGCCAATCGTTGAATTGTACTTCTGTCTAAAATGTTACTTGGGCGTTTTAATTGTATTAAGCATTTTTCATTTAATTTTCTCTCTGTTTCTCTCATTCTTGACACCAGTTTGATTGTGTACAACATGTTTTTACTCAGAAATTTAGATTGGAAGTTAATATATTTAAAATATTTGTGAATTAATAATAAAACAAAAACATAGAATAGGTTGATTTTTTGTATTGTTCTAATTGAACTGAACATGAATAGGGTGGACATGGGATATTTAATTAAATCCAAAAACAAGATTAAAAAAAAAATGAATTTATATTGAATTATTTAATTAAAGCTATTAAAAAGACAAAATAAAACTTCTTTTATAAAACAAATCGATAAATTATTGTCTTCCCTCCATCCTTTTCTTTCACAATAGATCAGTGAAAAATTTTGAAGACAATAACCGTTCAGGCAGATGTATCCTAATACAATATAGGTACTATTAATTTTCCTTTGAAAATGTCCAATTAGTGAAACCAGGTTTACATTATCGAACTGCACGGGTGTTCATTCATTACAAAGAGAGATGCTTATATATACTCAGAATATCCAATTTCAAAATTAATTAAATTAATTTCAATCTCCACGATTTTTCTTTTTTTTCATAATTAAAAGATTTAAAAAAAAAATTTATGATGAAAAGGAGTTAATAAATTATTTCTTAAACAAAAACCACGAAATCTCGGAAAAAGGGTAACGAATTAGATCATAATATAAATTTGTAATTCGTTTGCCCTCTAACACATTGCATTAACGAAAAGAGAAGATCTCTATATAAATCTAAATCCTTTTGTGGTTTTAATTATTTAATAAAGACAATTTTCATTGTGGTCAGTCATTAGTGGATTAATTATTTCTTTTCTTATTTTGGAAACAGGAAACTTTAATATTTGAATGATAAGAAAGCAAGAAATTTATACAGTAAGGTGTATAAAATTCTTTTTGTTATCTATTTTATTTATATGATCCTAATGTGAAATAAAAAACAAAAATTTTTGAGATTTAAAACAATTATTGGTTAAAAATTTTAGATAAAGATAATTTCTATTACCACTTTTACACCTTAAACAAAATGTTATATTTAGTTGAAAAGTCATTCTACCATGTTGTCATAATATATTTATATTTTAATAAAAAGGTACAATTATTAATTATTGCATCAATCTGATTAAAATGAATGGAACTTGGGGTCCTCAATAATAATAAATAATAATAATAAATAATAAATAATATTTTAGTGAAAAAATATTGAAAATTATAAAACTATCTAAAAATTACTTAATTAATAAAAGAACAAATAAATATTAGGTCGAGTCATAAATAACTTCCGCCTAAGTAGTGTGCTTCTTTTGGTATTGTTTGTACACAATGAGATTCCCCTTGATAAGGGATTTTTGTTTTCGCTTAGCAAGTATAAACTGGTCAGTCTCTAGACAACCTCGTTTCGGTGCGCACGTAAATATTTTTTTATTTATACCTTTAAAATGGATAATCAAAAAATACACTTTCGACATGTGATGCTTTGGGAATTTAAACAAGGCAATAGTGCTACAGCTACGGCTCGAAAACTTTGCAGTGTATATGGTGAAGGAGTGATAACTGATCGGGCAGTAAGAAATTGGTTTGTAAAATTCCGTTCTGGAGACATGACCTTAAAAGACGAGCCAAGGATGGGTCGTCCTTCTGACTTTGATGACGATGTTTTGAAGTCAGTTTTGGAAGAAAATCCACGCCAGTCAACTAGAGAGTTACCACAGAAGCTCAATACATCCCAATCAACTGTTAGAATACATTTTAGATTAATTTTTATTTGTTTTTGTGTTATCGAAAAATAAATGTATGAATAACAAACGGAAGTTATTTATGACTCGACCTAATAAATAAATATAAATTAGTTATTTAATAACAAATAAACACAAAAATTGATAAAAAAAAACCATATAAAATTAACTAATATAAAAATTTATAAGAATTAATAAAAAATTAATGGACAAAACAGATTAAAAAACTTCAAATATTTTAGAGAAAGAAAAAATTAAAAAGAATATTAACTAATTAATAAAAATTAAATGAAAAAATTTCAAATATTTTAAAGAAAGAGGAATTAAAAAAATATTTATTTATTCTTTTCTATTTAATCTTATTAAATCATATCAATCATATTAATACATTTTCAATAAAAAAAGAATGACATGAGGCAAATATGGATGACGTAGTTAGTGACGTCATATAAATTTAAATTAAGAAATAACTAATGAAGATGATTTTTCTCCAGGCTGAAACCAATACAGATCGATTTGTTTTTATAAATATTATCTATGGTGTGAATTTCAAAAAATACTTCGAGCGGTTAATTAATAAATTAATCTCAAAAATATACAAATAAATATATATATATATATATATAATTTTTGCTAGTATAATAAGATAAGATATATTTTTTTTTCTTTAATTATTATCTTCTAAAGTTTTTTTAAGGCTAAGAGACTTTTTTGTGTATTATGTTTGTGTTTTTATAAAATTACTTTATTTATTTATGCTTGTCTTATTAATATAATATTAACCCAAACTAAAATCATTCTATCTTTCTGGTACTATTTATTCGACATTTCTTGACTCCATCACTATCCTAAACCACTTTAATTCCTTTTCTTTTCTACCTCTCTCAAATACTGATTTTTATATTGTATTTCCACTCATAGGTCGTTTTCTAAATGGTTTTCCTATAAATAAACTTTTTCTCTAATCTTTTTTCTCCCTTGTGAGATAAGTATGCCTACCTTTCTTAACCCTCTCGATTTTATAATTCTATCAATAATAATCAATAATATCAATAACATTTTTGTTATTTCACATTAAATTTGATCTCATTTATTAAATTATATATAATTAAAATGAAAAAATATAAATTGATTTATTTAAATTATATGTTTTTTTTATATTATATATGCATATATATAAAGAATAAAATTCAAATTAACATTAAATGATTGTAGGACATAAAATAAATCCTACAAATTAAGTTTTTGTTTAATAATATAATAATAATAAATGTAGTAAAATCCGTCGATAAAAAATAAAAACCCAATATTGATCCTTGGAAGAGGCTTGAGCTTGAGAATCCTGTTTATATATATATATATATTTTACGAAATGATAAAAATGTTTAAGGGTGAATAATCTCTGACGCATTTATTCATTCCCCACCCTTGCATTACAACTGACCTTGGCCCCGTCCAAAGTGATGTTTAGTCACGAGGTCAATAATTACCTACACGGAAATGTGAGGCATTACTTGGTGAACTAAATAAGCACAATGAGAGAATGAAACCTTAAATAAAAAAAAGAAACATAAAAGAATTAAAGATTATTATTATTATTACCTGTCCAATTCAATATAATTATGCTTTTTTTTAATTTCATTCCCATTGCTGATCAATTTTTTAATCTATAATGAATTTTTTTTTTGAGAGTTTTTTAATCTATAATCAATCCAAAGACACAAGTTTTTATATATATATATTATTATATTTGTACATATATTTGTGGTTGACAATATAATTATAATATTATTTCTTTATAATATATTGGAATAAATAACATAATTTTGAAATATTTAAAAATTCAATTATATGATTATTTTTTTTTGATCAAACTTCAATAGTTAAGGATATTTTAATATTGAATATTAAATAATGTTTGTTGATATGGATGAGTGTTTTTATATATAAAAGAGAAGATCTAAACCACTTTCAATGAAAACAATTAATTAATTATTGTTTTAAATTTATTTATTTATTTTATATAAAAGATTTTTCAATTTTTCAAAATTTATATATATATATTGCCATATCTTGTTAAATTTAATAAGTAAAGTAGTACTATACGCAGGGCCATACTAACCCTATGGACTATTTGGGCTACAGCCCAGGGGCGCCGTATAACTTAACAAAAAGTATTTATATATTTAAAATTTTTTCAATTTGCTTAAATTAAAAATGAAATGTAGATTAACGTGAACTTCATTTAACAAAATAATTTTATTTAAAACTGCACTGAAATATTAAAAAAAATCATATTTTAATGGGTATATCCTAGGGCGTTAATTGGTTTATAGCCCAGGGCACCAAAATTGATAAGAACAACTCAGACTATACGTTATTTTGTATGTGAATATATACTATTTAATATTCACACACACACATTTTTTTACTACTACTATTAATATTCATTTTCATTTTTTTTTCTATTCGAATGGTACAACTAAAAGTAAGGAAATGGAAGAAAAGAGTAAAACATTTTTTGGCTATACATATCTATAATATTTTAACAAATCAAAATTAAACTTAAAATGTAAATATTTAATAATATTAATTTAAATTGAAACATTAAATTTCAAATTTATTTTATTTTATGAGGATTTAGGTGTAAATATTTATTTATATAGGTATTATATAAAATAATATATATACAACATTTGTGCATGAAAATGGAGAGCCACATCTTGGCAGCGAAAGAAGGACATGCGGCTCGCGGACCTCAGGTTGCCTACCCCTGTTTAAGAAATATTTTCATTTTTCTTTTTCGACTTTATATTTGTAATTAACCCACTTTATGGACTTTTTTAATTAAGATTTATAACAAATTTAACACTCTATCAAATTTTAAAAAAGGGAAAAATTTTTAAAATAAAAAACTTAAAAAACTGTGCCTAAAAAAATAAAAATATAATGGCCAATATTTAAACAACTTTTACAATTGAGATATAAATATCTAATTAAAAATAATAATTACTTAAATAATAAATATATTTTAAACTAGTAATATTAATTGTCATTTTTATAGTTTTTAGGTTCAAAAAATTACCAAATTTTTAAAATCTATAGACACATATGCAAATAGAGTTGGTGAGATAAGAATACGTTTTAAATACTTTATAATAATCGGTTTAGTTATTTTGACATAACTATTCAATTACTTTGACAGACAGGCAAACCCGAAGAATTCGTATTTCGATTCTACAGAAAAAGAAAAGTAAATATTTTTAATTTAAATCCTATACATTCAAAATCTATATTTATATATTACTTATTATTTATTAATCTTTTGGTAACCCAAATTTCCCATCCCTCCTTCAATTTCAATTTTTCACATAGTTATCTTATTAATTAATAATATTATTAATTGAATATTCTCTAAAGTTTTTAACATATCAGATAGAACTCATCAATTATTATACCATTTGTTTGAAACATTTTATCAGCTTGTGGTTTTATATAAAGTTTAAGTTTCTAATTAAATTCACGTTATTGAAATAACAATTTTTTTTTATATTAGGTATATGAATGAATTACTTACTTCTGCTTATTTTATTAATATTAATTATCCCTTTTTCATTTATTCTCTTTAATTGTTTTGAATTCTATCAACCTAGGATGTAATTTCATTCATTTTTTATAGTTTTATTTAATTTTGGTTAAAAAGTTTGATCAAGTTTTGTTGTTTTTTTTTTTCTTTTTAATCCTTTCCCACAAATGTTTGATTATATTTACTCTACTTTATTTTAACTTTTTTTTTGTGACTTTTTCTGCCAACTTCTTTATTTTTAATTAGCAAACATAGTCATAAAATGTTACTTTTTCAAACAAAGGAAGAATAAAAAATAAGTACAAATATCAATATCTTAAGTAACATACATATATTTTCTCTTTTTTTTCATTTATAGTAGTAAGATGACCAACCGTCCTCCATTTGTAAGCTCTGTCCTTCTTTTCTAAGTGTCCTCTTAACTGTCCTCCTTTTTGATATCTGTCCCGTTTTTTGAAATATTTAGGACATTTCGAACTTTTTTCCAAAAATTTTTTCAATTTGGTTTCAAAGGTAACATGTCCTGATTTGGTGTTTTCAAAAAATGGTCACCTTAATAGTAGTAAACATGTATATGTTTATCTACATTGTATAATAGTAGTGAACTTGATTCTCTACTATATATGTATATATATATATATATAAATTTCACATTAAATCATTTTATTCTATTGTACATACCTAAAAGAATAATTAAATAAATAATAAATTATTTTTTATAAACTTGATTATTAAAAAGTGAATATTTAGCTTCAAATAAGAAAATGTCTCTTAAGGGATTTGTGGACTCTTATTCTTAATAAATATAATCTATGTTAGAAGGTGGCAAATATAATTTTTATATTTAAAAGGACGGATAATTGTAAATATAATTGAATATTATTACATATCTTAACTATTCTAAAATATAAAATAAAATAATTCATTTAATTTATTTTATTTTATAGTAAAATTATTATTATTATTGAATTATTTTAAAATACATTCAAATTCGTTTGATATTCATGAACAAAAAGAATAACATTATGAATGAATATATGTAATATTTAAATACAAACGAAATTAAAAAACAAACAAATACTTTAAAATAAAAATGAAAATATTTTCAATATATTTTTTTTTATATTTTTGTCTTTTATTTTAATATTTATTTTGCTATTTTCAATTTGATATGGTTTTAAAATATTGTATGATAAATAATCCTCAATTCGATTAATATGAATATTAATATGGACTACACAAACAATAATTAAAATTATATTTTATGTAATAAATGAGTTTGAATTGTTAAATTATACCATAATATCATTGAAGCAATCTTATACATCAATGTGCCAAATGGAGAGTCTCATATAATTATATTACACCTGTGTAGATTAATTTTAAATAAATAAATCATATAAGAAGAAAATAATTTTTATGAATTAACGATTGAATGAAGTTTCAATGCTCGAAGCTCAAGAGTATAGGACATTTTTTATCTATTTTTATTTATGTTATTATAACGTTTTTCTTAACTTCACTTGGAGTCTTTTGTGTCTCTGTGTCTCTCTGTCTGTTCGCTCTTTTGACAAATTGAAATCGATTTTTCATCGACTTTTTATTAAGATAGACTTTTGAAAATTTTTATAGATATTTCAATGGATCCCTAGAAGGTATAGAAGAAATATAATTTAATTATAATTAATTAATTGTAATTAATTAGCGATTAATTACTTTTAGTAAAAGGAGTTCCTTTTGTATTGCTCCGATTAATTTTTTTTCAACTAATTCTGAAACATAAATATTGATTTCAGGATAGATTTTCATTTTGAACGTATTTAAAAAAATTTTATAGCATTAAAATTAATGATGAATTCTTATTAATCAGTTGTTTTGCCAATGAAGAGGGGTTTCTTCTTCCCCTTACATGGCATATATATATATATGTATATATATATATATATTTATTTATAAAATCTTATATTAATAAAAATTATTTATTTATAAATATAATATAATAATTATTATTTAATAATAACATTTACTTAACATAAATACATAAAATCAATTTTAATATATTTCAATTTGCAAAGTTTCGTATAACATTATTTGAAGTTAAATTTAGATTTTTGTGGAGGATTTTAAACTTTTTTAAATTCATTAATTTTTTTATTTTAGAAAAATATGATTTTTAAAGGGCACACCAATAAAAGTGGAGGGAGATTGTTCCTCCCCTTAGGCGAAAAATTATATGTATATATATACATTTTATTTTAAGACTCTAGTACGTATGATTCAAATTTGTCTTGTAGGTAGTAAAGGAAGAGTAAGATTCGGGAATCAACTAAAAGAAACTTTCGAAATTCGAAATGGGTTAAAACAAGGAGACGCATTATCACCAATTTTATAATTTAGTTCTGGAATATGTAATTAGACAAATTAGGGAGAGGTCAAACAGAATCGAATTAAACAAAAAAATTCAAGTATTAGGTTACGCATACGACTTAAATCTAATAGAAGATTCGGCAATTGCAATTATAGATAGTGTAGAAAAATTAAATGAAGCAGGAAAAGAGGTGGGACTAGAAATTAATAATTCTAAGACAAAGAATTTAGTAACTGGGAGGAATAGTATTAATACACAAAATCTAAATATACAAGATATAGAATTTGAAAATGTAGAAAAATTTAAATACTTAGGTTCTATAATAACGAAAGATAATAATATTCGAGAAGAGTATAAAGCGAAGTTACAATCGGGAAGCGCCTTTTATCATGCTTATCGCGTCAAAATTATTATCAAAGGGGATAAAAATTAAAATATATAAAGCAATTATTTTACAGGTTGTATTATATGGGTGTGAGGCATGGTCTATGACCTTAGGAGACGAGAATAGATTTAGAGTATTTGAATAGGATTCTGCGAAGCATTTATGGGCCAAAGAAAGATGAGGTCACCGGGGAATGGCGGAGTCTGCATAACGAGGAATTGCATGACCTCTATGCATCTCCAGATATAGTTAGAATTATAAAATCGAGAAGGCTGCGGTGGGTAGGACACATGGCTAGAATGGGGAAGGAAAGAATGGATGGTTGTGGGGGATAGGGACACTTGGAGAGATGTGGTTGCTGCGGCCAAGAACTTTCGTGTTCCATAGAGCCACAGACACAATCAATATATGATTATTAAATAAATCTATAAATGATTCTTTATTTAATTTAATGTGTCTGTTTTTTATTTCAATTCTAATTCTTTTGTTTGTTTGTTTGTTTTCAGGTGAGTGAATGATAAAGAATTGAATTAATATTTCTGTAAGTATTATTTTTATTGTCATTATTATTTCCTTTTTTTAAATAAATAATATTATTTCAAGAGTTAAAAAAAAAATTACTTGTTTTTACTTTTATTATTTGGTCTTACCAGTTGTATATACATAAAATTACTGAAGGTCTATTGACTTCAATTTTCAAAAGTTTTTAGTAGTATTAACTAACTCCTCTTGAACTATCCAGTTAGCTTTAGTTCTTCAATACTTTGTTTATTTTTAATTTTTATTCTTTTCTTAGAGTTCTTAAAATACACTTTTTATATTATTTTTATATATTATTGTCAGGTAATTTAAATTGGACTTGAATCGGCTTTTAAGAGGAAAAAAATCGTCTAATTTTCTATCTAAAAGCAATTAACCTAAAGTTATAATTGTGTCTCAATCTTCCATTAGTGGATGTTTGTTCTCCCACTTTCCGTTTATAAGATAATTCCCTAATTGAATGGAGTTAAAATTTGATTAAAGACAAGAGGATTAAATCGCCATAATTGAAATAATCCTTTGCTTTAGACATGATTAATACTTTAATTTCACTATTTAACACTAAATAAACATCAATAGCGATTGTCATTGGGGTAATTTTCGCTACGTCATAGATGATGTGAATTTTTTTTCTCTCTTTTTCGCCCCTTTATTTTAATACTTATTTTCAGAAGGCAAATGTCCGCCAAGGGACTCGTTATAGGAACAACACGAAATCCGCTTTGCTCCTCCTGGCCGATGTTCACTCATCCTCTTCTGTCAAGCCTATCTACTTAGGCAACGGGAAAATAATACTTGTTAAGAATTCTTTTATTTTTTTATTTCCGGTTTAATCATTATTCATTGCAACCGCTTTAATTTAAGTAGCATATAATTATCAAGCATAAAATAATTTGATAGAAATAAATGTAAATGTAAATTATATATTATCATTTTGAATTTAATAAAAAGAAAAAGAATAAGTTGACCTGTGGCCATGTCCGAACCGACCGACGGTTTGAAGTAAATTAATTTCAAGCTACAGAAACAATTTCAAATAATTTTAATATATCTATTAATGTAATAAAAAACAGATATGGATAGAACATAAATAATTTTAATTTTATTTTATTTATAATATATATGTAAGACCAGACTGTGACGTCATGAATGGCTGGATGACGTCATATAATTTTAAATTAAGAAAAAAACTAATAAAGATGATTTTTCTCGAAGATAAAACAAATACAAAGTGCATGATTCGTGGTGATATGTAAAAAATCTCCTCATGTGAAATTTGGTGTGAAAATAACCCTTCCCTTCCTATCGTCGATCGCTAATACTACCACTTCCGGTTCACGGATTTGCACCAAAAGTTGATCAATTCATCCCACTGATGCATTAAGTAAATATACCAAATTTCATCAAAATCGGTTGAGCCGTTCAGGCTGTACACATCTATATGGACGGACGGACAGACATCATGCTAAAAATACTTTTTTCTGTTAAGAAAATGCATGATTCGTGGAGATATGTATAGATAGATGTCCGTATAGATGTGTACAGCCTGAACGGCTGAACGGATTTTGATGAAATTTGGTATATTTACTTAATGCATCAGTGGGATGAATTGATCAACTTTTGGTGCAAATCCGGAAACCGGAAGTGGTAGTATTAGCGATCGACGATAATAAGGGAAGGATTATTTTCACACAAAATTTCACATGAGGAGATTTTTTTATATATCACCACGAATCATGTGCACTTTGTATTGGTTTTATCCTCGGGAAAATCATATTTATTAGTTTTTTCTTGATTTAAAATTATATGACGTCATCCAGCCATTCATGACGTCACAGCCTGGTCTTCCATATATATTATAAATAAAATAAAATTAAAAATGTTTATATTTATTATTTATGTATGCCTATCTGTTTTTTATTACATTAATAGATATATTAAAATTATTTGAAATTGTTTCTGTAGCTGGAAATTAATTTATTTCAAACCGTCGGTCGGTTCGGACCTGGCCACAGGTCAACTTATTTAGAACCATGTTGATCGCAAAACTGAAAAAAATTCACGATTTTAACCGTTTTACGGGCCATAGGCAGTTGTCTATTCAGCCTAGGCCTAAACCGGCCCCTGATTCTATTTATTTAATATAATTTTCCTAAATAATCTGATCAAAATTTCAAAATGAAACAAAATTTTAATCTCATTATTTAAATTTGCCCCTTTCTATTAACAAAGAGGCTTATCCTCATAATTATGTGAAATGCTTACTATAATAAATAAATTTTATTTTTATTATATGTTTATTTTTAATTCGAAATAGAAATTAGAAAAAGTTTAATGAACAATTTACTTAACAGTATCAAATATTGTTTTATTTTCATTAGTATTTATCGGGTTATTATTAATAGCTTTAATTTGACAACTGTAAACATTAGTATTTTCACATATTGTACACAGAAAGTTAATTATATTTATTTTGATTATGTGTGTTTGTAATAAACCTAACAAAAAAAAAATTATTATTTTTGTATTAATATTAACCTGCAGTTCCATCTCCCCTTGTTTATTATTAATAATCTATTTTTATCAAAGTTTATTATCTAAATAAAATTAAATAAAGGTAATTATTTTAGTGCACAAATAAATTTGATTATGTACATTAGATATATATTGTTTATTATGGTAGATTAATTTTATTTATTTTTTCGAATATTATCTAAGATTTTTTTTTTAATTTAATAATTTTCATTGTTTTAGAATTTATTTATATAATATAATAAAATATATAAATAAATATATTTAAAAAAATTATTAATATAAAGCTAATTGTGCAATGAATTCTATTTTATTTCTTATTTTCATATTTATTTATTTATTTTTACTATTTCGGCAGACAGTATTGCGATCATGAAAATTTTCGATGTTGAGATTTTGATGGTTTTATACGTTTTGAAGGTCCCTGAGTCATTTTCACTAAGGTTGAGAAAAATGTCTGTCTCTCTCTGGGTATGTGTGTATGTAGACAAGATTACGCGAAAACGGTTTGATTATTCAAAATTCGTAGTTTTCTATCAACTTTTGAAAAATGTAGCTCAACTGAAAGAGGGTTATTATCTACAACGTTTTGATGTTTCTCCTCTAAAGTGATCGTAAAAATAAATATATAGTTGATAGTTTTTCACATGATTAAAATTTGTATAAAATTGCTTTATATAGAATTTCAGCTTGATTGAATCGCTGAAATTACCAGAATTAATTTTTTAACACGTTGGCTGACAATCACGAGCCAGCACGTGACGTTGTGCCATCAACAAAGAGCCAAACATGCGCTGGTTCAATAAATATTATTTATTAATTTTAATTTATAATTTATAATTAATTATATATAATTTAAATATAATATATGTTATTTAATCCAATTCAAATTGCGAGATAGTCGAGTGGAGACACTCCAGCTTATTTAGTTAAAATATCTATATAACTTTTCCACAAAAAAAAAACTTGAATTCACACCGAACAAAATAAAATTATAAATAGACAATACAGCGGCAGTAACATAACAAAGATTTGGAACACTTGTTTTGAAATGTATTTATTCTAAGGTAATCTGGCAATCTCACGTTTAAACCAGAATTGACTGATGCAATAAACATTGACAATTCTATAAAATAATTTGGTGTCAATAAGACTAGGAAAATAAAATTGTAATTTTTAAAATGTATTTTAGTTTTATTTCTAATAAATTATAAGGGTGTATAAAATGTGTACTATATGTAATCAAAATTATTGCAATTAATATAGGAAGGTGACCTATTATGAGATACAGACTTAATATATGATAGTCCTCTGCAGCCTCCGCTTCACCTAAGTTCTATATGGATTCCCCATTAAATGATTCGTAGGGATAAACTCTAGCAAGGAAACAATAAATCATGTTTTTTTTCACAATCCCTGAGGCAAGCAATAAGCAATAATTACTGCCAATTGGTAAATAAATATTTTAATACTCACTTTTATAAAGACACTCTACAAATATTCAGATAACTTTTTTCACAATTATATTTATTGGAAATTGTTTATCGTGTGTCAAAGTTCCACTCTTTTTTTCAAGTTTTACTTAATAAAAATTTAAATTTTTAAGATATTTTATGTAGCATAGAGATACAACAGGCCTATCGTAATATGATATAACTCAATGCTTTCACTGGTCCCACGAAGACTTTGGAGAAAGAAAAAATTCTGTATTTTTATTCAATTTTTGTTCTGAAACTTAATTAATTTACTCAAATAAGTAATATTTCCCATTTTCTTTAAAATAAATTTTTAACTAAATTTTTTTAACAGAAATATCTGCAATGTTTTAAACCCTTTATTTTGAGTAAATAATTGTCATGAATTAAACAATTTTGATTGAATAAAATTAATATATTTCAAAATAAAAGATTTTCAGATGACCTTTTGAAAATTTAACTAATATAAGACAGTGTCATTTTGGGAACACTTATTATCTCATATTAGGCAACCTGCTGTCTGAACAGATAATCTATCTATCTCTGTGACTCAACGGAACTCGTGAGTTCTTGACCGCAGGAACCACATTTCTCCAAGTGACCCTATCCTGAGGTACAACTGTTCAATGCCTACCTTCTCCCATCTCTCTCACGTTCCTCCTTACATTGTCCACTCACCGCGTCCTTGGACTTCTAAGCGGACGTTTTCCAATCGGGCTACCCACCAATATATTTTTAGCCATTCTTTCCTCTTCCATTCCTACCAAGTGCCATGTCCATCGCTCCCTTCTCGATTTTATAATCCTAACCCGGGTGACTCATCTTTCGTTGGCCCATAAATGCTACGAAGAATCCTATTCTCAAATAATTTAAATTGACTCTCGTCCCCCATGGTCATTGACCATGCCTCACACGTTAACCAATTGCAACCTCTATTTAAATTCTTCTCGAATATTATTATCCATCGTGATTACAGAACCTATATATTTAAATTTTTCTATATTTTCAAATTCTGAACAGATAAACACAAAATTTTTTGTAAATTAATATTTTCATCAATTTTATTAAAAATTAATGGATATATGAATACACATATTTATGTAGGGAGTATTTATCAACACAAATATTAAAAAATCAAAATTGAAAAAAAAAAGAAATTAATCCTTTTTACAACTATTAAAAAATATCCTATATTAAGACACTTTCTCCTATATCTACTCATTAATTATTTTTCTCTTTTCATTTATTTTTCTTTTTAAGGAAAAATATGTACGAATAGAAAGCTTTCGAAATGATATGATTAATTGACCGGTTTCTCTATTAAAAAAATATAATAATGATTTATTTATGAAATTTTAAATATTATAAGTGTAGAGTATAAATTTTATTTTCAAAATAAAAATCTTTAAATTGTATTATACTTTTTTAATATCTATTGAATCTATATATACAATTTTTAATATATATGTAATGGGAATTATCGTAGATCATTTAAATAGAACTAATTTTAATATTTCAATGAATATTTAATCGCAGAAAAATACACATTCCCTTTTATAAATTTCCATATTCTCCATACAAAATTCAATTTTCATAATAAACTATTCATATTTGATCATCATATCCCGATTAAAAATAATAAATATTAATACATTTAACCAATGGAAAATCGACCCAGAAAATTTGTTGAAAATAATCCTCTATTTGTCTTTATAATATGAAGTCATTTAGATGATAAAACAAATCGAGGAAATACAGAATTATTTTTAAACTGATTAAAATATAATATCGAAATATTCTCTCTTTATTGAAAATTTCAGTTAGTATCAATTATTATGATAATTTAATCAATTATTTCATTATAATATTAAATGATCCTCTTTAGAAGATAAACTATAATTTACATTAATGAATTTCAATTTCAATTTTATAAATGATACAATATAAATAACTAATATATAAAATTATTATCTATAAGGTAATTGATAATATGGTATATATAAATTACATATTTTCATAATAAATCTATATATATATATATATAAGCAGGGCCGCGACGTGGGTGCAAAGTGCCCGTGTGCAAATTTTTAAAAAGCGCCCCCTTTATCAATAGAACAATAAAAGCTTACCACTTAATTGCTATTGGCACTAATTTACACTTTTACGCACAATGCTCTAATTCACAGTTTGAATATTTCTATAAATAAATTAATAAATTTAAAAATATAGTCAGAATACATAAAATAAAAAAGAATGGTCAGTTTGGCGCCCCCTACACCAGGCGCCCGTGGGCAGCGCCCACCTTGCACACGTGCACGCCGCGGCCCTGTATATAAGTATATATTAAAAATATTTTTAAGTATTCCAATGTATCATAATAATAAAAATAATATCAATAAATTCAAATATTAAAGCAAATAATCGTTATTTATATTAAAATTAATTAATTATAATTCAATTATATTTCTTCCATACCTTCTAGGGATCCATTGAAATATCTATAAAAATTTTCAAAAGTCTATCTCAATTTAAGGTTGATGAAAAATCGATTTCAATTTGTCATAAGAGCGAACAAACAGACAGACAGATAGACATGAAGTGAAGTTGATAAAAACGTTATAATAAAAATAAAACAATTTTTTAAATTTATTAAAAATTAAAATTTGATGAATTATTTAAAAAAATATCTTGAACTGATTTTACGTTGTATTTTAGAATTTTTTTCTTAGTATTTTTTATAACATCTTACATAAAATTCATAATACAAACTTAATAAGATGTTCGTCAAGTGACTTAAATCAGTTAAGCATTCTTTTTATTTTTAACCAGCCAGGAAATTGGATTCAAATTATTTCGTGGTTGCAAAGTACCACCCACTCGCCTTTCACAAGAAAACATCACCTTCAACCTGGTAATTCGATCTACGTATTTTTTTTTTCACTGAGATTCTTACTAATAGTTAATCGTGATCGGCGTGTCAGTCTGTGATGCCCTCGGGTTTTTGATTCGTCGACCTGAAGCCAGTTACTTGAATACTTTTCAAGTTCTTATGTCTAATTCTCCTTGCGTGCTATTTGTTAAAAGGGGCTCTTATCGACGGAAGTCTTATGGCCTCTCATCTCGCTTTACCAGGGAGGGTTAAGTTCGAGATCCTCGTAACGACAGATCGTTAACACCTCCAACACTTACTTCATTTTCTTTTTATGTTTCATCCATTGTCTAGTATGATTAAAAAAAATTTATAGAACAAATATATATATATGTACCAATTTACCACATATATATATATAATATAAAATGATAATAATTATACACAAGTAAAATATATAATAATAAAATTTACAATACATTAAACCATCGAAATAATAAGATTATTAATTTTTATTATTATTATTATTATTCTTAGACTGTTATGTCAACTCAGCTATTAAAAATCACCCATCATTTATATATTTTTATTTATTTGTTTATTTACAATTTACAATGACTTTTCACTTCATTAATATTATTTTATTAAATCAAATAAGATATGTAAATGACTGGAGAGTGTGTAGAAAGGTTGGTGGTTGAATGTGAGAAAGGGAAGAATTATACCATTTGTAAAATATAACGTGTTAGAATGAAAAAACATTTATATATTCATTTAAATTCAATTTTGTATATTTTTGATAACATAAACTCAAACTGGTGGATTATAGAGAATTATTGACCTACAAAGAAAAAAAAATAAGGAAATATTAAATACGAAGGTAGGTCAATAAGTCCGTGACTTTTTGAATTTCCCATCTCTTAAATGAAATGTCAAGACTGTTTCTGTCAGCTAAGCAATTATCAGCTGACTCCTGTCGAAATTTGAATCAGCTGGGTCTTTTAGTTTTTGTTTAACTGTCAGCTGGAAACTATCAGCAGACTCCTGTCGAAATTTGAATCAGCTGGGTTTTGAAGAAATGGCTCGGCTGAAACAGATTTGACTCCAACGATAAAATCATCTCACAAATAAATATATTTTGATGTCCTCGACAAGTCTTAAAGTAAAATAATTTTTTATATCCAAAAACCTGTGTTTCATTCAAAAAGTCACAGACTTATTGATCTATTCTCGTATTATCACCATTATATATATTTGTATATATATATATACGATGTTTGTAATATATGATTTATATGTATACTTAGACATATTTTATAGTCATATATATATATATTTGTATCTATTTAATAAAGGTTTGAATGTTGAAATAAATTAAATTAATTGATAATGCATAAAAGAGCCTAGTAGTATAGTATGTATAATTAAGTAAGTATTAGCAAATAGTTTCAAAACTAAAATAAAGAGACGCGTTTTCATCAATGGGATTGCTACATAATTAATCAAATTGGGGAGAAATCAAATATTACAGAATTAAACGTAAAAAATGCTAATTCTAGTGTAAATTAGCTGACTCAGTAAATTCAATCAGAGTTGCAAAAGAAATAAAAGAAATTAGTTTTATTTAAAATTATTAAGTACTTAATTGAGGAATTGTGTGGAATTGTATTTTATTTTAATATTTTAGCCTAAATATTATAATGTATAAGAATAAGGATCCATTTCCTTAGTGGGAGTATCAATATTGTCAAATCACAATCGTCAATAGAGCGATAAATACTTGACTTGATTGTTCATATAAATAAATAAAACTAAATTATATATATGTGTGTGTGGAATATAATTCATAAATTTTGGGTTTGTTTATACTGATGATAATAGAAGGATTAATAATTAAATAAATATTTATAAATCTACCTAAAAAACAAATTCGGTTTCATAAATAGAATGCGGAGTTGGTGATACTTAATTATACTATAAATGATAACTAAATATCAATCTTATAAGAAAAGAATTGCTTTTTATTATTTAATAATGAAAGACAAAAGTAAATAAATGATTATATTCGAAAAATAGACATAATACTTGTCAGAGAAATAATTTTTAGTGAGAGGAAAATCAAAATTATATTTTATAAAATTGTCAATTTTTATTTTTGAAAAAGAATAAATAATAATATTTAAAAAAATGTGCAATTTTTATATTGTTGTAAGCATAGTTGATAAGTTTTTATCAATACTCCTCAAAATGACTGTTGAAAAAGTAACCAGTTGGGCAATCAACTTTGAAGTTCGGTTAAACACAAATTTCATATTTATATAATACAGAAAGATAACGAAGATCATAGCTTTGTAAATCTAATAAATGAATGTAAAGTTTATTAAATTCGCTCCATTAATTTTATTTGTGTCTCAAATACATTTTGTTCATATTATGTAAGCTTTCACTTTCACATTCTAAAATTCAATCAAATTTCGTTAATGTAAACTGATAAGATAATTATTCATTTCTCTTTTCATGTGCAATATTGTGAAAAGAAAAATCGTTGAACTAAAATGACCTCAATTAACGTGTAGATAAAAGTAAGAACGTTAATGAGAGGAAAGTCATGTGACTTTTTTTCCTCGTGGCGTCGTCTTTTTTTCTGCCCCATTCAGGAAGTTTTTCTCATATTACCTCCTTGGATTTTTTTCTCTCCTGAGAGTTTATCACTTCTAGCCAATTTAACGCGTCAATTTTTCAAATTTTCATTTACCTAACAAAAATCCTTTTTTTTTTTGCTCTACCAAAACAAAAAGCATTTTTATATTCTTTGAAAAGTTCAAGAAAATTAAAACGAAAGTATTAAATGAATAAAAATAGATAAGGAGGATTTTGAAATTATAAACTTTTTGAATGTTCATATAAATAAAAAAAAATGAATATTAATTCAATTAATGAAATAAGAATTTTAAATTAATTAAAAATCTTTAAATTTTACACATTGAATTTAGAGAAATAAATAATAAAAATAAATCCAATAATATACGAAATAATCCATTTTATAGAAAATAAATAATTAATATTTAATAATGAAAGAAATTATATTAATATTATAATTGAATTATATCTTTTTTGAAAATTAAAAATAAAATATATTTTTACAGTGTTTTTTATTAACACAGTTGCAGTTGACCAATCGAACTAAAACTTTGCACACTTTTCAGATTTGCATGACAAAACATTGTTAGAGCTGATCGAATTTCGCAAAGGAAGATCCAACCAGCGATTAACACAACTTATTCAAAAAATTGATCGTGTTTATAAAAAAAAAAATGCTTTTATACAATCGGAACTTCACACCACTCTCACCGAAGGGTGCAGTTCGTTTGATTAGCAGTTTCGTGAAAGCAAAAGGATAATTGAAAGAAAACAAATTAGCTTATTTTATTAACAAGATTTATTATAAATATAATACTAATATAATTTAATACTTTAATAAAAAGAATAATTTGTCCAAAAAGATATGCTTCCTTTAACAAAGTGGCAAGCAAACAAAGATACCATATGGTAACCTTAATTACACAATTTGCAAAATAATAACGTAAGAGTTATTAAACAAAATACATACTTTTATAAAAGCTAAAAGGTAAATAAATAGATTATTCAAATACAAACTGTAGTTCCTAAAAGAACTGATTAATAAAGGATTAAATGGACAAATTTATAAAATAATTGTCTCTCAATACTTGTTTGCAAGCTCAAGGGCTGCAAAACACACAAAATATAAAATCTGTTTAGCATAAACGCTAAACCAAAAAGGATGTTTGTTGCAAGATGGCAACGAGAGACGCGAGTTGGATAAGAGACAGATGTGGAGAGATGCTTACCTTCTGACCATCAAATCCAAACTGAACTAACATGTCGGCTCCAGCCACCTGAACAAGCGTCGGTGTCTCAGCCAACTGTTGAAAACTAAAGGCTCTAAAGAGACCTCTCAAATTTGAATTTATCCACTTATTAACACTTTTTCTTTTTTATTCTAATTCTCAAAGATTACGCTTATTGGCGTAAACATACTCCCCCTTTTCTTTGAAAACTCGCAGTAGTGAGATTTCAAAGAGCACAAATATGAATACAACTGGGGATTTGCCTAATTGCTAAACAATGCATAATAATAAATTTTTATGATTGCTCTGGAACACTATTATTGTCTATTGGTAGGGGCGCAATTTTGGAAACAGGTCGTTTAACGACGCCATGAACCGTTTTTAAAGTCACTACGCGCACAATACTGTCCTTACCAGGATGCACTTCTATTACTTTTCCTAGTGTCCATTTGTTTGGAAAAAGTTTCTTGTCACAGATCACCACTATATCGTTCACTTTCACTTCACAATGTTTATGTTTATTTTTATAACGATTCTGTAACAAATGTAGATAATCTGATGACCACAAGTTCCAAAATTGCGTCATGACACTTTGCAAATTCTTATATCTAACATTAAGATTAGATTGTTGTTCTATGGTTTTATTATAAGAGAAAGGCAAATGTACCAGAGCTTCTCCTATAAGGAAGTGAGCAGGACTAATATAATCCAGCGAATCTGGACTTGAGTCCACCAACGTCAAGGGCCTGGAGTTCAATACAGCCTCCACTTGGCAGAGGATAGTATTAAATTCCTCGATAGTCAAAAAATGTGAGCCAATGACTCTTTTTAAATGGAATTTCACAGATTTCACACATGACTCCCATAAACCACCAAAATTGGGTGCGTAAGTTGGAATAAATTTCCATTGAATACCATTCTTGTTTAAAAATTTTATTGTAGGAGGGGATTTGGATAAGGAGATCAGCATATTCAAGTCTTTTCTAATTTCTCGCGAGGCCGAAATGAAAGTGGTACCGTTGTCAGAATAAATGAACTCGGGTAACCCTCTGCGCGATATGAATCTTTTGAGACAATTTAAAAATACCTCTGTGCTTAAATTGCTACAAATTTCTAAGTGACAGGCTTTGGTTGCAAAGCATGTGAAAACTGCTACATAGGTTTTTGAGGGTTGTGAACCTCTTTTTAATTGGTGATGACACATGAAAGGACCGAAAAAATCTATGCCTGTTATATTAAACGATTTGGAAATATTTACCCTATGCCTAGGTAAATTTCCCATATACGGATTTATTCCTTTTTTACGAATTTTAGCGCAAGTAATGCAGTTATGATATGTTTGCCTGAATAGTTTTCTACCTTGTATAATCCAATATTTACTATTAATTAATGATGACAACATGTGTGGTCCGCAATGAAGATATTTTTTGTGATAATAATGGCAAATTAATTTTGCTAAATAAGATTCCCTAGTTAAAATGAAAGGGTGTTTTTGTTGGAGACTTAAGGAGGATTCCTGTAATCGACCTCCAACGCATATAATTTTATCCTTGTTCAAAAACGGTGATAAATGTAATATCCTGCTATTATTAGCTATTTCTTGAGATTTTAATAAGTTATTTAATTCATTAGGGAAATATTGTTTTTGGCATACTCTAACTAAATTTCTAGTAGCCTTTTCTATATCTATTGATGATATGAAAGCATATCGTTCAAATTTTTCTTTATAACTATCCGGAAATACCTTTTTAATTTTCAAATATAAATAAAACTTTTTCATTAGAGATATATTGTATGTTAATTTATACAAGCACGAAAATTTATTTAAATATAACTCTATAAAATTGTCACTTTTCGTGAAATACACCTTTGTGATAATTTTATTTTCCTCTTTAGGAAGATCAGAAACATCTAATAACGAAAAAGGCGAGGGTAATTTCTTGTAAACTGTCAAACAGCCCTCTTTCCATAATTTGGAATTAATGAATTCAACTACTGACAGACCTCTAGTGCCTAAATCAGCAGGATTTGATTTCGTATCAATATGAAACCAACTATGTTTATATTTGAAAGATTGTATTTGAGAAATTCTGTTACCTACGAAGGTTTTAAATTTATATGATGGGGAGTTAATCCAATTAAGCACTACTGTTGAGTCAGTAAACAGATAGCAGTTATTTATATTTATTTCAAATGATTTCAAAAGGAAATCCAAAGATTTGATCATAAGGTGAGCTGCAATTAATTCCAGCCTAGGTATTGAAACACGTTTTAACGGCGCTACTCTAAATCTTGAAAAAAGTAACTGTGATTTAATAAAACAATTATTCTCATTATAGGCAACTAAATAAGAAGTGAAGCCATAAGCTTTCTCGCTACTATCACAAAAGGCAAAAATGTCATAATATTTAACATTAGACACATAAAATGTTCTATTTAGTGAGAAATTAGTTAATAAATTTAAATCATTTCTAAAACTATTCCATAAATATTGATATTCATCGGGCACTTTATCATCCCAACCTAATTTAAGTTTCCAGATCTGTTGAAAAATTATTTTAAATACAATTGTACATGGAGAAAGCCAACCTAGAGGGTCGTATATTTTTGCTAAGTCTGATAAAATAGAACGCTTAGTCAAATTTATATTCGTAAACTCTTTTACATGAAAGTAAAAAACATCAAGCGTAGGATTCCATTGGATGCCTAACACAGTAGTATCGCTACCCAATGAGACAACTTTAGATTCGTTGTTAGTAATGTTAGCTTCTTTTAGAAGACTAATAAATTCAGGTGAGTTGGATGACCACTTATCCAGTTTAAAGCTAGCTAAGCTGAGCATTTCATTCAACTCCCTAACTAAGGTAAGCAAATCAACTATATTATTCCCTCCAATCAGGAAATCGTCAAGATAAGTATTATTCTTAACTAATCCTCTCATATTGGGAAATCTTTTTGAATAATGCTCTGCTAACCAATATAAAGATTTGATAGCAATGTAAGAAGATGAAGCTAGCCCAAACGGTAATGAAGTAAATCTGTATATCACATCCTGATTTAAATCAAAATCTCGCCAAATAATTCTAAGGTAGTCCCTGTGACTATCCACTATTTTGATTTGCAAGTACATCTTAACTATGTCGGTACAAACAACATATTGATAATTTCTAAAACGATTCAGGACATGACGTATATCATTTTGTAATGGGTCACCTACTTCTAAAATATCGTTCAATGAAATCTTATTTGAAGATTTCGCTGAGCCGTTCATGACTATTCTGACCGGCGAATTGTCAGATTTATATACTCCGAAGTGGGGTAAATAGAATTGATTCGAATTTTGACTTGCATCATGCACCGACAAAAGACCAATTCTTTCTATGAATTTAGACGAAATCAAGTTATTAAAATACTCTACATATTCGTATTTTAATTCATCATTTTTCTCTAATTTCGATAATTGAATTCTAAGCATTTTCAATGCTGTTTTAAACGAATCACCTAAACACAATTCAGTGTTTTTAAAAGGTAAGGCTACTTCCAATGTATTATTAGGTAACTGTCTAATTGAATTGTTGAATTGATTTTCCGCGTTTGAAACATGAGATTCATCTAACTCCGGAATAGTTTCTAAAGACCATAACTTTTGTAGATCAGCTTCTATGTCTTTCGAATTTGCCCTTTTTAATTTTTTATTATTAATGTTAATATTGTGGCAAGAAACTGCCAAAGGAATTGCCTGACCCATCAAAATATAACCTAACTCAGAGTCTTGTGCAAAAATAGTATGATCTTTGTTCTTTATAATATTAGGTTTAACCAACCTGGCAAATAATTTTACTCCTATCAATATTTCTATCTCGCTAGGAGAGTGAAAGGTTGAGTCGGATAATTCATATTCTTTGATAAAGTCGAACTGATGTCGTTTTAAAGGAACACTGGGTAACTTAAAATTTAAATTGTCTACAACATAGAAAATTGCATTTAACGAGAAATTAGAATTCTTTGTAGACCCCAGATTAACATTTACATAATAATTGCATGATCCCAAGGATTGGTTATTTAAACCGGTTAAGGAGATTTTTGATTCTCTTTTATTTAAATTTAATTTTTTAGCTAATTTTGATGAGATTAAATTAATTTCCGAACCCATGTCAATGAAAGATTTAATTTCATGTGTGATACCTGCTAAATCCTTAACGATAATTTTTGCTCTACCAAGAAGAGACGTGACATTTTCCTCCTTACAAAAATTAACATGTCTGGATGCCCTCGAATCGGTTGACGAGTCTCGCGATCGTGGACGGTCCTGATTATTTCCTTTCACCGAGAGTGGAGAAGAGGCTCTGGAGTTGCTTTTATTTGCGTTCCTGGGAAAATGAAGTAGTTTATTATGTGGATAATTGCATATAGAACATTTAGACCATTTACAATCTTTAAATAAATGTTTCTTAGAAAAACATAAGGTGCAAAGTTTATTACCTTTTACATATTTAACTCTGTCATTCACAGATAATTTTATGAACTGACTACAATTCTGCAAGTAATGTACTTGATTACATAAAATACAATTTTTATAATCACCTTTTGTTACATTATAAACCTTGTTACATGTTTTATTATTATTTTTATTAAATGACTTTTCAAATACATTTTTACTGCCCTTATAATTCGTTTCTTGAAAAGAATCAGCGATTCTATTAATAAAAATTATTACATCATCTAAATCTGGTATCTGATCCTTATTTAATGAAAAAAGCCAACGTTTGTGACTTTCAGAATCCAACTTTGAAGATAACAGCCTTACCAGAATTGGATTCCATCCTTTAGTATCTATTTTAAGATTCTCTAATTGCATAAGAGTTTCTTTAAATTGTGCAATCAACCTGTTATATTCATTTTCTGAAGGATGAACAATACTTTTAATGTTTAATAGATTATCAATCAAATTGAACACTAATTTTCTATAATTGTAATATTTGGATTCTAATAAATCAAATGCAATCTTAAAATTCTCATCAGAATTTTGCAGATGCCTTATTAGATCCAAGGCTGAACCCGTTAAATAGGATTTTAAATATTGTAATTTTTGGGAATCAGATAAGTTATTGTTAGCACTAACGGCTGCATTAAATTGATCTTTGAACGAAACGAATTCATTAATATTTCCTCCAAATGAGGGTAAATTTAACTTGGGTAAACTAATTGCTACATTATTACCAGTATTGTTTCCACTTGTAGAATCTACAATAGTACCTGAAGGTGCAGACATTATAATATTTGAGAAGTATACAATCTCCTCATTAATACTTTTAATGATGGTTTTTGCGTCTTTTTGGTATTTACTTCTTACTATATCAAGAAGAAAATCTTCCAATTTTGTAATTATATCCTTAATTTCTGCAATATAACTGTTTGTATTAACATTATTTTGAACCTGATTAATGGATTTCTTTTTATTGGTTACTTGCATATTTAAAAAGGTCCAATACTCAGTAATTTCCTGCAAGGAATTCATTTTAAACAATTTGAAATATAAGGCGTTTTAATTCAATTAATCTGCCTTCACGAACTGTCCTCGAAAACGGTCGCCAGAAAAATAGTATGTTAGAGCTGATCGAATTTCGCAAAGGAAGATCCAACCAGCGATTAACACAACTTATTCAAAAAATTGATCGTGTTTATAAAAAAAAAAATGCTTTTATACAATCGGAACTTCACACCACTCTCACCGAAGGGTGCAGTTCGTTTGATTAGCAGTTTCGTGAAAGCAAAAGGATAATTGAAAGAAAACAAATTAGCTTATTTTATTAACAAGATTTATTATAAATATAATACTAATATAATTTAATACTTTAATAAAAAGAATAATTTGTCCAAAAAGATATGCTTCCTTTAACAAAGTGGCAAGCAAACAAAGATACCATATGGTAACCTTAATTACACAATTTGCAAAATAATAACGTAAGAGTTATTAAACAAAATACATACTTTTATAAAAGCTAAAAGGTAAATAAATAGATTATTCAAATACAAACTGTAGTTCCTAAAAGAACTGATTAATAAAGGATTAAATGGACAAATTTATAAAATAATTGTCTCTCAATACTTGTTTGCAAGCTCAAGGGCTGCAAAACACACAAAATATAAAATCTGTTTAGCATAAACGCTAAACCAAAAAGGATGTTTGTTGCAAGATGGCAACGAGAGACGCGAGTTGGATAAGAGACAGATGTGGAGAGATGCTTACCTTCTGACCATCAAATCCAAACTGAACTAACATGTCGGCTCCAGCCACCTGAACAAGCGTCGGTGTCTCAGCCAACTGTTGAAAACTAAAGGCTCTAAAGAGACCTCTCAAATTTGAATTTATCCACTTATTAACACTTTTTCTTTTTTATTCTAATTCTCAAAGATTACGCTTATTGGCGTAAACAAACATGAATATGAAATAAAGTTTTCATTTTCTTAATTATTTATTTAATTAATTAATTAATTAATTAAAGTTGACCAATTGTACTAAAACTTTGCCCACTCTTCAGATTTGGATGACAAAACATGAATATGAAATAAAGATTTCATTTTATTAATTAATTAATTAATTAATAATTTAATTAATAAATTTTAACCTATCATTAAATATCATTCATAACCATAAAATATATTCAAATAAAACTTAAAACCTTACAAATTTATTTATTAAAAAATTAAAAATAAAATAAATAATTAAAAAAAAATTTAAGTTACAGTGTTTCATTTATAAATGCACTAAAAACTAGAAAATAATTCTTCTCTTAGCCTCAATAAGTATATTCTTCTTCATGATGGGGTCCTACAAGGGTCCGCCTACTTAGCATTTCAATTAATTTTCTTGGGATCTCTCAAATAAAACGTTTGCATTTAATTTTTAATTTTGTCACCATTTTTAATTTAAATGCAAGTGTTTTATTTGAGAGATCCCTAGAAAATTAATTAACTAATTCATTTTAATTAGGCTCTTTATTCAAAGAATCTAGACCATTGTTGTTGAAGTGCTAAGTAGGCGGACCTTTGTAGAACTCCATCATGAAGAAGAATATACTTATTGAGGCTAAGAGAAAAATTATTTTCTAGTTTTTAGTGTATTTATAAATGAAACACTGTAACTTAAATGTTTTTTGTTTTCGAACTATAAGTATCCAAATGGAATGGATACTCCAAATCAAAAATGACCCAACTTCGTCAACAACAATTTTAAATTAAATCTACTGTGAAAAGAAAAATTAATATTCCCATAAACACATTTCTATCAATCAACTAACTCTGCAAGAGAGGAAATCCATGAGAAGCGAATTTTGATGAAACAAATGAAGTAAACAAGTCCTATCTACATGCCCCTTATAGACCTTGATATTGTCCGTGATGAATCCCACATAATCCTATTTGGAATGTACTAAAAAGTTACTATATATCTGTGACTAATGTAAGAAGTACATACTTACAGTGACTTCATATAGCTTTCCAATTAATTATTTATATGATCATCATTATACTTCCATAGATATTAATCTATGTACATGAAATTTTAACGTGAAAAAGTAGGACTCGTCTGGAATATCTGAAACAAAAGGGAAAACCTGTGATAGAAAGGTATAATAAAACTTAAAAAAGACCAGGTATTTGGAGTGCTATATAAGTTAACAAATAAAATGATCAGTTTTGAAACAAAACTTAAGCCTCTAGATATTATCGGTAGGAGATCTGAAACAAGATATTGTGTAAATACTGCTAGGCTAAAATGGTAGGTAAAAGATAAACTGTGGGAAAGACAAAGAACTTCAAATCCAACATTAGTAATAATTTTTTAAGCTTATTTTCTTATTCATTTACAGATGTATGCCTCCCATTAATGATTCCAGATTTCTCTATTCTTTTCTTTTAGGTTTCGCCTTTGAAAGATTAAGGAATTGTTGCCCATGATGGCTAGATGGGTTAACGAGTGGATGGATGTGAAGGATTTTAATATTGAATAGAGAGGATTTTTTTGGGTTTGGGACACGACTTCCTCATTTGAAGTCGAGGCAAAGTCGTGGCTTGCGTGAGCAGGGTTGCATTCCTGAAATGGACCTATCTCTGTGTCCACCCGCTACTCCTAATTATAATAATAATATAATCAAAGTCTTCCAAAAATTAGATTAAAACAACTACGACTCTATGAAGATGTATTTAATATAATCCCTAAGTATTAATCAAATTGACCAAGGGAAAAGCTCGTCAAAGTAATCATGGAGTAGCACCAAATAGGAAGAGTAGCTTGAGGTAAAGTAATCTGAGCGCATTGTAGGAGTGGATGAGATTTTGGAGGCTAAGCAGGTCATATAGAAGACTGAAGATCGGGTGAAAGGCTTAGAAATAAGAAAAAGAAATGTATTATTATTATTTTATCAACGAACTAAAAGTTCGTTGATTAAATCTATATAGTGGTCTAGGTTTTTTAAAATTCGGTTGGGAACATGGTCAAATCGGCGGTCAAAGTTGAAAATTTCCCATATTTTCAGCGCATAATTATAAATAACCGATGTTTTCAGCACATCTTCAATCGTATCTTATTATTCCATTATTATTTAAACATTTAATATTAAAATTTATATTTATATATTGTAATTACAAATCTTGAAAACATTTTAAAAACATTGTTTCTTATTTTGATTAAAATTACATTTCATTCTGTAAATTAAATAATTTTAATTCATTTAAATAAATATCTATTTTTAAATATTTTTTGCTCTCTACATTATTTATCTAATTCTCACAATATATTAAGATAATATAAATTGGAATTATTTATGCAATTTTGTTATAAATATGAATAAAAAGTTCGTTGATAGTAATGCTTCCTAGCATTCCCAGATGTTTTTATTTTTATTTTTTGATATGTTGAATTCACTGAAATAATTTTTTCTAGGCAAAAATAGTATCTCTATTATTTTCAACTTCCCCCCTCCAAAAAATGACCCTCTTAGTTCAGAAAACTCTATTGAGAAAGAATTCTGTATCCGAATCACCCAATAAAATTTTATATTGGACATAAAAAAACTTTAGCCATTTTATTCTATTCGCAATATTCGCATATCATATAGTCTTAGTAAAAAAAGTATTATAATAATCTATCCTATTTTTCATTCTTGTATGAAGTACTCAACTAGTTTTTTATAGTTTATTATATGATCGCCTTCATTATTTTAATCCTTATAACCAATTTAAACTTCTGAGTTAGAAAAATTTTTTTTTATTGATTTATAAATATTATATAGAGATCTTTTATTTTTTAAAAACAAATGTTTTTAATTAAAGAATTAACAAAAAACAACAAAACTAATATGCATTTTATATTAGATAATCATAAAATAAAAGAAATGGTCTATCAGAGGAGTTCAAACTATTGTAAAACTCGATTTACTATATTAGTAAGATACCATTTATATGATATTACAATCGACAGGTTATAATACAAAAAATAAAATAAAATAAAATTAGTTGCCAAGTAAAAGTAGATATGAATAATTAACGAGTTTATATTCATCAAATTGAATTCAAATCTAAATAAATTACATATAATTTATTGTGGAAACAAATCATTGCAAACTTTTTCTTAGACCTGACTTGTTTTATAACCAGTTTGTTATTAAGATGTAGTTAATTGTAAACATTGTTGTGGATAAACTTTTATTATAGTTAAGATTTGTAAATAGCATCAAATGATTAAACATTTATCAACATTTAGAATTATGTTTTCGATATTTTTGGTTCACTTACAGTTATTCTAAAATTAAACCTTATTTTAGAATTTATTTCAAAATAAAAAATATTAGTTTAAACATTTGTAGTTGATTAGACACAGTGTGTTGAACCAATAGTTCAGCATATTTCTCGTATAAGCCGTGTAGATAAAGCCATAATTCATCCTCTGAAATGGATTGTGTTTAACCAACATCGAGACAGACAGTTAAATTACCATAAATTTGTTAGTAGTTTTCTAAGAATTGTAACTTTGCATTTTTTATAAAAGCTATATGTTGTACATGCCGTTTAAAAAAACATTAAATATTTAAACAACTCGTAAAAATATAATTATTTCTTTAAATTTATATATAAATTATTCAGTTTGAATATTAGATTTGTTATTGTTGTTGTTGTTGTTGTTGTTACTTATAGTCGTAATCACTATAAATAATCTACCAAAAAATGATCCAGCAAACCTGGCCAAAAGCAATTGGTAAGTTACTTGGTCGTATGATATTTTAATTATCTGTTATTATATATTTTTTAACAATTAAGAACAGTGTAGTTCAGTTAGACATTTAAGGGTTTTCTTAAATTGATAAAATTGATATGTATATATGTATGTACATTTAAAAGTTTTTTCATAAAGATACAAATTAATCCTAACTTTATAATTAACAAAGATGGTTGCATTAATTGAAAATATCTTAAACTAATATTAACTAATAGTATATATTTTAAAATAAATATTTCTTTAGATTTATGTAATTTAATTTTGATATTAAATAATCATATATAAATTAAATTAATATATTTTTAACAAAATTATATTTTCAATAAAGAAGTCAATCCAAATTATTTTGAAAACTCCATGAAATTTCAGGAATTAATTCTATGTAGTGTCGGTAATACAAATGAAATTGGAACCTCAAGTGGTTAATTGTGTGAAATAATTGGAAAGTTAAAATCCTTTACTACAATATAACTAATTAGGAAGATATAAAACGGATTCCTTAGGGAGCAAAAATCATAACAATGATAGGATTGTAATACAAAGAATGTATTTTGTGTAAAGATTATAATAATATAAATGCAAATATCACAATTAAATCAATTATAGGATTTTATTTAAAAATAATAAAAAAATAAATCTAAGGGGTTAAAGAGCATAGAGCATACATTTCATAAACAGATTATAATAAATTTTGTAAATACCTAGAATGGAATTGCAAAATGCATGATCTATACGTGTCAGGTATTTTTAATAAAGGAA
Organism: Labia minor; assembly: GCA_963082975.1. Lineage (NCBI taxonomy): Eukaryota > Metazoa > Arthropoda > Insecta > Dermaptera > Spongiphoridae > Labia > Labia minor. The sequence goes on from OY720345.1 coordinate 36,742,891, forward strand.
TGAAAATTCTTAGAAGACTATGAAAAATAATAAATTTTTATTTATTTTCGAATAATAAAAAAAGCTTTTAATAATATGTTCCCTATTTCATTTGTAAATTGTATTTAATTAATTATATAATTAATTTAATATATATATATAATTCTAGAATTTTAACATCTGTTCATTACGAAATTATTTGTGTTATAAATACATAATAGAATTATTTCCTTAAAGTTCATGAAACTATCAAAATAATTAGATAAAGTTATGACAAGGAAATCTCTTAATAGAAAGGATCTATGGAAACTAGAGTCACCCAGCCTACTTGAAAATAGATGTAAGATCTAGATCAAAAACATGTAAATAAAGGTAAAAAGGATCCACTATATTGATTATATAACACCTCTACTCCTCTTAGATGACAACAGTATTGATAGAAAACAACCACACCCGAACTAAGAACTTTTGTTGCTATTTATAATGATTTTCTCAATTATTAGAATAAGAAAGTAAATTTTAAATTATAAAAAAAAAAATTAATATTTTTCAATGACTTTTTTTAAAATAATAAAATTTAATTCAATATATTTCCAACTTTATTTATTTTTTAATCTTATTTAATAATATTCTTTAAGTTATAAGTTAAAATTCATCGTGTATATAGTATATACATATAATAATAAATAAATAAGTATAATATTCAATCTAACTAAATATTTCTTTAACATCTGGTCTTTTTCCAAGAATCTTTAAGTATAAATATATAAAATTGATAAATATATTTGGGATGGAAGAAACATAATATCATGAATGGTTTTCTAAGCCTAAATAAGGAGCATTTTTTTAACTAAAAAGAGGATAAAAAAGGAAAACTTATAAAAAATTATAAAAATAATAATTTACAATCACAAATAACTAGAAAAAGTCTGTTCTCCATTTGTTTGTTTCAATTAAGATAAAATAATTGTATCTATATATTTAAAAGACAGTTCTATCACATACTCCTCCTAAGCGACTTATGCGATTTGGGCCATTCCAATGCCATTTGATACCCCTGGAGCTAATCTATTAATAGCGTGAAATTCATTAGAAAACAATAAATACTTTTTGAGAAGAGTGAAAAAATAATTTTTTTTCTTACTTTTTATTATTTTTGACGTCATTTGTGACGTCACATTCAGTGCCTCTTATATCTTATAATATTTTTCAATCTTTTGCGTTTCAATTTCTTTGCGTGTGAGGGCTCTCACACTGGTCCGCTAATATATAATTAATTTACTGATTAAATTAAAATATATTTTAAATAAGAACACAAAAAGAAATGAATGTTTTATGTAATATACTGATTGAAACAAAATGGATGAAAACCTTTTACTACTTTCAACCAAATACTATGTACCACTCGGGGATACAGGGGGCGGAGCCCCCGTCTAGGTATGAAGAGCGCCGAAGGCGTTCTGAGCAGCTAATTTTGTTTAAGATGGAAAATTTCGGTTTCTTTTTCAATAAAAAAAAATAAATATTTTAATCATGTGTAAAGATGAGTTCAATGGCTTCATACTGATAGTCCAATAATATATTTATATATTATACAATCAAAAGCAAACTTATATATCATAAAAAATCTCAGAAAGAAATAATTTAAATATATTGATTTATAACATACTTCTAGTCATATATTATATCTAAAGAATGATTTATTAAACCATTTTAAGAAATATTTGAAATTCATGACTAAAATATGAAAGAGCCATTATTTTCTTCAATGGTATTTATCTTGGGATGGATATTTAAAAGAATAACCATTATTAAAAGCTTCATTTAATAAAAGATACTAATCATACTGATATTTACAATCCATTATTTTTGTTTAAACAATAATATTTCATTTTTGTTATTTTGTTTACATTATTCTCTTATATAGATATTAAATTTACATTTTTCTCTTCAGGACTTAATAAATGTCGCATAATCATTGGTATATTATATTTTTAGATTAATCTAAAATAGTAAATCACTTAGTTAGGTGAGATTAAGAAATAATGTAATGTCACTCTAATAAGCATCTATTTAAACTTACAAAATTATTTAATAATTGTAGTTTGCTGCTTTTGAAATCATATTTGTGTTTTGATTATAGGTCTATTCTTTCTTAGTTATATAAGTCAATTTTATTATGATTTCTTTATAGTATATATATATATATATATATATATATATATGTAAGAAATTATTTTCAAGTTTAATGTTTTAAAAATATGCAAGTCTCGAGTCTTTTTACTGCCATGAACAAATATTACCTAAAAGTGATATGAAATTCAAACCCTCCTCAGATCGTCTTCTTTTTGCATGAACCGTATGGATATAAGATGCAAAACGATCCACCACGTGGATGGGGAAACGGTTCGAAGATGAAAAATTGATTGAACATTTCGATAGAAAGCTAAAAGACCAAGAGTTTGAACTGAACGGGGATAGCAACTTCATTTCGGCCCTCATTCTACTCTCTTCACCGACATCATATTAAATTATTCAAATCAAAAAACATCCAGAAAAAAGAATAAACTTATAAATTTCTCATATGATTAAAACATAAAAATGTTTATATTTTAAGATTCAATAGTAAAATAACAGAGATGATCATTTAAAACAAAAAAAAAAATAATAAAAAATTAAAAAATATAAGTATATAAAATTGAAAAGAAATTATTATGTGTATATCTATTAATAGAACTAGACAAAAAGAGCATTTGTTAAAGATATTAAGATTTTAATAAATGTTACTCACGGCCTCCAGAAAATTATTTTTTTTTTATAAATTTTAATAACTATATATATATTATTCAGAAAAAATAAATTATGAATTCATATCTCTATCTTTTTCGAAAAATTAAGTAAAGAAAGGTGTAAATTAGAAACATTGTTTTTTTGAAATTATGAAATAATTTATTGAACTCAGAATAGAAAGGTAATTCAATTTCCCAAAATGCCCCCCCCCCCCCTGGATTGCTTCGGCAGTCTCGTGATGGCGTTACTGCCTACTTTGGAAATCAGTGAGTTAATTGAAAGACAATCCATACCACCGCAGTTTCAAAAAGTTTCTATTCATTAAGGTTTTTTTTTTAAATCGTTTTCTAGTTTGCCTGATCTTAAGAAATACAATTTAATATTTGTAATGGAATCTAACATAGATTCATTAATTCCAACCGTCTACTGAGATTCTGGCCTGTGGGTTTTAATTTATCTAATTGGATTTTTTTAAATATTATTTATAGAATATAGAATGCTAATTGATAATTAAAACTACCAAACGAAATTATTTTCCTTATATTTAAAAAAAAACAATTTTTTTCTCTCTTCCTCTTTCTGTACATAATGAGCCCCAAAAAATCTATAATAATAATTTCCGTCGTATGTATCTATGTGATGTCTATAACATTATGAAGTTAGTTACAAATTGTCAAAATTAATTTAATTTGTAATTAAGTTCATTTTTTTTTAAATTTTGTTTTGCTAAATTAAATCTAATCAAAAACATACCTGTTAAAAAGGGGGCCAAGTTCCTATCGGCTATTTGTTTGCCTAAAAAAGGGTTCAAATCCATCCCAATGCCAAGTTTAGATGCACTTTAAAATCAATCATAATCATTTTCATCAACAGCCTGATCCACTGGTAAACATTTGGCATTCCCAAGAATCGCCACCACACCCAGGCACGCCACTTTATTCGCGTCAACGGTCCATCTGGCCGAAATTCACTTTACCATACACCCAACTTAAAATATGGTATGGTAGCACGAAAACCTGCCAAGTTCAAATTTTTAAGTATTATAATTTTAGATATTTTAAACCATGTACCTACGTATTTTAACAACTATACCATATTTTAAGTTGGGTGTATGGTAAAGTGAATTTCGGCCAGATGGACCGTTGACGCGAATAAAGTGGCGTGCCTGGGTGTGGTGGCGATTCTTAGCCTTTGAAGTAATTTTGTGTTTAAAAAAATTGCAAATTTTTTTAAATTAAAATTATATTTGTTTATATATTAAATATAATAATTTTATTTGTTTTCTTTTATTTTATAGTTCTGAATTTCCAACTTGTATTGAATAATAAATAATTAGAACTATTAATTAATTAATTGAAAATTATATAGAAACTGTTAAGTTATAACAATAAAAATAAACAAACTAATTAATTTAAATTATAAAGTAAAATGGTTTAACACTATTATATATATTTATAATTTACACCTAACGCTACTTGTCTAGGTAAAATGTCACTTCCGGTAGTAAGATCATGATGGAATTTGGTATCTGAATTTTTTTCATATTTGTAAATCTATATACAAAATAGGAAGCAAATATCTCGAAGCAAACTGGTACTTTACTTGAAAGGTAAACGCAACCAGTGTAGGTAAAGTACCACTTCCGGTTAACCGATTTTGATGAAATTTTAAAAGAAATCTACAAACTGTGAATAATATCGGTGTACCAAATTTCGAAGTCCTAGCTTGATTAGTTTCTGACAAAACCAATGAATTCGTTTGAATTCGTTAAAATCGCATTGATATTCGATTATAACAACTCAAGCTTGACCGATTTCTTAAATTTCATAATTTTTTGTTAACCTACTTATAACACACGACCTGTATGCCAAATTTCATAGCGCTAGGACAATTGGAAATACCCTAAGAATTTTGTTGACCAATCAGTGAATCAGTTCCAAAATAAGCTATTTTCACAGGGTCATATTTCAGGATCTACTGAAGCTATAACTATGAAATTTGGCATACTGCTTTAGTTCTAGTATATGACTACGTAGATAAAATTTTATCTCTGTACTTGCAATAGGCACTGAGATACAGGGGGGTCAAAAGTGACTCCAAACCATTCGTGTAAATATACTTACGGCATGCGCGCGGCTTGCTGGAACTTGGCCGGCGCACTGCCGTGCGCATAGATAAGTATCAAATTATAACTTTTTAGTTTTCATTTATATTTAGATATTCTCATAGATAAATTAAATTTCATTGGTTAATAATCAATCAATCAATAATAATTTATCATAATTTTAATTAATATTTTTGTTTTGATTTAATTAATTGTTTTTTATAATTATAATATATATAAAAGATTTTAACATGTTATAAAGGGTGTTTTTTTCGAGGTATAGAACTTTAGGTTGGCATTACTTTTCAAGTTGATTTAACGGCTGTCAAGTGATTTATTCTCAGTTTGGTTTGGCAATTCATCATGAATAGACTCAACGCCTGAACAACGCTTGAAAATAGTGCAATTTTATTTCGAAAATAATGGTTCTGTGCGGAATACGTATCTTCCACCACGTCCATTTTATCGTCGACAAAATCGTCCATCAGAGCAGTTAATTCGATTAACCATGGAACGTTTTCGCACCACATTTACTCTTATTGATAACTCGCATCCCCAGAGATCAACCATGATGTCCAAGAGCTGTGGTTCCAACAAGACGGCGCAACATGTCACACAGCTCGTGCCACAATCGATTTATTGAAAGACACGTTTGGTGACCGCCTAATTTCACGTTTTGGACCTATGAATTGGCCTCCAAGATCTTGTGATTTAACACCGCTAGACTACTTTCTGTGGGGCTATGTCAAGTCATTGGTAAACGCTTGACCATTTGGAAGATAACATTCGCCGTGTTATTGCCGATATACGGCCACAAATGTTGGAAAAAGTTATCGAAAATTGGACGTCCAGATTGGACTACATCCGAGCCAGCCGTGGCGGTCATATGCCAGAAATCATATATAAAATGTAATGCCACAAGATTATCTTTCGTATAAATAAAATTTATGTCAATTGAATAATCCATCCTTGTTTTATTGCAATTTAAAGTTCTATACCTCTAAAAGAAACACCCTTTATAATTAATGAACATTAGAAAACTTCCACCAACTTATTAATTTTATTATTAAATAAACTAAATTAATAATATTCAGACATAGATTAGATAACTATTCGGTATAAGGTCTCCTACTATCCCACTTTCTTTAAATCTTGTAACTTCAAAAACTTTAATTTTAATAAATTATTAATTAAAAATTAACTGTATATACTTAATTCCCATACATTAAACTTTTCAAATTAATTGATATTAAGAAGCATTTAAAAAATATTTATAAAATACAAACATTAATGAATTGTAAATTTATTTATTTACTATAGAGGAAGAATTGATAATATTTTAAAATATTTTATTATATTAATTAATATTAATTTTAATATTAATATATCGTTTTATTATAAATATATATATATTATATATCTTATTAATATTTTTATATTTAATTTTCAATTTCAATTATAAATTGTAAACTTTTCACAGCATTTATCAATAATATTTTGTGATTGTTTGCTTCATAAATTTTACAATTTATGTTTAAGTAGAAAGGACTGCATGAAATGAATTATAGCATTCCTTTTATGGTTCATTATTTATATCATTGAATTCAATTATAATCCAAATATAATTTTTATTCTATTTATTTAAGCTTATGTATCTATTTATTTATTAGTATATATATATATATATATATATATATATATATGAAAAATAAATTAACAATTTTTTTTAAAATTTAGCAGGGTTGAGTGTTGGTGTCAAATCATTTAGATATACGAGGTAGTGTTTTCAAAGGTTTCTCTATGCCATTTCGGCTATAAATTCAAGCGACCTAGTAATGTTAGCCACCCTTTTTCTAGAGGGGAAGGGATGGCATTTGCTTGATTGCATTGAGAAAAAAATGTCATCCAAACAACATAGAATGTCACTTGTGGACATCCATGCACGTTATTTTAGTTGAAAAAGATTTTAAATTGAATCTATTGTATTAAAAAAAAAAAATACATAGATTGGAAATAAATTTGATAAAATACAAAAGTAAATAGAAGAGATGTTAGTTGGGTCCACTTATCGATTTAAAAAAAGAAACTCAATTCCCTTAAAAGCAGAATTAGGTTGTTATTGGACAACACTAATTTGATATTTCTCGTCCCCCTCATCAGAAAATCCCATCTTCGCCATATTCCACCCACTTTAATCGCTAAAATTCAATTCAATGGCTGTAAAAATATAATGAAAAGGATGAAATACTTGATTTTATTGGAAAGATTTCTCCCTCAAGATAAGCGGCAGAATTAGGTTATACCGTTTTCATTTATAGAATTTATTGCTTCATTTGTGACGTTGAATGAAGAGTTAGATCTAAAGATTAGATGGCAATAAAAAATCACCCACCCACACACAATAATAAATAAATACTTCCCGATTTAATAATAATTTAATTTTATTATATAAATTGAAACTTTTTTTTTTATTTTATTATTGATTACTTTTAAGTGGAAAATTAGTAAAGTAAAAGTTTACATTTTACTATTAAGAAATAATAATTACTTATATTATGTAAATAAATGTTATAAAAATATTGAAATATTAGAAAGGAAATGGAAAGATTAGATTATGAAAATGTCAAAATTAATTTTATGGAGAGAATGGAAAATATATGTATTAATATTTACATTTAGTTTTTATACAATTATATGTTTTTTAATTAAAAATAATTCTTCAAGGTGAAATAACTTAGGCTGGTTCTTTTAAATATTTTTTTAAATATTTAAATATCTATGCACAAACGTTTTTCTCATTAAGTGTTTATTTTATATTTCTATTTTTACCTTAAATTTAATGTTTATATTTATGGTATATTGTAAATTATATAGAAATCAAGATTAACATGAAAAGTAAAATAATTTGAAACCGATTAAATATATATATTTATATATTATATTTATTTCTTATCTGAAAATATAATATATAATAATAATAAATAAATATATATAAATAAATAATTGATTTATTTTAAGATTGTTTACATAAGGAAAAGTTTAAGAAGAAATTTCCTTCTTTCTTCTAAAATATTAAGAAAAATAAATGTTTATTTATTAAAACCGGATATATCACCCCTCTGGATTTTTTTTTCCCGTTCAATATTTAAATACAATTGATCAATTCAAAGCTCTTGGGAAATCGCGGATTAATTTAACCATCGGTATATTATTTTTTATTTCAATTTCCTTTAAATTTAATTTCCCATTTAATAAAAAAAATTAATATTTTTATCTATATAATAATTATATTATATGAAATTTATCGGAAATTTAATTGCCATTCAATAAAATAATAAAATAATAATAATTTAAGGTTTGTTTGAATGTTTTAGAAGCTATACCCCCACTCTTCTTTCCGAAAAAATAATTTAATTTAATAAATTTTAAGTGAAAGTGAATATTATAAAATTGTTTTTTTTTATCAGGTAATTAATTATTTATGAATTTTAATATTTTTTTATAAATGACTGTTTCAATCTTTTCAATTTATTTTATGGTGAATATTGGAATCACAAGAAATTAAACCTGGAATTTATATTATTTAATAATACCAAATATTTAACGTCCTTTGTTGATATCATTCTTCAAACTTAAAGAATTTATTCAAAAATTTTTTTTTCAATGGTTCATAATAATGGCTCGAGGATATAATGATTTGTCTAGGTGCTTCAAGACAATTTTTTTTATTTCAATAACTTTTCATATTGTCATCCTCTCTTGTCCATATAACAAATTGAACACGACTTAAAAGAGTATTTATTTATTTTCAAATTTAATAAACTATAAATAAGATAAATTGTATATTAATACAGTAATAGAAATAATAATCAATTTTTCAAGAGTAATTGTTCATTTGTATTATTGTGTTCCTAACTTCATGAACTTTGTTTTCAGGAAATTTAAATGATTATCAAAATAATTATTTTTAAAAATCAAATAATTAATAAGTGAAAGATAAAAATAATAATATTCATATAAATAAGTATAATGTATTTAAAAGTCAATTTGAATAATTTTAATATTTTGATTTAGACATTTATTGACACCTGTTTTTTAATAAAGAAACAATTAATATTTGTATTTGTATTAAATGAGATCTAAATAGGTGAATTTCATCACCTCAAAAACCCCGTAATACGTAAATTTCATAAAAATCCTGTTCGCAATTTTTAACATCAGAAATAGATATTGATATATGATTTTTTATAAGATTAGATGAATAGATATTAAATAACAAAAGTGTATTCAAAATTCTCAAAGGTACCTGATGAATGAACATACTAGTTTGGATAAGAAAAAAAAAGAAAAAACTAATGTATCAAAACAAAACATGAAAATAAACAAAATATTCAAATGATGTTGTTCATCAGAATAAACAATTTAATTATCAAATTCTGAAAAAAAATATTCTTTGAATTTTGAAACATTTTTTTCTTGTGAATATAATTTAATAATTATTTAAATATACAAATTTAATAAAAGTGAGAGAAATTATTCATTTTTTCTTAATTTTTTTTTTCTATTACATTTTCTAGTAATTTTTTTATTATTTATTAAAAGAAAAAATATTTTTCAATTTATAAAAATAAATTATCTCGCTCAGAGGCGTATATAGGCGTTTGGATTTAGACAATGCTAAGGTCATAATAGCGGGCGCCAGAATCTTTTAAAATAAAATAAAATGAACTTAAAATTTTATGTATTTAACCCTCTTAATGTCAAATCTTTCTTAAAAGAATCACAAATTGATCAATTAACTGAAATATTAAGGTACGCCTTTTCCCGTTGAGACAATGTCAAAGGTTGAGGAAAGCATACCTAAATTTTGAGTCAACATTCTGCCTTCTGGAGCGGAACAATAATAAACCCGAACAAAATCAGTGAAACAGTGAAAAGAAAACAGTGGTTCATACATCTTACCATCTGACAAACAACAATCTAAAACAAAACTTTGGTTGGAGCATGATCTCACCATACAGTCCGGACTTGGCACCGACTCTAAGTAGAAAAAAACATTTGATTGGACGACGGATCTCGAGGATAAACACCTCCTTTAAAACTGCAACAATTGAAATGGCGATTATTCAGAAAAAATAAAGCAACCTTGTCCTTTAAAATGATGTAATTGACTATTATAAAAAATAAAAGATTGTGTGTATATCTAAAATATAGGATACCATTATTATGAGATTGTTTTCATAATATGTATTGTTATTTTATTTTTATAACAATAAAATTTATTAAACTTTACATGTATGCTCTTTAATTGGTTTTCCTCCAAAATCATTTATTTTTTATTATTTTTGACAAAAATTCATGCTTGGTTTAAAAAAGTATGAATTTTCCCTTTTTATCTGATTTGATCAATACAAATCTCCACTTTTGACCCTCTAAGATGAGTTCAATAAGACTTGATTGATTTTTGAAGAGATTAAGTTATTGACGAATAATTAATTATTTAGATAATTTTATGCTAAAGCCAAAATTTCAACTCAAATAAATATTCAATATATATATATATATATTTAGAAATACCAATCTATGTCCGTATTGATACAAATATATATATATATTTATATTAGAAAATCCTTTTGAACTTTATAATTAATTTTCGATAATATGTACGTAATTTTTAATAATTAAATATTTAGCATGATATAAACATAAAATCCAAATTTTAAAATTAAATAATAAATGATTAATAGAGACTAATATTTATTTTATTTTTTTATATAATCCTCTTAACCAAAATAATAATTCTCTGTATTTTAAAATAATTTGTATCATCAGGTTAATTTTATGATTATTAATATCAATATATCTATCAATCTAACTCTGTATTAAAACTTTATATGATTATTGGGATCTAATTTAAATGGGAAAGTCGTTATTAATAATGATTTGTTGTTTTATTAAACGGAATAATTCGTTGACTAAATAAATAATATTCGATTTTCCAATCTGATCAACTTATGCCCACCCATACTCCTCTCAAACCCCTCGAATGACTAATTGATTTGAACTATAATAAACATTTACGAGGATTGTAAATTTTCTAAACCAATTGACGATCCTAATTTGGCATCGTTTGCATTCGAGTCGTTAGTATACATATTAGTTGTTTTCCACCAAATGGTCCTTATTCGATTGCCTGCTACTGGCTGATAATGAAATCATACAACCGAAAAATTGTCAACTTGATTGTCCTCCTTTTCTATTTGTCAACAATCGAATAATTACCACAAAATTTAAAAAAATGACACCAGAGTTAATTTAAGAGATTTGGTTAAAAGTTAAGATATACAACTACAGAAAGTCCTTTAGTAATGAGAATTAAGGTAGTTAATATCCAGTAGGTATAATAGAATAAATATAATATTAAAAAAGGATTCCAAAGCAATTTAAAAATTAACAATTTTCCTAGAATCATAGTTTTTTTTAAATATTAGGTACATTAAAACTAATATACTTATATAAAATTTTATTTTCTTAAAACTTCTTTGAAAAAATGACAGCGAATAATATTTAATGACCTTTAATTATCATTAATTCAAATGAATCTATTTAAAAAAATTGAATCAAAGAGAATTTTTACAAATGGTACAAGGTTGAAAGGGTTTGAAGGCAAAGCGATAGGAATTATCCGTAAAAACATTATATTAATAATACTAGCTGCTCAGAGCTCCTTCGTCGCTCTTCACATCTAGACGGGGGCTCCGCCCCCTGTACCCCCGAGTGATACATAGTATTTGGTTGAAAGTAGTAAAAGGTTTTCATCCATTTTGTTTCAAACAATGTATAACATTCATTTCTTATTGTGTGATTATTTAAAATATATTTTAATTTATTTAGTAAATTAATTATATATATTATTATTGAATATGTTATATCTATCTACTCGAAAGTTCTTGGCAGCTACAACCACATTTCTCCAAGTGTCCTTATCCTGAACCTCTGTTCCATCTCTCGTACGTCATTCCCTCATCTTTCTTTGGCCCATAAATGCTGGGGATAATCCTATTCTCAAATACTCTGAATCCACTCTCATTTCCTATAAGATCATAGACCATGTCTCACACTCATATAATACAACAGACAAAATAATTGTTTTATATATTTTAATTTTCATTCCCTTTTATAATAATTTTGATGAAATAAGCCTCTTTACTGCATGATAACAGGCGTTTCCCGATTGCAACTTCGATTTAAATTCTTCTCAAATATTATTATCCTTCGTGATTACATTCAATTTTTCTACATATTCAAATTCTACATTTTGTATGTTAATACTGCTCCTGTTTATTTCTAAATATATTTATTTATCATTATTAATTTCAAACCTCATCTCTTCTCCTACCTCGATTAATTTTTCCTCGCTATCTGTAATTGCAATTGCCGAATCTCCTATTATATTTAAGTCGTCTGGGTAACCTAATATTTTACAATTGATTTCCGCATCTTACTCTTTCTTTACTACCTTCAAGATAAATTTTAAGATCAAAATTTGAAAAAGTTTATCCGGATCTATTGAGTCATGCGAAGGTTTTACTAAAGTCTACAAATAATTAGTGAACAGAGATATTGAATTCGCGGTTTTTTGAAATTCTGTCATAATGAAAATATCTTAATTAATGTTTATCGATTTGGCATGAACCCGCAATGATATCGTCTAATATTTCCTCCGCCTATAGTTTATAAGTATTGTATATGTTATAATAGAGTATAATATTTCTTGAACATTTCATTTCGATATTTTAATTTCATTGCTTGATTTTTATTGAATATATTTTATAAATTGTCTCAAGTCTCTTAACTTTGCATTTTCTCAAATTTTATTATAATTAAAGAGACTTGAGACAATTTATAAAAATTAATTTATAAAAATTAACGGTATAAAAGTATTGATTAAAACTAAAGATAAATTAACAATATATACATTCATTAATAGTATTAATTTAAATTAATGGATTTATTTGATTTTTTATTATTAAGTTCATTTATTAATTTTTTTAGATCATAGTTAATTCCCTCCCTTAAAATAAAAGAAGTACCTATTCAAATATGGAAAGAATAAATACAAAATAATTTAAGTTAAATATGATTTAAATATTTTATTATATTAATTAAAATGAGAACTTTTAGAATAAATTATTTAATTGAAATGATATTTGAATATTAGAATTTAAAATAAAAAGTTAAATATTATAATAATTCTTTGATTGGGAATCGCTAGAGTTATATACATTGTGTAAAATGAGTCCGCCAGTAAGTGGGTCACGCCTGGCTCTTGAATGAACAACACGGAGAACTATATATAAACTTTAAAAAATTAAATTCTGCGGTTATTGATTAGATATTAATAAAATCTATAGCTATTAAATAATAAAATCTATAGGTATATAAGAATATTGTGATGTAATTTCATAGAAATCGTTTCTTATTTTTTGATGTTCATAATTCTAAATTACCGGTAAAGTGTCGGTTAAGTAGGAAATTTCTTTTTTGTTTGTTTCTATGACAGCAAAAAAGTAAACAAATTACATACATACATACATACATACAAACACTCTCCTTTATATATGAAGACCTTAGAGCGAAACAGTGGTAAGCCACAAAATCAAAAAGTTGAGATATTGCAGTTTAAAGTTTAAAGAAAAGATATAAAACATTGTGTTTACTGCATATATTTCAAATTTGCTCAATATGTAATATCAGTAAAGGGAAAAAGTCAGCAACTATTATTTCTTTAAATAAAACATTTTTTCTACAAAAATTAGAATTTATTTTGAAAAAAATGTGGCTTACCATGTTTTTGCTAAAACTAAACTAAACGGATGATAAAAATAACTAAGATAATATAATACATCTATAACACATCTAAAATTTCAACATCTTTATCTACTATATTTTTTTTCACAAAAAAAAAAATAGAATTTACATAAAATGTAGCTTCACGTGTTTTTGCTTTATCTAAATTAAAACAAAATAAAGAAAAGAATGCAATACTTATTAATCATCTAAAATTTCAACCTCATCATCTACATCATCAACAGTTACATTTAATTGAGTGTAAAATGATTGATAGGCTGGAGGTATATAAGTCAATAATGTTTGTACATTTTTAATTTTCTTTTCTGCTATTTTTAATGGCTCGTTGTATTTAACTTTAATATCTGACAAGGTTATCATTACAGGTCTACCTTGTTTTAAGACATTAATTTTCCTGTATTCTCCATTAACTGTGTTTTTAACAAAAAATGATCCAATATTCTCTGATTTTAAGCAAAAGCTATACGTTCCTGAAAATTCCAAGTTTGTCTTATCAGAAAAGCGTGCTTTTTTGTTTATATTCGCCAACAGAGGCTCATAAGAATAAGTCTTTTTGACTCATTTTTGTTACTATAAATGGGTTTTTTCGGTTTGATTTTTGAATGACATCTAGCCAACCTTCTGGTGAATATATTTGCTCGTTGTTGGGCAATAACATCTTAAGCCACATGGCATACAATACTTTTGCATAAATTATTTACAAAATATTTTTACATAAAAACGTGGTAAGCCAAAAAAATAAAAAACTATAACCTATCTCAGAAGAATCTGTCGACATATTATTGTTATTTGGTACAAAGTCTTTGTCGACACAACTGTCATCACTCTCCTCAAAAAACTCAGGACTAGAACGGTTATTTTCACGAATAATTGCTCTTGAACGAAGACATAAACCAGAAGTCGACGCCATATTGATGTGGCTTACCATGCTCTTCACGTAAGAAAATGAAGTAATTTTGCCAACACCAACAATATGATTTAGCGATAGCAGCGCTATTTATTACGAAACAATCAAAATAACTTTTTTAGTGGATTAATATTGTTCCCGCCATATGATAAATGCAATAAAACAATTTTCGGCAAAAGTGTGGCTTACCACTGTTTCGCTCTAAGGTCTTCATATATAGATTCACTGCTCAAAGGCTAATAATCATCTCCTCGTCCTCGTCAGCAATCTCTCTCTCCCGCTCACACACACTCCCACCTCTCTCCTCATCCCCTCCACCTCTCATTTCTTAGTTATTTCAATTTCCACAAATTGTCTTATTTTTAAAATATTCACTAATTTACTTTCTATTTTTATTCTTTAATCCTTAAATAATATATTTTCTATTTTATGTTAAAATGTAAGTTATTTACATTTTAACATATTACACTATGACTGCAAAAAAGTAAACAAATTACATACATACATACATACAAACACTCTCCTTTATATATATAGATAGATAGATAATAAACTTTAAACTATAATATAATGTAAAAATTATTTTTAAAATAAATTCTTAAATAGTGTATTAAGAAAACTTTTAAAAAGAATCTACTTATATCGAAAGTTAAAAGGATTGTATTAACAAAATAAAATAAAACTATTAATAATATTAATAAAAGATGTTCTTGACCTAATTTTTAGAGATAACATTTTTTCAAGGTTATCTTCAAGCCATTATTTCATATCTCCAGTTAACTTTTTGTATGAAATATTTTTATCTAAATAGATATCAAAGATTATTAATAAAATGAAATTTAATATATCTTGCACTTATAACTTTTTGAAATACAAGGAATAGGGATAATATTTTTATAATATTTCATTTTCACTACTTTTTTTTAAACCTCTTAAAGTTTAATTAAAATTGGTTCAAAGTAATATTTTGATAATAGTATTGATAAATACATACAAGTGAAATTAATTAACTCTAACTCGTAATTGGAAATTAATTACAAAAATATAATACTACTACTTAATTCAAAAAGCAATTGAAATTTTTTTTACACCTTAAAATTTTAAAAATATTCTACAATAACACTCGTTTTGAATAATTAGATCACATTAATGAGCAAATTTAGTAATTTATATTTTAATATACATATATAGGTTAAAATAATTTGATAACATTAGAGTATATATTCTAAATAATTTTCAATTACACATAGATTTATAATATATTATATTTCAAATACATTTTTAACATCGAAGTTATAAAGTCATTCTCATATGCACAAACCAACATTTATAGAATATAAATTTGTTTTAGTTAAGTATGTCAAAGGTGGTATAAATATAATTATGTCAGAATTAGGGAAATTATTTTAATCTTTTGACACTCTTAATAAATAAGAAAATAATAATATAAGAAGCTATCTGTAAAGCCCATTCAAAAAAAGTTTGCTTGTTTATGTCTGTATATTCAATAGCCTTTCAATTCTGTTTGGAAAACGTTGCTTATTTAATCTTTCAGGATTAAAATTCAATCAATTCTCAAGTTGTTTGAAAAAAAAAATGTTTAAGCGAGAGAATTTAAACAACCTCCATCATGATGAAATATATTTAATAGACAATCTTGCGGCTATCTTAAAATAACTTAAAATACCTATTATAATCTGAATTTTCAGCATGATTAATTTCACGTAGTTCAATTTATGTATAGCATAGGTTCTTAAACTTATGTACTCCACGGACCCCCACTTGAAAAAATTTTTTTTGACGGACCCCCATCACAACTTTAGGTACTTTACGTCATTTTATTAATTAATTTCTGGTTTACGATCTCATAAGGACAAGGATATATGATGAATATTTCTAACAGTGATTGGTGAATAACGATTTTTTTGCATATTGTAGAACACATTTTATTAGAAATTATAATATTGAAGAAAGAAAATACAAACATTGTCATAGCAACAAATCTCACAAATTATAATGGGTACTTACATTAAATTCATATAAATATTTTATAATTTTTTTCAGAAAATATTAAATAAGAAATATTTTAAAAAATAACTGCATCTATCTCATTAAATATAACTTACATATTTAATGAGATGTATGCAGTTGTTTTCTTGAAACAAGAATCTCAATATCTGGCTTAATATTGGAAACTTTTAATCTAAGATCCGGCTCTACATTTAATTTGTTTCTATATTTAGACTTAATATAAAATAGTACCGAAAAAGCTTGTTCGCATAAATATGTTGTGCAGAATGGAATCAAGTGTTGAAGTGCTTTATTTGCAAGCGCAGGATAATCTGACCTGAGAAGTAACCAAAAGTTGCTCAATTCAGTTTTGTTAAATTTTAGTTTATAAGTTGTATCACATGATAATTCCACGAGAATATCTTGTTCAGGTGCAGATAAATGTTTAGTATTTGTAATTTCCATATTAAATGGATCTCTGATCCAGTTATTGCAAGGATCAGGAGTAGAAAAATACTTCCTGAAGTTGCTTTTCAAAGTAATTAAATGTTCAACAAATAATTGACGCGTTTGATTAAGCAATTTTTCACTGGAGCTTTCTATGAAATCATTGAGAGTTGGAAAAGACTCATATACACCGTTCTGGATGCGTTTCGACCACAAGTCGATTTTTTTAATCATTGCTTCTATTTTATCTTCAACTTTAAATATATTTACAACAGTACCTTGCAGGCTCAAATTAAGTTCGTTCAATTTTGTAAAAATATCAGTCAAGTAAACCACCTTAGCTAACCAGATAAAATCATTGAAACATTCGGTCAGTTCAAAATGCGCATCTATTAAAAACAATCGTATTTCATCTCGAAGCTCAAAAAGGCGAATGAGTACTTTCCCGCGGGACAACCAACGTACATCTGTATGTAATAATAAATGTGTATGTTGACTACCCATTTCCTCACACAAAATTTTAAAAACTCTGGAATTAAGTGGACGAGCCTTAATGAAATTGACAATTTTAACTACTTCGTCTAATGTTCTTTTCAAATCTGGTGACATATTTTTGGCTGCTAATGATTCTCTGTGAATGCAGCAATGATTCCAAACAACCTGAGGCGCAACATTTTTAATAAGAGCAATCAATCCAGTTCTTGTACCTGACATTGCACGAGCACCATCAGTGCAAATTCCAACACATTTTGGCCACTCTATTTCATTTTCGGTTATAAAATTATTCAAACTGTTAAATATGTCATTAGCTGTCGTTCGTGAAGGTAGTGAATCACAAAACAATACATCTTCTTGTATTTGATTTTCAAACTCATATCTAATGAAAGCTAACAAATTGGCATTATTAGTGACATCAGTACTTTCATCCAATTGTAATGAGTAATAGTGACTTTTGCGCACTCTCGATATTAATTCTTCTTTTATATTACATGACATGTCTTCAATCCTATTCTTAACCGTATCATTTGATAATGAAATCAAATTTATATCGTTTGCTGCTTTAGTTCCTAACATTATATTTGTAATTACTTTTGTAGCAGGAAGAATTAATTGCTCTGCTATATTATGCGGCTTTCCTGCTTTAGCAATAAGTAGAGCTACTTCATATGATGCCATTACTGCTTTCTTACTCATACCACCAGATCCCGTCTTTACCATCAATTTCTGACTTGAATTAAGTTCTTCTTTTTTCATTTTAAAAAATTCGATAGACTTACTAACATGCTCGCTGTGCTTTGTTTGTAAATGACGTCTGAGATTAGCAGGTTTCATACTTTCATTGGATAAACTTTCCTGACATAGAACGCAGACTGGTCTTTCCACATCATTGTTGCAAATATAAGTAAATCCAAATGATAAATAATCATCCGAATATTTTCTAGTTTTGCGTTTCTTGGTAGAGTTTGCTGTTGATGCCTCATCATCTGATTCTTTCCGTTTCTGTGTTGAACCAGTTTGTAGCCAACGATCCATTTTATGGAGTAATTTATTAACATTGAACTACAATAATATAAATATAATATAAATATAACGAATTATTATTTACTAGCTATGTTTTAATATGATTTTAAATGAATGTTTTAATATCATTTTAAATGAATGTTTTAAATCATTTTAATAAATGTTTTAAATCATTTTAAATAAATGATTTAATATCATTTTAAATGAATATTAATTTATATAATAAATATATTTCGTAATTTGATTCTAAAATATTATTAATTTCGTAATTTGATTCTAAAATATTATTAATTTCGTAATTTGATTCTAAAATATTATTAAAATAAATATTTTTTATTCATAAAACTAACTTATACTTACTCTCAAAAACAGCCTTTCTGGGAAATTGCAAAATGTGTTTAGTGTTTTTATAAAATAATGATCATGCAAATTACACTAAAAATTAAAAAAAATTATTAGCTATAATAAACTATTATTAGCTATAATTTAATTATAATTAATTAAATTAATAAAAATAATTTAAAGATACAACTCGTTGAGAAATGAACTTATAATTAACATTAATAAAAATAATTTAAAGATACAACTCGTTGAGAAATGAACTTATAATTAACATTTGCTTTAAAACTGTTTAAAACCCCAGAGTGGACGCTGACAATTTGGGTTTTTCCGGGTAAGACTGTCCCCTCCCCTGGTTTTCCCCAATAACAAAGTGAAAGAAAATTCCCTTATATGCCTCCCCTTCCGAGCCCCTAAGAGGGGTTATTTTAAAGGAACAATCGAAAAATGATTTTAAATGAATGAATGGATGAAAATTCAAATTTTATATATAGTTTTTTATATATGTTTATTTATTCACAAAAAATTAATTGACATAATTATCAATTTAATAAAATAAAATAGTATTATTAATAGTATTAAATTATAGCCGTAATTCTCTAGGAGGATATAGTTACACAATGAACTTTAAATATTTATATATGTATATATTTTTACGATGATTTTTTTCCGAGGACCGCGGACCCCCAGTAAAGGCTTCGCGGACCCCCAGGGGTCCGCGGACCACAGTTTAAGAACCACTGATGTATAGGATATAAATAATCATAACTTGTTTCATTATTTAAACCGGCCGCCTTAAGGATCGATTGACATTTGTTTCAAACTAAATAAATTTATTATATTATTTTAAAGATTTGGATACGTTATTGCAAAATATTATAAATAATTTAATTAATTGAATGCAAAATTAGTTAATTCTCGGAAGATAATGTATTTAATGTAATTTAATAATTTAGTACTCAGTTTGGATAAAACTAAAATATATAAAGTAAATATTCTATATATAATACAAAGATTTGCATTAATATTTTAAAACCAAAGATTATTTCTAAAAACTGGCAACTATTTAATATATAAAAAAAGGAGATTTAATAGACATAAATATTTATATCTTTATAATATTAGAAAAAATATTTATATAATAATTACTAAATAGAATAGAAAAATAACAATCAACTGTATTCCAGACTATAGAAGAAAGTGATTTCAGGCCAAAATTTTCTACATGTAATCATTTACATGGAATTTCTAATTCAGAAATCATAAAAATAATCAGGTAACTTGTTCATTGATTATTATTCTAAAATAAAGTTTTCAATTCTACACTATATACCAGAGGTGGGGAACCTTTTTACCATTAGAGGCCACATTTAAATTAGGCAGCAATAAGAGAGGCCGCATAAGCTGATTGACCTAAGAAAGTGACTTTTGTGAAATTATTATAGTTTTGCTATAGATTTAACAATTTATTGCATTATATAGGAAAAACAAAATATAATACTACAAAATTTTAAATTTAATATACATATAAAATAATATAAAAATATTATAAAAAAATACAATAAAAAATTTTTTATTCACTAAGTTAATGACTTATTTGGCTTTGTTTTTTGTTTGACAGTAATTGTATATTTGGATCAAGCTTCGTAACACACAGCTTTAAATGATCCTCTAAATTTGTTTTTAATTTTGACAAGAGAGAAAATGTTGTCTCGCAACAGTAGGTACTTCCGAAGCAGGAAAGTAAACGGCGAGCATGTTTTCGAAGGCATGGATATCCAACAGCATTTTTCCAAATTTCTATGGGATCCTTTTTAGTGTTTAAAAGGGATTTGATGATACTATACAACATTTCAATTTTTTTTTTATTTTAAATTTTAAAAAAATTGTAAATTTTAAAATTCTAAATTTGAACACACGTTACATAATTCTAATTTTTACCCTTTTGTTTTCTTCTGGTTTTAATTATCAATATCGTCTTTATACTTTTATTATCAATATTCGAGTGTGTTAATTATTTAATATTAAAAAACTAAAGGAACATATATGTATGTCAAAATATAAAATATGGTATATCAGAAGTTTGAGAAAAAACAAAACAAAATAATTCATTCCTGATTGCGGAAACTCTATAACAAGAAATTGCATGACCTCTATGCATCTACAGACATTAATAAAAGAACAATGAATAAATAAATATAAATTATTAATTTAATAAAAAATAAACACGAAAATAGATTTAAAAAAACATAAAATTTACTAATAAAAATTTATAAGAATTAACAAAAAATTAAACGTAAAACATTAAAAAATTTCAAATATTTTAAAGAAACACAAATCAAAAAAATATCTTAAAAAAAACAATGGAATTATACATCCCTTAATGCCCTAATGCTGTTGAACTTAATTTTAATCCCCTAAATCACAATTAACTCCATTTGTATTTCTGCAGGAGCCTCGGATATATCTATTAAATGTGGTTCAAATGCCAGCATGTGACTGCTCTATATGACAGATTTTGTAAATTGTATTTTGTAATTTTAATTTATTTTCAAATAAATATTTTCTATGTAAACATAGAACATTATTCGTTTCTTTTAGATATGTAAATTAGATAAACATTGTGTAATTTTCAGTAAAGTAAAAAATTATTTATTTAAATATAAAACCAATATTTCGGCAATACTCTGAAAAAAGCATAATTGATTTCTGGAATTCTGAAATCTCCGATAAATAATTATTTCACTTGCCTGAAAATTTTACAATTTTTTAATTCTTAATAATCCTTCTAAATAAAAAAAGAAAAAACACAGACACATAAGCCGGCTTTTTTTCGTTTAGTTCACTCTTATTGCAACTTGGGGGTGTGCTAAAAACTGTTTAAAAAATTAACATTTAGTGTCCAAGTCTAAAACGGATGGTCTATGGGCCAGAGCCTCGTTTATGCGTGTTAAAATCGGTTTCAGACTAGTATTCTGATGTCATGTTATAATATGACTATTTTTGGACAGATTTTTCGCGCAACTGTCATGGCGTTGATGTACAATAGTTGTTTGAAACGAACTCTACCATTTTGTACTAGGTGGCAAAGGGCCGCACAAGAACCTCGCGGAGGCCGCAGGTTCCCCACCTCTGCTATATACCAAAAATGTTTCTTCCAATCAATTTACTTAAAACTTAGATATCAAAATATTTTATAAAATAAACAATAAGTACTTAATTATTTTCCAACAGTGAGACTATTATCTTCAGACCTAATTTCTGTGGGTATGTACTGGTTAGAGAGAACAGAAAAAATCCATGCCAAAACTGAAAAAAAATATATATTTCATGTTTATTATAAACAAATAATATGTCTTAATATATAATTAGAATTAAACTTATAAGCATATATTAAATATGTATGTTTTAGAAAGTTTGTATGTAAGTTTTTTTTATCAATTATTTTTTATTATTTTAAATTAATTGCAGATTTAAATAAATGTCAGAAAGTTCAATTCAATCTAAATTTTATTATACAATCAAAAATAATTTATATTTTTTTTTATATTTTTCAATTTTAAATATATTAGTTACCTATAAATTAGAATAAATGAAAAAAGATAAAATATATTAAAATAAATTATTTGAATGAATTTTCATGAAAAATTTCAAAGCTCGCGAATCTAAATTCACTTGTTTCCTTTTTTTGCAGTGTATATCAATTAAGCATGTATAGATATATAAAATATGTATGTGCTTGAATTAATTCAAATTACTTTTTCATTGGAATATAATTAAGTTGTTTATGCATTAATATACATTTCAACTTCGATCCGTATTTTTTTTTTCATTCCCAGGATAAAAAAAAATTACTTTCTGATTAAGATATCGTTCATAATTAGATTCTTGGTCTCATTAAGATAATTTGAATAGTAAATGAAGGTGGTGTATTGACCTTGATAAGTCGTGGTAACTTTTGTCGCATTAATCTCAAGCAGTTTGTTCTGCCTCTAACAGACCCATTAAACCTTTAAGATACATGCGTGCTCTTTTTAAGAGAACAGCTACCCTCCTCTTCAGTGTTTGAACAAGACTTCTTGTCTGGAAACTTCATCAGCACACATTTCTGTTCTTGGTTTCTTTTTTTAATACCCTTTTTCACTCACAGAATATATATCAAAATTTGCAATGATAAAAAATGACTGAATTTCTATATCAATGTAAAAATTAAAGGTTCATCTTTGAAATATTTCTAAAATAGCTTAATATAATTTATCAAAAGTTGGTAATTTCCTGGCTGAACCCTCAATAAAAGGACAGGATTTACCAATCTAGGATGCCGCCTAGGTAGAGGTGTTGTTTGATCATTACAAAAGCATCTTTTATTAAAAATTCTACAAATCAAATTTAAATATTATAATAATTATTATTACAATTTTTAAATATAGCATTAATAATATACATACATAAATACTTAATCGTATGTTGTGACTTGTTCCCTTCTTTATTAGGACATTTGTATATTGTAGTATCAAATACTATTTAGGAATTTGGCGCCATTAAGCAGTGTCAGTGCTTTAATAATAATTTATATTATAGGGAACTGGAGGCCGTTTTGATATGCATATATGTATAAAAGAAATTAAATGTTGCGGAAATCATTCTCTTCATTATGCTGATGATTAGTCAATTAAAAAAAGAAATTATCATTAGTTAAATGGAAAAATGATTACAAAAAATCAAATATAAACAAAAAATTTATTTATTAATGTATGACGCATCCAGTGCTTACAGGTAGGCCGACCTTCTTCACCTAGCTGTCTTTTACTTTTATTTCCACGTCGGTTCGTGCATCCATAAACAGAACATGCCATGATAATTATTTTTAAAAACTATAACCTAAACCTAGATGTAAACCTAACCTGGTCTTAGAATCCAGATAGAATCTAATAAAAAATAATTAATATTAA
Source organism: Labia minor (assembly GCA_963082975.1). NCBI lineage: Eukaryota > Metazoa > Arthropoda > Insecta > Dermaptera > Spongiphoridae > Labia > Labia minor. The sequence continues at coordinate 36,766,811 of OY720345.1, forward strand.
ATACAAATTAAATTATTAAAAACTATTTATAATTATTAAATATATTAACTAAACTATAAAATAAAGAATAAATAATTAAGAAAAACTTTCAAACATACGAGAAAATTGGAAACAAAAATGTATTAAGTCTTATGGAAAATTCAATGTTTTGGTACATCCAAAATGGACGATAAGAATTTCTCCCTACTTTTTTGGTGCCACCTCCCACCACAAAAAACAAACGGAATGTTCTCTCCATATACCTCCATGGTATAAAGCTGGTATAAAGTTTTTGCTTCAAGAAAAAGAATAAGAAGTTATGAAAAATTAAAAATAAACCTATTCTAAACTAAATCGTTTTTTTTTATTTTATTAAATAAGATATCTTTGTTGTGTTAAAATTATATTACCAACAATATTAATTGTCAAATATTGTCTATTTTAGTTATTTTTATAAGATAATTTGTTTTATTGAATTTATTGAATTGTTTCGTTCTTGAATTGATCAAGTCTAATAAAAAAATAATGATTTATATATAAAATAGTATAAATAAAGAAATGTATTTCACTCAAAAATGAATATTTTATTTGTAATTAAACAAAAAAAATTCTAGTATTTATATGAGAAGGTAAATAGAGTTTTTATAGTATTTATATAGAAGTGGCATAGTATTTCTAATATTATCATTAATTTTATATTCAGTTTTATAAACTATTATCGATAAATATTTTTATACGTGCTAAAATAATATTTTAACTCGGTTACTATCATTAAATAAATAAATAGCTAACCGTAAATTGAAATAGATTTTTATACTACTTTTTAACTGTTCTTGACATTCAATTTCCCCGCGATGACAAGTTTTACAAACTTTTAGTTCTACTGTGTGATAACCTTTTAAAAAAACATTTATTAAATCAATGAAATTATGGTAGAAATATTATTTTCCCCAAGAGAAAGTATCAAAGAAATCCATTCAAGATGTTAGCAAGGTGGGTGTATGTGGAGGTGGGAGGAGGGTAGAATCCTTTTAAGATTGGTCGATGGTGAACTTGATGACGGCACTACGATATACCCGGGAAATGATAGCGAAACCATGAAGTGGATGCATCACGTGCCCGATTAGAATGCCAGGCAACTGCTCATTCACTCTCCCTCCTTCCCACTAGGCCCTAAAATCCCTAACATCTGAACGCACAAGTCTAAAACTCTTCCACGCCCTTATACTCCGACCTTGGCCTCTATTGTTGTTATTACTTATCTATTTGAGAATAGACCTTATTCAATTAACTTCAAATGATTTCAAAATTGTCATCCTCATATTCTAAACTCTAATAGTTATATCACTGATTTGCATATTATTTAGTAGTCTTCAGACAATCTCTTCCCCCCTCCTCCTGTATCATATCTCCTCATTTACAATCTCTTAATCTATAATTTTTCAAAAAGTTCTATTCTCAATCTTATTATCAAAATAAATAGTGAATTAGTATTTTGAAAATTTTTTATTTGATATAATTTAAAATTAAATACCTAACAAAATCTATTATTATTTATTTATATGACCATCAATAAAAATAAAAAAATAAAATTTTATATTTAATAGATTACAATGAAATAAATATATTACATTTTACTATCGATCATCAAGTTGCGTTTTAAGGAAATGGTTAAAATTTCGATCAAAATCGGAAGACCACACCCCTTATCAATGCTTGGCTAATATGAAACTCTTTCGGTATCTCAACCTGCCATCTAATTCCAACTAATGGGTAGCTATGAAAATTATACTAAAAGGGCCTTGAATATTTTATACCACCCGGAACAATATTACTATCTCTCTCCAAAGTATTTACTAAATTTATAACCAAATGTTATTTTTAGCATTTTTATATTTTAATTAAATACCGAGTTACTTAGTTAATTTAATAATTACATGTTCAGAATAATTTTCCTAAAACCAAGAAGAAAAATATATTTTTATTCATATTAGACAATAATTATTAACTAAAAAACAAGTCATATTTTTTGATAATATTGTTCTAATTTAAATTAGTAATAAATTGAATATCCAACAAAACTATTTTGATTTATATGATCATAAATAAAAATAAATTTACATGCTTCTTGGTAGAATATACGAGAGAAGGTCAATAAGTCTGTGACTTTTTAATTGAAACCTAGGTTCTGGGATAAAAAATTATTTTATTTTTCAACGTAGTCTCCACTTCTTTCAATGATTCTCCAATTTTTTATCCCTTCAAAAAATAAGATTAGAAAAGATAAGATTTGTCGAGGACATCAAAATCGTTGGAGTCAAATCTCTTTCCGCCGAGCCATGATCAAGTTTGGAAACAAGAAATAGTCAATCGGAAGAATAGGGGAGCAATTCGTATCCCAATGAATTTTCATGGAAATTCACTTTTTCCATTTTCTTCTCAAATCACGAGCTAATCTGCTATTAATGGATGTCAAACAAAAACTAAAAGATCCAACTTATTCAAATTTCGACAGGAGCCGGTTGATAGTTGCCTGCTGAAAGGAACAGTGTTGCCATTTCATTTAAGAGACAGGAAATTCAAAAAGTCCCGGACTTATTGACCTGCCCTCGTATATATCATATTCGCAAATGACTCAATGTGGTGTAGAATGAACCTTCTTTCGAATACGGAACATTCCGAGTCTGAAAAAATAGATATAAAAGTTGTTTTGTTTTTTCCAAAATGGTAATTTTAATAATAGACCAATAAGTCCGAGTGAAATTTTACCTGAAAGCTAATTAAAAGAAATGGTTGGATGGTATTGAATGATTTTCAAGTGCGAAAGTTGAAGAAAATTTCATATCAAAAACAGAAATTGATTTTATTAGATCATAAATTTTAATCAATCTTACTATTTAGACTCCTGGAAAGAAAAACAAAAAACAACATGATTTGTGGAAGAATCATTTGATGGTTCTTCCCCATCAAAACAATTTCCCCAATTATTTTGCATTATCTCTTAAGATATTTTTAACAAAGTAATTCCAGAGGCCATTTTTTTAGACTTCGTCAGAATAAAATTTCATCCCTTTGTGAAATAAAAAACAGCACTCGTCATAAAGGAGAATAGTGAAGAAGACATCCACACAATTTTAAACAATGAAGAATTTAAAGGGATAGTGCTAAGGGTTAATTATTAAATATAAATTAAAATTAAGATGTTAGACTCGTTTTATAACCATTAAAAATAGAAATTATACATAAAAATATTTAAAGATCCACACACATAAGCAGGAATGGTCCTTAAATATACAGTGACAAACGATCAGGCAAATATTAGTTAATTAAATTTTATTAATTAAATATAGATGTAATCCTATAGCATTATATATATTTTTCATTAAAAATTTACTTAGTAATTTTATTTAATTATGATGGAAAAAGAATACTTGAATTTTAAATATATAATTATAAAAGTAAATATGTAGTTCTCAATGTTAATTATAAATAAAAATAAATTGATCTATTTTTAAATTATTTGAAGAATAATTAGTGATGGTGGTAGGGGAGAAAAATGAATAAACATAAAAGAAAATGAGACTAAACCGTGTAATTTCTTTGATGTCCCTGATGAGAAAATTAAACATTCATGTTAATTACCCCACTTTCGCTACACTTTATTAAGGGCACCGGGATTGATAATAAAGGCGAAACTCAGAAAATTTCAGAATAATACATACATATTCTACTTGATAAAGACCCTTGGGAGCTAGGACCTTAGATAATAAAAGTCGGTTGTTTAGTAAATATTGTTTATAAATTTGAATATGAATCTGTTTATTTTTATTTTTTTGGAAAGTGCATGTGTATTTATTTTATAGTCTCATTGCCCTGATTTAAAACCATTTGAAAAATCCTACCCTTTGACAACATTTTTTATATTTATGATTCAAGTTTTTGTTGAATAAACCACAGATATTAGTATTTATTTAATCTTTCAAGATAAACAGAATACTATAATAATATAATAAATAGAATATATAATGTCCTGAAGCTATTGAAATTTTAAATAGTATTATTAGAGAAATTAAATTAATTAGAATTTCAAATAGATTCAATATTGAATCTACTATCATAAAGGTTTAATTGAACAAATTTATATAGTTTGAAGTTATAATATTAATTCGGATGTATTTGTATTTTTTAAAACATTTTGTTTTTATTAAACTCCAATTAAATTTAAAAAATAAGCATTTATTAAATATTTAAATTTAAACGGTTTAGATTTAGGTTATGTGCATTGTTTTATTTATTAATTTTGTATATAAATAGTATATTTTTAAATTGACATTTAAAAAATTATTGTTATAAAATCAATAAAATTGTCTAATGATAGTATCAGAGCAAATAAAAAATATGTATTAATAAATAAACTAAACTAAAGGGTACAAATATTTTTACTTTCCATAAATACAGTTAAATTCATAACCAATTTATCAATTCATAAGGATAAATTTTTTATAAATATTTTGGAACTACTTAATATTAATACAATAGTTAGAGTAAAGTATTAACCCACATTCTCGTGGTACCGGGTTCAAGTCCCGGGTCTGGCAAAGAGATTTTTTCTACGTGGGGTCTATGGAACGGAGTCAACCCAGCCAATTGGGAAGCTACTTGATTAAAAGTAGCGCCTCCAATCAAGAAAATCAAGGTAAAGGTTGATAGGATACGTTCTACTGATCAAATTAGTCGCATAACAGACTTGATAGCCGTTGTACAAAAGTCAGAGGTTTTGTTATAAATATATTATTATTATTATTATTATTATTATATTAAAAAAATTTAATAAATTAAATGATTGAAAAAAAATTGAGAATAAGAACAAAATTAAATAAATAATCATATTATTTTATTAGTATAATAATATTATTCTAATTAAATAGGAGATCTATCACTGATTTCTACGTGGGGTCTATGGAACGGAGTCAACCCACACATTTTCATAGTTCCCATATATACACTTTCAATGAACTAGTTTAAAATAATAATATATTACTGTAAGTGTAACAAATTTTTGGTTGAAAGTGTCATTTATTAACATCGATATGAAATTTATTTGCCTACAAAAGCAAAGTTCGATTAGTTATTTTAGTTCTAAACGCGTTTTTTTCAATAGAACTAAATAATGAACAAAAAACAAACAAACTCATTGGGTTCTGTAAACAAGGCTATAAAATAGAAAATAAACTTTGCAACACTCATTTGTGAAAAAGAAGAAATGTTACAAAAGTAATATCTTTTTGCTCGGGCAAAAGTATCGAATCTGTGTTTTTTTTTTCTTTAAAAGTAATAGGAGAAAGTAATTAGAATTAACGGTAATTAATGTAGTTTAGTATCAAATCTATAGATGACTATATAAATATTTAATTAAAAAAAAAATATTTGAAAGTTTGAAGGTCACTGCTCCGATTACCCCAATTTTAAAGTAAAAAAAAAAAAATTTCAAAGTAAAAAATTTAATTTTACCTCTTTTTTATGAATTTAATATTTATTTTATTTATTTATTTGTGTTCCACCCTTTTCCTTTTCAAGTTTAGGGTCAAAAATACATTCTTCACAAAATTGATTTTTACATATGAAGACCTTAGAGCGAAACAGTGGTAAGCCACAAAATCAAAATGTTGAGATATTGCAGTTTAAAGTGTAGAAAAAAGATAGAAAACATTGGGTTTACTGCATATATTTCAAATTTGCTCAATATGTAATATCAGTAAAGGGAAAAAGTCAGCAACTATTATTTCTTAGATATATATAATTAAGAATAAAACAATTTTCTACAAAAGTGGCTTACCATTGTTTCGCTCTAAGGTCTTCATATATATATAAACAGAAAAAAGTATTTTTAGCATGATGTCTGTCCGTCCGTATAGATGTGTACAGCCTGAACGGCTCAACGGATTTTGATGAAATTTAGTATATTTACTTAATGCATCAGTAGGATGAATTGATCAACAATTGGTGCAATTCCGGAAACCGGAAGTGGTAGTATTAGCGATCGACGAAAGGAAGGGAAGGGTTATTTTCACACCAAATTTCACATGAGGAGATTTTTTACATATCTCCACAAATCATGCACTTTGTATTGGTTTTATCCTCGAGAAAAATCATCTTTATTAGTTTTTTCTTAATTTAAAATTATATGACGTCATCCAGCCATTCATGACGTCACAGCCTGGTCTTATATTTTATAAATCAAATAAAATTAAAAATATTTATGTTCTATCCATATCTATTTTTTATTACATTAATAGATATATTAAAATTTTTTGAAATTGTTTCTGTAGCTGGAAATTAATTTACTTCAAACCGTCGGTCGGTTCGGACCTGGCCACTGGTCAACTTATTATTCCTTTACAACTGCTTACACTTGATCTAGAGGTTGCACATGAATTTAATAATTTTATAATGTTGTTTTTTGGCTACCATTAAATATTTTATATATTTTTATAAAATAATAGCTTTATTAGCATCGATTAGAAAGATAAAAAAAGATTAATCTAGAAAAATAGAAGGAAATCTATATTTAGCTAGTTAAACAAAGAGGACTGGTCTCATGAGTCTCGTCAACGAAGACGAATTGAGACTGTTCATCTCTCTGGAGAGAAGTGAAACGAGGACCAAGAGAGTACGAGGGTGAAAACCTGCCATGAAATATACAAAGGATTCCCAAAGGTTAATGATCACACTACAGGAACATATTTAATATCATTAATAAAAATTAGTGTTTTTTTAATATATATAAAATAGTTTTCTTTAATTTTATATCATTTGAAATTATAGATTTTTTTATTTTAGATATTATTTTTACAGTTAATAATTATTTTTAATGATTTTTAAATTAATTGAAAATAGATGAAAGATTAAAAGTAGAGAACCATATTAATAAATAAAGTAATCCCTCTTTTGAGTTATTCAATTTGAAAAATGTTGAAGGAATGAAAAACTCAATTCTGAGTGAGAGAAAGTTTAATCAATATCAATAAATCAGTTTTTAAAGAAATCTCAAAAAAATAAATAAATAAATAAAATAAAATTCTTCTAATTAATTTTAATAAATTAAAGATACTTTTTTAAAATCAAAAATAAATTCTATCGCCAGAACATTTACACCTTGTTTTTAATATAGTATAAACACACATGCTAATTTCTATCATAAAATACATATATATAATATATATATAATATAAGTAGATGAAAAAAAGATGGACAAAAAACAAAATTAATATATATATAACAAAACATATTTATTAAAAAATAGATTTTAAAATAAAACACTTACCTAATTTTTATAAAGTGCTTTTGATTTCATTTGGAATCTCACGTTAAACATTTAAGATGCAAATAAAGTTGATTGGCCATAAATAGGATTTGATATAATTTTAATTGGATTAGTGGATAAAATCTAATTAAAAATAAAATAAGCACGTTCTAATTATATTACATTTTAATTGGTTCAAGTTTTTTTTTTAATATTTTTTTTTTATCACAATGAATTAATTGAATTTATGGGGTGAATTTTTTCCACTTTTTTTTAAACATTTCATTTTCATTGTATTTAATTTATTTTTAATAGTTAAATAAACATTTTGATGGGTTGGCATTTGGTTTACAATAGTTTGTGTGATAAATGAACATTCCTTTTCTCTCTCCTATTAATTTCAATTTTATCACTTATTTTTAATTAATTATTTATAGTAACAAAAAAAAAAAAAAAAAAAAAAAAATTGGTGATATGTGAACATTACTGTTATTTAATTTATTTAAACCTCACGCCTATTTTTTTATTTGTAAATATCAATATTTTTTTGAAGATAAATATTAAAAAAAAATATGAGAGTAACTTTGAAGATTGAAGTTCAGATCTTACATTGAAAAACTGCAAACGTAGATATATAAATGGGTATATTAAAATAAATTAAGTGTTGTTTAAAATATTATATTTTCACATTTAGTAATATTATATTCTAATTAAAATAATTCGAAAGATATATATTTATTTAAAGAATTATTCTATCAATTATTGTATAAATTAATTTAAGTATTATATTTCATTGAATGTTAAAAAAGAAAAACAATAAATTATCACTTTTTTAAAGACACTTTAGTCAAAATTTATTGAAATTTTTGTGTTTGTGTATTATATATTAAGATGTTAATAATATATATTCTATATCTCATCTAATTATGAAATTTAATGAGATTTGAATATGAGAAATAATTTTGGGATTATTAGTGGAATGAGAAAGTGAAGAGGAGGTGGGGGGGTACCAATGACTGGCATCTCGACCAATGGAGATATAAAATATTTATTTTCTACTTTTTACCGACCGACGATAGTAAGGGAGGTATTGTTTTCACACCAAATTTCACATGTGGAGATTTTTACATATCTCCACGAATCATGCATTTTCTTAACAGAATAAGTTGACCTGTGGCCAGGTCCGAACCGACCGACTGATTGAAATAAATTAATTTCCAGCTACAGAAACAATTTCAAATAATTTTAATATATCTATTAATGTAATAAAAAACAGATATGGATACATAAATAATAAATATAAACATTTTTAATTTTATTTTATTTATAATATATATGCAAGACCAGGCTGTGACGTCATGAATGGCTGGATGACGTCATATAATTTTAAATCAAGAAAAAACTAATAAATATGATTTTTCTCGAGGATAAAACCAATACAAAGTGCATGATTCGTGGTGATATATAAAAAAATCTCCTTTGGTGTGAAAATAACCCTTTCCTTCCTATCGTCGATCGCTAATACTACCACTTCCGGTTTCCGGAATTGCACCAAAAGTTGATCAATTCATCCTACTGATGCATTAAGTAAATATACCAAATTTCATCAAAATCGGTTGAGCCGTTCAGGCTGTACACATCTATACGGACGGACAGACGGACAGACGGACAGACGGACGGACGGACGGACAGACATCATGCTAAAAATACTTTTTTCTGTTTAGAAAATGCATGATTCGTGGAGATATTTAAAAATCTCCACATGTGAAATTTGGTGTGAAAACAATACCTCCCTTACTATCGTCGGTCGGTAAAAAAGTATTTTTAGCATGATGTCCGTCCGTCCGTCCGTCCGTCCGTATAGATGTGTACAGCCTGAACGGCTCAACGGATTTTGATGAAATTTGGTATATTTACTTAATGCATCAGTGGGATGAATTGATCAACTTTTGGTGCAAATCCGGAAACCGGAAGTGGTAGTATTAGCGATCGACGATAGGAAGGGAAGAGTTATTTTCGCACCAAATTTCACATAAGGAGATTTTTTACATATCACCACGAATCATGCACTTTGTATTGGTTTTATTCTCGAGAAAAATCATTTTTATTAGTTTTTTTCTTAATTTAAAATTATATGACATCATCAAGCCATTCATGACGTCACAGCCTGGTCTCGCATATATATTATAAATAAAATAAAATTAAAAATATTTATGTTATATCCATATCTGTTTTTTATTACATTAATAAATACTATATTAAAATTATTTGAAATTGTTTCTGTAGCTGGAAATTAATTTATTTCAAACCGTCGGTCGGTTCGGACCTGGCCACAGGTCAACTTATTTTATTCAAAGTTTAAAATATTTTTTTTTTTATTTTAATAAAATAAATTATACCTAGATATTTCATTTGAATAAATTTGTTAGCTCCATGATTATCGAATGTCATAATTGAAAGTAGATTAAATGAGCCTTTAAATTTATTTAATTAAATTTATTAAAATAAAATAAAACATTTATTTTTCATGATATATAGTATATCAAGAAGAGTGAATTTTACAATTTGATTCAATTAGATTACATTTATGATGTCATTAATTGACTAGAGAAAGAATTTATAAAATTATATGCAATATATAATCTAATTATCACAAATGTATGAAATAAAAAACAAAAATGTTTAATAACAAGCAATTAACTTTGAGTGAATCGATTAATTTTTGAAATGGATTATATTCATATGAAAAAATTAAAATTGTGCAATATAATATAACACTGATTAAAATAATTAACCATTTTTTTAATTTAGATTATTTTAATTCTGAGCTACAATCCTCGTTCAACTTTTCGAAATTTAAAATAGTGTTTTTATTTATAATTATATCTTTAATACCTCAGATTTCCTAGATTAAATGAACATATATGAGATTTATGTAAGGGTAAACAAAAGACAGGAGAATTTTCAACAATCAATTCTATTATAATTCTAATACTATAAAATGTATTTCTTAAATGTAAAATAAAAATAATAGGTGATATTCTAAACATTTTACATTTTTACTATCTCACCAGAGATAATATTGTGAAATTTTCGTTGTCGAGATTTTGATGTTTTTATACGTTTTGAAGGTTCCTGAATCATTTTCACTAAGGTTGGGAGAAATGTCTGTGTGTATGTGTGTATGTAGACAAGATTACGCAAAAACTAGAATAATGAAATTTGGTACACGGGTATTATACAAAATACGTAGTTTTCTATCAACTTTTGAGAAATGTAGCTCATCCGGAAGTGGGTCATTACCTACCATTTTGTTCCTCTAAAGTGACTGTAAAAATAAAGGAATATGTTTGATAGTTTTTCACATGATTAAAAATTGTATAAAACTGCTATATATAGAATTTCAGCTTGATTGAATTGCTGAAAGTACCGGAATTAATTTTTTAACAGGCGTCAGCACGTGACGTACAGAAAGCCAAAGACGAGCTGGTTTAATAAATATTATTTATTAATTTTAATTTATAATTTATAATTAATTAAATATCATTTAAATAGAATATATGTTATTTAATTGTTAATATATGTTATTTAATTTAAATTTGCGAGATAGTGGAGTGGAGACACTCCAGATTTTTTTTATTACATTAAATTTAATAGAGAATATCATAATTTGATAAATATAAATATTTTTATTTTTACTTTTAATCTAAAATCTGACGTGGTTTTAAAACTATCTTTTCTTAATTTTTTTCTGGTATAACAAGGATCTAATTATATATATGTATATAATAAGTGACAGTCATTATTTATATTGTATTATAATAAAAAAAAGATATAAATTCTTCTTCCCTAAAGCAGGAATTTTTATGTGTGTGTGTGTGTGTGTGTATAAATATAATTTCCATCTCTACCTCCTGGCACTCTTCTCATAATAACATGAGAGGCCTTATCAAAATAACATAGACATAGAATAATAAAATTACCTGCATACATTTGGAATGGAGAAGGTAGGCGAAAAGAAAGGGATCATCAAACGCATGGCCTCTTTTTTTGCTATTCTATTATGTTCATTCCTCTCCCCTTCCTTTAAGGGCATACTCTCTATTTTTTATGCACCCTCTTTAGTATCTTCATCACGTATCCGCTTTTTCATTTGTTATATAACCTATATATATAAATATATTCAAAAGGCTTAGATAAGAAAAGGATTAAAGAACACGAATGACTTTTCTATGTTTAAATCTAAAAGAAAATAGATTTTTATATATTTAATAAAATGTAGATTATATAATTATAAATAATAAAATGTCTATACTATACTATAATGATAAGTTAGATTAAATTATAAATTAAAGTTTAGTATTAATAAGGAGAAGAAAAGTTATAATAAAATTTATATATGAAGAAATTAGAGAAATCATATGATAAATGATTAATATAATATATTTAATAAACTTTGAAATTAAATATAGTAGTAGGAAAAAATAAAACTATACTTTTACCCCCAAAACTAATATGAACGTTTTGGTTCCAAATCAAAACCCCCACCCCTCCCCAGGAATTTTTTGTTATTTTTGGCATATGGAGAGCGGCAATGTATATACTAGCGTTTCTCAACCTCTTTAGACCAAACGCCCACTTTAAAAGGGCGGCTTCATAATTCGCCCCCTATAAATTTTAACAGATAAAAATTGCATGATAATCCCTAATTTTTATAAGGAAACTTGGTGATACTTAGAGCCATATTGAAAAATCGAGTTTCAGAATCTGATCGCAAAATCATCTTACCTTTTATTTAGAGTTGAAAATGATTTCGCCCCCCCCCCAAAAAAAAAAAAAAAAAAAACTTTCGACCCCCAAAATCGTATAGTCAAATAATCGCTCCCTTTAAGGTGTCGCTTGCCCAGGTTGAGAATCACTAGTATATACAATATATAAGGATGAAATTTGTAGCTAGTAATATGGCCAACCTTAATAGCTTATAACTTGACATTGGCTGAATATTTTACCGTTATTTTTTTCTGTCAATTTACACAGCTTGCTTGTTTAAAAGAATTATTATAATCCCTAAAAAGTGTAAAACGGTTTTTTTTTTAATCAATTTTGTTTAAAATGGAAAGGTCCGAAATTCGAACAATTATGAAGTATGAGTTCATGAAACCTGGCTCATCGATTACAGCAGACATATACTGCAACCAACTGGACGAAATGATGCAAAAACTTAAAGAAAAACAGCCCAAATTGGTCAACAGATCGACACCTATCCTTTTGCATGATAACGCTAGACCACACACTGCACAAATGACTGTGGCAAAGATACAGGAATTGGAGTAGGAACTTCTCCATCATCCACCATACTCACCAGACCAAGCCCCCACTGACTACCACTTCTTCCGAAATTTGGACAACTTCTTGATAGGAAAAAAGTTTAATTCCGATAATGCAGTTAAACTGGCCTTCCAGGAATTCATTGACTCCCGTTCACCAGGGTTTTATACTAACTGCCTGAATAACCTCCCACTTAAATGGCAAAAGTGTGTAGACAATATGGGTGCATACTTCGATGATTAGAATAACTCCTTATGTTTGTAAGTTATCAATAAACTTTGTGTTTTTTTCTACAAATTTCATACTTGACGACCTAATATATAGGTATACGTACGATAAGTGACTTTTTACATATTCTAGGTAATTCGATATAACTTCTTCACTATGTCTATCTGTATAATATAATTTTAAAGTAAAATTATCAATTTCAGTAGCTTATTAAATTAAAATTTTTATTTGTTTAGTCATATAACATTTTTATAAGTCTATCCATGAAAATAGAATTACGATTTCATATTCATATTCGTGCAAGTGGATTTTATCAAGTAAATTCTTAAGACATTTACTGGGATATTATTTTATTATTGTTTATGCAAAATCACAGAAATTATATTTTACTATAGATTTCAAGTTATAAAATAATATAAGAGTAATGAGTGAGATGAAATTTTATTAATATTACTATTTTATGGATGAAATATAGAAATATATTAAATCATATAAATTTATATGGATATAAATAAGGAACCTATTCGAATCTGTTTAAAATATTAAATTTTGATAATTGAACGTTTGATATTAAATTATTTTTAATTTATTGATTAGCGTTTCTCAACCAACCGCCCACTAGCATGGTTTAGAAATAGAAATATCTATTTTGATTAACCACCCACAAGAATATCATATACCTACATATGATGTGATACAAAATAAATATTATGAAATACAAATGTGTATAGAAATAATATAATAGTACTTTATTTCGATATAAAATGTACAGATTAAAATAATATATAAAGATATTCAAAACAATCCAATAACACAATAGACATATACATTATTATATATATTTAATAAATTTTATATTTTATTAAAAATAATTTAAGATATTTTCACTTAAAAGTTTTCAAGTGAATGGACAAAAATTTAGTTAACTACTCTGAATCCGATTATTCTATTAAATATGAAATTCGAAAAGCTATTAAATGTATAAATGTCTGAAATCATGTGAAAGGGGGAGGGCAAAGGAGGGACTTGTCATTTTCGGAGATGTGATAGAGATGGGAAATTTTAGGAAAAAAATATAATAAGATAATTTGCAAATATTTTTGTGCTTAGAATAAAAATATGAATTTAGTTTCGCTAGTAGGTATTAGGGAACATTGAAAGGGTGAGGGAAAGCTCTTATTTATATATCTGATACTCTAAATCTTTTGTTTTTTTCCTCATTTTTATATTTTCCTACTGGATTATAATTTTTAATTTCTTTGTAATCAAAATTATCATAATTGTTATATCTACTCACCATTTTTAATTAAAATAAATGAAAACTTACTTTTATTTATTTAATCTAAAATAAAATGGACTGGGGTGGATTTTAATGAAATAAAAAGAGTCCTAAAAATGAAAGGGGTGAAAAGAAATCTTCGAGAGAAGAGTCGATATATATTTGGTTGGAAGAACTTGATTTGGAAAAGAAAAGAAAATATTGATTGATTTAGAAAAAGTTGTATTATATTGAGCATACTCTTGAAAAACAATTTTTAGATTATTAAACATTTTATTTTACTTGCTCCGTCATAAGCCAATTAACAGAAAATGCAGAATTATATACTTTGAAGCTGGAAGATTCAATTAGAAAATTGGATGCATTTAAATTATTCACAGTAGCCTGATTTTTACATAAAATAGAAGAGCCCGTGGATTTAGATCAATTAAGTCAACTTAAATTAGTTTTATTTGGCAAACACCTTCTATCTAGTTTTGTTAGAGCAAACGTTTATAATAAGAGAGAGAATAATTGGTATAATACAATGTTGAAAAATATTAATTGGTAAAAAATTATTAGTTGAACTATTAACAAATTTGTAGTTAGAATACAAATCTGAATCAATTATTAACATAAAAGATAAACCGTCAAGTTGTAGGGGATATAGAGGAAAATACATTAATTAAATACATAATTGTTGAAATAGACAACAAAATAATTAACCAAGTCATTATATTAATATATAAAAATATGAGACTGATATAATTTAGATGTATTTAAAAAAGTATAAGTTTATGAGAAAAGTTAAAATAAAACAATTGAAAGTTTAACAATTAATCGAGATTTTATAAAAAAAACAAAAAAATTTAATGAACCTTTGCAACGGGTTCGCCTAGTATATTAATAAATACAGGGTGGGGCAGAAAAACCTATCCGATTTAAAATCCCTTTTTCTCAGAAGAGGGAGCAGGTAGAGTAGTGGGGTAAAAACCGTTAGAATGCTGGTTTTATGCCATTTGTCAGTAGTCAACATGCCTTGGTCTGGTGAACATTGTGTTTTTTTTATTGAGCGGTTTATCGAAAACGGGCAAACCGTAACGGTCAACAGCTAGAGCTATTGTGTTTCATGTTGGAAAATTTTCTTCGACCCAAAATGAAAGAAAATGTGTGGTTTCAACAAGATGATGCAAACGCCCACATATCGCGACGATCAATGGACATTCTCAAGGAAATGTTTCCAGGTCGCCTCATTTCTCTGAGAGGTGATCTTGGCTGGCCGCCGCGCTCACCGTATCTCACTCCACGTGACTTCTTCCTTTGGGGTCACCTCAAATCGAAGGTTTAACAGCATCGACCAAGGACTCTTCTTGCTTTACGAAGGGAAATTGCTCGGGAAATTGAAGAAATTCCTGTGGAAATGACGGTGAAAGTCATGGAAAGCTACCGCGAGCGCCCAAATCAGTGTATCCGCTCCCAAGGACGACATTTGAGTGTTGTGCTTTTCAAAACTTAAATTTAAAAATGGCATAATGTTAATGAAATAAATTTTTAGACAAGCTGAGTGGTTTTAATTTTATAACGTTTTGAAATCGGATAGGTTTTTCTGCCCCACCTTGTATCTTATAAGAGGTCACAAATTATAACTTTTTAGTTTTCATTTATATTTAAATATTCTCATGGATAAATTAAATTTCATTGGTTAATAATCAATCAATCAATCAATAATAATTTATCATATTTTTTTAATTCAATTAATTAAAGTAAGTTTAAACTGAAATTGAAACACCGCTTGCAACGAGTTCGCCTAGTAATGCAATAATTAAAGGTGGAAATATGTGATTATTTTACACTAATATTGATGTATGTTTAATATATGGTATATATGACAATAAAATATAATTGTAAATATTTTTTAAAAAATAATGTAAATGTATAGACTAAACCCTTAATTAAGGGGGTGGTATACAATCAAAAAAACTAAATTAAATTAAATTATTAAATTAGATTTAAAAATTGGACTGATAATTCTTGTTGAATCAATGTATTTGTAGATTTAACCTAAATTTTTTTTTTCTTTTTAAACAACTTTCAATTTTAAATTTTACAGAAAATTAATAATAAAATCAAAAGGTTAAAGGTAATTTATCATTATCAACACCTGTTTTTTTCTTTCAAAATAAATTTTTATTCAACTTTATGATCATTTTGACCTTAACGTCATTATCAGAAATTTGTAGTCAGTTTAGTACAACAAGTTTGTGGTCAGTATAGTACAAACTTCTGATGATGTTGTTACTGTTAAAATGATCATAAAGTTGAATAAAAATTTATTTTGAAACAAAAAAAAAATAACAGGTGTGCTTAATAATAAATTACCTTTAACTTATTAAAGTTATTTTAAATAAAACAAGTCAATAATTTTTTGAAAAAAATGAAGTTTATTTTTCAATTACTTTAGATGAAAGCACTGATAAAACAGATGTGGCGCAAGTTTTATATTTAATTCGTGCTATAACAAAGATTTTCATTGTTACGAAGAACTACTTGTATTGGGTACACTAACTGGAAGAACTCGCGGAGCCAATATTTTCGAAAATTTAAAAGAAGTATGTAATAAGTTAAAATTAAATGTCTTAGTCAGTGTCTCCACCGATTGCTCACCTTTCATGAAAGACAAAAAAGAAGGATCCGTTGCTTTGTTAAAAAAAGAAAAAATTTGAAAAAATTATTATCATTTCACTGCATTATGCATCAGCAAAATCTTTGCTCAAAATCTACCAATTTGCAAGACACTCTGGATAGAACTATTGAACTGATTGTCAACTATATTCGCGTAAATACAATGCGTCATCGTGAATTTCAGCAGATGCTAACTTTAGATGAGGAAACGTACAGTGTTGAGCTACCGTACTACTGCAAGATTCGCTGACTATCAACAGGTCAGGTTTTGATAAAAGTTTTGTAATTAAACTTTTATCAAGAACAAGGAAAACTATGTGATCTTTCAGATGAAGTATTTCTCAGAAACATTGCATTTTTGTGTGATATTATGACAAAACAAAACAATTTAAATATTTGCCTGCAAAGTGAAACGAAGCATATTTATGAAATGTGGCAAAAGGTTCCAGCGTTTAGAAAAAAATTATCATTTTTAAAAACATTGCTTGCTGCATCGGAAATATCTGCACAAAACTTCCTAGCAAAAATTTTGAATGAGCAGAACTGTGAAAATATAATATTCAATGAATATGTAGGTCTTTGATTCTTTAATAGAAGAGTATACTAATAGAGTTTCTGATTTTGACGAGCATACTCCTGCTATGAAACTGGCATTTGAACCACATTTAGTATATTTTTCCGAGGCAGAACTACAAATGGAGTTAATTAACTTAGAGGAAGTATGATCAAATCCCTTTTTAGGCTCCCATAGAAATCTGGAAAAATGTTGTTGAATATCCATGCCTACGAGAATATGCACGACGTTTACTTTCCTGTCTCAGAAATACTTACTGTTGCGAGACAACATTCTTTCATTACAAAAATTAAAACAAATTTAAGAAAGCAAATTAGAGATGCACATTTAGAGGATCAATTAAATTTGATCCAAGTATACAATAACTTTCAAGCAAAGACCAAGCCAAATAAGTCACTAACTTGGGGAATAAAAAAATATTTTTTATTGTAACTTTTTATATATTTTATATTATTGTATGTATATTATATTTAAAATTCTGTAGCATTATATTTTATTTTGTCTATATAATGCAATAAATTGAAAAACCTATAGAAAAACTATAATAATTTCACAAAAGTCACTTTCTTAAGTCAATCAGATTATGCGGCCTCTTATAGCTGTCTAATTTCAATGTGACCTCTAATGGTAAAAAGGTTCCCCACCTCTGACCTATGCTATTATTATATGAAATGTCCATCGAGGCTTCTCATGATGGCCGGGATTCAAGTGGTTTAATTCTCATTATAAATAGTAATATCTAATATAACTATAAATAAAATACTAATACTCGACCCAGCCATTTCTCATTCTATAGCTTTATAATATCCCTATATATTAATACAATTATTTTAATATATAATTAATATAATACATTTATTATATACAACATCCCAGTGGCGCAACCAGGATTTGATCCTGGGGGGGGTTTTGACTAGCCGCTCCACCTTCCTATGCCCCCCCCCCCCCGGTCTGTCTCAAAGACAAATTTTCATTAAGATTTTTTTTTTATATTAAATATTTAAAAAAGTTTTGTAAATGAAACACTGATTTTACAAAATCTGGCAAAAAAATTTAATTTTGTATTTTATTTACTCGTATTCACAGTTTTAGAAAGACAATATTTTTTTCCAGCTATAAGTAAATCATTTTAGCTTTCATGGAATGAGGATAGCTTATACGATGGTCGGAAAATTTTGAAAATTTTTTCTCCGAGATTTTTCGAGATTTTCACTTTTCAGACGGTTCTGAATCCAAAACTGCAAAAAAAATTTTTTGAACCGGCCGGCCGTTCGTTACCGAGATTACCGACAATTATAGACAAAATGGGATATTGTCTTGAAATTTGATATTTAGATGTTTTTTTTTTGCGAATGATGGGCGGGGATTGGATTGTTTTTGGACAAGATCGGACCATAAGTAAGGTTAGTTTAATCCCTAATTTTTTTAAAGTATCAAAGCACATTTTATTGATTTTCTCAATAAATACCGATTTTTATGAGAATTATACTATCGTATTAAATTTATAGGAAATCGAATTTACTAAAAGTTTCATTATATTCATTTTTACTTAAACATAATAATAAAGGAGTTATTTATAAAAAACTACTTTAATATTTCGAAATCTTTTCGTCCGTCCGTAGTGGCAGGATATTTTGAAAGAAATCATGTAAAAATCCCTAAGAAAAAATCCCTAAGTAAAATATCTCTAAAAAAATAAATCCCTAAATAAAAAATTTCCCTAATATTTTTACTTATTTAATAATGAATAGCCGAAGAGACTTGAATAAGGTAGTTATACATCATGCTTGGTGTCATCACATCTGTTCCATCTGGTTTTTTAGCCTCCCATTTTTCATGGTTTGCCTTCATTATGGTCAGAAGCTCATCATGCGAGTCGCGGAATCGTTTCCTTGGTGGATCAGGCTTCTTACCACGAACATCACGACAGATTTCCAAAGAGATAAGGTTATGCTCAATATGGATTTGCTTAATCAGGTCCCATACAGATGTCTTGTAACCTCCTAAGCGTGAACGAAGAGCATTGTTGTAACCTTCCAATGAATTGTTTGTTCGAGGCAAACTCATCAAAGTGGCATCGTAGATGTTCCAATGTTCCAATGTCGAATTCGGGGTCATAAAAGCCAGCCAAAAATTGTTCACCTAGCCAAGTGCGCTCGAAGTAAGAAAAAAGATCACGAATTTTTACCCTGTTGGTCGTCCGGCTAATGCTTGGTAGACTACAATGACTTTTGATGGCGGTATCAAAACCAAAGCTGCAAGAGTTCGTAAATGTGTGGAGTTGTCAGGATTATCTATATCATTATAGAGCTTCAAAACTTCTGGCATTGATTTGATGTTTCTATAAATGCATTGAGCAAAATGAAAAATACAACCTCTGATGATAGTAAATTTCACAAATTGCGTTATATATTCCCTGGTGAAATATACGGTGCAAATGGTGTATTTTGTATTTGGAATCATTAAGCTATTAAAACGTATGCTAATAAACGGAATTTGAGTAATTTCCCTTTATTTTACATACGAATTTGACACCCCTAATGTGTGGGCCCTATGTATGTATTTTTTGACCTATGTTTCCCTACTTTCGGTCTAGGCCTGTTTACCTCCTTGGGACGTCGTGTCTCAGGCAACTGGGTGTCATGCTCACCTTGTAATTAAATTTTCTTAATCATAATTAAAATTAATACAAAAATGAAAAATTTTGATTTTAGTGATTTTTTCTTTTTGGGATTTTTTCAGTCAATGATATTTTTATTTAGGGATTTTCGGTCTTAGGGATTTTTGACTGGATTTTTTCCTTTAGGGATTTTTACCCGTTTCCATTTTGTAAAAAATAGTCTTCGCTTCATAATTTTTATGAAATTAGCAATTAATGTATTATTAATAAAAAATATTTAGAATTTGAGTAATATTTTTATTTATTTTATATTTAAATAATAGTCAAATTGGAAAATTTCACAATCATCTAGTAATTTTATATTAAGTCTTTTGTTTTTCATGATTTAGGAGAAATAATAAAATATTTTTTTTATTTCTTATATTAAATTCTGTACGAAAAAATAAGCAATTTTTATTTTTGTTAAAATTTTTTTAAAATAAAATAAACTTACTTACTATACACTAAGTTTTACTTTAAGAATTTTTTTTTTGAAATAAAAAAAAGGATTATATTTTTTCTTTTCTATTTGTAATATAGTACATAATATACAGCAATTTTAATATTTTTTTCTCTCCTGGGGGAGGCGGGGAGGTTATAACACCCAAAACCCCCCCTGGTTGCGCCACTGGGAGAAATAATAAAATAATTTTTTATTTCTTATATTTGATTCTGTACGAAAAAATAAGCAATTTTTATTTTTGTTAAAATTTTTTTAAAATAAAATAAACTTACTTATTATGCACTAAGTTATACTGTAAGAATTTTTTTTTCTTTTCTATTTGTAATATATTACATAATATATAGCAATTTATATTTTTTTCTCTCCTGGGGGGGGGTTTTAACCCCCAAACCCCCCCCCCTGGTTGCGCCACTGCAACATCCTTCTATGATTATAAAGCCCGTCTTAAAGTAATATAACGTTATACTTTTTGAATATATGATTTTTATCTTAAGGGAATTTAAACATTTCATTTTCCCTTTATTCTATATTCCCAAACTAATATTATTTTTTATTATAATATAATTTCATTATATATCTATATCTAATCGTTATTCTTTATTTTAAAATACAAAATAACTATATATATATATATATTTTTTTTTTTTTGATATCTCTAATTTTTGTTTGAAAACATTTCGTATGAAAACAAGTGGCTTCTAATTTTAAAGCTTTTTAAAAACATTTTAGGCCATTAGCCGGGTACTCATTTTTTATTGTTTGAGCAAATAAGCACCTTATCTCAACGACCGGACTTTATATAATATGCATATACATAAAAAAAAATAATATAATTATATATAATACTAGCTGCTCAGAGCGCCTTCGGCGCTCTTCACACCTAGACGGGGGCTCCGCCCCCTGTACCCCCGAGTTGTACATAGTATTTGGTGGTTGAAAGTATTAAAAGGTTTTCATCCATTTTGTTTCAATCAGTATATTACATAAAACATTCATTTCTTTTTGTGTTCTTATTTAAAAAATATATTTTAATTTAATCACTATATTAATTATATATATTATTATTGTATATGTTATATCTATCTACCTATGTGGCTCAAAGATACTCTAAAGTTCTTAGCCGCAACAACCACATTTCTCCAAGTGTCCCTATCCTGAGCCCTTATTCCATCTCTCTTACGTCCCTTCCTACGCGTCATTGGTTTTCCAAGCGGACGTTTTCCAATCGGTCTTCCCACCAATATCTTTTTCCTCTCCCATTCTTGCCACGTGCCCTGCCTATCGCAGCTTTTTCCCTTTTATAACCCTAACTATTTCTGAAGATGCAGAGAGGCCATGCAATTTCTTGTTATACAGTCTCCCTCATATCCGGTGACCTCATCTTTCTTTGGCCAATAAATGCAGGGAAGAATCCTATTCTCAAATACTCTGAATCTACTCTCATCTCCAAGGGTCATAGACCATGCCTCCCACCCATATAATGCAACAGGCAAAATAATCTTTTTATATATTCCCTTTGATAATAATTTTGAAGAGATAAGCCTCTTTATTGCAGATAACAGGCGTTTCCCGATTGCAACCCCGATTTAAATTCTTCTCAAATATTATTATCCTTCGTGATTACATTCAATTTTTCTACATATTCAAATTCTACATTTTGTATCTTAAGATTTTGTATGTTAATACTCTTCCTCTTTGTTACTAAATATTTTTTCTTATCACTATTAATTTCAAACCTCCATTAAATTTTCCTCGCTATCTGTAATTGCAATTGCCGAATCTCCTATTATATTTAAGTCGTCTGAGTAACCTAATATTTTACAATTGATTTCCGCATCTTATTCTTTCTTTACTACCTTCAAGAGAAATTTGAAGATTGAAAATTTGAAAAAGTTTATCCGGATCTATTGAGTTATGCGTATGTTTTACTAAAGTCTACAAATAATTAGTGAACAGAAATATTGAATTCGCGGTTTTATTCCTAATATCTGTCATAATGAAAATATTTTAATTAATGTTGGTCGATTTGGCCTGAACCCGCAATGATATCGTCTAATATTTCCTCCGCCTATAGTTTATAAGTATTGTATATGTTATAATAGAGTATAATATTTCTTGATCATTACATTTTGGTATTTTATTTTCATTGCTAGATTATTATTGAATATTTTTAATTATAATGAAACTTGAGAAAATGCAAAAATAGAGACTTGAGACAATTTATAAAAATTAACGGTATAAAACTATAGATAAATGACCAATATATACATTCATTAATAGTATTAATTTAAATTAATTGATTTATTTGTTTTTTTATTATTAAGTTCATTTATTAATTTTTTTAGATCATAGTTATTTTCCTCCCTTAAAATAAACTTATCTAATTCTGGTGGTGCTAGGGGATTTGAAAATTATTCGTCGCAATATGAAGATTTCGCTTACAGTTTCTGTCATGTCCGACCTCCATCCAACAGTTATTTTCTGTCAAGTTTTTTGCTTCTCTTAATCATGTGATCTATATATTTAATTTTTTTTGATTCATTATAATAAAATTTAAACAAATAAAAATTTTTACTTTGTTAATTTATATAAATTTCAATATAAACTGATTGTGAGTGATACGCTTAGCCAATACTCTGAATAATTTGTGTACAAAAATATTGAATGTTCTTAGCGAGATTTGATATAATGTTGTACGATTTGTCCTAAATCTGAATTAGAAGAAAATTATAAATTGCCTCCTTTTCCAGCTCAATTCATTTACCCACCCATGTTGCATATGGCATCTAAATTTCTTAAAACTCCGTTTTTTTAATTTAAAATATAAGGAGAGAAAGAGTTTTAAATTATATTCGAATAGTCTATATATTCTATATATCAGTATTTTTTTTCTGAATTTAATAGCAAGTTGATTTTAAAAATTTTCCATTCTTAATGCATATGATTGATTACATGTGTTAAAATTTAAAAAAATTCAAATATTCTAATTTTTATATTTATATACAATTTAATATTATTTTTTATTAATATCATATCAAAAAAAGAGAATTTATTAAAAATTAAAAATAAAAAAAGAAGCCTATTAATAAAACATTGAATGGTGATTTAATTATTTTATTAAATTAATTAAAATGAGACCTTTTAGAATGAATTATTTAATTGAAATGATATTTAAATATAAGAATTTAAAAAAATATTATATTCTTTGTTTGGCAATTGTTATTTAATTATGTGCAACATGATTCGACTTGCACAGAGCATCGTTATTTTTTATTAATATCACATAATAAAAATGAATCTTTTAAACATAATAAATAAAAAAGACATTTTAATAAATTTAAAAAATATACCCAATTTAAAAATGTCAAAAATTTAAAACAACTTTATATCATCATATTTTAATTTTATATATAATATATATATATATTTAGTAATTAATAATAGAGTAATTAAATTAAAATAAAAAACAAAGATAATATAATTCAGTCATTTTAATTCAGGTTAAATAATATTTTTTTTTATTATTCAATGATAAAATTTATATATTATTATATATATATTATAGAAAAGAAGAAATATTCAATTAAATAAAAAATAATTTAAGATAAAAATATGATCTAATAAATATTTTAATTAAATTGAGAACTTTTAGAATAAATTATTTAATTGAATTGATATTTGTATATTAGAATTTAAAATAAAAAGGGAAATATTATAATAATTCTTCGATTGGGAATCTCTATGATAATTCATTGTTTGAAATGATTCCGCTAGGCCGACAGTGAGCCGCGAGCTGCTCTTGAATGAACAACACGGAGAATTATATAAACTTTAAAAAATTAATTTCTGCGGTTATTGATAAGATATTAATAAAATGTATAGCCTATGTTACTCTAGAGGTATATAAGAATATTGTGATGTAATTTCAAAGAAATCGGTTCAGCCAATTCTGAGTCTATAAAATAGTAATTTTCCGGACAGACAGACAGACAGACAGACAGACAGACAGACAGACAGACAGACAGACAGACAGACAGACGTGAAAAATTCTAAAGTCACTTTTGGATTCTAGAGGTCATGAAACGCGAAGATATGCAAAAATTTTTAAATTCTGAGCAATGTGCAGACAAAAACCTTTTTTTATATATATAGATATATGCCTTATCGATTTCATAATTTCAAATTTTATTAGGTAGTTATCATCTATTTTCAAAATGTTTCTAAGTTAATATATGCGAGTCGATTTTTATTAAATTTCATTTGTTTGATTAAAAAAGTAAATTAAGTTGAACATAATGGTTGATTAAAAGTCTGCCTCTCCAATGATTTCGAAGAGAATTTCGTTAAAAGGCGTGTATTTAAGCAGGTCGATATATCATTAGCCCTGTCTAGGTTGATAAGCACAACCAAGCTATGGTCTGTCCACCAAATTGCTCTATGATTTGACCCAAGGGCTGTTTACGTGTCGACAGCCCCACTGATAATCGTGAATGGCGGCCGCCTGACTGTCCATTTCCCACTCATCTATCAACCTTTTCTTTGGCTATTTTCCATTGTCAAATTAGCCTTCATTAATCGTCTCTATAGAGGTCGGTTTTGTTAAATGGGGATGATTTGCACTCTAAATAAGGTAATTAATGAAAATAAATTATCATTTCAACTTTTTTTATATATATACCTATATATCTCTTTTCAATAGAGGCTACCATACATATAATATATATATATATATTAAATTATAACACGTTAAAATGATTAAATAATATTCATAAAATTATTATATGTATATACATCCTATCATTTTTCATATATTTCATGATTAATCAATTTTTTAAAAATTCAATGTGTAGGTATATATTTTTTAAAATTTTGAAAAGATAGATATATTAAATATTAAACGAACAAAACTAGACAAGCTTTATAATTTAAAATACCCCATAAATAATTAATATAAAAATAAAATTTAAATAATATTGTCTGTTAAAAATAAACGTAGATATCATAGAAAAAATAAATAAATAATAAATAAATAGTATAAAGGTTAAAGAAAGAAACAATTATTATAAAGATCGACATATATTCAATATTAATTGTTTAATATCAAATTTACAAGATGATTAATTGTATAAGTAGATTTTTGGATGAATGAAAATAGTTTCATTCCGTCTAAGTATGGAATGGGTTAGTCTAGTGCAGTGATTCTCAACCTGGGCGATATCGCCCCCTGGGGGGCGATCGACATCTTAAAGGGGGCGATTATATGACTATACGATTTTGGGGGGCGATAAGTTATTTTTGAGGGGCGAAATCATTTTCCACTCTAAAAAAAAGGTAAGAATATTTTGCGAACAGGCTTTTTAAACACTTCCTCTTTTTTCAATTTTTTTCAATATGGTTCTAAAAAAAGGACAGTTGATTTTGCAATCAGGTTCTGAAACTCGATTTTTCAATATGGCTCAACCTTATATTAGGGATTATCATGCAATTTTTATCTGTAAAAATTTATAGGGGGGCGAATTAAGAAGTGGGTCTTAGAAAGGGGGCGTTTGGTCCAAAAAGGTTGAGAAACACTGGTCTAGTGATAGCGAACCTTTTTGAAAAGTGGGTCGTATTTTGATCAAATTTTTTTAGATCTGGCTCGTTGGTCACTAAGTATTTTATTGAAAAAGAAATAAAGAAAATAACATACAATATATATATTTTGTATAAATATATATATTTATAAATCATTAATAGGGATAGGTAGATATTTTAGTATTCACGGCCCAATTTTCAATCATAATTTTCATCGCGCCCTTTTAAATAATGGCCATATGAAAAAGCATCGCAAAATCATCTGACTTGTTCAAAAGTTTGGCCACAACATCATCTTGCCTTTTTTTCAGTATTTATTCTCTTTTTTGACATAAAAAAAATTTATAAAAATCAAATTGTGGGTTAGTTAAAAAGCTTGAGTGGGTCATAGGTTAGTCATTACTGGGTTAGGATTTAGTAGTCTACTGTTAGCCTGGCTGTGCCCCGGCGAAGAAGACTAAAAACTCCCTGAAGAGGTCGAGAGATAATCGCGTATAATGGATGATGTCCTGACGTCACAAATGACTTGTTGCTAAAGGGTTGCCTTGAGCTTTTAGTTTTGTTTAGCAATAATTAAATTTTTACTATTAATGATTGTATTATTATAGTTTCAAAAGTGTTTAATATTAAAATACAATTTAACTTAATAAAAAAACATTCTATTAATATATTTTGTTATATTTATATTTAAGCTATTCATATAATTGTTTTGTTGTTTTTATTTATAAAAAATTAATTAATATTTGAATCAAATGAAAGGAAACACTTTCATTTATTTTTTGTATTAAATAGATGTTCAATAATAAATTTCTAACAAAATTAAACTATCCAAATGGATATGAAAAATGGTTGATGGTTATCGATATTATTAATAAAAATGGAGATATCTTTTAAGTCCAACGTGTTGCTATCAATCAGATCTTTCCGAGCTAAGAACTTGAAACCATTTAATTTTGATCGATTGTTTTTTGATTGGCCAATTGAATTGAGATTCGAACGAGTGAAAAACAATTTATTCTACTAAAATAAAAAATGTCTAAGACAAGATCCATTCAATTTTTCCTCAATCTTCAATTTTTCTCCTCCATAAAAATCATTATTTTTCATTTTTTTTTTCTTTACTCACTCGTATTTGTGAGAGGAAGAGAGAGATATTCAATCGCGCTTCCTCCTCCCTTGATATTTCTATTATTTATAGTCTTGTCAAGTATTTATTGATCTTTATATTTTAATTGATCTATTTATAATTTTAATTTTATATTCCAGAGAATATTATATAAAAATATTTAGATGTGAATATACATTTTAATTTTTAAATCATAAATAATTTCAGTATTACTTGTCATCAATAAAGCATTGATGTTTTTACCGACCGACGATAGTAAGGGAGGTATTGTTTTCACACCAAATTTCACATGTGGAGATTTTTACATATCTCCACGAATCATGCACTTTGTATTGGTTTTATCTTCGAGAAAAATCATATTTATTAGTTTTTTCTTGATTTAAAATTATATGACGTCATCCAGCCATTCATGACGTCACAGCCTGGTCTTGCATATATATTATAAATAAAATAAAATTAAAAATGTTTATATTTATTATTTATGTTATAACCATATCTGTTTTTTATTACATTAATAGATATATTAAAATTATTTGAAATTGTTTCTGTAGCTGGAAATTAATTTACTTCAAACCGTCGGTCGGTTCGGACCTGGCCACAGGTCAACTTATTAATTATAATTTTTAATTTAAATTAAATTTATTTATTAGTTTAGTTTTTAAATTATATATTCAACTTATTACTTTTATTATTATTATTATTATTATTATTAATATTATTATTTAGTTTATGGGATATATTACCGACCGACGATAGGAAGGGAAGTTATTGTTTTCACACAAAATTTCACATGTGGAGATTTTTACATATCTCCACGAATCATGCATTTTCTTAACAGAAAAAAGTATTTCTTGCATGATGACTGTCCGTCCGTCAGTCCGTATAGATGTGTATGAACGGCTCAAGGGATTTTGATAAAATTTGGTATATTTATTTAATGCATCAGTATGATGATTAACTTTTGGTGTATATCCGGAAATTGGGAGTGGTAGTATTACCGATCGACGATAGGAAGGGAAGGGTTATTTTCACATCAAATTTCACATGAGGAGATTTTTTACATATCACCACGAATCATGCACTTTGTATTGGTTTTATCCTAGGGAAAAATCATCTTTATTAGTTTTTTCTTAATTTAAAATTATATAACGGCACCCAGCCCTTTATTACGTCACAGCCAGTGACTCCTTATATATTATAAAATAAAATAAAATTAAAAATATTTGTTATATCCATATCTGTTTTTATTGAATTAATTGATACATTTAAATTATTGTTTCTGAAGCTAGAAACTAATTTATTTCAAATCGTCGGTCGGTTCTGTACCTGGACGCATGTCAACTTATTTTATTATATATAAATAAATAAGTTCAGAGCATTATTTGCTTTTCGGAGAAAAAAATTATTTGTTAGTTCAGAGTAATGTTTGGCGTAGGGGGATATTAATAGTGACACATAATAGAGTATTTATAATATATTATTATTATTTATTTATTTTATATATATTAAAAATCTATATTTCTATAGGACCGATAGGACAGTGAAAGAAAATATATATTTTTTATTTTAAATCAATAAAATAAAACCAATTATCATATGAAATTGGAATAAATAAATTAAAATAAAAAAAAAAATATTCAAACGTTTATCAGAAGAGTCTGTCCACTCCTTCAATTATTTCCTCACTCTTTATTTTGCTCGATGAATTTAGCTCGTTAAGGATTAAAACAAATCAATTTTTCAATATTTTATAAATGAGTTGTCATTAGCGAAGATATAGCAAAAAAAAAAATAAAAAATAAAAAATTAATATAACGTTTAATTTTTTTTAATGGTTAAATTTTTAAATATTAATCATAACCATCAATCATTTTTGAACTAGCGTTATGCAAATGTATATAAAGATAATTTATAATTCATTTTTCATTGGGAGAAAATAATTCCGAATTCTGATGAATGTATAGGATCATATTAAATTCCATTTTTGCCTATTTGCTATATATATATATATATATATATTCGTTTAGCTTTCCATAAAAATTTTTATTAATATGAAAAATTAATTCCGGGTTATTTTCACTTTTAATTGAGAGATTTGAGTCTCGACGTTACGGCGCCTTTTTTAGTACCATTTGCAAGAGTATTTATTTAGGAGGGAATTGTTTGGGGATTCTCTGGGTCGTAGTCTGTGTGAGGAAGAGTCGATGTTGGTTGAAGATTTTGGACTTACTGTATTCCGAAGCTCCGAAGAATCGTTGGCAGTAACACTAACACTGACACACGTCTGCTTCTGACGACCGTCGGCCTCGGACTTCGGACCAATTAAAATTAACAAATTAATAAATATGACTAAATTCAAATTTATTTAAAAAATTAAAATAAATTAATTAAAATCAAGATTATATAAATTAAATAATTTAAAAATAGAAATACAAATACAAATTTATATATATATATATAAGTATGTTCAGGGATTCTGGTAACTAAATCGATTTCGTTCTCTGTAAAGATTTTTATTCAATATTAATTTTTTTTTACATTGATTATTTACAATATTAGAAATATAAATTACCTGTAAAGAAATCGATTCTAAAGTTGATTCTTCCAGATAATTCTTACAAATGCCAAATATAAATTATTAACTAATAATTCTAATTAAAAATTATCCTATTACAATTTATATTCGTCTTTAATCCATTCTAAATTTAGTTAGTTGATTCTTATAAATAATACAAACAATATCACTAACAGATGGCGGTGACTAAAGGGTACTATATAGCAGTGACTTTGTTACATCTCCCCCATCCTCACAAAAAAAAATTAATTAATTTTTTTTTTTTTTTTTTTTTTTTTACAATTTATAAGGTATTAACTTATTTACATGAATTAATGTGGAATCCTTTCCTTTTTTCTTACAGTCTATTTCATATATTGAGTTTGAAAATTGTCCTATCACATGAAATGGACCCATTCGTATTTGATCCAACTTTCTTCTGTTTATCTTATTTCCTGTTTCAATGTACACTAAATCACCTTTTTTAAATTTTAATTCCTTTCTCCTCTTGTCAATATTAATTTTATTTTTTTGAAAACTAACTAAAGAGTTTTTAATAGCTTCTTCTCTATCTTCTTTTACACTACTTACTCTCGCTAAACTATCTGGTGTTATTTCTGATTTTATTCCATATAATAGATATTTTGGAGCAAAACCTGTCACTGTATGAATTGTTTTGTTATATTCCTCAATGCACTCATTTAATACAATCACCCAAGATCTTTTATTTCCTTCATTTATTTTACATCTTATTCTATTCACAATCGTCTGATTTACACGTTCAACCATTCCATTTGATTCCGGGCAATCTACATCCGTAAAAACTATATTTATGTCTTCGATTTTTACAAAGTTTTTAAATTCTCTAGAATTTATTGCACTATATTGATCGCATAATAATAATTTTATTTTGTTAGGCTTTTCTATTTTTTTAATTAATCTTATATAATCCCGTGCTGATTGTGTCTCCGATGGTACTGCATAAATATATCTGGTTAAATGATCAATCAATAAGTGGAGATATTTTTTTTTAGATCCATTTCCGGCAAATCCTCCTATTGTGTCCATTGAAACTATTTCATATGGTTCTTTAGCTGGGCCTAGTTGTGACAATAAACCAATAACTCTGCCCTTTCTTGACTTATTTAAAATGCAAATTTCACAATTTTTACATATATTATTAATCATTTTATCCATTTTTTTAAAATAATATTGTGGTCTTATTATCTTTATCATTTGTTTTACTCCAATATGTCCATAAATTTTGTGAACTTTCTTGCACAATTCCAAACCTAATCTCTCTGATATATATATTCTAAGATTTGCCTTCGTACATTTAAAGTAAATATTACCTTTATAATTTATGTCAATTGACTTTTTTATTTCATGCTCATTTAATTTCTGATCATCTATAATCTCATTCATTGTCACTAAATTCACTACTTCTAAGACATCCTCTTCATTCTCAAAACTTTCTAACACTGGATTTCGAGACAAAGAGTCTGCTTCCACATTTGAGGATCCTGGTGCATACATGATTTTGAAATCATACTGAGACAAATAATGCATAAGATCCCCAAGAGGTTCATCTGTTCTAGCTTTCACACGCAAAGTCTCCAAAGGTTTATGATCTGAGATTATATTAAATTTTCTTCCTATTAACCAGTGTTGCCAGTAAACAATTGCTTCCTTAATAGCCAAACACTCTAGATAAATAGCTTTTCTTTTCTTTTGGCCATTACTCAACTTTTTAGAGAAATATGCAACTGGATGTAGAAAACCATCATCATCAGGCTGTTTAAAGACGGCGCCTAAACCTTCTCCACTTGCATCCGTGTATATGAACACCTCTTTTTTTTTTGTAAGGCATTATTCTCCCTTTTTCTATAATATGTCCTAAATACTTAACAGAATTCTTTGCAAATATGCATTTTATTAATTTTAATTTGAATCCTTCTCTTTTAATCATATCCAATACTAACTCAATATGTTTCATGTGTTCCTCAAATGTATTTGAAAAGATTAATATATCGTCAATGTAGTTAACACAAAAACTGTCTAATTTATTTCTTCTTAATAAGTTTGAGAGTATCCTTTGAAACACACTACTTGAGATTCTTAATCCGAAAGGTAAAACATTCCACTGCCAATGGCCCTTTTGTGTGACAAACCCTAATTTTTCTCTATCCTTATTTCTTACAGGAATTGACCAGAAAGCCGAGTTTATGTCCAACGCAGAAAACCATGAACAATCGCCTGCTTTTACCATTATATCTTCTATTCTTAAAAACGGTTGACTCTCTGGTACAACTAACTTATTCAATTCCCTGAAATCGCAACACAACCTTTTTCTTCCAGCTTCATCCTTCTTGTATGCCATTGTTACAGGAGCAGCAAAAGGGGAAGATGATTCTTCTATAAGACCTGCCTCCTGTAACCTCTCTACTTGTTTTTCAATTTCCTTCTGATCAGGCAAAGAACTTCTATATGGTTTCTTTGATATATATTTATATTCTCTCAATTTGACCACAGCTTCATAATTTTTTACTTTCCCTGTATCATATTTATCTTTAGCAAATATGTTTTTTTTATTAATTAATAATTTTTTTAATTCATTTCTATTATCCTTATTTAAATGATTTAAATGGGATTCATATTCATCCAAGTCGATGTATTCATTCAAGTTTATTTCTTTATAATCTTTTCTTTTGTATTCAATATTTTTATTTTTATATCTGTCTCTATTATTTTGACTATTTATATTATTATCAATTTCAATATCTTTTATTTCTTTTGTAACATTTCCAATTTTTTGAAATATTTTTAATTCCTCATTTTGTATTAATTTAAATTTTTTTATTGCGTCAAGTCCAAGTAACATGTCATATGAAAAATTATTATTTTTAATTATATAAACATTCAATGTATCCGAAATTTCATTTATCTTCAATTGTAAGTGGGCCCGGCCTTCAACAAAACTTATCCCGTTAATCGTCTTAAATATAATATTTTCCCTTTTTATTTTTTTTTTTATTTCTTTCATAATTACTTTATAATTAATAAGAGATACATTTGAACCCGTATCATATACTGCTTTGATATTTTTATTTTTGTTAATTACTACATTTAATTTTATTAACGGTATTGTTCTGCCGGGGCTTATACGTTTTTTTCATTCGAAACCATCTCTTCCAAACAGTTTATACTAATTTTTTTATCATATATTTTTTTATTAAAACACTTCTCAACTGGATGATATCGGTCTCCTTTTTCCAATCCTTTACATATATAACAAGGAACCTTCTTGACATTTATATCTGTTTTTATTTCATTATTTTTCTTTTTTATTATAGCCCAATCATATTTTCTTAGCATATTAATTAATTTGTTGGTATTTGTCACCTCATCTTTATCTACTATATTCTGAATATGAATGGGTAAACCTACCATAATATGATTTACTTTTGAGGTTTCTGAAATGGAAGGCTCAGCTTCTACTAATAATCTTTCTTTTTTCAGACAGTAATCGATGACCGATTCTCCCATATATCTATATTTATATGCATATCTCACATCAGACCACCCTTTACTCGCATAAACTAATAAGAAGGATTCTCTCCATTCACTCCAATTACTATCAATAATTTTTTTACTGTTAATCCTGTACCAGTCATTGGCATTTCCTTCTAAAAATAATCGCAATGTTTGTATTTTCATGGAATCTATTATTATTTGATGCCTATGACATTCACTTTCAAATGTTTTTATCCATTCTTTAGCATTTTGTTGAATGCCTATGAATTTCTCAATATTAAATTTTTTTTCAATCTCTAATAAATTTATTTTATTCACATAATTATAATCCAGTTTCATCTCTAATGGATTAGATTTTTCTATATTTTCAACAAAAACTTCTTCCAGCATATATCCATCAAATATAAAATTATCTTTTTCATCTAAATATCTTTTTTTTAATTTTTCTGACAATGCAATATTTATGTTTCTGAAATTTCCCTGTTTTAACATACTCTTACATCCTAATTTCACTGTACTTAGCTGAAAGAGGTCCTGATGTTCACTTTCATGCTGGCTCTCCGTTGGGAATGCATATATTTCATCACTGCCCAGAAATTTTATGGTCTTGATTTTATTCACCAATTTTCCTTCTTCAAATTCCTTGACGATGTGAATCTTTATATCAGAAGGCATGTTTCCAATCTTGAAAAGAATCGATTTATAAGTATGTTCAGGGATTCTGGTAACTAAATCGATTTCGTTCTCTGTAAAGATTTTTATTCAATATTAATTTTTTTTTACATTGATTATTTACAATATTAGAAATATAAATTACCTGTAAAGAAATCGATTCTAAAGTTGATTCTTCCAGATAATTCTTACAAATGCCAAATATAAATTATTAACTAATAATTCTAATTAAAAATTATCCTATTACAATTTATATTCGTCTTTAATCCATTCTAAATTTAGTTAGTTGATTCTTATAAATAATACAAACAATATCACTAACAGATGGCGGTGACTAAAGGGTACTATATAGCAGTGACTTTGTTACATATATATTATCAGATTTATCCGGGGTATATTCACGTATTTTTGTGAGATTGTTTTCTCGACGTAGTGCCTAGGATTCTTCGGAACTCCACAGCAACGCAGTGAGTACAAAACCAACCAACCTATCAACCCAAAATTCCGATATCGACTCTTGGTGACACAGACTAAGACCCAGAATCCCAAAAATATTCTCGCCTAAATAACGTCTTGAAAATGGCGCCAAAATGGGTGCCGAAACTTCGAGAAAACAATCTCTCCAAAATATGTGAATATATCCCGGATAAATAATAATAATAATAATAACATATTCATGGAAATCTAAACCAGCATATATACATATTTAATAATTCTGAGTGCAAATATAATTTAGACTGAAATTAATATTGAATATTGAAATTGATGTTGTTGTAACGATCATACAACACCTCTACCCCGTTTAGAGGATACCTGATTGTTTATATTTCTTCAAGAGATATTAACTTGCCAGAGGTTTTATACAACCCTGTGTAAAGATAAGGGTGACAAAGACCACTCGGCAAAGTCGCGCCATTCGCTGCTTGTATATTAATTACATATTACATTCTAATTTTAATGTTATTAATCCTTAATTCACCTTCAATTATGTTCAAGAGATAGAAGATGAGAAAATTTCAATTTCAAATTATTAGGTTCTCCTTCAAGTACAATTTCAAGTGGTTAAATTTAATTTAATTTTTATGTATTAATTATAGTAATATAGATAATAAATAAATTAAAATAAATACAGAAGAGTAGGA
The DNA here is from genome assembly GCA_963082975.1 of Labia minor. Classification (NCBI taxonomy): domain Eukaryota; kingdom Metazoa; phylum Arthropoda; class Insecta; order Dermaptera; family Spongiphoridae; genus Labia; species Labia minor. The sequence continues at coordinate 36,801,887 of OY720345.1, forward strand.
GATCTAATAAATAAATATTAATTATGAATTTTTTATTTGAAAAATAAAGATTGATAATTAACAAATTATAACATTTATCTAAGAATTAATTAATCATAAGAAAATATACTGATATAAACATAATAAAAATACTTTATATGTGCTATAATAATAATAACTCAAAAATGCCTATGCGTGAGCTTCGAAATTGGAAAACGAGACTTTAAACATAATTAAGTTCAAAAATTTAATTATTGATTTTCTATATAAAATAATAAGAGAATAATAAATATATCTAGATATATATGGAATGGTTCACAATTCTTATTTATTATATAATTATATATAATAATATTTTCATAATTTATTATTATTATCTTATTCTTAATATTAATAGTTAAAATTAATATATTTTATACTAAAAGTTGTAGAGATGTGTTTAACAAGAATTGACTGGTATTAATTAAATTTCATCATTTAGATAGAATAGTAGTACATTGGACACTGATATGTAGAAACTCCAGGAAGGAGCTGAAATAGAAATAATTAGTCCTAAATTTAGTTGACTTAAGCCGGAAATTGGTTAAGTTATAGGTTATAGGCAAGTTTTGAGTTTAATAAAGATAATGATATAACAGAGACCATATAAAAAAATAAATAAACAAATCTCTTAAAAAATTATATAATAAGTCGGGCATTTTAATTAAACAAGATGATTTATGAATCATAATAAAAAAATTGATATAACAAGTTATATTAATATATAAACGTTCTTTAATACACATTATAATTAATGTTTTAACCTTATAATTATTTTTAATTTAAAAACCAAATAATATTTATTATAATATAAAATTGACTTTTCAATATGGAATATTAAATCAATAGTATAATCAAATAATTAATTTTCAATTTTTAATTAATTTATTATATTTAATTTTGATTAGATTCATTGATTTATATATATATACATATATATTATTATTAAAAATAATAAAGCGACAGGAATAGATGGGATCCCGGCAGAATTATTCAAAAATGGAGGTAAACCTTTAGTAGAGGGTATACACAAATTAGTTCTTTCGATCTGGCATAAAGAAAAGATGCCATTGGAATGGCAGTAGGCAGTTATTATCCCACTCTTTAAGAAGGGAAATAGAACCAACTGCAATAATTACAGGGGAATTTCTCTTTTGTCGACATCGTATAAGATTCTCTCGAATATTGTTTTATTAAAATTACGACCATATGCGGAGGAGATACTAGGAGAATATCAATACGGGTTGAGGCCAAATCGATTGACTTTAGATCAAATATTTTAATTAAGGCAGATATTAGAAAAGAAACGAGAATTCAATGTTTCTAGTCAACAGCTTTTTGTAGACTTTACAAAAGCATATGACTCAGTGGATCGGGAAAAACTTTTTCAAATCTTGATCTTAATGGGAATTCCAAAAAAACTAGTACGTATGATTCAAATTTGTCTTGTGGGTAATAAAGGAAGAATAAGATGCGAGAATCAATTTTCAGAAACTTTCGAAATTCGAGATGGGTTAAAACAAGGAGACGCATTATCACCAATTTTATAATTTAGTTCTGGAATATGTAATTAGACAAATTGGGGAGAGGTCAAACGGAATCGAATTAAACAAAAAAATTCAAGTATTAGGTTACGCAGACGACTTAAATATAATAGAAGATTCGGCAATTACAAGTATAGATAGTGTAGAAAAATTAATTGAAGCAGGAAAAGAGGTGGGACTAGAAATTAATAATGCTAAGACAAAGTATTTAGTAACAGAGAGGAATAGAATTAACACACAAAATCTTAATATACAAGATATAGAATTTGAAAATGTAGAAAAATTTAAATACTTAGGTATGTACTGTGGTAACGAAAGATAATAATATTCGAGATGATTTTAAAGCGAGGTTACAATTGGGAAACGCCTGTTATCATGCAATAAAGGGTCTTATCGCATCAAAATAAAAGTTAAAATATATACAACAATTATTTTACCGGTTGTATTATATGGGTATGAGGCATGGTCTATGACCTTAGGTGAGGAGAGTATTTGAGAATAGGATTCTGCGAAGCATTTATGGGCCAAAAGAAAGATGAGGTCACCGGGGAATGGCGAAGATTGCATAATGAGGAATTGCATGACATCTATACATCTCCAGATATAGTTAGAATTATAAAATCGAGAAGGCTGCGGTGGGCAGGACACATGGCTAGAATGGGAGAAGATAGAATGGCAAAAAATATATTGGTAGGGAGACCGAGTGGGAAACGTCCACTTGGAAGACCAAGGACACGGTGGGTGGATAATGTGAGAAAGGATGTGAAAGAGATGGGAGAGGATAGGGACTGGAAGGTTGTGGCTCAGAATAGGAATACTTGGAGGGGTGTGGTTGCTGCGTGGAACTTTCGAGCTCCGTAGAGTCACAGTGATATTGATTTTATTATTATTCCTTTATTTATATTTTAACAATTTATTTATTTGATTTATATTTAACAGTACACATCCCTATGTAATAGGGTGTGCTGGCTTAAGTTGTGGGGGCGTGTTGACGTGGGTGAATCCAATTGCCAAAAGAGATAAATATTAATGTATTATTCGATTTTGTGTTATATTTCATGATTAAATATATCAAATGTTAAGAATATTTATTTATTAAAAAAAATAAATAATTTCTATAAATGTTTAACGAATAATTTTAAAACTGAATTTTTCTTCGATAAAGTAATGGGCTCCGCCCCCTGTACGGACTAATTGCCAATTCTGCTATTTAGAAACAATGAAGTTAAATTTTAGAGAGAGGAAATGCTTAAAATTTATTTTAGCTAAAAACATTTAAATCTAAAAAAAATAACATTTTACGTTGTTTTTTTTATTGTTAAAATGAATAAACTATTAAATGTGTGTGTGTGTGTGTGTGTGTGTTTCGATATTTTCTTTAGTATAAAAAAATTACTTTAAATAGGTAAAATTTTAGTCTTTTTCATTCAATTTTCATTTGATTAGAGAATAACAAGTTTTAGATAAATTTGTAGTAATGAAAACCTTTGATTAATTAAGTTTATAACCTTTTATAAAATCTATAAAATATTGCAAAAGATTTTAGTTAAATTGCCTCGCCTATCCTCTCAGATAATATAGTTTATATTATTAATTAATTAAATATCTTTCATTTTCACTCAATTTTTAACTTAATCAATTTGTTCAATGTATTAACTATAATAAATCCTTATTGAATAAAGAAAAAATGTTAAGTGTGATAAAATTATTATGCTTAAAGCTATTTGCCCAACAAAGATTTAGCCAAATGACTTTTGTCTAGCCAAACGCTATTTTCCTAAAATTTCCATTTGCCTACGACATATATATATATATATATATATATACTTATAAATTTAAATTAAAAAAAAACTAATAAAGATGATTTTTCTCCTGACTGAAAAAAATACATATCGATACAGTTTTTATAAATATTATCTACGGTGTGAATTTTCAAAAAAATTCTTTGAGCGGTTAATTAATAATTTAATTTTAAAATATACAAATATATATAATAATATCATAGATAAGAGATATATATAGAGAGAGTGTTACCTAATAGTAAGAATTGAATAAATTAAACTTTACTAGCTGCTCCGAGCGCCTTCGGCGCTCTTCACACCTAGACGGGGGCTCCGCCCCCTGTACCCCCGAGTGATACATAGTATTTGGTTGAAAGTCTGTATGTAAAAGGTTTTCATTAATTTTGTTTCAATCAGTATAAGTAGATATGACATGTATTTGTTTTCTTGTAAAATATATTTTAATTTAATCAGTAAATTAATTATATATTATTTTTGTATATATTATATTTATCTAACTCTGTGTCTCTACAGTTTGCGAAAGTTCTTAGCCGCAGCATCCACATTTCTCTAAGCGTCCCTATCCTGAGCTACAACCAAATCCTACCCTGTCCCTTCCTTCATTGTCCACCCACCTTGGTCCTTGGTCTTCCACCGGATGCTTCCCAATCGGTTTCTCCCAATTTCTAGTTTCTCCAATTCCAACCACGTCCCCTTCCCATCCCAGCCTTCTCGATTTTATAACCTTAACTATCTGGACATTATTTCTCGTTATGCCATCTCCGCCATCCCCCTGTGACCTCATCTTCTTTTGGCCTATAAATGCTGCAAACAATATTAATCTCACAAATACTCTAAATCTACTCTCGTCTCCCAGAGTCATCGATAGGGTGACCAAACGTCCCGTTTTTCCGGGATTGTCCCTTTTTTAGTGCTCTGTCCCGGCGTCCCGAAAAATGTCTTCGGGACACCCTACTGTCCCGTTTTTTCAATATTTATGAACACTCCATTTTTTAAAATTTTAAATAGAGGGAGAGAGAGAGAGGTTCTAATTATATATATATATATATATATATCTGTTTCTATGACAGCAAAAAAGTAAACAAACTACATTCATACAAACTCTCCTTTATATATATTCCTGGAAAATGGAACACCCGCAGCTCAGCTCAGGAGTTACCTAAGATTCTAATTTCTTTTTTATTTTTCATCAATTGAGGTAGCCTTCACCTCAGAAAAATTTGGTTACCCTACTCCTTGTATTTTAGGCTCTGGAGTTTTTTGCGTACAGACGGACACTGTCGTATTAAATATATAGATTTTTTATCTATATATATAGATATAATATAATACATAATATAATAATAATATATAATTTATTATATTTCTATATTTTAATAGATTAAACAATGAACAGTAATCGAAACATTTGTTCCATTAATATTACAAAGGTAATTCAACCTTACAATCTGATTGAAATCTTTGCAAGTATTTTTTTCCAATATTTTTTTTTCAGTTTGAATTTGATCAATTCAATTTAAACCATCCTGTGAAAGTTAGGCATCAGTGTTTGATACTATTTAAGCCAGTATTTGGGAGGCTATCAGATGAAACCCATTGAAAGGATTAAAAACAATATTATACAGTTCTATATTGTAGGATATTAAAGTCTTAAGGGACCAGATTGAAAATCCAAATGTTCTCTCTCTCTCTCGCTCTCACCATGGGAAAATATTCACAGACAAAATCTAACGTGAAAAGGATTTTACATTTTATGAAATATAATACAAATGATGACATTTGATGAATCTATACATGTACGTACAATACCTACATATTTAGAAACAAAAATCACCTTAGTTTATGAATTTTTTTAATCTATATTATTTATGGTATATCGAAAAAATTAATAACAAAAAAATATTTTTTTTAAATATATTATTGAAATATTAAATTGTGTTTGAATGTTATTAAAGTAAAATATAAATGTATATATGTCAAAACTAATTATATACAATTTGTAAAAAAAAAATTTATTACTATTAGAATAATAGTTCTGGTAATTATGTTCTCAATTTTCATTCATTTTATACTATTAATTACAGTGGCGCAACCAAGGTGGGGTTTAACCCTCCCCCAGGAGAGATAAAAAATTAATACATATATCTATGCCATTATACATATATGAAATTTAATGTTATAATCTATATATGTACTAAACTATAAGAAAAAAAAAAGAACAACTTACCTATAACTATTCTTTTATGGTGGCGTTGACAAATGAACTCATTTAAATTTAACACTTGTTTAATCTAAAAAATTAAGTTTTATTAAAAATTAAACTAAACTAAACTAAACTCTATAAAAAAAACAATATATAACTATTCTTTAAATACATATAGATTACTTACAATTGATAGATTATTGATGGTAGATAATGAATCTATCGACAAATTTTTCAACACTTCTGTTCTTCATTCTCTGGAAAACAAAAACTAAGATGAAATAATGTCTCCCTGGAATAATTCATATTTGGATATCTACTCACCTTTTTGATGATGGATCCAATAAGGTGAAAGATCAAAAGTCATCAACAACGAACGATGTTACATGAAAAAGAAGAACAAAAGACATACATTATTAAGATTGAAAATAGATTCCAATATTAATTTTAAAATATTTATCAAAAACATAAATACTTACAGAGGGGTTTTCACCCCTTGCTTTCAGATGATCTGTTCTTTATTCTCTTTCCAATAAAATGAACTTGAATGATATATTTTAAGTAAGACTAAAAAAAATAAGAAATAAAAAATTCAATTAGGAGGTAATTAAAATAGTATCTTTGTAAATTCCTCAATGTAGAAATATCTAAAAGTATCTCTATTTATGTAATATAAATCTACAACATATTCAACATTGAGTATAGTATAGTAAAAAAGGATTATTTTAACAATAATTGAAATGATAATGTATTAATTATTATACCTACATGCTGGTACTTCATTTTGAAATGCATCATTCATCATTATTATTGACCAGAGTAGAAATAAGACTACATCAACCACGAGCATGAAGATACGCGTATCTATCTGATGGGAATAGAAGACCAATTGATATATTAAAAATGAACTTAAAAAATAATATTTGAAATATTAAAGAATTGAATTAATTATCTATTCATTTTATAGAAATTAATATAATAATCTATCACAAATAATAGAAATTCAATTCAATGAATATTTATGAAAATATAAATATACTGGTTAAATATATTCTCGAAAAATAAAAGATATTAATAAATAGAAATAGCTGTAGAGTAATATCAATAAGATAAGGATTATAAAAATGAGTGAAATATTTTGAAAGTAAGTATAGATAAAAATTAAAATAATATTTCAATTTCAATAAAATAATAGAAAATAAATAGTAAATCCAAAAACCATATAATGCTCTTGAAATAGAAAAAAAGATAATTAGATACAGTTTACTAATAGGAGAGAATTATATTACAAGAATGAATATATCAATTGAATTTCAATAAAAATATAGGTAATACCTACCGTGAAGACTGCTTCTATGCGCTCTGATGTTTTCCCTATCCAGTCGGTCTATCCTATCCACAATTCTATGGCACGGATGACCATCTAATAATTTTTTCTATTTTCATTCGAGATAGTCTTCTTGCTAGAAAAGTTTACAATCGCAATCGATAAAAAAAACATTCCCGAAACGCGTATATTAGACACAGTATGGTCTAAATTGTATTTTATTTTTCGAAAGAATGCGAAATATTTAGAAGAAAAAGAAGAGAAAAAAATAGGAAAAAAAAGTTAAGTAGAAGGAGTTTGTGAGTATCTGTGGATCAACTGAGAGTGACTTTGAGTTTTTGGATTACGACTGAACACCACATTCGAGGCAACCTGTAAGAAATGCCCTACCTATCCTATTTGGGATTCATGACGTCCTCCATAGTGGGAGGAACACTCATGAAAAAAGACTAATGCTAGCAACAAGGTAGTCAATACATCCTGCGAGCTAATCCCATTAAGGAACATTGTTGTACTACCTTCACGAATGTCTGTCCAAGATCATAGAGCCACGTCAGAGCCACCCTCAGAGATACACAAAACTGTACACAAAAGACACAAAAGTCATCAAAACACAGACGACTTGGGAATCACAAAATACATGCAGTTAAACAATCCCTTAACATTTTTCTGACACATATCCCTCCCCACCCCATCCACTAAATGCTAAATACTAAATACTAAAAAGGTGTTTCATTAAATAGAAGAATGCAAACCCAACACACAAACACCTTTTCCTATTCACTTCTAAAATATTAGTAATTCATGCCATTCAATGATTCTTGTTTATATTTATTGACTTTAATGCCTAATATAAATGTTTGTCAATAGTAAATTAAAATCACTATTACTATTATTAATAGTGTCAGAATAATAAAAAAATATGCGTTGAATACTTATTTTTGGTGAGCTGTATGATAAGTGTAGAAAGAATTTGAAGAAACCAATATTATTCAAAGAGCAGCAAATTTGTCATCGATGTTGATCGAAACGATGTTACATGGAAAAAAAAACCAAACAAAAGACACATATATAAGAATTGAGTATATATATTACAATTGTTTTAAAATAAATAAAAAAAAAGATACTAACCTCGGAGTTAGAAATTGGTTGCCCACTCGCAGTAGTACTGTATACTTCTCTCCCTCTCTTGAATGATATACTTGCAGATAAACTAATAAAAAATAAAAATATTTAAATTATTAAATACTACTTATTTTTCTATAATTGAAATGAAAAAAAACAAAAAAACAAATAAAACATTAAATGAATTTTATTCTAACAGTTTACTAAATTATTCACGACAATTTAAATATAAAAATAATATATAATTTTCTGTGTATAAATAGAAATTCAATGTACTTACAAGTGATAATTGAAAAATTACAAATAAAGCACTTGAAATATTACATAATTATATATTTAGTATATTTCTTATATTCAAATTTAAATTCAGCATAAAAATTCTATTTAATTGAAATATTTTATATACTAATTGTTCAGATGTTTTTTTGTGTTTAATTATAAAAAAGATAACATGAAAATATATATATATTAGTTCAATAACTATTACTTAAAATCGAATTAAGTAAAAGATGTAAATATATTTGCAGTTGTCTCGAGATAGAGACAATAGAATATAGAATACGAGTAATATATAATATATCATATATAATAAATATATTATATAAAGTAACAAAATACTTTCAAACTACAAAATATATTAATCACTGTATCACATATTAATTTTTTAAATAATAATATTTAGATATATTTCAAAGACACATAATAAAATTCTTTTTTAATAAATGAAAGTATTAAAAAGTGACCTTTTCTATTATCTATAATTAAAAGAGTATGTTGAAATGATTGCTTTTTAAATTTCAATTGATTTTTGATTTTGATAATCATGTTGAATTCTCAATAAATAATTGATATTGAAAGAATAAATATTTATCAGAATTTATCATTTTTTTAGATAAATTAAACGGTAAAGTATAAGATAAAAGAAAAAAAGAAAATAAATTAGCCCTGCCGTTTGGGCGTCTCTAGAATAAATGTCACTTTAAATTGAAAATAAAAAAATTATATTTACTTAAATGAATAATAAAATAATAATATCTAACTATATATTAAAAAAATCCAACTCATATTGAATAGAAAATATTAAAAAATAGAATAATAATAATAATAAATAGAAATATATATATATATATATATATATATATATATAGGGTACGATATATAATATCTTATCTTATTATGCTAGCTAAAATTGTATATATATTTCTATATATATATAACCATTGGTTCTCAAAAACCGCTCTAACGATTTTTTTCAAATTTACACTAGATATAGTATTTATAAAGAAAAATTGAGTTTTATTGATCACATCTCTTGAAACTTACAGCTTCATTATTAATTTCTTAATTGAAAATTATATATGGGTGTGACGTCATCAATTTTACTTCAATTAATATTTTTTTTATATTTAAAATATTTTAAAATAAAATAAATTTCGAAATAAAATTAAAAATATTTATTTTTAATAATATATATATATATATATATTTATTAATCTTAATTAATTAATTATTAACAAAAAAATACGGTTGGTTGATTCCCGCTTTTTTTTAAATGAATTGTATTAACATTTTTTTATATATTTAAAATATTTTAAAATTCATTATTTAATTTCAAAATAAAATTAAAAATATTTATTTTTAATAAAATATATATATATATTTATTAATCACTCTCAAAAAAAACAAAAACAAAAACAAAAAAAACATATAATTCTTGCAAAGAGATTAAAAATGTCATTTTATAGAAAGAAATATAGATATATACAATTTTAGCTAGCATAATAAGATAAGATATATTAGTCTATTGGGTAAAGGCACTGTTTTGAATAGTCAACTTAGCAGGATCGAAACCGGCGGAAAAAAATTTTTTTTTTTTTTTTATCTATTATTTTATATTTATTTATTCATTGTTCTTTGATTAAATTTAATTTCTTTTATTTTATTTTATTAATTAAAATGATGCAACATTTAATAATTGTAATATTGTAATAAATTTTATTTTTTTTATTTTATTAATTACTTATTAGTCATTAACTAATAATTTAATATTAATTCAAAATTTTATAAATTTTTATTATTTAATTTTGCTTTTGTTTATATATATATTTTAATTAACTTATCTTATCTTTTAATTTATATATGGACAAATGACACTCATATTGAAATTTGACTCCCGCCTTTTTTTAAAAGATATTTTTTTTATATTTAAAATATTTTAAAATTTTTTATTTAATTTCGAAATAAAATTAAAAATATATATTTTAATAATATTTTATAATTATAAATTACGATATATATTTATCATTCTTCCAATAAAAAAAAAATATTCATGCACTTAGAAACATATATCTAATAATACATATTTATGTATTATTGAGGACCCCAAGTTCCATGCAATGATGCAACATTTAATAATTGTAATAAATAATTAAAGAATTGTATATCAGCTCGGTGTCCCAAGTATTAATATTACCAGCCAAACCCAATATAATAATGAATTATTTTTTTTTAACTTAATTACCTAGCCGAGGCTCGGGGTCCCGGTGTGATCTTAATATATTGTCAGAATTAGATAAATAATGTAGAGAAAAATTATTTAAAAATAGATATTTATTTAAATGAAATAAAATTATTTAATTTACAGAATGAAAATGTCTATAATAATGTCTAAACATTTTTTCGAGCGACAGCTCGGTATCCCAGGTATTAATATTACCAGCCAAACCCAATAATAATGAATCATTTTTTTTAACTTAAGTACCGAGCCGAGGCTCGGGGTCCCGGTACTATCCTATTATATTAATTGATATGAGATAAATGAAATAGAAAAGATATTAATTAGAAGAAAAGAAGATATGTATAATTTCAAATTCTAATAAAATGTGTAAATAATTTTAAATTAAATTTTGAATAATGTGCAGATATATAACGTTAAATATATATATATATATATTAATAAATAAAAGTATCATTCATAATATGAATATGAAATAAAAAAAATCTTATATATTTTTTTATTAATATAATTATTAAAAAAAATCAGAAAATCATTTGAGACTTTTACAATGATGGTAGGGGTGATGTTAATTGATGGCTTTATATTGGTGAATTATGATAATTTCAATAGAAAATACACTTACGCTTTTGATATAGTAGACAGAGAGAGAGCGTAATCGCCGGCCGCCCGGTGTGAGTTGACATGCGCACTCACACAACGAAATCGACTCACTGACTGACTGTGCAAGCGTTCACTCGAGTGGCTCGTTCAGGAGCCCCTGGCATTTAGGCAACCAGCAATACAAGCCACCCAATTTAAACTTGTAATATATTAAAATAGTAAACATATTTAATTATCGTATTAATTCTGTATCTACTATTCCCATAAAATTTTTTAATAAGCATGCAAAAATTTTAAAATAAATTTATATATTTGAATTTTCTAGTATAAAAACGAATGATTATAAATTTTAATGGAATTTAGAAAAAAAATAAACAAATAAAAATTTTAAAAGAAACTATTGCAAAACACAATATGAATTATAGTATAATATCAAGATAATATCAAGATGATAGATATACCATGTTAAGTGTTTTTGGAATATTTTTTTTGATATTTTCATAAGTGGGTTTAAATATAATTAATAAAAATAGAAAAGTAATTACCAGCTATCAAAAGATGATTTAATACGAAATAAAAAAAGAAAATTTAAACAAAATTTATACAAAATTGATTAAGGTACATTACGTCTAAACCAGTCTATGCCAGTAGGTATAGATAGATGATTATTAAGAATAAGTAAATTTTCAAATTTACTTTATTTAATTTATTTAATAAAAATCGGTATTTATTGAGAAAATCAATCTAAATATCAAATTTCAAGACAATATCTCATTTTGTATAGACGTAATCTCGGTCCATGAGGAAAGCTAAAATAATTTACTTATAGCTGGAAAAAAATATTTTCTTTCTATAACTGTGAATACGAGTAAATAAAATACAAAATTAAATTTTTTTGCCAGATTTTGTAAAATCAGTGTTTCATTTACAAAACTTTTTTAAATATTTAATATAAAAAAAAATCTTAATGAAAATTTGTCTTTGAGAGAGCCCGGGGGGGGGGGGGGGACCCCATAGGAAGGTGGAGCGAATAGTCAAACCCCCCCCAGGATCTAATCCTGCCACTGTTAATTAATACAATATAATCTCATTTTGCTATACTCTAATCGTATATTAGATTTAATCAGAATATTTAAATATAAATAAATAACATCATTTTCTTCTATTTTTATATTAAACATATTATGTTGTATAGAACCATGTTATTTTAAGGTTTAAAAGAAACAAATAAATATGTGAATACCCTCAGGAGTAGAATTAATTATTTTTAATATAAAAAAAAGAGAGAACAATTTCTGTTTATATAGAATTATTAAACGAATCCAAATATTATGATTTAATATTAATTTAAAATCCATAATCACATTTTTGGATTCATTTTAGGTTTAATCAATAGTATTATAATTATATATATCCATATATATATAAATCTAAAATGAATAAAAAAATGTGATTATAGATTTTAAATTAATAATAAATGATAAAATTTGGATTCGTTTAATAATTCTATTGTATATAACCAGAAATTGTTCTCCTATATATAATTATATAATATATATATATATACATTAAATTATCTTGTAAGATAAATAATTTAATTCAATCATTTCCTGTTGAAAAATGTTTAACCATATAATTCAGATAAATTATTCACACATTTTTTTCTGTTAACATTTAATAAAGTAAATATTAAATAAAAACACAGAAAAATATTTTGTAATTAAATACGTTTTTTAGAAATTCTTTTATATTTCAAGCCATATTTATTTCTATGAATACATATCAACATACATATTTTACACTTAAATGAGTAATAGAAATATTTTAAGGAAATATTTTTCTTTTCATTTAATTGTAAATGTTATATTAAATATTATTATTTCTCACTCTTTTGTTAATAATTATTAGTACAATCTAAAAATCGATCGGCAAATTTTATAATGTTCCAAAATATCTGTACATAATTTAGTAAAAAAAAAAAATTATAGTTTTTTAATCTAAAAAAGTCTAAAATAAAAATAATTTTGATTTTTAAATAAATAACATAGATACTATTTCTCCTTACTTTTCAAATACCCAATTTTAATTTTGAATAGACTTAATAGGATAATATTTGGAAATAGCTGACTTATTTATTAAGACATCTTTTTTTTCAATCTCTAATAATTGGAATAAATTTTTCTATTTGACTAAGGCTCAATGTTTTCTCTATATAGTAGATGATATACATTTCAAATATACCTGGTATTTTATGCTTTTTTTTATAAAAATTTTTAAAGAAAATCAATACTGCTTTAAAATTTCTTAAAGTATTTTTTATTTATTATCCATATAAATAAATTGGTGTCTTTTGAATATTACTTATTTAGTATATTCCAAAGTCTTAATCATAACCTACTATATCATTAATTAATCATATATTAATAATTCTATTTTGATTTAAAACAATGATTAGAAAGAGAAATGAGACATCATTTTAGATATTTAACTACACTGATGGACAAAATTAAGAGAGGTGTGAAAATGCTTTCCATCTCTTAATTTTGTCCATCAGCGTGTCCACCTTCATTGAAAATATAAAATATTTTCAAATTTATATATTTGTATATATGGGAAGTGAAAGTTGTGCCCGGAGGACCCTCGGTGACAGAACTGTTTCGTCCCTCCCACTCCAATCATCCCCGGGAAAGACAATTTGTGACAAGTGGAAATGCATCGGCCCCCACTCACAAAAATCCCTAAACAGGGCCTTTGGCAACATTCAAGTGAAAGTATCTCGATCCTTCTTCCACTCCAATTATCCTCGATCATGGCCCTGGACTGATAATAAAGGAGTACGCTTACACCATCGACAGAGATCGCTTTGACCGGAGAGATTACTTTGACCATCAACAACAACCAAATTCAAATTGCTTTGGCCTAGCGCCATTACAAAAATTACTTGAGTGGCCTCATATGAACGATCTAGTGTCTGAACAGTGAAGAAGTTTGTATATAATTAATTGTTGTAAATATAATAAATTTGTTATGAAATATACAAGCTTTTATTTAAAAGTCCAAAGAAGAAGTCTTCCTGTTGCTCTTAAAGAAAATTTACTCCTAGACACCAAACCGATCCCCTTCACAGCCTCTATATATACTATATACCAGTGATGGCGAACATATGACCCGTGAGTCAGACACTGACCCACACTTTGATTTTTATAAATTTTTAAATTTTTTTCAATGTGTTTTTTTTTTTTTTTTAAAAAGTAAGATGATTTTGTGGCCAAACCTTTGAATATTTTCGATTTTTCTTTTAAATTTTGTTCAATGGTTCTAAAAAAAAGGGTCAGATGATTTGGCGATGCTCTGAAAGATTGAGAAACACTGATATACCTATTAATTATTTATAAATATTTATATCTATCTATCTATCTCTGTAACTCTACGGAGCTCGAAAGTTCTTGACCACAGCAACCAAACCCCTCCAAGTATTCCTATTCTGGGCCACAACCCTCTAGTCCCTATCCTCTCCCATCTCTCTCACGTCCTTTCCCACATTATCCACCCACCGTGTCTTTGGTCTTCCAAGTGGACGTTTCCCACTCGGTCTCCCTACCAATATATTTCTTGCCATTCTATCTTCTCCTATTCTAGCCATGTGTCCTGCCCACCGCAGCCTTCTCGATTTTATAATTCTAACTATATCTGGAGATGCATAGAGGTCATGCAATTCCTCGTTATGCAATCTTCGCCATTCCCCGGTGACCTCATCTTTCTTTGGCCCATAAATGCTTCGCAGAATCCTATTCTCAAATACTCTAAATCTACTCTCGTCACCTAAGGTCATAGACCATGCCTCACACCCATATAATTCAACCGGTAAAATAATTGTTATAAATATTTATACAAAATATATAGTTTATGTGATTTTCTTTATTCCTTTTTCAATTAATTACTTGAATACGTGACCCACAAGTTAGATCTAAAAAAATAATGATCAAAATACGACCCATTTCTCAAAAAGGTTCGCCATCACTGCCATATACTAATAATATATGAAAGAAAAAAATGATTTACAATATATCTGAAAATCAAAAATAATAAAAATTTCAATAAGCAATTTTATACATTTCCTAATATCGATTTTCTAATTTATATTGGGACTATTAGAACGTATAAGAGAGAACTTTAAAAATAAATTTTCCTATAAATATTTAAAATATTTATTGAGTATTTTAAATAATAAACTGAGAGGAATCTTACAGAGAGCTTTACAATATTGAAAACGCAATCCACTAAGCTACTATGATATATATATATATAAAATGGTAAATCATCTAAATGCAATGGTCAGTGTGACTGATTTATTACTTGACTCCTATTCCATATATCAGTATACAATTAGCTGTGATGGAACATATTATATGTAGATCAAATGTTATATATCATTAGAACATCCTACTTCTAATAGTGTGTTTCAAAGAAATTGGCTTCTTCACTTGTGTGTGTGTGAATTCCCACGATAAAAATGGTATAAAGCATATTTTAATTAATTGATAAGTATATACATATGAATAGATATATTAATAAATTAACATATTTAATTTATAATGTTAATTTAAAAGTAGAGTATAGATAAATTTGGTATAAGTATGTCTTTAACGAAGATGTCAAGCTAAATTTATCAACGGTAATATATTTGTAAAGAAGTTCAGACATTCCTTGAACTGGTTCATTATGATAATTTAAGGAATGTTAGTGAAATTATAGTAGTAGTGACTTATAAAAAGAGAAATAGTTTCCTAAAATACATATTAAATATTGTTTTAAATAATTTAACTATAACTATTTATTTTTTATTTGACAATTTCTGTCTCTCTCATTATGAGATTTAAGCTACACATATCACACACTTTAAATATATTATTATAATTGTAAAAAATAATAATAATTTTCAATATTAATTTCTTTCATCCTAATAAAAAAAAAAAATTTTTTTCAAGTTTTTAAATGTATTATTTCTATAGTTAACATTTCTAAAAAATTATATAACTAGCTTCTCGGACCACAGGCTCTACCCCCTGACCTCCTGAAGTAATAAATAATATTTGCTTGAAAGTCTGTATGTAAAAGGGTTTACTTCATTTTATTTTAATCAGTATATTAAAAAATTCATATATTTTTATGTTCTCATTTAAAATATAGTGAAAAGGCCCCGTACACGACGGGTTTCAGTGTATATAGTTAAATCCCTTTTTTGTTGATCACTTTTTAGTAGCATATCATCTTTTTCGACTTCTTTTGAATTGTTTATATACCATATTAATAATGAAAACATTTTATTGTATGAAAATTTCTGTATAGAAAAATGAACATGGTTTAATAAACCAATGTTTAATTTATATCGTCATAGGACACATCTTAATTATAAAAAAAATTAATAAAATTAAATAAAACAGAGTGTAAATAGTATCAATAAAATAAAAAAACTACTTTATAGTGATATTTACTACGAATACTAAGTAACAAAATATGTCAAGAAAAAAAATTTTATAAAATATGTGTATAAAGAAATTAGCAATTCAATATCATCAACAAAAATTTACAGATTTATTTTAGTTGCAAACCTAAACTTCGTTTGACTTATACACATTTTTTAAAAATTTATTGTACGTTTCGTTGATTCCCATAACATTTTTTTTATTTCGTCTTGTTGACACTTACATTGATTTGTATATCTATTTATTTCAAACGTTACCGAGCTAAGAATCTTACCTTTCTTTCTTTAGTCAATCGACGTTTTCTCTCATTTGGATCTTCGTTTTCAATCATATTTGCAAATTGAAAAATTTTTCAAATTAAAAAATATTAGTTTTAAATTATAAATTTAAATATAAAAAATCATACTTACTTTGTTTTAGAATATATTAATCAATTAGGAGTTATTAATTGAATTTGATTTTACGCTTAATATTATTGAATATTAGAAATTAAAATAAAAATTTAAATATTATAAACATTCTTTGTATGGAAATTTCTAGAATTATTATATTATTATATTTATATTTAGTCTAAACTGAACCACCAGAGCAGCCCTATGTAACGTTTGTTATACAGTTATAGAAGGATCTAGGCTGTTATATATATAGTTGCCGTTCACAGCATCACATGCTGTCGGAGGCATAAAACTCTTCTTACTGTTAGAATAAACTTTATTAAAATCGTCGTAATAATTTTTTTCAATATTTAATAATAACAACACAAAATTTTTACAATTTGTAACTAACTTCATAATGTTACAGACACCACATACAGAAATTATATATATTGATATACATTATGTAAATACAATTTTTAAATTATTCTATTGTTGGTTTTCCGAATAAAACTTGAAACTTTAATATTATAGAGTTTTTATTCAATTTCAATTTGGTAGTCGAACTAACAATATTTTTGAATATTTGAAACACCAGAAAGGGATAATAGAGACAGATGGAAGAAATATAAAAATTTGAAATATTTTAGCGGCTATTTTACTTTAATTTAATATAATGACTCTTTATTAAATTCTATTATTTAAAACAATTATTATAAAACTAATCTAATCAACTTTTTAACTTTAAAATTTTTGTCTTTTTATATTTTTGTCTATAATTTTTTTATTACTTGATATTTAATATTTTCTAAGATTATCCATCCAATTTTAATCACAATTAATAATTCTAGACATTCATTTTCGAATAATTATTATTAACAACATTAAGAATATGGAATGAAAAGTTTTTTAATTAAACAATTTGTCCCGCGGTTTAAAATCAATTTAAGTTTAACCAATGATAATCTTGCTTTAAGAAATTATTATTTATATATATATAATTTATTAGATTGATTACTAAAGATAATTCCGTTGGAAGAAATGAAAAAGAAAAAAAAACAAAAAATCTAGGTCAATATGATGGAAATGATTTAATTTAATTAGTTTTAAGATATATATATATATATATATATATTATTTTAATTTTGTTCAAATATTTAAACTTAGCGTATGCCACGTTTCATTGCTTTACTTCTTTTGGCTTTTGCTTAGTCAACCACCCCCACCACAATTCGGTCCGAGTATATAGAATGTCTATTCGTAGACACCAGAAAGCGGGCATCATCCCTTACAGCCAGCACAGCCAAGTTGAGTCTAATATCTTGGAAAGCGTTGAATTTTAATTACGCTAACAAAGTTAATATGTACAATGTTTAATTAACGAGAAAGCCGTCGACGGTTAAAGAGAGCGCTGTAAAGCTTTTGCTCAAGCGAATTGAGGAGAATAAATGATAGAAAGGAAAAATTCCTATGCCTAATAATAACTGACTGACATTATTAAATCGAAGTGATTAAAATTAATTCATTGAAAAATATAATTTATTTTTTTTTATTTATTTATAATAAATAGGTACGACTTGAATTCTATTTTTCAATGGAACAAGTATTTTTAGTTTTTAAAATGTGAGAGAACTTTAATAGTAACATCGAATTTGATATTTTTGTTTTTTATTTACTGTCTTATATGTATATGAAAGTAGAACTATGAAAGAAAATAGTTTATAGTATATCCCATAATTTCAGCACGAAAGAAAGAAATAAAAACACTTCTTTTACCTGTTCGGTGGTTTTATAGTCCATAAAATGAAAAGCTGGTCTCTCTATTGTAAACGTGAATTTTTAAGCTTATGATCCTATCTATCTACTATCAGCCACCTTGGAGGGTCAGTGTAGTTCCCAATCCCACCTGTGAAATAACATTTTTAAGTTGAATATATAAATACAAAATTTTTTTTTTAAATATATTCATAAGTAATGGCCAAACTTTATATTAAAACATATATTTGTATTAGTTAAAAAATGCAATTACAAAAATACTAAATGTATTGTAAATTATGCATTTTCATATTAAAGATAAATATGACTATAATATTATTATTTAATCTTTATGAAAATTTTTTAAAATAATTAATATAAGAAATGATATAAATACGTAGTTCTAAATAAATAAATAAATAAAATAAACAAATGGGATATTGGTATAAGCAGTGGTGTATTTGGAGGGGAACGCGGGGGAGCGACGTTCCCTTACCTTTTTCAGAACCGGATCGCGTTCCAGTACTTTTTAATGTCCCGACTACTCCCACTTAAATCTACTGTTAGAATTTCTTTTTTTGTGTTCGTAAATATTTTGTATAGTAAGAATAAGAAAAAATAAAAACTTATATAAAAACTTATAACTTACTTCTTATTTTAATAATACATCACTGGGTATAAGGTTGTAACCAGAACCAAGTATATATTTAATATGGTGCAATAAATTTCGAAACATTTATTACTCTTTAAAAACATAATACTTTATAGCATTTTGCATATTTTCTTAGGCTTATTTTGGATTTCTAAAAGTTAAAAGCTTAAAAAAAAATACGTTTTATGAGGAATTTTTTTTTTTCAAAGTGGGTGCGGTTTTTATGGCATCGTTGAATCTGATTGTTTATAATTTAACCTTGAGTTTTTTTTAAATATTTTCTAACTTAAATCTGTTAGAATTTATTAAAATCCCTCCATTCCTTATTATTATTGTTTATGATAGAAATCTCCAAGAAAATTGAACTATATATATATATATATAAATATATATATATTTACCAATATAAATTCGTATTATTGTTTCTAAGTTAAATATTTTGTTTCATTTGAATTTAGACAAACTAAATTGGATTGCATGTAATTATCCAGGTGTGAGATATGTCACAGCCAAATGCCTGGAGTGGCTGTCTCCAGAAGGTAGCATCATTTTTCAAAAGTCTCCCTTGTCAGCGTCTAGGCGGATGTACAGGCATGAGGGGCGCAATTAGTTCATCTGTTCTGCTGTTGACATCCGAGGATAGACCACCTGAATGACACGCATCCGACAGTTTCATATTGCATTTGTCACAGCATCGTGTATACTCAATGTCCTGTCTGATTGATCAAGCAAAGGATTTCGTTATTATCCGAGTGTGATTAGAGTTCGTCTGATATTGCTTGTTGGCTATGTCACCTGAACAATTTTTGACAGGTATTTTATCATCCAATTGATTACCTACAGATAGACATTTGCGTATTTTTATTACAAACCGTTTGGAATTATATAGTAATCTATAGTATTTCAAACAGTTCATGAATATATATATATATATATATATTAATATTGGTACATAATCAATATAGAATAATAAAAAAAATTATTTTGTTAAAATAATAACAAAAAATAAATAAACAAAATTATATCACCCTCACTGAATAAAATATATAATAAAATATAATATAAGTATTTATCTAGCTTTTTGGAACTAGTGAACTCGAAAGAATGGAATATAATAATATTAATAATAATCATGGACATACACCCACTATCTCTTTCAGAATAAATATGTTTGTTTTCATTTTAATGAAAAACAAAAAAAAAATGTTTCTAATTCCAATATCAACTATTTAATTTACAAATTTTTAGATTAAATAAATTTCTAAATTTAATTCGTAGGATAAAACATGGTTATACTAACGCTATAAGCTGTTTTCCCTACAGTCCAAGGGCACCATAAGTTAACACACTATGAGCGGGGCGGGTATTTGTACCCGTTGCGGGGACTGCCACTTATAAGCGGGGCAGGTATTTATACCCGTTGCCACTTATATAATATATATTTTCCCTTGTGCCACTTAAAATTACTTATTTTAAACGATAACTAATATATATCCCTCATATAAGTGGCAACGGGTATAAATACCCGCCCGCTTATAAGTGGCAGTCCCCGCAACGGGTACAAATACCCACCCCACTCATAGTGTGTTAAGGGCGCCAAATGTAGCTTAACGGAAACTTCATTTAAAAAATAATTTTATTTATAACTGCAATGAAATATTAAAAAATCATATTTAAGAATTTTAATCCTTAGGCCCTAGGGCTGGTTTAAAGCCCATGGAGCCAAAATTCATAAGTACAGCCATGTCTATGAAAACAATTAATCATTATAATAGTTTTAGATATTCTGATTTTTTTTAAATATATTTTATTTTTTTAAAAGTTTAATAATTTTTATTTAATTTTATTTTAACTCTCTTTTATTTTAAAACTCTCGTTTACAGAAGTAGAATTTCTAAGAAGGAAGTAAAATTAAAAATTTGTTCTATATACAGGTATATGGTATATATACTATATATTATTGGTATATTTATTTATTTACTTTCACCTTCAATTCGCCTTTCAATGAGATGACTCCGTCGGGTTTATCCTTCCTCCATCCTGGTTTTTTTCAGTTGGTCCAACACCTGAGTCGAATACCTTAACTCCCCTCATCCTTCCTAATAAAACAAAGGAAACCCAATATGGTCATTTAAAAATAATGTAAATAAATATTTATGAAATTGAAATCATTGATAAATGCCTAGATTGTAGATGTAAAAATTATTGAAAAAAAAAATATTTGTATTTTCTTAATTTGGTATTTTCTAAAAATTTTAAAAACAGGAAATTAAATTTATATATTTAAATTTTTTTTAATAACAAATTTCAAACAACTCTTATAACAATTATATATTTAAATATTATTTATATTATATTCATATTTTTATCTAATAAATAAATGATTATAAATAATTTTTTTTGTTTGTTCACAGGTGAGCTTATCATATCATCTCTTCGAAATCCAGCCCCTAAATTGATGATTCTACTCATCTAATTTTTGGTGATTATACAAACATTTTTTTTTTAATTTACTTGATTTTATTAAAACAAAACCTGTTAGGTTACTAATTCAGGTATAATCATTAATTAAATTGACAGGTAAAATTCATCTCATTTCCAAAGATATAAAATAAATCCACATGCTGTATGGATTTCTGGTTACAAAGGGTCGTGGAAATACACAAAGCGATTAGTGATATAATAGTTCCACAAATTATTATGTGTCCTAGACCTTCATGTAGAAGCGTGTCAAAGCAAACAGCTCGAGTATGAAAGCCCTCCCTCCCATCATCATTATTGATAGCTATTATCTAGAATCAGATGGCAAGTGGATTTATTGAATAGAATAAGCGGTTTATCCCTAAAAATATTTATGAGCATTTCATATTATTTTTGAAATGAATAATCATTACAATCAAAAATAGGTTAAACTTATTATTTTAATTATTTATTAATAATACAATATAAATAATACAAAATAATAAATGAAATGATTTGCACGATTTCTATACTTAGGATTATAGTTAGGATTAGTTAGGTTATAAATCAAAAAGTTTAGTAAGAATAAGAGATTAATGAATAATTAAACAATAATATTTAAAGAGTAGATATATAATATAGTAAGTGGTAAAAGAAGAAAATACTTCAGTATATGAAGGAGATCGGAGAGGTTGAAATTGAATATCTTAATAAATATTTTAATATTTAATCTTCATATATCAGATCTTTCTGATTATTATCGTTAACTTCAATATTTAACATAAACAATAATTTTCTAAGGGATCTCATAAATGTTCAAGTGTCTGGGTTTTCAAGTGAGATTCTACGATAAGTAATTTGTCTATTAAAATAATTTAATGGGGAATATACTAAATAAATCGATTATTTAATTGAAGTGGTCTTTGTTCATCACCATCGTGATAACGTTTATAATGTGACAATCGGATGCTGGGTCGTTACTCAAAGATCTTTATTTATCTAGATTAATAAGACTAATTATTAATATAATCAATCAATTATAGTTAATTATTTTAAATTTCAGAAAAGAATAATTATACGCTCTAATTTTGTTTTAGCCTCGAGAAATGTATATGATATAGTAGTTTTCGACTCTTCAGGGGTTTAGTGGTTAGCACGACAGTATACCACACTGAAGAGCCGAGTTCGGGCCTAAGGAAATTCAATAATTAATAATTTCTATTTAAAACTCTGCGTGATCTTGAGGGCCTATCCGCAAATAATAAATAATAATAGTACTTTTAACCTGTCATTCCATATATGCTAGTACAGTAATGACAGTAAAGAAGAAGTTAATTAAAGTAAAGTAGTCAAGTAAAGAAGTTGTTATAATAAATGAATTTTCCAGGGTAAAAATATTTGTTTTTTTTTTGGGGGGGGGGGTTCCACTAAACAATTTTTTAAATGAGTATTAAAAAATTTAATCTCAGTTCCAGGTATGTAGAAAATTCATTGTTTCCACTTATACTTTACAATGTCAACATCCTGTGTGTGTGTGTGGTTTTGTATATTAATACTGGTTGTAGATACATATAAATAGTATTTTGCCTAATGAAGAATATATTTCAATATTTATGGTAGTAAGTTTTCGCGGTGCCCTCGTTATGGAATCTTATATTTTACTCATGAATATATAAGTTAATCGTACAAATATGATAGCAGTCACTTTCCAAAGAGAACTACCAATATTTAATTTATCTAATAATTAATATTAATAATAGATAATTTTAAAAAATCATATATACGAGGGAGGGGTGAAAAGTTTCCGGCCTGACCAAGAAAAACGATGTTTTTAAATTTTTTTTTATATTTTTCAACATAATCTCCATCAACACTGATACATTTCTCATAATGATGTTCTAATTAATTAAATCAAATTAAATTTAATTTAAGTATCATCAACAGTTAGGAATCGACGCAAAAATTCGTTTGGATTACGCCTATAGTGCCAAATTGTCGGTAGAAATGGTTTTTCGAAGCAGTTTTTGGTCTAACGTTAGCAAACGCGGCACCCACCTTGCACACAGCTTTCCATGTTCAAATGGTTGTGCAAAATATTTCGCACACATTCAGCTAACATCCTACAGGTCTCAGATATCTTGAATGTTGAAAAATAAAGCAAAAAAAAAATTTAAAAACATCGTTTTTCTTGGTCAGGCCGGAAACTTTTCACCCCATCCTTGTAAATATATAAAAAAAAATCTATATATATAATTTGAACGAAGCTTAAGGTAAGGTTAGAATATATTTTTCAATTCCATAGTATTCTGACCTTTGTTATGGTAGTAAAGCAATAGAGTTATTAAAGGAACGATCCTATAGTTTAATTTATGACGTATTTTAAGTGAATGATGAAACGCAGTCAAATTCTTACCACTATTTTATTATTTTTTTTTTTTCAAACGCTCAATTTGAATATTTTTTTTTTATTTGCTTATTTCGTAAAACTTAAAACCTCAATTAATGTTCATCATATTTAATGAAATAGATTTTTTTCTTTCATTAAGGACTTTTAGATAAAGACAGAAATTAGTATATCATTATCATTATTAATAAATAAATTGTGCTTAATTTCTTTGAATTAATTATTTTAGTTTTTTTTTTTGGTTCTAAACGATTTATTAATTAAAATAATTAATTATATTTTTTATCAAAAAATGTATTTTTATAATAAATAAAATCAGAACATATCAAAAACAATTATATTTATATGTTTTATCATTGATCATAAATCTAATTCATTAATTATTTTTATTAGGGTGATAATGAATATCTGTTTTTTTTTAACTAATACTTCATTCTTTAAATAAAGTCTATGTTAGTCATTCAGGGTTCAGTGTTGCAAGGTAGGTAATATCTCACGATGTTATATTCTAAATTTCCCTACCCTCATATAAGGGTCTGTAAACAAACCCGATATATTTTATAGTCTAGCTAATTCACTCGAGTGTTATTACACAGCCACAATATGGCACCTTTAAACTCAAGGGAGATTGAAAAAGTGCTTTGATAGAGCTCTAACGAAAGCTAGGACCCCGAAAACACCTTCTACGAAATGTCCATTCACAGGTATTTGTATCCTAAAATACGCTGTTCAATTATTTTATTCATGGGATTTAAACAAAAAAGTAGTTTTTTTTCTCTTCTTTCCCCAATTTAAATACTGAATTAAATAAACAATTGGCTTCGCTTTTTATGAACTGGTTTTTATCTTTAAAGGATTTTTTAATTCGGTAAAAATCAAATAGAGAATTTAAATTTAAAATATATATATATAATAAATACACTATTGATTATTAAAATCCCAGAAAATTTTATCTAAATTTATAAAGTTAAATATTTTTAAATCATTTTTAATTTGATAAAATAAATAACTGCTATTAAATTTATTAGTATAGAATATAAATACACATATATACATAAATAAAGGTAAATATATAGTACTTTTAGTTCTGTAAACATCAAAAAAAGGTTAAATTTGATTTATATCTATCCGAGGGTAGCATTTTTTTTACTAACTTAAAGGTTTAAACTTTTTGACTTTAAAAAAAAAATAAATATTTGACTAAATTCAATTTGAAACTAATTTTCAAGAAAACCCTCATAAAATAAATGCATGTTTTTATTTTTTTATTTTTTAGTTAATTAATTATATTTTAATTTAATTTTTACTTTCCCGCATACTTCGTATAAGGGAAGTATTGGAATCGTCAAAAATTTCGACTTCGAGATTTCGATAGATCTTGACGTTTTAGACCTCCCTGAGTCGGAAAATACCATTTTTCAAATTATGTCTGTGTGTGTGTATGTATGTATGTATGTATGTATGTATGTATGTATGTATGTATGTATGTATGTATGTATGTATGTATGTAATGTCTGTAAGCAAATTTACTCAAAAACTAATCAAGCTAGGACTTCGAAATTTGGTATACCGATATTATTCACAGTTTGTAGATTTCTATCAAAATTTCGTCAAAATCGGTTAACCGGAAGTGGTACTTTACCTACACTGGTTGCGTTTACCTTTCAAGTAAAGTACTAGTTTGCTTCGAGATATTTGCTTCATATTTTGTATATAGATTTAAAAATATGAAAAAAATTGAGATACCAAATTTCATCATGATCTGATTACCGGAAGTGACATTTTACCTATACAAGTAGCGTTTCTTTTTTACCGGCCGACGATAGTAAGGGAGGTATTGTTTTCACACCAAATTTCACCTATGGATATTTTTAGGTACATATCTCCACGAATCATGCATTTTCTTAACAGAAAAAAGTATTTTAGCATGATGTCTGTCCGTCCGTCCGTCCGTCCGTATAGATGTGTACAGCCTGAACGGCTCAACGGATTTTGATGAAATTTGGTATATTTACTTAATACATCAGTAGGATGAATTGATCAACTTTTGGTGCATATCCGGAAACCAGAAGTGCTAGTATTGCCGATCGAAGAGAGGAAGTGAAGGGTTATTTTCATATCAAATTTCACGTGAGGACATATCTCCACGTGTTATGCACTTTGTATTGGTTTTATCCTCGAGAAAAATCATCTTCATTAGTTTTTTCTTAATTTAAAATTATATGACGTCACCCAGCACTTCATGACGTCACAGCCAGCCCTTATATATTATAAATAAAATAAAATTAAAAATATTTATATTATATCCATATCTGTTTTTTTTTACATTTAAAATATCAGTTAACCGGAAGTAGCACTTTATTCTATATATATATATATATATAAATGTTACCAAATATCAAATTTGACACCAATAAACTAATACGAACTGGCTCTTTATCAATACCAAGTTTACACATTCTAAATATTCATTCACAACTCTTTATACCTATTTATATGCGGGAAAGTCTAGGGGAGGACACTCCCGCTTATTTAGTTTGACATTGAAAAACATTTCTGATTCATATTATTTTTAATAATTAATTCTTTTACGTTCTGATTAGAATCAAATTTGGATAATGAAATATCTATTGAATTCATTTTTAATATATATATATATATAAAACGAAACGAATATTATAAACGAAAGCAATGCAATTTAAATTTCTAGATTTCATATTGAAAAAAAAGAATATAAAGAGAAATCAATCATAAATTATTAATGAATATTGAGACACAAAAAAATAATAATAAATATTCCATATTCTGTTTATAATAAATTTACTTTGGAATATATATTATTATTATTATTATTATGATTATTTATTTTTCATATTGGTTTTATATTTTTTTTTTCTATCCGAACATTTCTATCTAGTGGATTCACAAATATGAATAAATGCATTTCATGTCATATCTCGTGGATTTGCAAAACAAAAAAAAAAAACAACACATCCCTTGAATCATAAAATAGAGGATGAAAACAAATACAAATGAATATTTAAATTGTAACATTAGAGGGTATAATTTCTAAAATATGCATGGCCTTAGATTATTTAGATTTTATCCATTAACATAGTTTCCTAGAAGGACAATTGACTGTCGTTGTCTATTGGAAAGGCATCGGATCACGCAAACCCCAATAGCTACCCCTAAACAATTCATGATCAAAGATAAATTATTATATACTTCTGATAGATGATATTTTTTTGAGTCTATATTACCTCACAACCATCATTAAATAATTAAAACGAGATATTTTAAATTTATTTTTGATATATCATTCAAAGATAATATATATATATATATATATATATATATATATGTAGATATATTTAATTTATTTATGGTTGTAAAATCTTAGGAAGGAATTAAATATTTCAACGTATCAATTAAATTTAAGTAAATTTAATCACGCTATCATTGAATATTCAGTGAGATAATATAGATTATCATAATTCGTGTCTATTTCATCTTTATTTGTTTTTTTTTTATTTATTTATTATCACATTTAAATACTAAAATGAATTAAAATATTTATTATTATTATTATAGATACATACGAGAGAAGGTCAATAAGCCCGTAACTTTTTGAATTTCCAGTATCTTAAATGAAATGACAACACTGCTCTTGTAGTAATCAACTATTAGCTGGCTCCTGTCGAAATTTTAACCGGCTGGGTTGTTTGACATCAATTAATAGCAGACTACCTCGTGATTTGAGAAGAAAATGGAAAAAAGTGAATTTCCATAAAAATTCATGAAGTGGGATACGAATTGCTTCCTCATCCGTCCTATTCTCCGGATTTAGACAGACACCAACTGACTATTTCTTGTTTCCAAACCTAAAGAAATGGCTCGGCGGAAAGAGATATGACATCAACGATGAAATCATTTCACAAACAAATTATATTTTGATGTCCTCGACAAAACTTATTTTTTGGAAGAGATGAAATAATTGGAGAAATGTTGGACAAAGTGAATAGAGCTCTACGTTGAAAAATAAAATAATGATTTATTAAAAAAAAATGTTTCATATTCAAAAAGTCACGGACTTATTGATTGCCCTCGTATGTAAGTAATAAATTAAATAAACTAAAATTAAATTTCAGTTTAACAAAAAATTATTTTTATATAAACAAACTCTTTTTTACTTTGTATTATTAGATAAAGCATATTAATGAATATATAGTTAAAAAAACTAAATTTAATTATATGTATATACGAGTAATTCAATTGTTGTATGGTCATCATCATCTTCATTTAGTATTTATTTTTATAGTGATATTTTTTTCTCCCCTTTCTTTTTGTTCAAAGTTGAAAAGAATTCTCTTCGCTCTTTTCTGTGTATAAACATTTTTATTTAATATTTAATATTTTATCTCGCTCCCTTCAACACAGTGAATAAAATGAAAATAAAGCCACCCTTCTAATGATTTTTGAGATGTATCTCAATGCATAACCTTCGGCCATGTTTTCATTTGGCATATCCCATTCCTTAAAAGGATTATATTTTTGCTCTTTGCCCTACAGGGCTAGAATTCCTAAATAGAATGCGAGGCTTATTTGATTAAATAAAAAATTGATGCGCTTACATTTCCTAGTTATGTTTTTCTGGTCTTTGAAACCAATAAATCTTTGGCACAACCCGTGGAGGTTTTTCCCTGCTTGCACCCCCTGCATCCCCCTTACCACCGGTTCTGGACCATAATCGCGCTTAAAACATCCCATATATCTCTTCAAGCGCTGATTAATCGACTACATTTTTATTGGCGAAAATAAAAATTTCCCCACAACACCGACATGACTTTTGATGTATTTATTGGGCTTAAAATTTATTTATTTTGATTATTTTTTTTTCATTATTCTTTTATGACTAATATGCTAAACAAATATGATAAAAGATTCTTGCTCACGTTAATTTATTTATTAAACGATTGATTAGTTTTTTTTATAACAATTAGTGTGATTTCCAATTCATTTATCATTTTACAACAAAAATAAGAGAACGATAATAAAAGATAAAAGAAATCGAACAACCTTTTTAAAATATACGTATAAATGATGACCTAGTTTCAAAATTATAAATTATTTATGCTTAGTGTATTATCTTAAAACTATTACTAAAACTAATAATAGGATTATTTTGTAATTTAATTTGATAATGTATAATAAATTATTATTTTAAATATTAATGCATTATACGAGTAGGTATTTATTTATGTATTGTAAAATTACTAGATCTAAATTAAATAGGTAAATTGACAATAAAAATAATTTAATTTATTGTAAAAAAAAAGTTGATATATTTTCATTTCTAAAAGTAGATGATTACAGTTGTTGGTGAGAAAAAAAATTGACAAAAGAAAAAAGTGAATAAAAATAATTTAATTTTCCGAATAAAGAGTTAATTAAGGAAATGAAGCTTAGTATTAAAACCAAACTCCACAATATAGGTAAATGAAAAAGAAAAACTAATTTAATGAAAGAATTTACTATTGAAGATTGAAATAGAAATATCATCATTCCAATAAAATATGTACTGCACTAAGAAATCGATATGTTACAATATAATTATATTTTCTTTTACTCAGAAAGTTGGAAAAGAATAGGAAGAAGGGGGAAATATAATTAGAAATATTTTTGCTAAACATTTTCAAATCAATAATTATTTGTGTTACAGGATTTGGAATTCGATTTTAACTAGTAATGAACCTCTAAATGTTTACATCCTGCGAAAGGACAAAACCTATCAAGTTGGTTATATTAATAAGGTGGCTTGTGATCAGGAGAACGGGTCCTGTTAACCTTTGTCTTGATTTTCTTGATCGGAGGCGCTACTTTTTATTAAGTAGCTTCCCAAATTTGTTCCCGGAGGCTGAGTTGACTTCACTCCATAGACCTCAGCCAATTTGACTTGAACCCGGAACCACGAGAATGTGAGTCAACTTGCCCCTCAACTTGTGGCGCCTTCACTAGTACTTATGGTGTCTATCTTTCAAAATTTATGAACAAAAATCTTTTTTTCAAATTTTTTTTAAATTGTGAAACTATCCCAATTATATTTATAAATAAGAAAATGAGTAATAAATTTTTAAATTTTAATCTCTAAGTATATAATCTCTATTAAAATCTAATTATTCAAGAAAAAAAAATAATTCACTAATGTAAGATATGTTTATTATTGATTTCTAATATAATGTTGAATATTTTAAGGGGATAATATTATGTTTGCCACCAATTTTCAAATTATCAAGAGTAATATTTATGTTTATTGTATTATATTTAATGGCAATACTTAAATAATTTAATCTACGATGAATAACAAAAATAAAATTTTAAATGTTAAATTTTAAATTCTAATTCTATCATATAACTTTACTAGTTATATAATAAGGTAGTAAATATATTTTATCTTAAAATTAGTTTTTCATAATTTGACTTAACAAAATCCTGTTATTTATGAACTAATAAAAATATATTAGTTGAAAATAATGGTTGGCGGTGGTGATGGGGGTAAGGCATTGGAATTTTAATTATTTCGTGAGGAGATAATAAATTTCATTATTGACCTGTACTTTATCTCGCGTACTCTTCTCGATATTAATCCTAGTTCTTCGGGCATATTTCATCTCGCGAAAAGTAGAGGATTAAGTTATAAATAAGGATTAGCCTCTCTATCAAGTGGAACTGCTGCTGTAACATTCACCCTGCTTTTATTATAATGACTACTACTTCCACATAACGATTTTTATTCACGCGGGAATCTGCTTTTATCTCGGATATAGCCCAGAGGGGAAGGAAAATAGCATACGAGATGCATACATTAATGGACTAACCACTTTAAAAATTATATAAATATAGCAAACATTTGCAATAGAATATATATATTATATACTCGTGTATAAATATATAGACATAAATAATTCGTTATGCTTTAGACTTTTAGTGGAAATTTGTAATAATCCTATTATCTTATATAATTTATATAATAATATATAGAATAATACTCATAAAATAGGTAACTCCAATTTAGATACTCTCTCAAATGGGGTAAAATAGACACTGATAATGTTCAAATTGTTCTCTATTCAATTCTATATTGTTCTAGATTGCTATTTGATTTGATTATAGAGTACATCTATTATTTAGTAATATTACTTTAAAAATTATTAAATTATAATTAAATAATATACAAATTAGATTTTGTTATATTCTAATATTAATTCATTAATCTCAAGCTTGAATTTTAATTATTATTTGAAAACATTGGAGTAAAACAAAAACATATTTAATATTAGTTACTTACATTTATGGACTATATAATCATTAAAATTTCATTTTGAACTTAAAACCATTTAACTATTTAAAATATTAATTTAAAAGGCTTTAAAGGAGATAAAAATTTCGTTGTTAAGTTTAAGACTATGCAAGGATAAATTACATCTATTAAATATAAAAATATTTTTCCTATCCGAAATATAATTAAAAAACTTATTATACGAGGACAGGTCAATAAATCCATGACTTTTTGAATGTCCCGTCTCTTATATGAAATGACAATACTGATCCTGTCAGCAGGAAACTATCATCTGACTCCTGACGAGATTTGAACTAGCAGGGTCCTTGACTTTTTGTTTGACATCCTTTAATAGCAGACTACCTCGTGATTTGAGAAGAAATTGGAAAAAAGTGAATTTTTGTGCTCATTACGTATTATTTTTGACGGGGAAAAATATCTCTGAAACCGAGTTTTTGCGCCGTTCCTTAACTGTGGATGAAACATGGATCCACCACAAGAAGCCAGAAACAAAACAGCAGTCAAAAAAGCGAGTTTCTCGGGGTGAATCGCCACCAAAGATGTCCTCGACACATCTTATTTTTTGGAAGTAATAAAAATATTGGAGAATCGTGGAATGAAGTGTATAGAGCACAAAGAGGAACAGGGGTTGAAAAATAAAATAATTTTTTATCCAAGAACCTGCTTTTCAATCAAAAGTCACGGACTTATTGACCTTTTCTCGTATATAGTTATGGAACCTTGATTGCCCGAGGAATAATCAATATTATCTAGATTCTCCTGAATAATACACATCTATATTCATATATATTAAATGAAAATCAGTGCTGTTAAATATTTTATCACCGTTTCTCAACGTTTCTCCAGTTTTCAATCATAATATTCATCCCCTGCTTACAATAAAAGGTATTAGTAAAAGTATGTAAATGTTTATTTAGTATTTCCAAAACATGACTATTTATTTGTATGTGTGGTTTCTTTAAAGATTTAAATCAATTTTTTTTTTAATTTGTTCTTGGATATTCTCCCGACCCCGATTCCTCTAGACTCTAGTGAATTGATGTGTATTAGATAGATAAATTCCAAACTAGATATTGATAGAAAAAATGTAATATTGTTTTTTTAAGTGTTATAATATTCCAAACCTAATGAGCTAAAAAAAATAAATTCTCTAATTATGGGAATATATTTTTATTAGCAAAGGTGATAAACCGGAGAGCTAAAGAATTTGTAATAATAAAGACCTGTTAGAGGGTAATCCATCTTGATTATATAATATAGTCTTTATTTTATACATTTTTAAGTAATATTATGAAGAATAGACAAATCTTCTTGAATAATTAATATAATCAAATTCTTAATTATTTTTTAATTGATTTTAAATTTTAAACATTTTTTTATTTACTTTTATTGTAATTAAATCATCACTATTATTATTTATTTTTTGGTTTATAAATTTGATATTAGGTCTATTTTAAAAATATATTTTTATATATTAAAATCACTCTTTAATTTAAAGCTATGAATATGCATTTTCCATATTTTGCAAACATCTCCTCGTCTATGAATCATTTTTAACAGCATCATTCTAATTTAATTGCCGCAGTTACCGGCAAATCCAAAATAAAAACCCCATCTCCGTATTCGCACTCAGCCATTCAACCACTCTGCATATCCACTCACACTCACCTTCCCCTTCCCTTTAAGCTCACTCTTTAAGCACCTACTCCTATGATGTTTTTGATAAATTGAATTTGTAACGTCGTGAAGGATTCCAATATGTAGAATGGCTAATTAATTAATATGAATGGAATAGAGTCGCTCAACTCACTCGTTGGGGCTTTTACGCATGATTTCTCAATCCAATTTCATCTGATAACTGTAAATGGTGTTGCAATCAAAACCCTAAATTGGAGAATATAATTCCACTTATTTACAATTTATTGATTCGAAAAATTATTTTTGTTTTTGTTTTTTTTTTGAATTTGTCAATGACTGTGAAATAAATTCATCAAATCGTTAAATATTCATGGTTAATTTTGATTTATTTATTTTTTAATTATCATGATTTGATTGTATGTAGGAATCAATTAAATATTAATTAATTAATGGTAGTTTGTTAATACAATATCTATCTCCAATGGTGAGGTTGTAATTAAAAAAAAAATGTTTATTAATGACTATTTTTGAAACAAATACTATTTCAGATCACAATATGTTTAATTACAACACAATTTTAAAATATCTAATGATTTAAACAAATTTCAACGTATAATTAATATCAACATAATGAATGTACAAATTTTAATTAAATTGAAAATAAAATAATAGCACAATCTTGTATTGAACTTTGTTAATGAATGTTGAACACTTTAATCAAATGGCAAAATGAGAGCAAACGTTTATTTTATATTTTCACTTAAAATTTTCCTGTTGTGAAATAAATTCTGTCGAGAAATAGGCCGTCAGTCGTTTTGTTCTTCTTTTACATATCAGACGTATAAATAGACGCTTTGTACAAATATAATATCTTTAATTCGAAGGAAAGTTCAGATGGATTGTTGTTCCTTGCGCTTATTTCTTGCTCGTTTTGTTTTACAAGTCAATTTCAGTTATGTTTTCTATTATGTTAACAATTCACAATTCGAATCAAATATTTGACTTAAAAACAAAAGTTTTATTACATCATTAATGGATTTAAACGTGTTTTCATAACTATATAATTGATTTCAATTAAAGATATATATATATATATATAAATTGAATGCATATTCACTTAACCTAAAAACATTTTTCAATAAAAAATAAAAAAAAATACTTTTATTTAAACAAATGTACTAAACAACACAAATTAATTTTTATGAATGAATCTGTTAGGATAAACGAAAAAAAAATAAAAGCTTGAGAGTTGACTTACTGAATAAACAAAACAAAATTTTATTATTTTTTTATTTATTGTAAATTTAAAATTGAAAATATCTGGTTCATTTACCTTAATAAAATAAAAAATTCAATGTTTTTTTTGTTATTATGATTAAATTATTATTTTAAAATGAAATTTGTAATTTATTTTCATTTAATCTTGATTCTTTTAAGAAAAAAAAAATATTAATAATGTAAGAGAGACAGTAAATGACAGACTGAAATGTCTTGTATGTTTATTTTTATGATGGGATGAAAAGTTGAAAAATAATTCTTATTTTGGTATGTAGAGATAAAATTAATTTATATAATATATATATAAAATAAAATTTGATTATATATTTCTAGGAAAATCTGAGTAAATAAATTCAGATTATTAAACTTTATGAAATTAATTTTTAAATAATATTTTTATACATATTGTTTTTATTAAAATAATTTTATTTTGTTTATTAATTAATTTTTGTTTTTTTTTTTGTTTTTGTTTAAATTCAATTTCCTATTTAATCAAAAAGAGATAAATTAACAACATCAGAGGATAAAAACTAAAAGAAAAAGAAAATTCAGAGAATAATAAAAAGAAGTAAACTTGAGGTGTAGCTATAAACAATTCCATTTCCAAGGGTATACTTAAAGCTGAAAATTGAATTCTATCATAGGTTAGGTAATAAAAAACAATTCCAACTCAAATAGTATTGTTATTGCATATTTTTTTATAAGTGTTAGAACATTTGAATAGAAATTCTACCAATAACAATAGAATAAGTAAATAATTGGATAAAGCAACATTTATATTCACATTTAGTTTATTTCTATTTAAATAAATGACCAGATTGACACTTCAACCATTTGAATGGGGATAGAATACCTTAATTTTATTTTTTAATCTTTAAAATGATTTAAATAGATAATTATTTAAAAAATCTGGAGTGTCTCCACTCGACTATCTCCTATCTGAATTAGATTAAATAACATATATTATATTTAATTAAATTTAATTAATTATAAATTATAAATTAAAATTAATAAATAATATTTATTAAACCAGCGCGTGTTTGGCACCACGTCACGTTCTAGCGCGTTATTTTCAGTCGTGTTAAAAAATTAATTCCGGTACTTTCAGAGAATCAATCAAACTGAAATTCAATATATATAGAAGTTTTATACAATTTTTAATCCTGTAAAATTATCAAACATATATCTTTATTTTTACGGTCACTTTAGACTTTAGACGAAAAAAAATCAAAACGTGGTACGTAATGACCCACATTTCTCAAAAGTTGATAGAAAACTATCAATGCCATGTACCAAATTTCATGATTCTAGCTCAACCAGTTTTTGCGTACTCTTGTCTACACACACACACACACTCAGAGAGAGAGAGATTTTGCCCAACCTTAGTGAAAATGACTGAGGGAATACATCAAAATCTCGACATCAAAAATTGTCGACTATCTCTGACGAGATAGTAAAAAGTGAAAAATAAAATCGAATATAAAGATAAAAATTCAAAAACGCCTTTAAAAAAAAATTATTTTTGACTTCTTTATCCCCCATAATTTTATTAAATACATTATTTAAAACAATATCATTTATTATTTATGAGAGTCGTTTTTTCAATAAACTCATCAACTTTTGATATGTTAAAATTTAATAATTAATTGTCTAAGTACGATAATAATGAATTAACTCAATATAATATATAAATAAAGAAGCCTTTTTATAGAATATTAATAGTCAGTAAAAATAATTAAAATTTGATCTAAATAATTGAAAACTTTATCATATTCATTTTTTAACATTTTTATCTTTATTTGAAATCTGAAAATTAAACAATAAAACGATAAACATTTAATTGAATAATATAAATTTAAAAATCACTGAATTTTAAAATTGATTTATTTGTTCGAATTAAGCGCATTCGGTTGTTCACTTTTCTTGTCTTATTTTATTTTTTTAAAATATAGAAAATTTATATACTTGCTAGATAGAGGGAAAGATATGAATGAATTCTAGCCTTCAGTAGATTTCCAAACATGAGCTGAGGCCTTTATTTATAAAACGAATGATTTTTAAGATTCTAAGATTACCATATAGATAGAATAGGGTGGGTAAATAAACATACCAGATATTGTTTTTAAGTAAAATGTTCTATCATGGAAATATATATATTTAGAGAGAGAGAGATTTTTTAACTATCTTCTCTATTTCAAGAACTCCCTCAGCTCCTACTCATCAATACCATACATGAATGAAAAAAATATATAACAAAACCTCCCGTACTATCGTCGGTCGGTAAAAAATACACTAAGAAATAATCATTTCTATATTTCCAATTATCTATTATATTACTCATCAATAAAAAAACTAAAATTAAATTACTTTGTATTCTCTGAGTCTCAATTTATCAATTGAATGTAAATAGATAAAATAAGAAATGATTTGAATTTAATTTCTTTTGGATATATATAATTAAACAAAAAAATTAAATTTAGGTTACGCAGACGATTTAAATATATCAGGAGAATCGGCAATTGCAATTAAGGATAGCATAGAAAAAATAATCGAAGCAGGAAAAGAGGGCTGTAAATTAATAGTGCTAAAACAAAGTATTTAGTAACAGAGAGGAATAGTATTAACACACACAAAGTCTTAACATACAAAATGTAGAAAAATTTATATTCTTAGGATCTGTAATCACGAAGGATCATAATTTTCGAGAAAGCAGGGTTTAAAGCGAGGTTGCAATCTGGAAGCGCCTGTTATCATGCAGTCAAGGAACTTATCGCGTCAAAATTATTATCAAAGGAGATAAAAATTAAAATATATATAGTAAAACAATTATTTTGCCGGTTGTATTATATGGGTATCGGAGTATTTGAGAATAGGATTCAGCGAAGCATTTATGGGCCAAAGAAAGATGAGGTCACCGGGGAACGAGGAATTGCATGACCTCTATGCATCTCCAGATATAGTTAGAATTATAAAATCGAGAAGGCTGCGATGAGCAGGGCATGTGGCTAGAATGGGAGAAGAAAGAATGGCGAAAAATATAGTGGTGGAGAGACCGAGTGGGAAAGTTCCGCTTGGAAGACCAAGGACGAGGTGGGTGGATAATGTAGAAAGAGACATGGGAGAGGGTAGGGATTGGAGGGTTGTGGCTTAGAATAGGGATACTTGGAGAAGTGTGGTGGCTGCGGCCAAGAACTTTCGAGTTCCTTAGAGCCACTGAGATAGATAGATTGGATATATATTTTAATTTTAAACATTAAACCATTATAATAATTATTATTAACATTAGTAATTTGATTATCAGGCAATGAAAATATTTATGTTTTTTAATCAATTATCAATTAATTAATAATTTTTTTTTTGCTTTGACCATCGTTTAAATATATATCATATATTTTCTAAATTATTGCTTTAACTTTATCTTTACCTCTTAGATTGCACTTGATTTAAATTCAAATTGATGAAATATTATTTAATAAACATTCAGGAGTGGAAAATTAACGTTATATTAAACAACAAAATTATAATAATGTTTTCATTATTATGGTGAGAGAGAGAAATAGGAAAGTTAAATTAGAAAAAGATAAATAAAATTAAAATTTAAAGAAGAAAAAAGGATGATAAATATATAATTCCAATAAAAGAATGTATATACAAAGAAATTTTTATAATTCTTTTCACGTTTTATCACAATTGTAGAATATCTAGTTTAATAAATATTGCGAGTAAGAATTCTTTTTCATTTATTCTCTAATAAATTTAATCTCACTTACTTTATTGATATAGATATATATTTTCTAAATATTTAACTCTATTATCACAATATCTTTGCTAGGAGCGATGCCCTCTTATTTTTTACGTTTTAGAAATTTAAAATAATGTTTATAAAAAACAACCTTAAGGGGATATAATAAAAAATATAAACTAAGATATATAAGTGGATCTTATACAATTTAATTTTGAAAACATTCTTACAACGTGTTATATACTAAAAGCTTAGAAAATTTAATTCATTTATTATAATATTATTGTATTTTACAAAATCAAAAACAAAAAATTGAACGGCTAGTGTTCGAATCACCTTGACAAACTGGATAAACATTAAATTTAATTCAAATCACACTTAAATAAGTGAATATTTCTTGAGGTGTTCTTACAATTTCGTTTAATCACAAATTATTATCTCATCAGTAAAATTACTACTACACTAAATTCAGATTCATCATAGACTGCTAACTCCAGTAACGTAACAAAGGCACTCTGATAAGGAAGGCAGAGTTAATAAAATTATAAAAAGTTTAAAAACTTCGTGTTAATGGGCACGTATTTATAATAAAAAAATACAAAAAAAATTCAAGATAAACATTACTTTTTTGTTTATCTATAACTATTTTCGTAGTATAGAACACTTGTTATGAAATGTATTTACAATAAATTACAGTATTTTGGTTATTTTAACAATTGAACGAGAAATGAATGTTAATACTTGTAATGGTATAAGAAATTTGCAGTTAAAACATATAGAAAAATTAAATTTTAATTTTGAAAATGTATTTTATTTTTATTTTTAATATATCTATTAATGCGTTTTATAAATAATCAAAAGAATTACAAATTATATATTCATTCATTATTTTTAATTTTTACCGACCGACGATAGAAGGGAGGTATTGTTTACACACCAAATTTCACATATGGAGATTTTTACATATCTCCGTGAACCATGCATTTTCTTAACAGAAAAAAGTAATTTTAGCATGATGTCTGTCCCTCCGTTCGTCCGTCCATATAGATGTGTACAGCTTGAACGGCTCAACGGATTTTGATGAAATTTGGTATATTTACTTAAGGCACCAGAATGATGAATTCCTCATCTTTTGGTGTATATCCGGAAACCGGAAGTGGTACTATTAGCGATCGACGATAGGAAGGGAAGGGTTATTTTCCCACCTCAAATTTCACATGAGGAGATTTTTTACATATTTCCACGAATCATGCACTTTGTATTGTGGTTTTACCCTCGGGAAAAATAATCTTCATTAGTTTTTTCTTAATTTTAAATTATATGACGTTACCCAATTAAATACAATATTATTTAATATCCTTAAAACAACTAGGTCGTTTTAGGATAATAACTTGCTAATTTCTAAAAAAAATTGAAGGTTTCGGATAAAATTAAATTTTATTGAAAATTCATTGTCTGATTGGTTAAAAGGGTTGTTAATGTGGCATCTACCCTGGTTGGAAGCAACCAGCACTACGCCACTTGCGATCCCTTATAAATAATATAATTTTCGAAAGCAACTTTTCAAACTTTTGAAAACAAATTGCAAATTGATTTAATCTAATTGAATATAATCTAATAAGAATAATAAACGAAATTATTTATAGAATAGTTTATTTTTTTATAATCAAATTCAACATTTTTTTATTCGATTTATTTATTTAGCCAGCTCCAGTTAAAACATTCCTCCAATATTCCCATTTATCTTCCAATTTTTCCAAATCAATTTTTATATTATCTGCAAATTAAGCCTTAATTTTTACCTCAATACAATCATTTTTTCAAATTTTTTAAAAGTTTATAAAAATACTATAGCAATGAAAATGGAGAGTCCTCTAGTGTGAAATTATTTCATTATAAGTATTTTATTTATCTATTAGAATATTGTTTGTTGTATATTTTTTTTTTATTCTTAGAAGCAATTAGTTAATTACCCATTCACGTCAATTGAATTTATTGGAATTTTTTTTTTTATTTGATAATAAATTTCATTGCCATATGTGTTTATTTATTTATTTTTTCAACATTTTTTTCCATATAATAAAAGTAAATTAGCATAGAGCTATGAATAAATAAAACATATTTTATTAATTTTTTTCACGAACAGAACGTTGATAGCGTTTTATGTGTGATAAATATAGCTATGCCAATTAAATGCCACTCAGTAAATACATATATATAATCAAAGTCAATCAAAAAATAATAAAAATCTTAAAATGTTATGATAATATTTAAAATTTAATTTATATATATATATAGTTTTAAACATCATTTTAATCTTATACAATATTGAATAACATTATACAAAATTTGTGATGAGCTGTATATAAAAGTTAATTTATTGATAAAAATTATTATCAAATTACAATATGTAATATACATTTAAATTTGAAAAAATTTAAAAAAATATTATTTATTATTGAAATTTAATAGTTGTATCTTGTGTCTTGACTTTTTATCTATTTTTTTTTTATTGTAACGTGAATCACAATTTTTATAATAATTTAATATGAATGAACAAAATAAGAAATTGAAACAGAATTCTTATATATATACTTCATTTATAAGATACATTTTTATAACTATTTGCAAAAAAACGTGAGAGAAATCGTATTATTGGGGGAAATAACTTACTACTGCATATTTCAGGTCTAACTTTTGTTTATTGAATATAGACTAGATTTGTCTTTATATATAGCCCAGGGGTCGCCACACTTTTATGATAATTGACCCCTAAATAATGTTTCGAAATCTCCATCGACCCCCATAAAGGTAATTTTCAGGCCAATGAGAAAATTTCGCACAGATATAGTAATGAATAAACGCATATAACAGTCAAATTATTTCAAATCCTTTAAAAATAAAAATATCAAGCAAAGATTCAAAGAAAAGATAAGTGAAACAAGTTTAAATTATTATTTAATACATAGTAATTTGTTGAAAGTTTGTATGCAAAAGGTTTTAATTCATTTTAATTCAATCAGTATATTAAAATATCCATTAAGGGGTTCAGTGTATATAACTCCTTTGTTGATCACTTTTGAGTAGCCAATCTTCGTTTTGCGACTTTTACATTGATAATATACCATATTAATAATGACAACACATTCTTTTATTTTATGAAAATCTCTGTATAGATGTCCTCAGAAAAATGAACATGGTTTAATATACCAATGTTTAATTTATATCATCATAGAACATCTTAGTTAAAAAAAAATGTTTAATAAAATTAAATAAAATGAGCTTATAGATTTTTACTACTACTTTTTAGTGATATTTACATCGAATACCAAGTAACAAAATATGTCAAGAAATAAATAATTCTATAAAATATGTGTCTAAAGATAATAGCAATTCAATATAACCAACAAAAATATACACTTATTTTACTTTGGTATATTTAATTTGGTATATTTACTTAATGCATCAATGGGATGAATTGATCAATTTTTGGTGCAATTCCGGAAACCGGAAATGGTAGTATTAGCGATCGACGATAGG
This sequence comes from Labia minor, assembly GCA_963082975.1. Lineage (NCBI taxonomy): Eukaryota > Metazoa > Arthropoda > Insecta > Dermaptera > Spongiphoridae > Labia > Labia minor. Next base: position 36,843,713 of record OY720345.1, read on the forward strand.
AATGGAAGGGTTATTTTCACACCAAATTTCACATGAGGAGATTTTTTTATATATCAACACGAATGTATTGGTTTTGTCCTCGTGAAAAATCATCTGCATTATGCTTTTCTTAATTTAAAATTATATGACGTCACAGCCTCCTTATTATGATCACGGGTAACGCCGGCTACTTCAGCTATATATTATAAATAAAATAAAATTAAAAATATTTTTGTTCTTTCCATATCTGTATGTTATTACATTAATAGATATATTAGCTGGAAATTAATTTATTTCAAACTGTCGGTCGGTTCGGACCTGGCCACAGGTCAACTTATTTTTATTTTCAGATCAACTTCTCTACTGAGCCACCAGAGGCCCCACATGGGTTGGGTCGGTTTTTGCCCATAACTTTGGAACACATCAACTTTTTAGAAATTTTCAACCTTATACCTTATCCTTGGGTCATGACGTTTCTGATGATACCGAACCATTAATTATATAGATAAAGGAAATGCTATAAAGTCAATTAAAAAAAAAAATCTTATTTGCGTAAATGTTAAGAAATGTTTTTCTTTCGAGTCCAAATCATCTTCCATCCTCTACTGTTGTTAAATAGACCCCTACACAACTTTGGCCACAACTGATATAGCCTTTTCCTAGTCAGTATAAGACAAAGTACCGGGACCCCGAGCCTCGGCTCGGTACTTAAGTTAAAAAAAATAATTCATTATTATTGGGTTTGGCTGGTAATATTAATACTTGGAACACCGAGCTGAAATACAATTCTTTAATTATTTATTACAATTATTAAATGTTGCATCAATGCATCAATCTGAATAAAATGAATGGAACTTGGTGTCCTCAATAATACATAAATATGTATTATTAGGTATGTTTCTAAGTGAATGAATATTTTTTTATTGGAAGAATGATAAATATATATCGTAATTTATAATTATAAAATATTATTAAAATATATATTTTTAATTTTATTTCGAAATTAAATTAAAAATTTTAAAATATTTTAAATATAAAAAAATAATAATACAATAACCTTTAAAAAAAGGCGGGTGTCAAATTTCAATATGGATGCCATTTTTGACGTCTCCATATATAATTTTAAATTAAGAAATAAATAATTAAGATGTATTTTTCCTGAGATGTGATCAATAAAAATCAATTTTTCTTTATAAATACTATATCTAGTGTGAATTTGAAAAAATCGTTAGAGCGGTTTTTGAGAACCCATGGCTATATATATATACAATTTTAGCTAGCATAATAAGATAAGATAAAAATTATTTCAAAACATGTATAATTTAAATGTAAATCAATCTAAAAATAAAAATGTAAATGTATACTAATTACAATTATGAATTATTCCAATTGAATTTAAAAATTATTGTAAACCCTTTTTTGTTAAAAAATTTTTTGTATCATAAATTGGCTAATAAAAATACTTTTTTAAACTAAAAAAAAACTAAAAATCTTTTGTTTATCGATGATTCGTATCATCGTCAAGTAATAGCCAAAATTTTGACTGTCCCATCAGTATTAGAGTCATTTATTATAATATAATTAACGAATAATTTTAAAAAATCAACAATATACTATTAAACGATCTTTGGAACACTACTCAACCCGAAAATTCCGGTCCGGAACAATCAAATCTATTCTGAAATAAATAAATGAATCAAATTTAAATCAAAATTAAATTATTTTTAAATATAATTTCAAAGTTTTCTAATCTAATTTTATTTTCCTTTATAATGATAATAAAAAAACTTATGATAATATATATATTTAATATAATTCCAATATATGCGAGAAAAAAAACTTGTTCTCTTTTTGAATTGATTGTTAGAAATTCACCGGAAGTTGCTTCTTTCCATTTTGTCACCGGATGTACCTTTTTTCAATCCCGAGATTGAAATATACAATCGTATTCGCCAAACTGCTGGAGCCGATCAACCCCCAGGGCCCAGTCCTTCTCACACCTTGTATTTATTTGTATATTTTTTTTTTTTATTTTCCTTCCTATTGATTTGAAAAACAGTTTCTCTATATTTATATATACATACTATATATCTTTTAAATATTCTTTCTGAATGATAAGAAATCGATTTCCATTATTTCCGCTATTACTTAAAAAAAAAAATGAAAATATACTAGAATAACTTTATCTGGCTCAATATTGGATTTGAAGGGAAAATCTTTTAAAATCGACTTTAGTGGCAATCAGAATATATATCCATAAATATTTGAATAATGGTTTTCTTATCAAATGATAACATTTTCTTATGAAATTATAAAAACAACCTTTAAGCAGAATTTTTAATTCTCTTAATAAATCAATTTGTTTAGTATTTTACCTTTCTTTATAGTATATATATAACATATATATATAATAAACCCCCTTATATGAAAATAAAGGGTATATAGGTACATACATGTAGGTATCTACATTTATTATTATAAATGATTAATTAATGGGAATTGTATGCTGAGATTAGTGATTAGTCAATAACTAAATATTTAAGCCTGAATAGATAGGTAGTAGTTTATGATAATATTATGAAAGAATCAATCAGTTGATATTTATTCCCTATATAGTAGTTGGTTCAACTTGCTCTTGAGTGTTTGAGTTGAAACAAATGATTAATTAGAATTGTACTCCACATATGCTAACATGAAACACTTCAAACACATAACAATGATATTTGTCAAGAGCTCTATCTCTTTAAACTACATTGAAATCAATGCAAATTTATCTGTTTGTGGTGTTATTTAGTTTAAAGCTTAATTTAAAGCTTAATTATAAATACGAAATGATTTTTTTTTATCTTGTTCTACCTAATAAGAAATTCATTCATTTAAAATTTATATTTCAATTCTTGATTTATGAATGCTTAAATTTTTATAAGAGAAAAAATATATATACGAGAACAGTTCAATAAATCCGTGACTTTTTGAATGTTCCGTCTATTAAATGAAATGGTAATACTGCTCCTATCAGCAGTCACCTATCAGCTGACTCCAATCGAAATTTGAACCAGCTGGGCCTTTTAGTTTTCGTTTGACATAGCAAACTACCTCGTGATTTGAAAGGAAAATGGAAAAAAGTGAATTTTGTCTGCTCATTAAGCATTATTTTTTTGTGGAAAAAACATCACTGAAACCGAGTTTTTGCCCCAATACTCCAGAAACAAAACAGCAGTCAAAACAGTGTGTTTCTCGGAGTGAATCGGCACCAAAGATGTCCTCGCCAAATCTTATTTTTTGGAAGGGATAAAATAATTGGAGAATCGTTGAATGAAGTGTATAGAACACAAAGAGGAGGAGGGGTTGAAAAATAAAATAATTTTTTATCAAAAAATCTGTTTCATTTAAAAAGCCACGGACTTATTGACCTGCTCTCGAATATACTGTAAAACAAGAATAAGAGGAAAAAATAAAATATTTAAATTTCTATTATTCGATTACAAAATTATTAGATAGAGATGTCCTATAAAAACCGGTACACATACTATTTTCCTCAAAGATGATTTTGACCCTTTGACCTTTTATGTGGATTCAAAACAAAAAGTCCCCTCCCACATTTCTTTCTGACCAATTCAAGAGGTTATAGTTGAATCGTAGAAGACTTTTTTACTACAATACCAATTAACACACTATGAGCGGGGCGGGTATTTGTACCCGTTGCGGGGACTGCCACTTATAAGCGGGGCGGCTATTTATACCCGTTGCCACTTATATGAGGGATATATATTAAAATAAAGTAATTTTAAGTGACACAAGGGAAAATATATATTATATAAGTGGCAACGGGTATAAATACCCGCCCTGCTTATAAGTGGCTGTCCCCGCAACGGGTACAAATACCCGCCCCGCTCATAGTGTGTTAATAGATATATAAATGAATGGTAAACTTATATATATAGTAGTTTTGATGTTGTTTATGTAAGTTTTTTCCGACTATTAATAACTTATATTTTTTATCTATTTTATCTTCAATATATTTTGATATAACCTATATTCAATATTTTTAAATTGTTACTCTTCTGTATCATCTTTAAAGATATATGAATATTTTAATTCTTATTCATAAAACATCACAATTTGTATTTGAAAGTCATTGAGAATATAATTTATCATAGCTATATAATATCTTGAATAATTTTCATTCATTTTAATATAATTTAAATTTCATTTAACTTTATAATATTTAATTCAAAATTTGTATATATACAAGATTTCTAATAAGAAAAAACTAGAAGAAACTAAGAAAATGGCATTATAATATAATGTTAATGAAATTCTGAAATAATAAACTATACATGTATATATATGTAAATATTTAGATGGTGTCGGTTGTATATAATATTCTATTCTCTGTTATATTTAATGAAATACCAGTTTTCTTATTTTAATTTAATGAAGGAGTCTTAATGAAATAATTAATTAAGATGTTTTAATTACAAATATTTATTGAAATTGATATATCTCGCTCGGCTGGAAAGCAATTTCACAAAGACAGTGTTGTTTTTAATTAACTGAATATTTAAGTCCGGAACATAATAGAATTCCTCTAAAACAGATATACTCATATATCTATCCTTAGTGTGATTCTGAAGAGATAAATTTGGAGCGTTCCAAGCTGGGAATTCATGACCCAGAAAAGCCTCGAACCCTTATTCAGCCCTTTTGAAGGGTGAGGATAGCAATGTCGTGTTCTATTAGATCTCCCACCCACTTCAGCTCCATTCCACTTGTTTCGATAACATACCAATGTGTGGGTGTCGAATGCCCTACTCCTCTATTGTCTTCCCCCTATATTTGGTAATAAATTATTTAACTGTAGATAAGGTAAAAGTATAGCGTTGCGGCCGAGGAACCCAATGATTTGCGATGTTCGTGTTTAGTTTAGCTGCCAAATGAAAGGTAGTCATCGACCGGCAAACTCTGTGCCGAAAACTCAAATATAACGGGCAACGGAAATGGCCTTGTTTAAGATGGAGGAAAAGTGATTTCATTCAAAGATAACCACATTGAAAAAAAAAATATAATAATAAAATAACTAAACTTTAAATAACATAGTGCCAAAAGGGAAATTAAAATGAATATTATACACACATGTATACCTATATATAAAGAAATTGTACATTTCTGTAAAGTACTATGAAATAAGAAACTCATTAAAATTGAGTATTAACAATTATACTTTTCAAAATTAGCTGCTAATGAGAGCAAAGTTGATAATAAAAGTTGCATAAAACCAAGTGTTTTTTGTTATACTAAACTCTATTTTAAAAAATATATTTATAAAATAAAAATAAATAAAATTAAATATTTTATAAATATAAATTATACAAATACAATTTTATATTAGTACCAGGTTTGATATCTGTAGTAGAGTAGTTAGTAGCTAAATATATTATATCTTTTACATTTACGATTTTATTAATAATTTCTTCTTTAATTTGCTTTGATCAAAACTGAAATTTTATTTTAGTCATTCATAATACACATCAGATGTTAAATGCTGATAATATATTAATAAATATAGTTATTTTATTTCTAATTTTTATCTCTTTGAATTATTTATTTATTGATTTTTATTAATTTAATAATATTTACTTTTAATAGTATTATTTTCTAATTTTATATGACAATCAAGTTTGTTCCCTCACGCTTTGATTGAAAAGGAATGAATTGAAATGTTGAATCTTGACATATTTCTTTTAAATCATATTTATTTTTGCTATTATCTAACAACCATAATGAAAAAAAGATCTTTTATTTTAGCATAATTTGTTCTTAAATATTTATTTTGGCTATTGCATTAAGCAACTTTTACACTTAATCCAGAGAAAATATAAATCTAAATAAATTTAATTTCCAAATGATAAAAATAATTGTGACTTATTGCGATTTTCAACCTGTGGGGCTTGAGAATAGATATTTCATAAAGATAAGAGAAAATATTTTAAAAAAATGATTAACTGATTGAAATGAAAGCATAAATTCATAGAAAAACTTTTGTTTTGGCATTTAGCTAAAAATATTTTAAAAACAGGATCCAAAATACTCAATATACTAAATGTATACCTTTTATTGTAAGCCGCAGGGAGGAATGATTCAAAATGTACATATGTTGCTCTGGGACATTTTATATTATGTTGTTATATAAATCTATATTTATAAAATAAATATATAATGTTCGTTTGTGTACCATTCAAAAATCCAAAATTTTCTGCACCTATTGAACTCAAATTTTAGCACGATATAAAATGCATCAAAGATGGTTTTTATCTATTTTTCATTCACTTACATATCCGCGACCGCGAGAAAACTGTTTTAAAACCACTTTTTCGGAATCATTATGACTTGAAAAAGTGGAGAGAGTTGAGAGTGTCAAAATCGAGAATACAATATCTTTACTCTCGAAAAACTTAGAAATTTTTTTCGATTGAAAAGTAAAAAATAAATATCCACTTGCATCTGATTCAGATTAATATACAATCTGAATTAAAATATTCTATTTAATTAATTGGGTACTTTTGTCTGCGATATATTCAGTATAATGACAAAAGATGGGCATATATTAATCTGCTTCTACGTTAACATTACTTGTGAGATTCACTGAAATTCCTCGGTGCGATGTCGATAAGGATTTGCATGCAGTTGTTACATGCACCATGCAGTACACTAAATCCGAATTCACCATGCATGCTAGCCGGGAAATGCAGTATCGTCGACCTCGAGTATTCTCAGTATCATCGGTATAAGATTTCTCATCTATGCAACTGTGTCACATCGAAGCATGGCAGGGTACAAGTAGTGAATTTATAATATTCATTTAATTAAAATTTAAATACTATAGATTTATAGGCTTACAATTGTTAAGATAATAAGACCATGTTGAAAAGTTTTATATTATATATTAAACTTAAATTATATTAAAACTAAATCTAAAATTTATTAAAATTAAATATGAAAATGCCTAAAATAAAATTATAAATAAACTATATATATATTTAATATTTATTTATTTATAAATTATTAAATAAATTCATTTTAATAACTAATAAAATTTAAATGTAAAATAATTCGTAATAACAATTAATTCAAATCAATTTAAAATAAAAGGTGAAGTTTAAAATTTATTTATTAGTTAGACAGCAGTTGACGAGAAGAATAATGGATTGTGGTTGAAAATTGCTAATTAATTAATTATCATTAAATATATTTTTTTAAGTTTTAATTTTACAAAATTCATTAATATAAATTTAAATCACATATATTTTTACACGCTTTTATTTGAATGCACTAAATAGAAGAAAATAATATCTCCCCAAACATCACGATTTCGTTTCGAAACCTATACTATAAACACCTGGAGACAGATAGAGGGAACGTGATAGAAGCTGTAAAGTGGAGGAAAGGCGAGAGGGGAGACAGTTAGCTCATTTCGTGCCACGTTCTTTTCAGATAAGGGCTATTGTGGGCTATATGGAGGTAATTGGAACTAAAGGTCATTTTGAGTAAGGGAAATGGGTTTATAACAATTTTTTTGTTTGTCATTTACAATTAGACAAAGAAGGTTCCTGCTTTCTGTAAAAATCTCTATGGCCTCTGTATATGCCTTTATGCGTTCCTAAACTGCCCATCCGATTGCAACCGAATTTCGTATGTGCATCCACCTTATCCCCGGGAAGGTTTTGTTCCCATTACTATGACCTTCAAGGACAAATAAGGGAACATCAGCAATTGAGGGAACGGGCCGGAGCGTCGCATGCAGAGGCAGTGTGATTTCCATCAGCAACAGAGGAAATGAGAAACTATGTTAACGGCTATCACACATTCGGACTTCCTTCTGGAAGCTTTCTATTATGATCTCGGGAAAGATCATGGGCAACGCCTGGAATTTCAGCTAGTTATAACTGAAAGCGTAAATTCTACTTCAAATAGACATAGTTATCAATATAGGGAAAAGGAAAAAAAAAAACAGAACGATTTGTGCATATACATGTCCTTCGTATTCTGTTTCTTTCCCTGCATGTTTGGCGCCCACGCTTTCATTTTTTAGATATGATTAATTATAAGGAATTCGTGGTGTTTGTGTAGATATTATTTTCTTCTTTTTAGTGCATTTAAATAAAAGCGTGTTTTTAAAAAGTTTTTTTTATATTTTTTTTTTAAATTAAATTTAATTATGAAATAATATATATTATTTGACTATTTATTATTTATTTCAATTAATTTATTTTTGAAATTTGTATGATCCCATTAACAATTTAAATGAATTTATTGAATTAAATTAGTTTATCCAAAGAATTGATAGGATTTAAGATATAACTTATAAGATTTATACATTTTTAAATTCCAATAGAAATTCAAGAAGAGGAAATTCTATTTGATCAAAATGAACAGATTATTTTTACTTGTGGTAGTTGAAATTATACTTAAATACCTATTTTAATATATAATAATGATGAATGAATGATTAAATCATTTTCTCTTACTCAAAGTAAGATTGATTTTAAGCTTAATTGCCTTATTCGAAGAGGTTAACCTGAATGAATATACGTAGGTCAGGGTGTGTGTGTGTGAGGGATTTTCCTATTTTTTCAAATCACGCGACTATATATTCTCTTGGGAGGAAAGGTGCTAAGCTAGCCATTCTGACACGCCGTCGCCGGTCGGATATCCGCTGACCCGCAGCATAAATTTAAATAATCCTTATCAAAGTGCAAAAATATCAACTTAACACCAGTGAAATTAATCTTATAAAATTATTGTTTATATAATTATATATCAATAACTTAAAATAAAAGAAATCATTTTTTTTTTCAAAAATTAATATTGAACTTGTTTATTATTTAAATTTTTTTTTTTAATATATTTATAGTTAGGTTGAAATTCTTTAAAATTAACGTTATGTGACTTAATTGAAAATTTGAGCTAGAATAATGAAATTTGGTATACGGGCATTATTCAAAATTCGTAGTTTTCAATCAACTTTTGAGAAATGTAGCTCATCCGAAAGTGGGTCATTACCTACCATTTTGTTCCTCTAAAGTGACCGTACAAATAAAGATATATGTTTGATAGCTTTTCACATGATTAAAAATTGTATAAAACTGCTATATATAGAATTTCAACTTGATTGATTCGTTGAAAGTACCGGAATTAATTTTTTAACACTGCAAATCACGCGCCAATATGGTGCCATCAACAAAGAGCCAAACATGCGCTGGTTTAATAAATATTATTTATTAATTTTAATTTATAATTTATTTAATTAAATTTAATTTAAATATAATATATGTTATTTAATCCAATTCAAATTGCGAGATAGTCGAGTGGAAACACTCCAGATTTTTTAACTTTTCACCATCATCATCGATTGATTGATTCATTAAAACTGCTATTTATAGAATTTCAGCTTGATTGGATCGCTGAATGTACCGGAAGTAATTTTTTAACACTGCAAATCACGCGCCAGTACGTGGAGTGGTGCCATCAACAAAGAGCCAAACAAGCACTGGTTTAATAAATACTATTTATTAATTTTAATTTATAATATATAATTAATTAAATTTAATTTAAATATAATATATGTTATTTAATACAATTCAAATTGCGAGATAGTCAAGTGGAGACATTCCAGATTTTTTTTATTTTGGAGAAAGTTTTGTAATATTGAAATATAGAATATTTTTTTCTTAGAAATTGACTTAGACTATAAAATAAAAAATCAGATATTTTTATTAATAAAAACAAAATAGTATTCTAGATTTATATATGATCATCTTATTAGGTTTTAATCTAGAAAATCTCGATCCATCATTGATAATATTTACTCCAATAAATTTTCATTTTCTCTTCATTTTTTTTTTTTAATGAAATTACAAAATACATAAATTATGAATTAAATGTTTGTCTTTGTTTGAATGAAGGGCGAGGTAGGAGAGTAGGGGTGTTATTAAATTAAAAGAAATATTTTAAAATTTTGTGTCCCAATTTAATTAATTTTCAATGATGTAATTTAATAAATGTGAGTGAAATTTGTATATATGTATTTGTTTGTCCATTTACTTTCTAATTTGATGCCAACATGATGAGTTTTGTGATATTCACCAATCCCTATTAATTTTCGTAACATGTAAAACGCCCTTTATTAGTTACTCTATACAGCCACTCTCGTCAACGTCCCTGATACCATCCCAAAAGTTTAACATTTAATAAAACGGCTTCTCTCATTGAAAATATAATTTCAAAAGAGAAAATGATATATTGCACAAAATAATTTATTAAAACAGAACGAAACCTTATCATTTAACATTAACAAAGGTCAATCTAACATTTTATATCTAATAAAAGGTGTATAGATTTTTTTCAATCATGTATATCTTTAAAGGCTTTTTTAAACATATATAGTATGTATATATAGATAAATCAGTATTTATTAGAAAACTGGGATAAAAGTTCAATATATTTGAAAAATCAGAGAATATTTTATTTGTATATATACTTTACTTATTTAATTTTTGTTTCCAAAATAGAGTATTCTATTTAAAAAATAAAAAAATAAATAGGTATATATCCGTTAAACTATCTGTTTTATTAATTTATTAATTTTAATCATTTATTAATGGTCAAAGGATGATGATTTTAACAATTTTAGAATTATTGTTCTCTGTTCTAAAAATAATTTTAAAAATTTCATTTTTCCAGGCATAATTCTATTGCGTCCAAGTTACGGAATGAAAGTCTTGCAAATATTTTTCATTGATAAAAAGTGGAAATATATTATAACGTAGGGTGACCAAACGTCCAGTTTTCCGGTATTGTCCCGATTTTAGGTGCTCTGTCGAAAAATGTCTTCGGGACAGTCTATTGTCCCGGTTTTTAAATATTTAGGTCCGACGAAATTTTTCTTATAATCAGTTTGGCTCTTATTTTCGATTTTTCATTCAATATGGCTCTAAAAAAAGGTAAATTTTTTTACAAATGTCCCGGTTTGGTGTTTTCGAAATATGGCCACCCTATTATAATGTTATATTTTATACAATATGACGATAGAAATTTAACGAAATTATTTTGAAATTCTGCTTATTTGTCATTTATAAATAAAAAATTGTCCGTGGAATATCGGCCACTAGCAATGCATTTTGGCAATAAGTGAATCATCAGGTAATGAATAAATTAATAAAAATGATAAATAGGAATTCCTATTTTATTATAATTGCAGCAACATAAAAAAAAAATTAGTGTTTTGATTTATTTTACCCAATTCATGATTATCAGACTTTTACTTAACCTTTTATGAAAAAATACAAATAAGTATTTATTATAATACTTATATTCTACCTAATAATAATAAAAAAATAAAACTATTTTATTATTTATTCATAAAATGTTTTTTAGTTTATGATAAGAAATATATTATCTTAAAAAAAATTTTGTGAAATTACTTTGTTTATAAAAAAAATTTACTTTTGGTTGTTATAAATGGAGTTTAGAATAGTTCCATCATGATGAGAAATTAGTCCGTGAGTTAGTTACTATATGAAGAAAAGTAGAGGAGAGCACTGATTGCTTTCAGACACGCAGTCACTCGGGGACGATTATTTTATTAAGCTTTTACAAACACCGTTGAAAGAAAAAATAAACTGATTTAAGCTCGATTTGAAAAGAAACTTTTGTATTTTTTCATGTTAATTCAATTTATGAATATAAATTGATACATCTCTGTATAGCTACTAAACTGGAGAGTTCTTGGTCTCCGCATCCACATTCGACTAGTCATTTCTAAAAACTAGAACAACGTGCACTAGATAGATGTGGATCTAAATAACATAACTGACTTTATTATATGGATTTAATTTGTATATTTTAAGATATTAAACATTTACTATCATTAAAAATATAAATATAAAAAAAATTTATAAAATATTAATCATGGTTTAAAAAGAATAAAATAATTGTTCTATAAGCCTCACAAAGTTTATGGATGAATTGCTTCATATTCAACGAAAAACGTTGAGCACATTTAGTTTTATTTATTTATATGAAACATCAAATCAAATTTTTGTAATAATAGAAATTTTATTAAAGACTGATTATATTCTTAAATTTACATATTATCAATCAAATCCAAAACAGTTGATTGTATTAGAAGAAATAGTGTTACTTGTTAATGAAGTGTTTTAGTGTGGTATGTAAGTATATATAAAAATTATATAGCTCTATAAAGAAATTTAATTGAATAGAAATATTATAGAAAGCAAATGAAAACTAACAGCGCCCAACGTTTTTAGTTCTATATGAAGCAATTAATTCAGACAGACAAACATACATGAAGCGAAGTTGATAAAATGGTTATATAAACTGAAAAATATTGGATTAATTCACAGATGAGAGATATTATTAGTATTTTATGTAAACCAGGAAATTTTTAATGTTCCAGTGCATTCTATGAGGACATATTTATTTACATATATAAAATAACTTGCACTACATACTACATGCTTAATATTTACAAATATTATAGATTAACTTAAGACGATAGTTACACTATATTTTATTTCTTTCCAAATATGATTTACAATGATAAAAAAAATAATTGATAATTTATTAATATTGTATTATTATTGAGTATAGATATATTAATTGTATTTATAGTAGATTCACCTGAAATATTTTCCACAATGAAAAAAATAAAATAATATATATATATATATATATATATATTTGGTGTTAGAATTTTAATATAAAACTGACTAATTTACACTTATATGTCTAATTAATAATTAATTCTATCTAAATATTAGAAATGTTAAAAGATAACAAAAATAAATATTTAAAAAAAAAAATAAAAAATTCAAGAAAATAATCGCGATATTCAATTATTTTTGTTTAAATATTAATCAAATAAAAAAACAATTTAATATGTCCTCTTCTCCCCATAAATTAACCCTTCGAAATTTTTTGGATTTCGAAATGAAACCACCACATTCGGGACAACCTTAAATAGAACCTACCTACCATAGAAGTGCATGGTTTCCACCAATATGTGCGAATCGCCCATGCTAATTGAAGAGGCCCTACGCACAAAAGGTAATCAACAATTTGTTCCTTCAGGCTATTCCCATTTGTGCTGAATGACCTCCCAGAATGTGCGTTCATTTAATCCACCATAACTACATTCTTGACTCAGAAATGACCTGCTCTCACTAAATTCTATAATATAGTTTACTCAGGGCCACCCTAACCAAAGGGCTAATTGGGCTAAAATAAAATAAAATCTATGTTTTTTTAACTGTGCCATCCTAAATAAATTTCTATGATTACTTACTTTGGTGGGCTGTTGTACTTTACTTACTTTGGTGAGTTAAATTTCAGCACACATCAACAAGGAAGGTGCAGATAATCAAGAATTCAAATCAGTGGGCAGAAACGAAGATTGAAATATGAAATAGAAGTAAAAAATAACATATTTGATTATAAAATTTCAAAAAAAAATAGATTTAAATTAAATTAAAAATCAAATAATAATAAATATTAACCTCGGAGTCACTAAAGGGTTGATATCGCAGATTAAAAAAAAACAATTTGAAGACTTGAATTTATATCCCATCTCACTCGCCTAGATAAATAAAAATTAGTAATATTAGATATTATATTAGAAAGGAAATGAAAAAAGAAGATATAATATAAGATATACTTTTCGGGGTATCAACTTATTTTAATAATTTTAGCAATTAATAAACACTAACACAATAAAAAAGGAGTACCGGGACCCCGAGCCTCGGCTCGGTACTTAAGTTAAAAAAAATGATTCATTATTATTGGGTTTGGCTGATAATATTAATACCTGGGATACCGAGCTGTCGCTCGAAAAAATGTTTAGACATTATTATAGACATTTTCATTCTGTAAATTAAATAATTTTATTTCATTTAAATAAATATCTATTTTTAAATAATTTTTCTCTCTACATTATTTATCTAATTCTGACAATATATTAAGATCACACCGGGACACCGAGCCTCGGCTAGGTAATTAAGTTAAAAAAAATAATTCATTATTATATTGGGTTTGACTGGTAATATTAATACTTGGTACACCGAGCTGATATACAATTCTTTAATTATTTATTACAATTATTAAATGTTGCATCATTGCATCAATCTGATTAAAATGAATGGAACTTGGGGTCCTCAATATGTATTATTAGATATGTTTCTAAGTGCATGAATATTTTAATATTAATAAATATTAAATTTAATAAAAGAACAATGAATAAATAAATATAAAATAGTAATTTATTAAAAAATAATAGATTAAAAAAAAAAAAAAATTATTTTCCGAAAAATTATTATCTGCGAAGTTAACTCGTCAAAACAGTCCCTTTACCCAATAGACTAATATATTTAGATAATCAAAATGACATTTTTTACTCTATTAGCAAGAATTATATGTTTTTTTGTTTTTGTTTTTGTTTTTTTTGAGAGAGATTAATAAATATATATATATATTTTATTAAAAATAAATATTTTTAATTTTATTTCGAAATTAAATAATAAATTTTAAAATATTTTAAATATAAAAAAATATTAATACAATATCCTTTAAAAAAAGGCGGGAGTAAAATTCCAAATGACGTCACCCATATATAATTTTTAATTAAGAAATAAATAATGAAGCTGTATGTTTCAATAGATATGATCAATAAAACTTAATTTTTCTTTATAAATACTATATCTAGTGTGAATTTGAAAAAAATCGTTAGAGCGGTTTTTGAGAACCAATGGCTATATATATATATATATATATATATAGATAGATAGATATATACAATTTTAGCTAGCATAATAAGATAAGATATTTAACATATTTTGAATAATCCAAATGTATATTATTTATAAAGATAATTATTATTATAATTATTAATTTATATTTTTAATTTTTTTTTAAAAACTGATAAACTTCTTTGTGAATATTACTGTAAATTTAAATATATTAAACTCTTATTTTTCATTGAAATTAAAATATTTAAAATATTAATAACTTTAATTAACATAATAGAATATATATTTTTTAATTCATTAGCGTTTCGAAATATTTACTTAAAAATATACGTAAAATAAATATATCATATTAATATTAATTTTTATATTTTAATTCTAATTTTCAATATTTCATTAAAATATATGTTGTTGTTTTTTTTTTAATATTTTTTCCCACGCATATTTATAATATCATTTACTATATTTATTTATACAAATATAAATAGAATAATATCTTTTTAATTCATTTGTGAAACTAATGAAATATATACATATATTGACAGATGGAATTATTAAAAATTATATTAATATTCAAATGGATATTTATTTTTTGTATTCTTTGTATTCATCAACTAAAATTTGTTTTCAAATTTTTTTTCTATTTCACGATTTACGATATATTACAATAAATATATTTAGAAAAAAAATAATACATTGGGTATAAGGGTATTTTATAAATTTTTAAATATAATGCATTTGTGAATAACTTAAAAGGCTTATAAAATATTTTTCTTTAACAAAAAAAAAGCAGAAAAATACTAAGACTTACTTTCTTATTCAATTTAAACTCTCAATTGTACAAATAACATCCACCCACAAACACGCACACTATAAATATAAAAAAAAAATGATTTCATAGGAACTTAAGAAATATTAAAATCTTTCTCTTTATTATATTCTTTCAAAATTTTGAAAATTTTGAAATGAAAAGATTTTCTCATTGAAAACATGTAATTTCAAAAAGTCTTACGGATGTTTCCAATAAAATTTTAAATGAAAGTGTTAATTATCTAATTCGAAGTGATCTGGTCCAATTTTCATCGACTAATCTTCCTTTTGGCTAGGCCTCCCTTACATCGGATACTAACTCCTACTCTAACCCTTTCTGGATGAACAACGATGCTTCTTCCTTTCTTTTTCCTTTCCCTCCAGTGACTTATTTAAGACATCGGGCAATTCAATTGGCTAGCAAATTGTTACCCCGGAGAATTGAGAATCGATAGGAAAAAGAGGGGATTTAGACAGGGCAAGCGAATGAGTTCCTCCTTCGGCCTTCATTCCTCCTCCTTTTGCTCTTCCACTCTCCTTTTCTACCAATCACCACTTTTCTCCCAAAGACACACCCTTATAGCGCGATTACATTCCAAGGAAATGTTTTTTTCTCCAATAGATATATACAAAATAAGAGGTTAATGACAATTGATACAAGATCAGTACTTTTCAAGAAAATTTCGAAAAAAAGTCTTTTCAATCAAACTCTATAAATCTTTTCATTCATATTATAAATTACAATATGATTACAAAAAAATAATTAATATAAAATTGAATAAAATCTTATATAATTAATTAATTTTAATAGCCAAAGAAATGATGTATTTATAATTATAAATTTATTGTTATACATTGATATATATAATAAACATACAATAAAAACATGAGCTGTGGCCAGGCACAGAACCGACCGACGATTTGTGTGAAATAAATTAATTTCCAAACAACATTAAATATATATAAAGTATAAAAAAAAGTATTTTTAAAACTTGTTTTAAAATGACAATATTATATTATCTTGGTTTTTATTTTTAATTTAATTACTCAATTATCAATTACTACTATATTTTAAGTGAAATATTTTCCGACAATGAATATAAAATTAATACTTTGTAAACTGCCACTTCCGGTTTCCAGATATACACCAAAAGTAGATGAATTCATACTACTGATGCATTAAATAAATATACCAAATTTTATCAAAATCTGTTGTGCCGTTGAAGCTGTGCATATCTATATGGACACACAAACGGATGGACAGACATCATGCCAAAAATACTTTTTTCTAACAGAATGCATGATTTGTGGAGATATAAGAAATCTTCACATGTGAAATTTGGTGTGAAAACAATACCTTCCTTTCCTATCGTCGGTCGGTAATAATACAAACCTAAATAAATTCTTTAAATGTACTAATTATTATAAATTAATTATCAATATATGAGATGCGACCATAGTCGGTCGGTAAAAAAATAAACAAATTCAAATAAATAATAAATATATAATATTTTATATAAAATTAAGGAATGAATAAGAGGTATGAGAAGATGGGTGGGGGGATAAATCATAAACCCATTTATTATCTCTAAAGTTATATTTCTCTCTTTAATTTAATTTAATTTAATTGTTACCCTATTTAATTCAAATTAAAAAGGAATTTAGAAAACAAGCAGTTAATTATTGTATTTCAACTCTCATCTGCAAATTAGCGTTATGTTCCAAAGGAATGGCTTTATATCTGTATTGCCTTTAGAATTCAATTCAAATAGAGAAATTATTGTTTTAGTAGAAGACCCTTTAATGTTACCAATTAATATATATGGCACCAACTTAAGAACATGGAATATATAAAACTTTTTTTTTTAAATATTTAATTAATAGTATTATAAAATTAATAATAAATAAATTTATATGAGTGTTTTTGTTATACAGATTGTTTGAATTTTTCAGTTCATTAAAATATACTGATATATTTTTTTAACTTAATTTTAATTAATTTACATTCATATTTACTCCCAAGCTAGTATTTATATACATATCGTTCTATTTTTATTGTATTTGAACATTTATAGAACAACTAACTCATAACAGAGAATTGAGATTAAATTATATATTTTTAATAATAATCACGTTTCAATTTGTTATTATAAATCATAAATGGCATCTCTCATTATTAATTTATTTAATTTTATCCTGAACTAAAGATAAAGAAATAAATTTATAGAATATAAAATCATAGAAAGGTGGGGAGGAGTGAAAATAAATAATAAAAAATAGTGGGAAATATTTATTTATTTTCCTTTATTTAATATAATATCCTTTGTCCTAGATTTTTTTGTTATAATTATTTTGCCAGTTGTATTATATGGGTGGGAGACACGGTTAATGACCTTGGAGGACGAGAGTAGATTTAGACTATTTTAGAATAGACTTCTTCGCAGCATTTATGGGTCAAAGAAAGACGAGGCCACCGAGAAATGGCGGAGACTGCATAATGAGGAATTGCATGACCTTTATGCATCTATAAAATTGGAGAAGTCTGCAATGGGCAGGGCTCGTGGCTAGAATGGGAGAGAAAAGAATGGTGAATAATATATTGGTGGGGAGACCGATTGGGAAACGGCCGTTTGGAAGACCAAGGACGCGGTGGATGAACATTGTAGTAAGGGACATAAGAGTGTTGGGAGAGGGTAGGGATTGGATGGTTGTGGCTCAGAATAGGGACACTTGGAGAAATGTGGATGCTGCGGCCAAGAACTTTTGAGTTCCGTAGAACCACAGAGATAGATAGATTTTATTTTTTTGTTATGCCATTTTTTATTGTTTGATTTTTCATATTTCACAAAATCAGCCCAACACATGGGTAGTAAAAGAAAACAACGAACGTTTACAAACAATTAAGAAAGGTTTACCACTGGATTGTAATAGCTCGGAAGTTGTGTTAAAAAATACATAAATATTTATTAGTAATATTTCAATTTTGATTCTAACAGATAAAATTCAATTAATTCCTTGATTTCTTTTCCCTTCTCGTTTGCCTGTTAATGTTTTATCCATGTTGTAAAAGGAAATTAAAAAAGGTGTATTTAAATATGCACCCTATTCTCGTTTAGAAAAAGTTGGACAAGCGCCATTTTCTTTAAATCCGAGTTACATGATTTAGATTGTCTACGACTTTTTTTTTATATATATATTTATTTTTATAGATTGCTAAATAAAATCTTATGTATGCACTATCGTAAAAAAACAATGTAAATTTATTATCTGTTTTTCAATGGTCACTTTGTTAAATTTTTTGAAGGGTACGTGAGATTAATGATTGTAACATTATTCATTAAAAGAAATAAATAATATTGTTTCAAATTCTTCACTCTTGATCATTTCACTTTTAAGAATAACAATTTTTTTTTTGTTGACTCTTTTGTATTGAGAAAAATGTCAGATGAGAATATACACTTTAAATAATCCTTTACGGAAGACAATATTTTTTTTCACGTTCTATTGTGCTTGGCAAGATGGCCTTTACTTTAAATGAAGTGGTAGTCAGTCGGGAAAAGAAATCCTCGATAACCCTCGTTAATAAGGTTCTCTTTCATTCATTCATTGTCTTCATTGGAGGTTCTCTCTCCCTTTTAAGACACAAGTGGGCTCATTCATCAATGACACTTGATTTATCTTTACTAAAATAATGTCATGAGAAGTGGAATTTTTTTTTCAAAAGCCTTATATCATATAAAGCCAATAGAAAAATAATATTTTAAGAATAAGAGAGAAAAAATTAAATATGTACTTATGGGTGGAGAATAGAAAAATAGATTTTCAATATTCCTAGTAAGCTTACCATTAAAAGGTTTCTGCACATTTGAAAAAGTTCCAGTGAAAGGCTGCATTTGAATTAGAATTAAGGGATTTTCATTCACGCTTTTATTCAAATTTCATTCATATTTTTTTTCTCTTAAAAAGTTATTCGGGTTATTTGTATTCCCTATTTAAATATTACTAAATGTAGTTATTATAAGAAATAATAAAAATAGGAAATAACGAAACTTTCATATTCAAATAAAATTTGTAATTCTTAGATCATATAAGCAAGGTGTACTAGGTTCACACCTAGACCACACAATTGTAGAATATAAGATAATTTTATAATTTATTGATTAAATCAAAATTATTTAAAATATCTTATTTAAATCTTTAAGAGTTTGATCAATAATTTTAGGAATTATAATTATTTTAATACTTCCTGTTAATTGTAGTTTAAAATACCTTCACTTCGCTATAAAACATAAGATATTTAATTATTCCAATAGTAATTCCAATTAAAATTGTATATATGTATATAATTCAAGTAAATACCTGTATAGATAAATGCAAAAATAATTTCAATCATCACTAAGTTCACAGAAATTGTAATATGTATATGTAATATTAACACACTATGAGCGAGGTGGGTATTTGTACCCGTTGCGGGGACTGCCACTTATAAGCGGGGCGGGTATTTATACCCGTTGCCACTTATATGAGGGATATATTATATTAGTTATCGTTTAAAATAAGTAATTTTAAGTGACACAAGGGAAAATATATATTATACAAATACCCGCCCCGCTCATAGTGTGTTAATAATGTAATATTTTTCATGTAATAAACTCTCAGATAAATGTTTAAATCTGGTTAGAATTGGCTAGGATTGTGAAAATTAAATATATATACCTTCACCTTCTCAGTTCAAAAAGCATCTAGAATATATTTACTTTTTTTATTTTTAACAGAAAATTTAAATAAATTCTATAATTCTTAAAAAAAGTATTCAATAAAAATAAGACCAATATATCTATTAGGTCGTAGGGAAAGTAATTTCGTTATTTCCGCCAGCGGATTTAATTATATTTTTTCGAAACAACAACACCCTTAAGCCGCATAATCATTATATGTTTGGAGAGCTGAAAAAGCAATGTTTGTGTGTGATAAAGTTCAATAGAGAGATTCACTACGGAGTAGTTTTATAGTTGGGGTGCCCTGTTAAATTGAGAACAATAAGCAGCATTTTCGTCATATTTTACTTTTTTCCTATAGAAAAGGTAAAAATGCTGTTCAAGCCAGAAATATATTAATGGATGATTCTTTGACAATAAGCCAGAGTCAGAACTGGTTTGCAAAATTTCGATCCGGTAATTTTGATGTCGAAGATGCACCACGTACTGGAAGACCTGTAGAAAGTGATAAAATCGCGATAAATGTATTAATTGATTTATTATTTAAAACCTTTACTCACAGTGAAGAGGTTAAAAAAATTATCTTTATCAGTTTTTTGCCAGCAAATATTTATTTATTATACAAAAAATTGTCTTTTACTTTTACAAAAATAAACAAAATGACTTTCCGAATATATATATACTTATATTTATATTTTGTGTGTTTTAAATTATATAATAAATAAATATTCTATACTATAAAAATATAATTTACTCTTTCCCAATAACCTAAAATAATTATTAAAAATTTAATATTAATATTTCATTTAGTATCAGGTTTAGTTATGTAACTCAATTTCTTTTTTAAAATACAGAAAATAAGGAATTGACAGAGAAATCGATCGTCGTATTTTGGAATGACGTGGTATCTGATGTCAGATATTTATCCTGTCACTTCACTGCCGATAGAATGAATAAAATCATATTTTTCCTCTTGTAAGCATTGGCTTCTGTTTTTTTTACTTCTTCGGTGATGTCATTTTTGCCCTTTTCCGGTTTTTGACCGCCGATTAGACACCCCGAAGACACGAAGTCCTATCTGGAAAAGGGTGGTCGTTTTAAGGTCTTGGAAAGAGGAGAGAGAGAGCTACTGAATCTGTGAACGGGAAGAACAGGAGAGGAAATCCAATCTCGCGGTTGGTTGCCTAGGCAGAAGTAAAACGGGAGAGACGCAAAGAAGGGTGACAGAAATTCCAGTGAAGGAAAAAAAGAAACCGTTGAACAGGAAAGACAATCGCATAACGATACTCAACGATTTTTAAATCAAGACTTCAAAAACTTGGTTCATTTTAGTTGAATTTTAACAACTTCACAATTGAACTTTTCATTAAATATTAATAAAATAAATTGTGTTATTTTGTTTGATATTAATTACACATGAATTTGTTTGAAATAAAATAATTAGATATTTTCTATTATAACCAACAAGACAGGAAAATAATTGAGCAAATTATTTGCATCATGACAGGATTTTGGTGTTTAGAATTCAAAGGGCGAGAGTACTATGAGAGGGATTTTTGGCATCCAATCAGTAAAATTTATTGTTCAAGTGACTATTTTTAATTTATTATTAGAGAAATAACTCATTAAATTATGATATTTCACAAAGATTCTAATATAAAAAAATTCATTTATTCAACATATTTTCATCATTTATACTCAAAAAAAATCCTTGAGAAATTTCAAATTTACTCGAAAAGTAGTAAAATAGAATTCCTGATTTATTTTAAAGAAACACTATTATTTATGATCATACGAATAAATCATAAATTTGAATTTGAATTTTTACTATCTCGCCATCACAAAAATTTTTGATGTCGAGATTTTGATGTTTTTATACGTTTTGAAGGTCCCTGAATAATTTTCACTAAGGTTGAGAAAAATGTCTGTGTGTATGTCTGTGTGTATGCGTGTGTGTATATAAACAATATTTCGCAAAAACGGTTTGAGCTATGATCATGAAATTTAGTACACGGGCATTATTCAAAATTCGTAGTTTTCTATCAACTTTTGAGAAATGTAGCTCATACGGATGTGGGTCATTACCTACCACGTTTGGATTTTTTTTCCTCTAAACTGACCGTAAAAATAAAGATATATGTTTGATAGTTTTTCACATGATTAAAAATTGTATAAAACTGCTATATATAGAATTTCAACTTGATTGATTCGTTGAAAGTACCGGAATTAATTTTTTAACTCTGCAAATCACGCGCCAGCATGTGAAGTGGTGTCATCAACAAAGAGCTGGTTTAATAAATATTATTTATTAAATTTAATTTAGAATTTATAATTAATTAAGTTTAATTTAAATGTAATATATATATATATATATATATATATATATGTATATATAGTAATGTATTTAAAAATTAAATAATCCTGTTCATATAGACATATTTAATGGTTAAAGATAATAAACTATGACATTGACGAGACGACAGAATAAATATTCCAGAAAAAAAATTAAAGGAGATGTTTAAAAGAGTGAGAAATCCATTTATCATCCCAATTTTATTCCATGTCTTTATTTTAAAACCATTAAAAAGATCTAATATATGTTAATTATTATATCTTTTTTAAACCTTATAATTACTTATTCTTTTACTATTATACAAAGATTAAGTTATTAATTTTAATGAATAACATTAAGGAGAGTGTTTGGGAAAACTTATAAAGTTAAGTGGTTCATTTTTTAGTTAAAGACAAGGGGCAAAATTGGATTGTTTTAACTTTGTTTTAAAGTGTTATCCGGATCTATTGTTTGTATAGAATATAGAAGACATATCGCTTGCACTTTATGTTTATGCAACGAAATTATTTAATAAGATAAAACATATATCGGTTTTATATCTTCTCTAAGAAAAATAATAAAGTTTATAATTTAATCAAGGTTTTGATATGCCCTTCGGTGAAATTATTTTTCAATTTACATTTCTTTCCTGTCATTATTAAACACAAACAGAATTCATTTTATTCTTTTTAGCTCATCCATCTTGTAAAAAAAATTAGTTAAACAAATTTCAGATAATAATGAATATCTTGAAGATCATCTAAAATGGGAACAAAAACAAAAATGAAAAATTGTGGGTGTTGAGCAAGATCGCTATCTATGTCACTTACCATGAGACTGACAGGCATCTTTGGGCATTAATATGAAAACTATCAATAAGATCTTTTGTCTTAAAATGGTTTGTTCGCGTTCGGTTCCAAATAATCAAACAAATGGTCAAAAGAAGACTCGTTTCAAATGAGGCAAAGAATTGTAAAAAAAAAATATGTCCAAAATTCATCAAAGGTAGTGAATAACATATGAACAGGTGATAAATCATGTATATATGCATATGAACCTGAAAAAACAACAATCGACTGTATAAAGCATGCTTGTCTAAAGTGCGGCTCACGGGCCACATGCGGCCCAAAACCCTTTGAGATGCGGCCCAAAAGCAAATTATGAAAATATTTAAATTTACTCATTTCTACTAAAAAAAATTAATGTTTGCAATATTTTTAATGTTCATTTATAATTTTATACCTATAGCTGATTTAAATAAAAAAGTTATAATAAAAAGAAGTTATTTTATTTTAATAAAACTATATATACAGTAAGGCATCTCAATCAGTAAGGACATTCACAAAACACTGTTAAAACAATGTTTATTGTGAATTAAAATGAATGCATTAACTATTAAACGTGTCCTTATAGAGAGGTTTTGCTGTAGTTAATTTTATTTCCATTTATTGAAGAAATAATTATGTGCGGCCCAGCATTTTTTTTTTTTTGCAATGTGGCCCTCGAATGGCTATAGTTTAGACACCCATGGTATAAAGCATTCAAAACGTATGTTAATTTAGCTCAAGAGAGGAAAAAGTGCTTCGAAAATTGATTCAAACGTTTGAAAAAGTGTATTGATCATGATGGAAAATATAAAGCCAAACTCGAACATAACCATTTTTTTATTATTATCATAGAAATAGAAATAATAATCCTGATATATGTATATAATGAAACTTATACCTTGTTTTTGTTTTAAATAAATGAAATGATAAGGAAATATTTTTTTAAGAGTATATGAAAGAGTTACTTATAAGAAAAAGCCTCGTGTGTATTATTAATCCATATTTTTGTGAAATTTTTAGTTTAATTTGACGATTTCAACGAAGCATAACATTCAAAACTGGATATTATTAATATTTATATCCTTTTATATTTTTTTTATCTATGTAACGTTTAAACTGCATCTACAAAATTATTATAGCGCAAGTAACTCCACTAAAAAATAATCACATAATATTTCATACAATAGCATTTTTTTTAATAAAAAAAAAAAAGAACGCCAGCAATTTTCTGCTCTATTTGATTTTAATCTAACGTCGAGTGATCTTTTTATAATTTATTTAAAAAAAAGAACTTCGTTATTATTCTATAGTATTTAATATCAAATTTATTTTTATTAAAAAAAAAGTGGAATATCAAAAACAAAAAAGTAATTTTTTTTTTTTTATTAACCTTTTATAAAAAAATAATTAAACTAATGTAAATAAGAATAGTTATTGTGATGTTGTTTCAGAAAAACTAAATAATAACAAATTATGTGAGTAAATTATAGTTATTTGTCAAGTAAATAATATTTTTTATGAAACAATTCTTAAAAACATTACTTAAATTAAAAAAATAAAAGGGAATTCGGTTGAGGTATTTTGAAAGTTAAATAAATTTATGACATGGATCTATATTTTCACGATAGAGATGCATTAAAATATTAAAGTAATAGTTGATTAAGAAATATAATATATAAGGGTAATAAATATAATATAAGGAAATTTTTATAATATATACTTAGGTATATACATATAATTTAAATAAAAAATTTTCATATTAAATACTTAAAATTTAAAATCCTTTGCGTCTATAAGAATTTTCAGAAAGTCATTCCAAAAACTGAAAAACAAAACTGAAATAGATTTTTTAAATCTATTATATTATATTATTAGAGGTAAGTTTCAAAAATGTTCTCATAAAGTTATTTATTTTAGTATATATAAAAAAATATAGAATTATTACTACGAAAAAAATTATAATAAACTAGGAAATCCTTGATATAAACGATATAATCGAGAAATAAATAAATTTATATAAAATCTACTATTTTAATATACATTCCTTGATTATATTTTTTTTAAATGAATTACTTAACATGGAAATTATTTTATTTTTGTTAGGTGAAATAAAAAGAAATTTCACAAATCAATTATATAATCAAATCATTAAATCACTAATGGATATTTAAGGAAAATTATTAATTTATAAATAGTTGATCTCTCTGTTTGTGTTGGAATGGGGTTGGTTGGATGATGATTATTCCAGGTTGACAATCGGTGACCGGTAAACTATCAAAGTCAATGTTCTTTCCACTCGAAATAAAGTCACGAAAGCATTATTTTTGGAAAATTTACTGTCTATATTAACACACTATGAGCGGGGCGGGTATTTGTACCCGTTGCGGGGACTGCCACATATAAGCGCGGCGGACGCTAGCCGCTCATAGTGTGATAATATATATTTTACCTTGTGTCACTTAAAATTACTTATTTTAAACGATAACTAATATATATGCCTCATATAAGTGGCAACGGGTATAAATACCCGCCCCGCTTATAAGTGGCAGTCCCCGCAACGAGTACAAATACCCGCCCCGCTCATAGTGTGTTAAAACACAATTTTGATTAAAAAACATTTTATCTTTAAAATTTGAAATTGGAATAATGTGACCAAAACAATTTAACCCTTATAATCCCTTCTTTATTCTTTCCTTTCTCTCCCACATTATTATCACCCTAATTTATGATAGAATATTTATCTATCTATCTATCTCTGACTCTACGGAACTCAATATTTTGTTCAATCAAATAAATACTACATAAATACATAAATAGTACATTTATAAAGACAGGTCATTTTAAGTCTCCCTTGACTTATTATTATTCCAGAACTTTTGAATTGTCTCAAAGATTAGTAGAAATATTTTTCTTCTTGCTGAAGAATCTCCCATAAGTAATTTTGTTCGAATCCCAACCTCCTCTATTTTTATTTTTAAGGTTCAAACTACTGAAACTATTAATTTAAATAAATTAATTAAAAATATAATAATAAGAAATATTATTCTATTCGTGATTGTAATATGTAAATGATTTCCAATGTAAAATACACAAATGTTTATTCCAAAACGAATAATTTATAAAATCAACATACCACGGATGATTTAATTCAAAACTACACATATTGCAGTATTATTATTGTGAAACAGATTGTTACTCTGTTTAGAAGTAAAGAAGAAAATATGGAGTGTTTCCCATGATCTAGATAAATACTGGCCCACGGAGAATTTATACAAATCATTTAATGGGATTCCTGGTTTTTCTTTTAAAGCTTCTAAAAACAAGCTGAATGGAGTTTTTCTTCTGTTAAAGATTCAAGTCTCAAAAAAACTTTTAAACTTAAGACCATTCTATGTTTGTTTTTATTCACTTTTCTCGAGATTCTTTATAGAAAATTATTCTCTTTGCAATGGTTGAAGGGGAGTGGAGTTTGTTCCTTAAAATCAATTGCCTGGGACATTTGCCAAAATAAACTATACTTTAGTTTAATGAATATATTTTTTTATTTTTATTTTTTTCAATATTATAATCAAATTTTGAATTCATCTCTATAATATATTAATTTTTTTGTTACAGGCTGACCCAAGAATGACCAAATGGCGAGGCTTAGTAAGTAACACATGTTTTTTAATTTAATAAATAATATAGAATTATATAAAATCTATTATATGATATCTGGATGAAAAAAAATGACTAATTTTCACTTTTTAAACGAAGAAATATATATTCTAGTAAAACTATAGTAATGTCATATATATTAATATATATATACATATAAATAAGTATAAGTGTGTATTTAAAAATTATAATAACTTATTAATATTTTTTTACTAAAAGAACACAAAAAAATTAGATAATTATTAAGTAATTGGTATTCTTGAAAATAAAATCTAATTCTGAGCATATTTTAATTATAAAAAATATTTCTAAATTTCTTCCTGTGTTCTTTAAACTATTTATCCCTGTGAGCTTTACGTTTAAACTATTTCCAAAGAGAGAAAAGTTTATTAATTAAACTCTTAAAGAGCTATTAGAAATTTTATTTGAGAATACGAAAATAAATAGCATTTATGTTTATATTTTTTAAGAATATATTAAATTCCCAAGTGTGTACCACATATATTATATAAATTATATTTATTTTATATATTATTATATAAAAACAATTCAAAAATTTATATAAATATTTACATTTTTATTATCAAAAAATTATTTCAACTTTTATCTCAATTTTTAAATTTCTTTGTACTTATTTGAAAATAATAAATAAGATTTATAAATTTAACTAGAAATTTTTTTAACAATTTATAAAAGAAAGTTAAAAAATAAATAATTAAATCAATAGGTTAAAGGTAAGTTATAAAAACACTAGGTTTTAAGTTTCAATGTAAATTTTTATTAAATTATAATTTAAATTTTTAATAGATAGAATGTTTCAACGTGAACTGTCAGTGCAATCTTTAAATCTAACTATAATATTTGATCTGTTTTAATTTTTATATTAATTACAAATTATTGTACAATATTATATAATTAATTCAGAAGTTATTTCACTTAAAAATATGTAATTTTATGTCAGTTAGGATGTTTTGTTTTAATAAAATAAAAATAATAATTAAATTTTATTTTTTTATTTAAATTTATTTTATTATCTTAAATGTATTTGCAATATATTAATATCTATATATAATTTAAAAATAGTTAAAAATCACAAATAAATTTTAAATTCTTTCAGTGCTTTAATCCGACAAAATTTAATGTCAAAATGGCAATGGTAATTTACTAAGGATATTCGACGACCCATATCATATGGCCTTCTTCTATTGATCAAACAGCGCACCCCGGATGCCAGCCACCCTCGCATGATCTGCCTGACGTTGAGCCCGTCGTTCATATAATTCTTGAACCATAACTTTTGATTCATTAACTAGCTTCCCTAGTAATCAAAGCTTTAATAGCCATTCGTTGATTATTTGATTATATTCCTTGTAAAATATTTTCTTGTACAAATATTAGTACTGCTATTAATTTTTGTCATAAGCAAATTATTCTACCCCCTTAGGGAATTTATCACCGAGATAAAAGTTCAACAGATTTTTAAATGGTATATTTACTAAAGGTGATCAATATTTTAATTGTAATTCGTGTTTGTCTGATTAATTATCTCTTTTTTACTTTTGAAAGTAAACATCGGTCATTTATTTATCTCTGCGTAAACGACTAGTTGCAAACAATTTTAGTTAACAAACAACAAAACAAAATGGTCTCCTGAATCAAAATGGAATATTACGGTAAACTATCGGTGGAATTTCATATATCAATATAACCACAAACACAGGAGAGATTAAATATATTAATACAATACAATACAAGACAACTAGGACATCATTAATCAAAATATTGAAAATTCTATCACTTATTTATATGAGGAAACAAATATAAAATATAAAACCAAATAATAATTATAAAATAAGTAAATATAAATTTTATTATTTTATCAAATTTTAATGAATAAATATATTAATAATATTTTTACTATCTCGCCAGGTCCCTGATTCATTTTCACTAAAGTTGAGAAAAATGGCTCTGTATGTGTGTGTGTGTGTGTGTGTGTGTGTATGTATGTAGACAAGATTACGCAAAAACGGTTTGAGCTAGAATAATGAAATTTGGTATACGGGCATTATTCAAAATTCGTAGTTTTCTATCAACTTTTAAGAAATGTAGCTCAACCGGAAGTGGGTCATTACCTACCACGTTTTGATTTTTTTCCTCTAAAGTGACCGTAAAAATAAATATATATGGGTGATAGTTTTTCACATGATTAAAAATTGTATAAAATTGCTATATATAGAATTTCAGCTATATTGAATTGCTGAAAGTACAGGAATTAATTTTTTAACACTGCAAATCACGAGCCCGCACGAAACGTGGTGCCATCAACAAAGAGCCAAACACGCGCTGGTTTAATAAAAAATTATTTATTAATTTTAATTTATAATTTAATTAATTAAATTTAGTTTAAATATAATATATGTTATTTATTCCAATAAAATTGCGAGATTATTGAGTGGAGACACTCCAGCTTTTTAATATTGTTATTGTTTATAATGCCAATAGCGCCTGATTATTATTTTAATAATAATAGTTAAAACAAAAATAATTTAGATTTTTATTAAGTTTAAAATTAAATAATTATAAATAATGGAAATAATTTTTTCAAATACAAATATAAAAACATTTAATTAAATTTCGGTGATGTTTTAAGTTAATTTGTTTTATGAGCATCAAGATTGTTACACCATGATCAAGCGCATAAATCAAATATATTAATATTATATTTTTACCGACCGACGATAGTAAGGGAGGTATTGTTTTCACACCAAATTTCACATGTGGAGATTTTTACATATCTCCACGAATCATGCACTTTGTATTTATCCTCGGGACAAATCATCTTCATTAGGTTTTTCTTAATTTAAAATTATATGACATCACCCAGCCCTTCACAGCCTCCTTATTATGATCCCGGGAAAGATCACGGGCAACGCCGGGTACTTTAGCTATATATTATAAATAAAATAACATTAAAAATATTTATGTTATATCCGTATCTGTTTTTATTTAGATACATTTAAATTATTTGAAATTGTTTCTGTAGCTGGAAATTAATTTATTTCAAACCGTCGATCGGTTCTGTGCCTGGCCACAGGTCAACTTATTATTTTAATTATATATATATATAAATATATATTATATTTATACTTTCAATAAATGAAAATTAGTTGATTTAAATGATAAAGGGAAGATAATTTAAGTTAATATTAATTTAAAGTTGATGAATAGTTTTCAATACTATAATCTAAATATTTATGTTTAAATATGATAGCATCTTAGATATTTTTATTTTAATTCATTTAATTATATTTTACTCTTTTAATTAAATATTGTAATGTTTACAAACTGAATTTTATCTTAAAATTAATTTCGAGTTTCTCTCAAAATCGATTGCTAAAGATATTTCTTACCTGAATGATGCTATCAAAACATGGAACAGTTAAAAGAAATGGCGCCGGAAAACATAAATTCAATTTAATTTGCTTGTTGTTTTTATCAAATTCATTGTATATATATACTAGTTGATTATTCTTTATGGAAGTCAAATTGAAAATAAAAAACAATTAATTTATTTGATTGTTCATTTTAAATTCTGATATTATATTAATTTGTAGTTTACTAGTAATTTAAAATTATAATCTTTTTAAAGTGAAATATGTCATCTTAAAAAGTTTTTAGGGTGGTTGTAACGGAGTATAAAAAGAAAGTGAAGTTATTTTGAACAATCCATTGGGAACGAAAACATCGGAAGTAAACGGAGTTGTCATCTTTTTTGTTAAAGTAATTTCCGTTAACAATTTTACAACACGTATTTTAAAGAAAAAAAAAATAATAATATTTACCTCTTGCTCATTTTATTTATTGAACAAGTGAAAAAAATCAAAAAAAGTTAATAAATAATAAAGGCACTACAAAATTTTATAGTATAATCAATGATTAATAAAAAGTACCTGGAACACCGAGCTATTGCTAATCTATTGATATACAATACATTCTTTAATTATTTATTACAATTATTAAATGTTACATCATTGCATCAATCTGATTAATATCAATGGAACTTGGGGTCTTCAATAATAATAAATAATAATAATATTAATAAATATTAAATGATATTTTAGCGAAAAAATATTAAAAATTATAAAACTATCTAAAAATTAATTAATAAAAGAACAATGAATAAATAAATATAAATTAGTAATTTTATAAAAAATAAACACGAAAATAGATAAACAAAAAATTAACTAATCAAAATTATCAAAAAATTTAAAGACGAAACATTAAATAATTCCCTTTTTTGGAATATATTTCCATTTTATTATTTTTATTTTTAAATATCGATGCACTCGGCGAGCTTCGATCCTTCGAACTCGAGTCGGCTTTAACATTGCTTTAACCACGCGCTTCTCAAATAATTTAGAAAATAAAAATAAAACTACTTAAATATTTGTAAAACAATTACCTAGCCGTATTTGTTTTGTTTTTTGAGAGATTAATAAATATAAATTTTAAAATATTTTAAATATAAAACAATATTAATACAATATTGTAACGGGCACTAGCCTAGGTTAGTTCCAATTGATGTATGCAGTAACCTAGCCCCACGTTGGGCGCCAATTGTAACGGGCACTAGCCTATGTTAGTTCCAATTGATGGATGCAGTAACCTAGCCCCACGTTGGGCGCCAATTTATAACGGGGATTTTAGGTTATAAATGAAAGATCGGGGTTCTCGAGTGAAAAATCTTTATATCTATCCAAGTAATACAAAGGATGGACTAGTTTAGGGGGAAGGGGGCACAGGTTAGTTCCAATCGATGGATGCAGTAACCTGCGAGGGATAATCCAGGTTAGTTCCAATGGGATGGATGCAGTAACCTGGGTGGGCAGGAGAGGCTGGTGATACCTTCTAGGTCTCCTGTCGCTCTCGCTTTTTGTGTTTCGGGCGAGCCCTTATATAGAGGTAGTTTGTGGAGGGGCGCCGGCCAGGTGGTGAGGCGAGGTGCGCGCGCAGCTTGGCGGAGCGGACCGGGCGCGCGAGACAGTGGAGGGGCGAGCGAGACAGCCAGCGCACCGAAGAGCCTATTCGCGGGGCGCTTTGGAACTATTTTCGCTACAATATCAATTAAAAAAAAATTGGCAAGAGACAAATTACAAAATAGTTGTCATTTGTGACGCCATCCATATATAAATTTAAATTAAGAAAAAACTAATGAAGATGATTTTTAAAAAAATCCTTCGAACGGTTAATTAATAAATTAATCGACAATATATATATATATACAATTTTTGCTAGTATAATAAGATAAGATTCTTAAATAAATAACTTTTGATAATTTAGTTCAATTAGACTGTTATCCTGCTTGAAAGCATATTTATATTAATTTTATATAAAATAATTTTTTTTTAAATTTTCGACTTTTGTACATCCTACGAAAAGACGGAGCCTATCAAATCGGTTGCCTCCTAAAGGTGTTCTATGATCATTAGAACGAGTTCTCTTAAACTTAGTCTTGATTTTCTTGATCGGAGGCACTACTTTTTATTAAGAAGCTTCTCAATTTTGATCCCGGAGGCTGGGTGTCTCCATAAAATCCATTGTATTTTGTGTTTTATTTTATACTTTTTACTTATTTTATCATAAATTATTGTATTTTGAAATATATATTTATTTATTACATTTAGCTATATATTTTTAAATGAGTAAAAAGTAAAAGGAAATATCTCAATACCATTATTGTCTCTTGGCTCATTTAGAGTCACCTAATTAATGTGAATTTCGTTTTTTCAATAATCACTCGATTAGAGATTTATTATTATATTCTTTCCTTCTTTATTTCTCTTGTACAAATTCGGAATTAATTCATATTTCAAATTATTTAAATTAATTAATTTAAATTTCGTATTTGAGAATGTCATATTCTAAAAAAAAATATCTCTGTTAAAATTTGAAGAAAGGCTGATTGTTGTTAATTCATTATATAAAAGTATTTAGAGAGCAAATTTCCTGTTAAATGAGAAGTAAATGGAATCTTGACAGTAATACGCCCCTGGCAACTTAACTAGGTGATGAAGGTTGTTTCTGTGGCATCTCGTTGTTGTGCAAGTGACATTAAGATTGGCTCTTCAGGGAAACTTCCATCTTAAACAAAAAAAGAAATCAAAAAGTTATTTTAGAAAGGGAATAGCTTAGCTTCATGTTGGAATATCAAATTAGAAACGACTCTGTACAGATATAATTAATTAAGTAGCATTTATTTTTAACGAAATTCATTTTATTCATATTCATTCATTTTGTATACATTATATAAATTATTTTCAATTTCTTCTAATAAAAGAAAACAATTATAACAATAATAGGTTTAGGATGTTGAGAGGTACTATTAATCTCCCTCCCCTCCCCTCGCTATCCACTCTAAAATACGCATAACTCTACGGCTTAAAATTAGAAAAAAATACATTTTTTTCTCTTACAAACCTGTTTAAAAATAAAACTTTTATAAATTTCAATTTCAATGTAGTTACTTTTTTCTTTTTAATATCAATTAAAAAAACATGTGTGGGTGATAACTCTCCTCTATCTCGTTAAATAATTAATGAAAAACAAAAACAAAAAATTTAATTTATTTTAAATTACTAAAAATAAGCATAAAAAAAAATTTGAGATGTTGTTTTTGGTGCTATAAAATTCTCTCCCAAAAATATTTTTAATTTTATATGGGAAAATACAGTTTATATTTCCATCCAGTATTTTGGTAGGCAAAACGGCACGATGTTGGGAATGGAACGTTGCTGAGTTAAGGGTAGGAAATTAATTTTTTTTAATACCTGGGACTGATTTTAATATTTTATTGTTAATGAAAATGCCTTGAAATACAAAATAGCTCAAATGTTTTCCAAGAACAAATCAGTTTACACAGCCATTGCTTAACAGTGAAGTCACGATGTTATCTCCTATAAATCGCTGAAAAAATATATGAATAACTAATTCATATATTATCTATTTTAAAAATATTTTGCTTTCAAAATAATCATGATTTTAATAATAATAATTATTGTCTTAATAAATAATTAAATAAATATTAATAAAATTAACTTAACTTCTCGATATTTATTTGAATTTTTGTCTATAGTATCTATTTGCAAAGTTAATTAGAATTTATAGTTAGTAGATGCGCATATCTTGATTAATACGAACAATAAAATTATCGCTTTACAAATGAATATATTGTAGGTAGAAAGTTAGTTCGACATTAGTTTGCACTTGGCCTGCATTTGTAATTTCTGGTAAACAACACAGCTAATGAGTTCGATTTTGGAACGGGATGTTGATGTTATTCGTTGTCTCGGCTTCTTTTCATTTCACAGGGGTGATGTGGGCGCCCGTGAGGAAATGGGTGATGGAATGAAGGAATGATCATTTCATAAGCTTACAATCACTTCACTCGTTTCAAAGTAAACTAATTCAATTTGTAAATGTCTTTTAGTGTACTGGCAGTTTCCGTTGAAGCGAGAAAGTATATATATAGAGCACTCAATAGAATTAATATCCCTTCATTTGTTCTCATTGTTAGCTATTTGTTTGCCATGTTTATTAGAAACAGCGATTTATCTTCATTTAGAAGAATGTGCAAGAGTGGCATTATTTTGAAATAATCAAAGTATGCTGCAAAATTGAAACATAAAATAAAGTACAAAAAAAAATATTTAGATTATATTTGACTTGTGCAAGTCATAGCAAAAGTATTGGAAACTTTTTAAGAAATTTCCCATAAAATCTTAATATATATATATATATAATAGGATGGGCAAACAAAGTAAATGAAATTTTATCTGGTAAGAGTAATCATATAAATTTATTTCGATGATCCGTTTGATTAAAATTAATTTTTTCGAAAATTTCCATTTTAATGATCATTTTTAGCTCATCATTATCCATTTTCTATTAGAAAAATAAATATTTTCATCAAGAAAATAAAATTTGAATTAATGACTCAATCAATCGATAATGATGGTGAAAAGTTAAAAAATCTGGAGTGTTTCCACTCAACTATCTCGCAATTTGAATTAGATTAAATAACATATATTATATTTAAATTAAATTTAATTAAATAAATTATAAATTAAAATTAATAAATAATATTTATTTAACCAGCGCATGTTTGGCTTTTTGTTGATGGCACCACTCCACGTACTGGCGCGTGATTTGCAGTGTTAAAAAATTAATTCCGGTACTTTCAGCGATTCAATCAAGCTGAAATTCTATATATAGCAGTTTTATACAATTTTTAATCATATGAAAAACTATCAAACATATATCTTTATTTTTACGGCCAGTTTAGAGGAAAAAAAATTGAAAACGTGGTTGGTAATGACCCAATAATCTTCTCAAAAGTTGATAGAAAACTACAAATTTTGAATAATGACCGTTTTCATTATACTTGCTCAAACCCTTTTTCCGTAATATTATCAACACACACATACATACACACCTATCGTACATACACAAAGACATTTTTCTCAACCTTAGTGAAAATGAGTCAGGGACCTTCAAATAGTTTAAAAAAAATTAAAATCTCGACATTCAAAATTTCTGGCGAGATAGTAAAATATAGGTATATACTAATAATAAATAAAATCATAATATTAATAATTATCTGATTATTAAAATTTAAAGGAGATTAGCGAATTTTCTTCA
Source organism: Labia minor (assembly GCA_963082975.1). Classification (NCBI taxonomy): domain Eukaryota; kingdom Metazoa; phylum Arthropoda; class Insecta; order Dermaptera; family Spongiphoridae; genus Labia; species Labia minor. The sequence goes on from OY720345.1 coordinate 36,879,552, forward strand.
ATTTTATTTTATTGTAATATGATATAATAGATGTATCTCAATTATTTAATCATCTCATTATATTATAAAATAGTTTTTGTTTCTTTTATCATGACCAAAAAGTTGATTGTTTTCGGGATCATAACATCCATGTATTTTGAACATAATAATGAATTTGAACCTTTATTGAATTTTAGCATATTAATATGGTGATTTTGAATAGGAGTGGATGAATAGGGTCACTCACTCTCTGGATTAGTGAACTTGCCGATGACTGACATTCAAATCAGCACTCTCCGGTTCGGGTACAAATTGTACTACCAAGATGCAATTGAATCGAAAGCTTCCGATTTGAATGAATATACCCACTAAAATAAGCGTGATATCTCTAGTCAATTATCGCAATCAACCATTTGATAGTCATTTAGTACAAGACATACCAAATTTTAATTATGAACGGAATATTATGAAATCGACTGGATAATTATAAAGGGAGGAGGAGGGAGGTGGACGAACCAAGCTTGGTAATAGATTCAATAGACAAGAATTAGTATGGGAGGTGTATTCGGATGCAAATCATTGCCTATCTATTTGGAGGAGGTTATCAGTGCGTTATCAATGCATTGTGAGTGAGGATTGATCTGTGGCTTCAATCAAAAGCATTGATAGCAAGGGAAGAGAATGTTTAAAATATATATTCATACCCTTCCATACTATTCCCATAAACAATAAATATTTAAAAAAAAAAACATTTATAACAAACATTAACTAAATTTACTTCTTAAAAAATCATAAACTTTAATATTATATTAATATAGTACCGGGACCCCGAGCCTCGGCTCGGTACTTAAGTTAAAAAAAATGATTCATTATTATTGGGTTTGGCTGGTAATATTAATACCTGGGACACCGAGCTGTCGCTCGACCCTTTAAAAAATATTAATCTACAATTAATTATTTATTACAATTATTAAATGTTGCATCATTGCATCAATCTGATTAAAATGAATTGAACTGGGGTCCTCAATAATACAAACAAACAATTTTAGCTAGCATAATAAGATTAATCCAAGTAATATCGTCTATTTCTATTCGACACTATTTTCAGTTATGAAATGAACAGTCAGTAGAGAGTAAAAAAATTGTAATTGAAGACCGTTGTTTTTAAAAATAATTAAATTATTTTATAGATTATAAAATAAAAATTATTGTATTAACATTAAAAATATTGAAATAAAAAAATAATAGTTTGATTTAATAAACTAAAATATTATAAACATTTTTAATGTGAATTTGTCAGGGAGGTAGGGAGCCCAATTCATTTAACCATCCATGTTGTATAAGGAATCTTAATTTCTTAACACTCCGTTTTTTCAAATTTAAAATAGAGGGAGAGAAAGAGTTTCAATTATATTCGAATAGTCTATATATTCTATATATGAGTATTTTTTTTTTCTGAATTTAATACCAAGTTGATTTTCAAAATTTTCTATTCTTTATGCATATGATTGATTACATGTGTTAAAATTTAAACAAATTCAAATATTCTAATTTATAAATTTATATAAAATTTAATATTATTTTTTCGAGACTAATGGCAAATACCGGTGGCCCTAGTCAGAGCAAGAGAAGACTCCTTTTGGTAGCGGCCCAGTCGATGATGTTATATGGATCGGAGATTTGGGCTTTACAACTATATTTTAAGTGAAAAAATGATTTCTTGGTTATATAAAAATTAAAATATGATTCTTTATATCTTTATTATACAGAAAAGTAGGCGTGTTAATATAAAATATATACCTGGGACACCGAACTATCACTCGACCCTTTAACCAATTTATACAATTTATTTTTATATACTTTAAAAATTTTACAATTTTTTAATTATTTATTATAATTGTTAAATGGGATTTCTAAAAATGACCCATTAAAAATTTGTTTCCTAAAATGTTTCAAATTAATTAAAATAAATTGTATAAATGTTCATTTATAAAATCTATATATCTGTGAGTTTGTTTTTCGATTTTTTAAATTTTGATTTTGGATTCGATTAGAGCTTAAAATGTGTAAATAAATGTAGAGTGGTCTTGGTTTTTTTAAAATTCGTTTGGGAACATGGTCAAATCGGCAGTCAAAGTTGAAAATTCCCCATATATTATAACTACTGTAATTAGTATTATTATAATGTAAAATTATAAAGAAAAAATGTTTAGACATTATTATAGACATTTTCATTCTGTAAATTAAATAATTTTATTTCATTTAAATAAATATCTATTTTTAAATATTTTTTTCTCTCTACATTATTTATCTAATTCTCACAATATATTAAGATCATACCGGGACCCCGAGCCTCGGCTCTGTAATTAAGTTAAAAAAAAAAAATTCATTATTATTGATAAATATATATCGTAATTTATAATTATAAAATATTATTAAAATATATATTTTTAATTTTATTTCGAAATTAAATAAAAAATTTTAAAATATTTTAAATATAAAAAAAATATTAATACAATATTCTTTAAAAAAAGGCGGGAGTCAAATTTCAATATAAATGTCATTTGTGATGTCATCAATATATAAATTAATAATAAATAATATTAATAAATATTAAATTTAATAAAAGAACAATGAATAAATAAATATAAAATAGTAATTTATTAAAATGTAAACAATAGATAAAAAGAAAAAAAATAACAAATTCATTATTTTCATTTTCATTTTCATTTTTAAATAACGATTCACCCGGCGAGTTTCGAACCGACGAAATCCACTCGTTAAAACATCTCTCTAGCCACTGTACTATATATGTTTAGATAAAAAATTGTCATTTTTTTACTGTCTTAGCAGGCAGATTTGATGTTTTTTATTTTATTTTTTTTTTTTTGAGAGAGATTAATAAATATCTATATATATTTTATTAAAAATAAATATTTTTAATTTTATTTCGAAATTAAATAATAAATTTTAAAATATTTTAAATAAAAAAAAAATATTAATACAAATAAAAATGGAGGCCAATTTTGACGTTTTCCATATATAATTTTCAATTAAGAAATTAATAATGAAGCTGAATGTTTCAAGAGATATCATCAATAAAACTTAATTTTTCTTTATAAATACTATATCTAGTGTGAATTTGAAAAAAATCGTTAGAGCGGTTTTTGAGAACCAATATATATAGATAGATAGATATATACAATTTTAGCTAGCATAATAAGATAGGATAAGATATTATTTTTATAATTATTAAATTTTATTTTAAAATATATATTATTAGAAATAAGTAATTTCTTTGTATGTATCTTGATTATTTTTATTATTAAATCAATCATTAATTGAATCATTTAGAACATAGGTTTCAAACATTTTGAAGTTAGTTCTACAGAAACATTTATCAAAAAGTTCAAGTACCTCTAAAATGATTTTGATTACAAAAATAACTACTGTAGGTACCACTAATGGTATATCTATCACAATTTGAGAACCTCTGATCTAGAAGATAAAAAATTCAGTTTTTGAACTCAGAATTAAAGAAAGTGTAGAAAAATCGACGATTAATCGAGGCAGGAAAAGAGGTTAGGATCGAAATTAATAGGGTTAAGACATAATATATAGACAAGAATAGTATTAATACACAATATCTTAATATATAAAACGTAGAATTTGAAACTGTAGAAAAATTTAAATACTTAGGTTCTGTAATCACGAAGGATAATAATATTCGAGAAGAATTTAAATCGAGAATGCAATCGGGTAACACCTGTTATCATGCAGTAAATGGGTTTATCTTGTCAAAATTATTATGAAGGCAAATCAAAATTAAAATATATTAAACAATTATTTTTTACCGGTTATTATGAAGGGAAATCAAAATTAAAATATATTAAACAATTATTTTTTACCGGTTATATGATAGGGATGTTTTTAAAGAGTATTTGAAAATAGGATTCTTCTCATCATATATGGACCAAAGAAAGATGAGGTCACCAGGGAATGGCGGAGACTACATAACGAGGAATTGCATCACCTCTATCATTCTCCAAACATAATTAGGATTATAAAATCGAGAAGGCTGTGATGGGGAGGACACGTAGCAAGAATGGGTGATGATAAACTTGTGAAAAATCTATTTGTGGAGGGAGAGATTGGGAAACGTCCAGTTAGAAGACTAAGGGCGCGATAGACAGACAATTTCGGAAGAGAATTGGGAGAAATTAGGATGGGTGTAGCTTTGGATATTATGAAGAAATTAATTTTGAATGTCCTAAATATCGGTAATAAATCTGATAGTTTATACTTCATATAATTCCTTTATACCGACCGACGATAGTAAGGGAGGTATTGTTTATATAGTGTTTATTTAATATATATAAATAAAAAATCATTTGAAGTGTAGATACATTTAAATATTAAGATAATTTGTTTTTTATTTCTCAGTGAAAAATAATTGTAACTATTTCAAAAGAAAAACTAACATGTGCCTGTGGTAATTTATTCATATTGAGAAGCTGTCACAACGATGAATGGAGCCAAAAGCAAAGTTGGTTTCCAACGGAGGTGGCTGGCGGTTTTCTAAGAGGGCTTCAGAGAAAGAAAGACGCAGCAATTCAATTGTTTGCGGTTGAGTTACAAAGTCAAAGTGTGTATTTGTGTGTACTGGTACGTTTTCTAGTATTCGTGTGCGTGAGCTACATTTGTCTTCGCTGTGAAACTATTACCAAACTCCGAACAGGCCCACCCACTTCTTTTTTTTCTTTCTTGTGGCAAACTATTGATTTACGAGTGAAATAAGAAAAAAAATAACCTATTAGAAATATATATATATATATATATATATATATATATATACGTATGTATATATGTCACATGTGTTTTAACTTCTTTATCAGAAAAGAACAAAGTTAATTACTTCAAATCCTGATAATAAAAGAGAGGTTAAAAAGTAATAAACAAAGAAAAGTAGGATGCAATGAAACTAGGATCTTTATCTACAATAGATTAATAAATTATCATTAAAGAGACTATATAAATTTCCATTATATTTAATTACTGAAATAAGATTAATTCCAATGAATATATTATTTTTGTTAAAGATAGCAATCGATTGATAGTATTTGTTTAAAAATTAATTTATAAATGAAAATTTAATTACAATTTATTTTGTTTTCTAGGAATATTATCTCTTCTTGCATTTTCAATTTATTTATAAACGATTCTTAATGTACGAAAATTAAAAATTTTATTCTCAACACACCCAAAGTAAACAAACATATTATCAATCAATCAATTTCATTAATTTTATTTATCAATAATTTATTTTATATAAAGTAGCACCACTTAATTAAAAGAATATTTAATTAGTTGAATTTATTTTATTTTTTTTAGTGTAACTATAATTAATTTTTTTACTATATTTTTTTAAATCCACTCTAATAAATTATATCTATTGGAATAGAAATTCAGAAGTTAAGATATCTTATATATTAAATAATATAATATTTTACAAAAATCAATACAATTAATACAAATTTTTTCTATTACCGGAATATTAACAGGAAAATTATTAGAATATTTTGATATAAAATATTTAATATTATATTTATTTATAAAAATTTAAAAAAACATTATTTTGGTTTTTCATTACAATTCAATCATAAAAAAACATAATTTAATGGATTTTCGTTTATGAATAAATACAACCAATTTATTCTCTCTTTGTAAAAAATATTAACAATATTAAAAAATAATCTCCAGTACCGGCATGAGCTAAATTGATATAACCGATACATTTAGCGCCCTAGAACAAAAGAAAAGTTTAAAACAAGTGGCGCCCTACGAAATGGCGCCTAAACCACATACTGACCTTGATAATCTCAACTTAACTTCTGATAGTTACAAAAAAAAATACTTTTTAAATAATAATATTTATAATATTTAATGTTCCACGTATCTATTGTTTTGTTATTCCGGGGATAATAAAGAAATAATTAAGATTTAATAATTATTTGAATTAAATAAGGATTATTAATATTTTAGAAATTACTTTGATAAGAATTTTTAATATGTTTTTACTCAAAATAATATCAAACAATAAATTATATAAAAAAATAAATATAAGAAGATAAATTTATTTGAAATTATTTTATAGAATTTTATAACTTAAGATATAGTTGAAATGGTCTTAAAATTTGATTCAATCTAATTAATAAATGGCAGTTTTTAGCTAAAGACGGCTAAAATAAACGAGATTAAATTAATTTATGATCAGACTTTTATTATGACTCTTTAGGGAAATACTATATGCTGCTGGATATTTTATGTGAATGTGCAACTGGAATCATAGATTAAAATTTTAATTGAGAATTAAATGAAAGAAAAAAAAAATTAAATCGTGTTCTTTTAAAGAATAAACTAGAAATTAAAATTGACCGGTAAAATAATACTCATTAGCAAATCTTTAAATTACATAAATACATTAAATTATTAACTTTGATATTATTTAATAATTTATTTTTGGCAGAACCCTTTTATTTTTTGATTTTGGTTAATTTTATATTTTAAATAGATCGCTATTTGCTCATTTAAGTATAATAGTTTTTGTATTTTATTTCAAATTTTGTTTAGAAATCAAACTTAGAATTTATATAAATAGGGTATATATTAAAAAAAAGATTAAACTATTAAAGATCTGTTTTTTGTAATATTATAATTGATTACTTCGAATATTAAATGGGAAGCAAATAAAATTTAATGAACTAGTGTTATGACTAAGAGATACCATATATTAAAGAATAATATAAATATAAAAAAAAATTTATAAAATAACGTTTTTCCAATCGACTAAAAAGAATAAAATAATTTTTCTATAAGCCTGACAAAGTTTATGGATGAATTGCTTCATATTCAACGAAAAACGTTGGGCGCATTTAGTTTAATTTATTTATATGAACAATCAAGTCAAATTTGCAAATGCAATATAATTGATAGTTTAAGAGCTAAGAAATTAATCTTTTATTATTTTTCACTGTAATATACTTATATCAAAGTATGTATCAAAAGAATTTTTATTAAATTTACATATTATCAAATCCAAAATGTTTGATAATATATAGAAGAAATAGTGTTACTTGTTAATTAAGTGTTTTAGTGTGGTATGTATCTTAGTATATAATAATATATGAATTATAGCTCTATAAAGGAAGTTGATTGCATAGAACTAAATGTGCCCGCGGTAAAAAACGGTTGAGAATCACTGCTTTAGAGGAAAAAAATTCAAAACGTTTCTGAAAAGTTGATAGAAAACTATGAATTTTGTATAATGCCCTTCTACCAAATTTCATTATTCTAGCTCAACACACACACACACACAGAGAGAGAGAGAAAGAGAGAGATTTTTCTCAACCTTAGTGAAAATGACTCAGGGACCCTTAAAACGTATAAAAACATCAAAATTTCGACATCGAGATAGTAAAAATACCTTGATGTTATTATGTAAAAAATAAGGTATAAGGTTAAGTTTCCTTTCTAAAAACGAAAAAATCACAAACAGATCATTTAGAAATTTAATGTATTATTAATTAATAATCTCCTATTTTAATAAATAATAGATTTAATATTTCTGTAGATAAAAATGACTATATAAAAATTATTTTGTTTAGAATATTTAAAAATATCTTCATAAACACATAAATTTTCTATAATTCTTCAATCTAGTATGGATTAATTTTGTTACACATATAAAGGAGAGATGAACGATTATTTGGCATAAATTTTTTATAGCTTCGTTTGACGTTTCTCTATATATAGTTTGTACATTTTATAGATTGAAAGCTTTTATCATGTTATTGCACTTACTAAGTTATATTTAAGCCTTCATTTTATCTATAATGCTTTTAAGTTTTCGAATTTTAAGAGGAAACCATTTGGATCCTTTATGAACCATTATTAAATAATAAATAGAAAAAGAAAATACACAAAACTGCTAATCAACTGATTCTGAAATAAACTTATATAACGAAAACTAAAATATATGTTTAAAATAAATAATACTTCTAATATAAACTAAGATTTTATAATTATTGCAGTTGAATCTTTATTTTTATTTAGATTAACAATTATTACTCTGAATGGGCATCATTTAAATTGGATTAAAAATTTTAATGAAATTTCGTAGTATGAGGGCAATTAACGAGACTGAACTACGTTTGTAAGTGTCTGTCAATGATAGTTCTTCGAGGTCTCAAAATAGAGTAAGTCAAACATTATCCATTTATAGAACCTTACCTAAATACCAACGAGGCTCTTGGTAACCCATAAATTCCAAAATTCCTTTTTCTAAACTCTCTTTAAAATGGAGTCAAAATGGTTACCGAAACGTCGAGTTTCGACTCTCATTAAACTGAGTGACAACAATCTGAAATTAACTTTTGATAATAATAATCTTCAAGGAAACCTAAACGAACTTATATATAAAATTTTGTGTAGAAAGAATTAAAAAGTAATAAAATAAATAAAAATATTAATAAGTTTTTATTTTTAAACAAAGATTCCAAAAGTTCAATCCCTTACATTACTATTATATTTTAAAACTAAAACAATTAAAGATAAATGAATATTTTTATTTCCTTTTTAATGGAAATTTATATAAAAAAAAATCTGGGGACCAATGAAAGGACAATGATCACAATAGATCCACTTAAACTTTTTCTTGATTTTCTTGATAGGAGGCCGTTACTTCTTATTTTCAGTCGGTTTTCAATTGTGATCACCTAATATTATTAATTAAATTTATTTTTAGTTTACTTTTAATTTAATAATTTGCGCAAAAAACAAATTTTTATTTAGATTAAAAATATAGATAGATTTTTCATAGTTTAAGTTTTAAAAAATCTGGAGTGTCTCCACTCGACTATCTCGCAAATTTGAATTGGATTAATTAACATATATTATATTTAAATTAAATTTAATTATATACTTAAATAAATTTTAAATTAAGTATAATTAAATTGGATTAATTAATTAATTATAAATTTAAATTTACAGTTAGTATTGGCATTCCATTAAATTAAATAATTAATATATATTAAATTTAAATTTAAAACCTTTACACCTTCATTTTTAAGTTAAAATTTAAAAATTTTAAAAATTAATTCGCGTGTTTGGCTCTTTGTTGATGACACCACGTCACGTGTTGGCGCGTGATTGGCAGTCTACGTGTTAAAAAATTGAAAAAATTAATTCCGGTACTTTCAATTAAGCTGAAATTCTATATAAAGCTTATACAAATTTTAATCCTGTTAAAACTATATTTTATTTTATTTATTATATCTTTATTCTTACGGTCAGTTTAGAATTAGCCGAATGAGCAACAATTCTCAAAAGTTGATAGAAAACTACGAAATTTGAATAATGCCCGTGTACCAAATTTTATTATTCTAACTCAAACCGTTTTTGCGTAATCTTGTCTACACACACACACACACACACACACACACACACACACACACACACACTTGAAAATGACTCAGGGACCTTCAAAAGTATAAAAACATCAAAAAATTTTCATGATCGCAATACTATCTCTGACGAGAAAGAAAATTGATATTAATTTTATTTAAATATTTTATAAAAATAATATATTTATACACAATGGAATTGTTTTGTGACGATTGTGTGTGGGAGATGGATGATGTATATTCCTTTGAGCTTCCGGCCAAATCCCCTCCCCGAGCAGAGGCCACTCGTTCGAGATGGCGGTCCTTATCTAGCAACATAAATCAAAAAGTTTGCCAATAGAACCACTCAGATTCTCCACCCTTTTCGTTCACTCTACGAAGCTCTTGTGGGTATTGTCTGGGTGTGACTACTCTATTAAATAAACCAACTTTTAACTTGCCCCTTCTCAATCCCCACTACCCACTTCTTCATCCTTTCCTTTATACTTTTTCAACATTTTCAATAATTTCTTTATTTTTTCATTTTATTTTTATTCAATAGTAGTTATAATTTTAAAAAATTTCTTTAAAATATCACATTATACAAAACCTCTTAATATTATTGATAATAATATTAATAATATAATAACTTTTTTTCTTTTATTTATATATTTAAGTGTCATTGAAATGTCTTCATTTTGCCAACGTTTATTATTTTACACACAGTAAATAAAATTAAGATTACATTTTTTTATATAAACATAAAATACAAATATTTTGTTTTTAAATATAGAATTATGGATACATTATAATATGATTCAGTTATACTAAAAATTACCAAATGATATTAAATGGAGGTCGAAAATTCTTTTTAATGTCTCATTTTTAAAAATTTTTTAAAATTAAATATAATAATTATATCTTAAACTCAAAATATTTTAATATTTTTATTTTTAAAGAAATAACATTTATCAATATAACGTTTGTGTGAAGCAATACAGCTCAAACGATCGGAATTGTGGGAAAACAAATCATGGATTCTTTGCATCACAATAATGGACCAGCTCACACATCATTGCTTGTTCGTAATTTTTTAGCCAAAAACTACACCGTAATCATGCCCTAACCACCGTATTTGGCTCCCTGCGACTTTTTCCTATTCCCAAAAGTGAAGAAACCAATGAAAGGAAAGCGTTTTGCCACAATTGATGGGATAAAGTAGGAATCGAAGAACGAGCTGATGGCCATACCGAAAAGTGCATTTCAGAAGTGCTTCAACGATTGGAAGAAGTGCTGGCATAAGTGTATTATATCTGAGGGGAATTACTTTGAAGGGGACAAAATGGATATTGATGAATAAATAAATACTTTTCGAAATAATTCAAAATTCACCTTTTCTTTTGAACAGACCTCGTATTTCATGATTTTTCTCTACTTTTAAAATATATGTCATTGCGCTAAATCAACTTTGTTGTTACTATTGATATCTTTATGTCTCAAATTGCATATTCTATTATAGTACCAAACGAATATTGGAAATACTGATTATAGAGAACTAAGGATATAGAGTTTCTATTTTTCTTTCGAATCTTTCTTTGAGCCCTTTATATTGTTTAAACAGACAGAGAGAATATCCTATAATATATCATAATGCCATCCCCGGATGATATATCAATGTGTTAGCAAAAAGAACATGAACTCTGTACATCGATGGCTTAATATCCCATTGATCGTGTCAAATTTTAAATATCTTTTGTTATTGGCCTTGATGTATGAACTTATACAGTTTCTATAGCAAGATTAATTCATAATGGATAAAAAAATGTCCACTATAATAGGATTAGTCAAATTAATGATATACATGCAAAATTTAATACAATGCTCAATTTTTTCATTATTTTCAATATCTGTTAATATTGAACAAGTAACATGAATAATATTGTATTATTATTTATATTACAATGTTTATTAGTTTTAAATCTCTGTTTGGCTTGGAATTTTAGATTTCTTAATAGAACAAGACAATTTTTAATATTAATTAGAGTAATAAATAAAAAGGGGCATATTTTAAATGCAGGATTAAAAATATATAGTTTTAATCCATCCCAAGGAAAATAGCACTCTGTTGATTATGCATTCTATATTTTTCTCCGACTATGATATATGTTTATTAGTAGGGTGAATTAATTTAAAGTGATTTTTTTGGTAAAAAATATTGTGAAAAATTATCTTTATATTTCACATTTAATGATTCTACATCCTCTTTTTTTAACATTTAACTTGGTTTGAATAAAGCACCTATGCGTATCAACCGGACACTCCAAATTCTTTATGTTTAGTACTTATAATGTTGCCTATACTAGCCGCCGAAATCACAGAAGTTTTGAGTTTACTAATCATACTTGCACGTTGTAATTCTTTACGTGCTTACATTTCGATACCTATCATCTTTTGAAAATAGAGCATAATCACCATATACTTATAAAAGCAAACATTGAATTATACCTATTTCTTTCCTTGTATTCTTGATTTCTATTATTCCAAATTACCATATTTTAAATTTGTTTAATTAAACTTCTTAATATATTATATAATTTGTTAATGTTATATTAATCATTAACAACTTCCAACGAACTTAATTAATTGATAATATAAAATTTCGTTTAAGTGTAAGTATTAATATTAGTATATTTTCTCGACATATAACGTATTTAATTTTATAAATTTGTAAGGCGTGAAAGGTGCACTAAAATTAATTGAGCATTTATAAATACTCGCTATTGTTCTGTTGTAATACAATACAAAACATTTTCTTGTTTATGTTTTCATAAACTTTCATATATATATATATGTACTGCAACAATTCTAAAATTTAGGAAAAGCTCCGTATAATAAACAGGATAAATTTCCTTTTATTTTCTTTATTCATTGTAAATTAAATTTATGAAATCGTAACTATTAAAAGATTGTAAAAACATTTCATAATTAACAGACTATTAAGTTCTCTTTTATATAAAACCTTTATCTCGATTAAAATGAATAATATACTTAGTAAAAAAATATATACTTCGTCCATCAAGCTGTTTTAACCCTTTAGTACCCGAAATGTTCATCTTACACATACGCACCCATTTCATTAGAACAATCATGGATTTTTAAAAGAATATTTTTAAAATATTAGAATCTCTTATTCTATTATGACACTTTATTTATTTACTTATTTTTTCAATCTACAATTCAGTATTCTGCAGTATTATTTACTTATTTATGATTCGCTCATTTTCTTTTTTGGAGTTTTGATGTTTTATAGAATACGAAGTTTTGTTATTACATTGAATTTATATTAAATTTATAAGTTCTATAAGTTTTTTGAATGTCTTTATTATTCAGCTGTTTATTCCGCGGTTAAGAAACTTTGACCATAGTTTATTTTGGTTTATTAAGTCTAAAGCGTTCTTGAAGTTGACAAATTTCGCAACTTGACCCGCTTTTTTTATGTCATTATCAATAAAAATGACATCCATAAAAGAGGACTACCAAAAAATTAATTACTTAATTGTATTTCATTAATATCAAATGTCTTTTAATATATTCAGCTGTACTTTGTACTATAAACAGAGTACTATGTCGAAATTCTAGTAGTAGTCCCAGTGGCGTACCTAGAGCTTTTGCCGCCCGGGGCGATCTTCAGTTTGCCGCCCTTTCTATTATAAGTCAATCAAATAGTGGTTTTTATAAATTAATGCACATAAATAAATTATTAAGTTATTTAATCAATATTAATTAATATACAGAGAGAGTAAATTTTTTTACACATATTTGTATGCACTCGTAAACATATCTATTTATATAATATTTACTCTTCTAGCTTTCATACTAGAAAAATCGTGTATAATGCTCTCAAAATTTATATTATTTGTAATTTCTTGTTCTATTGACAATATTGAAAGATTTTGTAGTCTTAATTGGCTCATTGTAGAACGAAGATAATTTTGCAGAACAAAATCTTAAATATGCGTTTACGAATTCAACGAATTTTAATGAATACATTAAAATAAAATTATTATCCTGTTCTTGGAATTAGAATTCAAAATTTACACTAAAATGCATTTATATACACCGACGAATAATATTCGAAATCATATAGTTGATCATAATTTATATTAATCAAATATAGTAAACTTACAACTATAACTAAATATAAAAAATGCCGCCCCAAGATAAGTGCCGCCCGGTGCGGACCGCACCCACCGCACCCCCTTAGGTACGCCACTGAGTAGTCCCATATAATAGATATTTCACGGCCAATCACCTTCATTTTCCTAACAAAGAAAAATCATGTCCCTTACCTTTAATCTGCATTTCTTCCTATGCCCATCCCCGGTTTTATTGATTCAAAATAAATAATTAATAATTTTAATAATATTTATAATTATAATATTTTAAGCTGAAGTTTAGTGTACAAGGCAAAAGAAAATAATTTATTTTTGATAATAAGATTAAATAATTAAATACATTATTATTTGAAATCATATTTCAATTTTACCAAAATAAAATAATTTAGATTAAAAATCACATTAAAATTATTAAATAATTTATTGATTTAGATAAAAAAAAAATATCAAAAAACTGCTCTCTGTTTTTCAAATGAATATTTGTGAAAATTACAAGATTAAAAATTAATAAGTATATTGGAGAAGGGAGTTGTGACGGTAGAGTAGAGTATGTAAAAATTTCGTATTTTTTAAAATGAGAAAATGACTACTGGACGGAAACAAAAAAAAATTAATAATAATAATAAAAAATTGCATCGGGTTGATTAATTACATAGGACAAGCGAATCGACGTCTGTGACGATGGCTTGTCACATGGAATGTTGCTGGCACGTCCAATGGAAATGGACGGCCAAAAGGGACCTGATAATTATCTTCGTGTTAGTCCGGATAATGGATGCACTCCGGGCTAAACAAAAAAATGTTTTGTTCCTAACCGATGAGAATTTAAACTTTTTTTTTACTTTTGAATACTTCCTTCCTCTCACTTAAATATCTACATTTAAAATTAAAAAAGTAGAAAAAAAAATGCAAAAAATGCAGATATGAGATATGTTTGATTCAAAATCAACAGATTATTACAATACAAAAAAATCAAGTAAAAATAAAAGATAAATGGAACGAAAATAACAAAGCATGAAAAATTTAAAAGGGATGAATAAATTAAAGTTAAAATATATCTAAATTTATCTAAAGTTATATTCAAATTATACAATTGATGAATGTAATACTACAAATACATGTTGAATTTTGTAATTAAAATTATTGCATATAAATATTAGTGTATTTTTACTATCTCGCAAGAGATATGTGCGTGAAGCTAGCACCGCCATTTTATAATTCCAGAAAAAACGCAATTGTGCTATGTTGTGCTTAGTTGTGCTGGTTGAATACAACAAAGAATCATTCATTAATAAAATAAAAATTGCAATCACAAAAATTTTCGATGTCGAGATTTTGATGTTTTTATACGTTTTGAAGGTCCCTGAGTCATATTCACTAAGGTTGAGAAAAATGTCTGTGTGTGTATGTGTGTATATAGACAAATACGGTTTGAGCTAGAATAATGAAATTTGATACACGGACATTATTCAAAATTCATAGTTTTCTATCAACTTTTGTAGCTCATCCGGAAGTGCAAAAACAGTTTAAGCTAAATTAATGAAATTTGTAGTTTTCTAGTAGCACTTTCGGAAGAGAGTCATTACCTACCACGTTTTCATTTTTTTCATCAAAACTGACCGTAAAAATAAAGATATATGTTTGATAGTTTTTCACATGATTAAAAATTGTATAAAACTGCTATATATAGAATTTCAGCTTGATTGAATCGCTGAAAGTGCCGGAATTAATTTTTTAACCCTGCAAATCAAGCGCCAGCACGTGACGTGGTGCCATCAACAAAGAGCCAAACACACGCTGGTTTATTAAATATTATTTATTAATTTTAATTTATAATTTGATTAATTAAATTTAATTTAAATATAATATATATGTTAATTATTCCAATTTAAATTTGCGAGATTATTGAGTGGAGACACTCCAGATTTTTAATATGAATTTTAATATAAAGATTTTTCCAATAATCATCTATGTAATATTATTGTATATTATATAAAAATTAATATTATAATAACAATATAAAAAAATATTAATTAATAATTATCTTTGATAAAATGCTGAATTACTGAACATAAGGGTTCTTTGTGTAAACCTTACGATCTACAAAAATTAAAATTTATTAATTAATATTGAATGTGATTAATTATCAAATAAATGTGCAGTCTGACTGATATGAGCTTAGAACCTGGGAAGTAATAATAATAATAAAATAAAGAGTAATGAGAATAATAAAAAAAACATTATAACATAAAAGTTAAATTAAGGATTAATTACATTTCAAAAACAGAGATTTTCTAAATTATGAAAAAAGTTATGAAGTTAATATTAATATATATATATATATATATATATATATATATATATTCTACTGAAACATTAATATAAAATTCCGATAAACTAATAAGGGCATATTTAAATTTTATGTTAAGGAAAGGAATATCGTATTTATCCTATATACTTTAATAAAATTAAAATTGTCATGAGAACTTAGATTTAAAACTACGAATTCCCTTTCCCTTTTCACTTCACATTCCTTTTACATTTCATTATCTTTTTTTATGTCAGTTATGCTTTTCCCTGAGTGACATTGGACTACTCTTTCTTTCTCATTAGACAAATTATATACCTAGATTATTCCTAAGACCCTTATGGAAAATGTCTTACGTTCGTTCTTAAATTTAATAGAGATATTCTTCATGACGTGTTGAACGCACTCATTTTATATTTTATTTTAATTAATGTCTTTTAGGAAAATATCTTACTATCACTTTAAAATTTAATAACGACTTTCTTCCATAACACTTTTCAAACTCATATCATAAAATATTATTATTTATTTTTACTTTAAATTTACATTAATTTTTTTTTTTTATTTATATTAATTTATCTAATTAATTTTATTATTTAATTATTTTTATTAATATATTATTATTTCAAATACATTTCCCGGGCCTGGGATTGGGAATTTCTTTACGGGAAAGAGTCCAGTCTACGAGATCAAAATCATGAAGATTGAAGTAAAAAGTAGTGGCCTCTGATCAAGAAAATAAGATAAAGATTGATTGAATCCGTTGTACTGATCATATAACACCTTTATCCTGCTTAGGTGGCAACCGACTTAATAGACGCTGTCCTTTTGTAGTATTCCAAAAACCTGAGGTTTTTGTTTTTATTTTTATTATTATTTCAAAACACCTAAAGAGTTTATGACCCTTTGAATCTATTTCTTAGTAGAAAAAAATATGTGAATAAATTTTTAGAAGATTTAATATAGTGATAATGCCTTCTTTCTAATTAAAAATAAGCTATATGAAATCATATATTTAATTCAAATAATATAAATGAACTCATTATGATGAATGAGTTACATGAAATTTAAATATGGAATATTAAAAAACAAAGAAAATAATTATAATAACACAACTAATATGTGCAATTAACATATATATTAACATATATATTTCTTAAAAACTCTCTTCTCGGTTTTGTGCTCCTTTATAAATAATTTTTTTAGAGGAAATAAATAATTAAGATGTAAATCCCCACTCCTCCTTGATTCTTAAATATATTACTTAACATTAATCTTAACATTTTAAAAATTTACTTTATAACCGTCACCCACATTGATTTGTTCAATCATCTATTAATATCTGTTTGAAATAAGATGATATTGAAATTGCGGATTATGATTAACCGGAAGTTACATAGTATGCCAGTAGAAGAAAGAGGAAACTTTTGATTTTATTCGAGATGCTCTAAGAAGTGTGGAAGGGAGTAGGAGGATTATCTTCTTAAATATAAACTTGGTACAAGAGTGTGGATGCGTTTATGCAAGATTGAACGGATCCAAATAAAACATTGTAAACTTTTAGATTTTAGGAAATTCAGTTTCGAATTTACAAACAGGTAATTAACAATGATTAAAAGTTTCATATAAGCTTAATAAAGTGAGACGGCTTTTCCTCCAGTAACTCGATTTTTCATATAAATAAAATATTAAGTTTTTAGATGAAATCATATTCAATAAATACCTTATCAAAATTGAGATAAATAAAGTAATTAATTCATGATTAGATATATTTATTTATTTTATAATTTAAAACCAAAACCATATATATATATATATATACTAATATTTAAAATTAATGTTTTATACCATGACAACAATAACATTAATCCACACAATAATTTATTTCATAGAATGCCCTAATAGTGATTTTAATGTTGATAAATATTACTCCATATTAGGCTTCTAAAAAATAGAAATTTTTAAAAAATTAAAACTCATCGAAAATATTCAATATAAATCAATCATTATTATTAAGAGATTATATTATTGAATTATAATTAGTATCTATTTAAATTTGAGGTGAAATTTAAGGTTTCTGACCTTTCCAAAATAATTTTATATGGATTCACTTAAACTCTTCCTAGTAGGTAGTCTCTTGAAAAAGTAATTATTATAATTTGAATAACAAATATCTTCAATGTACTAGTTATAGAATTAATTTTGTCAAAAGAGAAGAATAATTAGAATTTTTAGAAACATAATTTCTGTAAGATATATTAGAATAGAGTATCTTTAAAAATAAGAGTATTTTAATAATAATAATAATTGAATCGCTGCTATTTAGGAATCTCTTACCCATTTAAAATTTTTCTCAGTATACAAGGTTTTTTACTCTAAATATAAATCAGTACTAATTAAGGTAGACCATTAATTGCGTCAACCAAAGCTGTTAAATTTGTTGATTCTCTATTTACACAAACAATTTGTTGTCAATTGAAGAACATTTTAACAAGACTTTGACGAATTCTAAACACAATATATGGCCTCATTTTAAAGGTCCTTTTGATAATGTCGATTTTGAGCTTAAGATATGGTAGGGTTTTATTTATGCGATTTCAATTCAAAGCGATCAATCACAATAGAGATATATATGGATTACTCTCATAATCTTAATAAATTTTAAACTGACAATTCCTATATCATATATAAAATTTTAAATTTCGAATTTAGTATAATTATCAATTAGAAGAAATAAAAATGTATTACTTATATTTGTTTAATTCAATTTATTCCTGTTCCTTTTCCGAACATTCTTCTGTTGTTTCAGACTTTTGAAGATACAATAACAATTGTGGTGTACTACTAGAAAGTTCAACCACCTATTTTGTGGTTTTCTTAAGACTCTTTGATCTCTCCGAGATTCCTTTCCTACATCACTGGAACTTCATTGATACTGAAACCTTTCATTAAATCTTCCTTTCCCTTGTATTTAGTTCTATATTTGAATGTCTTTAAAATTAATTAAAATTGAATTTATAGGTTCTTTGATGCTGATGATAGATTAAATATTTTTTTTTTCATTCTTAATGACTATTTACTTTTCTTTATTTTAATTTTGAGATATATATATATATATAAATGTTATTTAACTCTAAATGATTTTATTTCTTCTTCACTGACGAGTTGAAGGAATGATTTAACTGAATGCCGATCAGGTTTTTTTACCCTTCTTTTCCAGTTTTGTCGCTGTTCTTTTTCTCTTTTCTCAGATTTGCTAGCTTCCAGCTTTTATTCTATTATCCTCCAAGTTTTGCACGAGCGCACGTAAAATTGGTTATGCGTATAACGTGCGCCGATGGCCGGCCGCCAACTTCTATTACTTGAGCTAGACCAGAAACCTTCCGCTCCTCGGCCCGCCATGGCTTTCTCAACTTTTTTTTCAAATGCAAACAGCTAGACCGTCCTTCATTTTCAAGCTTATAACTTTTTTGTTCAAATTGTCTTTTTTTTGTTTTCCACTAACAATAAGACAAAGGATTGTATTTATCTATCGAAGATGACAGAATAAATCAATCATGATTTTCTAGACAAATAAAACTTACTTTAAATCACTTTGAGAGGATTTTTTTTCTATTTCTACGAGATTTCTTTCTTTACTTCTTTTGACATTTGCTATAAAATAGATTCAATATGCGGTATTAAAAAAAAATCTCACTCAAATGAAAAAAAAAGAAAAATCGATTAAAATTATAGAGTAGTAGAGTTTCAATGATAAAAAATAACTCTACGATCGATTTCAAAGTTAATTTTTTTTCTTACTATCAAAGAAAATAAAAATTAAAAATTTACTGATTTAAAAACAAAAAGTTGTTTTAATTATATTAAAATATGTAAATTAAAAAAAATATGTCTGTTAATTAGTATTTTAACAATTCTTTAAATACATATTAAAGCAAGATATATTTCCAGACTTAACAATTTGTTGTTCTTCGGAACTCGAAAGTTCTTGGTCACAGCAACCACATTCCTCCAGGTGTCCCAATCCTGAGCTATAACCATCCAACTTCTACTTTCTCCCATCACTCTCATGTTCTTTACTATATTGTCCACCCATCACGTCCTTGGTCTTCCAAGCAGACTTTTCCCAATCGGTCTCCCGCCAATATAATTTTCGCCATTCTTTCTTCTCCCATTCTAGACATATGCCCTGCCCATAGCAGTCTTCTCGATTATATAACCCTAACTATGTCAGGAGATTCCTCCTTATGCAGTCCGGTGACCCCATCTTTCTTTGGTTCATAAATGCTGTGTAGAATTTTTCAATTTAAAATGTTGTATAATTATTTTTTGAATATGTCCTAATTCTTTTTGCATATTGCATCTCTTGATTGAGTTGTTTCCTGTATACCAGTTTTTGATGCTGGAATTTACCACAAAAAGACTTAGTTTTCTTCATCACTTCCATTGTTGCCTATGATCTTAATTCTTCAACTTCATACCTAATAAACATTATACAATGAATTGTTTGCTTTGAATTTGCAAACCAAACTTCTTGATTTAGCAAGTAATTTTTCAACACTGTTTTTATTTTTTTTCCTCTATTTCTCCACTTATAGAAATACAAATGGTGTTTATGTATCAACACATACACCCCTTTTTATGTTAGTAATCACTGTAAACATTCAATGATTGGTTGCTAATAATCGAAAGGTGTCAACTTTCTCACTGTGTTTATCGGTCCTGGGGTTGTATTTGTTTATAAATTTTAGCAATTCTCCTACTTATTGTAAAACTTATTAAAATATTTATATAAATTTTTATTTTATTTTCTAATAATTAATCAGTTTATTTTCTATTAATCTAGGTTATTATTATTAAATTAATTAATAATTCATTTAATTATACTTGTCATTTTTGTTATTGTCTATTTTTAATTTTTTATAAATTATATTTCTTCTAACATATATACAATCAATCAATTCTTTATTTATAATTTTTTTGTCAAAGATTAATCTTTAAAAATTATCTAATACTCACATCTTATTATTCTTTTCTTGTCGTTTGATTATCTCATCATCATCATTAATTTTTTTTTTTAATAGACCATTATTTTATTATTTATTTACCCAAGAAGATAAGATTTTCGTGATTAAATTATTATTATTATTATAATTATTATATATACATATATAAAAAGGAACTTAGTAAATAAATAAATAATTCATTATCAGTAAATAATTTAGTGAAATATTGAGAAACGCTAATGTCATAGATGATTAATTATTTTATTGATAGAAATGGTTTTATGTAATGCACACCAATTACAAGATTAATGTTTTTAGGTATATCATTCATATTACATTATATGAATGTGTGATATTTATTTAACATATTTTCAAGTTGTCATCTGTTAGTTAATATAAATGAGGAGTGGTTAAAATTGAGAGAGAGAGAATATTTAAATATTTAAACAAAAATACTTGAAGTTTTATAAAGAATTCATGTTCACACACAATTTAAAATCATTTTTTTCTATTTTTATTTAAAATATAATAGATGAGATCAATGTTGATATCTGTATCTAAATTGTATTTTAATTTATTTAGGTACATAACATGACAAAAATTAATCCCATGATAAATTATTATAAAGATATAAACATGTTAAACATCAAACATACAAGGAATACAATTGTGAAGAACCTCGTTACGGTCAATTTTAATATCTAGGTATTTTATGTATATCACACAACCAAAATAAAGGCACTCCTACATGTTTAGTTTATTCTTAAACAATACCTCCCTTACTATCGTCGGTCGGTAAAAAATCTATTAATCACTTTAGTAAGATAATATCTTTCACAAGTTCTAGTGGCATAATATTCAATATGTATATATATACGAGGGGTGTCTAAAAAGTTCGGTAAATGGTATGATAAAAACATAAAAAAAGAATGTTAATTGTAAATACCTTTATTAACCTTCAAAATACTCTCCACTAGCCACAACACACTTCTGACAACGTTCGTATAACGCTTGAAAACTGTTGGAGATGTCTTGATGTGGTATCGTTCTCAGAATAGCCGTCACAACGTTCAGGCCGGCAATCCACAAGCAGGATACCAGAAAACACTGAACATGTACGAGAGATGCTAACAAAAGATCGGCGATTGACTCTGCGACTAATAGCAGAAGAATTGGGTTTTAGCAAAGACACAGCAAGTAGTGTTTTCTGGTGTCCTGCTTGTGGATTGCCGGCCTGAACGTAGTGACGACTATTCTGAGAACGATTCCACATCAAGACTTCTTCAACAGTTTTCAAGCGTTTTATGACCGTTGTCAGAAGGGTGTTGTGGCTAGTGGAGAGTTTTTTGAAGGTCAATAAAGGTATTTACAATTAACATTCTCTTTTTAATGTCTTCACCGAACTTTTTAGACACACCTCGTATATATATATATATTTATATTATCAAATAATAATAATAATCTATTATTATTCATATAATAATCAATCAATAAAAATCAGATATTTTTATATTTACCATATTTTATATTAAATATCTATAATAGTATCTAGTTTGTATTCATATTTGTTATACTATGAATAAAAATATGTTCAAATTCCTTTTTTTTTTTGTTAATATGATAAAATCTAAAAGCAAGTTGAAAGAGATTAAATTGAGTCAAATAAAGGTTTCTCATCATTTTAGATTCCCTTTCATTTATATCTTTCGTTTTAGTATGTTATTTTGTTTGTTTGTTTTTCAATTCGCTCAACACACATCTTTTAAATAAATTACATTCACATATATTTAATTTCTAATGATATTTATAAAAGTTCAGATATATTTATTAAAAAAAAATATTATATAAGTATACATATATACATATCTACAATACTTATATTAATATATATTTTAAAATTTTTGGTTTTGTTTGTGAGTCCATTTGTTTTTCTCAATTCTATTCTTAAAATATTTTTCTCGTCTCTATGCATTCATTTAGAGTCCTTGATGAAGGGATCATTGAGTACCGTCACATCCAAAAAGGGCGATGGGCGTCTGGCGTCCTGCCAAAGCCCTTTCATCTCATCTTGCAATGCTTTGTCTTCTTAGTGAGAAGTCAAGGTAGGATGATGTTTCAATCGAGAGAAAACTTTTATAGATCCCCCCTTCCTACACCCTCCCACCTCCCCTTCCTAAATTAATTCTTTTTCTTTTCTCTCTCTCTCTCTCAATACGGCACGATCAACACAAAAAGTTAAAATCTATTTGCTTGTTAATTCTTAATTTGGACATTTGCCCAACAAGTAAGTGAATTTTCGTATTCCCCCTTAGGCTCAAGACCTAAGCGAAGACATTGAATTTAACAACTGGTGTGAATAATTGAATGGAAAATATGCCATCCGACCTTAATGGTTATGTTAGCTTAAATTATTTGTTAATATTATTTTTTTTTATAAATATATTTGATAAATTAGAATGGTTAATGAATTTAACTCCTTTTTATGTTATTCAATTAATTAATTAATCTAAAGATTTTTTTAATGAAATTCTACAAAGAATTAACTTCTTGGAAAGACGGATGGTTACTCAGAGATCAAATTTTTTTTAAATTATCAAAATATCAATGAATATGTAACCAAAGAGACGCCTTGAAGGGTGTTGGTTAAATGTGTTAGCCCACATTCTCGTGGTCCCCGGTTCACGTCCAGGCCTGGTAAAGAGATTTTTCCTAGCAGGAGTCTATGGGACGGAATAGACTCAGTTTCCGGGATCAAAATTTGGAAAGCTATTTGTTAAAAAGTAGCGCCTCCGATCAAAAAAATCAAGATAAAGGTTGATTAGACCCATTTTACTAATCACAGTACACCTCTAATTAATATAACTGGCTTGGTAGGCACTGTCCTTGCATAGTATATAAAATAGTCAGAGGTTTTTTTATATGTAACCGATTTTAAATCTACCACTTTTTCTAATCTTTCTAAAGGTAACAAAAATAATTTTTGAAGATAAAAACATATTAAAATAGAATTTAAAACAAATACATTCATGAAAAAGAAAAAATCAATCAAAGAAAATTCATTAGACATTTTTATTATTTTAATATTATATATTAGATAAGCATTCGAGGCGAAAATCTGTCAGAATGCCAGTATCAATATCTCATTTAAGAAATCATTAGCATATGCAAAAATATAAATAATAATCAATTAATATCTTAATATTAAGGGGTGACTGTGGCCATCCCGATCTTAAAGGTAAAATAAATAAGTATTTAATTTCATGACCATAGTTATATTAAGAATCATATTTGACTAATAACATATTGTTAAAACATTTTGACAGATTTGACATTCCCTAAATAAGTTAGTACTATTTTGAAAATAATCACAAAAAATGAATATACATAACAATAAAATTATTTATTATATTATTTCTTTATTATAAATTTATTTTGTATTTTATGAGTTTAATAGAAATAATATTTTTCTTTAATCATATTTTATTTTTCAAATAAAGTTATTTACTTTTTTTTTATAGTGGAGGCAAACAATAGTTTTATATTTATTGTGTTTAGAAATTAAAAAGTTTCTTTCTTAATTTTTTTTTATAGTTTCTTTTATTGAACTTCGATAATCATATAAAAACTTTGATTCATTAATATTCTAGATTGTACTCAGGGTTTCTTTTAATTCTTATCTTATTTTGAAGACTTTTATTATTAAAAATAATCGTTAGATTTCAGTAATTTAATAAATAAAAATATAAAAACTATTTATCATTATTGCAATCCAGGAAAAATTTAGAAAATTATTGTCTAAAAATAGTAATGTATTATTTTACCAGTTGTATTATATTAATATAGTCTGGATTATAACTTTACCAGATGAGAATCGATTTAGGGAGGTTTTTTTAAAATAAAATTTATGGTCCTAAATTTATTATAGAAATGGCGAAGATTACGTAATGAATATATGACATTTATGCATTCCCAAATAGAATGAAAATAAAATCGAGGTGGTTAAGATTAAGCCCGATTGATAAAAGTCAAACTAGTGCGAAGTTTATTTATGGGAAAACCTATTGTAAAACGACCACGCTTCGTGTAAACCAAGAATGCAGTGGTAAGATAATATAAAATCAGATATGAAAGTATTAGAAGAGAATAGGAAATGGATGAAAATAGCTGAGGATAGGAATGTGGTTGTTGCGGCAAAGAACTTTCGAGTAGATATATTCACCCTCCATTCCAAAAGAAACCCAACTTTTTAAAAAAACAAAAAATCAATGTACAAAAATCATTTTTATTAATCAATGTATCCCCTTTCTGCATCAATTCCCAAATTTGCACGCCCCATCAAGTTGTCAAACGACTTCTCCATGTCCTTTATTGGAATGGTCTTTAGGACGTCGGTCGTCGCCTTCTCAATGGCTTCGATCGATGCGTGCCACTTTCCTGCAATGCAGTTTAGGGAACAGATAGAAGTCGCACGGAGCCAGATCTGGTGAATAGGGCGAATGATGCAAAGGAATAACGTGATTTTTGACCAAAAATTAAGTTACAAAACGCGAACGATGTGATGGTGCATTATCGTGCAAAAGAGTCCAACTGCCGATTTCTCGATATTCTGGCCGAATACGACGAATTATTGCCAACAAACGCTTCATGACACCCAAGTAAAACTCTCCAGTGACTATCTGGCCGGGAGGAACAAATTCTTTGTGGATAATTCTTTTTGAATCGTAAAAATCCGGTTCTGGGACGGCCTGATCTTTCGTCATTATCCAGCGTCTCACTACCCGATTTGAATCGCCCAAACCACTCGTAAACTTGCGTACGGGATAGACAATCATCACCATATGCATTTTGTAGCATTTGGTGCGTTTCAGTAAAAGTTTTAGCTAGTTTAACACAAAAATCAATTGCAGCTCTTTGTTTGAAACTCATTTTCCGACCGATGTACACTGACTTTTGAAACGCAATAACTTTTGTTGTATGCATCCAAATGTCATGAAATTTATACCAGTTGTCAATGAGGGACTAGGCCATCTACGGGTAAAATATTACAACATATGGCATTAGTGATACTATTTTTTTTTAAAAAGTTCGGTTTCTTTTGGAATGGTACAAATAGATTATTATTGATGGAAAAAATGTTGTTTTTTTTTTATTTTTAGAAATAATATTATTATTAAATATTTCAAATGGACAACACGTGGGGTGATGGATAGCCCCTCCGATCAAGAAAATCAAGGCAAAGGTTGATAGGACCCATTCTACTGATCACATCTAATTGAAGGGTCTGAGGGAAAAATGATTTTACTCCATAATTGATTTTTTTCAGGGGACAAAAAACAAAGTTTGATACACAAATTAATATAAATTATCAAATCCAAAATTCATTCATTTATAAGGCGTGACAGAGTTTTTATGCCTATTATGAAACTTGTATCTAAAAGAAACGGTAGAGACCTTTAAAACCGTGTAAAAACATGATTTTCAGTATTTTATGGACTAAAAGCATTTTTCCCCCTGACCCTTCAATTATTATAACCAAAGCTGTTCTTGCGAAGAATGAACAAAAAGTCAGAAATTTGTTTTTATAAAATATTTCTAAATTTTTAAGATTAAAGGAAAATTCAAGAGAGTTTAAAATGCTAAGGACTAAAGTATTAAAAATATTATTTTCAAATTGTTAGAATTGTTATTTTTTATTAAAAAATTTACATATTATATTTAATCTATTAACAATATGATATTTTAATTTAATTCTAATTTTGTCTTTCATTTAACAAATTAAATAGTATATTTATTGTAATTAAATTGATTTGATAATTTATTTTTTTTTTTGGAGAAATTATTTAGTTTCTAAATATCGACGGGAAAGAAGGAGTGTAAGAGAAAAGGTGAATGTCCGGGTCAGACCTTATACTTCCAGGATGGCATGAAAAGGGAGGCCGAAGGCTCTTGGTTGGAGACAAACTTTTTGGCTAGAAAAGAATGAGTGCGAAGCCGCCGATGCTGATATCAATGGCCTTTTTTACGGACACGCACACATACGCTTTTTGATGGAGTGGAAAATGCTATTTAGAGGGGATGAAATTCACATCAAGGTTCAAAGAAACGAATCAGTGAAAAAAAAAAATAAGGAAAGGGATTTACTGGAAAAATAATTGCTTGACTTGGCTTTTAAAGATTCAATGGCTGTTAAGAGTTCAATTAAACAAGATTCGTGTAACTTTTTTTCTTTTTTTTTTGTCGAATTTTAATATATACTACCCTTTTCGAGTTTAATTTGACAAAGATTTGCATTGACTTCAACATTCGAAAACGAATTGAAACAGAGAATTTATTTTGCAGTCTTTTATGCTCCCTCAGGGAGGTAAGAAATCCAATGGTATCTCATATAAATTTTATATTGCAGAAAATTTCCGGCTTGATCCCACATTCACCCGTTTTGTGTTCTAAGCCGGAAATCTTCTATTTTAAAGATTCAAAACAACAGAAGCGATTATTTAAAAATTACTTGTAGAGAGATATTGCAAATGTTTTATATATAAATATTTATCTTACAATTTTGGATTAAATAAATTTCAGTGGTTTTTTGATAATATTAAAAAGATCATTAATTATAAATAAATTTACTTTGGATTAAATATACCATAAAAACTTCCATTTACTATTCTATATTTGTTTTATGGATGATAATATCTATTCTTTTCACAATTTCTTTTATATTCCTAAAAAGACACCCTGTATATAATACTAAAAATATTTCAATTTCACAATATCTCAATAATATAAAATAATAATACTAATAATTATTTTTTAAGAATGTATATTTGATAATTCTTACAAAAGAATTAAAACTATTTAAAAGTTAATTTAATTTTTATTTCTTTAAGAAAATTCTTTTTTTATTACACTAAACCACCACCCCTTCTTGCAATTTACAGATAGATTAATTAGTTAAATTATGGTAAAGAATAATGATATGAAGGGGTTGTCTAACATCAATGGAATATCCCATATTTATTATAAATATTAAAGAAGTAAGTATGAAGATAAAAAGAAAATTATTCATTCAAACCAACAAGCATACAAATTGGTTTTCTATAAAGTTTCCCTATTTCTTAAGTCATACTGACTTGTTCTTTTCTGTATACGTAGATATGAGCAAAATAAATTTTAAACTAAATTGTTTTTAATTTATTATTTATAATATTTCTCTTCTTCTAAATCGTATTATAGAGTTTAACCTGTTTTTCCATTTCTCTATCTCTTTACAATATATATCTTATTATTATTTATATATTTTTATTATTTTATAAAACTATCATCTTTCTTTGATTATATATTAGGTTGTCAAATATCTCCCTTCCGCTTTTTTGCTCTTTATTCAATGCTTTATAAAAAGTGTTACAGTGATCGGATTTAGTTCAAATATGCGCCATTTTGTTCGATAATCTGTTTCCATCTAGACGGCAACTTCATAATACCCCCCTCGTAGAAACCCCCCTCCTTATTTGCGAAGAACTCGGACAGCCACTTTTCACAAGCCTTTTTTGAATCTAACTTTACACCACCAAGGGCGTTCGCCATGGACAGGAACAGGTGGTAATTACTTGGCGCTATGTCCAGGCTATATGGTGGATGTGATAAATTAAGATTTTAAATGAATATATATATATATTTAATTTTATTTATATTTTAAAAATTTTACTTATTTCCATAAATGAATAAATATAAATAATACAACAATTTTTAAAAATAATATATAATGAAATAATTTAAAAAAATACAGTAATATAAAAGTATGAAATATATAAAATAGATAATTATTTATTTGAATTATATATTATAAGTTTTCTATCAAAATAAAAAATTACAAGAACATTTTCAACTCAATATTTAAATTTATTTTATTTTATTTTTTTTTTGTCTATAAAAACATTTTTAATAAATTCATCAAAAATAAATTAAAAATCCGGTATGGAAATATAAATGATTTTTCAATTAGTGAGTTTTTGCTAGAAATAATAATTACACGAAATTAGAACACCGGACAGCGAGAGGAAATGAATCTCATAACCTGTCAGATAAGAATCATACCATCGAGAGAATAAATGACGGATGAGGGTCTATGATTAGATATTAAGAAAAGGCAGTTGAGGGAAATTAGAAAGCGTCACGGTCAATAAAAGTTAATTACATGGATGGTTTTCTAAATCATTACATTTAAAATAATGTGTATTGAAAATATAATATATATATATATACAACTAAATACATATAATTATAAAGGGTGTTTCATAAAGTACACAGTTGTTTAATTTCTAGGGATTTTTTTGTTTGAAGATTGTCAGCACTGTTCATATCATTTTCGTTATCTATTATCACTCCGATTAGATGACCATTTGTCGTTTTTCCACTTTTTCCACTTTGGAGCGGTTCAGTATTCTTATTGTGAAAACTCATTACAAAAACGGGGAGTGCTACGCAGAGACTGTCCATAAACTTCACGCGATCTTTGGATGTGACAATGCCCCAACCGCAACAACCATTTCGAGGTTGGTACAGAGATTCGAAAGTCATTTATAGATATATAATTGACGCCACACAGTCATCCTTGTGGATCGGGGTTGCAAGTCCCGGGACTCGCAAGAGAATTTCTTTAGATGGGCTCGATTATATTAACCTCGGGGATTAAAATTGGCAGGTTACTTAATAAAAAGTAGAGCCTCCGATCAAGAAAATCAAGATTGAGAGATTGAGAGAATCCGTTCCTCTGATCAAAGAACTCCTTTATCTCGCTTAGACGGCAATCGACTTGATAGACGGTGTCCTTTTTATAGGATATATATGCAAATGTCTGAGGTCTCTAGACGAGTATATATTTATATATATATTAACATCTTAACTATTGTGTATATAAGGAATATTGAAATGACCTGCTAATTTTCCAATTAATTAATTTTTAGCATAATTTATTTTATTTGATAAAAATGGGGTCCAGAGACTTTTTATTTCAAACTGATTAAATATTTTTATGAAAACTAGAAAATAGTAAATAATACATATCTTTTCGATGATATATTTACAGCTCTATACAGATTTTAATAAATAAGTAATTTTAAAGTTTTATTATATCACCTTTAGTAATAATCTCAATTAAACTAAATTATAATTGTTAAAATTTTAATGTTAATTATAATTATTTATAATTTTACAAATAAATATTCTATCAGCATATCCCATTGATTAATATTCTTTAAAACGTAATATTAATATACTTAGTTTTATAATAAAATTTGTTATACTCTAAATTAATTTATAATTTTAAAATAATTATATACATATAATAATTTTGTAAGAAGATTATAAAAAATTTTAATGCATTTATAATAAAACAATTAAAAATTTAATTAAAATTTTTCTTATTTAATATTTTTTACTATTTGTTAATGAGAAATATCTAGTCCTTAAAATATATGAGACCTATTTTTATCTGGTCAATTTATATCTAGTATAAACTTAAGTAATTGGTCATTCTGTTAGGTCGATATATATATATAATACACACGTGTATACATACCTACTTATACTATATATATTTCAACTATTGTTTGAATGATTTGAATAATTTTAGATTTTTATCGCAGAATATAAAAGATGATTTAAAAGGATAATAAAGGTTATTTTTCATATGTCACCAGTTTATTAAAACACCGCTGCCGTTAATTTATTATTCACTGCAATTTTAATGTTTAGATCTTGATTTCAAACCAATCAAAAGAAATTTTCAAAACTAATTAAAATATGTAATAACTTTATAGGAAAAGGCAAAATAAATTACAAAATTTATGAATTATAACTAATCTGAAATCAAAAATAATAAAATATATATATATATATGTAATTACTACTATTTATAAATATTCTAGTATCAATTAATGAAATAGAAAAAATGATAATGGATACGATAATATAATCAATTTTTATAACTATATTCAATAATTAATTTATTAAAAATATTAATAAAAAATATATCGAAATAAAATACCGTTATTTATTATTTAATTCAGATATTAAAATTGAAATTTTTTTTTTTACATTTTTTATATATGAAATTTAGAGGTAAATCTTGAAATCAATAAACAAATATTTTCTTTAAAATGACAAAAAATATCTATGGAATAACTAAAACTGAAACTATATACTTTTTCCTTTTATTGAATCCTATAATTAATTTTATTTTTGACTAACTTTTATTTTTTGTTTTTTATTTGTATGTATTTAAAATATTTCAACTAATTTTAAGATATATCTATTAATAGATGCAGCATTTATGGGCCAAAGAAAGATGAGGTCACCGAGGGATTGCATGACCTCTATGCATCTCCAAAATCGAGAAGGGTGCGATGGACAGTGCACGTGGCTAGTATGGAAGAGGAAAGAATGGCGAAAAATATATTGATGGGGTGACCGTTTGGGCAACGTCCGCCAGGGTGGACAATGTAGGAAGGGACTGAGAGAGATAGGAGAGGGTAGGGATTGGATGGTTGTGGCTCAGGATAAGGACACTTGGAGAAATGAGGTCGCTGCTTTCAAGAACTTTCAAGTTCCGTAGAGCCACAGAGAGAGAGAGAGAGAGAGAGAGAGAGATAGATAATCTATTAATAGATAATTTTATGTAAATTTAGAAAATTTTTGTATTGAATTAATTAAATTATAAATTTTTATTTTCAGTTTGTATTTTCTCGTGAAGTGACATAAATTTAAGTTACAATACTATACTTAGCATATATACCATATGGTATTTTGATCAATAATAGGTTATATGCGATATTATGCGAAACACATAACTAGTATGCATGTTTCGACATGCGAATATGTTCAACAGAGCAAGAGAGATCGGCTCGGAGGGCTCAGGGGGCAAATTGTGAATGAACTCTCACCCTCACTGATGCTTGCTTGTGTAAATGTAACAAACGCCAGCACACGGGGACTGCTAATTGGACCTGGAACAGAGAGACCCTTTGGGTGGTTGTCAGGAGGTGGGGGATGAACGCCGAAGCAACCCTATTTGAATTTTAGATTCGATTATTCCCTCGGCTCCTTACCCAACACACCCTTTCCTGCCGAGACGTCCATGCTAAGAAAACCCTCTCCTCCCTCTTACGCGCTTCATTCGCAGATAATTAATTCCTGAAAAAAAAGAAGCCGGGGCGTCGAGTGAGGCAAAAAAAAACCAACAATTTTTTTTTGCTCTGTTAGATCTGTGTTCTCTAAACGTACAAGGAGGTAATAAGATTATCCATTATACAAAACAAACCGATTTGCATATCAATAAAATGTCGGAGCCTAAAGTAGAGACACACTTCGTTAATGGATTTTAAGGAAGCTTTCGCCCTTTTGCTATCTCGATTTTATCACTATATTATAGTAGTCTATATATATATTTATACAAGAGAGATTCTAAAAATTACAAATTTTAGTTTAAAAATAAACTACCAATGAGAAAATTAACACGATGGAGAATTTTTCTTTATTTTTTCAACAAAACAAAAAACAAAAACAAAAAAATTTATTAAAATTTATTCAGATTATAATAAAATGGTTAAAACAACTATATATATTAATTTGTAAAACGAAAAGTAAACTTAAAAAATAAATATTTAATAAGGATAATTTTTCAATATCAATACTTATCTGTTGTTTTCAAATTGATTGATTGATTTATTTAATGCGCATTGCAGTACTTATACCAGAAACATTCTTTATTCAATGTAAATACTTACATTTAATTTTAATTATTCAAAATAAAATATTTCAATGAATGCCTATAAATAGTTAAATTTAATTATGATATTTTCATAAAGGAATATATCCTATTAATTTTTTTAAGCCTATTTCCTTTTTCGGATGTAGGTCTCCCCTAACTATTTCCAGCTTTCTCTATCCTTTTGTGTTAAAATTCGCCATTGAATGATTAGGGGGTTGTTAGCCATGAAATGTCACGTTTGTTAGACGGGTTGGCGAGTGGATGGAGTATATCGGAAGGATTTTTTAATATTGAATAGATAGGATATTTTTTAGGGTTTGGGACACGACTTCCTCAATTATATATAAAGGCGAGAAAAAGTCGTGGCTTACGTGAGCAGGATTGCATCCCTGTAGTGGACCTATCTCTATCAGGGCCATAGAGAGTGTCCACCCGCTATTCTTATATCCTATTATAATATAATAGTTTCTAGAGCACCGAGCCGCCGCTCGGTATTTTAAAAAAAATATTCTTTATGAACTATTTAATATTTAAGTTTATGATTATTATTTAAAATAAATAAACGACAAAATATATGAAACCAATTCAAATAATTTAAAAGAAAAAATAGTCATAAAGCATACAGCCCATAAACGTACGTATTAATGCACTGAAAAACGGAAATGTATGGCCTCTGGATATAACATAATATATATTTCGTAATTTTATTACAAAATATTAAAAAATAAATATTTTTAAATTTTATTTTATTTATAATATTTTGTATTTAAGCGCTGGCAGGCGTCGCCATTTTTTTCTTATTAAAATTTCTATTTTAAATTAAGAAAAAACTAACAAAGATGATTTTTCCCTAGGTTGAAACCAATACAGATCGATTTTTCTTTATAGAAATTATCTATGGTGTGAATTTCCTCAAAGTCCTTAGAATGGTTTAATATTTCAAAAATACAAATATACATACGATGTATAAATACAATTTTTGCTAGTATAATAAGATGTGATAATTTAATATTATCCTATTATAGTATAAAATAATCCAATTATATTATGTATTATAAAAACATACAATAATTCATTATTCGATCTCATTTAAAAAACTCAGGTAATAAATAATTGGAGATTTAAATATATATATATATATGTATTTGTACATCCTGGGTGAATAATTATTAACAAATGCGACGAGATTAAATACGAGTTGAGTCCCATGGAACAATCCCTATCTATCATGAGACTCATTTAATATTATTAGTTAGAAAAGGGAAGAAAATAAATTATCACGACATACCGAGTTTATAGATTATATTTTATTGTTTTATTTACTCCGTATATTATGACAAGTACAATCAAGCTAATCAAACAAATGACATTTATTTATCGTATAGGAAATAAGAATGTCAATTTACATTGATTTCGCTCATTGATCGTTATAATTATTATTTTCCATAATAAGAAAAACAAAAAATTAAAATTTATCATAGATATTGTTTCAAAGGTTATTAAAAGTATGAGATCAATATTATTTCCTTTTCGAAAATGTAAACTTTCGAAATTATAATTAAAAATTTTGTAAAAATAAATATATTAAATTAAGAATCTATTTTTTTTGATGCCCCCCACTAGTAATATTTTAATAAATTTATAAATATTTAGGTAACTTTTTTTATTAATAGGATTTATTAATTGTCTTCTGGATCTAACTAATAAATTATATCTATTAATTATTTTATTTATAGAAAAAAAATGTATATATATATATATATATATATATATATATTATATATAATATATTATATATTGTATATATTGCAATAAGTTAATTAAAATAACAATTAAACTATTTAATGTTGTTTATATCATTTTGATTTACCTCTGCAAATTTGCACATAGTGAGTTTACAACGCCCTTGGGCTAGTGCCTTATGTTCAATCAACCCTACACTCTATACCTATTACAATCACAAACTCTCCTCAGGTATGTTAGTTAGAATATACATATACATAGATATGTATAATATTGTTTATGTAATATATATTTATTGAAATAAATAAACATGGAATATATGTATCTAATCTTAAATCAATATACGTTCATATTTTCAAATTTTCCTTTTCAATGATATCATAAACAAAAAAAGTTGAAATACCAAATTTGTTTCCCACTCTGGTTGCATTTTTTTATTTTTATTTTTATTTTATTTATTTTTTTTTTTTTTTTGCTTGGGAACAATAATTTAAATTTTATCGCGAATTGGAACTTGCTGCAAATCTAATACACATCTCGGTCATGTTATATTTCGGTTTTGTATAAAGAATGGCGCGTGTTTTGTTCGTTTGTGAGTGATTGAGAATGAAAACAGAGGTTGGGGCATTTCGAATTGGTTCGCCAAAAACACTCGTTTAAATCATGCATTTTTCCTACTCCCTCTCCTGCCTTTTCCCCTTCCAGACTTCACCACTCACTCTGCTCTCCTAGTCCACCCAACCACCCTCTGAACCCTGTTTTTTTCCTCGGGGTGGAGATGGGATTTCGGCTGCCAAGCAATCTGTCTTTACGCCTTTTCGTATTTGTCAGAGCAGACCGACTTCTTGCCTTAAAGCATCATTTTTTTTCTTTTAACATCAATTCCACTCTCCCCCTGATGGTTTTCTATCTTGTATTTTAGACAATGTATATTAATGTTCAAATTGCTTTCTCTGTTTTTTTAATACATTTTGAAATAAACAAACAAAAGTAAATGGTTCTTATTTTTGTGTACTTTGCATTTCACTATGTGGATTTTGAAATATCTAGCTATCTATCTATATCTATATATATAAATATATATTTTAAGGTTGATTGAAAAGTAATGCCTTCACCTTCATAAAGCCTAGTTTACACGGACTTACTTCTTGCCATTAGTTACTAGTCCACTTTCTTCCTGCTTACCTAACTAAGTCATTAGTAGTCGTTTACACGCACGCTACATGTAGCCAGGTTATGTGTTAGTGATAGTATATAGTAGGCTACATGTGGCCAGGTTATGTTATTGTTTAGTGAAAAACTGTCAGTCATCTGTCATCATGGAAAGCATAATTGTCAAACATCGCATTATAAATTATTATAAAAAACTAATCATCTCATTATTAATAGAAGAACTTGAAGAAGAGTTAAATAAAAAAAATGGACTAGGAATTGGTTGCTAAGAAGAAATACGCATGGGTGTTCAGCAGGACTTTTACTAAGAGAATTAACAATTGAAGATCATGAAGAATTTAGACAGTGTTTAAGAATAACACCAGTTCAATTCGAAAGTTTATTAATTCATATAAATTCAAACGTTCATTTTCCTGTACGACTAGCCTTTGCAATGTCCATTAACAAAGCACAGGAACAATCATTGCAAGTATGTGGATTAAATTTGATAAATCCATGCTTCTCACATTGACAGCTGTACATTGGGTGTTCACGAGTTGGAAAACCATCAAATTTATTTGTTCTTGCACCAGATAGGAAAACAAAAGATCTTATATATTACAAGCACTACAATAAAAAATATAATGGCAGAATATTTTTTATATCGAGAAGTAATGAACAGGTATGATAAAGTTCACCATCAATACTTTAATAGTTTAATATATCATGGAATCAATTATTTATCTGCTCTTATTGATTTTCTTTTGCAGATTTCATTTCATGTTGATATTTAATAATTATAAAATTACTGTTCAATTGAAACTCGTTTGCAATATTGTTTAATATCACAAGCGAAGAAGCAAGTTGATTCTACCATCATCTATGGATATCTATGTTTTGTACAAATATACTTATTTATGGAATTTTTCTATTGAGATTGTACTCGAATCTACAAGACTTGGACCGATTTCCCGTAATGGATATCATTTCTAATTTAATTCAAGCAAACATCTCATTAACTTGCCAATATTATTTTGCATGTGGAAGTATATTCATGGAAGAATTTATTTATAAATGTAACAAATCGCAACTCTCCTGCAGTGTTCTTTATTCTTCTCTAAACCGGATATAGTCAGGGAATGATTAATATTTTCGTTGCTAAGTTCAAAAATCAGCGGGAATAGAATAAATTTTGGTGTGGGGGAGGGGTGCCTTCTTGTCGCTAGTCGACTCTACTGTCTATTCTACTACGCTACAAGTACTGAAAGGATTATTTCAGCGTTTGATTTATTAAAATATTCCCATCCAAACCCCAAGTTAAGAAGATGGAGGCATTACTTTTCATTCAACCCTCGTATAAATATATTTATATATATATAGAGAGAGAGATAATAATTTAGGCAAGAAAATTTTTTTAAAAAATTTAAGTAAAATGAATGGTTAAGTAGATAGCAGGTCCCAGATGTATTATATATCAAGAACACTATCCAATTAATAAAAATATTCTCTGAGGAATTAGTGAATAATATTTTTAAAATGAAATTTTCCAGGGGAAAAATATTATTTTTATAATTTTTAATAAAATATCAATTTTTCAATATCTTTTTGTTTTTAATTAATTGAATCCCTCTCCTACTATGTAATATACAATATTTTATAACAAAAGTAATATATATATATATATATATATATTAAAAGATAAAATACAAGTTTTTAAATAAGAAGTTCATTAAAATGTTTATTTCAGTTCATATCAGAATCAGTTGAAAAGTATAAACAATTAATCATCACATTAGATGAGAAAATCTGTGCGTTTATGACAAACTTTGTAACTAAACTTAAAACTTTTTTCTTCTGCACGAAGAAACAAGTATTTTTATAACAGTTAATATTATTTGATAAAAAAAAAATAAAAAAAAAAAGTTTTTTAGTTTAAGAACACGTGAAATGATGAAAAGAAATATATCAAATAGAGTTATGATAGAAAAGAAATAAACTTCCCCTTCTATACCTATAGCATATATTATAAGAGATAGTGAAGAATTTACCTTGCAATTGGAGTTTTTTTGCCACCATAGTTCCTTATAAATGTGGTAAATATTTTCATAAGTGAATAATTTGGTGTTTATTAATCGTTAAAAATGTAATATTTTTACTATTATCCAGATTTTATGATTTTATATCAATTATAATTTTCAACAAATAAAATTATTAAGGGATTCTGTAAAATTTTCTATAAGATCTCTTTGAGAAGAGTATATTCATTGAATTTTGAATTAAAATAAACTATATATTATAGCCATACTTCATTATTCTGTACCTTCATTAATTATACACTGTACGTCACATTCCTCCATAATCTTCGTTTCCCAGTGGTATTTGGTACATCCTTTTCGAATCCTGGTCATGCATCACATTGAATTGATTGGAATGGTTTAACAGGATTTATATTGGATCTACAGCAACTTTCCAGGAATGCTAGCCCTTTATCCATATATTAGAAGGACTTAATAGATAAGCACTGACATAGTAAAATCTTGATGTATTAAATATAATATTAATGAATAAAATAACAGGAGATAAAGCATCTGTTAATATATTTTATCATTCATTTATGTCAATTAATGCAATTCATGAAAATTTTAAAATTTTAGAATAGTATATTTTTACCGACTGACGATAGGAAGTGAAGATAGTGTTTCCTTTGAAAATGAATTATTTTATTTTTAAAAAGTGTAAAATTCCTAAATAATTATATAATCCAAAAAAGTAGTGTAAAAATTTAAACGGCCGATACACTTTCAGTTGAACTTCGCAGTTTGTTGTCGGAACTGTGAACTAAACTGTGCAGCTTTTCCCTTACGACACTGAGTTTGGGGACCCTGTTTTGCTCCAGTTAACTGAACAAACGGCCCCCAAACTTTATATTCACTTTATTATACAGTTTTTTTATACAGTTCAAACTGTATACGTTAAGTGGTCCATACACCTTCAATTTAACTGGGCAGTGAAAGGGTGTGGATACGTTCAGTTTATTTTACATTTTTTTCCTAAGGCTTGAAAGTTGGTTTTAATTTGAGTGCATGTAGTTTATATTTATTCCAATATAATGAGTTAAGCTGCAGTTTGTATTTTAATTGCAAGTTCAACTCTTTTCTAAACGTAGATCTCATATTATTAATTAAGTACACAAGACGGTCTCGCGTTGAGCTCCAATTAATAGTTTTAATTTTCCTACTATTTTTTAATTCGCAGCTGACTTTTTAAATTTATTAAAATTTCCTGATCATTGTATAGCCCAAAGTTCATGACGCGAACAATATGGATCTATGAATTCGAGAAGCAAAGATTTCTTTAATGATAAAAGCTGAAATAAAACTGACAGAACTGAAGTGGAGTGTGTGGGCCCGTCTATTCAGTTTACCGATGGAAAACAGGGTCCACAAGCTCAGTCCTCGCACCTGAATGACTTAAGCACAAAACTACACAGTTTATACAGTTTATTGCTCCGACATGACGCCACATATGATAAACTGAGCAGTTTAACAGAAAGTGTATCGGCAGCTTTAAATTGAAAGTGTATGAACTGTTTGAGATTCTTCTTAAGGTGCCGTCTCCCTTTCGGAGTTTGTCTATCATCATGACTAGGATAGCCTTAGAAGCCACCCAGCCATGATGATTTTTCTTGGGAATGTTAATGCGGTGGTTTCCCGTTGCCTTCCGCATGTATAGAACCAGGAACTGTGACAGCTGATGTTAAATTGAATTTTATTAGAAAAATTTGTTCTTAGTTGGAATCGAACGCCGACTTCTTGTGTAGAAAATTGCTATGCTACACTCTCGGCTAGATGCCTCCTTGTTTGAGATTAGTGCGAGTTAATAGTAAACAAATATTCAGGTAACAGTAATTGTACAGTAATCTGTACAGTAATTGATTATTATTTTCATTTTATTTAAATCAAATTACAAACAATTTATCTATTAAAAGATATTTCTTATTTTCAATGAAATTGGCTTATACATAAAATGAATGAATTTTCATCAAACGTTTACCTTTTATTTATTTGTCAATCATTCTTGCATGTGGTTGCATGTGAAGAAAATTGTTATTATATAGATTTCGGTAATAAATATATGCATCTCACAACATTTACATTTAATCGTTAACATTTTAATGAAATTAAAACTTAGCAAGAGCTCATGCAAACGGTTACGCGATTCCTAACAATATCGATAGAAGCATTTATATGATATAAATACACTCAAGCGTTTAACACAAAGAATTATCTTTCAAGGGGATTTAATTTTTATAAATAGTTAAATACAATTTATGAGTTTTCTAAACATTTTTAAAAAATTATGAATAAAAAAAAAAGAAATTTTTAATCAAGCAATTAACTTTTTTTGATGAATAGATAATGTAGTATAAACGAACTAATTTTGTTATTTAGTACTATATTTTTTTATACCCAGAATAATGTATACTTGTAAATATAAGATGTATTCAGTGTGTTTTAGATCATAATTTCTCCACCTACACTATTTGTATCTTTACAGAAAGAAATCATGTTTTTTTAAGTATATACAATACTAATACTATCCCCTTTATAAACTAATTATTTCATAATGTTAATGCAATAGTCGATTGATGAAAAAAAACCTTAAATTCTATAATATTAAAAAAATTAAAATAACATTTATTTATTTATTAAATCAAATTAAATTCTTGAATTTAATTAGCTTATTTATTGCCTGAAAATTAGATTATATATATATATATAAATATATACATAAATAAATATTTTTATGTATATATATGAAATCCTATTCCCCCTCTTTCCCCCTCCAATATGATTGTCAAGTATTTATGTAGTGTCTGAGATGGGTGGGATTGAATAGGTGTTTCGTGTTTGTCCTGATCAGTTGTCGGAAGGAACACTTATTTGATTCCACTTATTTCAGGTAAATAATATTAATTTATTAACTTATGTAAATATGTAAAGTGTAAATAATAAATATCCACTTATTTCAGAATCATTTAAGGTTTCATTTACGAGAAAACACCCTTCCACGTCACCTTCTTACATATATTTATTTATAAATTGACAATTAATAGAATAATTCAACATCTAGGTCAAACACAAATATTACCATCCACCTCGTCAAAACCACAGTTAAATGTAAATTCAAAAGGTCATATAATTCTTTATTAATAAATATTTTAATGTTTATAGAACAAAACAAAAAAAAACTCTTTTTGAAATATAACTAATTAATTAAATTATTTATTTATTATTATTATTTTGTGTTTGAGACTTTCTAAAGATAATCTTTTAAAACCGTTTCGTTTCTCAACAATTACAGATCATTGATTTGTAAAATGATCTATTTTAATTGTATTTTTAAACAAAAAAAATATCAATTTACAGAAATTGAAATCATGGTTCTTCATGGACTGGAAAGCAAAACAACAACGTTATCTCATTTTCTCTCTCTTTCCCTCCTGTATGAATGTTTGCTTAATCGGGGAAGTATAAACCTATTCACGTATATCAAGTGTTATTTCATCGAAAACAAATAAACTAGTATAAAACATATTTTCCAACGGATTAACCTTTCAATGATTAACCCGTGATTTTTTTTTCTTTAAAAATAATTAAAAAAAAATGTTCATAACCAATTAATATATATGTTTGAAAAAATAAAAAAAAAATAAATAAATTTGAGTTCTAATCATAAGTTTATCTTATACATCTTATACATCTAGTTTTATATTGTTTTTCGTCTGGAATAAATATCCTTCTCTACCTTTTCCAACCTTAATTGTCTCTACTCCAGTGTTAGATTATATTTAATTTAGTCTATTAAAACAAAGAAATTTACATTTATACGATAAATGTATTTAAATATCTTTATTCGATAGTCATTATTTGATTTATTATTAAATAAACTATACATTATTTATGATTTTAGAGGTATTTTTATTTATTAGAGTAGAAATTTAACTATTTTAAGTATTCTTTAAATAAATTTAGATTACTGTTAAGGCACTTCCAAAAAATTGAAAAAATCTGGAGTGTCTCCAAACGACTTTCTTGCAAATTGGAATTGGATAATCAAGCTTTTTTCTATATTTGAAAATTAATTAAAATTTTATTCTATCCGATCATAGGATTTAAGGTTTTTAATATAATTTTCACTAATAACATTTTATTGAAATAAGAAGACAATCAAATAATATCCACATTGTTTTGATTTTTATCAACCTAAGTAAGTAAAATTCATTTTTAAGTCAAAATTTAAAAATATTAATTCTTACTTTCAAGGTGAAATTATATATAGCAGTTTTATACAATTTTTAATCATGTGAAAAACTATCAAACATATATCTTTAATTTTACGGTCAGTTTAGAGGAAAAAAAAAACAAAACGCGTGGTAGGTAATGGTTCTCTTCCAAATGAGTTACATTTCTCAAAAGTTGATAGAAAACTACGAATTTTGAATAATGCCCGCTTATGAAATTTCATTATTCTAGCTTTATTTATTCTTGCGTAATCTTGTCTACAGACATATATATATATATATATATATATATATATATATACACCATACACAGACATTTTTTTCAACCTTAGTGAAAATGACTCAGGTGCCTTCAAAACCTTTAAAAACATCAAAATTTCGACATCGAATCTGTCGAGATAGTAAAAAAACAG
Organism: Labia minor; assembly: GCA_963082975.1. Lineage (NCBI taxonomy): Eukaryota > Metazoa > Arthropoda > Insecta > Dermaptera > Spongiphoridae > Labia > Labia minor. The sequence continues at coordinate 36,921,836 of OY720345.1, forward strand.
ATTTAAAAATTATATACCAAATATATATACTTAATGTTTATTCGTTATAAAATTATAAAAAAATTAATTATTAAAGAATAAATCATTAAGTAATTAGGATATTAATTACAAATGGAAAAACCCATTCATGCTTATTGGTAAGATGTAAATTCCAAATTAAAAAATTAAAGAAAAAAAAATACCGTTAATGATTAAATTATTAATAATATAATTTGATATAAGTCAAGGATTATGTTTCTGAAATACAAAGAATATAATCTCTGTTGAGAATATTATTTCTTGTTCCAAAAGATGCTCGATTTGTTTACTTGATAATCAACAAATAATATGGATACAATATTTAATGTTTTTATCTCCATTATATAAATTCTGTTATATGTGTTCCTTGTTTTTTTATACAGTCTTCTCTGGGGATTTATTAAATTGTATTCTTGATAGCAACGAGAGAGTAACTTCTCAAGATTCGATATTGGCATTTTTTTCTTATATAGGAAGTTGAAATTCGTTTAGGGTGGTAATATTTTTTGCATGTTCACTTTAAAAACGAAGAAAAGAATAAGAATCTAACCGAGTTTGACCTAAGCAAGTTGAAATGAATTATGTGTGCATCGTAAATCAAACATAAACTTTTTAGCACTCGGTAAATGGAGAGATATGAATTGGTGTTGGCTGCCTAACTGGAAGGGATGAAAAGAGGGATTCGTTAGCGTTGCTGGTTGCTACTGGGGAACTTGTTAAGGACCTGCCAGGAGAAAAGAGCCTTTTTTTCTCGTAAAATCTATTAAATCTCAAGAAGTTTGTCACACGAGTCCTTTTCAAGTTGTTCTTTGAACATTTTTTAAAAGTCAAATGTTTATTTTTATTATTATTATTATTATTATTTTAAAACCCATTATTATTAACAATTTTAGATACTATTCTATGGAATTTAATTTGAAACATAAACATGATGTGTTTGATTTTAAATTAAATTTATATTAAAAATTCAAATAACTAAATATTAATTTTAATTAAACAAAAAATTTTGAAAAAATTCAATTTTTAATTTTAATCAATATTCGTTATTTTAAAAGTACATTATTAAATTAAGAAATTCAATTAGATCTCTTCGATTATACCTATATATCGTATATAAATTAAAATTAAAATAAAGTTGTGATTTTTATCATACATTTGATATTAAGATTCTATATAATATAATAATAGTAAAATAAAAACATTTCTAGTGAAATAAACAAAAAGTTTAATATCAATTTCTACAAAAAACTGTTAAAACTCTATTTAATGTAGTATTAATAATTATTGAAAATTAAATAAAAAATGAAACTAAATTAAGAATATTTAAATTTGTATAATATATTTAACTTTTTAAAATAAAAAAATTGGCATTAAATTACTTATTACTTGAATACATATTTTAATAATGTTTGGAAAAAATTAATAATATATTAAACTAATTTGCATTTGCGAGATATCCAATTAATTGTTTTTAAGGTTTCTTCGTTTACATTTTTTATTGAATTAAAAAGTTTTTTTTTTTGACTAATAAATTTTATAATTGATTTTTTAACACTACTTATTTTAATTGAAACTTGTGGGTTAAATTTCCAAACTATTAGTTATTAGCAATTAAAACCAAATCTACATTATATTTTTATTCATATATAAAACTAATTACTTCAAACGGAACTTAATATATATAGAACATATTATTCATTTCATTTATTTTATATTATAATTTTGAAATATTTAAAAAAATCATATATAAAGTCATTAAAAATATATAATATATAAATATATATTTAAATTTTCTATGAGACACTACAGGGTGGGAGGTAGCGTAGCTGCCTCACATTCTCGTGGTCGCTTGTTCAAGTCCCTGGCCTGGCAAAATTTCTCTATCTGGGGCATATGGGACGAAGTCAATCCAGCCTCCGGGATCAAAATTGGGAAAGCTACTTGATAAAAAGTAGCGCCTCCGATCAAGAAAATCAAGGTAAAGGTTGATAGGACCCGTTCTACTGATCATAGGACACCTAATTGATATAACCAACTTGTAGGCGTTGTCTATGAGAAGGACGTACAAAAGTCGGAGGTTTTATTTTTTTAACTTTTCTAATGTCCTTAAATTATAATAATTGTCTAGATTTTCAATAGAAAATTTGAAATCTAATTGTAATTTTTGGATTAGATTATGATTTATTTAAATCCATCTGTTTTTTAAGTCTTTTATTTTTATATTAAAAAAAACCTTTTAAACTTAAAAAAAAATTCTTATTCGTAAAAAAACAATTTTTTTCAACATTAAATATAAAAAGATTTCAATTATGAAATTTACAATAATGTTTTATTTATTTAACTAAATATATGTCTATAGGAGATAGATAGAATTATATGTCTTATTTAAATAAATATAAGAAAAAGAATCGGTTTCTTATTTATTCCATTTAATGCTTGTAATTTGCTATTAAAAAAATATGAAAAATAATTCTTGGTCATTACTCGGGATGCTTAAAGTATCCTATAAAACAGTGGTTCTTAAACTGTGGTCCGCGGACCCCTGGGGGTCCGCGAAGCCTTTACTGGGGGTCCGCGGTCCTCGGAAAAAAATCATCGTAAAAATATATACATATATAAATATTTAAAGTTCATTGTGTAACTATATCCTCCTAGAGAATTACGGCTATAATTTAATACTATTAATAATACTATTTTATTTTATTAAATTGATAATTATGTCAATTAATTTTTTGTGAATAAATAAACATATATAAAAAACTATATATAAAATTTGAATTTTCATCCATTCATTCATTTAAAATCATTTTTCGATTGTTCCTTTAAAATAACCCCTCTTAGGGGCTCGGAAGGGGAGGCATATAAGGGAATTTTCTTTTACTTTGTTATTGGGGAAAACCAGGGGAGGGGACAGTCTTACCCGGAAAAACCCAAATTGTCAGCGTCCACTCTGGGGTTTTAAACAGTTTTAAAGCAAATGTTAATTATAAGTTCATTTCTCAACGAGTTGTATCTTTAAATTATTTTTATTAATGTTAATTATAAGTTCATTTCTCAACGAGTTGTATCTTTAAATTATTTTTATTAATTTAATTAATTATAATTAAATTATAGCTAATAATAGTTTATTATAGCTAATAATTTTTTTTAATTTTTAGTGTAATTTGCATGATCATTATTTTATAAAAACACTAAACACATTTTGCAATTTCCCAGAAAGGCTGTTTTTGAGAGTAAGTATAAGTTAGTTTTATGAATAAAAAATATTTATTTTAATAATATTTTAGAATCAAATTACGAAATTAATAATATTTTAGAATCAAATTACGAAATTAATAATATTTTAGAATCAAATTACGAAATATATTTATTATATAAATTAATATTCATTTAAAATGATATTAAATCATTTATTTAAAATGATTTAAAACATTTATTAAAATGATTTAAAACATTCATTTAAAATGATATTAAAACATTCATTTAAAATCATATTAAAACATAGCTAGTAAATAATAATTCGTTATATTTATATTATATTTATATTATATTTATATTATTGTAGTTCAATGTTAATAAATTACTCCATAAAATGGATCGTTGGCTACAAACTGGTTCAACACAGAAACGGAAAGAATCAGATGATGAGGCATCAACAGCAAACTCTACCAAGAAACGCAAAACTAGAAAATATTCGGATGATTATTTATCATTTGGATTTACTTATATTTGCAACAATGATGTGGAAAGACCAGTCTGCGTTCTATGTCAGGAAAGTTTATCCAATGAAAGTATGAAACCTGCTAATCTCAGACGTCATTTACAAACAAAGCACAGCGAGCATGTTAGTAAGTCTATCGAATTTTTTAAAATGAAAAAAGAAGAACTTAATTCAAGTCAGAAATTGATGGTAAAGACGGGATCTGGTGGTATGAGTAAGAAAGCAGTAATGGCATCATATGAAGTAGCTCTACTTATTGCTAAAGCAGGAAAGCCGCATAATATAGCAGAGCAATTAATTCTTCCTGCTACAAAAGTAATTACAAATATAATGTTAGGAACTAAAGCAGCAAACGATATAAATTTGATTTCATTATCAAATGATACGGTTAAGAATAGGATTGAAGACATGTCATGTAATATAAAAGAAGAATTAATATCGAGAGTGCGCAAAAGTCACTATTACTCATTACAATTGGATGAAAGTACTGATGTCACTAATAATGCCAATTTGTTAGCTTTCATTAGATATGAGTTTGAAAATCAAATACAAGAAGATGTATTGTTTTGTGATTCACTACCTTCACGAACGACAGCTAATGACATATTTAACAGTTTGAATAATTTTATAACCGAAAATGAAATAGAGTGGCCAAAATGTGTTGGAATTTGCACTGATGGTGCTCGTGCAATGTCAGGTACAAGAACTGGATTGATTGCTCTTATTAAAAATGTTGCGCCTCAGGTTGTTTGGAATCATTGCTGCATTCACAGAGAATCATTAGCAGCCAAAAATATGTCACCAGATTTGAAAAGAACATTAGACGAAGGAGTTAAAATTGTCAATTTCATTAAGGCTCGTCCACTTAATTCCAGAGTTTTTAAAATTTTGTGTGAGGAAATGGGTAGTCAACATACACATTTATTATTACATACAGATGTACGTTGGTTGTCCCGCGGGAAAGTACTCATTCGCCTTTTTGAGCTTCGAGATGAAATACGATTGTTTTTAATAGATGCGCATTTTGAACTGACCGAATGTTTCAATGATTTTATCTGGTTAGCTAAGGTGGCTTACTTGACTGATATTTTTACAAAATTGAACGAACTTAATTTGAGCCTGCAAGGTACTGTTGTAAATATATTTAAAGTTGAAGATAAAATAGAAGCAATGATTAAAAAAATCGACTTGTGGTCGAAACGCATCCAGAACGGTGTATATGAGTCTTTTCCAACTCTCAATGATTTCATAGAAAGCTCCAGTGAAAAATTGCTTAATCAAACGCGTCAATTATTTGTTGAACATTTAATTACTTTGAAAAGCAACTTCAGGAAGTATTTTTCTACTCCTGATCCTTGCAATAACTGGATCAGAGATCCATTTAATATGGAAATTACAAATACTAAACATTTATCTGCACCTGAACAAGATATTCTCGTGGAATTATCATGTGATACAACTTATAAACTAAAATTTAACAAAACTGAATTGAGCAACTTTTGGTTACTTCTCAGGTCAGATTATCCTGCGCTTGCAAATAAAGCACTTCAACACTTGATTCCATTCTGCACAACATATTTATGCGAACAAGCTTTTTCGGTACTATTTTATATTAAGTCTAAATATAGAAACAAATTAAATGTAGAGCCGGATCTTAGATTAAAAGTTTCCAATATTAAGCCAGATATTGAGATTCTTGTTTCAAGAAAACAACTGCATACATCTCATTAAATATGTAAGTTATATTTAATGAGATAGATGCAGTTATTTTTTAAAATATTTCTTATTTAATATTTTCTGAAAAAAATTATAAAATATTTATATGAATTTAATGTAAGTACCCATTATAATTTGTGAGATTTGTTGCTATGACAATGTTTGTATTTTCTTTCTTCAATATTATAATTTCTAATAAAATGTGTTCTACAATATGCAAAAAAATCGTTATTCACCAATCACTGTTAGAAATATTCATCATATATCCTTGTCCTTATGAGATCGTAAGCCAGAAATTAATTAATAAAATGACGTAAAGTACCTAAAGTTGTGATGGGGGTCCGTCAAAAAAAATTTTTTCAAGTGGGGGTCCGTGGAATACATAAGTTTAAGAACCTATGCTATAAAATACTATGATCCTATTTAGTTAGAGGTTATGATGCTAGTGGCTTTAAACATACAAGATAGAACAAGCTAGCCAGCTAATAAAAAATTCATTCAATTATTTTAAACGGGTTGTACCATCCTCCTCTTTTTCTAGGAAAAAAAACATCCAATTTGCTCAACAACTTATTCATTATTTATTAACGTGCGAACAAAAAAAATATGGATTTTTATGGGCATTCAATATTTTGTGCAAATTGAAAAATAAAATATAAAAAAAATAATATGTTATGATATATGACACTATAAATTATTACTATAAAAAAAAAAAATTTTTATTTTTCATTTAGATATTTCACTTTGATAATTTATATATAATTATCTCATAAAGTTAGTTAATCATTTTGATTTTTTTATAATAATTATGATAAATAATCTGAAGTCTAAAAATACACGTAAAATTAGGTAAAGGTAAATATAAATGTAATTATTATTCTAATACACAGGCTAACTTGACAGACCGACTTTACATATACACCAGTTAAAAATTATATATTATTATTAATTATAAACATTTAAATTGAATATAAATATAAAACTTAATTAATAAATAAATTGAATGAAAATTTGAATGTAATATGTTTTAAGTATTTTTTAGACATATTAAATTGAATACAGAGAGACTTCTATAATATTAATTAATTAAATTATTTTAAAATATTTCACATTATATTTTCTTGAAAATATATTATAATTGGTGAATGTAATAGGAGAAAAATTGTTCCATTATATATATATATTACTATATAAATATAAAGATGAAAAAAAATTGTCTCGTAATTTTTTTTTTATTATAAAATAATTTTAATTATTTTAATTGCCAGCATCCATTACTTTTCTTTGTTACATATTCTATCCTTTTTATTTCTTGAAAACGAAAATATTTTTTTTTTAAAATTTAATATACTATTTTCTATCGAAATGGAAATATTTCAAGATAATTAAATTTCGTTAGAAATTATTAACATTCAGTAAATCAAATCAATTCATATTTTAAAAAATTTGAAAAAATTTGATGACTTTCATTTAGAATATTAAATTATTATATTTTTCTTTATTGTAACTTATTTATTTATTCCAATTTCAATCAATGGATTTTTTTATTTACGCTCCGTATACCCCCGAAATCATACGTATAAGGTAGTGATTCTCAACCTGGGCGATTGACATCTTAAAGTGGACGATTATTTGACTATACGCTTTTGGGGGGTGATAGTTATTTTTGGGGAGCGAAATCAATTTCAACTCTAAATAAGTTGACCTGTGGCCAGGTCCGAACCGACCGACTGTTTGAAATAAATTAATTTCCAGCTACAGAAACAATTTCAAATAATTTTAATATATCTAATGTAATAAAAAACAGATATGGATACATAAATAATAAATATAAACATTTTTAATTTTATTTTATTTATAATATATATGCAAGACCCGGCTGTGACGTCATGAATGGCTGGATGACGTCATATAATTTTAAATCAAGAAAAAACTAATAAATATGATTTTTCTCGAGGATAAAACCAATACAAAGTGCATCATTCGTGGTGATATATAAAAAAATCTCCTTTGGTGTGAAAATAACCCTTTCCTTCCTATCGTCGATCGCTAATACTACCACTTCCGGTTTCCGGAATTGCACCAAAAGTTGATCAATTCATCCCACTGATGCATTAAGTAAATATACCAAATTTCATCAAAATCGGTTGAGCCGTTCAGGCTGTACACATCTATACGGACGGACGGACAGACGGACGGACAGACATCATGCTAAAAATACTTTTTTCTGTTTAGAAAATGCATGATTCGTGGAGATATGTAAAAATCTCCACATGTGAAATTTAGTGTGAAAACAATACCTCCCTTACTATCGTCGGTCGGTAAAAAAGATGATCAGATTCTCAAACTCGATTTTTCAATATGGATCTAAGTATCACCAAGTGTACCTACCTTATATTAGGGATTATCATGCAATTTTTATCTGTTAAAATTTATAGGGGGGCGAATTATGAAGCGGCCTTACGAAGTGGGCGTTTGACACAAAAAGGTTGAGAAACGCTAGTATAAGGTTTTGGTTGAAAGTCTGTATGAAATAGGTTTTCATAAAGAGACAGAGAGAGACTAATTATAAATATATGAATAGTTAGTGAGTTATTATTAATATGAAAATTATTTTTATAAATTTATCAATATATAATTTTATTCTAAATATTATCTCAAATAATATATGTATAATTTTTATAATTATAATTAAATATACAAATTTTAAAGTAATATAATTGAACTCATATTTCTGAATTTAATAACAAGTTGATTTTCAAAATTTTATATTTCATATGCATATGATTGATTACATGTGTTAAAATTTAAACAAATTCAAATATCCTAATTTTAAAATTTATATACAATTTAATATTATTTTTTATTAATATTTCATCAAAACTACTACTTTATAATAATATATCTAAAAAATTATATTTTAATTTTCATATAATCTTTGAATCATTTTTTCACTTTATATATATTAGTAATTAATTACTGAGTAATTAAACTAAAAGCAAAAAAAAGATAACATAATTTAGTCATTTCAATAGAAATTTTAAAAGTATTTTTGACTTCATAAAACACTAAAATTATTTGTTTTTTTTATTAGACATAAATAAAATTTATTCCCTTCACTTTTAAATAGAAAAGATGAAATTTTCATATATAAAATAAAAATAAATAAAAAATAATTTAAGATATAAATATAAGTAATAATTTTAATAAATCAATTAAAATGAGAACTCTTAAGTTTTGAATATTAGAAAAATTTAAATATAAGCTATATTGAAAATTTAAATATAATAATTATTTTTGTGGGAATTCGTAGAAATATTAATTTTATATTAATTTTAATTTCTGAGGTTATTGATTAGATATTGATAAAAATTATATCAAATGTTCAATATTTTCCGAACAGATAGACAGATATGAAAAATTCTAAAGTCACTTTTGGATTCTAGAGATCACATGAAACATGAAGATATGCAAAAATTTTTAAATTCTGAGAAATGTGCAGACAAAGCCTTTATATATATTTATATATATATATATATATATATATATATATATATATATACGGATTTCAAAATATTAAATTTAAAGTTTTTAAACTTTATTTCTGTGGATATGTATTATAATGCTTTATTACACATCTACTTATCAGGTTGTTGTTATATATATTCACTATTTCATTTTATCAATTCGGATTTTTTTCCCTTATTTATTCGCATCAAGCTTATTTTTAGGAACCTTGGATGTGTCTACATAGCTTTATGTATGTTTATTCGGTTCCTGGAATCGAGTTTCACTAGCAAAATCCAAAATCAATATTACTTCATGTTTCTCTTTCTTTATACAAATCTGTTATTCAGTTTCCTTTCTGCATCGATACTACTTCATTTGAAAATTTATTTTCACATTTTCATCTTGTTCTTTGTTAAAATTTTAAAAATAAATTCGGTGAATTTCTGAATTTTGCCTATTTGATATCAAAGCATTTAATTAATATTTTACTAAATTAAATTATTTCTTATTTTTAAATATTTTTAAATATTAGTTATTTTATTACATTATAATTAGTATTATTTCGAATCTACTCTTCTAATGTTCATAGTGAATTTAACATAGAAAGAAATCTAATCTTAATTATCCTAAGTTACAAGTATTTTGATAGCTTGACATTTATTTATTTTTTTATTTTTATAATCTTACTTTTTTATGTTATACTTGTCTAGTGAATATTAATTCATTTTTCATGTTGAAAAAGTGTTCGTTGATTTATTTAAAAATCATAGAAAATCCTTGAAAATTAATTTTTATTTTATTACTTTTCGGTATGATTCTAGTGAATAGCTTATTTGACTATACTAAAACTTTAATAAATATTGAGAGGAGGAAAAAAAATGTTAGAATCGAATTAAACACAGACAATTTCAAAAAGATTTCATTATGAAGAAAATTAAAGTAGTCGGATTAAAAAAAAAGTAGGGATTAAAACGAATAATCACACCAGGAAACCATCTGAGGCAAACAGAAAGAGATCCGGCTGAATTGAGTAGAATAGACTCGGTCGGAGATGGAACAAAAACCTGGCTTAATCGAAGCAGTTGAGATCGAATTTAAGAGAAAATTGTCGTTTGAGAGAATGCGAAGAATAAAAAAAAAAGAAACGCCATAATCGAATTAATTTTTAAGTAAAGAGAGATAACAGTTTTTTTTTATCAATTTAATATATATGCGCGTTTTATTTTATTTGATTTTTAAAGTAAAAATCATTAGAATATAGTATTCTAGAGCTCTTCAACTTTTAATCCTTCTTTTATCACTTTTTTATATTGATCTCAAATGTGACTAAACATATTTTTAAGCTGTCTTTTATTCTACCACAATAAAATACAATTAACTATTATATATATATATATATATAGTACCTGGAACACAGAGCTAACGCTCGACCCTTTAAAAAATATTGATATACAATTCTTTAATTATTTATTACAATTATTAAATGTAACATCATTGGATCAATCTGACTAAAAGAATGGAACTTTGGGTCCTCAATAATAATAAATAATAATAATATATAACAAAATTAACTAATAAAAATTTATAAGAATTAACAAAAAATTAAACGACAAAACAGATTAAAAAATTTCGAATATTTTAGAAAAAAAAAATAATTGAAAAGTATAATAACTAATTAATAAAATAAATATTTTCTTTTTTTTCATTATTCAAAGAATATCAAATAGGAATCATTTGTAATTCACGTTGTAAATAGTAATTGAAGTATATAAAGTATTTATATAACTATACAACATATATAAAAAATGTTATTATAATCATAATTAAAGAAAGTTTATTAAACGAAAAACTATGATTAATTAATATTTATAATTAAAAATGGATTATTAGTGGGCATATTCAATATAATAGTTGTTAATTACCTGTTATAGAACGTTCACTCAGCCATTTTGGCGTCTTTTCATATTCACTGTTCAATGAATACTAAAAATGAAATTCTTTTATTTTATTTTATTATTTTAATATTATTTTTCAAAGAATTAGCCGAGGTTGCTTATCGTTTTTCAATGAAATAATATAAACAATGAAATTAGTTTGACTGAGCCCGTTTGCCTCCTGAATTTAGAAAATATATATAATATCTTTTATTCTTTATTTATTAATACTTAAATTGATAAAGAAAAGAGAGAATTCAAGTAATTTTTTTCATTAGAAAAAGATAATCTATATATTTATATATAATTTATAAATATATAAATATTTTCTTTTACAACTAGATTAGAAACAATTTATTATTGTAACGGACAAAGTATTTTTATTCTTATTTATTTTTTTTTATTATACATTTTATTTTGTTTGTCTATTTTTTTTTGTTAATTTTGTTTTTCTATTCTCTCATTTTATTAACAAAGTTATTTGGTCGCATTATTCTTAAAATGTAATATATATATAGATATTATATTTCACATAAGGGGAGGAACCATCCCTCCAAGTTTTAATATTTTTAGACAGTTGAGAATGGACAGTGGAACTAGTGAGATATCATCCTGATATGACCTGTATTTATCACGTCCCGTGATATAATTATTTTGTATATAATCATTTCTATCATCACACCCTGTGATACAGTTGAACGAGTGATATCATCCCGATATGACCTGGTATTTATCACGTCCCGTGATATAATTATTTTGTATATAATCATTTTTATCACACCCTGTGATACAGTCGAACAAGTGATATCATCCTGATATAACCTATACTTATCACGTCCCGTGATATAATTATTTGTGTATAATCCTTATCATCACCCCCTGTGATAATTATTTCTGCTAATTCCAGTGACAATAGTGAATTACATTTTCTTATTTTTTTCTATTTAAAATTTGTATATTTAATTTGTTAATTTTTTTTATCTATTTAATTAAAGTAAATTAATGTGAACATTATTATTGTGTTTTCCCTTTTCCCTTAATTTTTCAACACTCTTTTATACTTTGGGATATCCAAAGTTGGCGCCCATCATTAACTTAACATAATTAACAATTCACGGTCATCGTGGGTCATTACAAGTGCCTCATACTTAGGTCCTCCTTATAAATTGGCACCCAACGTAAGAGGATCGTCTACAAAGTGACCCCAACTTGAAACGGTCCTCCTTACATTATTTATTTTATATTATGATATTTTATAGCCCGAGAGTTTTTAATTATATATATTAAATTTAATTAATTATAAGTGGCAAAGTCAAGACGGTCTCCTCCTCCTCGGACCCTCTCCATATATAAATATATTATCTTATTATACTAGCAAAAATGGTGTATAAATTTGTATTAACATATTATATTTAATTTAAATGAAAAACGTTAAGGATATGCTTCACTTTATTTTCAATATATTATGTTTTATTTAATAATAATTTCAATCCAAAAATTAAATTCAATAGTTGATACTACATATTATATTAATCAGTTTGAAATATTTAATTTATGAGTGGGGATGGTCATTTACTGAAACAAATATCACATTTTTTTCAGAAGTGGGCCGGGGTGGCCCATTACTAAAAAATAGGATTGAAATTTTTTTTTACTAAAATCGTTTTTTTTTATTAAAATAAATGTGACGCATACTATTTTGTTTAACAATTTATCAATTCCCTAGGTATGTTTTCATTTTAATATTTTGTTTATCTGATTCATAAGTCTAATATATTTTCTTTACAAAATTGTGAATATTGTTATTAGAATAATCATTCTAATATATTAACAACCTTATAGTTTACTTATAATTATTATATGCTAAGCAGTCTATCTCCATCTATACTCAAAAATCAATTAGAAAACAAAGCAATATAGTTTAAAGATGTCATAAGATTTTTAATTTTTTATTATACAAAATCTGGAGTGTCTCCATTCGCATATCTCGCAAATTTGAATTGCTTTATATAATTAACATATATTATATTTAAATTTAAAACCTTTACCTTTATCTAAGTCAAAATTTAAAAATTTTAAAAAATAATTCGCGTGTTTGGCTCTTTGTTGATGACACCACCTCACGTGTTGACAATTGATTGCCAATCAACGTGTTAAAAAATTAATTCCGGTACTTTTAGCAATTCAATCAAGCTGAAATTCTATATATAGCAGTTTTATACAATTTTTAATCATTTAAAAACGATCAAACATATATCTTTATTTTTACGGTCAGTTTAGAGGAAAAAATATGAAACCGTGGTAGGTAATGGCTCTCTTTCAAATGAGCTACATTTCTCAAAAGTTGATAGAAAACTACGAATTTTGAATAATGCCCGTGTACCAAATTTCATTATTCTAGCTCAAACCTTTGGCGAGTAAAAAGTAAGTTAAAGATTTTTTTATAAAAAGGATTAAGTCTATTCTAATTTAATAATCTAAAAAAAATCCTGAAAAAATAACGAAAATAAAAATGCATTTATTATTTTTTTTATCCATCTCTGGATGTCAACTGAATTCGAATATTCGAGAGGTATATACCTACCTATATTATAGGTATGATATTTAAAAAAGATTTTTAAGTTTATTTATTCAGAAAATTTTAAGTGAAGTGATTAATATAATCAATGATATATATATATACCTAAGATGACGATGAATTTCTATCTAAAAAAACTTTTCTATATATATTAAAATAAATTTTAACTAATCTTAATTTTTTTTATTAATTGTCTCGAAGTTATTTGTCTCAATTTGAATTTCTTAATTATTGTTTATATATATATATATATATATATATATATATAAGTATGTTGTTTTTCCTATTTATTTTTTTAGAATATTTGTTTATTAATGTTGATATTTTTAATCTTACTCTCCATCTTTTTGCTTCAATCCTAATTATTATGTTTTATTCTTTCGTTAGCAGTAAGACATTCAAAATAAAAAAAAATGATTGCAAGATTAGATTTTTTTACTAAATGTTTTTTTTCTGTAAATCCCCAATTAAAAAGAAATAGAGATTTAAGTACATTTCAGTCAAGTTTGCGTTTTAATTTTTTTTTTTTTTTTCATTTGTAATTAGTGTTTTGAAAAAAGTTCAAAAAAGTAGCAGATGTTTCGTTTTAATTTGAGTTTGGATGCCTCCTATGATATACTTAACTCTCTACTTGGCCTGGTAGTCACTTGAACCTGACGTCACGCTTGTCACGTGCTATCTTAATTGAGCTTGCACGCAAAACGCGCATCGCTCACCAAGGAGAGGGTGAGAAGGAATGAAGGTGGGTTTGGGTTAATTGACCTCCAAACTTGAACCAAAACCAACTCGTCGATTAGCATTATCGCGATTGACGCAATTAAATATAACCGAGCCAATCGGAAGTATAGGAGGGGCAAACTTAGAACAATGAGGGAGATGAAGATTTTAAAAAATTATTAGCTTTTTAGCCAACGTTCATTAAGTTTAATGGAATATTGATTGAATGAAATACGGGGTAGTTTTTTAAGAAAATATATGAAGAGATTAATTAATTGTAAAATTTATCTCTAAAATTTTATATTGTTTAAACAACCAAATGGGTTTAGAATTAAATGATATTCAAGTTATTGATAAAAAATGGATAGGGTAAAAGTACCAGTAGTTAACACTTGTACATTTAATATCATATAAGACTTGTGTCTGTCTAAACATTCCTATATGCGCGATATATGAAAGTAATTCATTCTCTATTGATAATGTGTAAATATAAAAGTTTTGAGTCACCTTCTGAGTAAACGACACAACATTTATTTATTTTTTTTATTATTGACATCAATATTATTAATTGAATGTCCATATTACCTAGAAGATAATACTGTAAGATCTTAACTTTAAGTGAAAGAATATTTGGCATTACTGGCTACTCAGAAAATGTATCTGCACTATTAGTTAGTTGACAGTGATGTCAATTAATGGTGCAAAAGGTGATGTAATAATATTAAGTTAAATTTTATTCGGCTTGGCACACTGTACACAAAAATGCTTTAGTTTTTACAATGTCATTTCATTATCCAGTAGTTGACATCGATATCATCTAGTGGTACGAGATGGTTCGAATAGTTGACATAAATGCAAAAATTGAAAAAAGTCTGAACTTTAAATTAAATTCAAATGCAAAGGAATGTCTCACTGTTTTAATGAAATTGAATGATTGAGAAAGAAATACAGAAGATAAAAGTCTATAAGATATATGGAAAAATATTATATATTCGATTAATTTAAATTATCAGCCTAATGTTTCTGAAATAGAGGAAGAACCCATGTTTGAAAAAGATTTTTATGAAATTGAGGTTAACAATGAGTATTATACAGCATTTGATATTATTAATAATTCTGAGAATAATAATACTACTTTCAACCAAAATATTGATAGTTTATAGATAAATTCTTAGCCAGAAACCTCAAAACCAAACATGCCTAACCCTTTTAGAAAAGTATTATAAATGACTGGAGTACCATGATTTTAAATTGTTAAACTAACTTCGAGCAGAAAAAATAAACCAAGAAAGAACTCCTGCTAGACTCAAAAAGAAACAGGAAGAAAAGTTTAACAAAAATCAAGAGAAAGCTAAAAAAAAGCCCAAAACTCAAATTAATATCTGATAAAAATAGAAAATATCAAATTTTTCTCATACATTTGTCCTTATAGTGTCAATTACTGGTATATTCACCTCACTAGTAAATTATTTTTATACAGGACCGAGGAGTTAAAAAATCACCAATTATGATATTTTATGATATTTTGGTTTTTTGAGAATAACAATGATTATTAGATGATTTGCGACTATTTTTATCCTTGATGCACCTTCGCATAAAACACTTGTTGTGTTATAGAATCCATGTCAAGAAATAACTGTTAATATTGATATTCGAAAAAGGTAAGAATAGAAAAATTAAATTTTATTTTTAATATATTAGTATAGCCTGTAAAATGGAATGTATTTTTACCAAAATAATCTACTCCCTGATACTTTTTAAAGAACATTTATTTTATTTTATTTATTCTAAATAAAAGATGATGTTAAGTAAAATCTTCAGTAAACAAACGATTTATCTCACAATATAGCTTTTTTGAAAATTTAATAATAAATATCTTTAAATTATAATAATTATATGGTTTATAAATAACATCAGTACCTGACTACCAAATGTTTTATGATTAAATTTTATTTATAATTTTTAAAAATTTTAAGTTTTCGGATAAAATGAAATTTAAAAAAACAATTCACTGTGTGGGAGGACAGCAATGGAGCATCTGCTCAGGGCAGCAAAAACCTACGCTATGTCAATGGAGATCAAATATTAATTAATGAACAAATGGTATAAAATTAATAATGTATATTTTTTTTCTTGAATTTTAATGTGGGTTAAAGAAGTAGGATGGTTTGCATATTGTGAATTTGTTCAAACACAGACCTTTTTAACAAATAAAAAAATTTAATAATTTCAAAACTCCAGAGGCTTATCCCAATATGGAATTTGATTACAATAGAATGTCAAATTTCTTATAAATATAATTTGAGATTTATTCTTACTTAACTTTTTTTTGTCTGTTCTTTTTTCAAATCAATATAAATTTTTTGTTTACCTTTAATTATATTGTTCGTTTGCCTTCTTTACTAATCTATTTTATTTAGCATCGCATTTTCCGCAAACTTCATTGTCTTTTCTTATTTGAATTCTTCCCCTCATCTTTAAGAGTGCAATGTCTCTATAATTTTCTCTCTCTTTCTTTTTTCTCTTTTTATTAATTTGTGAAGGCGTTTGTTACCAATTCGCTCTTCTTTACTATTTCATCTTCTTTACAATCTTCAAAAATATCTATATATATATATATATATAATATTATTTGAAAATATACAATTTTATTTTAAAATGAAATTATGAAATTAAAACACTTCATTCTTTTGAAATTAAATGATAAAAGACAAAAATTGTCTTGAGGGTTTCTAGCTAACAAGATCTGGATGCTCCCTTGTATATGTTAAACATTACATATTATATAGGTATTCACAATTAATTTTAAATTAAATTAAAAGTGAATTCTTAATAATACACAAATCTAAAATTATATATTGAACCAATCATACTTTATAAGTTAAAAAAAAATCATAGAAAATATCTAAACACACAGAATATAAAAAATTCAATATTTAATAGGTGTTATTTATTATATAGTATAAAAAATAATTAATTAAATGAAAATAATTTTTTAATATTTTAATCTATAAAATGTTAATTAAAAAATTCAATTAGATACATTCTCTTTAATGAATCTTTCAATTTTCAAAAGTATAATTATAATATACATTAGATATTAGATGTACATTAATATTAAATTATTTTCAGTTATTGAAATATAAAAGAGACAGATAAATAGACGTAAAAATATTTATAAAATGTTATATTAATTTAATTATTGATTAAAAGATAAAGGAGTAAGTTAAAAAAAATGTATTTTTTAGCAACATTTTTTTTTCAATGGTGCTTAATTTTTGATGTTATTTATTTATTCGTATCTGGTTTATTTAATAATTAAATACTATAATATTTTGAAGAATTTTTTTTTATTTACATTTTTAATTTGAAATCATTTAAAAGTTCAATAAATCTATTGAAAAAACACATTTAACTTTGTAGAGTTTGAATTCCACTGAATAAATAAACACTATACTAATTTAAAAAATCTTATAAACCGATTAATTAAGAATTTAGTTAATTGGAACCGGAAACTAGATTTGATATATATTATGTGAAATCAGTAATGAACTTGATCTATAATACAAATTACCTATCGATTAACTTACTCATTAAAAGAGAGAGACTATTAGATAAAAAAATTGAGATTAATCAGTCAAATGAGATGGGAAGACCATCATAGACTAATTCAAGATGGAATGATCATTTATCGATTTCAGGGCGAGGGCTTGGTGCCCTTTCTCCAATCTAAGCTCATCAAGGTATGAGCATATTATTATTATCCACTTCATGGAAATATCTTCTGGAGAATACTTGATGAACTCCATGGATAATTACTTCAATTATAATACTTTTGTTATTTATCTACGTTGTTAAACTCATTAGCAAATAAAAAAATATTGAATTTTAAATTTAAAGAACAACCATACAATAAAATTGGTATTATAAAATTATCTATTAAGTCTAGAAATTATTGTATACTTACATGAAAACACACACACACACACACATTTTTAATAACCAAATTTAAAAACAATATTTCCTAAAATACTATTATTAATTAATATTATATATTTATATAATATTTAGTATTTATTTTAATTAATATTTTATTATTATGAATTATTGGAATTAATTTTCTTTTTATTACAAAAATGGTTTTATATTTTTACTTTTATTTACATAAATATTTATTAATTTATTTTTTTTATATGTGTTATAAAAAACACCTATCTTCCTATCTAAATCCTCTCTAATCTTATCCCTCTCCTATTAATATCTTTCTTTATCCTCCCCTCATAATACCCCTCTATTTCTTATTGTATATATTTTGTACATAATACCTTTACATGTTCTTCTATTGTCTCAAATATAGCAGATGTTGAATTTATGTATTTCTTGGAAGTTAAATAAAACAAAAAAATTAAAAAAAAAAATTATTTTTATAGTAATTTTTTTAATTAAATACTCAACAAATATTTTCTATTGATTAAAAAGAAGAACACGAGTGTTTTTATTTAAGTTCACTATACAAAGAATTTTCTATTTAATAAGAAAGATATATCAAATTCAACAATTTATCTAAAATTTGATTATATCTAACCCTTTAGTATTTACACAGGTATAATAATAAATAACGGTCTTTTTTTGATACCTTTAAGTATAACTATAAATAAGCCTTTATATTTGTTTTATATGATAAAAAGTGCTAAAATTCAATAGCAACTCACATTCCAATCTCCTTTGCTTGTTTCTTCCTTAAAAATAAAAATTTTATGTTATTTATTTATTACCTAGTGTAAAAAAAAAGATATTTATTTTATAGATATTGTGTCTATAGGTTATAATATTTTACTCGTAAGATTCTCTTCAAGAAAAAAAAACGATAAAAAGTCGATTTTCTGTTAAGATATCTATCAAACTTACTATTCAGGTTTATTAAGATATGAGCATAGAGAATAAAAAGATTCGATTTTATGAAAAATTGATTATAACTATAATTTAATATTTTTTTAATGCAATATTATTATTTCATTTTAATACGGCAGTTGTAAAAACTATTGGGAAAATAAAAAATAAAGAATGCATTATTCACTATGTTATATTAATTTTAAAGAGTTATTAAAATTTAATTAAGTATTTAAATTTTATAACTAACTACTTTTTACTTACCTAACTATATAATTTACTTCCTGAAATGAAATAAGATATTGTTGTATAACGATTGAAATATTATTGAGTTTCTAGCAAAATTTTATGTAACAAAAATCTTATTTTATGGTACATGATTAGTATATGTAATTCAATCTATGATAAAATAAAATATATTCTAGGTAATATTATTTAGAGCTTTTATTTTAATCTACTAAAAGGGGTTAGAATATTTTTAATATTATAAAAAAATTAATTTATTAAAAACAAAATAATAATAATAATAATAATAATAATAAATAAGTGTAAAAGAATTTTTCTATCTAATTAAAATTACTTATTTTTTCAACTTTATAACTCATTAAAAATCCGAAGCTAAGAAAAAGACCAATAAACTTGTACTTATTAAAAACAGTTTGACTTCTGTTTTCAAACAAAGCTCAGGAAAGTTGACCGGAACCAAAAAGCTTTAGTCTCTCTCTCTCTCTCGCTCTCTTTCCTTTTTCTTTCTTCCCATCCCTTACCCCTCATTTTATGTACTTGGTTGTGTATATTTTAAAGTTATATTATAGGTTGAATATAGCACGGGGAGAGGGAAAGAAGCTTCATAAGCTATTCATCATTTTCCACCACTCAAACATTCTTTTTTCTTATTTCCACTCCTCATGATTGAACCTCTTTCTCTCTTTTTCTCTCTCACTACAAGTTAAAATTAAATACCAAAAATATTCGTTAACATTTGAACATGTCAACCCTTTTAAGATATTAGTTTAAAACTTGTACAATTAGAAAGCACATATGTTTGTATAATTAAATAAAATATTACTGGAAGGGAGAGAAATAACTTTACTAAGGAAATATGAACAGATGGGAGAGTAATCATTAATTCAAGGTAAACCACAACCAATTTAACAAGCGTTTTAAATGTTCAACACAAATCATAGAAAAAAAAATATATATATTCGTTGTACATAATATATTAGCAAATTTTCATTATTCAAATTTATAAACTTAAATAATATCATAAAAAGATAATTAAAAAATTTTAATTTTTTTTATTTAATAATAAATTTAATGAATAAATTTGGATTATTTATTATTTTTTTGTTTTTCATAAAATTTTTATCTTTAATTATTTTTAAAGATTATTATGATGTAAGACCATTGGAATTAAGCTTTATTCTTATTTATAATTATAAAAGAATATTCAATTATAAGCCCTTTGTATTTTTGATGGGGTGGAGAGGCTTATAAATTCTTTAATCTCTTTAAATCTATTCGATTGAGGCAACAGATACCACTGGGATTGGAAAGACCGGCAAGTGGACGGATCACGAACAAATCACGTTACATTTTGATTAATTTAAAAGATCCGAAAGGGTTCATTATTCTCTTAAACTTTTTAATAAATTATTCTATTCGTTCCGAGTGAATTCATTTCATATCACACTTTAATTTTATTGGTTTTAATAAAAAGGTAATTTGACTATTTTTATGATATTTCATAATTTTATGTTAATTAATACCTTATATCGTATATGTAATTGAAAAAATTACAAATTGGTTTATGTTTAATTAATATACATATTTAATCACAACGGAAAATATAATATGATATAACATAAAAATCTTCATTTAGCATATCGGTTAACATCCACATTCCTTGTATATTATATAACATTAGATTATGTATAATTAATATTAAGGGCGATAACTCACATCCTCATGGTCCCGGATTCAAGTCTCGGGTCTGGCATTCGAATTTCTCTAGATGGGGTTTATAGGATAGAGTTAACCCACTTTCCGGGATCGAAATTGGGAGGCTATTAAAAAGTAGAGCCTCCGATCAAGAAAATCAAGATAAAGGATGAACCCGTTCCACTGATCATATGACACCTAACTCGCATTACCGACTTGATTTACGTTGCCCTTGAGTAGGATGTATAAAAGTCAGATGTTTTTCATGTTTATTAATCACCACGGAACATATAATTTGATATAACATAAAAATTTTCATAATCAATTCGTAATAATTTATTGACCAGATTAAGGTGATATCTTTTAGAATTTTTTAGTAAAAATGAAGGGGTTCAAAATTTGTATATGTTAAAAAATAAAAAGTCGAATTGGCAGTCGTGGGACTGGCCGACAGAAGTGAAAACTTGTGCGTAAGAAATTTGAAAGCAGACGGAATGCGCACCAGCTTCACGAGAAAAATGAAATTTATATACGTATATATATATATATATATATATATATAAAATTCATAATTATTTTTTTCAGCAAACTGATTATTATTACAAAAATATTAAAAATACGATGTGTATGAATATATATATATATGTCTGTCTGTCTGTCTGTCTGTCTGTGTGTGTGTCTGTCAAATACTCAAAAACTACCCGTCCGATTGCGATGAAACTTTCAGGGATTGTTGTGGGCGTCCCAGGGAAGGTTTTAGTGTAGTTAAATCCAAAATTAATTTATCCAAAATTAATTTAATTAGTAATATTTTGGTAAAAGTCTATTTATGGTTACCATGGTTACATTGAAAAATTTACAATAAATAAATAAAAATAATTGGAAATCTTTTCAACTTATTATTTTGATAAATTTTATTAATATTTTTAATTTTTTTTAAACTGCCAAAAATAACATACCCATAATAATAGTTGTAATAAAAATAAAAATATAAATCACAATGTAAGTAAAATATTGAATCGTTTTATTTATATTGTTTCAATTATTGTTTGAATATTTATTAAATTTATATATAGATTAATTTACATGTTTAAATGTATATTTAATAAATTTATTTATTGATTCTTAATATTAATAATTCCAATTACTTTCTTGAAATTTTTTTTTATTTAAAAGCATATTCAGCATATCTCGCAAATTTGAATTGGATTAAATAACATATATTAATTTAAATTAAATTAAATTAATTCAATTATAAATTAAAATTAATAAATAATATTTATTAAACCAGCGAAAGTTTGACTCTTTTTTGATGGCACCACGTCACATGTTGGCGCGTGAGATTTCCAGTGTTAAAAAAATTAATTCTGGTACTTTCAGCAATTCAATTTTCGATGTTGAGATTTTGATGTTTTTGATGTTATAAATAATATTTATTAAATTATAATTTAATTAATTTAATTTAATTTAAATTAATAAATATTATTTAATCAAATTCAAATTTGCGAGATAGTCGAGTGGATAGTGGAGTGTTTGGCTCTTTGTTGATGGCACCACGTCACGTGTTGGCGCGTGAGATTTCCAGTGTTAAAAAATTAATTCTGGTACTTTCAGCGATTCTATCAAGCTCAAATTCTATATATAGCAGTTTTATACAATTATTAATCCTGTGAAAAATTATCAAACATATATCTTTATTTTTACGGTCACACACACACACACACACACATATTTAAAAATTAATTTATTAAAATATATATTATATAATATATTATATATAGTATATAATCTAATATATATATATATATATATATATATTCAGAAATTAATTTTAAATTATATAAATATTTTAGAAATTAATTTAATATAATTTAACACATAATAATATATTAAAATATTTTATTTTATATATACATAATTTAGTAATACTGATTATTAATGTAAATATAAATAATAATATTTAATATGGCAAATATGTAAAATTTTGTAAAGAATGTATCAGAAGTTTAGTGTCTAACATTCTGGCGTATTGCGCATGCGTATATCGGTCGGGTCGGTGTCGTTTTGGAATCTCACGCGAAATCTATATTTTTTCCCCATCCGCAAAAGTGCTCAACGCCGCTAAAGAAGTTTTCACTTCAAAAATTTTATTTTAATATAAATCTTATTATTTAAGTCGATCTCGTATTACTAGAAGAATACATCCAACTTTTATTTTAATAGATATCTGACTTGACCAAATAAATTCTGGAATAGTCTTTGATTTCAATTATTAGGACTTTTCTTTTCCAATACAAAATTTATTTAGTTTCCTTAGTTTATAAACTATATTGTCTTCCTAACAGGCTTAATTCGATTTTAATGTTTTGATTTATCGGAGGAAATAAATTGTCTGGTAAACCGACATAGAATCCTTCTTAAACGATTAGCTAATAGATAGCGATTAGAAGACCAAGAGTGGGGAGGTCTATTAGAAAGAAGATTTGACAATTATCTTGTTGGGGTGAGGGGGGGGGTGGAGGAAAGGGAAGGAAGCAAATGTGTCGACGACAACCAAAGATCCTGCTTCATTTATCCCCTCCTCCCACTCTCTTTCTCTTCCACCCTTCCTGGGAAACCTCGAAAGTTGTAGCGATTATTAGTTAGTAGGATTTAAATTCCTATTCCAGTTCTCTCTCCTCCTTCCCGAAAAGTTTGTAGGAGTGGGATCTATCTATAATGATGAGATTTAAATTGGCTTAAACTATATTTGGTTAAGTCGTAGGATTTACAATGGAATCAAAAAGTAACGTTCCTTTAATCCAAAGTCAATATAATTTAGTTGCTCTTTTAGACAAAATTATAAATAATTTAAATTGAATTGAAAATGATCATTAAAAGTCATTCTCTTTTTGAACATGATTTTTTTTTTATTTATTTATAGAAATAGTATGTATTTTTTTATTTAATCTTCTATAATCTATCTTTAATTATATTATATATTTATATGTATATGGAAAAAAATAAATGAATTCATTTTATTTTATCTGGGATTATTCTAAAATATGATTCAAATGTAAAATATTTTTATTTTTATTTTTAAATGAATTATGAACGCTTTAGTTATATTTAAATTAAATTATTTGATCATTTTTTTAAACATAATTTTGAAGTTTATCTTCATAAGAGAGAAATGTTAGCAAAAGAACCGACCGATGATTTGAAATAAATTAATTTCCAAACATTATCTATATATATATAAAGTATCAAAAAAAATATTTTTAAAACTTGAATTAAAATGACTAAATAGTATATTATCTTAGTTTTTATTTTTAGTTTAATTACTCAATTATTAATTCTACTATATTTAAAGTGAAAAATTTCTGACAATGAATATAAAATTAATATTTTGTAAACTACCACTTCCTGTTCCCGGATATACACAAAAAGTTGATGAATTCTTGCTACTGATGCATTACGTAAATATACCAAATTTTATCAAAATCCGTTGAGCAGTTCAAGCAATACACGTCTATACGGTCACACAATGGATAGCTGGACAGACGGACAGGCGGACAGATATCATGCTGAAAATACTTTTTTCTATTAAAAAAGGGATAATTCGTGGAGATATGTAAAATCTACACATGTGAAATTTGGTGTGAAAACAATACCTTCCCTTACTATTGTCGGTCGGTAAAAATGCTGTTTATTAATGCATTCTTTATTAATTACTTACTTTATCAAATGAGAAGAATTTAGATAAAATAAGATTATTTTTTATGGTTAACATAATAAAAAATATATTTAAAAAGATGATCTTAGGAGGCATAAGGTAAATAATAAATTAAGTAATCTTTTGTATTTAAATAATTTCATATTAATGTACCGTGTATTTGTTTCTAAATTTCATCGAATTTGAAAACAAATTTTATAATATTTTGAATTATGTAGATTGATGCAAATTCAAATCGAGCTTAAGTTTGTTTGTAACAAATTTTTTTAAACTCAAATTTAGAATAAGTGAATTTTCAATCACACAGAATGGTTTCCCTTTGTTGTTGTTTTCTAGAGACAAGATTTGTTTCAATAGATTTTTAAATAATGTTATTAAGAATGAAAGGTATGACAATTATAATGACGAATATTTGTTTGGTAAAAATGATGATTTTAGGGATGTTATATAATAAACAGAAGGCGCCATTGGGTGTGCGGGTATCGAACCTGCCTCACATTCACATAGTCCCGGGCCTGGCAAGGGAATTTCCCTAGCTGGGGTCTATGGGTCGGAGTCAACCCAGCCTCCGGGAACAACATTGAGGAAAAGCTACTTGATAGCGCCTCCGATCAAGAAAATCAAGATAAAGGTTGAGAGGAACCATTCTACTGATCATAAGACACCTCATTGATATAATCGACTTGCTAGGCGTTGTCCTTGCTTAGGACGTACAAAGTCAGAGGTTTTTTTTATATAATAAACACACAAGGGATGTGGAATCTACCTGGTGTGATAGATGAAGATTTTTATGTTATATCATATTATATTTTCCATTGTGATTAAATTTGTATATTAATTAAACATAATCTAATTTTTATCTAGCTATCTTTATCTCTCTGGCTCTTTAGAACTGGAAAGTTCTTCACCACACCAACCACACATCTTTAAATGTCACTATCTTGGACCAGTTCTATCATATCCCTACTTTCTCCCATTTCTCTTAAATCCTTCTAAATTGTCAACCCACCATGTCCTTGGTCTTCCTATCGGTCCTTTTTTTAATTTTAAATTTTATTTTTTTCAATTATAAATATAATCTAAGATAAGGAATATCAACAATTATATGAATTAACATAAAATTATGAAAAATATTTCACCAATTAGTTATAGAGAAACATATTCTAATATTTTTAACACATTATTATTAAAATGATTTTAAAAAAAATCCCGACAATTTCATTTATTGGAATGAAATGAAAAATTTTTTTGAATATCTTATTATTAGAGTATTTGTTAAACTGAACACACTAATTCTTGATTTACCATTTTTTTATATCAAATATTATCTAACAACAGCAAACTAATTAAACATCTAAGTATACATATTATGTTACAAAAATATGATTAATTCAATTTTAAATATTTAATTATTTATAAAATCCTCTTTAAGATTTACCATATAATATAAATCATTAAAGAAAAATATTTAAAATTTAATAAAACAAAAAATATTTAAAAAAACAACAACTATTAATAAAAGAATTAAAGGTGATAATGATATTGTGGAAAGTATATATAAACGTTCTGTTTAAAATATATATATTGTTTTAAAACTTTTGAAAACAAATAAAAAAAAAATTACTTATTTATATGCGTTCAAGCAGTCTAGTCTGTTCAGTGACCGGCAAAGGATATTCCTATGCAATATATCATTTTCAATTATTTATCAAATACGCATGTATCTAAGTGAAAATAAATAAGTTTCTGGATATCTTGGGCCTTTTTGCTCACATGTCATATTTTTGCATCCTTTTTTTAAACCGATTTCAATTTCCAAAATCCAACATAAATATAAATCCATATATCCGTTTCGAGGTTCTGTTATTCAACTAATCCCTAAATTCCCCTGAATAGATCATGTTCTTCTAGCGTCTATTTGAAAGTTTATCGTATAAACTTATTCATGTTTGAGTGAGTTTACTACAATTTGCAAACTATCTCTAGGGCACTTAACAGGCGTTGCTTCAGTAGTAGTGTCTATATATTTCTGTGTATTCGTGTAAGCGTGTAGATTTTCCTGGATCTACTTAGTATTTCCACTTGAAATGCACTTTAAGTCTCACCATACCATTTTACTCCTTCCCAATTCACTCTTTCCCTTTCTTATTTTAACTATTTAACCATTTAAAGACCATCCTTCTCATTGAACTTCAAACTGTTTCTTCTCTGCAAACTTTTTCTTTTAATATTACCTAATGTTGATGATAATTTAATTATATATTGGTTAAGAAGTAAAGGTTCAGCGATTTCGAATTAAAAGCAAGCTAATGTCTTGAAGTAAAAGAAAGTGTTTTTTGTTTTTTGTTTTTTTTTGAAAATCAACCTATAATACATCTAGCATGGAATTTTAATCGACTTTTTTGGAATTCCACCTGTCTTCCATTAGTCTTAGAATAAATAGCATCTATCACCGAAAGAAGTTAGGCCGTTAATCAAGTTAATCTCCCCTCTTTGTGTTTGTTCTTTTGTTTTCTTTTTCAGTCACCTACAACGAAATACATCAGATAATTAGTAGAAAAAAAATAGTGAAAAGAATTAATGAATTTTATTCACTAACAATTGTTTCTATTTGATTAGAACTCAAATGACAAATTCACTATTGGAAAGAGTCAACAAGAATATCTGAAATATTCAACACAAACAGTGGCGCAACCACGATTTGATCCTGGGGGGGTTTGACTAGCAGCTTCACCTACCTTTGGCGCCCCCCCCCCCCCCCCGGGCTCTCTCAAAGACAAATTTTAATTAAGATTTTTTTTTAATTTAAATATTTAAAAAAGTTTTGTAAATGAAACACTGATTTTACAAAATTTGGAAAAACAAATTTAATTTTGCATTTTATTTACTCGTATTCACAGTAGAAATAAAATATTCAAATTGCGAGATAGTCGAATGGAGACACTCCAGTTTTTTTTTTATCTAAACTTAATAATAAAGGAGTTATTTATAAATACTACTTTAAGATGTCGAAACCTTTTCAACCGCCCGTAGTGGCAGGATATTTTGAAAAAATTAAACTTAAGAAAATTTAGAAAAAAATAGATTTTATCTGAGGGAACTGAAGCTCCCGAAAATAAGCAATTTTTATTTTTCTTAAAATTTTTTTAAAATAAAATAAACTTATTTTTATACACTAAGTACTTAGTAAGTAAAATGTACTTTAAGATTTTTTTCTTCAAATAAAAAGAAAGAATATATTTTTTCTTTTCTATTTGTATTATAGTACATTATGTACTGTACATAATATATAGCAATTTTAATTTTTTTTCTCTCCTAGGGGGGGGGGGTTTGAAACCCTAAAAACCCCCTCCTGGTTGCACCACTGAATACAATAGTTTATTACAATAATTGATTAATTATAAACAAATAATTTGTCACAAAATCATAACACTCTTGTAGAATCATACTTACATTAAAAATATTGTGTATTAATATATTCTAATCTCTTAATAAATTATATATATTTTTCATACTCAGGAAATAAACTTTTATACAATTACAAACAAGGTAATGGTATCCTTTTTGTTGGAATGATCCTTATTTTAAAAAGTAGTGTTCCTTCCCTCATGTGAGTTCATGATTTCTACATTCATCTTCCTTGTCTTTTAATCTATCACCAACTCCCACTACACTAATTTACACCACATTTTCCATACATTTATTTTAATGACTTTTCAATTTCAGCTCATTTTAGTCAATTTAAACATGGGTTCGATAATCTATATATCCATCACATTAAATTATATACTCTAAATTTTTATGAACTTGGCAAGTTTTGAAGTTCAGGGTCCTCAAGTTCAGTAGTTTAGCATTTTTACTGAATGATTTGAAAAATTAAATTAATAAAAATAATTAAAGTTTATTAAAGATTTTTTTAAACCTTTGTCATTTTCTATTTTATTTACAAATATTCTAACGCTTAAAATTTTTACAAGTTTTTACTTAACTAAGTAAACTGTAAAGTTCAAACTTTGATTTCACCCTAATCTTAACTACCTCTCTGGTTCCTTTTAACTTAAAGCATTAACAAACCTTTAGAGAATCTCGCTTTTAGTTGTTTCGTTCAGTTTTTTTTTTATAGAATTGCGAATAGAAGTGAGGATTCCATTAGAATTTTTGCTGGGAGTAGTATAATTGTGTAAATTAGTCCCTTCATAATATTCCAACATCTGAAAAAGCAAAGATTTTAATTTTAAATTGTATTAATCTTATAGATAAATTTATGAATAAAATACAAACAAAAAAGAGAAAATAAATTTTTTAAAAATTTGAGTAATATAGAGAAAATTGTATGTGATTGTTTTATTTGAATTCGGATTAAAGACATTCAGTTATTGTTATCAATTTACCCCTTTGTAATAATATAATTATAACATTAACAAATAAAAGAGCCATATATGCATAATTATTCATATACCAAATACTTATATAGGTATATTAAATTTAAATATATTCAATTAATTTATTGATAAGTCTAATATTTTCTAAGATAGGGTTTCTCATACTGTGCTACAAGTACCAGTGGTACACTGGTGGAACCTTTTATCCTGACGGTAGTACCTCCAGTAAAATTACTTTTAGTAACGGAATTATTTTAGTAGTACCTGAACTTTTTGATGGCAGTTTCTGTGGTTCCAACTTCCAAAAGTTTGTGAACAGGCATTCAAAGATATAATAATTATATTTCTACAGAGATTACTTTACATATTAATAATTTATCATATTATTATTACAGTGGCGTACCGTGAGGTTCTTGCGCCTGGGGGCAACTGAGAAATCAGCGCCCCTTTCGTATATATCTATAATTTAATTTTTTTTAAAGAATATTAATGACGAATAACGAAACAGGTTTAACAGATTTTAATAAGCGTATAAATAATATTTATTGACTTACACAAAATACAGTTTAACTTTAAATATTAATTCTTCTTTTGTTCCAAATTGGCTTCCCTAATTTTGCGCCCCCTAAATTTGGCGCCCGGGGACATATGTTCCCCCCTGCTCCCCCCTAGTTACGCCACTGTATTATTATTACATATATGTTTTTCAATCAATTTCTTTGTTAATATTTTAGGGATTAAAAAAATATACTCTAAACTTTTTCTATAATTGTAATATAGAGATTTCTAGTAAGAATTAAAAAAAATGTCTACATATATATTTTCACTGAAGACTTGCTTTATATCAAGTGAAAAATATAGATGATATATTAAATATAAAATATTAACATTAAATTTTAAAGAAAAAAAAAACAAGCAATAAGTATTAATTTTTATATCGGTATATTTAGTTTTATCAAAGAATTACTCAAATAAAAAAAAACGAGAGAAAAAAGATTATTCCCTTTCTTTTTTTTAATTAATCCGATGAAAATTTTTGAATTTTACTTTGATCTCTGGAAAAATAAAGCAGATGACATAAAACAGCATATGACCATCGTTCACATTGCTTTGAAATTTGGAATGGAAATGTTCAATTTAATTTTTATGGTAAGTTAAATATTTGACCATCTGCTTTTCTTGTACCGAATTATATAGCTGTATATAAACATATATATGTACTATTTCCTTTTGATTATTTAATATTAAGTTGACTTTATTTATATTTTCATATTAAAAAAAAAGAGAAATTAAGATTTATTTGTCCTATCAATGTTTGTAGATTCTTCTCACAAAGTTTCAAAAAAAAAAAAAAACTTGTCTAATAAATAATAAATTTCTGATAATCAAGCTAAGAAACGCAATCAGCCTTTTCCCAAAGGCTGATCTCGGAGCCCCTTTTGGATTCCCTTCCACTCTATTTTGACATGAATTACTAATTACAAAAGCGTCTGTTGCCACCAGATGCAGCTTAGGGGCGCAGAAACCTTCGCTGAAGGAATCAAAAGGAATATTTAATTAAGGTCCTTAAATAGCAGGATCATGTTGGTTAATTTATTTTTCTCACACAAAAAAAATATATATCATCCAATAGACTATCCAAAATGAGGGCATTATGATTAATATTTAATTAGAAATCTTGATAATCAAGGAATTTTAATGTTCATTTATAATTCATAATAAACAGGAGCGTAGCAATTGAAAAGATTTTTTAAAAAAGTAAAGATTACATTTTTTACACCACCTCCCCCCTAAAATAAGCAATTTTTATTTTGATGATTTTTTTTTAAAAAGAATAAAATATTGAATTTAAAACAAGTGAAACATTTTAGATTTCGACATATTTAGTGTTTTTCAATAAAATACTTTATAAAAATACCTTTATTATTAACATAATATATTTATGATCATTTATTTATAATCTCCACGAATCATGCATTTTCTTAACAGAAAAAAGTATTTTTAGCATGATGTCTGTCCGTCCGTCTGTCCGTCTGTCCGTCTGTCCGTCCGTATAGATGTCTACAGCCTGAACGGCTCAACCGATTTTGATGAAATTTGGTATATTTACTTAATGCATCAGTGGGATGAATTGATCAACTTTTGGTGCAAATCCGGAAACCGGAAGTCGTAGTATTAGCGATCGACGATAGGAAGGGAAGGGTTATTTTCACACCAAATTTCACATGAGGAGATTTTTTTATATATCACCACGAATCATACACTTTGTATTGGTTTTATCCTCGGGAAAATCATATTTATTAGTTTTTTCTTGATTTAAAATTATATGACGTCACAGCTTGGTCTTACATATATATATTATAAATAAAATAAAATTAAAAATATTTATGTTATATGCCTATATGTTTTTTATTACATTAATAGATATATTAAAATTATTTGAAATTCTTTCTGTAGCTGGAAATTAATTTACTTCAAACCGTCGGTCGGTTCGGACCTGGCCACAGGTCAACTTATTATAAAGAAAAATCGATCTGTAGATATTGATTTCAGCCTCTGGAAAAATCCCCTTTGTTAGTTTTTTCTTAATTTAAAATAGGAATTTTAATAATAAAAATGGCACGGGGAAACACCGAACACACACAGAGCGCTTCCTTAAATACACAAAATATTATAAATAAAATAAAATTAAAGATACAGTAGAACCTCGATAAGTTAAAGTCCAAGGAAAACACAAAATATTTTAAGTGATCAAGGGTCTATGTTAGGGAAAGGTTTATATATAACATTTTTTTAAAGGCTAAATCATGTCGTTTCTTAAAATTCTCTAACCAGCCATTGCTAGCTTTAAAATTTTTGATTTTCAGCGAATTAGCGAACTCTTAAGCTTTTTCTTTAGACACTGTTTGAACCACGTAAACATTCTTCTAAATTAGGGATTTCGGAAATTTTTCGTCTTTTACATTGAAAACTTTCTCCTGATTCTTGTTGCTTCAAGATTTCAGCTTCTGGAGGCCAATACAGAGATTACTTATTTAAGTTATAGAGGTTGCGTATTTTAAGTTATTGAGTTTTCGGGAAGGAAACATTTTTATTTTATAAAGTTATCGAGGTTTTTAAGTTACCGAGGTTTGAGTTATCGAGGTTCTACTGTATTTATTTTAATAATATTTTCTAATCAAATTACGAAATATATATTATGTTATATCCATAGGCCATACTTTTCTGTCTTTCAGTGGATTAATACGTTCGTTTAATTATTTGAAATTGTTTAATATATTTTGTCATTTATTTATTTTAAATAATAATCTTAATCTTAAATATTCATAGTTCATAAAGAATAACTTATTTAAAGAACCGAGGTAAACCAGGTATTATATCTTATGCTCCATCCTAATCCGTTCTTCTCCAAATGTTATAAATTAAAGAAATGCAATATTTCTTTTATTTGTATACAGAATTCTATTTAATATATTTTGAATAGATTCAATTTTCTTTATTTACCCATTTATTTCAAATGTTTTTAACACTATCATGTTATATAGAATTTTTTTCTCATTAGAATTGTTAAGCTATTATTTTCCTTGCCATTCATTGTCATGACATAATATTCTCATTCTATTGTTTGACAGAGGTTGGTGGGTAACCAGACTAGAGGCATGACATGTCACGCATCTATTGATGGTCAAAAGCTGTACTTTATATGATCCCTAGAGGCCAGACAATAGTCTAATATTTATGAGCTGCGATTAAAGTAATTATCATATGAGAAGGGTGTGAATGAGTAAATCCGGAAATTGATGTTTAGCACCTGAATATATTAATTAGAATTAGTTTAGTGACACTTAGAACAAACATTTCCAGAGAAAACAATCAAATGGGGTTTACCATTTATTTCAACCATTATAATTGTGTGAATGAGTGAAAATCATTATATTATAAATACAATAAAGAATGACGATTCTTTTTTAGAAAATATTTTAAAATTATATTCTTAAGTGATATTTAAAATTAAATAAAAATATTTCTATCGTTTAAAATGCATTAAATGAAATTTAATTTAATTTTAAAAAATTTTTATCTTAGTCCTTTATAGAAATAATCCAATGAATTTATTTTTTATTTAGCTTTTAATTGGTAATAAAATTTAAAAATTGAAAGAATACTTTCTAAATAAATAATACAAATTTTTATTATTATTAATATATATATATATATATATACCAATGTATATCTCGTATATTGTAATATACGAGTATAAGCATAAAAATGCCTAATAGGGGAAAGTTATTAAGACACCATAATTAAACATTTAAGACAAATATTAAAAATATCAAATGAGATATATCAATAATATTAAAATAAATTAACTTATTTTATAGTTAATTTCTAAGTTATAATTTCTCGTAATACTTATTATAATTGTATTAATTTTTTTCATCATTAAATATTAATTTTATTATAATTTTTATAAAATTTTTTTTAATCTGAATGCATTCAAATTTACCTCTTTCCTTATCAACCTTCGCTGAATTCACCATACTATTTTCTATTAATATTAAACAGAGTGCTACTAATTGTATAAATCAATGATCAATTTTATTAATATTAATCAAATATTTTTACTATTACGCAAAAACGGTTTGAGCTAGAATAATGAGATTTGGTACAGGGGCATTATTCAAAATTCGTAGTTTTCTCTCAATTTTTGAGAAATGTAGCTCATTTGGAAGAGAACCATTACCTACCCCACGCGTTTTCATATTTTTTCCTCTAAACTGACCGTAAAAATAAAGATATATGTTTGATAGTTTTTCACATGATTAAAAATTGTATAAAACTGCTATAAATAGAATTTCAGCTTGATTGAATCTCTGAAAGTACCAAAATTAATTTTTTAACACGACTGCAAATCACGCGCCAGCACGTGACGTGGTGCCATCAACAAAGAGCCAAACACACGCTGGTTTAATAAATATTATTTATTAATTTTAATTTATAATTTATAATTAATTTAATTTAAATATAATATATTATGTTATTTAATCTAATTCAAATTGCGAGATAGTCGAGTGGAGACACTCCAGATTTTTTTAATAACCCAACCCATACTAAACCTCCAAAATACGACAATATATTTATTTATACTTTGATATTTAATATTTTTTTGGTTTTTTAACATATTTATATAAAGCATTGAATGGTTTTATTAGTATCTAAGAACATCTAATTCTAAAAATCATAGATAATTGGAAAAATTAGAAAAATCAATAGATAGATATTTATCTTTTTATAATATTAGATTTTTTCGAATCAACTCCCCA
The DNA here is from genome assembly GCA_963082975.1 of Labia minor. Classification (NCBI taxonomy): domain Eukaryota; kingdom Metazoa; phylum Arthropoda; class Insecta; order Dermaptera; family Spongiphoridae; genus Labia; species Labia minor. Next base: position 36,956,282 of record OY720345.1, read on the forward strand.
TATTTATACTTCCTTATTATTTAAAATTACATTTAATTAATAGAAGTGGATTCGTGTACTTGTTTCCGGTGGCCAAGCATGCAAGGGTAGAAGGGTAAATTGTGAATGACATGGGGATGAGTGGGAGCCCTATAGCTCTTTATGCTCTTGAGAGTAAGCGGTAGGCCACAATACACGCAGGTGGACGGGGGTAGCGGGGGCAATCAGGGGTCCAGCCTCGATCATCATTAATTGTACAAGTGATGCTGCAATTGCATCGTGAGCGAGAGATACAAAACGAAATGATTATCGTGATATGATGCTGTTTGTTTGCCCATTGGCAACGGAGGTGAAATACCGCCCAAATGCCACTCATTCGATACATTGTGTGAGAGGGGAAGGGAGGACGAGAGGAATGATTTATTTTTAATATATCCGGCCCGATAAAAAGTCCAATAAATGTCTAGTATCTGAATTAACTATCGGATAGATACTAAGCATTCATTTCCCATTAACATGTACAATAAATATCAATTTGTAGATATATCTTGTGTTGGATCACTCAAAGAGCAAGGAATTTTATTATAGAATGAAACTTTGATTTTTAGAGAGTATCACTTTGATCCAAGTAACTAAATTTTTAATTTAATTAATGGACTTTTAAGAGAAATCAATTTTTCATTGAAATGCAATAATATACCAACCAATATGGATGTAAGAGTTTGAAGTGAAATAATAAAATTTCATTCAGGTTAATATAAGGAGGATGATATAACTGTGGAAATAATCATAATGATTAATAAAAATTATTGAAACTTAAAACCTAGTATTTTTAATGACTTACCTTTAAGTAATGTGCCAAGCGGTTCCGGGAATGAAGCTGGTAGCAGGGGGAGGGAGGGGGGTTAAGCCAGTAATAGTATTTGTAATTGGTGTCCATTAGGATTTCCCCTCTTAAAGAAAAAATACCTATTGATATTATTATTTATTTTCTCACTTTCTTTTATAAATTGAAAATTGTTTAAAAATATCTTTAGGTTATACAAGTTTCAACTAGAGCTGTGAGTTTAATCTTTATATCCAGTGGCGTACCTAAGGGGGGGGGCGGTGGGTGGCACTTATCTTGGGGTGGCATTTTTTATATTTAGTTATAGTTGTAAAAAGCAACTTATTCATTTCATATTTATTTTTTTTCTTTCTTGAATAATAAATGATTATTATAAGTTTACTATTTGATTTATATAAATTATGATCAACTATATTTTTTCGAATATTATTCCTCGGTGTATATAAATGCATTTTAGTGTAAATTTTGAATTAAGACTACAAAATCTTCCAATATTGTCAATAGAACAAGAAATTACAAATAATATAAATTTTGAGAGCATTATACACGATTTTTCTAGTATGAAAGCTAGAAGAGTAAATATTATATAAATATGTTTACGAGTGCATACAAATATGTGTAAAAAAATTTACTCTGTGTATTAATTAATATTGATTAAATAACTTAATAATTTATTTATGTGTATTAATTTATAAAAACCACTATTTGATTGACTTAAAATAGAAAGGGTGGCAAACTGGAGATCGCCCCGGGCGGCAAAAATTCTATGTACGCCACTGTTTAAATCTAATTAATAAAATTTCACTCTAATTTTTATAAAATAATTAATAAGAATAATAAGTAGTACCGAGGTATTGCTTGACTCTTTAACTAATATTGTTAGACTATTATTATTATTACTATTATTCAATGAGTTTTCTAAAAAAGATACATTCAAAATTCATTCCCTATAATAGTATACAAATTAATTAAAATAACTCCATTTCCATCTCAAGATGAAAAAATATTCAAATTTACTTGATAAAATATTTGATCCAATATTATAAATATGATAAGTAAGTAAATAAGATGGTTCAATTTTATATTTTTTCAAGTAGGATAATGAATGATCTATTTCGTAATTTGATTCTAAAATATGTGTAATTTTATAAAAAATTTTAAAAAATTTAAAATTCAATATAAAAAATGATTAATACAATAATTAATGTAGGAGCGCTGGCACCTCAGCAATCCACTTATAGGATTAGCTGCATAAATGTTCAACTAGAACAATTGTTATACGTTTGGTAAAAGCCGTTATATTTTCTTTATTAAAATAAATAAATATAAAATTTAAGAAAAAGTAACTTCATACTTTTCCTTTCGAAACGTTTTTTTTTTTAAATGACAACCCACGGCTCAAAACTTTAACTTATATATAATATTTTAATATTACAAAATTAAATTTTCATATCAATTAATAGCTTCAATTTAAATTATTATTATCACCTCATATCTTTGTAATTTATATCCTTCAAATCATATCTTAGCTTACTCTGAGCTCCAATAAAACTTGTTTAATACAATTACAAGTTCTATGATCATTTAGAAGATACAATCAGCTGGTAGGTGGCTCGCGCCAAACAAAACACTCGAGCTCACCAAGAGAATCTAAGCCCCGGGTGCTTACCCTTGTCGGTGAGTTATGGCCAGCCAAGCTACCCGTCACTAGGTCATTAGGTTATCGGTCCTTTTGAAGACCCACATAATATCTGGCAACACACAAAAATCATATATAATAATAATAATAATCTACTATTTTCTCTTTCCCACTTTTAGAAGGAATTTACAATTTTTTAAACAAATTCAATTTTTTTCAAAATTTCTCGAATACAAACTTATAGAATTTATTGAACTTGTTGAACATTTTAATTTCATTTACTAGAAGAAAATTACATTTTTACGTATATTTATCTACAGATAGAATTAATCGAAAAAAAGTGTAAAAAAAATTACATGGCAGTTTATTAAACAAATTACAGTGATTGGTGTGCATTTATGAATGAAAAAATTAAAATTTTGCAAATTCATTATCGCCAAGGTTATATTTTAATAAAATTGACGTAAAATTACAGTTGAAATAAGAATAAAAGGAATATTACTCATAAATTTAATAAAAAAATTATCACTTAAAGTAATTATAGGAAAAATGTTATAGTAATAATAATAAAGAAATGAAATTAGATTAAAAATTATTTTAATGTCATTTATGTAAATAAAATACGAGAATGATCTAAATATAATAAATAAATAAAAAATTATTGTATAATATCAATAGTAAATAAAACATGTGAATGATAAGTATTATTTAAATTTAATATAGTAACACATTTAATGGAAATGTCATGTTAGATTTAATATCCACTTCTAAATTACATGTAATTCAAATAATTTACATCATTATCCATAATTAGGTGAGTGGGTCGGCCTGGGAACTGACAGACACGATCTAACAAAATCGCTTTATTATTATAAAATAAATATATAAAATTCTGGTATGTTCACAACAATTTATATTAACCCATTTATTTCATTAATTTAATGAAACACCTTTTTTTTCTTATATATCTCAATCATATTTAAAGGTATTTTATTTATAAAATAAATAATTTTATTGGATATGTTCACTTATAAGTATTAAAACTTTTTAAATAATATTTAATAAAAAGAATTCATCAATCAGGTTTTTCTTTCATAATCAAAATTTAGATATTTTTACATTTATAATTCATGAAATAAAATATTAAGCTTCCATCCTAAATATACAATATAAAAAAATACAACGATTGATTAACTGGACGTGCCAGTTTACTCATGAATTTTAGACAATTTATGAAAATAAAATACTAAATGAATTGAATTATAATTATTTATATTTATATTCCAGATAGGAAATAATACTTATATGAAATATTTTTTTTTAATTTTAAATATTTCTATAGGGAGGGAAAAATGTTTTCGCCACGAGGGCGCTGTTATCAACCTGTTGAGAAAACTCATTGTCATTACCCGCCAAAAGCGCGCCCCCATGGCGTTTACATTTTCCGTCACTGTACTTATTATTTATATTAATTTTTCAATCCTCTATAACAGAGGCTCTTAAACTGTGGTCCGCGGACCCCTGGGGGTCCGCGAAGCCTTTACTGGGGGTCCGCAAAGCCATCGTACAGGTGCACGAGAAAATGATGAGTCGGTTAAAACTTTATTTAATATAAAAGAAGCGATGGCATGGCTTTGTGAGGAAACAGAGATCAAATACCCAAATTCAACGAAATGTGCAAGAAAACTATTGCTACCGTTTCCATCTTCATATTTAGCAGAATTTTCTTTCTTCAATATTATAATTTCTAATAAAATGTGTTCTATAATATGCAAAAAAATCGTTATTCACCAATCACTGTTAGAAATATTCATCATATATCCTTGTTCTTATGAGATCGTAAGCCAGAAATTAACTAATAAAATGACGTAAAGTACCTAAAGTTGGAATGGGGTCCGTCAAAAAAAATTTTTTCAAGTGGGGGTCCGCAGAGTACATAAGATTAAGAACCTCTGCTCTATAATTATCAAATGTTGAAACAAAAGTATTTTTGGAGAATATAAAAATAATAAATTCGTAAAATTATGTATGTACGATTTTAAATTGATGCCACAAAGCCCTGTGCGATTTCCCCATCAGTAGTATCGAAGACACCACTAGATGGCACAGTTCCAACTTGTTGACCACGACCGTGATATCCGTACCTCACAGCTGAACAATTACTACTGCATTAATTGGCATTCTGCTACAATATATGCCATCTATATTCAGCCCTTCTATCTATTCCGCCCTGCCGGGCTGCATAAGCTATTCCAAGAATCTTTCGCCCGTCGCTGAAGGCAGTTTTGAATTCTGGGTCAACTCATTGAGCACCTGGTCAAATGTAAGGTTTAGAGAAGCTAGCAATCACACCTCAGTCATTGTATGACAGGTATATTAAGTGTTATAAAGAAGCTTAAGGATGGTAAGATAAGATTATAGGTACGCCTGTTCTTAATCTTTATATATTTATAATTATCTTAGAATGTTTATGTCTGGACCATTATGAGAGAAATGATATAATAATCGTAATAAGTTCTGATATTCAGATCATCAAAATAGAATTTATTGATTAAATTATTATTTTATCCCACTAATAAATATAGTAATTTTTCAATATATACATTTAAATAAAATAAGATTTAAAAATTTTAATACGTTTGTAATATATTTACAATAGATCAATTGTTTCACTTAATAAACGAATAAAGGGTAAAACATAATATTGATGCAGAAATATTTTAATCTCAAGTTATTTTTTATCAAATCCCTAAAGAATCAAAGTGTTGGCTTTTTCAATTTCAAATCAGATATAAGTAATTTAAAATCAATGCCTACTTAAAACTACTATTAGTGAATTAATATTTAAAAATCTGTATTAACATCAATAGTCATCAACTACAAGTTTAATAAAAATTATTTGAAAACTTCAGGAATGAATAAAAAGATTTTATTAAATATTGAAATAATATCTATCTATCTATCTATCTATCTATATCTATTTATAGATGATATAGATAGATAGATATCTAAACATAGAGTGTGAACTAATAGTAGGTATTAAATAAAACAAAAAGAAAAGAAAGAATATCTACTTTAATTTTTTTTTATTTTTCAATTTTAATACAATCTATAATATTTAATAGAACTTTTTAATTAAATAATAATAATAATAATTGTTAATTCATTTTAAACAAGCTTATTTCGTTACTATGCGTCAAGTTTGATAATAAACGAAAATAATATGGTATAAGGTTGTTGAAGACATTCTTTTTTAGCGAAAACTCTTATATTTTATTCTCATGTTTATTAAGAGAACAAAAATAATTAAATGTTTGTTTGAAACAATTTAAATAGATATTATGTAATATTTATCATTGAGTGTTCATTTTCCCTATGGATGAATGCATGTTACTTGCTTTTTTCAAAAATTAGATTTATAAAAATTATTTTTGGATTACTATAAAACTAAAAAAAGTTGACCTGTGGCCAGGTCCGAACCGACCGACGGTTTGAAGTAAATTAATTTCCAGCTACAGAAACAATTTCAAATAATTTTCATATATCTATTAATGTAATAAAAAACAGATATGGATATAACATAAATATTTTTAATTTTATTTTATTTATAATATATATGTAAGACGAGGCTGTGACGTCATGAATGGCTGGATGACGTCATATAATTCTAAATCAAGAAAAAACTAATAAATATGATTTTTCTAGAGGATAAAACCAATACAAAGTGCATGATTCGTGGTTCTCCTCATGTGAAATTTGGTGTGAAAATAACCCTTCCCTTCCTATCGTCGATCGCTAATACTACCACTTTCGGTTTCCGGATTTGCACCGAGAGTTGATCAATTCATCCCACTGATACATTAAGTAAATATACCAAATTTCATCAAAATCCGTTCAGCCGTTCAGGCTGTACACATCTATACGGACGGACAGACGGACAGACGGACAGACATCATGCTAAAAATACTTTTTTCTGTTAAGAAAATGCATGATTCGTGGAGATATGTAAAAATCTCCACATGTGAAATTTGGTGTGAAAACAATACCTTCCCTTACTATTGTCGGTCGGTAAAAAGGCAAAAAGTGTCAACCTTCTAACTCATCAGAAACATTATCAAAATGGACGCTGAAATCCTATTGTTCTATAAAACTGTTTTACGTCATTAATAAATAAAGTTTACTTAACATTACTTACAAATAAAATATTTGTAAAACAATTAAATATATTTAATATTTAGAATAATTAAATTTATAATTTACTTTTTAAAATATAAATCATTTTTAAAATTTTTTTCAATATATTTAGTTTTAAAAAAAAGTTTTTTATTCGCCATAGGATTTACCAATACATTTATTTTTTTGATTTTGATAAGTAATAGTATGTTTTTTAATTCAAATTAATTTGTTATTTTTAAATTATTCTTAAAAAGACAATATTTTCTTTCAATCAAACTTAAAGATTTTTTACAAAATATTCGTGCTCGTGATCCTATGGAAAGAAGGTGATAAAGCAGGGACAAATCATAGAATCTTGAGTCACAATATATATATATATATATAAGATTAATATTATTATAGTTTTTCTACCTTTGTTTCACTATAAACCGAAACCGAAAATTTTATATACCTCCAAACGTTCCTATCCATATCCATCTAATTCTTATCATCATATTCCTTAAATTCAACTTTTAATACTGTGGTTATCGGACTACCATCTGGTGTTTTTCATAAATAAACTTCAATGACATTAATATATAAAATAATTAATTAATTTAATTATTAATTAATCAATTTTAAGATAATTATTCAAGTAAACGCATTTTTGTGGATTTGGATAATATTTTACCAGTGTAGGTTCCTTTTGCAATTCCAAATAAACTTTTCTTATGAAATTTTTTTCGGGCCTCTTCTAGTTTACGAGATAAATATTATTAAAATTTGCATATAAATCCATATTCTATTTACCTAGCATGTTTTATCCGTTTGACAACCAATTTTCGGGTTGGATTTTCCTATATCCAAACCAAACTTATAAAAACCAAAAATTAGTGAATAAGTGAATAATTAGTGAATTAGTCAATAAAACATTACTTAATGGCACATTTCGACGTTCATAACTAATCTGACAAACTTAAAAATTATTAAAATAAAGATTTTTTATCTCGTAAACTATTTAGGAGAGACCCGAAAAAATTTCATAAGAAAAGTTTATTTGGAATTGCAAAAGGAACCCACTGGTAAAGTATTATCCAAATCCACGAAAATGCGTTTACTTGAATAATTACCAATTTTAATATTCAATTAGGAGGTAGCTTAGCCGAGAGTGTAGCATAGCAATTTCCTACACAAGAAGTCGGCGTTCGATTCCAACTAAGAACAAATTTTTCTGATAAATTCAATTAAACATCAGCTGTCTCCGGCTCCAGGAACTATCAATTAACATTCCCAGGAAAAATCATTATGGCTGGGCAGCTTATAAGGCTATCCTAGTCATGATGATAGCGAAATTCAGTTATTCTTTTTTTCTATATTCTCTGTGTTAATCAATTTTTTGAAATTTCCTAACGCCCTATTTGAACCTCTCTGATTGAATTCATGAAAAAGAAAAAAATAATCTATTGAAATTAATTTGATTGTCAAATCATATAAAGTTGCCAGGTTCATTATTTTCAAGTTTGCAAGATAAAAGTGAACAAATATGTTGGTGCATGAACGTGGTTAGATGATATGTTGTTGTGTTTATGTAGGTTGTTTGGCCATGTAGATTAGAACTGGTGTTGAGTAGTTGTTAGCGTTTATGATAGATTGAGTTGACGAGTGGTGGGGGCGGAGACTATAATGCACAAGTTCATTAGAGGTGCCTGATAACGCACCAGACGGCATTAAAGCTTAGCAAAGTGGTATTTGTGGAATGGGTAAGCAAAGCGTGGAATTATACCCCTTAGAATGGTGAGATATAGGTTACAAAGCCTGGGGGAGGGGGAGGGGGGGTTGATGGTGGACAAACCAGGGGACGAGAAGGTCATTTCGATGGTTCTGGAAATGAAGTCATAAAACGGCATTAGGACCAACGACTCTATTGAATTTATAGTCAAAATTAATAAATAAATTTCTTTTCATTTAATATCAAATACAAACAAACATAAAAAAATGGATATTAATAAACTCTTCGCAATGCAGTTAAAACGATATTAAATTTTATACAAGCACCTCCCCCTTCCACCTTTGCCCAATAAAAGTGATGGGATGAGAATTAATTAGTATATAATAAAATATCTGAAAATGAATAATTTATTAATTAATTCTCACTTACCATAACAAAAATTTAATCTATCTTTCATAGGATTATTGTTTTTTTAGGAATTTATTGTAGGATATTAATAAAACAAATTACTAAATGAAATAAACGATCTTAATTCATTTGTATAGTAGATAACAGTAACTTTTAAATATTTTTTTTTTAAATTTATTCATAAAATATTTTTAATCATATCAAATATTATTCTATGTCCATTTATTATTAATACTTAATTTTGATAATTCTCTTTTTCTCTTCTTTTGATAAAAATCAAATAATATTACTGATAGATGCATTATTTCAATTATTTACGAGAGTGGATCAATAAGTTCGTGACTTTTTCAATTAATGAAATGAAATAAAAATACTACCTCCTGTCAACAGGCAACTATCAGCTGACTCCTGTCGAAATTTGAACCAGCTGGGTCTTTTAGTTTTTGTTTGACATCCATTAATAGCAGAATACCTCGTGATTGGAGGAAAAAATGTAAAAAAGCGAATTTCCATGAATTGGGATACGAATTGTTCCCTCATCCGCCCTATTTTCCGGATTACCATAAATCCCAAGTGACTATTGCTTGTTTCCAAACCTTGGCCGAAAGAGATTGGACTCCAACGATGAAATCATCTCATATTCAAATACCTGATGATGTCCTCGGCAAATCTTATTTTTTGGAAGGGATAAAAAAATTGGAGAAACGTTGTACGAAGTGTATAGAGCTCAAAGGAGTCTACGTTGAAAAATAAAATAATTTTTATTCAAAAACCCGTTTCATTCAAAATGTCACGGACCTATTGACCTACCCTACTACTTAAAATTTATCGAATTTTTAAAAACTTGTATATATATATATATATCACAAATGACATCATAGCCACCGCTTCCTTATATCTTATCTCATATTATAAATAAAATAAAATTAAAAATATTTATGTTATATCCATATCTGTTTTTTATTGAATTAATAGATACATTTAAATTATTTGAAATTGTTTAACAACGTTTAGAAGATTTATCTTTATTCAATATAGGAGAATTAAATGACGTCATCAATTTCGTCATACAGCGACTCCGTAAATACAAAATATTATATACTAGCTGTTCAGTCCGCCTTGGGCGTTCTTCACATCTAGAGGGGGGGGGGGGGCTCAGCCCTCTGTACCCTATATTTGGTTGTAAGTTTATATGTAAAAGGTTTTTTTTTCATCCATTTTGTTTCAATCAGTATGTTACATAAAACATTTATTTTTGCGTTCTTACTTTTAATATATTTTAATTTAATCAGTAAATTAATTATATATTATTATTGTACAGCAACACAAGAGACCAAGCCACCGAAAAAATGGGCTGACTGCTGGGCGTACTCTTCCCAAAAAAGACCTAAGGATAGTGAAGAAGAACAGGCCTTAGGCCTATAATAGAAGAAGAAGAAGAAGAAGAAGATTGTACATGTTATATCTATATCTGTGCTCTACGGTAGTCGAAAGTTCTTGGCTGCAACATCCACATTTCTCGAAGTGTCCCTTCATACATTGTGAATCCACCCATAATAATATCTTACTTGAAAATGAAAATCCAATTATGAAATCAAAATTAAAATTATTTATTCATATAATCTTGAAAATTAAAAGAGGTAATAATATTCGCATTGTGAATGTTTTCAGTGTTTTATAAATAATTTAAAAAGGCCAATATTAGAAAAATAAAATTAAAAATATAATAAAATATAAATATACATATAACATAAAAAATAACAATTCTTTGAATGTGTAGATATCAAATTTTAAAAAATTAATTTCTGAGATATGCAAGAATATTGTGATGTATAATAATTTCGTCGAAATTGGTTCAGCCAATTTCCCGACAGAAATACTTTATTTCTGCGGTTATTGAATATATATTAATAAAAATAGGGGCATGTAAGAATATTGTGATGTAATTTCATCGAAATCGTTTCAGCCAATTTTGATTCTATACGTTTAAGGGGTGTATGTTTTATGACTAATTTTTTTTTTTAATTTATATTCTTTTAAAGTATTTTAATGGCGATTTGGAGAATCAGGTATTAATATTACCAGTCAAACCCAATAATAATGAATCATTTTTTTTAAATTTAATTACCGAGCGGAGGCTCTGGGTCCCGGTACTATATATAATATATAGGGAGATATCTTTAAATGTTATCAAAAATATGGTTCAAGAGTAAGTAAAGAGAGATATACATTTAATAGGTATAAGATTAATTTTATTAAATATTTACATAAAAAGTTTAATATATTGTATATAATGATAATTAAATTAATGTGTTATCTTTATATAATATAATATTTATATTCCATTTCTTATCTCCTCAACATTCACTTTATATGATAATTTATATTTTTGTTATTTTTCTAATCTCCATCATGACGTCACCAAAGCATCCATATATAAACTGGTGGTTGCGTTTCTCATTGGCAAATGACAGGTTAGCCACGTTGCTCGACACTAAGTCCCTTTCTTATTTCTTTTCAAGACCTGATTATATCAACAAAAGCGTTATTTACTAACATTTCATAGGCCTGAGAAGTCACCCACAAATTTAATCCCTCCACCTTCGTTTATATTAATACAAAATACGAGTACTTTCCGGGTAGTCTTCACTATTTTCTAGAAAATAATCGAAATGAACATTGTTTACAAATAATTTTCAAATCAATTAGTCAAACCAAACTCCTTAAAAGTAATAAAAGTTTTAACGCAAAATAGGTAGTCCATACTGATCGCAACATTTTAGAATTTATACGAGGAACATTCGGGAAGATAATCGTTTCATGTTACAGTTCACTCTGAAAGTAGTACACGTCTAATCAACTGTGTTCATTCTTCCTTTGGTGTTAATTTTATTGTGTGTATTTCTTGAAGTTAGGCAAGTAAACTGAGAGATGGGGCGCCTCTGAGAGGTGGAATGAGGAACTACATGTCTTGCTTGCTCCTGAGCATGATTGAAGATTAAACATTGGCTATTTTAAAGGGTCACATCAGCATATCAACATAAAATGATATTTATATACGTATATTAAAATTGTAAATTAAAATGAATTCTAAATATTTAAAATATCTTGAAAATAAACACAAAGCTAGAATTATAGGAATTTCCTTTTGTCTTTTGATAAACTTTCACAATCGAATATTTTATTATATCGAACAGGCAAAAATTTCTTAAATAGCTTTCCTCAAAGATGGTTTGGGAGACATATTTATATAATTAAATAATCCATTTAAGAAATATTTGTTTAAAGAAAATTTTAATCTTTCTTTTCTTTTGTCTTAAAAAGCTCAGAATAATAATATTGAATGTTTTTAATTTTTATTTCATCATTTATTAATTAAATCTTTATAAATAAAATAATTTATCTTATATATATATATATATCTATATATTTAATACGCTAGTGTCCGTCTGTACGCAAAAAACTCCAGAGCCTAAACTACAAGGAGTAAGGTAACCAAATTTTTCTGAGGTGAAGGGTACCTCAAATGATGAAAAATAAAAAAGAAATTAGAATCTTAGGTAACACCTGAGCTGAGCTGCGGGTGTTCCATTTTCCAGAAATATATATAAAGGAGAATGTTTGTATGGATGTAATTTGTTTACTTTTTTGCTGTCATAGAAACAGATATATATATATATATATATATAATTAGAACCTCTCTCTCTCCCTCTATTTAAAATTTTAAAAAATGGAGTGTTCTAGCCAAATTAAGAAATTTAAATTCCTTATGCAACATTGATAGGTAAATGAATTGGACTGGAAGAGGAGACATATGATTAGAGAAATTGGGGAAAAATCAACCGAAATGTAATTAAACAAAAAAATTCAAGAATTATGATACGGATACGACTTACATACAATTAACATACAAAATGTAGAATTTGAAAAAGTATAAATATTTAAATACTTAAGATCTCTAATCACGAAGGATAATAATATTCAAGAAGAATTTAAATCGACGTTGTAATTGAGTAACGCCTGTTATTATGCAGTAAAGGGGCTTATCTCATCAAAGAGGATAAAAATTAAAATATATAAAACAATTATTTTTCATGTTGATCGATGACTAGGGTGACCATATTTTGAAAACACCAAACCGGGACAAACGGTATACCTTTTTTTTAGAACTAAATTGAAAAAATTTTGAAAAAAAAGTTACGAAATGTCCTAAATATTGAAAAAACAGTAGGGTGTCCCGAAGACATTTTTGGGACAGAACACCTAAAGACGGGACGTTTGGTCACCCTATCGATGACTCTGGGAGACGAGAGTAGATTTGGAGTATTTGTGAGATTAATATTGTTCGCAGCATTTATAGGCCAAAAGAAGATGAGGTCACAGGGGGATGGCGGAGATGGCATAACGAGAAATAATGTTCAGATATAGTTAAGGTTATAAAATCAAGAAGGCTGGGATGGGAAGGGGACGTGGTTGGAATTGGAGAAACTAGAAATTGGGAGAAACCGATTGGGAAACATCCGGTGGAAGACCAAGGACCAAGGTGGGTGGACAATGAAGGAAGGGACATGGGAGAGATGGGACAGGGTAGGATTTGGTTGTAGCTCAGGATAGGGACGCTTAGAGAAATGTGGATGCTGCGGCTAAGAACTTTCGAAAACTGTAGAGACACAGAGTTAGATAAATACAATAATAATATATAATTAATTTACTGATTAAATTAAAATATATTTTACAAGAAAACAAATACATGTCTTATCTACTTATACTGATTGAAACAAAATGGATGAAAACCTTTTACATACAGACTTTCAACCAAATACTATGTATCACTCAGGGGTACAGGGGGCGGAGCCCCCGTCTAGGTGTGAAGAGCGCCGAAGGCGCTCGGAGCAGCTAGTATATATTTAATTTAACAATTTCAAAGTTGAAATTTTTTCCAATTGTGCTTTAAGATTTGTTTCCATTTTCCATTTTCCATTTATTCATTGATAAAAATATAAAATTATAAAATAAAAAATAAAAAATAAAAAATTATAATATAAGTTACTTTAAATTAAAACTCATCTTCATTTCTTTCAATCATTTAAACATCTATTTATAATACTCATAAAATTAATAATAATAATGAATATTTTCACATTTTATACTAAGAATGTGCTCTCAAAATAAAATAATAATAATATATTAAAAATAATTATATATATATATTTATAATTCTGTTATATAGACATCATTAAATATTGTTATGTGACTTTATAAAATAAACTAATAAATAGTACGAGTATAATGTAGCGAACCACTTCAAGATTGAAGATTCATGATTAAATTTACAAACTTCTTAATAAAATTATTTTATGTTCTTCAATACTTTATTTTATTATCAACGGACTAATGAAGAACGTAAATTTGTTTTTTAAGATTGCTTTAAAAAAAAACAATACAAATGATTTATTCATTCTAATTCTTTAGAGAGAAATAAGATTCGGAGAGATAAAATTTTATTTTTTTTTTTTTTTGTTTAAAAAGTAAAATTGTATATTAAATGTATATAATGTTAAAAATATTACAAAGCTTTCAACTTTAATATAAATGGATAATTTCCATAAGCCAAATTGATTTATTCTTATTACCTTGTATGCCTTTGAATTTATTTTCAAAACTTTTATAGGCGGAAAAAAAATCATCGATTGGCAAACAACCGAATTAATTAAATGACAATTTTAATTAAGCGTGATGAAAATATTCGAAAACGAATAATATTTTATGTATATGTAGTTGGTAAATTTATCCGTCATCAATTATTGATTGGGGGAGGTAAATAAAAAAAAAGTTAATGAAAAATGTAATTATGCACTGGTTGGTTAAATGGGATTGCATCTAGTGAAACGAATATCTATATATGTATCAATGCTCGACTGCTGGAATAATTTAAATGAAGTCATTCAAATGATATGCCTTTTGAATATATTATAATATTATAGAATCAATGCTTGGACTATCAGTTTGGTTAATAATTGTTCCTTTAAACTTTAAAAATAATTATTTTTATTGACATTCATAATAGATATTAGCTGATAATTATAATTAATTGATCTTCCAATCAAATCAAGATAGTTCCTCTATTCTATTTTAATAAATTTGACTCATTATAATATTTATAAAAAATATAAATTAAGTTATGAAAATATAATATAAATCTTATTTATTTTTAATTGCATATTCTATTAAAATCTGTCAAACTTGTAGCAATATATACTTTTTTAAAAATATTATATTGACCATCATAATTTATTTATTTTTAGCCTTCGTTATCTTTTTTATATTTAATTATTTACTTAAATTCGACGAACCAGGAATATAAAAAAATAAGTCTGATAATCTGTTAATCTCAATGTCAAAATTAATAATAATAATTATTATTATTACTGCAGCATAGTATTTTGATGAAAGACTGTATAAAATAGCGTTTCATTTATTTTAATTAGCATATTAAAACCTTTATTTTTTGTTTGTTTTCTTACTTATTGTTTTCTAAATTAATTGTATATTTTATTGTGTATAATATAATGGAATATAATATTCATTAATATATATTTTGTTACAATTGGACGAATGGCAAATATTAATATTTAAGGAAATCTAAAGATAGAGGCATTTTATACACTAAAACTAACTTTTTAACATTTTATTAAACTATGTATATAGATTAATAAAGAAAAAGTACTATTAATGATATAAAAAATGAAATAAAATATGATTATAAGTTTTTTCTAATTATTAATAATATTAAAAAAATCTGTAAATCATTTTATACATTTTTATGTGTGTAGGTGGAAGTGGTGATGTTAATTAGTTGCCTGATATTATTGAATTATAATAATTTCAATAGAAAATTGACTTACGATTTAGATGTAGAGAGCGTCGCCCGCCCGGTGCCCCTCCTTACGCACTCATACAACGACATCGACTGACTGACTGAACGTTCGCTCAGCTAGGAGCCCCTGGCATGTAGGCAACCAGCAATACCACCCACCCAATTTAAAATTTAAATATTTACCTAAATGGATATTTAAAAGCAAATTAAACTTATTTTTATCAAATTTATTAATTAAAAATATAATAAAAAAGTTAATTTCAAATTAATATAAATAATCTCTTTAATTATCAATATTACTATTTTGTAGTTTTTTATCGTCTAAGTTTGTAATTTTATATTATTTGTTTTTAAATATTTTATGCAGTTTCATCAAAACTTGAATGTATTAGGAAAATGCGAACAATAATTATAATTATAATTAATGAAAAAATAAATACTAATTAATATATGAATATATATTATAAAAATAATAAAGTAACTTAAATAGATAAAACAATTACCTAGGTAATTAATAAAATATATAATTAAATCAACGTAGTTTTTGTAAATATGAAGGAACTATATTCTAGTCATATTTGGATTGTCGAGGTGAAAGTTTTACAAAAATTATAAAATTCTGAGAAATATATAAACAAAAACCTTTATATACATATAAAAATATATATAATATTATCATTAAGATTTATATTGTTAGAAACAGTTGGATTTCCATTTTCGTTAAAATAAGAAGGATAAATATTTGAACTTGGTTGATGGCGACGTCAGCTGCTGGAAGAGGTTCGTTAGTGCTGGAACACTTCACTCATACAGAAATCCACACCCCCTGCTCCATCGGTCATCGGACTTTGAGATAAATAAAATATTTACCAAAATGTGGCAAGCTGAATTTTTGTGATGTTGTTTGTTTAACACGCCCATCGAGGATAAACTTTTGACAATCTATATTTTGAAAAGGCAAAAAAAAAAAAAATAAAAATAAAAATAAAAATAAATAAAGAAAGAAGAAAAAAAACAGAGGAGAAATATTCAGAAACGATGGTTGGTTCAAAAGGATGAGTTGAATTGGATGAGATGGCATATAACTTTAAACCTAAATGTCCTTCTTAGCTATTGACAAAATTAAATCGAAAAAGTTTTCAAATCCCCCAAGAAAGTCAAATTTAATTTTTATTTTCCAGTTAAAAATTTTTATTTATATTTAGAAACGATATCTTGGGCTGATTTTATTCCAAAACTTTTGGAATTTCTAATTTTTCAGCTTGGAAGGATAAATCATAATTGGATATCAAATATTCTAATGAACCTCGTTCCTTTTTAATATACTTGCCTTTTATATTATAAAACTTTACGAATTTTCAATTCCTTTGAAGTTTTTTTAAATATTTTTTATAAGCCCCATATCTATAGATATTAATTAAGTTAATGACAACTCTAGAAATTATAACTAACTGTTTTAAAATAATTGTTATGGAAAGTTACTATTTTCATTTAATTAAAATTATTATCTCATAGGAGAAAAATGATATAACTTTTTTTTTTAAACATAAACTCACTGTTAGCAGAAAGAAGAATATATTCAAATTAGAGTTGTTTGTAAAAATTTAATTGGAATAGAATCAGGTGGAGAGAGAAGTTAAGGATAGGGGAGAATAGAAGTTTTATAAAAGGTATTTGACATTAATATTTACTTTTTAACTAAAAATTAAAAAAAAAACATTAAAATAAATTCAGATAAATATTTAGAACCAAATATAAATTAATATTTATAAAAAAAAATAATTGTCTCAAAGTTTATTTAATTATATATTCTATCATGTACCTACCTATATTGCGCATTATGTTTATGCTTTTTAGACATAATTTTTAACAATTTGTAAAAAGTATTTGTCTTAATTTAAGTATATTACAGTGAAAAATAATAAAAGATGAATTTCTTAGATCTTACTCTATCAATTTTATTTCATAATAATAAAATTTGTCAGTTTATGTGTTTAACAAAATTTTTATGATTACACAAAAATTTGACTCATATAAATAAATAAAACTAAATGCGCCCAACGTTTTTAGTTGAATATGAAGCAATTCATCTATAAACTTTAATTATTTATTCTTTTTGGTCCATGAGAAAAACGTTATTTTATAAAAAATTTTTATATTTATATTATTTCAACATAATCACTCTTCACAGTTATGCACTTACCCATCTTTCTTGCAGCTTTCTAAGCTGACCCGTGACCCGTGATAAGCATCCTACTTACAGTCCCAACCTGCACCATCTGATTTTTACCTGTTTGGTCCACTCAAAAACGTCCTACGTGGAAAAAGATTTGCTAACAATGAGGAAGTTAAGAAAGCGGTGCAAAAGTCGCTTCGGAGCAAATCGAAAGAATTCTTCCCCAAGGGAATTAGGAAGCTGCAAGAAAGATGTTAAAAGTACATAACTGTGTGTGTAGGGGGGGGGGGTGATTATGTTGAAAAATAGCCTGAAATTTGTAAAAATCAAATAATCCGTTTTTGAGCTATAGCCATTTGTCTCTTTACTTATTGAAAGATCATCGTGTATATATTATATATTATACTAGGAGTTCAGGAGTTCATTAAGCGTGAAATTGTGAAAATGTTTAGATTATATGCGATAATAGATTTAAGTTCCAATTCAGCATTTGAATAAATTTTGTTGTTGTCAATAAAAATATTTGCAGTTATACAGAGCTATTAAACTTTTAAATATATTTCTGTTTGCAAGGAATGTAAAAAACAATAATAATTAATCCATGATTATATATTAGGTTTTTTTTTCTTTTTAAGACATTAATTTTATTATTTAACAAAATAAATCTGTTAAATTTGTTAGTATTATTTATTCTCAGTAGATCAAATCTATTGCAATGTTTGGTATCCATTAGATTTACCTATTTAAACTGTAAAAGTACTGTATTTTTTCATTACTTTTTTATTTTCCTCTAATAAAAATATTTTAACACTTTTCAAAAAATCACTAAACGCGTTCTTCTTTAAATTCTTGATTTTATTATACTACCAGAAATTAACATTATTGATATTTGAGAATATAAAAATGAAATTTAATTTTGAAATAAATTCCCTTTTCAGAAAACTAATTACAATTTTATTTATCTTTTATATTTATTATATTATATTTTATTTATTTATAATATCAAGCTAAAAAATTAAATTTTTGTAATAATCTTATTTTGAATTCAATCTATCTCTGTATTATTGTACCGAAAATTTCTTAACCGATGTAATAACATTCCAATAAGCGCCATCTTCTATTTATCTTGAAAATCCTCATAGCCTTTTCTCACTCAAGAATTAATTCCAATTTCACTGTAATTTAATTTCTTTGCCAAATATTTTCAAAGATTATTATTTTTAAATACTTTTCATTTATTTTCACGTCTTATAAAGTCATTGACCGTGCTTCATACATGTAATTTAACCAATAACATGGATAAATTTATAGGTTATAATTTTGATTTGGCCGAAAAGCAAAGAGAGAGAAGAAAAATGTATGAGATCCAGGATAATTACAATTAATTTTTCAAATTTCTAGTTTTATAGTTGACATAAACAGTCAATAGAATATTTAAAAAAAAATTTTTGTAAAAACTCAATTTAATCAACAAAATAAAAAAACAATTATGTCATTTATTTTAAAATATGAAAAAATAAAAATAAATCTTGTTTTAAATTTAATATGTATAATGTTAGAAATAATATTTTAAAAGAAAAAAAATATTAAGTTATATAACTATTTAAATAATTAAACATAATTTTTTAAATAATTTTAATTTTTCTATGGTGTTGCTTATTTAATGAAATTTATAAACAAGATTACTTTTAATCAAGTGAGCTTTCTCAGTGTTTAGCGTAAATTGTTTTAAATCCGATTAATTTGCTTTCCGGTAAATTAATTGTTTTCTTTCATAGAATTCCATCGCCATTGAGCAAATGCTACTCACCAGAGAACGAAACGAATCTCGGCTATAATTGATTATTCTCTCATTTCCCAATGCGTAAGATGGAGTTTGAATTTGATCCTCTGTCTTCCCATCGCTCGCCTTCTTCATTGATTAATGTTTAACAAATTATACACGGAATAGATAAATGTATATATATAGGAGAAGCAAAAGCGAATGCAATAAACGAAAAACGCGGTATACGAAATGGAGAAATTCAAGGAGATAATATAACTGGTTGAATGAAGTCGAATATTACCAAATTTACATTTTTTTTATCGTATTCAATAATAAATCAGAAAATTTAATCGAAATCGTATTCCATCCAATAAAAAACAAAATTAATAGGGGAAGCCAGAAAAAAAATTCAATAAAAAAATGCACGCGAAAAGTATCATAAAATATGATTTAATTATAGAAGTAATATACTCTCATACATACATAGATATTCCGAATGGGAGAAAAGGCTGGTAAAACGTTTTTAGGGGTCCACTCCTCCTACTATAAGCTAGTCTCCTATTATTTGAAAAATAATTTTTCCTATTAAAATAATATAAAATATATTTTTTATTGGGCTGCAAAACGATTCAGAGAGACTACTTTTGCTCGTTTTCTATTCCTGAAAATTCTTATTTTAGTAAAATTGTTAATATATTTTATTAACGAAAAGGACAGGAAAGCATTTTAATTGAATTTATAATTGGTGGCAGAACATCCCACAACTTTCTATCACTTAACATTCTACTTTTTAAACATTTTTATAATTTTCTCCTGATGTTAATGTTGATGATTTTATATTTAATTATATTAACATTATGTGTATATTAGTTATTTCAAATAAAAAATAACTAAAGTTAATAAAGTGAAAGTTATTTTGAAAATTTGCCATTTAAACTTTGAAAAAGTATCTCAAATTGATGATAATATTAAAGATAATATTATAATAAATGAGTTTAATTAGAGCTGTTTTTGAAAAATTTTTAAAAAAGTGTAATATCAATGTACCAAGGTATATAAAGAATATACCAATAAGTGCCGGAAAATAATTCAGCTGAACCTATCTGAATTTATATATATATATGTTTCATTCAGAATAACCCTGTATAATGATTTAATGATACAGGGTTATTCTAACTAATAGGTTCCCAAACATTTTGTGTCGTAGACCCTTTGCCATGTTTTTCAATGTTTTTCGGTTTTGGATAGACCCCATAAATTGATTTTTTGTAAACAAAGATAAGTGTAAAAGATATTTACTTTCCTATAATAGAATGTGTAATATAGTTTATGATAATAATCAGGGGTCGGCAACCTTTTTCAATAGTAGGGCACATTTCTGAAATAATATAACTGAGATGGGCACACTTGGTGATACTTAGAGGCATATTGAAAAATCGAAAATTTTTAAGACCTGCTTGCAAAAACATTTTATCTTTTTTTTTTACATATATTTAAAATAAATAAGTACTTTTTCTTAATTTGAACTTTACATTTATAAAATTTGGAGGTACATTTTGAAAATCTCGTGGCACACAAAAGTGCCGCGGCACAGTGGAGTCACTATAATTTAGAATAACCCTGTATTATAAAAATATCTAAACATTCTATCAGAATTGAAAAAGTATTAAATTAATACTACTCTAAGAGTGTTTGCCATTTTGTTTCTTTTGTACTCACAACTCAATATATTATTAATTGCTAAGTTACAAAGTTAGTAATATACTTTACATGATATCAAAACGATTTCTTAGTGTCATTGAAAAGTGATATTCATGATAGTCTTTTTAACAATATGCCTTCAAGACATCAATGCCATAGAATATATCATCTAATAAAAGCAATATTGTCTAAATTGACTGTATTTTATTACAATTTCAGATTCTATTGATCTTTTTGGTTAACAATTTACATATATCTTAAATTAAGAAATATCAATTTTGAAAACATGTTCAATTTTGAGCTCTGCTATTTACATAAATTCATTCAGACAGAAGATATAAATTTTTGTATTGTGTTAAATATTCCCGTTGAAAATTCAAATTTGAATATTTCTCGTTACATTATATATATATATACATATATGAAAGTAAAAAAAACAAAAGTGTTTAATTTTGAAAAATTGGACTCTTCATGAAACTGCTGTCCTGTAATAGTCTTTCATATAATATCTGTTAAATTAATGTAAGAGGTATCCAAAAGTTTTTTAAAAAAAATAAAAATTTAAATAAATTAACATAAATATCATTTATAGAAATGAATATATATTTAATATTAAGTATTCTTAGTTATTTATTTATTTTTAATTTAATCTTTTTAATATAATTTGTCATTTTTTTCATTTTTATTCTAATTTAGAAATAATTTAATTAATACAAATAAAAATCAAAATATATAGATAAATATTAATTGTTAGTGGCATATGCTAGAATAAAAAAAAATTAAGTATATATAAATATTATATATGAATATATTTTATTTTTATTTTCAAATCCAGAGTAAAAAAAAATAGAATTGAAGGCTTTTATTTTTCTCCAAATGTCATTTAGTCTTGAGTGCTTCTTGAAATAATCTCGACGATGTTTCGTTGTTTATGTTTTCTAATTTATATCTACGCTGGTTTGTTGACAGGTGCCTCCGCCTCGGGTGCCGGATGGGGGTCTGCTATTGCTTTTGATCATCTTAGGGTTTCTTCTCGTTGGAGACCATGGGCCCTACGTGGAGGCCCATCAGGTGGTGGCCCCCTGTCCTTTCAACTCAATGTGCTCATGTAAAGGCGAAGGGTACGTTGCCCAGGGCGATGCTGCGGATTTAGGGACAGATGATGGCGCCCCCGGCGAGCCTCACGTCGCCGCTGTTGTCGAGACGTTGCGCGATGTCACCTGCATCGGAGTACCTTTCTCGACAATGCCAGGTTAGATATGGCCGAGCAAAAATGAAATGAAATTGAACCTTATTAAAGAAATAATTCAATCCTTTTACGAAATTTGGAACATCCCGCGTTTTCATTCTTTTTTTCTAATTTTATTAAAATGCATTGAGCATCATAAAAAATAATTTACCTTTTATTGGCATCGTTTTAAATTTTCAATTTAATAAAGAATATAAGTATTAAATTTTATCATTTCAACAAATAACCTAAAGTATTTATGTTATAATAAATATAAGCGTTTAAAATAAATCCTATATATAGTAGGTGTATCTATCTATCTAATCTTATTATGCTAGATAAAATTGTATATATATTATATATATATATATATATATATATAATGGGTTCTCAGAAACCGCTCGATCGATTTCTTTGAAATTCACACCAGAGATAGTAGTTATAAAGAAAAATCGAGTTGTATTGATCACATCTCTAGGAAAAATCATCTTCATTAGTTTTTTTTTAATTTAAATAGATATAATTTGTATGTTATTATTTGAATGGCGATTCGGTGAATCAGGTATTAATATTACCAGCAAAACCCAATAATAATGAATCAGTTTTTAACTGAATTACCGAGCCGAGGCTCGAGGTCCCGGTACTATATATATAAAGGTCCCAAATTTTATTAATTTTACAGATTGAATGATTACAATATTATTAATAAAAAAAGTATTTTTATAGTCAAAAACAAACATTTAATAATAAATATAATGAAACCTAAGAATTTTTATGGCTTTTATCACTCAACATTGATATTGACAAATACTTTTTAATCTCTAAAAAGTTTACATATTTTTATTCATTTTGAAAAGGTAATTTGTAATCTGTATCACTTTGCAGTAACAACACTTGCCGTGTTTTAAAGTAAAATATAAAAAAAAAATTGTTACGTATTCTTTGTGGAATTAATTAATTTTTATTATTTTCACGATACACACAAATTTCGGTAACTAGTTATTTACGTAATAAATAATATAAATTAATAGTTAAATTATTTCTTTAATGTAATTATGATTTTTTGTCTTTTTTACTATTTTTTTTTAATTTGGAGTAAATTTGTATGAAAGGGCACCAAATTTTATATTGCGCTCAAAATCTTAGAACTAGCCCTGAGTAAATATAATATTAATTAAGACTATTATTTTGAAGTTTTATGTTGTTAGCAATAAAAATTCTATGATGAATATGAAATGGGAATAATTTAATACTTTATTATTCATATCTTAAAGTAATAATATATAAATATTTGTATATTTTATTATTTGGTTATATTTTTTTTGTATAGAATATTTAATTTATACTTATATATTTATACAGATATTTGTCATTCTAATTCTTACAATAATTTTTTTTTTGCATAAATTATTAGTTCCAAAAGTTTTCAAGAAGCTGTAATGTAATTCAAAAGGAAACTTCCTAGTTTTAAATAAATTGTTATAAAGTAAAAATTTATGGGTTTTTAAAATCTCTCAACTAGTAATTTGTCTGTGATATAGGGAAATATTATTTTTAATTTTAAAAATAGATAAATAATTTATAAAAAAGAAAATTAAAATTAAATTATGTGTCATAGATATTTGAAATTTTTTTCAATTTTATGAAAATATTATTGGTATTCAATGTATATAAAAATCAATCGAATTATATTGATTTTTTTTTATAATATTTTATTTTGATCTATATTAAAGTTTGAGATAAATAATTTGTATATTATGGATTGATTTTATAGAGCTTCCGCCGGGACAAGTTTCGAACGTGGATGTCGTGAGCAGTGGACTGGAAGCAATAGACAATGAGGCCTTAGGAAATGCAAGAGTCGAGTCGCTACGTTTGATGAGCAATCGAATTCAGCAAGTAGGCGAACAAGCATTCAGGTAAGGATCATTCTGATCACTATTTACTTTGCAATGGCACAACCCAAGAGACGATCCGAATGCTAATTCCGTTCCCTTAACTACCATCTTCCAACAAATTACAATACCATTCTATAACTGATTGATGTCAAAACTTGAGAAGTTTGATTTGTCAAAGGAATGATTGTTGTTTAAGTGAAATTATTAAACATGGATTATTATTAATGAAGAAAATGGTATAATCTAACTTGTTTACACTCCAGGGATTCTTAGAACAATCATTATCAAGTAAATGGAATTCATACTCAAATACCTATATTGTAACTGATAAAAATTGAATAAAATTAAGTCATATGATGGCAACAAATTGAAATTACAATTCAATTTTATTAAATAATTATATTTTAAGAATGAGAAAGTATTTTTGGGATATTACCAAAACATAACAATTCGTACAGGGGTATAGATTTGATGAATATAGTTTCGATGGAGAAATTAATTACTAAATATTTAAATTACAAAATCGTTTTCGTTTATAAGATTTTCGAAGATTTATTTCTCAATTCGCTTTATAAAACGATGCACGAATCCCTTCATTTCATTTCGTTAAAGCAGAAATTCACACCTAAATTCTTTGCTCTTCTGAGGCTTCTATTTTTGATTACATTGAATCAATTTTTTGTTTATAAATTTTTCACATACCATTCAAATTGGTGCTTATTGTTCTTAATGTCACGCTTTTGTTAAATGTGACTGCGATATCTTGGGTCGACAAATTCATGCAATTCTACCTCTATAAACTTATGCTCTGGGTACCTTATTCTTGATCTTATACTGCACATCACTTACCACAAATGGTCTATTTTCGGAACATATTATAAGGAGTATATAGGAAGGGATTCTACTTATAAACAATTTACAATACTAGTTATAAAGATTACTGATACAACAAAACAACATCAAATCGTATTCTGTTTAAGTGACGCAATAAACCAATTTCACAGTTTATCCTCAATTAAGATCTATGATTTTATAAAATTTATAAGAAGTATTTAATAGATAAGTTCTCGGAAAGTGAGGAGGCTTATAGAAGATGAATCAAAATTTCAACCTTTCTCACATTAATTTAGATTATTAATTTAGCTATATGAAAAAACTTTACAATTGACAATTTCTCCAAATCTCTTCAGGTGCTTAAGAAGGAAACATTTGGAAAGATTGTGCCGTTGTATATAATATACATTTATGAGTTTTTTTCCAAAGATTTTCCTACGATTTGATTAAACTTTAAGGCATGATTGTTAACTAATAACAAAAATATAAAAAATTGTGAAACATAAAATTTATGAATAACGGTTAACAGAAAATGTAATATAAAATTGACGTGAGAGAATGAAAATGGAGAGAGTTCACTGTAATTTATACATACGAAATATTCAATTTGTAAACCACCTTCCCCTAACCAAATACAAGAGAGAAAATGTTTATTAGTGAAAACAACTTAATACAGATTGGTATTTAATTGAAACGTGATTATGTGTTTTCATCTATCATATTTTAATAAAAAATGATTGAATTAAATAATTAAATTTATTTGAAACATTAATATATTATTTTCAAATAAATATTTAATAGAAATCTCTTTTATCAATTTCATAGGTTTTTACTGAAATGTTCAGTGACAGAAAATGTAAACATGGGGCGCGCACAATGGCAATTGCAATGGACTTTCTCATCCGGTTGAATGCCTGAAAACAGCGCCCACATGGCGATAATATTTTTCTATCACTCAACGTATATTCAATTTACCTCCTGTTTAGGCAATATTAAAATTAAATTTATCTAAAAAATATTATATTACTAAAATTTGATTTTTTTAAAATATTTTCATAAAAATAACATTTAATATAACATGACAATTAACATTAATTATCATTATTATGCCAAATAATGTATTTGTCATTAATATCAAAATATAGATTTTTTCTTATAATATAAAATAAGTAGAATCTATGTGGCTAGAATGGGAGAAGAAAGAATGGCGAAAAATATATTGGTGGGGAGACCGAGTGGGAAGCTTCTACTTGGAAGACCAAGCACGCGGTCGGTGGATAATTTGGGAAGGGATGTGAGAGAGATAGGAGAGAATAGGGATTGGAGGGTTGTGGCTTAGAATAGGAATACTTGGAGAGGTGTGGTTGCTGCGTCCAAGTACTTTCGAGTTCCGTTGAGCCACAGATATAGATAGATAGACTTAGAATTTATTTATTATTTTTACAAAATATATTAATTAATGTTGTTTAGATTAAAGTACCGGGACCCCGAGCCTCGGCTCGGTACTTAAGTTAAAAAAAATGATTCATTATTATTGGGTTTGGCTGGTAATATTAATACCTGGGACACCGAGCTGTCGCTCGACCCTTTAAAAAATATTAATCTACAATTAATTATTTATTACAATTATTAAATGTTGCATCATTGCATCAATCTGATTAAAATGAATTGAACTGGGGTCCTCAATAATACAAACAAACAATTTTAGCTAGCATAATAAGATTAATCCAAGTAATATCGTCTATTTCTATTCGACACTATTTTCAGTTATGAAATGAACAGTCAGTAGAGAGTAAAAAAATTGTAATTGAAGACCGTTGTTTTTAAAAATAATTAAATTATTTTATAGATTATAAAATAAAAATTATTGTATTAAAATTAAAAATATTGAAATAAAAAAATAATAGTTTGATTTAATAAACTAAAATATTATAAACATTTTTAATGTGAATTTCTCAGGGAGGTAGGGAGCCCAATTCATTTAACCATCCATGTTTTTATAAGGAATCTTAATTTCTTAACACTCCGTTTTTTCAAATTTAAAATAGAGGGAGAGAAAGAGTTTCAATTATATTCGAATAGTCTATATATTCTATATATGAGTATTTTTTTTTTCTGAATTTAATACCAAGTTGATTTTCAAAATTTTCTATTCTTTATGCATATGATTGATTACAGGTGTTAAAATTTAAACAAATTCAAATATTCTAATTTATAAATTTATATAAAATTTAATATTATTTTTTAGAGACTAATGGCAAATACCGGTGGCCCTAGTCAGAGCAAGAGAAG
This sequence comes from Labia minor, assembly GCA_963082975.1. Lineage (NCBI taxonomy): Eukaryota > Metazoa > Arthropoda > Insecta > Dermaptera > Spongiphoridae > Labia > Labia minor. The sequence continues at coordinate 36,983,810 of OY720345.1, forward strand.
ACTCCTTTTGGTAGCGGCCCAGTCGATGATGTTATATGGATCGGAGATTTGGGCTTTACAACTATATTTTAAGTGAAAAAATGATTTCTTGGTTATATAAAAATTAAAATATGATTCTTTAAATCTTTATTATACAGAAAAGTAGGCGTGTTAATATAAAATATATACCTGGGACACCGAACTATCACTCGACCCTTTAACCAATTTATACAATTTATTTTTATATACTTTAAAAATTTTACAATTTTTTAATTATTTATTATAATTGTTAAATGGGATTTCTAAAAATGACCCATTAAAAATTTGTTTCCTAAAATGTTTCAAATTAATTAAAATAAATTGTATAAATGTTCATTTATAAAATCTATATATCTCTGAGTTTGTTTTTCGATTTTTTAAATTTTGATTTTGGATTCGATTAGAGCTTAAAATGTGTAAATGTAAAGTGGTCTTGGTTTTTTTAAAATTCGTTTGGGAACATGGTCAAATCGGCAGTCAAAGTTGAAAATTCCCCATATATTATAACTACTGTAATTAGTATTATTATAATGTAAAATTATAAAGAAAAAATGTTTAGACATTATTATAGACATTTTCATTCTGTAAATTAAATAATTTTATTTCATTTAAATAAATATCTATTTTTAAATATTTTTTTCTCTCTACATTATTTATCTAATTCTCACAATATATTAAGATCATACCGGGACCCCGAGCCTCGGCTCTGTAATTAAGTTAAAAAAAAAAATTCATTATTATTGATAAATATATATCGTAATTTATAATTATAAAATATTATTAAAATATATATTTTTAATTTTATTTCGAAATTAAATAAAAAATTTTAAAATATTTTAAATATAAAAAAAATATATATTTTTAATTTTATTTCGAAATTAAATAAAAAATTTTAAAATATTTTAAATATAAAAAAAATATTAATACAATATTCTTTAAAAAAAGGCGGGAGTCAAATTTCAATATAAATGTCATTTGTGATGTCATCAATATATAAATTAATAATAAATAATATTAATAAATATTAAATTTAATAAAAGAACAATGAATAAATAAATATAAAATAGTAATTTATTAAAATGTAAACAATAGATAAAAAGAAAAAAAATAACAAATTCATTATTTTCATTTTCATTTTTAAATAACGATTCACCCGGCGAGTTTCGAACCGACGAAATCCACTCGTTAAAACATCAGTCCAACCTCTGGTCTATATGTATTTAGATAAAAAATTGTCATTTTTTTACTGTCTTAGCAGGCAGATTTGATGTTTTTTATTTTATTTTTTTTTTTTTGAGAGAGATTAATAAATATCTATATATATTTTATTAAAAATAAATATTTTTAATTTTATTTCGAAATTAAATGGTAATTATTGAATTTAACCCCGTGAGGTAAGGGAGGTTAATTACTTTACCAAACTTGTTTCATTAAATAGTCATAATCATCCTTTCTTAGAAATTTGCATGGGCATCTTATATTTTTCTATATATTTTTAGATAAAAAAGATTGAAATTTTAACATGTATCCCATTTAACCTTTTTTGACAGCTATATTGCGATTATAGGTGCTGCCCTCTAGAGGCCAAATGGTTGAACCAATCTATAATGGCAAGATGGCAGTCAAAATAAGGTTAAATGGGATACATGTTAAAATTTCAATCTTTTTTATCTAAAAATATATAGAAAAATATAAGATGCCCATGCAAATTTCTAAGAAAGGATGATTATGACTATTTAATGAAACAAGTTTGGTAAAGTAATTAACCTCCCTTACCTCACGGGGTTAAATTCAATAATTACCAATTAAATAATAAATTTTAAAATATTTTAAATAAAAAAAAATATTAATACAAATAAAAATGGAGGCCAATTTTGACGTTTTCCATATATAATTTTCAATTAAGAAATTAATAATGAAGCTGAATGTTTCAAGAGATATCATCAATAAAACTTAATTTTTCTTTATAAATACTATATCTAGTGTGAAATTGAAAAAAATCGTTAGAGCGGTTTTTGAGAACCAATATATATAGATAGATAAATATATACAATTTTAGCTAGCATAATAAGATAAGATATGGACATTGTATTTTGTTGATTTTTTAGTGTCATTCTTTATTAATTAATAGCTAAAAAAATCCACATAAAATTGAATCATGAATGAAATAGAAATGAGAAGGTTATGGGCGTTTTATGTTCTATTACTTTGGAAATGTTTTACCTAAGTCCGTGTCTGTTTGTGTTTTTATTACTAAATCTGACTTATTAAGAATTTCTTATCATTTATTTAACGATTTTTAATGAATGCGAAACGCTGGGAACTGTACGCATCCCTGGTTAAAGGAAAGTCTTCATAAAGAAGCTTCTTGGTATTCGTCTGGATTAACGCACCAATTGAGAGAAATAATTAATTATCCATTAACAAGTCATTAGACAAGAAATATGGCTGTGTGAGAAAGAAGCGAGTTTTCACTAACTTTCGAAGAAAACATTCAAAGATGGGAGGAAAAGAGAAGATATTTTAGGGGATAGATTAGTTCTACACGAAAAGAAAAGAAAATCGGTTTTATATTACATTGAATTAATTAATTCGAAAGAGACGGAGGATTTGAATGTAATTTTAAAAAAAAAGAATTTGATTATTGAACAACTATTAACACTAATAATTAGATGATGACTAGAAAAAATATATAAATATTTGTCATACTTCATATAATAATTGATATTTTATATGAACAGCTCTAAACAGCTCCTAGTAATTTTTAATTTTTTATCCTAATAATTATTCTGGACGTCTAGGATTTGAAAAAGGCTAAAGATGCCTCAAAATTAAAATAACTTTTCAAAGTTTTATTTTTATTATCAATTATACCATGCATAATTATAATTATATTTCAATTTTAGATAGAATGTCTGCAATCAATAAATAAAGTCGAATTATACAATTTACAGAATTCAAAGGGTTGAATACGCGTGGGCTAGAAAAAATTGAATAAATTGAATAAAAAAAATTAATAAAATATGAAAAAAATAAATTGAAATTAAATTTTTATCGTATTAATTAAGAATGTGTGTAATCAGAAAAATGAGAATAATAAAATATGTAAAACTATAAAAAATCAATGGAGAAAATTCAAATCAAAAGATTTTTGTAATGAATTTTGTATAACCGTTAGATTGGTATCCAACCTAAGAATTATAAATAATCATATATAAAAAAAATTAAAAGGAAAAAAGATTTATAATCATTAAAACGAATGATCTGATATTAGATACAAACAAAGAAAATGAATGAATTAATGATAAAGAAAAGAAAAACAATAACATAAATATTATTACAAATATTTTAGGTAAAAATCAAAACGATTTAAGTAATAGATAGATCAATTTGACTCACAAAGTATCAAACCACCGAAAATTTAACAAAGAGAAGATTATAATAAATCAAACTGAAATAAATAGTTTAAAAAATTGAAAATGAAAATGTGTAATAGCCATTTTGATAATAAATTTAAAAAAAAATAGATTTACTCATAAAGGAATTCAATAAAATAAAATAAAATAAAATGAATTTCTAAAATTATAGCCAAGATATACAATGGCTTGAAAATTATTATAATAATTACATAGATAGTCTTAAATGAAAAATAGTTCATTTAAAGAAATGAAATAAATCCTAGATGTCTTGAGAATAAATTATGTAGATACAATATTGTTTTAATTGAGAGGTGCCAACTTTCTCTCTCTCTCATAAGTTCAAAACCCTCCCCCAAATTAAAGATACTTTTATTGCAATTGCATAATCACATTATTTAACGCAGATATCTTTTTAGAGGATCCTTGAAATTTCTATAGCATAAGAGATAAAGTAAAACTATTTGTATTTTAACATGTGTTTTTATTTCTAATTTTACACGCTTTTATTTAGTTTCTCACCATGTTCTGTCGTCAAATTTTGCAAGTTGAATTTGACCCTCTTCCCAATGTTTGAATAAGCTGAAATATTGCATACATATGTAACTCCAATGTCAATGCAATATTCAGGTTCATTCCAAATTATAGGTCACCTATAAATTAATAGAAATCATAAACCGGGCGATTATTCGGGCAAGACTAAAAATTAGGAAATAAAAAAAATATATAAAAAAAAGTTTTAAAAACACGCTTTTATTTAAATGCCATAAAAAGAAGAAAATAATTTCACCACACATACCACGATTTTCATTAATCATCTAAAAAATGAAATCGTGGGCGCCAAACTTGAAGGGAAAGGAAAAGAATGTGAAGGACATTTCATTGTATATGCACAAAACTTACTGTTTTTTTTCTACTATACCTGATAACTATGTAAATTTGAAGTAGAATTTGTGTTTTTCCCTACAGTTTGGCGCCCACGCTTTCATTTTTTAGATATGATTAATTGTAAGGATATCGTGGTGTGTGTGGAGAAATTATTTTCTTCTTTTTAGTGCATTTAAATAAAAGCGTGTTTTTAAAACATTTTTTTATATTTTTTTTTATTTTATATAAAAAACAATTAAACATATATTTTTAAGGGTTTTGTATCAGTAAATATTTAATTTTAATTAAATCAATTTTTAAATTAAAATTAAACTGCCACTTTTATTTAATTCAACTGAATCAATAGGTCGTGTAAATCCCTATGGATGTTTGTTATTTATACATTACACTTAATTATATATTTTTTCTCCATGAAAAGGTGATTAATTATCCTTATAAAAGGATTAAATTATAGCTTAAAGTAATATATAAATGACATATGGAATCTTATAGTGGGAAAAATATATCTTCATGGTCAAGGGTTTAACCCCCGGCTGCGAACTGAGTCCATCCAGATTACGGGATCAAAATTGGAAAGCTATTTGATAAAAAGTATCGCCTCCAATCAAGAAAATCAAAATTAAGATTGAGAGGACTCATTTTACTGATCATAGAACACATTTATCCTACTTAGGCAGTAATCGACTTGATAGGTGCTGTTCTTTTGCTGTACAAAAGTCAAAGGTTTATATATATTCATAGAATAGAAATTGTACTATTTAAATATCCGCATGATGGAAAGTTACACTAGCAATTAAGATCCATGAATTTGGTTGGCCAGATTGAGATATTAAATTATGATTAAAATTATAAAAAATGCTCTCTTTGAATAGTTTAATATTTTATTGATTGAGATCGCCTGGAAGGTAGTCAACTTGCAATGCAACTATATATATATATTGCCCAGTCCACCCAACATAATATTATTTCTCGATCAAATTTCATATTTAGGTCATATATACTTTATTGATAATATTCTAATCAATATATTCTTCTATAATAGTATTAACTCAAAAATCTTAACATAAAATACGTAGAAAAATTTAAAAAAGTTTTGTAATCACGAAGCATAATAATATTCGAGAAGAATTTAAATCGAGGTAAGAATCGGGTAACTCCTATTATCATGTAGTGAAAGGGCTTATCTCGTCAAAATTATTATCAGGGACATCACAATTAAAATATTTAAAACAATTATTTTGCCATTTGTATTATATGGGTGTGAGGCGTGGTCTATAACCTTGGGAGACGAGAGTAGATTTATAATAATTGAGAATAGGAGCAGTATTTATGGGCTAAAGAAAGTTGAGGTAATTGGGGAATGGCGGAGACTATATAACGAGGAATTGCATAATCTGTATGCATCTTCAGACGTAGAGTAATAAAATCAAGGAGGTTGTGAAGGGAAGGACACGTAGCAAGAATGGGTGATGACAGACTAGCGGAAAATATATTTGTGGGGAGACCGATTGGGAAACACGCGGTTGGAAGACCAAGGACCCGGTGTGAGTAATATATAAGAAGGATGTGTGAGAGAGATGGGAAAATAGAAGTTGGATACTTGGATAATGTGGTTGCTACGGCTAAGAACTTTCGAGTTCCGAAGAATCACAGAGATAGTTACATATCCCCATCTATTTTAATATAACCCCTAACCTATCCATTATATTTTCAGGACTTAGTCTCCTGTGACTGTTTCTTGTTTTAAAAACTACAAAAATGATGACTCGGAACTTGAACTAAAGAAAACTAAAAATTTTGAAAAGAAAAAATTGAAAAAACTACACAAAAGGAAAAATTCCACAAGAAAAATTGTCTTTTCTTCTTAAATGTATATGTTATATTCAAAAAGTCACTGATTTATAAAACAGCACTCGTACATATATACTTTAATGTGTATTTATAATATTCACCAAAAGATATTACTATAAAAAAATATAGACTAATTTTTTAATGCAATTACAAAATTTGTTAGATATTCTAAAATATTTTATCTAAATAAGTTTTCTTTGCCTTCCTTTTTAAAAAATTATAAAATACACAATAAAAATTTTATATTAATTATTACAATGGTATCTTTCTAATAAATTTGAATAATGAGTAGATATCACCTTTAAGAGTTGACATTCTTTTTTGAATTTTTCGAGTGATTATATAACATAAATATATAATATATATAAATATCTATAAATCTTTATCAACCTATATCGTATTCAGCGCTTTTATATTTCTTGGATGAAATTGATCAAAAAATATTTATTTAATAAAAGGTCATCCTTCGATAAAAAAAAATGTTGAAATTAATTTATTTAAGAAAAATCTATATCTAAAATTGTCTATTTTTTTAGCTCTCATAAATATTTGTCTTGAGAGTCCTTATAAAATTATTTATTTGCTTATAAGGAAATTTAAAAAAAAACTTAATTTGTTAATATTTAATATTAATTATAATATGGCCAAGGTTTCTCCCTTTAACAATTATAATAAATATTAAATGGAAAATAAAAAGTATAAAAGATAATATTTTTTAATAAATAAAAATCCATTTCTGAGAAAAGTATATGCAATAGAAGACTATTCCTTTCGTTACGCATTAAAATTTATAAGAAAATCCATTAATTTCGCTGACAACATGCGACGAATAAGGAAAAGTCTGTCATCTCTTAATTGGATCGTTGAAATCACAGAGAATGGAAAAGAGAAAGAGAGAGAGAAAGAGGAAGAGGAAGTGTGTGTGTGTGTGAGAGAGAGAGAGAGAATGAGAGGGAAGGACAGGCGTTGTTCTAATCCGAAACAATCTGTCCTATTCATTGTTGTGATAAAAACTTCGAAGACATTCCCAATAAATTCTTCAATTAACTTGGTGATAAATTACTAACTATTTAGTCTGTCTGTTTTGTGAAAATGTATTTTCAATTTGTAAATTCAAAAGAATGTTTAAAATTAAACACAAAGATTTTTTCGAGAATAAACTTTATTTAACTAATGAGAAATAATGGAGAATACAGGTGGTACATTTGAAGAATGAATGAATGAATGAAGCGAGAATGGTGATTGGCTGTTAAGCTTGTCTTGTTTCAAACAATTCAGGTGGGAAAAATATATACAAAATAATTATATATTTGAGATCCTCAAAAAAGTAATAAACTCTTAGCAATATAAATTAATGCGAAACGGTTGTTTTAATAAATAATCATTGATGATTCATTAAATGAATATATTAATATTTTTCTGATAAATCTTTTATAAAAAAAAAATTAAATTGATTGATTGAAATGAAAATATAATTTTTGAAATATGTTTTTTTGGCAAATATGTATTTAAATTGAAATACCTAAAAAAATCCTATGACTTATACACATTCTACGCAAGAAAAGTGTCTACCAAGTCGGTTTGGTTAATTAGGTGTCCTATGATCAGTCAAACGAGCCCTATCTTGATTTTATTGATTGGAGGCACTAGTTTTTATCAAGTAGCTTCCCAATTTAGATTCTGAAGGGTGGGTTGACTCTGTTCAATAGACCCCAGCTAGAGAAATTTCCTTTCTCAACCTTAGTGAAAATGACTCAGGGGCCTTCACAACGTATAAAAACATCAAAATCTCGACATTTAAAATTTTCGTGATCGTAATAGTTTATGTATTTAAGTAAAGCAAATAATGTACTTTAAATGTTTTCTATGAAAATTATTATATTTATTTCTTCATTGGAGATTTAGTATAGAATATAATATTCTCTGAGTGTGTGTGATATTTTGAGAATCTTTTCATTTATTGAGTATTATTAGTCTTTCTTTTTTCTTTTTTTTGGTTTCTATATCGGTTACAAATCATTTTATTTTCAAACACCACAAATCGATTCCCATCACCTAATTTTAATAGTTAGTCACCAGAGAGCTCGGCGTGATTTTGTCCATGACCATAAATATTGGCAGGAGAGTCATAGGAGTCATGTTCTATTCACCGATGAGTTTGGTTTTTCTATTAAAAACCGGAAAGAGTGTGTAGAAAGCCAGGTGAGTGATATGGAATGTGTACTTTTTCTGGGAGGGGGCAGCCTATCATGGAGGCTATGGAATTGGGCGGCAAAGTGAAGTCGAGCTCTTTGGTGATTTACTGTTAAAATCAGGTCCTTGACAAGTGTTCTTGAGTCCAGCTTAGCTTCATTAAGTTTTTTTCTAGTTGTCCTGATGCTCACATTTACATCCTAAAAATTTTCAAAACAATTCCTTGCTCTGCATAATCTATCCCTAAGAATCTACATTTGGATAAAAGGGTCATTTTTGTTCGAAGTTCATCTCTTAAGTTCTGAATCGCCTCTGGTATGTGTTGTGTTCTCGAAATCGCTTAACCACCCGAAAAACAGTTGTTGTTGTCGTACGAAGAACATTGGCCACGTATGTGTAGCTGCGCCCATCCTCGAATGACGGCTTTCGCAGAATCTGTTATGTATCATAATTTTGATGAGTTTAGTCGAAAAGACACTTAAATAATAAATTTCAAACATATTATCAAATGAAAAATTTGGATTAAAAGATTATAATATAAAGATTTCAAATTTCATCTAAAATCAATAAATATGAAAGTATTCGTTTTAATTATAATTTTTAAATAAAATGTTTTTAATTTATGTAACACTTATTAAAAAATGTTACAAAAATATCATATAAAAAGTTTATTCAATTCATAGAAGTAAAATTATATTTTATTAATTATTCTTAAAGAAATCTGGGTGTTACGGTTTTTTTGACCGGCAGTGTATTATAATTATAAAAAACCATCCACTATATATTTTTATTTTAATTAATGTTACCTTTTATAGTTACCTATTTAAAAAGATTATTTATCTTTTATCTCAACAAGTAGATTATATTTCATTTTAAGAAGAAATTTTAATCTTGATTTTAATTGAAATAAACAAAAAATGATTTGTTGACACAAAAAGAAAATGAAAGACAGAAATAGAGAGATTACTTTTTTATTATAAGAATTTAACCTTTCTACTTCAATTTAAATCAAGGCTACACGGATATTTCTCCTCCTTTTTTTTCTAAATGTGGCTGTTTTTTTTTATTATTTTTATCAAAAGTGTTAAGCATAATTTTTCTTCAACTTTAACAACCTGCTCTAATTTGAAATTTAAAAGTTACATTTATTAATTTGGACTTGAGATGTTGAATAATCCACGATAAGAAATCACAAGATTCTAGTCTGATAAACACGTAAAATTAGACAGATGGAAAGGAACCTATTAATTCAAAAGGAGGTTTTAATGGAATTTATTATTTATCTTTTTTTTAAAATAAATAAATATATATATATATATATATAATAAACTGGAGTGTCTCCACTCGACTATCTCACAATTTGAATTGGATTAAATAACATATATTATATTTAAATTAAATTTAATTAATTATAAATCATAAATTAAAATTAATAAATAATATTTATTAAATCAGCACATGTTTGGTTCTTTGTTGATGGCACCATATTGGCGCGTGATTTGCATTGTTAAAAAATTAATTCCGGTAGTTTCTATAATATATATAGAAGTTTTAAACAATTTTTAATCATGTGAAAAACTATCAAACATATATCTTTATTTTTACGGTCACTTTAGAGGAAAAACAATCAAAACGTTATAGATAATGACCCTCTTCCGGTTGAGTTACATTTCTCAAAAGTTGAGATAGAAAACTACGAATTTTGAATAATGCCCGTATACCAAATTTCATGATTCTAGCTCCAACCGTTTTTGCCTAATCTTGTCTATATACATACACACATACACACACAGACATTTTTCTCAACCTCTGGCGAGATAGTAAAAAGGGTAAAGATTATTTTACCATTTTGACATGTACATACATTGATTGAATCAATTCTTTAAAATGTCATCATTTTTTTAAAATACTATTTAAAAGATTAAACATAAATTTCAAATTTATATAGTCGTATATAGAGTGAGAGGTGACATTGAATTGCATTTGGTTCAATCAAACAGCTTCAGTAATGGAATCAATAAGAAAATTTGAAAATAATTGTATAAGGGCATGTCTGAGTAAATACAGATCCCGCGAATCAGATTACAAAAAATATTTTAGTAATGAAATAATATACAACTGTTCTAACTTAAACAGAATTGACATATTTATAATTAAATCAATCTTCAATTATTTTAGTAAAATAATCAACATTCGAGAAAATAGCTTAATCTGTGGGGCATTATATCCTAACGATATGTAGTTTAGTTTCTAATTTCAGGCTTTATCCCACCTGAAGCATTCACCTGTTTGGACACAAATGACACAGGACACAAACAAAATTCCAATTATTTATCATATATTAAGGAAAAATACATCCCTTTCTAGATGGAAAAGATCCATACAGATTCTGGCGATTCAATATGGCAATCTGAAAAAGAGATAAGAATTTTGAAAATTGATATATATATTTGATATATAATATTATATATATATATATTTATATATTGTAAAGTATGTATCTTTTCTCTGCCTAATTAACACATTTAAAATAAGAGGCAATATCGTCCAGCCTCCAGGGTTAAAATTGGGAAACTACTTGATAAAAAGTAGTGCCTCCAATCAATAAAATCAAGATAAAGGGTGATAGGGCTCGTTTGACTGATCATAGGACTCCTAATTAATATAACCGACTTGATAGGCACTGTCCTTGGGTAGGATCTATAAAAGTCAGAGGATATTTTTTATAGATGTATATAATAAATTGTGAGAAAAAATAAAAACATAATATATTTATCTTCAAGTGACTCAACAAATTAATTTTTTTTTATTTTATTTATTTTATTATAGGAATGAGATAAAACTTACACCCAAATATGTATCTTTTATTTTAATAAATTAAATCATTCATAATTCACTTTTATATAAATTTATTTATATATGACATATTAAATAAAAATATATCTACTAATAATCTTTAAAATAATTTTTAATAATAAAAAAAAATTTAAATAATATTCCTTTTAGATAGAGAGGGAGGAGATAGGACAGAATTTCCATATAGATTTCCACGATCATAGCTTTAATTAATTAACCACATTTGGCATTATTATGAGGAGCATATATTTTGATAATTTTTTACCTAAAATCTAATTTTATTAAATTATCAAATTACCAAAAACGCATCGGTATTCCAAAAATAATCTAACAATCAATCAATCAATAGAAATTTTTTTATTTAAGAACATTTCATTAAATATATATATATAATTCATATAATAAATCATTTTTTGGTAATGATCAATGTGTTAATGAGAATAAAAGAAACTGGGTTGAATTTATGGCTTAGAGATTTTACATTAACAAAAAAGTTTTTTAAAAGAAAAAAAAACAAAAAAAAAAAAAAAAAAGATTGATTTCTATCAATCATGATAAAATATTGGCATTTTAAATGATTATAAACTGCCTCCTTTTAAATGCCTGTCACTCACCATTAAACAAATCAGGGTAATCTACATTAACTGCTTGTAATACTTACTTTATTTCTTACTTCCCATTACCAAGCCAGTCATATCATCTTTCTCCCTCAAGGGCTCATTCTTATCATTATTATAAATTAGATCATATATAATATAGGATCGACTGTTATTAATTTGATAAATAATTTTATATAAAAACAAAAAAATCTCAATGTTATATTTGAAAATATTATAAATACACAACGCAATGGGAAATTTTTTGAACGTTTAATTAACCGTTATGTATTAATTTAATATAAGCCCTACAAATACTGGTAAATATAAAAATCATCGCTGTTATTTTAATTTTAATCTATAAAAAAATTTTATTTTATGTATGTATTTTAATTTTAAATTTATTTATAGTATTTATTTATACATGTATTTTGGAAAATATTCTATTATTTATTAAGCAAATTTTATTTTAATTTTTAAAATTTTAGATAGCAAATTCCTATAATGATGATGAAAGACGGACTAGTTTAAAAACCAAATTGTTACACACCTATTCCTTATTAATTAATTAATTTTTTTAAATGAAAAATGATGGTGCAAATTCATATAATATTTCTGAATAAAATTAATTGAGATATAATATATATATTGGTTATATATATATTATATAAATCAAAATTATTCAATCTATGGATTTTGAAGCAAATGACAATGTAAACAAGCTTAAAAGTTAATTAAATCAAAGATCCTTGCTTAAAAAAGGATTAGTTTATAAATATTAAACAAATGTAGACAATCAATATAAAAAGAAAAATTATAGAAAAATATGATATAAAAATAAATATTTAATATTTGAATCTATAAATCAATATTCATACCAATCAATAATTACATATATAATATTGAGTTTTATTATCTTATTTTAAAATATCTATAGTCTATTTATATATAAAAAAGATTTTTGTCTGTACATTGATCAGAATTTAAAATTTTTTGCATATCTTCATCATAACCTCTAAAATCCTAAAGTGACTTGAAAATTTATATTTCTGTCATTGAAATTTTATTAATATCTAACCAATAACCGAAGAAATTAATTTTTACAAATTTTTACATGTTGTTGATTTAGAGCCTCCACAGACTCAGCGAAGAAGTTGATTCATTTCCGACAATGAATATAAAATTAAAAATTCTAGCAAATCACACACAAAGAATGATTATAATAATTAAATTTTTTATTTTAATTTCTAATATTGAAATATCATTTCAATTAAATAATTTTCTTCACTGAGCCACGAGAGGCTCTGAATCAACAACACGGAGCATTAAATAAATTTTTAAAATTTTATTTCTTACTGTTAATGATTATATGTTATAATAAATAGCCTATGTTCAAATAGAGGTATATAAGAATAATGTGATGTAATTTCAAAATAATCGATTTCGCCAAGACATGTAAAATTCTAAAGTCATTTTTGGATTCTATAAGTCATGAAACGTGTAGATATGCAAAAAATTTAAATTCTCAGCAATGTGCGGACAAAAATCTTTATTTATATATATAGATAGATATACAAATTTAATTTACTTTATTTAATTTAATCTAAAAGTTTTCATTTTAATATAATTTAATAATTTTTTTTGAACATATTTATCTTAAATTATTAGTTTTTTAAATTATTCATATTTTATTTAAAAATTCCTTTTTTCATAGGTTATAAAATTTTCTATATCTAATGAAAAAAGACGGAAATTATCTTTTTTATGTGTTTTGAATTTTCTAAATATTAATACGAAGAAAAAAAGAAATGAGTGATTATTATACTGATTAAAGTTAAATAAATGAAAACCTAATATTTACAGACCTTCTAACAAATACTATCTATCACTTCGGAGGCATAGCTCCTCGATGTTGGTATCAATGTTCATGGAAAATTAATATACCCATACCTGAAATTATTAATGAATTAATTATTTTAAAGTAAAATAAATAATAGAGGAGATATACAATTTGCTGTTTAAAAAATTAGTTTTTATTCTTTTATTTTAATATATTTTTAATTATCTTAATTTATTATATTTTTATGTCTATTTATTTAATGAATTGTTTTGTTTGTTTCAGCGGAATGCGTGGTGTTCTTCGGTCCCTTGACCTTTCCTATAATGAATTAGACGAGATTCCATATGAGGCATTGAGAAGTTTGGGATCATTGGATTGGATCAACCTACACAGGTAGCCAAAATGTTACCTTACATTTATAATATTAATTTAATTTTAAGTAAAACTACTAATGTATTTTATTTATTTATTATATTATTGTACCACTGGTAAAACTGCAATTAATTTGATAAAAATAATAAAATATTGTTCAATAATACTATAGAATCTCAATGAAAAGATATTACATAATAATTTTTTTATTTTCCAAAAAAAATTTTACATCTGCCCTCAAATAGGGCAATAATAAAACATTTCAAAATATACAGAAGTAAATTATATACACGTGAGACTGGTTCAGGATAGGATTACTTGAAGGGAGAGAAAAATAATAATAATATAATAATAAAGTAAAGTAGAAATTAGGATGGACAGAAGGGAGATGAGAAGCAAGAGAAGAAATAAGGAAAAGGATAAAATTAAGAGAGAAGGGGGGACAGTCTGCTAGCATTGATGGAGATATAGCTAGGGTCTAATTGTCAGTAAGTCGTGAGGTTGAAGTCTTTTAAGTCTTCTTGTCAAGTTGTCAGTACGAGTAAGACGTCTGGCGCTTTGGTTTTGATGATTAATAAGACGATTGTGATTATTAAGGCTATATTGATGTATGACTTCGGTGACCAGGGGGATGTTTAACTCTTTGTGGAGATGGATAACGGGAAAGTAACGGGGAGCGCCGACTATGGTTCTAAGGACAGCGTTCTGGAACCTCTGAATGATATTGAGATTGGATGTTTTAGAGGTTCCCCACAATTGACATCCGTAGATGATGATTGAATGATTGTTTTATAAATGAGAATTTTGTTATGATATGAAAAATGTGATTCCCGCTTAAGCAGCCAGCGGAGCTGACTAAAACTAAGCGACAGTTGTTTTTGAAGTGAAAACTTCTTTAGCGGCGTTGAGCACTTTTGCGGGATGGGGAAAAAATATAGATTTCGCGTGAGATTCCAAAACGACACCGACCCGACCGACCGACCGATATACGCATGCGCAATACGCCAGAATGTTAGACACTAAACTTCTGATACATTCTTTACGATATTTTACATATTTGCCATATTAAATATTATTATTTATATTTACATTAATAATCAGTATTACTAAATTATGTATATATAAAATAAAATATTTTAATATATTATTATGTGTTAAATTATATTAAATTAATTTCTAATATATTTATATAATTTAAAATTAATTTCAGAATATATATATATATATATTAAATTATATACTATATATAATATATTATATAATATATATTTTAATAAATTAATTTTTAAATATGTGTGTGTGTGTGTGTGTGTGACCGTAAAAATAAAGATATATGTTTGATAATTTTTCACATGATTAATAATTGTATAAAACTGCTATATATAGAATTTCAGCCTGATAGAATCGCTGAAAGTACCAGAATTAATTTTTTAACACTGGAAATCTCACGCGCCAACACGTGACGTGGTGCCATCAACAAAGAGCCAAACACTCCACTATCCACTCGACTATCTTGCAAATTTGAATTTGATTAAATAATATTTATTAATTTAAATTAAATTAAATTAATTAAATTATAATTTAATAAATATTATTTATAACATCAAAAACATCAAAATCTCAACATCGAAAATTGAATTGCTGAAAGTACCAGAATTAATTTTTTAACACTGGAAATCTCACGCGCCAACACGTGACGTGGTGCCATCAAAAGAGAGCCAAACTTTCGCTGGTTTAATAAATATTATTTATTAATTTTAATTTATAATTGAATTAATTTAATTTAATTTAAATTAATATATGTTATTTAATCCAATTCAAATTTGCGAGATATGCTGAATATGCTTTTAAATAAAAAAAATTTTCAAGAAAGTAATTGGAATTATTAATATTAAGAATCAATAAATAAATTTATTAAATATACATTTAAACATGTAAATTAATCTATATATAAATTTAATAAATATTCAAACAATAATTGAAACAATATAAATAAAACGATTCAATATTTTACTTACATTGTGATTTATATTTTTATTTTTATTACAACTATTATTATGGGTATGTTATTTTTGGCAGTTTAAAAAAAATTAAAAATATTAATAAAATTTATCAAAATAATAATTTGAAAAGATTTCCAATTATTTTTATTTATTTATTGTAAATTTTTCAATGTAACCATGGTAACCATAAATAGACTTTTACCAAAATATTACTAATTAAATTAATTTTGGATAAATTAACTACACTAAAACCTTCCCTGGGACGCCCACAACAATCCCTGAAAGTTTCATCGCAATCGGACTGGTAGTTTTTGAGTATTTGACAGACACACACACACACACAGACAGACAGACAGACATATATATATATATTCATACACATCGTATTTTTAATATTTTTGTAATAATAATCAGTTTGCTGAAAAAAATAATTATGAATTTTATATATATATATATACGTATATAAATTTCATTTTTCTCGTGAAGCTGGTGCGCATTCCGTCTGCTTTCAAATTTCTTACGCACAAGTTTTCACTTCTGTCGGCCAGTCCCACGACTGCCAATTCGACTTTTTTTTTGATGAAATATGATACTTTCATGTCAGTCTTCTGACTAGGTATATACATAAGTATTTGGCAAAGTCTCTTTGTGGAATAATAGTGTCTAGTATAACTGGAGGGCAAGTCTCATCTAGCCAGCCAAGGCCTAATAAGATCGAGATGACCTTGAAGAGCATTTGATGCCATCTCTGGATCCTTATGAGTGGATAATATTGCCGTGTCATAAGCAAAAGTCGCCAAGGTCGTGAGCTCGGTATGGGGGAGGTCGGCAGTGAAAATCAGGTATAGGAGAGGCCCAAGTACTCTTCCCTGAATCATGTGAAAAACTATCAAACATATATATTTATTTTTACGGTCAGTTTAGAGGAAATAAAATGAAAACGTGGTAGGTAATGGCCCATTTCCGGTTTAGCTACATTTCTCAAAAGTTAATAGAAAACTACGAATTTTGAACAATGCCCGTGTACCAAATTATTCTAGAACAAACCGTTTTTGCGTAATCTTGTTTACATACACACAAATACGCAGACATTTTTTTCAACCTTAGTGAAAATGACTCAGGGACCTTCAAAACGTATAAAAACATTAAAATCTCTACATCGAAAATTTTCTTGATCGAAATACTATCTCTGACGAGATAGTAAAAATATAACAATTGAATAGTATGTATATATCTTCCTTTATTAACATTTAAATTGAAAGACGTAATATAATAATTAATAACCATTTAAATGGTCGAAATATTATCAGAATAAGATAGATTATAGAATATTTTAGATTGCGCGTGACTTGTGATAATGAAATCCATCTATTGAATTATCAAATAAGTGAATAATTTATATGAATAAATAACATATTGTTTCAATCTATAATTGACTCATTTTAAATACAAGTGTTGCTGACTAAAGGGAATCTATAGTCGTCATGTTGATGGAGTGAAACCATTGGGTGATAGGAAAATAGACGATATTCTATTCCAATCATTATCATCATCAGAGTGCAATTCGTTGGAAAAAAAATTACAGAAATAAACCATGGAATAAATTTCATCACAATTGCTGACGAGGTCGAAGTGCCATTATCATGTGTTGATGTGCTGGGTGAATAGACCAATGGAGAGATTCTGGTTTATTTAATTCACATTGAACATCAATTCTTGATAACGGCTGTTGGGATACGAATTGAATCGGATTATATTCAATAGAAAATTCAATTAAATCTATTACTAAACATGTGTGGAATTAATCACAAAAACAACATCAAAACGGCAAGAATTGGTGTCAATTGTAAATTTGACCACATTATTTTATTACTGATTATTTTAATTCTAAATCTGTTTTCTAACATTAAAAGATAATTTTCAATAATACTTTAAATAACATTCTAAACCTAAACTAAAATACCAAACCTTAACTAAAATACCAAACCTAAACTAAAACACAAAACCTAAACTAAAATACTAAACCTTACTAAAATATTAATCCTGATATTTGCAAGTAATTCAGGTGGGGTTCAAATAATTTTGATTTGTTTTTACCCAAAACTACAAAAAAGTTAAATAATATATGTTCACTATCAAATTGATATAAAAGTGAAAAGAAGAAAATTTATTTGTCTTTAATGAATTTATTCTTTCAAAAACTATTTAGCAGGTCCAGTTTGTTAACTCCATCGGTCATTCTATTAAAAATTCTATCAAAAAAATCCCTTCTCACTCTTTAACAAATATTAAAAATTATTGAAAAAGGTAAACATTTTAAATACTTTCATCACTAGCGATGATTTAAATTTATTTAATTTATTTAATTCTATTTTTTAAAACGAAATTAAATAAAAAAAACACAAACTCTGGATTCAAACTAATATTGATTAAATAAATGATGTTCTGATTAGGATTTTAAACCAATTATGGATCGTTTTAATTAGCCTTCGCTCTTCCCATTTGATGCACGATTTAGTTAGCAGTTAGCAATTACCTGGCTCCGGGGCTGATTATATTCCCGATTACAATTATTGGTCATTTGAACAGGTTTCGAATTAGAATATAAGGGAGAATAGCCAGGAGAGGAGTGAGGATGGGGAATCGTGGAAGAGGGGTGTTTGGAATTATCTTTGGAAAGATAGGTACTTAAAAACTTTGCAATTCAACTCAATCTGGATGATAATTTCCCACTGGAGCTCGAAAAACCGATATACTGAGATTTATTACATTTTCAAATAAATGCAAACCGAATTAAATCTTTATTATTCCTAAGCTTACTGTTCATTTTCTAATTAATATCAATGAAATTATCTCATGATTATTTTTTTTTTCCATAATTCATGTAAAATATGTATAAATGATCACTTCCGGTATTTAAATTATATAATTTAATAATTAATTATAAATATAATTTAGAATTATCAATTTATTGCAGAAAAGTTAATTTTAATTTTTATTACAGTAATTTAAAGGTTAGCAATCTTGGAAAATATGGGATTTTGAAAAGTATTTTGAGTATTTTAAGTATATCGAGTTCTTATGAAAATTTGTTTAGTTTTAAAATATATAAGCGAAGGTATTAACCTTCACTTAAAAGAAATTTGTATAAAATCTATGAAGAAAGGTAATATAAATATATCATTCTATTTGTTAATGCAATAGGAACATTATATTTTGTTTTTCACTTGACAGAGATAATAAATATTTACTGTTAAAGAGATATTTGAAAAAAAAAACTTGTTATCGGGTCAATCAAGGGGACTGGTTTCCTTGATTGGGTCGACCAGTACCTCCCTTCCCTCAAAAGACAAATGATAACTTACCTTCACCGAGGACCTGATCTTGTCGTTACAAAATGAATTTATATTTAATATGCTATTATTAATTTATTATTTAAATAAATAGTGAGTTAATAACCGGAAATTTAATTGTAAATCAATTATTCATTTAGTTATTAATTAAATGACATTAAAAAAAATATATCTCGGTTATTTTTATTCAGTCGGGTATTCACGTGTTTCTTTTCAAGTTGTTGTAGTTGTTTATATATATACTAGCTGCTCAGAGCTCCTTCGTCGCTCTTCACATCTAGACGGGGGCTCCGCCCCCTGTACCCCCGAGTGGTACATAGTATTTGGTTGAAAGTAGTAAAAGGTTTTCATCCATTTTGTTTCAATCAATGTATAACATAAAACATTCATTTCTTATTGTGTGATTATTTAAAATATATTTTAATTTAATCAGTAAATTAATTATATATATTATTATTGAATATGTTATATCTATCTACTCGAAAGTTCTTGGCAGCTACAATCAACATTTCTCCAAGTGTCCTTATCATGAGCCTCTGTTCCATCTCTCTAACGTCATTCCCTGGTGTCCTCATCTTTGGCCCAAAATGCTGGGAAGAATCCTATTCTCAAATACTCTGAATCCACTCTCATCTCCTAAGATCATAGACCATGTCTCACACCCATATAATACAACAGACAAAATAATTGTTTTATATATTTTAATTTTCATTCCCTTTTATAATAATTTTGATGAGATAAGCCTCTTTACTGCATGATAACAGGCGTTTCCCGATTGCAACTTCGATTTAAATTCTTCTCAAATATTAT
The DNA here is from genome assembly GCA_963082975.1 of Labia minor. NCBI lineage: Eukaryota > Metazoa > Arthropoda > Insecta > Dermaptera > Spongiphoridae > Labia > Labia minor. The sequence continues at coordinate 37,004,006 of OY720345.1, forward strand.
TATCCTTCGTGATTACATTCAATTTTTCTACATATTCAAATTCTACATTTTGTTTGTTAATACTGCTCCTGTTTGTTTCTAAATATATTTATTTATCATTATTAATTTCAAACCTCATCTCTTTTCCTACCTCGATTAATTTTTCCTCGCTATCTGTAATTGCAATTGCCGAATCTCCTATTATATTTAAGTCGTCTGGGTAACCTAATATTTTACAATTGATTTCCACATCTTACTCTTTCTTTACTACCTTCAAGATAAATTTTAAGATCAAAATTTGAAAAAGTTTATCCGGATCTATTGAGTCATGCGTAGGTTTTACTAAAGTCTACAAATAATTAGTGAACAGAAATATTGAATTCGCGGTTTTTTTAATATCTGTCATAATGAAAATATCTTAATTAATGTTGATCGATTTGGCCTGAACCCGCAATGATATCGTTTAATATTTCCTCCGCCTATAGTTTATAAGTATTGTATATGTTATAATAGAGTATAATATTTCTTGATCATTTCATTTCGATATTTTAATTTCATTGCTTGATTTTTATTGAATATTTTTAATTATAATAAAATTTGAGAAAATGCAAAGTTAGAGACTTGAGACAATTTATAAAAATTAACGGTATAAAAGTATTGATAAAACCAAAGATAAATTAACAATATCTACATTCATTAATAGTATTAATTTAAATTAATGGATTTATTTGATTTTTTATTATTAAGTTCATTTATTAATTTTTTTAGATCATAGTTAATTCCCTCCCTTAAAATAAAAGAAGTATTCAAATATAGAAAGAATAAATACAAAATAATTTAAGTTAAATATGATTTAAATATTTTATTATATTAATTAAAATGAGAACTTTTAGAATAAATTATTTAATTGAAATGATATTTGAATATTAGAATTTAAAATAAAAAGTTGAATATTATAATAATTCTTTGATTGGGAATCGCTAGAGTTATATACATTGTGTAAAATGAGTCCGCCAGTCAGTGGGCCACGCCTGGCTCTTGAATGAACAACACGGAGAACTATATAAACTTTAAAAAATTAAATTCTGCGGTTATTGATTAGATATTAATAAAATCTATAGCCTATGTTACCATAGAGCAGAGATGGGCATTAAGTCGATCGCGATCGACCGCCGAGTCATTTTAAAGTGATCGCCTTTACTCATTGCCTTTTTTACTTAAACTACTCCTTAGCATATAAAAAATTCCATTACTCGGGAAAGAAATAACCAAAAATATAAACGAATTGTTTTCTATAACTATTGAGGAAGATGAAGTTCTTCTTCAAAATGACATAATTTTAAAAGCACATAATTCAGATCCTACAAATATTTTTTGGAATTTAATGGACGAAGTTAAGTATCCTAATTTAAAAGGTCTCGCATTAAATTTAACATCGTTCTTTGGCTCTACCTACCTATGTGAATCTGCATTTTCTACGATGAATATAATTAAATCAAAATATCGCTCCCGTCTTACAGACAATCACCTCGAATGCAGTACTGGCAGTTAGTAATTATACACCAAGATTTACTAAATTAGCAGAGGATATGCAGTGTAAATCTTCTAATGCGGACAATTTCACATGACTTTATCTTAAATAATAATTCGAATCAATATTTCTTATGAACTTGATATTTTTATACTTTTATAATCTTTAAATTTTGTTTGAAAATATATACCTAAGTTCCTTTCTTATTCTATTTTTTTAGTTACCTATGTACATTTATACCATTGTTTATTATTATTATTTTAATAAATATCTGGTGGACCGACTTATTGTAAAAAAATTAGAAGTAGACCGCATCCTAAAAAAGTTTGCCCATCCCTGCCATAGAGGTATATAAGAATATTGTGATGTAATTTCATAGAAATCGTTTCTTAGTTTTTGATGTTCATAATTCTAAATTATCAAGTGTCGGTTAAGTAGGAAATTTCTTTTTTGTTTGTTTCTATGACAGCAAAAAAGTAAACTCTCCTTTATATATATAGATATAGATATATATATATATTCGTATATTCTTAATATTATTCTTATTAATACCAAAGTTAAATTAAAAAGTGAAAATGAAATTTTGAATTTGTAAAATGATATTTGAAGAAATTCAATCAATTATTGAATATAATATATTAAAAAAGCATTATTTTATTCGATAAGATTTTATTGAATAAGATATTGTCACTTTAATTATTTTTTTTTAATTTATAGTAATCAAATTGCTTCATTGACGATCTCCAATGGCCATGATTCTATGGATATTCACCATTCATCTGATTGGGCTTCGATGCGCAAATCACTTACCACCCTCTTCTTGGGGGATAATGATTTAACACGATTACCACATGCTAGTCGAATGTCTACAGGTATATGTAACGCTTTTCCTATTCTCTTTCACAATATATTATTATTTATTTATTATTTATTAATTAAAAAAATATTTTTATTAAAATAAAATTTTATTTTTTAAATATATTTATTTCTAAGAATTTCAAAATCGATTATTTAAATAGAAACATAATTCGATTTCTAATATTTAAAAAAAAAATTCTTAGTTCAAAATATAAATAAAAAATTGCATTAAATAATAATAATAATTGATTTTTATAATTTATAATATAGAAAAAATTTTCAAAGTATTGATATTATTTACTAATTCTTTAAATTTTTAGTAATATATTAAATTATTGTCCAATTTGGTCTTGAGTTCTTGTATTGATTCTGTTTCTCTTTAATAGACAATGGGCACAGTCTGTCGGATATTGGAGGCGGTGGTGGCCCAGGCGGGGGTGGCTCCCTTGGAATGGATGGAATGGGAATGGACGACAGTGGCTTGGGCCTCGGCTCCAATAGCCTTCCCCCTGGAATTAAGAGTGACCAGGCCTCCTTGGCAGGATGTCAGGCTCTCTCCTGGCTCAATCTCGACCATAATAAACTCTCCGCCCTCGAATCAGGAACTTTACCAGAATCCTTACAGACATTAAGTGCTTCTCATAATTTGATCACTCGATTTCCTGCCGAAACAATAGACGGATTGAAAAATCTCGCTTGGCTGTTCTTAAGAGGAAATTATCTCGAAGCGATTCCAGACTATACCTTCAGGTAAAAAAAAAGATTACAATCATCTAGAAAAAACTTTTAATTAATATCTAATATATATATATATTGCAACTTTTTATTTAAGAAGAGAGGATTTGTTTTAAAACTTTTTGAATCATCACTACCGCCTTAAGACATAAAATTTAAATTTTTAAGAAACATAAAATGTTTATTCAAAGCTATTCATTCTTTTATAAATTAAGGAGATGGAGAAATAAATAAATATAAGATCTTTCGGTACTTTAAACTTTAAAGCAGTAGTTTGCAAACGATGAACAATATATCATTTTAAAAGAAAGAAAAATTATTCAATAAAAATAATATGCTTTTTATTAAAGCTTTGGTGGTTGTTTTTATTTATAATGGAATTTTGTAAATTAAACCACATATTGATATTTGTTATTGTAAATTTATTCAAAAAATACAAACATATACACAACGTTTCGATTGCTACTTCTGCAATCGTTATCAAGCGACTGCACTGTTCGAGTGTCCAGTGACAAGTCTTTTTATTAAAACTTTGGTGGTTGTTTTTATTTATAATGGAATTTTGTAAATTAAACCACCAAACATATACACAACGTTTCGATTGCTACTTCTTCAATCGAAACGTTGTGTATGTTTGTATTTTTTGAATAAATTTACAATAACAAATATCAATATGTGGTTTAATTTACAAAATTCCATTATAAATAATATGCTTTGTTTTTAAATAAAAAAAAATAATATTCATTATCTAATTATCAATTATTATAAAATTTATTATTCGTATTTAATATTTAATCATAATATTAAAATTTGAATAAGTTATATTATGTAAGTAAGAATTTAAAAAAATAAAAATCATCTCTCTATATTATAATAGAAAGGTCAGCTTTAAAAAATTCAATTTTTTAAAATAAATTATAATTTCTTATACAGTGACTGAAAAAAAGTAAATGGTGATGCTTTTGTCGGGCAATAGCAATGTGCATTCTCAATCGGTTGATTACCCGACAACAACACCACACTGGCGTTTACTTTTTTCCTTTACTATACATGTATCATTATATAGTTACTTAGTAATATGATTTTAATTATGGAGAGAGATGGGGGCGAGATAGGAAATTATATTATATACTATTCCCAATACCTCTATACCCAAATATACCATGAAAGTGTAAATTAAAGTTTTTCAATTAAATTTCAATTATATTCAGAATAGTAATGGAATTTTTGAAAATTATCATAAATGATATTTATTTTGTAAAATTGAATAACCAACGAATATATTTAAATAATTTTTTTTTTTTAAATAATTTATAAATAAATGTTTAGAGAAAAATACCTAATAGTTATGTTTTTATAATTCATTCGAAGAATTTAATATATATTTTCAATTTATTATAAATTAGACTAATTTAAAAGATTAAAATAAAATAATTGAAAAATAAATTAATTATAAAGTATTTAAAGTGATTGCAAATAATATAATTAAAAAATTAAAATTGAGCTATGCAAATTATTTCTCAATTCTCTGAAATAGATAGATCACAGTACGGAATTTCTAATATTCGATGTTTCATTTATCGAATAACTCCAATTTGATTCAAATATCAAAGGATAAAATAAATTTAAATCTCAGTAAATAATTATTTCTTCTAACAAATAATAGAATAAAATAAAAAAATGATTAAACAGATCTTTAAAAATTTATTTTTCTTTGATTATTTAAATAATTATGAAGACATGGCTATTTATGCATATAAAATATAATATTTAATATGCAAACAATTTTAATATTTTATTACGAATGCGATATTTTTTTCAACCTTTTAGTATTTGCAACCCGGTTTTCATTCATAATTATAATCGCGCCCCCTGCCTACAATAAAATTTATAAAACAATAATGTATATTGAGTATTTGTATTTTTAATTAATTATTTATTATTATTATTATTTAATCTTAATTAAATGAAAAATCAAGAACTATGTGTATTTTGTTTTTCTTTGGGTCAGTTAATCAATTTTTTTTAAATATTATTTTTTCTTGAATCTTCTCGCGCCCTCTAGGAAAGTGCGCCCCTTAGGTTGAAAATCGCCTGATTAAAGTATAGATTGATCTTATAGTTTCAATTTAGTTATTTATTTTTAAATAATATAATAATTATATTATAAATTTGCCACATATTTTTGAATTTTTTAAATTATTTCAAATTTAATACTAGTGGAAAAGATATATTTATATTGTTTATATATTTAATCCATTGTATAATTTATAATGATAATCTTTTCTAAAAATGTATGAATATATACAAAGTTCGTACTAATTAATTCCTTAAAGAACAAACATAATTAATAAATTATTCGTTTTAGATGGAATGTATTTTTTAAGTTTCTATTTATGTTGAAAATGTTTAATTCATAAGAAGCGAAGTTATTTCAATTACTCTTGTTCTTTATTATATGATGTTATTCCATAGAATGTTAAAAATTAGATGAGAATACAAACACAAAATCACTTAATGTCTTTCATTATTGTCTCTCAATCTAATCTAAAGTGTCATAAGATGTTTATTTTACTAGATGTCGGTATGTCTGTCTGTCCCTTTGTAACGTTGCTTTATAAAAGCAAATGGTTGGCTTTGAGTTAGGAACTACTCTCTCTCTCTCTCTCTCTCTCTCTCTCTCTTTCCCTTACCTCCTTCTCTATTATTCATTTTATTATCAAATTTGTTCTCTTATTTTAGACACATGAAGAAATTAGACAAGTTGGATTTAGGAGAGAATGCACTTCAAGCGTTGCCTAACAATCTCTTCAATGGATCTTTGACAGTGCGCGATTTGAATCTTGACTTGAATTACATTCGAATAGTGCCGGCGCAGGCATTTCGTGGCCTTAATGCCGGTCGTATTTACCTTTCGATGAATCGCCTGGAGGAGATTGACGATCGCGCTTTCCTTGGCCTCGGACACTCTTTAGAATTTCTTGACTTGGAGCATAATCATCTCGATCGGGTTCCGAAAGCACTTAGTATGCTGAAAAGATTGAAATATTTATATATGCCGGATAATAGGATCTCTGCCATTGAAGAGGATGCCTTTCGCAGCTTTGCATCGACAATACGTGCTCTTTCTTTGAGTGGCAATCAACTCGATCGTATTCCAACGGAAGCACTTCACGATTGTAGACGATTATCTCATTTAAATATTGGCTACAATTTAATTCACGAAGTAATACCGGAAGATTTTGCGTGGGCAGAAAATTTAGACACACTTTTATTAAGAAACAATCGAATTGGACGACTCGGCCCTGGTGTGTTTCGACATTTAACAAAATTGCGAGAACTCAGTCTCAGCTTTAATAAATTATCACACGTGGATCCAGATGCATTTCATGGTATGTATCTACTCTACTTCTATTTATGTGTTTGTTTATTTATTAACAATATAAGCAAATACTAATAAAAATTGAACAATTATTAGATTATTGTTTTTATATATATTATATAATCATATGAATATAGAGGTTTGGGGGGGGGTTAAAGATATAATTCTGTTAAATTTCCTAGAGGAAATTTTTTTTTATCTAATAATATATTTTTTATTAATATTATAGTAAACACACATTGCGATAGATTTCTAAATTAAATAAAAATAGAAATTTTAGAAGTTAATTATACTATAATAATATTTTAATTCATATCAACGAATATATTTAATATTATAATTAATTAAATATTATTTGAATGTGAATTAGATTATTTTATATAGAATGGATATCGTTTATAAAATTAGTGTGATGTTCGCACCATATTTTTATATAATTTAATTTAAATATCTACCATATGTATATTTTTATAATAAACATTTATATAAATTATTTATTTGATTTTTAATGGAACACGAAAATTTCTCATTTAACAAAAAGCATCAGGTCAATTTAAGTATAATCTAGGAATCATCAAAGTGTTCAAAATTTACCAGTTTATTTTCTAAAAAAAAATATGAAAAATAGGAATTGCTGTTTTTTTAGAATTAATTGGCAATTAATTTACTTTTACTTTTTTTATTAAATGAATTGATAAATAGAAAGTAAAGATAAACAGAAAATAAAAATATATTTATGACAGTGTAATTTTGATTCTAATGGAATATTTTTTTATCATTTATATTCATTTTATTTTTTCCAATTTAAAAAAAAATATTGATCAATATTCAAATATATATTACATATAATTTTAATAAAAATAAAATGTCAGTATATCAAAATGATTTAATAAATATTTTAATTATATGATATCTCTTCATCTCTCTCGGTTTATTTGGAGATTATAATATATAGCTGGTAATATATTTATATACATATATATAAATATATATATATATATATATATATATGGAGGTGCCCGAGTTCAAGTCTGGGCATGGTAAGGGAATTTCTCTAGCTGTGGACTATGGGACGGAGTCAACCCAGAAAAATTGGGAAGTTATTTGATGAAAAGTAGCGCCTCCGATCAAGAAAATCAAGGTAACGGTTGATAGGACCCGTTCTACTGATTATAGGACACCTAATTGATATAACCGACTTGATGGGACGTACAAAGTCAGAGGTTATATATATACTTATATATAAATGTATAAAGTGTAATTTTTGTTTTCTAATTGTTTAAAAATCATTAATTTTATCATTTATATTTTATAAATAAAATAAATAAAATTATTATTGGTATTATTATTATTATTGTTTTTTTTAGGACTTGGACAAAGTTTAAGGAGTTTGGAGATTTCATTCGGACTTTATCGCGAAGATTTCCCTGCAGATTTTTTAAAACCATTAAATTCGCTTGTTTGGCTGGCACTCGACAACAACAACATTCGTACAGCCGAGCCCACCTCCCTTTATTCGTTTCCCGCGTTACAATACCTGAATTTAGAAGCGAATCGGTTATCCGAGTTACCCAAGGATTTCTTCGCTGGCAGCGTCCATTCTCAATTACGAGATATTCGATTAGCATATAATCAAATAGAAATTTTGCAAACCTACACATTTGGACGTTTATCTAATTTAGGCAGTGTTGTATTAACGGGAAATCGAATTCGCAATATACGAACACAGGCGTTTTTTTCATTGCCGATGTTTGTCACGGCGTCGTTAGCGGAAAATCGAGTATCGACCGTGGAGCCGCGTGCATTCGATTCGTTACCGAGTTTATTTAAAGTGGATTTACAAGATAATGAACTTAAAGAGTTGAGCCTCGGTGTGTTTTTCAATTGTACTCGTCCACAAGTTCCAATGGCATTAAATCTCAGCAGAAATCAACTGAACATCTTGCATCCAGGTAAGTGCACCTCATTCCATAACCCAACTATATATACTAGAACTTCCCAATTAACAAACAATTAATTTCTATTTAATTTAATTATAAGATTTTTCATAATTTTTATTATAAAAACAATTATTGTTTACATTAATTGTTTCAATCGACCAATATTTAATTAATTAATTATTGAAATTTCTACTTAATAAATATTATTAATTAATTATGTTATGATAGGAGAGGATGCCCTCATTCAATTTCCTCTTATACCTCCCTTTCTACTTAAAATTAATTGATGTCATATATGATACAAATGAAGATGGAACTACCATAATATTTAAAAAATTATCAGTAACAAAGACAGATACTATTTAATAATGTTATCTTAAAGATACAGGCATGTTCCCAAGTACCCCCCCCCCCCATTTTGATATTTAATCCTTTCAAGTCTTAAGCATCCCCTTCTATTTAAAACTCAAGACAATTTATCAATATCTTTATAATATAAGTATATAAAAAAATAAACAGAGATAGTTATACCTACCCTATAATAGCTAATATTATACTATACATCGATATTTTCTTCCTGACCTGAAAATAAATATTTCTTTTGTATTTTGAATTATTTGTAATTTACAAAAATATATCAAATTTTATTTTAAAAGATAAAAAAAAAAAAAACTAGATTTATAGTTGATAGTAATTACATTTTAATTGCCTGTAAAATATTTTTCGAATTTCTATTCACTCATTCAAAATTTAAAATAAATTTATAGAAAACAGAAAATTTATCTTTTTAACCATTTTGATTTTTGTTTTTGAAAAAAATTAACTAAAATATTTCATGTATGCAACAAGAATATACCATTTATTGAGCATTTTGGATTCTGTTTGAATCAACTGCAAAAAATCTGTTTATGTGTATGTATTCTATCCTTTCAATCACTTAAACAAGTTTTTTTAAATATTATTTTTTGGATACCTTCGCTTGATACTTTTATGATATTTTCACTTATATTAGTTACTGTCAAAAAAATGATACTCCTGCAATTAAAACTACCAGTATACGCGTAGTTTAGTAGTTCCTGGAACACTGAGCTCTCGCTAGACCCTTTAAAAATATTGATATATAATTCTTTAATTATTTATTAAAATTATTAAATGTTACATCATTTCATCAATCTGATTAAAATGAATGGAACTTGGGGTCCTCAATAATAATAATTAATATTAATAAATATTAAATAATATTTTAGTGAAAAAATATTAAAAATTAAAAAACTATCTTAAAATTAATTAATAAAAGAACAATGTATAAATGTATATAAGTTAGTAATTTACAAAAAATAATCACGAAATTAGATTAAAAAATACTCATAAAATTAACTAATAAAAATTTATAAGAATTAACAAAAAATTAAACGACAAAACAGATTAAAATTTTTTAAATATTTTAAAGAAAAAAAAAATAACAATACTTATACAATGTTTTCAAGACAAATAAATTACCAAGCCGTATTTGTTTTTTTCAATATGGATGACGTCATTTGTGACGTCATATAAATTTAAATTAAGAAAAAACTAATGAACTTTTTCTCCAGGCTGAAACCAATACAGATCGATTTGTCTTTATAAATATTATCTATGGTTTGAATTTAAAAAAATATACAAATCTATATATATACAATATTTGCTTGTATAATAAGATAAGATACAATATTTGTTTTTTTTTAAATTGTTGGCAAATCAATAAGTCCTTAAAAAAGTTATATTGGGTATTTTTTTTATTTTACAACATAACCCCTCCTTAGAGTTCGGCTCATTTTATAACCAATCTAAAAAAATGGGATTTCGGAAGGCCCTCCAAATATGCTTTTGTCTAAGCGATGTTTCAACTGTTTCTTTGTTTCTGAAATGTAGTAGTGTATACATATCTCTTCTATGTATAGATGCCGAAACTTATCAGGTTTTCGATGAAAAAGCACTAAATCAACTTCTGAATCGATTGAGCTTATTCTCTGCTAATTGAAAACAAGATATATCCATTTTTTCAAATCCAATTTTTCTTGAAGACAAGAAAATTGAAGACACTGTACCTTGTGATATGCCTTTAGTCTATGTTTCGTCGAAAACTAGTCCTTAAGCCTAATTCTCGTGCTTCAGTTTTAAACCCTTTTTTTTTGTTTACTGTAAAATAAATGTTTGGAGAAGGATTAAATATGAATAGGTATTATTAAATAATTATACTCAATTTGGGGTGTATATTGAAGAATTTATTAGCCCCAAGAAGGGAGAAAACCTTAGTATAACTAAGGAAAAAACTCCCTGAAGATTATTCAGTTGATGAAAGCTATATGCATACGAAAAGGAGTGTGTTTGTTATAAATGTTAATTGTATATAGTAATGATCAAGAGGTCTGTTATATGATAATAGCCAATAGGCCTGATATAAATGCATTGAATGATCGTTCGTAATGGCGTCACAGTAAGTTGAGCCAGCGTTGAGCGAATCATTCGTATATATATATTAAATAAATACCTTTTCGATTTGGAATATGTTATATTATAATACATTACGATTACACAATCCTGATATACATGTTGAAATGTGAATATTGAAGAATGAAGAATATTAATACAATATTGTGTAGAGAAACGTGTTGTCTTTCAGCTGGTGTCTTGACGGCCAACCTCAAGCCTGTCATCCAATATGTCTCCCAGCCCATCCACGCCAAGCTAATTTTTCTCCCTCTCAGCATATACGAATCATAGCGAGACTATCCGAACCAACCCGAACCCTCAACAGTTACCTTAGTCTCATAATTCAAAAAACGTAGAATAATATTAATGGAAAATTGTTAAGTGAAATTTAGATTTGGCTTAAACACACTCCCCCCGTTGCGAATCAATGAGCAATATATGTATAGTGTTTACAATAGAATGGACAATGGTTTAGAATGTTAACAACAAGTATTGATGAATTAATTGTTAAAAAACATAGCAAAGTGATGTTTTTGTTTGAAAATCCCTTGCGACTCGAGATATTCCATCATCTGCAGGAAGGACGTCGACGATGATCTGATTGATCTCGAGTTTACCTTGAGAACATTGCCATTTTTGACGAGTTTGAAGTTCGTGTAGATATTCTAAATACCATCGTTTCCAGAGTTACTGTGTGGCCTTAGTAATGAATTGTCATATGTTGAGACGATAATCTGGAACATCAGAGATATTATTTTCGGGAAGTATCGTGAGAGATTAGAATGTGAGCAAGAGTTAATACAATAAGATCATTAGGATCGTTAGATAATCAAGACAAGAGGTGAGAATTGAATATAGATTCTATATGTATAGCAAGTTAGTTAAGTTTTTCAAAAGTTAATAACTTGATCTTTCACCACTCGTTTTGAAATGATGTTTAAAGGATTTCATTTCAGCTTCCCAAATGTCACTAAATGAGAAGATAGGGGGTGGATTAAATCGCCAAGTAATACCTTTTTTCCAAGGCAAAATCGTTGACAATGCCTTGATGGGATTTAGATGAGAACAATATATAAAGCTCACGTAATTGATTGTTTGCACCTATGAAATGTGTACCATTGTCAGGATACACGTGAGACGGGACACCTCGTCGACCAATGAACCGTCCAAATGCATCCTAAAAACCGTTAGTTGTTAAATCACTCACTATTTCGAGATGTACGGCCTTGGTAGCCATGCAGATGAAGAGACATCCATATAAAAAAACTCTGTTCAATTACGGAATTTTCATTCCTTGATGTACAGGAGACCGAAGTAATCGACAGCCACATGAGAAACTGCAGCTGACTCGGTGACCCGAGCAGAAGGTAAATCTACCATCTTTCCATGCAATAACACTGGTCTGTATCGAAGACGAATGCATCATCGAATGATTCGTCGAACTGGACCCTTACCATTCAGAGTCCAAAGTCTCTGACGAAGATTGGATAGAGAAATTTGGATTCCGGCATGAGATGTGTATTTGTGTATATCACGGATAATCAAATCGGTCACGTGAGAGAGATAGAGGTTTTTTTCTTTTCGTGAATGAGAGTGCGGCATGTTTTAAATGCCATCCAACTATTAAAACACGTTGTTTGTCATTTGATTAATATCAACACGCAGTCGAAGAATTTCAGCCAGAGAATTGGTTCCAGTTAAGAGATCGTCTACATAAAGATCCCTTTTTTAGAATTTCGAAAGTTCTAGAAGAGTTATGAGCTTGGTCATAAACAAACTGATTAACAGTTCGAATAGCAAGGAAGTATGGAGCAGAGACTCCAAAGATAATTCTCTGAAGATCAAAGATATTGATAACATTATTATGATAATATAGAATCCTTTGAAACTTACGATGGTTGGATTTGTCAATACATCTGAGCGATGTCTGAAGTCATAACATAGATGTAAGATCGAAAACGTAGCAGCATAGTGAATGGACCATCTTGGATAGTAGGACCAATCAATAGAACCTCATTCAATGAGATACCTTTCTCTTATTTGGCAGAAGCAATCGAACACGACCCGCACCTTAGTAGTAGTGCTGGAGGTTTTGATTACTAGATGATGAGGCATGTAATATCCTGGCTCTGGGACATCGGGAACATATATCATATGGCCCATATCAATATTTTCTTGCATTACCTTGCAATATTCAGTTTTTAATTGTGAGTTAGCATTCAATCTCCTCTGTAAAGATAAAAATTGTCGATAAGCTTGATTTCTAGATTATTTATATGGAATGACAATTTAACAATATTTTGACCATATGGATTGCGAGTAGTGTGAATTTGATAATAAGTTTCACATATGAAATCATCTAAAGATCTAGAGCTCCTTTGATTTGTGTTTTCAATTTCCATAAATTGAGTTAATTGATTTGACAGATCAGTCAGTTGACAGGACACAGGTTGTGTTTTTTGCAAAATTCAATAACAATCATGTGTCGAAAGATTGATCTGTCCAATGGATAGAAGAGAGAAACTTGTTCCTGAGCCAATAAGAATATCTATTGACCGTGGTAAATGGAATTGTGGATCAGTTAATTTAAAGATTCGTAGGAGCGTTAACATGTCACGTGGAAAAACTTGACTGGTACTCAGATCAGCAATTTGATTAACTGTCAAGAAGGATAGTGATCTTTAGAATTTATTATTCATGGATTTGCCCTTTATTTGTATTAGATTTTTTGAGAAAGTTTGCATTCCATTAATTACTCCTATAGGAATAGAACATGTTTAATTATCAACGCTTTAGTGGTTGTTTTTATTTACAATGGAACCCCGCAAACCAAACCACACACCGACACCCGCCATCGCGAATCCATCCAAGGAACACAAGCACACACACAGCGCCCCGACCGCCACCCCCTTGATCGCCACCAGGCGGCCGCGGGGGCGGCAACCGAGGCGCCGTGCACACGCCCGCATCCGCCGAACAAACCCACAACAACAAGCATCAATACGCGGTCCAATCCACAAAATTCCACTATAGAACGTGTTTGTTTGGGGATTTAAAATTTATGTGTTAACGATTCAATAATGAAATTGGCAGTCGCACAGGTATCGTGCACTGATTGAGCTGGTATGAAATTACCTGATGAATCCTGCATCATTATAATGGCACTCACCATTAATTGGAATCTGGGATGTTTAAGATAAATCGCGCGTGAGATTGTGTGTGACTAATCATCTAGACGTATCATTATGAGATATTGTTAAATGATGGGTAGTGTTTTGAGGATTTTATAAACATCATGCGTTGATCAATCGAGAGAGAGTTGAAAGTTAGACACTTAAAAGGTGTATGAAAGCCAGGAAGTTGGGTGTAATAAATGAATAGTCAAGTAGGTTCACAATGAATGAATTTGTGTAATGTATATGATTAAATATCGGAAAAAGGAAGATACTAATTATATGAATAAATTAGTGATATGTATTGTAAAAAGTATCTCATGAAAAGTTTACTAATTATAAAAATTAATTAGTATGATATGTATGGAGACCATGAGGAGATAGATGTACCATAACCGAATGGATTTAATGAACATATCGTTCGATTCGTAGAATAGCCATGAGGATATAGTTATACTATAACCGAATGGATTTAATGAACATATCGTTCGATTCGTAGAATAGCCATGAGGATATAGATATACTATAACCGAATGGATTTAATGAACATATCGTTCGATTCGTAGAATAGCCATGAGGATATAGATATACTATAACCGAATGGATTTAATGAACATATCGTTCGATTCGTAGAATAGCCATGAGGATATAGATATACTATAACCGAATGGATTTAATGAACATATCGTTCGATTCGTAGGATAGCCATGAGGATATAGATATACTATAACCGAATGGATTTAATGAACATATCGTTCGATTCGTAGAATAGCCATGAGGATATAGATATACTATAACCGAATGGATTTAATGAACATATCGTTCGATTCGTAGAATAGCCATGAGGATATAGATATACCATAACCGAATGGATTTAATGAACATATCGTTCGATTCGTAGGATAGCCATGAGGATATAGATATACTATAACCGAATGGATTTAATGAACATATCGTTCGATTCGTAGAATAGCCATGAGGATATAGATATACTATAACCGAATGGATTTAATGAACATATCGTTCGATTCGTAGAATAGCCATGAGGATATAGATATACTATAACCGAATGGATTTAATGAACATATCGTTCGATTCGTAGGATAGCCATGAGGATATAGATATACCATAACCGAATGGATTTAATGAACATATCGTTCGATTCGTAGAATAGCCATGAGGATACAGATATACTATAACCGAATGGATTTAATGAACATATCGTTCGATTCGTAGAATAGCCATGAGGATATAGATATACTATAACCGAATGGATTTAATGAACATATCGTTCGATTCGTAGGATAGCCATGAGGATATAGATATACTATAACCGAATGGATTTAATGAACATATCGTTCGATACGTAAATACTAATTATATAGATAAAATTAGTATAATGTATATGAATAAAATTGATACAATACATATATTTACATATTGTACCCTTGAGAGTTCTATAAAGAAGGTTTTGTTAACTTTGCAAATTGCAAAATTGCTATTTCTTGTTTAATTCTGAAATGTTTTAATAACCATAGTTACTATAGTATTTCTTGTATAATTTTGAAATGTTTGAATAACTCTAGTAATACCATTATTAGAAAAGAGTATTCAAAAAACAATAATTAGCAATCAATAGCAGAAATATTAATTAATGATAATAACAAAAATACCAATTAATAATGTATTGATATATTTAATGTCGTTAATCTTTATAAGAATTAATTGATGGAATTGACAAATTTTAAATTTATAATTTTGATAATAATAAGTAAATGATGGAATTAAAGAATATAGCGTTATTAATCTTTATAAGAATTGATTGATCGAATTGAAAATTTAAAATTGATAATTGATTGAAAATTAAATTTTAATAATAATAATTAAATAATAGAATTAAAGGATACAGCGTTGTTAATAAGTTAAATTTGTAACTTATCTTAATTTGATTGCGTTTCACGATGTTGATGGAGATCAGGCACTGATTTAGAAATGTTTTTCAATTTTTAATCTCGTTGTATGTAGATATTATCAGTCCATAACCTCACCAGGAGGCACCATTTGTTTCGTCGAAAACTAGTCCTTAAGCCTAATTCTCGTGCTTCAGTTTTAAACCCTTTTTTTTTGTTTACTGTAAAATAAATGTTTGGAGAAGGATTAAATATGAATAGGTATTATTAAATAATTATACTCAATTTGGGGTGTATATTGAAGAATTTATTAGCCCCAAGAAGGGAGAAAACCTTAGTATAACTAAGGAAAAAACTCCCTGAAGATTATTCAGTTGATGAAAGCTATATGCATACGAAAAGGAGTGTGTTTGTTATAAATGTTAATTGTATATAGTAATGATCAAGAGGTCTGTTATATGATAATAGCCAATAGGCCTGATATAAATGCATTGAATGATCGTTCGTAATGGCGTCACAGTAAGTTGAGCCAGCGTTGAGCGAATCATTCGTATATATATATTAAATAAATACCTTTTCGATTTGGAATATGTTATATTATAATACATTACGATTACACAATCCTGATATACATGTTGAAATGTGAATATTGAAGAATGAAGAATATTAATACAATATTGTGTAGAGAAACGTGTTGTCTTTCAGCTGGTGTCTTGACGGCCAACCTCAAGCCTGTCATCCAATATGTCTCCCAGCCCATCCACGCCAAGCTAATTTTTCTCCCTCTCAGCATATACGAATCATAGCGAGACTATCCGAACCAACCCGAACCCTCAACAGTTACCTTAGTCTCATAATTCAAAAAACGTAGAATAATATTAATGGAAAATTGTTAAGTGAAATTTAGATTTGGCTTAAACAGTCTAAATTCACCATTTTTGATTCCTCGATATATATCACTAAAAATTAAATAGTGGATTCAATCATTTTGGACGAAAACATTTTCATTGTATGGACCAAACAAAGTTCACCATTTGTAGATTTACTAAATTGTAAACAGTAGCATACACAAGAATAGATCTGGTAATGTCTTCATTCAATATATGACTAAATAAATAAAACGGAGCAACTCAAAATCACACTCTTAATAACTTCTTTTTTTGGTTAAGTGAAAGATTAATTTATTAAAGAACGATGAGCTCCCATTCTATCGACTTAATTTAACCGGAAACTTTGTTCAATTTCTAGATTATTTAACAAGTTTTCATAGATATCCTATATTAAATATATACTTAGACATACATATTAAATCCAAATTGTTCGAGTAAGATAATATGTATTTAAATATTAATAGAATTAATTATACAAAATAAAAATCTTTAAGTTAAATAACTTTGGTAGATAAAAGTCATTAAAAATTAAATTAGAAATATAAGAGAAAATTTTCAATATAAAGTGTATTTAAAAATATAATTCTCTGAAATAATATTTCATTCAATATTTTATAAATAAAAAAACATTTTTAAATTAAATCTATCTAACAAAAATAAATGAGAAAATTTTTTTATTTAAAGAGAATGATTAAATCAAACTCTAATCCCTTTTAAATCATTAATAATAAATATTTTATTTCATTAATAATTCTTTTTAGTAGGGGAGAATGGTTCATCTTGGGACAGTTTTTTAATCATTTTTCTAATTCTTTCCTATTCAGATGAATTATTCTCAAAATATTACCTAGTATACCATAAACAACATTTTTCTACATTATTAATTAGCTTTCAAATTCATACCTATTATAGACAAATTTAAAAAAAAAATATTTACTAAACTTGTATCTTGTATCAAGGTTCACCTTGGGATAGTTAAAAGTAAATGTGGAAAGTTAAATAAATGAATTACAATATACTTGGAATTACATATTTCTTCAAAAAAAAGAAAATTATTTCAAGTGAGAAGTAATGTATAATAAAACTATTAGAAATTAAAATTTTCTCATTTTGTTTACAACGAACAGCTTGATTTTTATATATTCTTTCTGATCCTTGTCATTGTTAAGCCTAATAAGTTCATGAAAGCAGATTATCTAGATCTCGATTAAATAAAAAAAATATTTTAAACACAATATATTTTTGTAAAATCAAAGTTATCTTAACATATCTTTTGTCTCATCGAAAATCACTTCAACATGTTCCAAGATGTTCCATGTACAGATTTTGAAATTCAAGAATGCCATGCTGTTAGGCTTAGCAGCAGAACAATCATTATGCATTAGTTTTAAAGAAATATTAAAATTTCTTTGATAGGTTCGGCTCCTTTTCATTCGCATTGTCCTATAAGTTTCTGTTTAAAACCAAATCAGGAAACAACTTTATCTAAATGTTAAACCTTGTCATTCTGTGTGAATATGTTCTAAGCAACCTACAATGCTGCTGATCTAAATAAAGTTCAGCGTGTAATGTGAAGAGTATGCAGTGCAATAGGAAAAAAAATCCCACCAAAAGTGCTCATGAGACTCGAATCTCGAAAAACTCGTATTCCTGAACACTCGTAACTCGAGGTTGCACTGTAATATTAAAAATAATTTGACAAAAGGACAATAATTATTTATTTATAAGGATTAAAAAATACATTTTGTAATTATTCAACTAAACGCATTTTTATGGATTTGGATAATACTTTACCAGTGGGGTGCTTTTGCAATTACAAATAAACTTTTCTTATGGAATTTTTTCTGGCCTCTTCGAATTTACGAGATAAAAATTATTAAAATAAAGATTTTTTAAGTTTGACAGATTAATTATGAAAGTCGAAATGTGCCATTAAGTAATGTTTTATTGACTAATTCACTAATTATTCACTTATTCACTAATTTTCGGTTTTTATAAGTTCGGTTTGAATATAGTTATAATTAGTGCGCCCTCTGGTAGTCAAGCGGATAAAACATGAGAGCTAAATAGAATACCAATGGATTTATATGCAAATTTTAATAATTTTTATCTCGTAAACTAGAAGAGGCCCGAAAAATTTCACAATAAAAGTTTATTTGGAATTGCAAAAGGAACCCACACTGGGGTAAAGTATCCAAATCCACGAAAATGCGTTTACTTGAATAATTACTATAAATTTATTATATAGTTTTTCTTAATTAATTTAGCAAACATTTTTCTGATTAAATTATATATATATGAATTGTTAATGATTATAAAACTCGATGTTTTATTTGAAATTCTAGTAAAGTGACTTCACTAATTGTTTTTAATGCAGTATTATTATCATAACACTTATAAAATTCACCTTTTGAAATTGTCTGCATTTGGAAATTTAAGTTTTAACTAGGATCAATTATCCTTTATTAGATAGCCATTTAAATATGTATACTATGGCTCTGGGATGGATATCGCCTATACTTACTTTGCTATTTCATGTAAAATTAAAAAACTAAAATTATTTAAAATTAATTTGTTTCAATTCCGGTTTACCTCCTATTGAAACTTGTTTCAATGAACCCGAATTGATGTTTCAAAAATTTATTAGTCAACTTGACATAATTTACACATTGTTCAAAAAAAGAAAGCACAATTGTCTCTATTTGAAACAAAAGCGAAGAAGAAAATACCCTTTTCGAATAATTTTATTGACTTCTTTTGGATATATACTAGTATAAAATGAGAAAGCCTTTTGGGAATTTAAAAATGGACCTCAAAGGGCCTTTATATCAATTCAAATGAATTCTGAGTTTATTATACTAAAAAACATAATAGAAGAAACTTGAAAGATTGATGGTAAAGTCATTCATATACACTTCGTTAATAATTCACAGAAATTTTTTCTTCAAATTTTATTAAAATAATTGAAATATGCAATTATTTTAAATATTTTTAATATTGATTTATTAATTCATTCGAAATATTTACTTTTTCCGTGAGCAAATGAATAATAATTCTTTTTTTTTACCTCGTTGTAAAACATAATAATAGCCATTAAAAGATGATTTATTCTAAACATTAAAAAAAAAATAGGCAGAGTTTTAGAAATTGTTAATTGTAATGTATCCCAGCCATTTTATAAGATATATGTTCCAAAGATAGAAAGATTTTTCTCTTATTTTTTATTTATAAAATTATTCTCTAACACTAAAAAGAATTCATACACAAGAAACATTCACATATAATAATGATTTATTATTCTTTTCTTATCCGCTAATTTTTCATATATATTTATTTTTAATGTTTTTTATTAGTTAAATAAGATTTAAAAAAGTAACAAAATATTTAATTTTATTTTAGACTTAACCTAAATATAAAAAAATAATTCATTTCAAATAATAATTAAATTTTTATTACTAAATTTAACTAATTTATTTATTGAAAATCGAATTTTGATATTATTATTTAAATAAATGCAGCATTTATGAGCCAAAGAAAGAAGATGTAACCGGGGAATGGCGGGGACTGCATAACCTCTATGCATCTCCATACATAGTTAGGGTTATAAAATCAAGAAGGGCAGGGCACGTGGCTAAAATGGGAGAGGAAAGAATGGCAAAAAATATATTGATGGGGAGATGTCCGCTTGGAAGATTAAGAACGCAGTGGATGGACAATGTAGAAAGGGACATGAGAGAGATGGGAGAGGGTAGGGGTTGGATGGTTGTGACTCAGGATAGGGATACTTGTAGAAGTGTGGTTGTTGCGGCCAAGGACTTTCAAGTTATATATCGATTGAAAAGTCATATGGGGCTACCACATATATTTAACTGGTTAAAAGATTAAAAGCTTTAGTTTCCTTTGTTAAATTGATCGAGTATTTTTTTTCACAATTTCATTTATCAATCAAACTTCTATTTTCTCCCAAATTTCTTCAACTTCTCACAAACATTCTCGTAATTTTCTTAATTATATTATTATATTATTAACAATATTTAGGGAATCCAAGAGGCATTGCAATTTTTCAGTATGGAATCTCCACCATTCTACACTTATTTTGTTTTGTTTTTATTTTGGCTTATACGTATCTAAGTATTTTCAAATACTCTAATCTAATCTAAAAGATATGTTTAATTTAGGTATACGAGTATACGGTATAATATATATATGAATATGTATGATGTTTTATTGTTACCTATATACATATCATATATGAAGCAATAAATATCAATAAATAAAAACAATTAATATGTTTTATATAAGATTCCTTTAGGAGATTCAGCGCGCACATTTAAGTTTGTTTTTAGGTGCGCCCTTTGAAAGTTTATCTTTAGAGATTAGATTAAATGATTTATAATCCAAATGTAATAAAATTATTTTTAAAAAAATTCTAAAGGTAAATTAAGATACATCTATAATTTTGATTTAAGTTATATAAACACACTCCTCCAAAATTATTTTCATAGTAGTAATGTATTATTATTAATGTAAATAATAGGTATATTCATGCCTATATACCACTATTTATATTTCAGTATATATAATTATAAATAAAAATAATGATCTTTTTACTTTAAATTTAATAATTTATTAATTATATTAATTAATAGAAACTTTTTTATAAATTACTTAATTATTTGAATTATATTAACATTTACTCAATTTGATATTAGAGATTATCCGTTCAGATATAAGTTAAATATATAATTCTATATTTTTGAACAATTACTCTACTTAAATATTGTTAATTCTATTCTAAGTTCAATTTTTTATTTTATAATTATACAATAATTATACATCAAGTGATTAAATGATTTTTCGAAAAATTATATTTATATTCTTAAAATACATTGCATTTTATACTATATTCAATTTTTTGTTCTTATTTTAAGTAATATTATATATTTAATATTTTAAGTTATATTATTTATAATTTATTCTATAATTAATTTAATGACTTGAAATTGTCCGAAATATTAAATAAGTATTTACACAATATTAAATTTTCTATTTAAATTTTATTATTATTATTTATTTAATTTTTGTTTTCATAGTTTTTTATTTTAATTTAGAAAAAAAAAGCTACCTTTTTAAATTAAATTACACTTACAATAAGTAAGGTTCTTTTAAGCTTCTTCTAAGTTTTGTTAATTAATAAGCAAAATAATTATTTGATTATATTTTTTAATTTATTCGTTTGAATCGATTTTTTGATTTAAAATGAATTGAAATTAATTAAATTGTAATTTAATCAATCAATATATCAATTAATAAAAAGGAATAGTCATGCGATATATTCATTTTGAAAAAAAAAATAAATACATAAATAAAAAATTTATAAAGAAATGAGAGATCCTGTATAAAAAAAATAATATTTTCATTTATGAAACCATTTCATTTGTCTTTTGATTATCCCTAAGGGCTAAGAACAGATAATATTTGAAATTATTTGAAATGGTCCTTCTTCAATTTCTCTGACACAAAGTAAATAGAAGAGCAGTTGAAAAGGGTACATTTATCATTGATTCCGAGAAGGGAATCGAGACATGGGTTATATATCGGAAAAAGAACATCGATCATATTAATAAATATCTTTTATTGGATGTCATTTGAAATAGCGCTTGCTAATAAAATTTAATTCAAAATTGATTTCTCTCCTTCTCCACGATTCGTATATTTTACTTATTTTTACTGGATGGTCTCTCCGGTGGGAGTCACGTCACGTGATTAGACCGCTTGGAATAAAGGAAATTTAATTAAAACAGAAACACATCATTAGATCAAGTTATTTCAGTTTTTCTTCGGTATGCCATACTTAATCAGCCAAAAAATATTTCAATCAAATAAATTAGAGCTTATTCTAGATCCTGAAGTTAGAAAGATAGAAAAAAATTAATTAATTAAATTAAAAAAAAATATTCCAATATTCATATATATTAGTTAGAATGTATCACAAAAGTGGATTAAAATACAATAAATTCCGTATTTCTTTATATATATATGAAGACCTTAGAGCGAAACAATGGTAAGCCACTTTTGTAGAAAATTGTTTTATTCTTAATTATATATATCTAAGAAATAATAGTTGCTGACTTTTTCCCTTTACTGATATTACATATTGAGCAAATTTGAAATATATGCAGTAAACCCAATGTTTTCTATCTTTTTTCTACACTTTAAACTGCAATATCTCAACATTTTGATTTTGTGGCTTACCACTGTTTCGCTCTAAGGTCTTCATATATATATTATCATAATTGTATATATACAATTTTATATAACTATAGATGTTGTTTATTTTCCTTTTTTTCAATCAAAAAGTTCTTGCTTAATAAACATTTATTACTATCAATTTGTTTAGAAAAGCCCACCCATTAGTTCTATCAATTATAAATTATCCTTAATCAATTTTGTCCCCATCAAACAACATAAAGTCATCTTTACCGGGGCACAGCCAAGTTCTAAGCTCCTTGAATGGATATATTCCCTGGATAGAAAAAAAACATATATTATACCAACTTTACTCTGAAATACTAGTACCACTACTGATAAATAAATAAATAAATAGATAAATATAATAAATAAATAATTCAATATATACATATGACAAAAATATATTAAAGGCTCATCGATAAACCTTAAAACAATTTCTCGTTGACTATGGCTTAAGTAAATAATAAATAAAAAACAGATATGGATAGAACATAATTATTTTTAATTTTATTTTATTTATAATATATAGTTGAAGTAGCCCATGTTGCCCGTGATCATAATAAGGAGGATGTGACGTCATGAAAGGCTGGGTGACGTCATATAATTTTAAATTAAGAAAAACATAATGAAGATGATTTTTCCCGAGGATAAAACCAATACATTCGTGGTGATATGTAAAAAAATCTCCTCATGTGAGATTTGGTGTGAATATAACCCTTCCCTTTCTATCGTCGATCGCTAATACTACCACTTCCGGTTTCCGGATTTGCACCAAAAGTTGATCAATTCATCCCACTGATGCATTAAGTAAATATACCAAATTTCATCAAAATCCGTTGAGCCGTTCAGGCTGTACACATCTATACGGACGGACAGACGGACGGACGGACAGACATCATGCTAAAAATAATTTTTTCTGTTAAGAAAATCATGATTCGTGGAGATATGTAAAAATCTCCACATGTGAAATTTGGTGTGAAAACAATACCTCCCTTACTATCGTCGGTCGGTAAAAACAGCTCAATGGGTGACTGAGATGGGGTCCAACATCAATCAGATGTATTCGATTTCAAAGGTCGAAAAATACATATACTTAAAGAAAATTTTAAAGAAATTTTTAATATAATTTAAAGATTATATTTAATATTTAAATTAATAATTCGTTATGATTAATTAAGTAGAAATCAAATTTATCATATATAACTACAATATTATATATTTTTAGATAAGATCCTTTCTCTTTCAGTTTTAGTAGGTCATATTCTGAATATAATTTCAACCCCCTAATGTATCCTTGATTGCCATAATGTCATGATTTTGTTGATATAAATTACCATATAATTAATGAATTAATCTGTTACATTGGATATTATTAATTGATATTAATAATTTTTAATTAGAGGAAGAGATTTAACATATAATTATCATTTAAATTAGATTTTTTTTATAAATTAAATATTTTTTAATATAATTTATCATGCAATGCGATAATTTTTTTCATTAAAGTTAAATAAATATTTTAGTTGGATAATTTATTTTATTTCACTGTTGTAACTGATGAATTTCACATTCATAATTGAAGTTATTTCTTTCACTTTAAAAATGACATTGAAATATCTATGGCTGAAGTGAAGAGATATTATTAAATGTATAATATAAAATCTATAATATAAAAATTAATCGCAAAATGTGTTGGTAAGCGCATAACTCAATAACGCCTGGACCAATTTTGCCAATTCTTTTTACTATCTCGCCAGAGATGTGTATGTATGTAGACAAGATTATTCAAAAACGGTTTGAGCTAGAATCATGAAATTTGGTACATGGGCATTATTCAAAATTCGTAGTTTTGTAGGGAAAAACCTAAAAAAAAAAAACAGCCCTTTTCTTTTTCCCATACACCTAGGGAGGAGGAGTTGGATGGTTATCGCTCAGGATTGGGATACTTTGGAGAAATGGGGTTACTAGACCAAGAACTTTCGAGATCCGTAGAGGCACAGAGATAGATAGTTAGATATAATAAATACAATAATAATATATAATTAATTTACTGATTAAATTAAAAGATATTTTAAATAAGAACACAAAAAGAAATGAATGTTTTAATATACTGAATGAAATAAAATGGATGAAAACCTTTGACATACAGACTTTCAACCAAATACTATTTATAACTTCGGGGGTATAAGAAGCAGAGCCCCCTGTCTAGGTGCGACGAGAGTCGAAGGCGGTCTGAGCAGCTAGTTTATATATACGAGTTGTGTTTGAAAAGTAAGATGACTTTGTATTTTTAAGAAAAATATTTATTTATCAATATTTATATTGTCCCCTTCAAAGTAGTCCCCTTCAGATACAATACACTTATGCCAACGGTTTTTCCAATCCTCAAAGCACTTCTCAAAAGCACTTTTCGGTATAGCCTTGAGCTCTTCCAGCGATGCAATCTTTATCTCCTCAATCGTTGCAAATCTCCGTCCTTTCATAGGTGTCTTTAGTTTTTATGTTTAGTTTTAGTTAGTTTTTTAGTTATGACCCTTTTGAGTAAATCTGGGTCGTCGTTGACGTCATTCAACAGCTCTTGAGCGATGCTCATGCGACGGTTCTTTTGGTGAAAATTTAGCAATTTTGGAACAACCTTCGCTGACACACGTCTCATGACCAAAACGTTAGAAAATATTTCATGGCACGAGCCAAGCGATATACCGACATCCTCATCCTCATTTTCAAAAACAATTTTCTTCAATGCTTGAACGTTTTCATCAGTTGTTGACGTGCTTGGGCGTCTAGAGCGAGGCTAGTCATTGACATCTTCCCGGTCATCTTGGAAGAGTTTGTACCAGTTGTAAACATGTTTTTTACTCAGAACAGTTTCACTGTCAACATTTCAAGTGTTTTGGAGCACTTTATTTTATTTTTTATACAAAATTTAATGCAAATCCTTTGATCCATATTTTTCGATAGCAAAAAATCGCCGGGCACGTAAAACACTTATAACCTTTACGCCTCTCACAACCAAACAAAAAATGCTATACACTTGAAACTTGGTACAGATATTCGGGAAGAGTGTTTAACATAAGAAAACAAAAAAAAATCGATAATCGAAAGTACGTTGCCCGCGAAATTTGAAAAGTCACCTTACTTTTCGAAAACACCTCGTATATTAACCTGAAGCTTATCTAGGATAAATGGTGCTGAAGCAAACGCTGATATTGCGTCCTTCTAGGTCAATAGATATTAAGTTTATTTGGGAAAAAGATATTCATTTTTTCATTTCTTGTAATGTTTCTCTTTTGCTTACATATTTTTTAATATTCATAATTATATCTATATAAATATTTTTACGTTAGGTGTGTGTCATTTATCTGGCGCCCATGATATGTACCATGCTTGCTATACCTTAATTATAAGTATAATTACTAGTATAAGCGCCAATTTATATAATATAAAAATTCTATAATAAAATTCTATTTATATTTTATTTCCTATTTATTTATTTTTATTAACTTTTGAGAATTCCTTGAATTTCTATTAATTATTCATTTCATAAATATAAATATTTAAATTATCCATTTGATCTACTTATTTTTATTCTTAGGCCACTTCACAACGATTAATACTCGAATAACTAAACGCATACTAAATTCCAAGGGGTTGTGGTTCATTGAAATTAATTGAAGCATTAAGAGCGAGTTGGAGCAACACCTTACTTCTTGATTTAATATGCAAAGGCATCAACTCACTAGGGAATTGATCACATTGCCAGTTGGACCATTTTAATGACTATCAAGCATTTGTTTTTAAAATAAAAAAAGTTTGACAAATTAATTTGTTTAAACGTTTATTTTTTTTAAATTAATTACCTATTTATTAATGATAAGGATGAAAAAAATTGAATTGAAAAATGAACTAATACTTATATATTTATAATTAATTGTTTTGGTTTAGTATAGTTTGTGTATAATAAAACCTTAGTTACATACTTAATTAGATCTCATATCTACAAAAATAATATATATTAATAATATAAATATTGACTCAATCTTAATATGAACATGATATGAACTCGCCCCATCAATACCAATTTTTATTAAAAAAATAATTAAATATTTATTTATTTGTTTTATAATATAACAGGTTAACATAATTTATAATAAAAAAAGTAAATAATAATCCATCTCTTTATATTTATTTATTTATTTAAAATTTAATTACTTTCTAAAATAAATTTATTTAATGCTTATTATATATATATATTCACATATAATATATTATTTACATAATAAGTGATAAATTTATTAATTTTGTAAAGTAATAATTTTTTTATTAATTAAGCTTCATTAACATAATAATTAATCATTCTATCAGTCCTCTCTCACTTTATTCTATTTAAATAAAGCCTCATGAATAATTGATTGTTAATACTATTTGATATGTCGAAGAGTAATAATTGATAATAATTTGTTTGTTTTTTTAGGTGATACTGGAGGCGCACTTTATATGAAAACCCTGGATTTGGGCCGGAATCGTCTTACAGAAATTCCTGTGAATTTTCTTGTTGGCGGTGGGCTAGTTTTGAGAAGACTTCATTTGGGTTACAATCTTTTAAGCACATTGCATTCAGACGCATTTGGGCCGCTTCAACGGTTAGAAGTTTTGGGCCTCGAACATAATCGTTTAGTTACACTTCATGCAAGGTAAATTTTTCAATATTTTTATTGTTAGGCCCATCATAAAAATATTAATATAATTTTTTTTGACATGTAAGTCTCAAAAATCATTTTCTAACAGAATGAACGTCTATTCTAAACAATACTAAAGCTTAAATTTAGATTGTAGTTTAAAAATCCTCTAAGAAAAAATACTAGTAATTTTTGTTAATATTAAATGTCATCTTTTTCTGTCTTTCATACTATTATTTTTATTATCAAATATTTTGGAAAAAATATTTATCTTTAAAAATTATCTTTATTTTTGAGATAAATTATTACAATTTCAGAAATTTATTAATGTGTATTAATTATTATAGAACTGATAAAATTAAATTCCTATTATTTTTTTTTTAAATTTAAATTAACCAAATAATCTGAATTAGAAAACTTGAGCTCGAGGATTCTAAACTCATCAAGTTCACAAAAATTAAATAATTTAATATAAAAAAAAATAATTAATAATTTAGTTTATATATACATTTAAGATTGTAATAAAGTTAAAAAAATAAATCAATATGATAATTTAGAAAATAAAATTTAATGATTTTAATTGAACTTAAATACTCGTTGTGAATTGTAACAATAAATTTTATTATGGTTACTGATTGGTTCGTTCAAGTAAAGGATTAAAATGGGTAATATGGGTAATGGTATAATAGGTAATCATACTCATAAATATTTATTATATTCAATATCATTTATTAGACTACTTCAAAATTATTTAAAATTTCATATTATTAATAAAAATGTGTCAATAAATTCTTAAAATTCTTAACACGAAAAAAATCTCAGCATTGACGTTCCGAGTTCAATATCAGCTTTAAAGGAATCAATAATGTTCTGATCTCTTTAAATAAAGACATTCAAATAGAGTTCTTTAAAGAAATGACTTAATAAAAATGTATATATAGATATAATGGTTATTCTTTCAAAAAAAAAAACATATTTAAAAAAGTAATAACATAAATTCTTTATTATAATTATTTTACTTGAATCATTATGAATTTGTTTATTTATATTAAAATCAATTGCCCCCGGTATCAAAATTGGGAAGCGCATCCGATCATGTAAATCAAAATAAAGGTTAAAATAACTAATCATAGAACATCTCTACCCCGTTTAGGCGGCAACCGACTTGAAAGTCGTTATACTTTCGATGTTCAAAAGAGTTTTTTTTTATTTTTTTGAAAAACCCAATTGAAAAACAAATTAGTGGTAGAGCAATAATGGATAAAATATATCCAAAATTAATCATCTTAAATAAGAATTAACAGAGAATAGATATTCTATCGAAGTTACCCAATAATGGTGATTTTGGCGGCAAAGAACTTTCGAGTTTACTAACACCATGAAGATAAATAGAATCATAACAAATAAGTGCTTGAAAGTTAATGATGATCAAACCTTAGTTTAATCTAATATTATTATAAAAAAAATATTTCATTAGAATAAATGATTTTACCTCTAAATTCAATTGAATTATTTTTTATAAGTTAAAAATTGAGCAGAAATGTTTGACATGCCCTTCATTAACCTTCTTGATGACGATGATGAATTCAGTAAAATAGTACTTTCCATATAATTATATCTATCACCCGATGTATTATTTGAACTTTGTTTATTGACTTTTTAGTTAAAGTCAAAGTTTCATTTATTAACAGGAGTATTTACTTTAAGAGTTTAATTTAATTTTCTCAAAGTTCAAGTTAGAAGTATTCTTCTTTGAAGTTCATAGATCAGGTCCTCTCTTTCTATTTTAATTTCATTGCCATAAATTATTTGAATGAAGTCAATTGTTTGATTGGTACTTTTTAATACAAAATTTACACCTATCAGGAAAAATCACATCCCTTTAAACGAATATACTCGTAAAAAAATAAATAAATTGATTAAATATAAAAGAACAATTATTGGCTTTTGGGAATTAAAACTAAGCCTATTTCAGTCGTTTTAAACTTTAAATATTTTTTATTTTACAGTAGGATCCCCATTATTTTTGCACCTATACAAATTGTTAATTAATAAAAGGTTTATATAAACATATCTTAATGCAAATAAAAATGTTTACATGAAATCTTCTACCAAGTTTTCCTTAATAACTTTATAACCCAACATATTGAGTCAATAAAATGTTTCGATTATTCAGGTTTTTCAATTATCCGTGGACCACCTCCCCAACATTACCCAGGATAATGGGAGGCCTACTGTATTATATTTTCAAATTTGAAAGTTATATAAAATTGCTTATGTTAGAACTCTGGGCTTCAAGTTCCATTTGATTTACGAATGGATTCTTAAGAAGATTTAAATATCTAACAGTTTTATAGTTGTCTAAAGATGAACTTAATGATTAACTTTAGATAGGTCAGGTTTAATAACACTTTGCAATCTCATTCGGAATTTTGGTTATATGTTTTATCATTTAAAAACCGTCCTTTCTTATAAAGTAACAAAGAAATGGGATCAATACTAAATCTAACTAAAACCTTATTTTGTTTTAATTAACAATTTTTTTTCTTTATTTTTGGTTTAAATAATTCCATAACAGAATGTTTTGTTTAAATAAATTTCTAACGAGATAATATATTACACTTGATAATATTCCTAAATTAAAAATAAAACAGAAAACATATATTCATAAATATGGTATATAGTGAGAGAGAGAAAAGTATAAAATAGAAGATATAATATTTCTTTAATGATTTTTTTCCCCAGGTAGATTAGAAAACCAGGCACGTTTCTAATATTTCTTGGCTCGTTTCATAACATTTATTTTTTATGTTCCTATCTAATAATTCGACCCATGGAAATAGTAGTTTTTGTTTCAGTAAAGTAAAAAAAAATACACAAAATTATCGCCTTTATTTTTACATTTAATGAAGCAGCATTCTTTTATCATTAATATTATTTGACATAAAGGGAAGAGAGATTAGAATTGGAGAGAAGTATTGTTGAAGATATGTAATCCACTATGTTGAACAATTATCAATGGAGTTTAATCGAAAAGATATTACGGTTTAGATTGGACATTAATTACCAATCGAATCTTTAATGTCAATCTAGTAATTTTACAATGTTAACGAGATCGGTTCACCCAGTCAGGTATTTTAAGTGACATTCACCTGAATTTTTTTTCCTACTCTCTCAATTATATATACATAAACCAATATAAATTAAATATAAATTAATATTTAACACAAATAAAATATGTACAATATTTCTCAATGGTAAAGATAAGGTAATTTTTTTAAATTTACATTTTGACTGGAGCGGTAATAAAAAATTGTGTAAATTTTAATATTAAAAAAAATTGTAAAAAATACATATATTTTTAATATTTTTCATTAAACTTAATAAAATTTTTTTATTTTTTTGAATATTTAATGAAATGCCTTAACGGCGTTCCTGAGAGAGAATTTACAGAATCCAGGGGTGGGATTTTAACCGATATTAATCCGACATCAATAGGGGCTGAAACCCTTCTCAGACCTCTTCGACTTACATATTTAAAGAGATTGAAACATTTTTTTATATGTAAAATAATTTTATAATAAAAAAAATGTAACATCATTTATAAATTTCAACTATGTAGAATTTTTGGTGGGGTGTTGGAAAATATATTTAAATATTTTAAAATTAACTAAAAATTCTCTGAAATTACATGACACATAGATCTCAATCATCCAAGAAAATTATTTTAAAAAAAAATCTAATATAAATATTCTCTCTACCTTATATATATATATTTAAGGAATAGAAAATAGAAAGAAAGAGAGAAGATTAGAGTGGGAAATATATTAGAAGAGGTAGAAGATATGATTTCTCCAAGTAAGAAAGAAAAAGAGTTGGTGTGAGTGAAAATTATGTGATCGCATGAGGATGGAATTTTCTACTCCCTGGAGCAGATCTCCCACTTCCCTCTACTGGGAAATATTCTGAAAAAGATTTTATACACCTAAAATATTTGCTAATTATAATTTATATAGCATTTGATTCTACATTGATAAAAAAACAAATAAATACAATTTAATTTACTTATTTATTAAATTATTTTATAAAATTTATAATATTTAAACATTTGTATAATGTTATAAGATATTCCACCACTAGGATTTAAAATAATATAATATTCTTATTTTATTTTTTTTTTAAAATTTTAAAAATGATAGATTATTTAATTCTTTGAATTTTTTTTTATAACGTTTTTCTCAACTTCACTTAGCGGCTATCTCTCTGTCTGCCTGCGCCCAACGTTTTTAGTTGAATATAAAACAATTCATCCATAAACTTTGTCAGGCTTATAGAAAAATTATTTTATTCTTTTTAGTCGATTGGTAAAACGTTAGTTTATAAAATTTTTCTATATTTATATTTTTTTTTTTTTTTGTTTAATTAAAGTATTATTATTTTAGTCATATTTATCAAATATTTAAGAAAACAATTTCTATCGAAATGGGAAGATTATTTTATCAAATTTAAACTTAACAATATTATTTTATTTTGGTTTGTATTTTTAAATTTGTTTTTTTTGTTTATTTCAGATGTTTTCGAGGTTTGGATCGATTACAAGTTGTCGATTTGTCTCATAATCACGTAGAACAATTGCAAGCATCGCAATTTTCCGGAATGGAGCATCTTCGATTGCTTGATCTTTCCCATAATCATGTGCGTTCCTTATCCCGGGATGTCTTCCGGAACACAGCACTTGAACGGCTTGATTTAAGCCGTAATGAATTCGTAGAGGTGCCAGTCGGTGCTCTTTCGGAAATTGGTGCCACCCTCCGTCACCTCAGCCTCTCCCATAATCATCTCGAACATCTCGATTCAACCATGTTCCAGGTAGGACACAACTTAATTCTTTTTCACCACTTTTAAAATCTATTTTATATAAATATAAATATTTTTTTGTTTAATTGTTAATTATATTGAATTCAATTCAATTTTTTTTTATTAACGACCAACGATAGGAAGGGAAGGTATTGTTTTCACACCAAATTTCACGAGGAGATTCTTTATATATCTCCACGAATATTGGTTTAATCGGAAAAAATCATCTTCATTAGTTTTTTCTTAATTTAAAATTATATGACGTCACCCAGCCCTTCATGACGTCACAGCCAGCGCCTCCTTATATATTATAAATAAAAATAAAATTAAAAATATTTCTGTTATATCCATATCTCTTTTTTATTCCATTAATAGATACATTTAATTTATTTGAAATTGTTTCTGTACCTGGAAATTAATTTATTTCCAACCTTAGGTCGGTTCTGTGCCTGGCTATAGGTCAACTTATTTTTTTAAATAATACATTAATAAATAATGAGAGAAAAATAATTTTAAAAATTACAAAAAAAAAAAGAAAGAAAAAAAAAATGATATAGATGGGTAAAATGTGCAATTTTATTATCTCTTTTTCACGATATTGGATCAAGTTTCATTGAAATCAATATTTGTAAATAAAAAAAATAAAAAAATGATATAATTTCCTGGAAGTTATCTTATTATTTTTTTCTTAAAGTAAGTAAATACAAAAATATAAAATTAATAAATCTAATATTTAATGAATTTTATTTTATCTTCAGATACTGTGTTTATCTATTGTTTTT
Source organism: Labia minor (assembly GCA_963082975.1). NCBI lineage: Eukaryota > Metazoa > Arthropoda > Insecta > Dermaptera > Spongiphoridae > Labia > Labia minor. The sequence goes on from OY720345.1 coordinate 37,037,446, forward strand.
AATAACAAAAACAAAAAAAAAAAAAAAACTAGAAAAGTCATTTTCATTTAAAACGATAAAGGGAAAATCTCTTTATATTCAAGTTGTTTGTTCTTCAGTGATTTTAACTTTAGATATCAATTATCTTTTATTAAAAACGTCCCCCTAAAAGAAATCTACCTTGGCCATTTGAACGAAATACAAAGAAGCTTTAAATTTTGTAAAATGATAAAACGATCTTTCCAACAGAATTGTTATTATGTACGGAGGTAATACAGATGAAAAGAGAGTGGAAGGAGATCACGAGATGGAAATCCTTTGGGAAATAATCAAAATGTTCTGTGGTTTCCTCAGGATGTTTGAATTATTTACATGAGATATATATGAAATAATTTCGCCATTCCACCATTAACACATCCTTACAAAATTAATAATACAATTCTAAAAATTCAGCAATGCTTATATATATATATATATATAATATATATTTAAATTATTCTAAAATAAAATTTACTTCTCTCTCTCCATGTTATAAAATAAATTCATATTTTGATTAATGATTAATGTTGTTTAGAGTGGTAGGTGGGAGGAATTAAAAATTATACGAACTTATAATTCATGAATATGCTTAGCTATATTATAATATAAGAGTATATCTCGAATATTTATACTGTTATATGTTTTGCTCAATAAAAAAATGAAATTTTAAATTTTATATAAATTTTCTAGCTGGGTTATAAATGAGATTAAATTTATTATTTTTTTATTTGTGCTTGGGGATGGCCATTCACTATTAAATTATATATTAAATATATTTCCCTTTAAATTGAAGGGTCGAGTTTCACCATTTTGAAAAATTTATTAAATTAAAGATAAATATTTCTGTGAATTCTGACTGAAATGAACTTTGTTCCCGAGGGTTAGTGAGGAGTTAAAATTAAAGTGGAAAAAGAGAGGGAATGTTATTTTTTGTTACGAGTAAAATATTATTTCTATATTTTTTTACTATCTTGCCAGAGATAGTATTGCGATCACGAAAATTTTCGATGTGGAGATTTTGATGTTTCTATACGTTTTGAAGTTCCCTGAATCATTTTCACTAAGGTTGAGAAAAATGTCTGTCTCTCTCTGTGTTTGTTTGTGTGTGTGTGTGTAGACAAGATTACGCAAAAACTGAGCTAGAATAATGAAATTTGGAATACGGGCATTATTCAAAATTCGTAGTTTCTATCAACTTTTGAGAAATGTAGCCCATTCCTCTAAACTGACCCTTATATTTGTTTGATAGTTTTTCACATGATTAAAAATTGTATAAAATTGATATATATAGAATCTTAGCTTGATTGAATCACTGAAAGTACCGGAATTAATTTTTTAACACTTCAAATCACGCGCCAGCACGTGACGTGGTGCGATCAACAAAGAGCCAAAGACGCGCTGGTTTAAAAAATATTATTTATTAATTTTAAAATTTATAATTTATAATTAATTAAATTTAATATAAATATAATATATGTTATTTAATCCAATTCAAATTGTGAGATAGTCGAGTGGAGACACTCCAGATTTTGTACATATGCTATACCAATAGAGAAAAATATTATAAATTTAAAATAAATATAATTGATTTTGTTTTTTGTTTGCAGAGTATCCCGCACCTCCTTCGCCTTGATTTGTCCTTTAACAAATTGACCCTCCTCCCCGACAACGTCTTTACGGGTGTTGGGGGTCTCCTCGCTCTCGACTTGAGCAACAACCGTCTCCGGGCTAACTTCAAGGAACTCTTCCATTACGTGCAACGTCTTCGAGAATTAGGATTGGCAGACACAGGCCTAAGTAAAGCGCCCCCATTGCCTCTACCATCGTTACTCAAACTCAACCTCACCCGTAACCTCCTCGAGGATATTACGGCAACCTCCTTTGAGGGTCTAGAACGACTCCGTGTCCTCGATCTGAGTGCAAATCGTCTCCAGCAGTCGCCCAGCCACGTCTGGTCTCACCTTCCACAACTGAAGGAGCTCGATCTCTCGAGAAATCCCATTAAGGTACTTAACTAGCCTTTTGCAATTCCTCTACTGACTTAGAATTATAAATGAAATTTTAAAGATGTTGCTAGAGGAACTCTAGTCTTTTGGTGGATTAGTTCATTTCCTCGGGCTTTACTAAATTAATTCCTGAATTGGGTGACAACGGCTCAAAATGGAATAATTAAGACAAGAAAAATATATTTTTTAAAATATGATCTTTTATTGAATTATTTTTTTTATCGAGGGAAAAGAAATTTAAATTTCATCAAAAATCTTATAATGATAAATTTATACAGTTTATAAATTTTAAATTCCTATTATTTGAAATTATTTTTCGTTCTGATATATTAAAAAAAAATATGTGGTTTCCTAGAGCCTTAATTAATATATGTGTATTTAAATTTAAATAATATATACAATACTACCAACCTAAATCCAATGCGGTCTGCTCTCAATAAATTATATATTTTCAATTGGTTCAAACAAAATATTTCGTATAGACACACACATTTAACATAGTTATAAATAAATTAAACCATTATTTCGAATTTATATGATGAATATATTATTTATTTTTAACAAAAACATATTTGTTTAATTTAAAAAAAAAAATTTGATAAGTTTAAAATTCAATTTAATACATTTATAAATTAACAGATATAAACAACTACCAATAATCTATATATGAATTAACAAATATTAAATTTCAATTTTTATAACATTAAAATAAATATTATGTTTAGATAATATATAAATTATATCCTAATAAAAATGGGAATGCTTTATTTAAAGAGATCGTCAAGCCTGTAAAAACAACACTTGAAGAAAATACTAAAATAATATAATAAATTTACATTATGTACGGTAAAGCATACAGTCGTTGGCCCCCTTAAGCAACTCCTAGCAGTCTTTAATGCATATCTGGGCAAATTGTAACAATCTGTGTCAAATTATGTTTGCAAGAACATAGATACTATGAGTATTTTAATGAATAAAAAATAAAAACAATTTCTCATGACATTTTCAATAAGCACTTTTTTAAAATAAAATCCTAAAAAATACAGTTATTGGCCCCCTGTTATAGTTATTGGCCTATGTATTCTATAGTGATAATACAACCATACAACACAAACGATTACATAATCATAGTTAATAGCGCAATTTTTAAAATAAAAATCTCTTATTATTTGTGTTTTAGTGATAGGGGGCCAATGACTGCCTCGGGGCCAACGACTGTATACTTTACCCTATTTGAGTAAAATGTATTGTTTTTTTTTATTTTTTGTTTTGTTTAGTATTGTGAATAGGTATATATAATTTGAATTAAATATTACTTTCATAAAAAGCAATTAAAAAAAACAACAGAATTTACTCAATTGAAAATAATTACATTATTGATGTTTTAATTTTTAATATTCTGTACGTATATGTACGTATATGTAGTTAGATATATAGTGAATTTTAAAAATTATAATTTCGAGATTTTAATGAAAGTATTTTAAACAAACATGAAACTAGTAACCCTAAAATTGATTGTTTTGTTTATGATGGAAAAATGTAAACGCCAATGAGGCGCTGTTGTCGGACAAGGCCTATCTTAACCGGTTGATTACCTGAAAACAGCGCCCCAGGGTATTTATATTTTTTCGTCAGTATATAATCTGTGTTCATCCGCCTATTCTTTCATACCAAAAAATTATAAATTTTTATTTGAAAACATTTTAATGATTAATTATTATGTATAATAGAGAGGGAGAATATCAGTTTATCTATTTGTCATTTATCTAAATTCAAATTTGTTTTGTTTGGAATGTTTATAGATCATCACGAAGGAAAGTTTCCATGGTCTCCATCGCTTGCAGCATCTCTCATTGGACCATCTGTCTCGCCTGGAGCGTTTTGACGCTGATTCTCTGATTCGTCTGAAACTGCTGACACAACTTCACATTCAGACGTGGCCCAGAATCGAGAAATATCGTTTTCGTTTAGGGAGTGTGTTAAGTGCCGTGCCAACATTACGCAGATTGACAGTGACAATTCAGGAGTCTGTGCTAAATGATCAATTATTAGGTGCATTCAACCCGAAATTAAAACGTTTAACTTTAACGGGCCGCAATTTAAGACGAATTGATAGTGATGCTTTAGACGGAATTGAAAATAACCATGAATTATTATTGGAAATTCGCGAAACGTCTCTGGAGGAAGTGCCTGCTGGGATGATAGCCCGTTTAGAACGAATTCCACATCTGTCGTTAGACTTATCCGATAATCGAATCACATCTCTGGCACCGGCGACACTTTATTCGAACGGAAGCAGCTGGGAGAGCGTCGGCACGAAAATGATTTCAGGTCAGTCTCAAAACATTTTATGGATTCTTTTCATTAAAAGGAACATACGTTTATTGAATTTTTATCCTACTCACTCAATTATCTATTCGAATGAAATCTATTGGCAATTCCAATGATAAATTCAAATCGATGCATTTTCATTCACAAATGCTTTAATATAGATATCATCGTGCTATTTGAAATAGAGAAATTATTTATACTAAAATCCCTAAAATCATTACTATCATTAGTGGCTTAAATCTTTATTGATTATATTTCATATTCAAATATAAATATATTACTTTAATAAATAATAAATTATATTGAAATCTTATTAATCATTAAAAGTATATTATTATAATAATGACAAATTAAATGTAATATGTATTTTTAGCATGATGTCTGTCCTTCCGTCCGTCCGTATAGATGTGTACAGCCTGAACGGCTCAACGGATTTTGATGAAATTTGGTATATTTACTTAATGCATCAGTAGGATGAATGGATCAACTTTTGGTGCAAATCCGGAAACCGGAAGTGGTAGTATTAGCGATCGACGATAGGAAGGGAAGGGTTATATTCACACCAAATTTCACATGAGGAGATTTTTTTATATATCACCACAAATCATGCACTTAGTATTGGTTTTATCCTCGAGAAAAATCATCTTTATTAGTTTTTTCTTAATTTAAAATTATATGACGTCACAGCCTTGTCTTACATATATATTATAAATAAAATAAAATTAAAAATATTTATGTTATATCCATATCTGCTTTTTATTACATTAATAGATATATTAAAATTATTTGAAATTGTTTCTGTAGCTGGAAATTAATTTACTTCAAACCGTCGGTCGGTTCGGACCTGGCCACAGGTCAACTTATTTTAAATTTTCTACTTATGATAATAGGATCATTCCTATTTCGTTCATATATATTTTTTACCGACCGACGATAGTAAGGGAGGTATTGTTTTTTGTTACTATTAAAAAAACATAAATGTTTCTTATCTAGATCAAAAAATAAAGAAACTTTAAGGTAAACTCTTTTAGAAATTCGAAATTTAAGCCATTTCATAGTATTTTAAAGTAAACCGTTAAAAAAAATCGTTAAATCAATTTTTAGAAAATTGCTAAAAAGTGTAAAATTAATGATTTTATGTACCATATTTTGCAGTTTTCTAAAGTCAATGATGATTTTTTAATTAAATTTTTTTATATTTATTTTCATTTGGTCATCTCTTACTAATATTAACAATGGGAGTACATTAATTATTTAAAATAAAAAAAACAACAAAATATTAAATATACTTTTGAATAAAACATTTAGTTCCTTTTAGGGTATTTCAAAATTAATAAAATTGAGTGTGGTTATTAAAGATGATTCTGTTTGACATTGATGGAGATTGATTTTAAAAGCTGTTTTTGAGAAAATGGTACAAAAATATGAAATATAAAATTCTACTGACGGTCAGTCAATTTTAAATAAAAAGTTACTGTAATATTCCAGGCATATACATACTTTTAATGAGAAATTTTACTTTGAAATAACTTTTCAAAGATAGACACACAAACATTTTCTGAAAATATGCTCTTTTGACTCTGGAAATCTTAAAACATGAAATCGAATTATTTATATTCGAAATAATAATATATATATTATTTATATATAAGTGGAAAAAATAAAGATTATAAAAGAAATCTAATAAAAAAAAATACGTATATTTATTATATACGATTTTATAAATCAATAATTTCGTTCCATTGACATAATATAATTGAACGAATCAAATTATATCAGTAAATCTCTTTCAATCAATAACTAATTTTGAGCTTAAATCTAGTTATAAACTAGATATGTTTTGCACAATCAATTATCCATATAGTTTACCTCCTTCTTCCCTAGAACTAATATTATTGAATTTAGATATTTTTTTTTTATTTTTACTGATTTATTAAGCATTAAAAATTTATATGTAATTATGTGAATGCTATGGTTAATGACCTTCCCAATCATGTAGTCATTCCAATTAATAATTGAGTTATTAACTTGGAAATATTTTATAATATCTAATATTACTTGTAGAGGTATAATGCAAGTGAGGCTGATGGAAATATCAATTACACATTCACCATTATATACAACTCTATGTATTATATCCAATATACACAATGTACATATTGGTTTATTTTATACTATAAGTAAATAAAAGCAGTCGTTAGATAATTGAAAATATTTGTTATAAATTCTCCAAATTATAATAATATATTATGATAACATTAAGAAATCAAAAAAAAAAATTAATTGATAAGAATATAAATTTATATATATATATATATATTTGAACTATTTAATGATTATATTTATATTATTTCTTAGAATATTATCTATAAAAATATTACAATTAATTTTCTACCTTAATAATATCCATAAAATAATCTAATATATAGATAATAATATAAGAAATAAATAATTTTTTTCATTTTATAGAAAATTAGGTATTTTTTTAAACGCTTTTTTACTTTCCCGCATACTTCGTATAAGGGAAGTATTGGAATCGTCAAAAATTTCGACTTCAAGATTTTGATAGATCTTGACGTTTTAGACCTCCCTGAGTCGGAAAATACCATTTTTGGAATTATGTCTGTGTGTGTGTATGTATGTATGTATGTATGTATGTAATGTCTGTAAGCAAATTTACTCAAAAACTAATCAAGCTAAGACTTCGAAATTTGGTACACCGATATTATTCACAGTTTGTAGATTTCTATCAAAATTTCGTCAAAATCGGTTAACCGGAAGTGGTACTTTACCTACAATGGTTGCGTTTACCTTTCAAGTAAACTACCAGTTTGCTTCGAGATATTTGCTTCATATTTTGTATATAGATTTAAAAATATGAAAAAAATTCAGATACCAAATTTCATCATGATCTGACTACCGGAAGTGACATTTTACCTATACAAGTAGCGTTTCCTTTTTACCGACCGACGATAGTAAGGGAGGTATTGTTTTCACACCAAATTTCACCTGTGGATATTTTTAGGTACATATCTCCACGAATCATGCATTTTCTTAACAGAAAAAAGTATTTTTAGCATGATGTCTGTCCGTCCGTCTGTCCGTCCGTCTGTCCGTCCGTCCGTATAGATGTGTACAGCCTGAACGGCTCAACGGATTTTCATGAAATTTGGTATATTTACTTAATACATTAGTAGGATGAATTGATCAACTTTTGGTGCAAATCCGGAAACCGGAAGTGCTAGTATTGCCGATCGAAGAGAGTAAGTGAAGGGTTATTTTCATATCAAATTTCACGTGAGGACATATCTCCACGTGTTATGCACTTTGTATTGGTTTTATCCTCGAGAAAAATCATCTTCATTAGTTTTTTCTTAATTTAAAATTATATGACGTCACCCAGCACTTCATGACGTCACAGCCAGCCCTTATATATTATAAACAAAATAAAATTAAAAATATTTATATTATATCCATATCTGTTTTTTTTACATTTAAAATATCAGTTAACGGGAAGTAGCACTTTATTACATTCTAAATATTCATTCACAACTCTTTATACCTATTTATATGCGGGAAAGTCTAGGGGAGGACACTCCCGCTTATTTAGTTTCAACTCGTGTCCTGTCGTCAAATCTTGCAACGTGAATTTGACCCACGTCCCAATGTTCGAATGAGCTTAAATTTCGCATACATATGTAACTCCGATGACATTGCAATATTCTGGTTCATCCTAGGTCTTAGGTGACCTAGGAGGTATTATTTTTATCAATCAGAAATTACATATTGCATAAAAGTGAAAAATAATAATTATCTATCTATCTATCCATCTATATATATATATATATATATATATATATATATAATTATTAATAAGAGCTAATGTAATTTTTTATTCAAAAACCTGAGTTTCATTTAAAAAGTCAGGGACCTCGTAACTAGTAAAAACGTAAATTCTACTTCAAATAGACATAGTTATCAATTATAGGAGAAAAGGAAAAAACAGATAGGTTTGTGGATATACAATGAAATGTCCTTCGAATTATTTTCCTTTCCCTGCATGTTTGACGCCCACGCTTTCATTTTTTATATATGATTAATTGTAAGGAAATCTTGGTGTGTGTGGTGAAATTATTTTCTCCTTTTTAGTGCAAAAGCGTGTTTTTAAAAAGTTTTTTTTAGATTTTTTTTATTAAATTTACATATTCTTAATTCTTAATATTATTTGATTTTTTGTTTCATTTAAAAATTTATTTAATTTTTTTTTTTATAAAAAATGAAAAAATAAAGAATATAACTTGTAAATTTTAACAAATTTATATAAATACTTCTCGTCTTCCTTCCCACCAAAAATAAATAAATAAATATTACAATAATTCATTTAATTTCAAATCCCTTCTCTTTTTATGTCTACTTGAAACTTTTCTGAAAATAAAAATAAAAAAATCAAATTTTACTTCTTTTCTACATATTGATTTTTAAATTTAACAAAAACAAATCTTGTTTTTAATCAATAAATTAAAACAAAAAAAAAATGTATTTTTTTTATTTAATATAATTGGAATATGATTAAATAGGTCTTATTCAAAGAGTATAATCCATTTAAATTGTCCTGGTTTAATTTAGCTATAAATTTTTGGAAAAATTAATGTCTATTGAGTTGCCGCTTAACAAGGCTTATAATTAAAAGCTATTATGGAATAATAATAGCACGACGATGAGAGATGGTTTATCCTTGTGGAGAGTGGGTTAATATCGAGTCGATAGGACTTATCTAATCATGCGCCTATTAGTATATAATGGTAAATGTTAAATTCAATTAAGGGACGCACCCCTTGAAAAAAGAGGCAATCCTCTTTCTCCCCTATTCTCTTCGACACGAATCTTTATTAGAATGTGTAGCTGCTTAAATAAAGACTACCAGTTAATTAAATGACTTTATATAGATATATACATATAAAAATACGGTCAATTGAATTTTTAACCAAATGTAGAAATAAATAAATGTAATTCTTTTCAATATTCAATTTTTCTAATCAATTATAATTCATATTTCGTTTAATATTTTTTTCTAATCCAAGTTAATTTTATAAAATGTTGAATGATTTTTAATATTCGATACTTTATTATCGGATGTATTGAATGAAAATTTTGTAATATTTCTTTTTGGACTAATTTATAACACAATTGTAAATATTAAAAATATATAATTTTTTTAAAGTATTATTCTATTCAATTTTAAATATTTACGGACAATTTGATTATTAATAACGTTATTAATTTCAAAATAGTTCTGATTAAAAATGTAATACTTATAAAGTCTATCCATTCTTATTATAATAGGAAAAGTTGATGGCATATCTTTGTCTTTCTTATCTAGAAATTTACTAAGAGGATTATAATGAAATTCATGTATTAGAAAGGTTTTTTAATGGAAAAATAATTTTAATTGTTTTTTTTCTTACGTCTAAGTAATTAGTAACATGTGTCGATGAATAACCAACACATTTCAATTATTCATGGTGATTTTGAAAAACGTCATATTTATATGAATATTATTATTGTATTATTAAACACTAATATAATAATATATGCATATACAGGGGCGGATTTAGGCCTAGGCAGAATAGGCAACTGCATAGGGCCCGTAATTTTAGGGGGCGCGTAAAACGGTTCAAAAAATCGTGAATTTTTTCACTTTTGCGATCAGACTTTTAAATATATTCGACTTTTTTAAATTTTTTCAATATTGTTCCAAAAAAAAGAAGGTAAAATGATTTTGCAATCACTATTTTTCAGGCTCTAAGTATCACCAAGTGCGCCCACCCTTGCTATATTATTTCAAAAAAGTAATCTTATGTCTTAATTTTATGTTATTTTATGGGTAGGGTGCCTGTCCTTGCCTAGGGCCCGAAAATTCCTTAATCCGGCACTGTATATATATAAATTTATATAAATTAATAATTTAAATTTTAATTTAATTATCTAAAAATATAATTAATAATTTAATTTAAAATAAATAAGTGATATATGATAATAATGATAAAAAAATGAAATAAAATACTATTTTGAGATTTTTCTATTTTTTTATAATATTAAAAAAATCAGTAAAATGATAAAATGATGTTAATTGCCTTCTTAGCATTAATAAATTATGATAATTTCAATAGAAAGAAAATTGACTTACGCTTTAGATGTAGAGAGAGCGTCGCCCGCCCGGTGCCTCTCCTTGCGCACTCACACAACGACATCGACTGACTGACTGAACGTTCGCCCTGCTAGGAGCCCCTGGCATGTAGGCAACCAGCAATACATACCACCCAATTTAAACTTTAAATATTTAAATGTTTTTTTAAAAGCAGATTAGGCTTACTTTATTAAATTTATTAATTAAAAATTTTATAATAATTTTAATCTCAAATTAAAAATAATAATTTCAACTCTGAGATTTAAAAGCATTATTTTAACAGCGAAATGTTTTAAATCAATGGGAAATTCACTGTAAGCAAACTTATCAGTTAATATAAATAATAATTAATAATTAATTTTAATAATAAAATGAAATCTCCTAAAGTCATTTTCAAGTGTGGTCTGGGAAAATAAGATTTGCCGAGGACATCAAAATAGATTTGTTTGTGAGATAATTTCATCGTTCGAGTCAAATCTCTCCGCCGAGCTATTCTCTTCAAGTTTGGAAACAAGAAATAGTCACTCAGAGCTAAATCCGGAAAATAAGGCGGATGAGGGAGCAATTCGTATCCTAATTCATGGATTTTCTTGGAAATTCATTTTTTTCCATTTTATTCTCACAATATAGTCTACTATGAATGAATGTCAAACAAAAACTAAAAAACCTAGAGATGGTTCAAATTTCGACAAGAGTCAGCTGATAATGGCCAGCTGAAAGGACCAGTGTTGCAATTTCATTTAAGAGACGGAAAATTCAAAAAGTCACGGACTTATTAACCTGCACTCGTAGCATTCTAAAATCAATTTTGATTGTTAAATATATAAATAGTTTAATGTAGTTTTTGTATATGTGAAGCAACTATCGTAAAGGAAGAAAATATATCTCTGTAAAGCTAGTGAGACTATCAATTAAAATGAAGAGAAATATATAGAGAGAGAGTTGTCAAATGCGTGACAGCCACCTAAATTGCACAAGCACTTTTATTTAAAAAATAGGTTTGAAACTCCTTCAGTGTTATTTTTAATATATAATCGAATATCTTGTAAAGATCGTGAACAAAATTGTTATACTCTTAAATATTAAACTTTATACCAAAAAATTGAAATAATTATTAAAATATATGGTATTAATTTCTTATTCAACGAACATATATTAATATTGACTATTTTTTTCATTTGTTTTATTTTTTTCATTGTTAAAAATTCTAAATAGTCAAATTATTGTTAAATACTTATACATGAATATAATCATAAAATCTTCAACAATCAATTTCTGATAAACTGTAATTTTTATTTTAGAAATTTATTTATAAATTTTTAACCTAAATAAGTTGTAGTTCTAGAATAATATATTTCCTAAAATTCCAGATAGATTGAAAATTGATGTGACAGTTTAGAGGTAACGTACCTGAATTTTAATTAAGGGGAATGTACTGATCCTTCTTCTCTTGATCCCTTGTTCTATTGTTAAAGATTTATCTTTAGATTTTAGATTAGTTTAAATGCAAAGCGTGTTTCTAAAACAAAGGAAATGCTTAGATTAACTAGAGCTCTGAATAAACATTTTAAAACAGTAGATACATTTTCAAAAAGAACTTAATGCACATACCATGCTTTTACCTAGCAACACGAATATCTATGGAGAAGATATCCACCCTCTCTTATACTTTATCCTCCTCCTTCTGAAATGGATATATAATATTTTAGTATTTAGTTAAATTTGATCAACAAATCAATAATTGTTCTGATGTAATAGGAAAATTTAAAAATATATTATTTTACAATAAAAAAATTCGTAAAATTAATTAAAATAATACTAAATAAAATGTATTTATTCATATACAAGAATCTTACGACAACAACTTTATTATGATTATATAGTATATTATCTAAATAAAGTATTTTGATAATTCTCATAATATAAACATTACAGATATTTATTTTTAATCATAGATTTTTAAGTAATTTTAATTTAATTGTGTAGTGTAATTGTCTTCAAGTTCTTTTAAATTCAACGAAAAAAAATGCTACCTATTTAATGATAAAACTATGAAATTATTTTTTTTTGCTATTTTTTTAACAATTATATTCTTTTATTTAGCGATTTGTTTTCAACATTTCTTCATTCAAGATAATATGTCACGTACAATAAATTTTGACCTTCTTTATCATAATAAATATTAATATAATTGTACGCGTATTATAAATCTATACCTCTTTTATATTAATTACTACATGGACTGAAAAGTTCCGGGATTTTTCTTTAGGTGACGCTACTAGAAAATGAACATGACTCATTTCGAGAGTCTCATTTTTCACTAGTTTATGTATCATGACATTTCGTCATGACATTTCGTCCATTCATTTACAAGCTATCTTCGTTTGAGTGACGCTACTTTCGCTTTCATAAGAAAAATGGAAAAACAGGAATATCGCGTCTTGATTAAACATTGTTTTTTAATGGGAAAAACTTGTGACCAATCATTGCAGTGGTTACAGGAATGTTAGCCCACATCTGCTCCTTTTCGAGAACAATGTTTAATCAAGACCCCATATTCCTTTTTTTCCATTTTTCTTATGAAGGCAAAAGTAGCGTCACTTAAACGAAAATTTCTTGTAAATAAATGGACGAAATGTCATGATACTTCATACATAAACTAGTGACAAATGAGCCTTTAGAAATGAGTCATGTTCATTTTCTAGTGCCGTCACCTATTGAAAAATCCCGGAACTTTTCAGCCCATGTAGTAAATATTACTCGGTTTGTTTAAATTGAAATAAACAGTCAACTATTTTGGAATAAATATTATCTTTTTGTTAACAATGAATTATTTAGAAATGATATTTAATATTAAATATGTTGTTTATAGTAGACATATTTTTTGGTTTTTTCTTTAAATTTATAATTTTAATACAAATTTATTTTATATATATTTATTCTTTGTATAAATTTTTATATTCTTTTTAAAAGAGATCAAATATTATTTGATATATTTAATTAATTGTGTTTTTGAATATAAGTTAATAAGACATTTTGCTTATTAAGTTATATTTGCTTATTCAGGGGGGGAGGTCTTCAGATTGTCTGAACTTTCTCTTACTATTATTGTAAAACACCAAAATTTTCTGATTCTTTAATAATATAACTAGTGAGAATCTTTAATGGTTTATTCTCTTTAAAAACAAAAAAAAAATAAGGATTTTTTTTTTAGATTTAACTCTTCTCCCTTTTGTAAAAATAATTTAGAATCTTTTTGGATAATTAATTAATTATACATTCTATTAATTAAATTTTTCTCTCTTTTATTAAATCGAATGATTACTTTTATTGTCTAAAATATTATTATTATTATTGTTATTTTTATAGACTATATTTTTTTCAAACTTAAGATACCTGCTCTCTATTCCTTGTTACATTACCTTTAAGGTGGATTATCTTTTGAAGATAAAATTTCATTTCAACTTAGGTTTGTCAAATATCAATATTTCACCGCAGACGACATCGTATTATCACCATTTTGATTTTACCCTACCTATTTAGATCACTTCGAGATAGATAATATTCTGTTGAAAAAATCCGTTTTCTGTCATTTTCAAAGAGCATCAGATTAACACGAAGAATTCATTGAATGTGTATCAAAGGAATTCTTATGCTCCATTTTTTTCTTTTTTGTTCAAATTCTTAATAGTATTTTTATTTCTTAATCTAATCTTTAAACTTTTCAATTAAAGTTCAAAATATTTGTTTTTTTTATCAAAATTTACGTTAAGTATTACTGAAATAGGCTTTTGGATTTAAAAAAATAATCTTAAATATAAATATTGATAGAATAGAATAAATACGTATTTAAAGCTTTGTTTATTTATTTATTAAAATTATCTGCGATTGTATGGAAACTCAAGCATATTTCATAAAATATTACTAATTTCACATTTACAAGAATTGTTATCTAGATTATATGAATAAAAAAATTTTAATATCCAATTATATTATTAATATATGAATATACATTTGTATTATTGTATGAATTATTTTGGTATTGGTTATCTTTCGTTTTGTTCTTGGTTAATAATACAATTATCTTTTGTCTTGGCCAATTTCAATTTCAGATTAAATAAGTTCAAAAATAGAATCATGCTAATCCAATCTGTTAAGGTATTTAGTAAATACATTGAAAATAATTGACTAATTGAAGCTGGTGTTGTGTTTTGGAAAGTTAGACTCCCTTCTCACTCAGTGACAGTAAAACAAATTTTATCTTTAATTGGAGAGTCTCAAAATCCCTCATTCGGAATTAGAATTCTCTATAAAGCCGTGTATCTGTTTTAGCAATTGCAAATGAGGTTTTCGCGGAGTTCAAGTTACGTCCAGTGGAATAAAGCGTTGAGCCTTTCGGTGACAATGTCGTTAGTTAATTAATTCCCTGGGCATCGTCTGATCCTTCGCTTTCAACCGTGAACACCCGTCCATATGTGTAACACTTGAATCCCATCTTTGCTTAGGAGGGCGGCAATCCTCGATAGGATGCAGCTTGCGTACATTTCGATTATGCTAACGAGTGTTCACAGGAAGGAATCTATAATGAAGCCAGCATCTCAAGTACAAGTCGCGGATATATATTTAACTAAAAAAATCTTAAAACACATTAGAGAAACAAATTCAATTTAGTGAAACAAAAATAATATAAAATTGAGTTCTTTTTTTTGTAATTTAAAGGGAATATTTTAAATAGCGGCCGGGTAACCTGGGTAATTTATCCCAAATGAGGTAAAAATGAACTATCAAAATAAATAAGGGCTTTTTCCAAATTTTCTAGTTTATAAATTATTATAATTATGTATGTTATCGTTATAATAATGAGTTGACTATAACATTAATTAAATTAATTAAAAGTCATAAAATTAATAAAGGTTAAGAAAATAGTTTTAAAAAGCAGTCCCCTGGCAATTTAATCCCATTTTATTGTCTTTTAAAAGAAGAAAATAGATACGATAATAAATAAGTTATATTTGTATTTATTTGATTTATTTCGAAAGCTAATAAGAAACCAATATATGATATGTATATATTGTATGAGAGCTGATATAATAATTGTATAGAAATAAGTTAGAATGTTTTTAAAATTTGAATTTTTTTTTATTAAAGTTGATCTAATAATAATAATTTATATTATATGGAATAAAGGAGAATAAAAGGATGATTGGAAAAAAAATAATAGAAAATCATGACTATTGGTTTTCTACTATTATCATCATAATTATATGATATCATCATTAGATAGATATTAAAATTGAAATAAATTGTATCAAGATTCAACATTTCAGAACATTCTTCTTCAACCAAAGGGAAAATGAACAAACATTAAGGGCAAATAAAAATTAGAAAATATATTATTTTACTTAGTTTTAATAATTTTAACATTTCTAAATTATAAAAACAATTAATCAGTTTATAATAAAATATTATAAGCTTTCAGGAATAGATAAAATTATATAACTATAAAATAAATAATTCAAAGATATAAAAATTAGGAATAAAATAATATATATATAATTTATATCATGATTTAAAATCAAAAGAAGTGAAAAGATTAATAATAATAGTCAGATTGATTAGTACCTAAAAAAACATTTAAAAAAATATTAGATGAGAAATTACTAAAATAAATAATAAAATCGATAATAAAAGATTGAGTTGATTTCTTAAAGTAATAATTATATAATATCCATACCAAAAATTAGAAATAAATTAAAATTTTAGAGATTTATAATTGTTATTTACATTCAAAGGAATTTCAAATAAAAAAAAAATAATTTAACCTTTGAAATGAAATTACGAATCTGACCTTTTTTCCCAAGAATGCTATCCAACTTGAGTTTTGAATTGATGAATGGCGTACTTGACTACCCTACTTCTCAATTCCTTGGATAAAAGAATTCATAAAATCACAAATGCAAATCAAGTCATAATTATTATACTTATAATTACATATAATTATGTGTATATTATGTATTATATATAAAATCGAAAAGTAACAAGTATTTGACTGTCACATAAGTCCGTTCGGTTTCGGATAATTTGATGGCCTACTCTACAGGAGAAATTTTTTTTATTTTATTTAAACATGCTACTTTTAAAAGTTATCAATTAAATAGTCATTGTATTTTAAACAAAATTAATTGTGTTGTATCTCACGTAGTGTTAAGATTTTCATCTATCACAGACAATATTGTGGCCCTGTCAGGTGTTACAGGACGTCCGGAGCGCTTGCAATCTTTAAGGCTGAATTCTTCACTTTTGAATCTGGCAAACCACTTTTGTACGACGCAATCGGTAACTGCAGATTCCCCATAGTTTTTCGCTGCTTGGGTTGTGTTTTTCCCTTTTCGAAAATAATACAACATAATATAGCGAAAATGCTCATTTTCCTGTGCCATTATATTAAAAAGGAGGTGACAAACGAAGTAACAAAATTCAATAAATTTTACACTAAATTGTAGTTAAAACTGCTCACTACATTTGACGTTGCGAAAATATCCCCTCCACCTAAATAGGCATAAATATCCGTGCGCCGAAATATGAACGAACTTATGTGACAAACCATTATAAAAGATTCTTGAATCTTCTTAAGTTTAGATTATAGGTCATCTTTTGTTAGTTATAAATTACTAGAGTTGTAAAATTCACTAATGAAATAGAATGAAAAAAATATTGTATTTATGTTACTATATAGCGTATAAATGTTTTTACAAGTTTACTCGATATGTGAATCTATTTGTTATACTTATTTGATTAAGATATTCCTCACCTAGTATTAAGGCCACCCGGAGATAATCATCTAAATTTCGAATAACCTCCAAGCAAACAATGCTCTTAGCTAATAAATAATTAGAGAACGCATATAACAACGAATTAAACCTGTGTTTTGTTCTCTTTTGTATAGGCTAATGAGCTTTTCATTTACAAATGATTATGATTAATTATCATTAGATTGACAAATGCTTTATTTCATGACATTTCAAAATATTTATACAATAATATGAATTTTAATTTAAAAGAAAAAATAAATGAATAAATGCATATGTGTACATGACTCTACTATTTTATTTTATTAGTTAACTCATTCATAAAATATTTATAAATCAATAAAATGAATATATTTACAGCAGAACCTTGATTATCCGAACATTAATTAATCGGAATTATAATTATAAAAAATTGATAATACTTTTGCAACTATTAAAAATTAA
Organism: Labia minor; assembly: GCA_963082975.1. NCBI lineage: Eukaryota > Metazoa > Arthropoda > Insecta > Dermaptera > Spongiphoridae > Labia > Labia minor. The sequence continues at coordinate 37,055,241 of OY720345.1, forward strand.
TTTTAAGAAAAAAACAAAATCTTAAGTGCTATTATATTATTTATTAGAAATATAGAGTTATTTGTAAAACAAGATTGCTAAAAAAGTGATTACTTGGTGGTTCGTATCTACTATGTTTATTTATTTATTATTTTAAAGTATTTTTTTCTTGGTATATTTGGTATAAAATGTTTTATAGAAACTATAATTTACATCCCCTCTTGATTGTCAATTCAAACTTTCCATTTAACGAGATTTATGTATAAATAAACAGAGAATCGATATCCGTACTTTTTGATTATCGGTTTCTCTCATCCCCCTCCCCTTCTTTTTTCCTTCATTAAATCAGACAATCTAGGTTTATGAATGGTTTACTTGATGGTATTTTATAAATAAGAAAATTTAAATATTTAGAATTAGTTTAATTCAAAACTTTTTCTAAGAAAAATTAAAAATAATAAATATACAAAAAAATAAAATAAATAAAATGTTTAACGTTTATCTTTATAACTCTTATACTCATATGATAAATATAATTAATTTTATCAATTATAAAATATAATATAATAAAATTAAATTTAATAAAAAAAATTAACTGACCCTGAAAAATGCAAAATAAGAAATTTTTGAAATTGAATTATTACTTTGACATTATTTCATTCATGTTTTTGGTTTAAAAGAATAAAAATTAATATTAATTTTAACAACTTGAATTTACAAAGAAGTAAATATTTTCGTGGCCTATATGACAGGGGCTAGTCAGTTTACGTGAAGAAAAAAAATCAAAATTAGTTATGTGAATGAGTTTTATTTTAAGCTTGTCATATTTTATATATATATAGTGTAGCACCTCCTCTCAACCATTGTTAAATTATTAATTATTAATAAGATATACTTGTAAAAGAATTTAATTATATTGTACAATAAAAAAAAACAATGGTAATTCTTCAGTTTACCATCCAATTTTACAGGTTAGGTTTTAATTCCAAGAAACTTTTTCAAATCAAAAAATTGCCGGTCTCTATTAGTTTCTGAGTTAAAAATTATAGAAATTTTAATATGAATTGTCAAATTCAGTCGACATTTTCATTAAGTTTTAGAATCTAATTGACTGGTTGAAGCAGCAAGTACCAACTGTTGAAAACAAAAATATCCGCGCAATGTAGATAGGTTATTTTTAAATTAATATATATATATATATATAAAATAAATAATTTCAATACAAATACGCAATATATATATTGCTTAACATCCCTCTCCTTAGTTGTGTTAAAGGTGGAGGTCGTTGTATAAAAAAATTATTAAATTTTTAATTTTCTTATAAATACACCCACTAACATCTTTAACACAACCGAAGAGTGGGGTGCTGGCTAAATAATATATAACAGGTGCTTGCCTATATTTTGGTCAGCAACATCTATTGGTGAAGATGCAAAGTATCAATGCAAACAAATTAACCAACTATTAAATTTGATGGTTTTAACATTTCTCTACATAAAACAACAGTTTCCCATTTAGTATTATTGAGTAATACTTATACAGTATATAGTCGCTAATCATGGAACGCTAAAACTGCTACCGAAACTCATCAAACACTTTTAAAAACGTATGGTGATGCTGCTTCGTCATATCCCAATTGTCAGTTTTGGTTTCAACGATTTAAAAATGATGATTTTGATCTCAATGACAAAGAACAACCTGGAGAACCAAAAAAGTTCGAAGACAATGAATTGGAATTGGACGTGAACTCAGCTCAAACACTCTAAGAATTTAATAGTAGTGGATGAATCAACTGTTTCGAGTCGTTTACATGCAATGGAAAAGTTCCAAAAGGAGAGAAGATGGCTACGAAAGTGAAAATTCCATTTTGAATTTGACAATTTATATTAAAATTCCTATAATTTTTATCCTTGAAACTAGAGTCTGGCAAAAGTTTCTTGAAATTAAAAAATTAATCTATTGTTAAAATTTCATTACCATCGAAGTAAAATTCAGAATTACCAAAATAATTTATTGTCTCATCTTTATTTATTTATCATTCATATTTATCAAAAGTATATTTATAGTATATTTTATTATAAAAATAACTTTATTTTAATTCCTATAGGTTGTTGATATGAGACCATTAAAAATGAATTTGAAAGCTTAGAAAGTTTAAATGTTGTTCTAACTTTTTAAAACATAAGCATGGAAACAAATTATCCCTTAATAACTTCCACTTCCGCACATCTTATCCAACATCATCATAAGTCAATCATGATTATATAAGCCTCTTACATTGAATTTAAAACATTTAAACAGAATCTGATTAAAAACATTTCAATAATTAAAACTGTCCGGAACAAAAAAAAAATATATCAAACAAAAAGATATTCCAACAACTCTGTGATGACATGTACAAACATTTCACATCAAATCTTCAAAAAGAAGAATGTGTTGTTAAATCGTTTTGATATTTAGATTGTTTTGTTTACTCGCCTAAAGATCTCTTATTGTATATTAAGAATATATTTATTTTCATTTATTAAAATAAAACTGAAAATAATATGAGTATGAGTATTAGTATGTTATAGTTTTAAAAAATAATTTATGAACAATTAAATAATTCTAAATGATCAATATTCTTTTGTAACCGCCTGGAGGAAAAGAGTATTCCGTATGAAAATCTTTGATTATGAAATTTTTTCATTACCCATGAAATTCTCTACAATTGAAATTTTCAACAAAAAAAAAAGAAAAGAATGAGTTTTATTTCATTAATTCAAGAGATTTTAGATTGTTCTTATTTATTCAAACATTAATAAAGAATATTTAATTAAACTTCCCTTTCTAAATAACCCAAAAAAAGTACTTGAGAAGAAAATAAAATATATGTTATTTATCAATGAAATAATATTTTTTTATTAATATTAATTCAAATAGGTTTTTAAAAACAAATAAAAATAATGAATAAATAAATTTTCCCAATATTTATAAAAAAAAAACTATTAATGAAATTTCATCCAATAAATTGTAAAATAAATTTTCATTACAATAATATTTTATTGTTATTATTTCGTATTTTTAAGTAGAAATCACAAATTATATATGTAATAATAATAATAATTCTTAAAAATTTTCAGTCAAATTATAGGAGAAAACACCGTGATGTCACTTGTAGGCAAGAAACCAAAATGGTTATCAATTATGTAGCGAATGCTTGTGAAAACAAATTTTTTGATGGAAGAAATTTTATGCTTTTAACAAATTTCCAATAAACTTCACTTTATTGTCATAAAAAGTTCCAGGTATTGAAAAAATTTATTTTTCTTCCTTTAACTCACATACCAACATACTTCAATTTTCTATCTATCTATCTCTGTGGCTCTACGGAATTCGAAAGTTCTTTGCATCAGCAACCATATATCTGCCAGTATCCCTATCCTGAGCCAGAAGCATCCAACCCCTACCCTCTCCCATCTCTCTCATGTCTCTTCCTACATTGTTCACCCTCTGCGTTCTTGGTCTTCCAAGTGGACGTTCCCCAATTGTTTTCCCCATCAATATAGTTTTTTCCATTCTTTCCTCACACACACACACACATTCTTCAATTTTGCTTACCAATATACCTAAATATAAACAGTGCTTTCTCCTATAAATTGAATATAATTTTAATCAGGATCCTTTTCTTGTGATATGTTTTAACAAATTATTAATTTTTCGATTTATCTTGATTTCAAAGATATCCAAGGAATCATTTATTATTTGTTTAATTCTTAATTCCTATAATGGATATATTGATTTTTGATTATAGGTGCTAAATATGCTTTTCAAGTGATAATAATAATAATATAATTTTGTCGACAGGCTGTCAGCTAAGTAGATTGTAAGTAACAAACCTGCTGACACCGTTTGAGAGTTTTTTTAAGCTTTCAGTGGTCCGATTTCATTCGTTTTCCCAATCCAACCACTTTTTATAAGAACTATTAAAAGCTTTTAATAGCGTGTCTTGAAGAAATCACTCTAAGGCTTAAATTCAATTTGCAATTTAGTCGCCGGCTAAAAACGAAAATATCCGATCACGTGATCTTGTTAGGGGTGTCAGAAAACTTGACACATACACCGTTATCCATTCTGACATAACAAATGAGGGTGTTCGATAGGGTTGTTTCTATTGCCGCCTCTGCATTTCCATTCCTCCCTCACCTCCTTCAGCCATCAGAAAATATTTGATTGACATTTACTGGCTATAGAATTCCAATATATATAAAATAAATAACAATACTAATTCAGCAATTAATTAATATTTAATGAATTAAAATGATTATAAAATCAATTATAATCTAATTAAGTAAATAAAAAATTAAATTATTATTTTTGGTCTTTTGGATGAAGTATATTTTGTTCTTTTATACTCATTATTATTATAATTATCTATCAGTAAATTCTAATTAAAATAAATAAAATAATATAATCTATATATATAAAAAAAAGGTTTTTGTCTGCAGAATTGCTCAGAATTTAAAAATTTTTGCATATCTTCGTGTTTCATGACCTCTAGAATCTAAAAGTGACTTTAGAATTGTTCATGTCTGTCTGTCTGTCCGGAAAATAAAGATGTTATAGACTCAGAATTCTATGAAATTACATAACAATATTCTTATATACCTCTATAGTAACATAGGCTATAAAGTTTATTAATATCTAATCAATAAACGCAGAAATTAATTTTTTAAAGTTTATATAATTCTCCGTGTTATTCATTCAAGAGCCTGGCGTGGCCCACTGTCCCTAACGGAATCATTTTCACAATGTGTATATATTAATTATTAGAAAAATTCCCAAGTCAAGCTTAACTAAGACTCAATAGATCCGGATAAACTGTTTCAAATTTTGATTTTAAAATTTGTCTTGAAGGTAGTAAAGAAAGTGTAAGATGCTGAAATATCAATTGTAAAATATTAGGTTACCCTTAAATATAATAGGAGATTCGGCAATTGCAATTACAGATAGCGAGGAAATATTAATCGAGATAGAAAAGAGATGATGTTTGAAATTAATAGTGATACATAAAAATATTTAAAAACAAACACTAACAGTATTAACATACAAAATCTTAAAAATGTAGAATTTAAATATGTAGAAAAATTGAATGTAATCACGAAGGATAATAATTTTTGAGAAGAATTTAAATCGAGGTTGCAATCGGGAAACGCCTGTTATCATGCAGTAAAGAGGCTTATCTCATCAAGATTATTATCAAAGGGGATAAAAATTAATTAATTAACGTCCGCTTGGAAGACCAAGGACGCGTAGGAAGCGACGTAAGAGAGGTGGGACAGGAAAGGAGTTGTTAGTTGTTGGATGTAGCTCAGGATTTGGAGAAATGTAGTTGTTGTGGTCAAGAACTTTCGAGTACCGTTGAGTCACATTGATAGATAGATATAATATATACAATAATAATATATAATTAATTTACTGATTAAATTAAAATATATTTTAAATAAGAACAAAAAGAGAAATGAATGTTTTATGTAATATACTGATTGAAACAAAATGGATGAAAACCTTTTACTTCTTTCAACCAAATACTATGTACCACTCGGAGGTGCAGGGGGGCCGAAGGCGCTCTGAGCAGCTAGTATATAAATATAACCTAACACATTAAAAGGATTTTGGCATATAACATACAATGTAGAGCTTAAAAATAAAATCCATCTAATCTTATGAAAAAACTAGAAAAATTTGTATCTTTTTTGTTTACAAAAGGACTCATCAGATTTTTTTTTAAATTTACATATTAAATTGTGTTTTAAAGTAAAGATTCGATATGTATAGAATTTTATTTTAAGTAAAATCATTTAAGTAGATGATTTTCTCATAATTAAAATAATTAATCAACAGATATCGATAAATATGAAATTATATTAAAATCAAAATAGTACTACTCATGGTTTAATAAAAGAAAAATGTAAATATATATATATATATATATATATTATATGAATATTATAATTATTATTTCTAAAATTTATATAATATGTATAATCTTGTATAACCCCATACATTACTTTAATTAACATTTCTATAGAAATATGTATTTAATAAAAATAATCAAATATTTCAACAAGATTACTTAATTAGTAACTTTTAGAATAAATAAATTTGTTTATTAGAAATACAAATGAAATTTTATATATTTTAATAATTAAGCTAATTACATTTTTACAAGTTATTATTATCGTATTATGCACTGTAGAGGTTTATATAAATCCTGATTAAGAGTTTTTTTTACTAAAATTTAATTTTGATGTTTTATGAAAATAGATTTATATTCTTGTATATATTCATTGATGATCTACAGATTATGTTTAAAAAGTACATTCTATAAAGGATATTAAAAAATAATTAATTTCTTTGCTTATATCTATCTCTATCTATCTATCTGTCTATCTCTGTGGCTCTACGGAACTCGAAAGTTCTTGGCCGCAGCAACTACACCTCTCCAAGTATTCCCCACCTCTTTTCCTGCTTCGATCTTTAATTACAATTGCCGAATCTCTTATTATATTTAAGTCTGCGTAACCTAATCCTTGAATTTTTTTGTTTAGTTGGATTCCGATTGATTTTTCCCCAATTTGTCTAATTACATATTCCATTAGTAAATTTAATAGAATTGGTGATAGTTTTAACTCATTCCGAATTTCGAAAGTTTCTGACAATTGATTCCCGCATCTTACTCTTCCTTATATATATATATATATATATATATATATTATTAATATATATTGATTATTTTCTAATCACTAATTTTTATTTTATAGAGAGAAATACGCTTATTACTTTTGACATCGTATTTCCTCAAATCAGGATACATAATTGTTTTCACAAAACATTCTTTACTTCCTGTTTGTTTGATATATGCAAAATAAAAGCATAGAAGGGAAAGTATAGAGATACGAATGAGAAAAAAATAAATAAATAAAAATAGAGGAACCTGGGGATTCGCTTTTGAAAATGAATTGACGAACAAACAACAAACAACTCGTGTTGTTTTTTTTTTTGTAGATGGAACAAAGAAATAATAATGCCCATTTGAATACTATCCTCTGGTTATATGTATAACCAGCTCATCAGACAGTCCGAATTTCTACTCTGATTGACTAAGAGCGGAAAGGGACGTCCAAAATACACACAGGTAATCGAATTGGGAGAGAAAAATCGATTTGCATGAAAATCACGTTTCCTTCATAAGCAACTTGTATGTTTTTCTTTTTTTTCCAAGGGGTGGACAAATTACGATGCAAAAAATTGACTTTAAATTGCACGATTTCAATTATTCCAAATACGATTGGTTCATTCCTAATCCCATCCAACCAAGAATCGATCGATTGCCACTTATCATAATGGAATCTATGTTTTTCGAATTACAATTACTATAAATTCAATACATATTTATTTTTTATTCGTATATAAGTACATGAAAAATAAAAATTCCATATTTAATTAGTTTGCATTAGAAAACTATAATAGAAATCAAAATTATAAATGGTATTCTTTAATAATTATCTTGAAAAATTTAATTTTAATTTTAAATTTAAATAAAATTATAATTATAAAAAGCAAATATTAAATAATATATTCTTTTAATAATTATTATTATTTGTAAAGTATATACCGAGATAATTCAAATAAAAAAGAAACAAAAGAAGAAAAGGTAATTGAATTCTAGCCATCAATATATATTCGAGGATGGGGTGAAAAGTTTCCGGCCTGACCAAGAAAAACGATGTTTTTAAATTTTTTTTTGCTTTATTTTTCAACATAATCTCCATCCAAACGGATACATTTCTCATAACGGTGTTCTAATTTAGTTAATTAATTTAATTAATTAATTAAATTTAATTTAAGTCTCATCAACAGTTATGAGTCGACGCAAAAATTCGTTTGGATTACACCTACAGCGCCAAATTGTTGGTAGAAATGGTTTTTCGAAGCAGTTTTTGGTCTAACATTACACACAGCTTTCCATGTTCAAGTGGTTGTGCAAAATATTTCTCACACGTTCAGCTGACATCGTACAGGTCTCAGCTATCTTGAATGTTGAAAATTAAAGCAAAAAAAAAAAAAATTAAAAACATCGTTTTTCTTGGTCAGGCCGATAACATTTCACCCCACCCCACAGAGTCCTTTTTTAAATACTCTCTAATGCCCTAATTGTAAGTGTACCTAATTTTTTAAGGGTGTTCTTTTTTTTGGAACTTTATAAAGTTGGCAACCCTATCTGTAACCCAACAAGTGTAATTTTTATTTAGGATTATTTGAATATTTACCTTAGAATATTTGTTTTCTTGATTATCAATTCCATTTTAATTATAAATACTTCGATGTTGAATTTATTAATTAATGTCGAATAAATAAACTTGTAAAAATAAAATAAAATTACTTATTTCTTTTTCTAAAAATAACTCAACCAAATGGAATCTGCGTTCATTAATGAATCTATTATATCTATATATAGAAAAAAAGGTTTTTGTCTGCACATTGCTCAGAATTTAAAATTTTTTGCATATCTTCGCGTTTCATGACCTCTAGAATCCAAAAGTGACTTTTTCATGTCTGTTTGTCAGGAAAATAAGGATGTTATAGACTCAAAATTGGCTGAACCGATTTCCCTGTGACGTGGTGCCATCAACAAACAGCCAAACACGCACTGGTTTAATAATTATTATTTATTAATTTTAATTTATGATTTAATTAAATTTAACTTATATAAATATAATAAATGTTATTTAATCCAATTCAAATTGCAGATTAGAGATAGTTGAGTGGAGACACTCCTGATTTTTTTTGTTTAAATTTTTATATTTATTTTCTTTTATAATGTCAATCAATTATTAATAAATCAATTGAAATTAATTATAAATAAATAAGTTTTGTTAAAAAAAATCATAAAATAAGAATATTAGTATACTAAAATCAAAAGAAATATAAATATATACGATTGTCCGAAACTATTTGATTTGTTTTATATTCAAAAAAGTAGAACAATTGCAAATAATACCAATAGAAAGAAAGCAAGAAAAAAAATTTTTTGTTTTATTAAAAATCTTGACAAGCGATCTAAGAGAAAAAGAAAACAACAGATGTTCCAAGTAGAATTGGTGAACGTGATATATCATTGGGTCATGGCAACCTGACAACCTCTAATTGAATCATTAATTAATAACTAGAAGCGAAGTTGAGGGGCAAATGGCTGCACTACCGCATTCTACATCAAATTGATTGGCAATATTAATAAAATACTAATAATAATCTCTCAATTATAATTGTAATTGATTCGGGGTACGTTGTCCTTTTCTACATGATAAGCGATTTATTTGATGTGCCATTATTATAGATTCTGATCAGGTTGTAAAAATTCAATCACTAAATTAAATAGGAATAAATATTGTACTCGGAAACCGGAAATTGATTTAATCGGGTATTGGATTGATAAACATGGAACACAATTGGGATAAAATCAACAGATTCATTTTATTATTTATAGATATTTTTTTTATTATTGTAATTTTACAAGAGGATTTTGTTTTTAATAAACATTATATTAATGAAAGAGATAACCCCAATCGTTTATATACTATGTAGATACAATGAATATAAAGAGTATTTCATATGTTGAAATATTTGCTAGTGAGTATGCAACCAATTTTATATATTATTTATTTTTAAATAAACATCGGACTTTCAATCACTTAAAAGTCACAATTTTTATCAAATATTTTAAGAAATATTGACAATTTATTTTAAAACAATTGTATCTCTTTATGTAATAAATTTATTTAGTTTTCTGTAAACGAAGAAAAAAATAAATATAAAATAAAAAAATTTTAAATAACTTTTATTCTATCTCCAGTAATAAAATCGAGAAGGTTGAAATAGGCAGGACCCGTCGCAAGAATGGGAGAGGAAAGACTAACGAAAAGACTTTTTGTGGGGAGACCGATGGGGAAACGACCGGTTGGAAGACCACAGGCAGTGGACAAACAATGTAGGAATTGAAGTAGAAAATAGGAGTTAAATGGGAGTGGCTGAGAATAGGGACATTTGGAGAATTGTGGTTGGTGGGGTCAAGTGTGTGTATTTCGTAGAACCACAATGATAGATAGATAAATGATTTCTTTTAAATTTCAAATAAAATTCGAAACCATTTTATTTTATTTTTTAAAATGTTTCAAACGATTTTAAACTAACATTATTTGATTAAATATGAATATGTATGTACTTTCTTTAAGTTTCTACTTTATTTAATAATTATTTCTTTATATTATAAATTAATTTCTTATTTTTTAATTATACAATCTAAAAAATATTTTAATTTAGAAAAATATTGTATTCTCAATTTTTCACCAAATTGTTAAATAAATTACCCTAGAAGAGAGGTCGGCAACCTTTTGATACGGAAGTGCCAAAAGATACAATTTACAAAATTTCCAAATCTTTAAAGAGTCACTAATATTTTTTTTCATTATTATGACACCTAATTAAGATATATATATATATATAGGAAGGATATATATATATATATATATATATATATATATATATATATTTATATATAGGAAGTATGTTCAAAAGAAAAGGTGAATTTTGAATTATTTCGAAAAGTATTTATTTATTCATCAATATCCATTTTGCCCCCTTTAAAGTAATTCCACTCAGAAATAATGCACTTATGCCAGTGCTTTTTCCAATAATCGAAGCACTTCTGAAATGCACTTTTTGGTATGACTCGATTCCGACTTTATCTCATCAATTGTGGAATTACGCTTTCCTTTCATTGGTCTTTTCAGTTTTGGGAATAGGAAAAAGTCGCGGAGAGCCAAATCTTGTAAATACGGTGGTTGAGGCATGATTACGGTGTTGTTTTTGGCCAAAAAATCACAATGATGTGTGAGCTGGTGCATTATTGTGATGCAGAATCCATGATTTGCTTTTCTATAATTCCAATCGTATTGCAAACGATGCATAACTTCCTTGTAGTATTCCTTATTAATAATACATCCTATTGGCCAGAATTCTTGATGCACCACGCCATTGTAATCGAAGAAAACATTGAGCAAAATCTTCCCCTTTGATCGTCGTCATCAATATCTTGTCGGCCTTAAACACTTTAAACATTTTTTTGAAACAAAGTAGAGTCGCCGAATCAGTCAACATTTTAAGTGCGTTGGAGCCCTTTATTCCATTTTTAACGCAAAATTTAATGCCGATTCTTTGATCCATTTTTTTTTGTTTGGTAAAAAATCGAAGAACACACAAAAACCTGACTAACTTTTTCAGTTGTCAAAAACAAACTACTTATCCAAAATGTCTGATAATGTCAACATATGAGAAATATATGTGTATAAACATAACAATAATAGAATATACACAGCATATACATATTTTTAGTTTTAAAAATAAAATAATATAATTATTAAGTACCGGGACCCCGAGCCTCGGCTCGGTACTTAAGTTAAAAAAAATGATTCATTATTATTGGATTTGGCTGGTAATATTAATACCTGGGACACCGAGCTCTCGCTCTACCCTTTAAAAAATATTGATATACAATTCTTTAATTATTTATTACAATTATTAAATGTATTAAATAATATATTTTATTGAAAAAATATTAAAAATTATAAAACTATCTAAAACTTAATTAATAAAAGAACAATGAATAAATAAATCACGAAAATAGATAAAAAAAATGCACGCGGCGAGTTTCGATCCTTCGAACTCGGGGAGTAAAAACAATTGTTCTTACCACTGGTCTAAGATATTTTGATAATAACAAACATATTTTTACCATCTTTCAAAGACATTTATTTGTTTTGTTGTTTTTTTTTGAGAGAGATTAATAAATATATATATATATATTTTATTAAAAATAAATATTTTTAATTTTATTTCGAAATTAAATAATAAATTTTAAAATATTTTAAATTTAAAAAAAATATTAATACAATATCCTTTAAAAACAGGCGGGAGTAAAATTTCAAAATGGATGCCATTGACGTCACCCATATATAATTTTTAATTAAGAAATAAATAATGAAGCTGTATGTTTCAAGAGATATGATCAATAAAACTTAATTTTTCTTTATAAATACTATATCTAGTGTGAATTTGAAAAAAATCGTTAGAGCGGTTTTTGAGAACCAATATAGAAATATAGAAATATAGATAGATATATACAATTTTAGCTAGCATAATAAGATAAGATAAGATATTTACGCATGGAACTGGAGAGCCACATCTTGACATCGAAAGAAACATATAGCCGCAGGTTACTGACCCCTACCCTAGAAAATTTTAAAATTCATTACTATACTTAAATAATTTTATTACTAAATTTTTTTTCTACTTCTATTCATTTATTCTTAATTAATATTTTATTTCAATTTTTTTTTGTTTATATACTTATTTATTTTCAAATTTTTTTTTATGTTGTGTTTATTCTAAGCTTTAAAGAGGATGAGGAACTTTTAATCCCATTCATTATGTTATATTTAAATGATATAATTAAATAAAATTATCATTTTAATTAAAAATTCTTTTGCAGATTAAATTTGTCTTAAAATAATTCAATATTATATATGAATTCAAATTCATAATTGAATTTTTTCATTCTTTATTTCAATTCTATTGTTTGTTATGCTCTACAATGCGTTTAATATCCTTTCTATTATTACAAGATTCTCAAAGGGTCAGGGTTAATCACAGGATCTGTGGAATAATTAGTTTGGCTCAATCAAAGCACTTCATCCAATTCCGTACGTACATGGTTCTATAATGAACTGGAGACAGTCAATTTTGCTTTCCATCGTCCTAGAATAGCAATCGCTACTTCATCTACTTCATGCATTTCTCCAATGTAGCATTTCATTCCCTTAGAAAATCAAGGAATCCTTAAATTAAATTTAGCGAATTATATTCAGTGTTTGTAGTATTTCATTGCATTGATTTTTGTTGTTTCATTTTTTTAATGAATCATTCAATCGGTTTGGAAATCCGATTTTTTCTCACCTGTAGGGTATTTCATATAAATCGTAACTTGACATTACCCCTTCCAACAGGTCCTAAACACAAACAACATTCAGCTCGAGTCAATAAATCAGTTGAGTTCTTGTCCAGCCCCGGGGGTGACTTCTACCCTTCATCCACCCCAACGCCCCGATTCCATCTACACCTCCCAAGTTTTAAGACATGATTTACTAGTTAATTAAGAATGGCTTCGGGTAGAAAGCGGGCGAATTATAAGAAAATGCACTGATGCGTGCGTCAGTGGAAATGATGATAAGCCTAGCTAATTAATTTCAGCTCAATTCAAAATAGATAGGCTAATTTTAATACGGAATACCGGATTCTAAGCCGAGACAAAGAATTTCAGTCGACTTCGTTGGCTTTCATTCTCTTTCCACTCTGCAACCACCCTTTTTTCAACCCTTCTCTCCCATTCCATTCCCGTTGTCTCTCAACTCTTAGGGGCAGCCTTTCCGCATTTTAGCATCCTCAGCGCACCATTTTATTTCCTGTGAAAGAAGAAGAACACTTTTAAAAACTTTTTCATATTTAATATGATCTTTTGAATTATATATTAAGCTTAATCGTCTAGACGTAAATTAATCAACAATCTTTGTACAAATATTTTCATATATTTTCTTTCTTAAACTTGTTTATTTTATTCTATTATAAATGACGGCTGTCATGTCTTGCTATTTCCTTTTTAGGAATCACGTAAAAGGGAGATTTAGTATATTTTTATATACAACATTATATATACTTAGTATGCTTTATTTTTAAGGAAAATTATTTTATATAACTCTTGGCAACTTGTTGTAATCTTCATTTTAATTTTATATTAACAAAATTTATAATTATTATATTTTTACCTTTGTTTATATAAATTTAAATATCTTTTATATTGATATATATAATATTAAATTTATAATAAATTTTTTTTAAATAATTGTTTTATTTAACACAAAAGAACAAAATAAAAGGAATAATCCAATTAATTAATTATTTAACTATCTAATTCTGTGGCTTTACGGATCACGAAATTTCTTGGCCGCAGCAACCACATTTCTCCAAATGTCCCTTTATTCTGGGCCCCTCCAATCCAACTTCTATTTTCTTCCTTCTCTCTTATATTACTTTCTACATTGCCTGCCCACCTCATCTTTGGTCTTCCAATCGGTCTTTTCCCAATCAGCCCCCCATTTCGTCAGTTTTTTCATCAGTTTTTCCTCTCCCATTCTTGCCACGTGTCCTGTCCATCGCAACCTTCTCGTTTTATTACTCTAACAATGTCTGGGGAAAAAAGATTCATCGTTACGCAATCTCCGCCATTCCCTGATGCTCTCATCTTTCTTTGACCCATAAATGCTGCGAAAAACCGTATTTTCAAATACTCTAAATATATTCTCGTCTCCTAAAATCATTGACCACGCCTCACAACCATACAATACAATTGGGAAAATAATTTATTTAATTTAATTTTGTTTCCCTTGTATAATAATTGTGTCCAGATAAGCCCCTTTACTGCATGATAATAGACGCTACGCGATTTCAACCTTAATTTAAATTCTTCTTGAATATTATTATCCTTCGTGATTTCAAGCCAAACATTAAAATTAATTTCAACAAAATAAATATACTGAAACTTAGATTTAAATAATGATTTTTGTTAAATATTTATATATGGAGAATAAAACATAATATTGTGAATAATGGAGGTACGATAATACTACGTATGCATTTTTAATATTGATTTAAGTAATAGAACCGAAGATTTAATTACAAATATAAAAAAACTTAATGCATAATTTATACATTTATAGAACTACTACTACTACTAATAATAATAATTTATTGAACTAACTATAAAGGGTATAAGCATTACTTGACTTTACCTTATAATGTTTAATTAATTAAATTAAATCAAATAATTATTAAAATTATACTAATAAAATAAAATTTACAATCAACAGCGTATTTCAGTGGTATAATACTTAATACTGATGAGTTTATTAATGATTTTAGTATTTAAATAATTGAATTTTTCTACAATTTCAAATTCTATGTTTAAAAAGGCGATAAATAGATTCTGAATTTAGTGACATTTGAAATTATTTACGAATAAAGATATTCCAGATTGCAAATATTGAATTCTCTCAATTTTCCATTAACTATTAATCGTTTTCATCGTTTTTTTTTCCAAACCTGTCTAATTACATGTTTTTCAATCACGCAAGATTTCCTAAGCAGGCCCGATGAAATTTCCACATTTGCGTGTTGAAAATTATTAGAGAAGAAGGGATGTGCACCCTCCCTCCCTTTAGTTTACGATGATGCGTGTCTACAGTGAAACACCGAATATGTCATGTCTTCAGGAGGATTATCGTTCATTTCCAATTGAATCAGAGTACTATTGTTTTTGAAGGTTCATATAATTCTCATTAATCATTTGCCTTATTCATCATTAATGAGAGACAAAGACAACTATTATAGTTATAATTATATAAAAATACGACACTCTGTATGAGTATTTTCCAATTTATAGATTTTTTTGTATAAAAAAAAATATATTCTCTAATAAATATTTTCTGTGTTATTTTTTGTGTTATATTAATAGAATTATTGATTTATATTTCGTAAATTAATTGATTAAAAAAGTTTTTATTGATTTTAGAGATAAATCTAATCATTAATTAATTCAAAAAGAGACTTCAAGGGGCATAATTAATTAATACTAAAACAAACAAATTTATATCATTTTTTATTTTTTTATTTTTATTTCAATTTTATATACAATTTTAACTCTATAATAAACATAAACAAAAAAAAATGGCTTTGTTATTAAAAAATGTAAAATTCTCCAAAAAATTTTATCAATTTTATAAACATCAATTTATCTATGTATCAATTTAAAAACAATAATGTCGAACTATAATTTAATCAAATTAAAATTAATAAATTCTTAAAAGTGGATCTTATTTTTGTCGATTGTCCATTATATTCTTCGCCCAGGACAATATATACTATGAGAAAAAAATTTGAAATGTTTATAAAAAAATTTTAATATTGAATTTAATTTTATAAATTATTTATTCTTTTAGTATTTATTTAGATTGTTAATTATATTATTGTTATGTTCTATTTTTTGGAATATCTACATATTTTATTAGTTATTATTATTTATTTATTTAAATTATTTATTGTGGATTCTGAGTTGGTTGACTAGGAGATTTTACCGCACTCTTAGTGGGCTCCCAGTTTTTACCGACCGACGATAGTAAGGGAGGTATTGTTTTCACACCAAATTTCACATGTGGAGATTTTTACATATCTCCACGAATCATGCATTTTCTTAACAGAAAAAAGTATTTTTAGCATGATGTCTGTCCGTCCGTCTGTCCGTCTGTCCATCCGTATAGATGTGTACAGCCTGAACGGCTGAAAGGATTTTGATGAAATTTGGTATATTTACTTAATGCATCAGTGGGATGAATTGATCAACTTTTGGTGCAAATCCGGAAACCGGAAGTGGTAGTATTAGCGATCGACGATAGGAAGGGAAGGGTTATTTTGCCACCAAATTTCACATGATGAGATTTTTTACATATCACCACGAATCATGCACTTTGGTTTTATCCTCAAGAAAAATCATATTTATTAGTTTTTTTTAAATTTAAAATTATATGACGTCATCCAGCCATTCATGACGTCACAGCCTGGTCTTGCATATATATTATAAATAAAATAAAATTAAAAATGTTTATATTTATTATTTATGTATCCATATCTGTTTTTTTGTCTTTTTTTTCTTTATTTTTTGGTGGTGACTGTATTGTGGTGTGACTGTGCATTTCGCCAATTTTCACAAAGGTTGGTAGGGCACCATTTTGCCAAATACTATAACTTCCAAGAAGTCATTACTTTAATCTTTTTTATTTTTAATAAATACAAATACTCTTAATCCTTATTAATATCTCCTCACCTAGGTCTTCCCCTCCCCTCTCCACGAGTCACTATGACAGACTCCGTTAGTGTACCTACCAGGTTTTCATATTTTTTCCTCTAAAGTGACCATAAAAATGAAGATATATGTTCGATAGTTTTTCACATGATTAAAAATTGTATAAAACTGATATATATATAGAGAATTACAGCTTGATTGCTGAAAGTACCGGAATTACTTTTTTAACACTATGTTTGAATTGAATTGAATCCTAAGTTCCTCAACAACCGAGTTACTTTTGGATATTAACTAATTTGTATATATAAATATTTGATAATACACATTTATATATTTATTATAAATTTAAAAAATATTTAATAAAAAAAATCATAAAAATCTCTAAATTTCTTTATTACTTATTATTATTATTATTATTGCATTTCGGAACTTGTATCATTCACTTCTTCACTAATATTTCTTCTTTTTTTTTAGGAAATGAATGAATGAATGAAGTATTTCAATTATAGATATAAATAAAATTTAGACAATATTTTTTTAAGTGAAAGTTA
Source organism: Labia minor (assembly GCA_963082975.1). Lineage (NCBI taxonomy): Eukaryota > Metazoa > Arthropoda > Insecta > Dermaptera > Spongiphoridae > Labia > Labia minor. The sequence continues at coordinate 37,072,779 of OY720345.1, forward strand.
TATCAATTGGCGAGAATTTTTTTATCGATAAGAATGCCTTGCAATTAATAATAGTTTACACGCAATTCTTTTCAACAAAAGAAGAAATTTTTCAACCCCTTGTAATGCCTATGAATATAGAGCCGGGTGGTGTAGGCGTTACTTAACAAGATCAATGGATTGTCAGAAGGGAATCCTGGCCATAGGACATAGGTTGATAAATTAGAGGATAATCCTTTGATTAAATGGATCCTTTCTAGGATGGGTGGGAGGCTTATGTCCAACTGGATCAATATGTGTATGAGAACTTGGTTCGTTTCAAACGATTCACATTTTATTTGTAGAGATTTTACTTTAATTCTTTGACCAGTCATACGTTTTTAATGAGAATATTCCAGTCAATGCTGGTAAGGTAACATGTCGTATAATTAAAGGAAATTTTAAAATATTTTTTTTTTAATTATCACTTCTATATAATCTATAGATTTATTTATTTGGTTTATTACTTTGATTTAAAACTTTCTATTTGTGTTATAAATTTATTTATTTTTCATGGGAGTATATACCTATATATACAGATTTAATTTACTAACTTAAATATGCGCTTAATGATAAGTTAGTGATTCCAGCCATATATCAATTCACTCGCTGTTAATTCAACCCTATATTGTATTTATTATATTTGTACTCTACCATTTCAGTTAAATACGCCGATATATTATTTAAAAATTGTCTTCGAACAAGTATATCATATATAATTGAACTGTAATATCAACAAATAATATTAAATTAATAAAAAAAAATATTTTTATCATAAAAATATAGATATTACTAAAAAAATGATTTTCTAAAACTCGTCTAATCTGATAATTTATCGTATATAAATTTATATTTTATAAGTGTTATATAATCATTAGAAAAATGCAAATACTTATAATTATCATTCTTCGAAGATATATTACCTTAAAAAATTTGCTACATAGTTATTAGAGTTCATTACATATTTTAGAAAAAAAAACTTCTTTTGAAGAACATGGATGAATAAGATCATTCATATATAATACGAGGGTCATTCAATAAGTAAAGTTACTGGAGGGGCGAGGGGAAAATGGGTGGTGTCTCCCAAAATAATAATTAATAAAAGGGGATGGAATAAATGATATAATAAAAGGGTTGACCGTGTGTGTCGCCAGCAATATTTATAAAAAATATGCAAAATAAGTGTAATGAGGATCGGATAAGGGCTAATCGGACTTTTTGGAAAGGAAGATTGGAAGGTACCTGGCAGATAAATGATATACTAAAAATTGTTAAAAAATAGAAAATGCACTCGAATTCGGCTTTTAATCTTAAAATAAAATTATATATTTAATTAAATGAAAGTAACAAAAATTCACATGATATGGCAAATAATTTTTTGTAATGATACATGAAAAAAGAACATTCACGTGGCGCAAACCGAATAAAAAAAAATAGAAATGGCAAGTGAAAATTCACCAAAATACTCATCCGCTTGATAAATTTCAAAACCAAATTAGGATTTGCAGAAATGAATAAATTAATTTTAAAGAAAATTAATTTAAAATTAAGTATATATATAAAAACAACACTACACAATATTTCAATAAACTTCAAAATCAAAGGGTAGGGATTAGATTCGGTACTGCCAACTTCGGAAAAAATTAATTTTGCCTCCTTTTTAAAAAATTACAATAATTAAATCAGACTTCTGGTATTTTGTCCACATAAATATATATTAATAATATATATATAATATAATTTTTCAAATTAAAAATTATGAAGGAAGGGGGTGGCAAATTTAAAATTTTCCAAACAAATGTTGGAGCCATGCGCAAACAGTTACAATGACTATAGCTCAAAAACGGTTTATTTGATTCTGTAGCTTTACTTATTGAATTGTCCTCCTATGAATCTTCTTATAATTAATCTATTTATATAAATGTAGATTGATTTTCGATCATTATCATATTAATTATTTAAGTAATATTTATTGATAGATTGATACACAAATTCTTGTTTCAATTTTATTCTTTCCAAGTGAAATGTCCGTCCTCTATTCCCTGTGTTTGTTTTGTTCGCTGTTTTTCTAAAGTTCAATAGAGTAAATTGCCAATAGAATATAATGGGTCCATTAGCTAATAGTGAGATCCTCATTTCCAGGCGAAATGATGGAGGCCCCTTCAGGAATGTTAATTAATCATGATTATGACATCTCTTCAACGCGTCTCATTAATTTATCCATTACGATCGTTGGCTGCACTTTTAACAATTAATTAAGTTATTAGCTTCATTCATAATAGTCCACCAATTCAATTAAACCCGTTATATTTAAAATAAACAAAATTCTGTTATTAATTATTATATTGTTCATATAAAATTTCTTCGAATAATAGAAAAATAAACAATTTTACCTACTATGAATATATTAATCATTTTGTAAATTTATTCACAATTGTTTAATTATAATACTAACTTAAACAATACCTCCCTTACTATCGTCGGTCGGTAAAAAGATATAAGAATGATATGGATAAAGGTATATTGGAATTTACATACAATTATTGTTTTATAATTTTATTATGTTAAAATATCTTTATTTTAACTTCTTTCTGACCTATATTAATTTTTATTATAAGAAATCCTTCTCAATTAAGTCTAAATTAAAAGTGAAAAACATTAATAATTGGTTGATCTTTTCGAGTGTTAATTAAAAACATCTTACATTTAATGGTTTATTTGAAATTAAATTATATTAGAAAAAAAAACGATATACAGATTCCTTTCATTTTTTTAAGTAAGTGTGACAGAGGAATTTATTAAAGAATTAATATCAATCTTATCAAACCTATTTTTCAATTAAAATACCCCATCCTTTTAAATAGATAAAATAAGATAAAAGAAAGAAATATTAGCTATATCTTAGTGAGGGTTCTCGAGTACTTGATTTGAGTCACCAAATAAATTGAAAATACCAGCATGGACCCTTGGTTACATAAATTTCAAAAATACCCTCCTCAAAATTTTCTTGAAAATGAGCTTCGAAAGGTCGAAACCTAAAAAATAACCACAAAATAACCAGAAAATGACTTTTCTTAATAGAATATTTATTTATATTTATTATTATCAGATAAATTATTTTAGCTTTATTAATTACAAATTGGGCGATAAATTAGGTTTGAAATTAATATATTAAAAGGACTCTTAATTTCAACTAAAAAGAAAAAAAAAGTTAAATGAGATAAAACTTATTAAAATTATAAATATAAAAATTTAAAGTTGGTAAATGGTTAAACCCTAGTAATGGGACTTGATTATATAAATAATAGAATGAGGGAGTGATAATTAGAATTGAGATTTAAAATGCGTACAAAAGTTTTCAAATTAAAATGACAAGTAGCGGGAATTAACGCGTGGGCGCCAACTGAGATAAAAGGACGGGATTTGGACGGGATGGACAAGCAAAAGAGCCTCGGGACATTCATAAAAAGTAAAGTTGAGGATTTCGTTATTAGTGGCAAGTAAGTACCTGATGAAACTTGTTCCCATCTGAAAGGACGCCTCAGCTACTATTCGATTTCATTCCCCCTCCCCCCACTTCCCTCTCCTTCCATTCTACCACCACCAGCACTACTATCATCTAAACGTCCTCTGGCTTCTCATTTAATTAATAACTCCTTCAGAAGCCAAGAAGAATTAAAATAAAATAATACAAAAAACTCAAATTTAAACATTTTTTTTTGTTAAACAACTTATTATTATAAGTACTTAAATTTAATATAATTATTTGAAAAGTAAATAAAAAGAAAAAGAAAATTATTTTACAGATTTTTTATAATCATAAGTGAAATAATCTATAAAAATGTTCTAAATAAAAAAAAAATATGTTGAGATGTAAATTACAGAGGTTCTTAAAATATTAATTATATATCGAACAGTTCTTTCAGGATATTTCTAAACGCTCCCTTCATATTTTTTAAATAATTCTAATTAATTTCATTATTTGGAAACTTGCAAAGATTCAGAAAAATGAAGGAAAAAAGAAAAAAACTCATTTTAAAAATAATAGCCATTAATTGCATTGGGAAGATACCCATATAAAAGAAAAATATTCAGCATTATATATTATAATATTTGCTACTTATTAGTTTTCAAAGTTTTCAAATCTATTATAGCTCTAAAGTTATATAATATTTTAACATGAAATTGAAATTTTATTAAAGAATAAAAAAAAATTTTAAGATCAATTTTAAATTCAAACCCCCAAATTAATAATATTTTGAATCAAAATGTATAAAAAAACCTCTGACTTTGTTCGTCCTATGCAAGGACAACGCCTATCAAGTCGATTATATCAAATAGGTGTCCTATGATCAGTAGGACGGATCCTATCAATCTTTACCTTGATTTTCTTGATCGGTGGCACTATCAATTTTGATCCCGGAGGCTGGGTTGACTCCGTCCCATAGACCCCAGTTAGAGAAATTCCATTCCCACAGTTCATGAGACTGTGAGACAGCTTCGCTAACCTCTCACCCTGTGGCGCATTACAAAATGTATAATAAAAACAAATTTCTAATTTTTTTGTCGTTTGTTTTATTGAATTAATATTAACTAGCTGCTCCGAGCGCCTTCGGCGCTCTTCACACCTAGACGGGGGCTCCGCCCCCTGTACCCCCGAGTGATACATAGTATTTGGTTGAAAGTCTGTATGTAAAAGATTTTCATCCATTTTGTTTCAATCAGTATAAATAGATAAGACATGTATTTGTTTTCTTGTAAAATATATCTAATCCAAAACATACCTGTTAAAAAGGAGGCCAAGTTCCTATCGGTTATTTGTTTGCCTAAAAAAGGGTTCAAATCCATCCCAATGCCAAGTTTAGATGCACTTGTTTGTTAATTATCATCCCATGTCCCTTCCTTCATTGTCCACCCACCTTGGTCCTTGGTCTTCCACCGGATGTTTCCCAATCGGTTTCTCCCAATTTCTAGTTTCTCCAATTCCAACCACGTCCCCTTCCCATCCCAGCCTTCTTGATTTTATAACCTTAACTATATCTGGACATTATATCTCGTTATGCCATCTCTGCCATCCCCCTGTGACCTCATCTTCTTTTGGCCTATAAATGCTGCGACAATATTAATCTCACAAATACTCCAAATCGTCTCCCAGAGTCATCGATAGGGTGACCAAACGTCCCGTCTTTAGGTGCTCTGTCCCAAAAAAGTCTTCGGGACACCCTACTGTTTTTTCAATATTTAGGACATTTCGTAATTTTTTTTTCAAAATTTTTTCAATTTAGTTCTAAAAAAAAAGGTATACCGTTTGTCCCGGTTTGGTGTTTTCGAAATATGGTCACCCTAGTCATCGATCAACATTAAAAATAATTGTTTTATATATTTTAATTTTGATCCTCTTTGATGAGATAAGCCCCTTTACTGCATAATAACAGGCGTTACTCAATTACAACGTCGATTTAAATTCTTCTCGAATATTATTATCCTTCGTGATTAGAGATCTTAAGTATTTAAATATTTATACTTTTTCAAATTCTACATTTTGTATGTTAATTGTATGTAAGTCGTATCCGTATCATAATTCTTGAATTTTTTTGTTTAATTACATTTCGCTTGATTTTTCCCCAATTTCTCTAATCACATGTCTCCTCTTCCAGTCCAATTCATTTACCTGGCTTAAGAAATTTTTTAAAATTTTAAATAGAGGGAGAGAGGGGTTCTAATTATATATATATATCTGTTTCTATGACAACAAAAAAGTAAACAAATTACATACATACAAATTACAAATACTCTCCTTTATATATATTTCTGGAAAATGGAACACCCGCAGCTCAGCTCAGGAGTTACCTAAGATTCTAATTTCTTTTTTATTTTTCATCATTTGAGGTACCCTTCACCTCAGAAAAATTTGGTTACCTTACTCCTTGTAGTTTAGGCTCTGGAGTTTTTTGCGTACAGACGGACACTATCGTATTAAATATATAGATATTTACCTTCATAATAATTATATATTAAAAATATAATAAATTAGTAAATATTATTTGTATATTTATTAAGGCTTCGGGGTAGTATTCATTATTTTAATAAGTAGAAATATGTGTGGACTAATTTAATTCGTTAATTATTAATTGTATACATATTTTTCATTTTATTTTCATCTATTATATCATTATATTATTTAAGTTGGTTAGTCTCTAATTAATTTTGAATACAAATCTCTAGTCTGATAGTGTTCTACTACCCCGAAAAGTGTCCATTGATAGAAATTCATGAATAATAGGATTCTTTACAAAACATTACTTTGCTAACAAGGTAATTGAATTAAACCAATGGCAAATGATTTCCTCCCTGTGCGGATATTAATGAAAATTCGAATTTGTTTTTACTTCGTTTTTTTTTCTAATCGAATCGAATTTTTCCTGATAAAGCCAATTTTAAAAGACACAGCTTGAAGACTTCTTTATCAGATTTACAATATCATTAAGTCTTTCCTTTAAAGATTGTATCTCTGAATAAACCCAAGCGGATCTATCTGTCTATCCTTCCGTTGAAAATAAAAGCCCCCTCCACCAACTCTCCTCCCCCGTACTATAGTAGCTCGTGGTCAAATAATGTACTGTTTCTATATACACTGGCACACAAAACATAGGAGGTCATTTCCCTTGGCTGTTATGAAGCCTTGAGGCATTCTAAATGGGATTAGGAGGTTACACCGGCCCTCCTTTCCATTCAAACGGAGCCTATTACCCTTAGGGCCGACAAAAACGAATATGTTATATCAGAATACCAAACTAGAGAAAGCCAATGATAATCCACGTTGGACAAATGAACGTATATTAGTTTAATATATAAATCGACGAAAGTCCATGGTGGGAATAAATGTTTTCAAATGTTTGCTAATCGATTATAGACACAGCTTAATACAAGTCACTTAAATCATTTCTAAACTTCATTTCCATCAAATAGACATAAGTATTATTATATTAATTTTATTAAATTTTATCCATTCATAACTTTATTAAAATTTATCTTGTCAATTAAGTTGTTAAATGTTAAATCGATTTTACCTGGTTTATATCTTTATGAATTAGGAATAATGTCGAAAGGGAGAGATAGAGAAACTAAATATTGCTAATAATAATAAACTCTAGTTAAAGTACTCTAGACTAATTAGAAACATAAATGGATTGGAGAGGTAAAATATTACATTCTTTTAATGTGTTAAATTTGTTTTTATCTAAGCAATAAGATATAAATATAATTTTCTTATCTTATTATACTAACAAAAATTGTATATATATTTATATATATTTGCATTTTTGAGATATTAAATTTATTTTTGAAATTCACACCATAGATTCTTCTTAATAAAGAAAAATCGATCTGTATTGGTTTCAGCCTCGGGAAAAATCATCTTTGTTAGTTTTTTCTTGATTTAAAATAGGAATTTTAATAATAAAAAAATGGCGCCGGGCAACGCCAGATAGCTTCCTTAAATACAAAATATTATAAATAAAATAAAATTAAAAATATTTATATTATATCCACAGGCTATACTTTTCTGTCTTTCTGTACATTAATAAGAACGTTTAAGGTCGCTGTTTTATGACAATTTTTTTTTTTAATTTATGTTTTTTTTAAATTATTTGAAATGGTTTCATATATTTTGTCGTTTATTTATTTTAAATAATAATCTTAATCTTAAATATTTATAGTTCATAAGGAATATATTATATAAATGATTAAATTTTTATCCATTTCAAGATAGATATCAGAATAACTTGAAATAAAATATAGAAATTAATTTTTAAATTATAGTATCATTATTTGGTCTTGTAAATCAACTATTAAATGAAAAATGATAAATATAATTATTTTAATTTTAATATAAAATCATTGAGTAGTATGTGCATATCCAGAATCGAAAAGTTGAAAGTTGTAATACAGGTTGTAATATTTTAGTAGAGAAAAAACAGTGAATGAAGCCTACATGTTAAGAAAATTATAAATAATTAAAATAGTGCTTGATTTGATTCGTTTCATTTTAATATTAATACTTTTGATCCGAAATAAGGTGCAGCCGCCCCTCTCTGGGTAATTATAGGTAGATTTACTCTGTTAATAAAAGAAATTTAAATATAATATAAATTTGAAATAAAAATATAAGTATATTAATAATTGTAATTTCGACAATAATTCATTGCCAATTGGAATATAATCGAAATTGAAATTGAAAATTCTGAATCTAGAGATTTAAAAGATCAGCGGACCAATTTTAATTTTTTTTTTTTTTTTAAGAAAAATTGAACAAATCTAGGAAAATGAAAATTTCTTTAAACTAAACAATATAATGTTATATTTCATATAAATAAAAAAAGTGTAAATTTTATGGAAATTCAACAATCTACTGTCCCTACCCTTCTTGTTCAGGGTTGCTTGATGTTAGAGGAGTGTTTATTTAACACAATTCAATATAGAATGATCATTGATGGAAAGGTGACCTCTTGGGATTAGCGCATGCTTGTATTAGCTTATGGGAATGGGGTTCATTAATTCAAACATCCCCCGTCCATAGAGTGAGATCAGCTATTCAAGTTTAAAGCACGTGAATCGAAATTAAGATCATTCATTATTATTTACTCTAATAATTCATTCATTATTTATTAAACTTTTAAGAAATAAATAAGTTGACCTGTGGGTACGAACCGACCGACGGTTTGAAGTAAATTAATTTCCAGCTACAGAAACAATTTCAAATAATTTGAATATATCTATTAATGTAAAAACAGATATGGATATAACATAAATATTTTTAATTTTATTTTATTTATAATATACATGCAAGACCAGGCTGTGACGTCATGAATGGCTGGATGATTATGATCATATGATCATATAATTTTAAATTAAGAAAAATCTAATAAAGATGATTTTTCTCGAGGATAAAACCAATACAAAGTGCATGATTCGTGGTGATATATAAAAAAATCTCCTTTGGTGTGAAAATAACCCTTTCCTTCCTATCGTCGATCGCTAATACTACCACTTCCGGTTTCCGGAATTGCACCAAAAGTTGATCAATTCATCCCACTGATGCATTAAGTAAATATACCAAATTTCATCAAAATCGGTTGAGCCGTTCATGCTGTACACATCTATACGGACGGACAGACGGACGGACGGACAGACGGACGGACAGACGGACAGACATCATGCTAAAAATACTTTTTTCTGTTTAGAAAATGCATGATTCGTGGAGATATGTAAAAATCTCCACATGTGAAATTTGGTGTGAAAACAATACCTCCCTTACTATCGTCGGTCGGTAAAAATTGATGAAATGAGGCTGAACACCAATAGTATTAAAATATCTGAATATTTTAGATTTAACCATAATTTTTAATTATGTATATTATTATTTTCTAAAGGAAACGAATATATTTGAATATATCTATTAATGTAAAAACAGATATGGATATAACATAAATATTTTTAATTTTATTTTATTTATAATATACATGCAAGACCAGGCTGTGACGTCATGAATGGCTGGATGATTATGATCATATGATCATATAATTTTAAATTAAGAAAAATCTAATAAAGATGATTTTTCTCAAGGATAAAACCAATACAAAGTGCATGATTCGTGGTGATATGTAAAAAATCTCCTCATGTGAAATTTGGTGGCAAAATAACCCTTGCCTTCCTATCGTCGATCGCTAATACTACCACTTCCGGTTTCCGGATTTGCACCAAAAGTTGATCAATTCATCCCACTGATGCATTAAGTAAATATACCAAATTTCATCAAAATCCATAGAGCCGTTCAGGCTGTACACATCTATACGGACGGACGGACGAACGGACGGGCGGACAGTAATCATGCTAAAAATACTTTTTTCTGTTAAGAAAATGTATGATTCGTGGAGATATGTAAAAATCTCCACATGTGAAATTTGGTATAAAAACAATACCTCCCTTACCATCGTCGGGCGGTAAAAATATACAGACTTATTTACTTTTTATATATATACTAAATATACTAAAAATAAAATAATTTTTAAAATAATATAAACATCTATATATATATAAATATATGTACATATAATAAATTATTTAAAATTCATTTGTTTAGGTATATTTTTCCAAAAATCGATTACCTATATTTAATAAATTATTTTTATTCTTTATTAAAATATAATGCAAATAAATAATTTATCAAATAAATTTTTTACAGGATTTTGGGATAATATCATGAAAGAGAACTATTCTATATATATATATATATATATATATTTATCTTAAAGTAGTCTTTTTACTATTAATGTTTAGTAAACTTTTATAAAAAAACTTATTTATACGTTTAATTATATTTTAAAAAAATTCAAAAAATATTTCTTACTATTTGATTATCTTTGACTGACTTTGATTAATTATAAATGGGATAAACCAAATCGAATCATTGATATTTATTTTCGGTTTTTATTTGTTTTTTAATTATAGTATAAAAGTATTTTGTTGTGTGTTGGTTGGTTTTATTTAATATTGTTTTTAGGCTGAGATGTGTTTTTTTTTACTTTGTTTAACCCTTTTTTACAAAATCAATTAGTCTGCATTGCGGGCTAGCTCAACCACTTATTAGCCTCTTCTATTTTTATCTCATTTCGTTTTTCTCATTCATTCAAACAATCATTTTCTCTTTTCTCGTTCAAATAATATGAATGAATCTTAAAAATGGATAGAGATTGTGGATAGTATTTATTTCAAATTGAATTTATATGAAATTATATTATAATTGATTTCATGTTAGAAGATATTTTATTTTTTCATTTAATATTAATATTTTTATTTAAATTTATTAATTATTCTTTTATAAAAAAAAGTTACAATTCCTCTTTTAACTACTTTTAATTATATTTAATAAATTAATAACTAATTTTAGAAAATAAATGTCATTTTTGTATGTCAAAAATATATATAATTAAGTAATAAATTTTGTACTAATAATCGCAGGATGTTGGCAATGGAACGTTGTTGAGATAAGGGGCAATGAATTTTCTCAATACTGATTTTAAAATATTTAAGGCTTAACTTTAAATAATAGTTTAAAGATAATGCCTTAAAATTCCAAAAAAGCTCAAATTCCAGGAACTAATCAACCATCCGATACACAATTGGAAACCATACTGGTTTCTTGCCTCCCAGTGACGTCACGATCTCCTATAGAATCTCCTTAGAACTATAATCCTCTAATATTCTTTTAACTGAGCTACTTTCATATAATCGTTATTAATTCTCTTAAAATTGATTTTATTCTATATTTTATATTATATGATCTAGATACCTTGGTATTTTCTATTATAAAAATGTATTTGTTTTTCAAGTGAATAATCAAAAAATTAGAATCCATTATCCATTTTGTTTGATTATTTGATTTGAAAAATCGTTACTTTCTGTTGAATATAAATGAATTTACTTTTTGATTATACTAAAGATAAATGTGATAATTAATTTAGACGATCATTCAGATCAAATGATCATTACTTTAGGGATTCCCCAACCATTTCCTTTGTGAAGAAGGGTTGTTTTTTATCCATTTATTATTTTTATTTTATTATACAAATCCATTATGGAGATTTAAATGATCCAAGCATCAGACAACAACAAAAAAAGAGGGAAGCAAAATTAACGAGAATGTATAGAAATAATTAATTAGACTTATATAATACTTCAGAATATGGATGTTATTTTAAATATATCAATTATTTTTTTTATATTTGCTACTTTAATCGTTGAACAGAAAAATTAATATAAAATACAATTAGTTTTCTTATGACTTTGAATAATGTAAATATTTTCAAAATGGCGAGTATTTCATTTAATTTATGGTCAAGTATTCTGGGTGGGATTAAAAGATTTTCAAATGTATTTTAATGTTTATTGTATTATTATTATTATAAAATGAAAGAATGTTGTCTAATGAATATAAAAGATACCATTTAGAAATATTAATAGTTAAAATTTGTCAATGTCTTTTAGATACAAATTTATAGTTAGCATAGTAGGAAAAGCATACTCCCTCTCAAGGTAAGAGGTAAAATTGAATTTTTTTTTATAATACATTTAAGAGATAAAAAACAAACTAGAATACGGATATTCCCTTTATTTGATCATTGCAGAGGTTCGTTATTAGCTTTTTTAACTGAAGATGAAACATTTAAATCCACAGAAAGTTGGTGATTTATCACAAATTTATTTTTTCAGATAAGAAAGGAAAAATTGCATTTGATACAAATGGTATATTAATATTTTTTATTAGTTCTCATGAATTAAGCTTATTTTAATTAGTTTATTAATATAATGTGTGGTCGAAAAAGTCTTTTCGTATTTTGTCCATAGATGTCGTTGGAATCTTTATCTCCAGTGCTACCAATCACATTGTCATACCATATAATGTTGGAAAGGTGAAATTTCAAGCTTCATTTAACCTTAAAGAAAATTAAATTTGGAGAAGCTGAACAAAAGTTACAGCTTTTCAAAAATTAGTGAAAATAATGAAGAAATTCGCTATATTTTGAAATAATAATATAATATATGAATTTGTATTATGTAGTCTAACAAAATTGTGATTAAGAATATATATATATATACAGTAGAACCTCGATAACTCAACCTCGGTAACTTAAAAACCTCTATAACTTGAAAAAAAATAATATATTCCCTTACCATCAGAGCCCAAAGCCTCAATAACTTAAAATACACAACCTCTATAATTTAAAAAGTAATCTCTGTATTGGCACTCAGAAGCTGAAATCAGGAGAAATTCTTCAATGTAAAAAACAAAAAACGAAAAATTACCTAATTCTCTAATATAGAACAATGTTTGTTTACGTGGTTCAAACAGTGTCGAAACAAAAACATCAGTGTTAGTGGACCCATACTGAAAGAAAAAGCTGAAGAGTTCGCTAATTCGCTGAAAATCAAAAAGTTTAAAGCCAGCAATGGCTGGTTAAATAATTTTAAGAAACGACATGATTTAGCCTTTAAAAAAGTGTTATTTATGTTGTTTATATTCTCAAATCACAAAATTAATAAAAAGATCCTTTTACTGAAACAAAAAATCAAAATTTTTTTCTAAAGGATTGGTAGAAATACTAAAACACTTAATTTGTGATTAGATTAGGCAATTAGCAGCATTTTTAATGTTGTATTTGTAAGTTTTGGTCGTTTTCTTTTGCGAGGCCATTAACGACTGGCGTTCTTATCAATTTAATGAGGCAGCTTCTGTCATTGATCAGATAATGCTTTATATCCTGAAGGGGTAGAAAAGCCTTAACAAGCCTTTAAGATAGAGGCTTACACTGCTCCGAATTTCCCTTTACAACTTTGGAATTTGTGCCAATGGATTTGTCTATGTAACTTGTACAATAGTTTTGATCCATGATAAAATAAATATAATCGGATTATTATGTTTCTTTTCTTTTTCCTTGACATCTATCTATCTTTGTAAGACTAACAATCTCGAACCTTGGCAACCACATTCCTTCAACCATCCTCTATTCATTTCTTATATTCTCCCAAATCTTTAATATTATATGATATTTAATATTTATTTAATCTAAAATTACATTATTTTCATATCTGTAGTTTAGAATGTGATTTGGCAAGAATAAAGTTTATTTTTTAAAATTCATATACCTATTTATAACTGAAGTGCTAAATCAAAGGATGTATTTGAAATCTCTAATAGGTAAATAAATTGTTAATTTTTTTGAAGAAAGGAAGAAATGATAATTAGCTTATAGTGTTTTTTTTTTATAATTTATGTAGAATTTTAACCTAACGGGATAATCTATGTCATTATCATTGTTATTAATATTATCTATCAATCTCAATCGAATAATAATCTCACAATCTATTACAATCAACTCACTATCTTAATATCTTAACGAGCTCTTAAAATCAATTATCAGTCTATTTAATAATTAATAGACAAAATAATTCAACTAATTATCATTGAATGTTAAACTTAAACTTGGATGACAATCTAATATTAGATTGTAATTTTGCCATTCTTAGTTTGACCGTTATCCGTTCTTACTAAAGACTCTTCCAAAATTAAATTAGACATTTATTAAAATTTGTGTTCTTGTCTTTTCAGGTGGTCTCGTGCTGAAAGGAAATCCCTGGCAGTGTGAATGCGGCCTCGTCTGGCTTGGTCATTGGCTCCGTCGATGGCTCCGAGAAACTCTTCAGATCCATACAGTGGCAGCTGAAGTGGCGCAGCGTGCAGCGCGTGTGGCACGCGAGTCCGAGTGTTTGGACACACGTACAGGCCAACGAGTTGCCCTGGTTGATTTGGATCCAGAGGCGCTCGCTTGTCATGCGAGTGCACTTAGCAGGGGTGATGCTTCCGCCCTCGGCAGCTCCAGTGCGCTCCCCTGGATCCTCTTATTAATAGTCAGTTGGCTCACTAGACTCTGGTGACAAGCAGCAATACAGTACGTTTAGGGACCTTCTACGCGATTGATGTAAGTTAAAGATAAACTCTCTCTTTCTCTTTACAATTTACCACATCAAATATTTCGTATTTTTTTATTTTATATTTATAAGAAATTCAAAAATCTTTTCAAATCAATATAAAAAATACTTCTGATCATGCAACTGAAAAAGAGAGAGGAATTTGAAGATATTTTATTTCTTTTTTATCCTGTATAATAATAAAATTGTCATTTTCTTTAACCCTAAAATATGTTTGAGTAAAACGATTTATTTGTACTTGGCCAACCATGATATATTTTTTAAAGTCGCGAACCATTCTTAATAGTAACCGTTGCATCCTTCTCCCAATCTTCATTCTTCAATCGCAAATAATGCTTCGTTTTCAAGAATAATTAATTCCGGTGGGATTAACACTTTCCCACTGATTGCTTTCGAAAAGCGATTCCACTTAAATGGGGCCAAATATACTTAAGCAAAATTTTAATTAAAATAATTCCACGATTATAATGATTAAAAAAAAAATATAAAAAAAGTTAATGAGTTTCCAAAGGAATAATCAATAGGAGATCATCGATTTAAGACGATACTTGATTAATATTGTTTTAATAAAAAAAGAAAGCAATTTCGCAAATTATATATACTAAATGGGAAAGTACTGCAACTTGAAAGAGATGAATTATTATTCTTAAGATATTATTATCAAAGTAATACTTTATTATCCTAATAAATTTATATTATATTTATAAATCTAATTTCTTATCGTTTTCTTCCATATATGCCAGAATTTATTTGTTTTTTAAGAATAATAAATTACAATATTTTAACTGAAATTTTAAAAAATGTGAACTATTTTTATGATATACCTATTATACGACGCATCTGGAAAAATAAACAAAATATTAGCCTAAAAATTAATTGATAAATAATCTATATATATATATATATATATATATTATCATTATCAGATTTATCCGGGATATAATTACGTATTTTTGGGATCAGACCCAGAAACCCAAAATATTCTCGCCTAAATACCCTCTTGAAAATGGCGCAAAATGGATGCCGAAACGTCGAGAAAACAATCTCACAAAAATACGTGATTATATCCCGGATAAATCTGATAATGATAATAATATATATATATATAATCAGTTTATAAATATAATTCAAGGTTTTTAATTAGCATTTATTATATAGTGCTATATGTTTTGTTTAATGCTAAATTAAGTGCAGTGCATTTATTTGCACTTTTAGGTCAAAGTGGAAATCTTTGCATCGATTACATAAAAAAGTTTTTATTATGATGGCTAAGAGGTTGATGTATATACTTACTGTTTTAGAGTATATCATTGGAATCCAACATTGCTAAAATATTTTAGAAAGAAAAATAAATCTCTTTTGACGATAAGAAAATTTATTAAGAGTTAAACTCAAATTTTAAACAAAGATTTTGATAGATAATAATATATACTGTATAAACATTCGTATCTTTAAATTTAAATTTAAAATCTTTAAAATTTGTAAGTAAATTTTTAGGTCAAATTGGAAGAGGGGATCTATACAAGTTGAGACTTCTCCGTTAGTGTGTGCTATAAATATCCATATAAGACGTTGTGAATACGAAGGACGACCTCAACATCGAACCAATTATTTTTTTCACTACCCGATTAAACCCTTTATAGAATCTAATCATTTCTTGTTGATTACCCCCCTTCTTTCCCTCTAAATATACGCATAGAGTGATATTAAGTTGGCTGGAAACCGCTTTGAGAGAGCAGATACGAGAAGCGAATTGAATTTCTGACAAAATGAGATATCCCACAACCAAATTACTTTAAGTATATTTTTATTTTTCTATTTTTGTTGATATGGTCCTTATGGAACTTTTCAAATTGGTTTTTTTTAACAATCACTTTTTTTTGGTTCGCCCCTCATTCCTATATTTAGGATATAGGTATATATTATATTTTAATTTATTGATTTTATGTCATTTAGAAAAATGAAATTGTTAAAAAAAACTTAAAGTGAAATTTCCGAGCCATAAACAAAAAAAAAACACATTTTCAATGATACTATTAAACGTTCTGAGAATCGTTTTTACGGTATTTTACATAACGATTCATTTAAGATTTCTCGGAAAGTTTGGTATCATTTCCTCTCTCTTTTCTTCTAATAACGATTGCCCACACATTCCAATTTTTTTTTAATGTCCATATAGTTAAATTAGGTCAAAAGATAACAATTTCAAAAAATGTTCTTCCTTTCTTGGTGTCATCTAACTTGCACTAAATACCCTATTAGCCAACCATCAGGTTAATCTTATCTTTATTGGCTGGCGGTTTATATTATCATTCTTGGCAATACTGAAACGTTTTCATAAAATATTGTTTTTTTTCTTTCTTTCAGATGTATGTAAATCTAGGTACGAACGAATGATGAGAAATATTATCGCCCGCTATTGTGAGAGAAAGTACTTTTAGTCCAAATCAAAAAAAAAAAAAAAAAAAAAAAAATATTAAAATAAAATAAAATAATGACTATTTATACTGACAGAATTCAGCGAGCCACGAGTTATTTTCTGTAAATGTAAAATGTAAATATCCTCTTAAGTATTTAAGAAAGCCTATAATAAGTCCAAGCCAAAAAACAGTGTTATATTTATAAAACTATATTTAATGATATTAAATTAAAAAAAAACTATTCAAAGACTGCTCGAAGTGTTATACGTGTGATTGTAAATTAATTTTGCCCCAAATGAACGGGACCGTGCTTGTTAAAAAATTGCACGTTAATCAAATTGAATTTTATTCATCTTAATATTATTTTTTTTCTTTTTACTCTTTATACTCTTCTTGTGTGTTTTAAGGCATATTTGTGCAGAATTGAGTAAGTTTTAAATCATGGACTAAGAAAATACCACGCCTAATATTTATGCAACCAAACTATCATAATGAAAAATACAGTTGCATATAAATCAGACGTAAATTTCTTAAGCCCTTGTTGAACCTGATCACTGCTGTTTATTTTTTAAAAACAGAGCTTTTTTCTGATTGTGGACACATCTATTTTAATCTTATTGTAATTCATCTATTTTTAAACAGAAAAAAATCCAATAATTTGAATCTCCTTTCAAAAAAAAAAAATTCATTTTTTGAATATTCATATATATATATATCTGTATATAAAAAATTCTTGTCAATATGTAATTCTAAATTTATATATATTAGTTATTTGGATAAGTTTAAAAAAAATTCAATTTAAAAATTTTTATAAAATAAAATTTTAAACAAAGGAGAAAAAAAAAATATCAAATAAAAAAAAACACAAAAAAATTTTTTTTTTAAATTTTTTTCTTCTATTACTAAATGTGTATGTATTTATTTATTTTTTTTAATAATAAAATAATAAAGCAATCCTGCCATATATATCTATATTATAATAAATCATAACAACTAAAAATTCCATAATTTTTTTATTTATTTACTTAAATTTCTTTTATGAATTACTTGGATCTATATTTTTAAAAATTATTGAGAAATTTAAAATCATATTTAATAATAATAAATATTGATCTGAATACACTGTGGTGATTATTATAATTATTAATAAAATTGGGTTCTATTTTTGAAAATAAAAATAGTATTAAGGAACGAACATTCATGTATTTGTATTTTATTTATCAAGCAACTTATTATCATTTCAATTTATTTTCATCTATATTAAAGTGCATATAGACAAATTGCTATACTCCTCGTGCATAGGGATAAATTATAAATATGATAAATTTACTGTTTTAATGAGTTTTAAAATATATTTAGGTTTTATTTATTTATTTATTTGAAATAGATTCTTATTAAAATCAAGAGTTACCAAATAAGCGATTGCTAATTTATTTTATTTATTCAAATTTGTAATTATATAATATATTATATTATAAATCTATTAAAAATATATTTTGAAAATATTTATAGATCAAAAAGTAATATTTTATATTTATTATTTTTCAATTATTATAATTTAGTATCCTGTTAAATTCGAGTATTAAACTAACACTCACACTAAAATAAAATTTTGCCAAATTCCCCAAATAAAAAAAAATATATATCAAATATAGATTAAATAAAATATTAAAACAAAATTTCTACTTCTATTTTACACCACTTGATATATCAAACTTGTATTTTCCCTGAACTTATATTCAAATGTGTATGTAGTTTATATAGAATTATTAGATTTATTTTTTAGTCTCTTAATGATCTTTAATTATTTAAAAAAATGTCTTCCTTTACTAAAAATTATTGTATTATTCTTATTATTCAGAGAGGCAGATTTTTTTTTATTTAAATTGTAATTAATTATATATTATCCTGATTTCAATTTTTTAATTATTCAGAATTATCTTCATTCTCCCTTTTGTGATCATCATATAGATATAAATTTTATGAATTTTAATTTATATTGAATGTATATTCAAATATGAAAAGGGAAAAATATTCATCTCTATTAAATTTAATTATATATACTTAACATCATTATATATATATATCTTATATTCATGTAATTTTTGATAAAACTTTTATTATTTTATTTCAAAATAGATAATAAACACCTTCAAAATATTGAACAATTGATAGTAGAAATATAAAAATTAAATTCATTATAATTGATTTATTATTAAATTATAAATAATAAATATAGGTGAACTTTATTCCTAAAAGCAACCTATTTTTCATATAAGAGAGAAGGGAGGTGTCAATCAAATGATTTTATATAGTTATGATGTCCATCATTTAAATAATATTTCGAAAATACAGATCTGAAACATATAAAATGAAATTTTACCAATATTAATATATTAAATAAATAAGTATATCTATATCCGTGGCTCTACGGAACTCGAAAGTTCTTGGCAGCAGCAACCACATTTCTCCAAGTGTCTCTATCCTGAGCCACAACCATCCAACCCCTACCCTCTCACATCTCTCTCATTTCCCTTCCTATATTGTCCACCCACCACGCCCTTGATCTTCCAAGCGAACGTTTCCCAATCGGTTTCCCCAACAATATATTTTTCACCATTCTTTCCTTTTCTATTTTAGCCACGTGCCCTGTGTCCATCGCAGCCTTCTCAATTTTATAATCCTAACTATGTCCTGAGATGCATGGAGGTGATGCAATTCCTCGTTATGCACAATCTCCGTCATTCTCTGGGTACCTCATCTTTCTTTGGCCCATAAATGCTGCGAAGAATCCTATTCTCAAATACTCTAAATCTACTCTCGTCACCCATGGTCATTTACCATGCCTCACAACCATATAATACAACCGAAACAATAAAATAACTGTTTTATATATTTTAATTTGGATCCCCTTTGATAATAACTAAGTAAGAATATAAAAAAAAATATTTATTTAATACAACAAGAACAAGAAAAGAAAAAAAACAGAAGAAAAAAAATAAAATAAATAAATAGTAAAATATATAATAACCAGTCGAGATATTTCGAAAATTATTTTGATATCTTATTTCAAAATACAAATATTTTATTTCAAAATTTTATATTATATAAAAAGTATAAATATTGAGTAATAGCCAAATTTACAAATATTGTAAAGAACAGTTTATATTTTTTTTATATTTACAATTCATTACTACTCAAATGCAATGAAATCATTTTCAATAATTAAACTTAAAATCATAAAGTTTCTTAATAATAATATAATAATTGTTTTCCCTTTAATTTATTAAAGATTAAAAAAATTATTAATAATATTTTTTTCTTCCTCAGAAATGTATAATAAAGAAATTTACTTAGAAATGTATAAAAGAAATAGTAGCAATCCTATAAATTGAAAAACGTTGATCAATAAAAACCATTCTCCTATATATAATGTACCTTATGAAATATGTATTGTTTTTCAATCAGATGATTTTCTATGAAACATGGGTTAGGATGTTTTTAACATAAATATTTCAGTAGATACATTATTTAAAAGTTATGTTATTAATATGAATATCGAAAAATAAATATGGATTTTTTTGTCTTAGATATTCTTAATTCAAATTAAAAAATAAATATTGATTTTTTTGTCTTAGATATTCTTAATTCAAATTAAAAACTTAAAATTTTCAAATATAATTCCTTGGAATTTTACTAAAAATAAATTAAAAAATACTTATTTTATAATTATATTAAAATAGAGAAGGCATCTCATTACATTTAATTGAATTTTTTTATTTAGTGATTTTCATATATATATAATAATATATTATATATATATACTATAGAGTAAGGTGGGGCAAAGATCCGATACTTAACAGATACCTAGTTGATTTCATTATTGTTTTTATTGTGAAAATAAATTTATTATATAATGTAATTGAATTAAGATCAAATGAATGAAAAATGAATTGGCATAATACTAATTTGTAATAAATTACAATAAATCATAAATTTTAATACATGATAGTGAATATATTTACTTGATTAATTAATCCATTCTTAATCATTATTCTAAAACGCCTATTTTTAATAGACCAATTTCGTTCTTTAAAATTATTTATTATATATGAATAATAGAAAGAATTTATAATCACTCTATTTATTTCTCACATAAATATAAAATTCATCAAATCATCAAATTTCTCTATTAAAAATATCATTTGTTTATTGATTATTTATCAAATGTTGAAAGTTTAAAGTATTATGATGTTCTTGTACAAGAGTTTATTTTAATTGTTAATTAACATGTACTGAAGAATATTACTTAAATGCTGTTAATTAGACTTAAAAGTACATTTTGTAGTGGGGTGAATGAATTTGCTTAAATTACCACTACCTTTCCCTTCCCCTACACATCTGTCGGTAGTGCAACTATTTAACAAATCATTGATATTTGAAAAACGCCTAACATAATTATCATTGCGAACTATTTTCTCTAGTAAGATTATAAATAATTTTAAATATTTATTATATTCAAAATTTATATGAATATATAAATTGTGAAATTGTACACAAAATATTAATTTTCTTCTGATAATATATACATTTCATAATTATTAAAATCTTAATAGCTGATAAGATAAAAATAATCAGAAAAAGTCTGCCTCTTTCCCAATTAATAAATTTATTCAATAATGTTAGTATAACATTAACTCTTATAACGTTTATAATTTTTATTTTAATTAGAATAATTTTCTTTTACGAATTGATAACTTGTATATATATATATATATATATATATATATTATATATACATAATTATATTTTTGGATTAAAGTAGAGTTAATTTGTGTGAATCATCTGTGAAGCGCCAAAAACAAACTAATTCATTTAAAAAGTATTTTATTTTTCTTAAGATATACTTCAATTTATAATTAAATAAATATTTATATGTCTGTGTGCTTTTTAACAATCTGATCAAATTAAATTTGAAAAAAAAATATTCTATTTTCATTAAAATACTTTAAATAATTGCTGCATTTTTTAAAAAATATATTATATAATACTGTTTCTCTAATATTTTGTTTTATACATCAATATAATAGTTGAGATGGTAGTTAATTATTTATATTTTATTAAATTAAAAAAAAATTATATAATAAATTCCTTTTTAGTTTTTTTTATTGTAATCAAATTGAAATGTCGGAAAATGGCAAAAATGTTTTGGTATATATTATAAAATATTATTAAAATGCACAAATAAATAAATATTTTATTAAAAATATAAATATATGTGTATTGTTTGTTATTTTTAATGATTGCCCTTTTAATTTCAATATTTAACTTTCATAAAATATGAGTGGCACAGCACAACCTTGCCTGGAATCTATACTAATAAGCTAAACAATATTCAAATTTTATATTTTAAATTAAAAAAGAATTGTTAATGACCATAAACAAATAAATGTTTTAAAAGATACATATATTAATTTTGAGACATATATATATATGATATTTGAATTATTTATTAATTAATATAATAATATTAACCCTTAATAAATGTTATAAAATTCTGAATTTTTATTGGTATTTTTTTTTTATTTAATAAAAAAAAAACTAAGATTTAATAATTTTTAATGTATATTCTTTATTTATAAATTTTAAAAATGAAAAATTAGATAAATATATATATAATAAATTGAGAAAGGTAAAAAATCAGGAAAATTGATAGCCTAATAGTTTTCTAACATTATAAATTAAGGCGTTCAATTTTCCTAGTCTAAATTTTAAATATAATCATATCTTTCAAATTAGAAAATTATTATTATCATTCAAAATTTTAAAATATATAAATTTTAAAATATATAATGATATATTAATCTAAATAAATAATATACTGTATTCTCTTTTGGCATAAGATAACAAAATTGAAAATTTATAATAATGATACAAAAAAAATATAATATAATAAAGTATAATATAAAAGATTCTACACAATTTAATTGATCTGATAATGAAGGTAACAATCATGGACCTGATTTTACATTGTGCCAGTAAAAATATAGTATTTTATTAATTTAACTAACTTATAAACGAATCATTTTATTTCATTTTATTTATTTAAACATTCGATCATTTTTATAATTGATTATTTATTTATATTATAATTATTTGAAAAATATTGATTTTTTAATAGTAAAAGACAAAAAGATTAAATAGTTATAATAAATGAACCATGATGTGTATATAAACGGAATTATGTGCCTTATGTAAATAAAACTATAAGAAATCAACTCGAAAAAAATATAAGTATATATAATATAAATGAAACATGTATGTAGTGATTATTTGCTCAATGCATCTATTAGTGGTCAGCGTGATCTCTTTTTTAGAAATGGGTTATGCATAAATGGTATATAAAAAAAAACTTCGAATCTATGTATAAATCTATTTATAAATATAATATGCTCTTCTGTTTTCTTATTGTGATTCATGTGTTTCCTAAGAATATATATATATTTTTTAATTTTTATTTTTTGAATTTCAATAGATTAATAAAATCCATATTCAATCAATTCATCGATCTTGGTAAGTTTTTATAAATAGAAATAAATAGAAATTTTTGAAAATTATTATGTATAAAGAGAATTTAGTTTTTCTTTTAGTGTATTCTCTAAGGACTTATGGTTTTTTCTAAAAATGTTTAACTATTCTTTTTAAATACTATTATAAAACTCTATTTCAATCATTTTAAGCATTTTTTTAATTAGATTTTATTTAAATTTTTAATTTTTGTTAACTTTGTAATATTGAAACCCTTACCCTCAAGCGCTTCAATATTACCATCCCCTCTATGATACCATAAAAAAAATAGATGAATCAATAAAATTTATTAATAAAATCAACAATTTAACTTAATGTCTTATTCAATTTGAAGACTTGTTAGTTGAATGAAAAATTGGAGGTAAGTTGAAGCGAATTTGTATATATATCTCTAATTAAATATTTAGGTAGTTAATTAGATTTAAAGTTAAATGTACTAAATTTTTTTCTATAATAATGATATAAATATATTATATATATAATATATATATTCCGTATATTATTTTTTTTTATGTTTTTTATATGGCAGTCAACGATAAATAACCCATCTTATAATCTAGAATAATATTTTTTTTAATACTATATGCATATTAATATACATATTAATTCTAATTTGGTTTATAAGAATTGATTATATTATATAAATTCCATTAAAAATACATGAATAATTTTTCACTAATAAGAACTTACCAAGATTGCTGATAATTAGTTACAAAAATATAAAATTGATCAGTTATTTTTAGCTTTTTATTTTTTTAAACGCGACGTACCTCGTCCAAAATGCCTCCATGTCGTCCCATATAGATAAATAAAATATTTAAAAAATTATCTTATGGAAATGATCTCTGAATTCTGTTTATCAATATTGTAATAAAACAAATTAATAAATAAAAATTCAAAATAATATAAATAAATTTCTATTATTAAAAGAAATGACAAATATATATATTAAACAAAATATTGTATATTTTACAGATTAATTTTTTCAAACTTGTCTTAATAAATTTGAAAATCATTTTAGCTTTAATAGAATATAAAATTAAAAAATAAAATAAAAAATAAAAAAAATGTAAAAATTAAAAAAAAAATAAATAAATATAATTTACATATAATGGATATATGGGAAAATATGTATGTTCATTCATTGAAAAATAAATAAATAATAAAAATCAATAAATTAGCTATTGTGTATATATATTATTATATTATTTTATGTATTATGTATAATTTATACATTTAAACATTAAATATACTTGTCAATATGATTGTATTATGGTTTGAATTATTTCAAATAAAAGAGTTCAATTATAAATATATATGTTATTTATTTTATTATTGTATATATCCTACCATATATATATAGAAGGTATACTTGTTTTATCTTAATTCCATCTTCTTGAATGGGAAAACTTGTTCACTATCATTTTAATTAAGAATGTTGAAAGATTAAAGTGGATATTCATCCTATGAATGGGATTAGATATTTCAAGTTGTTCTTTCTTTACCGATGAATGATTTTTATTTTAAATAAATAGAATCAAGGTGCTTGAGAGAGGTGAGAGTTTGGTCGGAAATAGAACGACACATACTTAGGCCCTTTTGCTCACTCTTCATTAGAAAAGAAGAAACTAAGATGAAAGGTTCATAACCTAAATTCATTCCTTCTAAATTATATTACTTCTATTCGATATTCGAGTTTAATCTTTCAATTGCTTAAGTAACATATTAATTCGGAAGGTGATTGGTGGCCTGTCCCTGTAATCCAGAAGCATGGAAGTCAGGTTTGAGAATGTCCAGTTAATTTCGGTGGGTCCTGGGATTCTACAATGTCGAAGAGGAAACTCGCATTTGTGGTTCAATCTTAAAAATAGTTAAAACTATATTAGGATTTAATCTAATTAAATAACATATTAATTGGTATTCATCCCCTAAATGGGATTAGATAACTTCAAGTTGTTCTTTCGGTAATTATTCAAGTAAACGCCTTTTCGTCGAGTTGGATAATACTTTACCAGTGGTTCTTTTTGCAATTCCAACTAAACTTTTCTTATGAAATTTTTTCAGGCCTCTTCTAGTTTATGAGATAAAAATTATTAAAATATAGATTTTTTAAGTTTGACAGATTAGTTATAAACTTCGAAATGTGCCATAAAATAATGATTTTATTGACTAATTCACTAATTATTCACTTATTCACTAATTTTCGGTTTTTATAAGTTCGTTTTATATGCAAATTTTAATAATTTTTATCACGTAAATTAGAAGAGGCCCGAAAAAATTTCATAAGAAAAGTTTATTTGGAATTGCAAAAGGAACCCACTGGTAAAGTATTATCCAAATCCACAAAAATGCGTTTACTTTAATAATTACCGTTCTTTTTTTACCAATGAATGAATTTTATTTCAAATAAAAAGAATCAATTTAATGAGAATTATACTAGTAATAAACTGGATAAATAGTAATAAAAAGTAATCTTTGTAGGTTGAATATCAATTCAGTAAGCTTAAGTAGCTTCCCAATTTTGGTCACATACCCTGAGTGAAATTTATACTAAAACCCAAACAGAGAAAAATTCCATACCAGACCAAGGAATCATAACCGAGTTCAAGAGCTTAGTAGATATATATATATATATATAATCTTGCTGCCCAACAAAATATCAGGGAGTCATCAATAATCATATCTTAAAATAATTTGTTTTGTAATTAAACTTCAGATATTGTTACCCCTTGTTCCTAGAAAGTACATATAATCAACTACAATATATAGTTGATAAAGAAATACTTAAACACGATTGTTTCTTTTCATATTTTATTTATTTTTCATTTTATATTTTAAGATTTAAAAATAAGATGGGTATGGGATAGCATCTTTTGATTTTCATATGATTATTATTTTATTTTCATATCCTAACTCCTATTAATAAAATTTCTCATTTATTTAGGCAGCCCAGATAAGGACGGAGAAAAGTTATTTTCAATGGAATAAAAAATAGGAAGGATTCTATATACCTACTCACTGAAAATTTCAGAGTAACGATTGTAGGCCATTCACGTTTGATATATAAAAATCCCCATTAATATAAAAATGAATTTTAAAATATTTAGATTTTTTCATTTCAATTTTCATATTAAGGATAAAGATTAGAAAAAAAATAAGTTAACAAAATTTAGATTTTTAAAGAGTATTAATTAATCTTCTGTTTCCCTCTGATTAATCTTTAAATATAAAAAATATAAGTAGACAATCTATTGTATACGGTACAAGAATGTAAGAACTAAATCAACAGAAGAGAGAAAAGAAGATGCATTAAAGTTCCAAAATTGCAATTTGCGGCATATCATTAAAGGTAAGTCTCAATTTCAAATATTTTTTTTTATATTTTATTAATAATTATTTTTTTTACTCTGATTTAACCACTATAAAAAGAAATGTAGGCCTTTTTTATTTCTTTATATTTTTTTGAAATTAAAATTAGTCATAGTAATACATTCATTTTATTTAAATTCATTCCTTTATTAGATTTATATACCAATTACAATATTGGTATTCATGCATTTTTATAGATTTAATGTGATAACATTTATATAAAAAAAAGAATTGTTTAAGAGAATTATATTTTTTTTCTAAATAATGGATCTGGTAAAAAAAATTTCAGTTTTTCATGGAAAAACCTTAGAAACACTTTATTGATGACATAATGGTTCTGCTTGAAAAACATTGTCAATAATAATGGCGCATTTTTGATTTAAATAAATTCATTTTCATATTTTCAAAAAACAAGACTTTTATTACTAAAAAAAAGACGCGAACTTTTTATCAGATCCAAACTCATACAAATTTTAAAGTGTTATTTAAATATATATATATATTTATAATTTTTCTAAACTCTTTATTAATTATATTTTTAAAAAAAGTGATTAAATATTTTAAAATTATTATCAATTAATTTTCTTCAATTTAATTTAAAAATAATATATAGCATAAACACAGAATTATTATTGAAATTATTATTCAATCAAACTTATGTAATGATTAATTACATAGATAAAAAAAAAACTCGTTAAAAACCAATTTTTGGTAATACTGCAAATGAATGAATTTAATTAATTAAAAACGAATTTAGGAGATATACATTTCAGAAATTGATTGCTTTCTCAACTAACGTTATAATATAGCTATTAAATAAGTTTGATTAATTATCGAAAAATTTCAATAAATCATCAAGAATGGAGAATTTGTAAGATTATTAAGAGGAAGAATTCATTCGCTGGTTGCGATTCGTCATGAATTTAGAGTAAATGTTCGTTCATCTCGCTATATATTATATATGACAGTAGCATGATTCTAATGAAATGCAAATTGGCATAGGAGTGTAACGAGTCCGATTGGAAGGGGGCAATGAAGTCCTACTCTGGTTAGGTTACCATCCCTCCTTCTCACACCCATTCTCTCCCCACCAGATGTTACCAGCTGGGCCGTTAGCACTCTATTGCACAGTCTTCGTTACTTCGGTTGTCACGTCTTTCCAGAACGACGTTACTTGCATTGTGTCTATATCCAGAAGGAAAATTAACAATCTTGGTCTTTGAAATTGAGTCTCCCATTTAAATTAACGGAATTCCGCTCAAATTAGTTGGCTTCTTTCTATCTACCCTTTATTATATTATATTATGGTATTATATATATATTCACAAGAAGCATACAAGTGAAATTATTAACAAATACCTTTTCCTTCTATTCTGTTATAATATGTAGTATGGTATTATATAAGTTAAGATTGTTGAAAATTTCTAGGAACTATAGTGAACATACAATGAGGTTTGGAAACTTAAGTTATGAATAAATATAAAGTAAATTTCATTTTTCATAGTAAATAATTATTTTAGTGATAATTCAACCTAAAGTTGAAATTTTGAAAGATCTAAACAATACAAATAAATAGTTATTTTAACGTGAGTATTAATATATGGAAAGCAAATATATTGTCTCAAACTTATATTATACTTATATTATACTCAAACTTATATTATTACTATTTATTTTTTGATCATTAAAACATTTTTTCAACATCAAATCATGATAGAAATATTATAGAATAACATTGAATAATTTTAGAAAAATTAAAATGATAAAACTATAAATAATATACAAATTTACTTATATTTAAAATTTTATATGTGATAAAAATATAAATTATTAGAATAGTTAATTTAATATATTATTTAACAACATTTGAAGGGAAAGTAACTAAAGATGTAACAAAAAGAAATATTGAATTTATAAATGATATTCCTATCATAAAAAAATTTTCAAATTTACTTTTCTAACATTAGTTGCTGCAGTCCATTAATTTATTCTCTTGTTGTTATCAAAGTTTCTATAAATACCTAACAAAATAAATTGAAATTTGAATTTGCTTTGTAATAAGGTTTTGTTTCATTTTGAATAGCTGGGCATCTGTCACTTTTGAAGCTGCCATCTTTTGACATTTGACAAGAAAAATCTAAGTCATTATTAAAAATATAGCTACGGATTGAGATTGTTAAAATTCACACCAGAAATGATGAAAATTTTGCAGTCACAGTTCGCAAAACTAAAGCATTTTTGGGTCGCCATGAAGCATTTTCTTGGTTAATAGAAGAGAAACTGGTTAAAAAAATTTTTTGAAAAGCCTTTTGGACTGGCGATATGATTAGACCTTACTTATTTGAAGATGAGGCTGGAGGAACTGTTACTGGGAATCGATTATGCCATTGAGCTAAGATTAGTGTGATTTTATACGCTTTTTATTTACTTCACTTTTCTGTCTTTCTGTAATGTTCAAAATTTGTAATTGGATTTAAACCCACTTCTAGTTGAACGATTTCGCCTAAATTTGATACGTATATTGAAAGTCGATGACACTGCAATAATCAAACAGAAATATTTTAAATTTTTCAAAAATACGGATTTGTAAAATTTGTGAATTTAATTATATTTATTTAAAGATAACACATTACTAGAGTTCAACCAGAATAACTTTAAGCACATAAATCATTGTGACAGGTACAGTTGACCAAAAATATTACGATTTTAAATGTACACTTATAGTTAAAGCAATAGTTGTTTGGATTACTATACTGGGCGGGACTTACCTCCCCGGTTATCTATCCCAATCGTTAATGGTATACCAATGGTATAATCATCTTTTCTCTTTACAATTAAATAAATATTTATTTATTTCTCTTAAATAAATCGATTTTTTTAAATATCCAAATGAAATCTCTTATTGGAAAACCTTGTGTATTACGAGGGTGGGGTGAAACGTTTCCGGCCTGACCAAGAAAAATGATTTTTTTAAATTTTTTTTTTGCAATATTTTTCAACATAATCTCCATCAACACTGATACATTTCTCATAACGGTGTTCTAATTAATTTAATTAGTTAATTAATTGATTGATTAATTTAATTTGATTTAATTTAGGTCTCATCAACAGTTATGAATCTACGCAAAAATTCGTTTGAATTACGTCTACATCGCCAAATTGTTGGTAGAAATGGTTTTTCGAAGTAGTTTTTGGTCTAACGTTAGAAAACGCGGCACCCAAGTTGCACACAGCTTTTCATATTCAAATGGTTGTGCAAAATATTTCGTACACGTTCAGCTGAAATCGTACAGGTCTCAGCTATCTTGAATGTTGAAAATTAAAGCAAAAAAAAAAAAAATAAAAATATCGTTTTTCTTGGTCAGGCCGGAAACTTTTCACCACAACCTCGTATATTTTAAAAAACAGAATGCTGCTCTCAGTGATTTAATTCTTCATTATTATCTATTAATATTTTGTACAGTCTTCTTCTCTGATTGAATTCTATTTTGGTTTTACTCTCTATTCAAAAACTTAAAAAATAATTTTTGACTTATAATTATTCAAAGAATTAATTTAAACTGATAATATGAATATAGTTTCTGAGCACATATTCAAATTTAATTTCTAAATAATCAATCAAATATCTTAAACATATTAATACTAGATACTGGATTGAAGTTTTTTTTCTAATCTCTTTAGCTTTGTGAAATGTTTTTAATGAATAAACAACTTGTATAGAGAGTAACTTTAAGGTAATAAGATAATAAGGAAATTTAAAAACAAAGGAAGAAAAGTTATCCATCAGATTCATGATATATACATATATAGTATAATGAAATTTTTCTAATTATTCCTTAGGCAGTTCTAAAAATACCTTATATTTATTAAAAAGTTTGTATAAACATATCTTTAGGGGAAATGAGTGTCGTCCTTGTCAACCATCAACTTTTTTTTTAATTAAAAGTATTATATATTTATTATATAGTCAATACTTTGTTTTACTTATTCCAGTTGGATTTTTTTTATAATCTTTAAACTTTACATAATTTATAATTATAATATTTAAAAAAATTATATAATTTACAAAAATATATAATTTAATGCATAATAAACGTTGGGAGTTGGGATTCTAATTCTAGCTAATCGCCTATGGCAGAGCAGGGCCTGGTCTAAAGGGCGGCAAACTGGGCAATTGTCCGGGGCGGCAAATCTGAAAGGGTTATGAATTTGGTTATGAATTTAATAAATTTTACGCATATAGGGGCGGTAATTTATTCTAATCTCCGGGCGCCTTGTAAAATATATTTTAATTTAATCAGTAAATTAATAATATATTATTATTGTATATGTTATATTTATCTAACTCTGTGTCTCTACAGTTTTCGAAAGTTCTTAGCCGCAGCATCCACATTTTTCTAAGCGTCCCTATCCTGAGCTACAACCAAATCCTACCCTGTCCCATCTCTCCCATGTCCCTTCCTTCATTGTCCACCCACCTTGGTCCTTGGTCTTCTATCGGATGTTTCCCAATCGGTTGCTCCCAATTTCTAGCTTCTCCCATTCCAGCCACGTTCCCTTCCCATCCCAACCTTCTCGATTTTATAACCTTAACTATATCTAGATATTCAATTCTGAGGAATGTGCAGACAAAAATCTTTTTTTACACGCTTTTATTTAGTTTTAACCCGTGTCCTGTCGTCAAATCTTCCAACGTGAATTTGACCCACATCCTAATGTTTGAATGAGCTGAAATCTCGCATACAAATGTAACTCCGATGACAATGCAATATTCTGATTCATCCCAGGTCATTATTATCAGTTATTATTTATATCAATTAGTAATTATATATTGCATAATATTGAAAATTTGATGAGAAAAAGGTCTGTTTTTAGGGTTTTCCCGACAATTATTCCATTTTTTCTCGCTGTAAAAACCATCCTTGGACTTCAACGAACATTTTAAAAAAAGAATTGTCAAAATTGGTCCAGGCGTTATTGAGTGATGCGGTTACCAACACATTTTGCGCGATTCATTTTTATATTTAATTTTTATATATAAGATATTAAAATGATTTTGATTGTTCAACCAACTTTATTATTTGCTATACATCTGATCAGTTTAGTATTCAACATGAAGTTCTTTCTTTTAATAGAGAAGAAAGATTTTTGTTCTTTACTTCTAATTTTTCAATCTGAACAACCAATATTTAATATTTTCTTTCATAAGTTACTCTTTAATATTATATTAATTATTGGAGAATAATAATATAAAACTATAATTAACAAGAAAATTAATTCATTTTCTGAATGTAATATATTTAAATTTTATAATTATTTTTAGTAAATTAAATGGAGGAATTTTTATTCTATTTTACTTTATTGAAATAAGGCAAACATTTTTATAAATTTATTCATTACATATTTATATAGTTATTATTATTTATTTGTTACATATTTATAATTTCTTGAATGAGAATAATCATAACAATTTATTTAAAAATTAAGCAATCATGTTTTTAATTAGTTAGGATTTTTTACAAAAAAAAAAAAAATATTTTTAGTTAATTTACATATTTTAAAAGTCTTTTGTTATGTTTTCTTCAATTTAAAGTTCTGAAAAAAGCAAAAGTGTAGGTCCTTCATTCAAGTATTTATATAAAAAAGTTTTACTATTTTTTATGAGGAGTATTATTTGGAAAAACACTCAAAAAATGAACTTGAAAAGTTCGATAAAGAATAAATAATAATATTAATAATAATGGTACTATCTAAAATATTAGTAGAATTCGACTCGTATCTAAAGAAATCCTATATAAGATTAATTAAGAAAAATTGGTACAATTATAATTATAAAAATTAGAAAAATATTAATAATACAGGATAACGAGAATAGTATATTAGAAGTATTAATCTAAAACTTGTGAATTCATATTAAATTTAAAATTAGATATTTCAAGAGATTAAATTGATTAAATAAAAAATTAATAGAAATTCAGTGTCTCTAAAATATACCAATTGTACGCGTTAAAAATTATTAATTTTAGTTTTCTTAAAGAAATGAATTTTAATTTGGGGGAAATGATTCATCCAAAGGATGAAAAGTTGGATGGCGAAATGAGAACAATTTTTTTTTTGATATTAAATAAGTATATTTTAATCATTAATTTTAATAATAAAATAAATGAGGGAAAAGGAATTAATATGTAAAGTTGATAGGTGGGTGAACTAATCATGAGCTCTAAAAGGGTGAAAAGGTTAAATTTATACAATATCATTAGGATATTTTCACTATCACTAAGAGTCAGTTTATAATTAATAATAAGAAATATATATAGGTTTAAATCTCATTGAAAAGATCTATTAATAGATACAATATATTTTACATATGATAGATAATAGAGGGAGATTCATTACAAGAAAAATACTGAGAATTCTTTTACCTTTTTATTTCACTTTTTTTGTAATCTTACTAACTAACCTTTAAAATGAACTATGATTGTGATTGTATGCCTTTAAATGAAGATATATGAGAAGGGGGGAGTGAGAAAGAGACAGAAACAGAGAAACTAGAACAAAGGGCCAGGGATGAGACAATAGATGGCCGAGGAAAGTTAAAGAGAGGGTCTTTACGAGGTCCAATCAGTGCTAATTAGGGGGGCTTAGAAAGGACTCTGTAACTTTAATGCTTTTATTTCTGCACAAAAACCCCGGTTACAAATATCTATTCTATTTCAACAATTTATCCACTTTTGTATGAATACAATTTTAAACTTAAATTATTAATATTCCATGTTCAGCAAATTTATTCCTATCATCCATGACTGTTACTAATTATTCAGGCTCTTAATTAATTCATCTTTTCAATCAGAAATAGATAATTTAATTAATAAAAAATTCCAACAGGTATTTATATTGAAACATACAAATAAATTAGAATAAGAAGATATATATATATATATATTAAATGGATATCTAGAATGGTTTTGTTTTCGGATTTGCGTTCTCCTGGATACCCGGATAAGGGCAAGTTCAACGAGTATAAATTTTCTCCATGATATATGGCCTTTTTAAGCGTTCCACCTAATTCGGAAGCTTTTATCAAGATTTATGCAAATCAATAAATAATTTTTATCGCTCAACTCATGAAATTAAGCCTTTATCTATAATTTTTGTGTTTTAATATTCAATTCAGAAAATTAAAAAGAATAATTCAAAAATTGATTAATATACTCTGATTTTTATGGGAAATTATTATGAATAGAAGGAAAAAAGATAATTTCCTTTGAGGTGTATATCAAATGATTAATACAAGAGATAATTAAATAATTTTAAATTAATCTATCGTATAACGAATCCCCATATTATCATAAATATATATTTTGGAAAGAATTCGTTGTTTTCATTTTAAACATTTTATGAAGTTTTTTTTTTGAATATTCTATTTTGCTGATATTTTAACGTTTTTATCAATTTCACCCCATGTCTGTCTGTTCGCAAAAATGAAAAATTGCAATCGATTTTTCATCAGCTTTAAATTGAGCTAGGCTTCTGAAATTTTTTTTTAGTTATTTACATGGTTGCCTATAGAAGGTATCGGAGATATATAATTGAATTATAATTAATCAATTAAATTTAATTAGCAAATAAAGGTAACTCCTTTAGTCTTGGTGCGTTTATTTAGAAGCATAAATATTGATTTTCATTTTGAAAAGAATTAAAAATATTTTATAGCATTAAAATTAAAGATCAATTTTTATTTAACAGGGCGATCGTCATTAAAGGCAGTGGCGCAACCAGGATTTGTGATCTCTTGACTAGCCGCTCCATCTTCCT
The DNA here is from genome assembly GCA_963082975.1 of Labia minor. Taxonomy (NCBI): domain Eukaryota; kingdom Metazoa; phylum Arthropoda; class Insecta; order Dermaptera; family Spongiphoridae; genus Labia; species Labia minor. The sequence goes on from OY720345.1 coordinate 37,107,536, forward strand.
TTGGCGCCCCACCCCCCGGTCTCTCTCAAAGACAAATTTTCATTAAGATTTTTTTTTAAATTTAAATATTTAGAAAAGGTTTGTAAATGAAACCTTGATTTTACAAAAAATGTAATTTTGAATTTATTTAATCGTATTTACAGTTTTAGAAAGAAAATATTTTTTTCCAAATATAAGTTGATATCATTTTAGCTTTCCTCATGGATAGCTTATACGATGGTCGGAAAATTTTGAAAATTTTTTTGAGAACACTACTCTTCAGACGGTTCTGAATCCAAACCTGCAAAAAAAAATTTTTGATCCGGTCGGCCGGCCGTACGTTACCGAAATTAACGTCTAAACGAAATAAGATACTGTCTTGAAATTTGATATTTCGATGTTTTTTTTGGAATGATGGGCGGGGATTGGATTGTTTTTGGACAAGATCGCGGCCCATTATTCATTTAAATATATTAGATAAAATTAAAAAACATTAAATCTTAATTTGTATTAAAATATTAAATAAGTTTGACCTAATTTATGAAATAAATTAATATAATTATTTTTAGTATGATTTAAATAATTTAAATGATATTTAATTAATTAAAAACTTATACTAAATTAAATATTTTAATAATCCAGCCAATTGATAAAACATGAACAGTGGCTTCGAATTGAAATAGACATCAAATGAATTCTTATTAAATGTTTTATAATGAACATTAATTTATGGTTTATTCAAAATATATAAAAATCCTTAAAAAGTGTCATGCATCAGAATAATTTGGAATAACTAGGAAAATACATTATATTATTATTTAGATTATCCCAGTATAAAATATAAAAGATAAATAAAAGAGATTTATTCTTATGTAATATATTGAAAAAAAATTTTTATAAATTTGTATAGAACTATATATTTTAATTTTTGTTATTTATTTAAATTAAAAAATATTTTAAATTAATATTAAATAGAATAAATACATATGGAAGTTATATTATACGTATATAATTAAATGAAAAGAATGAAAAATTATTTTGTGACAATTTTACAATGATAATTGTGAGGAGTTGAGAGGGTTGTAATTGGTTATCGAGTTATAATAAATGATAATAAACCTCACCCCGAGGTTGAATTTTGACAGGAACAGCGCCGCTCGCCGAGCGCCCTGGCTACGCGTGCGCACTCACACACCAACACCGATACACTGACTACCACTCGAGCGGCTGGCTAAAAAAGAGCCCCTGGCATTTAGGCAACCCGCTTCGCTAGTTTCCAAATTTACAATTTTCATATTTAAAGTACCTGGATTATCTAGCAGCCGCTCAGAGTTTAAAAATGTATACTTTAATAACTGTTTTAATAATATTAATTAATTTTAATAATATTCTTAAATTTGAATTAGAAAATTGATTGAGTATATTGATTTATATATATTATGATTATACTCTCTTCAGATATTTTTATCTTATAATTAAATAATAATTATTATTTATAAATATACAATCTATATATTTATTGAATAAACCATAAATTAATATTTATTATAATACATTTAATAAGAATTCATTTGATGACTATTTCAATTCGAAGACACTGTTCATGTCATTCTTTATCAATTAGCTGGATTATTAAAAAATATAAACTTTATGTTAATTTTAATCTCAATTTAAATTATCTAATTTATCATAAAAGTTAATATTTTCAATCAATTAATGTCATTTTATCATATTTATTAAATTTTTTATATGAATTAAGAAAGTTATACACATTTATTTTAAATATATATCATTTGAAAAAATAATAATATTAAATTCTTTACAAAAAAATAAGCAATTTTTATTTTTTTTTTTTTTTAAAAATCAAATAAACTTATTTTTTATACACTAAGTTATGCTTTAAGAATTTTTTTTCAAATAAAAAGAAGGATTATATTTTTTCTTTTCTATTTTAATATAGTACATTATGTACTTTACATAACGTTATATAGTAATTTGAATTTTTTTCTCTCCTGGGGGGGTTGAAACCTTAAACCTTAAACCCCCCCCCCCCTGGTTGCGCCACTGTTAAATGGGTAAGTTAAGAAAGACCTTTTTTTTGTTACTTGTTTCCGCCATCAGGGATAAACGCTCATCCAAGCGGGTACATTACCATGAATCAATTATCGATTATTAAACTAAAGAGTATAAAATAATACTAAAACACTCCTTTAACAAGTAACACAAAGTCTTCTAATATAATCAACTTTTTTTTATTTGATTGAGAATATGTAAATTTAATAATTCTTTTAAAATTTGTTTCATACTAACAATAAGATACAAGTATATTACAGAGAAAAATAAAAGATTAATTTCTTAACCGTTAAACTGTCATTTTTATTTCATAACAGAAATAATTTATATATTTGTGTGTTTAATAAAATTTTTATTATTACAAAAATTTGACTTGATGTTTCATATAAATAAATATAACTACTATAGATGCTCCTAACTTTTCGTTATATATGAAGCAATTCATTCATAGTGTTTATCAGGCTTATAGTAAAATTATTTTATTATTTTTAGTTTCCACGTGAAAAAATTCGTTTTATAATTTTTTTTTTTATATTTTAATTATTTACCATATTTTATATTTTTAAAAATAAATTTAAATGACCAGCAATTATAGAAATAACAAAAAGGTCCATGATCAGGAGCATACTAGGATCTCAAAAATTTGACAAAATTGAAATAAACACTATGAATGAAATAACAAAAATGCAAAATATTATGATCAATATAAAACAAATAAAATGAGATTGACGGACAAGAAAATATTGAATGGAGTCCTATAAATAAAACAAGAAACAGTGGAAGACCTGTAAGAAGATGAATAGATGACTTGAAGATTGAGACAGGGATTGAATGGAAACGGGATATTCAAAATAGAAATACATGGAGTCAGCTGTGAGAGGCCTGCGCCCTTAAAGACCTGATTCCATTATAAAGAGAAGAGGAAAAAAGAAAGGAAGAAAGAAGAAGAAAAATAAAAAAATCTACTTTCTTATATAAATATTTATATTTATATAATTTATCTAATTGGGAATCAAATTGAAGCTATAAATAAATAACTAAAATAAATTGTGTAATAATAAATAATAAATAATAAGAAATTGTAAAAGTAATATAAATGTATCTGAAATTGTATTCATTTTTTGGGAGTTTATTTTATGTATTTCATATATGTAACAGATGAACTCATGATCAAGTCACTAAAAATTTTCTCTAGCATCAAAGTTTTTTTTTTTTTTTAATGAGATTTTTTTTCATAGAGAGCATCGAATTGGGAGAGGTTTTCTGGTGAATTTTCCAATCTAGTGGCCTGTCCGTCCCTCTTGCTCGCAGGTGTCAGTCTCCTTCGTCTTCCCCCTCGGGTGCCGCTTATCACACGGTCAGTCGGGATAAATCAGGGTGAAATTCTCATCCCTTATCAACCACCAGTCTCGAAAGCCCATCGGGGTTAATTCGAATGTGCGCCCCCATAACCCACCCAACCTCCTCGATGGTGGAGTTGTTCGGACACGGACTGTGCCTCCAATTGCACACGTCACCCCCTAAACCCTAACATCTGACCCAAACTCTCCACTCTCTAGCACAAAATTTCTCCCCGGAGAGAATCCCGGCCAGCTTCGCAGTCCAATACCACAATTCAGTTGCAAACAGAAAAGTTCATATTCGGCAATTCAATCCTTTATTAATTGCCTATCAATTCCTCGGCATTATTAAAAAAAAATGTTAACTTTAGCCAGTTAATAAATTGAAAAATCACATAATAAAAGCAACTGATTAATGAAATGGAAATGCCTATTAACTATTCAAAGCTACGCTTTAACCATACCAATAACCAATTAAAAAAAATTATGTTTTAATTTATTGAATTTTTTTTTATATTTGTGATAAAGTAATTTTTATATCCTTAATATATTAAGTAGTGACATGATATTACAGTGAAGTTATGATCAAACGGGTTAAAGGAATTTAAAAAAATTAATTACTGGAAAAAAATATTAAAGTTTATTTTTTTATTAATTGGTTAGGGTTCCAGTTATTGATTATGATTAAAAGGAAAAGTAAGTAAAATGGTTTAAAAATAAAACACTTGAATATATGTTGCGGCCCCATAGGAATTTTCAATCTATATACAGTAGTTTAAGTATATTCTTGTTAAATATATTAAAAAAATGTTTTAAGCATTAAAATAGTAAAGCATTTTAAAAAAGTATATTAAAAAAATAATATTAGTTAAAATTGACAAAAATGTAAAATGTTAAATATAAAATATGTAGAAAATATCTATTTCTGAGAACTTTTGAAACCATAATTGGGGGAGGGGGGTAACCATACGTTAACGGGGAAACCACGTTTTTGAAATTAGAATTATCTGAAACGTGGAGATTGTGAAAAAATACATACCGGAAATAGATCGTGAATATAGATACTTTATTAGAAATTTAAAAAAAAAAGTAAAAAACCTTCTGCCTATCTTAACTAGGTCTCTATGATATCAAAAAATAAATATAAAAACCAGTAATAGAATTAAACATTTAGAATTATGAGTTGTTCAATAAAGATTGAAAAAAAAAACTTTCTAATAAATTACATTTTTTTCTTTTGTTCTTTTATAATGTATTAATTAAAGCAAAAAATATCCAACACGCCTTGAGGGGTAAACTTTGTTATTTGTGTTGTAATGAGGAAATATCATGTTATCTCTCTTTATTTCTCTTATCAAATTAAAATATGATACAATAGCTTAATGATCATTATTTAATTAATCATTTTTTTTTACAAAACATTTCTAAAAATAAACAACAAAAATGAGAGAGACTTTCATTATTTTTTTTTTCTTTTAGGTTCCTTTACTGAAATATTTTCATTGAGGAATTTCATTTGTCTCATTAACAAATTAGAAATAACTACAGATATAATCATTTATTATATTACATTTTTCCAATTTGCAAAAAATAATTTCTGGAATTTTGAAAAAAAAAGAAATTGATAAATGATTTATTTGTTATATAAAATAAAGGTTAGAATATGATTAGAAAAGTTGAATGTATTATATAATTGCAATTATTAATACTCCCGGACTGACCAGGAATATTGTTAAAACTGTTCATAAAGAAAGTACCATTATATATGTCATATAGGATTAAACAAGAAGTCAAGGAGGTCATGATTAAAATTAAACGTGGTTCAAATGGGTAAAGAAAGACTAATATAATATTACGGGGAATGCATTGAGCAGATAATATGAAGTACAAGTACAAACGTTGAACAATAATATTTAAAATCTTTGGAAAGAGGATGTTTTGTACCTGAATCCAAGTTGTAGTTTTTTGTTTGAGTCAATTTTTGTTAAATATTTTGAAACAATGGTTCTTAAGTGTAAAGCATTACCCCCCCCCCCCCATCTCTATAGACGAGCATTCTTTCCCTTCGGTGCAATCCTGAAAGAAAGAACTGAATTCTCAATTCTCACGTTACTCCAGTGCGTCAAGATGTCCGTGCTATTTCCTGTTAAGTAATGAATCCGTTGCATTCCATCGGTATATCTTTTCGTTGCTCATAAAACGAAAAATAGCAATCCGCATGGATTAACACGTTCCCGCCTGCATCTACCACCGGTGGTACATGAATGCTTGGTCCCAAGTTATGGAACGTGTTAATGGCTGGGTTCATAACTTGCAGTAAAGAGTGTCCGTTTATGGACTCTTTCCTCTCAGATTCTGAAGGATTATTATCTTTTGAGCGAAAAGCGTGTCCTCTCATGAGAACCCAATCTTACAGGAGAACTGAGAGGAAAGTGAAATGACCATAAACGATGTAAAACAAATGAAATGATTCTTAGAAAATTTCGTCAGACTGAAAATGGGGGGGGGGGGGGGATTGGATCAGTATTTTTACCTTAAAACATCAAAAATAAATAACCCATAACCTCCGGTGGAGTATTTACTACTTCATCAATTATGCAACAATGGTACGCTATTTTCCATTTTTTTCAAATGCTATTCTCAGTTTCGTTTAATACTGAAACAATAATCAGATGGATAAATAAATTTCGAAACCGGGTGTATATTTCGAGATATTGAAGATAATGTTGATTGATCAAAGTAAGTTGTAAACAACATGTTAACGCGATAGCGTTATGAGAATTATTATTTAAATTAAGAAAAATATAAATAAATCATTAATCAAGGCTAGAAAGAAAAAACTAATTCATCGGTAGCAGTGATATTGATTATGTAAAAGTTGGGTGTATTATCTCTACTCTGACACCACTGGCTGATGGGCTGGCATCCAAGTCACTCCAGATTTGGCATTCGGTCTTTTTCGTCTCAATATTGTACGCTAGTTCGTTTCTTTAATGCTCATAATATTTGATCTCTTGTATGCCTTGCCTTTTCATTTGATTCGATTAATTTACACATCAATTGTTTCTTTCTCAATTTTTTGATCTCTTATTTTTGGTGTTCGGGGCAATTTTATATTGTACAATTTATTTTGTGGTTTCATTCGTTTAAAATATAAATTTATTTAAAATCAAATATTATATAAAATTTTTAAATATTAAATAATATTCAATCATTTCTATTCATATTTCGTTTTCATTCGTTCTTACCAACTATCATTGTTGTATTATCCAAATAGATCCAAACAATTAAAATTTAAGATAAAATTATTATAAGAAGTATAATTAAATATTATATATTAATTGTGTAAAAATTTATATTATATTTTTATATAATTTTCTTGGAATTGTTTGTCAATGCAATTTATAGTGACAATCATAATAAATATTTTGTTTTATTTGTTTGTATTACACCTTTCATGGAGTAATTAATAGTTCCCACTGTAAATTCAAACCTTGAATCCTCGATTATCTACAAAGTCCCCAATTCACATACATTAAAAAATTTCTTAATTCTATATTCAAGTCAATAATTTCACTTTAGCTTGTCCACAACGATAGAGAATACATTAGTGATGTTAATTTTTATTGAAAAATAATATTTTAAAGTTTAAAAAAAATGCAAACTGATATAATTAGTATATATATTATTTGAAAACACATATACAACGAACTAGATAGATATAATATGTACGAGTATATGAAAATATATTCAATTAAATTCAACAAATAATAAGAATATAATGAAGAAAGAAATTATTGTTCGCACGTTTTTCTAAATGGTAAACAAGAAATAAAGGTAAATAAAAAATGATGAGAGCTATTTCAACGTAATAAAATTAGATTCTCAGTTGAGTCTTAATTTAATTCTGTTTCTTAAATAAATATTCTCTGATGTTGATTAAAATGGCAAAGGAGATTGAAGGTAAAAAAAGAATTCAGTGATGCTAAAAGAACATCTCTTAGAAAAAAAGATCATCAAGTTTTAATTTGTGTTTAATTGGCGAGTCTTTCAAGGCAAAGGGCATTTTCTATGATCATTTTTATTTTATATATATATAATGCATTCTAAATAATTTTTTATCCTTTTATTTTTTAAATTACTCCTATTAAAAATATTATAATTAAACAAATTCTAAAGAGACATCCGTAACAATTTTCAAAAAAAAGAATTCCTAACATATAAAAAATAACAATTTATTTAATAAAATGTGTAAAATAATGTGAAAAAATAATATTTATTATACATTAATTTTATTGAAATGGATAATTTGTAAGATCAAATTTATTGAGGTGTTTTAGTTTTCTAAATGTCTATCTATCTATATATATATATATTTCTAAAACTCAAAATAAATTGTGAGATGTTAATTAAAGAAGACTAGAATTGGACCGAAATTTTAACCAATTCAAATTTCAAATTAAATAAAAATGTATTTTGAATTTTTATACAATCATTTTCTCCGTTGAACACTTACAAATTATATTTTATACCTAACAATTTATTTAATATTGTTTAATCCTCCTTCGGGGCCAGGCTTAGTGGTTATACATAGTTCTGGTCCAGCGAACTTAAGACCGAGGGATCGAACATCACCAAGTTCACTTAGATATAAGATTAAATCTTATCTTATTATGCTAGCTAAAATTGTATATATCTATATTTCTTTCTATATATCTATAACCATTGGTTCTCAAAAACCGCTCTAACGATTTTTTTCAAATTCACACTAGATATAGTATTTATAAAGAAAAATTGAGTTTTATTGATCACATCTCTTGAAACTTACAGCTTCATTATTAATTTCTTAATTAAAAATTATATATGGGTGTGACGTCATCAATTTTACTCCCGCCATTTTTAAAAGATATTGTATTAATATTTTTTTTATATTTAAAATATTTTAAAATAAAATAAATTTCGAAATAAAATTAAAAATATTTATTTTTAATAAAATATATATATATATATTTATTAATCTCTCTCAAAAAAAAATAACAACAAAATACGGTTGGTTGACTCCCGATTTTTTTTTAAATGATATTGTATTAACATTTTTTTATATTTAAAATATTTTAAAATTCATTATTTAATTTCGAAATAAAATTAAAAATATTTATTTTTAATAAAATATATATATATTTATTAATCTCTCTCAAAAAAAAACAACAAAACAAATAAATGTCTTTGAAAGATGGTAAAAATATGTTTGTTATTATCAAAAAATATCATAGACCAGTGGTAAGAACAATTCTTTTTACTCCCCGAGTTCGAAGGATCGAAACTCGCCGCGTGCATTTTTATTTATCTATTTTCGTGATTTATTTATTCATTGTTCTTTTATTAATTAAGTTTTAGATAGTTTTATAATTTTTAATATTTTTTCAATAAAATATTATTTAATACATTTAATAATTGTAATAAATAATTAAAGAATTGTATATCAATATTTTTTAAAGGGTAGAGCGAGCTCGGTGTCCCAGGTATTAATATTACCAGCCAAATCCAATAATAATGAATCATTTTTTTTAACTTAAGTACCGAGCCGAGGCCCCGGTATACATATTTATGTATTATTGAGGACCCCAAGTTCCATGCAATGATGCAACATTTAATAATTGTAATAAATAATTAAAGAATTGTATATCAGTTCGGTGTCCCAAGTATTAATATTACCAGCCAAACCCAATATAATAATGAATTATTTTTTTTTATCTTAATTACCTAGCCGAGGCTCGGGGTCCCGGTGTGATCTTAATATATTGTCAGAATTAGATAAATAATGTAGAGAGAAAAATTATTTAAAAATAGATATTTATTTAAATGAAATAAAATTATTTAATTTACAGAATGAAAATGCCTATAATAATGTCTAAACATTTTTTCGAGCGACAGCTCGGTATCCCAGGTATTAATATTATCAGCCAAACCCAATAATAATGAATCATTTTTTTTAACTTAAGTACCGAGCCGAGGCTCGGGGTCCTGGTACTAATTAATTTAAAATAAATGCGAAGAGACTATTTAAAGTGGGCATAGATCCCAAAAATGTATAATGTCAAAAAAAACTCCGTCATTCTGCATGTTGTTCAGAAAACACACCAAAAAAACTATTTTAAAAACATTTCTATAAAAAAAGACAGGCGTCGAATATGGGATACTTTAAAAGAAAATGCTTTTTAGAAAGTCAAAAACGCATCTAGGGAAGCAAGCGACTAAGAAGTTCTTCTGTAGAGAGCTCTAACAATTGACTACAACATATATCAGTGATCAATTAGGATTTCAGGATAAACACTCATAAATAAAGTACATTAAATAACAAACATAATCGAGAAAGCTTTAGAAGAAAAAAAATTGGTATGTAATATTCCATTACGTTGAAAAGGTATTACATTATAAATTAAATAAAATACTATCAAAACAATACTGAAATTTTTAAAAATCTTATATTAGATGAAAGATTATTCAGAGTAAAATATGACGATGAATATTCAGATATATAAGAAATAAAATCCATTGTACCAAAGGGGGGTTCCTTATGCTTATAATAAGATTAGTTGTAATTGTATTGTGATGAAAAAAATGAATATTTTGGCTGCTCCAGCCAAATGGTGAACTGGCGTCCTAGTATGTAAACGTCCTAAATTTATTTATTTATTGATGAAAAGAATAAAACTAATAATTTTTCTTGGTATTATTATGAAATAAATAAATACTTTATATAATATATAAATATTATAATTGTTTAATTATCATGAAAACTAATAAATTAAATTTTGAATAATTTGATATTATCTCCTTTACATTCGATAGAATATTTACAAAGTGATAAGAAAGGGTGGAATATTGTATATGTATTTGTCAAGATTGATTATAGGGGTGAAAGACAAAAGGCATCTGTCTTGAACAAGATGCGGGATTCCTATACGGGCAGATCGACTGTTTCAGATAAATAAAGATGTAGATATTGAGGTGGTAATGTTCAATTAATAAATGTTACATTCCCCAACTCATTCATTAATAACATTTGACTCTTGGAGAATATATGAGATAAAAAATTATTCAAAGGTTTCAAAGGAATTTGTCAAAAGATTGATTTATAAAAAAATATTTATCCAAAATAAATGTAAAAACAATGATAATAAAGGAAAAGTGTTATATAATAAAAAATATTTTCAAAAATTCCACAAATAGAAAAGATCTTTGCCAAAATCAAAGAAAGTTCTGGGAACTACAACAAACAACAGAAACAATTTCAATCTAGTTTCTATCTTTTATTGTATATATAGTATTAAATCAAAAGAGAGAAAGAGAAATAGAGAGAACAGGAATTATTTAAGTGGACAGACAGGAGAAATGAAACTGCTCGCTTTTCTCAACGATTCAAACGGAAAACAATGAGGAAACAGGTGAATCGTGTTAATTCAATTTTAACAAAGTTTCTACTGAAAATTACTAACGGCCAGATAAAAAACATTTAATTCATATCTAAAGTAAAATTGTAGTAATGAAATATTTCGTTAACAGAATTTATATAATAAAAATATAAATTACAATTCTATGCATCTTTACCAATATAATATAAATAAAATTTTTATTATTTACCATAAAAGAATAGCAATGAATGAAAATAAAATAAAAATAGAAATAACTTAATAGAATTTATATTGAAAAAATAGGATAGAGTATTTATATAACTTATTATAATTATATAAATTTGTTATTACTTATTATTTAAGTAATTATTATTATTTTATTATTTATTATTGTAATTTTTAATAAATTTTACTTTTCTATTATTGAAAAGGTAAAAATTTTACTTAAAAAGTTTTCCATTAGATAAGAGGTATATACATTTTGGAAAGAAAAATTCTAAAATGTTTTCCTGAAAATTTTGAATCATTTTTAGGGCAGATAAAATTGATGAAGACAAAATAAAGATTGATTGTTGAAAACTGCCAAATAACAGACACTGTAGAGTCAAATTCCAAAATCTCTGGTAACGTTTTGATTTAATTTCACTACTTATTCAAAAAAGAAACAATGAAATTATTTTTGGATCAACCCTTAAATTATGACAAATTTTTATAATAATTATCTTTCCTTTTAAAATGTTTAATAAGATAAAATTAAACAACGGGAATTGATGTTCTTTTCGTAAATGAATATCTAATATGATAATATGATTGATCTAATATATAATATTATGAATATAAACAGTTATAAGTATGATACTTAAAATGAGTAGTAACATTAAAATGAAATAGATGTTTTATTCAATGCTTATACCAGGTAAAAAGAGTTTTTAAATATTTGATTATCCACCACTTCCCCCATTCATTTACCAAGGAGATTAAATTAAAATTTTAAATAATTAATTAAAAAATTAATTAATTGAAATAAATATAACCAATAATTGTTAACTTTGAGTAAATAAAACTTAAAGAACATTTGAGGCATATATTTAATAAACCAATAATATATTACCTATTTATCTAAATAAATTAAATAATTATACTTGTCATCTAGTTGAACTACATCTCCAGCTTCAATTTATAAAACACTTATATGGTAATAAATTTATTAATAATATTCATGTACAAGTTTTCTTATGTGAAAATTGGAAAGTCTTAATCTTTTTTAGAATATTCTTATGAGATCGACACATTTAAATGAGCACATTAAATTTTCAAATTTAATAATTTGATTTTATTATCAAAAACATATCTATAAAGTGATATTAATAATATAATTTGTTTTAATAATATTAAATAACAGAAAAAGAATTTATGGAAAAAAAAAGATTTTCGACAAATTGATCAATTCTGGTTATCTAGAATCTAGATGGTTATCTATATTTAAAGAACTATATAAAAGTATGATTTATTATTGAATAAATCCAAAGGCAGTCAATTTATATTTAAAGACTTGTAAAAAAAAGTTACAGTTCAGATGATTCTATAAAATGTACATCATTAATTTTCATATGAATACATCATCTATTGTTCATTAATCGTAAGGAAATCATTTTTTTGTTCATGCATTTTCTTATTTCCCTCGTCATTTATTTTTACACATTGATAGTAAGTTATAAGAAAAAAAAATATATGTATATATATATATATATATATATATTTACTTATTAAAGAGAAGAAGAAAGAATATATAGCGTGTTGTATCGGCATTAGAAGTACCTTTTTTGTTTTAAGGGGGTTATTAGGAAACTTATTTCGGGTCATTTGTTTTAATGAAAAAAAATATAGAAATAATAATAAATATTAGGTCTTCATTTCTTTCATTTTCACGCTATTCACTTCGATTTCACATTTTGTTTTATATATCATTATTTCTATTAAAAAAAAAATATAAGATTTCTTTGGTGTAAGTCATTACTAACATTATCAATTTGTTTTGTTTTTTTTCAATGTCATAAAAAAGAATTGCTACATTACCTGTTAACTTCATTACTGCATATACGAACGGTTAATTACTTCATCATACATTTGAAATGGTTATTTATTTTATGTATTCTAATTTAACCAATAACTAATATTTTACATAGTTATATTATAAAAGGAAAATGAGGTACCTAATTAATCATACAAATTATAATCATGATTTATTTAGATCTATAAACATCTTATAACAAATAATAATGAAATGAAGAAACCAACCCATTTTGCACATAATTTTACTCTCAAAATATTGCTCATTGCCCAAAGAAATGCCTAAAGCCTCTGTTAAATTTCTTTCAGTTATCAATATGATCTTAAATATTCTTAATACGTATATACAAAATTGTTTTTACTACCCTATCACATTATTATAAAAACATAATATGTTTATAATATAAATATTAGAATATAAATAATAATATAGATAAATATGAATGATAAATAATATATTTCTTCTTAAAATAAACATGAATTATTATAATCAAGTTAATAAATAAACAATTATAATATATACAATTTATATTTTTTGAATGAAATAATTATTTACTCCCATATAAGATATAAGTACCATATTATTCACCCCATATAATAAATTGAAAAAATACAAAATTATTACAGTTTTATTTTTAGGAATTTTTTTTTAATAAATTTAATTAATAAATATTGAAATAATAAAAATCAAATAGATTTTCATAATAAATAAACATTATAATATATACAATAATAATGTTTATTTATTAACTTGATTATAATAATTCATGTTTATTTTAAGAAGAAATATATTATTTATCATTTATATTTATCTATATTATTATTTATATTATAAACATATTGTTTTAAAATAGTGTGATAGGGTAGTAAAAACCATTTTGTATATACATATTATGAATATTTAAGATTATATTTTTCAAATTAAAAGCCTAATATATGTATATCGTATATTATATTATAAGATCAACTGTGAAAAATCCATACACCCTCGGTGTTAGTATGAGAGCTCCTGGAATTATGCAACCCGTACCACCTGTGTAAATTTCAAATTTCAAAAATTTTATAGGTTTATAAATTCATTATTTCAAGATTATATATTACATATACTAATCTATAGGTATAGGTATTATCCTTTATATTATATAATTTTATTATTAAATATTATTATTAATATATTATTTTTATATTATAAAAAAATTCAAGTTTTAGTTATTAAAAAAAAAACTTTTTATAAAGTTTTTTAAATTCTCTAATTAAAATGTCCTGATTATTCATATTAAACTTATAAAAAAATATTGATGAAAATCAACTTTAACTTATAAAAATGGAAAATTTTCAATTAATTAAAAAATAAGCAGACAAGCAAATGAGGTAAATTTGTTTTATCATTTATCATTTAAATGATGTTTAAATAACATTATACAAATGAGAAAAAGCATAGTTTTGAAAGATTTTTTTTATTATTATTTACAAATAAAATTAAAATTATTTAAATTTTTTTTATAAAATATAATTGTTAAAATTATTTATTTTAAATTTCAGTTAGTGCATTATAATCTTAATTTTACTTAATAAATATTACTTAATAAATTTCATATATTTATATATAAATTTATATTTCTGAATTAATCTCTCTGTTATTAAACAGAAATATCATATATAATTCATATTCAGAAATATTTATGTATTTATTTTAGGTAAAAAAAATGTTGAAAATTTTTCAATGTTGTACTAATAATAATGTTAAATGATTTCCTTGTGGAAATAATGTATTTTATTTAGTTAAATGCAAAAAACGTACCAACTCAATCTTATATTTTATTCTATATAAGCATATATATGTATATATTTTAAACAAAAGCATGAATTACTTAAATATATTTCTTTCTCTCTTTTGCAACATACATAAAAGCTCTGTGAATAAAATTCAAATAAAGAAAAGCTACTGAAAAAGACTTGATTACCTCATTAAATTAAGATAAATTCTCGTACTATATATATATATATATATATCTTTGTTCCTCTACGTACGATTTTTTATGTTAAATTACTTCATAAAATTTCTGAGGCAAAATAGTCCATCATAAAATTTTTCTTAGGTTAAATGGGTTTTGAAAGAGTAATCAGGAGATTGGAAATCCTTTTGAACACACCTCAACTGAACTTTAGAACATTTTGGAATAAATACATATACGGCAAGGACTCATTAAAAACGAATTGTTAATTATAAAAGATTTTATTTAATTATATATTTATATTTATATATTATTATTATGTATTTATAGAACAATTATGCTCCTATATGAATATATATATATTAAAATTATTATTTATTGTAAAATAAAATGATTATTTAGATCGACAATTATAGATTTTATCGGAAAAAGAAGTTTTAAGAATCCCACAGCCCAAAAATGAATAATGATCGCTATTTACTTACAGTTGAAGTAGTACTTTTGACAAGTTCATATTTCGTAATATAATATATTTTGATAAATAAATATATCTAATTGATGTTTATTGAATGATATTTGATAAATTTACAAGTTTTATCTAAATTCATCTATCTCTGTGGCTACGGAACCACATTTCTCCAAGCGTCCCTATTCTGAGCCACAATCCTCCAATCCCTACCCTCTCCCATCTCTCTCACGTCCATTCCTGCATGATTCATCAACCGCGTCCTTGATCTTCCAAGCGGTCGTTTCCCAATCGGTCTCCCCACCAATATATTTTTCATCATTCTTTCCTTTCCCATTGTATCCACGTGTCGATTTTATAACCCTAACTATGTCTGGAGATGTATAGAGGTCATGCAATTCCTCGTTTTGCAGTCTCCGTCATAGCCCAGTAAGCTCATCTTATTTTGGCCCATAAATGCTTCGAAGAATCCTATTCTCAAACCCTACTCTCATCTCCCAAGGTCATAGACCATGCCTCACACCCATAGGATACAACCGAATAATTGTTTAATATATTTTAATTTTGAACCCCTTTGATAATATTTTTTATGAGATAAGCCCCTCAATTTAAATTCTTCTCGAATATATTATTCCTTGTTATTACAGAACCCATGTATTTACCAGTAAACTGCATCTTCAGCAACACACAACAAAAATGTTAATATTTATTTAATAATAATCTAAAACTCTAACACAACACACATATTTGTATATATTTTTACTATATATAAAGTGAACTAATAAAATTATTTTTAAATTCATATTTGTTTTGAAAATTATTTTAAATCACATTATTTTAACATTTCTATATCATATTTATTAATTAAATTATTTCTTTCACTTTTAATATATCTTTCTTTCTCATTTCTCTTTTCCATAAAGTAATTTCCGAGGGGACACTATATATGATATATATGTATGTATGTATATATACTAATTTAATTAACTCCAAAGTCTGAGTTGCATTACTAAGTTCATTAGTAAAGCTAATCTATCTGTAGTGGGACGATGATGATGATGAGAAATTCATGTAAACTATGGAATGTCAATAAAATAATCTACACATTCCACATAAATTAATAATTAATAATGCTTTTGTATGTTATAATTTATAGGAGTGAGATTTCGTTATACTAAAAAATATTTAAATACTTTTGTTAATATTTATTTGAAATGAAATGAAAGTAAAATATATTGTAAAATATAATATTGCGTGAGTTTATAAAAAACTTTTTATGTTGATTATTTGTTTCAATAGAGAAGGAATTTACCATATATTTTTTCTTGGGCAAACTTGTTTAGTACTTCTTGACTCTTCTTCAGTAGTATGAACAATTGACCTAAATAAATACCTATATATATACAAATATATATATATATATATATATATATATATATATATAAATTACTAATAATAATAATACAAAAAATATTTTATTTTATGCTTTATAATATTAAAATAACAACTCTTAAGTTAAGTTTGGTATTTGCATATTTCATATTCAGAATTATTTGTCAAATGCTATGCTATTGGTTAAGAAATTAATAATTTTTCATAAAGATTTGATTTTCTATTTCAATATTATAACCAATTATTATCTTGTGTCAGCAGGACAATAGAAGTCATAGATCGGCTGCTGCCCTAAACATTTTTTTTTGAGGATCGTGACTCTTTCTCTAAATTTAGATAATTTTGTCGAGTTCTTTAGGAGCTTATTACGTTGCCTTTGTTTTTTCTCTTCGCGTCATATTTTTGTCACGTTCTTGTTTCGACAAAATACAAACCCTGTTAGTGATTTGCTTTATTTATCGATCGTCACGAAGTCTTTTCGAACAGAAATCACGTCAACTTCTCAAATTTAGTATAATCTATTCAAATATGGCTCGATATTTACCTTATACCTATATCTTATCTCTAAAATAAAATTATAATTTTTCTACTGCTGACAATAAAATTTACTCAGGAATTTAAGCAAATCAACAAGATCCAAGTTATAATAGTACTGTACCAATAAATAGTATAAGTATAAGATCTGATTTTTTTTTGATTTTTTATGTAAATTTTTAAAAACATAATGTATAACATACTTAAAGAAATTGAACTAATTTGAAATATTAGGCCGAAAAACACTTTTATAGGAATAAAATAATTTTTTCGTGTTTGGTTTCCAGTATGTGATAGTAAAAAACTAAATTTATTCTAAAAGTTAAATTTAGTTAGAATATCATCAAACTTTAGGGCGCGGGCCTAGGGGAATGAGGTTCATCAAATAAATGGGGAGCTACTTGAAATGAAAAATAGTGGCGTTCGACTAAGAAAATTAAGATAAAAGTTATGAGGAATCGTTTTACCGATCATACAACACATATACCACGCTTAAGTGACAACGACTTTGATAAGAAGTACGAATAAATGTCAATGGTTTTTTATGGTGCAACAAAGTTCAAAATTCCGGACTGCAGTAACTACATTCTTCAAACCATAGTAAAACTTCAGTCCCTTTCATCCACAATTCCAATTTCCTCATAGTTTTCTCAAACAATTTTATTTTAAATAATATATGTATCTATATATAGGTATATTATATCGTTAATTATACTATAAAATGATCCATTGCATCAATAGCAATTTTCAAGAAATGCGTTTCCTTTAGAAAATAATAATATACATAATTAAAAATTATGGTTAAATCTAAAATATTCAGATATTTTAATACTATTGGTGTTCAGCCTCATTTCATCAATTTTTCTTTTTTATTTTCAACAAAATTTAATAAATAAAACTTTCTTTATAATCATTCTAATATTTGGAAGAGCAATTCTCCCTACGTACCCAATCGCATAAGTAGTAGGCAATTTAACAAAAATATTATTACTAATTGAGTGTATTGTATATATTATTAAAAAATTGATTCTATGGCTCTTGACCCATGATATTTAAGAATAAAAAAATCTTAAGAGAATTTCAATGAGAAAAAAAAAATAAATAAAAATGTTATAAGAGTATTAATAATAATTTAATTTTTTTTTTTGAATCAAGAATAATCTAAACAATGATATAGAAATCTTTCAAAAGAATTTCCACAAATACTGATCGTAACATAATTCTTACGAAATTCAATAAAAAATTATTTAATTATAATTATATGAATATAAATGTCTTATAAATGAAATTAGAAGGACTCAGATAATAAATTTGTTAAAGATGTGTCCATAAGTAACAAAAACTGTTGGAGGGTTCAATAAGGCGGTCGACAGTTGTGTCATACCACCGAAACAAGTAGATTTATCAGTTTCGGTTAAAGCAACGAAGCCTCTAACCAAATTTCATGAAGATAGGGCCACAAATAAGAAAGTTTAAAATGGTGAACTTTGTCGACCGTTTTATGACCGTTACGCGTAAAATTTCGAATTGAAACTGCTCTTAACTTTTGTAAGTAATCTTTATGCAATGATCCAAACAAATTTCAGTCTTCTATTTATATATGAAGTTTGAGAATTAGTGAGGAGGGAATAAATTGAGAACTTTGCCTTAAAATAAAATTATTATATTAAATTATATTATTAAATTATTTTTTTTTTAATGTTTTATAAAAATTTTTCAAAACTATAAATTAGAAATAATAAAAGCATCTACTATATGTATATTTAGATAGATTTATATATAATATTAATGACATTAATTAACTAATCGAGTTTTTTTTAGAAAATAAAATAAATTTCCCTTTTTTCATCTATCCAGTTTTGGTAATTTAATCAATTTGTTTGTGTTAGGTAGGATGGATCGAAAAAGTTGAGGGGTGAGGGTGGTTATTTCATCCCCTCATCAGTTTCAATAAATAACTGCAGGCTGTGCACAACCCTACCATTAAATCTACCGTCTTAACCCAATGGAAAATCATAAATTGGAAACCAAACTGCTCCACTTTCTTCGCTTTGGTTTAATAATATAGATTTTTTTTATACAATAATCAGGAAATTACATTTTTCCAGTTCAATATATTTTCTATAATTTATTGGATCTCCTTTGAGCGTTCGAACGTAATAGATAAAGACAAAGAGGTAAGGATAATATTATAGCTACTTGGAGGTTGTTGTTGTTGTTGTTGTTGTACCAATCGCTGCAAGGCATTGTGTAAAATCACTAAGGCCGCCCCGAAGGCGAATTCACTTAGTCGTCGTTGTGGATAATTAGACCCGCTGTGGCTAACGGCTTTAACTGCCGAGGAGTTGCCTCTTGTTTCCAGACTTAGCCCACACATTACAATTATTAGTTAACTCGACATTTTATCTATTTAAGAACACTAAGAAGAGTAATGATTTAAAAAAAATATAATTATTATTATTATTGTTCATTTTGCTTTGAAAGGAGTACTAAAAAAAAAAAAAATTAAATTATAATTATTTATTACTAACTTCAAACTTTTGTATTAATGCATTAATTAGTATGAATTAACTTGAACTATCATTACACTTAATTACCAACTTGATCTTAGTTAAAAAACAAAATTTTTGTACTAAGATTAAAAGAAAAATGTAAATAAATAAATAAACATTTAAAAATTTTATATTTCATCTACTATCCAAAAAAAATATTTAAATGATCTAATACCATATGCTTTGTCGAATCTTGCGCTAACTAATTTTCTGCCAAAAAATATTAAAGCAGTCTATGGATTGTTTTTTTTTTTTAGAGAAATCGATAATTATATACATTCTTTTAATAATCATACTTTAAAACCAAAAATTGCACTAATACCAATATGCCTTGACGAATCCTGCATTGACTAATTTTCTGGCTAAAACATTAAGGGGAAAATAGCAGAACGAGGATTGTTTTGAATTGGCTTGAATCATTAATTGTTGTTGTTGTTTCCACGAATTATATAGACGAGCACAAAGATGTATTAGGGCAGATAACTATTACCTTGATCCATAATAAAAGTTTACATTTTTCACATCATCTGTTCTGTTGTTATTTGAGCAATCCTGGAAATTAATAGCCACAAAAAATTCCAGGTGTCAGTCAGTTTATATTTTCTGGTCATAGTGATAGTGGCTAACTCTGTGCAGAGCGTGGTGATACAATCAATACCAAACGCTATCAACAACAAATCATCAAATTGGCATGAAGGTATCATTTTCCAGTATGACAATGCAACATTAACGGAAGACCGGTCCTGGATGCACTTGGACGAAAGTCTAAATCTGGCCCCTCTTTAGAAATTTGTTTGTTCACGATATTTTCATTTAAGAGTAAGTTATGATAAAAAGGACACTTCTTATCAAGTCGGTTTCAAACTACTATGATCGTTATAACAAATACTCTTATCCTTTATCTGGATTTTCTTGACCCGAGGCTGCTACTTCTTATTTCAAGTAGCTTTCCATATGTTGAGTATATCTCGTCTCCATAGACCCTAGAGCTGGGACTTGAACCGAGGGTCATGAGATTGAGTCAAGCCTGTTGTTAATAAGACTGAATAAAATCTTCCTGAAAATATCAGTCCCCTTATCCTCAAATTACTCATGAATAATTGAAATTATCATCATCATAATTCTGTATTTAACTATTTATTCTGTAAATCATCAAATTATGTATAATTTGTCCATTGCTACCATCCTCAATTATAAGCTTAGTTGGATACTTTGAGGTTTCATAATTGTTTGTTATATGCCTCATAATAGTCAGAATGCGTTCATTTTGATCTAACGTTTCTATTGATTTGGTAAGTTTACCTTCATAGATATGTATTTAATACAACATTGATCAGAAGTCTTTTGATAATAATTTTCTTAGAATATGGATACATTGATATAGCTGCATAACTTGGAGAACTATATAATTTATTACTTTTTTATATTATTTATATATTATTTTAAAGTAAATAATATACTATAGAATAAAAGTAATTATAAGATTTTCTCTCATTTTTTATAAGTGATTTAGATTATATTAATTTTCTTAAATAATTTAATAATATTCACTATATAACCAATTTACATCATTTTACATGATAATATCATAATGTCAACTTTCAAGAGAAGGGTCTATTTAATTTGTTCTAAAATTCACTTATAGAAGATAGAATTAAAAGCCTTTTTTAAGAAAAGAAAAGAAGTCTGAGAGAGATAATATGAAAAGAAAAGAAGGGGAAAGGAGAGAAGGTAAGCGCGCTGGTTATGGACGGCACATAAACCTTCCCAGAGAGAAAAAATTAAACAAATTATTTATAATTTAAAATATAAAACAAAAGAGTTTTATTCGTAAAATTGAATTTTTTTCTTTAGAAGGAAATGTTTAAATAATGTAATGTATTATCAAATAATTTATATATATAGTTAGTATAAATATACAAATGTATTAAAAATAGAAAAATTAAATTATTAAAAAAAAAATTTATTGTAGAATTATATACAAATAATAAAGTTCATTTTAATCAAATCTTTGTATTTTATTAAAAGGTAAATTAAATAAATGAATTTAATATATTATTGTATAATTAAACAAAAGTTTTAATTTTAAAAATTTGAATAGTCACATAAAATAACTTCTAGCTGTATTCCCACTGAATTTTTTTATGCTTATTTATATTTTAAGAATATTTATTTTTATATTACAAGTCCATGAAAACATTAACAAAATTGAACAAATTGGTCTTTTGGCCTCCCGTATTCGCCAGATTTAGCCCCAGCGACTAATGGCTCTTTGATTATCTCAAAAAAATGCTCCAGAGAAAAAATTTGGCTCGAATGAGGAGATGATTGCCGAAATTGAAGCCTATTTTGAAGCCTTCTATAAACATGGTATAGAAATGTTGGAAAGGCGTTGGAAAGATTGTATCACTCTAAAAGGAGATTATATTGATGAATAAAAATGATTTTTGAAAAAAAAATGTTGTTTTCGTTGTTAGTCTTGGGACTTATTGAACAATGTGTTAAGCATTTATATATTTTTTATGATCATTTTAAAATTAAAAATAATTATATATATGTAATTTATTATAATAGAATAATATTTTCTTAATGTTGGTTAACAAGAAGAATTTACTGGTCAAGTTTTATTATTTTTTTTCAGTTTATCAGATGATATAATATTGTTGTTAGTAATGAATTTCCAAATTTAATTTCTTTAAACGAAATTGCATTGTCTTAAGTTTTAAAGATGTTAGAGCAAATGGTTTATTCCAATGCGTTATTTTCCAAGGATTCTTAGAGCTTTTTTTCGATTATTTTAAATTGCTCATCAAAGGCACAAAGAACTTTATATATATAAATATATATATTATTCAATATAATATTCAAATGTATATTCACTATTGAAAAATCATTCGATAAAATATATTTTTTTATTTGTAAATTTATTGATGATATTGATGAGTTTACATAATTAGCAACTCTTTCATGTACTAATGGATGTTCTATTCCAACCAGGGACTTTAAATTATTTATTTTTATAAAATTTAAAAGTTTATTTAATTTTTTTTATATTCAATATTTATTTTATTTTTAATATTTCATATTATTAGTCTTATGAATTGAATTTCAATAATTAATATGAATTGAAATGATGATTCTGGTCATCATTTTTATTTATTTAAAAATTATTTTAATTTTTTTCATACTAGTACTTGATGTTAAATTAAATGTTTAAATATAAAAACCGAAGAGGAATAGGAAAGGAACGTTATTGTTCACTTTGTTACCCATCGTTACATCTACGTAATACTACGCTTAAATGATTATTATTATTGCCATTACCTATAATCAATTTTTCTAATAAATGATTTTCAAAAAAATAAAATTACTAGAAATCATTTAAAATGACTCAATTAATTTATTTTTTCTATTTAATTTAATTTATTTAAGTAATTATTGTTTTATTATTTATTATAATAATATTTTATTTAATATTTAAATATTAGAAATTTTAATAGTAATCGTTATAATGTTAGTTAATAAATACTTATTTGCTTAAATATTTTATTTCTGTAAAGGATTATCTTTCTAAAACATGAAATGAATCATTTCTTTTAATTATATCAAATGATATAAGTATATTTATGTTATTTCATATTTAATTTGGAATTTTTAATCAACATTTTCATGATTTTTTTTTACATTTTCGATATTGATTGTCTTCTAGATCGTTGAATAACAGCTTCATGAACGCTTTGAAAGCCTTCAGGGTTTTGACTTTAAAAGCTTTGTGGTTGAATATATATATATAAATTTATAATTTATATTTAAATTTAATAATTAATGTTAATTTTAATAATTAACTTTACTTAGCATAAAAATGTGTTTTTTCTATAATACCTGTAAAATATATTACATATTTCAATTTAATCTATCAATTTAATTAGATTATTTTATGAAAAAATATATGTATATACTTATATATATATAACATATATCGATTTTGTTTCTGATGGATTTTTCTAAATTAAAGAATGATTAGATTTTTAAAATATTTTACATTTTTTTAATAAAATTAATTCATCAACATGTGCCAATATCTAATCTCAAAAAATATCATAATGAGATTATTGGAATGATAAAAAAGGCATGATCTTCTGTTCCTGATTTTTTTTAATTAAATTGATTAATTCTCAGAAAAATTTACCTTGTACATTTTCAATTTTTGAAAAAATTAAAATACAATTAATTATAATTTTGTGCTATGTTTTAATTTTTTTTTTTAATTTAGACTTCATTGTAAACTCAACAATTTTAAATTTTATGTATGTAAAATAAAAAACAAGCTTTTTTGACAAAATTGGTAAAGTTTCGACTAAAATATTTTTTATCAGAATAAAAAAAAAATAAAATAAATAAATAGAAAAGATTGACTACACCAAAAGAAACAAAGCGAAACCTATAAAGTGCAGTTTATATGTATCGCTTTTAGATCGAGATAAAGAAATTCAAAAGAAAAAGATTAAACTTTGTTTAAACCCCTTTGTTGTTGCATCTTTTTTTACTTTTATTTTTTCTGCATCGCCAATATCTATAAGAAAACAAATCACAATGAAAGGGATTTCTTTTCAATATATATATATATATACTATATATATAATAAATTAGGTTATCTTGTACATCTGCTCGTGTGAATCACTGCTTTTGTTTTGTTTTGTTATATGATTTGTTTCTTCTCTTATATACTTAATTGTATATTTTTTTAATTTACTTGAAAGAATATTATATTATAATCAATGCAATATTATAGAGGACTAAAAGCAAATAATTATTTTATTTTTCAATACATTAATTTTCTATTATATTTCATTTTTATATTCTATTATAAATAATGGTATATTTGATTAAGTAAGAAATTGAATTTTCTAAAAATAATTATTATATATCAAGTATGATATTGATTTTCTTTTTAAATTACAGCGTTAATCTTTATTTACTTTTCTAACTATACTTTTATTATTTTATAATGAGGTTTCAGTTTAACTCTCACTGAAAGCGCAATCTTAGGAACAAAAATAAAATCGATGTTCTAAAATGATAGAATAGATTTGATCCAAATATTTATTTTGTAATTTTCAGTTCCGTTTAATATTAAATTTTTAAATTCAATATATAATCAGTTTATATAACATCCAACATGTATATTATTATACTATAAACATCCTCGGATCATCCTTTTTCTCTATATATGTATATGGAAAGAGAAAAGAGAGAGGGTCATTAATTGCCTGCACTACAAAAACATTAACGACAATTTAATGGATTTTTTACCAAGTTTATTTTATTCGTGAAGTGAAAAAAGAGATATGATTAAATTAAATTTTGCTCAATTAAGCAACCAACCAGTTTATTTGTTAGCAATTTTTTTTTTCAATTTCACTTTTCTTTCAAAATTTAAACAATTATTAATTTGCATTTAAAAAAATAAATTATAGTTTCAATAATATTTATCTAAAGGATTAATAATGTACATTTAACAAATATTTAACAATTTTTAAATCTAAATATAAGTATGTTTACAGGATCCACAGCAGTCTGATCCATAGTTTCTCTATCTAACGCGCATCGGGAGTTGGGTTCGATTCCAGAGCTCAAAATTTAGAAGTTACTTGGAATAAGATAACGGTCTCCAATCAAGAAAATCATTTTATGGTTGAGAGAATTCGTTGTACTGATCATACAACATCTTTATCACTCTAAGGCGGCAATCAACTTGAGAGGCTCCATTCATAGGATGATCAAAAGGCAGATGAGGTTTTTATGTATGTATATTTTAAAAATCATTTAATATAAAAACATATAGATTCAAGGTTGTTCGGCTTATGAATATTTCCATTTTTAAAAAAATAAATATTAATCAGTATTAAATAAAAATTAAAAACAATAATTTATTCTAAAAAATTAATTATTATTTATTAAATATGGTAATTATTATAATTAAATATATTGATATTGTTTAGAAAAATATACATTTTTCAAAGTATATATAATCCATCAATTAAATTGTATATTTTTTATTACCCCTTGATTACAAAACCGTTTTATTTAACCAGTTTACAATTTAATTCATAAATTATTTATATGCTTATTATAAATTTTTATAAAGTTTGAGTCCTCGCTTAAAAATTTAGTATCACTAAACTAAGCTCTTGATCGTAAATTGTAACTTAACTTTTTATTCATTATTTGATTTTCATTAATTAATTAAATATTATAAAAATTTGTTGTAAATTAAACAAAAATTGTTCTTATGTTAATTCATTCATTCATAGAAATAATTATTAATTGTTAGATTACTCGTTTACGAGGGTTGCATAGATGTTAATTTGCTTATTGGTATGTTGCTACATTGCCGAATTGTGTTCTTTTTGTGAAAATAAATAATAGTTTAATACATATGTACTTAAAGTGTTTCATTCTTTTTTTTGGGTATTATAACACTGAAATACGCTCTTTATTGTAAATTTTATCTTAGTATGATTTTAATAATTATTTGATTTGAATTAATTAATTAAACATTATAAAGTAATTTAGCAAGCCGAGCAATGCTTTTACCCTCAATACGAGTACACGTATTAGTAGTTCAATAAATGTCTAAAAAATGCATTAAGTTTTTTATATTTGTAATTAAATCTTGAGTTCTATTACTTAAATCAATATTAAAAATATATACGTACTATTATCGTACCTCCATTATTCTCAATATTATGTTTTAATCCATATAAAGATATTTCTAAATCTAAGTTTAAGTTTATTTATTTGGTTGAAATTAATTTTAATGTTTGCCTTGAAATCACGAATGATAATAATATTCGAGAAGAATTTAAATCGAGTAAACGCCTGTTATCATGCAGTAAAAGGGCTTATCTCGACAAAATTATTATCAAAGGGAATCAAGATTAAACTATATAAAACAATTATTCTACCAGATGTATTATATGGGTGTGAAGCGTGGTCTATGACCCTGAGAGACGAGAGTAGATTTAGAATATTTGAAAATAGGATTCTTTAGAGAATTTCCGGGCCAAAGAAAGATGAAGTCACCTGGGAATGACGGAGACTGCCTGACGAGGAATTGTATGACCTCTAATTCGGGTTTTAAAATCGAGAAGGTTGTGATGGTCAGGACATGTAGCTAGAATGGAAGAGGAAAGAATGGCTAAGAATCTATTTGTGGGGAGATCGATTGAGAAACGTCCGTTTGGAAGACCAAGGGCGCGGCGAGTGGACCTTGCTTGAAGGGACGTGACAGAGTTAGATAGTTTGGCATGAATTTTATTTATAAGAGTGTATGTCAAAACAATATTAAATTAACATATATAAAAACTTGCAATTCAAGAAATGTAGTTAGTTTCTTGTAATTTTTAGATTTAAAATATTTAAATTGATAATTAAATATAGGATAACTTTAGTTTTTTATCAAAATCTTTATAATCTTATTTTTTTTTTGTTTTATTATAATAAACATTTATTAATAGAAAAATGTGTATATTTGTGTGTAATATAGGTACATCCACAGAATCCAAAAAAATAATTTATATTAAATTATATTTTAATGTTAGCATTTGTACTTATTTATAGTGTTTTGTAGCTCACGATTGAGAGGATGAAGGTTCAAACATTCCCATGATAAAAAAATTATAGAAATAAAATATGCAAAAAATAACAATATCAAAGACCAGAAGAGTTTTTTGATATGACACCGAAACTTTAACCCATTGGTTGAAAAAAAATTAAATAGTTTAATTTCCAAACCTTATTTTTTCCACAGACTCAATAATAAAAATAAATCTTTAATATAATAAAAATGTCTAGCTTGGGGCCATAATAGTCTTAGGTTCTTTTAATGGCCTTTAAAAAAAGCATGAAAAAATTTAATTTCTATACAAATAATTAATTATTAATAGATTATTATAGTCGTTAGTATTATTATATAAATAATTTTTCCATAATCACAATATATTTATACTATTCTTAAACTTTAGTTAAATATCTACCTAAAAAATAAATAATGAAAAAATAAATATACTTTGATACAATCTTACTAAATTTAATTTGAGCTTCTTGTGATCCTTTGCTTAAGTAAATGAAAAGAAACTCCAAGGGGGTTAAAGCAGGATGCATCTCATTAGCTAATGAGTGGAGACTTTCTTCCTTTGATAGGAACATTCTCTGGGAATCTATGCACCTGCTCTTTCTTTTAAGATATATAGCAAGACAAAAAGAAAGCTGTGCTTTTGCATTCAAGTTTGTAAACATTTTAAACTTTGAAGATAATTTTGTAGCTAGGCATTTAATTATTTTTTTCGATTGAAATATGCTCAATTAATATTAAAATTATATTAAAAAAATAAAAAAATAAATATATAAGGACGTATTTATAGTATTAAAAGAATGGCCTCATGACTTACAAATTATTAATAAAAAATATACTAATAAAAGTTTTCTTATATTCTATATTCTCTAATCTCTCTATCTCTGTGACTCTTCGGAACTCGAAAATTCTTGGCCGTAACAACCACATTTCTCCAAGTGTCCCTAACCGGAGCTATAACTCCTACCCTGTCCCATCTCTCTCACGTCCCTTCTTACAATGTCCGCACACCGAACCCTTGATCTTCCAAGCGGACGTTTCCCAATAACCCTTCGCCATTCTTTCTTCTTCCATTCTAGCCACGTGTGTCTTGCCCATCGCAACCTTCTCGATTTTAAAACCCGAATTAGAGGTCATACAATTCCGCGTCAGGCAGTTAATAAAATTACAGATAAATATTAAAAAAATAATATGAGCATAATCCTTAATAAAAAAAACAAATGAAAATATATACTTCCCTGCAACCACAATTAACTACTTTTCCTGAAATCATCATCAGTGCCTAAATTTAATTTATTTTTAAATACTCACTTCTTTAATAAGTATACAGCATCAATGAGAGCGGGGGGAAAATAAGATGTTGTCTAACATGCCCTTTAAGTCATCTAGACACAATATCACCTACATTTATAGACAAATAATTTACTTACTGTGATTATATAATGAATATTATTACAAGAGCTTTAAGTATCCGCATATACTACATAGATTAGGTAGATTGAAAGAAAACTGTTTAATTTCAAGTATATTTATAAGAAACCCAACTAATAAAAGACCAGAGACCAAGAATATATGGTGGGAATATAATATACAATTTAATGTTTTTAGAAAAAGAAATTAATAAGTTGACCTGTGGCCAGGTCCGAACCGACCGACGCTTTGAAGTAAATTAATTTCCAGCTACAGAAACAATTTCAAATAATTTTAAGATATCTATTAATGTAATAAAAAACAGATATGGATATAACAAAAATATTTTTAATTTTATTTTATTTAGAATATATATGTAAGACCAGGCTGTGACGTCATGAATGGCTGGATGACGTCATATAATTTTAAATTAAGAAAAAACTAATAAAGATGATTTTTCTCGAGGATAAAACCAATACAAAGTGCATGATTCGTAGTGATATGTAAAAAATCTCCTCATGTGAAATTTGGTGTGAAAATAACCCTTCCCTTCCTATCGTCGATCGCTAATACTACCACTTCCGGTTTCCGGATTTGCACCAAAAGTTGATCAATTCATCCCACTGATGCATTAAGTAAATCTACCAAATTTCATTAAAATCCGTTGAGCCGTTCAGGCTGTACACATCTATACGGACGGACGGACAGACATCATGCTAAAAATACTTTTTTCTGTTAAGAAAATGCATGATTCGTGGAGATATGTAAAAATCTCCACATGTGAAATTTGATGTGAAAACAATACCTCCCTTCTTATCGTCAGTCGGTAAAAATTGTAGAGACGGTTGGAAGAATATACCGCCAACAATTTTAGATCTCAGTAGCGCTACAAAGATTGATAGATAAATAGAATTTCACCCCTCTCAATGATATTTTATCATCTCTCATATTTTTTTTTTAATGAATTCTTGATCAATCAATTTCAATATTTAAATGACAATATATATCATCTAGAATTCATTTTTTACCGACCGACGATGGTAAGGGGATATTAACTTTTATGATAAATTAGATAATTTAAATTGAGATTAAAATTAACATAAAGTTTATATTTTTTAATAATCCAGCTAAAGCATGACATGAACAGTTAATAACCCTTCCCTTCCTATCGTCGATCGCTAATACTACCACTTCCGCTTTCCGGATTAGCACCAAAAGTTGATCAATTCATCATATTGATGCATTATGTAAATATACCAAATTTCATCAAAATCCGTTGAGCCGTTCAGGCTGTACACATCTATACGGACAGACGGACGGACAGACATGATGCTAAAAATACTTTTTTCTGCTAAGAAAATGTATGATTCGTGGAGATAACAATACCTCCCTTACTATCGTCGGTTGGTAAAAATTTAATAAATATGATAAAATGACATTAATTGAATGAAAATATTAACTTTTATGATAAATTAGATAATTTAAATTGAGATTAAAATTAACATAAAGTTTATATTTTTTAATAATCCAGCTAATTGATAAAGCATGACATGAACAGTGTCTTCGAATTGAAATAGACATCAAATGAATTCTTATTAAATGTATTATAATAAATATTAATTTATGGTTTATTCAATAAATATATAGATTGTATATTTTTATAAATAAAAATTATTATTTAATTATAAAATAAAAATACCAGAAGAGAGTATAATCATAATATATATCTTATCTTCTTATGAGAGTAAAAATTGTTTGTTTGTTTCTCTGTTTGTCTGTTTCTTTCTTTGTTCTCAAAAACCGCTCTAACGATTTTTTTGAAATTCACAACAGAGATAGTATTTATAAAGAAAAATTGAGTTTTATTGACCACATCTCTGGAAAACTACATCTTTATTAGTTCTTCTTAATTTAAATTTATAATATATTGATGACGTCACAACCACCGCCTGTGAGATATATATATCTATTCTTAAAATAAAATTAAAAATATTTATATTATATTCATATATTTGATTTTTTAATTTCATTAATAGTTTTACATTTAAATTATTTGAAATTGTTTCACACAACGTTTAAAAGAAGATTTATCTTTATATTCGATTCGATACATAGTAGGAGAATTAAATGACATCATCAATTTATTATAGAACGAATCCGTAAATATATTTTTAATATTATATATTAGCTATTGATTATATTGTAATTCCACTCTTAATTATATACTTACATGAAAAAGGAAATCCAATTATGAGATCAAAATTAAAATTACTTATTTATATAATCTTTAATTTTGTATATCAAAACGCCAATTGAAAATGAGTGAAAAATGATTTCTTGGTTATATAAAAATTAAAATATGATTTTTTAGACATCCTCTACGCATTTTTAATATTAGAATTATTTATTAAAAGAAAACAAAAACAAAATTAAATTATAAATATAAATAAAACATAAAAATTATAAATATTATATACATATTCTTTGACCAATTATATGTTGCATGTTGTGAGTATGTGATTACACAAATTGGGAAAAAATCACTCGAAATGCAATTAAACAAAATAATTGAAAAGTTAGGCTAAGCAGACGTCTTAAAGATTATAAGAGATTCGGCAATTGCAATTACAGATAGCGAGGAAAAATTAATGGAGGTTTGAAATCGAGGTATCAATCGGGAAACGCCTGTTATCATGCAGTAAAGAGGCTTATCTCATCAAAATTATTATCAAAGGGAATCAAGACCATGGACGCATAGGAAGGGACATAAGAGAGATAGGACAAGGGCTCAGGATAGGGACATTTGGAGAAATGTGGCCAAGAACTTTCGACTATCTTTGAGCTATATAAATAGATAGATATAACATATACAATAATAATATATATAATTAATTTACTGATTAAATTAAAATATATTTTAAATAAGAACACAAAAAGAAATGAATGTTTTATGTAATATACTGATTGAAACAAAATGGATGAAAACCTTTTACTACTTTTAACCAAATACGATGTACCACTCGGGGGTACAGGGGGCGGAGCCCCCGTCCAGCTGAGAAGAGCGCCGAAGGCGCTCAGACCAGCTGGTATATATATATATATATATATATATATATAAATCAATATACTCAATCAATTTTCTAATTCAAATGTAAGAATATTATTAAAATTAATTAATATTATTAAAACAGTTAGTAAAGTATACATTTTTAAACTTCTGAGCGGCTGCTGGATAATCCAGGTACTTTAAATATTAAAATTGTAAATTTGGAAACTAGCGCAGCGGGTTGCCTAAATGCCAGGGGCTCTTTTTTAGCCAGCCGCTCGAGCGGTAGTCAGTCTATCGGTGTTGGTGTGTGAGTGCGCACGCATAGCCAGGGAGCTCGGTGAGCTGTGCTGTTCCTGTCAAAATTCAACCTCTCGGGGTGAGGTTTATTATCATTTATTATAACTCGATAACCAATCACAACCCTCTCAACTCCTCCTCACAATTATCATTGTAAAATTGTCACAAAATAATTTTTCATTCTTTTCATTTAATTATATACTTATAATATAACTTCCATATGTATTTATTCTATTTAATATTAATTTAAAATATTTTAATTTAAATAAATAACAAAAAAATAAAATTATATAGTTCTATATAAATTTATAAAAATCTTTTTTAAATATATAAGAATAAATTTTTTTTATTTATCTTTTATATTTTATACTGGGATAATCTAAATAATAATATAATGTATTTTCATATTTATTCGAAATTATTCTGATGCATGACACTTTTTAAGGATTTTTATATAATTTGAATAAACCATAAATTAATGTTCATTATAAAACATTTAATAAGAATTTATCTGATGTCTATTTCAATTCGAAGTCACTGTTCATGTTTTATCAATTGGCTGGATTATTAAAATATTTAATTTATGTTAAGTTTTTAATTAATTAAATATCATTTAAATTATTTAAATCATACTAAAAATAATTATATTAATTTATTTCATAAATTAGGTCAAACTTATTTAATATTTTAATAGAAATTAAGATTTAATGTTTTTTAATTTTATCTAATATATTTAAATGAATAACAATTTAAAAAATGAAAATTGTTTTTAAGATATTATTATATTAAAAAATATATATAGTATGCTATAAATATATATACCAAAATCTAATAATTAAGTCACCTTGAAATAATCTTGATTTTGATTTTAATATTTATTAATTTATCTTAATTTTAAAAAATACATAAATTGAATTTCCTCATGAGACATAAACAGTTTGATTCGCCTTTCAAAGTCATGTGGATATTTTTCAAGTTCAAAAACATTTATCAGTATATACCGTATATTGTTAGTACTAAATGAGGTTAAAAACTAATTTGTTAAAAATAAAAATATATTAAGAAAATTATTATATGATTTTAAATCATAATAAATTGGAATAAATTGCCTAATTTTCGAATATTTTCTATAAGTATTCATTTTAATTGTATTAAAATTCAATTAAAATTAAAAACAATGATAAATCATTCAAATTAATAAATTAAATCCCTACTAATACCCTACGTCCGTCCGTCCGTCCGTCCGTATAGATGTGTACAGCTTGAACGGCTCGCTCCAACTTCGAGTATATCTTACATATTAAATGTTGTTAATGACAATTACTAATTAAGTTCAATTCTTATGTTTTTAGGAAACAAAAGTTGTAAATATTATATGTACAAGATAAATAAAATAAGAATAAGGAAAGTATTTTCATTGGAAAATAATTCGAATTTGAAGAAGACTACTGAATACAAATAATCAGATTGTATTTGTCTGTGTCAACCAAGCTCAAAAAAGAAAATGTCTTCTAAACTGAAATTTCATATTTAATATTTGTATTAGAGTATATAAATATAAATTGTTTTAATTAAATATATAATAATAGGCTATAAATATAATTTTAATAATATTAAATTCTTTTGAATATTATTAAATTTCAAAGATTATTTTACTTATATCATGTATTATATATATTTTATGTATTTTTTTTTTACTTATTGGCTCAAATATAGAAAGTTGAGATGAATCGATATTATTTTAATTTTATTTATATTTAATATATTCAATTGATCATTTATTTCAAAAAATTATTTTAATCTATATCTAGAAAGAATAAAGTGATAGAAATCAAAATTCTCAGGAGATTATAATAGTTATGTTATAGCATTTAGATAACGGTAATCTTAAAAAAAAACTTTTGTTTAAAATAGATAATAAAGAAATCAATATAGTCCCCTGATGATGAGGTACCCTCTAGAGAGTTGTGCATATCTGCCAGCTTCATGCTGTTTGCTGTTTGTATGTTTGAATTTCGACCTCGACGTGCGAGACTTGCATCCTAATTAGAAAACCCAAGAGATTTCTGAAGAGGTTTCAGTTAAGGGATCTTTGGTTCGCTCGAGGGGAGGTTATGATTTGCTGAGCAGGTAGTAAGTGCATTGGGATATCAAATATGGATTATGTTGTTTGATGCAATCGATTCTAATGTGGCAACCTAATAGGAAGCTAGCCTCTCTTCAGTTAGATTGGGTTATCAGAGATTGAATTTTGTAATCAAATAGAAAAGCATGCTTGGTCGTAAAAGGGAAACAGCGTTCACGATTGCTTTGTGAGATGAGAGTTGAACTCGCTGCATGAGGTAGATAAAGGGACGAGGGTAAAATCTAATTTCTATTTATAGAAATCAATATTCAAATTATTTTAAATTTCAATATAAATTAATTATTTTTTTTTTAGATTCATTAACATACTATATGTAAATATAAATGTGCGATAGTAAGGTTGTATTGTCGAAAATTAGTTCCTTGTTCTAATTTTCGAGCTTGGGTTTAAAGTTGCTATAAAAAATAAATGTATGGATTAGGATTAGATGTGACTAGGTATTATTAATAATTATACTGAATTTGGAGTGGTTATGAAGAATTTATTTGCCACAAAAAAGGGAGAAAGGTTGAAGTAAAAAACTCCCTGAAGATTGTACAATTGATGTAAAGTTATATATAGGCGTGAAGGAGTGTGAATGCATTATACGAGGGTTTATGATGAAGACATCATCAGAATGGATTTTATTGTTATTTAGATACTAATTATATAAATGAATTAGTATGATATATGTATATATGAGTATGAATAAATATGTAAATTTAGAGAAAGGGGTTATCTTCAAGATACTGATTATATGAATGTGTAAATATAGAAAACTTCATAGCTAAGCTATTAGACCAATTGTAGTCATTAGATATACTAATTGTATGTATGAATTATTAATACTATGTATAGTAATGTGATATTCCAAAAATATCATTAATCCGTTAAAAATAAAATTTATTTATTTAAATATAAATTTATTTTTGGATAGGATTATTATAAGACGTTTCCCTGAAGAAAAGAGTAGTTGAAAAAGCAGACATTTCATTCGTTCAGGGGTTAGCATCGAGAGCAGACGCACTTCAGATTCTGGAGGAGAGAAAGGTCCGTCACTACACTGGGTCAATTTTGGGCCCCCTTAACAAATCTTAAGATCCAAGATTGTCCATCCTACAAAAGGACTGGCTTCTGAATCAAAAAATTGTTTTCCAACAATATTTGTTTTTTATAATTTTTATAAACCAGCTTTATCTATATTTTTTTTATACATTTTTATATAATATATTATTTATCTAAAAATTTAAATCTATAAATATTTATTTAAATATCAAAGATAATAAATCTGTTTACTCTTTATTCTTAATTTTAAATTTAATCTTTTTCTAGTTTTTTTCTTGACACTTGATGATAAGGATATCATCGGGGCTGGTTGCAGCCGCTAAAGATACTAATGAATTAGTATGATGTATATGGTAAAATAGCGAGAACACTATGGGGGGGGGTGAAAAACACCGCCCTTGAGCCGATTGGATTGTATAAGGACAATCTAGAGGCTTAATGTATGATAATAGCCAAAGGCGTAATATGAATATATTGAATGGTCAATCATAATGGCGTCACAGAATGATCTGCGAGCTTGATGATTTAACTTGAAGAAGAAACCATGTCGGGTGGAAGACTACTAGTGCTTGAGCGGGGATACTCAAGTTGACCCGAAGTAAGGCGATAGCACCCGAAACAAGGCGTTTAATGTCCCTAGGTATTATTCAAAAAATATATAATGGTGTTAATGGAAATTGTTAAATGAAATTTAGATTTGCATTAAACAAAGGTAATTGAAATTTAAACCAAAATATATGTTTTCAAGTTCTATGAGAGCAAAAAGATAATTTTAGAATAATGGTGACCATTTTGGTACAAAATTTAAAATTATTAATATGAGTTTGAAATCCAACTGTGATATAAAAAATCTGGAGTGTCTCCACTCGACTATCTCGCAAACTTGCATTGGATAATCAAGATTTTTTCTATATTTGAAAATTAATTAAAATTGTATTCTATCCGATCATAGGATTTAAGGTTTTTAACGTAACTATTGAAATAAAAAGGCAATCAAAAAATATTAACATTGTTTTGATTTTTTTCAATGAAAATAAAACTTTCATTTTTAAGTCAAATTTAAAAAAATTAGTTCTGGTACTTTCAGCGATTCAATCGAGGTGAAATTCTATATAGCAGTTTTATACAATTGTTAATCATGTTAAAAACTATCAAACATATATCTTTATTTTTACGGTCAGTTTAGTTTGGTAGATAATGAATGACTTTCTTCTATCTTGAGAAAGAGCTACATTTTTCAAAAGTTGATAGAAAACTACGAATTTTGAATAATGATTGTGAACCAAATTTCATGATTCTAGCTCAAATCGTTTTTGCGTAATCTTGTCTACATATACACACACACACACAATGACATTTTTTTAACCTTAGTGAAAATGATTAAGGGGCCTTCAAAACGTGTAAAAACATTGCGAGATAATAAAAAGAAAAAATTTGTTCAACTGCTAATGAAAAATATTCAAATTAATCAATTATGAACAAAATTACTGTGTAAGATTAGTAAATTTTGATTTTCAATTTTTCAATTTAAATAAAATATTTAATTTTATTATAATTTTTTCAATGGAAATATTTTTCCAAGTTTTTTTAGACTAAAGATAAAATAACCACAATTGGCTACCGTTATGCGGTTTTTTACAGATCTCTACGTTTCAAATAATTCTGATCCCAAAAAGTGGTATTCTAGATAAAGTGTGTGAGGTGGGGCTAATGTGTGTCAGAATTCTTGTTAACAAAATTCCGGTCAAACAGTATAACCGATCATAACGAAATTGTATATGTAAGATTCTATTGGAGTCATAAAATCCTGGAAACATTTTGGATTAAATCCATTCATAAATAAATATCAAAAAAATAATATGACCATATTTTCAAAAATATCACAAATATAGAAAATTTTATTCTACAAATTTCATGTCTTATACCTGAAAACAAATTTTCATGATTTAAAAAAAAATCACAAAGAAAATGAGACTTGTTTTCTTTCAATTCCTTCATATTATTAAGTACATTTCAAAGTAACGACTTTTTCTTTAGAATATATCCGACAAATGGCAACCCGACATTCACATTCATATTTATCGCTCCATAAATAATCAAATTAAATTGAACTCATTTCACTAATTGTAAAAATTGTATATTTCATAAATTCTATTTAAATTACCGATTGGTAAAAAATCATTTATAATCAAGTTTATAAAAAAGCAATTATAAATTATTTTTGAATTTCAATGCTTGCTGAATGCCATATCTTGTTAATTAATTAAACAGAACAAGATTTACATCTTATCTATTGTATACTTTATGGAACGTTTCTTTATTCAGTTAAAACTAATTAAAAAATTAAACATAGCATTGTATTTAATTAAATACATTAAATGTAAATCTTATAAAATTTCTTTTCTATTTTCTAAATTACTTCAATTTTCTGTAGAAGCATTTCAATTACTAATAGAAATTTCAACTTAAATAATTAAGAGAACAACAAGAGGAAGCTTTCACATCTTTAAATACATTAAAATCCAATCTGAAGGCCATTCATTATTTCCACTTAACGCAGAAAGAAACCGGGGATAGAATATCAAATAAGTATGCTTTTATTACAAACGAAAGTAAAATTCAATCCCACCTTCCTTCCAAGCAATAGACATTTGAAGGCGTTGCTTTAATTTTACAATTTGTATTAGAGCAACCCTTCGAAATAGCTTGATGTATTTCTGTGTTTAATTATCAATTTCATAAACTTAGTAATATGCTCGTTTTAAAGAGCAATGGTTCTATTCATGAATACTTCGATCTCAATTTAATTTTACTTAATTAATTAATTCTGTTTCATTTAAAGAGATTCTTAATTTTTTTTACATCTATTCGTATATTTAGAAAACTATCAAATTGAAGTAATTTTTAAACTTTACTCTCTTTGAATGATGTACAGTGATGCCTCGCATAATGAACGCCTCGCACAGCGAACGCTGCACACAACGAGCCATAATGAACTAAATTTCATGATTCATACAACGAACTTCGTTTCACACAACGAACTCGCCCGAGCTTCCACGATCGCTGCCGTTGTATTGCATCCCCTTGCGTTTCACATAACGAACTTTTCGCATAACGAACTTGCTCCTGGAACGAATTAAGTTCGTTGTGTGAGGCACCACTGTATATTACAATAGTAACACCAAAAAAAGAAAAATAAGAGAAAATATTTATTATTGATAATAATAAAAAATATAAAATGTCTCAAATTTATTAATTTATATTTATCATTGCTTTAATTTTTAAAATTTTTTAAATTGAATTTTCTTATATTGGATTCTTTTAAATTTTTTAATTGTTTTGGGATTTTATCTAAAATTAATGATATTTGTGCCGTATCCCGGCGAAAAATTATGGGACTTACTTTTATGATTCTGGTACTTCTTACTTTGATACATCAGAGCAATGGGTCTTCCATCAGTTGGAAGAACATGAACCAGAGAACTTCATTTTCTAGCAAGATAGTGCCCCACCTCTCTGGTTTTATTGAAAATCGCCAGTAGATATCCTGAGAAATTCTATGTCACCTTAATTTTTGATGACACCTTGTGTTCTCTAATATAACAAACATTACATTTGGAAAATATGTAAATATGATAATGTTATAATAATTTGAAAACCAACATAAAAATTAAAGATATCTTTTATGAAAATGGTGTACAGAGTTTAATGTAATCAAATAAATATGAAGTTATAAAATTTAAAATTAAAATGTTCTTCTGTAAAATATAATACTTATAATTTTTGTTTAAAACAACAATTGCCTCAACCCTTACATTTATTAATTAATAATTTATTTGGTTTTAAATATTATATATTAAATTTTACATAAAAGTTGCAAGGAAATATAATTGTGTGTAGATCACTTAAATTATAGTCACCCACAAAGCAAATGTGTAATCGTTTTAGCTGATTGGCATGTGAAGGGTCATTTTTCTAGAATAAAAGATACTGAATTGGCTTATACAAATAAATGTACATTTAAACTGGCCTCTATTAATCATATACTGTAAATATTTGTAAAACCTTTCCAGCTAATTAATTTATTAATGTACAATTGTTAGAATTTATCGATTTATTTTACAGAACTGTGACTCTTTTTAATGAACCCAAAAGATTTTAACATGTTAAGTGTTACTTATATATGGTAGAAGAAGGTTCCTATCTATCGGCCACTTAAATCAAATTTGTAGATACATTCCATGGATAATGTATCTTCTTCTTCTTCTTAGCCTTATTTCCCACGGGGTGTGGGGTCGGCTCTTCTCGATAATTGGCTCCAACTAAATCTGTTGTTGGCGTCGTCTGTAGAGAGACCAGATGCCATTAGATCTCCCGTTATACGGCAGGACCAGCTGGTTTGTTTTTTTTTTAGGCCTCCCATGCGGTCTTTGGTACTCAACCTTCGATGACGGTGATGATGGTGTTGACGACATTGATGTAGCTGTGGACGATTTGATGGTTGATGGCAATGATGCTGATGCTGACCGATGAGACGATGTTCGTGTCGGTGATGATGTCGATGTGGATGTGGATGT
Source organism: Labia minor (assembly GCA_963082975.1). Taxonomy (NCBI): domain Eukaryota; kingdom Metazoa; phylum Arthropoda; class Insecta; order Dermaptera; family Spongiphoridae; genus Labia; species Labia minor. Next base: position 37,147,471 of record OY720345.1, read on the forward strand.
TGGACTATCTTCTTTAGCCCACCTCGTCCATAGGTGGGTAACCCTAACCCATTTCTCGCATCGCCCGGGTGCTGACAATGAGCGTCGCTTGCAGGGGACGCCCTAGCCGTTAACCGTATAACATTTCTCCATTAATTGTTGATGCGACGCGAAGATGATCCAGCCGGCCTGTCGCTACAGCCTGACGCGTGGATTGGAAAGAAGGAAGAGGAAATAAAGGGGATTGGGTCTGGATGGATGATTTGGGTAGGGCATGCACTCCCTTGGTCGAGGAATGAGAGAAAATGCATGTGCTCGCGTAGGGCAGTGGGCGCCACTCACTGAGGTAGATCTGTCTCTCACCGGGATCGTGAGAAGGTATCTACCCGCTACCCGCTCCATGTATAATGTATATATATATATATATATAGTTGTGAATTCAATAGATACATTATATATTGTTTTTTACTATAATAGACACAAGAGAAATAAATATTCAATGTTAATGAGATATTTGAAAAAAATAAAAACTTGAAATCGGCCCAATTAAGGGAACTGGTATCCTAAATTGGGCCGAGCAGTTCCCTCCCATTCCAAAGCACAAATGAGAACTGAGGTAAAGTCTTACCTTATTATTACAATACGAATTTATAATTAATAGGTTATTATTATTATTATTATTTGTGTTTGGACCATCTGGGATCACGCAAAGCTCCCCACTTTTCTCCTTATTCACACATGCTTTCCCTTTCGCGGCATTCTCCCCAGGTGTTGGCGGTCTTGTTCTCCCATTCTTCTTTCAGTTTGTTGTTGTTTTTAATATTTGATGAATCGAAATTGCGGATAGTCCTCTTTTTACTGTGGATCTTTTTCGGGGTGAATTTCATTTTAACTCGCACTAAGTAATTGTCGGAGTCTATATTTGCTCCTTCCCTTACTTGTACGTCATGAATTCCTTTCCAGGATGGCCATGAAATCGCTACATGATCAATTTGGTATTTACCTAGCTCTTTATTTTAGGATCTCCATGTCTTTATTTTTTTAGGTGCTTTTCTTATAGATGTAGACATTGATTTCAAATTGTTTAGTTGCAAAGTTCAACGAGTCTAACCCCGCTCTTATTGGTGAATTTGTGAGCAGGTAGCTTGGTATTCTTTTTCTTTTACAATCTGAGCATTGATGTCTCCCAGTAGGACTTTGGTATCTTCTTTCGTGATTTTTGCCAAGATTTTTTCTAGACTGATTCAGAAATCGTCTGTTTTTTCTGGTTCTTTCTTGTTGCTTTCATTGGTAGGTGCATGGACATTTATCATTGTGTATTTTTATTGGCGCATTGTAATCTCAAGGTCATGATGCGATTACTGATGGCCTTAACTTCCAATACAGAATCGATGATTTTCTTGTTTACGATAAACGCCACCCTCAGAAGAGGTAGACCTCTCCCAATTCGCTTGGCTGTCTTGTTCTTAAACACGCGATAGTTCCTATAGTCCATGGTGATTTCATCTGTAAATCTTGTTTCCTGAAGAGCAACTATCTGGATTTTCTGCCGATCGAGTTCCATTATTAGATTGTGTAATTTTCTGGCTTTAATAAGGGTACTGATGTTCAGTGTGCCCATATATGAATGTTCCTTGGCTGTTAACTTTATTTTCTTTCTTTCTTTTAGGGGGTTCCGGGTCCTCCAGAATCCGAACGCCCGTGTTTCCTCTGGTGACGGGTGGATTGAATACCACTTGGAGTATTATTGTTTATCTCATCACGATCCATTGTTGCGTGGGGTTGCTTATTTTTTGAAGTAATCCTGCTGGTACAGGGTTATATAGAACCAGGCTTGTCAGTTCCTGGAGCGAGAGGCAGCTGATGTTAAATTGAATTTATTAGAAAAATTTGTTCTCAGTTGGAATCGAACGCCGACTGCATGTGTAGAAAGTTGCGACTATAAACGCACGGCTGCCTCCTTATTAATAGGTTATTATTATATATTTTATTATTTAATTAAATTGTGAATTAATTATTTATTTAATTATTTTACTTTAAATCTTATTAAATTTAATTCTCGTTGATATTTATTTAGTCGGTTATATTTATTCAATTGTTTCATGTTAATTTGTTTGGTACGAAACTCGGCAGTTGTGAAAAAGTGTGCAGATACATTGGGGCTTATTTAAGACAAGGACGAAATCACTCAGCAAGTTTTCTTTCGGTTTATCTGTCTCTGTGGCTCTTCGGAACTTGCAAGTTCTTGGCTGCAGCAACCACATTTCTCCTGAGCCACAATCCAGTCTCGGTTCTCGGCAGGTAAATTTTTATTGTGAATATGAGAAAATTCTGACAATTGATCAAACTTTAAAATATTGTCTGCATTTACACTGGTAAATTAGAAGAAAAAAGTTAAAATCTTATTTTCAATTACAGTTTATTTCTGCCTACCTGAAACAACTCAAAACTAAAATGACTATCATTTGGGAACATGGGGTATATATTTTCTGACCATTAAAATACGTGTAATGTCTCCATCTACTGAGAAATTTTGGTAGTCTATTTTAGAGGCCAGCCCATCGATAGCAAGCAAATTTTAAAAAATAACTAAAAATATCTTCTTTTTTTTACTTATTATTTTATTTTTAAATATGCTAATAAAAGAAATAAAAATGATAGAATAATGAACAATTTAAAAATTAATTAATATTTTTTATCAATATTTTTTATTACTATTTTTTATTTCAAAAAACAAATTACTTTTGTTGATTGTTTGATGTTATTTTGCAATTATATCATGTTTAATATATTTATTTTAATTTCTTTTGAATATTGTAAACAAATATGAGATAAAATTAGTTTAAAACAAAGGAAATAAACTTCTGATTAGTTATTTTTTTTAAATCTTTTTAAAAATCAATGAATATAATGTTTAGGTAATTGTTTGGGACAAATAATAACCCTTCAACCATTTCCCCTGACCCCTCCTTTTTATGAGTGTACTGAAGCGCGCTCTGGCGAAGACACTATATACACTTAAAATATACTTTACATATAGACTTTACGCTGGGATGTTCTGTGTAGAAAAAACCGCATATAATATCCGCTTTCTTACCAGTTATATATAACACCCGCTTTTCACCCGCTACATATACATCTACACACAATCATCTCACACCCGCCTATAAGCAGGAAGAAACACGCGTTTTTCCTGCCCTTTCACCGCGCATATGTACTTCGCAACCCGCAAGACGGAAGGGACAGTTTAACAGCAAAGTGTTGGTCACCATCATCCTAGCGTGGTAAGTACACTCACTGTTCCTTTCATCGAACCAGCCCAACCCGCAGGAAACGGAGATTAAAACCGTCTAACTGCGAACGGTTTGCTTCGTCTCATTCATTGGTCCTTCAAGCACGGATATCCATTCATTGGTCATTCGAACAAGTATCTCCATCCGTTACATTGTTCCTTTAAGAATCAGAAATCCTTTGGTGTTTTTATACCTAGGATATCATTTCTGCATTCTTTCCAGACCGCGAACCCCCGCGGACCATCCGGTCTAAACGCTTTCATAATTTTTCCTTATCTTTTATACTATTGATTGTTCTCAAACACGCCCGCAATAATAATTAATTTAATTAAGAAATTAAATAATTAATAATTTATTATTTTTATTAATTGGGTATAATATTAATATTAATATTTTGTTTAATTGCGATGAAAGCAAAGAAAATTTCATATATATTTTTTCATTCAGGATAAAGTTCAAAGTTATTTTATAAAAATATTAAATGTATTGTTTAAATCCTATTTAAATTTATAAATAATACATATTGAGTTATAAATAATAATTCTATGTAAATTGATTTATTTTATTAAAACATTTAGAATAAAAATACAAATAGTATATATATAAATATATATTATAATTTAAAATATAAATAAAAATTAAATAATTTTGACTGGAATTTAATTCAACTATATATATTTATAATGAATTCTGAAATTAGACTTTCGATTGCTGAATCAAAAAAGGAAGCTTATTATGAGAAAATTACGGAATTATATAATAAATCAAAACATATTTCTTCTCGCGATTCTAAAGAAAATACCTCATTTTTAGCCGCAACTGCATCCATAGATAATTTAAGGGAAGAATATATTAAATTGATTGGTGAAATTAATGAATTGAATATATCTTTGGATGAAAAGTATAAACCTTCCTTTAAGGCTTGGTTAAACTTCGAGGATATTTATAATATGGTCAAAGCCGAGAGACTGTCCATCCTCGAACACCGCAAATCATCCACTACAGCTCCTGTAGGTCAATCTGATCGCAAAATAAATCTACCTCCAATTGCAATTAAGCAATTTGATGGACTACCGCAAAATTGGAGTCTATTTTATGAAAGTTTTAAAATTAATATTCACGAAAACCGCGACCTGTCTAATTCTGAACGTATTCAGTACCTCGTTGGCAGTTTAACTGGTAAGGCACGTTCAATTCTTATAGGCATTCGACCTGACGCAGAGAATTACCTCCACATTTGGAATGAGTTAGAAAAAAAATATCAAGATAAACGGGCCCTCGGGGAAGCGTATTTAAACCAAATTCATGCATTAAAATATCCATCAATTAATAACTCTTCAAGTTTAGAAACTTTCATCGAACGTTTTGATGCTTCGATAGCCGCTTTTAAATCTTTAAAAATTGAAGATGCGTTAGATTTTATTTTTCTTTTTTGGGGTTTAAGAAAGGTAGATACACAAACCGCGCAAAATTTTGAAATATCTGTTCGAGATAAAGAAATCCCTTCGCTTAATGATTTTATTACATTTGTTAAACAACGAGTGAAAATTTTAGACCGCGTTCCGAACATAAAAAAAGATTCCGAATTTTCCGCGAAATTACAAGTTACAAAAAATAATTTTCATTCGCATTTAACAGCTAACTCTGAAAAATCTATAAATAAATGTATCGTTTGCAATTTAGAAAATCATAACTTAATTTTTAAATGTTTTAAATTCCAAAACTTTCCCGTGAAAAAAAGGATCGAAATCGTTCATAAAAAATCATTATGTTCCAATTGTTTGAGTAGTAAGCATATTGATAAAAATTGCAAATCAAAAAATACATGTTTTATCTGTAAGAAACGTCATCATACCCTCCTACACGACCCGGAGAGGAGAAGAGAGGAGGTCTCCAATTCGAAAGGAGGTGGAGATACTTCTCCTTATCCATTCGCTCACACGCCCCCTTCCACCTTTGAACCCGTAGTGGCTATGAGTCAGGCGACTAATCATATATTTTTGGCAACAGCGCAAATCAACACGCTGGACTCTAAAGGGCGTGTTCAGACGGTCCGAGCGTTAATTGACAGCGGCTCACAAAGTCATATTATCACTAATTCCTGTATTAAAAAACTAAAATTAAATTATTCTAAATTAAAACATCACTCGCTTAGCGGCATCGGTGGACATAAAACTTTCGTATTAGGTCGTTGTTCCTTTAAATTCTTTTCCCGAATGCCATCCGCAATTCAATATTCAATAGACGCGTTAGTGGTTAATACGATAACCAATAAATTACCATCTCAACCCATTTGTCCGGGAGAGTTTAAATATCTCGGAGGCATCGCTTTGGCCGATGATAGCTTTTACAAACCGGGTGAGATTGATTTGGTAATTGGAGCATCGCTGTTTTCAAAATTATTATTATCGGGACGAATTAAGGCGCCTAATAATTTTCCAGACGCTATAGAAACCACGCTGGGATATATTCTTTTGGGGGAATTTAACTCATCCCAATCGAATAATGAATGGCTTTCTCTTCACATTTGGAATGAAATGTCAATTGAAAAAACTTTAGAAAAATTCTGGGAAATTGAGGAGGTCCCTAATGAGAAATTGTTGAGTGAGGACGATAATAAATGTGAAAAACTATACGAGGATACTATTAAAAGGGAAAACGATGGAAGGTATCTTGTTTGTCTCCCTTTTAAGGAAGATCCTCAATTGCTAGGCAATTCTTTTGAAATAGCAAAAAATAGATTCTTCTCACTTGAAAGAAAATTAAATAATTCACTTCAAATGCGCTTAGAATATAATAAAGTTATACAGAATTATATTGATAATAATTATTTATCGCTAGTAGAAAACCCTGATATAGATAAAGGGTATATTATTCCGCACCACGGGGTTTGGAAAGAGGACAAAATTTCCTCTAAATTAAGAATTGTATTGGACGCCAGCGCTAAGAGTGATAGTCATCGCGCCCTTAATGACATTTTATATACAGGGCCTAATTTACAAAATAACTTATTTATCATATTATTAAATTTTCGATTATTTCGCTGGGCTCTAACAACGGACATTAAACAAATGTACCTTCAGATAGGGGTTAAATCGGAACATAGAAAATTTCAAAGATTAATATATAGATTTAACTCCAAAGACGCTATATCAATTTACGAATTTAATCGCCTTGCTTTCGGGTTAAATTGTAGTCCATTTCTCGCAATGAGAACTCTTCGCCAATTAGTATTTGAAGAAGGTAAAAATTTTCCATTAGCCGCAACAATCATTCAAAGAGATAGCTATATGGATGACATATGCACCTCTTTAATGACTGAAAATGAAACATATAAATCCCGTTATAAAGTAGAAAGTGTATTGGCTTTCTCAGATTCGACAGTAGCCCTAAATTGGATACATTCCTCTCCACATAAATGGAAGTGTTTTGTGTTCAATAGGGTCGTTCATTCGTACTTAGAAGCTAAATATTTTTATTATATTGATGGAAAAACGAACCCGGCTGACTGCCTATCCCGCGGTCTCACTCCCGCTAAATTATTAAATCATCCCTTATGGTTTCATGGACCGTCTTGGGCTTATTCTAAAAGCCCAAATGAATGGCCGGTTAAGTCATTTAAATCTGATATTCATGAAACATTTCCGGAAATAAAACTTATAGCGTTAACTAACATACAAATTAATAAAAAATCTAATGTTATATATGATTTAACTTTACGAGTTTCCTCTTGGAAAAAATTATTAAAAATTATAATGTATATTTTTAAATTTATAAATATAGTCTGTCCAAAAAATAAAATATCTAATAATTCTAATATAGATATTGCAGAAATTAAATTGTTAAGGACTATACAAAAGTTACATTTTTCCAAGGAATATGAAACTATTAAATTGAATAAAATTTTACCCCGCCATCTCCAAAAACTCAATCCAATAATTGAGGGAGGTTTGATCCGCGTAGGAGGTCGCTTGAGAAATGCTGATGTCTCCTATGATAATAAACACCCAATTTTATTACCTAGTGATGAAATTGTGGTGGAAAATTTAATTATTTGTTATCATGGAAAATATTGCCATTCTGGGGCTAATTTATTATTATCGCTTATTAGGCAAAGATTTTGGATTATTTCTGGGAGAAATTTAATCAAACGCCTAGTTAGACAATGCAATACATGTTTTCGCCTTCGTCCACGCCCTTTAGACCCTCTAATGGCAGATTTACCCGCATGCCGCGTACGTCCCAGCAATGCCTTTCATCATACTGCATGCGATTACGCTGACCCTTTAAAGTGGCCTATGGGAGTGGTGGAAAAGGTGATTTTTGGCTCGGACGGAATTCCGAGGGTCGCATGGATAAAAACCAAATCCGGTTCATATAAACGACCGGTGGTCCGTCTGTGTCGGCTACCTACTCAATAATGGAAAACTCTCCATTATTTCTCCGGGCCCAAATAGGTTACGGAGAAATTTATTTTATTTATTTTATTTATTTTACTTAAAATATTTTGATCTTTTCTTTTCTTTGTTTCGCATTAAAAGGGGTATCGCTAGTTTTAAGATTTTTGTTTTGAAGAATCCTTCAAGAGTGGGGGCATGTTTGGGACAAATAATAACCCTTCAACCATTTCCCCTGACCCCTCCTTTTTATGAGTGTACTGAAGCGCGCTCTGGCGAAGACACTATATACACTTAAAATATACTTTACATATAGACTTTACGCTGGGATGTTCTGTGTAGAAAAAACCGCATATAATATCCGCTTTCTTACCAGTTATATATAACACCCGCTTTTCACCCGCTACATATACATCTACACACAATCATCTCACACCCGCCTATAAGCAGGAAGAAACACGCGTTTTTCCTGCCCTTTCACCGCGCATATGTACTTCGCAACCCGCAAGACGGAAGGGACAGTTTAACAGCAAAGTGTTGGTCACCATCATCCTAGCGTGGTAAGTACACTCACTGTTCCTTTCATCGAACCAGCCCAACCCGCAGGAAACGGAGATTAAAACCGTCTAACTGCGAACGGTTTGCTTCGTCTCATTCAGTAATATTTATCAAAATAAAAATAATATATACGCAATATAAAAAAAATATTGTTTGTGTCTTAAAAATAAATTATTTTCTTTTTTGCGGCTGATAAAAAACAAAATATGAGTAGAATAATTTGATAAGAGAGAATCATTTTCTCATCAACAAACATTACAAATAACTAAGTAGTTTTAAAGAATATAAACAGATCATAGTTCAAAATAAAATATAAAAATCTTGATGTTTATTTATAATTTAAAAAAATATTATTTTATTATTTACATAAGAAACCGATAAATTCTTAGGGTGTGTTGATAAATGAATTGAACACTGTTATCTAAAAAAGCGAAGAAATACAAGAATATAAAAAATAATTGTATAAATAAAGAACTGAATAAAAGAAAAAAACTAAGTCTACGAATATAAGAAATAAATTAATATTATACGTATTAAATAATTAATAATCTACGCATAAAATTAAATTATTGATTAAAGAGAAAAATTAAATTTTTTTAAAGTATAGAATAAAATACAATCGAAGCTATATTAAAGATGATATTTTATATCTTAATAATATATTCCTTTGTTCTTTCCATTTAATGATTCCGTTAATTAATATTTGTTTTAAAATAAATAAATATAATATTTATACTTTAAAGGAATAATTTTACGTTTATCTCATAATCTTCTTTAACATGTCTTCCTCAAAGGAAGATAAATAATTTCCTTTTTACTATCTCGTCAAAGATAGTATTGAGATCACGAAAATTTTCGATGTCGCGATTTTGGTGTTTTTATACGTTTTGAAGATCCATGGGTCATTTTCACTAAGGTTGAGAAAAATGTCTCTCTCTCTCTCTGTAGGTATGTATGTGTGTATGTAGACAGGATTACTCAAAAACGGTTTGAGCTAGAATAATGAAATTTGGTATATGGGCATTATTCAAAATTCGTAGTTTACTATCAACTTTTGAGAAAAGAAGCTCATCTGGAAGCGGGTCATTACCTACCACGTTTTCATTTTTTTCCCTCTAAACTAACCGTAAAAATAAAGATATATGTTTGATAGTTTTTCACATGATTAAAAATTATATAAAACTGCTATATATAGAATTGCAGTTTGATTGAATGGCTGAAGGTACCGGAATTAATTTTTTAACATTGCAAATCACGCGCTAACACGTGACGTGGTGCCATCAACATAGCTAAAGACGCGCTAGTTTAATAAATATTATTTATTAATTTTAATTTATAATTAATAATTAATTAAATTTAATATAAATATAATATGTTATTTAATCCAATTCAAATTTGCAAGATAGTCGAGAGACACTCCAGATTTTTTTTAATATAGAGCAAAATTAAAAAAAATATAAAAATATTTTTTTGTATTTGATTTAGCATAGATAGATCTATCAATTTTTTGACAAAACATTTATAAATATTATTCTATATACTAGCTTTTATTACAAATTTATATGGATTAGATTCTTCCTATCGATCTTGACAACACTGAACTCTTCTTCTTTGAAGAAGCAATCGAAATGTGGATGAAGATATCGTTAAGGGAAAATTACCAACATTTTCACATCGGACCCTTTCGAAGTCTTTGGGTAAACATCGTGGTGTTAAGTTCAATGAGTTGATGAAGAGAGGCAGGGAGATGGTGGGATAAGGGTTTTGTGTAAACATATTCGAAGTTGTTTAAACGAAAAGGCGGCTTTACGTTGGGGAAAGATGAAAATAAATTTCTTTTCATAACTGCTATATATATGTATACATCTTATAAAAATAGAGGGTTTGGTTATAAAATAAATAATAATGGTTTACTTTATTTTCAAGGAAATTAAAATAGAAATCCTTTGTCTCTATTATATAAAATTTCACTTGAGTTTTTATTTATTTAAATTAAAAAAAGTATATAAATATTTTTAATAGTAGAAATATATGAAATATATGAGAATTGAACAATAATTTCAGGTGATTAGAAAAAAGTTGAGAAACGATTATATTATCATTCGCGAAAGGAATTCATATAAAATTTTAGATTTAGTCAATCAATGGTCTATATGATAAGTTATGAAAATAAAAGTTTACTGAATTTCACAATTGCGGATCGATGTATTAATTAGACATTTATGAGAAACATTCTCAGGATTTTTTGTGTCATTATTAATAAACACGTACCAGGTAAACAAGAGTTGTTAAATGTTTAATTAAACCAATTTTTTTATTATTATGAGGAGATTATACGAGTAAGAAAATGTTTTGAACAAAATATATTATAACAACGTTTGTATTTATTAAAAATTTTATAATTTTTTATTTATTATAATTCTAACATATATGAGCGCGTTGCTAATTACAACAAGAGTCAACGAGGTGATTTTTCAGATGGGATAACTTAATGTTTATTTTACTTTCTTTTTATTTTTGCTGCTCTCCACAATTAAATATCATTTGTTAACTAAGAATGAATATAAATATTAAACGAATACACACATATTTTAAATATTATTGATATAACTAAATATAAAATCTTGAAATTTAATCGTCTTATAAATAGAGCATGTATTTTATAAAAAATTATAATAATACTATATTACTATACTTATATATAATTTTTTGCAAATTATTTTAGAAATTTTAGGGTTGAGGTCTAAGTAAATCATATTTTACTAAATTGACAAATATTAATACTAAGCTAAAATTAAAAAAATATTCTGGTACCTATTTACCATTATTTCAAGATCATTAACAATCTTTCAGTAATATAATCAACAAATTATGATAAATGTTTAACTAAATATTACTAAATATATATATATATATATATATTACTTAATAATTCACTTAATTTATTGATCAACATATCAGATCACGTTTCCAGATAAGAGAAAAAGATTTAGAAATTATCATAGTAAATTATATAAATAAATAGGTAAATGAACCAGAGTAGTTGACCGCCTTAAGAGAAATTTTCATAAAAAACACTATTATTCTGTAACAAAAATGAGAAAGAATAACAACAAAACAAGTGCCAATATTCGGTTAATGTATATTTAAATATTTTTTTAAATTTTTTTCTACACGTATTTTTTGTTCTAGTAATTGACTATTTTAAAATCTGAAGTTTTAGTAAATGACCATCAACCTAAAATGGGTTTAAAATAAATAAATGGAATAAAATACACTAGAGCAGAGGTTCTTAAACTGTGGTCCGCGGACCCCTGGGGGTCCGCAAAACCATCGTCCAGGTGCACGAGAAAATGATGAGTCAGTTAAAACTTTATTTAATATAAAAGGAGCGATGGCATGGCTTTGTGAGAGGAAACAGAGATCAAATACCCAAATTCAACCAAATGTGCAAGAAAACTATTGCTACCGTTTCCATCTTCATATTTAGCTGAATTTTCTTTCTTATAATTTCTAATAATTTCTTATAATTTCTAATAAAATGTGTTCTACAATATGCAAAAAAATTTTTATTCACCAATCACTGTTAAAAATATTCATCATATATCCTTGTTCTTATGAGATTGTAAGCCAGAAATTATATAACTAATAAAATGACGTAAAGTACCTAAAGTTGGGATGGGGTCCGTCAAAAAAAATGTTTTCAAGTGGAGGTCCGCGGAGTACATAAGTTTAAGAACCTCTGCACTAGAGGATTGATTTTATTAATATTTTTTCTTATTTAAATAATACAAAAATTTAATAAAAGATATTTATTATTACATTAATACAAATATTTAAGTAATTGACCACCCCCAGTCTATTTCTAAAAAAATATGAAATTTGTTTCAGAAATGGACCACCTCCTTGATAATTGTTAATGTTCACATTAAGAAAATATTTCAAATTGATTAATATAATTTATAGTATCAAATATTGATTTGAACTTTTGGTTTAAAATTATTATTAAATAAAACATAATCTATTGAAAATAAAATGAAGCATATCCTTAACGTTTTGCATAAAAAAACTAACCTTAAAACTCAATAACGCTTACCTCGAGTTTTAAACGATTCACAATTATATTATAAATGCAGCGATTGGTCTGTTTCATTGTTAAGCAAACCGGAAGAGGCTTTTGATATTAATTGATATTTCGAGTTTAATTTGAAATTACCTATTTTTGATTAAAAATCTATCAAATGGTCAATTACTGAGACAGTGGACCAGTCCACTGGTACCCTAGTTTAATAGTTTGTTTTTTTTAATAATATATGATCAAATAATTAAATGATTAAAAGTTTTAAATTTAAAAACAGCTTTGAAGCTTTTTACAATTCTAATTCATTTCAAAGTTTAGATTAAACCGAGGGTCATTTGAAAAAAAAAGAATTTCAAGGTTTTGTTTAAGAATTTAACAAAATTTAAAGATGAAAAAATCGGGAGTGTCCTCCCCTAGACTTTCCCGCATATTATGAAGAACAAAAATTGATGATGGGGCATATGTTGTAAAACCGTTTGGGTGGAATATTGTATATTTAAATACACAATCATCCTAGTAACTACTATGAATAAAAATTCGCAGTACTTAACGTCGGTATCGGCAAAGTCACTTCGTGTTAACTTATCACTCTCAAATTTGACACGCCAATGTAAGTTAAACGAAAGGTCCGGTGAATAAATCATTATGATATTTGGTATCTGAGTGTTCATAATCTTCTTGTACGCTTGATCAGTTTTGTTTAGTAGCCTTGTCTGCTTAGAGACCGTTATGTCGATCAAATAATAAATAATAATATAGAAATACAATACCTAAAAGAATAAATTAAATTACATTGTAAGGGGAAGGGCCCACAGTGGATGCCAACAGGCCCCTTACAAGGAGAAGGGAAGAAGGGGGAGAGAAGGGAGGGAAAATGTGATAGATGAGGGGAAATAGGAGAGGGAGAAATGGACCTTATGGAGAGGGAAAAAAGAGTTTAAGGTCTCCACAGGTAAGCAGGTGGGTATCTTCTTGAAGGGGGAAAATATTACCCGCAGCTGCAGAGAACAAACTACCTTTCCTCCAATGGTCCAGCGGAGATGAGGTTACTTGGGCGCCATGCTATACTCAGGGGTAAAGCAGATTTAAAGAGACTGGTCAATAAGGATGTAGTTAAATTAAATTGAAAGACGGTTGTAAAAAGAAAACGTATAATTATAAGTTGAAAAGAAATATTATATTACTTCTCCACCATGGGAGTCACAAAAGATCCATCCAACATGGAGGATCAAAACACGTCTTTATATAAAGCACGTGGAGACAAGACTACGCGTCTTTACACAAAGAACGCCAGTAGCAGACTATTATATAATTTCTCCACCATGGGAGTCACAAAAAGATCCATCCAACATGGAGGATCAAAGCACGCCTTTATATAAAGAGCGTGGAGAACAGATTATACGTCTTTACATAAAGAACGCTAGAATCAGACTATAATATAATTTCTCCACCATAGGAGTCACAAAAGATCCATCCAACATGGAGGATCATCAAAACACGTCTTTATATAAAGAACGTGGAGACAAGATAACACGTCTTTACATAAAGAACGCTGGAATCAGACCGAATCAGACTAACTATATAATGCCAAGTCACCAACCGCGCCGAGGACAGTCGGAATCCCCTAGACGTTGCCATTCAGTCATGCAACAGCGCCTGGGGTGACTTTATCATATTTATATATAATAAATATACATTCGTTACAACATGTTATTTTTAACCATTATCTTGAGAACGATAAAACATAAATAATTAACAACAATAAAAATAAACAAACTAATTAATTTAAATTATAAAGTAAAATGGTTTAACACTATTATATATATTTATAATTTACACCTAACGCTACTTGTATAGGTAAAATGTCACTTCCGGTAGTCAGATCATGATGAAATTTGGTATCTGAATTTTTTTCATATTTTTAAATCTATATACAAAATATGAAGCAAATATCTTGAAGCAAACTGGTACTTTACTTGAAAGGTAAACGCAACAGTGTAGGTAAAGTACCACTTCCGGTTAACCGATTTTGACGAAATTTTGATAGAAATCTACAAACTGTGAATAATATCGGTGTACCAAATTTTGAAGTCCTAGCTTGATTAGTTTCTGAGTAAATTTGCTCACAGACAAACATTACATACATCCATACATACACACACACACAGACAATTCGAAAAAAGGTATTTTCCGACTCAGGGAGGTCTAAAACGTCAAGATATATCGAAATCTCGAAGTCGAAATTTTTGACGATTCCAATACTTCCCTTATACAATGTATGCGGGAAAGTAAAAATAGCATTCAATTTTATATATTCAATTAAACAAATAAACATTACCCCAATAAATAAAATATTTTATTTTTACATGAGAGCATAAAATATCTTTATGATATTAAGAAATATTTATATTTATAAAAAAATAAAACTAATAGTTTACCATTTATTTATTTAATGATTAAATTGAATAAATTCAAAATCAAGCTTTTCAAAAAATGCAAATAGCGTCGTTAGAAGCAGATGAATAAAATGTGTTTCTTTTTAGAAAACCTTCTCTGTTTATCATAATATATAAATGATTTATATGGAAATAGGAAGCTTTCTCATATAATTTTCTATTTAATCTCCGGTTGGATGCAACTAAACTTGACTTAAAAGTGTTTTACTCCAACGGCTTAATGTAAGCCTGTATACGTTCTGTGTTATGCCTCTAGCACTGGTTTTAGCTAAATAGGTTTCTGGATTCGACGACTAATGTAAAGGCATTAAGCATTTCTTCCTGAGCGCACGGAACGCTTAATAATCATTTGCGCTCCTATTGTGTGACGTCACGTCATACCAAGCGAACTAACTAGGCTATTCACGCGTGAATTTATCATAAACGAATATATATATATATATATATATATATGTTTATATTTAACGACGAAATGGAGAGAATGTTCGTGTCCAAGCTACTATACAAGCTCTGCGTGATACATTGCAATTAAAAGTATATTTCCTTCTTGGAGGGAAGATATAGGTAGATGGAAGGAGAAGCAAAATTTTAATTAATTAACACCAGTTTTAGATAATCCCAATTCCCATCTTTTATTTAAAAGATAATCAAGCTAAGGCATTTTTCAAAGTTTAATGTTAGACTAAATACAAGATTATTCAGATAAAATAGTTAAGAATGTCCTTTCAAGAGATGATTTTTGTTAAAAAAACAAATTAAAATAAATTATTAATTAATTTTAATGTTAAATTTTATTTTTAATGCTTCTGATTAAAATAAATAAATAAATGATAAATTTAATGTTATTATACAAGCAAAAATTGTAGCTTTTTTAGTTTTCCTGATTATGAAAAGGGTTCAGAAGTCTTGTTGGGTACAGCATCGATGTTTCTCGGAATGACAACCGATTTTGGGCGATCTTCTCGAAATTCATCCCTATCGAACGCACGACCACGACGAAATTCTGCAAACCAATTGTAAATAGTCTACTCTGATGGTAATTCGTTACCAAAAGCTGCACAAAGCAATTCTATTCATTGTTGTTGAGTAAGACCTTTTTTAAAATCATAAAAAATCATCCAACGCAAACCATTTCATTTTCATTTTTGCACAAACTTTCTTCTTTTAAACGTTCACTATCAATAACCTAATTTGTCAATTAATACGTTAACACTGGCTTCACAATAACAAACGTCATTTGTCACGGACACAACAATAATGTTCGCACAACTCACTAACGCCATCTATTGTTCGATTATAAAAACTTAAAAGGCAACCAACTCTTGTATGATTTTCAAGAAAATTATATGGTTTTTAAAGAAAAGAATTAATGAGTATAAAACTCTTTTAGATCAAATTCATTTTAAATGTTTTTTTCTTAATTTAATTAATTATTATTATCTATAATTTATAAAGATTATCAAAATTAAAATAATAAGTAAATAATGATACAAAGTTACTTAATAATATATATACATATGTAAAGAATGTATACTATCCCTTAATAAATTTATTTTTAATTTAATAACTAAAGTTCTATTAGATGGGGAGTAAAAATTCAATTATCAATACGATTATAAATAGAAACTAAATGTCAAAAAAAGGTTTCATATATAAAGTTATAATATTAAAAATTTTTTATTATTCGTATAACAAAATTATTATAGTACATAATAGTGTATTTAGATAGGCGGCCAAAAATAAACATTGTCATTTCTTTATTTACAGGTAATTTTTTAAATATTGTAAATATTAATAAAAGAAAATAAATAGAAATTAAAACTTATTGTTGATTAAAGAGAAAGATATTTTAGTTTATTTCGCTTCCTATTCTAAGAAGGTTCCTATCCTAAATAAATATCCTTCAGTCTTAAATATAAGCTATATTAATAAAATATAGACTTAAAGAAAAAATGGAATGTCAAAGAATCATTAGCATCAATTTTCATATAGATAAAATTTTTGTTAAACCTGTTTACTGGATATAAGAATTATTTTATTTGGACAAAGAGATCAAAATGGTAAAATATTAATGAGATGACGCCAAAATATATTTTTTTAAAAATATCAATTTTTTATTTGATTAATATATTTTTTTTTCAAAAAAACTTTAGTTAATAACTTTTATTAGCATTTTTTCACTTTTTAAAAAAATTATCCGATATTATCTGGAATTATCTGAGCTATATGATGTATTTACATTATATCTTTATATATGTGTATATATATACATAAATATATATAACACTGAAAATGGCTATAAATTATTTTAATACTAAAAAATGATTTTATCTATACAGTAATATATTATAAAACTCATTCAAACCCTCACAGTTTTAATATAAATATATATATATATATATATTTATATAAGCAATTGGATGCGCTTTAAACCATGACATGAATATAAAATAAGATCTTTCGAGCCTATATTTTATTAAATTTAAATATAAAAACCTAATACTTTATATTCTAAATTTAATTAAAAAAATATAGCAATGATTTTTTTAGATATAATAATTGTGTGTAGTTATATAAGCAATTAATATATATATATATATATATATATATATATATAGAGAGAGAGAGAGAGAGAGAGAGAGATAAATATACTATAAAAAAAATTCCAGATTTATAAGTGAGATTGTCGATTGGCTGATTATAATTAAAATATTGCATTTGGTATTTCAAAATTCGAAAGTTAATAATGTCAACTATTATGGGAGTATAAGTGGCGTAAAGAGACTCAAGTTTTAGAAGAAATATTATTTTCAAATTTCATTAATTAAACCAAAATTATTTCTGAAAAAAAATTAAAAGATTATGAAAAAACAATACCTCCCTTACTATGGTCGGTCGGTAAAAAAGCTAGATTAGAATAAATATTATTTTTATTAAAAATGAAAGGAAAAAGATTAATAATAATTTTTTAATTTATTTAAATAATAACTAATAATTTAATTGAAAAAAGTATCATTTCTATTGTATATAAGAAGATTTAGCTTTTGTTTTTTTAAATTTCATTTCCAATAATTTATATTATTTATATTTTTATTCCTATTCTATGAATTTATGTGCAATTGCAAAGATATTATCTTTCAACTCTAGAATATTCATTTTTTAGCTTCTATTTATTAGAAAAATTAAATTTTGACAGATAAAAATGATTAATTTTTTTACTGCTCGTATATTTGATAAAAATCGTAAAAAACCCTTATCCTGGTGGAAATAAATATTAACTCTATGCTCATCAAATTAAATGTCTCTTCATTATTGTATATGTATATGGTGTCTAATATTGTATAAAAAAGATGAATTATATTCGATAATTAAGTATTTAGATAAGTATAGATAGCATTGATTTACTTTTATTCAGTGCTGTATTGGTAAAATAAGAAGTAAGGGAACGCATAGTGGGAGAAAAAAAAGTCCTATTTTCAACAAACTATTTTATTCCATATAAGTTTTTATTTTTACTTATTCTTACTATACAAAATATTAACAAATTCAAAAAAAGAAGAAAAATCAAAAAGAGATTATTTTTATGTAGTACTACAAAAACTCCCAAATAATATCACACACATTTTTATCATTTGCGTTCCGGAACTGAAAAAAGGTAAGAGAACGTCGTTCCACTGTGTTCCCCTCCCAATACACCACTGCTTTTATTTATTTATTAATAATAACGGATATACTATGAGCAAATTATGACTGGAATGATCTAGAAAAGTAATGTACACCTATAACCCTGAATTTCAGTTTTAAATAAATTGTTCTAAACTTTATTACTATATATTAACGATTTATAACTATGTAACTAATCATCCGAAAAAGATGATGTCCTAATATTGTTAAGAACATTATTTCTAAATAAAAAACAAAAAATCTAAATCGATTTTTAAATAATTAAAAAAATCAATTAAAATAAATATTATAAGAATACATCAATAATTTATTTTTTCAAGATAGTAGTATAAAATGCTTTATTATCTTAAAAAAACAATTTTTCTTATTTCAAGTTTATACCAATAAAATTCATTTTTATCCTAAACCACATCCATCTTCTTTCAATTATATCATATCTAGCTTTTGCCATCTTTGTCTTTGGCCACTCTGGCTGGTTATTAATATAAATAAATGAACAAATTAATTAATTGCAGTTCATTTTAAAGTTATTTAAACATTTATTTACCGGTTGTATTAAATGAGTGTAAGGTGTGACTCAATGACCTTAGAAGACGTGAGTAGATATAAAGAGTTAAATGTGAAGGATTTTTCGTAGCAATTATCGGTCAAAGAAAGATGAGGTCATCCGTGAATGGCAGAGACTGAATAACGAGGAATTGCATGACCTCTATGCATCTCCAAGCATAGTTAGGGTTATAAAATCGAGAAGGCTGCGATAAGTAGGACTCGTGGCAAGAGTGCGAAATGAAAAACTGGTGATAGATATTTATTTAAAGAAGAATAACTCTCCTTTTTTTCATTATTTATATATATATATAAACATCTCAATTTTTAATTAACTTCTCTCTTTTTAATAATTCTAGGTATAAAAATGAAAGAAAATTCTCCATATTTTATTGGTAATTATATATAAATTGATTTATATTTTTCAATGATATATGATTTGTAAATAAAGAGGTAAAGTAGAAAGTAATAAAATTAAATTTTAAATAACTCGATTAAAAAAAATTCTCCAGGAAGAAATATGGTGGCTGAGAAGAGACTTTATGTTTTAATTGTTAGCCTACTTTAATTAGAAACATTTCGAATTGGCAAACAACCCTGAAGTCGGTTGGAGAAAAAAGAAGTTCTGCGAAGGAATAGACACCCACAACTACGCAACTCCTCATTCCACAAACAGAGAACTGTGCCAAATGTTTGCATGGGTGGCTGCCACTTTTCTAATTGCATCTGTTGGGAATGGGAATAATCCTCCAAGACGAAAGAGGAAAGTCCCATGCTTCTCTTCTCTCATCTATTTTAGATTACCTAATTTACTCCCATTGCAATTAAATTAATAACAATTACACTTGTCATTTATGTTTCAAATTAAAAGCATCCTGCTTCTTCCTTGATGGCTCCTTTGAATAGCAACATACCTAGGTATTAATTTGGCATATAAAATAAATGAAGAAAAATAATTTTTAGACTAAAATATTATTTTTCCGTACTAATTACCATTAATATTTAATAAAGTAATCGTAAAAAACATACATATATATAAAAAAATAAAAGTTATATAATCTAATTAATTTAACCTAATACAGGGTGGTGTAGAGGAAACGCATCTTTTTCAATATTGAATTACTGGGACACAATGGGTTGAAAATAATAAAAACAAGTTTTTAATGCATTTTTTGAAATTACATACCATATTTAGGTTCAAAAAATAATGTCTTTGAGAAGACGTCCTTCTTGCTGGATACAAATTTGGATCCTCTCCTGAAAATTACGAACGGCTCTCTCCAACATTTCATTCGGCACGGCTTCAATTTCCTGACGAATGGAATTCTTAAGGTCATCGAGTGTGCGAGGCTTAGGCTTGTTGATGTACACTTTTGATTTCAAATATCCCCACAAAAAGACATATCCACAGGTCGGGGGGCAGTAAACATCGCCAAATCTCGAAATCACATGTCCTGGTAACATTTGTCGAACCACTTCCATGAATGCTCTCGCCGTGTGAGCTGTGGCACCATCCTGCTGAAACTAAATGTCTCTCATGTTCACTTGACGCCTTTCAAATTCTCGATGAAGGAAGTTGTTTAACATTTCAACGTAGCGAGCTGATGTAACAGTAACTGCAATTCCTTCCTCTTCAAAAAAATAGGGTCCAACAATGCCCAACTTTGAAATGCAGCACCACACTGTTACCTTTAAACTGTGCAGAGGTCTTTGGTGTAATTCTTGTGGGTTCCTCGATGCCCAATACCGACAGTTTTGAACATTGACGTAACCATCAAGATGAAAATGTGCTTCATCACTCATGAAGACTGTAGTATCGGGATCTTCCGTAAACATTTCATCCATTATGCGACTGAAACGGCATTGTATGGGCCGTCTGCCAACATTCGTTCAAGGACAATACCCCCTCCAGTCTTACTAGGGGTTCGAAAAACATGCGTTTCCTCTGCACCACCCTGTATATATATATAATACAAAATACTTACATATAATAAATGCTATTAAAATACCTAATTAAAGTAAAGCCGAGCTTTAATTTTTACCGACCGACGATAGTAAGGGAGGTATTGTTTTCACACCAAATTTCACATGTGGAGATTTTTACATATCTCCACGAATCATGCATTTTCTAAACAGAAAAAAGTATTTTTAGCATGATGTCTGTCCGTCCGTCTGTCCGTCCGTCCGTATAGATGTGTACAGCCTGAACGGCTCAACCGATTTTTATGAAATTTGGTATATTTACTTAATGCATCAGTATGATGAATTGATCAACTTTTGGTGCAAATCCGGAAACCGGAAATGGTAGTATTAGCGATCGACGATAGGAAGGGAAGAGTTATTTTGACACCAAATTTCACATGAGGAGATTTTTTTATATATCACCACGAATCATACACTTTGTATTGGTTTTATCCTCGGGAAAATCATATTTATTAGTTTTTTCTTGATTTAAAGTTATATGACGTCATCCAGCCATTCATGACGTCACAGCCTGGTCTTGCATATATATTATAAATAAAATAAAATGAAAAATGTTTATATTTATTATTTATGTATCCATATCTGTTTTTTATTACATTAATACATATATTAAAATTATTTGAAATTGTTTCTGTAGCTGGAAATTAATTTATTTCAAACCGTCGGTCGGTTCGGACATGGCCACAGGTCAACTTATTAAAATTAAAATTATAACATTTGAATTTTAAAAAAATTTGAAATAGAGGTATTGAAATAGGAAATGTGGTTGTTTCGGTCAAGATATTTGAGTTCGGTAACATCATAGAGATAGATATTTAAATAAATAGTAATTGTCTAAAATCTTTCTAAATCTTGCGAAATTGGAAAAATTCTACAAAAGATAATTCTTTATTGTTCACATTACATTTAACATTTACGGAAATGACATCGTTAATAAATATTAATTTTTTTTATTTTTGAAACCAATCACCGATAATAAAGTTTATTAACATTTGACATATTTTACGTTTTATTATAACAGCTAGAACAGCTGAAATTCTTCCTGGAATAGAATGGTAGAGTGATTTCCAATGAAGTGTAGTTCCATTATTGAACCAAAACATCCACCAATTTCTTCAATTTTTTAATGATCATCGCTCTCTGCTCTAAAAATCCCCATTCCATTATTTATATGCTGAGGTCTGGTGATTGTGATGGTTATGAAAGATTTTGGATAATATTCTGATGTTCTTCAAACCAGGTTGAATCTTTTTAACTTTGTGTATAGTCGCACTAGTATCATGGAATATGGAAGTTTTTGGCAGTAACATCCAACCCAAAGTAAAAACATCATCAAGGATTTATAGTAATCCAGTTAAGGATTGTAATAAAGGAACAAAAGAAATCCACAATATATCTACTCAAATTATATAACATTGTTGAATGTAGGAATCAGGCAATTCGGATCAGGATACACCTGCTATATTGCATGTTGTTTATAATTGTACTAATCAATTTGAATATAGTTAATTTCAAATTTTTTATTTCTTTCCTGGTTACTATCGATCAAACAACTATTTGCAATTTTGAAATGGTCTTAAAATAAATATACAGTCCGATACAAAGTTGAATGATGAAAAACAAACTCAATTCGACAAACTGATATTCGATTTTCAATAAAATTTAATCTCAAATGTAACATTGAATATTGCTTATCTATATATCCAAATATCTTGATAAAAAGACATACCATCATACCAATGTAGATCAAATGTATTGAATATCAAATATAACATTCAACCGAAAATATTTAACATTTGAAATTTCAACAGTGGCAAATTTTTTTTCCGATTTAATTTTTTCAATCTGATTCTTTAATTAAATACAGAAAAATGTGTATATAATTTATAAATAATGTAGATATAAGTATTAAAGATCGGTAAGTATTTTTCAATTTTTTTATCTGAAAAATATACAATAATGTATTTCTATATAAAATTTTAATAAATAAAAAATAGAAATAAGTTGAATGATGATGAAAAAGTATTATTTTACTTCATACTTTGGTAACATAAAGAAATATTTCGATCTCTTTCCCTCTTCCTCTCTCTCTCTTTTATTCAGTCTGTATGAGTATTTGGATGTGTGTGCGTGTTTAAAAAGGATTTGGTAATCCATCTCTCTTGATGAACTTGGCACGTGACCCCATTGAGAAAAGACGCCCGGTAGGTGACGAGGAGTTGGCGACACCCTTTCTTATGAAAGTGGAAGATGGGCTCAGAAGACAGTTAATTAGAAAAATTACGTGTGATAACAAACTAAATTTGATAAAGTCATGCTCGACACGATGTTCCAAAAGGATTAATGAGATCCTTAAAGGTAAGAAAGACGAGTGTATTAGATTGGTGGATAGGAACTGGCATTCATTTAAAACCCTTAATCACTTTGAAAATATATAATCCTTAATAAATTTACAATTAAAGCTAATAAAGACAATAAAATATACACACGAGCGGTTTTCAGGCCAAAGTGATTTATTTATTTATCCAAAGGGTTAAAGAAAACTAAGATAATTAATTTATTAATTTTATATATTTAATTATAAATATAGAATGGTAATAACGTACCATAATTGGGGATGATTGTCATTCACTTAATCGAATTCAAACACACAAGTGAGTAAAAGAATAAATAATATTATTAAATAAAATATAACACTCTTTAAATTATATTTTTTATATAAAAAAATTTAAATATTCATAAAAACAAACACTCTATATAATAAAATATAGAATAATTAAATTATTTTATTTCATAAAATGCCCTCATTATTTAGAAAAATTTGAATTTTTTAACTAAATGGAAACAATTTGAAGTGAAGGAAGAGTTGCCCTCTGTTGACGGTTATCCAATTTAATATACATTCCGGTCAGATTTAAATTTATAGATTTATTAAATTTTAATAAAAGAAATAAATGATATTTTTAATAAATTTAATATTAAATAAAAAAACATTATTAATAAGCAAATTAATGTTTATTTATTAAAAAAGTATTTTTTGCAATGTTATCACAATTTTTTAAAGAATTTAATTCATCTAGAAATAATATTAAATTTTTAAGTTTATTTGAAAAATAAATTTATAAAAAAATTATTATAACAAATGTATATATCGGAAATGCAGATATTGTCTAATAATTTACAATTTTGTGTGATTACACTTATGAAAATAAATAAAAAAAAGATTTATAGATATTTTAAGTCAATTAATTATTCTTCTAATTATTATTATTATTGGTCTTTAGAATGAATCTCCATTTTAGCCAGTTTTCTCAGAATTTTTGAAAAATTATTTAAAAGCTTAGTACAGAGTATTATCACTTAAGCCCAATTTACACGGGATTATTACTTGTCATTAGTTCAGGGGTGGGCAAATACTTTTAAGCGCGGGCCAAAATGAAATTTTAAAAATGTCTTTTTTAGAGACATATTGAACGAAAAATCAAAATAAGAGCCAACTTTTTCAACGGGGCGGCGGGCGTTCAAAAAGCCCGCGCTTAAAAGTATTTGCCCACCCCTGAACTAATGACAAGTACTAAGCCCGTGTAAATTGGGCTTGAAAGAGTATAGGTGTGGATAATGGGTGAAAAAATTTTGGACGCCACCTGAAAAACTGAAGAGAGGTCGACCAAAAAAAATGTTTAATGGACGAAGTGGAAGAAGCTATGCGCTCCAGAAATTAAAGTGAACAAGAGAGACTATCGAGGAAGTTAGAGACTGGGTACGGAGAAGCGTGAGTAAGTAAGTAATATACTATTACTTGATTTAAAAATCTAAAAAAAATTGTTTTTTAAACTATTTAAGTAAGTAATTATTTATCTTTAATTTAATAAGTAAAGTTTTTTATAATATTTAGTTCATTTTATATATATGTCCAAATTTAAATAAATTATTTATTAATATTTTATGAGAATATATTCAATATTTTATCACTTATTGTAAAACTTTACAAAAAATCCGTTCTTTGAATTGTGGAAAACGAATGATGTTATTTCTATGTATGAAATTGTCAAAGAATGAATCATAGACAACTGATAAGTGTATTGGATGATGAATTAAGTCAAAAGCTAATTGAACTATCAAACATTAACCACTCCCTCATTTTTTTTTAATGTAAATACCAAAAAAAGAAGAAATTCATTGAATGTGAATTTAATACACACATATTATTATACATTAAAATATTACTACAATGTGAATAAATATAATAAATAATATAAATAAACAATATTTTAATAATTTCTCAAATGATTTTGATAAATAATAATAAAAATAAATCATAGAAAATAACAACATTTTTAATAATAATTAATCATTATAAAAAATTTTAAATAATTAAAGAACTGCTGATAGTAATTTATCATTTAAAGAAGAGGATATCCTAATTGAGAAGACATTAAACAAGAATATTTTTAATATCACCAATATTACAAGCTTTTGTTAGAATTTAGACTATTTAGACTAAAAATAAATATTTTTCAAATTAAATTATGAAAATCAATATCAAGCAAATGTTGAATTTAAATAGATGTGATTTGTTTGAGAATAATATAAATTAATAACAGTTCTAAAATTGAGATCAATCATATTAAAAGATTAAATAGATGTTTTGTTTCTGTTTTTTTTTTTTTTTTATTTTTTTTTTAAGTATTCGATTTTTTGTTCTTTTTACCGACCGACGATAGTAAGGGAGGTATTGTTTTCACACCAAATTTCACATGTGGAGATTTTTATATATCTCCACGAATCATGCATTTTCTTAACAGAAAAAAGTATTTTTAGCATGATGTCTGTCCGTCCGTCTGTCCGTCTGTCCGTCTGTCCGTCCGTATAGATGTGTACAGCCTGAACTGCTCAACCGATTTTGATGAAATTTGGTATATTTACTTAATGCATCAGTGGGATGAATTGATAAACTTTTGGTGCAATTCCGGAAACCGGAAGTGGTAGTATTAACGGTCGACGATAGGAAGGAAAGGGTTATTTTCACACCAAAGGAGATTTTTTTATATATCACCACGAATCATGCACTTTGTATTGGTTTTATCCTCGAGAAAAATCATATTTATTAGTTTTTTCTTGATTTAAAATTATATGACGTCATCCAGCCATTCATGACGTCACAGCCTGGTCTTGCATATATATCTATATATATAAAGGAGAGTGTTTGTATGTATGTATGTATGTATATATGTATGTAATTTGTTTACTTTTTTGCTGTCATAGAAACAAACAAAAAAGAAATTTCCTACTTAACCGACACTTTACCGGTAATTTAGAATTATGAACATCAAAAAATAAGAAACGATTTCTATGAAATTACATCACAATATTCTTATATACCTCTATGGTAACATAGGCTATAGATTTTATTAATATCTAATTCTAATCAATAACCGCAGAATTTAATTTTTTAAAGTTTATATAGTTCTCCGTGTTGTTCATTCAAGAGCCAGGCGTGGCCCACTCACTGACTGGCGGACTCATTTTACACAATGTATATAACTAGCAATCAAAGAATTATTATAATATTTAACTTTTTATTTTAAATTCTAATATTCAAATATCATTTCAATTAAATAATTTATTCTAAAAGTTCTCATTTTAATTAATATAATAAAATATTTAAATCATATTTAACTTAAATTATTTTGTATTTATTCTTTCTATATTTGAATACTTCTTTTATTTTAAGGGAGGGAATTAACTATGATCTAAAAAAATTAATAAATGAACTTAATAATAAAAAATCAAATAAATCCATTAATTTAAATTAATACTATTAATGAATGTATATATTGTTAATTTATCTTTAGTTTTATCAATACTTTTATACCGTTAATTTTTATAAATGAATTTTTATAAATTGTCTCAAGTCTCTAACTTTGCATTTTCTCTAATTTTATTATAATTAAAAATATTCAATAAAAATCAAGCAATGAAATTAAAATATCAAAATGAAATGATCAAGAAATATTATACTCTTATAACATATACAATACTTATAACTATAGGCGGAGGAAATATTAGACGATATCATTGCGGGTTCATGCCAAATCGATCAACGTTAATTAAGATATTTTCATTGTGACAGATATTAAAAAAACCGCGAATTCAATATCTCTGTTCACTAATTATTTGTAGACTTTAGTAAAACCTACGCATGACTCAATAGATCCGGATAAACTTTTTCAAATTTTGATCTTAAAATATATCTTGAAGGTAGTAAAGAAAGAGTAAGATGCGGAAATCAATTGTAAAATATTAGGTGACCCAGACGACTTAAATATAATAGGAGATTCGGCAATTGCAATTACAGATAGCGAGGAAAAATTAATCGAGGTAGGAAAAGAGATGAGGTTTGAAATTAATAATGATAAATAAATATATTTAGAAACAAACAGGCGCAGTATTAACATACAAAATGTAGAATTTGAATATGTAGAAAAATTAAATGTAATCACGAAGGATAATAATATTTGAGAAGAATTTAAATCGAAGTTGCAATCGGGAAACGCCTGTTATCATGCAGTAAAGAGGCTTATCTCATCAAAATTATTATAAAAGGGAATAAAAATTAAAATATATAAAACAATTATTTTGTCTGTTGTATTATATGAGTGTGAGACATGGTCTATGATCTTAGGAGATGAGAGTGGATTCAGAGTATTTGAGAATAGGATTCTCCCCACCATTTATGGGCCAAAGATGAGGACACCAGGGAATGACGTAAGAAAGATGGAACAGAGGCTCAGGATAAGGACACTTGGAGAAATGTGGTTGTAGCTGCCAAGAACTTTCGAGTAGATAGTTATAACATATTCAATAAAAATATATATAATTAATTTACTGATTAAATTAAAATATATTTTAAATAATCACACAATAAGAAATGAATGTTTTATGTTATATATTGATTGAAACAAAATGGATGAAAACCTTTTACTACTTTCAACCAAATACTATGTACCACTCGGGGGTACAGGGGGCGGAGCCCCCGTCTAGATGTGAAGAGCGACGAAGGAGCTCTGAGCAGCTAGTTATAAATAAAATAAAATTATAAATGTTTATATTTATTATTTATGTATCCATATCTGTTTTTTATTACATTAATAGATATATTAAAATTATTTGAAATTGTTTCTGTAGCTGGAAATTAATTTATTTCAAACCATCGCACAGTGGTATGAAACGCTAAAAAAGCTGGCCAAAAATCGAAAATTGAAAAATTTTTTTTTTGCATGTCGTTTATGGTATTTTGTTGAAGACATATTTATGTACGAAAAGCTGAAAATGTAGAGCACTACCATGACTCTACGAGTTTTCCGAACATCTCAAAGTCAGCTGTTTTTACTTTCTCCCGAGATTTCCCAAAACGTCTGAAATTCGAGCTCAGTCAAAATTGGTGTTTCGTTTCATAGAAAAGTTTCATTTGCAACTTGCGACATGGAAACTGTTGCTGGAGGTACGTACATGGACTTTTTTATTTTGTTTGCTAGAAATGCATGTATTATATTGATATTGGCTGATTTAAACCGCTTGTGTCAGAAAATGTAACCTGACGAAAAACTTTTCAAAAAACATTCCGCATTTTTTACATTGGTGACCATTGGTGACAATCTCATTTGAATCATAAAGATAAAGGTCTATAGATAAAGAATCATGAAGAAAAAATTGCTCCTTTTTGCCCCATTTGTTCCTATGAATTTTTTTCCGAGCGCGCGAACGTCAACAGACTAGGGCCTATGGGACCCACAGGTACCTGCAGGTTAGCGCGATTAATATCTCGTTAAGGTGCACCTGTCACTTTTCAAAAGAAGGAAAGATATTTGAAGTAAAATCAATGTAACAAAAAAGAAGAATATATTTTTGCAACACGAACGAAATGATAAAAATGAAATAAAACACGGTACTTACCAAAATGTAACTGTTAGTTATTTGTCTTACTGATAATAAAATATTTTTCAGAAATGCACTTTCTCTTGAAGTGAGTTTATCACTCACAATTGGCATATTTTTACTATCGAGAAAATCATCTAATTTCAATATCTTAACATGAAAACCCCTAAGTTTCGATGGTTGTGAGCTTTACGGATTTTCTCTGCATGACGTCATTTTTTGAAAAATCAACACATCATTTGAAATTTATCATTTTTTTTCGTACAATCTAACTTCAATTTCGAAATTTTCGGCTCAAAAAATCCCAGAGAACATACAATTGCGAATCTGACGTCACTTTTCTAAAAATCTGTCCGCCATTTTGAATTCGCCATTTTTTTTTTGTCAAATTTAAATTTCCTGACTCTCAAAACTATTGCCTACAAAATTTCAAGCTGTTTCACCAACATCTTCATTTTTGGCCAGCTATTTGGGCGTTTCAGACCACTGTGCGTCGGTCGGTTCGGACCTGGCAACAGGTCAACTTATTTTTATTTCTTTTTATTTCGTTATATTAAAACTTTTATTTCTAACGATATTTTTCTTTTATTATAAATGGTGAGAATGGTCAGTGCGAAATATATGTAGAAAATATGAATATAACATAATAATAATTTTAAAGTCAAGAAGAAAACTAAAATATTATTATTCAGGGGTATTGATGACGCTCCCATTAGAGTATGATTTCCAATTGTACTCACTTCCACAGTCACTAATCCAATTATAATAATTATTCTTAATTATCATATTATATTGAGAATATTATATTAATTTAATTAAATAAACATTAATGTAACATATATTCTTTCATTTTAATTTTTGCTTTCTAAATGGGTTTTCGAAATGAATTTTTTTTCAATAAGAAGAGGTAAGGAGTCTGCGGCCCTTGAAGAAATGTTGCGGCCCTCCAAGAAATGTCGAACTTTCGTTTGGTCTTTTGATAAAAAAGGTTGCTAACCCCTGTTTTAGATAATTCGCAATTAATTTCGTGTTTGGTGCACTTTCGAAATATACACTACACTATACACTACACTACAACTACACTACAACTACACTACAACTTACCAAAAAAAAAACGAACTGATTGACATACCTTCCTTGTATTTCTCTCCCTCTCTCTAATAAAAAGTTAGTAATATATTCAACGTGCTAATTAGTTAGAGGCTCACTCCCTCCGACAAAAAAAAATTAAATTATGAAACCAAAACTTTTTTATAATTCAAAAAAGTTACAAAAGCTAATTTTAATTTATTAAATAATTTCTTGAATTGTCATTCACCGTAATTAAGTATTTTCCACTATATTTTTTTTATTATTTGTTTATTTATGTCAGTGTTTTGATTAATAAAAAAACCATATTAAGTCATTAATTAGAAATTATAACATATAAATCTTTTATATAAAAGTATATATTTTATAATAATTGCATTGTTTAAGTAGTAAATTTTGAATTATTTTAAAGATTTGACTGATATGAAAGAAAATCAAGAAATGAAGATAGAATTTAATAATTTAGAATAAAAATTTAAATTTTACGTTGTTAGCGAATATTAAAATGATGAAGAAAAGTTCTTATTTTTAATATAGTTTGAGAGCTCAGATCTTTTTGGATTTTTGTCTCAATTATATATATATATATATATATATATATATATATATTTACTAGAGAGAGAGAGAGAGAGATTATAATTTTATAAATAGTTAGAAAAGTTAAAATAAATTAATATTGTAAATCACTGTTCGAAGAAGTAATTTTATTAAGCCATAAAAAAGAAAAATAATCGATATAAATAAAAGGACAATAGATAACAAATTAATTAATTAATTAAATTTTAATTTAATTTTAAGTCTTAACTATGTTAATGCATACTTCCATTTTTAAGTTTGATTAAATGGTAAAAGCATTCGTAATACAATCACAAATCCATTTGTATATATTATATTTAGTAGTCTATCTATCTATCTCTGTGGCTTTACGGAACTCGAAAGTTCTTGTTGACCGCAGCAATCACATTTCTCCATGAGACCCTATCCTGGTGTATAACCATCCAACTCCTATTTTCTCCTTTCTCTCCCACGTCTCTTCCTACATTGTCTGCCCACTGGGTCCTTTGCCTTACGAGCGGACGTTTCCCAATCGGTCTCCCCACCAATATATTTTTCGTGATTCATTCCTCTCCCATTCTAACCACGAATCCTGCCCATTGTAGCCTTCTCGATTTTATAACCCTAACTATGTATAGAGATGGATAGAGGTCGTGCAATATAATATTTAGTAGTAGAATAATAATATTCTTAATTACTAAATAATTATTAAACATTAAAATAATTAATTTCTTATCATCAATCAAACAGCTAACATGTTGCTTTGTCAAAAATTTACTTTCCAATGAAAACTAAAAAGAATATTTTTCTTTTAATTTTAATTAATTGTTTTTCCAAGAAGTGGCATATTTCTACTCGAAAGGAAAATATTTTAGGAGCCCGAATTGTGTTCTAAAGAGACCCCTTCTATGCCTATTTAAAATTATCATAATAATGATTTGCCCTCAGTATATTATATTAAAAAACTATATATAAATTATTAATATTATTAATACATTATTTCAAATGAATTGAATTAAATATTGTTGGTAATTATATTAATTTTTATATTAGATTTATATATCAACCTATAAATAAATAATTTATCTTAATAAATAACATTTTTAATTTAATATTAAATTATTATAAAATAAAAAAAATGAAAAATTTAAATAAAAAATCATCGTTTTTAAGGGGGCAGAAATTATATTTCTTCATTTTATGAAAACGAACGAATAGAAATAAATTTTGTCCATCGGTTACTAGTTTATAACCTTTTCTCTCCCCCCCCCCCCCCCCACAAGGTTCAACTAAGAGAATAGCGTGTTACCTACTCTCCGGGTTACATTACCTACAAATTAAAAAAATTCTAAAACAGTTTTATTATGAAATAATGAAACTGTTAAAAACTGGAATTTTTCTGTTTTTTCATTCCAGTAAATAACTATGAATATAAATTACTTTTCTTCTCAAAATAAAGGATAAACAAAATTTTGGATCATAATTAAAATAATAACCTATACACATAGTCTTGCTTGATTTTATGGCACATATCATGCCAAAAATCTATTGGAGCTTTATATTAGAAGAACTTTGAAGTAATTGACATACGCTGGTTCATTGTTATACACTGTTACCTCTTTACCCTAAATATTAATTTTTATTAGAAGTATACATATAAGCCTAAAAGACTATCCCGTGTTTAAATCCAGGGCTAAGCAAGGAAATTTCTTTATAAATCTTATGGGAATAAAGCAGAATAAAAAATAAATATATTTTATATTAAAATATAAAAAACTATTTAAAAAATTAATTTTAACGATTAAAATAAATTAATTATCAATCTATTACGTATCGACGTTTTAATTATTTAATTTAAATATCTCTCTCTCTCTAACTCTAATAATATTAAATTAATTATAGTATCATTCAATGACTATTATACCATTATTTATAAATCAACTAGCTGCTCAGAGCTCCTTCGTCGCTCTTCACATCTAGACGGGGGCTCCGCCCCCTGTACCCCCGAGTGGTACATAGTATTTGGTTGAAAGTAGTAAAAGGTTTTCATCCATTTTGTTTCAATCAATGTATAACATAAAACATTCATTTCTTATTGTGTGATTATTTAAAAGATATTTTAATTTAATCAGTAAATTAATTATATGTATATATTTTTATTGAATATGTTATATCTATCTACTCGAAAGTTCTTGGCAGCTACAACCACATTTCTCCAAGTGTCCTTATCCTGAGCCTCTGTTCCATCTTTCTTACGTCATTCCCTGGTGTCCTCATCTTTGGTCCATAAATGCTGGGAAGAATCCTATTCTCAAATACTCTGAATCCACTCTCATCTCCTAAGATCATAGACCATGTCTCACACTCATATAATACAACAGACAAAATAATTGTTTTATATATTTTAATTTTCATTCCCTTTGATAATAATTTTGATGAGATAAGCCTCTTTACTTCATGATAACAGGCGTTATATATGTAAGACCAGACTGTGATTACATATATATTATAAATAAAATAAAATTAAAAATATTTATGTTATATCTTATATCCATATCTGTTTTTTATTACATTAATAGATATATTAAAATTATTTGAAATTGTTTCTGTAGCTGGAAATTAATTTACTTCAAACCGTCGGTCGGTTCGGACATGGCCACAGGTCAACTTATTTATTATTAAGTTCATTTATTAATTTTTTTAGATCATAGTTTATTCCCTCCCTTAAAATAAAAGAAGTAACTATTCAAATATGGAAAGAATAAATACAAAATAATTTAAGTTAAATATGATTTAAATATTTTATTATATTAATTAAAATGAGAACTTTTAGAATAAATTATTTAATTGAAATGATATTTTAATATTAGAATTTAAAATAAAAAGTTAAAAATTATAATAATTCTTTGATTGGAAATACTTAAGAGTTATATACATTGATGAGTCCGCCAGTCAGTGGGCCATGAATGAACAACACGGAGAATATATAAACTTTAAAAAATTAAATTCTGCGGTTATTGATTAGATATTAATAAAATCTATAGAGCCTATGTTACCATAGAGGTATATAAGAATATTGTGATGTAATTTCATAGAAATCGTTTCTTATTTTTTGATGTTTATAATTCTAAATTACCGGTAAAGTGTCGGTTAAGTAGGAAATTTCTTTTTTGTTTGTTTCTATGACAGCAAAAAGTAAACAAATTACATACATACACACATACATACATACAAACACTCTCCTTTATATATATAGATAAATCAATATTTCTATATTTTATTTATTGTGATAAAATTCATCTAAAAAGCTTTAAAAATAATAAACAATTCAACTACGATTTGTCAAATACATTTCAATATTACTACATATATTATACATACTTTATGTAATTTTTCATAATTTTAAAGTAATTTTTAAGCAATGTGCAGATAAAAACTTATTTCTATATATATCTTTTAGATTTCAATATTATTCAACATCCTTAAAGTACTTATATTGTTTTTAGATAATATCTGAATATTGTCTACTAAAGAAAGTTTTACTATTAAATATTTTTTCTAGGTCCTAAATTGATGGTTTAGAATAAAATGCAATTGAATTGAAATGGGTGTGAGGGCTGCAAATGTGATATTTTTCCCGACAGGAACGTACACTAAACCATTAGTAAAAAACCATCTCTGGATAATTAGAAGGAAAAATTTTGTCTAGATTTTTGGACTTGATTTGATAACAATAAATTACAATTCAAGTATATATTTCCAAATAATATTCAATTTAATTCTAAGTTTTATTTTAAAAGAATAATAGTCATTAGATATATATAGAAATATATTAAAATATATTAAAATATATTAAAAATAATCAGTTATTAGCTTATAAATATTTATTAATAAATTATATAAATAAATAAATACATTTTTCTACATTGATAATATTTATAATACAAAATAAATAGCATATTATATATATGTTCAGTAGTTCATTAATATAAGTATGGCGGGAGGGGGGATTTTTCTAAAGAAAAATTCTTTAACTCTTTGAAATCCATTATAAATCGATTGTTAATTAAAACAGTGAATTTCATTAATGTGTATGCCTCTACTTCTCTGAAGAAAGATATCTGATCTGATTACATTAATATATTTTTAAAATTGATATCTTTTAAATAAATATATATAGATTTATTAATTAATTAATATTATAATTAATAATTAATTAATAATCTATCTATCTATATATATATATTTATTTAAAAGATATCAATTTATATATTTATCAATATCGGTATATATACCTATATACTATTATAAAAATATAATTTACAAGAATAATATTTTAATAAAAAAAATAGTTAATTTTATAGTTCATATGATTTTAAAATAGAATATAATTTTCTTGTTTTTTTTTTTCTAAATATTATATAAAAATCTAAAAAATATTTAAAATATTGAAAAGTTTTTAATAAAATCAACGAATTCATTGAAAAAATTAAAAGTATTGTCATTAAAGAATTTTAAAATGAAAGAAAATGGAAAGGCGACTCTTGGTAAAGAATACATTCTGTTTACAGTTCAAGGTTTAACTTTAGAGTTGTAAATAGTGGTGAGTGCGTCGTGTCTGTTCTCTTTTTAAAGATGATGTCATTTCACCTAGAAATTACCATTATCTTACTTTAAAGATGATCTCATAAGTAAAATCGATTAATAGATTCTTGCATTTTTTAAATATTTTTATTTTATTTATTTTTTTTTTTTTTTTTTTTTGGTAAAAAAAATAAATCTTTAAAACACACTTAAATAATTTTCTTTTTATTTATTTATTTTTCATTTATTAAACAAAAAATGAATTTTTTAATTTAAATCGTTCGTTTATATATATTGAAATAAATGACTCAAAATTGTATTTCTTAATATGTAATTTTAATTTAATATTTCTTTCGTCTCCACAAAAGCTCTTAAAAAACATTCAATTTGTTAATGGAATAATCGCAATGTGTGAAATCATCGTGAGCTTTGGTTTTATGATTCATATATGTAACAGATAAATCAGCCTAGTCATATCGTCTAGGATTTTATATAATACTATATTAATTTTTATTATTAGTCATTTAGATTCAATAAATCTTTAATCAAATTAGGATAATGTTTTTTATCAAAAATAAGCTGGAGTGTCTCCATTCGACTATCTCGCAAATTTGAATTGGATTAAATAACATATATTATATTTATATTAAATTTAATTAATTATAAATTATAAATTAAGATTAATAAATAATATTTATTAAACTAGCGCGTTTTTAGCTCTGTTGATGGCACCACGTCACGTGTTGGCGCGTGATTTACAAAGTTAAAAAATTAATTTCGGTACTTTCAGCGAATTAATCAAGCTGAAATTCTACATATAGCAGTTTTATACAAATTTTAATCATGTAAAAAACTAACAAACATATATCTTTATTTTTACGGTTAGTTTAGAGGAAAAAAATGAAAACGTGGTAGGTAATGATGGGATCCGGATGAGCTACATTTCTCAAAAGTTGATAGAAAACTACGAATTTTGAATAATGCCCGTATACCAAATTTCATTATTCTAGCTCAAACCATTTTTGCTTAATCTTGTCTATATACACACACACACATTTTCCTCTACATTAGTGAAAATGACTCAAGGACCTTCAAAACGTATAAAAACATCAAAATCTTGACATCGAATATTTTCCTGATAACAGAGTTAGTAAATATAGAAATAATTTCCATTACTTTTTATAATTATTATTGATATTTTAAATGCTCGACAGATGAAAGGGTCTTAATCAATTTTCAACCTAATAAAATAACAACATTAATTAGCATAAAGCTGTCTTCGCTGGGGCACAGGAAATTCCATTTTTATTATTACTGTTACTTAAAAATAAAGGTCCTATCACGATTTATTGTAGTTATAATAATTATTTTAAGATTATTTCAATAAAAATATAAATAAAATAATGATCAACAATAAGACTTACCGTTAATTATACCGTGAATTATATACTTTAAATAAAAAATTAATATATGATAATTAAATTACGTATATAAATAATTCATTTGTATGTTCATTACTTATGTATTATGTATTGTTATGAATGGAATTTATATTTAAATATTGATTTTTTTTTAATTTTAACTATTTAATAGATATAGAAATATTTATATATAAAAATAATATGTTGACCTATGGCCAGGTCCGAACCGACCGACGGTTTGAATTTAATTAATTTCCAGCTACAGAAACAATTTCAAATAATTTTAATATATCTATTAATGTAATAAAAAACAGATAGGCATATAACATAAAAATTTTTAATTTTATTTTATTTATAATATATATGTAAGACCAGGCTGTGACGTCATGAATGGCTGGATGACGTCATATAATTTTAAATTAAGAAAAAACTAATAAAGATGATTTTTCTCGAGAATAAAACCAATACAAAGTGCATGATTCGTGGTGATATGTAAAAAATCTCCTTATGTGAAATTTGGTGCGAAAATAACCCTTACCTTCCTATCGTCGATCGCTAACACTACCACTTCCGGTTTCCGGATTTGCAACAAAAGTTGATCAATTCATCATATTGATGTATTAAATAAATATACCAAATTTCATCAAAATCCGTTGAGCCGTTCAAGCTGTACACATCTATACGGACGGACGGACAGACATCATCATGCTAAAAATACTTTTTTCTGTTAAGAAAATGCTTGATTCGTGGAGATATGTAAAAATCTCCAAATGTGAAATTTGGTGTGAAAACAATACCTTCTTTACTATCGTCGGTCGGTAAAAATTATTAAAAATTTAATTCAAATCATATTATTTAAATATTTTATTTAATTTTTAATTCTCTAAAAATAATAAAATAATAATAGCATAAAAAATATATATAAAACTTACAAAATGAGTTTTTTTTATAAAATTGTCATCATCTCATCCTCTTAAATACCTCTTCAAAAAATAAATAAAACGCTTATCTCTGTTTAGGTAATTTTCTTTATATATATTCAAAT
This sequence comes from Labia minor, assembly GCA_963082975.1. NCBI lineage: Eukaryota > Metazoa > Arthropoda > Insecta > Dermaptera > Spongiphoridae > Labia > Labia minor. Next base: position 37,185,080 of record OY720345.1, read on the forward strand.
GGAATTTTAAACCCATTGAAATGTTATGTTAAAAATATAAATAAAAATAAATATAAATATATTAAAAATGTTTAGAATAATTGTATAATTAAAATACATTTTAATAAGTATTAATTTAAATGTCGTTTATTTTATTGATGATTGAGGGTTGGATTAAAATGATAGATATAATAAGTTCAAAGAAATAATGTATCTATAATATGGAGGGTCCGTCGTTTTATTTTCCGCTATCATTTTTCGAGCAGAATGGTCTGATAATATAATAGTACTTGGTTAACCGAGCCGCCGTTCTGTACATTAAAAAAAATATTCCTTATGAACTATGAATATTTAAGATTAAGATTATTATTTAAAATAAATAAACGACAAAATATATGAAACAAATTTAAATAATTTAAAAGAACATAAATTAAAAAAAAATAGTCATAAAATATACACCCCTTTAATGTACATATTAATGCACCGAAAGACAGAAAAGTATGCCCTGTGGATATAACATAATATATATTTCGTAATTTGATTACAAAATATTATTAAAATAAATATTTTTATAATTTTATTTTATTTATATTTATAATATTTTGTATTTAAGGAAGCGGTGTCTGGCGTAGTTGCTGACGTCATTTAAATTTACTATTTTAAATTAAGAAAAAACTAATAAAGATGATTTTTCCCGAGGCTGAAACCAATACAGATCGATTTTTCTTTATAAATATTATCTATGGTGTGAATTTCAAAAAAATCCTGCGAGCGGTTTAATATTTCAAAAATACAAATATATATATATACAATTTTTGTTTGTATAATAAGACAAGATATTTATATTATTGATGTAATATTATTCATTTGAATTGAAGAATATGTGTTTATAAAATATTCAAGGACTGAAATAAAGAAATGAATGGGAAGAAACCTGTTGGTATTCTGAATCAGATTATGAGCTAATCGATTATTCTCTCTGGAAACGTAACGACCACGCGCTAAACCATGACGACATCTCGCCCGATCGCCGATGACGTCATTTCCACAAACATAATCGTCTCACTGAAGAAAGGGTCTCCATTTCCCTCTCTCCCCATCACCCTTCAGTAAAGCATGTCGAGCGACTCCTCCCAAGTGGCGGCTCCCTTCCCCTCCAAGTCTTCTGCTTTTCAAAGGATAAATGTTAACAGAAATTCGCCTGGAGAACAGAACGAGTAGACAGTGAGAGTGCAAACAAACCATCACTAGTTAGTGACAGCTAAAAAGGTATGTACATTTAAAAAAAAAAAGAATAATATTTTATTAAAATCATTAATATTATATAATTTCTTTAAATAATTTATTTCATTTTATTGAATAAGAACACAATATTTATATTTATCAAATAAATTTTATAAATAATTTATTAAAATAAAAAAAAAATCAATCACTAATGAAAATATAATAATTAAGTATAAAGTAATCTTCTTCACCTGTTGTCACTCTACATATTGTCTATCTTTCACTGACGATGTTAATAAAGTCTTCGAAACTTGACGTATATAACAATAAATTCAACTATTATTATTATTAATATTAAGGAATAGATTAGATTAACATTGGAATTACTTAAGTCTAAATTTTTTATTATGTATTTTTAATTAATATTATTAATAAATTTACTTTATTAGATTTATATGTTGATTTTACTGATCGATGGATAGTTTAATATTATAATTACAGTCATAATAAAAATAAAAAAAAATGTTATGAAAAATTAATATCAAATTTATATATGTAGATTGATAGATATATATTATTAAAAGTATATTATTATAAAATCAAAATCAAAGAATTATCAATCTAAAGAAATTAAAACATTAAAACCTTTTGACGATAAAAAATAATAAATAGGTTATATATATGTATATATATATATATAGAAATTACAACAGGAACTAATAATAATATACATCATTATTAATTTTCATAAATAAATCACATTCTTTGTTTTTGTTTTTCAAAGATTCCTTTACTTTGTTAGTTTTTTTTTCATGCCCTTTCTATTATATTTATTGATCGATGTTTTTTCTTCAATGGGAAACCCGAGAGGGAGCCCTTAGGGTTAGTTTTGCGCTCTACTAACTGGTTCGTAAAAGTCTCTCCACTCATTTATTGTCTTGAAATAGACATGTATTTATGCTTGTAATATGCATATATTACTGAGTGAAAAAAGAATAGAAGACATCCGGAATTCCTTCTTGTCTTTTCAATCAAGCATTGGTGGTTTCATAATTGGAGCGCAATGAAATAATACATTCCAAAGTAAAGACGAATAAAAATAACATGCTGAAGAATTTTAATAATAGAGCTTATCTAAGTGTATACAATCCTTAAAAATATTAATTATGAATAAATAATGATTTAATTTTTTATATTTTGATAAATATTAAATACCAATTTGTTCAAAATCATTAATAAATAAACAAATGATAAAGACTCCTTTTTTCAGTGTCGGATTAAAGCCGTCAGGGGCCTCTATACTCTTTATTTGGGAACCCCACCACCACCACTTGATATTGTATATGCAATGATTATTTGTTCTAGCGCCTATCACACATTATATATTAATTATAAATTAGATAAAATAATTCCAACCAAAAGAGTAGTTATTTTTAAATTGTTTCTTTTTATATTTTAATTAGAGATTTTTATATGTGTATATTTTTTTAGTAGTATTTGTATTAAACTATCTGCTCGTTTATTTCAAAAGAAAATTTTAAATACTTAGTGAATAAGATACAAAGCCAGAAAATATTTTATAAATAATAATTTTATAGGTATAATATAAATAAATAAAATAATTGGTATCTTGTGATTTATTGACGTAGAAGGATTCCTTATTTACAAAAAAAATATTTTTAAGATTTATAAATTTTTTATCCCTTCTATATCGGGGCTGCTTAGGCTGGGTGCCTAGTTTACCAGTGGATAATCCGCCACTGCTCTTTTTAAAAAAACATCTTAATAGCAGACGATAAAATTAATTAATTCATTTTAATTATTAAATATATTAGTATTATTTTATATTTTATTAATATTTTTTCTTATAACTCGTTCAAGTTTATTTATTTAATTGGGGAACCATTTTATTATAATAATCATATATTAATAAATTTAAAAGTAATTACAAGTACTTGGAACTTGTCCGATCTTCTTTTTCACTTTTTTTATCAAATTTGGCATAATTTTTTTTTTTTTTTGATTTAGTCTTTTATTTTTAAACAGTTAGTTTTTTTATTTTCATTTTTTTCCATTTATAATTTTAACCATTGTATTTTTATATTTAATATTATACTGGATGATGAGTTCAAATTTGATAAAGAAAATTTAATAAAAATATTAATTAATATAGTTTATAAAATAAATAAAATATAATGATAATTTATGTTATAATGGAGATGGATAGAATTAATAGAAACATATTTTTTATCCAAATTGAAAAATACACACACACACACACATTTTGTGAATAGTTTTAATATAAAATACAAACTTAATTTAAAATATTAAAAATTCTATTAAATTTTCTTTTTCAACAAAATATAATGTTTGATGAAGCTTTTGCATAATTTTCTTATACATTCTTTAGTGATAAGATAACAGTAAACATATAATAAATATGAAAAAATTGTACATATGCCAATTGAAATTTTATCAACTATAAAATTCAAAGAATTGATGATTATTATTCAGACCCACTCAAACTCATAAATAGAAATCGTCATATCATTTAGCTAACACCTTCGCTAAAACCCTGAAGATTGAATGCTTAAAATAGTTTAATATATTTGATAGGTAATAAATTAGTAGTCAAATAATATAATTTAGTAAAATTTTGTTAATTTAAAGAGCAATAATTTTTAGTTAAATTAAATATAATTACATGCATAAAAACAGTACTTTATTTAGAAAAATCCATGATAAAATTTATAAAAAGAATAATATATAAAATTAATTTATATTTAAAATTAAGAATATAAAATTAAAATTTATAAGTTTAGACTGTAGAATTAAAACAATAGGCTAAACCGCCATGGAGTTATCATGTCAGAGAGTATTTATAACTTTTTATTCAAAATATAAAAATTTCTAATCTCAATGCATCCATAAATAAATAAACTATTATAAATCTTAATAAAATCAAATGATACCCAATAAAAAAATAATAAATGAGATTTGTTTTAATTTTTAATTGAATTATATTTCTTCAATTTATGTAAATGTATACAAACAATTAATTAAATATTTTTACATATGAATATTTGCAGGTCATTCATTATTATTTGCATAGGTTTATGACAAAATTTATTTTTAGACTTAATTAAAAATATACTCAAAATCAACATAATAATAATTTTATTCTTAATTTATATATATATATGTGTGTGTGTGTAGAGAGAGGGGGGATATATACGTTGTAACCAAACCAAAGGACCCTATAAAATTATCTATCATAGATTTTACCCTTTCAATCAGTATCTTAATAGAAGTATTCCCAGATGAAGTTTATAATTAACTCCGTTTATAGCAAAACAATACACAAAAATTATTCATAGTATCCGTTATACATTTAATTTATATTCTCCCCAAGAACGTTGAATATATTAATAAAATTGTGCCATTGTTTTCTTTTTTCGATTGTGTCCTTGTTTCATTCAATGAAGTGTATATTTGTAATTTATTTCATTTGCCTAGAAATAAAATTTGAATAATAATAACAACAAATTTTTAAAAAAATATTTTCTATAGTTCTGTCCTAAAAAGTAAAAAAATAAATTATTGAATGTAATGTTAAAAGAATGTAGATTAAATCTGTGAAATTATTTGTTCTAATTTTAAAAATTGCATCCAAAATTTTAATTGTTTTTCTTGAAGAACTATAGTTGGTTTTTATATTTTTTTTTATAGTGTATGCATTTGATAATTTTAATATTGTTGCTAATCTTTGGCATTAATCGATATATAAAAAAGTATTTATATTTACTTATATAGAAATACTTTTTAACATTATTTTAATTGTATTTCTATAATTGTAAATATACTTATATATAAATAAAAATTGTTATTATTGACAAATTTTATTCTTTATATTCATAAAATGAAACAGATCTATGTCATTTTATGTAATTAGTTGTCTTAAATCTTACACTTTCTAGTCATCAAGAGGTTTTCAAAACAAAACTATATATAGGTAAATGTATCAGTAGTTGACCACTGTACCAATAATTGACCATTTGATAGATTTTTTATCAATATAAGCTTTTTAATTTCTCTGTTTCATTGTTAAGCAATCCGAAAGAGGCTTTTTGATATTTATCGATATCTCGTGCTTAATTTGAAATCTTATTTTGATAAAAAATCTACCAAATGGTCAATTACTGGTACAGTGGTCAACTACTACTGGTACGTTTACCCTATATTAGAATATGTTTTTTACAAAGTTCTATTGAAATATCATATTAAGATAACATCAAATAAAATGAATAATTCTTCTAGTAATTTCTGAATTTCATATTTTTTTAAATAATGAATCTTCTTTTGTGATAATTCTATTAAAAAAGACTGCAATTCTCATCAATTTTGACCTAAAAAGCGGATTATTTCAAAGGCAAAGAGAGAGAGATTACTATTTGTTTATTGGTCGCCGCTTTCTGTCCTTGTTCGCAATGAGTCAGAGCGTGGGAATATGGCCCCGGCCCTAAATGACCTTTTTACAATAAGGCGAAGTAAAATAAATTTCTAAAAATCTGCACACATCTAAACAATATAATAAAAACCTAAAGAAATCAATTATCATAAATTTCTCAATTTAACTAAAATAAAAATTAAATTGTTAAAATATATTTATCAAATTAGAAACTATTTTTTGATTTTAATTTTTAATGGTTTTGTTTATCAAATTGATTAGAATTTCACTCTTTTTAATTGAAAAAGAATCATTATTAAAAAAAATATGAAAATTAGAAATTACTAAAAGATTTATTCATTTTATTTGACTTTTATCATCATACGATATTTCACATTTAATAAAACATTGTAAAAAACATATTCTAATATACGAATATATTTATACTTATATAGTTTTTTTAGTGTTATATTTTGATGTAACTAATTATATTAAATGACACAGATCTGTTTCATTTTATGAAGAATCAAATTTGTCTTTAATAACAGAATTTTTATTTATATATAAGTATATTTAAAATTAAGTATATCTTCTGTTGAAAAAAATTTGTAATTGATTTTTTAAATAGAAGTATCTGCATTTTTTTAAACATTTTATTTTGAGTTAATAATTGTTATGAATTAAACAATTTTAATTGAATAAAATAAGTATGTTTCAAAATACATGTTTTTCAGACAACCTTTTGAAAGTTTAACTAATATCAGAAAGTGTCATTTCGGGAACAGTGCTGCGTGATCAGAATAACACATTTTTCGTAAATTAATTTTTTCAACAATTTTTTTAATAAAAACTAATGAATATATGAATACACATATTTATATAGTCAGTTTTTACAACACAAATAATACAAAATCAAAATTAAAAAAAAAATGAGTGCCATTTAACATTGTTCAAAAAAGTATCTCATATTAGGACACTTTCTAATATATATAATTAATAATATATATCGAATAATATCAAAGATTAATACTAAATTTTAGTCATAAGCATACAGTGAAAATTAGCAAAGTGAATATTCAGATTTCTTGTTTCATATTCGTTGATATACTTTCTCATTGTAAATAAAGTAAGTAAGTTTTATTACTTAACAGTAGATAAACTAAAAAACTTTATGGAATAAATCTTTTTAAGAATGGAAACTGAAAGACGCATCTATGTTGTTTGACGATATTCTTACACAATTTGCAATCGCAACTCTTTAGGACCCATAAAGGGGTTACAATTTCAGCTAATTAAAAAAATCAAAATTTGAAATAATCAATGATCAATATAATATAAAACACATAAAACAAAAATTAAAAATAAAAAAATATTAATAAACTTATATAATAGATGTATAAAGTTTAGTTTATAGTATTTAAATTTAGCTATATTAAGGGTGGTAGTCTGGTAGTAGAATAATATATTTTAAATATATATACCTAATTTAATAATTTAATATTTATCATATTTATTTCTTTTAGTTGAAATTTTTAAAATAAATATTTTTAATATTGGTTCAAGATTTTTCTTTTATTAATAATTTTCAATGTTTAGATATATTCATAAGCTTTGTATTATAAAGTAGAACAGAAAAAAAAATATATTTTAAAAACTAATATTATTAATATCGAAAATAAATGTTTTAGACTTTACGCTAAAATCATTTTATTAATTAGAAATTATTTATTATAATATTATTCCAATAATATTTTAATTTATAAAATTGTTTAAATTTAATATTTTTCAATTATATATTAAAACAATTTATCTAAATATATAATATATATATATATAAAGGAAATATACGTTCCTTTAATAATTTTATTTCACTCCCTTCAAAGATGGCGCGAATGAACAATTATAAATAAAAAATAGATTTCTTTCATTTATAGAGTTCAAAAAATTAAATTTATTATTTTTCTATTACAATTATTATATTATAGTATATTTGGTGACGGCTTAAAATAAACTTTAATTGACGTTTCAATATTACAGAAACATATTTCAGTGTATTTAATTTCCTACTCTAAGAGCCTAATTAATATAAGTTTTACTAATAAATATTTTAATTAAAATAATTTTTATTTAATTTTCAAACTTTTTTTTTTATTTTAAAACATTTGTCCATAATAATTATAAGTTAAAATGAAAGTAAATAGAGGCAACGCCCTCCTTTAATCAATACTATCTAGGTTTAAAGAGAATGAAACAAAAATAAATATTAATTAATTAAGAATAATATTTTAATTAATTATTTATCTCATTATTTTTGAAAACATAAATTATTTTTTTAATTTTTTTCAGATTTATAAAGGAAGGCACACAATATTAAAAAATGGCTATCACAAGAAGAGATCTTTTTAAATTAGTTGAATTAGTAAGTATTATATAAAAAATAATCACAAATCAATTCTTTTTAAAAATACAAAATATTTTCCAATATTAATAGAATGTGGAAAAGTTTTTGAAAATTTATTTTATATCTATTTTTAACATTAATATATGGTGTATAGATATGCACGTTTGCATATAACATTAATATAACAAAAAATAAATGTTTTCATTTTTATTTTTAAAAATATAAAAAATATGCAAAGCAAATAAATTATATCCGTTATTTTTCAATTTTGTTTAAATACCCTTACATTCTAATCCAATGTTTCCCAACTCTTTTTATGTGATACTCCACCTAAGCCCTTCTAAAATTCTTATTCTCCCCTATGTAAAATATACATAATTTTTAATATGAAAAAATTAAATTGTTCAATTAAGAAATTTAAATGATAGGTTTTTGGAAGAAATCACTAGGAAATAGTTAACGAAACCCAGTGAGTAAATTTTCAAAATATATAATGAAAAACTAATATTCAAATTTGAAATAATTTTAATAAAAAAATTTCTATAATAATTTAATATTTTAATTTAGTGAGGTCCTTCCATTTTATTCTTGCTGCACAGAGATTTTATGTAGGGTTCCAATTTGTTTAACTTCAGTCTTAAGTCTCCCCGTTCTGTTATATCTAGATGATTTCTTTTTTTTTACCTGTAAATCATTTACAGCACTTATTTAAATAGCCCAGAGCAAAAGGGTTAAACTTATACCCATCCATTTTCGAATTGCCCCCTTTACAATCAAATTGCCCCCCTTTGGGGCGTAGACCCTACGTTGGGAAACACGGTTCTAATCTAATAACTTCTTTTAATATATCAAATATATAACACTGTAAATAATTTTCTAATTTACTAAATTTATAAATATAAATTCACACAATATAAATCACAAAAATTGTATAAAAATAAAATTTATTAATATTAAAATGGGTGAGGGATATTTGTATTTTTCTAAATAATTCACAAAAAGAAAGTGTTATATGTTTATATGTTTATAGATGAATTTTTTTTATTTAATATTTAAAAATTATTAATTTTATAAACACAAATTAATAACGAGATATCTTAATTGAATTATTAGAAATTCACCTCTCCATGCAAACTTCCATAAATTTTTATTGTAATCTTAATAATTGTGTAGTATATGAGTTAATAAATAAAAAACTAATTGGATTTGTAATGCCGTGAAGAATTTTAACAGCAATTATTTTCATTAAAGTAATAGAAATTAAAGTATGTTACGATTTTATTAAGATATTTATTATTTCTTTTATAGTAAATAATAACATAGATTTAATAGGAATCTCATTTGGAATCAAGTCAAGGAAATCTTCATTTAAGAAACATCTATGTCAGTCAGCTGCAATTGTGAAATGTTTAAGATATCAAACGAACAAAGAACACATAATGATCCTTAACAAATCAATTTTGTTTCTATTCACACATGAATTATTTGATATACTACGAATTTTATTGAAAAAAATTAACATATATATTTATATTCAAAAATAATAATATTTTCCCTAACATTTTAAAAATACTAAAAGTACTAAAAGTAAAAATTATTAAAATAAATAAATAAATAAAAAATTACATATTACTAAATAAAATTAATTATTTAAGTAATTTACTATATAATAAACATTTTTTAATAGAGAGATAAAAATTTGAAATAAAATAGCAATACTTATATTATTAAGCATATTTTAAGAATAAATAAATACTTAAACTTGAGAGATCGATTGACTAGGAACTAGGAAAATTAAAAGCTATATTGAAGGAGAAATTATTTAAAAAATAAAAATTATTTTGGTATGTTTTAAATAGTTTGTTATGGTGATTGTAAATAATAAAATAATTTTGTTTTATTTTCAGCTTTTAGCTGTTGCTTGTATTGGACTTGAGTACCACAGTTTTGTATCAAGTGATATTAGTGAAGTGATGATCAATTGTGGTACATTCATTGGTTTTACGATTATTCTTGTGGGAATGATCAGTTCATTTGTAACTGGTGCTGTGATGGATAGAAAGTTGGTAAGTAAAAATTATATTGTATATTAAATTCTTATTACATAAATAGAATATAATAATATTATATCATATTAAAAGCAATAAATCTAAAAAAATATTAATTTTCTAGTTTTATTAAAAATTTTTTTTATTATTTTACACAAATTATTATTACTTTAAATAAATTTGAAATTCCAATATAGTGCCTATATTTTATAAAATTTACTTTAAAAAAATAAGAAAATCCGTAAATTTTAAACCCCTAATTTTGTGGAATTTTTAAATACTAAATATATATTATAATTTTAGTATTTATAATTTTATTATTTATTTATTTTTTATTTTTCAGGACATTTTCTACAGTCTTGCTGGATGTGCTTTGTTCATCACTGCAGGCGCTTTATCTATACAATATTTTCAAAATTGGACTTTCAATAAAGAGACAAGTCGGATTGGAACAGCAAAAGGCTGCGTCGCCATTATCAATGGAGCAGTCTTTCTTGTCGACGCCATTCTTAGTTTCAAACAATAAATAAATCGTAATTCAGATTAAATGTTATTTCATATAAAAGCCATATTCATATCTCTCTTCGATATTCTTACATTTACCCTCATTAATATAATAATTTATTAAATACTCTGAATATAATATAAATAACATGTCTCTCTTAAAATGATCTTTATATATATATATATTTTTATTGTGAATTCCCATTAATTATACATTAATGTAACAGGACAAATTAAAAATATATTAAGTCAATATTTGTATATATTAAAAATAATTACATGGATAATCAGTTTTAGATAATCCAAAATTTTAATATACTATAATATACATTCTATATAAAAATTGTCAAAAATATATCTTATAATTATATGTTAAATCAAACAAATTTTCCTAAAATCCATATAGAATGTTATTATAAAACAAAAAAATTAGTGATTCTAGCAAAGCTTATCGTATTATTATTATTTTTTTACATTTATTCATTTATATTAAAAAATATTTATTTATATAATTTTTTTTTAATTTTGAGAATTTTTTATTTTCTTTATATTTATTATTATAGTGCCAAATTAGTATATATTATTCACGCTTTGTTAATTATTTATTAATTTGTATATCTTAATTTTATCTTCCCATTATTTATAGATTTAAATTATTAAATAATTTTTTTTAAATTGTTTACAAACAAATGATACCAAAGTTCATTATATTTACAAATCCAAATCATATTTGATGACTTTGTACATATATATTTTAATCTAAATTTATATACTCTTTAAAGTTTAAGGAAAAGAATCAAAATGTCCAATTTTAAAAATACAACTATTTTCAGAATTGTAGAAATCGTAAGTAAATTCGACAAAAATACTTTAAAAATATGGTACAAATGTAAATTTATTTATTTTTTTTTTTTTTTGTTTTTTGTATTTGAAAATATTTTATTTTTGATAATATTCTAATAATACACTTATTAAATATAAATGTTATGATTATATTATTATATATTTTATATTATTCTTATAAATAATAAAGTAAATATGAATTTTATCTTTATAATTTCTAATTTGATTTTATCAGAATAAAGGGTGAGATTTTGAATAGACCATCTAATGACTGATTAATTTTCCTTTTCTTTTATCTTTATTCACTCATATTAGTATCATATATTTCATTTAGTAAGAAAGTCATAATTTTATAAAATTTTAATTTCCCTGATTAAATTAATACAAGTAAATATATACCAAATATATAGTACGTCCAAAAATGATAATTTATAAACGACTTTAAAATAAAATTATCTCTAAGATTCTAAATATTTTATTCACTTTGAAGTACTCTGGGAGGGCTGGTTAATTTTCAAAAAGACTATCTCTTAAAAACATTTTAATATTTTTATTTTACTTTTCTTACGCTATCATATTGTTTAATACCATTAAAAAATGAATAAATATAAAATTTGAACCTTACTGATAATCAGGAGAAAATTGTCAAAACATGAAAAAAATATAGTGAGAAGCATAATTATATGGTGCTCCTTAGTTTCCTTTATTAAATTCAGTCATTTTTATTTTTAATACTTACATCTAAAGAATATTTAAACAAGTTTTTTTTAAATAAAATGATAGAAAATAAAAAATTAACTTTATTTTAAAATGTATTCGAAAGTAAAAAAATAAGAGGGAATCGGTTCTCTTCAAGATAATTGATAAAAATAAAATGAAATATTCTGTCTTTGACAAAATTAAATTAGATTTTAATAACTACTGATAAAAAAAGAATTATGAAAAATTGAGTACAGCAACTATAATATTTGCTAATTCGAGCTCTCAGGTATTTGAGAGACTTCAGAATAAAATGGTTAATGGCAGCATTTATTCGAAGAAAGTATAGTATATATCTACCAATTAATTTTAATTATTATCGATAGTTACAAAATAATAATTTAATATAATAAAACCTCACCGCTGCATTTTTGTATATATATATACTAGTATATATATATAAATTTTAAAAAAATAGTAAACCTTTTACTTGGAAATAATATAGTAGATATTTCCATTTATGAGGGTTGCTGGGAAAGTAATGCACCACACTTTTTTCTCAGCCTCAATGTTGTGAAAGACAAACGATAGCTATGAATTATTTGAAGTATCCTGAGGGAGTGCGCAAATATTTTTTTTCTGGGGGTCCGCAAAGCCATCGTACAGATGCACGAGAAAATGATGAGTCAGTTAAAACTTTATTTAATATAAAAGGACTTTGTGAGGAAACAGAGATCAAATACCCAAATTCAACGAAATGTGCAAGAAAACTATTGTTACCGTTTCCATCTTCATATTTAGCTGAATCGTTAAAAATCGTTATTCACCAATCACTGTTAGAAATATTTATCATATATCCTTGTTCTTATGAGATCGTAAGCCAGAAATTAACTAATAAAATGACGTAAAGTACCTAAAGTTGGAATGGGGTCCGTCAACAAAAATTTTTTCAAGTGGGGGTTCGCGGAGTACATAAGTTTAAGAACCTCTGGTTTAGACTATTAAAGAATACCATTCTTGAAGTTTACGAGGAGGTATTCACACACAAGTATTTTCATCATCAGACCAACCATTTTGCATAAGAAATAAAGGTTTGTAGATCAAACATCATTCTTTAATTTGTATAATTTTAATTAAGTACAATGAATAATTGTTAAAAATAAATGAAGATGTGCATTACTTTCTGAGCAAACTAAAATCTATACTATTTTACTATACAAAAATAAATTTTATGTTTTGTATGTATATAATACTTAGATTTGGTGTTTAAAAAATTTAAAATTTCGTTTTTTTAAGTGAATTTGATTGATTTGATTAATCTGGAACAACACAGCCAGAATTTCACGTCGATTCGACGTCTAGCCGACGTCTAAAAGGTCTGTCTAGACGTCGAATCGACGTGAAATTCTGGCTGGGAAGTAATTGTAAGAATTTTCGAATCGATAGCTTATTTGAGAGTTAAAAAATTTGAGTAAAATATTTCATTCAAAACATAAAAAAAGTCAACTTAGTATGGTTTTAAAATAAATTGGATTGAAAGAAAGATAGTCACTGTTAAATTTTAATATTTAGTTGTGTGCACAATTCTCAGGTCAGATTAGATATATAGTAATGCTTTTTTTATTTTACTTTCTTAATGACTACAGAGAGAGTTATAATGTATATATATACACGAGTATATAAATATATACTCTTATTTCAACTATTTTGGAAGAAATTTACCTACTAAACCTCTATTTTAAAACTGTTTTAATATTATTACTAAGGATTTTTTTAAATACAAGTAAAAAAAAGATTATTAAAATTAATAAATTAAATAAATTAAAATAATAATTTTTGTTTCAGTTATTAGTAATTTCTATTATTATTATAAATGAGTATGCCTCGGTTGATTTTTACATAGGACGATTTATAAAAGAAGGCTTTTATCAAGCATACGTTCCTATTATTATTGGCCTTTTATTGAGTGACTATTTTGATAGTAACATTGGGGTTGTACATGCAAGTATTTAAAAAATATATATTTTTTAAAATGTTATTAACAAAATTACTTTATAAATATATAACTATTTGCTAAGTAATTCTATTTTTTACAGGTTTTGCTTTTTTTACTAACTGGAATTATCTTTAGTCTTGTACTAATAATCGACAATGTTTTAGCTCTCTCTGATGTTTATACATTGGATGAACATGCAAATTCCTTGTTAAATGTTGTAAAAATGCAAACTGTATTTATTGTAGGACTTTTAATTGTATGGATAGTTGATTTAATATTTTATTTTTTTGAAGAACAATAATTAAATATGTAATGTATATACATATTACTTGTATATTTTGGATAAAAATCTAATTTAAATTAAAAAATCATCCTGTTTTTATTTTTTTGTTTTTTAGTCCGATAATATGTATATGATTCTCATTACTATAATTATATTTAAATCTTTAGTAATAATTTTATAAAAATGTTTTTTTCCAATAATTAAAATTATGAAATATTATTTATTTCTTATATTGTATTGCTTATATTGTATTGCTTCAGAGGCGTATACGTATAATAAGTAAAATGTAAGAAAATTTTCCAATGTGTTTGAAACAATAGTATTTCTAAAATATAAATTAAATAATTTCAATATTGTAAAATAAAATAAAATAGTAAGTATAAAGATATTAATATTATAAATAAAAAATTTCAATTGGATAATTGAAATAAAAAAAAAAAGAAACGTGGATTTCGTTTTGTTATAACTACTCTTGATCTTCCCACCCTAACTCGAAATTCAAGAATATATTGCAAGAGATGATTCAAAAAATTGTATATTATTTTTTAAGAATAAAATATTAATTGAATATTTTTAAAAATTAAAATAAAAATTGCTATCTTTTATATATATATTCCTTGAACTTTAATTACATATTATATATATTTTTTGTTTTTTTTTTTATTTTATTTACATGATTTATAAAAGATGTTATGTAATCATAACACGATATGCAAGATATTGGAAACCGTAAGTACTTATTAAAATTTTGAAATCTTTGAAATTTTATTTTTAAGATATAACCTGAAAGTTGGATACTTCGTATAAAACCATATTAATATTATTCATAATATGTAAGAATTAACAAAGTTATTTATTATAATCTATAGTTTTTAAATTTAATAAATAAATATAAGATCTTTTAAGATGTATTCATAACAAAAGAAATCTAAATGTAAAACAAATAAATATTATTAATAATCGATCAAAAAAATGTTATTAATAGATGGTATGTTTAACGGTTGCTATTCTACATACACTCACAGCTGATGTAATCAAAAACGTTGAACAATATGTATTCGAATCTGGAGTTTATGGAAGCTTCGTTGTTGTATGGATCACATTAATAATTTGTTACATAATTAATGCTGAATTGGATAAAGCACTTGTAATTACGTTCTATATATAATTACTTTATTCAAATAATTATATATTTATAAATTTATCTTTTGTGTGTTTCAGAATTACTATTTTCTTGTGATTGGCTTTTTGGCTTACACCATTTGTGCAACATTTGATCTATATTATACCATAGAAAAAGAACAATATCTATTTGAAAAAGGATTTTTGTGTTTAATGAAATCAGCTTTGGCCTATTTTGCATCTGCCCTATTTATATTGGATATTATTCTTTCGCAGATTTGCTGAAATAAATATTAAAAAAATTATTAATATTTCTAATATATTAAAATGATCGTATATCTTTTGACCTTATTTAAAAAAAAATTAAAAAATTTATAAATTTTAAATCAGAAATTGAGAAATTTTGTATTAATTCACTAAAAATAATTATAATTTTTTATTCCAATTATAATTCATAACTTAACACACATATATATATATATATATATATATATATAATACAGTACATTGGGATTATTATGATGGGTGTATAAAAATAGAAGACAGTAAAAAAAGTTTATTTTGAAAATCATAATATTTATATTTATAAATGTCGTGAATTAAATAAACAAATAATAAATTTTTATCATTCTTTTCAAAATAAAATTAGTTAATTGAATAAAGAGTCAAAAAATGGTAATTGGATTATTTTATTCAAATTATTAATGAAAATATATAGATAAATAATATATTTACTCTCAACAGGGGAATCCATCAAAAAAATCATTTTGCACGAGGATGTTAAGACGGGAAAATGTATTTAAAATAATTGAGTTGGTATGTTTACATTACCTTCTCTTAAAGTAATTATATTAGTTTTAAATTTAACTGATGGATAAATATTCCTCAAGTTAGAAAGTTAGTAAAGTAAACCAAATTCAAGTTAAATAAAATGTGAATGGTGATTTGAATCAAGAATCAATAGAATCATTAGTACTGGAATATGTGATTAGACAAATTGAGGAAAAATCAAAAGGAATCCAATTAAACAAAAAATTAAAGTATGAGGTTACGCAGACGACTTAAATATAATAGGAGATTCGGCAATTGAAATTAAAGATAGTATAGGAAAATTAATCGAAGCAGGAAGAGGTGGTGGAAATTAATAGTACCAAGACAAAATATTTAGTAACAGAGAGGAACAGTATTAATACACAAAGTCTTAACATACAAATCATAGAATTTGAAAATGTAGAAAAATTTAATGTAATCACGAAGGATAATAATATTTGAGAAGAATTTAAATCGAGGTTGAAATCTGGTAACGCCTGTTATTATACAGTAAAGAAACTTACCTCGTCAAAATTATTATCAAAGATGATCAAAATTAAAATATATAAAACAATTATTTTTCAGATTGTATTATATAAGTGTGAGGCATACTCTATGACCTTGGGAGACGAGAGTAGATTTAGAGTATTTGAAAGCATTTATGGGCCAAAGAAAAATGAGGTCACAAGGGAATGACGAAGACTGAATAACAAGGAATTGCATGGCCTCTATGCATCTCCAGGCATAGTTATAAAATAAAATAATAAGGGTTATAAAATCAAAAAGGCTGTGATGGGACACGTAGAAAGAATGGGAGATGAAAGACTAGCGATAAATATATTCTGGGGAGACCGATTGGGAAACGTCTGTTTGGAAGACCAAGGACGTGGTGTGTGGACAATGAAGGAACTTGAGAGAGATATGAGAGGGTAGGGGTTTGATGGATGTGGCTCAGAATACGGACTCTTGGAGAAATGTGGTTGCTGTGGCCAAGAACTTTCAGTCACAGATATATTAGAAAGATAGATCAGTAGAATCATCAAATTATAAGCTCTTTCTAGTGCAACCTTTCAAGAAAAATACTAAATATTTTTTAAGAATTTTTTCTTTTATAGTTGGAAATTTAGACTAAATTCTAGTTGATAGAATGAGCCTTAATTTTTTATATTTTTATCAGATATTGCTGGTTACCTGTGTCGTTTTACAACTGTTCAGTCCAGGAACCATGAATGACTTTGAGAGTCTATTCGTTGCTTTTGTATATCCTTGTTGTACACTAATTATTATGTCACTCTTAATTGTACCTATTTGCAATCGAAATTTGGATATTCTTTTTGTAAGTTATTAATTTTTAATCTTTATCATAATAATATAATATACAGGAGTGAGCAATCTTTTTTATCTATACCGCCAAACAAAAGATCGGCCTTTTTTTTGGGCGGTAGGCAAAAAAACAAACACTTATTAAATTATTAAACTTTAAATATTTAATGAAAAATTCACATATTACATGTCTCTCAAGGTTTCAAAAAAATCGTTTCATTGATGTAACGTTTATTAAAATATCTATTTAACTTAACATTAATCAAATTTTAGGATACCAATAAAATGATATGATGGGCCGCAAAAATTTGTTCGGCGGGCTGCGCGTTGCTCATCCCAATTTTAATAAAATATATTATATGTGTTATTTAATATGTAAGCTCGTGTGCTGATAATTAAAAAAGGGAGTTGAATGTAAATATAACTTAGAATAGGTGCGTTCGAGGAATATGGTTGGTAAAAGAAATTTGAGTGTAAAAAGGCTTCAAGCTACTCCTTTAAATATTCATATACTTCAGGATATTATAATATTTTAAACTTGTTAATTTTAAGTTTTTTTCTATCAAACCAATTATATTAATTTTATAAATTGACAAAGGAATGGCTAGTTTTAATTTGGTAAAACCAGTATTCAATACTTCCAAGAGCTACTTGAGTGACAATTAAGTGTAACATTGGACTGAAAAGTCTGTGGTCATATTAGTAAAACACATTTTTTGGTAAAAATCAATTTTTTATACAATATAGTTGCTTTCTATGGCAATAAAGGTCATACAATTTTTCACTTTATGGTGTGATTTTCTTTAGACCTCAAAATAGACCTCATAGACTTCGTCGATTACCTGTTCATTAGTGCTGAATTTATTTCCGGCGGGCATTCTTTGAGATCTCCAAACAGGAATAAGTCTAGAAGCAATTCGAAGTCCGATTCATACATCTTTGCGATTGTTTAATGATTTGTGACAGGGAACATTGTTTTGATGAAACAATGCTTCTTTTTCAAAATAGTTCATCGTTCAAACGCTCCAACAACTCTATGTAATATTCACTGTTGATAGTCGGGATCCTTTTAAATAATTGATGAATATAATACCATGTGCATCTCAAAATATTGTTGCCATAAAATTGCCAGCCGACTCTTGCATCTTTCCGTGCTTTGACTTGGATTCTGAACATCCAGCCCACTTGACTGACTTTCAATTAGACTTTGGAGTGCAGTGATGAATCCATGATTCATCCATTGTAATATATCGACGAAAAAATTCGTGTTTATTACGGAAAACTATTACTAGAGACTGCTCTGAATCATCACAACGTTGTTTTTGTGAGCACGCGGAGCACACAGCTTTCGCAGGTGCAAAAATTGTATTATATCATAGACTTTGCTTTGATATTTTTGTAATCTCAGCTACCTTAATCAACTTTACTTTACTGTCATTCAAAATTATTTTTTGACTTTCTTGATGTTTTCCTCATTAACAACCTCTTTTGATCGTCCACTGGGTGGATCATCTTCAACGCTTATTTTGCTTCATTTAAACTTAGCAAACCACTTCTTAATAGTTGATTTTCCTATTATAGAGTCCCAATAATGTTTATTAAGCCAGGTCTTAACCTCAAAAGCAATGTTTTATTAACACACGAAAATCTTTTGGAAAATAACAAAATCTGCTTCATTCAACATACTATATCTGACGAACCAACTACTCGACAGCTGAGAAATTTATACACATTTCTTTTGAAGGATATTATTAATAAATAATCACATGAATTTAATTCTAGTAATGCGATCTTTGTATTAGCCTAAAAGTAAATTTAGATAGTAAATTTAACCAACAATAATACAATTGAAAAACCGTTAATTTTATTTAATAATTTAGTACTTGATCGTTTAAGGGACATTGACTTAAAATATTAAAAATTATTTTATAAAATTCCCTTCCCTCTTATAAACAAATTTTATTTTAATTTTTATATTTGTAAGATTTTAATGTTATTTATAATTTTTTTAGGAAATGATATTCCTGTGGCTTTCTTGTTGTTTTTGTCTATCTGCTGGAATATTAACCTTTTTATTCCATTTTTATTTAACAGAAGAAATTCCGGATCGTATTATCGGAATATCCAAATCAGTTATTTCAATTTTTGTCTCATTTTTGTTTGTAATTGATTGGGTATTAACAATTTATGAAATTGATCCTGTCTCGATAGAAATTTAACATTATACTTAGATCTATTTTTTGTAAATGTATATTGATAAATATAAAAATATTTATATATTGATTTGATTTTTTTTATTTTTATAGTATCTAGTTCCCTTATTTAGAAAAAATATCATTATTTTCACATTTTTTTTTGAAAGTTATTATAGAAATTATTAAAAAAATGAAAGAAGATCATTTCGTAATCATCCTTCTTCGTATCCTAATTTTTGTAACTATAATTTTATTTTATTCTCCAAATTTTAAAAAATTTTATAATTACCAGGAAATGTGTTTCAAGAGAGGGACGGTTGGAGAAATGTGGTTGCAGCGGCAAAAAACTTTAGACTCAGGAGAGTCATAAATATAGAAAGAATTTTAGATTTTAAATATAATAAAAATTTTATAATAAATTTGGAATGAATAATGTAATAATACAATTATATATAAGGTCCAGAAGAAAGGAGTTACACCCTTGATAACATTCTAGCACATATTTTATTTAAATAAATTTTTATTTTTATATTTATTAAAGATTATAGATACAATGCTATTCAATATTGTTGCAGGCAAGTGAAAAAGAACATAACTTATGAAAGATCTTCAAAAGTTACTGTTTTTACCGACCGACGATAGTAAGGGAGGTATTGTTTTCACACCAAATTTCACATGTGGAGATTTTTACATATCTAGGGAAGGGTTATTAACTGTTCATGTCATGCTTTATCAATTAGCTGGATTATTAAAAAATATAAACTTTATGTTAATTTTAATCTCAATTTAAATTATCTAATTTATCATAAAAGTTAATATTCCCTTACCATCGTCGGTCGGTAAAAAATGAATTCTAGATGATATATATTGTCATTTAAATATTGAAATTGATTGATCAAGAATTCATTAAAAAAAATATGAGAGATGATAAAATATCATTGAGAGGGGTGAAATTCTATTTATCTATCAATCTTTGTAGCGCTACTGAGATCTAAAATTGTTGGCGGTATATTCTTCCAAACGTCTCTACAATTTTTACCGACCGACGATAAGAAGGGAGGTATTGTTTTCACACCAAATTTCACATGTGGAGATTTTTACATATCTCCACGAATCATGCATTTTCTTAACAGAAAAAAGTATTTTTAGCATGATGTCTGTCCGTCCGTCCGTATAGATGTGTACAGCCTGAACGGCTCAACGGATTTTAATGAAATTTGGTAGATTTACTTAATGCATCAGTGGGATGAATTTATCAACTTTTGGCGCAAATCCGGAAACCGGAAGTGGTAGTATTAGCGATCGACGATAGGAAGGGAAGGGTTATTTTCACACCAAATTTCACATGAGGAGATTTTTTACATATCACTACGAATCATGCACTTTGTATTGGTTTTATCCTCGAGAAAAATCATCTTTATTAGTTTTTTCTTAATTTAAAATTATATGACGTCATCCAGCCATTCATGACGTCACAGCCTGGTCTTACATATATATTATAAATAAAATAAAATTAAAAATATTTATGTTATATTCATATCTGTTTTTTATTACATTAATAGATATATTAAAATTATTTGAAATTGTTTCTGTAGCTGAAAATTAATTTACTTCAAACCGTCGGTCGGTTCGGATCTGGCCACAGGTCAACTTATTTTTTTTTAATGTAAACCCGAGATTTCAGATAGATTCGATCACCAGATCTTTCCCCTTGGAAAAATTTAACGCTAACTGAAATCTGACTTGCAAAACAATCTTCAAATATAAAAATGAAAATTTATGAAAAAAATAAATATGTTAAAATGCTCTAAAAATGTAACATCTTCCATAAATGATTTTAAAATAAAACATTTATAATTAAACAAAATAAAATAAAATCATTCTAATGCGATTTAAAATTATAAAAAATTACGAAAGAAAATGAATACTTTTTTATTTTCTGCAATGAATATATATAGATATGTTCAAAATTAATTCAAAACTTTTTTTTTATTTACTATAGGTGATCGTCACCGCTTCATTTATAATCTACTTAATATTAATTTATGATTATGAAGAAGATATAGATCCTGATTTAAATTTTACACCACCTACTTTCTGGCATATATCAGAGGCTGAAGGATGTACCTACATATTTACAATACTTGCTTTTATTAGCCTTGTTATTTGGAGTTTTTTTGGAATCGGAGATTATCATATAGGAGTGGTAAGAAAATTTTTAGTAGTTTTTTTTATAATTTATATCCAATTTACAATATTTGAATATAATCTGACAAATGGTAGAGATTTTATTCTAGTTCACATCCGCATAATCAGAACTTAATATTAATTAAAGTTTCATAGTTGGTTTTTAAATTTAAAATGTTGACTTTATTAAAAAATAAATATTCTCAGGTTAGTACTTAAAAAAATGTTTTTACTTATTTCTACAGGATAAAAAGTGAATTCTAGAATTATAAATTTTATTATATATGTTTATAGATATACTTATATAATAAATAGTATAAATAAATTATTATAATTATGTTGATTTTAAATAATGAATTTTATCTCGTGAATCAGCAGTAAGATTTTTTTTTATTTCTATATTTATAATTTTCTCAAAAACTAGTTTTTGATTCTGAATCTTGATTTTTTAAAATAAAATATTAATTTGTTTATTTCTATATCACAACATATTTTTTGTCTTTATATTTTTAATAAAATATATTTTAATGTATTATAAAAAGTAAATAATAAATATACTTGATTTAAAATATTTAAAATAAATATAGTTTTTATGAATCTATTTTTCAGGAAATGGCTTTTCTCATCACGGCAATGTTTCTTACCTTATGTACAGGAATGGATATACTTTTGGGATTTGATGAAAATACTAAATATATTTATATGATTCGGGGAATGTTACTGCTAGTAGATTTTTGTATTATTGCTATTGATATTTTATTACGTTCAATTGATGATGTTTTTCCTTATTTGCCTTCTTAAATTTTTATTAAAATAAATATATATAATATTTTATAAATATATTTTTTTTATTTTTTATAATTAATTACATGATTATATTTAGAGAATATATTAATTTATATCAACATAAATTATATCATATCTACAGAGGGGCCAGTAATTGAATACGTAACATTTAGTTTCAAATTTAAATAATTTTTTAAATTAAGTTAGAAAACAATAACAAATGTCAGAATATGCTCCCTTTAAAGGATACATTTAAATAAATTTTATTTTATTTTTATTTTATTTTAATCTGATGGAATTTCAAACAATGAATAGCCCAACTTTTGCACTATTTCTTAAATTAATTTTTATAGCTACCTAGTAGTAGTACAGTTGACTAACTCGTCCCTCTTCACCAAGTTAAATAGATAATAAACTTTTTGAGGTAAATATTTTATAGACTAGGTGAAAACATATTTTAACTTTTTAATAAATTTCTAAAATTAAATAATATTATATTATTAATTACTTCTTTTAATATTATATATATATATATATATATGCCATTTGTCTAAATTTTATATTACGATCATAATTATTGGTTGAAGATGAAATTTGCAGTTTATTTCCATATGTATTTATTGGATATAATAGTAAACAAAAATATTGTTTATTTTTAATAAAATGGATTTAGAAATAATTCAGACATATTTAAGATTGGCTATTTGGATTATTAATTTAATATCTTTATGTATTTATTATGCATATCCTTTCGCATATCACTTGTCAATATTTTTCGTTGGAATAGTATATTTTGCTTTTCTTATGTGGAATATATTTGAAATCGGAAAATATCATGTGTCGGTGGTATTGTTTTTTTATATATATTTATTTAATATATTTTATTATTTTTTTTTATATTAAAATATACATATATATATATTATGTTATAATTTTAGGAATTATTTTGGATTCTTTATGCTCTGGTTATTAGTTGGGTTGCTGTTTCTGGAGTCGGCAATGACGCCTCTATTAATTTATTATACTACTATGGGACAGGAAAAAAATTTATTTTTACCTTATGGATATTAATCATTTTTAATTCTCTTCTGATATTGGTTGATTTCATATTAAAGATAATAAACTATACAAAATAATTTTTTCAAATAACATTTTGTTTTAATAATCTAACTTATATATTTTTTTAATAATGTTGCACTTCTTTTTGTTACGAGAGTTATTTCCTCTTAAAATAATTTAAATTATATTTAATTTTAGTTTTATTAAATACTTCTACTTCAACAAGAGAAATTAGTGGAGGAAATCCAAATCCTTACGTTCAAGATTAAATTAAATCTTTTATATAAATTTTGTACCACTTTTTCCTTGACATAATTTGAGCTAAAAACATTTTTCGTGAAATCACATCTTATTCAATTAAGCATCCAAGCATACAAAAATGAAATCAAAAGTTTTATCAGGAAAGATAAAAATAAGTTGACCTGTGGCCAGGTCCGAACCGACCGACGGTTTGAAATAAATTAATTTCCAGCTACAGAAACAATTTCAAATAATTTTCATATATCTATTAATGTAATAAAAAACAGATATGGATACATAAATAATAAATATAAACATTTTTAATTTTATTTTATTTATAATATATATGCAAGACCAGGCTGTGACGTCATGCATGGCTGGATGACGTCATATAATTTTAAATCAAGAAAAAACTAATAAATATGATTTTTTTCGAGGATAAAACCAATACAAAATGCATGATTCGTGGTGATATATAAAAAAATCTCCTTTGGTGTGAAAATAACCCTTTCCTTCCTATCGTCGATCGCTAATACTACCACTTCCGGTTTCCGGAATTGCACCAAAAGTTGATCAATTCATCCTACTGATGCATTAAGTAAATATACCAAATTTCATCAAAATCGGTTGAGCCGTTCAGGCTGTACACATCTATACGGACGGACAGACGGACGGACAGACGGACAGACATCATGCTAAAAATACTTTTTTCTGTTTAGAAAATGCATGATTCGTGGAGATATGTAAAAATCTCCACATGTGAAATTTGGTGTGAAAACAATACCTCCCTTACTATCGTCGGTCGGTAAAAATAGGAAGTTTGAAGTGTGATGAATGATTTTTAATCTATTATAAATTATATATATACTCTCCAGTACAACTTACATTAAACACTTTTCCATCTCTCAAATCAAATTCTCACTACTTAATTCTGACTGGAATAAATTTGCTGAAATACTTAACCAAAACCTGGACTTGAACTTACCTGGCATGTAGCCTTGACATTAACAAAGCAATCCACCATATAACCAATACTTTTCAAATGGCAGCACGTCTGCTACACCAAAAATTATTCTTAAAGACTTAAACCAAGACACACCAAAACACATTAAAGACTTAATAACTACAAAAAAAGGCTCAGACGACTATGGTAGACAAACAGATCCCCTCACTTTAAAACTACAATTAATAATTTATCTAAACTAATTGGGAATCTACTCAGAACTGAAAGGAATCAAAGCATTTGAAGGTATCTGAGAGACCTCACCCCTACTCATTCAACTGACTACTCTCTCTGGAAAGCGATAAAGAAACTTAAAAAACCAACTGAAAGAATTCCCCCACTACGTAGACAAAATAATGGTTGGGCGGGGAATCACATCGATAAGGCAAATACATTTGCTAGACAACTTTCTATCGTTTTTATTCCTCTCCCACCAAAGGATACTCCATCTGACAATAACTTTCAGGCAACACACCAATTCAAAATACATAATTACCCAATGCTATTCCCCAAACTAATACAGACGATTGAATTAAAAGGCATTATATGACAGACTATCAAAACTAAAAAGGCCCCGGGTAATGATCTAATTTCGGGTAAAATGTTAAGGAACTTGCCTGATAAGGCAATCCTCTTTCTTACCATCATCTTTAACTCCATCTTTAGAGTTGGTCATTTCCCAACCCAGTGGAAAACAGCCTTGGTGAAAATGATTCTCAAGCCTAGGAAACCTCCAGAGGAGTTAAGCTCGTATATGCCTATTAGTCTACTCTCTGCCATCTATAAATTGTTTGAGAGGGTCTTTCTCTCTAGACTGGGTCCCTTTCTAATAAATATAATCCCAATCCACCAATTCGGCTTTAGAGAGAAGCACGGCACTATTGAGCAAGTACATCGAATTGTTTATGAAATTCACAAAGACTTTGAAAACAAGCGATACTGCTCAGCCGTGTTTCTTGATATATCTCAGGCTTTCGATAAGGTTTGGCACGAGGGTCTACTTCGGGGGAAATGACCAACCCTAAGACATACTCCCACTAATTTATTACAGGCTGATTCGTTCTTACCTCAATGGCAGATGCTTTAGAGTTAGGATGAATGACGCCATTAGTGAGGTTTTTCCAGTTAGATCGGAAGTACCACAGGGTAGTGTTTTGGGGCCTGTTTTGTATTTACTTTTTACAGCTGACTTGATGACTAACCCGAACATAACCACAGCGACCTTTACTGACGACACCGCTTTGCTCGCTTCGCATAAAGACCCAAGCGTGGCTTCTGCTATGCTCCAGAAAAGTCTAAATCAATTAAGACCTTGGCTTGATAAATGGAGGATAGCAGTAAATAAATCAAATCTGCACACTTGACTTTTACTTTGAATAGACAAACCTGCCCCGGCGTAAATTTATACAAACCCATTCCGGTTAAAAGTACTGTAAAGTACCTAGGTATGCACCTTGACAGACGCCTAACCTGAGAGATGCACATCAAGTCAAAAAAAAAACAACTGAGACTTAAATTTAACAAATTATACTGGCAGCTCCGACAAAAATCTCAACTGACGATACTTCTTATCTACAAAATGATCCAGAAACCCATTTGGTCCTATGGTATTCAGATCTGGGGGACCGCTAGCAAATCTAATAGAGACCAAATTCAGCGGTTTCAAAATAAAATTCTTAGACTAATAGTCGGTGCTCCTTGTATGTCCCTAACAGTCTGATTCATAGGGACCTCAGAATAGATACAATAGATATGGAAATTAAAAATTACAGCCTTCGCTACAAAGACAGACTCTTTAAACACCCTAATCCCAAAGCCCGACAACTATTAGACACTCAAGGACAATTGAGACGACTCAGAAGACTCAAACCACATGACTTGACAAGAGACATTAAAAAATAGACCCGGCGATGGTGCCCTTACTGGGATTAACCTTCAGATTAATAATTCAGTGACATTAC
Organism: Labia minor; assembly: GCA_963082975.1. NCBI lineage: Eukaryota > Metazoa > Arthropoda > Insecta > Dermaptera > Spongiphoridae > Labia > Labia minor. Next base: position 37,212,190 of record OY720345.1, read on the forward strand.
CTTCTTCCTCCTCGACTATTTTCCTACCTCCACTTTCAATGATTCACTTTCCTTAACCTCCTCTTTATTTTCCTTTTACCTCCCCTCCCCATTTATTATATTGTAAACCATGTATTGTTGCCTTCGGGCAGATGTATAAAGTTAAATGGATGTCAAATAAAAAAAAAAAAATTATATATAAAAGTAAATAATAAATATACTTGATATAAAATATTTAAAATAAATATAGTTTTTATGAATCTATTTTTCAGGAAATGGGTTTTCTCGTCACGGCAATGTTTTTTACCTTTATGTACAGGAATGGATATACTTTTGGGATTTGATGAAAATACTAAATATATTTATTTAACGCAATAAATTATTTGCTCAGTATTTTAATACATTTTTGCTCAGTCAAAAATTCGAAATGACCAGTAATTTATTGTTTTTTGCACGATAAAATATTTTAAATTGCTCACTAATTCATGCTCAGTAAAATAAATAAAATCGTTCAGTATTTGATACTCAGTATAAATATCACTGATTGCACAGTAAAAATCACTGAATGCTCAGCAAATATCACTGAATACTCAGTAAATATCATTGACTGCACAGTAAATTTTCTGTATAATCATATTGATGAATTCCTCCATTGTATTTAATTATTTAAATATATTATTTTAATTTACATTTTATAAAAAAATTATTTAAATAATAAATATATTAAATTATCGTCCAGTTAAATCAAGATAAGTTAACCTGTGGCCAGGCACAGGACAGACCGACGGTTTGAAATAAATTAATTTACAGCTACAGAAACAATTTCAAATAATTTAAATGTATCTATTAATGCAATAAAAAACAGATATGGATAGAACAAAAATATTTTTAATTTTATTTTATTTATAATATATAAGGAGCCGCTGGCTGTGAAGTCATGAAGGGCTGGATGACGTCATATAATTTTAAATTAAGAAAAAACAGGATAAAACCAATACAAAGTGCATGATTCGTGGAGATATGTAAAAAATCTCCTCATGTGAAATTTGGTGGGAAAATAACCCTTCCCTTCCTATTGTCGATCGCTAATACTACCACTTCCGGTTTCCAAAAGTTGATGAATTCATCATACTGATGCATTAAGTAAATATACCAAATTTTATCAAAATTCGTTGAGCCGTTCAAGCTATACACATCTATACTGACGGACGGACGGACGGACAGACATACTTTACTATACATACTACTATACTTTTTTCTGTTAAGAAAATGCATAAATCGTGAAGATATGTAAAAATCTCCACATGTGAAAATTGGTGTGAAAATAATACCTCCCTTAGTATCGTCAGTCGGTAAAAAGCACTAATTATTCAATAAGTTACTTATTTATTTCTATATTTTTCAATTTTATTTTTCTTTAATGTAAAATAATGTATATTTTAGTTTTAAATAAAACAATATTATCATTATTATTATTATATTTAATTTACATTTATATTATTATATTATTTTTATTATCTATTTTAGCCACTTTATAAAATAAAGGTAAGTAATTTTTCATTTTTATTAGAGTATTATATTATTATTATTATATTATATAATTTATATTTTATATATTATATTTAATACAATATTTTTGATTTTAAAATTATTTAAAAATTCAACCTTACTATTTACAACCTCATATAAACATTTATTTTTACAGAACGGTTTCAGATTTTACTGTGCTTTAATAATTTTTACTTAGTAATAAGTGTTTTTACTGGCATTTACATTTTTTACTTTGCATTTTGTTTTAAATTTTATCATTGAATAATAAAAAAAATATTATTTAACCTGAATTAAAATGACTGAATTATATTATCTTTGTTTTTTATTTTAATTTAATTACTCTATTATTAATTACTAAATATATATATATATATTATATAAAAATTAAAATATGATGATATAAAGTTGTTTTAAATTTTTGACATTTTTAAATTGGGTATATTTTTTAAATTTATTAAAATGTCTTTTTTATTTATTATGTTTAAAAGATTCATTTTTATTATGTGATATTAATAAAAAATAACGATGCTCTGTGCAAGTCGAATCATGTTGCACATAATTAAATAACAATTGCCAAACAAAGAATATAATATTTTTTTAAATTCTTATATTTAAATATCATTTCAATTAAATAATTTATTCTAAAAGGTCACATTTTAATGCAATTTATAATTTTCTTCTAATTCAGATTTAGGACAAATCATACAACATTATATCAAATCTCGCTAAGAACATTCAATATTTTTGTACACAAATTATTCAGAGTATTGGCTAAGCGTATCACTCACAATCAGTTTATATTGAAATTTATATAAATTAACAAAGTAAAAATTTTTATTTGTTTAAAGTTTATTATAATGAATCAAAAAAAATTAAATATATAGATCACATGATTAAGAGAAGCAAAAAACTTAACAGAAAATAACTGTTGGATGGAGGTCGGACATGACAGAAACTGTAAGCGAAATCTTCATATTGCGACGAATAATTTTCAAATCCCCTAGCACCACAGAATTTAAGTTTCTTTTAAGGAAAATAACTATGATCTAAAAAAATTAATAAATGAACTTAATAATAAAAAAAACAAATAAATCAATTAATTTAAATTAATACTATTAATGAATGTATATATTGGTCATTTATCTATAGTTTTATACCGTTAATTTTTATAAATTGTCTCAAGTCTCTATTTTTGCATTTTCTCAAGTTTCATTATAATTAAAAATATTCAATAATAATCTAGCAATGAAAATAAAATACCAAAATGTAATGATCAAGAAATATTATACTCTATTATAACATATACAATACTTATAAACTATAGGCGGAGGAAATATTAGACGATATCATTGCGGGTTCATGCCAAATCGACCAACATTAATTAAGATATTTTCATTATGACAGATATTAGGAACAAAACCGCGAATTCAATATTTCTGTTCACTAATTATTTGTAGACTTTAGTAAAACATACGCATAACTCAATAGATCCGGATAAACTTTTTCAAATTTTCAATCTTCAAATTTCTCTTGAAGGTAGTAAAGAAAGAATAAGATGCGGAAATCAATTGTAAAATATTAGGTTACTCAGACGACTTAAATATAATAGGAGATTCGGCAATTGCAATTACAGATAGCGAGGAAAATTTAATGGAGGTTTGAAATTAATAGTGATAAGAAAAAATATTTAGTAACAAAGAGGAAGAGTATTAACATACAAAATCTTAAGATACAAAATGTAGAATTTGAATATGTAGAAAAATTGAATGTAATCACGAAGGATAATAATATTTGAGAAGAATTTAAATCGGGGTTGCAATCGGGAAACGCCTGTTATCTGCAATAAAGAGGCTTATCTCTTCAAAATTATTATCAAAGGGAATATATAAAAAGATTATTTTGCCTGTTGCATTATATGGGTGGGAGGCATGGTCTATGACCCTTGAAGATGAGAGTAGATTCAGAGTATTTGAGAATAGGATTCTTCCCTGCATTTATTGGCCAAAGAAAGATGAGGTCACCGGGTATGAGGGAGACTGTATAACAAGAAATTGCATGGCCTCTCTGCATCTTCAGAAATAGTTAGGCTTATAAAAGGGAAAAAGCTGCGATAGGCAGGGCACGTGGCTAGAATGGGAGAGGAAAAAGATATTGGTGGGAAGACCGATTGGAAAACGTCCGCTTGGAAAACCAATGACGCGTAGGAAGGGACGTAAGAGAGATGGAACAAGGGCTCAGGATAGGGACACTTGGAGAAATGTGGTTGTTGCGGCTAAGAACTTTAGAGTATCTTTGAGCCACATAGGTAGATAGATATAACATATACAATAATAATATATATAATTAATATAGTGATTAAATTAAAATATATTTTTTAAATAAGAACACAAAAAGAAATGAATGTTTTATGTAATATACTGATTGAAACAAAATGGATGAAAACCTTTTAATACTTTCAACCACCAAATACTATGTACAACTCGGGGGTACAGGGGGCGGAGCCCCCGTCTAGGTGTGAAGAGCGCCGAAGGCGCTCTGAGCAGCTAGTATATATATATTATAGAAAAGAAGAAATATTCAATTAAATAAAAAATAATTTAAGATAAAAATATGATCTAATAAATATTTTAATTAAATTGAGAACTTTTAGAATAAATTATTTAATTGAATTGATATTTGTATATTAGAATTTAAAATAAAAAGTGAAATATTATAATAATTCTTCGATTGGGAATAGCTATGATAATTCATTGTTTGAAATGATTCCGCTAGACCGACAGTGAGCCGCGAGCTGCTCTTGAATGAACAACACGGAGAATTATATAAACTTTAAAAAATTAATTTCTGCGGTTATTGATAAGATATTAATAAAATTTATAGCCTATGTTACTCTAGAGGTATATAAGAATATTGTGATGTAATTTCAAAGAAATCGGTTCAGCCAATTCTGAGTCTATAAAATAGTAATTTTCCGGACAGACAGACAGACCGACAGACAGACAGACGTGAAAAATTCTAAAGTCACTTTTGGATTCTAGAGGTCATGAAACGCGAAGATATGCAAAAATTTTTAAATTCTGAGCAATGTGCAGACAAAAACCTTTTTTATATATATAGATTTTATGAACTTTTGTTACAATGTATTCTTTTAGTTTACACTTAAACTGAGTGTTTATATAAAATAAACAGGCATAACACCCAATTCTCGGCGAACGCTATTTAGTTGTTTATATTAGAAACACATAATGATATATACATTCATTCCTTTATATTACAAGTTTGAAATTTTTATTTAGTTTTGAAACTAGCACTAAGTACAGTGTGTGTAGTAATTCATACCTCAAGTACAGTCTGCGAAGTAATTTATACCTGCAAGTACACTGGGTGTAGTAATTACTACCTGCAAATTTTTAAATTTCGATATGCCTAAACGACACTTAGGTGAAATTATTAATGAATTGGATAGTAGTGACGACGAATTTGACGGTTTTTGACTGTGTGAATCTAGAGAGCGATGAAAATAGTGATAAAGAAAATTATGAGGATGAAGATGAAAATAATACAACTAGTGGAAGTCACATCGTAATAACCAAAAGACAAAGAGCAGTACCTTTGCCAGTGAGTTCTATCAGTAGTGGAGAGGAAGAAGTTATTGAAAGGGACAATTACAATGGATGTCACTCTTCAAAATAATATCCCTAATAGAATATATAGATTTCACTTCTGGCAATAAAACAGAAGGGCCACTTCCTGTTAATTGTACAAGTCCTATAATTTTTTTCAAACTTTTCTTCTGAGAAGAACTTGTACAAAAGATGGTGGAAGAAACAAACAATTACCCAAGAAATAAAATTGCTCAAAAACAATTGTCTAAAAGATCTATATGGCATACTTGGGTTGACGTTACAGTAGAAGAGTTTTGGGCATTTCTCGGAGTTGTACTAAAGATGGGGACCAACCAACTCGAATAATGGTCCAAAAGTTTCAATGCAAGAATTCATTTCTTTGGCAATATTTTCCTAAGGGAAAGATTTATGCAAATATTTTGGATGTTGCATCTACATGAAACGAATCCCAATGACCAAAATCTAAGAGCCAGGACGCAAAAAGTAAGCCATTACTTAGAATTTTTAGATAGGAAATTCCAAGATCATTTTGTAGCATCAAGGGAAATTTCAATTGATGAGTCAGTAGAAGGATTCCTTACATACAACCCGAATAAACCGACCATAAGAATTTATGTACTTGCAGGCGCAAATACAGGCTGTCTTCAATTTTGCCATATTACGGAAGTATAACTTCGGAAGTTTTGGCATGGCCAGATCTTCCAGTCACATCTAGAATTGTACTGCAACTGTGCAAAAATTTACAAAACAATCCAGGCAGTAAAGGATATCACATCTATACCGATCTATACCAGTTTATTTCCATATGTATTTATTGGATATAATAGTAAACAAAAATATTGTTTATTTTTAATAAACTATTGTGTAATAAAATGAATTTAGAAATAATTCAGATATATTTAAGATTGGCTATTTGGGTGATTAATTTAATATCATTATGTATTTATTATGCACATCCTATCGCATATGAAATGTCAATATTTTTCGTTGGAATAGTATATTTTGCTTTTCTTATGTGGAATATATTTGAAATCGGAGAATATCATGTTATGGTGGTATTGTTTTTTATATATATATATATTTATTTAATATATTTTATTATTTTTTTTATATTAAAATATACATATATATATATTATGTTATAATTTTAGGAGTTATTTTGGATTCTTTGTGCACTGATTATTAGTTTGGTTGTTGTTTCTGGAGTGGACGTCCCTGCTGAAATTTATTTAATATACAAAGATGAGAAAGAAATATATTTTTTTTGGACCCTATGGATATTAATCATTATTAATTCGGTTCTGATATTGGTTGATTTCATATTAAAGATAACTATAGAAAATGATTTTTTTAGTAACATTTTTGATTTAATAATCTAATTTATTAATAATGTTGCTCTTCTTTTTGTTAGGAGTTATTTCCTCTTAAAATATTTTATATTATATTTAATTTGTTTCTTACCTTATGTACAGGAATGGATATACTTTTGGGATTTGATGAAAATACTAAATATATTTATATGATTCGGGGAATGTTACTGCTAGTAGATTTTTGTATTATTGCTATTGATATTTTATTACGTTCAATTGATGATGTTTTTCCTTATTTGCCTTCTTAAATTTTTATTAAAATAAATATATATAATATTTTATAAATATATTTTTTTTATTTTTTATAATTAATTACATGATTATATTTAGAGAATATATTAATTTATATCAACATAAATTATATCATATCTACAGAGGGGCCAGTAATTGAATACGTAACATTTAGTTTCAAATTTAAATAATTTTTTAAATTAAGTTAGAAAACAATAACAAATGTCAGAATATGCTCCCTTTAAAGGATACATTTAAATAAATTTTATTTTATTTTTATTTTATTTTAATCTGATGGAATTTCAAACAATGAATAGCCCAACTTTTGAACTATTTCTTAAATTAATTTTTATAGGTAGGTAGTAGTTACTTCGTTTAATATTATATATATATATATATATATATATGCCATTTGTTTTAATTTTATATTACGATCATAATTATTGGTTGAAGATGAAATTTGCAGTTTATTTCCATATGTATTTAGTGGATATAATAGTAAACAAAAATATTGTTTATTTTTAATAAACTATTGTGTAATAAAATGGATTTAGAAATAATTCAGACATATTTAAGATTAGCTATTTGGGTGATTAATTTAATATCTTTATGTATTTATTATGCATATCCTTTTGCATATGAATTGTCAATATTTTTCGTTGGAATAGTATATTTTGCTTTTCTTATGTGGAATATATTTGAAATCGGAGAATATCATGTTATGGTGGTATTGTTTTTTTTATATATATTTATTTAATATATTTTACTATTTAATATATTTTATTATTTTTTTTTATATTAAAATATACATATATATATATATATTATGTTATAATTTTAGGAGTTATTTTGGATTCTTTATGCTCTGATTATTAGTTGGGTTGTTGTTTCTGGAGTGGACAGGGACGCCTCTGTTGAAATTAATTCAATATACAACTATGAGAAAGAAAGTAATTTTATTTGGACCCTATGGATATTAATAATTATTAATTCTGTTCTGATATTGGTTGATTTCATATTAAAGATAATAAACTATACAAAATAATTTTTTCAAATAACATTTTGTTTTAATAATCTAACTTATATATTTTTTTAATAATGTTGCACTTCTTTTTGTTACGAGAGTTATTTCCTCTTAAAATATTTTAAATTATATTTAATTTTAGTTTTATTAAATACTTCTACTTCAACAAGAGAAATTAGTGGAGGAAATCCAAATCCTTACGTTCAAGATTAAATTAAATCTCTTATATAAATTTTGTACCACTTTTACCTTGACATAATTTGAGCTAAAAACATTTTTCGTGAAATCACATCTTATTCATTTAAGCATCCAAGCATACAAAAATGAAATCAAAAGTTTTATCAGGAAAGATAAAAAAAATAGGAAGTTTTAAGTGTGATGAATGTAGACAATAAATTTTCTTCCAATTAATAAATGAGATAGAAAAAATTTAAGTTAAGATGGTCCTTGTCCAAAATATGTAGATCTTTTATAATTCTCAAATTCTCACCTATTTATTGAATAAAAGGGAAATTATAATAAAAATTTAAAAAGATTATTATATTATATTTCAAAAAAGTTAAAAAATTAAAAGTTAAAATAAATTGTAAGTTAAATATAATGATGTTATTTATATATAAAAAAAGTAGATATATGTACAATAATACTATTAAAAAAATTATTGTTCTTCCAAAATAATATCCAAATTTCTTTGAATTATTTTAAGCTGCTCTTTAGTTTTTTTATCAATATTGACATTTTTAAAATTAACATTACCAGCTTGACCAATTAAAGAAATGATCTGAAAAATAAATATTAAAAATAAATATATTAAATTAGTAAGAAATTTGTATAAATACTTTACATTTCCATCCTGTAAAGGAATGTTAACATTTGCTAAATCATGGTTGTGATTTGATGATACAAGCAAAGGACTTCCATTAATGGAAATTCCGATTTCACCGTGTCTTGGATGACGGAGGACAGTAAGAGCTGTATTAGGTTCAATTTTTGGAGTAATCGGATTCAATTTTCCTGATTGAGTGGTAGCCGGTGTCTAAATATTTTTAAAAGCATAATGAATATAATAAAATAGAATAATTAGTAAAAATTAAAATAAAAAATAATTGAAAATACCAAAAAGTGAGGTACAGAGGCAGTTGATGGTGGCGGAGGATTTCCATTATCTATTAAAAAAAATATTGAAAAATTAATAAAAGAATAATTATTTTTATAATTAAAAATCTTTGATAATTTTTTCAAAAACATTGGAAATGTATCTAATAAATTAATAAGATGGACGTAATTTCTTTTTCTCTATTTTTATCCTATTTTTTCAATAATTTCAATTTTGAAATGGAAAGTTATTATATTTCCCATTAAGTTGCTATACTTCCATTGTACGAATGTGTTTATATATTCAATTTATGTACTTTTTCCCTCCAACCCGCTCAGAATTTAAATGCGGATAGATAGAAAAGAATCAAAAAAAGAAACATTAAAAATGTAGACATGTTTTTACATCATATATGCAACAAAAATTTATCAAAGATTGAAGAAAAACAAATTTATAACAAAAATTTCAAATATGAAAAGAAATGATACATTTTGGCTTAGTCAAGACTTGATATATATATATATATATATATATATATATATATTAGTCTTGAATAAGACTATGTTAAAATTACCTAGAGTTGTAGTTTTTTTTGTTATTGTCCTCTTAGAACGTTTGACGGGAACAGGTTTATCATCGTATATATTATTTTTCTCAAGAGGGTTTATCAATTTTTCATCTTTACCGAATTTGTCTTTGAAGAACTAAAAGAAATTTTAAAAATATAAATATTAAAGAAAATAAATAAAAATGAAAATAAGAAATATAAATACTTCTTCATAAGGTTGATTAAGATATTCTGTAGTTAAACCAAAAAGTTGAGATTTAAAAATTAAATCTAAGTTTTTTAACATTTCTTCATATTTCAATAAATAATCTTTTTTTTGTTCTTCATCTTAAAAAAACATGAATAAACATTAAAATAATTTAAAAATTCAAATTAAACTATGTATATTATTACACTTACTTTGTTGTAGAATTAATTCTTCAAAAATTGCCCTTTCATCATTGAAATTGGAGGGAATAACTTTTGGAATAATTTTTGTTTTTGGAATTCTCTGAGGTTTCTTAGTCCTCGGCATTCTAATTTTAATTTTAACTATAACTATTTATATTTAAATTTATAATTTATAGAAATAAATGACAATTAAAATAAAATTTATATTAAAACTTCAAATATGATTCAAAATAACGAAAATAATAAAAAATACCAATTTAACAAAAGAAAAATTAAATTTTAAACGTAAAATCTAGATGTAAAATAAAACTAGTATTAAAGTATATAATAAAGTATATATAACATTATAGTATATAATAACAATAATAATAATAATAATAATAGAGTTATAAAATAATAAATTAAATCTATATTATTTAAAAAATATAAAAGAGCGGGAACATGGCCCGAACACGGAGATGAAGGCTCTTGAAACACTTGCAATTCAGCAATCCCAGACGGCGCTGCAGATGCCCAAGAGGTGCATGTGACCGTCAGATGACACTGCAGGCGCATACTAATTATTGGTTTAAAAATGCGTGGCAACTTGAATGGGAAAAACCCAAAAAAATTCTTGGTATAAAAATATATGGAAAAACCCACCCCTGGAACGGCCCGATTTCCCTAAAACAAGGCTTCAAAAATTAACATTGTGTTGAGAATTCTGATAACGGATAGTCTGTGATCCGAATCCTGGGATTATTTTAATATAAAACTCAACAAACATGGTTGTAAGTAAAATTTTAATATTATAAAAATTATTTTATTATTTACTATAAAATTATTTATATTATATATGTACATATATTTAAATTAATAATAAAAAAAATAAACATTTATTGGCTATAAAGTTAAATTTATTGCTGTTCTTCAAAACACAGTTTTGAAAATATATATAAAATTTGTAGACTTAGTGAAATTATAAAATGGTTTTTACCCATGATTTTATCATTAAAAATCTTAAACTATTTTAAAATCAATGGGTATTTTTTCTATAATGATGGATTTGAGCACACAGATGCAAATATAATTAGATAACCACCTGGTCAGAGCGCCTTCGGCGCTCTTCACAGCTGGACGGGTGCTCCGCCCCCTGTACCCCCGAGTGGTACATCGTATTTGGTTAAAAGTAGTAAAAGGTTTTCATCCATTTTGTTTCAATCATTATATTACATAAAACATTCATTTCTTTTTGTGTTCTTATTTAAAATATATTTTAATTTAATCAGTAAATTAATAATATATATTATTATTGTAAATGTTATATCTATCTATTTATATAGCTCAAAGATACTCGAAAGTTCTTGGCCACATTTCTCCAAATGTCCCTATCCTGAGCCCTTGTCCCATCTCTCTTACGTCCCTTCCCATGCGTCCATGGTCTTGATTCCCTTTGATAATAATTTTGATGAGATAAGCCTTTTTACTGCATGATAACATTTCGAGTGATTTTTTCCCAATTTGTGTAATCACATACTCACAACATGCAACATATAATTGGCCGTGGGAAAAACATGGGGATTGCAAATGAATTCCGCAGCACTTGAGTGTCTGGCCCTGAGCTTTGTTGATAGTATGTTTGTTTCCTTAGAACCTTTACCTCCACAAAACATACTCACATTGCACTTTTATAATATATACCGGGACCCTGAGCCTTGGCTCGGTACTTAAGTTAAAAAAATGATTCATTATTATTGGATTTGGTTGGTAATATTAATACCTGGGACACACCGAGCTCTCGCTCTACCCTTTGAAAAATATGGATATACAATTCTTTAATTATTTATTACAATTATTAAATGTTACACATTTGCATCAATCTGATTAAAATGAATGAACTTGTGCTCCTCAATAATACATAAATATATAATAAATACATATATTTTTTTTCTATAGTGTTTTTTTGAAAAACTGTTTAGCGCCCCAAGTGGTTATAAAACAAACAATTTTAGCTACTATAATAAGATTAATCCAAGTAATATCATCTATTTCTATTCGACACTATTTTCACTCCTTATGGTAGCGGCCCAGTCGATGATGTTATATGAATCGTTAATTAACCATTAACCATTCACCGAATCGCCATTCAAATAATAACATACAAACAGAAAAGTAGGCGTGTTGATATAAAATATATACCTGTGACACCGAACTATCACTCGACCCTTTAACCAATTTATACAATTTATTTTTATATACTTTAAAAATTTTACAATTTTTTAATTTAATCAGTAAATTAATTATATATTATTATTATTATTTGTGTCCCTTCATACAAAATGTAAATTCTCTTTTTTGATATGTTTTCCTAACATAAACAAATATACATATTCTTTGAATGAAAATAAAAATAGATATTTATTTAAATGAAATAAAATTATATGAATAATTGATCTCATAATTGGATTTTCATTTTCAATTAACGATTTGAATTCATAAAATATTAAAAAAAAACTTTTAAAACTTTTTAAATTATTTTCAAGTAAGTATATAAGATATTATATTATGGGTGAATTCAAAATGTATGAAGGGACACATTATATAATATAGATAGATATAACATTTACAATAATAATATATATAATTAATTTACTGATTAAATTAAAATGTATTAAAAGTAAGAACACAAAAACAAATAAATGTTTTATCTAATTGAATATTTGATATTGATTGAATATTTAGTAAATAATATTTTATAATATTTACCGGAGTATAATAAATTGATAACGTCATTTAATTCTCCTACTATATATCGAATCGAATATAAAGATAAATCTTCAAAACGTTGTGTGAAACAATTTCAAATAATTTAAATGTATATCTATTAATGAAATTAAAAAATCAAATATAAATAAATTTAAAAAATGTGCCACAGGCCCCCACCACTTTATTTTAAAAAATTTTAGGATTGAGCAACTACAGAACGCAAAACGCCGTTTCAGAAAATTACATTGCGTGCATTGCGTGTCCAGGTCTGTAAACGGATGGTCTGTGAGCGGGAAATACAAATTATATTGATAAAATTTTACATTCTTGACTTTGTGGGTAATCAACCAAAAAATTTTTAGCATGAGAAATCACATTCCTCAAAAATCCTTAATATCCCTCATTAATTTAAAAAATGGATATTAAAAAATTATTAATACACATATCAGCAATTATTTAAAAATTTAATGAATTAATTTAGTAAATAAATAAAAAAACATTTTAAATATTATTTTAGAATTAACATATTAAATAATTAATAAGTAGGACTTTTTGGTGAAAAAAATGATTAGATAAATTTTATTTTTGATGAAATTAAACATCTATTTTCAAATTTTCATTTTGAATAAAACTTAAAAATATTTTTCAATTAATAAATAAATATAAAAACAATTAAGCAAATGTCGTTTGAGATTTTTTTATTCAATTAAAATATCCTAATGCCAAAGAAAGTTTCTCATAATCTTTTACAATATATGAAGTTAAAAATAATTTAAATGAAGTTTTTTCTGTGTATGTTTTTACATTCATCCAAGGTATAAGGGTTCTCCTTTTTTGATCAGAAAGAGAAATAAGATCTTCTACTTTATAAATAACATCTTTTCTACGACCAAAGAAATTCATATAAGATATCATGACATTTTCATTTTGTTTGTCAATATAGATTTTCCCTATAACATTATTAAATATGTGTCCATAAATGAGAAACGTAAAAGAAGTTGAAATAGCTAAAAAAATATATTAGTTCAAGCAAAAATATAAAATGTATAATACCAATATAATTATATATTACCAAATATAATTGTTGGATAAAAATAAGAGGAAGATATAATATTATAATTCCATAAAATTACTGATGATGGTAATATTAAACTACTAAAAAGGAGATTATAAGTCTTCATACGCTGCAAATAATATATTTTTAATATCGGTTTATAACTATAAATTAAATCAAACTCTTTTTTATCTTTTATATCAGGGTTTTCTGTTAACGTCTTTAGATTTTTACAATTTGTAAGTTTATTGTTTGTAATAGTTATTCTATTTCTTAAATTGAATGATAACCTTAACAAAGTCATATTTAATGTATATATATATAATTGAATATGGTTTATACATAATAGAGACTGTTTGTGGATTGCATTTATTTTTATTCGACAAGTCGAATAAAGAAACATAAAATTTTTAGTTATTAAAATTTGTTATAAATTAATTAGATCTGGTTTTTCCTTCTAATCATATAAAATATAATTATTGTTAAAATCATTTTAAATAATTCAATGGCGGCATTTTTAATTTTTGACTATAAATTTGATTAAAATATAAGTAATATCAAGAATATTATTTAGTCATTTTTCAAATAAGTTGACCTGTGGCCAGGTCCGAACCGACCGACGGTTTGAAGTAAATTAATTAGCAGCTACAGAAACAATTTCAAATAATTTTAATATATCTATTAATGTAATAAAAAACATATGGATACATAAATAATAAATATAAACATTTTTAATTTTATTTTATTTATAATATATATGCAAGACCAGGCTGTGACGTCATGAATGGCTGGATGACGTCATATAATTTTAAATCAAGAAAAAACTAATAAATATGATTTTCCCGAGGATAAAACCAATACAAAGTGCATGATTCGTGGTCATATGTAAAAAAATCTCCTCATGTGAAATTTGGTGTGAAAATAACCCTTCCCTTCCTATCGTAGATCGCTAATACTACCACTTCCGGTTTCCGGATTTGCACCAAAAGTTGATCAATTCATCCCACTGATGTATTAAGTAAATATACCAAATTTCATCAAAATCCGTTCAGCCGTTCAGGCTGTACACATCTATACGGACGGACAGACGGACAGACATCATGCTAAAAATACTTTTTTCTGTTAAGAAAATGCATGATTCGTGGAGATATGTAAAAATCTCCACATGTGAAATTTGGTGTGAAAACAATACCTCCCTTACTATCGTCGGTCGGTAAAAATAATTATTAGTAAATAATACTCTGTTTTATTTAATCCCATTATACCAACTTCCAATGCTTATTGAATAGTTAACGTTAAGCTGAAGGTTAAAATATCTAAAGTAATTTAAAAAAAATAGATATATATGCTAGTTAAATATAAAATTAAATTAATATAATAAACTTGTTGAATAAAATAATAAAGTTCATACAAGAAAAAAAATGATAGAAATGTTAGGTAAAATGTAAGTTTCTATTTAATAATTAGTAAATATATATTTGATTATATTAGAATATAATAATTTATTATAATCTTTTATTAAACAAAAGAAATCTACCCCATTAAATTTTATAATACATTATTATGGGGTATAACAATAATAAATGATCAAAAATTGAAAATTTATTTTAATTTTTAAATTTAGGCTTAAGATATAATTTTAAAATAAAATTATTTCTAAAACTCTCTGATTAAAATATCTGAACACCCATTTTGGAGAATGAAATATTTTGGAGTTATTGGAGAACAATAAACAGTTAAATAGAATCAGTCATATTTTCTCACATATCAAAAATAACCTTCGATGGATATGTTTATATCCATATTTATAAATCACATTCTATTAAAATCGATCATCAGTCATTTCTAAAAATTGGGCATAAACATCACGGGAGCATTCTCCTTTATTATTGATTGAAAATTTATAATAACTTCCGTCAGCACAAATTACTAAAAAAAATAATATATTTATATTAATTATAAATATATAGAAACAGTAAATAAGATTAGAGTCTCTACCTATTATAGAGTTATTTTCTGCTCCAAAAGCACATATACAATGGGGACCTCCTGGTACAGTAAATTTACAAAAACTCCAATTAGAACTAAAATATTTAGGTAAAAACAATGCAGATGCAAGACTTGATTGACGATTAAGTTTCTGATCTTCAACAGCAAATACATGAACTGTGCCATGATCACTTGAAACGCATAACCAACTTGAATCATGGTTGAAATTAATGCTAAAAAATAACAAAAATTAAAAATTTCAGATATTTCGCTATATTTGAAATATTAAATTAATTACTTTAAATTTAATTGATTGTTATAAGAATAAACCATTTACTTTTTTTAATTTAAATATTTTCTATTATTATGAAAATTGAAAAATAGGGAGAGTTCAGAATAATAAAGGATATATAAATATTATTTCACCTTTAAAAGAAAATATAAGTAAAATCTCCTTTGAAATTTAAATATATTAATAAGAATTTAACATTATTTCTTAATTATAAATTGAAAAAATTGCAAACATTTTTAATCCTTTGGAATGATTGGGAATAAATGACTGTTCCAGCAAAAAATAAATACAATAAATTGAAAAAATACCAATAAATGTTTGCAGTGTTCGCTCCTCTCCTAAGTTCATTAATCATATTTCCATTTGTGGTGTCAAAAACACGAATAAGTGTTCCCTTAAAAAAAATAAAACTATATGTAATTTATTACAAAAAATAAGAGGATAGTATTTTCTTCATTACCATTTATGTATGTAATATATAATAATAAATAAAAAAACCTTTTCACTGGCTGTAGCAAGTCTTGTTCCTTGAAGATTAAGAGAAATGCAGCTCAGAGGAGCTTCATGGGCTAGAATTTCAAGAGGTGTTCTTTCAGTATTAGCAAGATCCACAACTTGAACATGTCCAGATTTTCTTCCGGGGAATGCTAATAAGGAATTGTTACTATTTGGACAAAGAACACATAAACCTACAAAGAAGATTATAATTATTTTAGAGAGAGAGAGGGAAAGTTCTTTTTAATTGATGACATGGATCTCGGATTTAGCCCATATTGCTAGAGATTTATAATTAAAATAAAAAGTTTATCAAAATTATTAAAAATTGATTTTACCTTTTGGATTTGGATTTGTTTCAAATACGTGTAGTTGTTGGGGATTTTGTGTAAATGTATAAACTTTAATAACTCCTTCTAGAACAACTACTATTCTATCACGTCTCAATTTGACCCCTCGTACAGGCGCATTAAATTCTAAACTTATGACAGTGGTCTTCTTTAAATCATCCCATACCATAACTATATAAACAGACGAAAGTAAATTAATGGATTTCCTTTTAAAATAATATAATAAAAATTAAATTTTAATCATAAATAATTATTTTCTAAATCTATTTTTTACCTTTATTAGGCGGATATAACGGATGATCACCTCCTCCAACTAATGCCAAATAATTACACCTAAATAACATTTCAACATAGCTAAGTCCGCCTTCCGTAAAATCTTGTCTTTCTTTTTCTTTCAAAGGATCACAATTATATACTCTAAAACCATTTTCCATTCCACAAGCAAAACAACCTATAAGTAAATAATTTTACAATTAATAAAATGTAAATTAATAATATTAATATATAAATGAATGAATGATAAATATAATCCTTCTTAAAAATAAATTTATTTTATTTATCTTTAATTATGTTGTTAATCAATTATTATAGGAATTTTCTTTAGAATGTCTTCTACCTAAATTTGTTTTCACATCCCACCATTCCTCGTAATTTTATCATTTGTTTCGTTGTCCTTTATTTTAAATAGTTATTTATTTATTAATTTATTGATTATTTATTTATAAATACATAATATAGATATTAGAATTTAATCTTTGATAAGAATTTATCAATATATGTACAAATATATTTATTAATTACAATTAGTAAATGTTATGACTGATATTTTTAACATATAAAATTAAAATTTTCCTATTTAATTTTTTATTTATGAAGATTAATATTGTTTCGAAAAAAATCTCTGACTATTGAATTTAATTGTAAATTAAACTTGAAATCATTTCTTTTATAACAATTTTCATTCTATAAAAAAAATGGAAATAAAAATGAATAATAAAATTAAAAAGGTTAAGGGGAAAGTTATAAAAAACACGGGGTTTTATGTTTAAAAAAAAATTTTTTTATTCAACTAAATGATCATTTCGACAGTTATGTCATCATTAGAAGTTTGTACTATACTGAATTTAATATATATATATATATAATATAAAATATTCGTAAAAAACTTAAAAATATAGCAATTGGCGTTTTTGTATTGTGATGAAATAATATATTTTTAGAGTTGATTTCGAAAGTATTCATTGTCAAATAAGCACAAGCTTATAGATGAGTAAATTAAAAAATTTTTAATGCTTGTTCTAAAAATTTTTAATTTTTTTCATAGGTGTATAGAAAACATAGTATAAAAAAGATAATACAATATTTATTTTAAAATAATGAGATTATATTTTTATAAACTCCTTTCAAAACCTTAAATGTCTAAATATTATTCCTTTATTAATGTTTAAATTAAAATTAAATTAAAATGTAGTATTCAAAGATATATATATATATAGATAAATAAAGACAAATTAGTTGCTCCCTGGAGTATTTCAAAAAGGAAAAATTATACAATTATACTCAATTATTATTACAATTCTTATTATCTATAATTTCTTTAGTTGGTGATTAAAATGGAAATGAAGTTGCAGCTGTCAACTGTGAATCAAATTAATAAATTGATTGTCTGAAAATCATGTTTGTATGGAGGTAAATAATATTTGTTTCTTGAGTTATTTCGCAATTTTATATTTCCTCACATTTCTTTACCTATAGATTTACTTTATTTTGAATTTTATTTAAGTTAGGCATTAGGTTTAATTGCGATAGCTTGAGTGATTTTAATTATATAAATTCATGTTTATTAATGAATAGGATGATTGAAAGTCAATAGAACAACGTGACCCATGACAAGTTGCTGAATGGCAATTACCTTGGTCTTGGTTAAAACCGGCATAGATTAAACCATTTCCATGAGAATTCAAAGTACTCAAATTCATCTTGATTGGAAATGAATATTTCATTTATAAAGATACTAAAACAATTATGTTAAAAAAATTCTTAGAAATATTTATTAAAGGTATCAATTAATTACGCCTTGGAGATTCCATTTTGTAAATGGGCATGAGCAGCCAGAGATGCAATTGAACTCAACAAAGTTCATTTAACCAAGTAAACAAAAAATAGTTTCATTTTAAAAACAAAAAATCGCTAAATACTTGCAAAAAGGAAATGATATTGGTTGTAGGAAAACCTTAAAAATAATTATATATTATCATACAATTAAATAAAAGTTTAGAAAATACAAAAATAAACAAATTGAATTTTACCGCAATAATTTGAAATAATGCAATTCTATTAATATGCAATTAGAATATTAAGGTAAAATTTGGAATATGCATTCAAATGTAAAAGTTAAATGTAAAATTTAATAGTTTATCTATAATTGACTTAAAATTAGCTATTGTTATTTTTTTAAAAATATTTAAATTATTAGATGAATATTCCGAAATTATTTTAAAAAATTATTTAAAAAATTTTCTAAAATGCTTAACTTATTTTTCTTTAAGTATAAAAAAACTTCAACATATTCGTAAAAAAATTATCCTATAAATTTAAAATTCAATTAAATAATTAAATATGTTTAATACTTTTTCTGAAACTAGAGAATCTAAATACATATAACTAGAATTTTTCTTGTCCCTCTGTAAATACATGTATGTATGTAAGTAAAGTAAGGATATAGAATCAAAATTGGCTGGACCGATTACTCTTTGAAATTACATCACAAAATTCTTTTATTAAATTTTATCGATATCTAATTAAAAAACGAAGAAATATTTATATATAAAAATCTCATATCACACACACAATGTAGTTCCTGGCTAATCTCTGAAAACACTAAACCCATTTCACTAAAATTTTGTAGATATTTAATGTTTAGTCTAACTTAAAAGAAAGGATACTTTTTTATCTCGATTAGTGGTCGTCAATTTTTTTCATTGCAAATTTAATGTTTTTTAAGAAGAAATGGTTGAATTCACATACAAATTTGACAAATTGTCAGAAGATGGCATTGAAAATTATGAATTATAATTTTAAATATTTTTATTTATCTAATACATCACATAAATGTTTTATATAAATTAATTATAATACACCAAATTTTCTTAAATTCATTAAATTAGCTTCATTATCATCATTGATATTCGTGGTAACAGGACGGTGTCTCCTTTTAACTTTCCAGTTAAAATTGTTCGCATGTTGTTCCGGTGATCTTTTTTATGACCAAACGAGTACTGTTGCATAATCTGGCTAGGTTCAAATTACGTAGCAGAATTATGGTCAAAACAATTTTTAATCGAATGTTGTGTTCACATTCCTGATATATCCAGAGAATAGTAAAATTAAGTTTATAAGATGGGTGGGGGTCCTGGTTCCTTAAGAGGGGAAATTAGGGTTGGAGCAATGAGAGAGTTCCAAAAATAAATTTTACTGTTCCGGGTTGTTTTTCTTGTTGAAGCTGGTGTACAATGTAGCAACGCAAGGAGAAAGGATTAACGATAAGTTCAAGTCACTATCTTCTTAGATCATAATGCTAACAAGTGCCAGCAATGTCTATCTATCTATCTCTGTGGCTCTATGGAACTCGAAAGACCTTGACCGCAGCAACCAGTGCCCCTATCCTGAGCCACAATCATCCAACTCCTACCTTCTCCCATCTCTCTTACGTCCTTTCCTACATTGTCACCCACCGCGTCCTTGGTTTTCCAAGCGCAAGTTTCCCAATCGGCCTCCCACTAATATATTTTTCGCCATTCTTTCCTCTCCCATTCTAGCCACGTGCCCTGTCCATCAAAGCCTCAATTTTATAACCCTAACTATGTCTGGAGATGCATAGAGGATTCCTCGTTATTCAATCTCGGCCATTCCCCTCCGTCTGACCTCAACTTTCGTTGGCCTATAAATGCTGTGAAGAATTCTATTCTCAAATACTCTAAATCTACTCTCGTCTCCCCGATAAAATAATTGTTTTATATATTGTAATTTCGATCTCCTTTGATAATAATTTTGACCTCATAGAGATAGATAGATAGAATAGCCTTTTGAATGTAAATATTATAAAAAATAATTCACAAAAGCTTCTTTAAATAAAGATTTATTAATTCATACAGGTATGAAAAATTTACCTCTAATTCTAAACAGTGACGTCGGGCCGGGGGGGGGGGGGCACGTGATCCCCAAACATTGTGCAAAAAATAAATTTTAAAGTGATTAGTTTTGTAACTGAAATCCCAAAAGAAAAAAAAACATCTTTAAATTACGTATAAATATAGTCTAAAGTCTAAACGTTATGAATAAATAAATAATTTATTTTGTCAAAATTTTTTCTGGAGATCGCCGGACCACCCCGTGCCCCCCCCCCCCCCCCAACATAATTGATCACGCTACGCCACTAATTGTAAGACAAACAAAATTTGAAGGAAATTTGATTAGAGTTGTTTCAATTTAAATTATATTAACTTTAGAAAAATATAATTTAGAAATATAAGGGTTATAATAATAAGAAGAAGAAATAATTCATTAGAAATTTAATTAATAAAAGAATAAAGATAGAAATTATTTAATATTTGAATAAGTTGTTTTTTATTGTACAATTCATATAGGCAAAGAAATATAAAGACATTTATAATAAAATATATTCTATTTTAAAAAAGCATTGCCATTTCATAAACTCTAGATTATATAGTAATAACTGTAGTGATATAATAACAACAAATTTAACAAATTTTTAACAAGTTTTGATTATAATATATCAATTTGATTATATATATATTATATATATTTTAAATAACACATAGATATGTTAGAGAAAATTGCAGGAACATCAAATATCATGTGTTATTTTTGATTTTTCACTTAAAAATATTAATTCAAAATGTATACTTTTAAATTCATATGGAGTTTATTATAAAATATCTCAATTTTTAAATATTTTATCTACACAAAATATTGAAAAATGTCTAATTTATTAATAAATTGTTTATTAATTTAATAACAAATTCATTTTATTTCATAATGATCTATTTTTGATTACATTGTTTTTTTTTATTAAAATTATTAATGATATTAAAAATTGAAGTTTTGATTTTTAATTAATTTGAATCAATCTTTTATAATTAAACATAATAATTTATTCACTCAATCAAAATTAGGAAATATAGTTGTATATATATAATAATAATATCTTTAATATTTAAAATAAAATTATCAATCATCAAAATATGTAAATTATTAATTATTATCATAGCTTTTTGATATCATTCTCAAAATTCTTAATATTTATTTTCAATGTAAAAATTTTAATAAAAGCCTAGCACTAAGATAATCATTAAATGACATGGTTTGAAAAATTTGAAATTTAAAAATCACACTAGAGTATATTGAAACAAATTATAATATTATGTACTATTTAATTTGAAAAGCAGGGAGATTTAAAACTAGTTTATTCGTTTCAGAGTTGAAAAGGAAATTATTTATATGAATATTTATTAAAATGTTTATACGTATATTCAACTAAAAAGCTTGAGCATTTTTTTGATTTCTTTTCATTTTAAAACTAAATGGAATGCTAACGCTATATTATTTATCATATTTGATATTAATATATAATAATAATAATGAGATACTAAAAAATTTCTAAAATTTTCATTATAACAATCATCTAATTATACAAAGTAAACTACATAAAATGTAACAATTGCTAAAAGAAAAAAGGCCAAAGTATACCCGATCATCATTCGAGTGATTTTGTGCTGTTCGGACGGAGTTAATTTATGTTTTCTTTTCGTACGTTTGTCTGGAACGATTAAAGGTTCAAGAAGATGAATGCTTGGAGGTTCTGGCACTGGGTACGGCTCAATTGCACAAAAAGAGAGTTCTTGAGATGGTGTTGGGCTTCTGGGTCGATATACTTTTGGTGTTTGATTTATAATATTATCATTTAATGAATCAGATTCAGAATTAATAATTGCCAAATCTCGGCGATATTTAAAACGATCTGGTTTAAGAGAATCAGGTCTACGACGTTGTGAAATAGTTGGAGGGGGTCTATGATCCATTGTGAAGCGAATTTTTGATGAAGATTTCGAAGGAGATATAGGAAGCCATGGATCATGAATTGACGCCGGCATCAAAGGACACCGTCGTAAAGAAGGCCACAGTCATTTGCTCAATGGAGTCTTTGAAATCGAATTTTCCTTTTCGATCTTTTCCAAATCATAAAGAGTCTGAAAGTGACAAATAAATAAAAATAAAATTTTTCATGAAATAATTCAATAAATAAATAAAAAAGTTTTGAGTAAGTATAATTAAAATTTACCTCTAAAATGGTTGCCACACTCCATGCTTGAGATGTGCAACTACCAGGACATGGAGTTCCATTTATATTGGTAAGTTCTGGGAGGCTTCGCCAAGGTGTAGTTTGTATAGCAGTCCAATGGCGACCCAAAATCGATCTTATTTTAGATGAAGTTCGCTTGAGTTCATCTTCTCCACCAACAAGAGACGCAAATCGAAGTTGAGCTCTAAGAAGATACCCAACAGGCCATAACCATTCCTTAAATAGAAAAAATGACATTTCTCTTAAAATTCATACTTTTAAAATTAGATAAAATATTTATTTATAGTTACTAACAGGTCCTTGGTGATAATTGAAACCATTTGCTATTTTTGGATCGCAAGAATCATTTTCATTATCATAATCTCCATTATAAGCCCAATCAGCAGGATCGAGCGTCCTCATTCCTAAAGGACCTAAAAGTAATTGTTCAGCTTGTTGTAAGGCCTTCCAAGCATTTGATGGATCAAATAGTTCAGGGGCCTAGGACAATATAGAATAAAATATAAATCAAGATAAATATAAATATAAGAATAATATAAATTTAAAAGAACAAAAAAAGTGAAGTCATACCACCACCATAGCTATAGGAAAATTTGGCCTAAGTTGATAATCTGTCCATGGTTGCGAAGCCCCAAGAGTATCTTTGTAAATTCCTCGACGATGAACAAGATCAGGACGTCGTTCGCCATCTTCAGAAGCTGCAGAAGAAGATATATGAAATAAAGGTTCGAAATTTTGACGAATCCGATCAGCCCATTCTTTATAGCTCCATGAAATTTTATTTCCATCTCTTTGCGTTCTAATAACCTAAAAAAATAATTATTTAATAGTAATAATATATATATTTTAAATTTAAATCTTTAAATTTATTATAGATATTAAATTAGAATCTATTTTAAAATATTACAAAAACAATTGACTAAAATACCTTATTAAATGGTATTAAACCTCTTGAATAAATCTCATCCAACCAAATAAGCACAGAGTAACATAAACCAACTAATTCCACGGCAGTCCCATCCCTGGGAGTGGCGGGCTTGCCACGATTTCCAGCTTTTTCTGAAGATCCCATTTTATCCATCCACGTTCCACAATTCCAAGCATTTCCCCCAAATACAAAACCTAAAAACACATTAAAAAGATTCTCCAAATTAATTACGAAAAAATAATGATAAATTAAATAGCTCACCAAGTATCAATAAAATAATTATTACATGGCTTAAAGTGAGAATTACTTTAACACAATATATGTGCCACTCAGAACCCAAACCGATTAACTCCAATTTTTAAAATTTTGCTAGTAATGTAATGTAATGTAATCTGCAACATATGAAGTGAATAATGAACTTGTTAATCTTAATACTGTAATGCAATATACATTTTTCTGTAATCAATAATCCTGAATTTCAAACAAGCTGTGAACTTTGGGCTTCATTTTCTCAGTTTGTTTATATGTGGAGTTAATATTTTTGGCTTCTGAGTGACACATATGTAGAGAAAGTTTTTTAATTTATTTATTTTTAAAATATATGCTTCTTTCAAATAATATTGTAAAAATTTATTTTAATCTAACCTGTTTCTGGGTGAACTCCGATTTGGTTATTAAAACCTTTATCAGTCATATGCTGATCAATTTTTGGTCCAGCGTTTCTTTCTCGAAAACAAAGTCCTTGAAAATGTGTTGTTAAGACTTCTTGAATAACTTCATAAAGAATTTGATCCTAAAATAAATTTGATATTGATTTGAAAAATATATCTTATTTATTTATATAAACAAAAATTACCTTTTCTCCTGGTTGAAGAGGTGGAGAATCTTCATTTGGAAATGCACGTGATACAATGTCTTGGAGAATTGCTTCTCCGTTTGGAATTTCAATTACATAACATCGAATACAATGAAGCCACCACCAAACAGCATCTCGGCAATTATATCGAGCATTTTCTCCACCACCATTAAGCAGATTTGGAATTAGTCCATGACGTAACTGACCAGCATAGGCTAATATATGCCATCTAAAATATTTTTGAAAAAATTTAAATTGATAATCTTTTTTTTATATCATTATGTATATAAACACCTAGCTTCTTGGTAGCGGCCTGTAAGAATAAATAAGCCTCGTAGAGCAATAAATGTATCTCGACCCCAACTTCTCATATAACCAGTTGAAAAATGAGGCAAACCTATTAAAAATATTTAATAATTATAATCATTTTATCATGTTAAATTGAAAATATATAAATCTTAATTGAAACATACCAGCTGAAAGTACAGTAGATAGATTTGGAGAAGGTAAAGGCGGTACCAGAGAAGGACTTAAAGCAGGTAATTTATTAGAGCTTACTACTCCAGTTAATTGGACTGATCCTAAGGCAAGGGCTCTTACAAATGGAGAACCATTTTGAATGAATCTGAAATATATTATTTAATAGTTAAACATAAAAAGAATTAAAGATATATAAATCTAAGAAATCTCATAAATAAATTTCAAATAAACCAGTTCTTAAGCCATAACATAATAAATTATAAATTTTTTGCAGTTTTCTCTTGATTATCAATTTTGTTCATATTTTGTACTTCTTCTATTGACAATATGAGAACCTTAGTTATTAAAATTAAATACTTTAAAGCATGTTCTTTAAAAAAATTTGCAATCAAGTTTTTCTCCCATAAGATAAACATAATATTAAAGATATTTTTATTTAAAACTGATGAAAGTTTGATCTCAATAGCCTTTTATTAGAGAAAATTAACTAGAACTATATATATATATATCTCAAATATTAAATTTCTTAAAAGTAAAAACAATAAAAACGTGTAAAATTACTTATGTAAAGTGACACATCTGGTTAGCCATTTCAGCGAAAATTTATTGAAATATCCCAAGCATATATGTACATATCTTAAATACACAATTTCTATTTTGAATAGTTTTCGTTTTTGAGTTTCGATGTTCACATACATACAGACTAATACAGATATTCTGCAGTTCTATGTTAACTTAAAGGAAGTTAAAGCGTGTGTGTATTCATGATAAAAACTCGAATACGATTTTTTGTACGTTTACAATACTATCCTATAACATATATTAATACGTAATTGAAAGAAAAAAATAAGGAAAGAAATTGGAAGAAGTTGAACTAAAATTCCAACATTGTTTAGCAAGCATGTCAAACTCGTTTACCACTAAAAGCTACATTAAATGTTACACACATTTTTTTGAAGAAACTTGAAAAAGTTTATCATGAAAAATCTTCAAACTTTGAATGACATTTGTTGATCTGTATCTGTTTTTAAAATGGATTGTACGTGCTGGTTTGATTTTTCACTTATGACACTTATAACAAAATTTGCCTTTGGAAAAGACCTCAGGCAATTTCTATGCGGGGCGGGTGTTTGACATGCCTGCTACATAGAATTATATATATAATCCATATGGAAGCAATATAAAAACATAGAATTCAAGGTGTAAAGTTTATATATTTTCTTAGAAATAAAATATTTCAAGATAACATGCATTATTGTTATTATTATATACTTTCTGAAGTTATATTTTTTTAAATTAAACATAAATTAAAACTTACTCAGACATAAGGCTCCAAGCACGATCAATTAAAAGACGATATATACATGTTAAAATAATATCAGTATAAGAGGGAACTAGAAATCTTGGCGTTGATGTTTTAATAGGATCAAATATTCTTTGAATCCAATCGCCTAAAAGTTTTGTTTTAGGCCAATATTGTAAACGATCATAAATATAGTCTAAAATTAAAAAACATAATTTTACGTTTGTTATAAAATTATATATTTATGTTTAAACTTACCTATCATCCAGTTACCGTTTCTCAAATTATCACACATAGGATGACCAAGATCATTATTGATTCTTATATCAGCAAGAAGAGAAATAAATCCTAGAACCAAGTATCCATAACATGATATTTTTAAATAGTAAATATTTAAGGTAGAATATACATTATATTTTAAAATTGAATTAATAATTTTAGTTTAATTTGAGAAAAAGTGAAATAAATTTATTATACCTTGAAATCCGCAATACACAAGAGGACCATACCCGGGTATATCGTATGCCCCACAACCATTTCCATCATCACGTTCTTCAGTATCACATCGATATAATACTCGGTTGAGATCTACCAAATCAAGTCCATCCACACAACGAATTATCTGATTATAATCTGCAAGAGCGGTTGCTGAAGATATTATATTTGGCTTAATTAATTCCCGGATTCGACAAAGAGCGGAAACGCGGTCACTTGGTAAGGATACTCGAAGAGCTATCACTGATCCAGGTTGAAATTCGGCTGTAAATCTGTTTTTAAAAAATATGAATTTAATTTTTAATCAACTATTTGAATTTCAAACTTAATAAATATATTAACATAGAAAAAGAAATTAAAAAAAATTAACCAAAGAAGAAGACATGTTTTTTTATTAAATATATTATTGTAAAGTAGCTTAATAAATCATTTTATTTTTAAAGAATTGCTAAAATTAATGAATTACCTTAACTGTGTAATATTTGAATCTCCAGAATCAGAAAACTGAAGCATTGATGAATTATTTAATTGAAGGTGTTCTTTCAATTCAACAATATATTGATCTAAACCGTTTATCCATTTCAAATCAGGAGTAAAATTTTCTGGTTTTGTAAATCTGGATCCTCCATTTCTAAAAATATTTTAACACTATTATTTATTTAATGTTAATAGTTAATTACAGACCATTAACCTTTTCTATTACATATTTATTGAACTTTTTAATTACCTGAAGTTTCGATTAACTAATGTTGCTTCAAGAATAATTTCATCTACTTTTCCTTCTACACGTAAAGGTTTGATACTTTGAGTTCTATCTCGTATTGGTTGTTTGTAGGCAGTATAAGCCACTAAAACTACAGTAGCATGAGTGGTAGGGCAATGTCTAGTCACGGCAACAATATCAGAATCCACTTGATCAACATATACCTTAAATAAAAATATGGTTAAAATATTAAATAAGATTAAAAAAATTAAAAAGAGAAATGTAAGAAAAGAAAGAATAGAAATGTATTACTTTTAAATAAAAACTATTTTTTTTTAATTCAACTCTTGATTAATAAATGTTTTTATACTTTTTAAATTAAATTCTTACTTGATTAAATCCGGCCATGCCAAGTTGATAATGGAGATTGTTTAAGGCCCTTTTTGCAGCAATAATTCCTGATTTTAAACCTACTTTTCCCATTTCATTTCCATGTTCATTCCACTCACAATATTGACGATGCTCATTAACTACGTGAATCTAGAACATGATAAATTATTGAGAAAAACAAAAAACTATCAAAATGATTTGAAATTATGAATTGAGGGCTCAGTAATGATATTTCATAAGTATCCATATTTAAAGAAAATTAAGACAGGTAATAAATATTTAAGGATATTATGTAGATGGTCGTACAACACCAGTTTAGTAAATTAATTACAAATATATTTATAAATTATAATAAAAACCTTAATGGCAAAATAACAAATTAAATAAAATTTAAAATATTTAGACTTTCTCAAAATTCTTTAGAAAATTAGTGCCAGATTATATAACCAAATATAATAATTACATGATGAGGTATAAGTTCATCATAGCCTCGATTACTTCCAGATGCACAGCAGGCTGCAGCTACTAAAGCAGCACTTGGTAACAAATTATAGACACTTCTAGTTTCCACAGGAGAAGGATTATCATGAGTTAAATCATGAAATAGAGCATGAGCAACAGAAGGTGTCATAAGTCTCTCACTAGGCTGATAAAATGCCCCTACAGGTTCTCCTCCAAATCGATAAACAAGACGTCCTAATTCATGAGAATCCCAACTAGACATAGCCTCTGCAAGATATTTTTTTATATATAAAACATCTTTTATGTGTAAACAAATAACAATGAAAATAATATACTTACCTCTGATTAATGATGTGATTCCGAGGCGATTGACAAAAATATTGTCCTGCAAGTCAGAATTGGTAAAGAGTTCGGCAACCACATATAAATCTGGTTTAATTTTTCTTGCGGCTTCCAGAAGATATTCTGCTACATGAATTGGAGTTGAATGGCAATTATCAATACGTACTCCATCGAAAGTTCGCGCTGTTGCTTCCACATAAAGTCGCATCCTTTCCCATAAAAATGAACAATCTTTTGGTGATTCACCATACCTTAAAAATTAATAAAACTTTAATATTTAAGACATAAAATAAAAAAAAAATTAAGACGAATTTTACCTGAGTTTTACACTATCACCCCAGGCAATTAATTCTCGACGTAAATATACGTTAGAATTAGCAGCAGCAAAATCTGCGAGAGGATTTGCATCCATTACCCACCCATTATGTGCCCATACAAAATTTGCTTTTGAAGTGTACATTAATTGTTCATGAGCCTCTAAATCATTTGAGTTTAAAGGTGATGTGAAATATCTAAAAATGACAAATAATAATCTTAAAATATTATATGAAATTATAGTAAATTTTATCAATTTTTCTAGAGAAGCAGAATTTTAAATTTTAAAGAATACTTATAAGAAATAGAAAAGATATTTTTCTGAAAATTAATTTATTGACTATTTACTATTTATTAATAAACAAATTTATAAAAATTAAAAATTTATTATAACCTGGGGACTAATGGATTTTTTATTGAAACCGGAGTAACTTCACTTGAAGAATCTTTAAGGCGCCAATAACGAATCCCCGAAATACAATTGTCTACCCCTTCAATAATATGCGATTGGATTTCAGAATATTTTGCAGCGTTAAGCTCTTCCAGACGACGTTTAAATGATTCACAACAACGCCTTAATCTAGTATCTTCATCAAAACAATCGGGTCTAAAATTTAAAAAAAATTATTAATTTTTAAATTTTCATTTTAAAAACTATTTTTAAATTAAAAAACTTGATTTTAAGGTTTATGTACCTATAAATATTAAAAATACGCAAAGCAAGTTCCATATCTATTGTAGATCGAAGTCTACGAAATTCTGGATCAGGAATTATTTGAAGAGAATCATGTTCTGAAAAAGGGTTCCCTGGAGGAGGAATTCTACTTCGAGCTAATTTACTGAATTGAATAACAATTTCATTGACATCTAGTAAAAAGAGTTCGGGGATGCGTACTCGTGGAAGGTGATGGTTCATTAAAGTAAAATATATTGCCTAAAAATGAGAAAAGAATTCCTAAAGATGGAATTTATATTGATTTATTAAAAATTATATTAAAATGAGCTTGGAAAATATAAATAATCTAATGAAATTTAATAATTGAAATGTAGTAAAAATCTTTTAAGTGAACTAAATATCTTTCAACATTAAACAAACATTCATCAATTTAGATTTTTATTTTTACCTGTAAATGAACCTCAGTATGAACTAATTTTGGTATTCCAGACATTTCCCAAACACCTTCAGCTATCTCAATAGTTAATTGATGAAGAACAATATCAAAAAGATAGGCTGGCCTTAAATGGGGAGAGTTATTAAGATTATAAGTACATTCCGGATGATCTATAAGCCAAGGTGATTCGTTGGCAGTATGATTTAAAACTATATCACAGATACTAGCAATCTAATAAAAATATAATGAAAATACAAATTAAATTAATATTAAATCTTTGATTTTTGGATTGTTTTTTAATGCATTATGATTCCAAAAGTAATAATAATTCTAATAATAGTTTACCTTCCATTCAATTCTCATTTTTTCTGTGAATTTTTCAATATCTTCATAAGTCACATCTGGCTTTCCCTCCATATTAAGAATTGGATTTAATTTCATTTGATCACTTAAACTATAAGATGAATTAGAACCTCCAAGTTCCTAAATATATTATAATAATAATAAAATTAAAAATTAAAATTTATAATAATAAAAATAATTTAGAAATAATTACCTGAATTGGAGTGAAATGGATCATGTTATAACCAGATTCCTTTGCAACTAATAATTTTTTTTCCCAAGTTTCAAAGGAACCAAGCGATTTTGTTAGAACTGTTTGACATTGAATGCAATCTAAAGGTAAAGGTTCAGAACAACCAACACTTATTACTGGATCAACGATAAAATACCCAGAACCTTGGGGGGTAGAAGAGCTAACAAAGAAATAGATTTGTAACTAATTATAAATTTATAAATTAAATATAATTTCTAAATTTTTTTTATAATAATATAGTAAATTATTGTATTGATGAAATAGAAAATTATTGTCAATACCTCTCTTCAAAAGTAAAGTAGTAATGATATGATCCTGATCGTTGAGCAAATATTTCATAATAATCTCCATTTTGATATTGGATTTTTTTAAGAATTCGATAACGTTTACGATCAAGTGTTTCAGTTAAATTTTCTGGATGATTACAATATAGAAAAATTTTCTGCCCTTGAAGTGATGTTCCTAAATTAAAGTGGATTCGATAACCTGAAATATATAAAATTCTTTATAGTATTTTATTTACAAAGACATAATAGAGTATAAGTCAAGATTAATTAATTATTATACCTTAGATCTATAAAAGGGTATAAAATCTGGGAAAAGGAACTAAAACTATAGATAATTCTAATATCTGCTTATGATAGATTGTATTAATATATTTTTTTAAAATTACTTGGAATAAGAAACAATTCTTTTCTAAAAATATTTTAGTTAAATTTTTCTTGTCATAGATTACGATTAAACATATAATTTATAAGTAGTTATGTGTACATAATCTGCTTAAAATTCACAATTATTGGATTGTAAAAAACTAATTTAAAAATAAAAAAAAAATTTATATAGAAAATATGTATTAATTAAATTAAAAAATCATTATTATAAATGTATTAGTGATTAAATTGAAATTTATAGAAACCTTTTTGAATACGATATAAAGTAGTATCAGTGAGTTGTTGATCTTCCAAAACGATAATTCTAATTTGATCTATACATTCAGGAGAAGCAAGTAATCCTTGGACAGAACTTACTCCATCATTTGATGAAGCATTCATTTTCATTTTCGTTGATATGAACGAGAATATATAAAATAGGCAACTTTTGAGAATCTACATTAAGATAAACTCAGATTAGATATATGTGAATAGATTTCCTTTTATTTTAATTTATTTATTTTAAATCTCATTCTGAATATGTAAATATTGTAATTATTTCTTCAAATTAAAAATTTTTTTTTTATGAAATGATGATTTTATTTAACAAATTGTGCTGAAATCGAAAAATTTTTTAATTATTTAAAAATATATACATAATTGAATGAAATTATTTAGTTCTTATATTATTATGATATATGATTGACAACTCATTTGAATTAAATTGATTTAAAAAGAAAAAATCATAAAGAGTAGAAAAAAACAAGGAGAATAATTTACATAATAAATAAATTATAAACAATTACTTATATTATATTAGCGTAGGAAGATTATTTTGTGAAAAATTGATAACAGTCAACAAAAAAGTTATATTAGACATACCTTTTTATTTAATATAATATGATATATGTTCAAAACTTGCTTAAAAGAAGGGTTTTAAATTTCCATCAAGTTAATTGGTAAAAAATCCCCTTCAAATAACCTTGTAGTTAATCTATTTGATCTGAGATTGCATAAATATTGAAATGTCAATTTTATGACATTTGTAAAATGAATTTATTTACAATTTACTAGGTTCTAACTTAGAAGTTTTGTTTTTCTATTTTGGAAGAAAATAAATAATATGTTACAGTTATAGATAATAAGTAATATTATTTCTTTATATAATTCATACGCATTATAATAATAATTTTAAAATTATTTTACATGGTTTCGATCGAAAAATTTGAGGGGAATTTAAAAAAATTCAAGATGTATTTTCAGATAGTTTTAATCAATAATAATAATTCAATCGCAAAAAATAAATGGAAAGGCAGAAAATATAAAAAATATTGTATCTATCTCTTATTACTTTAGAGCATTTATTCGATTTGATCATTTTCATTATTTTTTTAATGTAAATATAATTAATAAAATGATTATTTTAAAAAGTCACTTTTTTTAAATAATTTTACTTTTATATTACTTTTTTAAAAAACTTATAAAATTATAATATTTATATGCAAATTAAAATAAAGATTAAATAATTTGGTAAATAATCATTAAGATATTTTTATTTATAACAATTTACTTTACAATTTTATTTTTTTCTAAATTGGTTTGGTGGAAATTAATTTCAATAAGAAATTTTCAATTAGTTTTATTTTATTTATATTTATCTATCTATCTATCTCTAGCCCTACGGAACTTGAAAGACCTTGACCGCAGCAACCACATTTCTCCAAGTGTCCCTATCCTGAGCCACACCATCCAATCCCTACCCTCTCCCGTCTCTCTCGCGACCCTTCCTACATTGTCCATCCACCGCATTATTGGTCTTACAAGCGGACATTTCCCAATCGGCCTCCCAACCAATATATTTTCTTCTCTCATTCAGGCCACGTGCCTTGCCCTTAGAAACCTTCTCGATTTTATAACCCTAACTATTTCTGGAGATGCATAGAGGTCATGTCATTCCTCGGTGACCTCATCTATTTTTGGCCTATAAATGCTGCGAAGAATCCTATTCTCAAATATTACTCTAAATCTACTCTCGTCTCCCAGGGTCTTCTATGCATTTCCAGACATAGTTAAGGTTATAAAATCGAGAAGGTTGCTGGAGGCTAGAATGGTAGATGAAAAAATTGCAAAAAATATATTGGTGTAGGGGCCGATTGGATAACGTCCGGTTAGAAGACCAAGGACGCAGTCAGACTGAGTCAGACGCAGTGTGAGGGAGGTAGGAAAAAATAGGAAATAGATGAGTGGCGGCGCCAAGAACACAGAGAGATAGATAGATAGATTTATTTAAATTATTTTTAAATAAATTATTTTAAACTTATATATCACCCTTATTAAGAAATAAGGTTAAAATATATTATATATCATATTAAAAGTTTGTTCAATTTCTTTGCAATTATAATTGTATTTTAAATAAATCCGAGTGTTATAATTTGGAAAATTATAAAAAAGTTTTTTTTTTATTTATAACTATTATTTGATTTAAATTATAATTTATCATATTTTAAAATTATTTAACGTTGTTATCGCTGCAAGTATAATTTTATTATTAATTATAAAATTAAATAATAAATGAATATATATAAATAAATATTATTGCAATATTAAAATGTATAAAATTTGGTATTTTTTTGCAGATCTATATATGCTTGTGCTCATATTAGTTGTATAACAAATTCAATTTTTGCACGAGACTCGGAACCCATGTTCTGTTTTCCTATGAATAATAATTTACTTGAAAGGTGGATAAAGCAATTGGGCCTGAATGATTTACATGTACTCTCATTTGATAAAAAAAAATACAAAATATTTTGCGTTTAAACGAAATTTGTAGCGGGCCCTTAAATTTAAAAATATATTTTAAAGTGCCATCTATCTGAGAAATTTCAACTAAGCGATTGACAAATTATAAGTGTAAAAACAACTGATCAACAGAAAAATGGCGTCTGCTGATCAAGTTAGTCTTAACAAAACATGGGAATTGTCATTATATGAATTAAATAGAACTCCTCAAGAGGCGATCATTGATGGAACAGAAATTGCAGTGTCCCCACGAAGCTTGCATAGTGAGCTTATGTGTCCAATATGTTTAGATATGTTAAAAAACACTATGACAACTATGGAGTGTCTTCATCGGTTTTGTTCTTATTGCATTGTGACAGCCTTAAGATCTGGAAATAAAGAATGCCCTACATGTCGAAAAAAGCTTGTTTCCAAACGTTCCCTGAGACCAGATCCAAATTTTGACTTGCTGATATCCAAAATATATCCGAGCCGAGATGAATATGAAGCTATACAAGAACGTGCTTTTGCAAAATTAAATAAAAGTCAAAGTCAAATGGCGCTTGTTAATTCAATTAACGAAGGTATTAAACTTCAATCACAAAATCGACCACAACGAGGTGGTCGAATTTCCAAAACTGGAAATGATACAGAAACTCCACCAAATGCAAATACACCAACAGTTAGTCAATCCACAACACCAACTCCTCTACAGGTATAAATAATCATGAAGTTAAGATTTATTAAGACTTACCTATTAAATATGAATTTCTTGTTAACATTATCAATGAATTATTTTTAAGGATACATCCGTTGTTCGACCAGCTACACCACCAGTTACCCAGCCAGTACCAGCTGCAAATGCCGGTGCATTAAATACTGTTAGTCCAGTCAATACTACAAATGTAGCCAATGTTTCTACAGCGACGGCAGCCACAAGTAATTTAAATCAACAACCACCACAACAAAATTCTCAACAATCACAACACAGTCACTTGAAGGCATCTAAAAGGCCAAAACTCTCTCATACTCCATCTGAAGATTCTACAGGCTCAAGCATAGATGCTGGACAGGATTCAAGTATGGGAGAGGGCGAAGGTCCCAGTGAATCATTTTCTACTAAGGAAATTGAATTAGTATTTAAACCACATCCAACTGAAATGGGCGGCGACAATACTCTTATAAAAGCACTTAAAGAAAACTCTGTTCGATACATCAAAACAACAGCAAATGCATCGGGTAACTATTTAATTAAATTAGATTATAATATTTGAATTATTATTATATTACATATATACTAATGTCTCATTATTTTTCTTAAATATTCTTTTTTATTTTAGTGGATCATCTCAGTAAATACCTCGCCATGCGTTTGACTCTTGATTTAAATGCAGAACTTCCTGAATCAATTCGAATGCTTAACTTTTGTATTTACATTGCACCTGCACCTGGACAATTGGTTGTTCTTTCTGGAAATCAAACTCTTCGTCAAGTAAATGATAAGTTTTGGAAAGTTAATAAACCACTTGAAATGTTTTATAGCTGGAAAAAATCATAGGCAAAGAAAATTTCTACTTTATCTATTATACTCTTTTTTTGGAATTGGCACTAGCCATTTCCTCATTGGCCTTTTTAATATTAAAAATTTTAGAATTCAATTAATTTTATGCTAACAGAATGTCCTTCTATAATAATAATAACTATTTTATTTCTTAATAAATAAATTAATTAATTTTAATTTTACTTTACTGTACATATTCCAAAGATCTAGAACACTGGTTCTCAACCTTTTTTTGAATTCCAAACATTTTTTTCTTCGTGACCTATAACATTATTCTATTGATAAAACATTAAGAAATTTAATAAAATATAATTATGTTGTTTTTATACATATATGAAACAAATATTAAATCATAAAAAATAAAATTATTGATAAAAATAATCACGAACAGATAATTTCTAAATTCCAAAATACTTAAATAATAATATTTCTTCAGTTTTAAATTATGATTTGAAATATTATATTTTTAATGTTATATAATCAGGTCTAATACACGATTTGGATGCTTGCATTTCTTCCTCAATATTTGTAAGTTTATCACGTTTTTCGTTTTTTTATTCGTTACTTTTGAGTTTTCCACACATATATATATATGTGTGGAAAACTCCAACAAAATACTGATTGCTATTTTAAATATTTTCGACTATTTGTATTGATGAAGAATCTAAATTTCATTCATTTTATTTTTTAAAGAATGATCAAAATTCGAAGAAATCAATTCTTTATCAAGTTTTCTTAAAAATGAAAATATCAAACTTGATTTATCGTTTCCATTCAATTGTACTCTGTTTTATATTTAATATTTTTTCACCTAAAATTGGTTAATGTTCTATTATTTCTGGAATAATTGATAAATGAGTAATAAGATGAAACACAAATTGTTTTTATTTCATTTATTTATTTATGCCCACTAGATTGATGTTTCTGTCTTAGTTAAGACTATCTTAGGAGCTGGAGAATGAAAAGGAGAAATCCTAATATTATAAAATATATTAATATTTTAATATGTTTCAAATTATTTTCTTTATATATAAATACCCTGTGATCTGTCAATATAGGTACAAATATTATCTCAAATAATCTTTTCATGAACATATTTATTAAATATGTAAATTATATGAAATTATACATATATGTTTTTAACAATTGAGATTAAAATAGTTTGTAGAATATATAAGGTAAGATAAAGATCATTGAATTAAATTCTTAAAATGAGAGCAAGAGCTCAGTGACATTTTACTTGTTTTTTAAATTTGGAAATTCACAATTCGTGTAAGAGAACCATTGGTCTAGAAAAATGTACATAAATGTATAGATAGATTTCTAATAACATGTAAAACTATTTATAGATTGATTTGATTTTATATTATTTATAAAATAAACATTAAAATAATTATTTTTATTATTTTTTAATAAATAATTAAACCTATCTAATTCTTTATTTTAGTATATTACATTCAAATTGTATGATTATTTTTATACAAGGGGTGATCCTGATGATCATCCTACTGTTAGATTTTATTCAGAGGGGTAATGTCGGACTTGTACTGGCTATAATTCCCCCTCATGCCTAATTATAAAAAAGAGCCCTCTTGGAACTCTGGTGTTTTTTATTTAATATATTATGACATCAGGCAGCAACAGTAGACCAGTTTTTAGAACTTTCAACCATGTTTTCTGGTTAAATCAACACTCCGAGCATTGAAGTGACCCGTGTCTCTCAGCAGTCAATACATCTCAACTATGCATCTCTTTGCGGATGTTAATAGCCATAAGGTCATCATCAAATCCAATTATCATACAGGCAATGGAAATTTCTTGGCTTAGGACACATCGTATAAGATTATCCAGAGCAGAACCCTGGAAACCCCACACGACTCGACTTTCACCCAGTGTTGATTAGCAGCTTTTTATGATCTCAATAAGGTTAATTTTGTGTATTTCTCCTTATTACCTAATCAATCCCCTAAACAGTTTCCTGTTGACACCACTGCCTTGGATTGTAGCAACCCTAGCTACCTCCAAGATAATCTTGTAGACCTACTCTCTCTTAAAACCATATTAGTCATCAGAATTATGTCATCAGTTAGACTTGCGGAAATTATTCCATCCAGAACCTTAGCAATCAATATTGCAACAATCAAATAGATCGGCCTAAAAACAGAACCCAGCACCTTATCAGTTTTAAGAAGAAGTAACAGTTTTTATATATCAGAGGAAAAGCAGATCCAATTATAATTCTATTATAAACTTAGACAAAAATCTCTGGGTATATTCCAACCGTAATTTTGACCACTTATTCTATCAGGGTAGAGTGCTATATTATTTTTTAAACTAAAGCATCTTTTATAGCTTCCTCTTTGGTTATTAATGGAAAATCTGAAATTCCGGGAAATTATAAAAAATACTAAATTTGAGGTGGAAATTGTAAAAGTTTTACGAAAAAGTTAAATAAATGTTGTTTTTGCCAAAAAATAAAATAAATTTTATTAAAAAAAAAAAAAAAAAAATTCAGTAAGATATAATATATAATCATCAAAATATAACATAAACATAATTATTTTCTTTTACTTGTTTAGAAAATAACATTTTAGAAACGAGAGGCAATCAAGGGAAATGTCACCTAAAACAGATCCTTCATATTAGAGGAGTAACGATTTTTCCTTTTTATTTTTTTTTTTCTTTCTTTGTGTTTTGTTTTTTTGCATTATTTTCGATTTATTTTTTTTTTTGTTTTCCTTATTTTGGTTTTTCTTTTCTGTATATATCTAAAAAGATGGAAAACTGAAACTCTGAGTCTGTGATTATGTGTGCCCTCAATTAAAGACATTTATGATCGTTGATTACAGAGTTTTAGTTATTATGTAAATATGTAAATATGTTTTGCTTTTTTTTTGTTTTTGTTTGCTTTTTGGATGTTTTTGCTATTTTTTTTGTCCCCATCCAAAAAGGTGGACTGAAATAACACAGAATGATTGTATATATATTTCTTGAATAAATAAATAATATTTATTTATTTATCAAAAAGTATAATTATGTCTTTACCTTACTCGCTCTCAACGACAGCTTATTTATATTAATTTAAGTTAAGGGGCAGGTGATGGAGAGGGGTTAATTTGAAGGGTGTAAGGAAAATTACTCTCTTTCCAAATGGTCAAGTGCAATAGTGTATTTTATTATTGTTACCTATTCAAGAACTATTTTATATAGAACCCTTACCAAGTTGTCAGGTATGGCAATTAAAACAGACCCAAGCTTATGAAATCGAATTTTAAGTTTAAAAGTTGATTGACAGTTATAACTTATGCCAATTTCTATTACGCGTGCGGATATATAACTATATATATATATATACAAAAAAAGTTAAATACAAAATAATTTGGCAATGGCAACTGCCGTCTGCCAAAGTTCACTGTAAAAAAACTCAAAAAATAGAAAAATTATAAAGAAAAATTAAAGGGAGAGAAAGAAAGAAAAAGAAAAAAATAACAAAAGACAAATGTATGTATGTACACTTGTATTTTATATTTATTACGATTATTTCAGTTAATAAATAAAGATTTCAGTATCGGCATCATAATCAGCATGAAAAATAATTTTTTTTTTCCGGGAAACGGGAAATAAAAATTGAAGGACTTTCCCGGAAATTCCCGGGAATAACCCTCTAAGTGCAGCTTAACTGCTATCTTTACTCATTCATATTTGTACAGAACGGTGACTACTTAATCGCTTGCCCTAGCACGTAATACAATCTTTTCTTAACTCACTTATGATTGAATTCATCCAGAAAATTTGTTTTTTGACGCTGAATTAGTGTTTCCCTACAGGCGCCTTAGATCCTCATGGTAACCTGAGCAGCATCGGAACTTTCAATATTACCCCTGGGGGTCCGCGAAGCCTTTACTGGGGGTCCGCAAAGCCATCGTACAGGTGCACGAGAAAATGATGAGTCAGTCAAAACTTTATTTAATATAAAAGGAGCGATGGCATGGCTTTGTGAGGAAAC
This sequence comes from Labia minor, assembly GCA_963082975.1. Taxonomy (NCBI): domain Eukaryota; kingdom Metazoa; phylum Arthropoda; class Insecta; order Dermaptera; family Spongiphoridae; genus Labia; species Labia minor. The sequence continues at coordinate 37,252,311 of OY720345.1, forward strand.
AGATCAAATACCCAAATTCAACGAAATGTGCAAGAAAATTATTGCTACCGTTTCCATCTTCATATTTAGCTGAATTTTCTAATAAAATCTGTTCTACAATATGCAAAAAAATCGTTATTCACCAATCACTGTTAGAAATATTCACCATATATCCTTGTTCTTATGAGATCTTAAGCCAGAAATTAACTATTAAAATGACGTAAAGTACCTAAAGTTGGGATGGGGTCCGTCAAAAAGAATTTTCTCAAGTGGGGGTCCGCGGAGTACATAAGTTTAAGAACCTCTGCCATAGAACATACAGATAAACAAAATTAAATTTTTATTTAGAGCTACCTCCATTCAATCCTTATTCTCTCTAACTCCCTTATGTTCCTTTTTATTTACGGCATCTTAATTTGTTCTCCTACATTTTACAGTTAGTCTTTCCTCAACCTTTCTATAAACGTAGGCTATTCATTTAATCTATGCCTAATTAAAAAACATAAATTAATATTTTTTGCTCTTTTATGAAATCAAAAACGTGAATTAAAATAACTAAATTACATTATCCTTGTTTTGTTGTTTTTAGTTTAATCACTCAAGTTGTTTTAAAAATTTTTCTTTTTAAACTGGATAGATTATTAAATTTGTTTTAAATCTAAAATAAGCTGGAGTGTCTCCGCTCGACTATCTCGCAATTTGCATTGGATTAAATAACATATATTATATTTAAATTAAATTATAAATTAAAATTAATAAATAATATTTATTAATCTAGCGCGTGTTTGGCTCTTTGTTGATGGTACACCACGTCACGTGATTGCTAGAAAAAATGAATTCCGGTACTTTCATCGATTCAATCAAGCTGAAATTCTATATATAGCAGTGTTATACAATTTTAAATCGTGTGAAAAACTACCAAACATATATCTTTATTTTTACGGTCATTTTAGAGGAAAAAAAAATCAAAACGTGGTAGTTAATAACCCACTTCCGGTTGAGCTACATTTCTCAAAAATTGATAGAAAACTTCGAATTTTGAATAATGCCCAATTTAATATGTACTAAATTTCATTATTCTAGCTCAAACCGTTCTTTCGTAATCTTGTCTACATGTACACACACACACACACAGACATTTTTCTCAACCTTAGTGAAAATGACTCAGGGACCTTCAAAAGGTATAAAAACATCAAAATCTCGACATCGTAAATTTTCGTGATCGTAATACTATCTTTGGCGAGATAATAAAAATGATTATATTTGTTAAAGTGTATTAGTTTCTAAAACGAAGACGGAAAAAGCATAAAAATATCTAAAACCTTGTGTTTATATTGTATACAATTAATAAATTTAAAATTTTGAAATTAAAAAAAAATTAATTTAGAGAAATTTTATAAATTTAAACATAAACAATTTTTTTTTTTATTTTCCAATTTAGATATTTACTTCTGTCCATTTTTTGGGCAATAATAAAATATCTACAAGTATTTACAAAATATAATATATACATATGTGGGCTTAATAGGGAAAAAATGGGAATATGACAGGGAGGATCAGCATTAAAGGATAATAAGGGAGATAATAGTATGGGATGGAATCAGAGAGATTGGGTAGATTATGGGTAGGGGCAGTGTGCTAGTGTCAATGTAGAAATGGCTAGGGTCAGTTTGTAAGTTATAAGGGTGCAGTCGTCTAAAGTCTTCTAGTTAGATTATCAGTTGTAATAAGTCGTCTTGATACTTGGATTTGATGAGAGGTGAGTCTTTTATGATAATTAGTGCTTATGTGTTGAATTACCTCGGTGATATGGGGGATGTTGAATTCATTATGAAGGAGTTTTGATGAAATGTAGCGGGGAGCGCAAGCTATGGTCCTAAGGACACCGTCCATATCGGCTTGATGATTGTATTATAAAGGAGAATTTTGTTGTCAAGTGATAGGTGTGTTTCCTGTCTAAGCAGCCAGCGCGAAGTCTAAGCGAGAGTTGAGTTTTTTTGTGTTGATGTGATGTTTCCAGTTAAGTTTTGTGTCAAAGTGAATTCCTAACTATTTAGCTGAGTCTATCTAATCTCAAATAGTCTAAATCTACTCTAGTCTCCCAGGGTCATATACCATGCCTCCCACCCATATAGTACAACCGGCAAAATAATTGTTTTATATATTTTAATTTTGATATCCTTTGATAATAGTTTTGACGAGATAAGCCCCTTTACTGCATGATAACAGGCGTTAACCCAGTGGTTTCCAAGCTTTCGGTACCGGCGCTCCCTTTTGTTAAAAAAAATTCTTGCGCCCCTTAATTTTTATAATAATCTAATTTCCTGTTTCAATAGTCGGGCACATTTCTGAAATAATATAACAATAGAGGTGGGCCATGGTTCAGAACATCGCAAAATCATCTTACAGTTTTTTTTGGTTGGAAAACTCTGCGTTAACCGATTGCAACCTCGATTTAAATTTTTCTCGAATATTCGTGTTTACAGAACCTAAGTATTTAAATTTTTCTACATTTTTCAAATTCCACGTTTTGTAAGTTAAGACTGTTTATGCTGTTAATTTTTCTACGCTATCTTTAATTTAATTGCCGAATTTCCTATTATATCTAAGTTGTCTGCGTAACCTAATACTTGAATTTTTTTGTTATTTGGATTCCGTTTGATTTCTCCCCAATTTGTCTACTCACTTATTCCAGTACTAAATTAAATAAAATTGGTGAAATGCGTCTCCATTCCGAATTTCGAAAGAATCTGACAATTGATTCCAGCATCTTACACTTCCTTTACTACCTTCATACGTACTAGTTGTTTCGGAATATTTGAAAAAGTATATCCGTCCATTGTGTCATATGCTTGACTAAAGTCTAGAAATAATTGGTGAACATTAAATTCGCGTTTTTTTCTAATATTTGCCTCAATGAAAATATCTGATGTAATGCTGATCGATTTTGTCTGAATCCGCATTGATATTCTCCTAATATTTTTTCTTCATATGGACGTAATTTGAATAAAATAATATTCGAGAGAATCTTATACGATGTGTATGAATTTGTTATGCAACCAATATGACCACAAGCATAGATCTGCAAAAATACCAAATTGTATACATTTTAATATTGCAGTGGCGCAACTAGGGGGGGGGGTTTGACTAGCCGCTCCACCTTCCTATGGCGCCCCCCCCCCCCGGGCTCTCTCAAAGACAAATTTTCATTAAGATGTTTTTTTATATTAAATATTTAAAAAATTTTGTAAATGAAACACTGATTTTACAAAATCTGGCAAAAAATTTAGTTTTGTATTTTATTTACTCGTATTCACAGTTTTAGAAAAAAAAATATTTTTTTCCACCTATAAGTAAATCATTTTAGCTTTCCTCATGGAATGAGGATAGCTTATACGATGGTCGGAAAATTTTGAAAATTTTGCTCCGAGATTTTTCGAGATTTCCACTTTTCAGACGGTTCTGAATCCAAAACTGCAAAAAAAATTTTTTTTGAACCGGCCGGCCGTTTGTTAAGGCCGGTCCAGACGCTCCGTTTTGCACAACGTTTTAAATCCGCGCAGTTTTAAGACGGAATGAAACCGTTGCAACTTTGAGCGTCCAGACGGTACAGTCTTGATGGTGCAGTCTTGTATTTTCCGCTCAGTTTTGTGTGATATCGCCATGGAGGAGGTTCTCCTGTGGTCAATTTTCGCCTGCTGTATTGTAAAAAAAAAAGATTGGAACACATCAGAGGAACCGTTCGTTCAAAATGGTCACGGAAATGGCTTTTAAAAAGGCGGGACTTTTCCCATATAAGATTATTGCGTGAATTACGTGACGAACCTAATGATTGGCGAAACTACTTGAGAATGGACATGGTCACGTTTATTTACTTATTGGAATTAGTGACACCGCATATTAAGAAAGAAAATACTTGTATGAGAGCAGCAATATCACCACATGAAAGGCTAACAGCAACTTTAAGATTTTTGGCAACCGGCAGAAGTTACAAAGACCTGGAGTTCACAACAATTATATCAAAACAATCGCTAAGTGAAATCATTCCCGAAACATGTGAAGCTATCTACAAGGTGCTGAAGACGGATTACTTGAAGGTAAGAAATATTGTTATTTTCCATAAACGATTTATTATTTAATTGAACATTATAAACTTTATTATTGTAGACAAGTTATTATGGTAAGCAATAGAAATGCACGCAAGTATACTTCAGTTTGGTTGAAATGATGACAAGTAGGTTCCAACGGGAGAGTGGGAAGGGGCTTGGTGGGCGCGTGTCTGTACATCTTGTTCACCTTGCTGTGGGATGATGCATGAAACTGCCGGAATTTGCCCAATTGTTTCATACTCCTGAGTGTGAGGTATTTGTTCTGTGGCGTAGTTATGTGGCTTAGGCTGCGACTGCTGAGAGGAGTGGTATTGTCCAACTTGTGAAGAAAGATTTTGTTGCATTCTGATTTGATGTGGCGTATTCTGTTGACGCCAATAATTCGTGGCATTCATTGAACCAAAATCATCTTGTCGCTGGCTAGTCATGTCAACAATTCGAAAATTTCTGGTAAGCGTACCCAACTCAGCTTCGAATAAAACGTCGGAAATTAGTTTCTGAGCAATTATGTTTTGTGAATTCGGGACGTCTCTGAGTTTATTAGCCACATGTTTTCCGAATACCTGAAATGCATCATCTGCCTGTAGCGATTCCAGTTTCTTCCCTATCACCTGCAGGACTTCAGTTGTGCCATCATCATTCCCAACAGCCTTCCTCTTGTTACGAGTTAACTTGCGCGAGGTATTGACAGAATGGGAAGTACTCGTAGATGCTTCGGAAGCAGTAGCAGGGGTAGTAGCAGCTTCACTGGGCCCACTGTCAATAACAGTTTCTTGCACATCGTCTTCCACCTGAAAATATTAAACAATAAATGTATTATTGATCTCCATATTTTTATTGTTTTTACAAATTTTCAATGAGGATGAAACTCTTGCAATATTTCTTCTTTTTTTGTTTTGTTTCAGTTTCCCAAGACTGAAGAGGAGTGGATGGAAGTTGCAGCGGAGTTTGAAAGAATGTGACAGTTTCCTCATTGTTTAGGGTCAATTGACGGAAAACATATTAGAATTGTGCCACCTAAAGGAAGTGGGTCCTATTATTTCAATTACAAAAAAACCCACAGTGTTGTTCTTATGGCAATAGCCAATGCCAATTGCGAGTTTTTGTATTGTGATATAGGAACAAACGGTCGGATCTCAGATGGAGGAGTCATAAATAATACTCAATTTTATGAAAATCTCGTTAACAACGAGTTAAAAATTCCAAAACCCCGATCCATTGGAAGTTCAAACAGAGTTTTAAGATATGTTTTTGTTGGGCATGAAGCCTTCGCTATGCGTCAAGACCTTCTCAAACCATATCGACGAGAAACATTAACAAGGGACCGAAGAATTTTTAATTACCGCTTATCTAGGGCGAGGCGTGTTGTTGAAAACACATTCGGCATTTTGGCTTCCCGATTTCGTATTTTCCACACAAGTATTAATTTAAAGATGCATAACGTCGATACTGTAGTTCTTGCGTGTTGCGCTTTACACAACTTTTTGCGGAGAAAGTCCCCCCAAAACTACACCCCTCCAGAAAGTATGGATCAGGAAAATATTTCTGAATGTACTGTTGAATTAGGTGAAAGATGTAACCCAGAATTATTGCACGACCTACAGCGTGGACCAAGAGGCCACATGTTGAACAATGCTAACGGGGTCATAGATCATTTCAAGGAGTACTTTAACAATGAGGGGTCTGTTCCTTGGCAAGATAGATTTATAACTTTAAACAATTAATGGCGTACATAAATAATTATTTGGTACTTTTATTTTTTAGTAGATACTTGTAATAAACATTGTAAAAGCTGATTGTACCTATTAAATAAAAGAATATGTTTCAGTTAATAAAACGATTAGGTAATAATAGGAAATTTTTTTTTTTCTTACCAGTTGTGATGATTCGTCGCAGTTTACAGACTCTTCACTTTCCTCCATGGTATTCCTCGACGGCCTTGGTGTCTCCTGATCATTGAGAAAATGCAGCAAATCGAAATACCACAGAGATGGCTTGTAAATTTCGTCTTCTCCAGCCCCAGATCGAATCGATTTGTTTACCTTTGCCAATTCTTTGCGATAAACGCTTCTCAAAGAATTGACTTTCTTCACCACTGTCTCCCTGCTCGCGTTGACATCTATTTCTTTGAACTTTTCAACCAATCTCTCGTACGCTTCCTCCTTTTTGTCCCTGTCACTGTACTCTTTGGATTTAACTCGCCAAATACACGGAAAACTTTCATAAAGTGAAATAAAATCAGTCAAATACTCGCGAGAACATTGCCGAAGATCTGCCATGGTCGGATGATTAGAGAAAACTGAGGAACAAAACTGATTGGAAAACGGAGTAAGTGTCCACACGCAACGACATGTCTGCGCAGGTCACGCTTTTCAGAGCTCACGAGCTCAGTTATCGCTGAAACTGTGCAGTCCTCCCGACGGACTCAAAACTGCGCAGTTTTCCGGTCCACACGCAACGTTTTGTCTGCAACGTCTTGAACTGCGAAGACAAAACGTTGTGCAAAACGGAGCGTCTGGACCGGCCTTTACCGAGATTACGTCTAAACAAAATGAGATATTGTCTTGAAATTTGATATTTAGATGGTTTTTTTTTGGGAATGATGGGCGGGGATTGGATTGTTTTTGGACAAGATCGCGCGGACCATAAGTAAGGGTAGTTTAAAGAGGTGTCAAAGCACATTTTATTGATTTTTTCAATAAATACCGATTTTTATGAGAATTATCGAGTCGAGAATCGAATTTACTAAAAGTTTAATTATATCCATTTTTACCTAAACTTAATAATAAAGGAGTTATTTATAAAAAACTACTTTAAGATTTCGAAAGCTTTTCGTCCGCCCGTAGTGGGAGGCAGGATATTTTGAATGAAATCATGTAAAAATCCCTAAGAAAAAATCCCTAAGTAAAATATCCCTAAAAGAATAAATCCCTAAATAAAAAATTTCCTTAATTTTTTTTTACTTATTTAAAAATGAATAGCCGAAGAGACTTGAATGAGGTAGTTTTACATCATGCTTGGTGTCATCACATGTGTTCCATCTGGTTTTTTAGCGTCCAATTTTTCATGGAAGCTCATCATGCGAGTCGCGGTATCGTTTCCTTGGTGGATCAGGCTTCTTACCACGAACATCAAGACAGATTTCCAAGGAGATAAGGTTATGCTCAATATGGATTTGCTTAATCAGGTCCCATACTGATGTCTTATAACCTCCTGAACGAAGAGCATTGTTGTAACCTTCCAATGCATTGTTTGTTCGAGGCTAACCCATCAAAGTGGCATCGTAGATGTTCCAATGTTCCAATGTCGAATTCGGGGTCATAAAAGCCAGCCAAATATTGTTCACCTAGCCAAGTGCGCTCGAAGTGAGAAAAAATATCACGAAGTTTTGCCCTGTTGGTCGTCCAGCTAATGATTGGTAGGCTACAATGACTTTTGATGGTGGTACCAAAGCCAAAGTTGCAAGAGTTCGTAAATGAGTGGAGTTGTCAGGATTATCTATATATATTATAGAGCTTTAAAACTTCCGTCATTGACTTGATCTTTCTATAAATGCATTGAGTAAAATGAAAAAGACAACCTCTGATGATAGTAAATTTCATAAATTTCGTTGTATGTTCCCTGTTAAAATATATGATGCAAATGGTGTATTTTGTATTTGGAATCATTATGCTATTAAAACGTATGCTAATAAACGAAATTTGAGTAAATTCCCTTTATTTTACATACGAATTTGACACCCCTATTTTTTGGAAAAATCAAGTGTGTGGGCCTTATTGTAGACAGAAAGTCCTCTGTCCCCCCCCCCCTACAAACACCTTAACTAATTCTGAGAATGGCCCAGAAGGAATGGGTAAGGGGTCTATTGTTTTGCACCCATATAAAAGGCCAGAAGGCCAGTGTGAAGGGACAGTTAGTGTACACTGAGAATTACTGAAGCATCCTGAATAAGATCTCTCTCTGTATCGTAAGCCTGCTACAAAAGGTTATACTACTTCAGAGTCCATAAGCCAGTTTGAATCCAAGCTAATCGAGAAGGTCTTTCGATCTCAAGAAACCCGCGAGACACCTTCCAGCACACCCACTCAGCGGCCCAGATAAGTGACACAATCCACTCTTCAATACACAAATCAGTGCTAGCTGACACTTAAAACAACTTTAGTATTAATAATAGTGATTAATCTTACTTAATATCAATTGATATTTTCTGTAATTTTATTGAAGCCAGAGTGCTAACTAGTGTATAATAAATTTAGAATAAGTATTTAAATATTTTATTTTTATTTTTTTCCTTCCTGATTATCCTGTTGGATACTACATTATGTATGTATTTTTTTACCTATTTTTCCCTACTTTCGGTCCAGGCCCGATTACCTCCTTGGGAGGTCGTGTCTCAGGCAACTAGGTGTCATGTGATTTAATTTTCTGAGTCACAATTAAAATTAATAGATAAATGAAAAATTTTGTTTTTAGTGATTTTTTCTTTTAGGGATTTTTTCAGTCACAGGGATATTTTTATTTAGGGATTTTCGGTTTTAGGGATTTTTCTTTTTAGGGATTTTTGACTTATGGATTTTTTCCTTTAGAGATTTTCACACGTTTCGATTTTGAAAAAATTAGTCTTCGCTTCATAATTTTTATGAAATTAGCAATTATTGTATTAATAATAAAAAATATTTAGAATTTGAGTAATATTTTTATTTATTTTATTTTTAAATAATAGTCAAATTGGAAAATTTCACAATCATCTAGTAATCTTATATTAAGTCTTGGTTTTTATGATTTAAGAGGAATAATAAAATAATTTTATTAATTAAATAATATTAAATTCTGTACGAAAAAATAAGCAATTTTTATTTTTGTTAAAATTTTTTTAAAATTATATAAACTTACTTATTATACACTAAGTTATACTTTAAGAATTTTTTTTTCAAATAAAAAGAAGGATTATATTTTTTCTTTTCTATTTGTAATATAGTACATAATATTCAGCAATTTTTATTTTTTTGATTTTTTTTATTTATAATAAATAATAACTATTATTTGATTTAAATTATAATTTATCATATTTTAAAATTATTTAACGTTGTTATCGCTGCAAGTATAATTTTATTATTATAATTATAAAATTAAATAAAGAGAAAAAACTTATCCACTCTCATTTTTAACCGTAAAAAAAGATATAAAAAGGTAAACAAAAAAATACAAAATATTTTGCGTTTAAACGAAATTTGTAGCGGGCCCTTAAATTTAAAAATATATTTTAAAGTGCCATCTATCTGAGAAATTTTAACTAAGCGATTGACAAATTATAAGTGTAAAAACAACTGATCAACAGAAAAATGGCGTCTGCTGATCAAGTTAGTCTTAACAAAACATGGGAATTGTCATTATATGAATTAAATAGAACTCCTCAAGAGGCGATCATTGATGGAACAGAAATTGCAGTGTCCCCACGAAGCTTGCATAGTGAGCTTATGTGTCCAATATGTTTAGATATGTTAAAAAACACTATGACAACTATGGAGTGTCTTCATCGGTTTTGTTCTTATTGCATTGTGACAGCCTTAAGATCTGGAAATAAAGAATGCCCTACATGTCGAAAAAAGCTTGTTTCCAAACGTTCCCTGAGACCAGATCCAAATTTTGACTTGTTGATATCCAAAATATATCCGAGCCGAGATGAATATGAAGCTATACAAGAACGTGCTTTTGCAAAATTAAATAAAAGTCAAAGTCAAATGGCGCTTGTTAATTCAATTAACGAAGGTATTAAACTTCAATCACAAAATCGACCACAACGAGGTGGTCGAATTTCCAAAACTGGAAATGATACAGAAACTCCACCAAATGCAAATACACCAACAGTTAGTCAATCCACAACACCAACTCCTCTACAGGTATAAATAATCATGAAGTTAAGATTTATTAAGACTTACCTATTAAATATGAATTTCTTGTTAACATTATCAATGAATTATTTTTAAGGATACATCCGTTGTTCGACCAGCTACACCACCAGTTACCCAGCCAGTACCAGCTGCAAATGCCGGTGCATTAAATACTGTTAGTCCAGTCAATACTACAAATGTAGCCAATGTTTCTACAGCGACGGCAGCCACAAGTAATTTAAATCAACAACCACCACAACAAAATTCTCAACAATCACAACACAGTCATTTGAAGGCATCTAAAAGGCCAAAACTCTCTCATACTCCATCTGAAGATTCTACAGGCTCAAGCATAGATGCTGGACAGGATTCAAGTATGGGAGAGGGCGAAGGTCCCAGTGAATCATTTTCTACTAAGGAAATTGAATTAGTATTTAAACCACATCCAACTGAAATGGGCGGCGACAATACTCTTATAAAAGCACTTAAAGAAAACTCTGTTCGATACATCAAAACAACAGCAAATGCATCGGGTAACTATTTAATTAAATTAGATTATAATATTTGAATTATTATTATATTACATATATACTAATGTCTCATTATTTTTCTTAAATATTCTTTTTTATTTTAGTGGATCATCTCAGTAAATACCTCGCCATGCGTTTGACTCTTGATTTAAATGCAGAACTTCCTGAATCAATTCGAATGCTTAACTTTTGTATTTACATTGCACCTGCACCTGGACAATTGGTTGTTCTTTCTGGAAATCAAACTCTTCGTCAAGTAAATGATAAGTTTTGGAAAGTTAATAAACCACTTGAAATGTTTTATAGCTGGAAAAAATCATAGGCAAAGAAAATTTCTACTTTATCTATTATACTCTTTTTTTCCTCAATTCTTTCCTTTAACAATTATAACAAACATCATTATTAACTTTTTATTTATATTTTTTTAGTGTAATCTTCGTAAAATCCATTTTCATTCTATATCCTAATATATTTTTTACTAAATAATAATTTATTATATCATATATCTTCATATAAAACTGAATATATTCATTTATTAATTTTTACTTATTTCTATTTATTGTAAAAAACTATTTTTTATTTATATTAAACTTATTTACTTTCTGTTATAAACTTAACAAAAGACAAATTTTTACGAATTTATTTGTATTAAATAATTACCAAATTTAAAAAGATACTTTTAATTTTTTATTTAAATTTTAAAATTAAAAATGTCACTTTAAATTACATTTTAAATTACTTCTTTCAATAGTAAAATGTTTCAAGATTTTGTGTCGTTTTTATTTAAAAAAATATGTATGTTTTTTATTATTTAAATAAATATACATTTTTGTCATTAATAAAAATACCTAAAACTAATACTGCCTTTATATATTATAAGTATGAACAATTTTATATATTGGTCTATAAATTAAAAATATTTTTGTAAAATAAATTGTATAGTGTTTTAATTTTCTAAATATTTAAATGAACGTTTTTTATTTATTTTAAATATGTATTAGATTTTAAAACAATTTTAAGGAGTTGAAATAAATAATCGTAAATTTATTTTAAAATTTTGATTTTATTTGTTACTTCTTCCATTAATTCATTTTATTCTTTTTCAGTTTATATTTTATTATATATCAATCAATGTAAGATGAGTTTATAAATTTAAAATAATAATTTAGTTCAAATTTGAAAAAAAAATTTTAAGTCGTTTTTGTTTATTTAAAATTATATTTATTTATTTTTTAAGATTTTGAATTAAGATTTTTATTTGATTTCTAATTAATTTAATAAGAGAGTATAAATAAATTTAACAAATGATAAAATAATATGTTAAATAATATAATTATTTATTATAATATACTATCTTCTTATTAATTGTTTTCTTGAATATTTTTATATTTTTAAATTTCTCATAAATTAAATCATATTTTATAAAAAAAGACTTAGGGCATCAATAATATAATTCATTGCGTATAGGCAATAAATGTAATTTTTTTATATATTTTTATCTATATATAAAATTACATACTTTTATTTAATGATTGAAACTAAAAACTTCACAAGAAGAATGTATTTATAAACCATATATATATAAAAAGTCCTTTTTTAGGGGTATAGAATTTTCACATTGAATAAAATAATGATAATTTTGAAAAATTGGCATGAAATTTACTTTAATCGAAAGATAATCTTCTGGCATTATAATTTAAATATCATTTCTGGTATTTGACCGTCCCAGCTGGCTCAAACTTAGCCTAATATGGATATTTTAAAAATTACTATTAAATTTTTTTTCCTAATCTTTATCAATTTCTATTATTTATTTTTAATTTTCGAATGTTAAATTTAATTTAATTTTAGATTTTCTCTCCTTTACAATCACTAAATTAAAAATTATTGAATTACAAAATTTAAATTAAATCTGAATCCAAATAGAAATAGATTTTTTTTAAGTCTATAGGCCACTCATGTATAGGCTAATCATAGTTTAATATTCTTGGTATATATTAAAGCTTTCAATGATTTTTTCCAACATTTTTGGGCGTATATCGGCAATAAGGCGGTGAATGTTGTCCTTCAAGTGGTCAATCGTTTCGAGACTTCACATATCCTCACAGAAAATAGTCCAGCGGCGTTAAATCGCACGATATTGTAGGCCAATTTACGGATCCAAAAATTGAAACTATGCGGTTACAAAACGTTTCCTTCAATAAATCAAATGTAGCACGAGCAGGTGAAATATTGCGCCGCCTTGTTGAAACCACAGCTCCTTCACATCATAGTCGTTCAATTGATGAATGAAACAGTCAGTAATCATGGTTCTATAGCGGTCACAATTGACTATATAACCTTCTGGCCAGCATCGTTACGCACCTATTATTCCACTAGCCCAGGCCTTCTTAAAACATGGGTCGCGTAGCAAAATTCTGGGGTCGCGAGAGATTTGAATGTCAAATATTTAAATACACGATTTTGTAACATCTAGAATCTAGAAATTATACAAATAGATTCTAGATTATAGAATCAACGGCTATCTTTTTTGGGCCCATTCACCCAATCTACGCCTTGCTAGGTGATCAAAAGTCATATTTAAATTATAATTCCAGAAGATTATCTTTCGAATAAAGTAAATTTCATGTCAATTTAAAATAATCCTCTTTGTTTTATTCTATTTCAAAGTTTTATACCCCTAAAAAAAACAATCCTTATAAATTGCACAGATATGCTATAAACATATATATTTTAAAAATTACTATTAAATTTTCAACTATTTTCCTAATCTTTATCAATTTCTATTATTTATTTATAATTTTCGAATGTTAAATTTAATTTAATTTTAGATTTTCTCTCCTTTACAATCACTAAATTAAAAATTATTGAATTACAAAATTTAAATTAAATCTGAATCCAAATAGAAATAGATTTTTTTTTAAGTCTTTAGGCCACACATGCATAGGCTAATCATAGTTTAATATACTTGGTATATATACTTGTTATATATTAAAGCTTATTAATAAACATATAATTCATAAAATAATAAATTAAATTTCAGCTTTTTTGAAGTTTTAGTTTAATATATAGATAATTAATTCTCGTAATTTCAATATAGATTAATTTAAGTAATTAAATATGTAAGTTAAATTTAAAATTGAATAGATAGTTTGTAAATGAAAACTAATTCCTGAGAAATTATATTAATTATTTTTTAAATTTAAATAAACAATTTTGTCAATTTAACTTATATAAAAAAGTTCAGGTTGTATTTAAATGATTTAAAATGAAAATGTTATCATTTAGATTTTTAGTTGTGTAATTTTTATTTTATTTTTTTAAAATTTCCAAATTTAATTTCTTTGAAAAAATATTTAATAAAATTTTAATTCTTTTAATTAGATAAATTCCTTCTTAAAGTTTGTATAAAATCTTGAAAATTATTTTGCAGTTGTAATTCTATGTCTTTAGCACACGCCTCCAAATGTTCAATGATTCTATCACTTTCCATTGTGTTCGAATTACATAATTTTTCAAGTGTTGAAATTTGATCCACATTAAGATTCACTTTAGAATTTTTCACACAATAGACAAGATCTTCTAGATCCTTTCTGAAAAAATAATAAATACAAATGGTTAATGTGATAAATATGCTAAACAAAATTAATTTATTTTAATTTTTATTGATTGATCTTAAAATAATAAAATTTAGAAATGCAAAACTTATTAAATTTTTATGTTTATGTAATTTAATTTTCTTTAATTATATAACAAATCTTCCCCCCCTCTTCTTTGAATGGTATTTTTTTAGAAAATTATAATTTTTAATTAAATTGTTTAAATAATATTGGCATTTTTGATCTGAAAGACTTAAAAAAAATTACATTTTACCATAAATCAAATTTTAATTTATATTTTATAATTTTATTTACAAATTAATAACTAATTATAATTTATTAAAACATTTTTTTTTACTCTTAAAGTTAATTCAATATAATATACAATATTTATATTAATTTATATTAATATATTATAGGATTATTATATTAATAAAGAATAAGAATTTATATAGTAGTAGTATATTATATAATATCATAATTACTTTTGCATATTTTTTCCATTTTTTTCAATTTCTTTGCATTTCTTAATAAATTCCAGATTATGTTGGGAATAATCTTCATCTAAAACATTTTGTTCAAGATATTTTTCAAATTCTTCTATACACCGTATAGAATTTCTTAATCCTTTATCATCCCATCGTTTAATTGTTTCGTGATCCATGTTCGTTCTAAAATGGTATAAAAAATATTAACAATCTCTTCTACTAGATTTTTGGTTTAAATGAACTATAATTGAAGGATATTTCTGGATTTTTATGATTTTAATGCAATTAATTAATAATGAAAAACAAGCATATATTTTTTATCATAATCTATATTATTTGAATTGCTAATTATCTTTATCACAATTCTTTAATTTTATATACTTTATAGGTAAATTAAATTATATATAAGTATATATAATATAATATGTATATATATATATATTATATATTGTGTAGATAAACAAAGACAATTAAACAATGTTTTACATTTTATGAATTTGTAACAAAAAAAAAATAAAAATAAATTAATATTCGTATCTAATGTTTTAAAATAAAAATATCCATTATAAAATTCATCATGAAATATGTTCTAAATAAAAAAAAATAAATTTTTCAAAAATATATATGTATTTATAAAAATAAATAATGAAATGTATTTTACTACAATGAAACAATAATTGTATCAGTTTCAAGGAATTATCTCTCACGACACAGGTGATTTAAAAAGTTCAATAATATAATTTACACTTTAAAAATATAACTTACCCCTTTTTAAAGATAACATTCTCTGTAAAAAGAAAGAAATCATTTTTCTTATAGAATATTAAATGAATTTTAATTATTTTGTTTTTTATTTTAAGTAACATGAAAATTAATTCAATCAAATGCTTGCCTCTGAGTGAACTTGTGAGAGTTCCGAGTGTGTGTCAAATCTTATGGTTATTTATAAAAGAATCTCATCTTTAGGTATTTTTTTTTCAATTTTCTAAATAAAGCCTTAACAAAAACAGATGATCTCGGTCAATATTTAACATTAGTTATTTAAAGAATACGCACGCGCCTGCCGCTTATCACGTGTTTAATTCTACCAACTGTTTAGTTTAAAAATAAATAAATAAATAAATATGCAAATGTTCAATAAAACATACTTTAATTAACTATTAAAATGATATCATTTAAGAATTAAACAGAATTAATTCGAATAATGCCTTTTAATTTTATTAAAATAATATTTTTATTTAATATTGTATGTAGTTCATATAAAAATATTTTTTTGATAAGTATAAGTGTTTGCCTCCCCCAACTTCTAACCTTAATAAAACTATTTAAATTTTATAGAATGAAAACTAAATTTATTTTTATAATATTATATTTATTATATTATATTATTTAATTTTATTTACCTTAACATATATTTCTATTAATGTTTAGTGACTCTACTGAGATTAAAAAAGAGAATATTTTGATCAACATTTGATTTAATAAATTTATACTTTTCCCTTATCAGTAAAATTTTTGAATGGATGAATTTAATTATTTACTTAAGCTAGATGATTGTTTTATTTTTACAAATATTTATATTCTTCATCTCAATATTATTTAAAGTATTTTATATAAATATATATATATATAATGAATTAGAAGATAAAAAATAATACTGATAAAAGCAAATAAATAAATAAATAAATATTAAGAGAATTATAATATTAAAACAATAAAATATTAAATGAATTAAATATAATTACTTTTAGAATAATTTTTTTTTATAAATTTATTTTAAGCCATAGTAAAAATATTATTTATTTTTTATATTGCAAATCATCTTTGATAAAAAAAAATAAATATTAATACATTATTTGATAATATTATATGATAAAACTGATATGCACTGCCTCCTGTATCCCCGAAGTGATGTATATTATTTAATTTTAGAAAATTTGGATTAGTTATACATTTACTTTATTTTAATTAGTATAGGGACAGTTGCAGAGGCGGATTAAACGCCGGGCAAAACAAATCCTCCTTACACGACGCTTCCCTAATAATTATGGCATACACGCTTCATCAGACTACTATCCTAAAGCTTTTCCCATATCAAAAGGGGGAGTTTTCGAGATATAGGAAATGCGCCATTTTTTCTCTAGTTTCCCAATTTTTATCATTCATTCCAAACTTCTATAATGAAATCACTCGCCTCCAGTACCTTCTTGACGTGATCTTTCTGGGAGGTAAATTATTTAAATTTATAAAAATGTGAAATCAATATAATTAATATAATCAATATAATTACTATAAGTCGCCGGTTAAGATGTTCCTACAATTTAAAAAAGGTAACCCACTTCAGCCGGAGAACTACAGAGGGATCTCCTTAATTAACAATATAACTAAGATATTTACTCAGATAATGACAAATAGGTTATATGCTTGGGCGGAAGACAATGAGAAAATACCCGAATGCCAATCCGGCTTCAGAAAAGGTCGCGGTTGTACGGATAATCTGTTCATTCTTAACTCCCTGATAAACATCAAACTCAGGTTGAGAGGAGGTAAATTGTTCTGCGCCTTCATAGATTTTAAGAGGGCATTTGACAGTGTGGACCGCAATCTCCTCTGGAGGAAGCTCTATTTTATTGGCGTGTCCTCTAAGATGGTAAACATAGTCAGATCATTTTATGATGAAGCCAGAACTACCGTTGAAATTAACGGTGAGAAGTCCAGAGAAATATTGATGACAAGTGGGGTTCTCCAAGGAGACTCTCTTAGCCCTCTGCTGTTTTCCTTGTTTGTGAGTGATTTTGACATCTTTCTGGGTAAAAAGGGCATCGCTGGGGTTAATATTAATGGCTATGTCGAGGTGCGATGTATATTTTATGCTGATGACCTAGTACTATTTGCGAACACGCCAAGAGAGTTGACCCATACTTTAGACGCGTTAGCGGAATATTGTGAGGAAAATTTGCTAGAGGTCAACACCAAAAAATCGAAAATAATGATATTCCGCAGGGCTGGTGTTGTTCCCAGGGGGACAAGATTTTTTCTTGGAGGAAAGGAGATGGAAATAGTGAACAGTTATATCTATTTGGGCGTAACTGTTTGCTCCTCGGGTCTATTTAATGTTACATCTAAAGCTATGGTGAAGAAGGCAAAATTGGCTTTCACCACAATGGGGGCAACACTAAGAAAGTCAAAATATATGGCATATGGCGGTCTAATAAGTGTATACCAAGCTTGCATGCTGGGGATGTTGTTATATAATTCGGAGTTGTGGGCGTTGCGCTACCCTAAAATAATTGAGATGGCCCAGACGTTCTTCTTTAAATCCTTTTTCACACTCGATAGATCAACGCCGGGCTATATAATTAGGACGGAATTCGGCCGACCCAGAGTCATTGTACTGGTTGTAAGGCGGGCAGTGAAGTGGCTTTGCAAGATATTGGAAATGCCCTCAAAAAGACTTCCCAGATTATGCTACGATAGGCTTTTACATCTAAGCAATCTCAGTGACGTTGACGAGAGATACAACTGGGTAGCCCAACTGAGATCTTTCTTCGTCGCAGCCAACAAGCCTGACATTTGGACCCTTCAAAACCCGACAGACTATAGAAGACTCTTGGACGAACTAATAGAGACTTTGACAGACCTATACATTTTACAGGACTTAAACAACCTAGAGGCCTCCAATTACTCACCACTATACAGGAGACTAGACTTCACTAGAAATCATTTGATTGGACACCGATATGCTCTAGTTAAATCGGGGACTTTTATACAACTAAGAACGACAAAGGCAAGACAAGTACAATTCTACGTGGGAAGAAACAAACATACTCTGGACCCAAATCAAATCTGCACCCTGTGCAATTTAATCAAAAATGAAGATCTATACCACTTCTTGATGGAATGCCCTGTCTACGCTTCACAAAGAAAGGAGTTCATCATGAAGTATGTGTATCCATGTGAGGAAGTTCACGAGGGTAACTATATAGAAATACTACTAAACATAGGGAACGAGACCCAACTGACAGACTTTCATAATTTCATTACGAACGCACTGAGGGTGAGATCCTTCGTCATGAACGAATGACGAGGAATTTTCCACTTTCAGTCGTTTCTTCTTATTAATATTGTTATTATGACAAATAGAGAGGAGATCAACTGTTCATTACTTTGTAAAAGAATAAATATTTTAATTGAATATATTTGAGTTATGAGTAAGGAAAAAAAAAAAAAACTCCTAAATTTGAATTAAATGTTTTTGTTTTTTTTTTGTGAAAGATGAAATTGTGTAATTTGTATGCCGAATTGGCAAAGGCAAATAAAGATTATATTATTATTATTATTATTATATTGTTACTGTAAAATTTTGTGAACAAAAATTCGATGAGATTTATATACCTAGTTGACAAAGGACGGGCAGGGTTTTGTTATTGTTGTTTGTATATAAGTATAATGAAGTTATTATATTTAATTTAAGCGCATTGTAACCTTCAATGATTGTATATATTTAATAAAAACTGAGAGATTTGTGAGTTGTGAGTGAGAAAAAAGGGAGAAAAAACTCTTAAATTTAAATTAGATGTTTTTGTGTTTTGTTTTTATTGTTTTTATTGTAAAAGATGAAATTGTATAATTTGTATGCCGAATTGGCAAAGGCAAATAAAGATTATTATTATTATTATTATTACTATAAGAAAATAAAAATCAAAACATAAAAATAATATTTTTTTAAATAAATTCAATCTTAAAATTAAATTTAATCGAAATTCTATACAAAACGAACAATAATTTATTTATATTTTTTATATTATATTAATAACTTAGTAAACTAATATTAATATATTTTATTCTTAAACAAAATAATTTTACAATTATAATTCCTAAACGTAACATAACATAAAGCCCCCGCTAACTAATAAAATATATTTAATAAATATCTATATATTCAAACATTCATTTTTAAATATTTACATATAATTATCTTTTAGTTAGTTTATAAAATCTATATCTGTGTGTATGTGTGTGTGTGTTTGTCGCCAAAAATTTTCGATTTTTTAAATTTTGATTTTGGATTCGAGAAGAGCTTGTAAAGTGGTCTTGGATTTTTAAAATTCGGTTGGAAACATGGTCAAATCGGCGGTCAAAGTTGAAAATTTCCCATATATTATAACTACTGTAATTAGTGTTATTATAATGTAAAATTATAAAGAAAAAATGTTTAGACATTATTGTAGACATTTTAATTCTGTAAATTAAATAATTTTATTTCATTTAAATAAATATCTATTTTTAAATATTTTTTGATCTGTACATTATTTATCTAATTCTCAAAATATATTAAGATCATATAAATTGGAATTATTTATGCAATTTTGTGATAAATATGAAAAAAAGTTCGTTGATAGTAATGCTTCCTAGCATTCCCAAATGTTTTAATTTGGCTGGTAATATTAATACCCGATTCACCGAATCGCCATTCAAATAATTTAAAAGAACATAAATTAAAAAAAAAATAGTCATAAAACATACACCCCTTAAACGTTAACAGATACATTTAAATTATTTGAAATTGTTTCTGTAGCTGGAAATTAATTCATTAATATAAGAAAATTACCGTCGGTCGGTTCTGTGCCTACACATGTCAACTTATTTAAAATTTGATATCTACATGTTGTCATTCAAAGAATGTTTATGTTTTTATTTTTTACGTTATATTTATATTTATATTTTATTATATTTTTAATTTTATTTTTCTATAATTGACCTTTTTAAATTATTTATAAAACACTGAAAACATTCACATTGCGAATATTATTACCTCTTTTATTTTTTATGATTATATGAATAAATAATTTTAATTTTGATCTCATAATTGGATTTTCATTTTCAAGTAAGTAAGATATTGTTATGGGTGGATTCACAATATATGAAGGGACACTTCGAGAAATGTGGATGAGGCGGCCAAGAACTTTCGACTACCGTAGAGTTCAGAGATAGGTAGATATAACATTTACAATAATAATATATAATTAATTTACTGATTAAATTAAAATATATTAAAAGTAAGAACTCAAAAACAAATAAATGTTTTATCAAATATACTGATTGAACAGCTAGTAGATAATATTTTGTATTTACGGAGTAGCTGTATGACAAAATTGATGACGTCATTTAATTCTCCTATATCGAATAAAGATAAATCTTCTAAACGTTGTGAAACAATTTCAAATAACTTAAATGTATCTATCAATGAAACAAAAAACAATGGATAATAATATAAATATTTTTAATTTTATTTTAAGAATAGATAGATCTTACATACATATACTTACTTGAAAATGAAAATCCAATTATGAGATCAAAATTAAAATTATTTATTCATATAATCTTAAAAATTAAAAGAGGTAATAATATTCACAATGTGAATGTTTTCAGTGTTTTATAAATAATTTAAAAAGGCCAATATTAGAAAAATATAATAAAATATAAATATAAATATAACGTAAAAAATAAAAACATAAACATTCTTTGAATGACAACATGTAGATATCAAATTTTAAATAAGTTGACATGTGTAGGCGCAGAACCGACCGACGGTAATTTTCTTATGTTAATGAATTAATTTCCAGCTACAGAAACAATTTCAAATAATTTAAATGTATCTGTTAACGTTTAAGGGGTGTATGTTTTATGACTATTTTTTTTTAATTTATGTTCTTTTAAATTATTTGAATGGCGATTCGGTGAATCGGGTATTAATATTACCAGCCAATCCCAATTGTAATAAATAATTAAAAAATTGTAAAATTTTTAAAGTATATAAAAATAAATTGTATAAATTTGTTAAAGGGTCGAGCGATAGCTCGGTGCCCCAGGTATATATTTTATATCAACAGGCCTACTTTTCTGTTTGTATTTCCCTAGCTGGGCTCTATGGGACGGAGTCAACCCAGCCTCCGGGAACAACATTGGGGAAAAGCTACTTGATAGCGCCTCCGATCAAGAAAATCAAGGTAAAGGTTGAGAGGACCCGTTCTACTGATCATAGGACACCTCATTGATATAACCAGCTTGATAGGCGTTGTTCTTGCGTAGGACGTACATAGTCAGAGGTTTTTTTTTATTAAATAAAAGGAGTGACACAACAGACCAAAAATTCTAAAGCCTTATGATGGGTTATCAATGGTATTAAACGCAAAGATATATTAAATTATAATAAGTCTAAGATGCTCAGGAAATTTTTATTTTAAATTTAATACTGATTAATACTGATTAAAACTAAAACTTACGGTCTATTTGAAGAGCAAATTGTTCCCATTTTGGAAGTATCTGGAAAAATAAATATAAAAATTAATTATTAATAAATAAATGAGGTAGCTTGGCTGAGAGTGTAGCGTGGCAACCTTCTACACAAGAAGTCGGCGTTCGATTCTAACCAAAAACGGATTTTCCTAATAAATTCAATTTAACATCAGCTACCTACGGCTCCAGGAACTGACAAGCCCTGGTTCTATACAATCCTGCACCAGCAGAACTACCTCAAAAACAAGCAACCTTAAGCAATAATGAATCGTGATGAGAATAACTCCAGATGGTACCCAATTCACCCATCACCTGGAGGATCCGGATCTTCACAAGCACTCAAAAAAGAAGAATAAAAGTTAACACCTCTAGAACATTCATATATGGGCACACTTAACATCAATACCCTTGGATACGGGAGCTTTGCGTGATCCTAGATGGTCCAGACGCAAATAATAATAATAATAATAATAATAATAAATAACATTAATTTTAAAATAAAATTTTCAAAAATTAATATCTTTATCACAGGGGTGAGCAACCTTTTTAACCCACGGGCCAATTTAAATTTTAAAATTTTGTGGCGGGCCGCACTTACTAACAATTTACAGAGCTTTATATATATACTAATAAACATTATAATATTGTTTATAAATAATCGAGACGAATAATATAATTCTATTTTAGAAATGCTCGGCGGGCCGCAGAAAAACATTTAAAGGGCCGCGGGTTGCTCATCCCTGCTTTATCACATATACTTTATGATATGCTAATAATAAAAATTAAATGATATATATAATGGTTGAAGTTCGGTGTATATCAGAATTTTTTTTTTTTTTTTGCGTATGGACTGTCTTGGATCGCGCAAAGCTCCCATTCTTTCTTTTTCTTTGCCTGCCAGATTTCTTTCGTTTTTTTCACTGTGGGCCTTTTTTCGTTTTCAGACCATTTCGTTCCCGTTCTTTAACTATTTCTCTTTCTGGATCGATCTTTCTCTGGTAGACACTTCTTATTATTGTTGTTGCCATCACGATTCATGGTTGCTTGTTTTTGAGGTTATCCTGCCGGAGCAGGGTTTGTAGAACCAGGACTTGTCAGCAGTGGCGTACCGTGAGGTTCTTGCGCCTGGGGGCAACTGAGAAATTAGCGCCCCCTTTCTTATATCTTATATATAAAATTCTCGTGTCACAAAACTTTGAAAAAATACTCCTCCGAAACGGCTGGACCGATTCTTATAAAATTTTTTATGTATATTCAGTAGGTCTCAGGGCATGTCAGACTTCCTTTATAAAACCGCTAATTGGTAAGGTGTGTCCAGGGGGTGCTAATTAATTAAAAATAGTTTAGTTACCATACTAGATCATAGAGGCGCTGGAGGCGAAAATTTGACATATCTATATATTCTAATAGTAAACTTGCAAACAAAGTGTTTCATGGGTCAACGGTCTAAGGCGTTATCTTATGACTTTGTACCACAGAGTATCCGTACCAGAGGTGATCACTCAATGCTATTTTTTTTTCACCTCTAGTGATGGCAATGATGGCAAACAGGTTGGACATGTGTGAGCGTTTTTACCGACCGACGAGATAGGCATTTTTAAATTTTTTTTGTATGAATATTGGGAATTTAAAAATTATTTATTGAGATATAAAATTAGCATTACAGAAATCAAATATGCTTTTTTCAAATATCCAAATAAATAATTTAAATTAACAGAAAACTCCACCTACTTTTATGTAATTTACATAAATAAAATAAACGAATAATGTTCTTGTTAATATTAAATATGTATGGATTAAAAATTTTCTTCAATGCCAATATTTGAAACGAGAGAAACACATACGAATTGTTCTTAGTGAGAAGGAAATTTATAAATAAATAAATAAATAATCATTTCTATTTCCAAAAAGATACTATTTAAAAAGATCACAAGAAATCCATAAATCATTGATTAACTAAGAATAATTAATCCAACGCATTTTTAATCATCTAAGTTTATCAAACAACTGATTTACGAACATTTGGGTAAATTTATAAATGAAAAAAATGTGGGATGTCTCCGGTCGGCTATCATGCAAATTCCAATTGGATAAATTAACACATATATATTATATTTAAATTAAATTATAAATTAAAATTAATAAATAGTATTTATTAAACCAGCGCGAGTTTGGCTCTTTGTTGAGGGCATCTGGTCACATGTTGGCGCGTGATTGTTAGTCAACGTGCTAAAAAATTAATTCCGGTACTTTTAGCGATTCAACCAAGCTGAAATTCTATATTTAGCAGTTTTATGCAATTTTTAAACATGTGAAAAACTATAAAAGATATACTGAGAGGAGTACGTGAATATATTTGATTCAATAGTGCTTATTGTGAATTTCTATATTGCTGTGAAATTTGTATTTATTTATCAAATATTAAATAATTTAACTTTGTTATTTGATTTGTTACAATGTAATTTAAATTATTTATCAAACAATTTATAATAAATTTTTCAATTTTATTTGTGTTAAATGTTAAATAAAATTTATATTTATATTTATGCTGGGTTTGTTTCGAATATTATGTGCACGGATACTCTGTGTACGGATGGTATGTCGAGTTTGATATTCAAATAATTGCAGGGAATTCGGAAGGCCTGTGGTAGGGGGTGATCTTTGGTCATTTTTTTTTTGCGGTGCCATCTATTGGGCGCCTGAAGAGTCAACGCCATCTGGTGTTCGAGTTACACCGGTCCCATTGAGCTGATACCCTGTTGCTTTGTACTCTTAGTTCGAAACTCGCAAAGGTACATTTTTTTTTAAGTATTATATATTTTTTTTTACAAATTTATTAATTTTTATTATTTTAATAAATTATTTTATTTTATTAAATTAATTTTATTAAATAAAATTTTATTTTATTAAATCAATAATTATGTCAATTAATTTTTTGTGCATAAATAAACATATATAAAAAACTATATGATTAATTGAAATGTTGTAAATATTAGAAAAATAAAAATAAAAATATAAATATTAAAAACATCTTTTTTATTGTATTCTTTGAGCTGCTAAATGACAACATGTTTATATCAAATTTTTAAAAATTAATTTCTGCGGTTATTGATTAGATATTAATAAAATTTATAGTCTATGAACAGAAATGAAAAATTCTAAAGTCACTTTTGGATTCTAGAGGACATGAAACGCGAATATACGCAAAAAAATTTAAATTCTGAGCAATGAGCAGATAAAAATCTGTTTATATATATATATTGATATTTACAATATCTCAATTGATCTTATTGGCCTTTTAAACTTTGAAAACATTCACATTACGGCTATAATTTAATACTATTAATTTCTAAGATTATGTGAGTAAATCATTTTAATTAAGAAAATTTGATCTCATAATTGGATTTTCACGTAAGATTTTAATATATATTTTTTAATATTATTTTTATAGTAGTTTAGTGTTATGCTAATTTCTTTATATTTTATTTTTATTTTGTTTACTTTATTTTTTTTTTAAATAAATTAATAACATTTAAAGATGCATAAAAAAATTAATCGAGGCAGGAAAAGTGATGGGGATTGAAATTAATTAATTTGATAATTAGTATCAGAGAGAATAATATTTGCAAAGAATTTAAATCGAGGTTGCAATCGGGAAATTATTATCAAAGGGGACCAAAATTATTAAATTATTAATTGTATTATATGGGTGGGAGGCATGGTCTATAACCCTGGGAGATTAGAATAGATTCAGAGTATTTGAGAATAGGATTCTTCCCAGCATTTATGGGCCAAAGAAAGATGAGGACACCGGGGAATGGCGGAGACTACATAACAAGGAATTGCATGACCTCTATGCATCTCTAGATATAGTTAGGGTTATAAAAGCGAGAAGGCTGGGATCGGCAGGGCACATGGCTAGAATGGGAGAGGAAAAATATATTGGTGGGGAGTTCGATTGGAAAACGTCCGTTTGGAAGACCAATTGTGAACAGGGTGGACAATGTAGGAAGGAACGTGAGAGAGATGGGACAGGGTAGGAGTTATAGCTCAGAATAGGGACACTCGGGGGGGGGGGGGGTACAGGGCGCTCGGAGCAGCTAGTATATATATATATATATATATTTAATTTAATTTTTTTTTAAAGAATATTAATGACGAATAACGAAACAGGTTTATATGATTTTAATAAGCGTATAAATAATATTTATTGACTTACACAAAATACAGTCTAACTTTAAATATTAATTCTTCTTTTGTTCCAAATTGGCTTCCCTAATTTTGCACCCCCTAAATTTGGCGCCCGGGGACATATGTCCCCCCCTGCCCCCCCTTAGTTACGCCACTGCTTGTCAGTTCCTGGAGCTGGGGGCAGCCGATGTTAAATTGAAATTAATTTATTTATTAAATAATCTTAAGTTCTATGCTGGGATTCGAACTCCGACTTCCTGTGTAGAAATCTCTACCCACTCGGCTATGCTGCTCCCCCTGTATATCAGAAATAATATAAATATAAAAATTTTTTATAAAATAACGTTTTTCTTATGGTCTAAAAAGAATAAAATAATTTTTCTATAAGCCTGACAAAGTTTATGGATGAATTGCTTCATATTCAACGAAAAACGTTGGGCGCATTTAGTTTTATTTATTCATATGAAAAATCAAGTCAAATTTTTGTAATAATAAAAATTTTATTATACACATAAACTGACAAAAATTTGTATCATGCAATAAAATTGATAGGTTAAGAGCTAAGAAATTAATCTTTTATTATTTTCCTCACTGTACAATACTTATATCAAAGTAGGTATCAAAATTTAAAAAAATTTTTATTATATTTACATTTTATAAATCAAATTCAAAATGGTTGATTATATTAGAATAGTGTTAGTTGTTATAATGAAGTGTTTTAATGTGGTATGTATGTATATATATGAATTATAGCTCTATAAAGGAAGTTAATTGCATAGAAATCAAATGAAAACTAAAAGCGCCCAACGTTTTTTGTTGAATATGATGCAATTCATCCATAAACTTTCTCAGGCTTATAGAAAAATTATTTTATTCTTTTTAGTCCATTGGAAAAACGTTATTTCATAAATTTTTTTATATTTATATTATTTTATTCTTTTTAGTTCAATTTTAATTTGATAAATTTATTTAATATAACAAGATAAATAGAAAAGATGAAGTTATACGAAAATTTGCAAATTGAATAAAACAAAAATATATATTAATATATTTTAATCTTCTAAAAAATTGATTTTATGTATTTATGTTAAATGTTATTTTTGAATAATTATTATTATATTATATTAATAAATAAATAATTTTTATTAATATAAGGTTTTATAAATGTATATAGGATATTTTAGTCATATTGGCTTCATAAAAATTTGTTTTGTTTTTTTTTTCTCTCGGGGACATATATAAAAAAAGGATCTATTCTCTATGCCATTTGAGGGGAAAAACCCCTTATCATTGGCAACTGATTAATAAGAATTCACCATTAATTAAATATTCTTAATTACATTCAAAATGAAAATCTATCCTGAAATCAATATTTATTCTTTAGAATCCATTGAAAAAACAATGATCGAAGCAATACAAATGGAGTTAGTTACTAAAAGTAATTAATCGCTAATTATATTAAAATTACTTAATTATAATTCAATTATATTTCTTCTATACCTTCTAGGGATCAAGTGAAATATCTATAAAAATTTTCACAAGACTCTCAATTTAAAGATGTTTAAAAATCGATTCAATTTGTCAATAAAGCGAACAGACAGACAGAGAGGCAGACGCCAAGTGAAGTTGAGAAAAACGTTATAAAAAATGTGATTCATTATTATTTTTATTCTTAAATAAAATTTACATTAAATTAATAATTCTATAGAATATTTTATCATTGTATTAAATTAAATTTTGCATTGATTGGACTTCTTTAATGTTGACGAAAAATTTGTTTTGAGTTTATTGGGAATCGATTGATTGTTAGAATAAGAATTCAACCTAGGTAGTTCAAAATGAGAACACTTAAGGGAATATAATTGCTGATCATTGGTCGATTTAGGTCGCTGTGGCCTATGGGGACTTTATGTTTGTTTTCTAATGGTCGAAAAGTGTACCCCGTGTTGCCAAAGGATAGCCATTTTTGTTTTAAGTTGTTTCAAGTAGGCAGAAGGTAATTGTGATTCAAAATAAGATTTTAACTTCTTTCTTTTAATATACCAGGTGTAGAAGTATGAAACCGGAATTTCCCTAGATGGTGATCGCTATCAGTTTAAATACTGTAAGACCGCTTCTGTAGAGCCATCTTCTCCCTCTAACAGCTGATGAAGTTTTCCAACACACCATAACCTAAGTTTCATACACCGGTATATTTTCCTATAACCTCAAACTTATCGAGGTTTTGTGCCTACGAACTATGATTTGAGGACAGCATTGGTTTTCTGCTATCATTTGAAGAAAACTACTCCACAGTATGTTCACCGTATGCTTGTTGTCGAAGCATACGGTGAACATGCTCTTGGCAAAACTCAATGCTTTGATTGGTTTAAAAAATTTTAAAGTGGTGATTTTGACGAGAGAAACGAGGAGCGTTAGAAAACCACCAAAAAAGTGGTATAATATATTATGGGCTACTAAAACCTGGCGAAACCGTTAACACTGATCGCTACCAACAACAAATAATCAATATTCACAATATAAATTTATCTATCTATCTATCTGTGTTGCTCTCCAGAACTAGAAAATTCTTTACAGCAGCAACCATATTTCTCCAAGTGTCCATATCCCACTCATCCATCTCCTATTTTCTCCCATATCTCTTCCTTTCTACATTGTCTACCCACCGTTTCTAAACAAATTAAAAAGAAACAATTGAATAATAATAACCGTCTAAATCTAATACAATTATTTAGTTTAATAGCATAATTAATTCATAATTAAATTAATAGTAAGTAGCTCACAATTTATTACTAAATTATATTAAGTTATATATATGTATATATATCAAAATAATCGCTACAACAATGAAACAATTTTTTTAAATTAAAAGAGACATGTATGATGTGAATTGTTCATTAATTATTTAATGTCTAATTTATTTAGTTGATTATCTTGTCTGCGGTCCGCCAAGAAATGTACAAATTTCATTTGGCCCTTTGTTATAAAAGGTTGTTTACCTCTGATTTTTATTACTTTAATATAGTTATATATCCATTTTTCTTGTTTCTGCCGCTGGAAATTTAGAAATTAATTTTGCAAAATGTAAATTTTTTACAAAATATATGTGCATATTTCTATAGCTACAATTTTTTGGTAAATTAAACGTACCAATAGTTGACCGTATTAAGAGATATTTTCATAAAAAACAGTTATTCTTTAACATAAGTGAGAATAACAACAGACAAGTGCTTACATATTTTATAACCATTTTTGATTATCACTATAACACAAATAATTAGTTAATGTATGTTTTAATATATTTTTTTAAATTTTTTTCTAAACGTATTTTTTGTTCAAGAAATTGACCCTCTTGAAATCTAAAGTTTTCGCAATTGACCATATTTTCATCCAGAAATTAACCATCAACCTAAAATGAATCTAAAATAAATAATTGGTGTAAATTGCACTACGGATTAGTTGATTAATATTTTAATATAATTTCTTACAATTTATTTAAATTGTTCTTTTTATTTACATGTTCAGATCGGAAATTTGTAAACATTTCTTTATTTGCTAATTTTTCGGGATGCCTACTACGCTCTTCCAATTATATCAGGGAAGGTCAATAAATCCGAGACTTTTTGAATTTACCCTCTCTTAAATGAAAAGGCAACACTGTTCCTGTCAGCAGGAAACCATCAGAAGAATCCTGACGAAATTTTAACTAGCTGGGTCTTTTAGTTTTTGTTTGACGTCCATTAATAGCAGATTATCTCGTGATTTGAGAAGAAAAGAATGGAAAAAAGTGATTTCGATATCCTCGACAAATCTTATTTTTTAGAAGGGATAAAAAAATTGGAGAAAGTGTATAGAGCTCAAAGGAGACTATGTTGAAAAACAAAATCATTTTTTATCCGAAAGCCTGTTTCATTCAAAAATTCACGGACTTATTGACATGCCCTCGTAGTCTGCTATTAATGAATGTAAAACAACAAGTAAAAGACCCAGTTGGTTCAAATTTCTGATGGTTGCCTGCTGACAGGAGTAGTATTGCCACTTTATTTAAGAGACAGGAAATACAAAAAGTCATGACCTGCCCTCGTAATTAAGGATATCAGCAGTCTTGTGTTATTCCATAAACCTCCTGTATTCTCCATAAATGAAATCGTAAATTGTATGTTTTTTCCGGGAAAGTAATCTCCCCATGTAAAAACACCCCAAATACGTTTATCATTTTTTTTAATTTTAGAGCCTTCTGAATCCTCATCACTGACTTCAAGGAAATTATTTACATTTGTATGATATTTAAAAACTGAAGTCAGAATATTCAGAATTATTAACTTATACCCCTCTCGTTTATTCGTTTTTCATTTTTTTTTTCGCTTTCCAACTTTTTCTTTCATTTCTTTTTTCTTTACCTCTCTAAAGCTGCTCATTTTTAATCTTTACTAATTTTTCTTTCTCTTTTTTCTTATTTAAATAAACTTAATAAAAGATATTTATTATTATATTAGTCTGAATATTTATAAACAAAGATCTGTCTTTTTTTAACTTCCAAGAAATACATAAATTCAACATCTGTCTTATTTGAGGCAACACAAGAACATGTAAGGATAATTTGTACAAAATATATACAATAAAGAAATAGATGGATATTATGATAAAGAAAGATATTAATGCTTTGGCTCTTAAACATTTTCGATTTTTCAATATGGATTTAAGTATCATCAAGTGTGGCCACCCCTGTTATACTATATATATATATATTATTCACCAATTTTTTGTAGACTTTACAAAAGCATATGACTCAATAGACCGGGAAAAACTTTTTCAAATCTTGATTTTAATGGGAATTTCAAAATACAAGTAGGATGATTCAAATTTGTCTTGTAGTTAGTAAAGGAAGAGTAAGATGCGGGAATCAACTGACAGAAACTTCGGAATGGGTTAAAACAGACGTTCCCAAACTTTTCTGGTTTGCGGCTCCCTAAATAATCGGATTTTTTCCCAGGCTCCCTTAATACTTCCGATTTTCATATAAATTTTTATTCTCTTGAAAAATTGAAAAACTTTTCTTCCCTCCATCGGAAATGTTTTAGAGCATCGCAGGGGAGCCGCGGCTCACAGTTTTTGAATCAATGGGTTAAAACATGGAGACGCATTATCACCAATTTTATTTAATTTAGTTCTGGAATATATAATTAGACAAATTGGGGAGAAGTCAAACGGAATCGAATCAAACAAAACAATTCAAGTATTAGGTTACGGAGATGACTTAAATATAATAGGAGATTCAGCAATTGCAATTATAGATAGCGTAGAAAAATTAATCAAAGCAGGAAAAGAGGTGGGACTGGAAATTAATAATACTAAGACAAAATATTTAGTAACAGAGAGGATTAGTATTAACACACACAAAATCTTAATATACAAGATATAGAATTTGAAAATGTAGAAAAATTTAAATACTTAGGTTCTGTGGTAACGAAAGATAATAATATTAGAGATGAGTTTAAAGCGATGTTAAAATCGGGAAACGCCTGTTATCATGCAGTAAAGGGGCTTATCACGTCAAAATTATTATCAAATTAAAATATATAAAACAATTATTTTACCGGTTGTATTATATGGGTGTGAGGCCTGGTCTATGACCTTAGGTGACGAGAGTAGATTTAGAGTATTTGAGAATAGGATTCTGCGAAGCATTTATGGGTCAAAGAAAGATGAGGTCTCCGGGGAATGGCGGAGATTGCATAACGAGGAATCTCTATGCATCTTCAGAAATAGGGTTATAAAATCGAGAAGGCTGCGATAGGTAGGGCATGTGGCTAGAATGGGAGAAGAAAAAGGTATTGGCGGAGAGACAGATTTGAAAATGGGAAGACCGAGAACGCTGTGGGTGGACAATGTAGGAAGAGACGTGGGGAAGATGGGACAGGGTAGGAGTTGGATGGTTATGGCTCTGGATAGGGATACTTGGAGAAATGTGGCTGCTGCAGCCAAGAACTTTTGAGTACCGTAGAGCCCAGAGATAGATAGTTAGATATAACATATACAATAATAATATATAATTAATTTACTGATTAAATTAAAAGTACCTGGAACACCGAGCTATCGCTCAACCCTTTAAAAAATATTGATATACAATTCTTTAATTATTTATTACAATTATTGCATCAACTGATTAAAATGAATAGAACTTGGGGTCCTCAATAATAATAACTAATACACTGCCCTGCAAAAAAAGTGACGAACCTGGAAAATTTCAATTTTTTCCCCTTCGTTCTTTTTTTTATACTTTAAATCTTATTTATATTAAAATTTATCTAAATACTGATAATTTGTAATAGCTTTATAAAGAAAATATCAATTTTATGCAATGAAATTAAATCTATTAATCTATTAATCAAATCGAAGATCAAATTACAAAAGTTTCAAATAACATTTTTATTAAATTTTATTGCTTTTGAATAAAATTTATCTCATTTACGATTGATATTCTTTATGGAATACATCGTCTGGGTTGTAAAAATGAAAAAAAAATGATTACACCAGAACAAGTGGCTCGAGAGTTAGCATTAGTGGATGATGGAAAAAGTATACGCTAGGCCAGTGGTTCTTAAACTGTGGTCCGCGGACCCCTGGGGGTCCGCGAAGCCTTTACTGGGGGTCCGCGGTCCTCGGAAAAAAATCATCGTAAAAATATATACATATATAAATATTTAAAGTTCATTGTTTAACTATATCCTCCTAGAGAATTACGGCTATAATTTAATACTATTAATAATACTATTTTATTTTATTAAATTGATAATTATGTCAATTAATTTTTTGTGAATAAATAAACATATATAAAAAACTATATATAAAATTTGAATTTTCATCCATTCATTCATTTAAAATCATTTTTCGATTGTTCCTTTAAAATAACCCCTCTTAGGGGCTCGGAAGGGGAGGCATATAAGGGAATTTTCTTTCACTTTGTTATTGGGGAAAACCAGGGGAGGGGACAGTCTTACCCGGAAAAACCCAAATTGTCAGCGTCCACTCTGGGGTTTTAAACAGTTTTAAAGCAAATGTTAATTATAAGTTCATTTCTCAACGAGTTGTATCTTTAAATTATTTTTATTAATGTTAATTATAAGTTCATTTCTCAACGAGTTGTATCTTTAAATTATTTTTATTAATTTAATTAATTATAATTAAATTATAGCTAATAATAGTTTATTATAGCTAATAATTTTTTTTAATTTTTAGTGTAATTTGCATGATCATTATTTTATAAAAACACTAAACACATTTTGCAATTTCCCAGAAAGGCTGTTTTTGAGAGTAAGTATAAGTTAGTTTTATGAATAAAAAATATTTATTTTAATAATATTTTAGAATCAAATTACGAAATTAATAATATTTTAGAATCAAATTACGAAATATATTTATTATATAAATTAATATTCATTTAAAATGATATTAAATCATTTATTTAAAATTATTTAAAACATTTATTAAAATGATTTAAAACATTCATTTAAAATGATATTAAAACATTCATTTAAAATCATATTAAAACATAGCTAGTAAATAATAATTCGTTATATTTATATTATATTTATATTATTGTAGTTCAATGTTAATAAATTACTCCATAAAATGGATCGTTGGCTACAAACTGGTTCAACACAGAAACGGAAAGAATCAGATGATGAGGCATCAACAGCAAACTCTACCAAGAAACGCAAAACTAGAAAATATTCGGATGATTATTTATCATTTGGATTTACTTATATTTGCAACAATGATGTGGAAAGACCAGTCTGCGTTCTATGTCAGGAAAGTTTATCCAATGAAAGTATGAAACCTGCTAATCTCAGACGTCATTTACAAACAAAGCACAGCGAGCATGTTAGTAAGTCTATCGAATTTTTTAAAATGAAAAAAGAAGAACTTAATTCAAGTCAGAAATTGATGGTAAAGACGGGATCTGGTGGTATGAGTAAGAAAGCAGTAATGGCATCATATGAAGTAGCTCTACTTATTGCTAAAGCAGGAAAGCCGCATAATATAGCAGAGCAATTAATTCTTCCTGCTACAAAAGTAATTACAAATATAATGTTAGGAACTAAAGCAGCAAACGATATAAATTTGATTTCATTATCAAATGATACGGTTAAGAATAGGATTGAAGACATGTCATGTAATATAAAAGAAGAATTAATATCGAGAGTGCGCAAAAGTCACTATTACTCATTACAATTGGATGAAAGTACTGATGTCACTAATAATGCCAATTTGTTAGCTTTCATTAGATATGAGTTTGAAAATCAAATACAAGAAGATGTATTGTTTTGTGATTCACTACCTTCACGAACGACAGCTAATGACATATTTAACAGTTTGAATAATTTTATAACCGAAAATGAAATAGAGTGGCCAAAATGTGTTGGAATTTGCACTGATGGTGCTCGTGCAATGTCAGGTACAAGAACTGGATTGATTGCTCTTATTAAAAATGTTGCGCCTCAGGTTGTTTGGAATCATTGCTGCATTCACAGAGAATCATTAGCAGCCAAAAATATGTCACCAGATTTGAAAAGAACATTAGACGAAGTAGTTAAAATTGTCAATTTCATTAAGGCTCGTCCACTTAATTCCAGAGTTTTTAAAATTTTGTGTGAGGAAATGGGTAGTCAACATACACATTTATTATTACATACAGATGTACGTTGGTTGTCCCGCGGGAAAGTACTCATTCGCCTTTTTGAGCTTCGAGATGAAATACGATTGTTTTTAATAGATGCGCATTTTGAACTGACCGAATGTTTCAATGATTTTATCTGGTTAGCTAAGGTGGCTTACTTGACTGATATTTTTACAAAATTGAACGAACTTAATTTGAGCCTGCAAGGTACTGTTGTAAATATATTTAAAGTTGAAGATAAAATAGAAGCAATGATTAAAAAAATCGACTTGTGGTCGATACGCATCCAGAACGGTGTATATGAGTCTTTTCCAACTCTAAATGATTTCATAGAAAGCTCCAGTGAAAAATTGCTTAATCAAACGCGTCAATTATTTGTTGAACATTTAATTACTTTGAAAAGCAACTTCAGGAAGTATTTTTCTACTCCTGATCCTTGCAATAACTGGATCAGAGATCCATTTAATATGGAAATTACAAATGCTAAACATTTATCTGCACCTGAACAAGATATTCTCGTGGAATTATCATGTGATACAACTTATAAACTAAAATTTAACAAAACTGAATTGAGCAACTTTTGGTTACTTCTCAGGTCAGATTATCCTGCGCTTGCAAATAAAGCACTTCAACACTTGATTCCATTCTGCACAACATATTTATGCGAACAAGCTTTTTCGGTACTATTTTATATTAAGTCTAAATATAGAAACAAATTAAATGTAGAGCCGGATCTTAGATTAAAAGTTTCCAATATTAAGCCAGATATTGAGATTCTTGTTTCAAGAAAACAACTGCATACATCTCATTAAATATGTAAGTTATATTTAATGAGATAGATGCAGTTATTTTTTAAAATATTTCTTATTTAATATTTTCTGAAAAAAATTATAAAATATTTATATGAATTTAATGTAAGTACCCATTATAATTTGTGAGATTTGTTGCTATGACAATGTTTGTATTTTCTTTCTTCAATATTATAATTTCTAATAAAATGTGTTCTACAATATTCAAAAAAATCGTTATTCACCAATCACTGTTAGAAATATTCATCATATATCCTTGTCCTTATGAGATCGTAAGCCAGAAATTAATTAATAAAATGACGTAAAGTACCTAAAGTTGTGATGGGGGTCCGTCAAAAAAAATTTTTTCAAGTGGGGGTCCGTGGAGTACATAAGTTTAAGAACCTATGCGCTAGGCGACTCGCACTTTAGGTTTGCATGAAGCCACCATCTGTAGAGTTATCAAAAGATATCGAGAGACTGGTAGTTGTTCCAGAAGATAAGGATCAGGCCGCCCGAGAACAACAACACCGATTGATGACCGATTTATTGTCATAAATTCGTTGCGGAATCGCAACGCAACTGCTCCAGAGATCGCTTAGACCCTCTGTACAGTGAGAAATGTTTCTATAAGTGCTCATACAGTTAGAAGAAGATTAGCTCAGGCAAATTTACATCCTAGAAAACCATCGACAGGACCATTGCTCTCTGTGGAACACCGAAGAGAGCCTTTGCCAAAAAATACAACCACTCGACAGTCTCACTGGAAAAACATTTTGTTTTCAGATGAGTCCAGATTCAATTTATTTGGACCAGATGGCCATGTTTTTGTTTACAGAAGACCCGGCGAACGTTACGTACAATGTAACATGGCCCATAGTGTTCAGTTCGGAGGAGGATCAGTGATGGTATGGAGTGGCATATCTTTAAAGGCAAAGACAGATCTTTATCTTTTTTCTAATGTAACGCTAAATGCCCAAACATATTGTAATGATATTTTGAAACATTATGCCATATGCTCACTTTATTGGCGAAAATTTCCTGTTAATCCTCGGCCTCATACAGCCAGGATTACCACTGGCTATCTGAAGGAAGTCGGATACTAACATTCAACTGGCCCGCACAAAGTCCAGATTTAAATCCAATCGAACACGTTTGGGATGAGCTATCAAGGCGCATAAAAAGAAAAATTAGCCCACCTACCACCTTGCTGGAGCTAAGAATTGCTTTAGTTATTCAAATGGTGTTCAATAAACGCTATCAATTTGAGTCCAAAAGGATCCCAACTTTTTTTTTTGTTTTAAACCACCAGTAAGAAGAAGAAACCACTTTCAACAATATTGAAATATCATTAAATGTCGGTCTCTTTTAGTTAGGGAAACTCTGTCTTCTAAGCTATCATTTGATTCTTCATTCGCCCAAAAAGTTTTTGTATTTCAATGTTTTCGTTAAAATATTTCATCACACGTAGAAAATAGTCCTTGCGTCCATCCAAAATGATAAAAATTATTAATACCAAATTTGAAAACGTCCTATTTTTAAGTAAGTAATTATATTATATATACTTAAGTGGCTTAGCGTGATCTATTATGTTTGAGGGGGGGGGGTCTGGAGGATCTAGGGGTGGGTCTGCCCCCGGAAAAAATTTGGACAAAACAAATTATTTATTTATTCTTAAAGTTTAGACTATTCTTATACGTAATTTAAAGATTTTTTTTACTTTTGGGTTCTCAGTTACAAAACTAACCACTTTTAAAATGTTTGAGGGGGTCCCTGCCCCCCCCCCCCCAGCCCAGCGCCTATGTAAGTATATATGAAAAATAATATTTATATATTAAAAGAAAAATATTAAACAAAAAAATACTGAAATCATAAGTGTTTTTATTTTTTCAATTTCAATGAAAACCAAGAAAGAAGGTCAATTTAAGCAATCGAAAAGAAAGATAAGAGAAGATGAGATTAATATGATTTACAAAATATATTTAAAATTTGAAATTTTTAAAATACTAATTGAATTTAATCATAATTATTTATACTAAATTATAATAAATATCTTTGATTAAATTTATTATTATTTATTTCAGTAATAACATATTTAGATCAATTAAATTATTGTTAATTTAATTTCATAAAATAAGATTATAAATTTAATAATGCTCATAAATAAGGGATTAAAATTATTAAGTTTATTATCAGCTTAAAATTTAGATATCTAAAGGAATCTGATGCAAATATAATTTACGTGGTTAAGATTTAACAGCATATGTTAGTATTTGACCACGTAGTCATCTACTGGGTAGAATTGTCCTAGCAATTTTTAACAAAAAATATATTATAATTTATATATATTTTAATTAAAAAAAAATAATTTTAGTTAAAATAAATTATATAATATTTTTTAGTAATTAATCCACTCTCAGTCGATTTCTAAAAAAATTTGATATTTGTTTTATAAATTGACCACCCCCTTGATAATTGTTAATGCTCATATAAAGAAAATATTTCAAACTGATTAAAATAATTTGTAGTATCAATGATTGAATTGAATTTTTGTATTTAAATTATTATTAAATAAAACATTATATGTGGGCCGTTTATTTTGAAAGTGGAGAAAGTCCATTTTTTGTTGTTTCGAGAAAATTAAAGTTAGCATAATTTGAGCCAGCATATTTTGTCAATTAAAAATATTCATTGATTATTTCAAGTTTGTCCAAGTTTTTATCAATTTATCAGTAGGTAAATTGATTATATAAATTTCTTTAATCCGAATATAACTAAATGTAACTAAAATAATATATATATAAAATAATTCATAAAATTTCTTTTAGCAAATAAAACAAGTATTTAAAATGAATAAAACATTGGCATTTTTCAAGATATTAAATATTAATTAATTATAAATAAAAAGTTTACAGTAAATTAAGAATGAATTATATAATATCTCATTTTTTAAAAAAGTGGACTTACCCCACTTTCAAAATAAATGGTCCATATATTGAAAATTAAGTGAAACCTATCCTTAACGATTTGGATAAAAAACCAATCTTAAAATGCAATAGCGCTTACCTGGTGTATTAGAAGATTCACAATCAATATTATACGAGTAAATCCAGCGATGGCTCCCTGATTTTTTGATAAGTAATCCGGAAGAGGATCCTCTGGATATTTCTCGATATCTCGCGCTTAATTTTAAGTTAAAAAGCTTATTTTGATTATAAAATCTATCAAAGGGTCAATTACTAACACTACGGACCACTACTAGTCTTATATTTATATTTAAAATTACCCTAGTCTTATATTTATATTTAAAATTAAACTTTATTCAAGTTTGTTTCAAAATAAAATTTTAAATAAGTACTCTTGAGTACTACTTGAGTTTATAAAAATAATTAGAAAATATTTTTTTAAATAAAAAATTCAAAATTTTTTTAATATTTTTTATTAATTCTTACAAAAGTAAAAAGCTATAGCACTATAGAATTTTTTTTGTTAATTTCTTTCAGATCCAATTTATTTAAAAAGTGTTATCTTCAATATA
The DNA here is from genome assembly GCA_963082975.1 of Labia minor. Classification (NCBI taxonomy): domain Eukaryota; kingdom Metazoa; phylum Arthropoda; class Insecta; order Dermaptera; family Spongiphoridae; genus Labia; species Labia minor. Next base: position 37,291,403 of record OY720345.1, read on the forward strand.
ATAAAATTAATGAAATTTTAAATAATCATTAAAACTTTGAAGGAGAATAAATTAGTATTCAATTAAATTATTTAGCATTATTTTAATCATGTACAAACAATGAAAAATTTCGCAATGATCAGATAATTTCTAAGATAATTTCAACAAATAATGAGATTATATGTTGGTAAGTGATAATACAGGAATTGATGTATTTTTTAAATATTAATCTTTTTTACATTTTAATTAAAAACAAAACTTTTTGACTGTAAACAGTTCTTACTAAATAAAATATTAATATCCTTATATTGTAGGTATATTAATTAATATTTTATATGTAATAATAAGTTAATTCAATAAAAAAGCATTTATCTTGATTAAAAATAGTAATAATTTATAAATCTCAAAATACTTAAAAAAATTATATATATTTATATTTCGTTCTATGGATTTATAATTAAAATAATCGTGATTGTGGAGGGAGAGCGGATATGACTTGTTTCTCCTTTCTCCCCTCCACTCCACTTGAATTTCCTTACTAACTATAGACAGACTTATTTTTAGAATTAACAAAAATTTATTTTAAGAATTTATTGGAAATTGATATTGAAATGTTTTATTACTAATTTATTATTATAATATTAATAAATATATTTATTTTATTTGAATTATAAAAAAGTATCTTACCTTGATCATAACAAGGTGGGGTGGGGAAGGTTTATTTTATGAATGATTATTCCAAATTGATTTATTAATGGTATTAATTTTGACTGAATAAATCAGATAGAAGAGGTATCCATGTATTTTTTTTATTGAATTTTCAATTGGTTACGTTGAAAGGTGTGGCTAATTCATTGAGTGTGTGACACCGACTGACAACGTCGTGGCTCCCTATCGGTTTCCTGAAATCAACCTGGGCCAACCAACCGCCACACTTGGCTGACTCAAATGCACGCCAAGGACTTGAGTTTCTTGATTCATTTTCTTCACGGTTCCCTCCCTCACTATTTGAAGGGTCGTGAGGCTACCGTGTGTCGAAATGGCATGAGAACATTTGAAAATAACCAACTAATCACAACACATAGCTTAAATTAATCCTCGATATTCTTGACTCATTTCAAAAAATTGAAATTTAAAATTGAACAAAGGTATAGAAACAATCAAACACAAATAATAGATCTTACTATACTAAGGACTATAATCAATCCCGAAAAATAAAAATATTAGAGAAAAATATAAATTAAAAGACTAAAAATGTTACATCACCAAAATTAAAACCTATTTATTTATTTTTTAAATAATTAAGTATTATATAAAAAAATCATCAATTTTGCGGGTTGATTGATAGGGGTATGACTTTGAGGGACGAGAAAAGGTACAGGAGAATATATTATATATATATATTTTTTTTTATTTAATTTCCAATTAAATACATTAATTCCACATCTGCCTTATTATATTATATTATATATATATATAATATATAATATATATGATAGATATATTATAAATAATATATAATTTAAATGATAGAGGAGAATATATATTATACAATATGCAATTACATAATTTGATACGTAATTTATTTTATATTATTTTTTTATATTATTGCAGGCGTGTGTATTGTTGTCCCAACAGTTATATTTATATATAAACGTATACAAAGAGAGACAAAAATATATTTCGAATTTAGGACATCAAAAAAAAAAATACTCATTCAATAAACTTATAAATCGATAATAATAGAATTTTTTAATCAATTCAACTTTTTTTGATACTGATTTTTTTACATCATTACAAAAAATACTCTTTTTATTCATATTCATGATTAATTTTAATTTTTAATTAACAATAGGTAAGGTAGTAAACATTTGTTAATGAAGAAGAAGAAATACTATTTAACTAATTAATTCATTATTATAGTTGAAGTTAAAATATTACTTATTTCATTGATCAATTAAAATAAGTTGACCTGTGGCCAGGTACAGAACCGACCGACGGTTTGAAATAAATTAATTTCCAGCTACAGAAACAATTTCAAATAAGTTTAATATATCTATTAATGCATTAAAAAACAGATATGAATATTACATAAATATTTTTAATTTTATTTTATTTATAATATATAAGGAGGCGCTGGCTGTGGCGTAATGAAGGGCTGCTCCTCATATGAAATTTGGTGTGAAAATAACCCTTGCTTTCCTATCGTCGATCGGTAATACTACCACTTCCTGTTTCCGTATATACACCAAAAGTTGATCAATTCATCATACTGATGCCATTAACTAAATATACCAAATTTCATCAAAATCCGTTGAACCGATTAAGCTGTACACATCTATACGGACGAACGGACGGACGGACAGACATCATACTGAAAATAATTTTTTCTGTTAACAAAAATCTCCACATGTGAAATTTGGGGTGAAAACAATACCTCCCTTACTATAGTCTGTCGGTAAAAAATAAGAAATTGATTCAGAAATTAATTTCATTGATTAAATGACTCATGTCATGCTATTTTCATCCCCAACACATTATCTTAATTAAAATATTGATCTTTTAAAGGAAGGAAAGATAAAAAAACAAATAATAAGACTGGTTTATATTAAATTATTGTAAATTTAATGAACAAAAATATGTTTGAAAATTTTAAATTAAATTTATTTATTTATATTAAAATCTAAGATGTTTAAAACATATATTGTGAACTGCAAATTTGGGTTTGTTCACAATGGCTTTTCATTAAACAGGATCCGTCGTGAAAATAAAATGGTATGGTATTGTTTGTAAGACCATGTCTCTGTGCTTGACACCATAATGCTTCCGGTGATAAATAGGTTTGTCCGTCTGTCGCGCAAACAGGATTAACTTGCGCTTTCGAACATCGAACACAAGGGTCATCACCCTTTGATGATAGATCACAAGGGCCTTCATGTAGCGGATGTAAATCTATATTTTAAATAGAAAAATTTTATTAATTAAAATTATTAAAATAAAATAAATATTAAAAAATAATAATAACTTGACTTAAAATAAAGTATTAGTTGTTTGTAATTTAAAAAAAAATGAGAGATTTTAGATGAAAATAAAATTATCCCCGTAAATTTAGATATTCTTACTATTTTGTTAATACTATTTTAAATATTTTATTATTTATTAAATTTTTAATTTATTTTATTTAATCAATATAATATGTTTTTTGTCTATTTGAATTTCAAATTTTTGATAATAAAAAAGTATATATCGTACATTTATCTTTCAATTGTGCACATTCCAATTGAGATAATGAAGCATAAGTTCGTCCATCACTTCCACAAACTGCACCCTCCTCTTTAACCTGTTCTGGTGTTATAGCAAATGCAGCACATCGTCGTAATAATTCATTTCCACATTCGCCCATGAATAAAACATTCAGATCTATAATTATTATTAATATTTATTAAAAAATTATCATAAGAAATTAACTACAATAAAAAATGATAAAATAAATAAATATGTCAATACCAGGTTTATAACAAAGAAGAGCGTAGGGATTGTAATATGTTTGATTATCTGCTCCACAGACTGGATTCCATTCATACCTATTTTTTACAAGGATACAAGCTTGACTTTGTGATCCACGAAGTCTCCGGGTTACCTCTGATACTAAACATCCTCGTGAATGTGTCACTTCCAAAGCAGGAAAATAACGTTTAAGACAACGAACCTTAAAAAAATACAATAAAAAACATTACTTTTCAACTTTTTCTAATATAAAAATCGATAGTTTAGAAAACTTATTAAAAATAATTTATAGCCCTTTTAGCATACAACCAAAAATACATGTTTTTTTCTTATCTCTATAATAGTCTAATTCTTCCGAATACAAAATAAAATATATTTTAAAATTTGAATACATTTTATCAATAACAGCCTCACATTTAACTAAAGAAATATTTATAATTTTAATATAATTAAAACTATATTAACCCTAAATATTTTATTTTTTATTACATTAGAACAGTAGTTTCCAAGCCTATTTGGCCAGCACCTCCAGAAAATGAACTTTTTTTAATATTAATAACAATTAAACAGAAAGATAAATGTACCTATCGCAAAATATTATAAATAAAGGTGTAAATTAAAAACATTGAAATTATGAATCTATTTATTGAACTCAGAATAGAAAAGTAATTTTCCCTAAATGCACCTCTGGCCATCACCGCCCCCTTAGATTGCTGCAGCACCCACGAGGGGGCAATAGCGCCCACTTTGGGAATCACTGTATTATAATAGAATGACATTTTAAAAGTTTTAATGGCATGTACATAGTTGCCGGATATATTTTTTATATTATAATTATCATAAAATAATAGTACCGGGACCCCGAGCCTCGGCTCGGTACTTAAGTTAAAAAAAATGATTCATTATTATTGGGTTTGGCTGGTAATATTAATACCTGGGATACGGAGCTGTCGCTCGAAAAAATATTTAGACATTATTATAGACATTTTCATTCTGTAAATTAAATAATTTTATTTCATTTAAATAAATATCTATTTTTAAATAATTTTTCTCTCTACATTATTTATTTAATTCTGACAATATATTAAGATCACACCGGGACCCCGAGCCTCGGCTAGGTAATTAAGTTAAAAAAAAATAATTCATTATTATATTGGGTTTGGCTGGTAATATTAATACTTGGGACACCGAGCTGATATACAATTCTTTAATTATTTATTACAATTATTAAATGTTGCATCATTGCATGGAACTTGGGGTCCTCAATAATACATAAATATGTATACCGGGACCCCGAGCCTCGGCTCGGTACTTAAGTTAAAAAAAATGATTCATTATTATTGGATTTGGCTGGTAATATTAATACCTGGGACACCGAGCTCGCTCTACCCTTTAAAAAATATTGATATACAATTCTTTAATTATTTATTACAATTATTAAATGTATTAAATAATATTTTATTGAAAAAATATTAAAAATTATAAAACTATCTAAAACTTAATTAATAAAAGAACAATGAATAAATAAATCACGAAAATAGATAAAAAAAAAAAATGCACGCGGCGAGTTTCGATCCTTCGAACTCGGGGAGTAAAAACAATTGTTCTTACCGCTGGTCTATGATATTTTGATAATTACAAAGATATTTTTACCATCTTTCAAAGACATTTATTTGTTTTGTTGTTTTTTTTTGAGAGAGATTAATAAATATATATATATTTTATTAAAAATAAATATTTTTAATTTTATTTCGAAATTAAATAATGAATTTTAAAATATTTTAAATATAAAAAAATGTTAATACAATATCATTTAAAAAAAAAAGCGGGATTAATAAATATATATATATATATTTTATTAAAAATAAATATTTTTAATTTTATTTCGAAATTAAATAATAAATTTTAAAATATTTTAAATATAAAATTTCGAAATTAAATAATGAATTTTAAAATATTTTAAATATAAAAAAATGTTAATACAATATCATTTAAAAAAAAAGCGGGATTAATAAATATATATATATATTTTATTAAAAATAAATATTTTTAATTTTATTTCGAAATTAAATAATAAATTTTAAAATATTTTAAATATAAAAAAAATATTAATACAAAATTAAAAAAAGGCGGGAGTAAAATTTCAAAATGGATGCCATTTACGTCACCCATATATAATTTTCAATTAAGAAATTAATAATGAAGCTGTAAGTTTCAAGAGATGTGATCAATAAAGCTCAATTTTTCTTTATAAATACTATATCTAGTGTGAATTTGAAAAAAATCGTTAGAGCGGTTTTTGAGAACCAATAGTTATAGATAGATAAATAGATATATAGATATATACAATTTTAGCTAGCATAATAAGATAAGATACTTTTCAGGAAGAAATAATAATAATAATATAAATAATAATAAATATATAAATAATAGAAATTAATTAGAAATAATTTTATATGCATCAGAAGCTAAGTAATCAAGAATAACGGTACTCCCATTTGTTCCTTTTATCACTTATATATTTATTATATAATAAAGTAATCCCTTTGAATGAACAATAGTTTGGCTCTACAAATACACTGTAATACAAAACTGTGCAATCTGAACCCTATTATGAATGAAAATGTGGTGTTATATATATTTCAAGTATTCCAAACAATTTAAAAAAGTTCGAAAATGTGCTTAAACTAAAAATGAAATGTACCTTAATGGGGACTTCATTTAACAAAATAATTTTATTTAGAACTGCAATGAAATATTAAAAAAATCATATTTAAGAATTTTAATGCCTAGGCCATAGGGTCCTAATTGGTTTATATCCTGGGGCACCAAAATTTATAAGAACGGCCCTGAATATACATATATAAACTTAAAAACAAGTAATGACTATTAAAACAGAAAAACATTTTATAACTTAAAAAAATATAAATGCCATTTCCAAAACGACTTAAATGTTTAATATAGTATCAATAATTTAAATTCGTTTAGAATTTTCTTTGAAGAAGTTTGGTAAATTCAGAGTATCGAATATAAAACATCCAAATAAATAAAATCATAATACAAATACGTAATACAATCTCTAAAGGTTCAATGAAAGACCCCTTAGTCGGAGATACTACTGCATAATAATAATTCAAATAAAGTAATAAATAAAAAAAATATAATACAATGATAATAAATAAACAAATCTAATATTTAACGAACTTTTAGTTCGTTTATAAAATCTATGTCTGTGTGTCTATCGCCAAAAATTTTCGATTTTTTAAATTTTGATTTTGGATTCGAGTAGAGCTTAAAAAAATGTAGTAGTAAAGTGGTCTTGATTTTTTAAAATTCGGTTGGGAACATGGTCAAATCGGCGGTCAAAGTTGAAAATTTCCCATATTTTCAGCGCATCTTCGATCGTATTATTATAATTATTATTAAAATTATAATAATACGATCGAAGATTTATAATTACAATATATAAATATAAATTTTAATTTTGTAATTATAAATCTTGAAAACATTTTAAAAACATTGTCTCTTATTTTGATTAAAATTACATGTTCATTCTGTAAATTAAATAATTTTATTTCATTTAAATAAATATCTTTTTTTAAATATTTTTTGCTCTCTACATTATTTATCTAATTCTCACAATATATTAAGATCATATAAATCGGAATTATTTATGCAATTTTGTGATAAATATGAATAAAAGTTCGTTGATAGTAATGCATTCCCAGATGTTTTTTTTATATTATAAAAAGCGAAAGATTGTGAGAATGTTGGTACTCTTTCACGCAAAACCTACTGAATGGATTTTAATGACAATAATTACAATAGCTTATACATCAGAATAACGCATAGACCAATAATTACTTAGAACTCATCTGCAAAAACATTACTTTATGTTTACGTACCCCGCTAGTATACTTGGATCGTGTTCTTAAAAACGACGTTTACAAAAAACACCTGTCGGCACATGACCGGCTATGAAATCAGGAGATGCTCTTGGGCGCATTTACACAGTGCAAGCTAGTAACTTCGAATGTTACTGTTTGCGAATGTTGCACAGGGTAAAACACAGGGCCTCACTAACTTTCTGGATCTAAAAACAGTTGATGACCAAGAACTTGAAACGTTTTGACAAGCATATGAGAAGTTGGGGTTGTTGGAAGAGGACAACCACTGGGAAGTCACAATGGAAGAGGACATCCTGTGTCGCTCTCCTTCGTAAATAAGAGAGTTAATCAACTATGGGATAAACATAAAACTGCGTTATCAGAGGATATCTTACACAGATATGAATTTAAATTACGGTTTTTAAATTACCTAATAATCTGGCAAGCGAAGAAACCCCAACGTATAACATCAATAAGAGCAGTGCATGCGACGCATTGTTACAACGATATAAGCTGAGAGTGGGACGAGTGGACCTTAGAATTTATACGCGCTATCGAGACGCTTGAACGCCGCCTACATGATATTCAAAGCAATCGCAGTAGATAGGAGGTTTCGTAGAAAACAAATAAAAATTATTTGGATAAAATAACCAGCGAAACATCATATAATAATATAATCTTATAATAATAAACAGTCATGTCATCCGATCCCGTGGAGTTCCTAAATAAATAAGATAAAACCTTGTTTATGTATTGTTATTAAAATGAGTTAATTATTATTTTATCTTAAATATATGCTTTTTTAAGGGCGTAGCAATGCACGCCGGATAATGCTAGTATTTAAATAAAGAGGAAAATAAACATTTCCTTTTAAAAAATTGAATGAATACGATATTTTTAATAATATCATTAATAAAAAAATACTTAATGATAATATAAAAAATAGCTACTTCTGCCATACACTGCCCTCTAGTCATCTAATTTTTAACTTGTAATTAATAGAATCGTGTTTAGATGGCTCTAGTTTTCTTAGGGGTGTAAAAGAAAATTTAAAGTTTTCTTAATTTTTACTTTTTTTGAATTAAAATGTTAGTAATATTTTTATTCATTAATTAATAGGAATATTTCTAATACCAAAACATGTCTTTAATTTTGATAAATATCTATAATATAACTCAGGGGAGAACTTGTGGAAAGATTAATTTATTAATAGTAATAATTTTTAAATAAAATCTTAATGTATGTGATATTTAATATCATCTAACATTGATTGATAATTTAAGGTGTTAATATTATTTTAGAATTAAAATTAATTATAATATATGAAAAGAATGAGGTAATGTGATAATGTTCTTTATATAATTTTATTAATTTTTCTAAAAATAAAGTTACAAAAATATTATTTTTTAAAATGATAAAAAATACAGAATAAGACAATTTATTTTTATTTATATATGTTCCTATAAAAATAATTATTTATAATATATATAGATAACCAATTTTTTTAAAATTTATGTTATTATAGCTAATTCATCAATTAATCATATATTTAAATTTTAAAATTTTCAAATGGAAAAAAATATATGAATATTGCATTGATTACATTTTCCACTCGTTTCTATATATAGTATACTTATGTCTTCATTGTGATTATAAAAAAAGTTTCAATTATTTAATACCAAAAAATTCTTGCTTTTCCAAAATTATTAACTTCTAGAAACTTAAACTACTAGCTAAAAGAAAAATTTTGATTTTTATATTTAAATCCTGTTACCTCTTGTATATTATTATATGTTCTTCCATTATTGGCACAAACTGGATTTTTTCCCCATTTTTGGATAGTGCCCGGACCCCAGCAAGCGTCTTCTGGATGACATTCTCCTTCTTGAATTATCGTTACTCCTGCCTCCTCAGATGCTGCACGATTGGGATAAGTAATACCATCGGAGGCACAAAAAGGCTCATAAACAGGCGAACAACAATGTTGGCATATTTCCCCTTCAACCCACTGAAAAATAACTTAAAAATAAAGCCATTGATTATTTTAATGATCTGATTAATCTAAATATGAAGAACTTAGTATTTTAGTATTCAACTAGTCATATACTTGCATATCTAAACATTTTACGATTATGCCATTAAAGCAAATTTATAGTATTTCGACTTGTACAATATATATATATAGAGAGAGAGAGAGAGATAGATAAGAATTAATCAGAGAGTTTAATGTGTATTTAGATATAATATTTATATTATTTTCAAAATAAAATAAAACTGTAAATATTTAAATTCTAATTAATCTATAAAATGATTTTTAATTTATTTGATAAATAAGTTAATAAATTTTAATGAAATATATTATATAATTATTTTTTTTTATTCAAATAAAATCAAGTCTACTTTAAGCAACACAATATTTCAAATAAAATTAAAATAATTACATGTTCAGATGTCAAACCATCAACGAAATCATAGATTTTTTTAGTTTTTTTTGGAAAAGTATTTTATTAAAATGTCTAAAGAAAATATTTAAATAATTGTTTTATAATTCAATTGCTAAAAATTGATTAAATTTGAAATAACTTAATAATTATTTTCAAAAAATGTCTACATAATATATAAGTACAAATATTAGCACCAAATTATATATAATATACTTATATATACACGTATATATATATATATATTCTCACGAATTTATAAGGTAATTTAAACTGATGTTTAAATCTTTCATGATTTAAATTATGTTTTAAAACGATTTTAATTCTAATTTTTTAATAGTTTTTATTTGTTTTTTTTCCTGATTTTACTATTAATTAAATAGAATTTTCTAATTTTTGATTCATTTTAAAATTAAATCATGTTTTTATACTATTATTTCTTTAGTTTGGTATATTGATTAAATTGATTTCGAAGAATCGAACCTCACTAACTAAGTTCATGAAATTTAGAATTTAAATAAACATAAAGATGACTAAATGGTTCAGGCCTGAAACCAAAATAAATAATCTGGTATATAAAACATTTAGATATTACAATGGTCGTCGCATTTGGATGTCGTCACTTTCAGTACTTGCCAAAAATTTCGTCCGAAATTCACACCTTGTTCTCATCGTTTACTTCAGTCCTCGCCGCTTTGGACCCTTGGGTTTTTAAAGTTAATGAACATCCTGCAGTATAATAGATCGATAGATTTTCTTTGACTTTTCGTTTTCTCTATTGCCTATTTATACTCTATAGCAGAGGTTCTTAAACTGGGGGTCCGCGAAGCCTTTACTGGGGGTCCGCAAAGCCATCCTACAGGTGCACGAGAAAATGATGAGTCGGTTAAAACTTTATTTAATATAAAAGAAGCGATGGCATGGCTTTGTGAGGAAACAGAGATCAAATACCCAAATTCAACGAAATGTGCAAGAAAACTATTGCTACCGTTTCCATCCTCATATTTAGCAGAATTTTCTTTCTTCAATATTATAATTTCTAATAAAATGTGTTCTATAATATGCAAAAAAATCGTTATTCACCAATCACTGTTAGAAATATTCATCATATATCCTTGTTCTTATGAGATCGTAAGCCAGAAATTAACTAATAAAATGACGTAAAGTACCTAAAGTTGGGATGGGGTCCGTCAAAAAAAATTTTTTCAAATGGGGGTCCGCAGAGTACATAAGATTAAGAACCTCTGCTCTATAGTACTTTACCCCTTTACATTTTCCTGTACTTCTTGTTTATTTTGCAATAAAAATGTTGAAAAAATTTTCAAAAATAACATAGAGTACTGTGGGACAGAAAGAAAACGGTAGTGGCTGTGATATAAAGAGAGAAAACACACCGGCCAATACACGCAAGGTAGACTGCGCTATTCTTATAGGTGCTTGATCGATAACTTTATTTCGACTTTTTATTATATTTTTTTATTTATTTTATTATTTATTTATTTTTATTTAATTATATTTCTTTTATTAATCATGTAATTTAACTTTATGTATTACTAGCTGCTCAGAGCGCCTTCGACTCTCTTCACACCCAGACGGGGGCTCCCCTGTGATACACATAGTATTTGGTTGAAAGTAGAAAAAGGTTTTCATCTATTTTGTTTGAATCACTATATTACATGAAACATTCATTTCTTTTTGTGTTCTTATTTAAAATATATTTTAATTTAATCAGTAAATTAATTATATATATTATTATTGTATATGTTGTATCTATCTATCTCTGTGACTCTAAGAAACTCGAAAGTTCTTGGCCGCAGCAACCAAATTTCTCCAAGTGTCCCTATCCTGAGCCCTTGTCCTATCTCTCTTACGTCCCTTCCTACGCGTCCTTGGTCTTCCAAGCGGACGTTTTCCAATCGGTGTCTCCAATCCAATATCTTTTTCCCCTCCCATTCTAGCCATGTCCCCTGCCTATCGCAGCTTTTTCGCTTTTATAACCCTAACTATTTCTGAAGATGCATAGAGGTCATGCAATTAATGCAGTCTCTGCCATTCCCCGGTGACCTCATCTTTCTTTGGCCAATAAATGCTGGAAAGAATACTCTGAATCTACTCTCATCTCCCAGGGTCATAGACCTTGCGTCCCACCCATATAATACAACAGGCAAAATAATTGGTTTATATATTTTAATTTTGATTCTTTTTGATAATAATTTTGATGAGATAAGCCTCTTTACTGTATGATAACAGGCGTTTCCCGATTGATACCTCGATTAATTCTTCTCAAATATTATTATCCTTCGTGATTACATTCAATTTTTCTACATATTCAAATTCTACATTTTGTATATTAAGATTTTGTTACTAAATATTTTTTCTTATCACTATTAATTTCAACCTGAATTAGAAGAAAATTACAAATTGCCTCCTCTTCCAGCCCATTTACCTATCCAGGCATCTTAATTTCTTGACACTCAGTTTTTTTAAATTTAAAATAGAAGGAGAGAAAGAGTTTTAGATTAATACTCAATATAAAAAAGACATAAATTTAAAACATCTCGTTTATATTATTTGTCTAAAAAAATATATTTTAATTAACCAAGAAATCATTTTTGCACTTAAAATATAGTTGTAATTAATAATTGAAACAAAAAAAAAATAATATAATTTAGTCATTTTAATTGACGTTTTGAAAATATTTTTGTATTCATAAAACATTAAAAATAATGTATTCTGTTTTTTTAACCTTTCACTTTCAAATAGAAAAGAAGAAATATTCAAATATATGGAAAGAATAAATAAAAATTAAGTTAAATATGATCTAAATATTTTATTAAATTAATTAAAATGAGAACTTTTAGAATAAATTATTTAATTGAATTGATATTTGAATATTAAAATTTAAAATGAAAAGTGAAATATTATAATAATTCTTTGATTGGGAATCGCTATGATAATTCATTTATTAAAATGACAGTGAGCCGCGAGATGCTCTTGAATGAACAACACGGAGAATTATATAAACTTTAAAAAATTAATTTCTGCGGTTATTGATTTGATACTAATAAAATTTATAGCCTATGTTACTCTAGAGGTATATAAGAATATTGTGATGTAATTTCATAGAAATCGGTTTAGCCAATTTTGAATCTATAAAATAGTAATTTTCCGGACAGACATACAGACATGAAAAATTCTAAAGTCACTTTTGGATTCTACAGGTCATGAAACGCGAAGATATGCAAAAAAATTTTAAATTCTGAGCAATGTGTAGACAAAAACCTTTTTTTGTGTATAAAGATAATAATAATTAAGCAATAATATTTTTAAAATCATGGTGTAAATAGCATATACTTGAGTGATATTGAAGTACTTGAAACGGATTACTTATAGTTTTTAGTTATTTCTTATGGGAAAATTCAATTTGGTTTTCCAGGAACGTATTAACGACGGCATCTGATTATCCACTGTATATACCTATTGATTCCTAATGAGTAACTAAATATATGAAAATAACTAATATTATTATAATATAAAGATAAATGAATAAATCACTTATTTGATTAGTATAAAAATATTTTTACTATTAATAAGATTAATATTATATTATATATTATTGTATCTTTAATAAGAGTATGTAAATTTTGTTTTTATAAATTATTCAAGTTTAGAAATTGCCTTATTACTCAATTTAAGGTCCTATTTTTATTTGAGAATTTTTACAATTTTTATTTTAATAATATGTGTGACGTAATCAAAAAAATACAAAGTAAGCTTTCGAGAAGTAAAAGTAAATAAACACGTGTTCATTTCTTGTTTCTGTACTATATCTATGTTATTTTTGGTTTCAAATAAATTTTTTTGAAACGTTGCAATCTTGAAAAAATTCTATAAAAAACAAATGTTGAATATATTTAGAAAAATGTATATTTATGTTTTATGTATTTATAAAAATTAATTAAGATTATCGGTCGAGATAAATAAAACTGGTTTAAAATAAAATTTGTTGTTGTTTTATATTTAAATAAAACATTATATGTAAATTAGTTTAATGTCATATTTGTTCAACTTAAAAAAAAATATTTATTTTTTTTTATTTTTCCATTATTTTATAAAATTTATTTTAGTCTAATTTCATTGAAAGCGGTAGAAAGATTTGTAATTTCATAAGGGATTATTACTAGAATTTAAAATATATATACTAACACCCAATCCAGATTATTTGTATTTCAAATTTATAAAATGAAATATTTATTGTGATAGGGGTTAATTTTACTATTTTGAAACTATTTGAATGAAATATCTTAAAAGTTGCTATTAGGGTCAACATAAAACATTCAAATATATGGACAAACAATGAAAAGAATAAAATAAAATAAATAATAGTAATTTAGATCTTACCTAGTTGGAGTACAATATATGAAATAATCATGTCTACTATCATTTGGCTTCTTAATATAATTAACTTTAAATAATTACTGAAAAATTTATCACTCTTAATTAAATAAGAGGGAAATAATATTTTGACGTCGAATTAATTCAATGGCATATTTATATGATGTAATTTTCATATTTTGCTGATCAATTATCGTCCTTATGGTGCTGACAATCAATTTTAATATTCTTATGAAATATAAAATAATTAATTCTATTACACATCATATTTAGGTGTTTTTTAATAGAATTATTTAATTTAAGAAATATGTCAATTTCAGTATATATATTTATATATATATATACATATATATAATTGTTACAATAAATTTGTAATTTTTGTAATATTTTATTATAGAAATTTCATTTGCATAAAATATTTTATAAATTAATTTTGTGGTTTATGAAGGAAAATATTTTGTAAGTGTAAATTAATTAGTATGTACTACTCACATACTCACTTTTAACTTTTTAAGTTATTTGTTTCATTAAATTAATTTTTTTTTTTAAAGAAAAATATAACTATTCAATATAAATTTTATTAAAATTTTGGCTGATGAGATTATATAGAGAACTGGAAATTAACGGGGAGAACTTGTACAATGTGTAGATAAGAATAAATAAAAACTTCGTATTTTCGTTCTTATCAAAACATTTTGGTTAATATTTTCAGGATTTGGTATTACTATAAGACAGAGGTCTCCAAAGTGGTTTATCTGACAAAAAACCACTTCGTGGTAGAGCTTCCTCGCCAAGTTGTGAGCCTTAAAAAGTTAGGGCCCTTCAAAGTTGTCTTTCAAAAAAATTAGTGAAATTAAAGCTTGGCGGCCGCCAAGTTCCTAACCTTACAATATGTAACGTTTGTAAAACGTTCATTTCCTGAATAGTGTATTTAATTGCATTTCCAATAAAACTTTTGCTTTTGTTTTTTACTTGTCGCCGGCGCTCCTAGATACAGAGGTCATTTTAATAAAAGCGGGGGTCGATCTGAGCCAGTGGTCGAATAGATATTAAGGTATTTAAATTTCAACATTAATATATTTTACATCAAACTTTCGTTACACAATGTACTATTATATTAATAAACTTTGAAAATCATAAAGTAAATGTACAAACACACCATCTAATAGAATTTTATTTTAATTAACAGAAAATTACTTTTATGGGAGTCGATGGAGATTTCTAAAATTATCTAGGGATCGATGATAAAAAAAGTTTGGTGACCCATACTATAAGATATTGTTATAAGTTATTAATTTAAGAAATTTTTCATTAATGATCGAAACATTGCCTTTTTTTAAAAAACGTAGAAAATAGATTTTTATTTCTTGCAGACTGACCATCGATTTCTAATCTTTGAAGTCAATTCAATAAATATCTATTATAATTAAAATATTATAATAATTCCATCAATGTTGCTAGTTTTAGATATAATTTTTTGTAATCAAGACCAATTATTAATAATGGGAGAAAATTGGAAGAGGTTTGGATACTTAAGGATAAAAGAATGTTATTGATCTGTGATTGTTTATATATATATAAACTTAAACAAAATTATATCAATAAAAATTTAATTTTATAACTTTATACTGAAATATTGATATATTTTCGTTTAAGTTCACTAATAAAACCTTCGATTTAATTAATAAAAATAGATAAATTTTCAATTGATTCTTGATTAGCGAATGATTAAGGGATGAATTCGGTGGAGAGGCGACTCAACGTCTTCCCCTTCTCAATGATTGAGAACTGAATGCGTTCGTGACTGGCCGGCGGCGAAACAAGACGACAGGTCATTTGGAAGATATCGATGCGTTTTATTGTTTCGGATGTAAAAGTGTAATAACAAACACAATCGAAACAAAAGAAAAAAACACATCACTCTCCTTTGATGATTTCCATTACTGAGAATATATTTATTTCTTTTATCTCTTAGAAAAAAAAATTTTTTTTGCTAATCGAGTTATTTTTTAAAAAAATTAAATAAAGTTAATAAATAAAAATTCCAATCCATTTGACTTGTTACACAATAGCTATAATAGTAGAATTAGAAAATAAAATAATTGAAATAAATTGTATCAACATTTCAGTTTATTGATGTTTGAAATGCTTATTGAAATAGAAAAGAGATTCATCGAACCACTTCAATAAGGAAGAAGGAAGCATTTCAAACATCAATGAACTGAAATGTTGAATCACGACACAACTTATTTCATTTATTTTCTAATTCTACTAATAATAGTAGAATATTATACAAAATCTATATAACTAAATTACTATATAACTTTATTTAAAATGAATTTTAAATAAATTTATCACACAAAATAAAATTATTTCTATAAAATATGACTTAAGCCTAAGTCAAGAGTATAGATTCTAGACGAAATATATATAATAATTGATTTTTATACATTGCTAAAATAGTAATTCGATAATTCTTATATTTTACTTGTTGTAACTGTTTTACTCAATACTAAAAACTAAAATGACAAAACGGGGTGAGAAACCTTTTTCATTTTTCTTTTCTTTTTTCATCCAATAACCAAACACTTTTTGAGGGCCCCAGACAAAAAAATAACTTAAACTTTTATCCTTAAATATTTAATGAATAATGTCTCTTACAACGTCTGAAAAATCCTTTCATTGTTTTAGCAATTATTATAATAAATATTAATTTAAAAGTAATTAGTGGCCCGCAAAAAGTATTTTTTATAAAGATAATTATTATTGAATTATTAAATTAATTTTTAATAATCCGTTTTTATATAAAATATAAGATTTTTTGATAAATAACATTATAATTAATCCGATTAGAGGTCATATAATTATAAAATTTAAAAAATTTTCAAATAATAAATCAATAAAAAATATTTCTATTTTAATTCTTAAAAAAAATTCAGCGTACTATTAATATTTTATCAAATATATATATATATATATATATATTATATATTCTCTGGTTAATTTTTATTTCCCTCTCCAATGAACTTTTCCAGAATTTTTTTTTTTTTAAATCCATTCATAAAAATTGTTCCATTTAATATTTTCAAATTGTTATTTGGCTAAAAGCATTGATCTGTATCTACTCTCAGTCAAAATCACCACTTGAAAGGATTCATTAAAGTAAATCCAATTTCGACAGAATCATGAAAATTGAAACCATTTCAAAAAAATAATAATTTTGTCTCAAAATATTTTATTTATTATCCTGGTTTATTTAAATGAATAACTTGAATCTTTACATTTTTACTAACTCGCCAGAGTTTTGAAGGTTCCTGAGTCATTTTCACTAAGGTTGAGAAAAATGTCACTGTGTATGTGTGTATATGTACACAAAATTAAGCAAAACGGTTTAAGCTAGTATAATAAAAATTGGTACACGATCATTATTCAAAATTCGTAGTTTTCTATCAACTTTTAAAAAATGAAGCTCATCCGGAAGAGGGACGTTACCTACTACGTTTTCATTTTTTTCCTCTAAACTGACCATAAAAATAAAAATATATGTTTGATAGTTTTTCACATGATTAAATATTGAATATGTAAACTGCTATATACCTTTAGAATTTCACTTTGATTGAATCGCTGAAAGTACCGGAATTCATTTTTTAACACGTACACTGTCAATCACGCGCCAGCACGAGACGTGGTGCCATCAACAATGAGCCAAACACGTGCCTGTTTAATAAATATTATTTATTAATTTTAATTTATAATTTAATCAATTAAATTTAATTTATATATAATATATGTGTTAATTAATCCAATTCAAAAATGCGAGATAGTCGAGGATAGACACTCCAGATTTTTTCCATTCAACAACAATTTCCTGCCCACAGAACATTGTTGCGAATTTCTTGAAGGTGTATATGCTCGCCCATACATTTACATATTGCATGATTGTATCATAAAAATTGTCATAATCACGTTTCAATTTTTCATAAGTTAATATTTAATTATTAATCTTCTTATATTTAGTGTATTTTAAATTTTTCAATAAAAATAGTAATGGACTTGGAATCCAGTTTCTTCTTTCCACTAATCTATATTATAAACTAGTCGATAAATTTAAATAAATTAACTAGCAAATATTACTACCTATAAATTAACTATTTTTTTTTTATTTAAACATTATATTAATAATTTAAAATACATATTTTATTAATTTATCTAAATTAACTTCTTTTTAGAAACGAGCAAATTATGATTGAATTATTATTACTTTTAATGAAAAATTCATCGATGTCAAGCCTTGGAAGCAGATCCAGAAAAAAGAGCAGCTGCTTCGCTATCCAAGATGAATGCATGACAAGTCTTGGCTTTTAGCAACTGAGAACTCCCGCGGGACTTGCAACCTCACTTAACCCCAGCAGGGCAGGATATGCCAAGCAAGAAGAAAATCTGGCATACAGAGGCTTGAAAAATACATAAATAAAGGACTCTTCAATACTTAAATACTTAACTAAATGACAATTATTTTCATCATTGAATGAGCGGTAAAAATTTTATTACACCCTTTTTTTGAAAATTTTAATATTGTATGTAAAAAAATGCTCAATAGGGCAATATAATATATATATGTGAAAAAAAAAATATTAAGAATATTTTTCTATTTTTAAAAAATTCCTTATTACATTTTTATATTCCCTGTATTCTTTTTTTATAATAAAACTTGTAAATTTTTCTGATCAAAGTTAAAAATGATGTAATATCTTAATTAATTTAGGACTCTTCAACACTTTAAATTTGTTGTAAATTATCTGAAAACTATTAAATTTTTTTCGACTTTTAACTTAAATGAGAAAAAAAGCTGGAGTGTCTCCACTCGACTATCTCGCAAATTTGAATTGGATTAAATAACATATATTAATTTAAATTAAATTAAATTAATTAAATTATAAATTAAAATTAATAAATAATATTTATTAAACCAGGCTGAAGGCACCAGGTTGAAGGCACCACGTCACGTGTTGGCACGTGAGATTTGCATTGTTAAAAAATTAATTCTGGTACTTTCATCCATTCAATCAAGCTGAAATTCTAGATATAGCAGTTTTTTACAATTATTAATCATGTGAAAAATTATCAAACATATATCTTTATTGTTACGGTCACTTTAGAAAAAAAGATCAAAACGTTTTAGGTAATGACCCTCTTCCGGGTGAGCTACATTTCTCAAAAGTTGATAGAAAACTGAATTTTGAATAATGGTCATGTATCAAATTTCATCATTCTAGCTCAAACTGTTTTTGAGTAATCTTGGTTACATACATACATACACACACACACACATACATACATACACACACAGAGACATTTTTCTCAACCTTAGTGAAAATGATTCAGGAACCTTCAAAACGTATAAAAACATCAAAATCTCAACATCGAAAATTTTCGTGATCGCAATACTATCTCTTACGAGATAGTAAAAATAAAAAAAAAACAATATTATTGTTAAATGAGAAATTAAATGAATACTTTCAATTAAAACTCATAAATATAAATTTAAAAAAGATAAACAAAAAGAAAAAAAAGATAATTCCAAATTAAAGAAAATATAATTTGTAAAATATCAAAGAAAATATTTAGAATTTTATAATAATATTATTGTTAGTTTTTCTCTTAAAAAAACATTTGATAAAATATTAGTCAAGTACAATTTAATTAAATCTTAATAAAAAATGGGCCTGTAGCCAGCCAGGCTCAGATAGATCAAAGGAAAAAGGAAAAGATTCTAATTTGACGTTAATAATGAGGAAATTAAATCAAAATTGAAATTTTATCTTATGATTTAGTTCATTTTAAATATATTTTTTAAAACGTTGAAAAACAAGTAATTTTTTATTAGTTTCTATTATAACTAAATAACGATAGATTTTTAAAATCATCTAAAGAGATGATAAGGTAAAAATTACATATATTTATTCTTCTATTTGCACCTGATTGAAATTTTAATTAATCTTGCATTTAAATATCCATACAGAATATCCAAAAATATCAATAAATGTTTATTAATTTCGTGTTATTTTTTATTATATTTTTGTAAACATGTCTTTTTCACGATAATATATATCTACGGATATAGTATGTTGTAACACCGGATCTTGTTATATCTCCATAGGGATTTTGAGGGACATTTATCTTATAATTATTTTACTGAGAGAGAGAGAGAGAGAGATTTGTTGTTGGTTCCCACTCATGTAATTTTAAAGAAATATTACATTTGTAAGGGACTTGTCGACTAATAAAAAAAATTATTTTATTATTTATTTTAAAATAACCCTTAAAAAATAAATGAAAATATATAAAAATTAAATTAAAATAGAAAACACTAAACAATAAAAAAAAATAAAAAAGTTAGATTAGCTCTCGTTGAAACATTGTATCTACTTGGAAATTTAACCTGTTTTTTTTAGTTATTTTTAATTTATAAATAGAAATGAAAAGTACTAATTGTACTATGCTTATTTGTACAAACTTTTGATGATAACATAAATTAGCTGGAGTGTTTCCACTCGACTTATTCGCAATTTGAATTGGATTAAATAACATAATATATTATATTTAAATTAAATTTAATTAATTATAAATTATAAATAATAAATATTAAACCAGCGCATGTTTGGCTTTTTGTTGATGGCACCACGTCACGTGTTGGCGCGTGAGATTTGCAGTGTTAAAAAATTAATTCTGGTACTTTCATCGATTCAATCAAGCTGAAATTCTAGAAATAGCAGTTTTTTACAATTATTAATCATGTGAAAAATTATCAAACATATATCTTTATTTTTACGGTCACTTTAGAGGAAAAAAAATCAAAACGTTGTAAGTAATGACCCTCTTCCGGTTGAGCTACATTTCGCAAAAGTTGATAGAAAACTACGAATTTTGAATAATGCTCATGTACCAAATTTCATCATTCTAGCTCAAACCGTTTTTGCGTAGTCTTGGTTACATACATACACACACACACAGACATTTTTCTCAACCTTAGTGAAAATGATTCTGGAACCTTCAAAACGTATAAAAACATCAAAATCTCGGCATGGATACTTTTCGTGATCGCAATACTATCTCTTACGAGATAGTAAAAATTTATCTTTAAACTTAAAACCGTGTGTTTTTAATAATTTACTTTTAATCTATTGATTTTATTATTAATTTTCAGTTTCATTTATAAATTGAAACATGTTAAGAGAATAAATAATCAAATTAAATTTCCAAACAAAAAATTTAAAATGTATTAATTACAAAACGTGAAATATGAAAATGTATAAAAAGAGTTTAAATATTTAGATAATCATGAATTATAATAATATTGGGAAACAATTTAAATTAAGGTTACAATCGGATAACTATTTTAATTATAAACTAAATCAGATAATTTCATCCAAAGGGTTATTGTAATGTAAAAAAACATTATTTTGTCGATCGTATGAGGGTAGTTATGCTCCAATAATACTAAAAAAAATTCCAAAATTTAATAAAGGCTGTCTAACATTTACACAGGTGAAGAAACATGGATATATGTCTATGATGGAAAACATAACAGCAATCGACACGAAAAAGGCATATAGGTGAATGATGTGAACCATCAGTATTGGAAAGAAAAAGAAAAGATAAAGTGAATGATGAAGAAAAGTACAATGTTGATTTGAGAGGAAACCAATTGGGAAACCAACCAACTAGAGAAAAGGTAAATGTAAACCATGTGGACCCCCTGGGGGTCTATGATCACCATGAGGTCTATTGGGGGTCTATTTAGTAAAAAGTAAATTGAAAGGGGAGAATTTAAGTATAAAACTTAGTAATTTTAGGTCACATAAAAGAAATCGCACAAAAACGTCAAGTCCATCCATCACATAAATATTATAATTTTGTAAAATATTAATGTTTTTTTTATTATGTGTTAAATTTAATCATTAAATTATTGATATTTCAGTTTCTTTCTTCTGTACAATTTCCCCTCATTTTCCTATTACTATGTGTTTTAAAATGAGTCGTCTGTGGTAGCTTTTGCACACACACAATTAGATGTGTATATATATATATATATATATATATTCCTTAGGTAGGTGGTCTATGAAAAAAATGAAATTCCTACAGGGGGTCTATGGAAGAAAAAGTTTGAGAACCCCTGATGTAAATGATAGAATTTAGATTTGAGTAGCTCAAGATATGAATGATGAAGAAAAATCGGTGCTGCAGCCTAGAACCTTTGACTTCAGTAGCGCCAGGAAGATAGATAGAGAAAATTATCTATATAATTAATAAATAGAAAAACACAAATTTAATTATTATAATCATTATTCAAACTTTTACCAAAAATTTGTTCTCAATATGTAAACAAAATTTAAGTGTAATAAAACTGATTTTCAACTCTTCCTTTAATCATATATCAAAGTGGCTTATTAAAATATCAAATTATAATTGATTTTATTAAAAAATTATCAATTTTTCCTCTTTTGTTTTTTTTTTTTTGCTGATGTCGAAATTTTGATGTTTTTATACGTTTTGAAGGTCCCTGAGTCATTTTAACTAAGGTTGAGAAAAATGTCAGTGTGTATGTGTGTGTATGAAGACAAAATTACGCAAAAACGGTTTGAACTAGAATAATGAAATTTGGTACATATTCATTGGGCATTATTCAAAATTCGAAGTTTTCTATCAATTTTTAAGAAATGTAGAAGAGGACCATTACCTACCACGTTTTCATTTTTTTTCCTCTAAACTGACCGTAAAAATAAAGATATATATTTGATAGTTTTTCAAATGATTAAAAATTGTATAAAACTGTTATAAACCTTTAGAATTTCAGTTTGAGTGAATCGCTGAATCGCGGAATTAATTTTTTAACACTGCAAATCACGCGCCAACACCTGACGTTGTGCCATCATCAAAGAGCCAAACACTCGCTGGTTTAATAAATATTATTTATTAATTTTAATTTATCATTTAATTAATTTAATTTAATTTAAATATATATGTGTTAATGTTAATTAATCCAATTCTATTTCGCGAGATAGTCGAGTGAAGACACTCCAGATTTTTTTGTTGTAAAATTTAAAATCATAATTTTGTTTTTACAGATAAAAAATAACACATAACTTATTGATCTTTATTAATTTAATATTTATTTATAATTTAAAATTTGGATAGTGTACATAGAGTTATATAAGTTTCTGAAAAAAGTAAACTCAGCGCGCTTCTTGAATGCACTTGTAGATTTATTAAAAAAAATAAATAAATAACAGTTTCAAAAATATTTAATAAAGTGCCATGCGGGTAGAAAAGGTAGGAAATGAAAGATGAAAAGGTTGGTTGTAACTTTTTTCTTCTAGATATCATCTGGCTCATTTATTTTCCTCTGGGAGCAATCAGATGTGACATGACAGATGAGTCGAGTCGTCTAAAGACACGCGTCCGCCACCAATTAGCTTCCGACGAAAACAGATATACAAAAATACAAACATTTAGCCTGGGAGGCGGAGACGGAGGCATTCCATCGTTATATTAAAAGCCTGAGTGACTTCGGGAGAACGCGACTGCTAATAGCTGCTCTTTTCATCCACCTTTCTTACAAATGGAAATTGTCTGACATCAGGGAACACTTATTTAAGCATTTATTTATCATTATTATTGGAATTTATATGATGATATTTTTAATTTTATTAACTCATTAAAAAATATTATAAAGCTTTCGAAAAAAAATCGATATTTAAAATTATTTAATCAAATTAAATTAATACAGAATTTAAGAGAATTTAGTAAAATATAAAATATATTTTATAAAATATATTACTTAAAATAGTTTACTTAATATCTATATACCTATATATAAATTATAGAATTGTTATCAATTGTCAAATAAAAGGTTGTAAATTATAATAAGTATACCATATGAATTTAAATAAAATAAATAAAAAATGTATTATTATTTCATTTTCCCAAATCGTTAGCAATAACACATGTTTAATCTTGAAGCGATTTTATTCTTCTAGTAAATCTTTTGAAGATTAATAAATAAATAGGTATATCAAATCTTTGAAAATAAAAAAAAAATGATAAATATGCCATAAATTGATAATATTCCAAATTTCCTCTTTTTTTATTTATTAAATAATACATAATATATAATTATTGAAGTTAGATATATACATATAAGGCTATCCAAATAGAAAAAAAAAATACAAACATTTTATTATTATTATTTTTACTTTAACAAATTTTATACATAATGAAATAAAAAAAAAAATATATTACTTAAGATTAATATTTTACACAAGTATTATTATTTAAGTATAATACTCCATTAACTGCTTGGGCAGCGCCTGTTCTCCATGTTAGGAGCGGCTGTTCTCAAATTCTCTGTAATATAAATATTTACCTATAAATATTCAAATCTTTGAAAATAAAAAAAAAATGATAAATATGCCACAAATTGATAATATTCCAAATTTCCTCTTTTTTTTTATTTATTAAATAATACATAATATATAATTATTGAAGTTAAATATATACATATAAGGCTATCTAAATAGAAAAAAAAATACAAACATTTTATTATTATTATTATTATTATTATTTTTACTTTAACAAAATTTATACATAATGAAATAAAAAAAAATATATTACTTAAGATTAATATTTTACAAGTATTATTATATAAGTATAATAATTACAATAAGTATAGTTAATTAAATTTTCTAAATATGGACGGAGAGATTTAACATAAGAAAACAAAATATGTTAATTTATACAGATTTATATATAGGCATAGTTCTTCAATATTACCAGAATTATTGTTTTATTTTCTAAATAATTAATTAATTTAAAATTATATTTTTAATATTAAAAATATTAATTTGAGATTATTTATAATTTCTATATATTTTCTATAAGAGCTCAAGTTTTTGATAATATACCTAATTATATATTAAATTTATTACGATTCTCAATTATATAATTAGAATAATCCATTAATTTACAAAAAAAAGTAAAAATAATAATTCATTTAGAAATAGACATTTGTTAAAATATTGGACATTTGATTATAATAATGATTATTATTATTTTATATAATTTTGTAGAAGTTTACTATTTTTGGGAAGAACAATAAGTAATATAGTAATTTAAAATAGAATTAAATACAACTATTTTTTTTATAGTAAAGACAAATTTATTTTTATTAAATAAAATATATGTTTAATAAACAGTAAAAAAAAAACATTTTATTTATTTTTTGAAAACTTTTTTATCAAATTTTGATATTTTTTAAAAAAATGGATATCTTTTACAAAAAACAAAAAAATTAATAAAATCAGATGGTACAAACGTAAATTATTCATAAATTGATATAAACAGACCTTAATTATAATTCTGAATATGTATATATATTTGAAAAAATAATTTACTCGTACATATATATTAAAAACCTTTTTTAGTTAAATATCGTTATTGATATATCATATATATATATATATATATATATATATATATATATATGTATGTATAATTATATATATAAGATAAGTTAATGTAGATATATATATATATATATATATATATAGCTAATAATATGTTAATATCACTAATGACATAGTTTTAAACAAACATTTTTACCTTGCCTAAAAAGAACATTTATATTTATATTATTTTACAATAATTAAATAATAATAATTTTACAATAGCAAATACAGGATTTCAAATTTTAATTGAAATATGTGATGATGAATGGAGAGATGATGCAAAATGTATAAATTTTATATTATATTAATATGTACTTAGATTCTTTAGAGAGATCTCCTTGATTGAAAATTATACTTTAATACATTTATTAACTTGATAGAGAAGTATAATAAATATCACAATATTTTTTTTCTTACTGGCAAAATTTTTTTATTCAAATATTGTGATGAGAAATTAATTCGTCAGGGTATAAGTGACTTCAATTTCAATCAATTATTAGAATGTTTATTATTGTAATTTATTTATAAAGAAATAATATAAATATTTATATTAATTAAAACATAAATTTCAGAAACAATAAATTATAATAATATTAATACATAAAAAAAATTTTTTGTTTCTCTAGTTTAATTAGAAATCTACAATTTGAACAATTATTTTATTTATTATATTAATAAATAAATATGGGATTTAAAGAAAAAATATTCTTAAATATATTTTTGATATATTCTTCTTTAAATCAATAATAGATATAAAATAGAATTTTTACAAATATTACAAAATATTTTTTTAAATAAGAATATTAAAATTAAAAGAGAAAGTTAAATCATTTGTTGTTTTTAAAAAATTATAATTTTCATAAATTTAAATTTTTTATTCTGTTCAAATTTATTATCTATCCGTGATAATATAAAAATTTACTCTTATTTGAATTCATAATAAATGATATATACATATAGAAATTTAGTAATAAGTATTGATTTATGAAGAGAATAATTTTTACCGATCGACGATAGGAAGGAAGGTATTGTAATATTATCATTTATATATTCAATTTAATAAAGAAAATAATTGATTGAATGAAAATTATTAACAATTTGATTTGTTAATTATTATTATATTAATTATAGGAGAGGTCCGATCCTGCTCCATGACAACGGCACGTTTCACAAATCACAGTCCAAAAATTAAACGAATTGAGCATCGAAGTTTTGCCTCATCCACCATACTCCCCAGACCTCTCGCCAACCGTCTACCACGTTTTTAAGCACTTCGACAACATTCTCACTTGTATCCCGAGCACCCAATTTTATGCTGACGGAATTAATCGATTTGTATTACGTTGGCAAAAGTGAGCTGATTCAAATGGCGTTTTTTTCGATTAAATTGAATAAGTATTCACCGAGATATTAAAGTTTAAAGTAGGCTCATAAAAACGGACGAAACTTTCGTAACAACCTAATATTATTATTCTTCTAACACCTTCCCTCCCCCTTCAACAACCGAATAATTAATCAGTACCCCCGTTTTTCTTTAAATAAAATCATTATTTTGTTCTTTATCTAATAAATTAAAAAATTAGTTAAAATTTGGTTAAAAAATTATTTATTTTTATTAAATATTTATAAATATATAAAAATATTTACTGATAGTGTTTCCAATGTTTACTTCAGATAATGCTCTATGTTTATATACAAATTAAAAATTGTTTATTGTTGTTTCTTAAATAAATGATATTCATATTAATTTATTAATTATTATTTGTATGGAAATAAAGAGATAACGTCTATAGTAGTTTCATAATATGTAATAAAAATATCAAAATTGTAATTTTCAAAAATTGATTTTATTATTGGAAAAAAGACCTCTAGATATTCACAAATTATATTCTATTTTACATACACAAACAAAAAATTTCTGACAATGAATATAAAATTAATCATTTGTAAACTACCACTTCCGACTTCCGAATATACATCAAAAGTTGATGAATCCATGCTACTGATGCATTAAGTAAATATACCAAATTTTATCAAAATCCGTTGAGCTGTTCAAGCTGTACACACACATCTATACGGACACACAATGGACAGACGGACGGACGGACAGAGGGACGGACGGACATACATCATGCTAAAAGTAATTTTTTTTCTGTTAACAATGCATGATTCGTGGATATATGTAAAATGTGTGAAATATGTGAAATTTGGAGTGAAAAAAATACCTTCCCTTCCTATCGTCGGTCGGTAAAAATAATAATCATAATAAAATTTTGATTTCTATAAATTTATTTCTTGAATATTCGAATGAAAATAGTTCCTATAAAATATGCCAATAATAATAATAATAAGAAGAAGAAAAACCAAAAGGACACTCTCTCACTTTTAATAAGAATATTCTAAACACTATCAGATTATCTATCTATACATTTTGAAAAGAAGAATACCTTAAACCTAAACGGTCGGACGCATATATACATACAATCTGTTTATTGAACTTTTTTTTTTGTTATGTGTTAGTTACTATAAAATAAATATTTTTTTCTTTGTAGGTAAGAATTCATAGAAAAAAAAGTGTATTTGTATTCATGTTTGAAGCAATGGATTTTGTTAAAGGAATTAAAAAATAGATATAAGGTAGAAGAGAGGGAAGAGAGGAAGGGGTGAGGTGACGAAGACGGAGTGGCTGAAGGCGCTGAAAGTGGGAATAATATATAGCTGCGTTTAGTCGGCACATTAACAACATTTAACACTTGACACACACAACAACATCTCAGCCGTGTGTTCCTGCTAGAGACTCTCCACTCCACCCCCTCATCCACTAAACTTCTAAAACCCCTAAAGCTAAGCTAAACGGCCAGGACATTTTATTTTTACCATGAAGCCAGCTGTTTGGCTATTCATCTTTTGCGGGATAGGCGCCGTGATGTTGGTGCTCTTACCGCCCCCGGATGCTTTTCAACTTGGAAGTCACGGAAAACTCTCCTAACTCTATCAATAGGATCCATGTCTGCTTGTTCCAATGTTTATTTGTTTTTCAATCAAAGTTTTGAAAATATATTCCAAAATAAATAAATTTGATCCCAACTGGCAGGGTGTTGTTTTACAATTTTTTTTTTTTATATAGATACTTATATATAATTTTTATCTAACCACTTTTATGAAAAAGAAAATATACATTTTGGCAAATATACACGTATATATATACTATTATTATTAAATTCTTAAATATCATATTTAAAATAAAAAAAAAAAATAATGAAATTTTTATAAGTTAAATTTATCAATTTTTACGTTGTGAAAAGATAAAATTGAATTTAAGATTGAATAACACATGACAGAAATATCGATAAGTACATACATTTATAAAAACTAAGATAAATAATTTATTTATACATAATTCATGAATCAAAATCAATTAATTGAATGCTTTTAAATTAGTAAACACCTTTTCTACGATATGAGTTTTTTAATCCTATATTTCATATAAAATTTCATAGTTCATTCATAAAATGATGCTTTATGTAATATTTTGATTTATATCGAGATCTTTTGATATTTAAAGAAACGTCTAATTATATTTTAAAATTTTAAAGGAATTGTTGGTTTTAATGAAATAAATATAGAATATATTAACAAAAACCTATGTATTAAATTTTATATACAAAGCAATTATATTAAAATACATAATTGTGACTTTGTGTTAGTAATTTAATTTTATGAAATGTACATAAACAATACATTTTGAAAAGATTTTGTTACTAGGAACACTATTGATTATACTCCTTTCAAATTTTTTTTTTTCAAATATATATATTTATACGCATGTATATCAAAAAAAATCTACAAAACAAACTATTTTGTAATTAAACTGAAAAAATAACTTTATTTGAATTTAAAATATTATATATATATTAAACCTTCCAGAATTTTTGTAGTTTTAATTAATAATATAATTTTTATATAAAGATAATTAATTAATTAAGAATTAATTTTTATAATATAAAATTTCTCACAATTGGCGGATATATATAATTAGTAGCCGAGAATAATTCAAGAGTTAGAAATATTTCATTTTATATATTTGAATTTTTGAAATAAAATCCAAATTAAAAAATAATTTTGTAAATATTGGTTTTAAATCTTAAATAAAAAAATTTCAAACCATATATATACATTTATATATAATATATATATTATTTTTACTATCACAAAGTCTGTACGAATTTATTTTAATATACGATGTGGAATTCCAGTTAAAAATAAAAGTTCTTTACGAGATCAATCGCAGTATAATAAATTAATAAATTAATTTATAGGCTTTAATCCCGATTTATATATATTTATATATTTTAAAAGAATAAATAAGATAGATAGCACTGGGGAAGGGTAATTAAAAAATTGTCATTAGAGAAATTAAAAATTATAAATCAGTAGTTGGTGGTCGAGTATAATCCTCAGCCCAGTATCCTCCATATGCAGCTGCAGCCGCTGCAACTGCTGCAGCAGTAACACTGGTGCTTCCCGCCGAGGCGGCTACCGCAGCAGCCGCCGCTG
Organism: Labia minor; assembly: GCA_963082975.1. NCBI lineage: Eukaryota > Metazoa > Arthropoda > Insecta > Dermaptera > Spongiphoridae > Labia > Labia minor. Next base: position 37,321,676 of record OY720345.1, read on the forward strand.
CAGCTTCATGCCTTCTTGATGCTGCACATGGATTAGCGAAGGAGGTGGGAGACGCAAACATAGGGGATGCAGCAGCAGCAGCTGCCGCTGCGGCCGATGTTGAATAAGCGTTGGGATTGATTGCTGAAAGTTGCATGGCCGGCATCGCCTGGGACAACTAAAAAATATTTTCAAATTAAAAAAAAAAAATTGAATAGGTACGAATATAATAGTATAATAAAAATTTAATAATTATATATATAAATGAAGTTATGACTTAATAGAATAATTAAAATACAAAAAAAAATGTTTTATAAAATAACGTTTTTCTTGTGGACTAAAAAGTATAAAATCATTTTTCTTTAAAGTCTAATAAAACCAGAAAGCAAATGAAAATTATATGCATCCAATGTTTTTCGTTTTATATGAAGCAATTCAATCATAGATTTTGTTAATAAAATTATATTTAGATCTCGGGAAAAACGTTGTTTTATAAAATATTTTTATATTTTAATTATTTTTTACTTTCTAGTATGAATATTAATAAATAAAACAATTTGTTAATAAATTTATCAAATAAATAGCCCCCCCCCCCTAAATATAAATATAATGTACTTCCTGTTCTTAGATATGAAGTGTGGTGTTATCTTTCTATCAGTTAATAACAATTTTTGTTAAAATTTTGTTGCAATTATACAATTTTGGGTGTAGGAGAAAGCGTAGGTTAGGTTTTTTCTTTATAATTATATATTCTTTTCCTAGTCAGTAAGTTAAATAAAAAAAAATGATTCCAAAATATATAGAATGTAGATAATGAAATACGCTGTAAAAATAAAAATGTAAATGTGTACTTGAGTCACCAATTGAGTGTAAAAATTATTTTAAACCCATTTTTGTTATATTATGGGATAAAAAAAAATTTTATGTATCACAAATTGGCAAATAAACATAATTTTTTAAACTAAAAAAGAAAGAGTAGACGTAGACGGTCTGTAACAAAGAGATGAGATTCGCTTAAAGCGGAATAGGGAGGATAGTTTTTGGTAGTGAGGACCTTTTTCCCTTCGTTCACTTACACTACTTATTATCTACTACCTATTGTTTCACATCCTCATCTATTGAGTATTGAGGAAGGTGAAATGATAAAAATCTTAACTTACCAAGTCAGAGGACTAAATAAGGTGGCTCAAAATGTCCACTAAAAATTGAAGCGTCCGCCTACAGTTTTGAATTGGTTTGATTTGTTTGTGTGTAACCCCACTTGGGGGAAGGTAGCTTTGTGAAAAAATAAGTAATATATATACTTTATTTTTTAAATCATTTTTTTATAAAATAGAAAAATAGACAACTCTTACTTCTGAACGTGACTAATATATTATTGTTATATTTACGGATAGACCCTGATAATCATGCAGAGCTTTAAAGAGAAATGATTAATTATTGAATTTCCCTAGGCCCAAACTCATCAGTGTGGTAGACTGTCATGCTAACCACTAAACCACTGAAGAGTCAATAATTTATTATAATTGATATTTGATAAATTTAATTCCTATTTGTTATAAGATTTTACCAAATAAATATAAAATTACTTTTTATTTCAGAAGAATCTTTTGAATATTTAAATTTTAAGAAATTTATATATTCTTATTTTCTTTGATAGCATGTCTGCTCAAGAATCTTAATATATTATTATAATATATATATAAAAAAAATTTAAAGGGAAATATACATGCTATGTAATGTAAGGTCGTGAGTAAGCATGCTCATTTAATTTCAGTTAAAGATTTTCATTGTACCTGTACTTGGCTATAGGTGGTTTGGCAAGCGCCATATCCCGCTGTTGCTGTTGGCCATCCAGCACTATCATATCGTCCAGAATGATGAGGGTAGGGCGCATAACCATGAGTGGCAGTGGTCGCTAGAAGTGGAGCTCGTGCAGCAGCTGCAGCTGCAGCCGCTGCTGCTGCATGTTGATGATGGTATCCACCACCACTTGAATGATAAGCAGCCGCTGCAGCTGCAGCCGCCGCAGCTGCTGCTGGACCTCTGAATGGGCGTTTCATTCTTCTTCTTCGGCGATAATTGCCATTTTCAAACATGTCATCGTATTGGGGATCGAGGGTCCAATAGTTGCCTTTCCGTTCACCACCGCCTTCCCGAGGAACCTAGAAGGCCAATTCTCAATTTGCATCGCTTTTTTCTTTTCATTAGATTATCTTTTCTATATAAAAATTAAAAATCAATTAAATAGGAATGAGACCTAATGTATTTGAAATTTAAAACAAAAACATTAAAAATCTAAATTTTATATAATAATTAAACTCTTAAAAATATATCATTTAATTTTTTTTAATTTGAATAAAATATAGTAATGTATATATTTATATATGAAGGTTTATATGTTAATTAGATTTAAATGTGTCTTATACTCATATAATTAATTGAGTGAGATAAATTTAAAATTCTGAAATTATTTAAATTTATTGTTTCTATAACTTCCACTTTGTTTAAAATTATATTGGTTTGAAATTTTATTTTGGTTCATATTTTTAATGTAAAAATTCTTGTGATTTCTATTTTTGTTGAGTATGAAATTACTAGTTGAATTCTTGAATTTCTTTTAAATATAAAATGTCTACCGTTTAAGAATTTTATCTGAATTTGTAGAAACTAGAGAAAATTATAATAATATAACAGTATTATTAATATTTTCAAATTAGCTAAATTATTATATTTTATTTGTATCAATATTATGATATGTAAAAATAATATATAAATAAATAATAAATATATTATGTTTATCTCAGATGTATGAAAATGGAGGGAAAATCTTAGTTTTTACCATACACTTACATTCCTATTCTTTTTACAAAATATAATAAAACTATGAGCTGTGGCACAGAACCGACCGACGATTTGAAATAAACTAATTTCGAAACAACATTATATAAATATATATATAAAAAAAATATTTATAAAACTTGAATTAAAATAACTAAATTATATTATCTTGGTTTTTATTTTTAGTTTAATTACTCAATTATTAATTACTACAATATTTTAAGAGAAAAATTTCCGACAATGAATATAAAATTAATACTTTGAAAACTATCACTTCTATTTTTCCAGATATACACCAATAGTTGATGAATTCATGCTACTGATGCATTAAGTAAATATACCAAATTTTATCAAAATCCGTTGAGCCATTCAAGCTGTACACGTCTATACGGACACACAATGGACAGACGGACGGACGGACAGACATCAGGCTAAAAATATTTTTTTCTGTTAACAAAATGCATGATTCGTGGAGATATGTAAAAATCTCCATATGTGAAATTTGGTTTGAAAACAATGCCTTCTCTTCCTATCGTCGGTCGGTAAAAAACATCAAAATTAAATTTATTTTTTTTTTTAAAAAAATAAAGTTTTTTTATGAATAAAAGCAAAAATAAAATAAAGTTAAGACTATTCTATTCCACTTACCTTTAAAAAACATTCGTTTAATGATAGATTATGACGAATGGAATTCTGCCATCCTTTCTTATTTGTTTCGTAGTATGGAAATCGGGTGGTAATGAAAGCGTAGATTTCAGCCAATGTCGCCCTACGGTCTGCTCGACTCTCGATGGCCATAGCAATTAATGCCACATAGGAATATGGAGGTTTGCTTGAGCTGCTATTGACATTGGTTGTTCCAGAACTATCATTTCCTTGATTTGGACTCGATCTAGAGATAACATTCGTTGGGGAAACGGATGGTTTTCCAGGTGTTACAGGTCCAGGATCTAAAGCTGCAAAGCCGTCCATGCCTCCTATTAAATACACCAGACTATCAATAAATCAATTTTTATTGTTGAAAGTTACAAAATTATTTATTTCTTAAATATACTCAATGATGAACAGATTTTAATCATTAGATCATTAGAGCTTATTTTAGGATCCCAATATTATAAAATCTACTTAAAACCAAAACATCTAGATCAGTGTTTCTCAACCTTTTTGGACCAAACGCCCCCTTTGTAAGATCCGCTTCTTAATTCGCCCCCTATAAATTTTACTGATATAAATTGCATGATAATCCCTAATATAAGGTAGATACAGGTGATACTTAGAGCCATATTGAAAAATCGAGTTTCAGAACCTGATTGCAAAAAATTGCAAAAAGAGGAAATGTTTAAAAAGCCTGTTCGCAAAATCATCTTACCTTTTTTTAGAGTTGAAAATGATTTCGCCCCCCAAAAATAACTTATCGCCCCCGAAATCGCATAGTCAAATAATCGCCTCCTTTAAGATGTCGATCGCTCCCCAGGGGGCGATATCGCCCAGGTTGAGAATCACTGATGTGGATTATCATTTACACATAAATCAGTATTTATAAATTATTAACTTTAAATTTGTTTTTTGGACTTTTAGATTAAGAAAAAATTTTGAATTTTTAAGTTCCTAAAAATTGGATAAGCAGTAATTTCGAACTAAACAAATTCAAATAGATGGTGTTACTCGTGATTTTTTATTAACATCATAATTAGATTAAAAATCACTAAAAATCTATTATATATATATATTTTTATATTTTTAAAGAATAGCTTTTATTTTTATTTAAATATTTAATAAATATTACCTAATAATCTTATTAAATTAATATTTTAAAAATGAATTAATCGAATAATTTAAATATTTGATTATTAGAAATTAAAGTAAAGCTATATAGGAAGATATATTTTAATAGTTCTGGGTATTGTGTTAGAATTAATATTTTTGTATTCATGAATAGACAGATTCTCTGAACCGAGGTAACATATGCATGTTGTTCAGCGGCGTTTTTATTGAAGAGTTTGTACAAATAATTATATTTTTGGTATATTTGAATATATAGATGATCTATAGACTAAGTACAAATAGAAGTAAATAAAAATATGAAAAATAAAAAATGAAGGATATTCATAATTATCAGACCAGTCATTTTTTTTAAAATTCAGACAAGAAATGCAAATCCAGATTTGGAAAGTAAAAAATTTATAAAGTACAATAAGGGTAGTCATTTATATTTCAAAAATGAAAACAAATCTACATATAGTACACAATTAATTAGTTAATCTAATTTTTTTTAATAAAATGAAATCTTGATTTTTTTAAAATTGTTTATACAAAGTGTTCATTTTAATTAATACACTATTATAAATAAATTAAGGAGACCCGAAAATAATATAAATAATAATAAAAAATAATATGAATGTTATTTGCTGTTCATTGTGTACATCAAATCATAGCAAAGTCATTAAATTTTTTTTTACAATTTTGGGTAAAATGGCCAGCCGAAATAAATGTAAATAAATCTTTAATTGAAAAGTGACTTGCGATTGTCAACAGAAAAGGTGTTATGGAACACAATAATGCAAAACCGCAAAACAAACCAATGAATTGGCGTGTGATATACTGCCACATTTCCCATCCCATATTCGACGGATGATGCACCATCAAATTCTAAGTAAAAAAATATTTGCAAATTTGGATAATATCCAATATGCTTATTGTATATATTTGGTTTAAAAGCAATAAGTTTATATCAAAATACTATATAAATGACAAAATTTTGCCAATAAAAAGGATGTAATATCATTAATTAAAAATACTTTTTAATATTTATTCATTTGAATTTAATGTAAAAAACTTCGTTATTTTCGGGTCCCCCCCCCTCAATTATATGTTAAAATTAATACAAAAAACAAATCACTTTGTATTTATAATATAATGAATTATGAAAATCAATCTATTTTTTATGAAACAAAATGTACTTATGTATAAGCTATACTTTAATCATTGTTGTTTTTATGTTTCAGTTTTATCTTATACAAATAACCCATCTCACTTTTATTTCTTACTAAAATTAAAATGTTAAAATAAATTACTAATTTAAATATATTATTCAATGAACTCCTTGGTAGAATAAATCTTTTTTATTTTGATTGCAATAACAAACGAGCGTGTATTCTCTAAAGAACCTCCCCTAGCTATTTTCAAGGAGGGTGCCAGCCGTTGCAACTTAATCTGGACCCAAGTCAAGGTAACAGTTAACCTTGCTAACGAATGCCTGGAAGGCAGTTCGCTTTTCGAATATTCTTAACAGAAAAGGGGCGCAATTCGATCACTTTAATTAGAGGAGAAACACGATGATGGTAGGTGGAAGGCCTCTGGCTACATTGAATGCATCGTTAACCTTTTGTTTTAGCTATTCAATACTTAAGTAAATTCTAAAGAAAAAAAAAATGAAAGAAAAAAAAAAACAAATCAAAACAAAAAATACAGACCATTTTAGTTTAAACTTTCAATTGTGTATCATTTTACGCCATTAACTTATTTTAAGGCCTAAATTACGTTTATAATTAATTTAGTCATCTTGTCATTATTCTTTAAAAATGTATACCCACATAGTAGTATATTGCATATAATTTTAAGGTTAGTTTTTTTACTATCTCCCCAGAGATTGTATTGCGATCACTAAAATTTCCGGTGTCGAGATTTTAATGTTTTTATAAGTTTTGAAGGTCCCGGAGTCATTTTCACTAAGGTTGAGAAAAATATCACTGTGTATGTGTGTGTATGTAGACAAAATTACGCAAAAACGGTTTGAGCTAGAATAATGAAATTTGGTTGACGAGAATTATTCAAAATTCGTTGTTTTCTACAAATTATCAGGAATGTAGCTCATTCCGAAGAGGGTGTAATGACCTTTTTTTTTCTCTAAACTGACCGTAAAAATAAAGATATATGATTGATAGTTTTTCACATGATTAAAAATTATATAAAACTGCTATATATAGAATTTCAACTTGATTTAATCTCTGAAAGTACCGGAATTAATTTTTTAACACGTTGACTGGTAATCACGTGACTGATTTAATAAAGATTATTTATTAATTTTAATTTATAATTTATAATTAATTAAATTTAATTTAAATATAATATATGTGTTAATTAATCCAATTCAAATTTGCGAGATAGTCGAGTGGAGACATTTTTTTGAAATTTTTAATATTATATAAAATATGAATATATATATATATATAATCAAATGTAATTTGTATTATTAAACAAATTGATAAATATATTAATATAATATAAAAATAAATTTTATAAATTTTAGTTAAATCCTTTATTATCTATTGATTTTTTATAGTATTTTAAATATTTAACAATTTTTAAAAAAATACAATGAAAGATTCACCTGAAATTTTTTTATTTATTCAAGATTCAATTTAAATATTTTTTATATTTATTAAGTATGTATATATTATTTTATTATTTCAATTTTTTATTTCTTTTAGCTTTAATTGAATAAAATGAATTTTTAATTAAATTTCTTTTTAATCTTTAAAATTTAAAAATTTATTTAGTCATTTATCGCTCATCAATAAGCTATTATTAATCTAAAAAAAAAAAAAACAAGAATGAGAAATTTTGATAAAAAAATAATAAATAAATAAAAGAAAAAAGTTATATAATTAGAAAAGGCCTTATTTTCTTCCTCGTAAAATAATACGAATCTTTTAATCAATAGGCATTAAAATATCAGAGCCAATTCAGAGACGCTGTTGTGAAGTTGAAGCTTTATGAGATTTTTTATGTTCTCTTTAAGAATGGATGCATCCTCATTTAGAAAATCGTAAAATATATTCAAAAATAAACGATAGATATATACTATTTATGATATCACTTATCTATTTTACTGATAATATTAAAAAAAAAATATTTTAATATTATTTTTATTTTGTATTCTTAAACAAATAAATAAAAAGAAAAAAGTGTAGCCATTTTGATATTTATTAAGCTTTTAATTTTGTACGTCGCCTATATTAACGTATATATAGTATATATATTCACTTTATCAGCTTCTATCGGCCTTCCAGTACGTGGTGCATCTTCGACATCAAAATTGGGGGATCTAAATTTTGAAAAACAATTCTGGTACTGGCGTATTGTCAAAATATCTTCTCCATACAAATCCGTTAATTTCTTTCTGGCTTGAACAGCATTTTTACTATCTCACTAGGGTGCATGTAGACAAGATTATGGAAAAACGGTTTGAACTAGAATAATGAAATTTGGTACACGGGCAATATTCAAAATTTTAGTTTTCTATCAACTTTTGAGAAATCTACCACGTTTTCATTTTTTTTTCCTCTAAACCGACCGTAAAAATAAAGATATATGTTTGATAGTTTTTCACATTATTAAAAATTGTATAAAACTCAGCTACTACAACTATAAATTTCAGCTTGATTGATTCGCTGAAAGTACCGGAATTAATTTTTTAAAACGTACACTGGCAATCACACGCCATCACGTAACGTGGTGCCATCAAAAAAGATCCTAACACGCGCTGGTTTAATAAATATTATTTATTAATTTTAATTTATAATTTATAATTTTAATTAAATTTAATTTAAATTATTTTAGTTTAAAAAAGTATGTTTATTAGCCAATTTGTGATACTTAAAAACTTTTTTTAATCCATAACATAAGAAAAAAGGGTTTACAATAATTTTTACAATCTATTGGTGACTCATGGACGTAATTAGTATACATTTACATTTTTATTTTATCAGCGAATTTCATTATTTACATTCTATAATACATAATATTGAAATAATTTTTTTTTATTTGATTTAATTACTAACTATGAAAAACCTAATCTAGATCCATGTTTACTTTTTCTATAGGTAAAAAGTAAAATATGACAAAAATGCTGCTTATTGCTCTCATATTTACAAGGGTGCCAGCCATAAACTACTCAGTGGGTTTAATTGAACTTTTCCATACACAAGCATTGCTATATCAGCTCTCCAAACATGTAATGATTATACGGCTTAAGTGTGAAGTTGTGTTCGAAAAAAAAATATAATATATATAATATATAATTATTATATCCTCTTGCAGAAAAAACGAAATAACTTTTCGAAGAACCTAATATATATAATACATAATAAAATACATTAATAAAAATCTAAATATTTATCTATTTTTTTAATTTATTGACTTGGAATTTACGCTTATTTAAGATTAATTTTTCATTTATCAAAATTTAATTATTTTATCTGAAAACGAAGTGAAAAAAAGGTTTGTTCTCTCGACTTCAACTCTTTAGCAGATCATTAATCATTAAACATTAAATTGAAATTCCGGATTATTTGTTATTTAAAATGGGAATTTTTTGGAAAATAATTTCAGATTTTTTTTAATATATTTCGAAAATAAAAAATATGATATCTTTGATGTATATAGTAAGTATTTTAACAATTGGAAGTATTCTAACTTTGAATGAAGTTGTTAATTATTAATATAAAATTTTTAATAATAATATTAGAAAAATCTTAAGTTCTATTATTTTTACTAAAACTTTATAAAAACTCGTTTTTTTTCATTTCTATTCCATAAAACCATTCAAGATAAGTAATTTTATTTTAAATTGAATATTTTGTTATGATATTTGTGATTTTATATATTAATAAGAATATTTAATCCCTTATTACTATCGAAAAGTTTCAAAAATCAAAATTGAATTTACTTTTCAGATATAAATATATATAATTTCAAATATTTTAAAATTTAAATATTTATTTTTTTCTGTGAATAAATTAAAAATAATCTATCAATTTAAAATATGGATTATTAAGGTAGTCAGAATTATAAAATATTTATTTAAAAATTTGTCATGTTTTTCAAAAATATTATTTATTTTCAATATTATTACTATAATATCACTTTAAGTATTTTATTTTTATTTTGTATGTGCATGGATGATTATTTAAAAAATAATATATCATTGAATTCTATTTATTATGAAAACATATCCTACAAAACAAATAAATAATAATTTCTCAGAAAATATATTTGATATGACATTCATATATATTGATAATCGAGGAAATATATTTGAAAGATAAATATTATTTATATAAATGATATATTATTTTCCCATAAAGAGTCAATATATAGGTAAAACTAAATAACTATATAATTTCTATAACTATATAACTATATAAAACTATATAACTTTTGAGATAAATTAAAAATAAGATTAAAAATAGTTAATAATAAAGAAACCTTATTAGATCATTTTTTTAAATATTATATATATACAAATAATTAATTTATTCATTGTATAAAAACTTTTATTTATTTATTTATTTTATTTGTTATATTTTCAGACTATCTAATAATAAATATTATTTATATTTTTCTTTGTTTCGAAAATATTAGGTACTTCACCAGTCGTATCCACACAAACAATTATCGAATATTTTTATTTTCTCTGAATTTTTTAAACAAAAGTAAAATTAATTTCGCCAGGGGATACTTAAATTTATTTAAATTAAATGTGGTGATTTATTAATGTCTATATTTAAATTTCACGCATTCATCAATTTTATAAATTCAAATTGTTTTTTCTTTTATTTTTTTTTTTTTTATTTTTAAGAAACAATTTTATTTTAATGTTATTATCGAAACGAATTGTTTACAGCAGATGTGTAGATTTTGCGCCAAGTTTTCTTTTGAGACTTTTAAAGAGGACGAGAAAAGAAATTAAGGGGAATATGAAAAAAAAAAATTATAATAATAAATGAACAATAAAACCCGATACTCAATGTTTTCAATTAATTTTGATAATAATGGTTCGAAAACCATTTTAATTTACCATTTGTTAATCTAAAATATTTAATTTTTATATTTCTTTCAATAACATGCCTGATGCTTCTTGTAACCATTTTATGGTATTTCCATGTTAGTTAATTTTTAAATTAACTAAAAATAAATAAGTACTGTAAGTACTATAAGTAGTTTCTAATATAAAGAGAAATAGGAAGCAATTTAAAGAATCCATAAATTTTCCATACTTTTTTTTTTTTTTTAAACAATTATAATGAATAAATATTACTTACATGAAATCACACACATGTGGTCGTGCAGACCTTTACACAGTCCGAGAAAAACTTTTATACATCGAAGATTCGAAAGAAATATTTTTTTATTTATTTTTCAGAAATATTAACTATTTACAAATTTCATAAATTTTAACATTTTAATATACAATAATTCAAGGAGACAATAAATAAATAAATATATAAATATATACATATATAAATTGACTTCAAAAGACCTCATAAAACCAAATCCTAGGACACTAACATTATTAAAAATAAATATTTTCGTGACCATTTAATTGAATACAAAAAAAAAAAAAAAAAAAAATTGGCAATAAATAATAGAAAAAAAATAATTAATCTTAATCTTTATTAGTTATTTATTTACATTTGTGTTCCTCATTCTTTGAACAACAAATTCTAGTCTTAAAATGATATTTTTAGGATTGTTTTCGTTCAATTTAATTTCGGTGTCAACAATTTTAATTTGTTTATTAAACAAATTTGTTATGTTTACTATACAAACTGTTTAGATTGATTAAGTGAACCGATTAATTTTTAAACTCTTTATATATTAAATATCGTTTAACACTGATATGGAAAAAAAAATGCAAAAAAAGGGTGTTTATATATATATATATATATATATATATATAATATTATCATAATATATTAAACATTTTCATAGATAAAACTCATAAATATATATAATTAATTGAATAAGTGAAGAAGTTGAGCTAAAAACATAGAAGAAAATTTTAAAATAAAGAGATGAGAAAGAATATATAGATAAATTAGGATTTTAAATAAAAGTTTCCCCCGGTTAATTGAATAAATTATATATTTAAAAAATAGCTAATTTTATATTTATATACCTAAATGTCTTTATAGGCTTAATGGTTTCCATTTAGTAATAAAATTAATTACAATCGTTCACTTTTTGGACATTTCTATAATCAATTTTAATTAACCTCTCAATTAACCTAAATGATATATCTATTTAAATATAATAATATATATGTATATATATTTACCCTTATATTTGTTGATTGTTATAATAAAAGTAAGTGATGAATTGTTAAAAGATCGAGTAATAGATTAAAATTTAATTTATTTTGATGATTTCTTAATTTGTTTATATTGATTTGTTTTTTTTTTTTTTAATGTTGAATTTTAGCAAAGAGAAATTATTTAGAAACCCCCGAAAAAATTAAATGATTGTAATGTTAAATTTGAACTTATACGTATAATAAATTATAAACTATTGAATCAATTAAAAACATGAAAAAAAAAACAATGTTACAATCATCAATTTTCGAATTTTATAAATGCATATTTAAATTGATAAAGAACACATTAAAACACCTTTATCTTTGAACTATATATAACTCCTTATCTATTTTTAAATAAATTAAATCGTTTACTCATAAAAACAAAGAAAATTTTATAAACATAGCGTAGAACCTCGATTATCCGGGATTGCGATCAGCCGCGGGGGAGGGGAAAAAGTTATCATTCATTTATCACTGGAAAATAACTTATAGAAAAAAAAAAAAACAAAAGTAATGACCAATTATTTTGTTACAAAATATGAATATATGTAAATAATTGTGGCTAATTACCTACTCTTAACGTATAATATATATTTTATGTATATATTACTATTTATATATTCTTATATTTATTTATTTATTTATTTAAGATATGCTATATTTATTTAATATATATTATAATATATATATATATATATATATATTTCTAAATTTAGCTTTAGAAATGTTTTATAAGAATACTATAATCATCTAGCTGCCTGTATGTTATACTCAAACACATTAATCAATGAGATTTATGTAAAAAAAACAACAAATATATCCCTCATATTATAATTTCATATATATGTATGTATAGTGACTGAAAAAAAGTAAAAGCCAGAGTGGCGCTTTTATCAGGTAATCAGCCAGTTGAGAAGGCTTATTGCCATTGCCCGACAAAAGCGCTATGCAAATTATAATTGAAAATTGGGCCGTGAATACTAAAATGTTGAGAAACACTGCGATAGGGGATACTGATCTTGGCTCAAATTTTACACCAGTATCGGAAAATTATTAAAAGATATTTTATATAATCATATAATTTTCTATAATTTTTTAAAAAAGTGTAGAATTAAAATAAAATAAAGATGTAATTTTATTTTCAAATCGATCTAACTAAAATAAGTTGACCTGTGGCCAGGTCCAAACCGACCGACGGTTTGAAATAAATTAATTTCCAGTTACAGAAACAATTTCAAATAATTTTAATATATCTATTAATGCAATATAAAACAGATATGGATATAACATAAATATTTTTAATTTTATTTTATTTATAATATATATATCTAAGACCAGGCTGTGACGTCATGAATGGCTGGATGACGTCATATAATTTTAATTTTTATGAAAAAACTAATAAAGATGATTTTTCTCGAGTATAAAACCAATGCAAAGTGAATGATTCGTGATGATATGTAAAAAATCTCCTCATGTGAAAGTTGGTGTGAAAATAACCCTTCCCTTCCTATCGTCGTCGCTAATACTACCACTTCCGGTTTCCGGATTTGCACCAAAAGTTGATCAATTCATCATATTGGTGCATTAAGTAAATATACCAAATTTCATCAAAATCCGTTGAGCCGTTCAGGCTGTACACATCTATACGGACGGACGGACGGACAGACATCATGCTAAAAATAGTTTATCTGTTAAGAAAATGCATGATTCGTGGAGATATGTAGAAATCTCCACATGTGAAATTTGGTGTGAAAACAATACCTCCCTTACTATCGTCGGTCCGTAAAAAGAAAGTCGTACCTTTCAGAAATAGTTCTGTATTAATATATCTTCGACAAATTTTTACAAAAATTTTAAGTCATTTATACATTGTTTTACATATAAAGATAAGATATACATATACATATATGATGCTTCAATATTTAGAAGATATTATTTTAAAAATAAATTGAATAGAAAAGGTTTTTGAGTGAGATTTTTCAAACAATTGGTCCGGACTTTGAATGAAAATTTTGAAAATATATTACACTCATATCCATAAAGTATATGGATATGATTTCAAATTATAAGAATATAGGAATTTTCATTTCATTAAGTCTCTTTATAAATATTCCAGTGAATAAGCTGAAAGATGTTTAAGTAAATTTAAATTAGTCAAAAATCATTTAAGAATTATAATGGCTGGAAAATGTCAGTTTCCTCGTAAAGTCTTATTTTCTTTAATATTTGACATAAATATAAATTTTATATTCTTAAGATATGCAATGTTTATAAAAAAAATGAATGATTATTGTTTGAACCTTCAGAGAGTTTGAGTTACTTTTTTTCTTCTTTTTGCTTCTATTCATAATTTATAATTAAATATCGAGAATATAATAGAGTGGAGTTCAATTTCAATAGTTTTAAAGATTAAAAATAATCGAATGCGTCACTATGGTTGCTTGTTACTGGCGTATGTCCCCCTCGCCCCCTCCCCGCCCATCATTTTTTCAAAGGAGAAAATAATCCATTTCTTTATTGTCGGTTATGCTTTAACGAAACAGCGCAATGGAGATTGCATTGTGAGGATTTCGAATGTTGTTTACAATCGAATAGCATGTTTTTAACGGAAAGGAAGAAATGCATTCTTATTTGCCTGCCTAGACAAAAATCTAACCCAAATAATTTCGCTTAGCTTAGCATAAATTATGTAAGCTACCAGGCGGAGGGTTGCTCATTGAGTCCAATGTTTGCCTTCTGCATACAAAAGTAGAACTTGCGCAAACGGGAACAAGCAATTCCTAATATAATAAATTAGATCATCTATTTTTAAGAATTTATCTCCTTTCTTTACATTTGAAAGTCTATTATATAATAGATATATAATTATATTATGAATATATTATTATTATTATACATTATACATTATATTATAATATATTATATTTAGTATAGTAATATATATATTACAATATATTATATATAATATATTATTATATAATATATCATATATTTTTCAACTAAATCGAATTATTTTGATTACTTATATTTTATTAATATAAATATTTTTTTTACATTCTGCATTTTATTTGTAGTAACTGAAAACAGAGTAAAATGACATAAAGAAGAGTAAGGAGGGTAAATTAATTATAATTAATTTGGATATAAAATTTCAAAATAAAAGTTCATGAAAAAATTTATCATCATTTAAAAAGAATAATGGAGTTATAAAGAAACAGTGTACAGAACTTTAAAGATATATGCCTCTCACTATATTATAAGAATGGCCACAAGGAAGATGTTATTAATTAATTAGTGTTATTAATTTCGACTTATTATTATAAAGTCTAAAGCAACATCTTCTCTGTACCCGTTCATAATACATATAAATTTATTATTAAAAAAAAAAATATTTCGATTTATTCAGATCATAAATGTATCAATCCACCACACCCTAAGCAGTAGCTCAGGAGTTAGTAAGTTTTCTAGTTTACTTTGTGAAATATTTTATTAGAATTCTAGTTCAAGATAAATATTAAAACAAACTTTAAAATATCCTAAATTAATTAATTCATTATTGAGTTGGGGACTATGAAACGGGCATTTTTGTTTGATATGTGTACAGGTGCGAATAAGAGAAGTTCATTGTAACGTGAACTTGATATTTTTACTTATAAATTTTAAAATATTCTTACTCATTTGGTAAAATCTTTTAGTCTTTGTATCTAATTTTTATTTTAGTTTTCTTCGATTCCAGATAAAAACAAAACGGAATTTACATCTAATTTTCTTGTATAAAAACAAATTGATGTTCAATAATAGTTCCAAAAATTTCGTTCTGGCAATTCAACGAGTCATTTGAAAGGCTAACGTTGATATCAAGAAATAATGAACGACAGGGGAATCATATAAACATACCCTTATTTGTGAACTTGGGTCTAAACTAGACTGTTTTACAACATTCACCACATTCCCCAGATATTTCACCGACCGATTATACCTTTTTCAAATTATGAATTATTTTGAAGAGAAAATAATAAATAATAATATTATAAAAGAATTTAAATTGTTTATTATATCTAAATATAAAGATTTTTTTTTAAAGGCATATTCAAACGGTGGTAGAAGTCTTAGATGCCAATGGAAGTTATATATTGAATATAGTAAATAATATATGAAAAATTGCGCTTTTTGTTTATTTTTTTTCAGCGCCCGATTGATAATTTCCACCTCATTAAATTAACAAATATACAAAATAAGTTCCAAATTATATTAATAGATTAAATAATTTATATAATTGTACTTACCCTGATCGATGGGTGCTGCGGAGGGGGTGATTGGTGCATATGCAGAAGGTTCTTGTTTTATTTTCAAATTCAATTCATGAGATGCAATATCCTGAAAACAAACCGGGCCGCAGCCCTAATATTTCTTATATTAAAATAATGTACAGAAATTACGAAAGGAAATTTTAGAAAAATATAAATATCTTCTCCCACTCCCTTCGGAAGGTATACATGATAGTATATTATGTTTTTGTTCCCATACTTTTATAAAGGACTGGAATTTGGATTAATAAGAGGAAATATAATTTGAAATATTCGACAAGTTAATAATGTATGAGTTAGTGAGAATAATAGGTTATCAATTAATATTATTAGAATTATTAAAATATTAACTTTTTATTATTTTTCAAAATTAATATAAGAATATAATAAGCAAAAGTAATGTTTAAATATCAGAATTAATCAAATTAATTTTCTTTAGGGATAAAATATAATTTGATTACTTTTCTTCTTCAATTAAATGTATTAGATAGAGTATATTTTATTATTGAAAATAGAAAAATTAATGGATAATTTAATTGCAATTTTGATAAAAGTTCAAAAATTAATAAATTTAATTTATTACTTTGTTTTGGTGAACGGTTTATTAATAGAGTGAAATAATAATGCTATTTTTTTTTTCATCATGTTTGATTTTCAAATTAAACATTGAAATATTATACCATAAACTAAGAAAATCTAATTTATTTTCAATTTATGTGAAAAAAGTTTATTATTTATGATACTCTATCATATAAATTTATGTTTAAATGTAGATAAATCTAATTCTTATGAATTAAAAATAAACAATATTAATCATTATTTTATTAGGTCATTAATTCATAATGTAATATCAAAATACAAATACAAAAATAAAATTATAATAATTTAATTTTTTTTTATTATTATAGTTTAGTATATAATAATATAAAATTCAAGCAAGCTAATGATATAAATGAAGGTTGTTTAAATTTGGTTGATAAGTAGTGTAAGGAGCAAGCAGGTAAATTTAAAAAGGCGATCTGTTTCATTTGGAAGGAGCAAAATATTAATTTATCAGTGATAGGGTATTAGAGAACTTGAGCTTCTTTCTCTCTTAAAATATTAAATTTGAATGAAAAACCTTTGAAAACATATGTATTTTTCAAAAGTTATTCAATTAAAAATAAAATTTAATAATATAGTATATATTAAAATAAAAACTTTAATAATACATATAAATAATCTAATATATAATTTCCGTCGAATGTATGTATGTATATGATGTATGTAACATTATTAAGTTAGTTACAAATTCAGTTTAAACTTAAATTGCAAACACAATTTGCAACGGGTTCGCCTAGTAATAATAATAATAATAAGTTGACCTGTGGCCAGGTCCGAACCGACCGACGGTTTGAAGTAAATTAATTTCTAGCTACAGAAACAATTTCAAATAATTTTAATATATCTATTAAAAAACAGATATGGATATAACATAAATATTTTTAATTTTATTTTATTTATAATATATATGTAAGATCAGGCTCTGACGTCATGAATGGCTGGATGACGTTTAATTTTAAATTAAGAAAAAACTAATAAAGATGATTTTTCTCGAGGATAAAACCAATACAAAGTGCATGATTCGTGGTGATATGTAAAAAATCTCCTCATGTGAAATTTGGTGTGAAAATAACCCTTCCCTTCCTATCGTCGATCGCTAATAGTACCACTTCCGGCTTCCGGATTTGCACCAAAAGTTGATCAATCCATCATACTGATGCATTAAGTAAATATACCAAATTTCATCAAAATCTGTTGAGCCGTTCAAGCTGTACACATCTATACGGTCAGACGGACAGAGAAGATGACATCTATTTTTTTTCACTTCGCTTGCTCTCTTTATCTTCAACTTATTTATTTACAAAATAAAACATCTTTCCAACACCTTGTTGCTGCTTTAACTTTAGTTATAATAAAAAAATCAGGCTTCATATAATGATACATTAGATATATTTATTGTGATTGATTTTATTTTTAGCTGATTATTATCTATATATATAAAGGAGAGTGTTTGTATGTATGTATATATGTATGTATGTAATTTGTTTACTTTTTTGCTGTCATAGAAACAAACAAAAAAGAAATTTCCTACTTAACCGACACTTTACCGGTAATTTAGAATTATGAACATCAAAAAATAAGAAACGATTTCTATGAAATTACATCACAATATTCTTATATATCTCTATGGTAACATAGGCTATAGATTTTATTAATATCTAATTCTAATCAATAACCGCAGAATTTAATTTTTTAAAGTTTATATAGTTCTCCGTGTTGTTCATTCAAGAGCCAAGCGTGGCCCACTGACTGGCGGACTCATTTTACACAATGTATATAACTAGCAATCAAAGAATTATTATAATATTTAACTTTTTATTTTAAATTCTAATATTCAAATATCATTTCAATTAAATAATTTATTCTAAAAGTTCTCATTTTAATTAATATAATAAAATATTTAAATCATATTTAACTTAAATTATTTTGTATTTATTCTTTCTATATTAAATATAATAATAGGAGATAATATAAGGATATAATAATATAATAGGAGATTCGGCAATTGCAATTAAATGCTGGGAAGAATCCTATTCTCAAATACTCTGAATCCACTCTCATCTCCTAAGATCATAGATCATTTAAATCGAAGTTGCAATCGGGAAACGCCTGTTATCATGCAGTAAAAAGGCTTATCTCATCAAAATTATTATAAAAGGGAATGAAAATTAAAATATATAAAACAATTATTTTGTCTGTTGTATTATATGGGTGTGAGACATGGTCTATGATCTTAGGAGATGAGAGTGGATTCAGAGTATTTGAGAATAGGATTCTTCCCAGCATTTATGGGCCAAAGATGAGGACACCAGGGAATGACGTAAGAAAGATGGAACAGAGGCTCAGGATAAAGACACTTGGAGAAATGTGGTTGTAGCTGCCAAGAACTTTCGAGTAGATAGATATAACATATTCAATAAAAATATATATAATTAATTTACTGATTAAATTAAAATATATTTTAAATAATCACACAATAAGAAATGAATGTTTTATGTTATACATTGATTGAAACAAAATGGATGAAAACCTTTTACTACTTTCAACCAAATACTATGTACCACTCGGGGGTACAGGGGGCGGAGCCCCCGTCTAGATGTGAAGAGCGACGAAGGAGCTCTGAGCAGCTAGTAATAAAATAAATAAGCTGGAGTGTCTCCACTCGACTATCTCGCAATTTGAATTGGATTAAATAACATAATATATTATATTTAAATTAAATTTAATTAATTATAAATTATAAATAATAAATATTAAACCAGCGCATGTTTGGTTTTTTATTGATGGCACCATGGCACGTGTTGGCGCGTGAGATTTGCAGTGTTAAAAAATTAATTCTGGTACTTTCAGCGATTCAATCAAGCTGAAATTCTATATATAGCAGTTTTATACAATTATTAATCATGTGAAAAATTATCAAACATATATCTTTATTTTTACGGTCACTTTAGAGGAAAAAAAATCAAAACGTTATAGGTAATGACCCTCTTCCGGTTGAGCTACATTTCTCAAAAGTTGATAGAAAACTATGAATTTTGAATAATGCTCATGTACCAAATTGCATCATTCTAGCTCAAACCGTTTTTGCGTAATCTTGGTTACATACATACACACACACACACACACACACATATACACACACACACACAGACATTTTTCTCAACCTTAGTGAAAATGATTCAGGAACCTTCAAAACGTATAAAAACATCAAAATCTCAACATCGAAAATTTTCGTGATCGCAATACTATCTCTGGCGAGATAGTAAAAATTGATTTTAAACAAATCTTTTTTTAATTATGCATTTTTAATTATACATTGAGAACAGAGTAATTTAAAAAAATTTTCAAAAAAATAGTGTTTGAAGTTCTGGAATAGAAAAAAGTTTTCTGACAATGAGAAACCTAAAGATAAAACACAGTGTCACCTTTAGGTTCCCATATCAATTCAGACATGAAACTTGGTTGAATTATATAAAATTATCTCCTCTTTACAGCTATTAATATAATAGACAATCTTTTTAAAAACCTACTTATAGCTGACATTGCCGTCATGTATAGGAAAAACAATTTTTAGGGGCACCTATAGATAACACGGTTGATAAAAAAGATACTTTTAAAAATTAGGTGTTTAAATTAAAGTAATTTATATCTATATTTAGTCTATTTTATAATGTAGTTATTAAATTCTTGATAAATATGAAAATAAAAATATAAAATACTAATTAAGAACATTAGTTACCTTAAGGTTATCTTTAAGATTTGTTGAAAAAATCAATTGATGACGATCCGGTCTGCTTTTCAAGTTAAAAGAAAAAAAAATAGGGCGACTAATTGTATTGTTGTAGGATATTTCAGGTGGTGGAAAAACAAAACAAAACTATCATTTAAAAATAAAAATTCCGCCTATGTTTTAAAATTTGCTTATTTTTTTAGTTTAAATTCAAAAGTGTCATCTATAGGTGCCATTACCTTAGTATGTAATCAAAAATTATTTTTGTTATCAACCTCTTTTTATCATATTTTAAAGATAAAATAAAATGGGGCACAGTATATCGATATATATATATATATAAACTTTTTCTAATTCAAAAACAAAAATTGATTAAAATAAAAAAAAAAGTTTTACAAATTACACTACAATTTAATTGAAATAATAAAAACAATAAAGATTAATCAAATAATTCAATTAAAAAATCATTTGTGATTTTTTAAAAATAAATTAAAGATTAAAAATATATAAATATTAATAAATTAATAATTTATTTATAATTTAAATTAATAACTATCTTTTTAAACGTTTAATTATTAATTATTTATTTTGAAATGAATTAGATACCTGTTAAATTATTGGACATCATAAATAAGCTGTTTTTTTTCAAAAAAATATTTTTCCTATAATAATTATTATCACAATCATTAAAATAATTTTAATAACTTTCAAATAAGATATGAATAAATAAAATATGAATAAGCAAAAAAAAAAAATTAAATAAATTGCTTGTTTTTTCACTCTTCTACATATTTAAGTAATAATAATCTAATATTAATTAATATTTTTCTTTAATTAATTTTAATTATTTTTTGATATTAAAATTATATTATTATATTTATTCTGAAAGTAATATGACAAACTTTCTTATCAATTTAGTTTTATTTAATTTTATTTATTTAATTATATATGGAGACAATTGAATATACAAAAAGAATGTTTTTTTTTTGTATTACCTATATGAAATTTTATAATAATGGTTTTAATTTATATATTCAAACTTTATATGGGTATACCTCTCAACAGCAAATGTGTTTACACTGCTTGTTGTTAATAATGCGTTGTTTTTCATATATTTACTGTTTTTTTATCGCTTTGAAATTAATACATTGGTCAGAAACAATCAGCCATTGTGTGGAACGCTGGAGCCAAAGTGGCGAGGAAGAACGAGAGCGCCCTGTTCAGTCACAGTCTCTAAATTTTCCTTTCAATATTACATAATTTTGTCAAAAGTCAGTACTAAGATGAAATATGACCATCCTATAAAACCTCCTTTTATTATTATTATTATTATTATTTTTTTTTTAAACTTATCATAACATGTTTTTATTATTTAAAAATTTTATTTGATATGTTTTGACATAACTTTAATAATAATAATATCAATATCAATAATACGTATTTAATTGTTCATTTCTTATATATATATATAAGATACAGTGGCGTACCTAGAACTTTTGCCGCCCAGGCGATCTCCAGTAAGCCGCCCTTTCTATTATAAGCCAATCAATAAGTGGTTTTTATAAATTAATACACATAAATAAATTATTAAGTTATTTAATCAATATTAATTAATACACAGAGTAAATTTTTTACACATATTTGTATGCATTCGTAAACATATTTATTTAATATTTACTCTTCTAGCTTTCATACTAGAAAAATCGTGTATAATGCTCTCAAAATTTATATTATTTGTAATTTCTTGTTCTATTGACAATATTGCAAGATTTTGTAGTCTTAATTGACTCATTGTAGAACGAAGATAATTTTGCCAAACAAAATCTTAAAGATGCATTTACGAATTCAACGAATTTTAATGAATACAATAAAATAAAATTATTATCCTGTTCTTGGAATTAGAATTCAAAATTTACACTAAAATGCATTTATATACACCGAGGAATAATATTCGAAATCATATAGTTGATCATAATTTATATAAATCAAATAGTAAACTTATAATAATCATAATAATCATTTATTATTCAAGAAAGAAAAAAAATAAATATGAAATGAATAAGTTTTTTTTACAACTATAACTAAATATAAAAAATGCCGCCCCAAGATAAGTGCCGCCCGGTGCGGACCGCCCCCCCCCTTAGGTACGCCACTATATATATAAAGGTATATTATTTTATTTAACTTAAATACAGATCACATATACTTGAATTTTAATTTTTATTAATAAAATATTTTTATTATTTATTTTTCTTCATCTACCAAATACATATAAATAAAATAGAACTAAAAGATAAATAAATACCAAAAATTCCAAATTATTCTCTTAAAATTTAATCTAATTATAATCATTTAAAGATTTATTTTGTTTAATTGAAATATATTAAAAATGAAATGATTTATTATTATTTAGACTTTCATTAAATACTATATATATACGAGTATATATATTGCAAATGAAATCATATTTAATCTTATCAACTCCATACAGTACCAAAACTAGAATAAAAGTCTAATAATTAATTCCCTTCCCCTCAAGTTTAAATATCACCAATAATATTTTGAAATATATTTTATTACATTTTTAAAATATGTGAAATTTCATCTTAAACTAAAATTATTTAAGTATATCATTTTTAATTAAAAATATATTTTATGACTATTAACGTTGCTTTAATTTATGTCCTAATCGTTAAAAAATCGACACTGAGGGTCATAATAATGTATAAATGTATTTTGAGAGGGTTGTCAGTCTCATCACTCTTATAATTGGAAATATAAAGAAGTACAGATGTAAAATAGGATAAATAATTTATTATTAAGTGATTGTAATTATAAAATTAATAAATACTAATAAAGTAAAAATATATATGAGAGAAAAAAAATATGGAGTGTCTGCACTCGGTCTATCTCGCAAATTTGAATTGGAATAATTAACATAGTGTATATTATATTTCAATCAAATTTAATTAAAATTTATAAATTATAAATTAATAAATCAATTTATTAAAAAAGCGGGAATTTGGCTTTTTGTTGATGGCACCAAGTCACATTATTATTTATTTGTTTTGTAGGAAATGTTTTCATAATAAATACAATTCAATGATATATTATTTTTTAAATAATCATCCATGCACATACAAAATAAAAATAAAATACTTAAAGTGATATTATAATAATAATATTGAAAATAAATAATATTTTTGAAAAACAGGAATTTTTAAATAAATATTTTATAATTCTGACTACCTTAATAATCTATATTTTAAATTGATAGATTATTTTTAATTTATTCACAAATATCATAACAAAATATTCAATTTAAAATAAAACTACTTATCTTGAATGGCATTATGGAATAGAAATGAAAAAAACGAGCTTTTATAAAGTTTTAGTAAAAATAGAACTTAAGATTTTTCTAATATTATTATAAAAATTTTTAAGTTTTTTGAATTAAAAATTTTATATTAATAATTAACAACTTCATTCAAAGTTAGAATACCTCTAATTGTTAAAATAGTTACTATATACATCAAAGATATCATATTATTTATTTTCGAAATATATTAAAAAAACTGAAATTAATTTTCAAAAAATTCCCTTTTTAAATAGCAAATAATCCTGAATTTTAATTTAGTGTTTAATGATTAATGATCTGCTAAAGTTGAAGTCAAGAGAACGAACCATTTCTTCAATTCGTTTTCAGATAAAATAATTAAAATTTTGATAAATGAAAAATTAGTCTTAAATAAGCGTAAATTCCAAAAGTCAATAAATTAAAAAAATAGATAAATATTTAGATTTTTATTAATGTATTTAAAGAGACATTTCTCTCAACCTTAGTGAAAATGACTCAGGGACCTTCAAAACGTATAAAAACATCAAAATCTTGACATCGAAAATTTTTGTGATCGCAATAAATACTCTATCTGGCGAGATAGTAAAAATTAATGAAAATAAGATTAATTTTATAATTCGAAAATTAATTATTTTAATAATAAAATAACTATTTCCTATTTAATTTACTTATAATATAAATATAAGAGGCTTGGTAATTCTTGCAAATATATAGAATAATTAAAGGAAAATATTATAATATAATAGATATTTCATACTTAATTAATGTATATAATCATACTATATATACAAATTAGATAATATATAAAATTTTATGATTATTTATTTTAAATATTAGTGTAAAATACTTAAATTAGACTCTTAATTGTAAAGAAAGATGAGTCTTACTTTTCATACCACTTACTTAAGAGTTACGTTTCATTTTAGCCAATGTTTTGATTTGACAGAGTTGTCACAGCTATGGGCCATGTTTTGTAAACTGTCTACTGAACTTTCATAATATTGACAATATGCTTTGGCTACTGTGTAGTAAACATTTTCAAACATATACAACACACAGGCATAAAAATTGTCTTCTTTTTAATAAAAACTATCAAGAAATAAATAAATAAAATTGAATAATAGTTGTATTTTTTTTTAAATGTTTATATTATTTTTTTTTTCTTTACTAAATTAGTTTTTTTTTATTTTCAATTCAAAATAAATAAATATATAGATATATTAACAATTGAACATTGTATGCTTTTCAATTAGAAAATTTAATATTTAATTTGATTATACAAATTTTATAATAAAAATAAATAAGCTGGAGTGTTTCCACTCGACTATCTCGCAATTGGCATTGGATTAAATAACATATATTATATTTAAATTAAATTTAATTAATAAAATTATAATTTAAAATTAATAAATAAATGATATTTATTAAACCAGCGTGTGTTTGGCTCTTTGTTGATTGCATTACGTCACGTGCTGGCGCGTGATTGCCACCGAACGTGTTAAAAAATTTATTCCGGTACCTTCAGCGATTCAATCAAACTGAAATTCTAAAGGTTAATGGCAGTTATATACAATTTTTAATCAGTTGAGCTTCATTTCTCAAAAGTTGATAGAAAACTACGAATTTTGAATAATCCACGTGTATCAAATATCATTATTCTAGCTCAAACCGTTTTTGCGTATTCTGGTTTACATACACATATACATACACACACACACAAAGACATTTCTCTCAACCTTAGTGAAAATGACTCAGGGACCTTCAAAACGTATAAAAACATCAAAATCTTGACATGGAGAAATTTCGTGATCGCAATACTATCTCTGGCTAGATAGTAATTAAATTTAAAAATGAATTTCACACATAATTTTTTAATATATATTATATTAAAAAAAAACTCAACATGAGGTTATATCCTATAATTTATATATATATTTATTTATTATAGTAGTGTTTGTTATATTTTTAGAAATTGCTTTCAATCCCCACCCAAAACATTTATTTACATACAAAATGATTGTATTAAATATTATTATTGCATATCCTGCAAATGAACAAATAAATGTATGTGAAATAAAAGAAAACATAATGAAAATGAAATACTTATATTTTTTCTTTTCGACTTGAGAGTTATAACGTTTAGAGATGCAGGTCAGTAATTCTTTTTGTAATGTCAGCTCGAAAAAAAGGATATTTTAAAAGACCAAGCATTTTTCTCCTATAGCTTACCAGCTCCAATATTATTAGTTGATTAATCATCATTTTTTTTTTTATTTAATTTTTTATTTGTTTTTTCTTTTTTTTTTTGTAAAATAAAAACGAAATTTTTTATATTAAACAAAGGTAGATATTCAAATTTATCAAATAATTTTTTTTTATTCTTAATTTATCAATATTCTCAATATAAATATCAATATGAGAAGTGAATATTCAAGGTAAAATTGGAAACACGTTTTCGAATAAAAAATAACAATAAAATTAATTAAGTAAGTAAATGGTATTTTAATTTGTTTTTAATTAATTACTTTTAATAAACAAATAAATGTTTTTTTTAATCTTTCCTTAATTTAAATTAACATATTATTTATTTAAACATAATCGTAATTTCATAAATTTTGTAATTTTTTTTTTCTTTCAAATTTTTATGTCTGTAGGTGTGGATGTGATAATATCTTCATAAACTTTTAAATACTCAATTATTAATCTACTAAAATGTTTTCATTAAAAAAAAAATGATCAAATTTGTTTGAGGTGACAGAATAAGAAAAAAAAAATATCGGAACGTGGGCAGGATATAAGATGGAGACCGTACTCTGCCAAAACACTTCGGTCATTTCATCACCATTTAAAAATAATCCTTTTAAAATAACATTTCAATATATTAACTTATAAAAAAATATATATATATATATTTTAGAATGAATTTAATCCGACATATATATTTTCATTCCCTTGAAAGAATAATTCATCACTATTTTATTTTCATTTTTAACTTAAGATTTAAGTTCTTTTCATAGACGCCTGTTTTGTCCGAGGAAAGAATGTTTCAAGAATTTATTTAACGCTGAAGAGAGAAAAAAGCAAAAAGGAATGCACTTGTGCATAATCATGCAACAAATTAGAAAGTGAAAATAAAATACAAACCATATTTCATTTGTTTTTTTATCACGATTTATTGATTAATTTATTTACTTAATTTTATCTAATTCATGTTCACCATCCAAATTTTAATAATTTTATTTAGAACAATCTAATTTCAGTAACTAATTTTTTTAATAAATATTATCAATAATTCAAAACAATTAAAGTAAAGATAAAATATAAATAAATTTAAATTACTAAATTTAATTAATTAATTTAATTAAATTTAAAAGTTAGAATAATAATTAAATACACTTAATGTGAACAATGAATAAATTCAGAAAAAAAAATATTTTAAATACATGAAGTATTCCTAATTAATTTTCCTTCAATCATCATTTTAATCTATTTATACGCACATACATGCGTATTGTTTTATTATATTATTATATACGATACCATATATGTGCGTATATATAGACCCGTGTTGTACGAAAGCATACCGGTGGTATAAAACTCTTCTTAGAATATAAAATTATTAACTTTATTCAAATTACCGTAATACTTTTTTTTATTTTTTTCAATATTTAATAACAAAACAAAATTTTTAAATGAAGATAGTTACAAATTAATAATTTTGACAATTTGTAACTAACTTCATAATGTTACAGACATCACATAGATACGACGGAAATTATATAAATATATATATATATATATATATATTTATTTATTTATTTATATCAATAGAAAGAAAAATAATATAAATCATTATATAAGTATATTTATATTATTTATTTTTAATTCTTGTTTAAAATTATATTATACTATAAAGAGTTCTAAAAATATTCTAAGCTTTTAGTGTCTAATAATTCGATTATAATTGAATTTTTTAATTTCAATTTCAATTTTTATAAATGAATCAATAAATTTAAATTTAAATTAGAAAGAAAATTGATTAGTTATAAAAAAAAAAAATTATTAATATAATATAATATCTATTTATATTTATATGGAGTTCAAAACCATTAAACTTTTTGTATAATTAAAGTATAATTTATGTGAATGAATTGTTTATTATTAAAAAAAAAGAAAGAAGAGATATATCTATGTACTTCTAATAGAAATTTGGATAAGATAAGAAAGCATATTTATAAAATGAGTTTATAGAAAATTATTAATTGCCCATACAATATTATATAAATAAACATCTATTAGAATTATATAAATGATATACATCATTGGATTTTGTATTGAATTTCTTTTTAGTTTTATCATTATGTTTGTTTGTATTAAAAAAAAAAAAGTTCACTCGTGGAGGAGTAATTAGAAAAACAAAAGAGGATAGTTCCAATCCTTCGATATCGTTTTGTCATACAAACCAACAACAATGATTTTACAATTTTTTTTAACCCTAAGACAGTATATTTATCAATTTTATGAGCTAATAACAGGCACGTGGTAGTCTTAAAAAAATAAATATTTTTTTTTTCTTTATCTCTAATATATTCATAGCGTGAGTGAATTTTGATTTGTTTATACTTAAATTCTTTATATTTTTTCTTCTTAACAAAATTTAAAAAAACAAGGAATATGAATATATATATAATATATTTCATACACTATTTATTATACTAAATTAAAATCTTATTATTTATAAATTAGAAACTTTTCAAACTATATATAGTATAGTGCTAACGATAATATTGAACTAATAACCTTGACAAGTGACTTTTGAATTTTACAATTAATTAATTTTTTTTTATCAAAATTACGGTAAAAATTTATAAAACAAAAAAAAAAACAAAAACAAAATTGATTAAGTTAATAATCTTTAACAAATTAGCGGTTGTTTCTTAATGATATTTCAATAAATAAATAAATCAATGTAAAGATGAAGGAGGTTTTTCAGCGTGTAACGAGTCAACTGCGAACAAATACCGCCGGTCTTATCGAAAGATAACCCTACGCGCCTTTTGGCTGATGAACCGCGTCTCGATGGAGACCCTTTGCAGTCCATCAATTGAAAACTTAAGTTTCCTAGTTGAATAGCAAATTTGCCTTTTGAAATGGAATATTAGAAAAGCACAAATAATAAATAATTAATACAATAAATATCTATATATATATATAAAAAAAGGTTTTTGTCTGCACATGGCTCAGAATTTAAACATTTTTGCATATCTTCGCGTTTCATGTGACCTCTAGAATCCAAAAGTGACTTTAGAATTTTTCTATCTATCTGTCCGGAAAATAAGGATGTTATAGACTCAAAATTGGTTGAACCAATTTCTATGAAATTACATCACAATATTCTTATATACCTCTAAGTAACATAGGCTATAAATTTTATTAATATCTAATCAATAACCGCAGAAATTAATTTTTTAAAGTTTATATAATTCTCCGGTTGTTCATTCAAGAGCCTTGCGTGGCCCACTGACCCTAGAGGAATCATTTTCACAATGTGTATATATTAATTATTATAGGAAGTCCCAAACAAAGAATTAATATAATATTTTATTTTAAATTCTTATATTCAAATATCATTTCAATTAAATAATTTATTCTAAAAGTTCTCATTTTAATTAATTTAATAAAATATTTAGATCATATTTAACTTAATTTTTATTTGTATTTTCTATGTATTTGAATATTTCTTCTTTTCTATTTGAAAGTGAAGGATATAAATTTAATTATTGTAAAATATAAAAAAACAGAATATATTATTTTTAATGTTTTATGAATTCAAAAATATTTTCAAAACGTCAATTAAAATGACTAAATTATATTATTTTTTGTTTTTGTTTCAATTATTAATTACAACTATATTTTAAGTGAAAAAATTATATATATATAATATATTCATCTCAATCCATAAATAAGTGTCACGTTAAACGAGTGTAAAAAAAAACTTAATTTGAATTTTTTATTTTAAATTTGATTCAGTTAAAAACAAATTATATTAATTAAATAAAAAAAAGATATATAAAAACGGATTGATTTCTAATTGGAGTATATTTAAAAATCTATGTTATTATTACTAAAAGAAGAAAGCTTCCTTAGCAATCCTACTGAATTAATTATAGTGTAGTACTCATTACTTTGAAAAACTGGTTTTTATATACAATAATTGTCTTTATCAAAAAATAGATTATTAGATTAATATTTAATTTAAATTTTTATTTAAAATTTTCTGCTATCAATAACTATGGATGAGAATCTAATTAAATGCTTAGCTGCTAATGATAATATGAAAATATTATTTAATATAAATAATTATAGGGTAGTCGAAAAAGTCTTTTCGTATTTCTAATCATGTGGTACCCACACATCAAGATTCTTTTTGTAGCCAGCCTTTTTTAAATGGTTCAAAACAGTTTGATGATGAATGTTTAGTTCCTTGGCAATGTCATGGCTGCTTATGTGACGGTCCTTGTCAATCTTTTCCATAATTTCATCGACTTTTTCAACAGAACGAAGTGCATCTTTCACATCGAAATTTCCAGAACGAAAGCGAGCGAACCATTGTTGGGCTACACGAACTGATATAGCATCGTCTCCGTGAACTTCACAAATTTCATTGGCGGCTTGCGTGGCATTCTTCCCTTTTTTATACAAAAATTTCAAAATATAGCGAATTTCTTCATTATTTTCCCTCATTTTTAAAAGCTGTAACTTTTGTTCAGCTTCACCAAATTTAATTTTCTTTAAGGTTAAATGAAGCTTGAAATTTCACCTTTCCTACACTATATGGTATGACATAATGTGATTGGTAGCACTGGAGATATACAATTCCAACGAAATCTATGGACAAAATACGAAAAGACTTTTTCGAACACCCATTATTTTCAAATATATAAATAGTATGTCTATACTACAGGGGATTTAAACTCAGCGTACCACAAAACACACTGCGCTTTCTACTGTACGGTAGTCAAGGCGTCTCTGAAGTGTGACTGACCCAGTCGAGCCGCACGGTAAGATGACACTGACTTCGAGAAAATGCTACTCAAAATATTTATAATGCTACTCAATCTCTCGTGTAGATGACGTTCGAATAGTTGTACAACAAAATCCCGTCCACCTTTTTCGATGACCCTGTATATTGGTAGCGAATGTTTAAATACATTATTAAAACAGCATGTGAAAGAATATTTTGATTTTTGTATAAATTTTGATAAAAAGTAATAAAAATGTAAATATTTATATACTAATGTTTTTAATAATGAAAAAATATTTGAACACATATTTGATTTTACAAACAACAAAGTATTTTTGATACTAACAGTTTTTATTGTATCTACTTTTTAAAGCTAAACAAATCATAATAAATTTAATTTAGTTTTAACTCTTCTACTGGGTCTCCCAAACTAAATGCTGTGAAATATTTAGAATAATTTTAATATACCAATTAAAAATTTTAGACAGGATTCTTTTCTTAATAATTGGTTGATTTTATTGAATTTAGTCCTATTTTATTGAATATCTCATTTTCTAGTGCAACCAAGTGTCTAATTTCTCAGGATCAATTCCACCCTTCTTAATAATATTTCTACATATTTTCCATTTATGTACTTTATATATCAATAAAATAATATAAAATAATATTAGAAATTTGATTATTACTATACTAAAGAATTTGTATATTTTTGCTTATATATTGATAAGTTTTATTTAATTTCTTGAGATCTTTTATTAACTGTGCCGCGAAACAAATGCCCGTTTTCTAGTATGCAGCGACTAAAAAAAAAGTTTGGCAGAGTGGGTAAATAATGATGAAATTAGTAAATTTCAAATGTATATGGGAAAGAAAAATTTAATCAAGGAATTTTCGGCAAATTATATAAAGTTCAAATAATTAATAAAAACATTGTTTTCTTTTTTGAATCAAGAAATAGTATATATATATATATAAAATAATTATAATTATTTTTAAATATTTATTTATAAATATTAATATAAGATTAATCCCCGTCAAGCGTATAAGATCAAAGAACCAGCAAAAAACATTTTCTCTCTCTCCACTTTCCCGTTTATTCATTTATCTCTAAGGAATACATTACAGCTATAATAAAATGTCTAGTACTTTCAGTGAAACCGTGTTTGTGCCTGCCTGAAAGTTACTAGTATCAATTCTGAAATGTAAGGATCACAAAAGACTTCTTACTTTTATCGAGTTGGACCAAAAATGCGACCGAGGGTTAATTATAAATAATTAAAGTGTCAAAAATAAAAACAAATATTTATGAAAGTATTATTTATTAATTTTAATATATATTTCTAATTCTAATAGATCGTGTGTTTAATATAAATCTCTCTATTTTTAAACTATATTTATTTATTTAAAAAATTAAAATAAAATTTAATAGGCACTACTTCAAAAATCAAATTGATATGATGGATATGGGAGGAGGAGAAGAACGAATTGTTATATGTATTTTATTTATATATGAATTTATATAAATATTTTTACTAATAATAAATATTAAA
The DNA here is from genome assembly GCA_963082975.1 of Labia minor. Taxonomy (NCBI): domain Eukaryota; kingdom Metazoa; phylum Arthropoda; class Insecta; order Dermaptera; family Spongiphoridae; genus Labia; species Labia minor. The sequence continues at coordinate 37,354,207 of OY720345.1, forward strand.
TTAATATTCAAAAAGACAATAAAAATTTTCTATCTATATATTATGATTATTATTTATTAAATTATTTTAATAATAAAAAAATGCAATGTAAAAATGTAAATTTGGTAAGTAAATATATGCATGAGTATTCACGTGATATTTGAAATAAAATGGTTAAATTGTAACTTTTTATTCGAACATATACTAGACATATAATAATAAAGATAGTAAAAATAGTAAATTAAAACTATTTACCAATTATTTATCTCTAAGACAAATAGTTTTATATTTTTATCATTTATTCAACCTTTATAAATCACAAGAATTACTCATTTATTTTTAAAATATTAATTTATTATTTTTAAAAAAAAATAATTAAATAGAATAATTATCCTTGTCATATTATAGTTTTTTTTTTATTTGTATAAATTTCATCGAGAAGAAATTTTTTTAAATTTTTTTAAGATGAAAATTCAAATAATAATTTCTCGTTAGATAAGAAATAGAATACGTTATAGAATATTTATGAAAACTTTTATTATTACTTGTTAAAAGTAAATATAAACTGAAAATACATTGTATATCGATTTCATCTATCTTTAATAAAAAAACTAGAACATATAAGTAAATTATTTATTTTATTATTATTGATATCATTTACTACGTAAAATAGTGAGAAATACCTTGATAATAATTAATTTTTTGATTGTATAATATTTATATCCGAATGTATATTAATAATAATAATAAATATTAAAATTAATTTAGAAAAAAATATAATCTAATTATTATATAAATTTACCAAAAATTCAAAATATGTATATTAAAATCACTATTCATTTTATTTAAGTATTTTATTTTACAAATATTACAAATATCAATATTATATATTGAGATTTTTATAATGATCATTAACAACAGAGTAAATAAAAAAATTAATTAATTTTATATTAAAGTGATTCATCAAAATAAATTTTTCAAAATATTTTTAATTATTTTAATATAAAAATTAAATTTAAATGGTTTATATAGTCCTGTGATATGATATGAATCATACCTTCTAGTTGTTAAAGTTGTATTGATTCTAAGAAATAGATTTTAGTTGTACTTGATACTTAATATGTAGTTATACATGAAATCACTATATCACTATATATCACTATATATATATATATAGATATTCGTATATATTAACATATATATATATTCATAGAAATTAAATGATACTAGTTAATTATAGCATGTCGATTTTTCGCCAATTTCCTGTCGTTTAAGTGGTAGGAGGTGTTATGAAAATAATAATAATAATAATAATAATAAAATAATAATAATAATTAATAAATAATGAATAAAAACACCTGACACCCTTCAAGTCTGAAGGACATATTGCAATATACGTGGAATTTTACAATCCTGTATTATTAAGAAAAACCTAAGTATTTATTTATCTAATATTTTTTTTCTATAATAATATCCTTGAAATTTTAGTGTTTTATCAAAATTAATTAATTAAAAAAAAAACAAATTTTATGTATAAATCCTCACATTTTGGGATTAATTTCTTTGTTTTTATTGTTTTTTTTTATTCATAATTCATTTTTTCAAAATTAATATCTATCACTTATCAATATAAGGTAACTTGCATAATAAGGTGTTTTTATTTTTGTCTCACACGTGTTCAATACTTAATAGGAGCTTATCGGTTAGAAAATAAACGTTTTCAATTGGAAAGAAAGAAAGAAAATATCTAATAAAATTTTAAAAAATTGTTAGTTGGATAAAAATTACTTATATAATAGATCATAGATATTTATTATTTTTAAAATAGTTTGTTTATGAATATTTTTATAATTTTGTATTCAATTTATATATATAATAATATAATTTATCATTTTATCTCTAAATAAATTATAACATGGGAATTTTGTGATTCCTTTTAATTTTATTTATATTTAATAGTAATATAGTACTGTTTAATTTAAAATATTACATAAATCTTTGAATATCATATTCTTGAAAGAAATAGAACTAATTAATTAATTAAAGTAATTAATCCTTTAAATTTCATCTTTGAAAAAATTCAATTTCACATCTATTAATTTTTGAATTTGGAAAAATATGGTCACTTTTAGGGTATAAACACTCAAAAATACATAAATAAATTTATTTAAGTTTTTAAGAAAGTTAAATAATTTATCTAAATTATTTAAAATCATTCATAAAAGGAAACTAAGATTATTGTTTTTAAAAATTTACATTAAAATTAACACAATAGGTATTTTTTAAAATAAATATGTTTCTTTTATGTATTTAATTAATCTTTATCAACCATTAAATCTTCTTCTAAATGGCCTCTTATCTTTTGAAGAAACAAATTACTATTCGCATTGTACAAAGTGGTTACTATTAGTTGAAAAGCGTAAAATGGCATGGCATATGATGGATTTATGATTAATATTTGTCTACCTGTTGTGCGTGACAATTTGTGAATTGACTGTGAACGTGTGATTCCTTCAACAGCTTATACGTCAAAACGAGATATACTTAGATCGAATTTAAGTAGTCATTTATTTGTTGAAAACCTCCTATAACTTTGATTGAATACTTCATAAACAATAATGGGTTAGCTACTTGAATTTGACATTAAAAAACAAAAGAACAAAAAACATATTTTAATGACATAAATTTAATATATTTATAATAAATGCAATACAAAAATTATTTTTTAATAGATTCTTAAGATTTTGAATAATTTTCAATAAATTTTTAGGAAATTATTCAAGTAAACGCCTTTTCTTGGATTTGGATAAAACTTTACTACTTTTGCAATTCCAAATAAACTTTTCCTCTGAAATTTTTTCGGGCCTCTTCTAGTTTCCAAGATAAAAATTATTAAAATCAAGATTTTATAAGTTTAACAGATTAGTCATGAACGTCGAAATGTGCCATTAATTAATTTATTGGCTAATTCACTAATTTTCGGTTTTTATAAGTTCGGTTTGGATATAGGAAAATTATTTAATTTAATTTTTTAATTTTCATAAATCCAAACCGAACTTATAAATACCAAAATTAGTGCGCCCTCTGGTAGTCAAACGATAAAACATGCTAGCTAAATAGAATATCAATGGATTTATAAGCAAATTTTAATAATTTTTATCTCGTAAACTAGAAGAGGCCCAAAAAAATTTCAGAGGAAAAGTTTATTTGGAATTGCAAAAGTTGTAAAGCGAGTTGTAAGTAGTAGTTTTATCCAAATCCACGAAAAGGCGTTTACTTGAATAATTTCCTAAAAATTAGTTGAAAATTATTCAAAATCTTAAGAATCTATTAAAAAATAATTTTCGTATTGAATTTATTATAAATATATTAAAAGTTTATTTGGAATTGCAAAAGGAACCCACTGGTAAAGTATTATCCAAATCCACGAAAATGCCTTTACTTTAATTACCTATTTTTATCTATTTTTTTTTATAATTGATAAATTTAGACTTACGATAAAAACAAAACAGTAAAAAATTAAGGAAATAATATGACGAAACAGGAGAGAAGAAAGATTAAATTAAAAAAAAAATATAGTTAATCACATGAACACTCTTTGAGTTCACCTTTCCAATGAGACTTGATTTTCTAGCCTAAATAATTGACAATAGTAAAATTTAAAAATTAATTTAATGAAAAATAAATTAAAGTTTTAGAATTTATAAATAAGATTTAAGATTTAATAATTAAATTATTACATATATATATATATATATATATATATATACTATTTCCATTGTGTTGGATGGTATAGGGAGAAAGATTTAAAATGTGAATTTTAAATATTTTTTTTTCAAAATTTAAGATGAAATATCTATATGTATATTTGAAGTTTATTATTAAAATCAAATTTTATCTTAAAAAAAAACAGTAATAAAAAAATAATAGTTTAAATTATATATTATTTAAAAAAAAAATATTTAAAAATTGTAAATTTAATAATATTTTTATATTTTGTTTGTTTTAATAACTTTGTATAAAAATATTTTAATTAAATAAAAACTCATTAGTTAAATCAAGAATCAATATCTTTAATTGATTTACAATCCTTTTTCTATAAGTGATTTAAAATATAGTAAAGTTGTAGAGAATATACTATAAATATTTTATAAATCATTAAATATCATATACTTGAATATATAATAGCGAAAAATAAAATCATGTTTTTTTTATAGACAAAGAAAGCCTTTTTTAGTTCATTTAATGATAAAGACCTAGAATTCCAAATATATTTGAGAATAATGCTGCGTTCGAATTTTATATAAAGGTCAACTTTGTATCAGAATAACTATTAGGGAGATTTATGAATAAGTGACCCAGTTTTAAATTAACATCATTTTGCAAAACAATTATTCGAAATTCTTGAAAACGCTTTATCAGCGTTAATGTCTTATTCTGATAATTTTCAAATTAGTATATATATAAATTTCCTTCAATCATAGGAAATATATATAAGCCAGATTGTCCTGAAATTAATCCAAATTAATAAATCTAATGATACGTTTGAAAATTTGCTAATTTCAAAAGATCTTAATATAATTTTTACGTATTTATTATTAATCTTATAAGAAAAATGTTAAAATTGAACTGAAAATAATATCATAAAAGAGTATAAAATTTATTAGACAATGTAGGAAGGGAAGTGAGAGGGAGGGACATGGGATAAAATAGGATTTGGATAGGTAGCTCAGGATAGGGACGTTAGGAGGAATGTGATTACTTCGGCCAAAAAGTTCTTAGCTTAGATAGATAGTAAAATTTGATACTACTAATTTCAATTTAACATCAAATTAGAAGTAACCATTTACAACAGGAATGAATAATATAACTTTATTTAAAAAAACAATTTAATAATTAATTAATAATTCAAAAAGAAAAGACTATATAAGAAGAAAATATTATTCTATTTTTTTATATATAATTGAGATATAAAAAAATAAACTAAATTTTATTTAAAAAAAAGATTCTTGTATGTGGGACTATTCTATTAAAATTGAAAATTTGGGGCTCTAGATATTTTTTTAGTTGAGTTCAATTTTTTCATAGAATATTCCTATAATTTATAGCATCGTAAATTCGTAAATAAAAAAAATTCTATAAATTGTTTCATATAAAGTTTTCTATTTTATATATAATTTAGGAAATATAACGTTTTTACTTTTTGCTATTTCGGAAGGGATTTTGATGTTTTTATACATTTTGAAGATCCCTGAGTGTCTGTGTATGTGTATATGTAGATAAGATTATGCAAAAACGGTTTGAGCTAGAATAATGAAATTTGGTACACGGGTATTATTCAAAATTTGCAGTTTTCTATCAACTTTTAAGAAATGTAGCTCATTACCTACAGCGTTTTCAATTTTTTTTTCCTCTAAAGTTTAGACTACCGGAATTCATTTTTTAACACGTACACTGGCAATCACGCGCCAGCATGTGACGTGTTGTCATCAATAAAGAGCCAAACACGCACTGGTTTAATAAATATTATTTATTAATTTTGATATATAATTTAATTAATTAAATTTAATTTTAATATAATATATGATAATTAATCCAATTCAAATTTGAGAGATAGTCGAGTGAAGACACTCCAGATTTTTTAATATTTATTTATTTATAGATGAATTAAAGCGTGTTCCCAGGTGCTTATGACCTCAACAGAATCTTATATATAAAATGATCGGTTTTAACGTTTGACCGGAATTTTGTTTACACAATTTATTCCACCCACCCACCCATCCCCAAACACATACGTCAACGCGAAAAACCACTTTTTTGGAATCAGAATGATTTGAAACGTGGATATTTGTGAAAAAACGCTTTTGGGATATATATTATATATATATATATATATATATATATATATAAGTGGGGGATAACAATTTAAAAATTTTTTTAAATATTTTTTAAATATTGAAAAGTAAAAAAAATATTTTTACTGGTTTATAATAAGAATTTATTAAATGAAATTAGGCAAAGTGTAATTATGGATTATAGTTTAGAAAATTAAACAACTTCATCAAATCTCCTATAATAATTCTATGTGCTAGAGATAGAACGATGATGACATCACTTTATTCTTATTATTAATAATTAATAATATAATAATAATTAATAATATAATGAATAATCTGACTTTGTTCAATTCCATTTAGAATATGAAGAGGGTTAATCATAACCGTTTGAATTGGAGATGTTGAATCCCATCTATCATTAGGAATGGATATTTACGTCATCAGAGGCGCGCTGAGGCTATCACGCTATCAGTACGACGGCCGGCGGCCGGCGACCCGGTGGCCTCGAAGGTCAACCGCAACTGATAGCCAGAGGGTCGAAAACGACCCTTGCCACCTGCAAAATGTGCCTACCAGGTGAATTCCCAAACAGCCATCACGCCTCTTCCATCAACAAAGCACCGCCCCCTTAAAACAACCCCCATCCTTTTAATAATCTCCTAAACAAAAGCAACCCAATCAACACGAGCTTATTTTATCTTCGTTATCAGTAAAAAAAAAAAAAAAATAAATTCATATTGCAAATCAGCTGAGGAAAAACGTTTTAGTTGGGAGTTCAACAACATTGCTGATTATGGAATTCTAACCATTATGAAAGTGATATTTTCTTTTTAATTATTTCTTTATTTTGTTTTTTGTTTTTTTACAAAAACAGAAATAAATATAAATAAATAAATAAAAAATATAAATTAAATAATTAAAAGTATTTAAAAAAAAAATCCTTAAAAATCAAGAAATAAACAAACAAAAATAATATTTATTTATCATATATAACTAAAAATAACACAAATTCGTTATTGACTCCTTTTGGATAAAACAAGACCATACATACTTTGCACTGTAGCCAATGCCACGTGCGTATCATGATTTATGATAAAGGGGATTGACCCAGAGACAGTTTTTTTTTTATAAAAAAACATTTCTTTAATCATTTTTATTGAAATAATAGAGCAATTAATTTATATAAATATATATATATAAATTTTCTGTTAAAAATTAATCTCTTGCACAAAAGGTATCAAAAAAAGCTGGAGTTTCTCCACTCGACCATCTCGCAATTTGAATTGGATTAAATAACATATATTATATTTAAATTAAATTTAATTAATTATAAATTATAAATTAAAATTAATAAATAATATTTATTAAATGAACGGGTTTTTGTCCCTTTGTTCATGGCACCACGTCACGTGTTGGTGCGTGATTTACATTGTTAAAAAATTAATTCCGGTACTTTCTGGGATTCAATCAAACTCAAATTCTATATATAGCAGTTTTATACCATCTTTAATCACGTGAAAAACTATCAAACATATATCTTTATTTTTACGGTCAGTTTAGAGGAAAATAGATAAAAACGTGGTAGGTAATGACCCTCTTCCGAATGAGCTACATTTCTCAAAAGTTGATAGAAAACTACGAATTTTGAATAATGTCTGTGTACCAAATTTTATTTTTCTAGCTCAAACCGTTTTTGCGTAATCTTGTCTACATACACACACACACACAGAGACATTTTTCTCAACCTCAGGGACCTACAAAACGGCGAGATAGTAAAAATTAAGTTTGATTAATTAATATTATAACTATATTTATATAGTTATAACTATAACTATATTTATATAAAATGACTTTTCACTTATTCTCTACTAATGTTTTTTTTTATTTTTTTTTATTTATTTTTATTAGAGTAAATTAAACAAAATATTTTTTTAGACAATTTTAATAATTAAAAGTGCTTAACTTAATTTATTTTTTTTTGGAAAAATTTAAAAAAAATTTACCTACATTTACCTAACCCTCCTAAACTCTCATTATCTTACATTAATTTATATTTATTTATTTATTTTTTTTTTTTTTATCATTTCAAAAAAAATCTTATTATTTTACATATAATTTTCTGAATCTGTTTAAATAGAATAATAATAATATTATTTCTGTTGTCTTGTCTAACATTAATTTTATTTAAGTATCTAATAAAATTTGTACAATGGATAATAAAAAAAAATCATTGCAGAGGATTTTTCGCTGTTTGTTGACATAGTTTACCAAACATTAAAATCAAATACATCATTTCTTTTTAAAATCAATTAAAAGAAAAATTAAAAAAATATAATGTATATATTTTTCTTTAAAAAGTTATAAAGATATAGCACAAATTAAATTAATTTCATATAGTATTATATATGAGTATATATAATGATGATAATTATTCTAGAAAATAAGTGCCAATAACATTTTTTTAATCATCTCTACTTTGGCCATCTCCATCGAATTTTATCATTCATCCAATTTCATAAAATGATCAAATTAATATATAAAAAAATAATTATTGAATTTTATTATATAAATATATATTTTAACTGTAAATTTTTTTTTTTGTTAAATCGAATTTATATAAACAAATTTTATAAAGAATTGGATATATTAATATTTAATAGTAATAATTTATAAAATTATTTATCTATATATATTTTATTTTCTTTTTCAATTAAAAATCAGTATAAGATTTTCAATTACATATATATTATTATCAATAATTATATATAATAATTATATATTTTGTTTTGTATTTGTTTAATTTTATTATTCATTCCATTCATCACTTTATTAATAAAGCTATTCAAAAGTCAATATTTAATATTTATTTACTAAAAATACATACTTAAGAATAGAATATCATCTATAAGTATCTATGGATTATTTAATAAAATGGTCAATATTAAAATATTAATTATTATTTCAATTATATAGCACTTACATACCTAATATCTATACTTTTTTGGAGTAATTCCATTAACATTTATCAAGTATTTTGTTTGAAATGTCGATAACTCACCGATAATTTCGTAATCATATTGGTTAAGTAACTTTGGAAAATAATTACGGAAATTATAAAAGAGTATTGAGATTAAAATTGCCAATGTAATTGCATTGAATTTATTATAATATATATTATCAGCATTTTCATTGAACTATTTATTTATGAATAAAATCATTTCAATTTAAATTTAAATATTCTTTATATAATTTAGTGATGGTATTGAGAATGTCGTAATTTATATATCCTATATATATATATATATCAATATATTAAAATAAATATAAATAAACAAAAAATATCAATAAAATATAATTTAGTTTAAAATAAATATAAATTTAGAATAAAATATAAAAAAAAGTAATTAAATTTTAGAAGTTTTTACTGACCGACGATAGGAAGGGAAGGTATTGTTTTAACACCAAATTTCACATGAAGAAATTTTTACATATCTTCACGAATCATGCATTTTATTAACAGAAAAAAGTATTTTTAGCATGATGTCTGTCCGTCTGTCCATTGTGTGTCCGTACATGTATAGCTTGAAAGGCTCAAAGGATTTTGATATAATTTGATATACGGTATTTATTTAATGCATCATTAGCATTAATTCTTCAACTTTTAATATATAATTACAGAAACCGAAAGTAGTAGTTTACAAAATATTAATTTTACATTTATTGTCGGAAAATATTTTACTTAAAATATAGTGGTAATAATAATAATTGAGTAATTAAACTGAAAATAAAAATAAGTTAATATATTTTAGTCATTTTAATTTAAGTTTTAAATTTTTTTTTATACTTTATATATATATACATATAATGTTATTTGAAAATTTATTTATTTCAAGTCGTCGGTCTGCTCTGTGCCTGGTCTCGGCTCATTTTTTTCAGTGATTAATAAGAATTTCGCTAATTTTATTTATTAATACGATACCTAAATACCATGTGTCCATTTTAGGTATTCATAATTTATGGTTTTTTTGACATTGAAATTTAAATAGGATCTAGTAATAATAATAATAATAATAATATATAACCATATACCTTTTCTAGCATATTTAGGTGGTAAAACATAATAGTCAGAAAGAAAAAAAAGCATGTAGTTATAGTAACAAATTAAAAAAATAAATTAAAAATAAATTAATGGTTGAAAACATTAATTTACGAAATCTAGTTATTTCTAATAATTATATTCTATTTATAATAAAATTGGAGTAGAAATATCTTAATTTCTCTTTCATTTATCTTTCTGAAATACATGATAAGGGAAGTAATAAAATGGCATTCAATTACGGTAAACCAAATTTTATTAGATCTTTATGTTCCAAATTCAATCAATCAAAATAAATTAATATTAATTAATTAAATTACAAAAACTATAATTCAATTATCTAATTATGTAGCAATTTAAAATCATTTTCTTTTTAAATAGATTTTCCAAAATTGAATTATTTTTATTAAACTTTAATTAATGTTTGAATTGAAAATAAATATTGTAAATGATCGAAATATTTTGGATTATGATTTATAAACATTATGGGCTGAGGTAGTGGTTAAAAGATTATAACCAGGCGAGAGAGGGAATCTTGTTAAAAAAAATAATACTTATTATAAATAATTACATAGTTTTACTAAAGAGATCTCTTCAAAAATGATAAAACAATAGCTATAGAACAGAGGTCGCCAAAATGATCGATATGGGGTTGATCTGATCCAGGGGTCGAATAAATATTACAGTACTAGTATTTAAATTTCAACATGAATATATTTTTCATCTAACTTTTGTTACACATGTTGATAATCATAAAGTTAATATACAAACACAGTATCTAATAGAATTGTATTTTAATTATCAGAAAATTACTTTTATGGGGGGAGGGGGGAGATTTCGAAAAATTATAGAGGAGTCGATGATAAAAAAATTTTGGCGACCCATGGTTTAGAAAAACTTTTAAGTATTCATTAAATATAAATAAAAAAATATATATTTTTTTATAATGTATATTTATAAAATAATTTTTTTTTTCAAATTTGACACTTATCCATATTTTTTTTATATAAATGAAAAAGTCTTATAACGATTTTTTGATATATTTTTTTTTTGCTATAGAAAAACTTAATTATTCATTAAATATAAATAAATAAATTTGGTTAAAAATTATATATTATTTTATAATGAATATTTATAAAATAAAAATTTTTCAAATTTGATACCTATCCATATTTTTTTTTATATAAATGAAAAAGTCTTACGATTTTTGGATATTTTGTTAATTCGATGATTTGATTATGTTACAAATAAATAGAATAAGGAAGGGGATAGATACCTAACTCGTTGATCGTGATCAATGATCAATTAATTGATTCAATACACTTGGAAGTTAATATATATTCACTTCACTTTCAATAGATTTGATCTTTGTTCAAGGGAATTGCGATATATCTTTATCTATCTAATTATCAATATATATATATATATATATATATACCGATAGATAATTTTTTCTATATTCATACACAAAGATGACACTGACACAGTAAAGGAGAACAAAGAAACACTTGGATGTCACTCACAAAGGGATCCAATGCACTTAGCGGTAAATGTCAATGCCGTTGACACTTACCTGGCTAACGACTGCTTTGAGAGCTTCCTCGTGCTCGGCCATGCTGCCGTCAACTGACGGATTCTTCTCCCTCTACTCGCCATTGAGGTCCGGAGTTGGGCGTGGCCAATTCCCATTGGCTGGCCAGCCACGCTCCACCTACCTATCATTAAAAGATCCCTCGAATCACACAATCACCCTCTTCTTTAGGGATGCGGCACCCACCCTGGCATCGAAAGGTAGGATTTTCTCCTTCTATTCAAATAAAATATATATTACTAGTGAGGAGGGGGAGGGGGGCACGTGCTTTCAAACATTGTGCAAAAAATAAATTTAAAAGTGATTAATTTTGTAACTGAGAACCCAAAAGTAAAAATAACATCTTTAAATTACGTATAAGTATAGTCTGAACGTTATGAATAAATAATTAATTTATTTTGTCAAAATTTTTTCCGAGGGAGACGCCCCCCCCCCCCAACATAATAGATCACGCTACGTCTCTGCTTGCAAATATTGTAATTATCTTAGTGTGTTTCTATCTTGAAAACATATTATACATATTATTTATGATATTTTAAAGACAATTTGTTTCTTTAATTAATATTCATTTAAAATAATAATTAAAGAATATCTTATTCAAAATAAATTATTGAATAAATATGATCTAATAATATTAAATACAAATAGAAATGCATAAATAAATAATTTTTTAATTCCTGTTCCTTTAAAATATTTGAAATTTTTTTATTTATTTTTTTTAATTATTAGTTAATATTTATTCTATTAATTAGTTATTATACTTTATAATTATTTTTTTTTCTCTAAAATATTTGAAATTTTTTGTTAATTCTTATAAATTTTTATTAGTTAATTTTTTATATGTAACTTTTTTTTTAAATTTATTTTCGTGTTTATTTTTTATTAAATTACTAATTTATTTTTATTTATTGTTCTTTTATTAATTAATTTTTAGATAGTTTTATAATTTTTAATATTTTTTCACTAAAATATTGTTTATTATTAATTATTAATATTTATTATTATTGAAGACTCCATTCATTTTAATCAGATTGTTGAAATGATGTAACATTCAATAATTGTAATAAATAATTAAAACCAGGTACTTAATATCTTACATACTACATACATACTTAATTTTTATATAAATATTGTATAATTTTTTCAAAATATAATTTAAAATTATACCATCAAATAAGTATATTGAAATTTTCATTAAATTACAAATAAAATTAAAAATAAATATTAAAATAATATTAAAATAAGATTATTATCTTGAGAGAAAGAGGGGGGTGGGGTTAAAGTTAAGGGGAAAATTAAATTATTTAAATACTTGAGTAAGGGATATTTTCCGGTTTAAATGAAATTTTATCTTTTTTGTTGTTTTTCATTAATATAAAATCAACTGGAATAAGCATATAGTATAGGCTTTGGCATAAGATTGTATACCGGAGTTTCACCCAAAAAAATTTTTTTCACATCTTTTATATAAAATAATATTTTTTATATTTATGTATTAAATGTCATATAATTTCTCCTAAAAGACTGTACGTACCTATTTAGCTAATATTTTCAATAATTCAGGGAAAGTTCTTAGAAAATTTAAATTTGAAGAAGGTCCATTAAACATTTGTAAAACTAAATTTGATAAATTTGTCAACGTTAATGTTGCCTGTTACCAAATTTTAGTTCCAGTTTATACTTATTTTTTTCATTTTTACTTATGACCTACATAAATCGTTCAAATGGAGATATATTATTATTAATATTATTAGATAGTTAGTATTGGTATTCGATGCCATGAATGCCATCCCTCCAGATCGTTACAGTTTTTCAAATTAAGTAAGAATTTTTAATAATAATTTATTATATTATTATTGTTATTATTATTTATGAATAGACCCTGAGGATCACGCAGAATTTAAAGAAAAATTATTATTTTTTGAATTTCCCTAGGCTCAAACTCTTTAGTGTGGTAGACTGTCATGCTAACCACTAAACCACTGAAGCGTCAATAATTTATTATAATTGATATTTGATAAATTTAATTCCTATTAGTTATAACGATTTTACTAAATCAATATAAAATTACTTTTTATTTCACAAGAATCTTTGAATAGTTAAATTTTAAATAAATTAAAAGAAATTTATATTTATTCTTATTTTCTTTTTATATAAATTAGGTGGCGGGCGACAAAATCATTGATAGCATGCCACGAAAATTCTCTATATTCAAAGCATACATTTTAACTATATATAAAAATGAAATTACATAATTTACTGATGAAGCCTATAAAAGACCGATTGTTCATGATAAATATAGATATATTCTAATTCTTTATATTACTAGAGGTAAATTTATAATCTACCACACACATCTATAAATCTTTATTAAATTTGCTAACAAGGCATCTTAAATTTCCTAAATTAATTAACAGTCCATTCATTACTTGGTAATAAAACCTCCTTTCGTTCACAGATTCGTTTTAATATACATATATAAGATATGTAAAAACTAAACACGCTAAAAAAATTTATAAAAATCATCCAATCATATCTGTGTACTATCAATTTAATTTTGTGTTATCATATTTTTCATGTAATATAGGTAAAGCAATCACTTTATATGATAGATATTTTTACAAGAGTTTAATAGATTATTGAAAATATAGAACTATAGATTTTCATTTTTAATAATTAAATAATATTTAACTATAATTATTTTTAAATGAATCAAAATTTTTAATATCTATAGTAAAGAGAAGAGAAATTCAAATTTACATTAATATGACATTAAATCTAAATATTGTAAATTATAGATTTAACCGAGGAAAAACTCTGACTTTAGTACATCCTAAGCAAGGACAACGCCTATCAAGTCGGTTATATCAATGAGGTGTCCTATAATCAGAAGAACGGGTCCTATCAACCTTTACCTTAATTTTCTTGATCGGAGGCGCTACTTTTTATCAAGTAGCTTCCCAATTTTGATCCCGGAGGCTGGGTTGACTCCGCCCCATAGACCATTGGTGCGCAACCTATCTTCATTTGCGACCTCCATTTTTTTGAAAAAATTTGTCCCGACCCCTGAGTAGAGGTTTTTTTAATCGTCAACGTAGTTAAAATGAAACTATTTCTGAAATTTCCTTTTATTAGAGATTTTTTTTATTGTTATATAACGCAGGAATCGGCAAACTTTTTCAATAGTCGGACACATTTCGCAAATGTTTAAGGGCCTGATCGAAAAAACATTTTACAATTTTTATTTTTTTAGTAATAATTTAATACTTAATTTGAGTGCGACCACTTGAAAAGGCTTTGGAGGCAACTCGTTGCCGACCGCTGATATAAAGTTCTTCAAATTTGGGGGCTGTGAAAATTTTTCTCGCGACCCACGGGTTGCGCACCACTGCCATAGACCCCAGCTAGAGAAATTTCCTTGCCAAGAGAATGTGAGGCAACGATGTTGCCTCCTACCCTGTGGCGCCTTAGAAAAGGTGAAACAATCATATTTTTTTAATAATATGCTTAATGTGGATTACCTTTAATGATCAATTTTGTGACACCTAAATGCATTTAGGTTGTAGATCTGTGACCTGAGGTTTAAAACTTCTCATATATATAAAAGGGTTTTTTCTGGTTATTGCATTATGTATTATTTGATAATATTAATGCAACTTAGGAAAACATAAATGCAGATTAATGCCAAATCAGACAACATTAGATCAAATCTAATATCGTTAAGAACATTCAATATTTCTGTACATCAATTACCCACAAGTTTAAATTAAATCATATTTAAATTAAAATAATAATTATTTAAATTTATTTGAATTTTGTTTGGTTGAGGAGAGACCAAATAAGTTAAAAAAATTAGTTATAATTTTATAAAACAAATAATTTAAAATATATTATATACAGACTTATACAAATAATATGTATTACTTCGGAGATACAGGGGCAGCTCCCGCATTTGTCCGGACGGCAAATCTAAAGGTCGGCATTTTGGTCGTTATTGACATAAAATATTGATAATCAGTTAATCAAAATATAAATTTGTTGATTTTTTGTTAATTGTTCAGTTTAACGTACGTATGATGGATTTTGTTAAAACTTTATCAGTAGATTCCTTTTTTGTGTGTGTGATTCCAAAAATATTATAAATTTTTTTTCGCAGGTTCTGGTAAAATTCTGTAAAATAATTATTGTAAATATCTTACTCGTCTTTTACTTTTGCTCTGGTTAAAAAAAAATTTGTTTAAAGGGGGAGGGGCAATTTGTCTTTTTATCCGGGGCGGTAAAAAAGCTAGAGCTGGCGCTGCAGGGGCAGAGCAGGTGTAAAGAACGTTGTATGCTAATGAGCAGCTAGTTTTAACTATAATATATGTATATAGAGTATAATGTTTGATTGGAAATCAAAAATTCTCAAGATTATATCAATCAAAATATTCACGATATTATAAGTTATAAAGAAAAAATTATTATGACGGAAAAGGACTCTTTATATTCACGAAAAGCTATATTCATTTTTCATTTTCTTTTTTCAATTCTAACTCTTCTAAGTAAACCAGAATATTTTCTATTCTCTTCTTTACATTCATTAAATCACATCATATCGGGCTACCTGATAAAAAGTAGCGCCTCCGATCAAGGAAATCAAGGTTGATAGTACCTGTTCTACAGATCATAGGACACGTAATTGATATAACCGACTTGATAGGCGTTGTCCTTTCGAAGGACGTCCAAAAGTCATAGGTTTTTTTTAACCTTAATTACAATTAAAAGAAATATATATTTTCATAATTATTTATCATTTTTTAAGGGGTGTGTGGGTAGAGACCTGTCTCACATTCACATGGTCCCATGTTCAAGTCCCGGGCCTGGCAAGGGAATTTCCCTGGCTGGGGTCTATGGGACGGAGTCAACCCAGCCTCCGGGATCAACATTGGGGAAAAGCTACTTGATAGCGCCTCCGACCAAGAAAATCAAGGTAAAGGTTGAGAGGACCCGTTCGACTGATCATAGGACACCTCATTGATATAACCGACTTGATAGGCGTTGTCCTTGCATAGGACGTACAAAGTCAGAGGTTTTTTGTTTTGTTTTTTATCATTTTTTATTCCATTTTTATTAATTCTGGAATTTCAATTAATTAACTTCTTAATATAATCATATATAAATATTATTAAACAAATATTTGAAATAAGATAATAAATTTAAAAAAAACAAAAAATAATTTTTTTTTTTCAAAATTTGCACACTTTACACTTGTATGGAAAGATGTGTGACGACATTGTGTTTACAACATACACTCCTAACATAACCATTTCAAAACATCCAAAATGGATTTTTAATACCTTAAAAAATGAAAAAGATTTCCCATTTAGTTTTATTGTTTATCTATTAATTTACTTTAAATCAATTTTTGGAAAAATTGAAAAGGAAAAAATCTTAATTTCTAAAATTTCCATTCGATATGAAGCAAAAATAAGAACATGTGTGTGAATTTAAAAATCTTATAAACACATAAAAAAATTAATATTCTGTGATTTATTTCTTATCATTGAACGTGACAAATAAATTAAACGTGTCCGATGAAAAAGTGAATATGTTGCTGATAATTTTTAAAATAGGAATAATGACTGAATTATTTTGTCATTCAATTATTAATTATTGATTAATAAATTAATTATTCACTTAATTGAAGACATTTTATTAAATTCCATTTAGAGATCAAATAAATTTATTTTAACTAAAATTATGCTTTATTTTATTTTGATTTTTGTTTTAAGGCTTATGGAGATTGGTGATCTACCAGAGCGAAATAAGTAACTAGAAATTTCCAATCTATTTTTTTCAATGCTTTTTTTTGTAAAATGTATTAATCTAATCAATTATGTGTTGGTATTTTGCAAATTAAATAACAACTCGAAGCCGAATTATAATTTTCATTAACTTGCTCTCCCACCATTGACCAATAAGGAAAGATTGATGGATTACTTAAATAAAATTGGTTTTAAAATTCATGAATAATGTAAAAGAAAATCTGACTTTTGTACATCCTACGAAAGGACAACGACTATCATACAAGTCGGTTTTATTAATTAGATGTCCTATGATTAGTAGAAATAGAACGAACTGGTTTTTATATTGAATTTTTCTTATCAAGCTTCCCAATTTTGATTCAAGAGGCTGGGTTGACTCCGTCCCATAGACCCCAGCTAGACAAATTATATTGCGAAGCCCGAGACTTGAACCCAGGACCACGAGAATATGAGTTGCCTCCTACCCTGTGGCGCCATCAAATGGATCATATAATCTATATAAATTTGTTAATTCAATATATAGGTACATTATTTATTGTTTATCACTATACAAGAAACAGATGTAATAAATATTCAATGTTAATGAGATATTTGAAAAATAAAAAAATTGTTATTGTCAGATCACGAGAATGTGAGTCAATGATGTTGCCTCCTACCCTGTGGCGTCTTCAAATGGATAATGTAATCTAATTATATATAAATTTGTCAATGCAATGTATAGGTACATTATTTATTGTGTTTGTAAATCTTTATAAAAGTGATTACAAAATCGCTTTTATTATATTATTTAAACAGAACTTAATTACACAAACCCAAGAATTCGGGTTTGATTATATTAATCTATCCTAATTTCTAAATCTTAATTATTATACATAGAATTATTTTTAGGAGCCTTGCTAAAATAATATTAATATTTTTGTATTAATTATCGAACAAGTTCTCTAAACTGAAGTAGGGTAGGACCATTATAAAATGGTTTATAAATAGATAATCTCTGGATTTTGAAAAAAATATTGATTGTTATTTGCTATGTACAGTGACGGAAAAAGTATGTTGGCGTTGTTGTCGAGAAATAAACTGGTTGAGAAGGCGCATTTCCATTGCCCGACAACAGCGCCACCCTGACGTTTACTTTTTTCCGTTACTAAACAAATAGAAACAGAGGTGAGATTATGAGATAAGAATATTAGAATATATAATATTCCCAGACAAATCCACAATATTTCTAAAACAAAATACACAAATCATTAAGAATAAATTTTTAAAATTATCGAGCAATGGCTCGGAGAACCATATACTAGCTAATAAACAATCAATCATTAATATGTAATTAAATATAATATTTTTTTTCATATTTAACATAATAAAAAAAATTTGGTAATTGTTTACAAAACGGGAAGCTTCAGTGATTTGAATCAAACTTTGCCAGTAGTTTCCTTTTTTAATTCCAAAGAAACTTCCCTTATGTATTATTTCTCGGGCTTTTCTAGTTTACGAGATACTAATTATTAAAATTTGCATATAAATCCATTGATCTTCTATTTAGCTACCATGATTTATTCATTTGACCAGCAGAGGGTTCTACTAATTTTCTGGGGAGGTGGGGTTTCAGTTCGATTTGGATATATGAAAATTAAAAAATTAATTAATTAAATAGTTTTTTATATCCAAACCGAACCGAAAAATTAGTGAATAAGTGAATAATTACTGAATTACTTAATAAAACATTACTTAATAGCTGCACACACATTTCGACGTTCATAACCAACTAATCTGTCAAACGTAAAAAATTTTTATCTCATAAACTAGAAGAGACCGAGAAATTTTGCATAAGGAAAGTTTCTTTGGAAATAAAAAAAGAAACCACCAAGTTTCACCCAAATTCCTGAAGCTTCCCGTTTTGTAAACAATTACCAAAAATTTAAATCATTTTTATTAATATTTCTAAAAATATCTTTTTGATATTTAGTAATAACAAAATTCTAAAAAATGTCAATAACAATGCAAACTAAAAGATTAATAACAAGATCAGAATTATATTTGATAAATAAATCTTAAACTTCTTTAAACTACAAATTAATTATTTCAATTTTCATTAAAAGAAACTGAAATTTTATTATAATGCAAAATTGATTTAATAATTAACATTAAAAAAAATTTAAATATGATTAAATTAAATTAATTTGTTTTGACAAGGCTTTAACATAATATTTTAATCTTTAGTTGATGACTGCTCGTTTAAAAAAGAATGAAAAACTTGTTTTGAACGAGCAAAAAAAAGCTTATTTTTATGTTCACGCTCGTAAAGAATGTCAAAGCTGTCAAAATTTGTATACGATATTTTTTCTGAAACAGAATTCCATTTTTAATTATAACATAATCATTTCTTTCGGTTAAAAAAAAAGAAAATATATGAGTTTCTCTCTCAATATAGTTTAAATAATATATTAACATTATAAATTATATTGCCCTTAAAATATTGGTAAATCACCCGACAGTCCGCAGGGAGTTTAGGTCTTTATGTCTAGATTTCATTGACATATTACTATAGATAGATGAGGTCATTATTTTTTTTTTAAATTAATGTAATGAGAATAGTAAATATAATAATTTTTATAAATTTAGATTTCAATTAATTAAAACAAAAATTGTATAAAATTATTAATATACAAATGGTATTTAATTAGTAAAAATTAACTAATAATATTTAAATTATTTAATTTGAGTAGTTCTACAATAATACATTATTTAAACCTATACTCTACTAAATTCAGCCAATAAAAAAAAATTAAATCATCTTTAAATATTAATATTTATAAAAATATTTTTTTGATAGTAGTAGTTTTAGTAATAACTAATTTGGGAAAAATTTCAACAAAAATGGAAACTAAAGGATTAATAACAAGGTGAGAATTATTTTAGACAAATAAATTTTAAACCTCTTTAAACTAAAAATTAATTATTTCAATTTTCATTCATCAGAAATTATTATAATGCAAAATTGATGTTTTAATTAACATTAAAAAAAATTTAAATGATTTAATGTAATTAATTACATTAAGGTATCAAATTTGTTAAGGTTGGTGATTTATTCTATTTTCAAATAGATTTTTAACAAAATTGAACAATTTCCGTTTTTTGAGTTTAAAGCTATAAATCTAAATAAATTTTTAAATTCTAATCAAAATACTTATATTTTACTAATAATAAAAATAATATATCAAATTATTAAGAAAAAAAAATAATTAAACAGAAAGTTTTTTTTAAAATACTAGATAAGATAACAAAAAATAATTTATGGTAAAAAAGAATAATAGAAAATTTTTGAAAAATTTTATTTTTTCTTTCTTAAGAGATAAATAATTGAGAAACTATTTCTAAATAATATTATAAAAAATCATTTTAGAATGAAGGTTTATTTTTAATATTTAAGAATTCAAAAAATACAAACATTGAATAATTAATGAATTGAGAGAATAATGTATAATTATTGTAATGTTTCAATATTACTGGAGAAAATGAGCCGCCTAAAAGATATGCAACTAAATTTCATCATATGCAGAATTCACGTTCACAAGGGGGTTATATAGGTTATATAGTTAGATATATATATATGGGAGAATTTTCCATGAAATAAGAGATAATCTATTATACCAAATTGTTTTTTCATTGTTGTATAAACAAATATGAAATTTTATATAGGAAATTTTTAATAAAGGAATATATAAAGTATTATTATTATTTTAAAATTATTTAGAATATTAAGAAATTAATTTAAAAAATTAATTTTGTTAAATATATTATAATTTCAAAAATATGTAAATAATTTTAAAGAATAAAATGAAGCCGTTTTTTTGGTTTTTCGTTATGAAGAGACCAGTAGTGTATTGGGAGGGGAACGCGGGGAAACGACGTTGTCATACCTTTTTTCAGAAACGGAACACGATCCAGTACTTTTTCATGCCCTAACAACTCCCAATTAAATCTACTATTAGAATTTCTTTTTTTGTGTTCGTTAATATTTTGAATAGTAAGCATAAGAAAAAATAAAAATTTATATGGAAAAAAATAGTTTACTTTTTTTGCTCCCACTATGCGTTCCCTTACTTCTTATTTTACCAATACATCACTGGAAGAGACCTAGTATCAATCTATCAATGTAAATTGGTAATTGTTTACTAAATGGAAAGCTTCGGGGATTTGGATTAAATTTTGCCATTCCTTTATTAATTCCAAAGAAACTTTCTTTATGTAAAATTTCCCGGTCTCTTCTAGTTTATGAGATAAAAGTTTGACAGCCATTTAATAATGTTTTATTGACTAATTCACTAATTTCCGGGTTCGGTTTGGAAATAGAAATATTATTTAATTAATTATTTTTTTAATTTTCATATAGCCAAATTGAACTGAAAAAAACCGAAAATTAGTGAAGCCCTCTCCTGGTCAAATAATACAACATGGTAGCTAAATTGAATGTTAATGGATTTATATGTAAACTTTAAAATTTTTATCTCGTAAAGTAGATGAGACTGAAAAATATTGCATAAAGAAACTTGTTTACTAAATTGTATATTATAAAATAAGAATATAGTAATAGAAAATATCAGGTCTAATTATTTCTGAGTTCATGAGTGATAAAGTAGGTAAATATTGAGTGAAAATGAATTGAATGAAAAATGATTCTTTTTGTTTTTTCAAATATAAATATATAAATATATATATATATATATTATGCATAATCTTATTATTCTCAATTAAATTCTTCTAAAAGATTCCGTTTTCTTTATAAAATTAAAATTTTTCTAAAGGTAAAATCTAAGATAGCACTCTTGACTGATCCTCAACCTCGTGGTTCCGGGTTCAAGTCCCAGGCCTATCTAACTGAGGCCTTTGGGATTGAGGCCGTTCCAGCATAAGTGATCAAAATTGAGAAGCTTCTTGAAATAAAATGTAGAGCCTCGGAAAGAGAAAATTAAGATAAATGTTGAGAGAATAATATCCTATCCTATCATACCATATACTGATCATAAAACACCTTTATTTTGCTTAGACAGCAACGGCTTGATATGTAATGTGTTTATTTAATATTAAATATGAAGGTGGTTAGAAGAACGAGAGTGATAACTTTAAAATTTTATTTTCAAATTCACGTTTTATACCAATGGAACAAAATTATCTAAGTTCAGTGTTTCTAATATATATATTAATTTTCTCATACAAATTTTCATTAAGTGCTAGTTTTTATATATATAATGTATATAAATAAATATATATTTATTAACAATAAATAATTATGATAAAAATAAATGTTATTATCTACACATATTTTAGAAAAGTTTAAATTTGCTTATTGGGTTTCTATGACTTTGGAATTACATTAATATCAACTAATAATATTTATTTAGTTTTATTTTTATTTTAATCCGGGTATTCTTAGATAATGAATTATTGGAAAGATAATAATTTTGAAAATATTTTTGTTTTTTTTACCTCAATGAAAATATAAAAATTCAAATATATCTTTTAATCCTTTTGGCACTTAATTTTTATTTTAATGAATACACAAATTTTTTGAAAAATATTTCACTTTAATAAATTATGATTTTAAAATTATTTGATTTATCTAATTAGGAAAATAAAATATTACTAATTGAATTAATTAATTACTCTTTATTTAAAAACAATTTTAGATGACTCATAATTTTTGTGAATATTTTCTCATCGAGAGATGTATTTATTTATTTATTTTTTTATTTATTTCATTTTTAAAAGACTAATAAAATAAAATTTTAGTTCATAATAATTCGTTTAATTTATTTATAAATTTTATAAAATAAATTTAAACATTTAAAAATAAAAATATTTAAAATAATAATTATTTTTGTTTTAAAATAATTATTTTTTAATGGAGTGCATATAGAAAGTTGATTGTAAAATCAATGGTTTACTCTACAAGTCTTTTTTTATTATTATATTGTACGAACTTTTAGAGCCGGTGCATGTGGTCGACGTTTATCAAATTCAGAGGCTTTATTATAAAGTAAAACACCAGCAAATACAACACAAGTGCCAAGACCAGAAAGTGGTGTAACAGAATTTCCAAATAATGCAACCGAAAGCCATATTAGACAGGCCCTCTTAACTGTATTAGCTACACTATGAGTCACTGGCGAAACATAGTCCATCAACACATAAGCTGTTATTGACTGAAGATGAAAAAATGCTCCATTGAGAACCAATGCCGAGGTTAGTGCTACATCTAATCCTCGGCCAACTAAAGGGATATCAACAAGGAATAGATAAGCAGGTATTTGAACCATCACTGATGCAAGCGAAGTGTAAAATTGTAGTTCCGCTGGGGAATATCTGTAAAAAAAGGTTTCTTTTAATATAAAATGATGCATTAAATTTAATTCGAATATATTCCATATATCATCATTCCATATATCACTACTCATCTCAATTTTAGTTTAATAGTATAGAGGTAAATTGAGTATATTCACTTTATATGAAAAATGTCATAGATAGATTTTCAAATGTATATAAATAAACATTATATTTATTTATTAGAAAAAAAAATTAAAATAATGTATTATATTATCATGAATTGAAATACATTTAATTTAATTTTGAAATAGAACTTGATTACCTATATTTTTCACCAGAAATGAGCATCTTACTATAAACATTTTGTATACATTCAGTAAGATTGGTGAGCATTGCTGCAAGAAATCCTCTTGCATCAAAAGATAATTCATTTGCAGAACACAATGCCAGTCCTCCCATGACAGGAATTAAAGAAAGATTAACAAACAAACCAGTAGATTCGCCTAAAAAAATCATAAAAGATTCAATCAAAGATTTGATTATTTAAGAAAGTTCAAGAATATAAATTTATAATAAAATGACAAATTATTATTTTTATAGTACAATAATATATATAATAAATAATTTATATAATTAATTATATATAAAAATATATAATTAAATAATCAAAATATAATCTCCAAGTTAAATAATATTTACCAAGAATATAACGAGATATGAGAACAGTAAATAATGGTGCGGAACTTTTAATTGTTTCAGTAAAACTAACTGCTACATAATTAAGAGCGACCAGCCCTAAAATCACAGTTGTAAATCGTGTGCATCCTACTAAGACCATATGACGATAAAAACCAGGAGGGCGTAGTAGCCTAGGTGAAGGTTTATACATTCCACATGGATAATAAAGTTGGATAAAACCACACGTAGTAGTCATTAGCATTTGGAATGTTCCTAAAAACAAAATAATCAATCAAATGAAAATATATTGAATATAAAAATACGTTCTTTTATTTATGATAATTCAATTATAAATATATAATATATATTAATAAAAAAATAATTGAAGATAATAATAATAATAATAATAATAATAATAAATAAAAAATAAATAAAACGAACATATATATATTCAATATATTTACCAAGTACAGTAGGATCACCCTTCATATATGAAAGTATATATTTGTTTAAAAATAGTGTACATCCACTAAAAAAATACCATAAGATAAGAAAAAAAATAGCCCTTGCGTTCATGAGACCTTCCTTGGTCAAATCTTCATCTTCAGTCATCCCGCTTTCTACGGATTTTTCTTCCTGAATTACATTTTCTTTTAAACCATCAGCGAGATGAACCATTGAAGAAAGATGATTTTTCATATTAAATGATAGGTGTTGTTAGAGTCCAACATTTAGAAAATTTAATAGGACTAGAAAAGTAATGACTATGAAATCAAGTGTTATCTATTCATAATAATACGTTTTTCATTAAAATTAAGTGAAAAACTAACACGTATACATAGTTATAATTCTCAAGGACATTCCTAGAAAAAATAAATAATTTATTAAGAGTCGAATGTAATTGGTAGATATTAATTTTTAATTGAAATAACAATTTTTCTTACAAAATATATATATTCATTCAACATTCTTCATTAATCAAGGAAATAGTTGACAGATATATTCCGGTATTACCAGCATCACTAAACTGTCAGATTAACTAATAAGAAGTTAGTTACTTAATGTGGAATAATATTGACTAAATAATAAATAAAAGTTTATAATTTTTTTTTATTTTATTTAATAAAAATAATAGTTAAAATTGAATTTAATTTATATTAAATATTTTTAAAATTAATTAATTTATTTAACTTCTATTTTATATTATGAAAAATTTATTCAGACAAGTAATGTTGGTTATGCTGTTTGTTTAAAAGATAACATCAAGAATATATTAAAATCTTTATTTTGATGTTTTTAACATTTCATACTTTTAAGATATTTTAATTATATAGCACAGACCATAGTAAATAGTAATTGAGTGGTTAAATATGCCTTCTGAAACAGTATTACCAAAGAAAATGGGCGGCGGTCCACAAGGTCTTGGTGATCCAGAAGATAAATCCTTAAGAAGAGTTGAAATCGAAGTGCTTATCCCTAAGAAAATGAGAGAT
Organism: Labia minor; assembly: GCA_963082975.1. NCBI lineage: Eukaryota > Metazoa > Arthropoda > Insecta > Dermaptera > Spongiphoridae > Labia > Labia minor. Next base: position 37,380,012 of record OY720345.1, read on the forward strand.
CGGGCCAAAGCCGAAAAATGTATTGACGAAGTGAAAGATTTTACCGAGTGCTGTTCGGGGGCTAAACTTACGATGGCTTTCACTTGTCGCAAACAAAATTCACTTTTAATGGAGTGCATGACTGGATGGTATAAAAATGAAGATTTCAAAAAGGAATGTACTGAAGAATATTTAAATGAACGTAGTGAATTCAGAAGGACTGGAATAAAAACTAAAAAGAAATTTTCTCGAGTCTAAATGTAAAATTTATTAAATAAATCTTAGTTCTTATATAAAAATAATGATTTTTAAAAAAAGGAAGTTTAAAATAAAATATATTTTGAAAGTACCAAAAATGATGTTTTTAATTTTAATTTCCATGAAATAGGAATATATAATTGATATGAACACTTAAATTTGATTTAATATTTATAAGAACTATTTTAAGTTTAAAGTTGTCGAAATAAAAATTATATATATATATTATTTTTTAAAATTGTCTAATAATTATTATTGGTATAGTTCTTTTAAATACATATCCAAAATTTTGATTTCTTTTCATTAATAAATATTGAGTAAATATTTTTTATTTGAAAAATTATAAAGAAAATAAGCATTTATATAAAATAATATAATATATAACATAATAAAGAAATTATATTGTATTTTGTGTGATGAGTATTCAATAGTGAAAATAAATAAACATTAAGAAACAGGAAAAAACATTAATAGAAATAAAGTATATATATATGAGTATAATTTCTATATAAATATAGTGAAGATTCAAAAAAATATTTATTTGACTAAATTAACAATAATAATTAATGCTTTTGGAATGTAACTAGTATAAAGAAATCAATTGTCACCTCCTTAAATCTGACCTAGATCTTTGACTCGTTCGAAAATCATCACGAACGCGAGGCGACCGTGCATGTAAATTAGCAAGAGCATTTGCTAATCTTTTTTCAGGAAATAATGCTGTTATTAATCCCTCAATTAAGACAAGCACTAATCGTCGATTTAGTACTGGTCTTTGAAATAGTTCGACTACTGATAGTAATCCTCTTCGAGTGGTTTCAGATCCAATTATATGTCGTAATTCATCAGATAAACTTGAGAGAAGCGCTACTTTTGCAGCAACAAGTGTCCTCCATCTAGTAGAATCGTCTCGAGGAAGTCGAGGTTCTGCTCGGGCCCCATGAGGCCATACCGCTTCTTTTACTGCACGCAAATAATCTGCCACTTGTTCTGGACTCGTTGCCCAAGCAACATAATCAAGAATACGCCGATTCACGATATCGCCAAACATTGTTCTGAAATATGAATATAACAAATTTAAATATAAATATAAAATTAATTTACTGATGATAAAGAAAATTAATAGATAAATAATCAATAGGAAAATTTAATCACAAGTTACCAACCCTCAGATTATGCATGTTTCTTAGTTTTTTGGTTTACAAAATTATGGGGACATTATATTAAATTTATGAAAATATTGCTCGTGAAATTGAAGACCTCTATAGGATTTTATTATACTATATATTATATTAAACTTGTATAATTATTTTATTTGTTACACCAAAGCAACGGTGAAACATCTAATAAAAATCTCAATTTTATTTGAATTAAAAAATATTTTTTTGATTTTGATTATTTTTCTTTTTAGAAAAAATGAAGGTATATTAATCATAATGGTTCTTATAATAATGAATGCTAAATCAGTGCAAATTATCTATTTTTTAACTTGTGGATTTTGATGTGGATTGTAGATTTTATGTATTTTATTTGTACCTTAAAAGTGTAACAATTCTTCTTCTTAGCCAAAGATTTTTCGATTTTAAATCAAATACTTCATCCATCAATAAAAGCATAATTTTTAGAGGAATGTTATCTTCTGCTGCTGTAGGATTTGCAGTATTTACACTTATTGAAGAATTTGTATTTGATCCTGATGATGAACTAGATGAAGGGCGTTGAAAAACTCTTCCAATATTGCCAACCATCCCATCTAAATTAGCTAGAAGATTATCAGCAGCATGTGTTACATTTCTCATAGAACTTGCTAGAGATTCTAAAGCACCCCCTTTTTCATAAGGCCCTTGTTCCAAAAATTGACCCAAAATCACTTGCAATTGAGGGTGAGTTTCTGTTAAACCTTCTTGAAGTAAGATTTGCAAATAATCATTTAACATTCTCATTCTCTTTTCTAAAACTGCTTTATCCATATTATGAAAGGTCTTTTTAGCCGGGAATGTTAATTTAGCTAAATCCGGATATCGATCTTTTACTTTTTGGCATAAATCATGAAAATCACTATATCGTCGGTAAACATGCCAACTTACACCTTTTCTAGATACGGAAATATAATATACCCCGAAAGTTTTCCCGCGTTCAGTATATAATCCTGTTTCAATAATTTCTGCTCTAAGAGAGTTATTTAAAGATTCACTTCCTGTTGACATTCCACTATTAGTTTCGTCATCATCTTTTAATAAATCCAATTCTGCAAGAAGTCTTAAATATGCCATTGATCGTCTAAATCCAGGCAGCTCTCCTTCTAAACGAATTCGAACTGCATTTTGAGCTTCATCAAACCAATCTTCAGAAGGAGCCTATAATAATAATTACAATAAATTAATAAATCACATAAATAAAAATTATTTTTCATTACCTCTGTTCGAAGCCTAAGAACTAATCTTCTTATAATAGATTCTTCAATTGATGCTCTTGGAGCTGCTGTTTCAGATAGATATTGTTCATAAATACTCCAAGCAGCTTCTTTCAAACTCCCACCAATTCCTCCTGCTTCAGCAGCAGCCCTCCAACCTTCTGCATTAAGGTATAGGAACAAATATGCCTAAAAAAAAATTATTTAGAATAATTTTTTTTAAATATAATCTGAAGTTGATTTTACCTGTACTCCAACTGAAGAAACATAATCAATGAAATATGATAAAGCTATATTATTTTTGAGAACGACATCTAAAGGCAGCTGAAAGAGTTTCGATCCAGGGGCTAAAAGCCGCTGAGCGTCAATACCTGCAGGTAATCCAGTAGAGTCTGTATCTGAAGCAGCTCCCTATAATAAAATATTTTTTTTTTCAATTATTTAGAATGGAAAAAATAAAAATTTATGTTTACTTGAGATATGCGTTGCAGTCGAGATTCTCCGATCCTTTGTAAATAATGAAGAGAAGAAAGTTGTGCTTTAACCCATGAATCGCCTTCTCCTCCTGCATCTCGAGAACGTAATTGAGCTATTTCCTTTCCTGCTAATTCAAGAATAGCTTTTACTTCATCAGGTTGATTTGAACTTCGAATTACAGCTAATAGAGCATCTCCAGTCACTGCAACCTATATCAAAGATAATTTTAGAGAAATTTACATAATTTTTTAAATATTCAAATTTATTTTTATTTATTTTAAAACATATACCTCTTTACTAGCAAGAGATACAATTGTTTGATTAATATAATCTGGATCAGATATTAAACTAACAAGAGGTTCAAGAACAGCATTCGCTAATAATTCTCGAATTAATAATCGAAGAGGTTTACATCGGAAATCTTCTGGTGGAAGTACCAAAAAAAGAATTAATTCTGAAATATCCTAAAATAAATTAATTTCTTATTATTAATCCGAATTAATAATAATTAATAATATAATTTAAAATAATGAATTTCTATAAACACCTGCAAATATGCAGTAAGGGCTTCTTTTTTCTGAGAAACAAGATCTCTGCAGACTATTTTCTCAAGTCCCACTTCAAAATCAAAAAAAAAAGATTCTAAATCAGGAATCTTTGTCGTCCCACCAGCCATAGGAGAACCAGTTGGACTGTCTGAAGCTTCTTCTTTTGCTCGTAGTGCAGCTTTTGCCTAAATTAATAAATATTAAATTGAATTAGAGGTCAAAATTTATATTAAAAACTTATGATTATATAAATTACATTTCTGAATAATCTAAGGTGAGTTGCTGCATCTTCTACTAATTTTGTAGTTAAATATGGACTCCAATCCAAGTCTTTAAATCGTGCTGCTAATGATACAATAGTTTTTTGAGCAGAGGAGCGAACTGCTGCTGGAAACCTATCATCACCACTTAAACGATCCCACCTAAAATATTTAGAAAAATTAATCTATTTTTTATATATACATTTCTATATTTATATATGGTATTATGATTTAATTTATGACATTTTTTTTCTTATTAATAATCAAAAAAGTTTATATTGGAAATTATGTTGGAAGGAAGAGGACAGGTTTCACTTATTTGGATATTTTATATTAATATGAGAGAATTTAACTAATATCTCTTCTATTATTTAAATTTAGGGCTGCATTGATTGTTAAATTTTTATCATAACTAAAATTTACTAAAATAAACAAATTACATACCAAGGTGTAATATGATCCCTTATGACATATCCTAGCATAATATGCAAAGTTTGATCTATTAGAAGGGATCCAGTAAGACGTTGATCAATTGGTGCAGGAATGCGACTCTGCGGTGGTAAAGGAAGGCGGGCCCTTGCACCACAGGTCCATGTGGGGCAGTCATCACCATGTCGTGCATATAAATATGTGAAGCCTCTAAAATTGAAAATATTTATTTGTAAACTTCTTATTCAATCTAAAATTAATAATATGTAACAAAACAAACAAAATGTAAATAATATAATTAATTTATATAAATATTTAAAATTTCTTTAGGTTAAAAATACTTATTATATTTTTTCTCTGGTAAGAGTAGCGCATTTTATTTTAACATATGAGTACGATTGAGAAGAAATAAATTATAAATGTATAATTTTATTGAACTTTATCATTTTTAAAATAAAATAATAAATAATCTCACAAATGACTAATATATAACAAAAATGATTAACTAACCCAATGATTAAGGCAATTACTGAGAAGAATGTCGTTATACAACTAGAAACGCCAAAAGAAGTGATGGCCAAAGTCACAGCGAGGGCGGCCCAGGCCGCCAAAGGGAATCCGGCATTCATGAAGAGAATGTCAGATTCCACTTTCAGATGTTCATTATTAAATTATCGCACCTCCATTCTGAATATACTTTAAAAAAAGAAAAGGAATTTATATTAATCTATGTTGAATAATTGACATAAAAGAAGAATTAATAAAGTTCTCATAGAAGTTACAATTTAAAAGTCATATTTTTAAATTAAAAATATGGCTACTTAGAATTAAAATAAAATTAAAACAACAAATAGTTAAATATAAAATATAAACCATACCTTTGGGAACTGACATCTTCAATTGACATTTGATTGAGATGATCCTGCCCTCTGTTACATTAAAATGAAAACTTTGACGTATCTTCTGTCAAACCCAGTCAAACCATTTCTTTCTTCGTTTTGAAAAGATAAATACAAATCAAAGTACAAAGATTAATAAATTAAAATGGACATAATTATTAAATTAAATAAACAAACTGCAGGCCGAGATAAAATTATTAGGTTTGTTAAAAATATATATTTTTTTTTAAATAAATAAAACATTAACAAATACATTTATTATATTTGACAGGCTTCTACAATATTCAAGCAAGTTTCTATGGCATTATATGCAGCAATTACGATTAAATACAAATACGATAAACAAATTAAAAAATCTTGAATATACATTTAGCAACTTTAGAAAGTGTAAATAAATTTTTATTTTAAATTTTATATATATATTTTATAAATTTTATATATATATTTTATTAATATATATATATATATATATAAATGGGAACAGTATTTATAAGGGGAAATTTCTATCTATGACCTATTTATAATCCCACATGTCATTATTATAGGAATTACATTAAGATTTGCTTTTTTAATTGAAATAAAATTCTTATATATATCATTAAAGTTTCAATTTTTATTTGTCTTTAATTAAAATGTTATGCAACTGGTTAAATAACCAATGGAATTTTTTTATATATTTTCATTTGAATTACGAACTTGGCATTTATCAAACTAATCACTATAATTTTTATAATTATTTTATATATCATAATTTTTTGAGACTTATATAAAAATATATAGTCATTCAATTAATTAATGTTTAGTATAAATTGCAAATATTAGTCAAATTTTTTAACTCTCACATTAATTAATATTTTCAAAATATTCATAACATTTTTTCCAGTGTTGCGATTGGGACGATTTTTAGATAACCTTTACAGTACTTTATCCTCGATAAAGTATCATGATGTTACAATAAGAATTACTGCTACATTATCAAAAATTGCCTATTCTCTATTTTTACTTACAGATCATATAATATGGCTTGGTCGAAATGGGTAATAAATAACTTTTTTTTTATTTATTAAGTAAGTTGTTTTTACAAAAATGAATATAATTTTTAGGGTAATTGAAGTTAATCATTCAAAATGGTTACGAACTAGCAACAAATATTGGTTGTATTCCGTTACTATGAATTTAGTAAGAGATTTTTATGAATTATCAAGAATTTCCAATTTGAAAGTATCTAAGCATAGCTCATTAAATTACTATATTCGTGAACATAAAGATGTTGTTGTTGATTGTGTCAAGGTAGATATATTTTATTTTAAAAAAATTTAAAAATTCAATTTCATTTTATTTTAGAAATTAAGTTTCTTTTTATTAAGTAATCCTTGAGTTTATTCTTAAATAATAAATTCCTCATGTACACATTAACAAATATAAATATTTATTTTATTTATTATTATATATTCAATGATCGAGTGACCAAAATACCTTTTAAATTCTACTAATCATCAATTTGTCAACTAAAATTCATATTATGTTGAAAATTATTATTGAAATTAATTTCTGTTATAATTTTTTTTTTTTTAGAATTCTTGCGACGTTATGATTCCTCTAACTGCACTAGGATACACTCGATTGAGTCCTGGATTTATTGGATTTTTGGGAATGATTTCATCAATGGCAGGATTGTTAACTTTAATAGATCCGCAAGCTCAATTACCTACTCCTTAGATAAAAATTTAATTATTATTTTATAATATTTTTATAAAATATTTTTGGTTTTTTGGGATTAGATTTTTGTATGTGATGTATTTTTTATTGCTGATAATATAAATATTTTTTTATAATGTTTATCCATTTAATAACTTGTCATGTTATTCATTTTATATTTTGTTATTGTTAATTTCTTTTATATATAATTTATAGAAAATAAATTGAAAAAATTTTAAAATAACAATTATATATTAATTTTATTAAATTTTATTTAAATAAAGTTAAGTTTTCATTTTTTTAATTTTTACCATTTCAAAACAGATAATCATTTTTGCTTGTATATTAAATCGTTTGTTTATTTACATAATTTTATTTTATTTTTAAATTTATAAAAATTTATTTTATCTTATCATAAACAGGTGTAAAGAATGGTTTATAACAATAAAAGTGAAGAAAAAATCATTATTTCCGACTTCTGTCTTAAGTTTTTTTTAAAATATTACAATATCTAAAAAATTTTTCGATATAATAGAAATAAAAAGAAAATAATTAATTAAACAAAAATACTATTTTAGTGGAAATATTGTAATTCATTATAAATATAAGTATAAAGTTAATCACCTGTTCAATTTTGGTGCCCATAATTGAATTTGATTAAGTAATAATTCTCTTTCTCTTTCTAGATGATTTTGTCGATCTTTTAACTTTTCTATTTCTTTCTCTAATAAGAATTTTGATTCTTTATACATATATTTTTTACATTCTAATTCTTTTTTAATAATATTTAACTGACGAGTATCATCCTTTTGTTCCAAAGATAAAATTTTAATTATGTTTTGCTGCTTTAATACCTAAAATTATTAGTGAATACTCTGTGTACTGAATTAATAAATTTATAAAATAATATTATAGATTTTAAAAAGAAAAATTACCTGCTTTTTATACAAATCAAGTTTGCATATTTTTATTTGTATTTCATTTTCCATTCCTTTGATTTCTTTTATATAGAATTTTTTATTCGATTCATATATTTCTTTTGAACTATTTAGATTATTCTTCAAAACCAAATTCTTTTTTTGTAAAATTGTTAATTCCTGTTGTATATTTTGATAATCGGATTTAACTGTTTTAAGCCTGTAATATAAATGCAAAAATTAATTTGAAATATTGAAATAAAAATATAACAATAGCTTTGATTAAAAAAAACGTATATTAAAATAAGAACTTGGAATAGTGAAATTAAAACCGTAAATTTTTTTTTTTTTTTGATAATATTGATTAATGATAAATTTTTTATTTTACTAACCCATTTTAATAATACATAACAAATTAGCTTTTGTTTTAATGGATTTATTTTGAAAAAAGCAAAATGTCTATTTAGAAGAATTTAAAAAAAAATCATAAATAATTAATATAACGCTTCATTCAAATGTTCAAATTATATTGACTTTCCAGTAGTTAATTCAAATAATAAATAAAATAAAATTTTAGGACATCTACGAGTATGTTCAAAACCTTGGTCCATGGAATTTTCAGAATTCTTAGGTACAGATACATTTCAAAAGATTCAATTTTTACCGACCAACGATTGTAGAGGAGGAATTGTTTTCGCACCAAATTGCACATGTGGAGATTTTTACATATCTCCACAGAAAAAAGTATTTTTAGCATGATATCTGTCCGTCCGTCCGTTGTGTATCCGTATAAACGTGCACAGCTTGAACGGCTCAACTAATTTTGATAAAATTTGGTATATTTACTTAATACATGAGTACGATGAATTCTTCAACTCTGGTGTATATCCGGAAGTGGTAGTATTACCGACCGATGATAGGAAGGGAAGGATTATTTTCACACCAAATTTCACATGAGGAGATTTTTTACATATCTCATGATATCTGTCTGTCCGTCCGTCTGTCCATTGTATGTCCGTATAGACATGAACTGCTCAACGGATTTTGATAAAATTTGGTATATTTGCTTAATGAATTCATCAACTTTTGGTGTATATCAGAAACCGGAAGTGGTAATTTACAAAATATTAATTTTATATTCATTGTCGGAAAATATTTCACTTAAAACATAGTAGTAATTAATTATTGAGTAATTAAACTAATAATAAAAACCAAGATAATATATTTTAGTCATTTTAATTCAAGTTTTAGAGGATATATGCTTATGTAATGAAAATAATGAACTCATTTCATACTTATCTTCTCTCACTTGATTACTTTTCAAAGGAAAAAACTAATTAATATAATATCTAAATAATATAAAATCTATTTTAAATAATATATACAATTTTATTACACATAACTCACTCTAAAATAAGTTCATTTTTCTCTTTTTCTATTTCATTCAAAAGGAGATTTAATTTCTCTTCCTCGATTACTAATTTGGAATGTGATTCGTTATTTTCTATTTTCAAATTATTATTATTCATATAATTCTCTAATTTTAAACACGCTTTTTCTACCGATGTTATTTGCATATATGCAGAATTAAGATCATAATTTTGTTCAATAATCAAATTTTCCAAATCATTAAATTTTTTTTGACATTCTTTAATTTGATTCTTAAAAAATGACAATATTTATTCGATAATATTAAATGATTAGTTTATTAATATCATACTTACTTGAATAATGCTTATAGTCAAATCACTAATGATGATTTCATTCTCATCACACTCCACAAAATCTTTATTGCAATGAGTGTAGTTTTCTTTTAGATTATTTTGTTTGATAATATTCGGATTTGTTTGAAGTTGTTGAACAAGATTTTTCATTAATGTTAAGTCTTTGGACAATTTCTCTTTTTGTAGTTCAGTTGATATTCGATCATCATATAAACTATGAAGTATACATACTAATTTTTATGATTTTATTTATACCCTAAAATGCATCATTATACTCGTATTTACTTTTTAATGTTCTCTATAATGGATTCAATAATTTTAGGTTTTATATAAATTTTTGATTCTTGATCATTTTTATTTATATCACCTTTAGTATATTGTTTTAATTCTGATATCAGTTTTTTATATTGTAATGAAATTTGATTTTTATCTAGAGCTAAGATTGAAATTTTTAAAATAAAAAAAAGAGAATTTTATTTTCAAATACTTTATCTATATATATATGAAATCTTTAAAATAAAAAATAATTTTAATTTTAAATATTTTATATATACCTATACATATTACATATTAAATTTTTTTTCACTTAAACTTGATATATGATTATGATTACTGTTGGTCACTTTAAAGAGAACACAATCGTATCACATCATTACAGAGAAAAAGAGTAGAAAGTACAAAAATAGTAAATGTCTAATCTTTAATAATCTATTTTTTTTTTTGTAATATATAATATTTTTATAATCAAAAAAAAAATTTAAAAATCTAAATTTATTATACATTATTCGACATTTTAGTATAAAAATAAAATTCACTATATGCATATATTTTAGTCATAACAATATAATTTATAAAATACTTTAAATTGAATTTTTAATTCTCCTCTCCCGTTCATCTCAAGAAAAATATTAAGTTATGTTTAACTTTTTTAAAAATGTTCAAAAAATAATAGAAAATTCATTCAATTAATTACATTTATCTTTGATAAAAATGCCTCCTAAATATTTATCCCCAAACAGTTCCATCGCTGAGCCTAAATCCTTGCCGGTATTTTTAATGATTTGTCTTCGAAAATATTCCATCTCATTCTCTAATGTTAAAGCTCTTCGTTTTTGTTCTTCCAAACTTAAAACTATTGATTGAAGTTGTTTTCTTTTTTGAAAATATAGCGCCTGTGATACTTTTTTCGCTCTTTCTTTTGTTGTAACATAACGAACAGTTGAAGAATGTGTATTCCTGTGTTTTGTTATTTTTTTATTATTAATATTAAAAGTATTATTAAATTCAATGAATATATTTAGCATTAGGAAATTTACCTTAACACCTCTCTTTTTATGATAGATTTTTTCCTATTAGTCTTAAATTGATTGCTTTTAAAGGGAATATGTCCTAAAGATTTACTTTCTCCTTTACTTTCTCTATAAATAAATTTATTAAATGAGATTAAGAAATAAATTTTATAATTATCATAGAGAATTTATTTGTAATTGTGTTATTGAGAATAAATACTTTATATTTTTATAATAGTATATCATATTTAAGTGAAAATAATACTTTGCCTGTTTGATATTTCAAGATTGTCTCTCAAACTATCATCTAATGATTTATTTTCTTTCAAAACATTGGTTTCTATTATATCACTGGATTCTTTATCAAATTCATTTTCATTCATATTATTAGAATCCAAAGACATTTTATATAATTTTTGTTTTCTTCTGATTAAAACCTATCTAAAAGACAAATTTTAAATAAAAATCAATAAATAATATCAAGCTAACTTTTATTTTCATGAAGCCTTTAAAATCAGTTGTATTGGGTTGATGGATAAATTATGAAGTTTTTTTGGTATGAAATAAAAAAGTTGTTTTTTTAATTTTTTAATTTATTTATTCAATTATATATAGTTTCCACCATTTAAAATAACTTTCTCCCATCTCTTTACTAACATATTAATGCCTCTAAAATAAAAATCGTCTGGTTTAGAAGAAAAATACGAATCAAGGGTGTTTTTCACTTGTTCAATTGACGGAAATTTTTTTTTGTTTAAATATTTTTGTAACGACCAGAAAAGATGAAAATCGGAAGGAGCAAGATCCGGAGAATAAGGAGGATGCTTCAAAACCTCCCAATTTAAGTCCCTCAATTTGTGCTGTGTCGTCATTTCCGTGTATGGTCGCGCGTTGTCGTGATGAAAAATTACCCCTCTTCTGTTGACCAAAGCAGGCCTTTTTTTAATTTCAGCGTCAAGTTTCGTCAATTGTTGACAATAGCGGTCTGCTGTTACGGTTTCGTTCCGTTCAAAAAGTTCATAATAAACAATTCCTTTGCAATCCCACCATATGCAGAGCATCACTTTTTGTTGATGAAATTTGGCTTTCACAGATGATAATGGGGTTTCTCCACGCATCCTCCTATGTCGTTTTCTCGTCACATTATCGTACACGATCCAATTTTCATCTCCAGTTACCAATCTGTGCAAAAAAGGTTCATGTTTTTGCCGAGCGCTTAAAGAAACACATGCTTCGATACGGGTCATTAAATTTGAAGCCGACAATTGGTGAGGGGTCCAAACGTCGTACCGAGAAACCATTCCTAGGCGATGCAGATGATCTACCACAGTTGATTGGTTAATGTCCATCTTCAACGCTATCTCCCTAGTGGTTAAATGTGGATCAGCTTCAATTAATGCCTTTAAAACATCGTCAACAGTTTTCAAAGGGCGTCCTGTTCTTGGTTTATCGGTCAATTGTTGTAAACCATCTCTGAGCTTGTCGAACTTTAACAACACCTTCTCCGTATACGGCGCAAATGTTTTTTGTGGCATTGTTTGCATTATCCCATTTACGAAATTCGTAAAGCAAACAGTGTCGTAAATGCACAATGCACAACGGACATTTCAAAAAATCACGAGGGTTGTTAATTAGATGTTAGGCGAACCAAAACTGAACTAAAAGCGAAAGGAAAAGCATATTTATAAGACAAAATAGTCTGGAAACAGATGTTATTCAGAGATTCCAAGAAAAATTATTTTTTATGAGCACCATATAAAAAAGCGGGAGTGTCCTCCCCTAGACTTTCCCGCATATAAATAGGTAATTAGGTTATTATTATAATGTTTTAACAATAATAAAATTAAACAAACTAATTAATTTAAATTATAAAGTAAAATGGTTTAACACTATTATATATATTTATAATTTACACCTAACGCTACTTGTATAGGTAAAATGTCACTTCCGGTAGTCAGATCATGATGAAATTTGGTATCTGAATTTTTTTCATATTTTTAAATCTATATACAAAATAGGAAGCAAATATCTCGAAGCAAACTGGTACTTTACTTGAAAGGTAAACGGAACCAGTGTAGGTAAAGTACCACTTCCGGTTAACCGATTTTGACGAAATTTTGATAGAAATCTACAAACTGTGAATAATATCGGTGTACCAAATTTCGAAGTCCTAGCTTGATTAGTTTTTGAGTAAATTTGCTCACAGACATTACATACATACATACATACATACATACATACATACATACATACACACACAGACATAATTCGAAAAATTGTATTTTCCGACTCAGGGAGGTCTAAAACGTCAAGATCTATCGAAATCTCGAAGTCGAAATTTTTGACGATTCCAATACTTCCCTTATAGTATGCGGGAAAGTAAAAAGTCATAATTTATCCATCAACCCATTATAAGTTAAATTTCTCAATATTATAGAAATTATTTCATTAAATTTTGACATTTATAAGACATCGTTCAAATCCCGAGACTAACAACGAAAACAACATTTTTTTTTCAAATATTATTTTTATTCATCAATATAATCTCCTTTTAGAGTGTTACAATCTTTCCAACGCCTTTCCAACATATCTATACCATGTTTATAGAAGGATTTATCCTTTGCTTCAAAATAGGCTTCAGTTTCGGCAATGACCTCCTCATTCGAGCAAATTTTTTTCCCTGGAGGTCAGTAAAGAGCCAGTAGTCGCTGGGGGCTAAATTTGGCGAATACGGGGGGGGGGGGGAAGCAAATAAAAGCCCAATTCGTTCAACTTTGCCATTGTTTTCATGGACTTGTGTCATGGTGCATTGTCTCATCGCGTCACCCACTTGAAAAAAACATTTTCATGCTCAATTTTTTATGAAGGATTGCAAATTCGCTTCCAGATGATATCTGTGTTATTTCTGCAAACTCATGGACCTTCACTTTGCGATTTTTATCACAATTTTTAACACTTCACTCACATTTTCCTGTGTAACGGCTTCCAATTGCCTACCCGAACGTTCCGCGTCGTTTGTGTCCGTACGACGTAATCGTTTCAGCATACCAACGACAAATCGTTATTTTGGATGGAGAGAGGTCCGGGTAATGTTTTTCAAGCCATTTCTGGGCTTCTACGGTGTTTTTACCCATTAAAAAACAATGTTTTACCGACACGCGAAACTCCCTTATTTCCATTTTTCAAACAAATTACAAAGTGACTTTACTCTAACCTAGATAACTCTGCTATCTGATCGACGTGAAATTTTTACACGTTTCATGTAGAGGTTCGCACTCTATGGAAACATGGCCACTTTGGTACTACTAGCACCATCTCTTGGTTAGTCTCGGGACTTATTGAACGATGTGTTACTTGCATTATGAAAATTTTAAATTTTAATAATAAAAAATTAAATTATCAACTAAAACTATTTTTTTTATAAAAAAATTAATTTATATAATATTAAATTCATAAATTATATGAATTATTTGATAAATTATTAAATGAATTAATCAAAATAACCGATGATGAAATTCGATGATTATTTTTATCAAATGAAAAATAAATTTAATTTTAATAATAAATCAAACAATAAGCAATCATTATTATCTATCAATTAAGGTAATGAATAGATAAACAAAAATCTATTTCTTTCTTTACTTATTATATTTCAATGTCAATTATATATTATTAGTTCAAATAAAGGTATACCTTTAGAATGTTATTCCAGGAGAAAGAAATTAAAAAACTATTGATAATTTGGGATGTTAAAATTATAACTACATATATATGATAAATAGGGCTCGGATTTCGCCCTATTTGCCTTTTTTAATTTATGGCTTAAAATTTAGGCCAATATGATATGTATACATTTCATGAAATTCTCAATAAAAGAAGAGGCATTTGTTAGTGCCTATAATGCCTATTTTGGCTGATTCTGGGTTTTAGTGCCTATTTCATCTATAAATGCCTTTTTTAGTGCCTATTTTAAATTCAAATAACCATTGTTTTTTTTGAATAATCAAGAAAATATTTTGAAATAATCATTTGTTGCGCCAGGTCGCCTCGTCGCCACTTAGCGGCTAGATCATAGTTTCCCAAACTTTTTTGTGTCGTAGACCCCTTGCCATGTTTTTCGGTTTTTGGTAGACCTCCTAAATTGATTTTTTGTGAAAAAATTTTACCTTTTTTTACAGCCTTATTGAAAAATCAAACATTTTTTAAGAGCCATATTGTAAGATAGTATAATGTAAGTAAATAGTCTTGAGATCCACTATCGTAGACCCCCATTTACATTTGATGGACCCCCAAATTTTTTATTCGCTGTCGTAGACCCGTTATAGGCTGACATAGACCCCTGCGGGTATAGACCACTTTAGGAACCTCTGGACACGATGAACAAATTAAAGCCTATTTTGGGGAGTTGACCTAAATTATTCTCAATGCAACAAGTCAAATATGTAAGAGACAAGTAATGCCGAAACCAAAATCAACCAAATAAGTCTTATTTCGGTATTGGATAAAAGGTGAATCTAATTTTACAATAGATTTAGCATATATAATAATATCCCTGTAACCATTACAGAATTAGAAGCAAGAAATCTCTCTTTGATTGACTCTGTAAAAATATTACAGAGATTTTAAGAAAATATCAAAAAGCACCTGGTCCTATTGCCTTCGATTTCACTAAAAAAATTGAGAAAATAATGAAGCGGAATCCTGGTTGGACAATACTAGAAAAATTAGCCAGGAATTTAGGAGGGTATAGTTGTACAGAAGAAGAAAATTTAACACCATCTGAAATGGCTAATTTAAAATTTAGTCCATTAACCTCTTGTGAAGTTGAACGTACATTTTCAATATATAAAACAATTCTTTCAGATAATAAAGAAAAAGAGCATCTTTTACCAGTGAGAATCTTGAAAAATACATAATAATAAATTGTAATGCCAAATATTTAAACAAATAAACATGCCAATAAACATATTTTAAAATTTCACTATTTTACTATTATTTTCAAGTTTCACTGTTTTTAAAGTGCCTATTTTTACAATAAATGCCTTTTTAAGAGCCTATTTTAATAATTTTTAGTCCTTAATTGCCTGCTTATTTTAAAGATTTTTAGTGCCTATAAACCCGAGCCCTAATAATAAAATATAATTATTATATTATGTAATTATAATATTAATTATTAATATTCTAACACCTCACCCCTCCCTTTTATGACCAAAAATTGGCGGAACGATATACTAAAAGTTCACTCCTAATTAATATTATTTTATTTTATTTTTAATAGATATAAGAAAAATTTCAAACAGGAAGATTTTTTTTTTAATTTACTACTTAAAAAGAAAAAAATTATGAAATAAACTAAACTTTAAATAAAATTATATAAATTACCCCAAAGAAAGAATTCTTAAAATAATCAACCAGAATAAACAATTCTTTAAAATGTTATTTTTAATTTTAGACCAAGAAATATAGGTGTATATTTATCTTTATATTAATTCTTTAAATATTTATTCTAAAGAAATATAAATATTTGAGTTTTTTTTTTACCTGAATAAAAATGTACCATTTGTTAATAGAGATTTTAATAGTTAATCAATACGAAAAATACTAGTCAGAAAATTTTTGTACCATTCTTATAATAAACATTTATTTCATTTAATATTTATGTTTTTATTTGGATTGTTTTCATTTTATATAAATTACAAAATAATAATATTAATAATACTACTAATAATAATAATACTAATAATAAATTTAATAAAATGTAACTCAAAATTATCATCTAAAAATTTATGCAATAATTTTTTTTCTGAAAATGGCTGCGAATAAACTTCAATTTCTTCGTTTCGGCGATTTGCTTTCTGGTTAGCACATCTTTTCCTGTTTATTTTTCTTTTTAATTTAATCTCAAATTTATTTTGATTATTGTTTTTTCATTCTATGACCCTGGGAGACAAGAGTAGGTATAGAGTACTTGAAAATAGTATTCTTGGCAGCATTTATGTGCCAAAAAAAGATGAAATCACCGGGAAATGACGGAGTCTGCATAACTAGGAATTGTATGTTCTCAATGCATCTCCAGACATAGTTAGAGTAATAATATCAAGAATGTTGTGATGAGCAGGACGTGTAACATGAATGGGCGAAAAATATACTTGTGGGGAGACTGAGTGGGAATCGTCCCGTTGGAAGACCAAGGAAGTGAAAATCGGAGTAGGATGGAGGAATGTGATTGTGGTGGCCACAAGAACTTTCACGCCCCGTAGAGCAACAGTGATAGATAGATATATTTCTTTTATTTTGGATATAATTTTGATTTCTATCGAAATACAAGGTTGGTCAATAAGTTCGCGGAGCGCCAACTATTCGAAAAATACAAGATATGGTATTTGAAAACCGTCGCTTGACTGAAAGAGATTTAACAGAGGCTTTAAGCATTTCATTGGGCACAGTGAGCAGTTAATTGTTTGAGTGTAAATTTGGGTTTCAAAAAACTATGTGCAAAATGGGTGCCGAAAAAACCATTGCTAAAATAACTGAATGGAAGTACGAATTGTTGCAACAACCAGTC
Source organism: Labia minor (assembly GCA_963082975.1). Lineage (NCBI taxonomy): Eukaryota > Metazoa > Arthropoda > Insecta > Dermaptera > Spongiphoridae > Labia > Labia minor. Next base: position 37,397,468 of record OY720345.1, read on the forward strand.
TATTCGCCAGATTTAGCTCCCTCCGATTTATATGTTTAAGTTGGAGTGTGAAAATAAAAATCTACAAAAACTTTAATTTTATTCAGTATTTGGGACATGATACATTATTTTAGTGAAGGGAAATATAATTCTTACAATTAGTTCAAATGAGTTGGAAAGATTTAGAAGTATTTTTTTAGGATTAGATAATTAATAAACCTTAAAAATCTCTTAAAATTTTCAATATTAAATCATTATAATTTTATATTATAGATTAAATAATAACAAATTTTATAAAAGTTATTTCACTGTTTTAGTAAATTTTCCAAATAAATTAATGAGATCCCGATCATTTTCACCTGATAATTGGCGGAATAATATGTTTTACAAAATATATTCAAATCCAGGAGAAATAAATGTAAATATTTTAAATATTAATAAATACATAAAATATTTTTATAATTATAATATTAAATAATATTTAGGCTATAAGAATAAATTAATTGACTTAAGAAATAATTGATCATCAACAATTTATTATGCATAATATATTTCTTAATAATTATATTTTTCTTTATTAGATAAATAATAAAAAAACACATAAATCCGAAAACGATTTATCTCACCGCAATTTGTTACGTCAAATTACTGTCGAAAGAATTCATATCGAAAATGGAAATCAGATACCTGATTATCAAAAAAAAAAGGTATATTATATTATTTTTTATTATACATATTTTAAATATTAAAAATAATCATATAAAAAAATTACAAAAGAAAAAACTAATAATAATAAATTAATAACAGTAAGCATCACAGTATATTACAAATATTAATTTTTTATATATATTTAGATTTCTTTTGGATTTAATGCATTTGAAAACTCTATGGAAGATTATTTATTTAAAATTAAGACAAAATGTGCTATTTTAAATAGTAAATTGATGAAAGAGGAAAACAGAGCTGCCCTTGCTGAAAAAAAGTAAATATAAAATTAAATATTTATTTATCTAATGTTTAATATTAAATATAGAAAATAATTAATAACATATATGTTTTTGTACAATGTTAACATAATTAAAGCATAACCTCATAATTCTACTCTATTCTACAATATAACTTCACTATCACTAATATCAATTAATTTAATAATTTTTATCAAGTATAATTTATAATGATCCCTTATTTTTTTTTTTTTTTATTTTATCATATATAAACTTAATTAAATTAATTTACTTCTTAACATTGAAAATTGATTATAAAACATTTTATAAATTGTTTAATCAAAAGTTGGTCATTTAAATAAATTTTAAAAATTAATTAAAATTTCAGACTTTCAAAGGCGTTAAAAGAAAATATTCATAATGATGCTTTAATTGATTTATTAAAAAATAAACTTCATCATACGGCTTGTTTATTGAAGAAAGAGAATGAACTCAAAGATGCATTAGTATTAAGAGTTGAACAATTAGAAAGAGAGATTCGAATAATGGGGAAAAAAATTTTCAAAAAACCGATTTTATATAATAAAAGCAACCAAATTAGTAATGAAGATTATAAAATTTTACAAGATAAAGTTCGGTGATTATTACTACTTTAGCTCTATTTACTTTTATTAGTTTATTTTATTTTATAATACAAATCCAATATATTGTGACAAAACAATGAATTTAAAACAAGCTTGGTTTAAATTTTATTATAGATTTTCAAATAAAATAAAATTCGATAATTGTAGGCCGATTAAGATAAATTGAAATTCTCTCAACTATCAAAGATTTTAAAAATTTTAAATAATAGCATAAATTCCTAGGATTTTACTATTTTTTATTATTTTTACATTCTGCTCATTGAAAAATTAGTAAATTTGTTGATAAATTGTGCTGAATTGGTCTGAATATACGAATCTGTCCAGAAACATTGAATTAGTTTTAATGATTATTTACATTTTTAAACATTATATCTTATATATAAAATTCTCGTCTTATATATTAAATTCTCGTGTCACAAAACTTTTAAATCATACTCCTCCTAAACGGCTGGACCGATTCTTATGAAATTTTTTATGCATATTCAGTAGGTCTCAAGGCATGTCAGACTTCTTTTATTAAACCGCTAATTGCTAAGGTGTGTCCAGGGGGTGGTATTTACCTAAAAATAGTTTAGTTACCGTGCTAGATCATAGAGGCACTGCTGGCGATAATTTGACATCTATATATATTCTAATAGGGGACTTGCAAACAAGAATTGTTCGTAGGTGGGCGTGCTAGGGCGTCATCTTATGACTGCACCCTCAGTTCGAAACTCTCAAAGGCACATTTTTGGAAATATGAATGAAAACCTTTTACTACTCTTAGCCAAATACTATGTACCACTCGGGGGTACAGGGGGCGGAGCCCCCGTCTAGGTGTGGAAAGCGCCGAAGGCGCTCGGAGCAGCTAGTATATATATATATTTTGTCGTATATTGGAGAGTTAGTATGGATTGGGTTATCGACAATTTGGTGAAAAATTAATAGAAATGAATAATTAATTTAATTGCTAGCATTTGACCTTACGAACTGACCTTACAATGCGAGTGTTTACATTTTATTGATAACCTCACTCTGGAAATAGGTGTTATATACTACAATATAATTATACAGGGTTATTCAAAAAGAAAGAGCAGATTGCAAACATGTATTTCTTCCAAACTACAAAAGATGGAAATATGTTTCTAACATTAATGGATAGAGAAAAGTTTACAATTTATTATTAGTACGGATAAAAGTTCCAATCATGGCCGAATTTACGCATTGGCGTTGTTATTTGTTCTGGTATTATTTGTTGGTTGGTAGTCTGTAGTGAAATGGAGGCGACACCACAGGATAAGTCTGTTTGTGTTCTACAATTGGTAAAACTAGAATTATTAAAACAGTGAATAACCAAAGACCAGCTGATTCGAGTGTTGCAAGAAATGAGCCTCTGTTTTGACATTTGTCGTGTAACACACGGTGTTCATATTGAATGCAAGCCATAATTGTAAACTTGTAATTGTAAACTTTTCTCTATCCAGTAACGTTATAATCATGTTTCTATCATTTGTAGTTTGGAAGAAATAAATGTTTGAAAGATGCTCTTTCTTTTTACTATCTCGCCAGAGATAGTATTGCGATCAATGCGAATTTTCAATGTCGAGATTTTGATGTCTATATACATTTTGAGTCATTTTCACTAAGGTTGAGAAAAATGTCTGTGTGTGTATGTGTGTATGTAGGCAAAATTTTGCGAAAACGGTTTGAGCTAGAATAATGAAATTTGATACATGGGGATTATTGAAAAATCGTAGTTTTCTATCAACTTTTGAGAAATGTGGCTCATTCGGAAGAGGGTCATTACCTACCACGTTTTTATTTTTTTTCCTCTAAACTGACCGTAAAAATTAATTTAAATATACTTATTTCTAAAGTGATATTAACAAATTTATTGTAAAATTAGTATTTTGTCCCGATTGTATAAGTCAAAATTAAGTAATTATTATCTTATTTTACTAATATTATTATGGTTTTTAGGCAAATTGAAATGAACAAATATAGTGAACATGTACAAAATCTCTCTTTAACCTTTAAAGAGATTAATAATGAACATTATCAAAGAATACAAATTGAAGAACAAGAGGCTACTATTGCTGCTGAAGAGGCTAATATTAAAGCTCTCATTGCTAAAAAAAATAAAGTAAATTTTTAAATTTTATCTATTATTAAATTTTAAAGAAAATACTTATTACGAGGTCAGGTCAATAAATCCGTGACTTTTTGAATGAAACTCGGCTTTTTTATCCCTTCCAAAAAATAAGATTTGTCGGGAACATCAAAATAGGTATTTGTTTGTGAGACGATTTCATCGTTGAAGTCAAATCTCTTTCCGCCGAGCCATTTCTTCAGGTTTGGAAACAAGAAATAGTAACTCGGGGCTTAATCCGGAGAATAGGGCGAATGAGGAAGCAATTCGAATCGCAATTCATAGATTAGGAAATTTACTTAATTCCATTTTCTTCTCAAATCCTGAGTTAGTCTGCTATTAATGGAAGTCAAAAAAAAGTAAAAACCCAGCTAATTCAAATTTCGACAGGAGTCAGCCGATAGTTGTCTGAGAAATGTAAAAGTCATTTAAAAGACGGGAAATTCAAAAAGTCATAGACTGATTGACCAACCCTCGTATTCATAAAATTTAATAAAAAAAAAACCTCTGACTTTTGTACGTACTACGCAAGGATAACGCCTAATAAGTCGGTTATATCAATGAGGTGTCCTATGATCAGTAAAACGGGTCCTTCAACCTTGATTTTCTTGATCGGAGGCGCTATTTTTTATCAAGCAGCTTTTCCCCAATGTTGATCCCGGAGGCTGCGTTGACTCCGTCCCATAGACCCCAGCTAGGGAAATTCCCTTGCCAGGCCCGGGACTTGAACCCGGGACAATGAGAATGTGAGACAGCGACTCCTCCTTTATCTGTTTATATACTAAATTTTTTATTGTAACGTTTTCTTTGCTTATTTAACAGGGAAAGAGTAAATTTCCCCATGTGAGATTCACAAACCTCTAACTAAAAAGAAATAAAAAAAAAAGAAATATTATATCAATTGTATTATAATGAGACTTATGATTTCACTAATTTAATTTAAATATTAAACAATTTTGTAAAGACTATTGACATTTTTTTTATTTCAGTTAATAACTTCTATACAACGTGGCACTCAGGAAAAACAACAATTAGAAATGGCGTTTTCAATCCATAATGAGTCTCAATTAGATCATAAAGAATTTAATAAAAATGATAAAAAAATATTAAATTCTGTGGAACAAGGACCTTTAAACTTTCAATTTTTCAATGCTATAAAAAATCAAACAGATTACCTTGCGTTTTTGAATAATCGTAAAAATCAAATAGAAGAATCGATACAATCATGTAAAGAGAAATTGGTACAATATGAAAATAATTATAATTATACACAACAGAGGCCACAAAAAAGTATCTTAGAAAAAAGTTTTTCAATGTTACATCAGGAATTATTGGAGTTTAAAGAACGCGAGAAAGATTTAAAATCCCTTTTACCATATTTGGATAATAATTTGGAGGAGAAACATTTAAAGAATGATATTGAAAATCCAATGGATAAGTTCTTCAATGAAAAGCATTCATCATTTGATAGTAATAGTAATATTATTGAAAATGATATGGGACTTTTTAATTTAACTTCTTTTCCGAATGAACAATCGAATAATGAAAGAATAACAGGAAAAATGCTAATAGATTGGATTGATGAAAATGAAAAAGAAACAGATCTCAGCATTTCTTCACATTTTTTTCTACCCTATAAAGTAATATCAATTCTTACAATAATAGAAAAATATTTTAAAAAAATATATAAATTAATAATTTTACAAATTAAAAAAACATATTAAAGTTAATTATAATATTATAATATATATGAAGTCCATGTCAGTGTTGTGTGCTGGTCACTCTAGTTTTCGATCCCCGACTGGGAATTTCTCTTTTTCAGATCAGGTACGAAATGCACCCAGCCTATGTGATAAAAATTTTGAAGGTGTTTAAATTAAATGAAAATCAAGGTAAAGGTTGAGAGGATCCGTTGTACCAATCATTTAACACCTCTACCTCGTCTATTCAGGAATCGCCTTGATAAGCCCGGTCCTTTCATAGAATGATCATAAGCAAGAGTAGTATTATATTATTTTATTACCTATGAATATGAATTAGTTATATCTCTGGATTTGAGCTACTAAAAATATAGGTTTTTTACACATTTAAATGTTTGTTATATTAAAAGTAATTCTTTTTAATTTGAAGAAGAGAGAAAGAGAAATTACAAGGAGATAAATTATAGAAATATTTATTTTTTCAACTGATATTAAAAATATAATGAGTTGTGATCACACATAAATAATCTTAAATTAGTGGTTCAACCTCTGCTCTTTTAACTATCTGTGGTAAAATCAGACTGGGTTTCTCCGAAATGATGGGATTATTTTTTTTTTTTTTAAATTATCTATTCTATCTCGCCAGAGATAGTATAGCGATTAAGAAAATTTTCCGTTTTGTAGGTCCCTGAGTCATTTTCACTAAGGTTGAGGAAAATGTCTGTGTGTGTATGTGTGTATGTAGACAAGATTACGCAAAAACGGTTTGACCTAGGATAATGAAATTTGGTACACAGACATTATTCAAAATTCATAGTTTTCTATCAACTTTTGAGAAGCTCAACCGGAAGTGGGTCATTACCTACCACGTTTTCATTTTTTTTTTCCTCTAAAATGACCGTAAAAATAGAGATATGTTTGATAGTTTTTCACATGATTAAAAATAGTATAAAACTGCTATATATAGAATTTCAACTTGATTGAATCGCTGAAAGTACCGGAATTAATTTTTAACACTGCAAATCACGCGCCAACACGTGACATGGTGCCATCAACAAAGAGCCAAACATGCGCTGATTTAATAAATATTATTTATTAATTTTAATTTATAATTAATTAAATTTAATTTAAATATAATATATGTTAATTAATCCAATTCTAATTTGCGAGATAGTCGAGTGGAGACACTCCAGCTTATTTTCAATTTCTATTCTATAATACACAAATTATAAATACTCAAAAAATATACCAATATATATATATATATTCGTATATTATGAATGAAGATATTAAATTATTATTATATAAGAAAATTACATTTGCGGATTTGCCTAAAATAATTCATAACAATAAAAACTGGTACTTTATACTTAAATAATAGCTGACAGGACAAACAATGTTATAACTTCTTTTTTTAGATATTCAATTATTACATAAATTGAATTATATTCTACATTTAATGTAATATACATTTATTTAAAACAATGTCTGCCAAATAAAAGATAATATAAAATATATTAGGAATTTGATTATTACTATACTACTATAGAATTTGTATATTTTTACTTATATTGATAAGTTGTTTTTAATTTCTTGAGATTTTTTATTCTAATGTGCCGTGACGAAAAATATTTGGCAGACAATGATTTACAACAATATTGATTATTTTCAGTTTTCAATTTTCTATACCTTTAATTTTTAGAATTATAATTCCCTTGGAAAAGGAGATATGACTGATGATGATCAAATTAATTCACGAAAGGAGTTTCCAACTTCTGATTTTCACGTCACCAATAATGACTCGATTTGGGCAAATTAATTATGTATGACCAACTATATAATTATGTTTAAAATGAAACTATTATTTGTTCATTTCTTGTAAATAAAATAAATATTTCAAATAAATTATTTAATAAAATTAATTAGAAAATACTAATAATTTGTAATTTTTGAACTCTTCTATTTGAGGGTTGTCACTGGTTTCACCATCAATTTCTACAGTTTGTGTGTGAGTGAGACTTCTGAGTTGTTTATTATTTAATATTATATTAGTTTTATATAGGGAAAAGGTAGATCCAACTAACATAAAAATTTAATGCATTTATCACTGTTTTGAGCATAAGTACAATCCAGGAAGAGAAACCAAAATGTTTTCACTTTAGTTTCTTAAACTATTAAGTTTTCACATGCTATACATAAGTTATTTTCTGAAAATAAAAGTGTAATAGATGTTTGTCTAGTTATATCACTGGTCAATTTATTACTGAGTCACGAGAGTCAGTGTCTGTCAAGTTTATTCTATTTGACCACACAGTGGGACAAAAATCCCGATCTATTAAGTCATAGACTTTGCTAAATAAAGTCCATGTATTTATCGATAATATTTGACAAGAATTCACGGGGTTATTCTTTTAATTATATAAGATACTTCCATTATTCTTGTGGAATACTAAGCTTAGTAAGTTTTTAAAAATTAATTACTGGGTTTTTTTATTAGATAACCTAAAAATATATTATATTATAGCCTATGTTCAAATAGAGGTGTAGAAGAATATTATCGGTAAAATCTCAATGAATATACGCTTCTGTTAATTTTGAGTTCATATGGTCACAATTTTTCCAGATAGACCAACAGAAATACATATTTGACCAGAATCCACAGGGATATTCTTCTGATAATAGAAGATATTCCCATTAAAACCATGGAGAATTTTATAAGTTTTTAAAATATAATTATTAAATATGTGCATGAAACATTCTAGACATATTTAGATAGTCCAAGTCATCAAATGTAAAAATATGGAATAATTGTAAAATTCTAATCAATATGGAGACAAAAACCTTCTCTTTTTATATATATATTTATCTATCTATCTATTTATCTCTGTGGCGCTACGGAACTCGAAAATCCTTGGCCGCAGTAACCACATTCGTCCAAATGTCCCTATCCTGAGTCACAACCATCCAACGTCCCTTTCTACATTGTCCATCCACCGCGTCCTTGGTCTTCCAAACGGATGTTTCCCAATCGGTCTTCCCACCAATAAATTTTTCGCCATTTTTTCCTCTCCCATTCTAGCCAAGTGCCCTACCCATCGCAGCCTTCTCGATTTTATAAACCTAACTATATCTGGAGATGCATAGAGGTCATCCAATTCCTCGTATGCCGCTTCGGCATTCCCCGGTGACCTCATCTTTCTTTGCTTCTCAAATACTTTAAATCTACTCTCGTCTCCTACGGTCATAGACCATGCCTCACAGCCAATATATTTATATAAATAACATATTTTTTTCCCTTAACCTAATATGATCTATTTTATCCATATTAAATAAATAAATAAATTTCTATCACATTTATTATTAATTTTAAGAAAATGTTATAGATTGACTTTTGATAATATAGCCTGGCTTATTGTTATGATTTTATTCAATTTTCTATAAAAGGGATTGTTGGAAAAAATATTTATGATAATCATTAAAATTTGGGCCCTTATTTTCATGTCACTCTGTCCATTCTCTATCAAGATAACAAATCGATGTAGACTGTTACCCCTAACAACATAAACAATCTAATGGTTTTCCCAGACAATGGAATCAAACGTGTTGAGAAACACGCAGGCGGCAACCATCCTTCACACACTCGAGGCAACAAAAGACAGTTCACTCCTTTCATCATCAAAACACCTCTTCAGATTTTATTTATTTTTTAATAAGAAGAAAGAAAAAAACAGATTCATTGATAATTTTAACAATATCAATCAAATAATATTGAAAAATATCAATTTTTATTTATTAATTTCAATTTTCTTATTAATGTTTTTTTTTTAATCAATAAAATTATTACTTATTTAAATTAATATTTTTTTTACAATAAAAGGCTTAAAGATTTAAAATATTTTTTCACATTTTATTAAATAGCAGGATTTATTATTATTATTAAATTAATTAACTAATAAAGTATTAATGATTTATTGAAAAAAAAATTAATTGTAAATTTTATAATTTTACTGATGAGAATTTATAGAGAGGATTGAAAATCGTCGGTCATTCAGTAGGGAGGAAAGGTTAGAAGAAATTAAAAGCTCTTATCTTTGTTTTCATTCAAATATAAACTTTTTGGGCCTTAATCAGAATCCTCTTCGGGATAAGGTAATATTTTAAGATAATTAATTTAAGGAATCGATTATTGAATGTTTTTACTATCTCTCTCTCTCTCTGTATGTGTGTGTGTGTTTGTATGTAGACAAGATTATGCAAATACCGTTTAACGTAGAATAATGAAAATTGGTACACGGGCATTATTCAAAATTCGTAGTTTTCTTTCAGCTATTGAGAAATGTAGCTCATTCGAAAGAGGATTATTACCTAACTCGTTTTCATTTTTTTTCCTCTAAATTGACAGTAAAAATTAAAAATAAAGATATATGTTTGATAATTTTTCACATTATTAAAAATTGTATAAAACTGCTATATACCTTTAGAATTTCAGTTTGATTCAATCGGTAAAAGTACCGGAATTAATTTTTATCACGTTGACTGGAAATCACGCGCCAGCACGTTACGTGATGCCATCAACAAAGAGCCAAACACTGGTTTAATAAATATTATTTATTAATTTTAATTTATAATTTAATTAATTAAATTTAATTTAAATATAATATATGTGTTAATTAATCCAATTCAAATTTGTGGAGATACTCAAGTTTTTTATAGTGTGTGAAGTGTGTTTATGTTAAAAATATAAAATTTTCGAAGTTCTTAAAGTTTAATTTCAGTAACTTTTATGATGATACCAGGGTTATCATTTATTTTTCTGGCTTAATAAATGCATCGATAAACTTTCTCATTTTTTAAGGCGATAAAGTACTATCATAAAGAACTATGAAAAGCTGTCGAAAACTGTGTCTAACGTATGTTCTAGGATAAATTTCGTGAATATTGTCCTAAATCGATCTCTAGTAAGTGGACCTGTGGCCAGGCACAAAAATAAATTAAATCCAGCTACCTTTAGCTTTAGTGTGAAAAGAACCCTTCCCTTCCTATCGTCGATCGGTAATACTACCACTTCCGATTTCCGGATATATACCAAAAGTTGATGAATTCATGCTACTGATGAATTAAGTAAATATACCACATTTTATCAAAATCCGTTGAGCCGTTCAAGCTGTACACATCTATACGGACACACAGACGGACAGACGATGATTCGTGGAGATATGTAAAAATCTCCGCATGTGAAATTTGGTGTGAAAACAATACCTCCCTTACTATCGTCGGTCGGTAAAAATGTCGATGTTATGTTTGAACTTATAAAACAAAATGATCTTATGAAGACATAAATAAATATGTTTGTGTTGGACAACACATAGTTTGACAATGCTCAAAATAACTGTATGAAAATGTTGAAAAGTTCATCCAGGGTTCATAAAAGACTTTATAAAATTTACTCAAGTAAAGTGTCGAAATATGGATATATGCATATGAGACCGAACGAAAACAACTATCATCCTGAAGAAGGGGTTGATGCATTCAATATGCATGTCAATCAGAGAGTTTAAGTTTAGTTTTGATATTTTGAAAATTACAACTATAAAATAATTTCGTCACTGTATCCGGTTAAATTAATTAATTTCGGTGAAATATGAATATTCGTTAAACTCTATATTAAGATATTTTCTTGGAATATTTAATCTTGATATTCCAAAATATTGCATGTTCTAATATATTTTTAAATGTTTGTTTTCATAATAAATAAAATTAAGTTATATAAAATGTCTGTTTCATATATCAATTTTAAGAAATTATTTGTTCTGATTTATTTTCGTCAAAAATATAGTTATATGACTGTTAAAAAATTAATTAATTATAAATAAATTCTTTTCTTTTTTTTTTGTTGTCCTGTTATATTAAAATTCATAAGTATTGTATATCGATTGATAGTTTCAATGAAGAGGGGTAACGGTGTTTAGTGGAAGAACGTCGCGAAGGGTAGCGCGTTTAGTAACCCCCCGGGGGTCTCACCAGGCACATCCCTTCATTTTCATTCCCTCCATATGGCGAAGTTTTCCTTCGGAATATGGAGACACAAGCGGTGGTCAAAAATCTTCAGGCTTCACTCTTCCCTTTAACTTCAAAAGGTACAATTTTAACTATTTTCATTAAAAATAATCTCTATTTTATTGATATTATTTGATTTAAAAAAAAAAATAATTTTCAAAAAAAGCCAAAAAATAATAATACACGGTTTTATTTAAAAACAAAAAGATATTACTTTAAAAATTACAGGAATATTTATTTGTAAAAATATATATATATAATAAAATCATGAAGGCTTCACAGGGTGGGAAGGCTGGCTCAGATTATCGTGGTCCCGGGCTTGGAAAGGGAATTTCTCTAGCTGGGGTCTATGGGACGGAGTCAACCCAGCTTCCGGGATTGGGAAGCTACTGTGGATAAACACGCTTATTAATAAAAAATGCCCTAAAAAATAGAAAATAAAATATTAATTAAACCTTGAATATTATCCTTTACAGATGCCCAACAAAATAGTGTGGGGTGCATATAATAATATTAAATTCTTTACCTGCTATTTATGTTCATATGCGCCCACGCTTTTTGTTGGGCTTATGTAAAGGATAATATTCAAGGTTTAATTAATATTTTATTTTTCTATTTTTAGGGCAATTTTGATTACAAGAAAATCAAGGTAAACGTTGATAGGTCCCGTTTTACTGATCATAGGACCCCTAATTAAAATAACCGACTTGATAGGCGTTGTCGTGTTTCATAGGACTTACAAAAGTCAGAGGGTTTTTTTTATAATAAATGAGAGAGAGAGAGAGAGATATTTTTTATTCGAAATAATAATCAAAACAAATGAATGATTCAATTAAATTAGAAAAAAATATTTGAATTTAAAATTTTGTAAAATTATAAATATTATATGATACTACAAAAATACAATGAAATTATTAAATTAAGATTGGCTGAGATTTTTTCAAGAGAAACAAGGAGAGGAGAGAGTAGAAGGCCCTCAAGTCAGTGGCGGATTACCCACTAGGCACATGGCACATTAGGCAGGTGCTTAGGGTCCCAGTATAGAAGGGGTCCCGAAATTTAAAAATATTAAAAATATTTGTTTGTTTTTATTTAACTTTACTCTGTTGATCCAAACATAAAGTGTCTGGAGGTCTCAGACGAATTAAATCCGTCACTTCCTATAATAATGAAGTCTTCAAAACGTTAATGCTGAAGTTCTATAGAAATTTTTAACCTTTGTTGCCAAGAAATAATAGATCCTTCTATTTGCAAATTTTAATGAAAAAGTATTGATTCTAAATTTAATTGATTATTTTAATTTTATTCAAACATAAATAAACATTTAAACGTTGAATTTTTTAGAATATACTAAGTGTGTTCAAAAGAAAAGGTGAATTTTTTTTGCGGGTTGTGTACATTCGATTATCGAAAAAAAAAATTTTTCGTATGTTGATACACATATGTTTCTCATATGTTGACATTATCAGTCATTTTGGAATAGTAGTTTGTTTTTAACAACTGAAAAAGTTTGTCATGTGTGTTCTTCGATTTTTTAAACAATCTGTATTAAATAATTAAATAAATATATAAATATGGAATAAAGTGCTCCAATGGTCTTAAAATGTTGACTGTGGCATTCGGCGAGTCTACTTTGTCTCAAAAAACTGTTTATAAGTGGTACAAGCGATTTACAGAAGACCGAGTAGTTCGATCAAATGTGAAGGTTTTGCTCACGATTACAATGGTGTGGTGCATCATGAGTTCTTACCAACAGGAAGTAATGTTAATAAGGAATACTACAAGTCTTCCTTCTAATTGTAATACAATGTTTGCGTGAAGCAATACGGCTCAAACGATCGGAACTCGTGAGTTTTTGGCCAAAAACAACATCGTAATCATGCCTCAGCCACAGTATTCACCAGATTTGGCTCCCTTTGTGTTTTGCCACAATCGATGAGATAAAATCGGTATCGAAGAACGAGCTGATGGCCATACCGAAAAGGGCATTTCAGAAGTGCTTCAGCGATTGGAAGAAGCGCTGGCATAAGTGCATTATATCTGAGATATTATTACTTTGAAGATGACAAAATGGATATTGATGAATAAATAAATACTTTTCGAAATAATTCAAAATTCACCTTTTCTTTTAAACAAATCTCATATTTGAAGCAGCTATAAGTAAAATTTGTCTTTCTTTGTAATTAAACTTTAAATAAAAAAATTTAAATAATTTAAATAAAAACAAAATAATTTTACCGATGGAAAACAATTTATTTTATTATTAATAATATAATCAAAAATTCTTAGTTATAATAGGGGAGGATTGGTAGGCTCTGTCCTTCCTCAAGAAGTGTCTTCGTCTGTCCTCCTTTTCACAACTAATCTGTTTATATCTGAATTATTTAAAAAAGATGTCGCTTCAAATTGTTACATGTTGATTGTAGAATTCGGAAATACATTATTATAAAATGCATACAGCTCATTCTGAGCATAATAAGTAAACATAATTATTGTATTTTTTTTTAAGTTAATAAAATATTTCATATATTTGTAAATTACTTTTTTCGTAAACTTTTTGTCTTCCTTCTAATTGTAAAAAAAATTGGTCACATTATTAGTCATAACATTTACTCTCTTTCATTCACTCTCCTTTGGTTTATACATTACACCTGTAAAAGATACCAACTATTTTACTTTCTATTAATTGATTAATAACTTTTTATTAAATTAAATTATATTCCAATTTATATATAGATAGAGGAAGGATGCTATCGATGGGCTTTCTTAATTTCCCAGTATATGTAGGCATTACTCATATTCTGATGGTCAATAAATCTACCCAGTGATAGTCTATTATTTCTAGTGAAGAAGGAGGGGTGGGTCAAATGTTATTGTACTTGTGCTGTAATTCGGTCGCCAAATAAATTAATTTTTACCGACCGACGATAGTAAGGGAGGTATTGTTTTCACACCAAATTTCACATGTGGAGATTTTTACATATCTCCACGAATCATGCATTTTCTTAACAGAAAAAAGTATTTTTAGCATGATGTCTGTCCGTCCGTCCGTATAGATGTGTACAGCCTGAACGGCTCAACGGATTTTGTTGAAATTTGGTATATTTACTTAATGAATTCATGGGATGAATTGATCCACTTTTGGTGCAAATCCGGAAACCGGAAGTGGTAGTATTAGCGATCGACGATAGGAAGGGAAGGGTTATTTTCACACTAAATTTCACATGAGGAGATTTTTTTACATATCACCACGAATGTATTGGTTTTATCCTCGGGAAAAATCATCTTCATTATGTTTTTCTTAATTTAAAATTATATGAAGTCACCCAGCCCTTCATGACGTCACAGCCTCCTTATTATGATCACGGGCAACGCCGGTTACTTCAGCTATATATTATAAATAAAATTAAATTAAAAATATTTATGTTATATCCATATCTGTTTTTTATTACATTAATAGATAGTAAGATTTTAATAGTAATTGAATTTATGCATTCAATGTTTTAAAGTTTTATTAATTTTCTGTATTTTTTCATATTCACAATATAAATTTCCTAAGACTGGTTCTTGTTAAACCATGCCGGCTGGGCTAGTTGCCTTATAAACGAGGCAATGTAACTGCACGTTTTTTTACAACTACCAAGTTTCGTAACAAACAAAATCAATTGAATAAAAATATCAATGAAATCAAATTATTTAGTTTAATAATATTTAATGAAATGAATAATTGATCCACAATTAAATTAATGGCAATTAGCTCATAATTTAATTAAATAATAAATTAATAATAGCCTATTAATTATAAATTCATATTATATCGACAAGGTTTAATACTTCTGTAATCTAGTATAGTGAAAAACAATATATAATGCATCTATTTCATTAACAAATATATATATATATATTACACTAACCACGGATTTTATAAAAAAATTATCTTTATTATTATTATTAATTATTATACATTATTATTATTAATTATCTTTAAGCGACCCATCGATACCAACCCTCACCTATTTATATATATTTATATATACAGTCAAATAGTGAGTAATAATTTATTATAATTAATTATTAACAAAATTCACATATAACAAAATAAAAGGTAATAATTTATTAGAAACAATATTTAAAATTTTTCTTATATTTAGAAACAGTTCATTTGTTATATATGTATTTATATATTTATATTTATTTATTGACTAAAAATAATTTCCATTATTCTCGCATTTTATTGGTCTCGATAAGATAAATGTCTTCGTTATTTTTATTAGAATTCCCACTTTCAAATTTATTGTTATATTATCGATTAGATATATTCATAGCTTTATTCAACTAGGTTATCAATTTTTTATTTATTTATTTTTATTTTATTTTATTGATATATATTTCCAAAAATAGAAAAACGTTCTAATCTTTTTTTTTTCTATTTATAGGTATATTTTAAAAATTTTAATTTTAAATTATCTGAAAGCTTAAAACTTCTAAGTAAACAAGAATATATTTTATTTAGACATTGAAATAGTATATATAGTAAACTATTATTTAATTAAATATATATATATATATATCTTATATAGTATTTTATACTTATATTTTCGAAAGTTTAATTAAAGCAAGATAAGACTTTAAATTTATTGGCAATTTGGATCTATGCTCATTTTAACCACTCTTCGTAGTATTAATATGGAATTAATTATTAATTCTTAAATATAATTGCGAGAGAACTTCGATCCTTCGAACTCAAATTCGGAGGATCTGGACTATCCTTCTATTCAAGATAACACTTAAATAACAAAAGAATCTACAATTTAAAAAATAATATTCTAATTCATTAATATAATGAATTTTTACCGACCGACGATAGTAAGGGAGGTATTGTTTTCACACCAAATTTCACATGTGGAGATTTTTACATATCTCCACGAATCATGCATTTTCTAAACAGAAAAAAGTATTTTTAGCATGATGTCTGTCCGTCCGTCTGTCCGTCCGTATAGATGTGTACAGCCTGAACGGCTCAACCGATTTTGATGAAATTTGGTATATTTACTTAATGCATCAATGGGATGAATTGATCAACTTTTGGTGCAAATCCGTGAACCGGAAGTGGTAGTATTAGCGATCGACGATAGGAAGGGAAGGGTTATTTTCACACCAAATTTCACATGAGGAGATTTTTTTATATATCACCACGAATCATGCACTTTCTATTGGTTTTATCCTCGGGAAAATCATATTTATTAGTTTTTTCTTGATTTAAAATTATATGACGTCATCCAGCCATTCATGACGTCACAGCCTGGTCTTACATATAAATATATACATATATTATAAATAAAATAAAATTAAAAATATTTATGTTATATGCCTATATGTTTTTTATTACATTAATAGATATATTAAAATTATTTGAAATTGTTTCTGTAGCTGGAAATTAATTTACTTCAAACCGTCGGTCGGTTCGGACCTGGCCACAGGTCAACTTATTTAAAATTGATTTCCAGTTACAAAGTAGGAAAAAGATAATCATATATGTATTTATCTTTATATTATACCAGATTTATAAATTTAAAAACATTTACTATTTTTTTTTTTTGAATAATCTTATATTCTTGAGAATTAAATTAAAAATTGTTTGTGTAATTTACTTATTTTTCATTACGATTTGCATCCATTCTTGCACTATTTATTTACTCAGTTTTTTCAGTTTAAAAGGTAAATTTTATTAGCCAATGATACAAAATAATATTTTTTCTCTATAACATAAAAGAATTACAATTATTTTTTTTAGAACTAATAGGCGACTCAAGGGTCGTAATTATATATATGTTACTGTGAAAGACCGAAATTGGAGAATGTCGACATTCACCGATGAATGTCAACAAACACGTCGGTGAAAGACAATACAATACATACAATACAATACATTTCAATACATTCTTCTACATAAGGACCCTCACCGGTGTATGTTGACAATCACAGAAATGCTCTGGTGAATGTCGAAAAGAGATAGTTTCTGCTAAAACTAAGTTCAAAACACGTTTGGATTACAGACGATTAAAATGTTTTGACGTTTTAAATTTTAATGATAAAAAGAAGTTGATTGAACGATTGAAACTAGGAGAAACGAATATACACTATATTATATTACCAACGAGGAATTGTTCAGTATACTATATGAAGCTCACACCAGAACAGGCCACGGAGGAAGAACACGTATGCTTAAAGAGCTGCAAAATAAATACAAAAATATTATATATGAAGTTGTAATGTTGTATTTAAATTTATGCAAACAGTGTCAAATGAAACACAGTGCACCTAAGAACCTTGTGAAACCAAATGACCAGTTCTGAGTTAAGCTCAAATTGATCTGATAGATTTGCAGTCAAACAGATATGGCGAATATAAGTTCATAATGGTGTATCAAGATCATTTAACTAAGTTTATCCAGCCACGACCTTCGAAAACAAAGAGGGCGGAGGAGGAGTAGAGCATCACGTTCTTTCAATATTTTTAACATTTAGTACTCCAGGAATATTGCAATCAGATAATCAGAGAATTCAGTAATCAAGGCATATCCGAAATATGCGCTATATGGAAACATGTTAAGATAGTTCATGGAAAGCCTCGTCTTAGTCAAACACAAGGCTCAGTTGAAAGGACCAATCAGAATATACAGAATATGCTAACTGCATGAATGAAAGATAACGATTCAAATAAAAGGTCAGAAGGTTTACCATTTGTTCAATTTGTCAAGAACATAGAAAATATAAAACTCAGAAATACTCAACATTCACCTTCAGTGCATGGTAAATGTCGACATCCACCGGCAGGGGCGGATTCACTTTTGCGATCAGACTTTTAAATATTTTCGACTTTTTAAAATTTTTGCAACATGGTTCTAAAAAAACAAAAGGTAAAATGATTTTGCGATAACGATTTTTCAGGCTCTAAGTATCACCAAGTGTGCCCACCCCTGCTATATTATTTCAAAAAAGTACTCTTCAATAATAATTTTTTTAAATGAAAAATAAAATAAATAATAGATTTTATGTTATTTTATGGGTGGGGAGCCCGGAATTCTGTCCTTGCTTAGGGCCAGAAAATTCCTTAATCCGACACTGTTCACCGGTGGAAGTTCAAAATAAGAGTATTTGGTAAATATTTCGGACATACACCAAGCGACCATGTGAATGATAATATTCACCAGATTTCGGTCTTTCACAGTAACATAAACATGATTTTTTTTTATTTTTACAATATGTTAACAATTTTTTAATGACGTACTTTAAAATATATATTAATTATTAAAATCTTTTAATGCAAATTAATTTGAAATTATTTAGTATTAATATTATTATTAAGCACTAGATTAAAATGCACTTGACTTGATAAGTATATTTTATAATAACAAATAAAATGAATAAATATATATAATGAGAGAGGAAAAAATGAACTAAATGATTTAAAAATAATTAAAAACATTATATATATATATTTTTTATTTTATCAGTTAGTTTAATATTATAATAATGGATTGGAGTCGAATTAAATTTTATATCATTTTTAATTGGGGAAAGGAGCGCCAGGAACATAGACGCAGTTCGCAAGCTGGCTGCGTCATTGGACTTGGAGAATTAGGTATTTTGCGTAAGTTTAAAATTTTTAAATTCTTTATTTTTTTCTCTGAATTGATTTGTAAGGCCGAGGGCTGATATTAGATATATCGATTTTCTAGCAAAAATGATTTTTGTGTAGAAAGTATAAAAAAAGTATTTTAAAACTTGAATGAAAATTATTAAAACTAAATTATTTTATTTTGGTTTTTATTTTTAGTTTAATTACTCAATTATTAATTACTACTATATTTTAAGAGAAACATTTCCGACAATGAATATAAAATTAATACTTTACCACTTCCGGTTTTCGGATATACACCAAAAGTTTCATGCTATTCATGCTACTGATGCATTAAGTAAATATATCAAATTTTATCAAAATCCGTTGAGCCGTTCAAGCTATAAACGTCTATACGGACACACAAAGGAGAGATGGACGAACGGACAGACATCATGCTAAAAATACATTTTACTTTTAACAAAATGCATGATTCGTGGAGATATGTAAAAATCTCCACTTGTGAAATTTGGTGTGAAAACAATGCCTTCCCTTCCTATCGTCTGTCGGTAAAAAAGGGACAACTAGATAATCAATTTTCTTCCTCTATTAAATACATAATATTTGTATAATTACACTATTGATTAAATAATAGTTTAGATTCTATATGTATATGAAATTGTGCTTGATTCTCATTGGCACGATTGAATTTAAAAGTTCAGAGTTTTATTATCATCCCCATATGTCAGTTTTTCTTTTATATGTATTAAAGTTCATTAATTCTAAATTTCATAATAAAATTGTTTTAATTAGTTCCATTGTTTTTTAGTATTTTTAAAATTTGTCAATATTGTTTTTGATTTTTTTTAAGTACATATTTAATAGTTATTTTTTATAATCATTTTTATAATAATAATAATAATACTAAAAATAAATCTTATATATATATAATTTATAGATATATAAATAAATTATATAGTTTTATAGTTTTATATTTTCTATAGTGAGTATATAATAATAATAATAATTTTTAGAAATTAAATTTATTTTAATTTTACCAAAAATCTGATTAATGATATTAACATCTTAAAAATAATAAAACAGTTTTGAAATTTAAGTAATATATCATGCGTGATAAAGTTTAATATAAAGTTGAAAATGAATTTTTTCCACGTCAAAATATATAATAAAGCGGTTTAATCTTAAACTAAATAATATCAAATTTTTTCTAAGAGCTTTTGATTAAATATAATTTATTTCTTTTAAATAAAAAAAATAGTGTTTAATAATATTAATAAATAACACATAGACTGTATTATCATAAATTTAATTATTAAAACAAAATAAATAAATAATCAAGAAATTGAAGTTATTTAGGTAAGTATATTATATTTGCATGTCTTTAATTATCCACAGAAATTGTATTAAATTCACCATAAAGAGGCGGTTTCAGGTGAAGTTTCAGTGCTCATTTCACTTATGAAAATATATTTATATTATTATTAATATATATATATTTTAATTATCCACAAGAATTGTATTAAAATTCACCAAAAAGAGGCGGTTTCAGGTATATTTATATACCTATATATGATTGTCTTTTAAATTTTAAAATCTGGTATATAGCGTGCACTACCAATAAATTAAACTTAAATAATAATTGAATAATTTATAATAAATATATTATTTTATTTTATATTAAAAGAGTATATATGGTAATATAAGTTCAGAATTGATATTATTAACAATAATGATCCTTGGTCGAAACAATCTATTCTATAAGCTGATGCTTTGAAAAATATAAAAGTGAAGCTATCTAAGATTAACAACATATATGTTATCTTATCTTATTATACTAGCAAAAATTGTATATATATTTGTATATTTTTGAGATATTAAACCACTTGATAGATTTTTCTGAAATTAACACCATAGATAATATTTATAAAGAAAAATCGATCTGTATTATTTAATATTTATTAATATTATTTATTATTATTGAGGACACCAAGTTCCATTCATTTTTATCATGATTGATGCAATGATGTAAAATTTAATAATTGTAATAAATAATTAAAGATTTGAATATCAATATTTTTTAGAGTCGAGCGATAGTTCGGTTTTCCAGGTACTATACCTACACTATAGGATCAAATATTTTATCAAGTAAATGTGAATATTTTTTTTTTTCATCTTGAAATGGAAATCGAGTTATTTTAATTAATTTCTACCATTTTAGGATCCAAATTTTTATGTGTCACTTTTAGAAAACTCATTTAATAATAATAATAATAATTGTAATAAATAATTAAAAAATTGTATTCCATGGCTGCTCAATGAACCAAGTACTTCTTTTTAACATATATATTTTTACAAAGATAAAATTAAATTTGGAATTCATCAATAAAAAAATATGTATTTTGTTATATACGTCTAGATTGAAAAAGTTTTAAATTAAATATAATTTGAAAAAAGGCTGTCACATACTTCAAGTGTAGTTTAAATCATTAACCTACTCAATTAAAAAAAAATTAAAAAAATAAAAAATGTTAATTCAATAATTGCATGTCAGGATGCAAGAAAATAAGTTCAAAAAAGTTTTGACAGCAAAAATAAAAGAATGACGGTAATATTTTTTTTCTGTTTGTTTGTTTTATCATACAGTTAATCGTTCTACCCTCCTCATTTAAATACCTAGCAACCCCACTGTTACCTTGTAGAATGGATTGTGATTGAAAACAAACCATTTATTCTCTCTCCGGGGACGTAGATTTAGTTGAATTATGAAATTTAAAAAATATATTTTTTTCTATGTTGAACAGATAGTTCGATGACTAAGTTTTTAGAACGTGCACTACGAACAAATCAAGTGGAAATTAATACAGACGAGAAAACTTCTAGAGCCGTTGCAAAATTAAAAGTAAGTTACAAAAAATAATATTTAAATAAATAAATATAAAATAAATAAAAATATAGATATTATTTATTGTGAATTTTTAGTATACGCGAGAACTTATATAAATAACTTACAAAAAATTAATTAAAAATATATAACTTTATAGAACAATGTAAATCAATCAAAAGAATATAGGCATATAATTAAAAAAAAATTGCGATAAATTTTTGCATGATTAATTATTATTAAAATTGGTTATGATAACATAGGTAAATAATATTTTTGTTGAATTAAACACTAAAATTCGAGAATTGATAAATAGAATAAAATAAATTTAAATTATTTATTTATTTAAGTATGTCTTTATTTTTAATAAATAATGAATCGATGATTTTTTTTTTATTAATATGATATATTATATTAAAATAGATTATTTTAAATATTATTGAATTATTTTATTTATTAATTATATCCAGTAAGAATAAATTATTAAAAAAAAATTATAGTATTTTTTTATAATTAAGTATTAATAATTTTTTTTTTTAAATTCAACTAAGCTTAATTTTTTTCCCATCCCTATTATACCATTCAAATCAACACCAAATATTTTCTTATAATTTCAAAATATGACGCAATAAGGTAAAATCCATTTATCCCATTAATTCGGATTGTGCCAGGTTATGACCTCACTTCTTTTGAACCATGTGCTAATATCTATTGATTCAGGAGCCACGGGAGCTTTTCCCAGGAAGTGGAGAACCCTCCGAACTTCCAAAGCAAGTAGCACGTTGGCCCGCGGAATGTCAAGTTGTCATTGAGCGAATTCGTCACCTGGTATGGACACCACCACATCCTGAACCCTACTATAAGCCAAGTGGTCGAGAAATTCAACCGAGACCTGTCGGTGACCAACAAGGCACTGTACTCTTCCATTACTGCCCCGCCAGTCATGTAAACTATGTATGTTTAAATACTCTACTCTATAATAAATAAATAATTCTATAATTATATATATTAATATAAAAAATACATGTATTAAAAAAAAACACCTTTTCCATCTAAAAAATCTTATAGGAGGATAGGAAAATATTTCAACACTTAAAAAAGGAAACAATTCCCATCTTTAAATCATTGTCACGTGCATTTACTAAATTATTAGTGTATCAATACTATATATTATTAATTGAATTATTCAGAGATTGCATCAAATTGAGATCAAAAAATTTGTTTGTTTACTTAGAGTAATAGACCAAGTACCTTCAATGAAAGGCGATAAAATTTATTATTATTTACTTCACTTTTTAAATTATTTTAATTCTTAATCATCCTTATATTGAATCTATATCTATACAATGAGAAATTATTTACATTAATATTAAACGAAAGAGGTCAGGCAGCCTGTGATGTAACACGCTTGTCTTAAAACCTGGTGGTTCCGGGTTCAAATCCCACTTCTGGCAATTTCTCTCTAAGGAACAAAGTCCATCCAGCCTACGAAATTGGGAAGCTGCTTTAAACAAAAAGTATCCGATGAAGAATTTCAAGATTGATAGGATTCGTTGTACTGATCATACAATACATTTACCTCGCTTAGGCTTGATAGGCGTTGTCCTTTCATAAGATGTTTAGAAATCAGTGAGTTTGTTTTTAAATATTAAACCAGTCTTCATACATATATAATTAATAAAGTGGAGATAGATTCATAGTGATATTTACAATTTACAAATATATTTAAATAATAATAGTATTCATATTTTTATATTTATAGAGCGTTTAATTACAAATTATATTTTTAAATTTAAATTATTTTGTGAATTTATATAGGTATGAATTTTCGCCCTCCAATTATATAACTCAGCATATTGTAAAAATTAAAAATTTTATAACGGGATCTACTCCTCTATTCTAGGATAAAATCAGTTATTATATATTATTTAAATACATATTTATTACAAGAGTAAAGTTAGATTGATTTGTTTTCCAGTTTAGTCGAGCGGTTAATGGCGGCACTCGACCTCCCAGTTCTGAAGCGTCCTCTCCAGGATGTCAAATAAGTTCACGATGTGCATCAGGACCCGGTCTCATTGACGGTGCCTCTCCGGACGATCTCCGATTTGAATCCAGATTTGAGTCAGGGAATCTCGGAAAGGCGATAAAAATCACAGATACCTATTATGAATTAAGTATACGCCACGATCTCTATACCAATCGGCATATGCAATGGTTTTATTTCCGTGTAGAGAATATGCGTCCTGGAATACAATACAGGTATAAAAGCTATGTTTACCATAAATTAAATTTACAATATAACCATTCCTTTATTTTTAGATTTTCCATTGTAAATTTATGCAAAGCGGAGAGTTTATATCGTTGTGGTATGAGGCCTCTTTTCTATTCTGAAAGAGAAGCTGCCTTAAGAGGGATCGGATGGAAAAGATGTGGTACAAATATTGCCTATTATCGAAATGAATATGGTTCGAATGGTTCTGCTCTCTTTGGCAATTCCGACAATAACGATGACGAGGAAATTCCAAGCTATACCCTTACCTTTTGTTTAGAATTTCCTTATTCAGGTGATAAAGTTTATATAGCTCATTGTTATCCATACACATACACGGACCTTCAAGATGATCTTCTTGATTTACAAGTGGGAAATTTACTTAAATATAATTTTCTAATTATTTATATAATTAATTTTTTTATTTTAGAATCATCCAGTTAAATCGCGTTTCTGTAAATTACGTCTTCTGTGTCGTTCCTTGGCTGGAAATAATGTTTACTATTTAACAGTCACAGCTCCAAGTCTTTCTGAAGAAGTTCGGGCAAGTTTTTCTATTGAAATTGATGAAATTTTAACACTTAAAACTTGAATAGATTTTAAAAAGGGAAAAATAACTGTGGACTTCGTATAATTCTTTATGCTCTATCTAGACCATGTAATTGCCAAAGATTTCTATTGTTTATCGAAAACGATAGATATTGACATACTTGGTCTAATTTGGTCGGAATCTTTTTATATCGTAGACCAGTATTCAACAATGTTTTTAAAGAGGCACTAATATTTTGGTTTCAAAATTATAATATTTGAATAGGATTTGGGTAGATGACATAGATTTTATTTTTGATTTCAAATAACTAAACTGTTCTCCGTAAGTGTTGTTATCATGTTTTCAGTATTTTTTTTTGCAATATAATATTTTGAGTTTTGAAAATAAAATCATATAATAATCAATATTTACGCATGGGAGTAGTTAGCCACATTATGATATAGAAAGAGCTTGCGAGCCGCAGGTTGTCGACCTCTGACTGTCGTAGACCATTTGTATAAGTGAAATGTCCACTTCCTCCTTAACTATAAGAGATCTCGTTAGGTACTAAAAGGACGGCAAGTGGAATTCAGAATAATAGTTTTTCTAAGTAATAACCAATACAAACATACTAACAATACATCAATACATTCCCTTACCTATAACTATGAACATTTGTTACAAGTAAATTTGGGTTAATTGACTCAATAATTTACACCGTTTTCGAGATCACACAAACAACAAAGTTGAGTTCCTTCCTAATTAATTAATTGAATATTAATAAACGAAAGGCTCCTATATAAATAAATAAAGTATTTTGTTCAGACATTAGTTTAAAAAAATATACAAATCACGGAAAACTCTGCAAGCCAATAATAGAAAATTCGACTCTCTTCATTACCAGCTGTCGAAATCTCTTCGAATTAGACATTTCTATAACAGATGAAAGCATTTCTTGTTAACTGACCATAAATACCATTTGCGCACACCGATATGTTCCTAAATATCTGATCTCACAATCCCCTAAATGACCATATATTTCCTAAGAAATTTATAAGTTTATATAGATTTACATGTTTATCCAAATTGAATTACAATAAATAAGCAAAGAAAAATAAAATAAAATGGGTTTTCATCTAAGTCTTGTCAATGAAAGTACTAATTTTTATTTCTAGAGAAAAAAGGCGGTCGTATTGACCGCTCGTGTCCATCCTGGTGAAACCCCATCAAGCTGGATGATGAAAGGATTTATCGATTTTTTAACTGGCGAGTCTCTTCAAGCTCGACATTTAAGAGATCAATTTATTTTTAAATTAGTCCCGATGCTGAATCCTGATGGAGTGATTGTAGGGAATAGTCGATGTTCCTTAACTGGTCGAGATCTGAACAGACAATATCGGACAGTGATACGGGAAACATATCCTTCCGTCTGGTAAAAACCAAAATAATAATAATTTTTAATTTATATTAATTTAACTTTTATGACTTATTCTATATAATTAAATAATAATAATAATATATAGAAAAGGCACGACAGGGTAGGAAGTAGCGTAGCTGGCTCATATCCTCGTGGTCCCTGGTTCAAGTCCCGGGCCTGGTGAGAGAATTTCTCTAGCTGAGGTCTATGGAACGGAGTCAACCCAGTCTCCGGGATCAAAATTGGGAAGCCTTGATAAAAAGTAGCGCCTCCGATCAAGAAAATCAAGGTAAATGTTGATAGGACCGGATCTACTGATCATCAGGACATCTAATTGATAGAGCCGACTTGATAGGCGTTGTTCTTGCGTAAGACGTACAAAAGTGGGAGGTTTTAATAATATATAGATATAGTTAATTATTAATATAAAATAGACATCTCTAAAATTGGCATAAAATCAAATAATTAATTTATTTAAGATTATACTAGAATAATTAAAAAAAAATTCTATTCAAAAATGTTTTAAAATAAAATTTAGTCATTTTAAATTTAAATTTTAAAGATTTAACTAATTTCTACTATTTACATCTTTATAATATAATCATTATTTTTTTCCAATACTGTAGCTCACGAGTTTACTTTTTGAACTACTATTTAATTTAATTAATAATATTTTTTTAATTTTTTTATTTAGATTAAATTTAATTTAATTAAGAGATGGTTTGTTTTGATTTTTATTATATACACATATGAGGTACACCAAATTACTTGTTCGGCGGCTACTTGAAGATTGTGGGGTTGAAATGTATTGTGATTTACATGCACACTCTCGAAAACACAATATTTTTATTTACGGATGTGAAAATCGTCGTCAAGGTGAACAGAGACTTCAAGAACAGGTGAATAAATTTATATTTATATTTATCATTAATATATATATATATTTATATAGAATTAATAATATTTTCGATGAAAGGATAATTTAATCCTTAATATATATATTTATATAAATTTTTTTTATATCAGGTTTTTCCTCTAATGTTGCACAAAAATTCATCTGAAAAATTTTCTTTTGAAAATTGCAAATTTCGAATTGAACGTTCAAAAGAAGGTACTGGAAGAGTAGTAGTGTGGCTGATGGGGGTAGCAAATGCCTTCACGATGGAAGCCTCTTTCGGGGGGTCCGA
Organism: Labia minor; assembly: GCA_963082975.1. Lineage (NCBI taxonomy): Eukaryota > Metazoa > Arthropoda > Insecta > Dermaptera > Spongiphoridae > Labia > Labia minor. Next base: position 37,424,847 of record OY720345.1, read on the forward strand.
TCTACCCGGTGGGCGACTACGAACTCATTTTTCTCAGCATGATTATCAATCCATGGCGAGGAATTTTTGTGAAACGTTAATCGATTATTGTGATTTTCAACCGAATAAAGTAATGAAAATAAATAAAATATAAATTTCTTTTGTAAAAATTTGATCTTATTTTCAAATATTTCAATTTGTGTTTTATAGGAACGACTTCGTTTGAAAATTATGAATCGTTTATTAAAAGAAGGTTCCAGTTGTGATGAACCCGTTAATATCGAAATTTCTGATTATTCCAGGTTCAAAAATTTATTCCATCCTTCAATACTAAATAACGTTAAAACATTTATATTAATAAATTAATTAGTTTATAATTAAATATTATAAATAAATAAATAATAAATTATTACAATTTTGGGGTTTTTTTTCAGTGACGAAGGGGAAACAAGTTCTTCATCGGACGAGGTGCCTTGGATAGAATGGAGCCCAACACTGCCACCCGTGCCTCCCCCTTCACCTGTTCTCGTCCGAAAAAATAAATTAAAGGTTTTGATCTCTGCAAATTCAATATTTTAGAAAATACATATTTATGATACTCTCATTTTTTTGTAATTAGGATAAACTCCAATGGGATAGGTCACCACCTCGGCCTCGTAAACCGTTAAGGGTGCACACAGCAAAATTGGAACCGGAAATTGATGGAAATTTCCCTTCAATTGACTCTGCGAACGAATTGTCCCCCAACACACGACGACGAAGACTTTGGGACGCGCAAGGTTAATAATAAAGTAAATTAATTTTATGATTTTTTTTAAAATTAAGGTATTTAAATATTATAAATATGAGTATATATATATTTAAATTTATTATATTAGTTTTCTTACACCAATGATAATATTTTATGGATAAAACTGAAGCTTTTAATTTTCTAATCTAGTTCAATCTAGTTCAATAAGGATAACATAAGAACAATTTGTAAAAGAAAACATCCTGATGAAGTAGCAGCTATTAGAACTATTAATTTAATAGACAATGTTGCAATGACTCATTTTAACTCTTTGCTAAGGTCGTCAAATTCAGTTGCCAATTACTACCTTCTTTAAGAGAAAAACTGATGAATGTGAACCAATATCTATAATATTTATAATATATATATATATATATATAAATATATATATATATATATTCATATAATATAATACTATATTTATGGTACATTATCAAAAATAATTTTAGCACTTCGAACCGGATGTTCCGATCCCATGCCACCTGAATTAATTGTATCTTCTTGTTCGGATCAATCGACAACCAAGAGACGAGGAAAACATAAACGAAAAAACAATTCAAGGTATTAACAATTCAGAATATTAAGATATTAATGACAAATAAGATTTTTCCCATTAAATTCATCAATTTTTAATCTAAAAAAATAAACTTTCATAATTAAGAATATCTATATTTTAGAAAATTATTTTAATTAAAATTTATAAAAAAAAAATTTAATAATCTTTTTTTTTTGTTTTTTATTTTTTATAAGCTTAGAAATTTTAATTATTTCTAAATATCCAAGATAAACTAAAACAATGAATTTAAAAAGAATAATTTTTTCGGGTCCTATAGGAGAGGATCGAATGAAATTATATCATTTTATTTTATCCTCATTTAAATTATTCTAAATTAATATTATAATTTGAATATTTTTTTGTTTTTATTAAGTAAAATTATTTATTAATAATATTAATAATTCAAAAATAATACTTTTATATTGTTTTGATAAATACACAAGATATAAATAAGAAATAAATTTTTACCGACCGACGATAGTAAGGGAGGTATTGTTTTCCAAATTTTACATGTGGAGATTTTTACATATCTCCACGAATCATGCATTTTGTTAAGAGTAAAAAGTATTTTTAGTATGATGTCTGTCTGTCCGTCCGTCCGTCCGTCCATTGTGTTTCAGTGTAGACTTGAACGGCTCAACGGATTTTGATAAAATTTGATATATTTACTTAATGCATCAGTAGCATGAATTCATCAACTTTTGATGTATATACGGAAATCGGAAGTTGTAGTTTACAAAGTATTAATTTTATATTCATTGTCGGAAAGTTTTCTCTTAAAATATAGCAATTAATAATTGAGTAATTAAACTAAAAATAAAGACTAAGATAATTTAATTTAGTTATTTTAATTCAAGTTTTATAAATATTTTTTTTTATACTTTATATATATATATATTTGTATAATGTTGCTTCGAAATTAATTTATTTCAAATCGTTGGTCGGTTCTGTGCTCATTTTTGAAGTGAAAACTTCTTTAGCGGCGTTGAGCACTTTTGCGGGATGGGGAAAAAATATAGATTTCGCGTGAGATTCCAAAACGACACCGACCCGACCGACCGACCGATATACGCATGCGCAATACGCCAGAATGTTAGACACTAAACTTCTGATACATTCTTTACGAAATTTTACATATTTGCCATATTAAATATTATTATTTATATTTACATTAATAATCAGTATTACTAAATTATGTATATATAAAATAAAATTTTTTTATTTTAATATATTATTATGTGTTAAATTATATTAAATTAATTTCTAATATATTTATATAATTTAAAATTAATTTCAGAATATATATATATATATATATATTAAATTATATACTATATATAATATATTATATAATATATATTTTAATAAATTAATTTTTAAATATGTTTGTGTGTGTGTGTGTGACCGTAAAAATAAAGATATATGTTTGATAATTTTTCACATGATTAATAATTGTATAAAACTGCTATATATAGAATTTCAGCCTGATAGAATCGCTGAAAGTACCAGAATTAATTTTTTTACACTGGAAATCTCACGCGCCAACACGTGACGTGGTGCCATCAACAAAGAGCCAAACACTCCACTATCCACTCGACTATCTCGCAAATTTGAATTTGATTAAATAATATTTATTAATTTAAATTAAATTAAATTAATTAAATAATATTTATTAATTTAAATTAAATTAAATTAATTAAATTATAATTTAATAAATATTATTTAATCAAATTCAAATTTGCGAGATAGTCGAGTGGATAGTGGAGTGTTTGGCTCTTTGTTGATGGCACCAATTTAATTAATTTAATTTAATTTAAATTAATAAATATTATTTATAACATCAAAAACATCAAAATCTCAACATCGAAAATTGAATTGCTGAAAGTACCAGATTAATTTTTTTTCTGAGGAAACTCAGACAAAACACAGAGGAAACAAAAACAAAACACAGCCAAAACACAGAGGAAACACTAACAAAACTCAGCCAAAACACAGAGGAAACACAAACAAAACTCAGCCAAAACACAGAGGTAACTCAGCCAAAACACAGAGGAAACACAAACAAAACACAGCCAAAACACAGAGTAAACTCAGCCAAAACACAGAGTAAACTCAGCCAAAACACAGAGAAAACACAAACAACACTCAGAAAAAACTCAGACAAAACACAGCCAAAACACAGAGGAAACACAAACAAAACACAGAGGAAACTCAGCCAAAACACAGCCAAAACACAGAGGAAACTCAGACAAAACACAGACAAAACACAGAAGAAACATAAACTAAACATAAACAAAACTCAGCCAAAACACAGAGTAAACTCAGACAAAACACAGAGGAAACACAAACAAAACAAAGAGGAAACTCAGCTAAAACACAGAGGAAACACAGAGGAAACTCAGACAAAACACAGCCAAAACACAGAAGAAACATAAACAAAACATAAACAAAACTCAGCCAAAACACAGAGGAAACTCAGCCAAAACACAGAGGAAACACAGAGGAAACTCAGACAAAACACAGCCAAAACACAGAGTAAACTCATCCAAAACACAGGAAACTCAGACAAAACACAAAGGAAACTCAGCCAAAACACAGCCAAAACACAGAGGAAACTCAGCCAAAACACAGAGGAAACTCAGACAAAAAACAGCCAAAACACAGCCAAAACACAGAGTAAACTCATCCAAAACACAGAGGAAACTCAGCCAAAACACAGCCAAAACACAGAGGAAACTCAGACAAAACAGAGAGGAAACACAGAGGAAACTCAGACAAAACACAGCCAAAACACAGAGTAAACTCATCCAAAACACAGAGGAAACGCAGACAAAACACAAAGGAAACTCAGCCAAAACACAGAGGAAACACAGAGGAAACTCAGACAAAACACAGCCAAAACACAGAGTAAACTCATCCAAAACACAGAGGAAACTCAGCCAAAACACAGCCAAAACACAGAGGAAACTCAGCCAAAACACGGCCAAAACACAGAGGAAACACAAACAAAACAAAGAGGAAACACAGAGGAAACTCAGACAAAACACAGCCAAAACACAGGAAACTCAGACAAAACACAGCCAAAACACAGAGGAAACTCAGCCAAAACACGGCCAAAACACAGAGGAAACACAAACAAAACCCAAACAAAACACAGAGGAAACACAAACAAAACACAGAGGAAACACAGAGGAAACTCAGACAAAACACAGCCAAAACACAGAGGAAACTCAGACAAAACACAGCCAAAACACAGAGGAAACTCAACCGAAACACGGCCAAAACTTAGAGGAAACACAAACAAAACTCAGACAAAACACAGAGGAAACACAAACAAAACACAGCCAAAACAAAGAGGAAACACAAACAAAACTCAGCCAAAACTCAGACAAAACACAGAGGAAACACAAACAAAACTCAGCCAAAACAAAGAGGAAACACAGAGGAAACACAAACAAAACTCAGAGGAAACTCAGACAAAACACAGGAAACTCAGACAAAACACAGGCAAAACACAGAGGAAACACAAACAAAACTCAGCCAAAACACAGAGGAAACTCAGATAAAACACAGCCAAAAGACAGAGGAAACACAAACAAAACTCAGACAAAACACAGAGGAAACACAAACAAAACACAGCCAAAACACAGAGGAAACACAAACAAAACTCAGCCAAAACACAGAGGAAACACAGAGGAAACACAAACAAAACTCAGAGGAAACTCAGACAAAACACAGAGGAAACACAAACAAAACTCAGCCAAAACACAGAGGAAACTCAGCCAAAACACAGAGGAAACACAAACAAAACACAGCCAAAACACAGAGTAAACTCAGCCAAAACACAGAGGAAACACAAACAAAACACAGAGGAAACACAGAGGAAACTCAGAAAAAACACAGAGGTAACACAAACAAAACACAGCCAAAACACAGAGGAAACACAAACAACTCAGCAAAAACACAGAGGAAACTCAGCCAAAACACAGCCAAAACACAGAGAAAACTCAGACAAAACACAGACAAAACACAGAAGAAACATAAACTAAACATAAACAAAACTCAGCCAAAACACAGAGTAAACTCAGCCAAAACACAGAGAAAAAACAAACAACACTCAGAAAAAACTCAGACAAAACACAGCCAAAACACAGAGGAAACACAAACAAAACACAGAGGAAACTCAGCCAAAACACAGCCAAAACACAGAGGAAACTCAGACAAAACACAGACAAAACACAGAAGAAACATAAACTAAACATAAACAAAACTCAGCCAAAACACAGAGTAAACTCAGACAAAACACAGAGGAAACACAAACAAAACAAAGAGGAAACTCAGCTAAAACACAGAGGAAACACAGAGGAAACTCAGACAAAACACAGCCAAAACACAGAAGAAACATAAACAAAACATAAACAAAACTCAGCCAAAACACAGAGGAAACTCAGCCAAAACACAGAGGAAACACAGAGGAAACTCAGACAAAACACAGCCAAAACACAGAGGAAACACAAACAACTCAGCAAAAACACAGAGGAAACTCAGCCAAAACACAGCCAAAACACAGAGAAAACACAGAGGAAACACAAACAAAACTCAGAGGAAACTCAGACAAAACACAGAGGAAACACAAACAAAACTCAGCCAAAACACAGAGGAAACTCAGCCAAAACACAGAGGAAACACAAACAAAACACAGCCAAAACACAGAGTAAACTCAGCCAAAACACAGAGGAAACACAAACAAAACACAGAGGAAACACAGAGGAAACTCAGAAAAAACACAGAGGTAACACAAACAAAACACAGCCAAAACACAGAGGAAACACAAACAACTCAGCAAAAACACAGAGGAAACTCAGCCAAAACACAGCCAAAACACAGAGAAAACTCAGACAAAACACAGACAAAACACAGAAGAAACATAAACTAAACATAAACAAAACTCAGCCAAAACACAGAGTAAACTCAGACAAAACACAGCCAAAACACAGAGGAAACTCAGCTAAAACACAGAGGAGACACAGAGGAAACTCAGACAAAACACAGCCAAAACACAGAAGAAACATAAACAAAACATAAACAAAACTCAGCCAAAACACAGAGTAAACTCAGCCAAAACACAGAGTAAACTCAGCCAAAACACAGAGAAAACACAAACAACACTCAGAAAAAACTCAGACAAAACACAGCCAAAACACAGAGGAAACACAAACAAAACACAGAGGAAACTCAGCCAAAACACAGCCAAAACACAGAGGAAACTCAGACAAAACACAGACAAAACACAGAAGAAACATAAACTAAACATAAACAAAACTCAGCCAAAACACAGAGTAAACTCAGACAAAACACAGAGGAAACACAAACAAAACAAAGAGGAAACTCAGCTAAAACACAGAGGAAACACAGAGGAAACTCAGACAAAACACAGCCAAAACACAGAAGAAACATAAACAAAACATAAACAAAACTCAGCCAAAACACAGAGGAAACTCAGCCAAAACACAGAGGAAACACAGAGGAAACTCAGACAAAACACAGCCAAAACACAGAGTAAACTCATCCAAAACACAGGAAACTCAGACAAAACACAAAGGAAACTCAGCCAAAACACAGCCAAAACACAGCCAAAACACAGAGGAAACTCAGACAAAAAACAGCCAAAACACAGCCAAAACACAGAGTAAACTCATCCAAAACACAGAGGAAACTCAGCCAAAACACAGCCAAAACACAGAGGAAACACAGAGGAAACTCAGACAAAACAGAGAGGAAACACAGAGGAAACTCAGACAAAACACAGCCAAAACACAGAGTAAACTCATCCAAAACACAGAGGAAACGCAGACAAAACACAAAGGAAACTCAGCCAAAACACAGAGGAAACACAGAGGAAACTCAGACAAAACACAGCCAAAACACAGAGTAAACTCATCCAAAACACAGAGGAAACTCAGCCAAAACACAGCCAAAACACAGAGGAAACTCAGCCAAAACACGGCCAAAACACAGAGGAAACACAAACAAAACAAAGAGGAAACACAGAGGAAACTCAGACAAAACACAGAGGAAACACAGAGGAAACTCAGACAAAACACAGCCAAAACACAGAGGAAACTCAGCCAAAACACGGCCAAAACACAGAGGAAACACAAACAAAACCCAAACAAAACACAGAGGAAACACAAACAAAACACAGAGGAAACACAGAGGAAACTCAGACAAAACACAGCCAAAACACAGAGGAAACTCAGACAAAACACAGCCAAAACACAGAGGAAACTCAACCGAAACACGGCCAAAACTTAGAGGAAACACAAACAAAACTCAGACAAAACACAGAGGAAACACAAACAAAACACAGCCAAAACAAAGAGGAAACACAAACAAAACTCAGCCAAAACACAGAGGAAACACAGAGGAAACACAAACAAAACTCAGAGGAAACTCAGACAAAACACAGAGGAAACACAAACAAAACTCAGCCAAAACACAGAGGAAACTCAGCCAAAACACAGAGGAAACACAAACAAAACACAGCCAAAACACAGAGTAAACTCAGCCAAAACACAGAGGAAACACAAACAAAACAAAGAGGAAACACAGAGGAAACTCAGACAAAACACAGCCAAAACACAGGAAACTCAGACAAAACACAGCCAAAACACAGAGGAAACTCAGCCAAAACACGGCCAAAACACAGAGGAAACACAAACAAAACCCAAACAAAACACAGAGGAAACACAAACAAAACACAGAGGAAACACAGAGGAAACTCAGACAAAACACAGCCAAAACACAGAGGAAACTCAGACAAAACACAGCCAAAACACAGAGGAAACTCAACCGAAACACGGCCAAAACTTAGAGGAAACACAAACAAAACTCAGACAAAACACAGAGGAAACACAAACAAAACACAGCCAAAACAAAGAGGAAACACAAACAAAACTCAGCCAAAACTCAGACAAAACACAGAGGAAACACAAACAAAACTCAGCCAAAACAAAGAGGAAACACAGAGGAAACACAAACAAAACTCAGAGGAAACTCAGACAAAACACAGGAAACTCAGACAAAACACAGGCAAAACACAGAGGAAACACAAACAAAACTCAGCCAAAACACAGAGGAAACTCAGATAAAACACAGCCAAAAGACAGAGGAAACACAAACAAAACTCAGACAAAACACAGAGGAAACACAAACAAAACACAGCCAAAACACAGAGGAAACACAAACAAAACTCAGCCAAAACACAGAGGAAACACAGAGGAAACACAAACAAAACTCAGAGGAAACTCAGACAAAACACAGAGGAAACACAAACAAAACTCAGCCAAAACACAGAGGAAACTCAGCCAAAACACAGAGGAAACACAAACAAAACACAGCCAAAACACAGAGTAAACTCAGCCAAAACACAGAGGAAACACAAACAAAACACAGAGGAAACACAGAGGAAACTCAGAAAAAACACAGAGGTAACACAAACAAAACACAGCCAAAACACAGAGGAAACACAAACAACTCAGCAAAAACACAGAGGAAACTCAGCCAAAACACAGCCAAAACACAGAGAAAACTCAGACAAAACACAGACAAAACACAGAAGAAACATAAACTAAACATAAACAAAACTCAGCCAAAACACAGAGTAAACTCAGCCAAAACACAGAGAAAACACAAACAACACTCAGAAAAAACTCAGACAAAACACAGCCAAAACACAGAGGAAACACAAACAAAACACAGAGGAAACTCAGCCAAAACACAGCCAAAACACAGAGGAAACTCAGACAAAACACAGACAAAACACAGAAGAAACATAAACTAAACATAAACAAAACTCAGCCAAAACACAGAGTAAACTCAGACAAAACACAGAGGAAACACAAACAAAACAAAGAGGAAACTCAGCTAAAACACAGAGGAAACACAGAGGAAACTCAGACAAAACACAGCCAAAACACAGAAGAAACATAAACAAAACATAAACAAAACTCAGCCAAAACACAGAGGAAACTCAGCCAAAACACAGAGGAAACACAGAGGAAACTCAGACAAAACACAGCCAAAACACAGAGGAAACACAAACAACTCAGCAAAAACACAGAGGAAACTCAGCCAAAACACAGCCAAAACACAGAGAAAACACAGAGGAAACACAAACAAAACTCAGAGGAAACTCAGACAAAACACAGAGGAAACACAAACAAAACTCAGCCAAAACACAGAGGAAACTCAGCCAAAACACAGAGGAAACACAAACAAAACACAGCCAAAACACAGAGTAAACTCAGCCAAAACACAGAGGAAACACAAACAAAACACAGAGGAAACACAGAGGAAACTCAGAAAAAACACAGAGGTAACACAAACAAAACACAGCCAAAACACAGAGGAAACACAAACAACTCAGCAAAAACACAGAGGAAACTCAGCCAAAACACAGCCAAAACACAGAGAAAACTCAGACAAAACACAGACAAAACACAGAAGAAACATAAACTAAACATAAACAAAACTCAGCCAAAACACAGAGTAAACTCAGACAAAACACAGCCAAAACACAGAGGAAACTCAGCTAAAACACAGAGGAGACACAGAGGAAACTCAGACAAAACACAGCCAAAACACAGAAGAAACATAAACAAAACATAAACAAAACTCAGCCAAAACACAGAGTAAACTCAGCCAAAACACAGAGTAAACTCAGCCAAAACACAGAGAAAACACAAACAACACTCAGAAAAAACTCAGACAAAACACAGCCAAAACACAGAGGAAACACAAACAAAACACAGAGGAAACTCAGCCAAAACACAGCCAAAACACAGAGGAAACTCAGACAAAACACAGACAAAACACAGAAGAAACATAAACTAAACATAAACAAAACTCAGCCAAAACACAGAGTAAACTCAGACAAAACACAGAGGAAACACAAACAAAACAAAGAGGAAACTCAGCTAAAACACAGAGGAAACACAGAGGAAACTCAGACAAAACACAGCCAAAACACAGAAGAAACATAAACAAAACATAAACAAAACTCAGCCAAAACACAGAGGAAACTCAGCCAAAACACAGAGGAAACACAGAGGAAACTCAGACAAAACACAGCCAAAACACAGAGTAAACTCATCCAAAACACAGGAAACTCAGACAAAACACAAAGGAAACTCAGCCAAAACACAGCCAAAACACAGAGGAAACTCAGACAAAAAACAGCCAAAACACAGCCAAAACACAGAGTAAACTCATCCAAAACACAGAGGAAACTCAGCCAAAACACAGCCAAAACACAGAGGAAACACAGAGGAAACTCAGACAAAACAGAGAGGAAACACAGAGGAAACTCAGACAAAACACAGCCAAAACACAGAGTAAACTCATCCAAAACACAGAGGAAACGCAGACAAAACACAAAGGAAACTCAGCCAAAACACAGAGGAAACACAGAGGAAACTCAGACAAAACACAGCCAAAACACAGAGTAAACTCATCCAAAACACAGAGGAAACTCAGCCAAAACACAGCCAAAACACAGAGGAAACTCAGCCAAAACACGGCCAAAACACAGAGGAAACACAAACAAAACAAAGAGGAAACACAGAGGAAACTCAGACAAAACACAGCCAAAACACAGGAAACTCAGACAAAACACAGCCAAAACACAGAGGAAACTCAGCCAAAACACGGCCAAAACACAGAGGAAACACAAACAAAACCCAAACAAAACACAGAGGAAACACAAACAAAACACAGAGGAAACACAGAGGAAACTCAGACAAAACACAGCCAAAACACAGAGGAAACTCAGACAAAACACAGCCAAAACACAGAGGAAACTCAACCGAAACACGGCCAAAACTTAGAGGAAACACAAACAAAACTCAGACAAAACACAGAGGAAACACAAACAAAACACAGCCAAAACAAAGAGGAAACACAAACAAAACTCAGCCAAAACTCAGACAAAACACAGAGGAAACACAAACAAAACTCAGCCAAAACAAAGAGGAAACACAGAGGAAACACAAACAAAACTCAGAGGAAACTCAGACAAAACACAGGAAACTCAGACAAAACACAGGCAAAACACAGAGGAAACACAAACAAAACTCAGCCAAAACACAGAGGAAACTCAGATAAAACACAGCCAAAAGACAGAGGAAACACAAACAAAACTCAGACAAAACACAGAGGAAACACAAACAAAACACAGCCAAAACACAGAGGAAACACAAACAAAACTCAGCCAAAACACAGAGGAAACACAGAGGAAACACAAACAAAACTCAGAGGAAACTCAGACAAAACACAGAGGAAACACAAACAAAACTCAGCCAAAACACAGAGGAAACTCAGCCAAAACACAGAGGAAACACAAACAAAACACAGCCAAAACACAGAGTAAACTCAGCCAAAACACAGAGGAAACACAAACAAAACACAGAGGAAACACAGAGGAAACTCAGAAAAAACACAGAGGTAACACAAACAAAACACAGCCAAAACACAGAGGAAACACAAACAACTCAGCAAAAACACAGAGGAAACTCAGCCAAAACACAGCCAAAACACAGAGAAAACTCAGACAAAACACAGACAAAACACAGAAGAAACATAAACTAAACATAAACAAAACTCAGCCAAAACACAGAGTAAACTCAGCCAAAACACAGAGAAAACACAAACAACACTCAGAAAAAACTCAGACAAAACACAGCCAAAACACAGAGGAAACACAAACAAAACACAGAGGAAACTCAGCCAAAACACAGCCAAAACACAGAGGAAACTCAGACAAAACACAGACAAAACACAGAAGAAACATAAACTAAACATAAACAAAACTCAGCCAAAACACAGAGTAAACTCAGACAAAACACAGAGGAAACACAAACAAAACAAAGAGGAAACTCAGCTAAAACACAGAGGAAACACAGAGGAAACTCAGACAAAACACAGCCAAAACACAGAAGAAACATAAACAAAACATAAACAAAACTCAGCCAAAACACAGAGGAAACTCAGCCAAAACACAGAGGAAACACAGAGGAAACTCAGACAAAACACAGCCAAAACACAGAGGAAACACAAACAACTCAGCAAAAACACAGAGGAAACTCAGCCAAAACACAGCCAAAACACAGAGAAAACACAGAGGAAACACAAACAAAACTCAGAGGAAACTCAGACAAAACACAGAGGAAACACAAACAAAACTCAGCCAAAACACAGAGGAAACTCAGCCAAAACACAGAGGAAACACAAACAAAACACAGCCAAAACACAGAGTAAACTCAGCCAAAACACAGAGGAAACACAAACAAAACACAGAGGAAACACAGAGGAAACTCAGAAAAAACACAGAGGTAACACAAACAAAACACAGCCAAAACACAGAGGAAACACAAACAACTCAGCAAAAACACAGAGGAAACTCAGCCAAAACACAGCCAAAACACAGAGAAAACTCAGACAAAACACAGACAAAACACAGAAGAAACATAAACTAAACATAAACAAAACTCAGCCAAAACACAGAGTAAACTCAGACAAAACACAGCCAAAACACAGAGGAAACTCAGCTAAAACACAGAGGAGACACAGAGGAAACTCAGACAAAACACAGCCAAAACACAGAAGAAACATAAACAAAACATAAACAAAACTCAGCCAAAACACAGAGTAAACTCAGCCAAAACACAGAGTAAACTCAGCCAAAACACAGAGAAAACACAAACAACACTCAGAAAAAACTCAGACAAAACACAGCCAAAACACAGAGGAAACACAAACAAAACACAGAGGAAACTCAGCCAAAACACAGCCAAAACACAGAGGAAACTCAGACAAAACACAGACAAAACACAGAAGAAACATAAACTAAACATAAACAAAACTCAGCCAAAACACAGAGTAAACTCAGACAAAACACAGAGGAAACACAAACAAAACAAAGAGGAAACTCAGCTAAAACACAGAGGAAACACAGAGGAAACTCAGACAAAACACAGCCAAAACACAGAAGAAACATAAACAAAACATAAACAAAACTCAGCCAAAACACAGAGGAAACTCAGCCAAAACACAGAGGAAACACAGAGGAAACTCAGACAATACACAGCCAAAACACAGAGTAAACTCATCCAAAACACAGGAAACTCAGACAAAACACAAAGGAAACTCAGCCAAAACACAGCCAAAACACAGAGGAAACTCAGACAAAAAACAGCCAAAACACAGCCAAAACACAGAGTAAACTCATCCAAAACACAGAGGAAACTCAGCCAAAACACAGCCAAAACACAGAGGAAACACAGAGGAAACTCAGACAAAACAGAGAGGAAACACAGAGGAAACTCAGACAAAACACAGCCAAAACACAGAGTAAACTCATCCAAAACACAGAGGAAACGCAGACAAAACACAAAGGAAACTCAGCCAAAACACAGAGGAAACACAGAGGAAACTCAGACAAAACACAGCCAAAACACAGAGTAAACTCATCCAAAACACAGAGGAAACTCAGCCAAAACACAGCCAAAACACAGAGGAAACTCAGCCAAAACACGGCCAAAACACAGAGGAAACACAAACAAAACAAAGAGGAAACACAGAGGAAACTCAGACAAAACACAGAGGAAACACAGAGGAAACTCAGACAAAACACAGCCAAAACACAGAGGAAACTCAGCCAAAACACGGCCAAAACACAGAGGAAACACAAACAAAACCCAAACAAAACACAGAGGAAACACAAACAAAACACAGAGGAAACACAGAGGAAACTCAGACAAAACACAGCCAAAACACAGAGGAAACTCAGACAAAACACAGCCAAAACACAGAGGAAACTCAACCGAAACACGGCCAAAACTTAGAGGAAACACAAACAAAACTCAGACAAAACACAGAGGAAACACAAACAAAACACAGCCAAAACAAAGAGGAAACACAAACAAAACTCAGCCAAAACACAGAGGAAACACAGAGGAAACACAAACAAAACTCAGAGGAAACTCAGACAAAACACAGAGGAAACACAAACAAAACTCAGCCAAAACACAGAGGAAACTCAGCCAAAACACAGAGGAAACACAAACAAAACACAGCCAAAACACAGAGTAAACTCAGCCAAAACACAGAGGAAACACAAACAAAACAAAGAGGAAACACAGAGGAAACTCAGACAAAACACAGCCAAAACACAGGAAACTCAGACAAAACACAGCCAAAACACAGAGGAAACTCAGCCAAAACACGGCCAAAACACAGAGGAAACACAAACAAAACCCAAACAAAACACAGAGGAAACACAAACAAAACACAGAGGAAACACAGAGGAAACTCAGACAAAACACAGCCAAAACACAGAGGAAACTCAGACAAAACACAGCCAAAACACAGAGGAAACTCAACCGAAACACGGCCAAAACTTAGAGGAAACACAAACAAAACTCAGACAAAACACAGAGGAAACACAAACAAAACACAGCCAAAACAAAGAGGAAACACAAACAAAACTCAGCCAAAACTCAGACAAAACACAGAGGAAACACAAACAAAACTCAGCCAAAACAAAGAGGAAACACAGAGGAAACACAAACAAAACTCAGAGGAAACTCAGACAAAACACAGGAAACTCAGACAAAACACAGGCAAAACACAGAGGAAACACAAACAAAACTCAGCCAAAACACAGAGGAAACTCAGATAAAACACAGCCAAAAGACAGAGGAAACACAAACAAAACTCAGACAAAACACAGAGGAAACACAAACAAAACACAGCCAAAACACAGAGGAAACACAAACAAAACTCAGCCAAAACACAGAGGAAACACAGAGGAAACACAAACAAAACTCAGAGGAAACTCAGACAAAACACAGAGGAAACACAAACAAAACTCAGCCAAAACACAGAGGAAACTCAGCCAAAACACAGAGGAAACACAAACAAAACACAGCCAAAACACAGAGTAAACTCAGCCAAAACACAGAGGAAACACAAACAAAACACAGAGGAAACACAGAGGAAACTCAGAAAAAACACAGAGGTAACACAAACAAAACACAGCCAAAACACAGAGGAAACACAAACAACTCAGCAAAAACACAGAGGAAACTCAGCCAAAACACAGCCAAAACACAGAGAAAACTCAGACAAAACACAGACAAAACACAGAAGAAACATAAACTAAACATAAACAAAACTCAGCCAAAACACAGAGTAAACTCAGACAAAACACAGCCAAAACACAGAGGAAACTCAGCTAAAACACAGAGGAGACACAGAGGAAACTCAGACAAAACACAGCCAAAACACAGAAGAAACATAAACAAAACATAAACAAAACTCAGCCAAAACACAGAGTAAACTCAGCCAAAACACAGAGTAAACTCAGCCAAAACACAGAGAAAACACAAACAACACTCAGAAAAAACTCAGACAAAACACAGCCAAAACACAGAGGAAACACAAACAAAACACAAAGGAAACTCAGCCAAAACACAGCCAAAACACAGAGGAAACTCAGACAAAACACAGACAAAACACAGAAGAAACATAAACTAAACATAAACAAAACTCAGCCAAAACACAGAGTAAACTCAGACAAAACACAGAGGAAACACAAACAAAACAAAGAGGAAACTCAGCTAAAACACAGAGGAAACACAGAGGAAACTCAGACAAAACACAGCCAAAACACAGAAGAAACATAAACAAAACATAAACAAAACTCAGCCAAAACACAGAGGAAACTCAGCCAAAACACAGAGGAAACACAGAGGAAACTCAGACAAAACACAGCCAAAACACAGAGTAAACTCATCCAAAACACAGGAAACTCAGACAAAACACAAAGGAAACTCAGCCAAAACACAGCCAAAACACAGAGGAAACTCAGCCAAAACACAGAGGAAACTCAGACAAAACACAGCCAAAACACAGAGGAAACACAGAGGAAACTCAGACAAAACAGAGAGGAAACACAGAGGAAACTCAGACAAAACACAGCCAAAACACAGAGTAAACTCATCCAAAACACAGAGGAAACGCAGACAAAACACAAAGGAAACTCAGCCAAAACACAGAGGAAACACAGAGGAAACTCAGACAAAACACAGCCAAAACACAGAGTAAACTCATCCAAAACACAGAGGAAACTCAGCCAAAACACAGCCAAAACACAGAGGAAACTCAGCCAAAACACGGCCAAAACACAGAGGAAACACAAACAAAACAAAGAGGAAACACAGAGGAAACTCAGACAAAACACAGCCAAAACACAGGAAACTCAGACAAAACACAGCCAAAACACAGAGGAAACTCAGCCAAAACACGGCCAAAACACAGAGGAAACACAAACAAAACCCAAACAAAACACAGAGGAAACACAAACAAAACACAGAGGAAACACAGAGGAAACTCAGACAAAACACAGCCAAAACACAGAGGAAACTCAGACAAAACACAGCCAAAACACAGAGGAAACTCAACCGAAACACGGCCAAAACTTAGAGGAAACACAAACAAAACTCAGACAAAACACAGAGGAAACACAAACAAAACACAGCCAAAACAAAGAGGAAACACAAACAAAACTCAGCCAAAACACAGAGGAAACACAGAGGAAACTCAGACAAAACACAGCCAAAACACAGAAGAAACATAAACAAAACATAAACAAAACTCAGCCAAAACACAGAGGAAACTCAGCCAAAACACAGAGGAAACACAGAGGAAACTCAGACAAAACACAGCCAAAACACAGAGTAAACTCATCCAAAACACAGGAAACTCAGACAAAACACAAAGGAAACTCAGCCAAAACACAGCCAAAACACAGAGGAAACTCAGCCAAAACACAGAGGAAACTCAGCCAAAACACAGAGGAAACTCAGACAAAAAACAGCCAAAACACAGAGTAAACTCATCCAAAACACAGAGGAAACTCAGCCAAAACACAGCCAAAACACAGAGGAAACACAGAGGAAACTCAGACAAAACAGAGAGGAAACACAGAGGAAACACAAACAAAACTCAGAGGAAACTCAGACAAAACACAGGAAACTCAGACAAAACACAGGCAAAACACAGAGGAAACACAAACAAAACTCAGCCAAAACACAGAGGAAACTCAGATAAAACACAGCCAAAAGACAGAGGAAACACAAACAAAACTCAGACAAAACACAGAGGAAACACAAACAAAACACAGCCAAAACACAGAGGAAACACAAACAAAACTCAGCCAAAACACAGAGGAAACACAGAGGAAACACAAACAAAACTCAGAGGAAACTCAGACAAAACACAGAGGAAACACAAACAAAACTCAGCCAAAACACAGAGGAAACTCAGCCAAAACACAGAGGAAACACAAACAAAACACAGCCAAAACACAGAGTAAACTCATCCAAAACACAGAGGAAACGCAGACAAAACACAAAGGAAACTCAGCCAAAACACAGAGGAAACACAGAGGAAACTCAGACAAAACACAGCCAAAACACAGAGTAAACTCATCCAAAACACAGAGGAAACTCAGCCAAAACACAGCCAAAACACAGAGGAAACTCAGCCAAAACACGGCCAAAACACAGAGGAAACACAAACAAAACAAAGAGGAAACACAGAGGAAACTCAGACAAAACACAGCCAAAACACAGGAAACTCAGACAAAACACAGCCAAAACACAGAGGAAACTAAGCCAAAACACGGCCAAAACACAGAGGAAACACAAACAAAACCCAAACAAAACACAGAGGAAACACAAACAAAACACAGAGGAAACACAGAGGAAACTCAGACAAAACACAGCCAAAACACAGAGGAAACTCAACCGAAACACGGCCAAAACTTAGAGGAAACACAAACAAAACTCAGACAAAACACAGAGGAAACACAAACAAAACACAGCCAAAACAAAGAGGAAACACAAACAAAACTCAGCCAAAAACACAGAGGAAACTCAGCTAAAACACAGAGGAGACACAGAGGAAACTCAGACAAAACACAGCCAAAACACAGAAGAAACATAAACAAAACATAAACAAAACTCAGCCAAAACACAGAGTAAACTCAGACAAAACACAGAGAAAACACAAACAAAACTCAGAAAAAACACAGAGGAAACACAGATGAAACTCAGACAAAACACAGAGGAAACACAGAGGAAACTCAGACAAAACACAGCCAAAACACAGAGGAAACTCAGCCAAAACACGGCCAAAACACAGAGGAAACACAAACAAAAAACAGCCAAAACACAGAGGAAACTCACCCAAAACACGGCCAAAACACAGAGGAAACTCAGCGAAAACACAGAGGAAACACAGAGGAAACACAAACAAAACTCAGCCAAAAACACAGAGGAAACTCAGCCAAAACAAAGAGAAAACACAAACATAACTCAGAAAAAACAAAGAGGAAACACAGAGGAAACACAAACAAAACTCAGAGGAAACTCAGACAAAAAACAGGAAACTCAGACAAAACACAGGCAAAACACAGAGGAAACACAAACAAAACTCAGCCAAAACACAGAGGAAACTCAGATAAAACACAGCCAAAAGACAGAGGAAACACAAACAAAACTCAGACAAAACACAGAGGAAACACAAACAAAACACAGCCAAAACACAGAGGAAACACAAACAAAACTCAGCTAAAACACAGAGGAAACACAGAGGAAACACAAACAAAACTCAGAGGAAACTCAGACAAAAGACAGAGGAAACACAAACAAAACTCAGCCAAAACACAGAGGAAACTCAGCCAAAACACAGAGGAAACACAAACAAAACACAGCCAAAACACAGAGTAAACTCATCCAAAACACAGAGGAAACTCAGCCAAAACACGGCCAAAACACAGAGGAAACACAAACAAAACACAGCCAAAACACAAAGGAAACACAGAGGAAACACAAACAAAACACAGAGGAAACACAGAGGAAACTCAGACAAAACACAGAGGAAACACAAACAAAACACAGCCAAAACACAGAGGAAACACAAACAAAACACAGCCAAAACACAGAGGAAACACAGAGGAAACACAAACAAAACACAGAGGAAACACAGAGGAAACACAGAGTAAACACAGAGGAAACTCAGACAAAACACAGCCAAAACACAGCCAAAACACAGAGGAAACACAAACAAAACTCAGCCAAAACACAGAGGTAACTCAGCCAAAACACAGAGGAAACACAAACAAAACACAGCCAAAACACAGAGTAAACTCAGCCAAAACACAGAGAAAACACAAACAAAACTCAGAAAAAACTCAGACAAAACACAGCCAAAACACAGAGGAAACACAAACAAAACACAGCCAAAACACAGAGTAAACTCAGCCAAAACACTGAGGAAACACAAACAAAACTCAGAAAAAACACAGAGGAAACACAAACAAAACTCAGACAAAACACAGCCAAAACACAGAGGAAACACAAACAAAACACAGAGGAAACTCAGCCAAAACACAGCCAAAACACAGAGGAAACTCAGACAAAACACAGACAAAACACAGAAGAAACATAAACTAAACATAAACAAAACTCAGCCAAAACACAGAGTAAACTCAGACAAAACACAGCCAAAACACAGAGGAAACTCAGCTAAAACACAGAGGAGACACAGAGGAAACTCAGACAAAACACAGCCAAAACACAGAAGAAACATAAACAAAACTCAGCCAAAACACAGAGTAAACTCAGACAAAACACAGAGAAAACACAAACAAAACTCAGAAAAAACACAGAGGAAACACAAACAAAACACAGAGGAAACTCAGACAAAACACAGCCAAAACACAGAAGAAACATAAACAAAACATAAACAAAACTCAGCCAAAACACAGAGTAAACTCAGACAAAACACAGAGAAAACACAAACAAAACTCAGAAAAAACTCAGCCAAAACACAGAGGAAACTCAGATAAAACACAGCCAAAACACAGGAAACTCAGACAAAACACAGGCAAAACACAGAGGAAACACAAACAAAACACAGCCAAAACACAGAGTAAACTCAGCCAAAACACTGAGGAAACACAAACAAAACTCAGAAAAAACACAGAGGAAACACAAACAAAACTCAGACAAAACACAGCCAAAACACAGAGGAAACTCAGCCAAAACACAGCCAAAACACAGAGGAAACTCAGACAAAACACAGACAAAACACAGAAGAAACATAAACTAAACATAAACAAAACTCAGCCAAAACACAGAGTAAACTCAGACAAAACACAGCCAAAACACAGAAGAAACATAAACAAAACATAAACAAAAATCAGCCAAAACACAGAGTAAACTCAGACAAAACACAGAGAAAACACAAACAAAACTCAGAAAAAACACAGAGGAAACTCAGAGGAAACTCAGACAAAACACAGAGGAAACACAGACAAAACACAGCAAAAAAAAAGGAAACTCAGACAAAACACAGCCAAAACACAGAGAAAACACAAACAAAACTCAGCCAAAACACAGAGGAAACTCAGATAAAACAGAGCCAAAACACAGGAAACTCAGACAAAACACAGCCAAAACACAGAGGAAAGTCAGATAAAACACAGCCAAAACACAGGAAACTCAGACAAAACACAGCCAAAACACAGAGGAAACTCAGATAAAACACAGCCAAAACACAGAGGAAACACAAACAAAACTCAGCCAAACACAGAGGAAACACAAACAAAACCCAAACAAAACTGAGCCAAAACACAGAGTAAACTGAGCCTAAACACAGAGGAAACTCAGCCAAAACACAGAGGAAATTTAGCCATAACACAGAGGAAACTCAGACAAAACACAGCCAAAACACAGAGGAAACTCAATCAAAACACGGCCAAACACAGAGGAAACTCAGCGAAAACACAGAGGAAACACAGAGGAAACACAAACAAAACTCAGCCAAAAACACAGAGGAAACTCAGCCAAAACACAGAGAAAACACAAACATAACTCAGAAAAAACACAGAGGAAACACAAACAAAACACAGCCAAAACACAGAGGAAACACAAACAAAACACAGAGGAAACTCAGCCAAAACACGGCCAAAACACAGAGGTAACACAAACAAAACCCAAACAAAACACAGAGGAAACACAAACAAAACACAAAGGAAACACAAACAAAACACAGAGGAAACTCAGACAAAACACGGCCAAAACACAGAGGAAACACAAACAATACACAGCCAAAACACAAAGGAAACACAGAGGAAACACAAACAAAACACAGAGGAAACACAGAGGAAACTCAGACAAAACACAGAGGAAACACAAACAAAACACAGCCAAAACACAGAGTAAACTCATCCAAAACACAGAGGAAACTCAGACAAAACACAGCCAAAACACAGAGGAAACACAAACAAAACTCAGCCAAACACAGAGGAAACACAAACAAAACCCAAACAAAACTGAGCAAAAACACAGAGTAAACTGAGCCAAAACACAGAGGAAACTCAGCCAAAACACAGAGGAAACTCAGCCATAACACAGAGGAAACTCAGACAAAACACAGCCAAAACACAGAGGAAACACAAACAAAACACAGAGGAAACACAGAGGAAACACAGAGTAAACACAGAGGAAACTCAGACAAAACACAGCCAAAACACAGCCAAAACACAGAGGAAACACAAACAAAACTCAGCCAAAACACAGAGGTAACTCAGCCAAAACACAGAGGAAACACAAACAAAACACAGCCAAAACACAGAGGAAACACAAACAAAACACAGCCAAAACACAGAGTAAACTCAGCCAAAACACAGAGAAAACACAAACAAAACTCAGAAAAAACTCAGACAAAACACAGCCAAAACACAGAGGAAACACAAACAAAACACAGAGGAAACTCAGACAAAACACAGAAGAAACACAAACAAAACACAGAGGAAACACAGAGGAAACTCAGACAAAACACAGCCAAAACACAGAAGAAACATAAACAAAACTCAGCCAAAACACAGAGTAAACTCAGACAAAACACAGAGAAAACACAAACAAAACTCAGAAAAAACACAGAGGAAACACAGAGGAAACTCAGACAAAAGACAGAGGAAACACAGAGTAAACTCAGCAAAAACACAGAGGAAACACAAACAAAACACAGAGGAAACACAGCCAAAACACAGAGGAAACACAAACAAAACACAGAGGAAACTCAGCCAAAACACAGCCAAAACACAGAGGAAACTCAGACAAAACACAGACAAAACACAGAAGAAACATAAACTAAACATAAACAAAACTCAGCCAAAACACAGAGTAAACTCAGACAAAACACAGCCAAAACACAGAGGAAACTCAGCTAAAACACAGAGGAAACACAGAGGAAACTCAGACAAAACACAGCCAAAACACAGAAGAAACATAAACAAAACATAAACAAAAATCAGCCAAAACACAGAGTAAACTCAGACAAAACACAGAGAAAACACAAACAAAACTCAGAAAAAACACAGAGGAAACACAGAGGAAACTCAGACAAAACACAGAGGAAACACAGACAAAACACAGAGGAAACACAAACAAAACTCAGCCAAACACAGAGGAAACACAAACAAAACCCAAACAAAACTGAGCCAAAACACAGAGTAAACTGAGCCAAAACACAGAGGAAACTCAGCCAAAACACAGAGGAAACTCAGCCATAACACAGAGGAAACTCAGACAAAACACAGCCAAAACACAGAGGAAACTCAATCAAAACACGGCCAAACACAGAGGAAACTCAGCGAAAACACAGAGGAAACACAGAGGAAACACAAACAAAACTCAGCCAAAAACACAGAGGAAACTCAGCCAAAACACAGAGAAAACACAAACATAACTCAGAAAAAACACAGAGGAAACACAAACAAAACACAGCCAAAACACAGAGGAAACACAAACAAAACACAGAGGAAACTCAGCCAAAACACAGCCAAAACACAGAGGAAACTCAGACAAAACACAGAGGAAACAGAGAGGAAACTCAGCCAAAACACGGCCAAAACACAGAGGTAACACAAACAAAACCCAAACAAAACACAGAGGAAACACAAACAAAACACAAAGGAAACACAAACAAAACACAGAGGAAACTCAGACAAAACACGGCCAAAACACAGAGGAAACACAAACAAAACACAGCCAAAACACAAAGGAAACACAGAGGAAACACAAACAAAACACAGAGGAAACACAGAGGAAACTCAGACAAAACACAGAGGAAACACAAACAAAACACAGCCAAAACACAGAGTAAACTCATCCAAAACACAGAGGAAACTCAGCCAAAACACGGCCAAAACACAGAGGAAACACAAACAAAACACAGCCAAAACACAAAGGAAACACAGAGGAAACACAAACAAAACACAGAGGAAACACAGAGGAAACTCAGACAAAACACAGAGGAAACACAAACAAAACACAGCCAAAACACAGAGGAAACACAAACAAAACACAGCCAAAACACAGAGGAAACACAGAGGAAACACAAACAAAACACAGAGGAAACACAGAGGAAACACAGAGTAAACACAGAGGAAACTCAGACAAAACACAGCCAAAACACAGCCAAAACACAGAGGAAACACAAACAAAACTCAGCCAAAACACAGAGGTAACTCAGCCAAAACACAGAGGAAACACAAACAAAACACAGCCAAAACACAGAGGAAACACAAACAAAACACAGCCAAAACACAGAGTAAACTCAGCCAAAACACAGAGAAAACACAAACAAAACTCAGAAAAAACTCAGACAAAACACAGCCAAAACACAGAGGAAACACAAACAAAACACAGAGGAAACTCAGACAAAACCCAGAAGAAACACAAACAAAACACAGAGGAAACACAGAGGAAACTCAGACAAAACACAGCCAAAACACAGAAGAAACATAAACAAAACTCAGCCAAAACACAGAGTAAACTTAGACAAAACACAGAGAAAACACAAACAAAACTCAGAAAAAACACAGAGGAAACACAGAGGAAACTCAGACAAAAGACAGAGGAAACACAGAGTAAACTCAGCCAAAACACAGAGGAAACACAAACAAAACTCAGAAAAAACTCAGAGGAAACACATACAAAACTCAGACAAAACACAGCCAAAACACAGAGGAAACTCAGACAAAACACAGCCAAAACACAGGAAACTCAGACAAAACACAGCCAAAACATAGAGGAAACACAAACATAACTCAGCCAAAACATAGATGAAACTCAGATAAAACACAGCCAAAACACAGAGGAAACTCAGCCAAAACACAGAAAAAACACAAACAAAACTCAGCCAAACACAGAGGAAACACAGAGGAAACACAAACAAAACACAGATGAAACACACAGGAAACTCAGACAAAACACAGAGGAAACACAGAGGAAACTCAGACAAAACACAGCCAAAACACAGAGTAAACTCAGCCAAAACACAGAGGAAACTCAGACAAAATTCAGAAAAAACACAGAGGAAACACAAACAAAACTCAGCCAAAACACAGAGAAAACACAAACAAAACTCAGAAAAAACACAGAGGAAACACAAACAAAACACAGCCAAAACACAGAGGAAACACAAAAAAACACAAACAAAACACAGAGGAAACTCAGACAAAACACAGCCAAAACACAAAGGAAACACAGAGGAAACACAAACAAAACACAGAGGAAACACAGAGGAAACTCAGACAAAACACAGAGGAAACACAAACAAAACACAGCCAAAACACAGAGTAAACTCATCCAAAACACAGAGGAAACTCAGCCAAAACACGGCCAAAACACAGAGGAAACACAAACAAAACACAGCCAAAACACAAAGGAAACACAGAGGAAACACAAACAAAACACAGAGGAAACACAGAGGAAACTCAGACAAAACACAGAGGAAACACAAACAAAACACAGCCAAAACACAGAGGAAACACAAACAAAACACAGCCAAAACACAGAGGAAACACAGAGGAAACACAAACAAAACACAGAGGAAACACAGAGGAAACACAGAGTAAACACAGAGGAAACTCAGACAAAACACAGCCAAAACACAGCCAAAACACAGAGGAAACACAAACAAAACTCAGCCAAAACACAGAGGTAACTCAGCCAAAACACAGAGGAAACACAAACAAAACACAGCCAAAACACAGAGGAAACACAAACAAAACACAGCCAAAACACAGAGTAAACTCAGCCAAAACACAGAGAAAACACAAACAAAACTCAGAAAAAACTCAGACAAAACACAGCCAAAACACAGAGGAAACACAAACAAAACACAGAGGAAACTCAGACAAAACCCAGAAGAAACACAAACAAAACACAGAGGAAACACAGAGGAAACTCAGACAAAACACAGCCAAAACACAGAAGAAACATAAACAAAACTCAGCCAAAACACAGAGTAAACTTAGACAAAACACAGAGAAAACACAAACAAAACTCAGAAAAAACACAGAGGAAACACAGAGGAAACTCAGACAAAAGACAGAGGAAACACAGAGTAAACTCAGCCAAAACACAGAGGAAACACAAACAAAACTCAGAAAAAACTCAGAGGAAACACAAACAAAACTCAGACAAAACACAGCCAAAACACAGAGGAAACTCAGACAAAACACAGCCAAAACACAGGAAACTCAGACAAAACACAGCCAAAACATAGAGGAAACACAAACATAACTCAGCCAAAACATAGATGAAACTCAGATAAAACACAGCCAAAACACAGAGGAAACTCAGCCAAAACACAGAAAAAACACAAACAAAACTCAGCCAAACACAGAGGAAACACAGAGGAAACACAAACAAAACACAGATGAAACACACAGGAAACTCAGACAAAACACAGAGGAAACACAGAGGAAACTCAGACAAAACACAGCCAAAACACAGAGTAAACTCAGCCAAAACACAGAGGAAACTCAGACAAAATTCAGAAAAAACACAGAGGAAACACAAACAAAACTCAGCCAAAACACAGAGAAAACACAAACAAAACTCAGAAAAAACACAGAGGAAACACAAACAAAACACAGCCAAAACACAGAGGAAACACAAAAAAACACAAACAAAACACAGAGGAAACTCAGACAAAACACAGCCAAAACACAGAGTAAACTCATCCAAAACACAGAGGAAACTCAGACAAAACACAGAGGAAACACAAACAAAACACAGAGGAAACACAGAGGAAACACAAACAAATCTCATACAAAACACAACACAGGCAACACAAACTAAACAAAACACAAATAAAAAACACAGACGAAACAGAATTAAAACTCAGAGGAAACACAAACAAATCTCAGAGGAAACACAGAGGAAAGCTGGCGCGAGATTTGTAGTTGTAAAAATTTAATACCGGTACTTTCAGCGATTCAATCAAGCTGAATTTCTATATATAGTAGTTTTATACAATTTTTAATCACGTGAAAAGCTATCAAACATATACCTTTATTTTTACGGTCAGTTTAGAGGAAAAAAAATTAAAACGTGGTAACTAATGACACTCATCCGATTGAGTTATTTTTCTAACAAGTTGATATAAAACTACGAATTTTGAATAATGTTCGTGTACTAAATTTCATTATTCTAGCTGAATCTTGTAATTCCGTAATCTTGTCTACATACTCACATAAACACACACACATACATTTTTCTCAACTTTAGTGAAAATGATTCAGGAACCTTCAAAACGTATAAAAACATCAAAATCTCAACGGAAAAGCGATTTTTTATAAATAAAAGTAAAAAAAAATAGATCTAATATCATTTCAAATGTGATTCAGGCATGTAAAATAAATATAAATTACTCTTCAATAAAAATAAAAATATTGAGAAAATAAAATAAAATAGTAAATATTTTGCTATAATATTGAATAGAAATGATATTTTCCCCTATATAATATTTATTTTATTATTTAAAAAATATATTTTTATTTTTTTTTTTATTTCAACAAAACCAATATTTTGAAGATTGTCAATCATTCGAATTGTTCGTGGGTGTATCAAAGAATGGGAAATTGAAAAATGACCCTAATTAAATTATAAATATATACAAATAAAACAAAAAAACAAAGATTATTATAAAAGAATCAGTCGGGAGAATTTTTTTTGAAGTGAAAACTTCTTTAGCGGCGTTGAGCACTTTTGCGGGATGGGGAAAAAATATAGATTTCGCGTGAGATTCCAAAACGACACCGACCCGACCGACCGACCGATATACGCATGCGCAATACGCCAGAATGTTAGACACTAAACTTCTGATACATTCTTTACGAAATTTTACATATTTGCCATATTAAATATTATTATTTATATTTACATTAATAATCAGTATTACTAAATTATGTATATATAAAATAAAAATTTTTTATTTTAATATATTATTATGTGTTAAATTATATTAAATTAATTTCTAATATATTTATATAATTTAAAATTAATTTCAGAATATATATATATATATATATATTAAATTATATACTATATATAATATATTATATAAAATATATTTTAATAAATTAATTTTTAAATATGTTTGTGTGTGTGTGTGTGACCGTAAAAATAAAGATATATGTTTGATAATTTTTCACATGATTAATAATTGTATAAAACTGCTATATATAGAATTTCAGCCTGAAGGAATCGCTGAAAGTACCAGAATTAATTTTTTTACACTGGAAATCTCACGCGCCAACACGTGACGTGGTGCCATCAACAAAGAGCCAAACACTCCACTATCCACTCGACTATCTCGCAAATTTGAATTTGATTAAATAATATTTATTAATTTAAATTAAATTAAATTAATTAAATTATAATTTAATAAATATTATTTATAACATCAAAAACATCAAAATCTCAACATCGAAAATTGAATTGCTGAAAGTACCAGAATTAATTTTTTAACACTGGAAATCTCACGCGCCAACACGTGACGTGGTGCCATCAAAAGAGAGCCAAACTTTCGCTGGTTTAATAAATATTATTTATTAATTTTAATTTATAATTGAATTAATTTAATTTAATTTAAATTAATATATGTTATTTAATCCAATTCAAATTTGCGAGATATGCTGAATATGCTTTTAAATAAAAAAAATTTTCAAGAAAGTAATTGGAATTATTAATATTAAGAATCAATAAATAAATTTATTAAATATACATTTAAACATGTAAATTAATCTATATATAAATTTAATAAATATTCAAACAATAATTGAAACAATATAAATAAAACGATTCAATATTTTACTTACATTGTGATTTATATTTTTATTTTTATTACAACTATTATTATGGGTATGTTATTTTTGGCAGTTTAAAAAAAATTAAAAATATTAATAAAATTTATCAAAATAATAATTTGAAAAGATTTCCAATTATTTTTATTTATTTATTGTAAATTTTTCAATGTAACCATGGTAACCATAAATAGACTTTTACCAAAATATTACTATTTAAATTAATTTTGGATAAATTAATTTTGGATTTAACTACACTAAAACCTTCCCTGGGACGCCCACAACAATCCCTGAAAGTTTCATCGCAATCGGACGGGTAGTTTTTGAGTATTTGACAGACACACACACACAGACAGACAAACAGACAGACATATATATATATATATTCATACACATCGTATTTTTAATATTTTTGTAATAATAATCAGTTTGCTGAAAAAAATAATTATGAATTTTATATATATATATATATATACGTATATAAATTTCATTTTTCTCGTGAAGCTGGTGCGCATTCCGTCTGCTTTCAAATTTCTTACGCACAAGTTTTCACTTCTGTCGGCCAGTCCCACGACTGCCAATTTTTTTATTTTTATTAAGAAACTTGTAAATTAAATTTGTTTTTCTTATTTCTCCTCTCCACAACCTCATTAGATGGCATTCTAAATTGGCGTCCATGAAAACCGACCTAAAGGAAGATTCTTCATCAACGCATGGACCGCATCGTTTGAACGCTGCATGGTTACCTCGATTATCAAAACCAATGCCTGCTCCTCCTCCTCCTCCTCAACCACACCATCCTTTTCTTTGCTACGAGTCTCTCTTAGCCACATGCAGCCATAAACTGTCCAGCATTCGACTTCACAGAGGTCTCGCAGTTCGTAGAGGTAATTCATTTATAGATTATTCGTAAAAGATATTTTTAGTTTAAAAAAAAGAATAAATAATTTAATATCTTCATTAGGAATATAAATTTATTTATTTTTTAAAAGCTAATTTTGGAATATAAGTTCATTTCAATCAATATTTAAATTTTTATTTATTTATTATTTGTATTTTTAATTATATGTCAAATATTTTTAAAAAAATTTAACAACTTTTTGAGACTTAAGCAGCATTTTACAGTACTTCGAACCATATTAATTTTTATTTCTTTTAATTAATAATTCAAACAATTATAATAATAATAATAATAACTCAACTTGCAATGTTAAACTATCATTTACACATCACATTGTAAGAAATTAACAAATACATGAATCACAATATAAAATGAAAATATTTAAAAAAAAAACAATTTTCATTTCAGATCGTGGTAAACGTAAAGTGCCTCAAAAAGAATTTGCTACATCAATACCGTCTTCCAATCCGCCGAAACATTCCCGTTCCCGACGTCTCGGAACAGTTGCTGCAGTGGCTGCAGCGGTAGCGATGGCTGCTGTTAACTCTACATCTAAAAACAATCAAAAACCATCTCATAAATCGACACGTCGCAGAAAAAAGGAGACAAAATTATCTGTGGACAATTCTTCCATGCCAATTATTCCTCCTCCTCTTCTAACGAGAGACAATTCCACGATTAACGAAAATCAAATTCAGCACAGAAAAGTTTTTCGAAAAAAAATAAAACATGCTTTAAAACATACCGAAAAAGGAATTAAATAAAATAAAATTGTAATTTTCTAAGCCTTTTAGAATGAAATAAAACGTTAATTATATCGATATAGATTAATTTTAGATTTTTTCATACAAACAAATATATTTTAAGCAAATCTAAAAAAGAAATTCATCAACCTTGAAACAACCATGATGCAATTTTGTTTAAAACAAGAGAAAATTTATTTTATGTTGAAATTTGCTTTTGTTTTTTTTAAATATCTCATTCAACTATTTAATAAGAAAAATTTACTTTTATAATTGAGCCCATTACCATTTTCTTTAATATTTTCTTTTAAAATATATAATAAAAATTTCTATACCAAATATAATATACCAATTCATGATTTCAAAAAGTTATATTGGAATCCAAGTTTAATTTTAAAAGTAAAATTTTTTACATTTTTTACGCTGGTATCTTATCCAGAAGTTCTGGAATTGGTAATTATTCAGGTAAACGCATTATTGTGGATTTGGATAATACTTTACCAGTGGGTTCCTTTTGCAATTCCAAATAAACTTTTCTTATTAAATTTTTTCAGTCCTTTTCTAGTTTACGAGATAAAAATTATTGAAATTTGCGTATAAATCCATTGATATTCTATTTAGCTAGCATGTTTTATCCGTTTGACCACCAGAGGGCGCACTAATTTTCGGTTTTTAAGTTTTCATAAAAGCCGAAATTAGCGAATAAGTGAATAATTAGTGAATTAGTCAATAAAATATTACTTAATGGCACATTTCGACGTTCATAACTTATCTGTCAAACTTAAAAAATCTTTATTTTAATAATTTTTTTCTCGTAAACTAGAAGAGGTCCGAAAAAATATGTTTTAAGAAAAGTTTATTTGGAATTTCAAAAGGAACCCACTGCTAAAGTATTATCCAAATCCACAAAAATGCGTTTACCTGAATAATTTCCCTGAAATTAATTTCAAATACTAATAACGGCCATTCATATCAATTATATACAGTTATTACCTAATTTTAGCTTAATAGGGGTTAAACGGTATAGACTCTATTGCGTTCAAACAGACACATAGTAATCATTAAATTTTTATATTATTCGGAATTTATTTCTGAGAGCTATCTTGTTTAGTACAACCAATCTAAAAATAAATTTCAATGAGAATTATATTTACTTTTTGACAATTCAAAATTTAAGAATAGCCAATAAATTGAAAATTTAGATAAATTAAAAATTCATGGATCTATTTCAAAAGCATTCAAAATATTTTTTTATATATTTTAGCGTTTATAAACATTAAAAGTAAATATTTTTAACGATTGGAAAGGTTAATATTAGGTAGAGAATATTTAATTAGCCAAAAACTGAATTAAAACTTAAGAATGTAGTTATATAATATACGTGAATCAATCAAATATAAACGAGCCTTTTTTATCAACAAAATTTATTTTACAGGAAATAGCTACAAGTTTTTTTTCCAATTTAGGTTTTTTTACATTACTTTAGATGCCCAATCACCCATAAATATAGTTTCTCACATATAAGGACTCGTTTATATTCCATTAACTCACTTATGTAAAACAAAGAATAACCTGAAGTATGTATTTTAAATGGTGTTTTGTCTAAGTACGCCTAATTACACATTTTATATGAAATGTAGGTTTAGTAAAATTTGTAAATGATATGTTTATTAAATCTTTTTTAAGAAATAAATATATAAATTTATCACTTTAAATTGTTTTTTTTTTTTTGCAAATATTTCATGAATAAAAATAAAAATAAAAATAAATTAAGAGCTTTCCAAACTTCTACCTTATTTTTTCCAACTATCCTTGTGCCGCTATTGAACTTGAAAGTTCTTGGCCACAGTACCTCAAACGTCAATCTCTTCCTATCCTAAGGTCCCTCTATCCAATTTGCTCACTCTTCTAATTTCCATTTGACCCCCCTGCCTTTCTTCTAATCATATATCCGCCTATCACGACCAACCTTGATTTTATAAGTCTAACTATTTTATGATTATATATATATATATATATATATTGCATTTCATTCAATTATCCAATATCATCCATTTCTTAGTGATTGTCACGAAGAATTTTATTTTCAAATATCCTAAATAAATTTTCGTCTCTTAAGATGTGAACCACATTCAATTAAGAATCGAAAATAATAGTTTTATAAACTTTGATTTTGCTATCCTTATATAGTAATTTTGGTAAAATTAGCCCCTTTACCGTGTTAAAAAAGGCGATAAACATACGCAACTTTAATTGAATATGAGTATTCTTAGTGATTATATTGATTATAACTACTATTTAAATTTTTCTACATTTTTCAAATATTATGTTCTGTTCTTTAACATTTCGTGTAACAACTCGATTTCTGTCTATTACCGAATTTTTTACCTTCGCTCTATTAATTTAGAATTATATCTCTTTTCCTATTTCTATTATTTATGATATCTATAAATAATATTCTTGATTCTCTTAAATGTTTATCAATCGTTCGCGTAACATAATATTTTATTGTTTAATTGAGTTTCGTTCTATTTCTCCTCCATCATATTTTCCAATTCTAGATTAAAAGTTATAATTCGACTTCTTTTAAAAACGATTTCGAATTTTCTTGTATCTGATTGTTGATTCCCGCATCTAAAATTTCCTTTTCTGCCATTAAGACAAATCTAAATTATATGAACTTTCTTTGGAATCTCCATTGAATTTAAAATTTGAAAAAGATTTTTCCAAACTATAGCCAAGCATATTCGGAACTATACTCGTATTTGCGCTCGGGTAACACCTACAAATAATAAATATACAAAAATATTGAAATCATAATATCTGACTGACTGTTGTTGTTGTTATTTGATTTTATATTGATCATTGTGACTTGAATGATATTTGAATGATATGATGATAATTGATATTTCTGTAATTAATATTTTTTCCAAATTAGCTAGTAATTTGAATAAAATTTTATATCTTGCCAAAAGGGAGATCCTACTAAAATCATTTACCTAGATGCCAATGGAATAATTTGTTTTAATTAATTAAATTCATAATTATTATTTTAATAGTAATATGAAAATTAAAATAAAATTTATGAATTGATTGCTCGTTTAAAAAATTAAAAAAACTTTATTTCAGACTTGTTGAAAAAATTTTATAAATCATTTTATTGAAGATGTAATGACATGAATATTAAAGAGGCTATTTTTGCACATTGGGGAGAATTTAGTAATCTCATACGCAGTTGGCGATTTAAGAAAAACGGAGAAATACATTACAGCAGTCAATCGAACATCTGTACAATTTATTAATTTACGAGCAATCAATGAATACTTTCTTTTTATATTTTTGTTATTTTAGAGATAGATATATTTCATCTTATTTTATATATTAAAATAGGTATTCTAATCCATTAAAATGTACATATCAATTTATTAAAATAAATATGAATAATATTTAGATATATTTTTTTCTCAAATTATATAAAAATAAATTTTTTTACTGTATAAATAGATTAGTCCAAGGGATAATTAGTTTAAAACAAATAATACAATTTAATTATTTTTATTAATATTTTATTTATTTAAATTATAAATAGAAAACGAAAGATATTTTATATTGCAAATATAAAAGAAAATAAATGAAATTTGATCTAGTTCTAGTTTTTCTTTTTTATATACTACATATATCTGGTGAATGAATGCAAAGTAAAAAAAAAAATAATTTATTTCAGTAAGAGGGTGAAAATGGTTTCAAGTGACCTTCTTTCATTGCGGAAGTTTGAAATCCAGAGAATTCAACCAGTTGCCAAAAATTTGGAGCCTTAAAACAATGCTAATAAGGAATTAATTTTGTTAAGCAAGAATCTGTGGAGAATTTAAACAATTCTTTTATCAAAATTACTCCATCAATGAGGGAGAAAGAAAATAAATTTTTAATTTTTTTTATTTAGTTGTTTATTCTTTAAGTTAAACAATTAAATATATAGTTTTTATAATTTTTGTTTTCTAGTTTTAAAATCATACCATAAATAATTAAAAACCAAAGATAAATTAAAATTCATTTTTAATTTTTTTGAGAAATTTTACATTTTCTTAATTTGAATAAAAATTCTATATAAATTAAAAAATACAAAATAATTAAATGATAAAAAAAATTATACAATCCTCATTTTATACTTGCTAATATCAACTGAAATCCCTGAAGACTAATAATAAAGAATGGCAAATTAATTTAAATTAAAAATTAATAAAAGAATCTATGAAACCGATAATTTATTATATATATCAGAGGTTCACAAAATGTGGGACATGTACTACTGGAGGTATCTTATAACCTGACGGTGGTTCTTACAGTACACAAACAAATAACTTTTGTAGTACCTGAACTTTTTTATGGAAGTTTATTTGCTACAAACTTCAAAAAATTTGAGAACCTGATAAATAGAAATATTCTGAAGATGATTTTCTAAATTTTGGAAAATAATATTTTGACTCATCATACTTACATTTAAAATTACTATTTATTTTATTTATAGGATCTATGATAATAATAATATTGTTAACTATTAATGTAATTATTTTTCAAATTTGATTAAAAATTAAATTTATATGAATAAAAATTAAATAAAATATTTTGTTTATTTAGTTTCTTATACTAATGAGTGAGATGAAGAATGAATTGCAGGTAGAATGTTGCACCGTAACTGAGGCATCCTCTTCATTTCTTCTATATATAAATAAATGTTTACCTCCCTTTTCTCTCTCTCTCTCTCTTTTGGGTGGGTTTTCGCGTGTTGCTTGATGGTCGTCCTTTGGCCCAGTTGCTCTCTATTTCGAGGTGTCGGGCGCTAAAAATGGCTGTCGTCCCGGCGCTCCGCCCTGAGCTCAAGTGTCGGCGTGAGGAAGACATTGTCGGGGACCATTCAGTCCGGGAACAACGTTCAAACGGCACACATCCCCCAGGACTCGTCCCTGTGCATACTACTTAAGGTACGTCTAACCAGCTGATGCGTTTTCACTGGAATCCACTATGGAAAGTTTCTACCCCACTTCAATGGAATCGACAACCAACATACCTATTCATGAAGTTCGATTCGTTCTAAGATATTATATCTATTTTTTATTGATAATTATTAAAAAAAAAAAAAAAATAATGTTAGTAATTTAATGATTGATTTAATGATTCATTAAAATAATAATAATTATTAAAATGGGCTATGATTTGAAAATTATTTAAGTAATATTTAAAAAATAAACTTCATTGGTAATCTGAGCCGCGGGCCAAATTTGGTGTATGGTGAGTGTTGTTTGGGCTTACGCCCATTTGTGCTATTTGTGTGCCCAGCGCAGACCGTGAACGTCTTTTGGACGAGGGAGCAGAGAGGGAGTGGGTGACGTCAAAGCCCACCTACGCGTTTTCTTTCAAACCTAATCTTGAGCCTGGAGGATAGGCTTCCCATTTGACAGCAATTGCTTAATTTTAATACATGGAAACTAGATGATTATTATGTATAATATTAAAAAATATTAATTATTTTAATTTTAATTAACAAATCAACATCACTTCTAAAAAGCTCTCTACAAAAAGTAATTTAAAATTAATTAGAATTAAAAATAAATTCAAAAATATAAAAATATATAAACCAAAATTAAATTAATGCATAAATTAAATCTCAAATATAATAATATATTTTTTTAAATTTAATTATTAAATAAGATAACAATTTTTTTTTTATTCAGCAAATAAATTATTTGATTATAAATACATTATATAATTATAAGAAAAAATTATCGAAGAAGATAATATTTAATATTTCTTAGGAAATTATATTTCAATAAAACTAACAATTTTGTTGTTTTTAATTTTGTCTATTTCATAACAAAATAAATGAGGTGGAGAAGTGGTATAAAAGTGTTTTAAAAGACTTAATTAACTTTAGAAAAAAGTATTTTTGTTACTATATTATTTATGATTTAATAATGAATAATAAATTTAGGTATTAAATTTAATTAAAAACTTAGTCTTTCATATCATACAGTATTTATTATATGGTAATTAATTATATTTCTGTTGAAATCAAAAAACATCTGATTCTCAATAAATCTATTATATTATATATAAAAAAGAAATCTAAAAAGATGACTATTGTTAAATGACTAATGTCAATTAGAACTGTCAATAAAGAATCCCCGGCAATTCGTCAAATAAAAGAGAACAAATAATTTTTATCTATTATTTATTTAAATAGATATTACTCCTGAAAATCTTATGCACATCTTACGAATAAATGTAATAAAAAAGTATAAATAAGATGGGAATTAGTTAATTAATGTTAATTATTAAATGAAAATTTAAATTTTCAAAATTACAGACTAATTCTACAATTCTCCTAATTGTACTTATTTATAAGATATTTTTATTTTTTCTTTGATGAAAAATGTATCTATTCTACCATCATATTTTCAGACGATATATGTCTACTTATTTAATTCCAAAACTCTTATTTCAAACTTATAATTAACATTGCTCTTTTATTATTATTATCATTAATTCTTATTTAGTTCTAAAATAAAATTTTCTAAATAATAATTTATAATAATGATATTAAATGAAAAAATATTAATAATTTTATAGTTTTTTGAAAATTCGTAAATTTTAGTATATATATGATATATATATTAAAGAAATAAGATAATTTTGATATTTCATTTTGCCGACAAATTCCTTAATTCTTTGGGCGTTTTGCCAAGCTAAACTAAAAATAATATTTTGCATTTATCACATATCTATTTATATCATTAAATATTGTGAAC
This sequence comes from Labia minor, assembly GCA_963082975.1. Lineage (NCBI taxonomy): Eukaryota > Metazoa > Arthropoda > Insecta > Dermaptera > Spongiphoridae > Labia > Labia minor. The sequence goes on from OY720345.1 coordinate 37,461,911, forward strand.
TTAGGATGAAAACATAAAATACAAATTCATTAATATAATGTATATTAACACTAAATAAAAATAAATAAAATATAATAATTGAAAAAATCTGCCTTAAGAGATTTTAACATTTTTAGAGATATAATTATATTATCCACAAAATTTAATTTCAAAATATGTAAATAACAAAAATAAAACATTATTAAACTATATAATTTTTTATGATAATAATATCAATACTTATTTAGGATTAGTATTCCAAAAATAACTATAACCAATGATCCATTAAAATTATATTCCAATGATTATTTGTCCAAAAAATAATTACTATACTACTGTTCTTAACTGAAGTGAAATACTGATTTTTCATAGTTTGAGTTTTAATTGAAAAGAATACTGAATTGTCATTGTAAATAGTCGTTATTCTGCCCTCATCAATTTTTAAAAAAATTATAAAAATTAATTATAAGTAAAGTTATCATTTTTCTGTTTAAGAAATAAATTTAAAAATCGACTTATTTTATTTAATTAAATATTAATATTTATATTTGAGATTTCTAAAATCAAAAGGGATGCTTTTTACAGCTCTAGGTGAGGACCGGACTCCCGGAAAGCAGCAACCACCATGGCGGATGATGAGGTTGGGTAAGTAATTACCCAAAAATTGGATTTAAAAATATTCAAACTCATAATTGGTAATGTTATATTCTCTTAAAATTTATATAATATTGAATTATAATAAACCTGTTTCAATTTGATAATAAAAATATAATTATTTTAATTGAAAATATATAGACTGAGGTGCAAAAAAAGTGGAACGCTTAGAAAAATTTGATTTTTTCAAATAATTTTCAGGAAAAACATATATAGTGTTTTATTTAAACTTTTAATTAATTGTTACAAATATTTTAAAACATTTTTAGAGTGAAACAATTTTCAAAATTCTGATAGTCCAATCACTTCCCAAAAATGATCAAATTTTTCTAAGCGTTCCATTTTTTTTGCACCTCAGTGTATATGTATTTATTATGGGTAATATAATTTGATATATTTATTTGTTTATTGCTCATTTTTGTAATTAAACCATTGTCATTTGATTTAAATTATAATAATTCACAGTAATTTTAGTATTTTGTAAGGGTAATTTTCATCAGTTTAAAAACTCATTGAAATTTAAAGAAATCAGTTTTTTGGATCGGTGATGAGAAATGTATATTCTTGGAATTATGATCTCATTTGAAAATTCTCCTTTCCATTGTTTATTTATTTAAAAAGATAAATAATTTCTCATTTTTTTTTTCTTTTAATTATTATTTTAATTCCTCCTAAAATATTGATTAACATTTTTTTCAAAGCATAATTTAGGGTTACTTATTATATATTTTAATTAGGTATAGATAAGATAATCATGTTTTAATTAGAATGTGAATGAGATGACCTATTAAAATTTTTATTTAACTTTGTAACTTTAGATAATTTTTTTGGAGATTAGCCAGAGTCTAGAAAACCTGCCGGAATGATTTTAGTCAAATCGCGTCACGTTTAACTTTAGTTTCCTTGTAAATTTATTTCTCCATAAATATAATATATATATATTTATTTTTCTTATTAAGATTAATTTGGTAAATTTAAAACTAATTAAGTAAATAGAAATATATAAAAATTAATTTTTTCTAAGTTGTTTAATTATAACATTAAATTTAATATAAAAATAAAAAAAATATATAAAATATAGAAAAATATCCTAATTTATTTTAGAAAAATATGTTATTTTATATTTTTTTTAATTATTAATTTCTAAAGATTTAATTTAAGTACAATTTCATTAATAATTTGTTTTTAAATTTATATTTTACTGATTAATTGAAATTTATACTTACAAACTAAATTTTAGTTTTGTCTTTGAAGTTCAAACATCAATAAGATAATATTTATTGATATATATTTATAAAATAATAAATTAATATTTAAAATTAAATATTTTTAAATGTTTTGAGTAAAAATTTAAAATAAAATCTTCAACAATTTTAAATTTTATATATGAAAATCATATACTAATTTTTTTCTTTATTTGGTTTTTTTTTCATGTGCTGCAAACTCCAAATTTGATTCTAAAATAAAGTATTATGAAGTATCATCTCTTAAGCATGAAAGGTAAATGTTGCCCTGATATACTTTTGTGGTGTGAATTCATATCAAAACAAAGTTTAGACTTTTTTGTTATTTAGATTTTAGCTGAACATCCCATGGAATACAATGGATGTTATTTTTTTATTTATCTTGTATTGATTTATAGTTGTTTTTCTTTTTAATATATAAAAATCATAACTGATTTGTTACCTATTTCTTATTAAACACGAGCCGATCCATATTTACATAGTTCGGTGAACCTGAATGTGGTAGTTGGTGAGTGGAAACAACAACACATGGCTGTTACACTTTACATCAATCAACAGAGACACAAAATCACCACACCTTTAATGCATTTGTTTGTTCTCCAGTCTTGGATAATGTTGTAAATACAACTAAAAAAATTCTTCACTGTTGGGATAGGAAGACGTTTTTTTTAATAAAAGAACGTCTGGTTGCATAAAAACCAGGCGCTTGTCTCAACATGGAGATTATTTTTGGTTGCCACTGTTATACGTATACTTTATTATACCTCTATACTTAACTTATCTAACTCCTTCTTTATTTTTTTTTTTTAATTTAGTTTGTGCGTGTTTTATTTTTAATTTTCCTTTTTGTTTTTGTTTTGTCTTTGTCTTAATTTGATACACTTTTTTTGTTATACAAAGATTATACAAATTTTTTGTATTAATGAAAATGTTTCAACTAATATTTAAATGTATTAATATAATTTTGTTAATTATAATCTTTAAAAAAAAAATATTACAAATTTAACTTTCATAAATATAGTTTTGTTCTATATTTTAATATAATTAATAAAATATGGGTAAATTGTCTTGTATGTCTCTTGTGACTGTCTTTCTTTAATAATTTGTTAAATATTTGTGAAATTTTATGGAAGTTAAATTTATCACAATTCAAATTGAAATTTCTTTTATTCATTTATTCATTATTGATTATTTTCATTTTAAATTTATATATATTATACATATATATTTTTTTTAATTTATAAGTTTTCTAATCTTGAATTTCTTCTTTCTTTTTCAGAGAAAACGCTTAGAAGAGGCACGTAAGAGGTTCTTCAGTGGAGCTGGAGATCCGAATTAAAACCATGCAATGAAATTATTCACGATATTATTTTTTATTCTTTAATTAGTTTTTTTTTAATTTTTTTTTATAATGAAATCATTAAGAAAATTTACGAGATATTCAATTTAGAATAAATTATTATAATTTTAACATGATTGTTTTTAGGCAAAGAAGGCAAAACAGGCAGAAATCGACCGCAAGCGGGCTGAAGTCCGTAAGCGGCTCGAGGAGGCCTCCAAAGCCAAGAAAGCCAAGAAGGGTTTCATGACCCCTGAGAGAAAGAAGAAGCTCAGGGTAAGTTCAAATATTTTATTATTATTATTAAATAAGTGAATAAAATTTAAAAAAATGAATTTATTTAAAATTATAATATCTAAAATATATATAAATAATTATTTATTTAAATTAATTCTTTTATTTCAAATTTCAATTAAATTACATTTCATATAGAATTAATATGGTTATTTATGTATGAATTTATATTTACAAACTTTATTACGTACCATATAATAATTTTATTTTATTATTTATATTATATATAGGTATATGATATATACATATAAAGTAATAAATTTCAAAATCATATATATATATATATATATATATAATAAATTAATAATAAATAATCTTTTTTTTATATAATTTAATCAATGTTTAGTGATTTTTTAAATTTATTTTTTCATTTATTAAAATTTCAATTAATTTTAAAATGTTTTTGTATATTATATACATTATGTGTTAAGTACTTGAAACTAATCATGATTATCTAATTTTCAGTTATTGTTGAGAAAGAAAGCTGCTGAAGAATTGAAGAAGGAACAAGAACGCAAGGCAGCCGAAAGAAGACGTATCATTGATGATCGATGCGGAAAACCAAAGAATATTGATGATGCCAATGAAGGTATGCGTTATATTTATGTATACTCACATCCCACTACTGACATAATCTGATGAAATAGGAAGAGAAATATTTACATTATAAAATAAATCTATATCTGTATAGTTTTAAGTTCCTTTACAGCTTTTATAATAATTTTCTTTTTTTTTATTTCAAAGATTCGAATTTATATATACTATATCTTTTACATAGATGAGCCAAGGCAACGAGAAAATAAATTCTTTATTTAATATTATTATTATTATTATTATTATTTATTTTTTTAAAGGAGTTTTCTTATTAATCAAGATGAACATATAACTAAACAAATATAATCGATAATTTTGTTGTTGGAATCATGGACCATATTGAAAATAATTTTTTTTTTTTTATTTTTTTTTATTATACATTTTTTTTCCTATTTTTGATCATCGTGACTGATTTTTGTTATGAATGTTTGGCAGACCAAATCAAACGCATTTTACGCGATTACCATGAACGCATCAACGCTTTGGAGGATGTCAAGTTCGATTTGGAGTATGCGGTCAAAAAGAAAGACTTCGAGGTTCGAATTGATGTCTACACTGAACATATAACATAACAATCTCCCAACCACGCAACAAACAACACACTCACTTTTTACTACCCGAGAGAAAAAGAAAAAAATAAATACAATAAACTAATATGCTAACAGGGCGAGTAATGGGACGGCGGGGAGAAACAAAAAACAAACCAACTTTTCGCTCTCTCTCTCTCTTGTGTTTTTTTTTTCGTTAATTATTTTTTTTTATTTATTTTTTTTTTTAAGAAGAGGAATTATTCTTTTTTTGGTTTATTTCACTTTTCATTCATTCCATTAAAATTTTGATAAAAAATAAACAACGCCTTACTTTCATAAAATCGACACAAACATCTCGACAATATTCCAACAATTTATTCACTATACTCTTATATTTGTGTACCATACATTCTCGTTTCTTTTTTTCGACTCTCTATAGCACGTATGCGGCTGCGAGGATTCGCTTTTAACTCATTTGATTCATTTCGTTTTTATTTATTTATCTGTTTAAAAAAAATCATCTATTATTATTTTTCTTAATTTTCAAATCATCTATAATAATATTTTGCATTACTTTTTATTTTGTGTTTTTTTATATTCATCTGCTATCTTTACAGATATATATATGTATTTTATTCTTTTTCTAATTTGTCTCTTTTTTTAAATATTATTCATTTTTCAATTTGATTAGAAATTTATATCAATCATTCCATTTGTACTTCTAACTTATTTTAAAAGTTTGATTAAATAATCAAAAATTTATTAGATTAATTAATTAATTATTTTTTATATCGATCGTGATTTAATTACAAAAAAAATAACTAAATAATATAATTAAAAAATGAATAATATTTAATATTATAACTACTATTTATATTATATTGGGTGTAAATTAAATATTTTGTATTGTTTTTTTTAAATTAATATTTTCATAATAAAATTGGTAAAATTAAAATTTCTTAAATACATGTATAGCCCTAATAAATAATAATTATATATTTTGGCAATGTAAAATTATATATATATATATATATATATATATATATATATATATAAAGTATATATATATATATATATATATAAAGTATATATATATATAATATTTATTTTGTTTTTTTATTATCTTAGGTATAATTTTTTCATATCTTAATTAAATTCCACACACGAAAAAAAAATTGATATTTTTTAATTCTTAAAAATACCCCAAAATTATTTATTTTTTAAAAAATAATAATAAAATAAATTTTATATTTATAATAGGTATTATTAAATTAATTCTAAAATAGTTTAGTAATATAATAATAATTTAAAAAACAAACAAACAAATATAAATTTTGATTTACACCCAATATGATAATCGACAAGAAAGCACATCGATCGATAATGATAATGGATAATAATTAACTTCTTCATTCTTCTTCATTCTTCTTCTTCTTCTTCATCGTCTTCTGTCGCTATTACGTCACGTTCTTGTCCTTGTTGCATTTCTATGGCTCTGTTTTTTTTTTGTACATCGTTCTCTTTATTATTTGTTAATTATGTTGATTGGGGTGGTCTTGAGAAAAATATCCACTTTATCCCAATTATGTTGAATATAGCCAACCTGAAATCGATTGTCAACGGGTATCACAAGCGAATCGGGCTGCTCGAGGCGGAAAAATACGATTTAGAATATGAAGTAGCCAGGAAGGATCTCGAGGTATTTGAGATGATCCGCGATGTGGGAAGCAATCGAGCCGTGTAGTAATTTATATTTAATCAAACGCTTTGTTGGCCAAATGCATTAGTATGTTGGGGCTTGTAAAAACCAAAAATAAAGGAAGTAGTTTTTGTATTTGACGGGGAAGGTGGAGGGGAGAGAAAGGCGAAACGGAGCCTTGTTTTTCTATCAGAAATTGAACCAATTTGCCATTTGGTTGTTTTTTCATGAAAGAAAAGCATCGCGTGATTATTTATTTGGGCTGGCTCCAACCGACCTTTCAACAAAGCAAATGTCACTAGGGCACCTCAGGGCCCTTTTGTCTCCATCCTTCCGCATATGTCGGTCGCAGCCAAACCCTTTAACTTTGAGAGCTTTTATCATGCCTATTCTAATTTCAATTTTCTCTCCTAGCTCAGCTTTGTATATAGCAAAGACACATATGACCCTTTGGTTGTATACCTTTTTTTTTTCTTTTTTTACTTTTTTTTCTAGTTAAAAACTTCATATTCATTTAATTTTTCTCACACTCTCTTTCTCTCTTTCTCTTTCGCTTGAATCATAATCCCATAATCATTTCCATTTAGTTTTTTACATTTCAATTTATACATATAATTCGCGAAAGAAATTAGAGCCACTTTTTATATATTATATAATAGATTGTAACCTAAATATATATATATATAATATTCTATTTTTCATTTTTTTTTTTTTTGTTAATATATTTTATTTTTTTTTTTTTATTTTCTTTCATTCCTTTCTTTTAGCCGAGCTTCAGACCATATGCAAGGAATATTGGAATAAAATCTATATTCTCGAGGGTGATAAATTTGACCTAGAACGAATGAGTAAAATAAAAGAATTCGAGGTAAACGTTTTGTAATAACGAAAGAAAATTTATTAGAACACGAATTCTTTTGATATTTAGCACAAGAATTTTATTCTTATTCTTATTGTTATTATTTATATATATTTTTTTTTTTAATTTATTTTAAAATATATTTGCGATCTGATGGGCCTGATTTAACTAAAACTGGAATGGAATTCTTTTGCTTTTGAGAGTGATCTGACTCGAAACGAGATCAGATTTGTTTTCGGATGAAAATGTCGACTTTTGGCTATTCGATTGACATATTAAATCAAAAGAAATAATAGACATTAATTCATTCTATTTTATTTATTTTATTTTTTTTTCATCATATAATCATACATATTAAAAAAAATATCCCAAAGTCGACGACGCCTTTAATAAAAATCAATTTCATTTTCGTATTTTATTATTATTATTATTATTATTCAAACGTACCTTTTTGGCGGTTTGTTCCTTTTGACAGGCCCAAAATCGCCCCCGTATTATTTTTAAATTATTATTATTATTTTTTTTTTATTTTTTTTTACTCCAATTGATTTTGCACGCTCTTTCACACCCTACTATCTACATTTTTTTAATTTTTTTTCCTTTCATTCATTATTATTTTTTTTATTTCTTTCTTTTTTAAATATAAAAATAATTTTTTTTTAATCCTGTTAGTTATCACTTTTTTACTCTGTTTTTCTAAGGGCAACTGATCTAGACATTTGGTGGAATAATTCACATGGCAAAACAAAAATAAATACACATCACTGGTAGTATTCCTGTATTTTCCTTCTATTTATAATTTAGATCGTAGATATCGCAAAATGACGGCCAAGATCTACAAAAATCTATTTTTCTTTTTTTTTCTAAATGATCCTTATTTCTCTCTGATCTCTACTTTCTTTCTCTTTCTATTTCTTTTAACATTGAGATGCGTTTTGAAAAGTGATTTTTCAACAAAAATTCCAAATACTATTTTAAATAATATTATTTTGTTTTGTTTTTCTATTATACATTTTAATTTCTAATTTATTTCTAATTAATTTGCACTAGAAGAACAAATAATTGACAATATTTCAGTATTTATGTACGCTATTTAATTTAACTAAATTTAAAAAAAAAAAATATCAAATCCATTTGGAAATTTTATTTAACAAAATTCAAATTTATTAGATGTGAATAAAAAAAATAAATTTCAAAAATACTTTTTATATAAATATATATTATTAATATTTTTCCTTTAAAAAAAATTATTTTTAAAATTAATCAGTTTAATTCATTATCCGAATATTTATTAAATGTATACATTATACACTGATTATGAAGATCATTCTTCGAAACGTTTAATTACAATATTTTTTTTTGCATTAGAATATTATTATATTATAATCTAAAAAATAGTTTTTGCTTCATTTCACAATTTCATATTAAAGTCCTTGAAATCTAGTAGTTCTGTAGTAAATCATAAGTTATTTAATTTATAAATTTTAACACTTAACAGTCAAAATTACTGGTTTTAATAAGTTTTCATAACAATAAAAGTCGTTTTATATCTTTAGTAATCATTGGGCTTGTTTCAATTGCAAATAAGAGTGCCTGTTTGTTATACAACATTATAATTAATGAATGAAGTACAGATTGGATGGTTGCCTAACATCCAAGGCAATCTTTTTCTCATTTGAAAATTAAAATAACATCACTATTATGTTGATTAAAAATTCATCTTTATGTAAAAATAAATAATATTTTTTTATTTAAAGATTATCTGAATTTTCAGGAATTTTATTTTTAAACCATTTATTTTTCTGTTCTTCTGTTTGTTTTTTTTTATTATTATATAACTTTTAAAAGTATAAAATTTTCTAGTTTGACTTTCCTTATCTATACTCAAGTGATTGCAACGAATTTTTGATGAAATTGACGCTTTTCTAAGCCTTCTTTCACTTTCTTCGAGGGTTGTTCTGTGACATGTTATGTCTATCCTTGTTCTAGACGCGCTGAAAGTTATCGTCAAGGAATATTACGATCGGATGTATGTATGCGAGGGACAAAAGTGGGATTTAGAACATGAAGTGAGAAAGAGAGATTACGAGGTAAATTCTCTGTAAACTGCAAACAAACAGACCGATACCAATGAATCCAAGAAAAAAAATAAAATAAAAAAATCCCAAAAAAAAAATCAATATATTAAATGATAAATACAAATCCAAAAATATAAAAACTCGATCGGAATCGAAGTTTTGATTGATTTTTTTTATCTATTTTCCTTTTTTTAATTTCTCTTTTTTTTCTCTTTTATGTTATTATTCTATATATATATATATATATTATAATTTGACACTTTTTATATGTTTCCATTTTTCTGTTTTTCTTTTATCTTTTTTTTGGAACCTCAAGCATATGAAGTGCTGCTCTTTTATTACTCCAAAGCCATACTTTATATAAGGGTCATATGTTTTTGAGTCCTTAGACTTAGAATTTTTTAGAACAGATTGGGGAACATTTGGATGTATGCACACCGCTAATTGTCTCTTTCTGCCTCACGCTCTCTAATCTCTAAATAAACCCCCACCCCCTCTCTTTCTAAACATTTACTAAACTTCTCCTTCACTATTTTCACTTATCCTATCAATTTTCACACAAAAAAAACATGTTTTTGATTAGATGATTTTTTTACTAGTAATAATATTTATTATTATTTTATATATATATATATATTTTACAATATTTATTAATTTTTTTTTTTTACCTAATCTTATAATAATCATATATATTTTTTTCGCCTTGGCCTAAAACTTGACTTACATAACTTACTCAATTTTTTTCAATCTCCATCGAAGGGTCTCTTTGCAATGAATTATTCTAATTCAGGCAAAGATTTCCTTACAATACATAAAAATGTACCCTTATATAAAGCTATGCGCCATACTAAAGGACTGTATTCAGTTTTTTATTTGTTTTATTTTGATTTATTATTATTATTTTTTTTTATTTCAGAAAATAAAAAAAAAAATCAAATTCAACTTTCAACAATTTTAAAACTTTCCATTATTTTTTCTTTACGTTATTATTATTATTATTATTATTTATTTTATTTTTTTTTTTATTTTTATTTTATTTATTTATTTATTTTCTTCGTATCTCCTTCTGATGATGATTTATTTATTTTGTTCTATGCTTGAGTAGAATCTTTGTTGTTGCAATTATTAACTACAATGCGCTGTTTCTTCACTGTGTTTAATTTATTGGCATGTTATTCATGTCCTAATGCATACAACGAGAAGCTAATTTCACTAATTTCAGACATTCCACATGTATTTTATCATATCATCTTCAATTGACCCATCTCCACTCAACCCGACTGATGTCCAATACATTTTTTTTTTGTTATAACCCCTTTGCTACTTTCCTAAATTTTGTAGCTGCTTTAAGCTTGACATCCTGTGAAATTGATTTATTTCTATTATTATACAATAAATATAATATATATTATATATACATATATATTCTTTTGTTGTTCTTTTAAACGATTGTACAGTCCTTTAATTAATACTCAATATCTCCTTTATTAATTTGATCCTTTTTTATCAAAGTATGGCACTTCATATGAAATAGACAATTATTCTGATATAGACACAAAAATTGTTTCAGTCGTGTAAACAATTGTGGTTTTAAAAAAAAACGTGATTAGGCTTTATTATTTATTTATTTATTTATTTATTTATTTTAATTGCCCTCTTTCTTCTAGGATTGGTTCTCTGGCTCAATCTTTCTTTCTTCATTTTCTAAATCCTGAAGCAATTAAGTGCCATGCCTTGGATTATTCTTACCCCATGTCTAAGAGTCAAGATTACACCCTGAACAACCTGAACAATAGAATGTTTTAATATTCGATAGTATAATAAATGAAAAATGTGATACCCTTTTTTTCCCCCAAGCAGCGACAAAACGCATAAAAAGCGAGCGAGTTGCTTTATCAAAGATTATTAATTTGTTTTTGAAATCAAAAAATTTTAAATTTCAATTAAATTAATAAATAAATAAATTTAATAAAAATAATGTTAATTTAAGAAAAAAAATATCTAAAACGATTTCAACAATAATAAATTAATAATCCTTGAATGAAATCCCGAATCATTAGAATTTTTTTTAGGAGAGTTACCCTCAAAAAAAAAATCGTAATTTATTTTTTTTAGTTCTCCACCGCATCCTGGCATATGGACTATAGTCTTTCATTCAACAGGGATTTAGTTCTTAAACTGAATGTTTTGATATATTTTGATTTTTATCCTTTTTTTTAAATAATAATTATTTAGAATTTTCTTTTTATTTTAGCTATCGAAATTAGTTTAGAAACCAAAATATCCTTTTAAAAACAATCCGAATAGATTTTCCCTCTTATTTTTATTTAATTATTAAAAATAAATTTTTTAAAAAAAAAAAAACAAACAAACCAAATATTAAAAAAAAGCAATTAATATCTTATTCTAATACATTTTTGTGAGATCTTTAGTATTTTGACAATTAACTTAGATCAAATGTAATTTTAGATTTAGATGCTATTTACGGTATTTTGCACGCTCAAGGCCCAATCAACATTCTCCTATTACGAACGTTGAATTTAGCTAGAAAAGTGAAGTGTCTTTGTGAAGTGGGTGAGATCCATCTAACACAATGCATGTCCGTTTTTTATTTTTTTATTTAACCAATCGTTATATATATATATATGTATAAATATATATACCTATAAATATATATATACCTATAATTATAAATAATTAAATCAATATTTAATAAACTATAAGTATATTTTATTATAATTCAAGAATTTAAAAAAAAACATTTCAATTTTTCATATTTTTCAAATTTCTTTCAAAATATAAATATTAAATGATGAAATCATTTTCCATTACTTACTTTTAATTTTATTTCAAATCAATATTTGGCATGACATATATCTTTAAATTTTTTTATTTATTTTATTTTAAATAATATCACAATTAATATTTTCATATTTTCGACAGATTTCAGACCTTAATAGCCAGGTGAATGACCTCAGAGGTAAATTGTAAGTATCAATTTGAATTCTTACATATTTTTTATTATTCTAAAATTTATTCAAATATTATAATTATTTTCATAAATTAGATAAATAATTAAAATAATAAATTTAAAAATTTCTTACAAATCCGGGTCGTTTTTCAACAAAAATTTAATTTAGCCCTTTTTTTAAAGCATGTTTTTTTAGAAAATCAATTCTTGATAGATTTTGAGAATAACCATAAAAAAGTTTTAAAATATGGTTTATTTAATATAATTATTTAATATTTTAAGTAAAAATTATATTATGGAAAGATAGTATGAATATCATTAGTTTGGAAATTCTCCACTAAATTCATCAATATATTTCTATTATTTTCAATAAAGTTTACCACTCGTATGGATTGTGGCTTACAATTAATCTTAGATTAAAGCAAAGATATATTTTTTCATTTCCTTGTTGTTCAAATTTTCCTTAATAAAATAATTTTTATTCAAACTCTAGTTGAAATACTTTTTTTTTTAAAAAACTTGCATTGTAAATACAATTTTTTAAATATTAATTTATTAATTAAATTTAATTAATTAATTTTAGTTTTATAAAAGAGAACAAATTTCTCTTATTTAAGATATTTAGCAGGATATAATGTGTCTTGCAATAGCTCAAGTTTAAAATTCGGTTTAAAATTTTCGTGCTTTCTAATCGAATCTCGCCGAAACATAATTTTTTTTTATTTAATTCTCAAATAATATTTAAATAGAACTCTATCATTTTTAACTAAGAATTGATTTTAATTTTTTTTTTTCAAATTAGTTGTTACATCTTAAAATTTATCCTTGATCAAGTGAATAGCAAAAAAACGACCTAATATTTTTCTTAAATATATTATATATAAATTTTTGATTAAATCAATATAATATATATAATATGATATATTAATTTCTTTACTAGCATGAAACCCACTCTCAAGAAGGTCTCAAAATACGAGAACAAATTTGCCAAACTGCAAAAGAAAGCTGCTGAATTCAACTTCCGTAACCAACTCAAAGTGGTTAAGAAGAAGGAATTCACTCTGGAAGAAGAAGATAAGGAGGTAGGAGGATTTTTCAAACTAATCCCTTTATTCCATTCCGCCCTACCATGAGATTCAAAATTTTTTTAGAAAACATATCATATATAAATAAGTTTAAAAAAAAATACAGATATTCAATTTAACATGTGAAAACAACTGATCCCTCTCCTCTTTGATACTTATTGAAACAAGAAAGCGACGCTGACCCATTTCTTGCTTCTTGGTTATTTATTCCTGCAGACTAAGAAGGCCGACAAGGCAGAGTGGCAGACGAAGAAATAAATCTCTCTTTTTTTGTTCAAAACACAAGTCAACATACTGAAACAATACCAATACATAATATACTATTTTGCATTATTGTTCATTCATTTTTTTTTTTTTTTTTTTTTTTGATTCATTCATGCGAATAGTTTCAATTTGATCAAAAAACTATGAGATCAATAAAATGATTTTCCATAATATCTTATTTTCATTTCTAATTTTTTTTTTATTATTATTATTTTATTATATAAAAACATTTTAGAGATATTTTAATTAAAAAAACACACACACGATATGATTTTCCCTCGAATACAGACATTTTTTCCGGATGATATGTTTTTTTATACATACTTATGTACTTGCTTTTTGTGTTTTATTTTTGTGTATTTTTTTATTCAATAGCCGCAGCTGATTTTAAAATGCTTGTATTTTTTATTTTTCAAAAAAAAATTATTTATTTTTTTTTTATTTTTTTTTTGTAGATAATTTTTTTAAAAAAGGGGATATTTTTCTCCTTGGTTTGATCAATGTTTAAGATATGTCGTATATAATCATTTTTATTTTTTGACTTTTAACATTTTTTTTTTAATCTGTGTGTCTTAAATATAGTGTAGAAGTTTTTTTCCATGGGTCATATTTATTTGGAATTTTTTTTTTTTATCTCAATATAAACCAAAATTAGTTTAGTTTTATTAAGAGAGATTAAAGATTCATTTAAATTTAATAATCGTTGTGAAGACGTGGCTGCTGAAGATGTTGGTAAATGAGGTGAGAATGCAATGATAATGCTTCAAGATCACCAACCAATGCTTTCAACTTTTTGCTTCGACAAGCTTCTTTTGATTTTTCTCCAATTATCAAAAAAATGATTTCTTCACATTCGTTTTAATCCAATTTTTCTACATTTGTCCTCTTTGTTTTTTTTTATCATCACAAAGGAACAATTTTGAAATTCAAAATATAGTGACTCTTTCGAACAAACTCTTTTTGAAAATATTATATATTTTATTCTTGAAAACATTAAAATATCGATAAAGCGATATTGATTTTTCAACCTACTCCTCCTATTTTTTTTTATTTAATAATAAGCTTTATTTGCAGCTGCTATTAATGGTCATAAAGTTGGATTATTATAATCTTCTTTTACCCCTTCATCTGCTTAACTAACCAATTTTGCTCATTTATTTTTTTATTTTATTCTATCTATATATATATATTGTTTTATTTTCCAATATTATTTTTTGACCTATGTTTGTATTTGATTGTTTTAATTAAAATTTTTCACTCAACCTATTTTAATTAAATAAATGTTTCTTTTCAGAAAAAACCCGATTGGTCCAAGAAGGGTGAAGAAAAGAAGGTAAAAGAAGAAGAAGTTGAAGCTTGAACAATTTCTTTATTTTTTTCAATATATATCCAAATCTTTTTATTTTTTATGTTGATCAAATACAATCTATGTCTGTGTTGTGGTCGAGTCTAAAGGGATTGGATCCTTTGTATATCTATAGCCTAGAGTATTTTGCATTATGCAAGAAAAGAATCAACGAGACGACCTAAGCATGATTCTTAGACAAATTTTTATCATTTTTATATATGTACCTTGTGATCGACAATCCAACCAGACCATTGTAATTTTATGTTGAAAATTACATAAAAAATTAAAATATTTTTGTCAACCAACTTATAATTGTGTGTCTTTTACCTTGAATTCCTTTTGTAAATTTTCTTCCATACTCCTTTACTTAGATTAGAAGATTAAATGTAACCAAAACTATTTTCATACAATTAATTAAATAGAAGATGATATTTGTATGAAATATGTAAAATATGTATATTTTTATATGTTAATGAAAAAAATAATTTTATACTAAATAGAAATCATCTAGATGTCCTCTTCTCCTCTAATATCTTCTATAGATCTTCCTTTTAGATAGATTTTTTTATTCTCGTCAGCATGAAATTCGTCAATAGAGTAAGTAGTGTTTATTAAAATAATGTGGAAAAGTTGTTATTCTAAAATAATTCTTTACATATAAATAGGAAGGAGAAGGAGAAGGAGCGCCAGCTGAAGGGGCTGAGGGTGCTCCACCTGCAGAAGGGGCTGAGGGTGCTCCACCTGCAGAAGGAGCTGAGGGCGCTCCACCTGTAGATGGAGCACCACCAGCAGAAGGAGCTCCTCCTGCAGAAGGAGCCCCTCCAGCAGAGGGTGCCCCTCCAGCGGATGGAGCTCCTCCAGCAGATGGTGCACCACCAGCAGAGGGTGCACCACCAGCGGAAGGAACAGCACCAGTAGATGGTGCTCCACCAGCGGAAGGTGCAGCACCTACAGAGGGTGCTCCAGCTGCTCCACCAGCAGAAGGTGCACCAACAGAGGGTGCTCCAGCAGCTCCACCAGCAGAAGGTGCACCAGTAGAAGGTGCTCCAGTAGCTCCCCCAGCAGAAGGTACACCAGCAGCTCCACCAGCAGATGGGGCACCAGCAACTCCACCAGCTGAAGGAGCACCGGCAGCTCCACCAGCGGAAGGTGCACCAGCAGCTCCACCAGCTGAAGGAGCACCGGCAGCTCCACCAGCGGAAGGTGCGCCAGCAGCTCCTCCAGCAGAAGGGGCACCGGCAGCTCCACCAGCAGAAGGAGCACCGGCAGCTCCACCAGCGGAAGGAGCTCCTGCAGCTCCACCAGCGGAGGGAGCACCGGCAGCTCCACCTACAGAAGGTGCACCAGCAGATCCATCTGCGGAAGGTGCACCAGCTGCACCCCCAACAGCAACAGAAGGAGCTCCATCCGCAGAAGTAGCACCTACAACAGAAGGAGCTCCAGTTGCTGATGCAACCCCTCCTGCTGCTGAACCTGCCGCAGCTCCTACAGAAGGAGCTGCACCTGCGCCAGAACCAGTTCCTGAAGCAACTCCAGCTGAAGGTAAACTATTTTTAAAAATAAAATACTTAGTGAAATTTCGATATATTAAAGTGTTATAAATAATATATAAGAATATTACATAATATATAACAATATAAAGTTAATATAATAATATTTTTTTTCAGCACCAGCATAATATCAACAATCAAAAATCTTTATTTATTTTATTAGGATAGAAATTTGTTACTTTTAATTTTAATATAAATTATATGTATACAGATTGTAAATATTATATTTTTAAATAAATCTTAAAAAAGCTTACTTTTAGAAAAAATGTTGTTTTATTTTTATACTATTTACCATTTACAATTTACACTAATATATTTAATTAATTTATAATATACTTGTGGACAAAATTGAAATGTAAAAGATTTTATTAAATTAAGTTATTATTTAAAAAACAAAAGAATAACATATTTAATAATTTAATTTATTTTTATAATAAAATAAAATTAAATAAAGATAATTTAAAAAATATATATTAAAGTTGCGAATGATTTATAATTATCGAATGAATTAATAAAAAATGTTTAGAAAGTTTGATTCCTCTTCAAAAAATGAAAGGATGAATTTTATTGTTGAATGTGAAAATTTTTTTAAAAATCAAAATAAATTATTAAAAAATAAAATTAAATGAAAAAAATGAAGACAATAAAACAAGGAATTAAATTGAATAAGATTAGAAAATAAATATACGAGGGTGGGATGAAAAGTTTCCGACCTGACCAAGAAAATGTTTTTAAATTTTTTTTTTGCTATATTTTTCAACATAATCTCCATCAACACTGATACATTTCTCATAACAGTGTTCTAATTAATTTAATTAATTAAATTAATTAATAAATTATTTAATTAATTAATTAAATTTGATTTAATTTAATTTAAGTCTCATCAACAGTTATGAATCGACGCAAAAACTCGTTTGGATTAAGCCTACAGCGCCAAATTGTCGTTAGAAATGTTTTTTCGAAGCAATTTTTGGTCTAACTTTAGGAAATGCGGCACCCACATTGCACACAGCTTTCCATATTCAAATGGTTTTGCAAAATATTTCGCACACGTTCAGCTGACATCGTACAGGTCTCAGCTATCTTGAATTTTGAAAAATAAAACAAAAAAATATTGAAAAACATCGTTTTGCTTGGTCAGGACGGAAACTTTTCAGACCACCCTCGTAAATACTGTGGCCTAACTGAATAATTCTGTCGAAAAACAATCTGAAACCCAAAAAATGTCAAAAGTTAAAAAAAGAAAAAATACCTTAAAATCTCCTGATGTTAAGTTTTAAAGGATGAAATATATAATAATAGCACATATATTTTATTTTAAATAAAATAATAAATTGTTTTATTAATATTCTTTTTTTTAATTTTATCTCCTGCAAAAATTAAAATATAAGTAAAACAATTAAATATATTAGTCTGTCCTTTATAGGTTTCCAAACGGTTCATCAACAATTAACAACTTTTAATATTTTTGAAGTATTTAATATTTTAGTAAGAAGTAATTGTAAGAATATTAGTATAATATATTATATTTACCTATCTCTATACATACACCAATTATTAAAGTTTCTTTTTATTTATTTTATTTTTTTCGGTAATGTGCATTCAACCAACATTTACGATTTCAAATAAGGAAAAAGTACACTGAACTTACAATGACCATGCAGTTTTGGTAAATGTGAGCATACGAATTGGTGCTCTAATTGGGCCACTACTCGATCTATAATGAGGTTATGTTTATGCAGACCTAACTTTACAACAGGGGTGACTGTCTAATGGGACCTCCGAACAAAAGTTTATATCTTACGAAGATGTTTCTCAAAATGTAGAGAAATCGGTAAGAGAATTATAGGAATGCAGTCTCTTACTGGTGGACAAGGTATTAAAAGGTGAAACTGCAAAGGAACATGTTCCTCAAAAAAATGCAGTTGTAAAAATGCTGGAATATTTTTCAATTCTAACTGCCACAATAGCAATTGTTCAAATAAATAACATTTGGTCTATTACGTAATTTCTATATGTTCCTTTATTATAAAATTATTATTATTATAAAATTTAACTTTTATAATAAAGAAAAGTATGTTAAAATAATAAAGGCGCCACAGGGTAAGAGGATAGTGAAGCTGCTACACATTCTCGTGATCCCGGATTCAAGTCCCAGGCCAGGCAAGGGAATTTTTCTAGCTGGGGTCTATGAAACGGATTCAACCTAACCTCTGGGATCAAAATTAGCGCCTCCGATGAAGATAGGACCCGTTTTACTGATCATAGGACACCTAATTGATACTTGTTAGGCATTGTCCTTGCGTAGGATGTACAAAGTCAGAGGTTTTTATTAAAAATATATATAATGTTACTTTTTTACTGCAATAATATTTTTAATTTATTTGTATTACAACTTTCCTTAAAATATAAAGGTAAGACTATACATTTACCAAAACGTGAAGGCAAGAGTACACATTTGCCGAGAAATGTATATATACATTATATTCTGTTTACTTTCACCTAGATTTTTGGGAAATGTACACATTCAATGGTAAAAGTGTACATTTCCCAAGAGTGTACATTTGCCGTAACATATACATATAATATAAGATAAATACAGTAACGGAATAAGATCGTCAGGGACCTCTAGGATTTTGGGGACTCTTCCCTCCCTCCACCTATTGTATATGAATTATTTTTTGTTCTACCAACTATCACACACACATTATATTAATTATAAATTAGCTAAAGTAATTCAAATAAAACAATAATTAGTTTTAAATTGTTTCTTTTTCTTTTTTAATTATATAGTATACTCTATTACAAAAAGGGATAAATCACTAGCTTATTACTATCTCGCCAGAGATAGTATTGCGATCACGAAAATTTTGGATGTCGGGATTTTGTTTTTATTTGGAAATATTCTCAAGAAAATTTAATGGCTCCGTACGATTTCCCATATGAAATTCTATATAAAAGAATGTAAACAAGAACATATCAAATGGGAAGGGAGAAAAATTTGTTTTTTGTGAAAACCAATTGGAAAATAACAGTGGGTAGATCAAGAACATAATAGTGATTGTGGGCATAGGGTGGGGGAAAATAAAAAAAGAAAGGATGATATGAGAGTACAGTAAAGTAGAAATCCAAATTTATTCTAGTGAATAATTCTAAACAAATCTTAAGTGTACAAATATGTATAAATTTTAATAATTATATATTTATAACTATTAACCACGTGCTCGTGACATATACGAGCGACCCTTAAATATATTTTCTAAATTTTTTACGCTTCATTTACGCAGTTACTTTTTATACTGTTCATATATAATTATTCTATTACACGTTAAATGTCTCTAAATCCATACTTTCAACGAAATATATTTTTTTATATTATTGAATAGTTGTACGTATCAGTTTTTAAGGAATATTTCAAAAAGAAATAGCAGCGTCAATAACGCGTGTACGAATATTAGCTTAGGGTATACCATATGCAAATAAATTTTTAGTTTCCTTTTATTTTAATCTATAAAAGTTACTATAATCCAAAACACTATGTTATTTTTTACTTTTTTTATAATTACTAAAAGTTTTTGAGTAGGCCATTTACATCTGTAGTATAATTTGTAAGTAATACCTTTATAATTTTGTTATATATATATATAATTAGTGTATATATGAATATTCAACGAATAAACAATATTGTATATTTACAAAAATATAATTTATTAATATTTCAACCCCAGGTAAAATACACTTGCTATGACACTGAAAATATTTTTTTATTTTAATTAAGTATGAAGACTTATTTCCAGTTCTAAAAAAATAGGATCATTTTTCATTTTCCAAAAAACGTGTACGTTAGTTAAGTGTTAATCTAGACATAAAACAGCAAACATGAAACAAATACAAAATAAAATATAAACATAACAAAATATTAGATATATATTGTCGTATATTGGAAGCTTAGTATGGGTTTGGTAATGAAAAAAATGGGTTTTAACATTAATAAATTTGATGTTTAATTTAATTTGAAAGCACACTGGTAATTGTGAATAGAATATAGTTTGGTGAATCCAGTGACAGTTGATAAGGGAAGAATTGATAAGTTAAATTCATTCAGAATAAAAATCAAACATTAAATTAAGATAAAATTATATTTAATAACTAAAGAATTTAACATAATTATAATGGGTATCGTTAGACATTAAAAAAAGGGAATTAATTATAAAATAAAGTTATGTATTTGATATTATAAATTAAATCAGACTTATATAGTATTTAATTAACAATTACATAAGGGTCGACCACTGATCCATCTTCCATGGGCTTGCAACTCCTTCGTTGGCCTGAGGGATTAACCTGGTACTATCTCCCTTGGTGATGAACTCTCTTGGTCCGAAGAATGACTTACTACCTTCCGTCCATCCAGGGGAAAACTCTCTTCCTCCCCTCCGAAGCAGTCTTTGGCTACCTTTCTAATAACTCACCCCTGTCTTGCATACATGTGCCAATATAAAGAAACATGCCATGTAATTTATTATTATTTAAAAGTTTAATTGATGACAATAGTTTCTCTTCTTCAATCGAGAATCTTTCTTTATATTGTCCACATGCTTTCGTCCTATAACGTAAGGGAATATATAAATATCAATATATATATATATATATATATATATATATATATACGTGCAGTTAATTTAAATAGATTCAGTCCAAAAATTATTGAAATAATAGTTATAATAAAAGAAAATGGATTTAAATCTTCGATGGGAGCCACAGTTAAAGAAGAGTGCCCATTTTTTACAATAATAAAACAGAAAAAACATTTTTAAATAAAAACATATTGAGTTAGGTTTGTATATTAATTATTATGTTTTTCCTCCACAGTCAAATATAAAATATTTTGGAGGGAGGGATGAATGGGAAAAGTTATATAACAATGTGGTTATAAAGCAATATTCGGATTTCTTATTTTTATTTACACTACAATTATATCATTTTGTCAATTTTAATTCATTTTGTTTTACAATATTAAAATTATTTAATTTTTGATATCTATCTACATATACTCTATCTCTGTGGCTCTACGGAACTTAAGAGTTCTTGGCCACAGCAACGACATTTCTGTACCTATCCTGAGCCACAACCATCCAACTCCCATCTCTCCCAAATCCCTTTCTACACTGTCTACCCTCCGTGTCCTTGGTCTTCCAAACGAACGTTTCCCAATCGGTCTCCCTACAAATATATTTTTCGCTATTCTTTCCTCTCCCATTCTTTCTACGTGTCCCATCACAGCCTTCTCTATTTTCTAACCCTAACTATGTCTGGAGATGCATAGAGGCCATGCAATTCCTCGTTATTCAATCTCCGTCATTCCCTGGTGACCTCATCTTTCTTTGGCCCATAAATGCTTTCAAATACTCTAAATCTACTCTTGTCTCCCAAGGTCATAGACTACGCCTCACCCATACAATACAACCGAATTGTTTTATTTATTTTAATTTTGATTCCCTTGATAATCATTTTGATGAGATAAGTCTCTTTACTGCATGATAACAGGCGTTACTCGATTGTAATCTTGATTTAAATTTTTTCGAATATTATTATCCTTCGTGATTACAGCATCTAAGTATTTAAATCTTTCTACATGTTCAAATCCTATGTTTTATATACTATGATATTGTGTGATATTTAATTTTTAATACATGAAATATTGTTTTATGCATTCCAACTATTAAAATTAGTTAATTTTTTTCTTACATTTTTTTTATTTCCTAGTCCTTGTCACATCCTATCTCAGTAAACATGGAGCCATACCACCAACTTTCGATTCCATTTAAAGTAATTTTATAATTTTTATCCAAATGTAAAGAACATATAATGAGTATAACTGAATGTCATAATATCCGACTTCCCCATGTTTGAACTCTGAGTATCAGTCTAGTTGTTCGTGCGTCCAGTAGTTTTCGTAGGAACGGTTTCTTTCATCTTTCTTAAAAGCCTTCCTATCTTCTCCTACACGATTTCACTCAAATACAGCTTAACGTTCGCATGCAAGGTGTTTAATAGGGATGACTCCAGCCATTATTAGACTAGTAAGAGGAGAATAAATAATAAAATTGAATTGTAATGTAATTTATTTTATAGATGACGCGTAATAATATTTTTAAATGAATCATTTAAGCTGGATTATCTATTAAACCGATTCATTATCTTTCCCCTTTTCTCCATTAATTAATTATTTTGACTTTGACAATACAAAGTCTTCTATGAACGGTATTCGCTTCAATGGAACAGGTATATTTCTAGGAGTTTGTTTTCCCTGGAAAATTGAACATGTTAAAAGTGACTTATGCAATCCGTCCCTTCCCCCTCCCCCACCTCCCGTTGAGAGGCGGAGAAAGTTGAAGTAGAAACGTCAGAGCGAGTGTCGAGGGTCGTCAGTCGATGCGGATCTACTCGTTGCTACATATCGTTGTTCTTTGCCGTGTTCTGTTGTTCCGTGTCTCCTCCCCCCTCCCTCTTTTTCCTTCCGTTCTCATACTTCAATGGACTTGAGCTTGCAAATGGATATTTGGCAAATGAATACAAACGGCTGGTGGATCACGTGAGAGGCCTTAATCATTTTTCAGGTACTTCCGTCATTCTCTTTCACTTGCCGTATATCTTCTGAAATTATCACCTAAAAATAAACAAACAATAAAAAGAGTGGACCTTCTAAAGGTGAATGATTAAAAAAAATATTTCTCCAAATTTTTAAATAAATCCTTATTTTCTTCCTATTGGTTTATTTATATAAATATACAATTTAAATAAATAAATGATTTAATTTATAATGAGTATTTTTTATAAATTTTTTTTTGGGTAAAAAATAAAAGGATCCCCCCCCCCCCCCAGATAACCACAAAACGTTTCTAGTGATGTTGTGGTTGAATATAATATATTTTTATTTAAAAGAAAAATACTACTAGAGAGAAAAATAATAAATTATATAAATATTTATTTTTTTAATTTTAATTAATTATTATTAATGTCTCATTTCTCTTTATTATAATCACTGAATAATAATATAAAAATTAATATATATTTTTCAATATATGTACTTATCTTGTTATTTAAATGAAATAAAAATTAGTTATTTATTCTTTTCTTTTTCTTTAATTTGTATTTGTATTATTATTTCAATTTTTCTGGTTGAATTAAGAACCTTCGACTTCAAGTTTCGTACCTCAAGAATACAAGTTAATTTTCTCATAGGTATTTATTTATTTTTAAATTGAATAATTATAAAAAAAAAATAATTAACTAATTATACATTTCGTCTTTGTTCATTAGAATATAATGTTAAAAATTTTATTTATACCATATAATGATAAAAGGAATTTTTAAAAAATATTTTTTTTATATAATATAAATTAAACAAAATATCCTATTCAATATCCTATTCAATTATTTTAAATTTTTATTATAATATACATAAATATTTTATTATATTTACTTTATGTTTAATATAGTATGAATTATATAATTATATATATAAAGACTTTATGATGTGATTTAACTTGAAAGAAACTTATATATATATATATATATATATATATATATAATCAATTTAATTTTATACAATTTATTCATTAAAACATTATTTAAATATTAATTTTATAAGTACATACGTAAAAATCGTACGAGTGAGACTGAAGTATACTCCTTACACAGAGACGAATATATGTTTAAGTATTTATGATAAATATCAAAACTATCATAATATAATGATTTCATGTTGGCAAATTGTGATTCAGTGCATTAGACCTAATAAATAATGAAGATAATATTTTAAGGACTTATTAGATAAAAATAAATATAATTTTATTGTAATTAAATAAATAATTTTCTTTAAAGTTTTTATATATATTATTTATATTATTACTTCACAACCTTCACAGAGAGGAATATTATTTTTATTTAATTTATTTTTAAATATTATTCATTAATGATATCATTGAATATGTTTAGTATATTCGCTAACAAAAACGCAACTCCCCCACTCAAAAAAAAAAATCTGGAGTGTCTCCATTCGACTATCTCGCAAATTAGAATTGGATTAATTAACTCATATATTATATTTAAACTAAATTTAATTAATTAAATTATAAATTAAAATTAATAAATAATTTTTTATTAAACCAGCGCCTGTTTGGCTCTTTGTTGATGGTACCACGTCTCGTGCTGGCGCGTGATTTGCAGCCGTGTTAAAAAATTAATTCCGGTACTTTCAGCTATTCAATCTAGCTGAAATTCTATATATAGCCATTTTATACAATTTTTAATCATATGAAAAACTATCGAACATATATCTTTATTTTTACGGTCAGTTTAGAGGAAAAATAATGAAAACGTGGTAGGTAATGACCAACTTCCCATTGAGCTACATTTCTCAAAAGTTGATAGAAAATGCACCATCATTATTTTAGCTCAAACCGTTTCTGCGTAATCTTATCTACATACACACACACACACACACACACACACAGTCATTTTTTCTCAATCTTAGTGAAAATCACTCAGGGACCTTCAAACGTATAAAAAGATCAAAATCTCGACATCGAAAATTTTCGTGATCGGAATACTATCTCTGGCGAGATAGTAAAAATTAAATCTCCCTATTGTAAAATAAAAATATAATATAAATACCTAAATATTAATTTTCTGTTTAATCTTGTTTGGAAGAAGAAAAGGAGTTAAAATAATAATAATTTATATATATATATATATCTGTTTTTGTTATATAATATAGTTTGTTATTTATTTCCTGATAAGCACACCAGCTGTTTTTTATGCAAAATGGCTCGTTTATCGTCACCCTTGAATTCTAAAACGGGCCTCCGCGTGTGCATTTAATTTCTTGACAGACCGGAACATGTTCTGGCGATGACTAAATAGGGATCGATTGATAAGGACAGAGGAATTGTACTTAGTTTCAATTTATGATCCTGGTTAGTTGGCTCTCTTCAAGTAAACGCACTGAGTGGCTTAGCGACTTGCTGATTCGGAAACATTGAACCTGTTTGGAACGTCGATGACCGCGCTTCTTTGTGGCGCTCTCAGACTTAACGATTCATTGATCGATTATCACGACTCACTAGGAAATAAATACATATCCAGTTGAACCAAGTTCACAAAAAGAAAACAAAAAAAAAAAAAAAAATTACCTTAGCATAGAACAGCTATTGAATAAGATTTCTTCTTCTGAAGAAAAAAGTTTACAATTTAGAACTACAGAGCGTATATTTAATTTTAAAAGGAAATTTAGCTCTTAACTTTCTAATAAAAAAAAAAAATAAAATAAAATTTTTATTTAAAAATCTCTCTTTGGAAATTCATTGAAAATTTGAAATTAAATTGCTAATTTTTATTAATTATTTGGTTTATTTAAATGTACATATATTTCATTTAATTTCATGAAATTAATTAATTTGATTTATTATTATTAAAACACTTGATAACTTATTAATCTAAATTAAGTTTTTAATTTATTAAAATATTTATATATAATATAACATACATATACCTATATATACTCGTATATATTAAATTAATGGCAGTGCCGAATTACCCAATAAGCGGAGTAAGAAATTACTTATAGGTAATTTTGTAGTTCTCAAAATTATATTAAAACTGAAAATATATATATACACCAGGGTTTTTCAATAAGTAAAGACACAAATGGACAATTATGCACTTTTCCCATCTTTCTTGAAGCTTCTTAATTCCCTTGGCGAAGAATTCTTTCGATTTACTCCGAAGCCACTCATTGTGACCGATAAACTGGTGGAAAAGATCAATGAAAAATTTAGAGGAAATCGTTGTTTCACCATAACCGAACTTTCCTTCAGTTTTCTGCAAATTTCACGAACTTTATTGTACGAAATTGTTTCTCAACTGACTGACTAGCTCAACACTCAGGCGGCGGATTTCTATGAGGAAGGAATTTCGAAGTTCGTTCATCGCTACGATAAATGTCTCAACTCTTTTGGCGATTATATAGAAAAATAGGATTTTAGTTGCTCTTTCAAATGTATATAATAAAAAACATTTTTCTGAACTAATTTTGTCTTAATTCCAAAACGTAACCTACTTTGTGAATTGCCCTCGTATTACTAAAGGTGATGTGTAATTAACATATTAGGCGACATCGCCCATAAATTTCGACTACCTATTTCTTGTTTAACCCGGGTCTCTGTTTAAGTTATTAAATAATTAATGATCTTTAATTTTTTTGGTTCCTAATAAAGAGATAGATATACCTATTTATAAATATTAAATTGGTCAAGGTTCTTAATTTAGAAGATACCATGATGCTTATCATTCTCCAGGATTCTTTTTTTAAAAATTCCTTATATTTAATTGACTTGTGGAATGATAATTGAGATTAACATGAAAAAGTGAAGATTAGAGATATGTTCACAAAGAATAGAAAGAAAAAAATAGTCAAAGAGAGAAAGAAGAAAAAAGAAAATATAAGTTTATGTTTATTTAAGATTTTAATAGAATAATAAGTAGATGATTTAATTAGAAGAAATGGGCATTCGTTTTATTACCTGACAGTATTAATGCCTAAATCGTGTTCAAATAACTAAAGAAGATGAATAAGTAATTTTTAATATTTGAACATGAAATTCCTTTCTAAAAAAAAAAAAAAAAAAATTAAAATTCGTCAATAAATCATGAATTTTTATTATTTAATTTGTAATGTAAAGAAACATTTAGAAAATTAATTCATCTGTTTCATAAAATGTAATTAAAAATTGATAATAAAATAATATTAGTGTTTGTTTAAATGTTCTAAATATAATAAGCTTAATGAATTAGGGTTTTTAGATAATCTCTAGGCGCTTTCATGTTAATTTACAACATATAATTATTTCGAATCAATTAATTCATTCATTGCAGTTAATTAATTACAGATTTATATTTAATGATTCTTATAATTATTGCTTTTAACAGTTGAAATAAAATCGAATAATTCTTCCCTTGGTTGTATTAGTTGAACAATTCAGTAAAACATTAAACATCAACATAAATATACTGATCATATATTTTTATATCTAAATCTCCATAAAAACATCATCGCTGACGTCATGATTTTATTTACCTTTTTATCAAAGCGCACCATTATGATGTAATCGATTTTTTTCATCGACATTCAGGAGAAAGGGACAGAACCAAGCATTGTGCTCTCTTAAACATTCAGTCACACAAAATCAGCGCAAGCAAAAGGGTCATTGATAGGAACACTTCCGGCCTTAAGCCAATTTCCAAGTAAATCTAATCCCCCCCCCCCGCTCTTTCTTTTCTATTTATAATTAATAGGTATTCATTCCATCTTGCTAGGCTTTCCGTTCAATAACATAATAAATCATTCATTCGTTTAATACGACATGTAATGT
The DNA here is from genome assembly GCA_963082975.1 of Labia minor. Taxonomy (NCBI): domain Eukaryota; kingdom Metazoa; phylum Arthropoda; class Insecta; order Dermaptera; family Spongiphoridae; genus Labia; species Labia minor. Next base: position 37,489,834 of record OY720345.1, read on the forward strand.
GTTAAACTAAATGTATTCGATTATTTATCACTCTCTTAGAATCTGACATCCTTTTTTTTATAGCAATATATTTTCCGCCATTTCTTGCTTATCAAATGACTTGGAAAATTATATTCATTTAAAGATGTTTTTATCATAATAACTACAAAGATTGTCCTTCAAAGCGCTTTAATGAATTTCTAATTAATTTTTATTTTTATTTTTTGATGTATTGTTTTTTTTTAATATATATATATATATATATATATTGTTTGAATAAATTTAATGTATATATTTAATATGATTGTTCTCTAATATATGTACATATCTATAATAATAATTTCCTATGTATGTATATTCAACTCCAACATTGAAATACTGGAAAGATTTCAGAATAAAGTCCTTCGTATTATAGTGTGGATGCCCCCTGGTTTATCCCAAAAGCCGTTATCATTCGAGATTTAAATATCTCATCAGTGAAAAACGAAATAAAAAGATATTACCAAAAATATTCTAACAGACTTGTAAACCACCCCAGTGATTTAGTAAAAAAACTTTTAATCCCACCAAGTGAACATAGACTTAAAAAAAAGTTCCTTCGCAGTGATTCCATATCAAGATTTTAATTTCAACCTCAAACAATTTGATTATAAAGTAAAGGAAACATCCACTTTTATCTTTTAACAGCTTGTAAATTTATATAATTAAATAAAATAAAATAAAATAAAAAAAATGTATGTATATGACATTATGATGTTAGATTCAAATTGTCAATTAATTTATAACTAACTTCATTTTTTTTAAAATTTTGTTTTGTTAAAACTGGTTAAAAGTGTCAAATAAAAAAAATTAAAAATATTATTACGACGATTTGAATAAAGTTAATAATTTTATATTTAAGTTACAAATTTTCTAGTTACAAATTGTCAATTAATTTGTAACTAACTTCATTTTTTTTTTTAATTTTGTTTTGTTAAATTAAATAAGTGTCAAATAAAAAAAATAAAAAATATATTATGACAATTTGAATAAAGTTAATAATTTTATATTTAAACGTTGAGTTGTTTTGTATGTATTTGAAACAAAATTTCCTATAAATTATTATTATTAATCAATCGCGTGCGACTAGAAGCCGCCTGTCCCTCTAAGAAGAGTTTAGGGCCGCCGGCACCATATAATGCTGGGAACGGGTAGTTGTAATATAAATGATTATTCGAGAATGTGTAAATATAAATATAAACAAATAAATACAAATACAATAGACTTATGAATAGATCTTAATGAATAATCTCTGTTCTTAATCATGATATATATAAATATATATAGATCATCTGGCTTTTATCTATCCTACGATAGGACAGCGCCTATCAAGTCGGTTACTCATAAACGGAATAAAGTTGTTCTATTATCAGTAGAACGGTTTTATCTTGATTTTTTTGATCGGAGGCGCTATTTTTATTCAAGTAGTTTCTTAATTTTGATCCTGGAGGAAGAGTGGACTCTGTTTCATGAACCCCAATTAAAGAAATTCCCTTGCCAGGCCCGAAACTTAACATTAATATCTTTATTTTGAGTTATAACTTTTTCTTCTTAAAATAGTCCTCTCTTTTCTATGATGTCCATAAAAAAATAACAATAAGTATAACATTTTCGCATGTGATTCCCTTCCTTTAATAAAAATTTTGGATCACGTCTGTTTATATAGTATATATCTATCTATTTCTGTTCATCTACGGAATTTGAAAGTTCTTGGTCCCAGCAACCACATTTCTGTCTTCCTATCCTGAGCTACACCCCCCCAATCCAATTCGTATTTTCTCCCATCTCTCTTGCGTCCCTTCCTACATCGTTATATATTTAAATATTATAAATTAAATTATTTATTTAAGTAAAAGAAGTTGCTATTTGATTGAAGTAGTAGAATAATAATAATTAACTTATTGAATACATATAATCCCCAACATTTTATTTTTTTTTCTCCCTTTTGTGTACTCAGATTATATAGTTTTTTTTCTTTATTAAGTTAAATATTCAATGTTCCATCGATTTGTTTTAAACTTTGTAAGTGAATTTTAGAAATCAAGAAAGATAAATTATTTGTGATTGACTGACATATTGAAAAAAAGTTTGAAATATATTTAAATTTAACTAAACGATATTTTTAAACTTGAAGTGGAATTTGTTAGAAGAGAATGTTTGTATCGATGAGGATAATGAAACATTCATCTCAAATATAAATTTATTATTCATTAATGTAGTTGATTTGAAATCGATTTATTTTTGAAATTTCAAGTAAAAAGAAGCTTAAAATACAATATTATTTCAAATCGATTTCCTCAATGAGCAGATCAAGAACATAAAGTCTGTATATTTTTGTTTTATATTTATGGGGATGTCGAAATAGGAATGCCGTTGCTTCTTTTAGCCTGGATTCTTTTCATCTTTTGAACGAGTCATTGCTTGAATTATCCGATGAACAGCTCCGAACAACAAAATATGATAAGCTTACGTTTCAATGATTGTGATTAGGTAACCAAATGAGATACATTTCAATAATAAACGGATCGAATCCACTACTAAGGTAGCTTTCCAAATGACCTACCCCCCTCTCTCCTTTCCCCTTTCCTTACCCATTCAAGAATGACCAGGTTGAATCTTATACCCGTTTCAATCATCGTGGGCGTTATCTTGTCTAGTCCGATGAGACTGCCGTTCCCAAATGTGTGGGTGGTTTAAGATGTCCATGGATCTCTTCTCACTGTTAAAATATGGATCGTTTATGTGTTGGTGCAGCGTCCTTTTTACGCTCCTTATTCGGTGTGGCTGCCTAGCTTTGCACTGGTGGTTCATTCCTCTCTTTCTCTCGGGCGTAACCACCTATATTCTCTTTCCCACATTCCTTTTTTATTTACTGGAACAGACGTTGCATCCTCAAGCTGATGAATTGTTTATTAATCAATCAACATACCGTCTTTCATCCTTACCAAGATTCATTTTAAATTCAAATGAAAAAATATCTGAAAATTAAAAAAAAATGCATAGATAGTCATTATTCTAGAGAAATGAATATACTATAAATAATATTATATAATATATATTGTATATATATATATAAATTTAAATAAGTTCAAGTAAACAATTTTTTTTCTTTTAAATTGGTAAGAAAAATATAAATTATGTTTTGGAGTATGATGAAAAAATTATCTCAAATAACATATGTATTTTTTGCTTTCATTTACATATATACTAGCTTAGTATTGTAAACTTTTAACAACATAGAAATAATCCGATTAATGCGTAAACTATGAAACTCAAATGTGTTTTTTTGAAAACCTTTTAATAGATATTAATAAATTATATGGAAATGTAATAATCTAAATTTGTGGTGACAAAATAACATTCTAATTTAATATAATGTTTAACTTGTTATTGCTAAATTTAAAGCATTTATTTTATCCATCCTGTCAGTTCTCCCAATCAGTTTTTAGCTTTTTAGATTTTTAAACCATTCAAGTTCAAATTTGCTCTCATTCCAAACACTAAAATAACCAAAATCACAAATATATATATTCATTATATATTATATATATATATATATTTATCTGACAAAAAACCACTTCGTGGTAGAGGTTCCCCGCCAAGTTGTGTGCCCTAAAAAGTTAGGGCCTTCAAAGTTGTCTTTCAAAAAAATTAGTGAAATCAAAGCCGCCCATGATCCTCACCTTACAATATTAATTGTTTTTAAAACGTTAATTTCCTGAATAGTGTATTTAATTGCATTTCCAATAAAACTTTTGGAAATACTCTGTGGTATATGTGGGAGGTACTACCACTATTTGCAAAAGTTTTGCAAAGCAATGCATCATCTTGAATTCGTAAGTTGATTGGTTTAAATAAAGTTTTTATATATGTTTTTGATAAAAGAAGAGAGAAAATAATAATAAACAAAAAAAGGTGAATTTTATTTACATCAAGTGTTACATCAAATAATATCTATACTATAACGGAATTTTGTAAATTAAACCACATATTGATGATTGTTATTGTAAATTTATTCAAAAAATACAAACAAAAACAACCACCAAAGCATTAATAATTTAATATCTATACTACTTTTAGTAATTAGTAATTGGTACTGTTGGAATATTTCCAAAGTTATTCCGGAAATATCCGCTATGAGGGTCATTAGTAATGAATGGTCACTGTTTTATTTACGCATCTACAAAATTTTGTCACATATAAATAGAAGACAATATAAATACCCCAATGATGAATTAATTAGTTGATTAATTTTTAATATTTTTGATGAAAAAAATCTTATTGATTGTTATTAATTAACTATATAATAGTATGCGATATTCTGAATCAAAATTTAAAATCAGATCCATCCGTTGACATTATATTAATATTTTTTTTTAATTATTGATCAGCTTTTTTCTACTATATTTAATTTATACCCCAAAATATATGCAATTTATATATGAATAAATTAATATAATAGGAAGATGATATATGTGCCACTCAGAAGCCTAAGCGACATATAAACGAACTGAGAAAATGAAGCCCAAAGTTCACAACTTATTTCAAATCGATTTCCTAAATGAGCAGATCAAGAACTTAAAGTCTGTGTAAAAAATTCAGGTTTATTGATTACAGAAAAATGTATATTGCATTGCAATATTAAGATTATCAAATTCATATTTCACATTCAGGAGAAAACCATGTTTTTATTTATTTATCCGGTATTTTTGTAGATAAAACTGCATGATGTTAGCAATGTTAAAAATATAAAAGAGCAATATAAAAGAGAAAGGAAATTAGAATAAAAACTTCAAAAAATATGTTGTAATTTAAACTTTACTAAGTAATTTGTTATTTTTTTATTTATTTTTTTTTTTCTATATTTGGAAAAAATAATATAAGTAATAAATAAATACATTATTTTAAAACATTTGAAAATTATATGAAAGCGATTAAAATAATAATATAATAAATAATAATAATAATAATAATAATAATGTAATAGAGAAATAAATTATAGAAAGGTCAAATTTAAATGAATTATGAAATATACTATCTATAATTTTATATTTCTTTTTAGTTTCTAAATTATATGTTCCAAATATGAAAAATTATCCATACTCGTATAAACAATTCAAAATTTTGATTATTTTTTTCTATCTTGTTTTTATATATAATATACCCACAAAAGGTGTGTATTATCAATGATAATATTATTTAGAAAATTCAAGTGTTAATTAATTATATATATTTTTGAATCGTTGGTTCTTTAAATGGTTAAGGAATGCTGATTGAAAACAATTTCACATCGAGTTGACCATAAATGTTAACGGATTGGTTTGAAAATATATTTTAAGAAGAATAAAAAAAAGTCATCACTTCTTGATTTAGAAGTATAATTAAATGACTCATTCTACCTATTTGAAAACATAATCAGAGAAAGTGATTTGCTTTTTTTAAGGCCGAATACATTATTATTTCTTTAACATTCAACTTTTTTTTAAAAAAAAAAGAAAATATGCATTAATTTGCTATATCGAAAGCAAAATAATATGTCAACTATTATTATAAGCTTGAATTAATCTTTTTTTTAATTTAATTAATATATCTTGTATATATATATATATATATATATATATATATGTATGTGTTTAGAGAGAGAGAGAGATAGGGAAAGAGCACATAGTGAAATTTTAATTTAAAAATTAATTTTTTTTTTATTTATTTTTATAAACGCCTTAATTAACATCTCACATGAACTATTTCATATTATTTTTTCCAATAATCGTTTTTATTTTAATTAAATTCCTTTCTCACATTAATTTAATGATATACATATGGAATAAAAATTAATTAAAAATATTTAGTTATAATTATTATAAATATAGGTATCTTTTAGTATTTTTAAAATTGATCTCTAAAATCTTAATGTCACGGTCTGTTTAATAAACTTTTAAAGAGAACATTTTATTATTTAATTTCGTTAAGTTAAGTTATTTCGGTATGTCTGGAAAACTGTCCATCTAAATAAATATTCTCTAAGTTTAGAAATAATTTTTTGGAATTCTAAATATTCCTATTTTAAAACGTATTACTTAATGCAATGGAAGGGAATAAAGAGATTTCATGATATAAGAATTTGGGGGAGTGGAAGGTATATATCATCATTATAAAATGAATGAAAAATTGTATAAGATATAAAATATGAATCATTTGGAATAGATTTAAAAAAATCTTTTGTTTCATCATTTAAATTCCAAAGTATAATTAGAAAAATATTTTTTTTTTTTAATTACATCCTACAACATTCAGAATAATTCGTCACGTGAACGTTTTCACAGCTAAATGTTTGACTGTTCAAAATCAATTATTTTCCACATTTAGATTCTTAAAGGAAACATTTCACACTTAATTCAGAGAATTCAAACTTTAAAAAACACTTAACATTTCTTATATATTATTATTATTAATAATAATAATATATTAATTTTTAAAATTTATATTAATATTTTATTTATATATATTAGTAAAGAAAAATATTAAATATAATCCTTATGAGAATTTTTTATTTAGATACTTTTAAAATATTGATAATTAATGTTAATTTAATAAAAAAATCATACTAAAAACGATAAAACCTGTCTTAACTAAAAGGATTCCATGCCCAGATCTTTTTCATCTTATCTGAAGGTTAAATATCGTTTTGTTTATCATTCTTTTTACCGTTTGACGGTCAAACTGTTTGTTCTCAAATTTTAGTTTACACACCTATATAACAGGTATATAACAGATATGTAGCTTTATGAAAAATATTAGAAATTATATTATACAATTACTGAAAAGCATAGATTTTAATATATGGAGCACTGAATTTGAATTTTTAAATTAACTATTCTTTGTCAAAAGAAAAGAAAATATAAATATTTGTAATTCATTATAATTAACCTTTCGAACCAATGAGTTTTTTCAACAAATCCATACGATTAAATTGATTACCATAATTTTATAATCAATTTTACAAATATATATATAAGTATTAGTATTAGTGCCAGAATTCTCTGGAGCTTCGAAAGACAGTTAGTCCATAATCTAAACATCGACTCTTGGTCGCTTAGACTATAAGACCTAGAATCTCAAAAAAAATTCCTCCTAAATAAACCTTCTTGAAAATGACGTCAAAATGGGGACCGAAACATCGAGATTCAAATCATAAAAATAAACGTGAAAATAACACGAAAATAATTTCTCATAACATGTTAATAATAAAAACTTTTACGGAAACCTAAAAGAACATATAATATATGTAAATATATAAATAATTTAGATTTTATACTTTTTTCACAAACAAAATATGAATATTAAATTAAACTATTTTTCTTAAATTCATTTAAAATATATTTTAAAAATATTTTTACGAAGAAAATGAATCCGGAGATGATTTATCAAAATTAGGAGTAAATAAATGGAAAATTTATTTTAAAAATATTTACCTAAAACATTTGAAAAGTAAAATCCAAAAGTATAAGTGAGAGATGAACATTGGATTGTTTAAAAGATTTAAATCAGAGAAGACGGTGCTGACTCGACTTTGAATACTGCTTCTTTCCCCAATACATTAAAAAGGACTCCCAATGGTGCACAAATGGCGATATGAGGGTCATGTCCTTGCAGAATCATGTCCTTTGTATGATTCGGCAAAGATTATTTGTAAAATTTATTGTTAATAATTATTTTATATTTTATTCCTAGTTATCATTATATTATTGAATTGATTTTATAAGATTATTTATTCTTGTGATGTTCAATGGAGGCCCCTTTATAGTCTCCCATTAAGCTGTTTATTTATTTTCACACTTATTTATTCTAGTCCTAATCACCAAAGACCACTTTACTCTCTCTAGTTCATCCAATGTATTTTTATTTAGTTGTCCATTTATCGATTATAATGGCCATATTTGAATTTTGAAGAAAAAGATTATTGTATTTTTATTTCTTTAATCGGGGGATTCACTCGAGGTCCGTAAGGGCTGACACAATGGAATCGACTAGAATACAGTTTACTGATTGTTTACCGACAAAGTTAGCTCTATGTTATACGTTAGGATCTTTTAGAAAGAGAAAAACTAATCAAGGATAATTTATGACATTTCCAAAACTCATCCAAAGATGAAAAAATGTTGTATCTAATTTCATTAGGCATACAAAATATCTATGACTATGTTTACAAATTAAAAAAAATTATAAATTAAGATATAAAAATTGAGTGACAAACAGATATATTAAGCATAAAAATTTATATTTCTTTATTAAATTAACAAATTCAATGTGTTTATGTTGTAGAATATATATTAGAATTCATCCACTATACATTCACAAGATCGGTTATCTGTTTTAAAGATTTGTTTATTTTTTTTTTGAATTCATAGTAATTTTACTTAAAAAGATGATAAATAAAATTGCGAGTCGAGGTAAGTTGATATTTTCATTGAGGATTAATAAAACGCGTCTCCATTTCATTTCCCTCTCTCGTTCGTGTTTCTCGATTTTCATTTAGCAATTAGTTTAATGGAAAGTTTTTGTTTTTTTTTTTATATTTTAGTTAATGATGATGATAATCAGACAGATGATTGCAAAACGATGATGCCATTTTTTTCAGGTGAGCTCATCGTCCGGGCACGATGGCGTTATCAAGCGACGACGAGACAACAGCCGTCCTTCGGGCGAGAAGGAGAGCCGGATGCTGTAGCGTTGATCTTGTCAAATATTCCCTTTACATGTATAATGCAGTCTATTTGGTGAGTGATTTAACCCACTCCCTTAACTTACAACTCTTAACACATCATTTCCCCTAAACGAGTATTTTATTATGTTTATTATTATTAATAATATTATATTATTGGATTTCACAATTTTTGATCACGTTTTGTCAACCATCTTCTCATTTTTTTTTTTTTTTTTTTTTTTGATATTTCTTGGGTGCGGTCATAGTATGAAAACACGCATCACTCCATCGGAACGCTTCAAGTCACTGAATAAATATAAAACGAAAAGGCTGATGAGCTAATGGAGAAGAAATTATTATTATTATTATTATTCACTTTTAAATTAAAAATTAAACATGAAATTATGCATATATAAATTTAATTGATACAAATTTTATTACGATATTATTGTATGCATCGATACATTTTTATATTATTAATCATTTTAGTAAAGAAGATAAATAAAAATTATATTTATTCAATTAGAATTTTCTCTTTTTGTATTTTTGTAGATTAAATAGAATGAAAATGGTTTAAGGTAGCTTATTTTAAGGAACTAACAAAGGGAAGCAATGATCACACAATACCAGAATATATAAAGAATCTAGAGCAGTTATACGTCTAGTTTTAATGATAATTTTCTCATGCCTTTATTAATATTTTGTTCAAAGAACATAGCTTATCAAGTTGGTAAGCGGGGTAAAGGTGTTAAAGGATCATTACAACGGATTCTTTAAATCTTTATCTTGATCAGAGGCCGCTACTTTTTCCCTAGCTTCCCAATTTTGACCGCGAAGACTGTGCTCTGACCTCGACCCCAAAGAGCGAAATTCCCTTGCCAGGGTCCCGATTTAAACTCAAGACCACGAGCATGAAAGACAAATATGTTGCTTCTCTCCTGCCCCAAAATGCGTGTTGTCTTTTCATACATAAATTTATATTAATTTGAATTTCAATTTAGAGAGATATTTTAATATATTTGTAAAATAATAATAAACCATTTCTATGTATCTCTATGTCACTACTGATGTGAAATGTCTTTGATCCATCTACCACATTCCTTCATCCTGAGCTACCTCCATCTAGCTTCACCATTTGTATAAGAAATTATATTATATTTAAAATTATAATTAAATACTTACTGATAAACAAATTACATAATAATAATAATAAAAATTATTAATGATTATATATTTTTATTTGTTTATATTATATTATACATAAATACTCGTAAAATATTCTATAAATGACTTCCCTCCCTATACTAAAACAATTCTAATATGTATATAATATAAAATTCTAACACTAAATTGTAAATATTCTTTTTTCAGTTATGCGGAATGTCTATTTTGGGATTTTCCATTTGGATTGTAGTATATAATTTTGATTTCGTTCCACTTCTTGTTTCACCAACATATTCGTTGAGCGCTTATCTTTTACTTATAAGTGGATTACTGGCCATCGTTATCGCAATCCTTGGATGTGTGGCACTACGCAACGAGAATCGTTGTTTATTACTTTTGGTATTTTTTTTCTTATTTAACATTTTAATTTAATATAGGTATAATAATAATAGTAATAATAATTTTACCTTAATTGAATAATAAGCAACTTATAAAATATAATAATTTATATAATTATGAAAAACATTTTAATTTACTATTTATTATTATAATATATAATATATATATAATATTTAATTTCTATTAGAATTAAATTAATTTGTAAAACTACAAGAAAACTTAATGTTAATATGAAAAATCTTGAGGGTCTCCATTCGACTATCTCGCAAATTTGAATTGGATTAATTAATTAAATAATTTAAAAAATTTAAATTTACAGTATAGTATTGTTTTTCAATTAAATTAATTAATTAACATATATTAAATTTAAATTTAAAGCCTTTAGCTTCATTTTTTAGTCAAAATTTAAATACTTTCAGAGATTTAATCAAGCTTAAATACTGTAAATAGCAGTTTTATAAAAATTTTAATCACGAGGAAAAACTATCGAACATATATCTTTATTTTTACGGTCAGTTTAGAGGAAAAAAATGAAAACGTGGTAGGTAATGACCCACTTCCGAAAGAGCTACATTTCTCAAAAGTTAAAACTACGAATTTTGAATAATGCCTGTCTACCAAATTTCATTATTCTAGCTCAAACCGTTTTCTTCGTAATCCTGGCGAAATAGTAAAAAGGGGATTTTTGACCTGTATAGTTCTCATTTTTAGGGAAATTAATTTTTTTCTTTACTTAATGAATACAATTATAAAATAAGTTTCGGAATAATTTGAATAATGCCCTTATACCAAATTTAGCTCAAACCGTTTTTGCGTAATCTTATCTACACACACACAGAGAGAGAGAGAGAGACAGACAGACATTTTTCTCAACCTTATAGTGAAAATGACTCATGGAACTTCAAAATGTATAAAATCATCAAAATCTCGACATCGAAAATCTTCGTGATCGCAATACTAATCTCTGGCGTGATAGTAAAAAAGAGGTGCATGTTTCAGAAACTTTACAATTTCTTATATAAGTAACAAATCAGAAATCAAAATATTTTATATTATTTTTTTAACATCCAACAGAATAAAATTTGAATATTTCTACAGTTATATTTAACATACTATATGTCCACCACAACTTCACTAAATTTAAAAACTTTTAAAGGATTTTAATTTAAAGATTTAATTTATTTAATTAATTTTGTTAGTTAAATCATTTAGATTCCTTTTATTCAACTAGAAAAAATCGAAAAAATACCAATTTCAATTTTTTTTTTATAAAAGAAATGCTGAAAATATTTTCTTGTAATTCAAGCCTACCTCCTCAATTTTACCTCAAAGTCAATTTTCTGTACCTATATATATATTCCCCGTGAAAGTTTTTATTATTAAGAGAAATTATTTCAGGGTTATTTTCACGATTAATTGAGAGATTTAAGTCTCGACGTTTTGGCGTCCATTTTGACGCAATTTACAAGAGAGTTCATTTTGGAGGGATTTTTTTTGGGAAGTCTGTGTGATCAAGAGTCGATGTTAGAATTTCAGGTTGAATGGGCGGGTAATTTTGTACTTTATGTGTTCCGAAGCTCTAAAAAATCCTTGACACCACCACTAGCACTGACACATATCTGCCCCCGAGGCCTTGGGCTATCATCAGGAGCAGACTCTTGGTCACACAGTCTAGGACCAGGATCCCAAAATAAATTCCCTTCTAAATAAAATATATATATATATATTATTTTTAAAATGCTATATAATCAAATAGTGTAATCAAATTTAATAAAAAATTGAATACCAACCTAATATATGATCAAAATTATCTCCAAGATGCAAATTATAAAGTAAATTATAAAATAATATTATATACATAGTATTTTTTAGTAATTGTGTGTCTATTTTTATATATTTAACAAAGAATAATAAAAAGAACTAACTAAATGTGTTTTCTATCGAAAGGATATTGCCACTTATAATATCCTCAAGAATTGAATCCTAAATAATTCATTCCTGTTCCGTTTTCCTGTTCACTTCTAACTCTAATTAAGAACTTAATTTTACCGAATGTAAATTTTATCCCGTTATTAAAAAAAATCTGGAGTGTCTCCATTCGACCAGCTCACAAATTTGAATTAGATTAAATAACAATATTATATTTAAATTAAATTATAAATTAAAATTAATAAATAATATTTATTAAACCAGCGCGTGTTTGGCTCTTTGTTGATGGTACCACGTCTCTAGCGCGTGATTTGCAGTCGTGTTAAAAAATTAATTCCGGTACTTTCAGCGATTCAATCTAGCTGAAATTCTATATATAGCCATTTTATACAATTTTTAATTAAGTGAAAATATACAAACCTCTATCTTTATTTTTACGGTCAGTTTAGAGGGTAAAAAATGAAAACGTGGTAGGTAATGACCCACTTCCCATTGAGCTACATTTCTCAAAAGTTGATAGAAAACTACGAATTTTGAATAATGCCCGTGTACCAAATTTCATTATTCTAGCTCAAACCGTTTTTGCGTAATCTTGTCTACATACACTCATACCCACACACACAGAGGGACATTTTTCTCAACCTTAGTGAAATTGACTCTCTGACGAGATAGTAATAAAGAAAAATTGATTATTTCTTTATGGTATATATATATTTGAATATGTGTAAGGAAATTTATTTAGTAATTTAATTCATATTTTTTAATAAATGTATTTATTTAAAAATGACCTATTTATTTCTTTTTTTTAGTATACATATGCGCTACTCGTAATTTTTCTTCTAGAAGCGGGAGCTGGAGCATTAGCTTGTATATATAGAACACAAGTGTATCAAGAATTAAACACTCACTTAAGTGAGACGTTTTTAAAAGGGTAAATTTTATATAAAAACAAAATAATAAATTTAGAAAATTATAATTAACAAATACTTTAATAAATAATCAAATCATTTATAAAAATAAAATTTCTTAAATTTTCAGTGAAACTTAATAAAAAATTTTTAAGACAATATTTTGTAATTATATATATATATAGATTCTAGATTATTATTAAATAGATACTTAATAGATTATTATAATATAAAATAATATTTTAATAGAAATATTAGATATGTAAAAAGATATATTATTAGAAAAATAAATTTTTAAATTTGTTTTATAGTTATGGTATAGACTCACCGAAAACTTTGGCGATTGATCATCTCCAAAACACTTTTCGTTGTTGTGGAGTTGATAATGAAGATTGGTCCATCAGCAACTGGAGGGTTAATCTTTTTGCTGAAGATCGACTTGTGCCTGATTCTTGCTGTAAATCTCCTAGTCCCCATTGTGGAAGACGTGACCATCCTAGCAATATACACAATAAGGTAAATTTAATATACGATACTTACTTACCTTACTTTACACGATTAGGCCCAATGGACTGCGCTATGATGACAAATTCGCCTCCACAATGAACAATATTTGGCCTTATCACTCCAATATTAACGATATATCATTTAATAGGTTTTATCATAAAAGATAAATTTTCGTACAAAATATTTTAAAGGTTTGTATAGGAATGGGCAGGAAGTCAATGAGAGCCGCATTCTGTTTTTTTTATCTTTTTAAATTAAAATATGGTAATATATATCACACAAAATGCTATATAAAGTATGCATATACTCATAAGAAAATAAATTTAAAAAAAGAAATATAAAATATATATTTCAATATAGCAAAATAGCATATAAATTGTATTCCATATATATAAGAAATAAATACAAAATTAAAATTTGTTTAATATAATATTAATTAGGTATACACATTTATTTTTTTCGCGTTTGTTAAAACATACTGATATAGTAAAAAGTTGAATTTTTGATAGGAGCTGTAGATGACTTAATGAAGGTGGTTAGTACTGTACTTCTTAAACTTTTTAAGATTAATTATTATTAAGATTATTATTTAAAATAAATAAACGACAAAATATATGAAACAATTTCAAATAATTTAAAAGAATATAAATTAAAAAAGCTGCCTCTCATTCTCGTGGTCCCGGGTTCAAGTCCTGGGCCTGGCAAGGGAATTTCTCTAGCTGGGGCCTATGGGACGTAGTCAACCCAGCCTCCGCGATCAACATTGGGAAGCTACTTAATAAAAAGTAGCGCCTCCGATCAAGAAAATCAAGGTAAAGGTTATTAGGACCCGTTCTACTGATCATAGGACACCTAATTGATAAAATCGACTTGATAGGTGTTGTCCTTGCATAGGACGTACAAAAGTCATAGATAATCCCTAAAATTTAGGGCGAAAGAAAAAATGTAACAATAAATAATATTTAGATTTTTTGAAGAAATTAGAAGAAAATATGGTGACTACTTATAGTTAATAGTTTGTGAGCGTTGTTTTATTCTTATTAATCTGACATAAACCATAATTTTTTATGGAGGCTATTGGGTAGACCAGGATTATTTAAAAAAAACCAACACAAGGAATTAAGAAAGATAAAAGATGAGAAAGAATGTGGTTGATTAAGAGAAGAGCTTAAGAAATCATTAGTGTAAAAGTGGATAGTTATATTATTTTTTTTATAAATTTAAACTTATAATAATAAAATGTTTTATTTTTTTCTAGGGATGTACAGATTCATTGGCTCAAGAAATTGAAGGCCATCTAAAACTCATCGGAGCCGTTGGGCTTGGAATCAGCCCTGTACAAATAATAGGGATGATCCTTTCTTGTTGTCTTTATGTAAAATTAAAAAAATTCAGCAAATAATAAAAATAATTGATATTTTCTATAGACATGTAGAATATTCCAACAAATAAAATAAAAATATCTTATAATAGTACAATATATATTTTTTATATAAAAATATGTATAAAAAAAGAAGCCATTTTTTTATGTATAGATAAAAAACTAATTATAGAAATAAAATCATTTTTAAATATTTTTTAATATCTATCTTTATTAAATATAAAAAAATATTTGATTTAAAAGCTGTGTAAAAATGAAATAATAGTACAAATATTTCTAAATATTTTTACCAAATAATTTATTTATATTAAATTATATATTTATTCTTAATTTAGTACAACATTATTATATAATGAACTTTGTTTTATATATATTAATAACATTAAAAAAATTATAATAAATAATATTATCGTTCAACAGAGTGGAATAAGATTTATTGAAAAAATTGACTAGATTATATTAAGTGTGCTATTGATATGAAGTAAAGAAGTTTAATTATCTAAATAAAAACTTAATAAAGACTTGTTTTCTTCATAATGCGTAAGAATTCCTCTTGACTTATTTCTCCATCTCCATCTTTATCTGCCTCATCAATCATTTCCTAAAATAAATTTTGAAATAAATCATTAAATAATTTAAACAAAGATCAGACAAAAAGCTATGAAGATAATAAATACAATATTTAATTATTTGAAATTATAAAAATATATAACTTTTTAAAAATGTCAAAATAGTTAAAAGAAATATTTATCTATATAATAAATTGGATATATGATATTGGAAATAAATTTAATAAAGTAAGCTTCAAAATATTAATATAGATCTCAAAGTTAAATAACATTTTACTTAAAATTACTTTGAAATTTAGAATTTGAATTTAACATTATTAAAAAATAATATATATTAAAAATATAGTTTATATATTCTTAAAAAATACGATTTAAAATAATATATACTTGAAGTTCTTGATCAGTTAGATTTTCCCCTAATTCTTTAGAAACGCGTTTTAAATTTTTAAAAGATATTTTTCCTGTTTCATCATCATCAAAAAGTCTAAATGCTTTCATAATTTCTTCCTTGGAATCTTTTTCAGCCATTTTCACAGTCATTAATCCTAAAAACTCTTCAAATGATAGCACTCCAGATCCATCTTTATCTACTTCAGCAATCATTTTTTTGATCTCTTCCTTTTTAGGCTCAAAACCTAATGCTCTAATAGCTACTTTGAGTTCTTTTGTTTCAATTTTCCCTTTGCCTTCCGTATCAAATAAATCAAATGCTTCTTTTATATCATTCTTTTGTTCTTCACTCAATTCAAACTTTGGTCCCCCAGATTTTTTACGGGCACTTGGTCCAGTCGTTTTTTTAAAAGACTAAAAATGAGCAATCATGTTAAATTAAGAAAAAAATTAAAATGAAAATTAAATACCATTTTTAAATTGATTTCCTTATAAAAATCTCTTTAAATTATCCTTTATATTATATATGTATAAATTTATCAAAATATTTATTATATATTTAGATAGAAATCTTTAAAATATATGAAAATCACAATATTAACTTGTTTATTTTTAATTGCCTTGGTTACCGAAAATAACAATTTAAAAGAAAATAAAAATAAAAAAAAATATTCAGAATTTTTCAAAGAATAAACACTTTTAAGTTTGAAATATTTAAAGATATTATAATAAATATTTATAAAATAATTCTAAAAAGTAATATTGATGTGACATTAAAGTTTGACAGATTGAAACAATTGGGAGGGGAGTTTTAATTAAAGAATTGTCCACAAGAGGCCGTTTAAATATATCTTTAAAATTTAAATCATGACCTTCAATATAACATTCAAATAGGACCTTGCTTTTTAATTTATATTTTTATTTAGTTTATTAATTTTTTTTTAGAAAATTTAGAGTTAATAGAAAATATTTATGATTTAATTTTTTTTCAAACTAAATTTTAGAAAAATATTTCAGTTTGGTTTATTATTTATTTATAGACATTAAATAAAATATTTTTTTATTTCATTTAATCTAATAATTGTTTTAAAATACGTGATTAATATAATTATAACTATAAAAGAAAAATATTTATAATTTTTTAAATATATATATATTTTGGATCTATGGAATACAAAAATTGTAATAAAAGTAATACAAATTCATTTTATTTGTAGAATTTATTAAAAATTATAAAAATATTGAAATATGTATATTCAAAATAATTTACAATAAGAATGTAGATGAAACATAAATAAATAAGAAATTAATTTATCCTTTATGAAAATCAATGAAGTAAAGGTGGAACAAGGGACCAACGACCTCCACAGCGACAACTTCGAGCCCATCGCAAATCCCAAGCTTTTAAAGCGAGGGTTCGAGAAACTGTGTGTACTTGAGCTCTGTCGCCACATCTGGCACATTGTTTTACCTAAAATATATTAATTAAATATATTAGTTAGGTCTTTAAAGAATATATAAAAATAAATATATAATATTATTTATATATTATATATTCATAATTAGATTATGAATTAACATACTTGTAAAGGTGATTTTCCTAAATAGAGATGACGAATACTATCAAGAATTTGTCCTGCTTGCAGCCCTCCTTCCACTTGACTTGCCTCACCCGATACTTGAAGACATTCTGGTTCTAAACCATATTCCAGCTAAAAAGACATCCATAAATGTCAAAATGCAATTATGTTTTAAGATATAATTAGTATAATGATAATAAACATATAAATATTATACTTGAATTGGTAGAGTTTGATAAAAGAGTGGTGGTCCGGCAACTGAAGTATTAGATGCTTGAGCATACAAAGGCGGGACCATAACTTGATTTGGTAGAAGGAGACATTCATCTGAATTAAGCCAATATTAATTTATTATATAAAAAAATATTAACAAAAAAAGTTTAGTTTCTATTGTGATAAAGATTATTAAAATATAAAACGCACTTTGTAAAACAAAAAATAGATTAAAATGTTTATTAATAATATATAATCTTAATACTAATTTATTTCTACATACATATATATTAATTTTTATAATAAAAATATAATCCAAAATTTTTTAAATAAAATTAACAAATTTTATAATTAAATTTATATAAATATTTATATTTATTCAAAAACTTCATCATCGCCACTCTCTCTTTTTTCATTATCTTTTATTATCTTTTGTAAGCGCCATTCATGAGCTGTATTTCTATTTCCGTCGGTAGAAGGTTTAATTTCAAAAAACATTTCTGAAGTTACACTTTTAGGTCTTGGTGAAACATTTGCAATAAAAAATTCTCCAGTTGAATTTCTTTGCTGGCTCGATGTCCTTTGTGCTCTTTCAAATGGCGGCTCTTCAATAATTATATCTTTTTCAGTAAATTCCTTTTTCGGTAGATGTACTGAAATGACTTGGGCAGTAGAATCATTATCATGTACTAGCCGAGGTTCGGTTAAATTTTTGTATATTAAGGGATCGATTGAAGGTGAAGTTTGACTTGGAGTACTTCGTTTAACAATTCGTGGTCCATTGGAACCTTCACGCGCCAATACTTCAGCCCGAACTTCCTTCCAATTATCATAATACATATAGAGTGGTACACTTTTCCGTTTGGATTCAGGATCCTGGTCGGTATTGTTTTTAATGTGAAGGGAAAATCGTTTAGGATTATTTTCTGCTTCACGAATCATATCTTGAAAGAAAACTTCTCTAGGAGATTTCGGTGCATTATCTTCATTCGATTTGTTCGCTTGATCAATATTAATTTTAAGATTCGGTCGATTTTTCCGAATAATCACAGGATCATCAGATTTCATTTCAATAACAACAGTTTGTTGAATGTTAACATTTCCCTTCTTATCGTTTTCTTCACATGGTACGCAATTTAAATCACTCACAGAAGGCACAGAAGAAGATAAATTTACATCTAGACTAGTATGATCGAATTCACTTTTGTTTTGTGGTGTTTGTATAGGAACGGGTTGTATAACTTGGTTTGATTGATTGTCAACTGTAATTATATCATCAGGTTTAGGTTGCACTTCTGATGTTTTTGTTTCAAAAACAGGCCGATCTTTGAAATAATCCTTATCAATCACTTCAAAATTGTCATATCGAAAATGTTCATTTTTACTTGATTGCAATTTACATAAGCGTTTATATTTATACCACCAAATTATTAGTAGGCTTAACACAATAAGTAGCCAGACTAGAAACGCAACTATAATATATAAAATCACCCAATATCCAGGCCAATAATAATAGGGTAAAATGGACCAAAGCACAGGTATAAATATAAACCAATAAACAAAGGAAAAAGCCCCACAAATCCAAAGATTTATATGCACGTTAAAAGTTTTTCTCTCCGTCCTTACGGCGGAATCCGTTTTTACGAGGTCGTTTTTTATCATGCTTATTCGTTAATATACAGTTCAGAAATAACGGTACTAAGAAAGAGAGCTCTGCCGTTATCAGGAACGGAAACCACGAAGCTATCGAACAAACCATTTCCTATAAACCTTATCAGAGTGAAAAGTTCGAGTAGGTGCAATAATAATATAAGTGCACACTACTATTATCAAGGAAAAATCATTAAAGAAAAAATATAGTTAAAAAATATAAAAACAAAAATTAATATGATTATTTAAAAAAAATAATCCAAATACTATTAAAATTTTATATAAAAATTATTATATATTCTATATTTTCTTATAAAATAAATCAATAATGATAATATAATATTAATTAAAAACTAAATTAATTTTTTAAAAATTAAAAAAAAAATGAAAACTTTTTTACCTAATAAACCTTCATCAATATCTGATGACTGTACTAAACGGCTTAAAAGTTTAAAAAGAAGAGCAAGTACATCAAGGGTGTCAGAAGATCGAACAAATACTGGTAGACAACTTTGACGCAATAAGCCCCAAACTCTTATAAGCACAAGCAATTCTCGTAGTGTATTCATTGCTTTAAAATCTCGGATTAGATCGTGCTATAAAACATAAAATAGTATAATTAAACACAGTATTTTGTTTTGTTTATAGATAAAATATTAAAATTTTATTATGGAAAATTTTGAACCAACTTGATTAAAAGGTAGTTAGTAAAAATTAATTGAAACCAACGCCTCATAAAATGTTTTAATTTAATTTAAAATTCGATATATAACAAAAAAAAAAAAAAATAAAATTACAACCCAACAAAATCAAATTAATTATTTATATTCGAGTTTATAAAATTGATCTTATTTTAATTCTCAAAACAAAAATTTAATGTTCGCCTTCTATTGATTTTCTAGTAATATTTTATTATATAGTCCATCATAGAATACTAAATGATGAAAAAATTTAAGTTCATGTTTACAAAGACCAATATAATCATATTATTCAAAAATAATAAAAACTCACTCCCTGTTGTCTATTCATTGGAGATTGTTGTCGATGTTCTGGCAGTCGAGCAAGAAGGTGCAAAGCCAAATCGGAAACCCACTGAATAAGTTGTTGCAAAGATTGTAGAATCACAGGTTCAACTGTAAATTCTTTAGCTTCTAAATGAAGAAGTACCTAGAAAAAATTATCAAATATTAATATTAAATTTATAATCTAAAAAATATATATTATAAAATATATATGATTCCTTAAAAAAAAATAATTTTAATGTCTATTATATATTTTTAAAATATTCAAATTACCTTATCAACATCGGTTAATGGTTCACTTATTACAGAAGCTAAACTTTCAGCTGGGCCTTTGTCATGAGAAATGAGTTCACTTGGACGAAGTAAAGATTTAAATGCAGTAGCAACAGAATGAAGCATTAAAAGGGAAGTTAAATCAGCTGCCTTCGCTTGACCAGTAGAAGTTAATCGATATAGTGAAGTCTAAAAATTATGTCAATATATAAAATTAACTTGCTAGAATAAAAGATAAAATAATCGACTTATTCGGTAATTTCTGTAATAATCATACAAAATTTATTCACCATGGTAGATTTGAAAATAGAAATTTTCACTTGGATTTTATCTTATAATTTTTATATTATATTTAATATAATTTATATTTAGTAATACTTACTTTAATATTAAGAAATCTAACATAATAATATTGTTGTACAGAGATCATTTGTCGATTAAAAGTATCATTAAAACGGTCACAAACAGCTTCAATCAAAGGTGGTCTTAAAGCAATTAAAACATCCCACCAGTCAAGTCCAGTAACCAAACAAAATTCAAGTAAAGCACATGCAGGTGCAACAGTTAAACCACCTAATTAAAATAAATATTAGGATACATTAAATATTAGTTCTAAATAATGAAAATAAAAATTAAAAATTTACCAGGTTCAGCTACTGGTGCAAGTCTGTATAAATAAATTTGGCCTTTTGAATCGGTGGCTACAAGAACACTGCCAGTCCATGTAAGATCTAATGCAGCTGCACCTAAACCTAATCGAAGTTTTTTAGAAGCTGAACAGCTACTACCACTACTTGAAGAAGGTTCATCCATTCTCCAATTTGTGCCCAATGTATTGGATGCCACCTAAAATGAAATTTATATTTTTAAATTAGAAATAATTAATCTATTCATATAGCTCTGCAATCAGATAGTTATTCGATCGCAGTTTTAGAATAATTTCAATTAACATCATTTTAATACTAATATAATCAAAATACTTTAACTAAACAAATTATATCAAAATTAAAAAATAATATTTTATTTATTAGACATTAAAATGCTTCTGAAACTAGTATTCCAACCAATTTTATGTAGTTTGTAGGATTTCATTAAAGCAAACATTTTTAATTTATTGATTTATAATTAAGTTTTAAAATATTTATATTGTTATTATTTTATGATAAGATTAGATGATTTAATGATATCATAAATAATTTTATAACTTTTGATAAAATTTATATTAAATAATAATAATTACCTTTTTGAGATTAAGTCCATATAGACAAAGAATGGATCCATCAGAGAAAGATACTATTGTATGAAAATGAGGAGGTAGTGATGTTGTTATTGAAAGTTTACTAGTAGTCATAGAAGTAACTTGATGAGGGAATACAAAATGTGCTTGATGTTGCCAGAGCTATGGTATAAAATGATATTTTTAAATATTATGAAATTTTTTATTATTATTATTATATATTATTAAAATTTAATTATTGATTTGAAAAATTAGAATTAATATAGTTTAATTTTTTAAAAAATATCTACTTTTTATAAATAATTTTTATTTTAAGATGCCTTATAACTTAATGATTTATTATTTATTTTATTAATGATCTACCACTGTTTTATATGATTCAAGTTGACTCGTGGATAGTCCAGGTTTATTAGCAAAATATTTATGGACAGGTACCACTTTTTCTCTTAACTCCCAAACTTCTATTAAACCATCACCATCTTCATTATTGACAGCAACTACCAATGAATCAGCATCTTCTCGTACAACAAATTTAAGTTGAACTACTTCTCGATCTGCAAATTTCATTTTTGCAAATACATTACACGTAAATAATAATTTAAATAATATTATATAAAAACAATTTTTTACAAAGATTATCAGATCCTGGAAGAGATTGAAGAAAGAAACTAGGAAGTGCTTGAGACATAACAATACATTTATCATCATTTTGTTGAACAGAAACACGATAACATTGAATTGGTAGATTAGCTTTTCCACTAGAAACTGCTACCAAAAAGTGTCCATCTGAAAATAATTATTAAAATTGTATCATAGATCAAATTAAATAACTTAACTTTTGAAATATTTAAAAAAATTACTAACTTTATATTTATTAACTATATATGAATGTATCATCAATTATAAAAAAATGATAAACAGGGAAATAAAATGTTTTTTATATGAATTTAATGAAAGTTAAAAATTGAGAAAAACAAATATATACTTTTTCCATAACATATATCAGCAGCAGATATGTGTTGTCTAGTTGATCCAAGACTATGAGTTGTACTAGTAATATGGGGTGGATCATTTCCAATCCGAGAAATTATAACAACTCCAATCATTCCGGTTATTGTTATTACTAAACAACCATCAACAGGACGTCCGCCAAAATGTCTAACAGAAGGTGCAAAACGTAGATGGTTAAATTTGTCATTATATAAAATTGTGTCTTTCTTTTCAGCGATCATACTAATCTAGAAAAAAATCAAGTTAGAAAAATAAATTATTGTTTTTTAAATTATAACCATATAGATATAAAACTTAATATAAATTATATAATTGAACGTATAATTTAATTTTATTTAAAAAAAATAATAAAAACACACAAAATCCAAATAATAAATTTTGAATTTATCTTTATAATAAATTAATATATTATGTGATAAAATTTGTATTTATCATTTTAAATCATTGTGAAACTATTTAAGAATCTTTTAAAAATATTTCATAACAAATTAAATAAACCAGATGATCGATTTTCTTCATACTTTCTTTCCGTTGTGGAAAAAGGCAGCTTCCAAAATATGTTCTCCGTTGAATGTTACACGTCCAAGACATACCCAGTCATTTAATACATGATCTTTAAATGACCAAATTTGAACAGTTCCTTCGGTATCTCCAATAAGTAATTTATCTCCAGAAAGATCCCAAGTCAGTTGGGTAATTGGATCTCTATTTGATAATATCCTTTAACAAAATCAAATAAATTATTATAATTATTATAACGATGATAAAATAATGACAGATGAGTAAAAGAATATACTTACTTGTGGGCTTGCCATGGTGTATTTAGATCAGCAACGTAGACATGAGAACCCCAAGTTTTTCCACTTATATCATCAAGTTCCATACATGTTGTAAATGCAACGATATTTTGGCTTGAAATTGTACAATAACTGTTTCCTTCATTTAGACTGAATTAAAAAAATGTATTAATATGTTATTGAAATAAAGAAATTTTATTAATAGATACCAGTAATTGTTTTGTTGGTATTTTGAAGATTTTCTTGACACTGAATAGATTAAATCCATCTTTTCCTTAACACATAAGAAAATAAAATATTTAAATAATTAATAGAACATTTATAAAAATTACTTTTATTTATGTCATTTATAAGTAAGCCTGACACCACCTGACACTTTAATCCATGGATTGGCTTTTATCTTGAATTTAGGTCAGGTTAGTATTTATTTTAAAGTAATTTCAAATACGCTTAATAGATGTCATGGGTGTCTAAGAGCGATAAATAAAATCCAAAAATTAGAGAAAAAATAAGTTTATTCACATTTATTATTATAAAAATAAACATTCAATATTTAAATTTTAAGTAAAATTTTAGAAACGAGCGTATATATCCAATCTTGTCTAATGTTATACGGTTGGAGGATTATTATTTTGAATTTGAAAAAGGTACACATGATTTTTCTGAAATTCAATTATTAGAGGCTTATAAGAATAATTTAAAATAATTCCATAGTAAATGGCCGTTCCAATTTTGAGTCCTAAAGCCTTACAATTTCTCGGATATACTGACAAACACGGAAAATTTTAAAGTTATATTATTTTTTATAGATAATGAAATGTAAAGAGATGTAAAAATTTTTAATTTCAAATCAATGTACAAAGAAAAATAATTTTTTATTTAGGTATATAAAGGAGATTAATCAAAGAGGCGCATAATTATATTTATAATAATTAGTCTTTTAAAGAATTTTATTAATGCAAGTTATTAATTAAATATAATCATGCCAAGGACAAAGAAACCTGTAAAGAGAATTAATACTGGAAAATTGAAATCAACTGAAAAAAATAATAAAGATGAATTGATTCAGGATATAATTTTAAAAGAAGGTAGTATATTTACAGTTTTTGCATTTATAAAAATTGATATTTTAATTAATTTAAAATAAATAAAAATATTTAAATAGTTATTCTTAAACTTTGATCTTATCTTATCTAGCTATTTAATTCGAAAACTAATCTAATATAGTAGTGTACAAATTATTTTTTTCATATCATATGGACATGGTTGAGAGGAAAGTTGGTTAATTGTTGTAATAAATTTCTAAACAAGGTGGGATACATTATAATGATTAAGAATTGCAAAGGTATTCCAGGAAACGTTAACGTAGATCGCCAGGTGAAAATAAGTGATTAGAATTCGAATTTTACAACAAATACTCGAAGTTTGAACAATGAGACTAAAAAAAATCAATTTTTTTAACATTTAATTATAAAATTTATAATTTTTCTTATTATTTGCCTTCTTTATCAGAGTGCTGCTTGCCCTAGGATCTAGGCAAATGCTCCACTCGCTCCCGTCTATCTTCGCTACTATTTTTTTAGCATTATTTCTTATTTATACTGAAATATTGTAAATAAAAATGTTCTAATAATTTAATTAAATTAATGTACTTGAAATGCGAAATTTTAGAAAAAATTAATACTTAATTAAACAAATTTGGTCATTGATTTAAAGCTCAAATATTAATTCTTATTAATATACATTTCAATTGGCAGAATTAAGATTTTTATTTTTTGAAGTAATCTATCCAATTTTTATTTTTATTTTTATTTTATTTTCAATTGTCTTAATAATATTACATTTACATTATAGTAAATACCAAAAAAAAAGAATTTCTTCAATTATTTGAACGGACCAGTGATTCAATTGAACTCATGATAAGAAATATAAAATTACGGTTAGGAAGTGAAAAACTCAAATTAAAATATGAAGAGGTAAAACAAAAGGACAGTGGCGTACCTAGGGGGGTGCGGTGGGTGCGGTCCGCACCGGGCGGCACTTATCTTGGGGCGGCATTTTTTATATTTAGTTATAGTTGTAAAAAGCAACTTATTCATTTCATATTTATTTTTTTTCTTTCTTGAATAATAAATGATTATTATGATTATTATAAGTTTACTATTTGATTTATATAAATTATGATTAACTATATGATTTCGAATATTATTCCTCGGCAGGGCCGGCCCTAGAGCCGAGCCAGTAAGGCCATGGCTCGGGGCGCTTGGCTGGCAGGGGCGCCATTATGAAAAAAAAATTAATCCTTCGCAAGATATCAGGGCTTATAAGACTTAATAGTAAATAAAAAATTATGGTACGCAATAAAAAAATTGCGTTTATTTAAAATAAGTAGTAAATTATTACATTTTTAAAAATATAATGTTGATATCATACCAAGATATCTCCTTTTTAGGAAGATAAATAAAAATATTTTTTTAATAACAAACAAAAATTTTTAAGTTGATTCTTTTTTTTTTTGCTTGTTAAAACATATGGGGCGAACTTTAGACCCTTGGCCTAGGGCGCCATAAGAGCTCGGGCCGTGCGTGTTCCTCGGTGTATATAAATGCATTTTAGTGTAAATTTTGAATTCTAATTCCAAGAACAGGATAATAATCTTATTTTATTGAATTCATTAAAATTCGTTGAATTCGTAAACGCATCTTTACGATTTTGTTCAGCAATTTTTCCTAACTAAAATTTTTTGATATCAGTTTATAAATGTCATTTCATTGAAAAGTTTATATGATTACTTTGAAGTGATATACCAATATTTTTTTAAATCATCGATTTTTCTTTTGAAAAGCAGGGCCGGCGGAAAAAATATAAATATAAATTTTGAGAGCATTATACACGATTTTTCTAGTATGAAAGCTAGAAGAGTAAATATTATATTAATATGTTTACGAGTGCATACAAATATGTGTAAAAAAATTTACTATATGTGTATTAATTAATATTGATTAAATAACTTAACAATTTATTTATGTGCATTAATTTATAAATACCACTATTTGATTGACTTATAATAAAAAGGGCGGCAAACTGGAGATCGCCCTGGGCGGCAAAAGTTCTAGGTACGCCACTGCAAAAGGATATAATTTTTAACCTAAATACCTATAAAATTTTTAAAATAGGAAATACATTTTTTAATTTATTAAAAATAATCTTTATTTATTTTTTAGGCATTCGCAGGATTTTTCCCATTGAAACAATCGTCTGGTGTGGTAAATATGATATTAGTAATAATTATTATTATAAATAATAACTTGGAGCGCGCCCAGGTTAAATTTTGAGGCTCCCTTGCTTTATGAGGCCATAGGCGCGCGCCTCCTGCACCTGTTTGGAAATCCACTACAGGGATAAAATAAGCTGGAGTGTCTCCACTCGACTATCTCGCAAATTTGAATTGGATTAAATAACATATATTATATTTAAATTAAATTATAAATTAGAATTAATAAATAATATTTATTAAACCAGCGCATGTTTGGCTCTTTGTTGATGGTACCACGTCACGTGCTGGTGCGTGATTTGCAGTGTTAAAAAATTAATTCCAGTACTTTCAGCGATTGAATCATGCTGAAATTCTATATATACAATTTTTAATCATGTTAAAAACTATCAAACATATATCTTTATTTTTACGGTCAGTTTAGAGGAAAAAAATCAAAACGTGGTAGGTAATGGTCCTCTTCCGAATGAGCTACATTTCTTGAAAGTTAATAGAAAACTACGAATTTTGATTAATGCCCGTCTACTAAATTTCATTATTCTAGCTCAAACCATTTTTGCGTAATCTTGTCTACATACACACATACACACACATACAAACAGGCATTTTTCTCAACCTTATAGTGAAAATGACTCAGGGAACTTCAAAACGTATAAAAACATCAAAATCTCGACATCGAAAATTTTCGTGATCGTAATACTATCACTGGCGCGCGAGATAGTAAAAAAACAAAATAACTCATAAATATTTTTTCTTTGTTAAGAATATTTCCATAAATTACTATTAAATTAATAATTTTTATTTGTCAATAATAATTATTATTATTGATATAGTAACATATTTGTGGAATATGAGGTCTTATCATAATAGACAAATTCTCACTATTTTAATATGTATTATAAAAATTATTTATTGGAATTGAAAACTTTAATTAAATTCAATAAAGTTAAATAAAATATATTTATTAATATTTTTTTAAATAAAAAATTAAAATAAACTTTAAAAGTTCATTTATTTTTAGCATGAAGTTGTTAAATATTTTGAAAGTATAATTTCTAAAGAAAATTCATTGGAAAAGAAAACAGATCCTGCTTTAAAGTACAAGCGTAAAAGCTATTTTCATAATAGTAATGGTAAGAGTAAAATTAGGGAGATCCCTTTAGAAGGAAAATTTGACGTTCATTAAATTATTTTATAAATTTCTATATTAAAAAAAGATTCTACTAAATATATTTAACTAATTTTCATTTACAATTTCTTATTTCAAATACTATTTATTTTTGTTTTAGCAAAAAAAACTCCGTATCAAGAACAAAATAAACTTTTTTTGGTAAGTCATTTACAGAAGAATTTATTATATTATTATTAATATGGTGTAATTATCTATGAAAATGACCTTCTATAAAAGACTTTTTGTAATTTTCTTATTTTCCTTTCATCTAATCAATTATTTTTAAATATTCTTTATTTTGAAATTAATTCGAATTGTCTCATGTCATAATACTTATAAATAATTATATTTAGAACTGTGGTCAAAACTTTAATTGAAATTATAGTTATTCGCAAAAATAATGTTTATGCCTATGTGATGGGATTATTAAACTAACATTCTTATATCTTGTTTGGTTTATGCGTCTCATTCTCACCCAGCCGCTCTCCACAGAAGGAAGAGTATATATTGTTTGTAAATTTTATTAAGAAATCACAAAAAATTTAGGTGTTATTTTAAAACTTGAAGAGAAATATTTATATAACTTGATAAACTCAACTTAACTTTTTCTTGATTATAATTAGTGGGGATTAAAATACTTTGTGTTGAAATATTTTGTTTTGAAATTTGGCAAGTTCAAGTTATTGATCTTTAATTTTTAATCTTGTATTTTCTCAACTATATATACATATATTATCTTCTGTATTTTTGGAGTTGGGCATGGAACTTGGTAGAGAAGGAAGAGGAGAGGAATAGAAAAAAAACAAAAGTGTATATATTTAGAAATATTCAATAAAAATATTTTATAAAATTTCAAATTAATATTTTTAATTTATTTAATGGATATTTCATTAAATTATTTTTTTAATTATCATCTTGACTATTTTTAGACTCCACAGGCAAAGATTCAAGGTTCTATAAATCCGGTCACACCAAAACTAAATCCAAATACTGCTCTGACAATGTTGAGACATCCTCGAAAGGGAGAAATAGGAATTTCAATTAATGGAAGTCCTCTTTTAGTTTCAACAATACAACATCATGATTTAGCAAATGTTAATATACCATTAGATGATGGAAATGTAAGTTTTTTTTAAAAAAATAAATCTCATATAGTTCAGGCTAATTTATAAAAACAGTTTATTTGATATTCTAAAATTCCAAATTAATTGTTTTTAGGTTGTCACCTTAATTGGCCATGAGGGAGAAGTGGACCTTAATAGGGAAAGTATTGATCGACGAACCAGAGATCAATTAAGAATAATTCGAAACAAAATAGGGGTTTTAGTAGATATCCCCGAAGAGAATGAAGACGAAGATATTTGGTAATAATATTTGAAAATTACAAAAGTTATTATTTTTATTATAATATTGTTTATTGTTGTAATTTATTGACTCTTCATTTATATTAATTTTTTTTTTTGTTAATGATTTATTAGAATTAGAGATGGAGATAGAGCTTTTAACTTTCATTTGAATATATATTTGAACCTGTATATATAAATGAAAATGAAAGTGATATTTTCGAATTAAAATATATTTTATTTTTAACGAAAAAATTTGTTTTGATTTTGATTTTTATATTTAATTAATAAAATTAACAAAATCCAAGTTATAAACTTATTAAGAATAAAATTTTAAAGCCTATTACCATACTTCATTCATAATAATAATTAATTATGGAAATGAAAAAGAAAATATATTTATATCTTCATTCTAGTCCAGATGATAATATTTTATTTTAAATTTATAAAATTTATTAAAGAACATCAATTTCAATTATAAGCAGTAGGTGGTGGGAGGAATATGCTTCAATATTTTTTTTCTATTATTTTCAATAAGTAATAAATATCCTTAAATTTATATTTGAATTCATTATTATTGAATATGCTTAAAGTATTTATATCGTTTTTAATAATAATTGAATAATGATTACTAAAACATGTGTGTGTTAATCATTAAATATTTTTTCTAGTTTCTAAGAATTTTAAGGTTAGGAATAAAATGAAATTTTATTCAAAAATAGGTGGAAGGGCAGCACAAAAATCTAAGATATTCCAGTTATTAAACCTAGGATATTTTTTTATCAAATTTGTTTCACTCTATAGATACAAAAATAAAGAATTTACCTTTAAATATATATGCATATGCAAATGATATACAAAGTGAATGTGAAAGGAACATAAGAAAGTACTCAGAATTTGCTTAAGGTTTATTAAAAAAAAATTAAATTAATGATAAAAAAAATTGTATGTCCATTGATTTAAATTAAGTAATTAATGTATTTTATTTAATGTTTTTAAAATTAGAACAAATTGGAAGATGGTTGGAGCGTAAATACGATTAATAAAGGAATATAATCAAATCGTATTATACAAAGATAATTTAGACCTAATTATATTTATTATTATTATATTATAGATATATTTTTATTTGCCCAATGTTTTCTATCGTTCCCATGAAGAATAAATTTTTGTTCATTCAATTATAACGAAATAGAACACATCTGGAAGTGAGTGTCATTATACCTATACACTGTCATAAAATCAATAAAATGATAAAAACAATTTCTTTTCGTCGGTAGAATTTAAAATTTTAAGGGCCCGGGTCCGAATACATCTGTTGACCAAATGTTAGAAACAATAGTTCACTTCTTCGCACATGGAGTTCGGTTACAATAAAATTATAGATAAAGGTTTACTTAAGGACCCCCAGTCTTTGAGAAAAAAAATATTTCATTGACAAGACATTTTTCAATTTATATAAATAAATATATCTATAAGTGTACTCACCATTTTAGAAACAATAAGAATTATTTTTTGAATCTCTTTAAAAACTTTTAGAATAGGCTGGAGTGTCTCCACTCGACTATCTCGCAAATTTGAATAAGATTAAATAACATATATAATATTTAAATTAAATTATAAATTAAAATTAATAAATAATATTTATTAAACCAGCGCATGTTTGGCTCTTTGTTGGTGGCACCACGTCTAGTGCTGGCGCGTGATTTGCAGTCTTGTTAAAAAAATAATTCCGGTACTTTCAGCTATTCAATCATGTAATTCTATATATAGCCATTTTATACAATTTTTAATCAAGTGAAAATATACAAACCTATATCTTTATTTTTACGGTCAGTTTAGGGGAAAAAATGAAAACGTGTTAGGTAATGACCTTCCTGTTGAACTACATTTCTCAAAAATTGATAGAAAACTACGAATTTTGAATAATGCCCTTATACCAAATTTAGCTCAAACCGTTTTTGCGTAATCTTGTCTACATACATACACATACACACACAGAGACATTTTTTCTCAATCTTAGTGAAAATGACTTTCAAAACGTATGACCTTCAAAACGTATAAAAACATCAAAATCTCGACATCGAAAATGTTCGTGATCGTGATCGATGGCGAGATAGTAAAAAGTATAAAACGAGTCCGCCATTTTATCCTTTCACGTTAATTCTATAATTTTTTTCATTTTTATTTTTAATTAAATATCAAAATAGTTGCACATGTGATAAGTTTAATAATGTAAATCTTGTTAATCAATTTATATAATACTTTATACTTTTAAATGAATGAATATTGTCCAGTTATAAAAAAGTAGAGCAGACGTGCAGTTTCGTAAAATATCTATCTTCAAAAATTTATTGCCTGTCTAAGTTTTTCCAAAATTCTATTATATTTTGTATCTTCCTTTCAAAAGGAGGGTTATAAAATATGACTTTTGTAATAAACAATAGTTATTGTGAGGTAAAATGTTTTTTTTTTCTAAGATTGTTGCACTCTCAATTTGAAAAGAAGGGCAGACTTTTCAAATGTTTGATAAAAATAGATAAATTAATTTTCAATTTTTTAAATTCAAATTTTATAATTATTCTTTAGAATTTAAATTAAATATACAGCATGTCTTCTCCTAGTACTTTCCCCTCTTACCGAAAAAAATATAGATTATTAATTTATCAATAAACTAAAAGATAGACTATTTCATTCTTTTTAAGTGGAAGAAAAATATTTGTTTATGTGTGTGTGTTTTGCTAAATATTATTGGATTTTCGAAACTATTATGTATATAAATAGAATGTTAGTTAATCCTATTAACAAGCAGAAAGATGTGTGAAATCTATTTGGACATATCCATTCATTCTGTCACTTAACTTGACACCTAATCTATGTATTGTTGCCAAAAATCAAACCCTTCTCATCCTCTTTAAAAATAAAGTCACTTTTCTATATATTAAGTACATAGATGGTATATGTTTATATTAATTATATCTTTAAGATTCGTTTTAATAATTAATATAATAAAATAAATTAATAAAGATTATTAAAAATGTATATTTGTATAAAATTAACAATTATTCTATTTTAAAAATATTCATATTTTAGAGAATCACTACAATTAACCTATAAAGGAGGTGAAATCAATTACAATTTTCTCTTCTAAATAAAGGTCTGCATTAACGAATATCAGTTAATTTTATTTTTATAAAATATTGTATAATGTTTATAAATATCACAATTTTACAAAAAAGAATTCATTAGTATATTATTATTTTTTTATTTTAATTTTATATGTCATTATAATATAAAGAAAGGAAGGTGTCTACATGTTCATGGATTTTTCCCTAAAAAAGGCTGATTTGGAATCAAATTCATTAAGAAAAACTTTTCGATAATTAGTGGGAACGGAACTAATGAATGGACCGGCATCGTTAACGGTCAAAGGGGAGGCTGTCCGGGAGTCGACTCGTCATCTTTTCTCTGGGCTTCATTAACTTGTTAATGATTTGCAGAGCGGCTCCTTGCCGGATTTGCTTCCAATTTACTCCAAAAATTTAGAAGACATTGCCCCTCCTATAAATTTTCCAACATACCAAACTAAAATATAATATTTAGTTTAGGATTTATTTTCATTTTTAACAGATGGAATTATATTTCTTAATAAATCAAAGATAAAAAGAAAAGAAAATCATTATATTTTTCAAAAATATTTCATTGACTATAAATATAATCTAATGGAATAATTTAAATTAAAAAATATTTTCGAATAATTTATATTTTTTATTGAATACATATATATTGTTAGATACAGCCACAAGTTTTATTTAATGTAATATATTTTATATATATTTATATTTGTCACATATAATAGGCGCCCTTTGGGGATTGGCTAAAGTCTAGACAGACTTGTCATGGTTCAATGCAGGTGGCCTGAAGATGAGATTTCTGTGGCTAAATCCTACCCCAATAAATCTCATTTGAGAAGTCGAAATTGGAATAGCAAGGACTAAAATCTTACCTTACCTTGTTTCGGGTTTTATTTTAAATGAAGAGATGCTTTCTTTAAATTTAAACATTAATGAAGAAATTCATTTTAAGAATAATTCACTCACTTTCAAAGTTTATATGCAAATTGAATATACATCAACTCTCCCTTCCCACTGCTTTAACTATTTATTATAAAGTTTGGAATTTTTAAAATTAAACTCAAAAAAGATATTTGTTGTTATATACTCATAATTTACTAACATTATATTACTATTAAGGTTAGAAAGGTGAACTTGACATGAACATATATTTATATACATATATAGGGTAAATGTACCAGTAGTTAACACTTGTACATTTAATATCGGATAATAAGACATATCTGTCTAAACATTTCTAAATGCGCTCTATATGAAAGTAATTTCTTCTCTATTGAAGATGTGTAAATATAAATGTTTTGAGTAAACGGCACAAAATTTACTTTTTATAGAATCGAACAAATGGATATTTTAATATTTTGTTCTTAAGATGCTTAAGAAGGCAAATCACTAATTTTTATTTTTGTTTTATAGTATTGTCATCAATATTAAATATTATGAATTTTAACGGTGTCAACTATTGGTGTTTTTAGATGCTAATGTTAAAAAAATTATAAAAAATAAAAGAAATAGAAAATTGCATTGGTATAATAGTATATTTATGAAACAAAATTAATTTTACATTTAATCTTTCGATTTAGAAATTTGATAAGATTTTTATGATATTTTAACATATTATTATATTTTCATGAAAATATTTCTCTAATTTAAAAATGTATATAAAAATTCTGGCACAAAATCAAATATGTATTTTATTATTATTATAATTATGTAAAAAAAAACTCGAGAAAACAGACTTCCGAAAATTCTATTATAATCTGTAATTCAAATTCAATATTCTAACATTAAGAATTTTACCCTTCACCATTGTAAGAAATAATTTTCTATCAACATTTTAAGAATTTTTATAAATTTTTTTCAAATTCTTAAAGATATTAAAATAAAACTAATAGTTCTATTTTTTCAGTGAATTTTAATAACATTTCTCTGCATTTATATACTTATATAATAATATATATATGTATATAAAATTTTTATATTCCAGGTTTTTCAAACATATAAGGTTATTAATTGTTGCGTATTTTTAAATACTCTTCATTTACTTTCGTCAGTTTTACTATTTAAAGATCTTGCTTTTTAATATTTATAAATTATATTTATATATATATATAGTATATATTTTTCATATATTTTTTTCAATATATTCATAAATCAATGATTAAAAAATACTTATTAGTAAAATATTTTCATCTACGTCGCTTTAAGATTTACTAATAGAAAGGAGGGAGATGTTAGAAAAAACACATAAAAACTATAAGACAGTGGTAATCCCCCTTAAAGAGGTCTAAATATTTGTTTATTTTGTGGTGAAGTTCTTTGTCAAGTCATTCGGGAGGGGGAAGAGTGAAAAAAAAGAGTTCATCGTTATTTGATCGACTGGCACCAGTGTTGGTCTCCCGCCCAGGAGGTCGTCTTCCCTTTTTTTAAGACCCTGCCCGATACCCGTTCACACAGTATTCGTTCACAATCTGAAGATTGCTTTCTCTTGCTTGCATCTGGCGCACACGTGAGGCATCCGCCATTACGATTTGTTTACATGTCGGCGGCGGATTATCCGACTGACAAGCGCCAAACAATTTAAAACGTTTATAGAAAAAGTTTATAAACGAAACACCTTCAGGCGAGAATGAATGAAGAAGAAAAAAAAGATGATTTCATTTAAATGAAATGAATTACCACTTTTAAGATCTCTATTGAAATTCACTCCATTAAATTAATTTATACTAGAGTCATATATATATATAAATATATATATATATATATGACTCTAGTATAAATATATATGCTTATCAAAATACTGTTTCTACTTGATTAATATAAAAGTTAGATTGAAATCAATCTCAAAAAATTACTTATTTAATTGTTTCGAAAATATAAAAAAAATATTGGAATAAGTTCATCATACGATATATAATTCATTTTGATGAATAAATATTTCCATTCTAATTTACCTAAAATTTCAGTTAAATGATATAGATAAGATACTATAATAAAATGAAAAATCTGGAGTGTCTCCACTCGACTATCTCGCAAATTTGAATTAGATTAAATAATATATATTATATTTAAATAAAATAATAAATTAAAATTAATAAACAATATTTATTAAACCAGCGCATGTTTGGTTCTTTGTTGATTGTACCAAGTCATGTGCTGGCGCGTGAATTGCAGTGTTAAATAATTAATTCCGGTACTTTCAGCTATTCAATCAAGCTGAAATTCTATACAATAGCAGTTTTATACAATTTTTAATCATGTTAAAAACTATCAAAAATCTATCTTTATTTTTACGGTCAGTTTAGAGGAAAAAAAATCAAAACGCGTGGTAGGTAATGGTCCTCTTCCGAAAGAACTACATTTCTCAAAAATTGATAGAAAACTACGAATTTTGAATAATGCCCGTGTATCAAATTTCATTATTCTAGCTCAAAGCGTTTTCTTCGTAATCCTGGCGAAATAGTAAAAAGGGGATTTTTGACCTGTATTTTTAGGGAAATTAATTTTTCTCTTTACTTAATGAATAAAATTATAAAATAAGTTTCGGAATATTTATTTTTTTATTTATATATCCACATAATATGGAGTAAGCAGTGAATTAAATTATGGGCCTCCAAAAAACATACTGTCTATACACCATTCCCAAATAAAATAATCTATCTATCTCTGCGGCTCTACGGAACTCGAAAGTTCTTGGCCGCAGCAACCACACCCCTCCAAGTATTCCTATTCTGATCCACAACCCTCCAGTCCCTATCCTCTCCCATCTCTCTCACGTCCTTTCCCACATTATCCACCCACCGTGTCCTTGGTCTTCCAAGTGGACGTTTCCCATTCGGACTCTCTACCAATATATTTTTCGCCAAGAATGTAATACAGCTTATTTTTTTAAAAATTTTATATAAAAATTAACAACCATTATTATTTCACTATTTCATTATTCTAGCTCAAACCGTTTTTGCATAATCTTGTCTACATACACACATACACACACACAGACAGACATTTTTTTTCAATCTTAGTCAAAATGACTCATGAACCTTCAAAACGTATCAAAACATCAAAATCTCGACATCGAAAATTTTCGTGGTCACAATACTATCTCTGGCAAGATAGTAAAAAAGAAAATTCTGCTTTTAATTTTAATATTTTAAACTTATTAATATTTTAGTATTTATTGTTATTTTATATTTTTTTTTTAAATCTAAGCAATTTATTTAAATATAAATTAGAAGAGCAATAAGAATAAATATAATTAAGATATTAAAGAGTTGTAAACATATGACATAAAGAAAAATCTATTTATTGAAGTGAAACTTCTTTAGCGGCGTCCTGACATTTGGTTGAGAATGGAGAGTGAATTGAAAAATTGAAATTTCGTAACGCAAGAGAGAAAGAAGATATAGGTATAACGAGTGAGAATGAGATAGCCTCTATCTGCGTCTCTCTTTTGTGCTGTCTTTCGTTCTAATCCCCACTCTAGGTCCAAAGTCCATGACGCGCATGCGCGCTAGTTAAGTCATATATAATTAGCTGGAGTGTCTCCACTCGACTATCTCGCAATTTGGATTAAATAACATAATATATTATATTTAAATTAAATTTAATTAATTATAAATTATAAATAATAAATAATAAATATTAAACCAGCGCATGTTTGGCTTTTTGTTGATGGCACCACGTTACGTGTTGGCGCGTGAGATTTGCAGTGTTAAAAAATTAATTCTGGTAATTTTAGCGAATCAATCAAGCTGAAATTCTATATATAGCAGTTTTATACAATTATTAATCATGTGAAAAATTATCAAACATATATCTTTATTTTTACGGTCACTTTAGAGGAAAAAAAATCAAAACGTTGTAGGTAATGACCCTCTTCCGGTTGACCTACATTTCTCAAAAGTTGATAGAAAACTATGAATTTTGAATAATGTCCATGTACCAAATTTCATCATTCTAGCTCAAACCGTTTTTGCGTAATCTTGCCTACATACATACACACACACATACACACACACACACACACACATACAGACATTTTTCTCAACCTTAGTGAAAATGATTCAGGAACCTTCAAAACGTATAAAAACATCAAAATCTCAACATCGAAAATTTTCGTGATCGCAATACTATCTCTGGCGAGATAGTAAAAATTGATATTTATATATATATATATATATATATATCGTGAAATAATTAAAATTCTCAAGTCAAATATACATCAAATATACGCATACCGACGCATGTAATTGTGTGTGTGAACATGGTCGGCGATTCACACGCCAACACATACAGTTATGTGCGTCGATGACCATTCACGTTATTTATCCGAATCTCAACATTACTTTAACACTACTAAATCAATTTAAAATTATTATTGCATTTAAAACTGCTTTTCTCTACTCCACAGATTTCACTATGCCGAAAAAAAATAACGACCAAAATTTAGACGATATTATTTATTTCATACACCGTTCACTACTGGTTTATAGCCACACAGGTGCTAATGCACTTGAACGAGGCGAAGATAAAATCCCTCTAATTCTCGGGGGAGATTTTAATGTAAATTTTGGATCTGATGATTCGTTGCCGTTGATCAACTTTCTTCAAGAAACATTTGGTCTGCTTATAAATAACGATCCCAAGGAATCAACAACAAAATCTGGAACTACAATAGATGCTGTTTTTACACGTTATATAGAAAATATCGAATCACGAACATATATATCTTATTTTAGTTATCACAAGCCATTAATATCAGTATTACCAATTGAAGCACCAACCGACAATAGTACAGGCAATGTAGATATGATGATAGAGTAGATAATAATAATAATAAAGCGAATATTTGTTACGAAAATTTTATACTGTTATATGTCTTTCGAAATGATCCCTTTATTTTTCTCTATTTCTCTCTCACTCACACTCTCAACTAAAATTTATCTTATTCTCTAGATTGTAAGAAGTTTCACTTCCGCCACGTGTACGATGCTGCACATTTTGTTTTTTATTTATTTAACTGATTTACCATATTTGAAGCATCTATCCAAATGTATATCAGATTAATTTTTTATTATTTGAAATAATGATCCAAATCTCAAATAGCAGATTATTTACTAATTTTATAAATATTATATTTTTGTGAAACTAATTCATAAAAAAAAACGTCAATGAGCCAGCAATTGTATAGATATAGAGTATGATTGTGAAAACTGATTTGTCCCTGAAAAAATTTTTGTGGATTTATTGAATTTCAATGCATTTACACTTAACTGATGTTTATTTTGGTCTTAAAAATTTTAAAATCTATTCCAGGTATTCTGAAAATACTTGCCTCACCTTATCTCAGCAATGATTCATTGCTAACATCATGCAGTTTTGCCTACCAAAATATCGGATGTAAATATAGTCAGTCTTTTCTCCAAATCTTATCCCATCAATAGAGCGATAATAAATTAGTAACTCTTTTAATTCATATTTTCTAAAAAAAATTTAACTTCATCTAGGAATATATTCTTTAAAAATATTTTCACACTACCTTCAAATTATATTAAATCGATTTATTCACTTTTCTATATACCTTAGAGACGATATACAGAAATTAAAAATACAATATAAGTTCCTGTTATTTTAAATGGATGGTTTTTATTATACCTTCAGTCAAATAGAGAATTCCTTGAAACTTATTAATGAAAACAAACGTTTAGTAATAAAAAATACAAGGTGATGTGTTGTACGTGCTTGCTGCGTTGCAGAAGATCTTTTAGCAGTAAATGGGTTGATTTTGCCAAAACTTTTGTATTTTAGAAAATAGTAAAAATAAAGGAATAAACAAAGGTTATTGAGGTAAAAAAAAAATTATACCTGTGATAAAATTACAATATTTATAAAAAAAAATTTAGAGAATAAAGAATATTTTATTAAAATAAAATTTATTAAATTTACAATTGAAAAATAATTATAAAAAATTTAATTAATTTTTAATTTTTATTTAAATCAAGCAATAAGAATAAATATAACCGTTTGGCAGCTATCTATGAAAATGCTAATACATTCCAAAACCGCTAAAGGAAATTTTGGTATAAAATAAATAAAAAATATATATCTACTTAAAACTTTATAACTTCTCCAATTTTACATCGATTTACATAAAACTTTTAACATTTTGTAGATAAAGAATTAATGGAAACAACTGTTGAAGGCAATTAAATGATATACAAGTAGTATGTTATAAAAAAAAATGGAAAGCCAAATAAAAATTAAAAAAAAAAGTTTAACATTTATGTTTTGCTGCGCAAATTCCATGTAACCCCTTCTTGCAACGGCAACAGATAAGATTGGAACGTTTTATTCCAGTCCTCCTATTACTGCAGACCGCACACTGCCGTAAATTGCGTCCAGGTAGTTTTTCCAAAGCAAATTTTGGGCTTGAAGTTGATGCTTCATTTTCCATATTTCTAAAGGTCATCCATTCTTCTTCGATTTGTCCAATAATAGCGGATGTGAATTGCAGCCGGGACATTTTTTTTTCTGTGGTTAGATTTGTATAGGATATAGCCCAGGGGTGGCCAACCCGCGGGCCGTATGTAGCCCGCCGTAAACATTTTTGCGGCCCGCGAGATTCATCACACTTTTCTATTCTGCGCCCTCATGAAACAAATATCGCACTAGTGAAATAAATATGATTTCATTTTTTTTATTTCGTTGTTTCTTTTTTAATTTTTAGTATTATATATTTTTTACAATGTGCATTCAGTATCATCATTATTATTATATTATATATGTTTATATGTAAAAATAATAGTAAACATAATAAAAATTCATTATTTTTCAATTTGTCACACCAAACAATATCTATAATGGGTCTAAATCTAATATGGGTATGTATAATTTTATATGCGGCCCGCGAAGTTATGATGCATTTCCAAAGTGGCCCGCAAGATCATTTGGGATGGCCACCTCTGATATAGCCATTCAACACCATCCTTCCAAAAATAAATGATAACCTTTATGTAGATAATTTCCAACTGACAATAACTTTTCTACCACTGAAAATCCTAGTCCGTCTTTTTTTATTATATCCCTGTCTTCTGCATTATTGGCTCCTTTGTAACAGAAAAATCCTAAGCAGTATTTTGTTATTGAGTCGCACAACATCCAGAATTTTATTCCCCATTTATGATGCTTTTTACTGGGAAGATACTGCTTTATTGATGAATCGCAGTGTGTACCAACCAGTGATTCATCAATAGATAGTTGTTGATGTGGTACATTATGCTGGTGAAAAACTGTATTAGCGTGTTTGACAAGCATTGTAAAATAATGTTTTTGTTGGTGGAATGGGTATGAATGTTAGATCTTCCGTTTCTGAAGAAGAAGAAGAAGAAGACGATTCTGAAGATTTACTTTCCACTCTCAATCTTTTCTTTCTATGACCAACTACACTATCGTCATCACTGCTTACATCAATCGTGTCCAAAGATTCATTCTCAGATGTGAAATTAGAACTCAATTCAGAGTCCGAAATATTATCATCACTCGACATGGCTACGTTTTTCAATGCGAAAAAAAAATATAAAAAAAAATATTTATAAAATAAAAACTGATGTATCGTACTCTTTAGGCTTGAGAAAGAACACTTTTATTTAAAAAACACACGAGCGGCAAGAAACAACCTCCCACGGCGACCGACAAACTGGCACTAAAATGACAGCGCTACCGCGCCGCGTAGCTATATTGGAGACGATATATCGAAGCGCGACGGCGCTGCGTAGCGGCCAAACGGATAAGTAAGTAGAGAAACAATATTTACTCATTTTGACTAAATTTATTAAATATTATTTAAGATTATGTATTATGGATTTTTTGTTGAATTGAATGAAATAATATAATAATTACCGACCAACGATAGGAAGGGAATGTATTGTTTTCACATAATCTCCACGAATCATGCATTTTGTTAACAGAAAAAAAGTATTTCCATCCGTCTGTCCATTGTGTGTAAGAATAGCTTGAACGGCTCAACGTATTTTTATTTACTTATTATATCAGTAGCATGAATTCATCAACTTTTGGAGTATATCCGGAAACCCGAAGTAGTAGTATACAAAGTATTAATTTTATATTCATTGTCGGAAATTTTTCACTTAAAATATAGTAGTAATTAATAAAAAATTGAGTAATTAAGCTAAACAAATATAAAAAAACTTTTTAAACACACCCTTTTATTTAAATGCACTAAAAAGGAGAAAATAATTTCTCTACACACACCACGATTTCCTTGTAATTAATCTAATCTAAAAAATGAAAGTGTGGGCGCCAAACATGCAGGGAAAGGAAAAGAATAGGAAGAACATTTCATTGTATATGCACAAATCTTTCTGTTTTTTTTTTCCTTTTCCACTATAATTGATAACGATGTCTATTTGAAGTAGAATTTACGTTTTTCCTTTATAATGACCTAGGATGAACCAGAATATTGCATTGTCATTAGGGAGTTACATATTTATGCGAAATTTCAGCTCATTCGAACATTGGAAGTGGGTTAAACGTGGCAAGATTTGACGACAGGGCACGAGTTGAAACTAAATAAAAGCGTGTAATAAAAACCAAGATAATATAATTTAGTCATTTTAATTCAAGTTTTAAAAATATTTTTTTTATACTTTATATATATATATAATGTTTTTTGGAAATTAATTTATTTTAAATCGTCGGTCGATTCTGTGGCTGGCCACAGCTCATTTTTTTTATTAGTAACAATTGAACAAAAGAATAGGATTGGTTTCCATTAAATTTTCTGGAAGATCCATGATAATTTAAAAGGTGATTTCATTATTTATTAAATCTCATTATATAATTATTATAGGATTGAAAAGTTATTTATTTGTTTAACTTGGAAGATCTTTTGACTTTTTAGAGAGTGAATGAGAGTTCTTTTCCTCCACCCCACCCCTCCCCCCTCCTTCCTCCCTCTTCCTACTCCTTCACCCCGTAAATCTCTCTAAGTTGCGTTTAACGTACCGCACGTCCTGTAATAATTGTCACCCGAGGCAAAACAAAGTCGTAAAGCAGCCAAGTTTTATGTTTTGCATAAATATAACATCGCCGCCGCCGCAGTGGTTGATCAGCAGCAAAATGTTGCAAATGAAAAGAGGAAACATCAACGATCAATCTATCAACATAGTAAAGTTTCGATTAATAATCCAATACTATTGTTTTGTTAGTTAAAAGAAAAGAATCAAAATAAAAATGAATAAAATGAGCAAATTTTAAAATATTTATATTTTGCGTATTAAAATAGGAAATTCTAAACATTTGTTTAACTCGATATTTTTGTTCACTATTGATGATTACAGTAGTTGTATAATTTAAATGTATTTTCAAGATTTTTATTTATATACATATATGTTTGTGACGTTATTTAATATTTAACAGGACATATTCTTACTATTCCGTTAAAATTAAATTTTATAATCAATTATTAAAAATTTTCAATTCAAAATGAATCTAAATATATTCATTAATCTTAACACATTTCAATAATATATAAAAAAATTTATTTTTTATATATAATATTTTTTTTATAAATGTAAATTAAATTAAAGAAAAATAAATTTTTAATTAAAAATATTTACTTTTTTACTATATCGCCAGGACATTATTCAAAATTCGTAGTTTTCTATCACTTTTTGTGAGAAATGAAACTTATTCAGAAGAGGACCATTACCTATTACGTTTTGATTTTTTACCTCTAAATTGACCGTAAAATAAAGATATATGTTTGATAGTTTTCCATATGATTAAAAATTGTATAATCATTATAATTATGTTAAATATAAATTTATAAACAGTAATAGTGAAGAGTAAAGTTAAAAAATTATTTATTTTACAAATATGTTTATAATAATCGATGTAAAATCTTAATTATAAAAAAATTATTATATTTATATTATTATAAAACTGCTATTTATAGAATTTCAGCTTGATTGAATCGCTGAAAGTACCGGAATTAATTTTTTAAATTTTGTCTAAAAATAAATGTAAAGGTTTTAAATTTAAATATAATATATGTTAATTAATTAATTTAATTGAATAACAATACTATACTGTAAATTTATTTTTTTTAATTATTTAATTAATTAATCTAATTTAATTATACTTAATTTATAATTTATAATTAATTAAATTTAATTTAAATATAATATATGTTAATTAATTCAATTCAAATTTGCGAGATACTCCAGATTTTTTTATAATTAAGATTTTACATCGATTATAATAAACATATTTGTAAAATAAACAATTTTTTAACTTTACTCTTCACTATTACTGTTTATAAATTTATATTTAACATAATTATAATGATACTTAACAAAGCATCTCATTATAGAATTTCCTCCTCGACTCTAAAAATATTAAAATAAATAATTTTTGTTCCTGAACATTTTCTTGGAATATTCATTTAAAAATGAGGGAGAAAATAGAAATGTCATAATATTCGAAGAATAAGCAGAAGAAAATGGGAAAAGAAGTAGTCAAAATCTTTTCTTTAAATTCCGGTCGCATATGGTTTATTATCCACTTCTTACACTTCTATAAATTTATATAATATATCTATGATATTAATTTTGTGGAATTTATCTTAAAGTAATCGTCCATCGATTATTCATGATTATTGTTTATCATAAAGATAATATTTACTACATTACACAATCACCCATTTTATTCAATTTTCTTTCTAATAACATGATTTTTCCTCAAGATTACTCCTGAATACATCCAAACTTATAAACAATTTAAACTAAACTGTTTTTTAAATTATTTAATAATAGGACTGATTTTTTTTTTATTTGACTTGTAATATTTGCACATTATTTATTATATTTTGGGACTACTTTAATAAACAAAACATCATAAACTGTTATAAATAGTATTAAACTATATTATATAACTTAAGTTTTTAATATTATAATGAAACACTTTAATTAACAATCTTTATACCAGTAAAAACTCAAACTATCTTAAGCTCAAATTTTCAGCTATAAAAGGAATACTATTTTAAT
Organism: Labia minor; assembly: GCA_963082975.1. Classification (NCBI taxonomy): domain Eukaryota; kingdom Metazoa; phylum Arthropoda; class Insecta; order Dermaptera; family Spongiphoridae; genus Labia; species Labia minor. The sequence goes on from OY720345.1 coordinate 37,534,570, forward strand.
CTTATGGTGATTATGTTCTACCTTATTCAACATTTAAATACCACAACACTATAATTCAAAGACCAGATTTAAATTGAAGTAGAATTTATTTAATTTTGAACGGTTTTAAGTCGTTCAGGGGACATTTTTCCATAATAAAATCGAATATTTAATTTAAAAAATCCTTAAAATTCATGACTATTCTTAAAAAAAGTTTTTCTAGTAAAATCTTGTTATTTTTATATAACTTTGTTCAATATATTTTTATAGCTTATAATTATGTCATGAAGATAGATATAATTAATATATTAATAAAATATTTAATAAAAGAAAATAATATTTAAATGAAAATAACTTTAATGATTTTATTAATATCTAATTATTTTTAAATTTTCCATTAATTCAATTATAATTAATAATTTATTTTCGTAGATAATCTTTAAATGATAGTATTTTTGTTTAATTAAAAACAGTTCTATATTTATTTCAATAATGGGTCCATCTATTCATTTACTGATCCATTTTGTCCTCTGACATAATCCTTTGGCGGTTAATAAAGCAAACAAATCAAAAATGCTCTCCCCATGACCGTTTAATATTTTGATGGACCAAAGACAATACTATAAACAAATTGAAGTTGAAAGCAGCGTCCTGGAGCGTCGAACATTTCAAAAAATGTATTTTTAACCATTGCCGACCGCCCTTCGTTTCTCTTCCCCCTACCCAATGCACGTCTCATTTCAAAATGAATGATTTCTATTTGCCTAAGTTATATATTCCATTTTTCTGATGTATGTTGACAGTGATTTAGGAAGGAAATCGAAATTGATTACTACGACGTTTCGAAATATTTGTTTTAAGTGATGCCAAAATCAGCTTCCAAACTTTGATTTATCCCAAAAAACGCGATGGAATTAAGTAAAATTTATATTTGTTATTATTTTCCTAAGTAATATATTTTTTTTTCATTCAATGAATCTTATGGATGGTGTATCTTTGTAGTTTTCATTTAAAATTATAAGATATTAGAGAAAATGTCACTTCAAACGTTTCGATATACATTAATTATCCCATAAAATCTAAAAATTATTACCTTTTCAATTAATTAAAGGTAAATTTTATTTTATATCCAATTTATTCAATTAATTTTAAATAATATATGAGTTAATAAAAGAAAATTAGATAATATTTTGTAATGACGGATTTACTTTTGTACAGGAATTAAATTAATGTCATTCTAAATTAGAAGTGAATTTATATAAGAGTAAATATTTTTATTAAAAAATAATGGGCGTTAAGTGACGAATTGTGATTTAAGAATAAAAACTTTTAGAAATTTATTAAGATTCAAAAATTATTTTATAAATTAAGTTAATAGTCATTAATTATTAATTAGCCGCATTAATTATTCTATAAAAAAATCTGGTGTGTCTCCACTCGACTATCTCGCAAATTTGAATAACTAACATATATTCTATTAAAATTAAATTTAATTAATTAAATTATATATTAAAATTAATAAATAATATTTATTAAACCAGCGCATGTTTGGCTCTTTGTTGAGGGCACCACGTCTCGTGCTGGCGCGTGATTTACAGTGTTAAAAAATGAATCCCAGTACTTTCAGCGATTCAATCAATCTGAAATTCTATATATAGCAGTTTTATACAATTTGTGAAAAACTATCAAACATATATCTTTATATTTACGGTCAGTTTAGAGGAAAAAAATGAAAACGTGGTAGGTAATGACCCTCTTCCGGTTGAGCTACATTTCTTGAAAGTCGTAGAAGTCGTAGAAAACTACGAATTTTGAATAATGTAAGCAGTGAATTAAATTATGGGCCTCGAAAAAACAACCAAATTTTTATTTTATTTGATAGATCTTCCCACAATATTAATCTAAAATACTGTAATTCCTTGATATAAGTTAAGTCAACCAATCTTTTCAGAAATAAGTACAAAATTAAAATCCTCAAATTTTCCCATATATCTATGTATATATATATACTTATATATAAAAATAAATTACTAAACTTATCGATATTCTATGAAACATAACATATCTAATTAAAAAATATTTTTAGTATTTTTAATTGAAATAATTTTTAAAAATCTATCCCCTATATTCCCTATAATATAGTTTAAGAATGTTTTTTAAAATTTGAATGATAAAATTTACGTATTTTAAAAATTCAAATACATTTTAAACTTTCCCCTCTCTATCCCTTCTTAGAGATCTTTTGTGCACTTTCCAGTCACACTCCTCCTCTTAGGGTTGGGTCTCAAGTGGTATTTTTTTTTTACCTCTGATCGTTTTTGGCATTTAGTGAAAAACCAACTCGAATTAATAATTATAAATCCCCTTAGTTATGTTTGTTTTTTATTTATTTAGCTGCAATTGACTTTTATTTTTATCGTCTATTAAATAAAAGAGCCGGTAAATAAAGAGGACCTGAAAAAGGTAAGCTAATAAAAAAAAAGTGTCAAGTGTGTGTGTGAAATTTCTAATATTTCTTCATTTAGCCGAATTGGCTTTTATATATTCAATAAAATTATTTACCTGGGAATAATAATATACAATTCAGTTAATTCAATAACCTGTAATATAATTGGATTTTTAATTATCAGTAAGTATTCCATTTTTCTAAGCCTTTTATAAATAAAAGAAATGTATTAATTAAAAACTATTAAAAAATTTTAACTGCTAAGAATTTCTTATCTATTGATTTTTACCGACCGACGATAGTAAGAGAGATATTGTTTTCACACCAAATTTCACATGTGGAGATTTTTACATATCTCCACGAATAATGCATTTTCTTAACAGAAAAAAGTATTTTTAGCATGATGTCTGTCCGTCCGTCTGTCCGTATAGATGTGTACAGCCTGAACGGCTGAACGGATTTTGATGAAATTTGGTATATTTACTTAATGCATCAGTGGGATGAATTGATCAACTTTTGGTGCAAATCCGGAAACCGGAAGTGGTAGTATTAGCGATCGACGATAGGAAGGGAAGGGTTATTTTCACACCAAATTTCACATGAGATTTTTTACACATGCACTTTGTATTGGTTTTATCCTCGAGAAAAATTATCTTTATTAGTTTTTTCTTGATTTAAAATTATATGACTTCATCCAGCCATTCATGACGTCACAGCCTGGTCTTAGATAAATATTATAAATAAAATAAAATTAAAAATATTTATGTTATATGCCTGTTTTTTATTACATTAATAAATATATTAAAATTATTTGAAATTGTTTCTGTAGCTGGAAATTAATTTACTTCAAACCGTCGGTCGGTTCGGACCTGGCCACTTATTATATCTATATTTTGGATGAATTATTATGGCTTATGCTTATTATTAATGTATCTAAAAATTAATAATTTTAATACAAAAATAGGTGTTTAAAAAAAAATATTTTCAAAATTATTTCTTTACATTTTAGCATTAAAAAAACAAAACAATTTATTTTGAAATATTTAAATTATATTTGATTAAACTTTTTTTAAAATTTATTCAAAATTTTTATTTAAACCATATAATTTGTGTTCCTCCAAGATCCTTAATCTAATATAAAATTCTCACCACCAGTCAAGTTGTCTTCGTGGAGTGTGATTAAGTAAATCATTTTCTTAGTGAGTTTATATCCATAGGAAGTAGAAATTCCGATTCAGTAAAATCCTTTTTTCTTGATTATATCAGATCATAGTTGTTGAAATATGAAATATATATATATATATATATTAATATCTAATATTTATAATTAATTCAAAATTCAAAAAAATCTTTCCTAAAGATAAATTCCTAGATAGTTAATTATAGTGTAATTAATTTTAATTTCTAAAATTTTATTTTCTAAAAAAATTAATAATTTTAAAAAATAGTTAAAAATTTAAAAAAATTGAAAGTTTTTCTAATATGTGAGCGTTGATAATTTCCCTTTAAGAAAATATTGTAGAGCACGTGCCTTTCTGGGGGGGAAAGTGTTTTTGGGGCCACACATATAACACTTGAAGGGTGTATCTATTCTTCCTATTTCGTTTCGTACCTTCAAGAGGTGATTTCATTATTTCATCTACTCCAGAGTATATAGACTTCCGCACTTTTAAATTTGGAACATTCAATAGCAAGTATTGAGAGGGACTGTAAATATCTTGCCTTAACATCGCTTAGAAGAAAGTGATATTGGACATCATAAATTTATCAAAGTCGGTATACATTTTTTATTGTTTATTAATTTTCTGTTTTATTTATAACATTATTATTTATTTATTTATAATATAATATTAATTTATTTCAAAATAAAAAATTTTTTTGTACGGGAAAATTGTTATTGCATGCCAAAGTATGGCCACTCCCGGGTTAAATCTTCAGGAAATCCTACGCGTGTTTTATGATCGGAAGGGAGATAAAAATCTTCCTTCGATAAATTAATTATTGATAAAAAAAAGTAGGTATTCAATAAGTTTTTTAAATATTAAAGTATGTATCAAAGTATTATTTAAAATATTAAGTAGGTAACGATTCTTTTGTTTAAGAGCAAGAGTCCAATTTTTAGATGGAAGATTAAGAAATTTTAATAGCAAAGATTTATTTATTAAAGAGGACCGAAAATTAATGGTAAGTCAATTTTCAACTACAAATCCCAATTGTATTTTATTTCCCCCCCCCCCCCCCCAAGTGCGAATATAATAGAATTATTAATTTTTTTCAATTTATTAATTGTTTGTTTTAAATCTTAAATCATATCTTAATAAATATTGAGTTGGTACTAATATCATTTAAAGTAGTGATTCTCAACCTGGGCGATCGACATCTTAAAGGGGGAGATAGTTAATTTTTGGGGGGGCGAAATCATTTTCAGCTCTAAAAAAAACTAAGGTGATTTTGCGATCAGACATTTCACATTTCCGCAAAGGAAAAAAAAAAGGTAAGATGATTTTGCGATCAGGTTCTGAAACTCGATTTTACAATACGGCTTTAAGTATCACCCACCAAGTGTACCTACCTTATATTAGGGATTATCATGCAATTTTTATCTGTTAAAATTTATAGGGGGGCGAATTATGAAGCTGGCCTTACGAAGTGGGCGTTTGGTCCAAAAAGGTTGAGAAACACTAATTTAAAGTGTATTTAGAATATAAGTTTATATTTAATATTTTTACCGACCGACGATAGTAAGGGAGGTATGTTTTCACACCAAATTTCACATGTGGAGATTTTTACATATCTCCACGAATCATGCATTTTCTAAACAGAAAAAAGTATTTTTAGCATGATGTCTGTCCGTCCGTCCGTCCGTCTGTCCGTATAGATGTGTACAGCCTGAACGGCTGAACGGATTTTGATGAAATTTGGTATATTTACTTAATGCATCAGTGGGATGAATTGATCAACTTTTGGTGCAAATCCGGAAACCGGAAGTGGTAGTATTAGCGATCGACGATAGGAAGGAAAGGGTTATTTTCACAGCAAATTTTTCACATGAGATTTTTTACCTATTATCACGAATCATTCACTTTGTATTGGTTTTATCTTCGAGAAAAATCATCTTTATTAGTTTTTTTCTTAATTTAAAATTATATGACGTCATCCAGCCATTCATGACGTCACAGCCTGTTCTTACATATATATTATAAATAAAAAAATTAAAAATGTTTAAGTATATTTATTATTTATGTATCCATATCTGTTTTTTATTACATTAATAGATATATTAAAATTATTTGAAATTGTTTCTGTAGCTGGAAATTAATTTATTTCAAACTGTCGGTCGGTTCAGACCTGGCCACAGGTCAACTTATTTTTTAATAATATATAAATATTAAATATATATATATATACCTATATATTTATAATATAAAAAATATAATTATTTTTTATATAATCATTATTATTATTATATTTATTTTATTTATTTATTATCCAATTACAATTACAATTACAATTAATAAATGCTTGTAAGCTTCCTATTCTGATTCCTCCCGCGTCCTTCAATCCATCATTCATTCATCATGATCTCACAATAAGTTCATATACAGATAGAAGTTTCTCATTCAAAGTTCCCTTGGAAGTGCACTTATTAATTTTTATATTTTTTAAACTTATAATCCACATGGAATTTAAATGATAGTACCTGGAACACCGAGCTATCGCTCGACCCTTTAACAAATTTATACAATTTATTATTATAAACTTTAAAAATTTTACAATTTTTTAATTATTTATTATAATTGTTAAATAGGTTTTCTAAAAATGATCCATCAAAAATTTGTTTCGAAAAATGGTACAAATTAATTAAAATAACTTGATTTTCATTTTAAGATGAAAAATTTATTCAAATTTGCTTAATAAAATATTTGATCTTACAATATATATATATGTTATAATTAGATGGCTTCTGATTTATATTTTTCAAAGTACCAATAGCTTATAGACTGTTTCGACCAATGATTGCTACTGATAATAATATAAGTTCTGAAATTATATTGATATCTGTTCTTGTCTATATTTTAATTAAGAAAGGAGGTTGGTGATGTCATATAAATTTACTATTTTAAATTAAGAAAATACTAATAAAATTGATTTTTCTCGAGGCTGATACAAATACAGATCGATTTTTATCTTATAAATATTTTTATAAATATTATCTAAGGTGTGAATTTCAAAAATATCCTTAGGACGGTTTAATATCTCAAAAATATACAAAGATTTAGGTATATATATATATATACATTTTTTATTTACTATTAATATTATTATTTTAATGCTTTTCTACATTATTTCATGTTTGTTAATTTAAAAAAAAAATCATTCAAAATTATAATGAAAAAATTGTTTGATTACTATGACTATATTATATTATTATAAAATTTATATTTTCAAATGTGATAAAAAAAAAATATTTATTAAAATTTAAGAAGCACCAAATATATGAATAAAACAAAAAGAAATATTAATACATATGTATATATGTAGAAAAAAAACAATGCAGTAGTATGTAAACTTGTAAAGCAAACGAATTGTATCTGTTGTCCGAATAAAGGGCTTTATTATTATTATTATTATTATTATATATATATATATATATATATATATATACAATTATATAAATTTTTGCTAGTATAATAAGATAAGATTAGTACCAACTCAATATTTAATAAAATAAAAATATTTATTAAGATATATTATTTAAGTTTAAGGTATAAAACAAACAATTAATAAATTGAAAAAAAAATTCATAATACTATTATTATAGGTAATGGGAAAAAATTTAAAAAAAGTAAATTATTTTTTTTTTATTTTTCAAAAGGATAAACGACATAATAAATATTTTGTTGTTTTTAAAAAGATCTTTGATATTTTTTATTAATATTATATTCATTCGCATGACCCATCCTCACCTCCTACATATTTCATTTAATTTAATTCAAATTTTAATCGCAAAAATTATCATATTGAGTTAGAAAATTTTTTTACTAATTTATTTATAAATTTTATTAGATCTCAAAACATTTATCTATCTGTTGCTCGAAAGTTCTTGGCCGCAGCAACCACATTCCTCCAAATCTCCCTAACCTGAGCCACAAACATCCATTCTCTACCCTCTCCCATCTCCCTAACGTCCCTTCCTACATTATCCACCCACCAGTCTTCCAACCGGACGTTTCCCAATCGGTCTCCTCACCAATATATTTTTCGCCATTCTTTCCTCTCCTCTCGCAACATTTAAGTAATCATATTTGTTTTATAAATAAAAAACAATATACAAATTTGTATTATTAAAGCACTAATATTTTTTTTTCAATTTATGTATTCATTTATTATATTCACCTTTTCTCAAAAAATTGTACAGGTTCATGTTTTAATAGCACAGTGATCAATGATATCAAAAGTTTCAAAGAGTTGAGAAATAGAGGTAAGTATAAAACAAAACAACAATAAACAATATACAAATCCTCTATCTTTGTTCTATTATTGATGCAAGGATCCGCTAGTGAAAATAATTGTTTATGTATAGACTGAAAAGTTAACAAGTAGTTAGAATTGGAACTATTGATTTTTTGGAAATTTTTGTTTTATATATATATATATATATATATATTTACATTTTTAAGAATGAATTGTATCAAAGATCTCTGATTCATTGACTAAAATTTCTCTCCCATTGTATTCCACCATCTGGTTCAATTTTCATCAAATAGGCTTTTTTTTTCTTTCTTATTCCGAGCCTATGATAACAAAGCAGATGTTTTTTGTTATTTTTTCGCGACGACTCCCTCCCTTTTTTGTCACCCCGATGGTGGTTGTAGCCAATTGGAGAGATCTCATTGGTTGAGGGGCGTGTCATGGATGAGCCAATTGGAGGAAAGCAAGAACGGAGGAGCCTCTTCAAGGAGTTTGCCTTGCAAGAAAAGCAGTGGCTGTGCGTGGCGGGTTTCGATGTTATGCAGTTCTTATGAGAATGCACCTCTTCGGCGACGGAAATACGAGCAATAGTGTGAGTGTGGTTGGCGACAACGGCGATACAATCGCCATCGTCGACCCACTCGCAATTAACGATCCACTCGCACCTTTTTTACAATCGCAGGTGCAGGGCGGCGTCCTTCCCCGCGGTAGAAAACGACGAATCAACAATCCAGGAGTCGCCCTCGTCAGCAAACGTCAATTGTCCAGCAAATACGGGTTGGTGATTAATTTAACTATTATCATCATTATTTAATCAAATGAAATATTATAAAATAATAATAAATATCAAAATTATAAAAAATATATTTTCCTTATTGTAATATAAAAAGAAGAAAATTAAAATTTAAAAAAATTGGGAGATTTATTATTTACCTACTTTCACACTTAGCTATTTATATATATGGATATATATTTATATATAATATGTATACATATAATAAAAAAAAATTCAAATTCGAGTTTACAACAAAATACACTTTTTAGGGTTGCAAATATATATATATAATATATTATGTGAAAATGATAGTTCAAAATCAAAAAGGTTATATATATATTATTTTTTCTCTAAAGCATCTAAATCAAAAATTTTGATTTAACTCTCTGCATCAATGTCTTTATATCATTAAATTTTTGATTTTGAAGTACAGTGCTTATGGCGAATTTTCAAAATGGCTGTCTTAAATAATTTTTTTTTCAATTTGGATAAATAACGTTCTAGCAAGTTAATAGTATTAAAAAATTAATACTTTGAAAAAGTGTCAAGTCAAGAGTGTTCAAGTGTTGATAATTGTATGATGCTCCTTCAACAAGTTGAAATTATGCAATGGGATTAATGAAAAATAATAGAAATAATTTGAAAGCAATGGTAATTAATTTCTAATATAATACAAAATTAGATAAAACTTGAAATGCAGTTTTAGCAGTCATAATCATAAATAATTGAGGATCAAATATTGGATCTAATAAAGGGAGCAGAAAATTAATGGCAAAGAAATTTGCAACTAAATTAAATCTCTATTTTATTACAATTTTTCTTAAAAATTTTCCCATTGCGAATATAATATATTTTTTTTCAAATTATTATTTTGTGTGATATATATATCTTAAATAAATAATATATATTGTTATGTTAATATTTTTGTTATTTTTATTAGGTTGGTAATAATATCATTCAAAATCCAAGTGGATTATAAGTTATGTTATTTTTTTTGTAATTTTTTTTTTGGGGGGGGGGGAAATGGGAATAAATGACATCATAAATATATTTTTGTTTTTAAAATTGAAAACGATCTTTAAAAAAAGACCATTTTTATTTTCCTACTTTTTAAATTTAATTAAATTACTATATACACATTTTAAATAATGTAATGTAGTATAAAGAAAATTAATTATACGTTTGCAATATAATTATTATGTAGAAAAAAATGTTTCTTTTTCGTTATATATCTTTAAAATCTTCAACAAAAACAAACAACCATCTTTCTATACTATAAATAGAATTGAACATCACGTCACAATAATATTAATATTTCATTTTAAATTTCGATTTATTTATTTTTTAATCTATTTAATATTATTATACTAGCAAAAAGTATTGATATATCTTATCTTATTATGCTAGCTAAAATTGTTTGTTTGGAAATGGGTTCTCAAAATTCTAATTTATATGATATTAAAATATTGTGAGAATTAAATAATGTAGGGAGCAAAAAATATTTAAAAATAGATATTTATTTAAATGAAATAAAATTATTTAATTTACAGAATGAAAATGTCAACAATAATGTCCAAACATTTTTTCTTTATAATTTTACATTATAATAATACTAATTACAGTAGTTATAATATATGGGGAATTTTCAACTTTGACCGCCGATTTGACCATGTTCCCAAACGAATTTTAAAAAACCAACACCACTTTACATTTACACATTTTTAAGCTCTAAACGAATTCAAAATCAAAATTTAAAAAATCGAAAAACAGACACACAGATATATAGATTTTATAAACTAACATTTATACAATTTATTTTAATTAATTTGAAACATTTTAGAAAACAAATTTTTAATGGGTCATTTTTAGAAATCCCATTTAACAATTATAATAAATAATTAAAAAATTGTAAAATTTTTAAAGTATATAAAAATAAATTGTATAAATTGGTTATAGGGTCGATCCCATAATAAAGAATCATATTTTAATTTTTATATAACCAATAAATCATTTTTTCCCTTAAAATATAGTTGTAATGCCCAAATCTCCGATCCTTATAACAACATCGACTGGGCCGCTACCATAAGGAGTCTTCTCTTGCTCTGACTAGGGCCACCGGTATTTGTCATTGGTCTCGAAAAAATAATATTAAATTGTATATAAATTTAAAAATTAGAATATTTGAATTTGTTTAAATTTTAACACATGTAATCAATCATATGCATAAGAATAGAAATTTTTGAAAATCAACTTGGTATTCAGAAAAAAAATACTGATATATAGAATATATAGACTATTCGAATATAATTGAAACTCTTTCTCTTCCTCGATTTTAAATTTTAAAAAACGGAGTGTTAAGAAATTAAGATGCCTTATGCAACATGGATGGGTAAATGAATTGGGCTCCCTACCTCCCTGAGAAATTCCCACTAAAAATGTTTATAATATTTTTAGTTTATTAAATCAAACTATTATTTTTAATGTTAATACAATAATTTTTATTTTATAATCTATAAAATAATTTAATTATTTTAAAAAACGGCGGTCTTCAATTACATTTTTTTTACTCTCTACTGACTGTTCATTTCATAACTGATAATAGTGTCGAATAGAAATAGACGATATTACTTGGATTAATCTTATTATGCTAGCTAAAATTGTTTGTTTGTATTATTGAGGACCCCAGTTCAATTCATTTTAATCAGATTGATGCAATGATGCAACATTTAATAATTGTAATAAATAATTAAAGAATTTTATATCAAGAGCTCGGTGTCCCAGGTATTAATATTTACAGCCAAACCCAATAATAATGAATTATTTTTTTTTAACTTAATACCGAACTGAGGCTCGGGGTCCCGGTACTTATATATATAGGATAAAGCATTCACAGTCGTTGGCCCCCTTAAGAAACTCCTAGCAGTCTGTAATGCATATCTGGGCAAATTGCGGAACAATCTGTGTCAAATTTGGTTTGCAGAACATAGATACGATGAGCATTTTGATGAATAAAAAAAATCATTTTCTAATGACATTTTCAATAAGCACTTTTAAAAAAAAAACCTAAAATATACAGTTATTGGCCTAGGTATTCTATAGTGCTTATACAACCATACTTCCAACGAGTATATAACCATAGATAATAGAGCAATTTTTAAAATAGAAATCTCTTATTATTTGTGTTTTAGTGATAGGGGGCCAACGACTGTATACTTTATCCTATATATGTCTTTTTGATGTTGAAAATAATCCGCATTTTTTTTTAATTAACGGGAGTTTTTTTTTAAGAATCGATCTCGAAGGATCTTGTTTATGGAAAAATAAAATTTAAGTAAAAATTTTTTTTTCTCAATTAAATAAATTCTACATGTCAATAAATATCAAAATTTTTTAATGATTCAACATGTGTTGAAAAATATTACATACTAAATTTATATTTAAAGAAGTAAATATATATATATATATATACCTCGCAGTTCAATACTACTTAAATTCTATGTTGTTTGAATATGATTATAAATCTATGTATATTCACTGTTGTATATTTTAAGATAAGAAGAATAGAGTTATATAGTATATATTGTACACACAAGATATTATTGTATACGATTTACGGTCTGATAATTTTTTTAAACTAAAAATTAAATTGTGTATAAATTAATTTAATTTAAATATGGTATTATAAATTGTTAAAATTAAAATTACTTTTGTATTAATAATTTAACCGTCCGAACTTGTTTTCTTAATTGAGGTAGTCAATTAGAAGAACAGCGTGGATCTTTACCTAAATCTGTATCAAGTATTTTAATCTAAATTAAAATTTAAATTATACGTTGTTTGATTATGATTATAAAAATTTATCTATTATCACTGTTATATATTTTAAGATAAGAAAAAGTACCTGGTTCACCGAGCAGCCTCTCGGTACAGTAAACAAATTATTCCTTATGAACTATGAATATTGAAGATTAAGATTATTATTTAAAATAAACGACAAAATATATGAATATGAAACAATTTTAAAAAAATTAAAAAAAAAATAGACGTAAAACATACAGCTCTTAAGCGTACGTAATAATGCACTGAAAGACAGAAAAGGGCCTAAATAAAACAAAACATAAATATTTCGTAATTTCATTACAAAATATTTTTAAAGTAAATATTTTTAATTTAATTTTATCTATAATATTTTGTAATTAAGGAAGCTGTCAGTGCCATTTTTTATTATTAAAATTCCTATTTTAAATTAAGAAAAATGGACATCCATAAGATATTCTTAAATTTTCTTCCACTCTTCAGTTCAAAAAAAAACTAGAAAGAAAAATTTAACTTCAAAGAATGTACACACTAAACTTATATTTATAATATATAATACATATATTAATTTAGATTTAGAGTATGAACAGAGTGAGGTATTAAATAATACTTTAATAAAGAAATCATTTTTAAACTCTTTTTTTTCTGTTTTTTTTCCAACTTTGGTAAAAATTTAAGATATTAAATTAACAATTTATTTAGTAAATAAATTTAAGATATTATTAAATATAGATAATATATTATATACAATATATCTTTTTTTTTAATTACATTTTATTTTGAATTTTGAATTTTACGATTTATATTATCACCATTAATTAAAAATATAATTTTTCTAATTCCAACTTATTATTATATCATTAATATTCTCGTATCATGACATGTTAGAATCTTTTAAAAGAAAATTGTATTTTTTAAAATTTAAAGAAACAAATATTAATTTTTTTTATTTCTAATAATTTTAAGAAACATATTTTTGCATTCAAGCAAGGTTGTATTAATGATTGTGCGTTTGACAACATACATTTGGTTTGTTTCATCACTTAATAATTTATTTATTGTTAAACTTAAACTTTCGATATGGATTGTGATATTATGACATTTATATACGTCTTATTATAATTAACAAATTATATATAAAGATAACAATTTTTATATCATTATTAATTGAAAACAGGAAAATTCAATATAACATTTATATAATTAATCGAAAAATAGTTGTATTAATATATGTACAGAAATGACATTTGTTACTGAGCTGCTTCCAAAAAAATAAAATAAACCTATTTCATAAATTAGTTTTTATTATTTCAGAATATAGTTATTTTAATGAAGAACTGTTATTTGTAATCTATGTTAAATTGATATTTTAACCGTGAATTAATAATAAAAATGTAACAATATTTTGAAAATAAGTTGACCTGTGGCCAGGTCCGAACCGACCGACGGTTTGAAATAAATTAATTTCCAGCTACAGAAACAATTTCAAATAATTTTAATATATCTATTAATGTAATAAAAAACAGATAGGCATATAACATAAATATTTTTAATTTTATTTTATTTACAATATATATGTAAGACCAGGCTGTAACGTCATGAATGGCTGGATGACGTCATATAATTTTAATTAAGAAAAAACTAATAAAGATGATTTTTCTCGAGTATAAAACCAATGCAAAGTGAATGATTCGTGATGATATGTAAAAAATCTCCTCATGTGAAATTTGGTATGAAAATAACCCTTCCCTTCCTATCGTCGATCGCTAATACTACCACTTCCGGTTTCCGGATTTGCACAAAAGTTGATCAATTCATCCCACTGATGCATTAAGTAAATATACCAAATTTCATCAAAATCCGTTCAGCCGTTCAGGCTGTACACATCTATACGGACGGACGGACAGACATCATGCTAAAAATACTTTTTTCTGTTAAGAAAATGCATGATTCGTGGAGATATGTAAAAATCTCCACATGTGAAATTTGGTGTGAAAACAATACCTCCCTTACTATCGTCGGTCGGAAAAAATGGGTTACAAGTAGACACATGAATTATGAACAGGTAAAAGGGCCGCATAAACTTACACCATGCCACTATGTCAGCATTACTTTCTACATTCAGAATTAAAAGGTATGTAAAGTAATGAAAAAATTTAAAAATTAAAATAATTGAAATATTTTGATTAATTACTAAAATGACCCAAAATGGTTGGTGCCAGGTTTAACTGACTGCTTTTTAAAAATAATTAATATTTTTATTTTTTTTAACTTTTAAAAATTATTTTTAAAAAAAAACAAAACAATAATATTCATTTTGATTTTATTCAATAATTAAATAATATGTTCATGGTAATAAATAATTAATAATTAGCAGATTATCTACGTGGAAATATAAAAATTCAATCATTTTTTGTTTATAAATATTTTTTCCTATATTTTAAAAAATCTCTAAAAAAGAGAACACAAAAAATATAAATTTAAATATTAAATTTTACTAATCTATTTAAAAAAATCGATTATTTTCAATCAAATTTAAAATTTACAATTTAAAAAATCTCTAAAAAAGAGAACACAAAAAATATAAATTTAAAAATTAAATTTTACTAATCTATTTAAAAAATCGATTATTTTCAATCAAATTGTGTACAATTTAAAAAATCTCTAAAAAAGAGAATACAAAAAATATAAATTTAAAAATTAAATTTTACTAATCTATTTAAAAAAATCGATTATTTTCAATCAAATTGTATACAATTGTTCTACTTAATAACATTTATCAGATATTTCTATTTTTTTCAAGGTATATTTTAATTTATATATTTTTTTTAAATTTTTATATCTGTAATATATATAGTTAGACAAATCAAATGAAAAAAGAAACTTATTAAAAAAATTAATTAAGTATTAATGAATGAAGCTTTAAAAAGCGTTTATATATAGGTTTCCATATAGATGGTAATTAATATCAAAGATGAATATTGAATATATTTTCTTAATGTCTCTATATTTATGTATTAGGTTAATATCCAATGTTAAAAAGGACAATATACTATTTCTGTGGAGAATCGGCTTGAATAATTTGGACTATAGTGAAATTATTTCTTAAAAATGGAGATGATTTGTCTTTTTCGAATAACCCTTGAATTTGTTTTTCTGAGTAAATGTGGAACATCGTTGCTTTTCATGTTTTACAATTGCGACGATTTCAAAGAAAAAAAAAGATTTATTCGTTGAGATAAGATGTCCATGAACAAGTTGAACAGAAAAGCATCAATAAGAGAGAGAAAAGCTAGAATAAAGAAGTCTCAGTTTAAGATCAACCGCCTCTGTTCTCCTCCCGAATTAAATGAACGAGGCAAAGTTCTCGCCTTCACAGCGGCTAAACATCCCAATCCTATCTATATATACTCTTATATACGTAAAGAGCAAAGTAAAATATTAAATATGTAAAGGTCAAAATAAAATATAAAAAAAATGTTTTTCTATTTTTCTTGTTAAGTTGGTGATGCATAATTTTCTATATAAAAATACATTTAATTTAATATAATAATACATATGATTCCAAAAAATATTGACTTTGATTCAGAAAAAAGTAATTCTATCTCTAATTACAAATTTTTGGCCTGTAAAGACATATATATATATATATACAGAGTTATTCTCAATGATAGACCCATTTTTATAAAATTTCGTATTTATTAAAGTACAAATCCTAAATTAACAATCTTCACTCCAATTAAAACAAAGTTAAAGTTTTCCATACAGTATATGTTTTCAATTTGGAGCATTGCAAACATCTACGGAAAGTACCCTAAGCCAAACAACTACTTTAATAAATACGAAATTTTAAAAATGGGTGTATCATTTAAAATCACCCTGAATATATTATCTATTATATTAATTTTTTAAAAAGATTATGATTATTACCCCTTGATATATATTCTTTTAGATTTCTGTGAACGTTTTTATTATTATGAGAATTTAATTCCGGGTTATATTTGCACGTTTAATTGTGAGATTTGGGTCCCAAAGTTTCGGATCATTAGGGGCAGGCGTGTATCAGTTTAAAGATTCTTCGGAGCTTCGGAATAAGTCCAAATCACCTACCCATTCAACCAAAAATCCCAACATCGACTCTTGGTCACATAGAATAAGACCTAGATCCCAAAAAATTCCCTCTCTTGAAAATGACACCAAAATGGGTACCGAAATGTCCAAACTCAAATCATACAATTAAACGTGAAAAAACCGGAAATAATTTATCAATATTATATATATATATATATATATATATATATTTAGGATAAAAAAAAATTTTAACCAATAAAATTTTATTATTTAATGTGTATATCTCGAAAAAATGAATGATAAATTATTTTTATTATACAGAAAAAAATATTACCAAAACAAAAATTTTTAAATCGAAATAAATAAAATGATTCTCGCCTACTTCACCCAATAGAATCACCCGTCCATTACAACCACTTCCAATTTATAAAACTGAAGGTAATAAAGTCGTTATGAGCAGGCTTAATAACAATACTTTTGCGGAGGGACTAAGAGATGGGTGTGGAGTGTACTTAATTTGAGCAATTCATCCATCAAATTTGTCAGGCTTATAGAAAAAGTATTTTATTCTATTTAGTCCATCAGAAAAACGTTATTTTATAAAAATTTTTTATATTTATATTATTTTTTTAAATAAACTATCATAAACTATATAATAAACTTTCATAAATTAATGATTTAAATATTATATATATATATATATATATATTTCTTATTTAGAATGTCATATTAAAATGAACTTGTTTTTCTGGTCAGTAGAAGCAACGAAGAAATCTTAAACCAAAGAGCGATGGCGAATGTCCGGGAGCGACAACGAACGCAGAGTCTCAACGAGGCATTTGAAGCTTTAAGAAATATCATCCCGACGCTTCCCTCGGATAAATTGAGTAAAATTCAAACCCTGAAACTGGCAGCACGGTATATTGACTTTCTTTACCAAGTGTTACGTTGCGCAGGACAGGGAGATGAATGCCATTCAGGTAAAAATAGACCCATCCATTCATTTGCATGTTGAATATCTATTTTAGTTCCAAATTTGAACCAAGAGTGGGTGTCGGGAAAACGAATTCAATTTTATATTATGTTATAATATCAATTAGGTCCATTTAGCCAGCATATATATTTATTAGATTGTGTTGCTCCTTAAAGTTTCTTATCTCAGACTCGGCAATGCTTTCAGATTGGTTTAAAATTTAACTGAAAATAAAATTTATGTATAAGCTCAACTATTTTCGAATTACTTCATAGTTCAAATGTTAGTGTTCACAAAAAATTTAATAATTTTAACAAATTACAATATTATTAAAATATTTAAATTTTTTACAAATAATAAGAATTTTCAAAAATAATTTTATTTTTACATGTATAATACTATATAATTATACTGTAATTAAACCATATTTGTTTAGTACTTGAATATTTCAAATGAACTATTATTTTAAATATGCAATTTTAATGATAAGGTTTTCGATTTGCCCATGCAAATTAAGAAATACCAATCAGCACTATACAGATCTTTCAACTAAAAATTCCTCTATCCATAAAAGAATCATAACAAATTTTCAAATTTGAAGGTCATAATTGATATAGGAGACATATTAATTTACATAATTAATTTTTTATGTATAAATGAATTCATTAATTATTCTCAATTATCAAAATTAAAGGTAAATACATATATAAAGGATTTTTTTGACATTTTGTGATATGATTTATGATAGTGGTTTGATTTCCTATGTTATTTAATTCCTTGATCACTATTTCTATATAAATACGAGAATTTTATATATAAGATTTAAAAAATAAAATTGAACTTTTCTTTAAATTCATCTTTAATTTTCCAGCTAAATGCAAAATAAAAGTGGAATAGGATAATTAATATATAATTAATTTACTGATTAAATTAAAATATAGTAAAAGTAAGAACACAAAAACAAATAAATGTTTTATCTAATATACTGATTGAACAGCTAGTATATAAAATTTTGAATTCACGGAGTCGCTGTATAATAAATCGATGACGTCATTTAATTCTCCTATATCGAATAAAGATAAATCTTCTAATCGTTGTGTGAAACAATTTCAAATAATTTAAATGTATCTATTAATGAAATAAAAATCAAATATGAATATAATATAAATATTTTTAATTTTATTTTAAGAATAGACATATCACACAGGCCGTGGCTGTGACGTCACATTTATACATTTAAATTAAAAAAAAACTAATAAAGATGAATTTTTCCAGAGATATGATCAATAAAACTCAATTTTTCTTTATAAATACTATTTCTGGTGTGAATTTCAAAAAAATCGTTAAAGCGGTTTTTGAGAACCCATTTACATATATACAAACAAATATATATACAATTTTAGCTAGCATAATAAGATAAGATATTATAATATATTTAAAAAAAATTTATCATTTTAATTTTAATTATATTTTTACTACTTAAAGACACCAGCTTGTATATGAGATGTAGTGTTGTAAATTCTATAATATATTTGTTATAATTTACAAAAGATTATTTTGTGTTGAATAAAAAAATATTAAATAATGTCTACTTAATAAAACATTAAAGATGGCAATGAATTTTTAAAGGATTTTACTATTATTAATTTTATTTTTAAACCTGAACGAATTCAGTCATTTAACTTATGTTTAGAAATTCTATTTCTGGAACTAGAAGGGCGTTTCATGGGGTGGATTCGAAATGTTTTTATTATAGAAATTTTTCAATTCAAATCCTTTTAGCATATTATTGTGTCCTGAAAAATATAAATTCTAATTTTACATTATTATTATATATTTTTTTTTTTAAACAGGAGTCATATTAATATTTATCAATTGGTTTAATTATTCTTTTAGAACCCAAAAAATAGTATTTTTCACGAAACATATAATTAATAATAAATCTGCAACAATATTGAAACCATATGAATAAAAAATTGGATAATTCTCAACATTGTATAATTAATCAATACCTGAAAAATGTAATCTATACTATGAATATAATTTTAATCATTTTGAAAGTTGGGTAAAAATCACGAAATTTGTATAAATATATTTACAGGCACAAACGATTTTAAGAAGATGGAAGGTGATTATTCTGGATTCTTCGAGGGTCATTAGAAAAGTTTTCAGCCTCACTAAAAATCAATGTAATTATAATTTATTAATTATTTTTTTAAAAATATATTTTTTAAGTTTTTTTTTATATAAAATATTTTAATGACGCACACTTTGATACTATAACACGAACTTTTCCAATGACCCTCGAGTGTTTAGAAAATTTTATTTAACTTTTCTATTTTCTTGTAATATTTATATATTAATTTTAATATTTAGTATATATTATAGGATATAATTGAAATATCATAAAGCAAATAGCTCTCTTTCAATTGCAGAGGGAGGGTGCGTCTGTGGAGGTGTATATCTTGCACACGAGCGACTTAGTTACGAGTTTAGTGTATGGAGGATGCAAGATGATTGGAGTGGGGGCTCCACGAGTAGCAACCCTACGTGTTCAATGGCGCAATCACCTCCAAACACTACGAAAGAGTAGGTGAATTTTTATATTTTATTGTTAAAACTTAAAAAAAATTATGTCATTAAATAAAGACTAAAATAAATTAACGAGTGTTCTTATTAATTAGAGATTTTAGACTTAATTATATTTTATAAAACAGGATTAAAAGTTATGTATTTTTTTTTTCATTTTTTCATTTATTTAATCCATATTATTTAATATACTTATTTTTGTGTTGTTTTTGAGATATGAAAGTAATAGTTATTGAAATTAAATTAAAATTGACGAAATATTCAAATTTCTATAAAATATTATAAAAATAAAAGCTTTTGAAATTTAATAATCAGATATTTAGTAATATTTAGGGGCCCAATTGTAATTTTTTTCTTAAGAGGACAAGATATCAAACTGGGGCTTTCCAGACGTCAGGTTTTATCCGGTTTTGGGTTGGGTATTTCCGGTCAGGTTGCCATTTTGTAGCGGTCAATTGATAAAGATTGCAGAGTGTATGTATTAAACAAAGAAATAGATAACTTGATGTATAAATAGCGTCCAACACTGGCCGTTTTTATAAAATAACAAAGAATTTTTGGAAAGATTTAACACTAGAGATTTATATTAAATCAATTAATAATATTAAAAATAAATATTAATAATTAATCAATAATCAATTTTGTTGATTTAATCCTCATTTGAAAATTTTCTGGGCCAACAGTAAGAATCACTTGAAAATTTTTTTGTTGTCATAATAGCAGCTACTGTATTTTGAGCAAATCCCAAATTTTTCCCCTTTTTAAGTAAACAAAATTATTTTTTACAACAATAGTTGTACCAGGTTTTCCCATTGTTATAATACACGTTACTAACTACACTCGTGGAAAATATATAATAATAAGGTAAAATAACAATTTTTTTTTTAAATATAATTTACTTAGAGTTTATTTGAAATTATCTATTTAAATTAATATATTTGAATATTAATTCCTCTTCCCTTAAATTTTGCAATACTGGTACCTTAATTATCCTAAATGAATTAGCTCACATCTTTGATTCATTTATTATTTATATTTTATTTTTTATGTTGTATATATATGGTAGTTAACTAGCTTTAGTATAATTAATGTAAACTATGGTGTATGGACAGATCCTTTAAACAAATAAGTGACTAAATCTTGTATTAATTTCCACAATCTTGCCTTTTTCTTGACGGTTTGAGAGCAACAAGTGGCAGACGACACGGTGTTTGTTATCTTGTGTTTATACCGAGTGTGACGAGTTCCCTGAGCGTGATTAACACGATGCAGCCTCTCATGAGAACATGACCCGCATTGATACTAGCCTTGTTCTATCTGTCATCATGTAGCAGTATATACTTATATAAAATCTAAATCATTTTAACATATCTTAAAACATTCAGTAAATTTATATCCTGTTATTTTATTTCGTGCTGATTTTTAATGTTTAAAAAGAGAGAGAGAGAGAAAGTTAGTTATATGATAATAAATAATAGATTTATAGGATTTTAAGGATAGTTTGAAAAAGATGGGCTTCTTTGGATGCTTTATTTCAAGCTGGGTAGAAAAATAATTTATAAAGATGTGTGATCCATTATTTATTTTGAACAATTTTTTTTTTTTTAATTTACAAAACTGTTTTTTTCTGGTAAATAAAAATTTTGAGTCCTCAATCAATATTTTTCTTTTAAATTTTTTGTTGAATCTAAAACAGTGTTTTCCAAAGTGAAGCCCACGTCCCACAGGGGGTCAATTTGATTGTAAAGGGGGGCAATTCGAAAATGGACTCGACACGAGTTTAACCCTTTTGCTACTGATAAAAAAAAATCGTCTGGATAACAAAACAGGGAGACTTGAGTCTGAAGTTAACCAAATTGGAACCTAACATAAAATCTGTGTGCAGCAAGCTAGATCAAGATCTCGCTAAATTAAAATATTAAATTATTATAGAAAAATCTTTATTAAAATGATTTTGAATTTGAGTTTTTCATTATATGTTTTGATTATTTACTTACTGTGTTTCGTTAACAATTTCCTAGTGGTCATTTAAGTTTCTTAATTGAGCAATTCAATTTTTTAATATTAAAAATTATGTATATGTTTTAAAAAATAAAAATATTGACCTAATTCTCAAAATAAAAATTTTTAAAAAATGTGTAATACCTGTTTTGATATACAAAGCACAAACATGCTCGATTACTGAAAAAATTACTAATAAACTAGAGACAACTCAATGGTCGACGTTAAGGGGCATCCTAAAGATTAATAGAAAAGATGGAATTAAGATTGAATATATACAAAAAAAAACACAATAACACAACATAACAAGAGAAATAGGAAATTAAAATGGAAATGGGTTGGTTACTTAGCAAGGCTAAACGATGAAAGATGGACGAATGAGTGACCTAATGGTGGCCTATCGTAGGAAAAAGAAAACAAGGAAGACAACACAAGAGATGGTACAACGATATTTAGAAGTTAGCGGGAAATGAGAGGGGAAAACCTGCAAGAAGAAGAGAAATTTGGAAAATTGGAGATAAATGGGCCTGATAAATAATTGTTATTTTTTATATGTATTATATGTAAAAAAATGTATCATAAACAGGCTTAAAAAAATAAATAAATAAATATGTTAAATAGGGGGGCATAAGAATTTTAGGTGGGGCATGGTAAAAAAAAGTTGGGAAACACTGATCTAAAATAAAACAATTCTATTTTAAAAAAGAATAAACTATTGGGTATATCGTTAATATTCTTAGAGTAATTTTTTTTTTTTTTTTTTTTTTGAAAAAAGGCTTCTCCCTCCCTCTACTTAAAATCAATTAATTAATTCTGTAATAAATAAAATTTAATAAAATGAGTCTTGGGAAATTGAAAATTTAACGTTCTCAAGCCCAATGATATAAAACCAATATAAACTGACTTACTCTTACAATCTTTTATTTCATTAGTAAATAAATCACGTGTTTGTTTTGTAAAAGGATTATTATAGTTTACTTTAGCATTATGTTTACGATTAAGTAGTTAATAGATCCATAAAATCAATGTAATCTTTATATAATAATAAATAAATAATTTCTATTTTTACTAGTATTAGTATTAGTATTAGCAGGAGTATTAAACACACTCTATGAATATTTCAAATGTATTTTTTTAAAAAAGTTTTTTTTTTTTGGGTGTGTTTCACTTAATAACTATGGGTGTAAATCAATAGGATGACAAATGTTAAAAAGTTGTCGAAATGGAAAAGCAATAAACTGCATGGAGATTTGAGAGGCAATTCACATCCCTCCATCGAAAAACAGGTGTCACCCACCACTCGCTGAGATAATTCTCATATGGCAGATGAGAGAGAGAGTGAAAGACATACCAGACGATCAGAGAGAAAAACAGAAGCTGGGATCGTGGGAAGACATTGCTTTTGGGATTGAAAAAAAATAAATAAATGTATTTGTCTTTAGAAAGAGGAAAAATTAAAACAAGTGCAAAATAAATATAAAATTATAATTTATATTTAAATATAGGATTTGTTTCTCATAAATTTAATTATAATTAAAGATAATAAAAGGATTTGCAATCTTCTTTTCGAATTAATAGATTTATCTTGATTACTCGATTGATAATGCATAATTGTCTCAGAAGATAAATATTATTCAATTAAGCTGCAGATAATTATGGATATAACAAAATTCATATAAAAATGATATTATAATAAATGAACAATTTAAAATAGTATTGTGATAAGAATTATTTTCTATTATAAAAAATCTCCAATACATTTGGAAGTCTGCTAAATGTATTTATGATATAAAAAATAAAATGTTAATTTTTATTTTAATTTTAATTTCTTTTTAAAGTTTGCTTTAATTTTCATGTTATCATGGATGAATTTAAAAAATTAAATTTGCCCCTGATGTTAGATCTCCACTTTCCAATCGTTTTTCATTCTAATTATATAACATTCATTACTTTTAATCAAAATTCAATAGAATTTGATATTTTTATAATAACTCATAAAATGAAAAAAATGAATCTTTTTTTCAATTATATTTAATTTAAAAAAAAATTATATTATTAAATCGGAAGTAAAGAAAATATATATTTTTCACTTTTTCTTAGTGTTTAACCTATTTATGTTTCAATAATGCAATATTACTTTACTCTAGTTATTGGTCTCGACAACCATATTACTCTAACATTTTGAGATATCAATATTTAATTTCTTTCATATATGATTTAATATTATTTTTTACTTCAAATATGACTTTAATTCTGGTTATTTTACAACTAATTTGTTCATAAATAAACTTTCTTCTGACATTTGGGCTTAAATTCCTGTCCAAATTTTTATGGCAGCCAGCCATAAATTATTGTTTAGAAACCTTGAATACAGTAAAGTATTTCTCCAGGAGTTTTTGCAATATGGAGACCTCATTGCATGCTACTAGCAAAAGTAAATATTGATTTTATATACGCTATAAAACTTGGAAAAGACACCAAGGAGACTGGAGTCAACACCGTTGACTCGCATCCTCGTAATTCGTGTTCTGTCCCGGGCCTGGCAAGAATCTCTCTAGTATAGGACAGAGATCACTACTGAACCTGCGGGATCAAAATTGGAAGGCTACTTCGATCAAGAATCTCAATATTAAATTTGAAAGGATATGTTATACTGATCATAGGACACCTTTACCTCGCTTAGGCGGCAACCGATTTGATAAATAAGATCTCGGGGGTTTAAATTAAAAATTCGATTTTAAATTACACTATCATTACTTACTCTTTAAGGTATGCGAATTAATTATTTTTTTTATTTGTTTCAGCTTTAAATGATACATAAAAAGTTCATCCGTCTTTGAAGGATCAAGAGGATTTGGTGATCATGTGATTTATTATATTTTCATAAACCTTGTATTATGTATAGATTATTTAATTAAATATATTTTATTCATTAATTTCTTTTATCGGAAAATATAAATATTTAGTTATTATTAAACAGATGAACACGTGATAAGTGTTAGTTTGTAATATCGTAAAATAATAAATAAATAATTTCGAAAATTTGGGAAAACAGTAGGATCTGTTAAATTAAACGAGAGATCTTAGGAGAAAATTTGATATTTACAAAACAAGAGATTTTTATTGCCATTTTCTTTATTAATTCTCCTGCTTAACAGAAACTGCTAGTTTGCCAAAATTAATGTAATATAATTTTTCCTGATAATAGAATTTAATTTAAAGTGGCAGTTTTGCCTGTTAAAAGTTATTTAATTAATTAATTATTAGAAATATTATTTTCTATTACAAAAATAAATACATAGAAAATTATATTTTCAAACAGTATTAATACCAAAAAAACCTTAATAAAAAATTTATAAACGAATTTTATTCAAAAGATATTAATTCCAAAAAACAGTTTAATTACATATAAGTTATAAGTATATAATTTCTTCTATTCTGTTAAAATGTTATATATAAGATATTCTAATTCTTTTTCTTTTTAATTTACATCATTTTTTTTTTTTTTTTGTTTTTTTTATGTAAATATTTACAAAAGCATGAGCGTGTATCGTTTATGTATGTAAAAAATAGAAATATAAATCAAAAATATATTTATTTTAAATAACATAAATTGTATTGTTTATCTCTTATTATTAAAGATATATCATTCCATATTTTTATAAAACCTATCGCTTTTTAAATAACTCAATTTTTTACCAACCTTATTTTTCGTTTATATACATATATTTATATTGTATAATTTTATATTAGAGTATGTCTTATAAATGTTCTTTAGGAAAAAAACAATTTTTAATTTTTTTTTTTGTTTTTTTTTATTAAAATTTCAAATTGAGATAGATACCTCAGTATTTTCAAAAATTACCAAACCATCATTCTGTTCCAATACGTTAATCTACAAATTTTTTGACTTTTATTTTAAACTAATTCCACCAATCAATATATTTTACTATTCAATCGAAAAAATATTACATTATATTATTCATAATTTTTTATGTAATAATACTTTAGTTATTCTAATTTTTAACACGAATTTATTAAAGATTTTAATTTTTCTATGTTTTATGGTCAAATCATATTTAACTAAATTTAAACACTTATTTAGACTTACAATTACCAGATTTCATTTATTTTAAAGAAGACACAGGCCTTTAATTTAATGAATATTGTTTGTATATTTTATCATATATGAAAAGTTTCCGGCCTGACCAAGAAATATGATGTTTTTAAATTTTTTTTTTCTTTATTTTTCAAACTTCAAGATAGCTGAGACTTGTACGATGTCAGCTGAACGTGTGCGAAATATTTTGCACAACCATTCGAATATGGAAAGCTGTGTGCAAGGCGGGTGCCACATTTCCTAACGTTAGACCAAAAACTGCTTCTAAAATCCATTTCTACCGACAATTTGGCGCTGTAGGTAGGCGTAATGCAAACGAATTTTTGCGTCGATTCATAACTGTTGATGAGACTTAAATTAAATTAAATCAAATTTAATTAATTAATTAATTAAATTAATTATAACACTGTTATGAGAAGTGTTGATGGAGATTATGTTGAAAAATATAGCAAAAAAAATTCCAAAAAAGGGAAGTTCGAAAATATATAAAAAAAAGGCGAGTTTAGGAAGGGATCTTTCTGATTTTATCTTTAGAGAGAATTAACCTTTTTAGAGAATGTCATACTGATCAATAAGTATCTATTTTGTGTATATATATTGTGTTTTGTTTTATTTTTCAACTATGATTAAACTATTTTATTAAAACGTGCCAAATGACTTATTTATTATTAATTAGGTATTATAAATAAAACCTACATATATATACTAGGTTGTTCAATAAATTCGCGGAGCGATATGATATGGTATTGGAAGACCGTCGATTGACTGAAAGAGATTTATCAGAGGCTTTAGGCATTTCAATGGGCAATTTGGTTTTCAAAAAAACTATGTGCAAAATGAGTGCCGCATTCTCTAACGATAAAGCAAAAACACATTCGATGCGACTTTGCCAGCAACATTTGGAGCGTTTTAAGAAGAATAAAAGCGACTTTATCCGCCGATTTATCTCAATGGATGAGACTTGGGTCTATCTTGATTCTGAATCAAAACTGGAGGAAAAGGAGTGGTTGTGAAGCGAGTTCGTGTGCAAAATTCAACTAAGGTGTTAGCATCAGTTTTTTGGGGTACAAAAGGAATTTTGTTTATAGATTACCTCCAAACTGGCAAAACAATCAATTTGGATTATTATTGTAACCCTTTTGAATCAATTTTACAAATTTTTAAAAGATAGGTTTCTTCATTTCCGTTCCGCGAACTTATTGAACAACCTAGTATATATATATATATATATATATATATATATATATATATATAATTTATTTATTTATTTTATTTATTTATAAAGTGTAAATTGAAGATTCAAAAGAGTAGAAGCTATCAGCTAAAGTGTATTAAAAGTAAGTATTAAATATTTATTTCAAATAAAATGTAAGGTCTTATAGAATAAATATCTAAGTAAGTCAATTTGCTAGGGATGGATCAGTGAGGACGGACGCATTCAATTACCGCTCCTGCATTTCTAAGTCTTATTTCCAATATTTTATTTTTGCATGATTTTCTTGTTCTTTAATTGATACTATAAACACATCTTTATGAACTATAAATGTGTGTAAGAAAATCAATCCGGCAGAAAAGTCGAAAATCCGTTCCTGAGGGATAAGTGATCTCTAAAAAATTAATCTTTAATTTATAATTTTAAGCTTAAGATATATTTCTTAATTATATTCCTAATTAATCTAATTGCAACCGTTAATATATATAATTTAATTTTTCCTTCATTTATTTTTTATTTTTTATAACTTTGTAGTTTGTTTTTGTTGAAATATTTTTTTTAATACTTTGTTAGAAGCTCTTTTCTATATTCTTAAATATTTGTTCTTATAATTTGTTACAATATATTTAAATTAAAATAATTAAATAAATTATGTTAAAAATATTTAATATATATTTTATGTTATTATATCTACGATTAGATAATTAATTCAATAATTATTGTTTGATCCTTTGATATTAGTATATATTTTTTTTCTTTCCTTATTTACATTATAATTAGATGTAAAATTTAAATCCTCTTCATTACAGCTGCTACCCTCCAATTATATGTTGGACAGAGATGATTTCACTTCTCCACAGTTGCGGAATGAAATGCTGAATTAAGAATTTACAATTTTGTTTTTAATTCCTCCACCGCTCTTATCTTATCTTATTATGCTAGCTAAAATTGTATATATCTATCTATCTATATATATTGGTTCTCAAAAACCGCTCTAACGATTTTTTTCAAATTCACACTAGATATAGTATTTATAAAGAAAAATTAAGTTTTATTGATGATATCTCTTGAAACATTCAGCTTCATTATTAATTTCTTAATTGAAAATTATATATGGAAAACGTCAAAATTGGCCTCCATTTTTATTTGTATTAATATTTTTTTTTATTTAAAATATTTTAAAATTTATTATTTAATTTCGAAATAAAATTAAAAATATTTATTTTTAATAAAATATATATAGATATTTATTAATCTCTCTCAAAAAAAAAAAATAAAATAAAAAACATCAAATCTGCCTGCTAAGACAGTAAAAAAATGACAATTTTTTATCTAAACATATATAGTACAGTGGCTAGAGAGATGTTTTAACGAGTGGATTTCGTCGGTTCGAAACTCGCCGGGTGAATCGTTATTTAAAAATGAAAATAATGATTTTGTTATTTTTTTTTCTTTTTATCTATTGTTTACTTCTTAATAAATTACTATTCTATATTTATTTATTCATTGTTCTTTTATTAATTAAGTTTTAGATAGTTTTATAATTTTTAATATTTTTTCAATAAAATATTATTTAATATATTTATTAATATTATTTTATTTATTATTATTGAGTACCCGAAGTTCCATTCATTTTAATCAGATTGATGCAATGATGCAACAGTTAATAATTGTAATATTGTAATAAATTTCTATCTTGAAAATTGTTACATATTATTCAGGATATTTTAAAAACAATTTCTTTCTTTAATTAATATTCATTTTTTCTATAAGTCAGATATATTTCCAAATATTAAATAATTTTTGAAGTGAAAACTTCTTTAGCGGCGATGAGCACTTTTGCGGGATGGGGAAAAAGTATAGAACTCGCGTGATCGTGACCAACACCATGAAGCTAGCTCATTACGTCTGCTTTCAAATTTCTTATAACAGAGCGCGAAATTTGAATTGTCATTAGAACTGTTTTATAATTCTTATCTCTAACATATAAATATATATTTATTATGTAAAGTTCATTTCATATATACATATATAATCAAAATTATACGAAATGAACTTCACATAATAAATATATATTTTATGTTAGAGATAAGAATTATAAAACAGTTCGTATTGCAATATTTTAAACAAAGTTGTGTATTTATATATATATAAATATAAGTTACAAATTTGTTTAAAATATATGTTTAAAATAATATATAAGTTATATATATATATACATGCATATGAAATTCATCTTTCTCGTGAAATAGCGCGAATTTCGTCTGTTTTAAAATTTCTTACGCAGAAGTTTTCACTTCTGTCGGCCAGTCCCACGACTGCCAATTTTGCTTTTTTAATTCCGAAAAGCTGCAAAGCACGTTTTTTTGTCTTTAGTTTGTTTTATAACCACTTGGGGCGCTAAACAGTTTTTCAAAAAAACACTATAGAAAAAAAATATATGTACCTATATATTATATATTTATGTATTATTGAGGAGCACAAGTTCATTAATTTTAACCAGATTGATGCAAATGTGTAACATTTAATAATTGTAATAAATAATTAAAGAATTGTGTATCAATATTTTTTAAAGGGTAGAGCGAGAGCTCGGTGTCCCAGGTATTAATATTACCAGCCAAATCCAATAATAATGAATCATTTTTTTTAACTTAAGTACCGAGCCGAGGCTCGGGGTCCCGGTATATTTTCTTATTTAAATTAATTATTGAATTATTGTTTTCCTTCATCGTACACCGTCAATGCCGTATGTCACATGTTGCTTTAAAGTTGCCTCAGTGAAATTGTGTCTTTAGGAAAAAAACACAAATTCACTATTTCTCTTCATCAACTATTCGTAGACTTTAGCAAAGCATTTGACGCATTTGATCGAGAAAAACTTATTCAAATTTTAATTTTAAAAAAATTTCCAAAAAATTGATTTATATGATTCGAATTTGTCTCGAAGTTAGTAAATCTATGACTTTCTTCAAAGAAGTAAAGTAATATTCTTAGAGTAAGATCTAGTAGTTGACCTTAATGGCAAAAAACATCCCTTTAGACATGATGACCACGGTCGTTGTAATCGTGGCGAAAAAGAACTTGAGTTGTTGTGCGGTTGTGACTGTTATGGACGACTTCTGGATCTTGTCCTTAGTATAGGTAGGTAGAGGATGTGGTAATCGAAGAATGGCGTAGACGTAGACTACATGACAGGTAATTGCATGACCTCTATGCATCTTCAATTTAGGAATGAGTTTAGGATGTGCCATATTGCTAGAATGGGAGAGAAAAGACTTGTTTGTGGTTTGACCAAATGGGAAGCGACTGATTGGTAGATCAATGACTCAGACATTAAAATAAGACTTAAGAAGTTAGAAGAGAATAGGAGTTGTTCGTAAGTTGCTCAGGCACATTTGAAGGAATGTGGTTGTTGTGACCAAGAACTTTCGAACAATTTGATGCCATTTCATACTAATTATCTTTTAAATAATGAATGTAAAAAAATATTTTATTCTTATTGTTGCTCCGGGAAGTAGTCTGGCTTGCCCGCCCCTTTATCCGGCACTGCTTATATAGTGTAGTGTACATAAATTATATTTAAAGGTTTTATACCAAAAGTTAATTTCTGGCCTTTGGAACATCTTTTATAGATTGATGATCTATATAGATTATGTATAAGAAATATTAATTAAAAGATAAGAATAATATTTTGAAGCATTTTATTATTTCTATGACATTTACGAAATAATTAATTACAATAACATTAAACCCATTTCATAAAATATACATTTTCTAAGAAGTCGAAGCGGCGGCTCAGTTAACCCAGGTACTATTTTAAAATATCTAAATTCTGAAAAAATTCTTAAGCGTAACCTGAAACATTTGTAATAAAATATACAAAGAAAAAGCATTTCGATGTTTATCATTTGTAGTCTAATTTAAATCTGGGAAATGTTTCTAACATTATACAGTTGTTGGCACTTGAAAGTCCATTTCCTATATCTCTGTTGACTTATATATACTATAAACTATAATATACAATATTTATATCAATGTAATTTTTTAAATATCAAAGTATAAGTAGCCCAAGAGTCATTAAAATGAACAAATAAAAAAATTATAATTCTAACAAATTAAATTTTCATTAAATTATTTAATATTTATTTTGCTTTTTCAATTACAAGTACTATGAAAGTATTTATAATAATGAAGTAGAAATTGAATGTCGAGAAAAATATGATATATATACACCAACCTTTTATCTACATCGACACCTTTTAAACTTTTTTCTCGTTTAATAGACCCCTTTTTTAACGAAGTATAAGTATAACAATTAATAGATAAACCTATGAGCATTTAATGGAGTATATATTATGTATACTAGATATTATTATTAGGTATAATAGAATATTATGTTTTTATTAACAGGATCCAATTTTGATTAATAATAAATTTCACTACTCTCAAATACGATAATATCTAATAAATATTAATTAATCTTATATTTTATTATATAAAAATTATTGGACAATATTAATTTATAAAAAAAAAAGTATTTAAGTTAGTGTTTTATTTAGATTCGAAATTTAAAAGAAAACTTCCAATGTAAAATTCTTTAAAAAATACTTCAAAACGTGAAAGATTATATGAATATATAAAATTGTAATATAATCTAAATAAAATATAGAATATTTGTCAGGAAATGAATAAAAATGAATGGAATTTTATTTTACCTACATATCTAAATAATTAATAAAATATATGTTCGTTTTTAATTAGTTGTTTCTTATATTCAAATCATATTAGGTTTTTAATATTATAAATAACAAAATGAAAAGGTTATCATAGGATAGGTATTTGTCTATTGGCAGCTGCTTGTTTTTAATTTTCATTCTAACGAAGGAAATTGGAAGGAGAACTCAGCAACTCACTAATTTATCTGTGTCGGAGTGTCTCTGAAGTTATCTTCAAATGGGAAAGAGGCTGGGGACAGCAGGCGGAAATGGTTGACAACCCAAGCCACACACACCGATAGGAAAAAGACAGCAAAAACTAAGAGAATCTGAATAAGTGAGGAGTCCAATCCAAAGGGGCGAGGGTCTTTATGCTTGGAGAAAAAGCACATCTGTTATTAAAAGGAAGAGAGACTGTCGTCACCATTGGCAATTTTTTCTTTCTTTTTTTTTTTACTTTTTAATAATTTAAACTAATAGGAAAATTTTTTATTTATTATTAAATTTCAGAGAAAAATAATTATAAAGAGGCATTTCCTATATACAATTTAATCATCACATTTATTTTAATATCAAGAATAATGTTAAATTTAATATTGGGGGTTGTTATTTATATTTGTGCCACTCAGAAGCCAAAGCGATTAACTCCTCATTTAAAGAAACTGAGAAAATTAAGCCCAAAGTTCACAGTTTGTATTAAATTCAGGTTTATTGATTACAGAAAAATGTATATTGCATTGCAATATTAAGATTTTGATAACTTGATGTTCATTATTCACTTCATATGTGGCAAATTACCTTACATTACTAGCAAAATTTAAAAAATTGGAGTTAATCTTTCGGCATGTGAATGGCACATTTATTAACTAGCTTAAAAAAAGAAATAGTTATGATGGAAATTGGCTTAATTACTTTTCAAATGGATACTACTTTCCGGATGTTTCTGCGAAAATTAATGCTCATCAAAAATGCTTTAATCTCACGGTATGTCGGTATCGCGATCTTGAAGTACGCATAATGTCGATCTTTTCGGACCCAACAAATTATTTTCAACCACCTTCATAAAATTTGTTCTTCTCTGTATAAAACATAAATACAATTTAGTTATTTTGATTCCGTGACTTTTTGAAAGAAATACCGGTTTTTGGATGAAAAATTATTTTATTTTTCAAGGTAGTCTCCTTTAAGCTCTAGACAATTTTTTTTATCCCTTTATAAAATTTGTCGAATCGTTGGAGTCAAATCTCGTTCCGCCGAGCCATTTCTTCAGTTTTGGAAACACGAAATAGTCACTCGAGGTTAAATCCGGAGAATAGGGAGGATGAGGGAGCAATTCGTATTCCAATTCATGGATTTTCATGGAAATTCACTTTTTTCCATTTTCTTCTCAAATCACTGGTAGTCTGTTATTAATGGATGTCAATCAAAAACTAAAAGAATTTAGACATGAGTCAGCTGATAGTTGCCTGCTGACAGGAGAAGTGTTGCTATTTCATTTAAGAAAGGAAATTCAAAAAGTCACGAACTTATTGACCTTCCCTCGTATATGGATATATATCTATCTATCTATCTATATATATATATATATATATAGATATATATGGTACTTTTCAGTTGGTTAAATAAGCTGGAGTGTCTCCACTCGACTATCTCGCAATTTAAATTGGATTAAATAACATATATTTAAATTAAATTTAATTAATTATAAATTATAAATTAAAATTAATAATAATATTTATTAAACCAGCGCATGTTTGGCTCTTTGTTGATGGCACCACGTCACGTGTTGGCGCGTGATTGACAGTCGTGTTAAAAAATTAATTCCGGTGCTTTCAGCGATTCAATCAAGCTGAAATTCTATATATGCCTCACACCCATATGATACAACCGGTAAAATAATTGTTTTATATATTTTAATTTTTATCCCCTTTGATAATAATTTTGACGCGATAAGCCCCTTTACGGCAGCATGATAACAGGCGCTTCCCGATTGTAACCTCGCTTTAAACTCTTCTCGAATATTATTATCTTTCGTTATTACAGAACCTAAGTATTAAAATTTTTCTACATTTTCAAATTCTATATCTAGTATATTAAGATTTTGTGTGTTAATACTATTCCTCTCTGATACTAAATACTTTGTCTTAGCATTATTAATTTCCAGTCCTACCTCTTTTCCTGCTTCAATTAATTTTTCTACGCTATCTATAATTGCAATTTCCGAATCTCCTATTATATTTAAATCGTCTGCGTAACCTAATACTTGAATTTTTTTGTTTAATTCGATCCCGTTTGACCTCTCCCCAATTTGTCTAATTATATATTCCAGAACTAAATTAAATAAAATTGGTGATAATGCGTCTCCTTGTTTTAACCCATTCAGAATTTCGAAAGTTTCTGACAATTGATTAGAATAGGTACCTGCTTCAAATATCTTTCTGTTTAATTGCTATTAAAATTTCAAAAGAATTAATTTCGAGGGGGCGATAGGGCAAATAGGTTTGAGGACTACTGAAAAATGTTTTGAATTTGAATTTTGATAGTAGTCAATATAATTTTATATAATGAATAAATCATTTTTGCACTTAAAATTTAATAGTAATTAATAACTGAGCAATTAAACCAAAAACAAAAACAAAGATAATATAATTTTGTCATTTTAATTGACGTTTTAAAAATATTTTTGACTTCATAAAACACAAAAAAAAAATAATTTCTGCTTTTTTATTAAACAAAGATAAAATTCCCTTCACTTTTAAATAGAAAAGAAGAAATATTCAAATATAGAAAGAATAAATAAAAAGTAATTTTACAAAAATATGATCTAAAAATTATATTAAATTAACCCTTTGCACTCCGAGCAATTTTTAATATGGGCTAGCAGCAACTCCGAGTCATTTTCACTATGGGCTATCAGCTACTCCACTCTATTTTTAATGGCGCGAGCGCGCCTCAGTTGAATATTGAAAATTGCTTTGTCATTAAAAAAAACCTGAATAAACTAAAAAAATATGCTTTATTAATACAATATAATTACGAAAATATAAAAATACAATATATTTTATAAAGATCACTTTTTGAATTTCTTAATTTTATGGTATCTTGCAAAACAATCCCCAAGGTAATATTCTTGGCTTATCAGGACTAGTATCACAGTATTCACTCGTTTCTCGTCTTTCACCTTTTTTCTGTCTATTGGAGCAAACAACGCAATCTCTTTTTTTACCTTTGCGCATTTCATGAAGTTTTCCGTTTAACCTGAACTCAGATGAAGAGGTAGAGGCTCTAGATTTTTCTTGTCGAAAATTATTAACCAGTTGATCGACTAACAGTTTCACATATTTCAAATGTGTCAATGGTTTTTCGTTTCGTTTTGTTTTTTCAATTTTATATAAGATATATGAATTAATTACAGACACTTCCATGCCCCAAAAAAACATTTTTTTCCACCACTTAAGAGATTTTCTCAAAAAACAATAGGTAGATGCATATTGATCAGCTCGATCTACACCGCCCATAGAATTTGTGTAACTGACGACTACATTAGGCTTTCTAATATCTATTTCCGTACCCCCTCGAAGAATTCTTTTTGAATTTATCATTCCAGCATCATTCCAAGTGCTCAAAAGTGAGACAATCCTTTTGTCTTTCCAGGCTAAGAACATAATTTTTCCTTTTTTGCTAACAAAAGTTTTCTTATCCGAAAACTTGGGTTTTTTAATAAAGGTCGGGATGCCTTTTCTGTTAGCTTTTATAGTACCAGTCAAGTGGCATTTCAATTTCATTAATTCTTCAGCTATAAAGTTATACTATGGTATGGTATAATATCTATCAGTAAACATATGGTGCTTCCGGGATTTTATCTAGCAGCTTTTGATATAAATGCAGCGGAATTCTAGTGGTGACTGGTAAATCTGAACGAATAAGACTTTCTGATGTAATACTTCCATAATAAGGTAAGATGGAATAGATATATCCTGTTTCAGAATCCGCCATTGCATAGATTCTTATACCCCATTTTGTTGGCTTGATGGGGTTGTAAGTGTAATGAAAGAAATTTTTCCTTTAAATTTTACAATGGATTCGTCTACGCAAATCTTTTTACCAGGAATAAAGTGTTCAGAAAATTTTGAGTCTATATAATTTAAAAAAATACTAGCTCGTTGTATACGAGTTTTGAGATATTTGCTTTCCGAGTCAGGTGTTTTTAAATAGAGCATCCAAAATATTTGATTAAATCGAGCTCTTGTAAATACATCAGAAAATAAGCTGGAGTGTCTCCACTCGACTATCTCGCAATTTGAATTGGATTAAATAACATAATATATTATATAATAAATATTATATAAATATAATAAATAAATAATAAATAAATAAATAAATAATAAATAAATATAAATAAATATAATATATATTATATAATAAATAAATAAATTTATAAATAATAAATATTAAACCAGCGCATGTTTGACTTTTTACTTTCCCGCATACTTCGTATAAGGGAAGTATTGGAATCGTCAAAAATTTCGACTTCGAGATTTCGATAGATCTTGACGTTTTAGACCTCCCTGAGTCGGAAAATACCATTTTTCGAATTATGTCTGTGTGTGTGTATGTATGTATGTATGTAATGTCTGTAAGCAAATTTACTCAAAAACTAATCAAGCTAGGACTTCGAAATTTGGTACACCGATATTATTCACAGTTTGTAGATTTCTATCAAAATTTCGTCAAAATCGGTTAACCGGAAGTGGTACTTTACCTACACTGGTTGCGTTTACCTTTCAAGTAAAGTACCAGTTTGCTTCGAGATATTTGCTTCATATTTTGTATATAGATTTAAAAATATGAAAAAAATTGAGATACCAAATTTCATCATGATCTGACTACCGGAAGTGACATTTTACCTATACAAGTAGCGTTTCCTTTTTACCGACCGACGATAGTAAGGGAGGTATTGTTTTCACACCAAATTTCACCTGTGGATATTTTTAGCTACATATCTCCACGAATCATGCATTTTCTTAACAGAAAAAAGTATTTTTAGCATGATGTCTGTCCGTCCGTCCTTCCGTAAAGATGTGTACAGCTTGAACGGCTCAACGGATTTTGATGAAATTTGGTATATTTACTTAATGCATCAGTATGATGAATTGATCAACTTTTGGTGCAAATCCGGAAACCGGAAGTGCTAGTATTGCCGATCGAAGAGAGGAAGTGAAGGGTTATTTTCATATCAAATTTCACGTGAGGACATATCTCCACGTGTTATGCACTTTGTATTGGTTTTATCCTCGAGAAAAATCATCTTCATTAGTTTTTTCTTAATTTAAAATTATATGACGTCACCCAGCACTTCATGACGTCACAGCCAGCCCTTATGTATTATAAATAAAATAAAATTAAAAATATTTATATTATATCCATATCTGTTTTTTTTACATTTAAAATATCAGTTAACAAAACGTTGTAGGTAATGACCCTCTTCCGGTTTAGCTACATTTCTCAAAAGTTGATAGAAAACTACGAATTTTGAATAATGCCCGTATACCAAATTTCATGATTCTAGTTCAAACCGTTTTTGCGTCATCTTGTCTACATACATACACACACACATACACACACATACATTTTTCTCAACCTTAGTGAAAATGATTCAAGAACCTTCAAATCTATCTATTCTATATATATAAAAGGCAATGTCTGTGTGTCTGTGTGTCTGTCTGTCTGTCTGTCTGTCTCTTATAGACTCAAAAACTACCCGTCCGATTACGGTGAAACTTTCAGGAATTGTTGTGGGCATACCAAGGAAGGTTTTAGTGTAGTTAAATCCAAAATTAATTTATCCAAAATTAATTTAATTAGTAATATATTGCTAAAAGTCTTTAGTGTCACAAAACTATCGACAGATGGCGCTACATATAATTTTCCAAATTCAAATATTTTTAATTTTTTTTAAACTGTCAAAAATAACATACCCATAATAACAGTTGTAATAAAAATAGAAATATAAATCACAATGTAAGTAAAATATTGTATCGTTTTATTTATATTGTTTCAATTAAATCCAAAATTAATTTAATTAGTAATATTTTGGTAAAAGTCTATAGTGTCACAAAACTATCGACAGATGGCGCTACATATAATCTTCCAAATTCAAATATTTTTAATTTTTTTTAAACTGTCAAAAATAACATACACATAATAACAGTTGTAATAAAAATAGAAATATAAATCACAATGTAAGTAAAATATTGAATCGTTTTATTTATATTGTTTCAATTATTGTTTGAATATATATTAAATTTATATATAGATTTATTAAGTATAATAATTCCATTTACTTCAAATTTTTTTAATTTTTTATTTAAAAGTATATTCAGCATTGAAATTGCCATTAAATATGCAGGTAATTGGAACTCCAACATGTAATATTAGCAAATATTCTGGGATGGGAAAAATACTAAGATCATGTCATGTCCTATTAAATATTTTGAATTTTATTTTGAATCATACAATGGTAATGAAATATTGTAGGTAGACTTTTGAGACAAACAATAAAAATCTCTATAAAATAAGAGAATATACTTATTCCGAAAACTGTTAATTAAAATGTAATAACTATTAACAATTAATAAAGTAGAAATAATTTTCGAACAAATAAAAATGTAATAATTATTAACAAAAAAAATAAAAAATAAAAATAAATTATTAACAAAATAAGTTGACCTGTGGCCAGGTCCGAACCGACCGACGGTTTGAAGTAAATTAATTTCCAGCTACAGAAACAATTTCAAATAATTTTAATATATCTATTAATGTAATAAAAAAACAGATATGGACATAACATAAATATTTTTAATTTTATTTTATTTGTAATATATATGTAAGACCAGGCTGTGACGTCATGAATAGCTGGGTGACTTTTATATAATTTTAAATTAAGAAATATTCGTGGAGATATGTAAAAATCTCCACATGTGAAATTTGGTGTGAAAACAATACCTCCCTTACTATCGTCGGTCGGTAAAAAATAAAAATAAAAATGTAATAATAAAAAATAAAATTTCAATTATATTAATTTAATAAATTATTATTATTATTATTATTATTATTATTATTATTATTATTTTCACGTATTAAACGGTATATTATTATTATTATTTGTAATAATTCCAATAAAAATAAATAAAAATAAAAACCAAAAAAAAAGTGCAATTAAAACTAAAATTTCAATTATATTCATTTAATACATTATTATTATTATTATTATTAAGTGTTCAGTTATCATATACGTAGATATGTATGCAGACACACATGCAAATATTGGGAAACATCCGGTGGAAGACCAAAGATCAAGGTGGGTGGACAATGAAGGAAGGGACATGGGAGAGATGGGACAGGGTAGGATTTGGTTGTAGCTCAGGATAGGGACTCTTAGAGAAAAGTGGATGCTGCGGCTAAGAACTTTCGAAAACTGTATAGACACAGAGTTAGATAAATATAACATATACAATAATAATATATAATTAATTTACTGATTAAATTAAAATATATATTTTCTAAGAAAACAAATATATGTCTTATCTACTTATACTGATTGAAACAAAATGGATGAAAACCTTTTACATACAGACTTTCAACCAAATACTATGTATCACTCGGGGGTACAGGGGGCGGAGCCCCCGTCTAGGTGTGAAGAGCGCCTGGAAGGCGCTCTGATCAGCTGGTCGTATATAAAACTCAAAATCTCAACATTTTAAATCTTTAGCTATGTGCAGACAAGAGCCTTGTTTTATGTATATATATAACGAGAATATATAACCTAAATACTTATTACATTTTATAACATTACATAATTTAAATTTCAATCTTAAATGCCGTTGTTTTAAACCGAATAAAATTAGGTTACCAAATAAAATGTTTCAACTGTCGTAAGACTTATCATTTTAACTCTAAAAATTGATTACGAATTTCTTAATATATTTAATATTTGGTTTCCTATGTTTCAAATATTAATTAAAAATAGTTTTATTCAAGATTTATATATATCAATATTCTAATTTATACCTAGATAGTGAAAAAATATCAGATTAAATTAGAGGGTCTAAATATAAAATTGTGAATTATAAAATTATTTTACTAATTATAATCATATTTATTCTTGTATTAGTAATAAAATTTGTAGAAAAATATAATTTTAATATATATATATACATATATATATATATATATAATATATAATAAAGAATGTGTGTGTAATATACATATAAAGATTAATATATATACATTATTATAAGATATATTATATTTTATTTATTGTAATAATGTGATAATTAAAAAATAACTAAAATCTGATACATTCGATATATAGATTGTATAAAAATATAAAAATAATAAAATGGAGTTTAAAATACATATTGTTATTATAATATATATATATATATATGTAGGTAAATTCAATGTTATAATAATGCAATTAATAATTAAAATTTGATACATATGATATTTAATATTATATATAATATAATTCATTTGTTAAAAATAATTATATGCTACACTTTATATATTAACCCTTGTAAAATAAAAATAGTGGTTTATTTTTTAAATACAATTGTGTAAACAATTTGTTTATTATTTTCTTAGTTCAATATCTCGTTATTCTAATTTATTTTCACAGCACGTTCAATTATTTATTATATTATCCGATAATTTTAGTTAAAAATTTAAATTAATATATTTTTTAAGATTTAAAATAAAGCTTCACTATTTACATATCAAAAATTAATCTAATAATATGTTCAAAAAATAATTATTTGTATCAGAATTTTTGAATAATTATGATGATAGAAACATTTTTCCTATCCTCTAAAATGAATGCATTACAAATCTAAAATGTTAATATTTTTAAAAATATATTCTATTCTATAGACAAATTATTTGAAAGATTAATATTATAATGATAATGACAAATTAGAAAATTGTTATTGGACTAGTAGTGTCCATAAGAGCATACAAGTTTAGAAATAAAACTCATATTTTTTTCAACCATTGTCGTATCAAGACCCGCTTTATATAAGTAAAATAAAATAAAGGTTCTGAAGAGAGCCCTCCTACGGGACCGAAATATCGACATTTGTTGAAAAAAAATTTGTTTTAATTCTAAACCTTGATCTTCTTCTAACTGCATGCTGACTCAAAGTCTAATATATTAATAATATCGTTCTATAGAATTAAATAAAACTTTATTTATATTAACCCATTCATAAAAAGGATTAGATATACTTGCAATACACTCTAACAGCATTATACAATCGGCTTCAGCATTATGGCTATTAATTGGTTTTTTATTTGTAAGATATTCATAAATTTTACCTAGACTAAAACCTGAAGGATTTGATAACTCTGGAAAAAGTCTTTTTTTTGCATGATTAATATCCTTATTTTTATTATCGAAAGGTTGCTTCCTTTTTAATGATAAATTCAATTTTTGTTGATTTATTTTATTTTGTTTTGGTGTATTTAAACCTTGTGAACCCCAAACAATATCAGGTTGAGATTGAACATCAGATTCTATTTGACAAGATTGAGAAATGCTTCCAGCAGTTTTTGGGATATTATTCATAGTGCTTTCCTCTTGATTTGATTGATTTGTAAATTGATTTACCTGATTCAAATATTTATTATATTTGATAATATTTTTAAAACCCAAATAAGAATCTGCACAATATATTTCTTCTGCAAAATTCTAAAAATAAAAATAAATTATTTTTTCTCTAATAATTATTGCACATAGTATTTGAATAAAAATAATATCTTAATAAATATCTTATCTATCTTAATATTCTAATAAATAACTTTTTATAAATAATATGTTTCTTTAATATCGAAATTTTAAAGGATAAATATTCCTGATTTAAATTCCTACTTTGGTTCAAAAGTTACTCAAACAATTGGAAATGAATAGTTAAATATTATTATTTTTAAGATTATTATATTTATAGTATATATATATTTAATATTTTTATATAAAAATTTAAAAACAAATTGCTTTAATTTTTTTTTCTTCCTTATAATAAATACCTTTCCAATATTAAATAGGTGCTGTTGT
The DNA here is from genome assembly GCA_963082975.1 of Labia minor. Lineage (NCBI taxonomy): Eukaryota > Metazoa > Arthropoda > Insecta > Dermaptera > Spongiphoridae > Labia > Labia minor. The sequence goes on from OY720345.1 coordinate 37,576,851, forward strand.
AAAAGAGGAAAATCAAATCTATTTCCATTGTGAGCTATCAAACATATAGGCTTTTTAAGTCTTTTTAAAAATTCATCAATTGTTTTAAAGGTACTTTCGTTAAAAGGTTGTTCATTTTCTAACAAATCATTGTATAAACCTGAAAGAGTTTAAAATAATTTATAAATAAGAATATACTGTATATATTTTATAATATTATAATATTACCGTGGATAGTGCTTTTAATAATTCTATTAGGTTGAATACATAGAGTAAGTTTATGTTGAACTCTAGGTATTTTATTATCGCAAAACTGAGTTGTATTCACAGCAATCATTGATAATTCTATTATTTTACTTAAATTACTTTCATAACTGGGGAGACTTGTTGTTTCTAAATCGAAAATCACATAAGTGTTTATTTTTTCTGACATTTCCTAAAAGTGGCAGATTAAAGTTAAATTGTGTTTATATTAAAATAAAATCAAAATAATAAAAACCTACCTTAGAATTCCTGAAAAAAATAAAAATAATATATCTTTAAAGAGCTTTAAAATTATATAATATATATTATATTGATAAATTATATCTCCTGAAATGACGAAAGGGTTAACTAAACCCTACCACACTTATTTAAAAATTTAATTGTGAATTTAACTAACAATTTATAAATTACATAAGTTATAGAAGTATCTATTTTTTATAATTTATATATGTTAATAGAAATACAATTTTAAATTTAAATATTTTATTATATTGTATTTTAAAAGTTTAATAAATAATAATATTTATAGTTTTATTTTTATGATAAGTTATATTTTATTTATTCGAATTTCATTTCGAAGTTTTCTTTAAGCATCTCCCAGGTGGAAGGCACTCTTCATTCTTTTTTGGTTTATTATTTATTTTTTCAAAACCAATTGGGGGTCCCCATCCAGGTTTTTTTGTTCGTCGTGTCATAAGATTTACCTTGAAAATATTTCATAATTATACCACTTATGCATATTGAAACAAAGGTGGCTTTGATATATTTTGCATACTGTGCATTGTAAATCTACACATTTTTCCAAAAATTAATTGAAATATATGTATATAAATTTATGTGATTAAACTATATATTATTAAAAAACATTATAAATTAAATTTTATCAATAAAATTTCAAATCAAAAATTTTTTAATTACTTTAGAGTAATACTTGTATTTCATCAAATTTTCAGCTTCTTTATTAATAGCTTTATCATACATCGAATTTCCTGTTTTCGGAAAAGATTCCATATTCATGCCCACTGAAAGTTTTATTGAAATAGAAATTTTATTTTTACAAAAGAATAAAAACAAATTTATATAATTATCAATTTATTTTTTTAAATTATTTTTATTTTATTTGAATATTTCTTAAATTAAATTAAATTAAAACTGGGTGTGTAAATTTTATTTATATCAAATAAAAAAAAAACAGAAATTTTTTTTTTGGTATTTTTAAAATATTTGAATTTGTTTAAATTTTAACACATGTAATCAACCAAATGTAAATAAAATAGAAAATTTTGAAAATCAATTTGCTATTAAATTCATAAATTTGATTTCAATTATTATTTGATTTCAATTATTATAGATTTGAATATTTAATTATAATATTAAAATATAGGAATTATGTGACAATATTGCAACTCGGATGTGTAAATGAATTGGACTGGGGTACGGCTCAACTTATGTTTTTTCTAATCTTGGAAGAATATCAATGCGGATTAAGGCCAAATCGGACAACATTAGATTAAATCTAATCTCGCTAAGAACATTCAATACTTCTCTACTAATACCAATTATTATGACTTACAAGTTTAAATTAAATCGTAATTAAACTAAAAAATAAATATTTGAATTTATTTGTTGTGGGAAGACCAAATAAGTTAAAAAAGTTTGTCTGTTTTATAAATCAAATAAATGAAAACCTATTACATATAGACTTTCAACAAAATAATAGGAATTACTTCTGAGCATCTAGTATTATAATGCTATTTATAATATATTGTATAATTAATTTTTAAAATTTTTGTCTAATTTTTTTTATTTTAATTTGAATTTTATTTAAAGTATATTTGTAACAAATTTGTTGTATTATACTTTTACCAACTTAAATGAAACTACAATTTTTTAAATAATTCTTAATATCTTACTTCTATTGTAAGTATCCATTGTAGGGGAATCATTCTTTGAATTCAAAGAAACAAAAGAATATGCCAAAGGTGTTTGATAATCTATAGTATTATCATATGAATGCCGAGGAAAGTCTGGTTGATATCTCGGCCGTGTCCAATTAATTTCTTCCTTTTTACGTTCAATCTTTTCTTCCTTTGTTAAGGGTGGAAGGGTTTTTTTAAAACCTTTGTTAGGAACATCGCAATGGCAATCATTCTATAAAATATTCATATGTATATAAACATCTTAATTTTTTTATAAAAGTTAGTATAAAAATAATAAAAACCTTAGAATCATTGGAATAGCGTTTTTCGGGATATGAATTTTCTGGAAATGGTGATGGCCCCAGAGCCCGTAATTTATCATCAGCAACTAATTCAATCATTTCTTTACGAGGATGTGAAACTGAAATTAAATTGAATATAATTTTTTTAAGGTAAGGATTTAATAAAGACTAATTTTAAGATATAAAATTATAAAATAAGAATTTTCAATAAACAGTGTTAAATTGTGTTTATTTATCGCTTAATCGTCAGATAAAACACATGAAAAATAAATATATTTTGAATAAATGTCTATAAATCTTGCAAATATATTACAGCTAGTAATACCGGTATTTAAGTTACAATTTTGATTATTTGTATAGTTGTGTAGTTTAATAAAATAATTCAGATACTTGTACAATTTATCTGACTAATCTCCCGGTTTAAGTTAAAATTTTATTTATTAAAAAAAAATTATAGAAAATTAAAATTTAAATTGAAAAATACCTTTGCTACAAAACTCTTTTTGATAAGAAGAAATACATCTATTTAAGTATATATTATTTCTTAATTCAGAACATGGAACGAGATGTAAAATTTTAGTCAAATAATTGGAATCACGATAGGCCTGAAAAAAAATTTAGATTTTTTTTATCCAAGTTTATTATTTGATATAATATATGTAAATGTATTGCTCTTTTCTCAATTCTCTCTCTATATATATATAATTATATTCTTATAAATAATCAATTATATTCGAATTTTTCTAATAAAAAAAATTGTTCTCACCTCAATTGAAACTATATCAAACAATATTTTTCTAAGTAATATAGATCTCTTTCTAAACTCAGTTCTCAGAACCAGTGCTTCTCTGCGGCACATTTGGTTACTCTTAAATTCTTAGTTTATGTACTTTTATATTGTTAAGCTAAGCTGAATCAACTATACAATGTTTTTTCTGTAGATTTGTATAATTATAGCTATATATATAGTTTTCAATGTATTTCATGTCATACCTTGTAATAAGTGGGGGTGAATTTTGTATAATTCTCTTCGGGTTCTTCGATAAACGGAATATCTTTGTCATAATTTTCCCTATATTCTGTAGTATTAGACAATGGTCGAAAAGAATCTTTATACCTTATCCAGAGAGTACTACAGGGTCGAGGATTTCTGCAATATAATAAAATATTCTCATTTTAAAATTACACTTAATGGTAAGCAGAATCTTATTTATTAATGTAATTAATTGGGATACATACACAATTTTGAATTTATTTGTATCGATTGATTTATATTCTTTGTGAGAAACGCTTATATAAGGATTAAATTGAAGGCATTCATTCTTCATTTTAGTATATTTAATCAAAAATTTATAATATTAAATGGAGATATCTAATGAAATAAAGTTACCATGACATTAGTAAACATTGTTACTCATAATTGTTAGTTCTTCAGTCAATTCATCAAATTTATACCGAATTACAGAATTTGAAAACAAATACTTTTTTTTAGGCACATTTTCCTAACAACTTTTTTTTCTAATCATTTCTATGTTCTAAAAAAGTCTTTAAATATTTTTTCATTTTTAAGAATAAAAAGTTACGTGGAGTTAAAAAAAATCAATAAAAATATAAAAGAACAAGAAATTGTATGTTTTTAGGAACGGCTTTATGGGTATAGTTTTATACATGATGATGCAATCCTCTAATTGCAACAATTACTATAACAAATTCTCACCCAGTCCCTTCAAGTCTTGAAAATTATTATTGATTCACTGACATGCATTAAAAATAAGTTCCACATAATTATTATATATTTAAATTAAAAAAATAAACTAGAAAATTCCATTGTAAGAATGACTAGTTTAATTTATTTAGTTAAATTTATTGAAAAATAATATATGTATTACTCAATTTAAAATTAAAAATACCAATTAGATTTTAGGCGGCCAATTCCACATCCACCATGGATATGGCTTTTGTCTCTTTGAACCATTGTTGATTTTCCAAGATTATCAATGGTACGCATGTATTCAGTTTTTCCAAATTGTAAACAGACAGGTTTCTCTCCTAAATAAAGAAAATAATTAATATAATCTATAAATATATATATAAAAAATAATAAATACCTTCAGTCTGCAAACGAGATTTTGCAATTTGTATTTTAGATTCTATTCCTTTAGCTAATTTTATTGGTTTAGTATTTTTCAACATCCATTGAGCTTAAATAATTCTTTAATTTTATTAATATTCTAAAATAATTATTGAAAATAAATGAGGTGTTTACCTAATGTTTCATGTTTTAAAGTGTATGTACTTTCAAATCGAGTTTTATCAATTTTTTCATGTAGTTTTTGATCAGGAACTTTACTTAAGATTCTACCAAGTTTTGGATTCAATTCAATTAACTGAAATTTTGATTAAAATAATTTACACATATATAGATAAATAAAAACGTTAATATATTAATATAAAATATACTTTTTTCAGAAAATATGGTGGAAGTCCATAAACACTCTTCGGTTGTTTTTCTTCAACCTCTATAATTTTTTTTTCTGATTTTTTGGACCAGCACTGGCATGGATATTTCTGTTTTGGAGGAGGGACTTTGCTCTGTTTTTGTCTTAATTAATGGTGTACATCGAATTAAAAGATACAATAAATTATTATTATTATTATTATACAACTTACAGTGCTTGTAAAGGTGATATTCCAATTACCCCAGGAAAGCGTTCAGGATCTAGAAGTGGGCTAAATGTCTTGGATTTGGCAATTCCCTTAGGATACCTAAGATAAATTATCTTATAATAAATTGAGTCTCTTGTGTGTCTTCTTATTTATATATTATACAAAAACCTATCCTATTTAGTAATATAAAAATAGCAAAAATGGGGCCAATATAGGACAATTTTTAGCTAATTAGAATGAATCTTTCTTAAAGAAACTTAAGTGGAAATGGTATAGGAAAACAGAGAAGGAAAATGGTTACGAAAGATAAAGAAATATATTGAATATCATATCACACACATATTATTGAATTATTATATTATATAAATAAATAATATAATAAAATTCAAACACTAATAATATATTTACAAAGTAATTAATAAAATTTTATATATCATCTCGTGTATATATAATATTATTTTCCTGTTTAATCTTAATAATTAAATTAATAAAATTATTTATTTCTATTTAATTTTAATTATTTAAATATGAACCAAGGAGAGGATGGAAGTCAAAATTATTTTAAAATTAATACTAATACTTAAATCACAATAAATTAAACATTTTATTGATAAAACTTACGCATAAGGCTCAACTATTTCACTGGCTGAAGGAATAAATGGATAAGTATAATTTTGTTGATAAACAGTTGCATAAAACTCCAGAGGATCCATAATTTTAATTTATCGAAATTTTTTAATAAAAATAACTATTATTTAATTTTTACCCAATACCTAATGTTTACAAATCTTAAATAAATAATGGCTTTTATTGTTGTAGATTTATTCAAATTAAAATTTTTAAATAAACACATCTAAACATTTTTTGCAGTTTTTAAAAATAATGAATGAATACATATTTTAATATTAATTAAAATGTATTTATTTAATATAAATAGATTGTATAACCCGATAATTCGAGCACAAATCCATTACAGTAAATATTATTAAATAAAAAATGAGATATTTTTTAATATCTCATCTTATCTTATTATGCTAACTAAAATTGTTTGTTTGTATTATTGAGGACCCCAGTTCAATTCATTTTAATCAGATTGATGCAATGATGCAACATTTAATAATTGTAATAAATAATTAAAGAATTGTATATCAATATTTTTTAAAGGGTCGAGCAAGAGCTCGGTGTCCCAGGTATTAATATTTACAGCCAAACTCAATAATAATGAATCATTTTTGTTTAACTTAATTACACCGAGCCGAGGCTCGGGGTCCCGGTATTAATTTTATTTTGAAAAATCGTCAACAATAAAATTATAATATATATATTTAATTTACCATCCCCTAATTTGATTTTGCCATATATAAAATATTTATAATACATTAAATAGAGTTAAAGCTTTAGTCTCACCTAAAGATTTTTTCAAATTCTATAAACATATTTAATGTTTTCTTCTTTTGTTTTTTTAAGTCATATAAAAAGTTGCGATTAAATGTTTTCCCAAAAGAATATTCATATTTAAAAATAAAACTAAAATTCAATTGGATGTAATGAAATGGTGTTAACATGTCGATTGCGACCCCCTGGGCAAGACATGAGAACCCCATTAGATGTTAATGACTAGTCGATCCAATATAAAGCAGAGTTGAGATGCTTTTAAGGATTTGTAGACATGGGACCAGGCCAGGCTGCCCGCGCACTTTGCTTCCTTCTTGCCGTTGCGGCACCCAAATGTTATGTACGCGGTCAGGAGGATGAACCATGTGAAACACTTCCATCCGAAATCCATATTATTAAAGGTAAACAAACAATATTTTTTTCAATTAGAAATCTCTATACTTGATTCTTACATTTATTTAATGTATAGTAGGTGCTCAAATTGTTTCGGAGGTCTTCATACTTTTACAATTAAGCAGCGCTGTTCGTCACCCAGTATCCCCTTTTAAATATTTAATTAACAACTAGCTATATTTTAAACTTTAAAAATTATTATCGCAATATATTCATTATAGTATAATTAAGTATTTCCTTTTTTTTATTACTCGTATTATTACCGACCGACGATAGTAAGGGAGGTATTGTTTTCACACCAAATTTCACATGTGGAGATTTATACATATCTCCACGAATCATGCATTTTCTAAACAGAAAAAAGTATTTTTAGCATGATGTCTGTCCGTCCGTCTGTCCGTCTGTCCGTCCGTCCGTCCGTATAGATGTGTACAGCCTGAACGGCTCAACCGATTTTGATGAAATTTGGTATATTTACTTAATGCATCAGTGGGATGAATTGATCAACTTTTGGTGTATATCCGGAAACCGGAAGTGGTAGTATTAGCGATCGACGATAGGAAGGGAAGGGTTATTTTCACACCAAATTTCACATGAGGAGATTTTTTTATATATCACCACGAATCGTACACTTTGTATTGGTTTTATCCTCTGGAAAATCATATTTATTAGTTTTTTCTTGATTTAAAATTATATGACGTCATCCAGCCATTCATGACGTCACAGCCTGGTCTTACATATATATTATAAATAAAATAAAATTAAAAATATTTATGTTATATTCATATCTGTTTTTTATTACATTAATAGATATATTAAAATTATTTGAAATTGTTTCTGTAGCTGAAAATTAATTTACTTCAAAACGTCGGTCGGTTCGGACCTGGCCACAGGTCAACTTATTTATTATGTTCTTAGTGAACTTTTTCATTTAAAAAAAAATCAATTTCCATTGTTTTTTTCCACATCGGTGTACAACTTTTTAGATTAAATTATTTTTCCTGCCTTTAAAATTGATCAATTTTGATTTAAATTTAAAAAAAAGAATCTAACTGGAAATACTCTAAAAAATATAAAATATTTCGAGATGATATCCTTCCAAGAGTAATTATTGTATTACATATCATTAATTTATATTTAACACACAAACAATACGTTATCATTTATTCTGTCATTAACTACTGAAGATATAATTTATTTTTTCATGAAGAGTACGATAGTTCCAGAAGCCAAAATTTGTTATCAATCCCTTCAATAATTGTTTTACATGAATATGTCAATATAATTAAATTGAACTTTATTTTTTTTAAGTGTAATAAGTTTAAATTAAGAAATAAAATAAAAGGAATTTGAATTTTGTGCTATTTATTTAGTTAATGTTACGATAATATAGAATTGATAATGATCTTGTAACGTCCAAATTGAATAGTAGAGAAAAAGTCGTACAGGCACAAATGGACATACAGGTGCCATCTATCGGAATCAACATGATTGATCGGTGGATTGGAGGGGATATAGCCAAGTAGTAGGGAGAAGTAAAAAGAAATATATTCTCGCTTGTCCAGTGGATGAATTATTATGGTTTCGCTATCGAATTAATTAATGTGTTGTATTTTACCGGAAATTCTACCGTAAATGTTTCTCTCTCGTAGTGCCTGTAAAAATAAAATATATATATTGTTGTGATATTTACCTGCAATAAATACCGCCCTTATCAGATATCGTACCGGTGAGTGTGAATTATAATATATATCTTTATGAAAAACACTTACATAATTCCCGTACCTGTTAGTAATTTGTTACTATAGTTTTTAGGTTACCGCCAGTTTTTGGGTTACCGCAAGTTTTAGGTTACCGCCAGTTTCCGGTTAGCTGCTGTTTTAGGTTACCGCCAGTTTTTAGGTTACCGCAAGTTCTAGGCTACCGCAAGTTCAGGTTACGTGCAAGTTTTAAGTTATCGCCGTATCCGGATATCGCTTTTCGTTATGACTGTTGGTCTCTAGAAAATACACCTACTTTCCGTACCGCTACAGCACTACAGTATCGTATCGACATTTAATATTATTAACGTTCATCTATTCAGTGTTTCGTATTAGAGATTATAATAAAAAACCAGTGGTTCCCCCCGATGAGTTTCTATCCAGCAACCTAAGTTAAGCTTAGGCATTCATGTATCTTAAATTGTACAATAAATATATGTGTACCGTAATATAAATCAAAGTTTTGTATATAACCTGTTTATAATATAAATATCTAAATATAATAAAAATTATTTTTCTTTTTATAAATTATTCTTATATAATTTCTCTCTTATGTTATTTATTTCGTACCGTTTGTACAATTAAGGTCTCATGAGTACAATCTCCCAAGAGAAAGTGATTCTAGTATTTTTTATTTTTAATAGTTTATTTATAAAGGATTCAATTATATTCAGAATAACCATTGTTTCATCTAAAAAATACTTTTAGCTCAAAAGCAAAATATAAGGGAGATCCAAATTAGTATATTCATGATATCTGGACTAACAAATAGTAGTAATAGGTTTATTTTATCTTGGTAATATTTTTTTAATTAAATCATATATTTATATATTTAATTTAAATATAAGTGCTTTTGATTAAAGATTATTATAAATATTTTCTATTTTATTTAAATGTGTGTGTATCTTTTAATCAGAGGAATTTGATGACCTGGGAAGACTTCAGCGAACCTGCAATGGTGAAATTGCTGTTAACAAATGCGAAGGAGCATGTAATTCACAGGTCCAACCAAGTGTAATCACCCCTACAGGTTTTCTAAAGGTATACATTTAATTATTTGTTATTTTACTTAGTATTGATATATTATTTTTTTTAATAGGAATGTTATTGCTGTCGTGAGAGTTTTTTACGTGAAAGAGTTGTAACATTAACCCACTGCTATGATCCAGATGGGGGCCGTTTAACTGAAGAAGGGAAAAATACAATGGATATACGAATGAAAGAACCCGCTGAATGTCGATGTTTCAAGTGTGGAGACTTTTCAAGATGAATTATTCTCTTTTTCTCTCTTTTTCGTAATTATTATAATAGATAGTATGAATGCGTTAATAAATATTTTTACTATAATTAAATAATTTATTGAAAGTGATTGATTTAAAATACTTAAAAATAAACTTTATTGAAATTGTCTTTATTATCAAGGTTTAAAAATATAAAATTTGAAATTAAAATAAATAATTTTTATAACATGTTTTTTTATTAATATCATAATTAAAAAATAAAGAATTAAGTTATCCATGAAAATTATTTTAAAAAACTACTATTTCGTTTTTTTATTGAAACATAATGGGCAAGTTATTTTCATTTAAGTCAAAAAAGTGAACTATTCATTAAAATGAAAATTTATTAATGTATGAATTTTAAAAATTTATATTTATTTACATGTTAAAACAATAAAAATAATAAATAATTTACCATGTTTTCTATTATTTTTTCAAATAAATTTATATTTTTAATGAATTATATATATTTCTATTTATTTTTATTTTAACTTTATCAATCTTCAGTTAATAATATAAAAATATTTATTTTGCATAGTTTCAAAATTTCTTTTGTTTAGTACAATTTGATTTTAATAATTAAAGGACTCCTTCAAGAATTGAATAGAAAAATATCAAATAAAGTAAAATAAGCTACTTGTTACTATTTAATTTGTTACTATAAAATTTAGTCTTACCACACACAAAAACCTATTACAAATTGTTTAATACGTACAAGACGTACGTATATATATATATATATAAGAGGTATAAATCAATAAATATTTCAAATAGTAGCTATAGAGACCGTTTATTTATCGTAGTGACTCAAATATAGAAAATAGATTATAAAAGTACAATTGTTAAATTCATTTCATAAAAATTCCTTGAAAATGGCTCTTCATAATAGAACACCACCTGTGCAAATTGGAATAGGATTTTATCACACTCCAAAAGTGAAATATAGCGAAGAAACCAAAAATCTTCTTAAAAGTAAATTAAAAAACATTTTAAAATTGAAATCGATAAAAATATTTAAATGATAAATTATATTTTATCTACATTTTTAGATTTAATGGAAGAGAGTAAAGTGACCAATCATTACCGAAAAAGTGTTAATAAAATTTTAGAAAATGGAGGCCAATTACCCGATCCTAAAGATGTTATGTTCAAATCAACTTTTGTTGCACCAATATTACCAATTGCCCCTATTTTAACCATTCCAAAAAAGCGAAGTCGTGAATTAATTGTTCAAAGTGGGGTATACGACACTGAAAAAGCTCCACCAGGACCAAGAAATCCACTAAACGCTAAAAATAATTATTTATGTAAGTTGTTTTTAATAAAACTTTTAAAAAGAAAATAATTATTAATAAATATTATTTCAAGATCATCGAGAACGTGAAAAGGAACGTCTATCCAGTATGATGGCTTATGGAAAAGAAATTCCTACGACTCCTCGACGCTTATGGCAGAGGGGTGCTAAAGCATGCAGGGCTAGTAATGTTTTAGGTGCCACAAATAAATCCGACTCATTAAATCTTAGAGAAAGATGTAAGACATTTATATAGTAATATATAATTTGAGCATAAAAATATTTAAAAATTCTAATATTGATTATCAGATGAGATAAATTAATTTTAATAAAAATTATATTATCTATTTTAGTGAAAGTAGAAATTACTGATCAGATTCGATTTTTAAATGACATAAATTCATATAAAAAAGTTGATCAAAAAATGAAACGGGCAGCTCAACGTGTAGCTCAACAATTGTCTTTTCATATAAGAGAAATGAAACGTATTGATCCAGAAGAGGGTCGACAAATTTCAGAAGAGATTGGACCCATTTTAAAAAATTTTGGAGCTGCAATTTAAAATACCTAAATAAAACACCTTTTATAAATACATTAATAACTTAATTTCGTTATAATACTTTTTACTTTATAACCGCGAAATCAATTTTTAATTTTAATTAACAATTCGCATTTTAACTAATACAACTTATGTTAAAGTAATTAAATTTATTTAAAAAACATACACAAACACATATATATATATAAGAAAATGACAACTAATTAATGTTTCTTTAAATATCAATGTTTTATTAAATTTAGATATAAATTACCATTGAAATATACAATATTATAGATATCAATGTACAAAATTTAAAGGAAAATATCTTGAAAATTTTTTCTTTAAAGAAATATTCATCAGTTTAAATTGATTGATTCAGATTACTTCTTCAATTTGAGCATTGCTAAAATTAAAAAATATTATTAGTAATTTTTAAAATTACAAAATGTATTAATTCTTATTAATAATGTAAAATTATCTTCAGTTAAATAAATTATAATCATATAACTTATATCATTATCCTTTTGGCTTAAAAGTCTCATCATTTTAAATTAAATTAAACATGTTATACTAAATTACTAAAAAAAACTTACCTATAGAAAGTGGTGATTTCATTTTCAAGTTAGATGTCAGATTACTTCCTCTATTTGAGTATTGCTAAAATAAAAAATATTAGTAATTTTTAAAATTACAAAATGTATTAATTCTTATTAATAATGTAAAATTATCTTCAGTTAAATAAATTATAATCATATAACTTATATCATTATCCTTTTGGCTTAAAAGTCTCATCATTTTAAATTAAACAAGTTATACTAATTTTCTAAAAAAAAAATCTTACCTATAAAAAGCGATTTCATTTTCAAGTTAGATAGGTGTATGATAGATATTTTCTTCTAATTTAATTTTTAAAATTATTTCCGATATTGTTCAGTTTATATTAATTTAATGCTTTAGTAAATATAGTGCATAAATATAAATATAAATTATTTTTAAACAATTATAAATAGAGAATCATTTAATCGTAAATTAAATTTAATAGCAATACATAATAAATGATGAAGGAACAAGGAAAGTATAGGTTTATTCGAAATAAAATAATCGTTTTAAAATGTTTAAATATATTTATCCAAAGTTTAACATTTAAATTAAGCAGTGGATACTGTCGCAGTAGCATCTTCCTTGACACGATCCTTTTTGAGTTGTCCCATGAAAGCCAATTTATCAGCAGCAGTTTGGAAGCGTCCATGACCAAATTTGCATGAAGTGTCAATAAATTTCAGATTGATCTTTTCAAGTGCCTTCCTCTTTGTGTGTACAAGCAAAGACTAAAAACAAAATACATATATAAATATAACAAAAATTATCAAATTATAATATAGAATTAAAAAAAAAAAATATTCAGCAAAGATTAAGCCAATATGTATTCAACAAACTAATTCTGAAAAAATTTCTCATCATATGTATTTAAAAAATATCTACAAAATTTTCTTATTGTATAAATATTTTGCTTACCTTTCTAAGAGTTATCACTCGTTTTTTAGATCCCATGCAACAGCCTTTAATCATGATATAATCACAATTAACCTCACCATAATGAGGGAATCCACCCATTGGTGTAATGGTCTTTTCAGTGACATCATATTCAGTTGAAGCATTATTACGAACAACCTAAAAATAATTAATGTAAAGTTTGTTAAATTATTTCTATAAAAAAATAAAAATAAAAAATAAAATTTTATTATTTCTCAGTCCTATCATTTAGAATCAATAGATTTCATTATCCTTTTGGCTCTTGGAAATCTCATCATAGAAATATTTTAAAAAAATATCCAGATAAATCAATTATTTATGTTATTTACCTTTCCATCCTTGGTGTGAATTCCTTGACCAATTCTGTAGATCTTTTTATTAATCTCTGTACGATGATGGTAACCTTTTTGACCAGCTCGAGCAACAGTGAAGGAAACTCTGCTAGGATGCCAAGCACCGATACAAGCAACTTTACGAAGACCCTTATGCGTTTTTCTGGGTAATTTCTTTGTATGCCAACGTGAAGTTACACCTTAAAAAATATAATTAGATATTAGTATGTAAAGTACTGTACTGTAATAAATTGCATTATTCAATTTTTATGTAAATATCAGAAGGAAGGCAGCATGATTATTATCCGCACAAAGTCTCAGATGTTGCACGTTAATCACGTTTTATCATCACAATCTACACGCAATCTGTTAATGTCAACTCTATATATTTTTAATAAATTCAAGAACAAAATTCATTGATAATTTATATTAGTTTATTTTAATTCATTTTTTAAATCATATTTTTATTACAAACTAAGACAATTAAGATTTATTGTTAGTAAAAATGAATTTTTTTATTATTTTATTAAATGAATAAAATCAATTAAATATTCACCTTTGAAACCATGGCCTTTAGTGACTCCAATAACATCTATCATTTCATCTTGAGCAAATACTTGAGAGACAGGTACTGGCTTCTCCAAGTGTTCGCGGGCCCATTTCACTTTATCTTCAATACTTCCACCATTCAATTGAATTTCCATTATATGTGCTTTCTTTTGACGCAATTTTAACAATTTCATCTATATAAAAATCAAACAATTATTTATATATTATTTATTTTAAATGTGTTACGAATTAAAATGTTTAAATTATCAGAGGTAGTGACGAATAGATAAAAGCATCATTATTTATCATTATCTTACAGAAATCTCATCATGAAAATTGAAATTTTATATATTGCATATTCGATAAAAATTACCATTAAGTTTCTTTTGTTTATTTATTTTATTTAATATAATTCTTAATTTTATTACCAATTTTAAGTAAAATATATTTTTTAAAAAACGATTTATAATCTATTTTAATCACTCGTTATTAAAGATAAAAAGTTAAAATATGAAACCAAAATTATTATAATTATAAATTTGTGACTAATATGGTTAGTCTCCCAGGTACTATTTTTTAATTATAAAATCTATTGAATATATATATATATATATATACATTTTTTATAAATATTGTATATTTTAGAATTTCTGCTTATAGAATAACTAGTAATTTGTATTTAATCGCTAAATTTAACCAATTAGCTAATAAAAATAATGTACCATCATCTTTCTTTTAAAATAAAACTAACAAATTTAAATTGAATTATTTAATTGGAAAATTAGGTAAAAAAAATGGTTAAAACTGAATTTGAAAATTATTTTTGTTAAATAAAATAATCGTTCATCAGACCGCCCTAGAATTTATCTTCAAATTATTTCAGATTTTTGTCTAACCATAAAATAGAGAACATCATCATTTGAACGATCTTAATGCAAAATATAAAATAAAAGAGTGTACAAGTTATAATTATTTAGATTGAATTACTTAATAGGTAAGATAATTAAACAAATTTTCGATGTGATTTTAATGTGAAAAACAAAACAATTGTTATAATATAATTTTGTGACTAATATGGTTTGTCTCCCAGGTACTGGGCCAATGGCCTCCTGAAAGATTATGGAATATACGAGCCTTATGCCTCAGTTAATTAAAACCGGACAAGTTTATTTTTCGACTCTGTGGTCTAGGAGTGGACCGCACAAAATCAAGCAGTTCCGAACCACGGAGAGGATCTCACAGGGGTAATGTCCCGGAGACCCTCAGAGTCGTTATCAATAAAATAAATATATTTCCTTAAATTACTACTCAAACTCACCTGTGTATGGCAAATAACGCGAATAACTTTACAATATTTAGCCATTTTCTTAAAGTCGCGCTCAATCGATTTCTTTCCCAAAGCATCTTGCCATTTCTTGGAAGCTTTAGTGAATGCCTTCTTCTTTGATTTGTACCTATAATAAAAGATAATACTCATATGTTAGAGAACTCATTTCCCATAACATTGAGTAAATGGCACGTCTCTTCGTAAAACGATTGGAGACATTAGAACCATTAAAATCCTTTTTTGTTTCAAGGATTATAATAATTTATTCTCTCTTCTAAAGAGCGGAGAGTATTTAAAAATATTAGTAAAAAATGTTTGTATTCATTTTAAAAATAACAAAACATTTTTTATGAGAATTTAACAATTACCAGTTCTTGTAGAATCGACGACGACAATCTTCCGAGAGATGTTCGGCCCAAATAGTTTTAAGCGCTCGCATACCATGTGGTGTTTCAATGTAACCAACAACTCCAACCACATACATTGGAGGAGCCTCCAAAATAGTAACAGCCTCGACGATTTCCTTTTTATTTACCTCTAAAAGAATAAAATAATACAATTTAATTATAGTTATTTTAATTTTTAAAAATTCATTTAGAAATATATACATGTATTTCTATTTTATTAAACTATTTTTTAATTATAAAATCTATTGAATATATATATATATATATATTTTTTATAAATATTGTATATTTTAGAATTTCTGCTTATAGAATAACTAGTAATTTGTATTTAATCGCTAAATTTAACCAATTAGCTAATAAAAATAATGTACCATCATCTTTCTTTTAAAATAAAACTAACAAATTTAAATTGAATTATTTAATTGGAAAATTAGGTAAAAAAAATGGTTAAAACTGAATTTGAAAATTATTTTTGTTAAATAAAATAATCGTTCATCAGACCGCCCTAGAATTTATCTTCAAATTATTTCAGATTTTTGTCTAACCATAAAATAGAGAACATCATCATTTGAACGATCTTAATGCAAAATATAAAATAAAAGAGTGTACAAGTTATAATTATTTAGATTGAATTACTTAATAGGTAAGATAATTAAACAAATTTTCGATGTGATTTTAATGTGAAAAACAAAACAATTGTTATAATATAATTTTGTGACTAATATGGTTTGTCTCCCAGGTACTGGGCCAATGGCCTCCTGAAAGATTATGGAATATACGAGCCTTATGCCTCAGTTAATTAAAACCGGACAAGTTTATTTTTCGACTCTGTGGTCTAGGAGTGGACCGCACAAATTCAAGCAGTTCCGAACCACGGAGAGGACCTCACAGGGGTAATGTCCCGGAGACCCTCAGAGTCGTTTAAAAATGTTGTTTATTTTTAGTTGTTACTTAGAATAACCTCTATTCCTATTTTTAAATTAAATTTCAGTAAAATTTAATTAAATTAATTCCAAATAAACAAATAAGATGTTTATTCTTTATCTATCTTTAAACAATATGTTCTCATGCAAAGATGGCGTCACCACTTCACAATACAATCGATTATATTTTAATTTTATTTTATATATTAATTTATTAGTTTGAAAAGTGAATATTATATTTTAAAACAATGCTTTATTATTAACATATATTTTAAGTTTACTTACTTGAACCAGGTCGGTCGGCTTCACGGACCACGTGGGTCATACCAGCTTTGTACCCAATAAAAGCGGTCATATGAACTGGTTTGGATGGATCATCCTTAGGAAAAGCCTTAACTTTTCCACGATGTCTTTGGGATCGTTTTTTGGGATAAAATCCCAAGGAGCCATGACGAGGCGCCGAAAACTTACGATGAGACTAAAATAAAAATTTAAATAGATTAAATATAAATATTTTAATTTTTAGTTGAAATTTTAAATGATTTTTAAATAAAATAATCGTTCATCAGACCGCCCTAGAATTTATCTTCAAATTATTTCAGATTTTTGTCTAACCATAAAATAGAGAATATCATCATTTGAACGATCTTAATGCAAAATATAATAATAAAATAAAAGAAAGAGTTATTTAGATAAAAAGTAGTTTAATAAATTTATATAATTTTCAAAGATTATTAAAAATATATAAGATTTAAAAATAAAGATTTAAGATTTAAAATCCTACAACTCACCATGCTTGACGATGCTCAAAAAACAACGAGAGGAAGTGATGGTGGATGGCTCTTTTATATCTCTTCCCCCTCCACCTATCCAGAAGTAATAAGTAAGTCAAAATTACAACAAAATCTATTAAACGTTATTTTATTAAAATATAAATTGAAAAAATAATTATTAAAAATCATAAATAATATTAAATAAAAAATATTTAACAAGTTTTTATAATTAAATTATTTATTTCAAAAAATATGTCAATTTATCAAATATTGGAATAACAGTATGAATATTTTTTATTCATTTCTTTAATTAAATATTTAAAAAACTTTTATTTATTAAAAAAATTGAAATTTATACTTTCATAAAATAAAATATTTATTTATTAAATTATTATTTATTTGCTAAATATTTATTATTTTAAATTAAACTCTACCCTGATTATTTTAAAACTTAAGTTAATAATTCATTTTAAAGACAATTGCTGTTTTTTATTCTACATTGACATATATTCATCCGAAAATTGTTATGTTATTTTAAATACAAATTTAATTTTTTCTCCTTAATGCTGCCTAATTTGTTTAGACCAGAATCTCAATATGATCAAAGGAAACGTCAAATAAATACTTTAAAAATATTTAACGATAAGTATGTTCTTACTAAATCTTCTTAATTTTTATATTATTTAATACTTAAGATATTTATTTTAAATTTAATAAATATGATAATTTTCTGAAATTATATTTATCTTTCTCATTTATTTTACCTTTATAATTTCTTGGAAGCAATTTTTGACATGATTTAAAATCATAAGGAAAAATTATAGGGGTATTCATATATTACATGTCCTTTTTATCGAAATGTAATTTTTAAGTGTTACAGAAATTCAAGAAGATGTTCATTATCAAGTTGAATTTCAATGTGGTGGAAGTCCAATGCGGCTGGTTGTTCGCCTTGGCCAAAATTTTCCAATGGAGAGACCCTCCCTGATAGTCATTCCTCCACTTGATCATCCTTGGATTGATACAAATGGACAGATTATTTCTTTTCCAGGCTTACTAAACTTTACAATTCATTCAGACTTAGGACGCGTTGTCCAAGCCATAATACGAGAATTGGAAAGAAATCCTGTTCCTACGAAAAATTTATCAAATCATCTTCACATATTTCCAAGTAAATATATATATATATATTTAAAGAAAATGAAAAAGTAAAATTAATATTTTGAATTAACATTATATTAAATGATCACACTTAAAAAACATTCCAGTTAGAGTTTATGGATAAAGTAAAGATAAAAAAATAATTAATATTTTATACCCTATATTTCCAACAATTTTATATTTTAATTTCAATGACAAGTTATAATTTAATTAAAACACCAAGATGCAAATACTTAAATAGTTAAAATTAAATAAAACCAAATGCGTCTTAGTTTTTTTAAAAACATGAGAACAAAAATGTTATAGTAGATTTCATATATTCAATGTTTCTTTAGAGATTAATTTATTATATTTATAGTTCCATAGGTTTCAATCACATTTAATTATATTTTTTAAATTAAAAGTTTTTAAATTATTTTCTTTATTTTTTTTATAAAAAATTTTAAATAGTTTAATTTTACAATAATAAATACTTTTATTTTCATAATTATTTTATTTTAAATTGCACTCATTAAATATGTAATATATTGTTTAAATTTCTTTTTATTTTACTATTCCTTACTAATTAATTAATATTTTAGCAGCTGAAACAAAAGAAACTACAGAATCGAAAGATATTGATTTAAAAGAATATTTAAAAGATCTCACTATTGAAGATCTTCAACAATTAAATGACAGCGAAGGTTGTCGAGATGAATTTTTAAGAAAAAATCTACCTACAATTTTTGAAGAAAATAAGATAATTGAACTTTTAGATCATATTCTTGAACTTTCAAGTGAGTTAATTCATTAATAAATTAATTCTTTATTTTCATATATACGTTCATATTCACGTTAAGGCTTTAGTTCTTATTATGAAAAGTTATTTCAAAGTAATTTCCATAAATATATATTAATCTAATTTAATTCATTTGTATTTTAGAAAGTAATTTAGCCAAAAGACCTCTATTGGAAACTGCACGTTCTACAAGGGACGAAAAATCTGTTCGTTTAACAGAACTCAGAAATACATTTGAAACTTTAAATCACCAATATCAATCAATTGCAAAACGTTACTCACCAGAAAGTATTTGTGAAGCATTGCGAATTGCCACTTCAGCCAGTGATGAGGCTTCAGAAGAAATTGCAAATAAATTTCTAGAACGCGAAATTGAACTTGAACAATTTTTACAATATTATTTAGCAGAAAGAACGGTAAATAATAAATATAAATATTCAAAAACTAGATTTTTTTTCTTTAATAAATTAGCAGTAATAAATAATAATTATAAAAATATTAAATTTAAATTTTCTTAAATCACTAAAAATTATTTATAATCATTTCTCTCAGCCAAAATTTGTTCCAAAAATTGTTAATTTACAACTTATAATTATTTTATTATTAATTAAAATATAAATCAACAACAATTTAATACCCCACTCTGCATAATTTGGAGACAAATAATTTTACTATCGCCTTAATAATTTTTTTTATTTTATTAATATGTTTGCAGAGTATGCTTTGAAATAGTTTAATTCATTTTTAAGACATATATAAATAAATAAATATATTTATATATTATTAATATATTAACTAAATTATTCCATATAAAATTCCTTAAATTTTATTTAACAATTAATTTTTCAGAAAAGTCATAGCAGAAAAACTAAAGAAGAAAAATTAAGTAATCAAATTCGCGAACTTCATAAAGCTGGATATTAATCATACAAATACAGAAAATACATAATTTATTTCTATTATTTATGATAAATTATATAATAAATTAAAATTTTTAATTTATTTAACAAAATAAAAGTCTTTAAAATTAGATGTGTTTTTATTTTTAGTTAATTTTCAAAAAAAAAAAATATATTTTAAAAAAATGGTAAAATATTTAACTTATAAAATTATATAACAAATTATAGATCAAAAATTTAATATAAGAATGGAGTTTAATTTGATAAATAATGGGGGAAAAGTAAAGAAGAAATTTTAAAATGAGTATTGGTTTATGTTAGGTTAGCTTGATGCAGTCAATTCTTGTTGAATATTCGTTGGTGTTGGAGTAGCAGAATTAGTAGGAGATGAATTGTTTGCTATAATTGGTTCCATTGGATTAATGGGAACGGAGGGTGTTCCTTCTACACATTTCCAAAGGCCATATGTTTTTCCTACAGTGGTTTGCCATAATCGAAGTGTTCCATCTTCAGATCCAGATGCATATAATTCTCCATCAGGTGAAAAACGAACGCAGTGAACAGGTCCAAAATGTCCTTTAAAAGATTCTGTAAAAAAGAAATTTACTTAAAAATCTA
Source organism: Labia minor (assembly GCA_963082975.1). Classification (NCBI taxonomy): domain Eukaryota; kingdom Metazoa; phylum Arthropoda; class Insecta; order Dermaptera; family Spongiphoridae; genus Labia; species Labia minor. The sequence continues at coordinate 37,597,945 of OY720345.1, forward strand.
AACCTATTTAATAATATTAAATTGAAAATAAAATACCAATTTCGGTTCCGGTAGTATAATCAAATTTATACATTTTAAGATCTTCTCCTCCACAGACAAAAATAGTTTTATCTGGATGCAAAGATGCAGAGTTAACTTGTGTAGGAACAGTGAATTCCCGAATCTTTTCACAACTTTAATAATAAAATAAAAATAGAAATAAAACTAATTAGAATTAACAAAGATACATAACCATACATTATATCATTTTTAGAAATATAATTTATAATTATTTTAACTTTAATAATTTGACTTTTTATTATTCTACCTTTGAGCATCCCAAAAACTGACTACGTTTCCATGAGTGACAGTGAGTGTTGATCCATCACGCGATACCTCTAGACTACTTGGTGTGGCTGAGAATTCAAGTTTATTTACCTCCTAAAATGATTAATTTTTTATTAATTATTAAACTATATATATTAGCCAGCCATTGGGGGTATTGGAAGATAATTCTATTAAAGATATTCTGAGTCTGTCAATCTAATTCCCACTTTAATTTTAAAATTAAAATGTCTTGTAATAATCCTATTCCCTTATAGTGTTTGGAAAGTTAAAATAAATATTTAAAAATCACCTCTCCGGTAGTGCGATTCCAAACCCGAATTGTTTTATCATCCGCACAAGTAATTAGATGAGTATCATCTCTGAAGAAAATAACATGTCGTATTCCACTCGTATGACCTGAATAAATTTGAGGTTCAGCTTCAGGTTTATTTAAATCATAAACCCGGACTAATTTTTCATTACTTCCGGTGGCAAATAGATTTCCGTCTTTACTAAAATTGACTGATTTGACAATATGTTTATGTTGAAAGGAGTGAATCTCTTCTCCGGTTTCTGCGTCCCAAACTTTAGCATTGAAATCTGCTGCTCCCGTGGCTGCTCTTGTTGCGTCCGCATTTAGAGCAACGCCCCATACAGCACCCTTGTGACCTTCAAATGTACCGATCCAGTCACCTGTATCCCCTTGACGCAACATTGGTTTTCCATCTAAAACGTCATCCAATTAAAAAAATGAAAATTTCATAAAAAGAAAATATATCAAATATAGGTTTAATTGAGATCTGACAAATAACATTTAATAAACAAAATTATTTATAATACATAAATATATAATATATGGATATATATATATAATTACATGACGACTTTTTATTTTATTAATAGTCTATTATTCAAGATTATAGACTATATTATTTATTATATAAATAAATAAAAAATATTAAATGATAAAAATTAAATATTATATGTAAAAAAAAATAATCACAAAAATGAAAATTTTGAATCATTATAAATTGTAAAATTAAAAAAAAAATATAAAACATAAATTAAATATTATGTTATAGTGCTGGATTTGTAAATTTAGAAAATATAAAATTGTAATAAAAAATAATACTATTCTATTGATGTAAGAAAGATATATAAATATGTATATATTTTTTTATAGAATAAATAAACAGAAGTATCTTTTTTAAGTAGGTCAAGGATTAGTTGAAATGTATAACAGGTAAATTACCTTTGCAAGCTGATATCAAATAATAACCCGAATCATTTATATCACTAAAAGCAAGTTGAACAACTGGACGAGTGTGACCGCTACACGTAAGTGGAGTTTGTCGAAGACTTGCCATTCTAGAGAAAAATTTAGAATCAAATAAGAAATGAGCTTTAAGAAGAATATTTGTAAGATTTTTGGTACGTGTGTAATTTGTCAGTGATCAACGAAGGAATTAAAATGAAAGTCAAAGCCAGTCAAAGCATAACCCTGAGATTGGATCTAACCTCGTTTCTTTGGTTCGCTGGAGATTGCTTGACGGACCTCTCCTGCCCTCTAGTGTACAAAATGGATTAATTAAAATTGAATAATCCGCACACACCTTTGAATTTTATATTTAAAATTATATTAACTTTATTTATATTATTATATATAATAGATACAAATTGAAATATAATTTAAAATAATGGTGTCGACAAAAATCAAAGCCTTATTTTTGGGAGATAGGGATTTTTTGAAAAATATTTATATTTAAACACCAGATTTTTTTATTTGAGATTTATACTTATGTTAATATTAATACGTATACATATTATAAAATCAGTTTAGAAAGAAAAAAATATTTTTATTTAATTTCTTTACACCGTGTGTTTATTTAAAAATTATACCTATTAAATTGTATATTTTGTAAGTTGAATTTTAGTTTATATTTAACTTATATATATAATTTTTTTGAATACATACACTTTATCTCAATAAATAAAGTTCTTATCTAGGCATATTTAATTATTAAATTTAAAATTAAAAAATAAATATAATTTAAAATATATATTTATAGAAATTTATCCCAATATAAATATTCGATTGAAGAAAAACTCCAGTCTTAAATTAGAGGTTTGGATAAATCCTTTAAATATAATATATATAATAAAATATATTATATGAAGAATGGTGCCAAGCAAACTCAAAATAATCTTGAAAGTGGGAGGGTGAAAGAAAAAACTTTATTTTTAATAATAACTTACAGTATTTATGCTAAGAAAGTGCATTCAAAATCAGAAAATAATAATAATTAAAGAATAGGTCAACCTTTACTAACATCTATGTTGAAAATGTTTTATAATAATAAGAGCCTGGTTCACTTAGTTGGATGGTCAGCTCGTACTAATAAATTATAATAAATTATTCTCTCATTATATTTTTCTTATTTTACCTAAATGCCTAAAAAGATCAGCAATAAATTGGATTCTCATTGAAACATTGCATCTATTTAGAAATTCAATCGATAACACACTTTTCTTTTTATAACAATTTTCAATCTATAAATGGAAATGAAAATTAATAATAAAATTAAAAATGTTAAAGGAAAGTTATTAAAAACACAGTTTTATGTTTCAAGATAAATTTTTTATTCAACTTAATTATCATTTGGACAGTTATATCATCATCAGAATTTTGTACTAGTACAAATTATTATTAAGTAGAATAAAAAATTTATTTTGAAATATAAATCCGGTTTTTTTATTACCTTTCCACACATTAACCTTTTTAATTTTATTGTTAAATTTCATATTTTTATAGATTGAAAATTGTTATAAAAAGAAAAATATTTTCATCATGAATTTCTTTTTTCAAAAAATCAGAACTTAAACGTGTAAAAGATTTAATTATTTCTTTAAGTTTTAAAAATTTCTTGCTGTTCATTCAATGCCTCCATCCAGAAAATTTATCCATACATGTTCAACTATGAAAATAAAATATTAATTGTAGCCATTATTAAAATTTACACTTTTTTATTTCTAATAACCATATATTTAAATTATTTAATTCACTCAAAAGTGAACTCGGTGCTGGTCGGACGTGTCGCTCTGGCTGCTGATTCCTTGCCAGTTTCCTTGGGATATTTGTTAAAAATGGCTGTGTGTAAATTTTACATCATACTCATTTAAAATGCTCTTTCAAATGGGGCACATCTAGAGTCAATTACCGCCAAGGTGGATACGATGGGTCCTGAATGGATAATTCTCGTTATTGAGATTAATGGGTCTACGGACTCACACATTAATGAATTTATTTTAGTAATAATCGTAACTAAACCAAGCCAGGGTTTATCGTTCTACCAAGCAAGTACCCTACTCCTTCTCCTCCCTTCTACCACTCCTGTTTTAAATCCTTCATTTATTTATTTCTATTAACATCTAATCCCATTAATATTTATTAATATTATCAAATAAATAAACAACAGTTTCCTCTATCCTATCAGTGGCTTGCGTCGGGCTGTCCGGTTTTGCTCGCTGGGGGATCTTAGCTCTTTCCTTAAGGGGCTCATAACTAGTGAGCATATGGTTGGGCAACCATGAGGTCCAGGGCCATATCTAGTATTTCTTTCACTTATTGTAATAGATATCTTTCGGATCTCTATTGATCTAAACTTTCTTCCGGTCCCGACGCTATTAGGTTTGCTAGGGCTAGGGACCCTTTCATTTACTCTTCTTCTACTCTTTCTCTTCCTCAGGACGGGTGCATATCTGTACTTCCGGAGTTGGCGACCTACGGTGTCCTAGCTGTGAGTGTGTGAGCGCCACCACTCTCTCAAACAAAAAATCACTATTTTAACGACTCTGACAAGGCGCGGTCTGGGAACGTCGTGTTGATAGTGACCGGGGCTTGCCTTTATTTGCCGGCCGCGAGGAAGAAACCTCTATAAAAATCAGTGTCATTAAAACTTCTTCCTCGCACAAAACTAAAGTTTTTCGACTTAGATACACTGACCACCGAGGAGGAGGTGATACGGGCAATCAACCACGACTTTCCGCAGGTAGAGCCTGCTTCGATTAGTGTTATGATGTCGCCGACCAATACCCACGGTCAAAAAAAAGCGATCATCGAGCTTGACGAAGCTTTGGTTTTAAAAACACTCGAAAAGAAACATAAAAAAGTGATTGCTCAAAAACATCCCGGGCCTCTTCTTGAAATGTACAATGCCTGCCTGGTAACGGGTGCCTTCCCATCAAGATGGAAAATAGTTAAACTGGCGTTGATTCCTAAAGGGAAAGGAAATCCCGACTCTCCTGCATTTGAGCTCTGCGAGATAACTTTGATGTTCCGGAATATCTACTTAGAATAATACGGGACTATCTTAGAGATCGCAACTTGACATAAGAAACAGCTGATGGGAATGCTCGTAAGAGGATTACTGCGGGAGCTGCTCAAGGGTCTATTCTCGGTCTAGACCTGTGGAATGTCACTTATGATGGTCTACTCCGACTCACAATGCCCGACGATGTGTTCCTAGTGGGCTAGGCAGACGACACGGCCGCCGTTATAACAGCTCGAACTACGGAGCTAGCTCAACTCAAACTCAACATGACCATGAGAAGAGATAGAGCCTGGATGGAGGATCACGGCTTGGAGCTAGCAATGGCAAAAACAGAAATTGTGATTATGACTCGGGAAAGAATGCTCACGGAAATTTCAATGGTCGTCGACACTGAACAGGCCCAGAGGAAGAAATCAATTAAGTATCTTGGCACCCAAGTTCTGGATGACAAATTAACCTTCTGGAATCATATCAAGAATATCGCTGACAACGCTGCAAGGGCTGTGGCCTCTCTTTCTAGACTAATGGCGATTACCGGTGGTCCTAGTCAGAGCAAGAGAAGACTCCTTATGGTAGCGGCCCAGTCGATTATGTTATATGGATCGGAGATTTTGAGGATTACTAGCGCCTATAGGACGGTTGGTGAGGAGGCGGGTCTTTTAATAGCAGGAGTTATTCCTATAGATCTCCTAGCTGAAGAACGAAGAACGATTTTCTTGCCGGAATGAACAAGTAGGAGGAAATAAAGAAAACACTTCAGGTCTGGGATCTCCGTGGCCCACAGGAGAGTGTTTTTAGTGAGGTAAAAATCCCACATAACCGGGAGGGGCGCATCTCTGCTCTGAACATAAGCACTTCCCCCCTGGAAGGTTTGAAGGTTTTTCAACTCCTGTACTAAAAAAAAAAATTCACTCAAAAAGGTATTCTTTTAATTAATTTAATATTGTTAGATTATATTTATTGAATATTTTAATTGAAATAAAATCTATTTTCAAATTTAAAATAATATCAATTAAAAAAATAGATTATTTTGTAAAAAATCATATAATATATAGTAAATATGTTAATAATATTCTCTTATAGTATAAATATGTTTTCCAAAGATATCTTGAATCATTGTAATGATTCAATTTGGATATTTAATAACACCTGTTATTAATCACTTTAATTAAGAAAAAACATTAAAATTATTTTCCCTCTAAATGAGACCTATTCTGATTGATTCTTCTTTTGTGTAAAATATTTTTTAATCGTGCTATGATTCTTTTTGTGATTTGTTTTAAGTGTCCGTGAAGTCATCAATTAAAATAGAACACTAAACTTATAAAAACATTTTCTACTTTATTAGAGCTTTACAAAGAATATATAAATTTTCTAAAAATATTTTATTAAAATAAGATTTGAACAAAAATAACTAAAAATAAAGAAAAAGAGAATAAAATTTACTTAAAAATAATAATTCAATAGTTATAGTGATGAAAATAAAAGAAACTTGATTGAAATAACTAATAATACTGCTGCTTTAATTATAAATAACTTTATTTAAATTTTTACTTGACTTATACCTTCTTCATTAAATATTACAATCTGAATGACTATGGCTTGCTAAACTAAAATTATTTTTTAAAGAAATAAATAATTTATTTAGAAATGATAGCCATTATCATTGTTATAAATCTTATTCTTGTCATGTTCTTCCACCTTTTTCTTTAAAAATGAAAATATGATAAAAAATAATAATAAATAATAATATATATAAAAATATAGGTTTAATTATGAAAAGTGTGATTATTTTTATTTATTTATTTATTAATATAAATATTTATCTTTTTATATTTTTAATTATATTATTTTTGTTAAATATAATTAAGGATGGTATTTGTGTGTTTGTAAAACATTATACTGGCTAATTGATTGAGACATCTGAATCCATTTTTTAATAAATCACATGTATTAATTTAATTTTTTGGATCAAATTATAATCGATTTAAGGGTATAGAGGGAATATGTAGAAATAATTCAAGGGAATGTGTCGTTTCAGGGATGACATCAAAATATTTTCTCAAAGACAAAACAAAAAGACCCAAATACAAAATTTGAAGATAATAAACTTACATCAAATCATATGTGTGATTCACATTTTTCATCCAGGTTCAATAAAAAAAAATAATTTTAAAATAAAATAATTTATTTGATAACTACAAATTTCAAAAAATAAAATGTACAAAAGTAGTTATTTACGACAACGATAATAACGACGGTATATTTCTTGGCGTGCTGGAGTTTCAGGCACTGAAAAATAAAAATAAAACAAATTTGTTAAAAAATTAATATTAAATAGAATTGACAAATTAAATTAAGATAAAATACGAAAAACTTCGTTTATATTGATCCCCTATTCGTGTCTATAATCTCTACTAACCTTCCCATTAATAACTCTTACTATTATAAGTTCTTATATATTATTATATAAATGAATATACTTAATAATATAGGATCTCATTATAAAAATGCTCAATTAATTATGGGTAAATTTTGCCTTCCAGATTTGCATAGACTCATCCCTTTTTAAATAAATTCTCACCACAACTAGCTTTTTACTAACCGTAATATCTCTATTACTATTAAACAATTGCAGTCATGAAGTTTAAAATGTGCTTTTTTATTGAAGCATCCTTTATTATAATAAATTAATATAATAAAATAATATTATTACAAGATATTTATTTTAAATAAACTATCGAAAATTATGATAAAATGTTAAAATAGTTAACATCTGTTTTTTTTGTATAGAGGGATAAAAAAATAAATAAATAATCGATATTTCTACTTTTTTAAATATCATTGGAAATTTGATAAAACCGAAATGCTTCTCTGATCTTTTAGAAAAATTTTAATCAAAAAAATCAAAAAAAATCTTACTTTCTTCTGCTTGTAAAATATATTCATCTTGTTGACAGAAAGTAGGCGCATTATCAGACCAACCAAACTCTCCACCTTCTGCAAGCTCCATTGATCGTGGATTAGATCTAGTTGTTTGAACTACTGGTGTTCGCGGAATCCAATTAGGCTGAAAAATAGATCAATTTCAAATTCAATAAATATAAAAAATGTTATTCTTAAAATTTTAATTCAAAAAAATTAATTATATATAGGGTAAAGAATACAGTCGATGGCCCCCTTTTAAGCTACTCCTAGCAGTCTTTAATGCATATCTGGGCAAATTGCGGAACAATCTGTGACAAATTAGGTTTTCAGAACATAGATACTATGAGCATTTTGTTGAATAAAAATAAATTATCATTTTCAATAAGCACCTTTTTAAAAAAAATCCTAAAAAATACAGTTATTGGCCCCCTATTATAGTTATTGGCCTAGGTATTCTATAGTGATTATACAACCATACAACCATCGATTACATAACCATAGTTAATAGCATAATTTTTTAATAAAAATCTCTTATAATTTGTGTTTAAGTGATAGGGGGACAACGACTGTATACTTTACCCTATTATATTTTATACTATTTCTTGCGACGAAAGTGCTAAAGATCATATATCTACGTAAAGTACTGGTAATTTATATTGCCTCTAATTATAATTATATATATATATATAGGGAACGAGAGAGAGAGAGAGAGAAAGAGATAATTTACCGGAGTCGAAGGAGATAATCGGCCAGATGGCGGTGTTCTTGGAGAATAGCAAGGAGCTTGTGGTGGAGGAATTGGAGATGGAGGAGGTGCATAAGGAATACGACTCCCATATGAGAATGTTCCTTCTCGAATAGAATGCTTCATTTGAGCCGTAGTCATTTTTGGAGCTTCATTAAAATAAGTTAGTAGTAATTTTAGATGCAAGATTTTATCTTACTTTCTAATAAATTATATAAGTAATTAATTTAATATGAAAAGGAATATACAAGGTAGAATATAATTTCATATTCTTATGTATATATATATGTTTTTTTTAATTTTAAACTTTCGAGGATTATTCTACATTCTCGGTACAAAATCTTTTAATTTTTTGTACACTGGAATCAGAAATATAATTTAATTGAAATTTTTCCATAGTTATTAAGTATATTTAACAATATAAATTAAATTTCAAAAACAATCTATTAATTTAGAATAGTTATTCATCGAAAGATAAATCATTAAGATTTAATAAGAATAACTAGATATAACCAAACAATATGATATATTTTTAATTTACGTTTATCTTTAATATTCCAAAAAATGTTTCTTGGATAGGTATCTAGCCATTTGAATCCTTGCTCCTCTTCAGGAAGAGAATCAACAGGTCGAATTGGACTGGTATCCGCCAAAGGACTATGTCGATGATCAAATGCTGCACGTTTCCCTGATGGACATGGAAGTTTAACTGGAATACTATATCGCCCTGGCCCACGCATTGGTGTTTGAGGTGCTGAACAAGGTTGACCATGGCCTGAATGACGTTTAGAATTCCTTACAGAAGGATTTATGTACAATTGTTCTACCTAAGATGTTAAAATAATCGTTCTTATTCAAATTGTTATTTTTAAATTATTTATAATATCCACTTAAATATAATTAGATATTAACATTTATAAATTATATTAAAAATATTAAAATTTATATATTTAATTGAGAAACATTTAAATGACTTTTTGAAACTGTATGAGAATATGATTAATTTTATTAATTCTATTCAATTCTATTCTTTATTTCAATTATTGAAGGAATGAATAAATATCAAAGTGCTATGCTTAAGTAAAGATTATGGTTAATAGCTGCTGGAAATTAATAAAAAAAACTGTTCACTCATTCAATTAATATAAGATTTAAAATTAAGATTACAAATTTCACTTTTAAAATTAATATTTTTTGAAAAATTTTAATTATTTAATTAATCTTCTCTAAATCAAAAATAAAATTTGAAATTAGCAATGAAACATTATTATTATGTTTTCGAATACATTGATATTATCTATTTAAATCAACTATTTATTTGCTGAAAATAATTTTTTTCTAAAAAATTTCCTAATTTAGTAAAAAACAACATTTATTTATTTTAGTTGATATAAATGGATGTGTTGTTTTTAATGAATTGTTTAAAATGATTATTAAAAAAATTATTACCTCAACTCCGTGATGGTCATTGTCTTGACAACTTCTGAAAAAAGTAAAAAAAAAATTGTGATAATCAAATAAATTATTTACAATTTCTCAATTATCTACAGTTTTCATATAAATATTATAAAAATGTGTATTTATACAAGTTGGAAATTATGTATAAATATTTGATTCACAAAAAAAGGAAAGAAAAATTGAGATACTTATTTTTAATTAAAAAATTATTTGAGAATAGAAAATATTTACCTAAATGTGAGACGACGAGGAACTCTTTTCCCTCCTCCCTTAGTTGGAGTTTCGCATATTCCACCTTCTTCTACATCTCTTCTTATCCTACGTCGGAATGTCAATTCAGTTCCATCAGGATCTTTCATTTTTGTTTTAACATCACACATAACATTTCCTTGACCATCTCTCATCATCCCTTGACCGTCCATTGAGTAGGTTAGTCTAGAAGCTGATGTTACATCTCGAATTGTACGACAGGGAGATTTTGGAGAGTATTGTTCTGGGTAGTCTTCTATATTAAATTCATGAAGTAAATCTTGTGCCCTTTCGACTTCAACATCATCAAAAGGCCACTGGACATCGTCATCCTCTTCCAAGAATACATATAAATAAACATAGTTTTATAGAAACTTCCAATATTAATATTAATAAAACAATAATAATAAATTTATTTATAAATAGAATTTATAATCAAATAAAGCAGAAAACCAACCTTTTTCTTGATCTATAATCCCAGCAGCATCTTCGAATTGAAAATCGTCGTTATCAAAATCACATGGACTCTGAGGTGAATTTATATTTTTTTTCGGGGAAGTAGCTACAGAAGGTACAAAATTACTCCATTCATCAAAATCTAATTTACCGCCAGGAGCTATTTGTCTTGGAGATCTTGAACATCTCTGAAATCCTTCTGGAATTCCTGGCTGGAAATCGTCCCAAGCATCAAGAGGAGGAGGTTGTCTTGAAGATCTTGGTGATCGCTGACACGTTTGTGCTAAAGGAAAATCTGATAATCCTGGTTGAAAATCATCCCAAGCATCATGCGATGATGGACCAGGAGATTTGCTACGACCTCTTCCACCTGGTTTTGGACTTGAACTCCTGGATCTTGCTCCTCGACACTTTGTTGGACTTGAACTGCGATTTCTGCTAGGTCCAGCAATACCCATATCAAAATTCATATCGCCAGTATTAAAATCATCCCATGGATCTTGGGCATTTGGAGCATTTGAGGCACATGTCTCTTCATTATTTAATGGAATTGATATATTTTCATCATCAAAGTTCAGTTTACGGGCAACTGGGATGGAATTAGCCCATTCATCAACATATGCAGGTGAAGAAGCATTTTGTCTCATAACCGGAAATGTGGGAGTTATGGTTGCCCCACACGGTCCTCTAGCTCCAGGGATATAATCATTCCATTGATCGATATTGTTGGGTTGATTAGTCCTCATAGGAGATTTTGATCTTGTCTGATGTTCAATTGATCCAAACCTTTGATACTGATCAGTTGCCCTCCAATCAACATCTATTTCTGGTGATCGACAAACGGTTTGTTCCATTGGCGCTTGATCATCTAACAAAAATAAATTTATTAAAGGAAAATGAGATATTAATTTATGAATCTGAGATTAATTATAGAATTCATAATAGATGATATATATATTCAGTATATGTATTACTTTAAACTTCTAATACAATAAGCTTTAAATACTTACGTGTTTCATATTCAAAAAACTGATCCACATTTTGAAAGTCCATATTTCCTCCAAATTCAAAATCATCTGCACAGGGATGGTCATCATTGTTGATTGGACCATAACTAGCTGGTCGCACCTGCTAATTAAAAAAAGAAAAATAACTAAATTTACAGAAAGAAAGAAAAGAAAATTATTAAATTTTAAATGTAATTATCAAAAAAAAATTATTATCAAAAAGTAAGATGTTCCTTTAATTATTTACTTGTGGTGAAAATTCAATTAATGGGGGTGGGCTTCGACATCTAGGAGTTCCTGGTTCTCGCTGTCTTGTAGGAGTTCTTGGAGGTGATTTGGAGCCTTTGAAAGAATGACAATAAATTATTCAAAAAATAAAATTTACACTTAGAAGGTGGTTTTGTAAAACATCAATAACTAGACTTACATCTACAATTATTTATCATTTTAGTAGGTTACAACATAAATTTTGTTCAAAATATTCATTTTTTTCAATAATATGTTCTAGCCGTTTCTAAGCCACAGAAAGGTATTATTAAACATTTCATTTCCTAATTATATTTTATTATGAACTATACATATTATAAAAATTGATATTTGTAATTTAAAACATGATTACTTCTTTACATGCATTTTAATATTATTTAAACTTTATTAAAAAATTAAGGGGCCCTTATTTGGAAAAAAAAATTCTTAAAAGAAACGTAAGTATAATATTTTTCGTGTTTAAAAATTAAAAGGGAATATAATTATTCATTAGTTTTCATTGAATTTACTTAAAAATAATAATATGTATGTAATCTTTATAATTTTGAATTAATAAATTATCATTTTCTGGAAATTTTCGCTTTTTTTTAAGTGATCATCTTTTTGCCAGTGAGTGTATATTATCGAGGTGTTTAGAGTCGTTTTTAAGGCTTAGATTATAGTAAACGAAACTATAGTATTTACAGCACTTATTTAAATGGCCCATCATCCTTTTTATAAATTATTGTTTATCTAAATATTATTATAATTTTAAGAAAATCGAAATTTATTATGATTAAAGTTTTAGGAAAATTTAAAAATTTGAATAAAAGACAATTAAGAAAATATTCTATAAAGATCTAGACCAGTTTTTCCAACAAGGGGGCAATTTGTTTGTCTAGGGGGGCAATTCGAAAATGGTCTGGATACGAGTTTAACCATATTGCTCTGGGCCATTTAAATAAGTGCTGTAAATGATTTACTGGTAAAAAAAGAAATCGTCTATATATATATATTACAAAACGGAGAGACTTGAGACTGAAGCTAACCAAATTGGAACCTAACATAAAATCTCTGTACAGCAAGCATCAAGCTCAAGGTTCTCACTAAATTAATATATTAAATTATTATAGACAAATCTTTATTAAAATTATTACGAATTTCAATATTAGTTTTTCATTATATATTTTGAAAATTTAATTTCTGGGTTTTGTTAACAATTTCTTAGTAATTTCTTCTTAAAACCTATCATTTAAGTTTCTTAATTGAACAATTCAATTTTTTAATATTAAAAATTATATCTATGTTACATAGGGGGCATAAGAATTTAAGAAGGGCTAGGGGGAGCATGATATAAAAAAGGTTAGGAAACACCGACTAGACCTTTTTTTTACCGCGGCACACTTTTAACGGTTTAAAAATTTGGCGACACACATAGAAAAAGATAAATGCAAAAGCCTGATCGCTGATAAATAAGTACTTTTTCTTAATTTGAACTTTACATTTATAAAATTTGGCGGCACACTTTGAAAATCTCGCGGCACACAAAAGTGCCGCGACACAGTGGATGAGAATCACTGCTTTAGACTCTAGACTAAATAATATTATAAATAATGTTTTTATATTCTTAAACCTTTTAGTTTTAGTTAATAAGAGATACAAACACGATGAAGATTATTGCAAATACATCAAAATTAATTTTTTTAATTAAATATATCCACATTCAGTTTATATTAAGTTTGATGATTTCTTATATAGTAAATACATATAAAGTAAATAAATATTAATATAATTGGTTGTAGAAATAAACCTGGAACAATTGGTTCCAAAGTAAGTTCTATATCATCTTCTAAAGTTCTAGTCATTCGTTCAATCCAACGAGGTAGTTTCGTTCCCCCCTCAGGAGATACCTTAGAATTACTTAAAGTGTTTGATGGTAATTTAGAGTCTTTAGACTTAGATCCAGGTGGTAATGAATAGTTAGAACTAATCCATTCACTAATTGGTTCGTTGTTTGATATAGCAAAAAAACAATGTACACCAAAATTTGGAATTTCCTAAAATGATTTGTAAAAATTATTAATTGTTTGAAATTTTTTTATTTTACTCGAAATTTAGTGATTCTAATTTTCTTTTTTAACCAAAAAAAAATTAGTTTATTTATTATAATAAAATTAATAGATTCGATATTTTTTTAAAATTAAAAAAATATTAATTTTTGCTGTTTTAATAAAAATTAATTGATAACGTAACGAAATAAATGGACAAATGGACTGACGGAGGGAAGGACGGACAGACGGACAGCTAAAAATACTTTTTTTCTGTTAAAAAAATGCATGATTCATGGAGATATTTAAAAATCTCCAAATGTGAAATTTGATTTGAAAACAATACATTCCTATCCTTGGTCTGTAAAAAATTGAACAATTTCAAAATTTATATTTGAAAAAAATTTTTAAAAGAAGTAATATTGAAAATTATTGTTTTTTTTATTTTCAAAAAGAGGATGGTCCATATTCTACTTTGATAATAGTATTCTGAGAAATTGATTAATTATAGTATATTTCTTACCTGATAAGAAACATATTGCCTATCATCAGCCGAAGTTTCAACAAAACATCGAGGCCCAAAATCACCTGAACCATAAAGAGCCTTTTCGTAAGCCTGAGTATCTTCCAGTAATTTAACTGCCATATCTGTAATCTAATAAAAATCTAAAATGTAACAATTAAAATTAATCTAATTAATCTAAATTAAAAATAACTATTTATACCAAGAAACTTTTTTTTCTTAAATTAACGCAAAATTTGCTACGTTCTGTATATTTGGAAAATTATTCTAAAACAAATTACTTATTTTTTATGTGCCAAATATGATAAAATTATTTTATTAATTGATTAATAAAAATTGGTAATTATATTAATTCATACTATATTATTTATTATTATTGAATGTTCATATATGTATGTTTTGAGTATTAAGCACTTTTCAAAAGGGCTGGGGATACACCATCGTTAGAAAATTAAACAATATTATTATATATTTGAATATCAATTACAAATAAACGTTTAAAAATATGTTTTATTATATTAAAATAATCATTCATAAAAAAATAAGATAAAGTAATAAGAGATTTAAAGCTAAAAAAAAGGTTTTATAATTTTTAATATTTTTTTTATTAATATGTTAATACATTTTTTAATTTATATTTTGTTTTTGTCATAACTACATTTCTGAAAATATATTTATTAAATGTTTATTTGTTATTCAAATTTAGTTGAGGAAGTGTGAATGGAAATATAAGTTTATGCGATGACTGGGTTTATTCTTCAATGCACTGTCATACACAATAACTTTTAAAAAAAATTTAGTTTGCAATAAATTTTACAAAATTATTTTATTGATTATTGAATATATTGATTACATAAAATAAATTAGATGGTGAATTCTTACAAAAAATAAATAATTAGATATTTACTTTTAATCCTTCTATTGTTTCCAAGGGGTCACCGCTTGGTGGGGAATTAAATGGAACTAATAATCCCGGACGTTGCATTGCAAATAATAATAATTTGAGATAATCATTTTTTAACTTTGGATCAGTTTCATTCTCTAAACGAGTTAACCATTTTGAAGCATTTATACGATCTAAAAGAAAAAAGAGAAATCTATTTATAAAAATAGATTTAATTAGGGTGGTATAATTAAAAACAATATTACCGTTATAACTACGAATTTTAATAGCTAGAGGTTTAGCGAAACGAATATAAAATTGAAATTCTTCTTCAGGATTTTCTGGTATTTGCGTTAAGATAGAATCCTTAGGGTTTGTTGTCATTTTATTTAATTAATTAAATTTTATTTTAATTTTGATAATCTTACGAAACTCAAATAACGTTGCTGTGCGACGTAATTTTATGTTGTTAAAAAAAAGAAATTCCATTAAGTTTCAGTTTGATTCTATTTTAGTTTGTTTTTAATTCGGCATAATTTAGAAAAAAATATTTTTTTTGGATAATTTTTAATTGGTGGATAGATAAAAAATGTTTCAAAGGGAGAGGAAAATTCATTGAATAGAGGCGGATCAAAACATATAGTTGATTTTTTAATTAATGACAACGGTGTTAGGGATAGAGAATGGCACAAACCCTGTGGAGAAATAAAATCAATACTGATTCTTGATCTTTTATTTAATTTATCTTTTTCCTTTTCATTTATTGGAAATAAATTTTTTAGACAAATTTCATGCTTAAAATAATTAGTATTTTTTAACGTTTTAGATTTTTTAGGAAGATAAATAATATTCTTTCTTATAGTATACGATTTAATTGAATTATTCGTAAGCATTTTAAATTTTTTATAAATATTTAAATTATGACTTTTAGATGGAATATAATTTTTATTTTTAGGTTTATCATATAATATTTTTGTTGAATAACAATTATTTTTAAAAATTCCATTTTTTTCTGTACAATGAATTAGGGTATGGTTCGATGTAAATGAATAAGAAGTCAATTTTAAAATTCTTTCCGAATCGTTATATTTTATATCATCATTGGAAATTATTTGTGTTCTCTGATCTGAAATAACTTTTTCCTTACTATCTTCTAGATTTGTTGAATTGGATTGTAAATATGTATTATGATAACTATTTTCTAGTGCAGATCTTTGACTTACGACATTTTTTATATCTTTATTAATTCCTTGATTTTCAATTTTTTTAATAATTTGATTTATAGGATGTTTATTATTACAATTATCTTGTCTATTAATTTTCTTGTTTTTGTTTAACATTTTATCTTTATTTATTAAGCTCATTTTTTTACATTCTGATTTTTCATAACATTTTTTTCTAACAAATTGTAGATCGTTTTTTTTTAATTGATTTACATTATCATTTTGAGAAATCATTTCATTTCTTTCATTTACCTCCATTAATAAGTTATTATTAAAATTTTTACAACTTGGAGTAGTATTTTCAAGTGATCTTTCTTCATTAATTATTTGTGAGTTAATTTTATCTTCTAATTCTTTTTTTTTTCGATAATTTAGTTCATCAATCTTAGACATATTTGATTGGTTATCTTCATTTATTTTTTGTCCTGTATTTTGAGTTTCAGATGTTCTTTTGATATAATTTATATTTTCAATATTAATATTACTAGTGTTGGCTTTTTTAGAAAGATAAATATTAGTTTCTTTAATTAATTTAAATTTTTCAAATAATATACTATTAAGTTCATAGTCATCTGATTGAACAAAATTTTTTTTTTCGAGTAAAATATTTTCATGTTCCATCTTATTTGAATCTGAAACTTTATCGACATGATTATGTTTATTTTTTTCTTCCATAAGTATTAAATTTTCTTCACTAAAAATATCTGCTTTAATATTTTGTTTATTTTCTTCTTCCTCTATAGGTTTATTCAAATTATTATTTTCGATAAATATAGACGAATTTTCTTTTGATTTTTTTAAAGACGAAACATCCGTAATTATATTCTCATCATCAAATTTTTGTTCTTTAACATTTTTCTTCTCGAGTTCTTCTAAAGATAAAATATCATATTCTATAGTGCTACTATTTTCTTCATGAGTAATATTTTTTTTTTCTATATTAAATTGTATGGTTTCGGTTATTTTATTTTGGCCATTGTCATTTTTATTAATATCATTATTTTGTATACTTTTCTCTGATAAATTTTTACTTATATCTCTATTTATAATATAATTTTTTTCATTGTTATTCATCATCTCATCAACAATTGCATTGATTAATTGATTTCCAATTAGATTTATAATATTTATAGATAAGTCATTGTGATCTGAAGTAAATGATTTTTGAGATTCTAAAGATGTTAGAGAATTAATTTTTTGATTTAAAGGTTCTAAAATTTTAGTGAATTGTTTAGGTGAAAAGAAATTTTCACATTTTTCAGAAGTATCAATTTGTTGTTCGTGGTCATTAATATCTAATTTTCCTTCGCATAAAATTCCTTCTGTTTTTTTTTCTTTGATATTTTCGACTATATTATTTAAATTATTAGTTTCCTTTGGGATAGCATATTTCTTTCCATTATATTCAATTTCTTTTTCTTGATCTTGACGACTTTCCTCTAATCCTCCTTCAGTTATCTCAGTATGTCCTATAGAATCTTCCTCTTTTTCAGTAATGAATATATTTTCATTTTTTTTTGTGATATTTAAAGACAAGACATCTTGACTCGAAACATTTTCATTTTCTTCTTTTACTCTATTTTTAATATTTATTTCCTCATCAATTAGAATTGGAAGATCTTGATTTCTTTTAATTTCATTCTTTTTAAAGTTTCCTTCAGTAATTTTCTTTATTTCATATTCTTCAATTTCTCTCTTTTGAATATTATCATTGGTTTCTCTTAAACCAATTTGATTTGTAACTTCATCTTCTTTAGTATCATGTTTTTGAACATTTATCTTAGATTCATATAAAGATTGCTGGCTGTGAGCTGTAATAATCGAATCTTCTTCAATATCCTTTCTTTGAGCTTTTTCTTTTATTTGTATTAAAGACAAACCACTCTTATTTGAATTGTTCTCATCATCAGTTTTGTCTTCAACACTCTGAATAATAATGTTTTTATCTTGATTATTTTTATCTTGCTGAATATTTTTCTTAGATTCATATAAAGAAAATCCATGCTCAATTATAATCTGCGTATAATCTTCATTTTCTTTTTCTTGATCTTGACGACTTTCCTCTAATCCTCCTTCAGTTATCTCAGCATATTCTATAGAATCTTTCCCTTTTTCACTAATGAATATATTTTCATTTTTGGTTTGATTCTCATTTCGACTGGTTAATTTTTCATTGTTGTTTAATAAAGCCGTATCTTGATTTTGTGAATTTAGTTTTGAATTCTTTTTAATTTTTGAAATCTTATTTTGATTGATATATTTTTTAATTTTTTCACTATTATCAGAAATGATATTTTGTGAATTTAGTTTTGAATTCTTTTTAATTTTTGCAATCTTATTTTGTTTGAGATATTTTTCAATTTTTTCACTATTATCAAAAATGATATATTGATTATAATTACTAGATTCAGATTGTATAGTTTGTATAGAATTGTCTATTAATGATTTAACATTATGAGATTGATTTGCGTCTTCATGATCATTATTATTTTCATTAATGGTATTATTCGAAGGAATATCTGTGTTTTCAGAAATATGCTGTTGTGAATTTTCAATTACATTTATCTTCTTATAACAATTTACATTACCTTTTTTTGGATATTTTTTAGAAGAAAAAATATTTAAATTTCTTTCACGATTGTTTTTTGGAATATTTAATTTATTTTTTCGTCCTTTCATTAAATGTTTATTAACAAGACATCTATCTAATTCTTTTTGAAATTCGGTATAATTTAAATTATAAGCATTATTTAAAAAAACTCGATCCTTTAAATATCTCTTATATTTACAATCTTTTATAGTTTTAGAACATTTGGGGCACACAGTTTGATTTGTGCCCTTTATACAACATGTTTTTTCAAAATTAATATTGTATTCTATATCGAAACTTGAAGTAGAGGAAGAACTCATTAAAATACAAGAATTTATTCGAACGAAAAATTAATATTTTACTTTATTTTCCAAATTCAAAACAATAATTGATTATTTAAGAATTTAATTAAAATTGAATATAAATATATATATTCTTTGATATTTATTTTAAACTTATTTAATTCCTAGTCCCTGTATATATATAAATATAAAATAGTAAAATTATTTATTTATAAGTATTTATTAAATTAAAGTAAAGAATAAATTTGTTATTCGTTATTTTCTAAAATCAACTCTTTTAATCATATATAAATTGTAAATAAAATCATTTAATTTAAATTTAAAATATAATATAAATGTATTTAAAATAAATTTAATTTAACATAAATTTTTATTTAAAATATTTTTCTGAAAATAATTTCAAGATTGGCGCATTTTAAAAATGTAACTGCTTCCTCAGACACCAGAACGCAGTGTTCAACCAACACGGATCTTGACAATGCTCTCATATAAATTATTATTCTTAAATTAAATCATACAATATATATAATATATTTTTATATTTACAGTGTATAAGTGCAATGTTTTTAAAATGTATATAATTAATTTGTACAGTATATGGAGTACTTGTTTAATCAACTTCGGAAATTGGAACGACAGAAATATTTTTGAGGTAATAAAACAAAAGTTTATCTTTCTTTAATTAAAACTAAAATAATCACATTTACTAAAAATAAATTTAAAATATTGTATATATATATTTTATTAATTAACATATTTTTTATCTTTTTAAAAACAATTGCTAGTTGTTAATATAAAGATTTGAAGGTTAGGTACAAACCCAAAATAAAAGTATACATTATTTTTAATTATATTTTAATTTAAAATCAGAGTTACTAAAATTCTTAATTAATTTTATTTATTAAGAAATATATATATTTAAAAACTAATTCTTTACTAACCAATTTATAATTTAAGGTATAACAAATTTTCAACCTCTACCTCCTAAGGTTTGTATATATTATATTTATAACCCTATAAATTTTTAACTTTATTTTATTTTTCATAAATATCAGGTTAATATGAATTAAATAAATATAATATAAGAATATATTTATGTATTTAAATATATTTATATATTGTATATTTATTGGAAATTCTTTATTTTTTTATATTCTGATAGTTTTGTTTTAAAACTTTTATATGATAGCCTTTGTAATTTATTTAAACTATTTATAATAATTTTATATTGAAAGATTTATAAGTTTTAATGATTTAATCATTTTTTTTATAACTTAGAAAAGATCACAAATTATAATTTGATATATTATGAACCTTAATTGTTTCTTTATCTAATTAAGAAATGAAATATTAATTTATCCTTTTAGTGTAAATAGATTTTTTTTTCTTTTTTGTATTTTTCCCAATAGTTTTCTCTGTTGATTAGTGAGCTAGGCAAACGTGGCTGTATTGCTTGCTGTTAGGCGATGGACGGCTTTCCAACCAACACATTGGCTTGGGAGCGCCGGTACCGGGTTCCCTGTCCGTGTGAGGAAGTGTGCGTGCCTTGAACCTTGTGTAGTCTTTTGTCCGTGGTCCTGTTCTTATAGAGGCCTTCTTTCTTCTCCTTTCCGCTCCTCCTTTCTTGCCCTTCACCTTTCTTTCTCACTCGCACATATGTCGCTATCTCTTTCTTCTTTTACTTGTGAGCATGCCGCCTCCTTTTTTTTGGCCTCTCCAAAGTTTAACTGACAACCCTCCTTCATACCTGCTTTGATACAGTACAGACTTAACAAAAATTTTTAAAAACATAATTTATTAAAGAATTATAGCTTGATTTTTTTTTTAATTCAGGTAAGTTTGAAATTTTTTTTTATCGTTTCTTATCATATTTAAAAAAATATCAGTATCCTTTATCCAGATTCGATGTCATTAATTTAATAAATTATATACATCATCCGAATTTTAGTTTAAATTATCATCATTAGCTTTAAAAAAAAATTTACTCCGAAGAAAATAAAGTCTCAATGGAATAAATATACAAGAAAAACTTGAAATATATTAAACCATCAATATTTTTCCAAGTTTGAAAAGTAAGTTACTGATTATTTCATAAAATTAAATTATTGGTTCTAAAATTTTTAATCCGGAAACGTCATATGATTAGAATAAAACAATACATAAGAGTTGTCATAGAAACATTAAAAATGTCAAGAGTGTACTATAAACGATTTTCTTTTAATTAAATTCCTCTTAAATTGATTGCTATTTTGATATTTAGACTCTAGAAAAATATTTTCAATTTTATCTTTATAAAAAAATAGTTTATGGATATTTAAATAAAATCAAATTCAATCCCTATCAACCTCTTATCATTAATTATTTTTAATAATTTAATTAAAAAACTATAATTTATTGTAAAGATTTCCCTTTTATGCAGTCAATATTGTTAAAACATGCATTCATTTCAATATGTTCAAAAATAATAATACACGTTTTTATTTTTTTTCAATTTCAGTTTAAAATCTAAAAAATGTTTTATATTTTCACCATAAACTATTTTTCTAATAATTCTTCCTGAATGGATAAATTCGTTCGTTTTGTTCTCGATCCATTAATTAATTTTTTTTTACTTTTTAATTATTAATATAAATATATTAATAATTTATACTTATAAAGAATAAAAAGATTAAGATAATAATTAAATTGGAAAAAATAAAAAACTTTAAAATATAGTAGCAAAAGAAGGTACTTTTCACCATTCAAATTTACGCTTAGTTTTCATTAAATTTAAATTAAAAAAAAAAAAAGAATTTAACGAGAATCGTTTTATCAAAATATATAAGTAAGTAATAAATGATATTTTAAGAAAACATTCTTTAGTTGATAAAATATTTAATTAAAATAAATTTTTACGTAAATAAAAATAAAACAATCACAGAAATACATAATAATCTGTTGGAAAAATCATGTTTATAGTCTCCCTGTGAATTTTTGTTTATAATTTTAATTAAATCTTATATATATAATTTAATAAAATCAACAGGGAGATTCAAAACCTCTTTTTTATACATAGGGCCGTTGCATCATTCCAATATAATGTTTCTCTATTTCCTCAAAAGTAATCGTTCTTTTTCAGCAAAAAATGCCATAATCAGTTAATCAATTTTTAATCTCGAATTCTAATAATTGTATGTACACGGAGCATTGCCTAGTTTTAATTATAATTAATTATTTTTCTTTTAGAACTTTTTAGAATATCTTTTTACTTTTATCTTACATTCATAAATTTAATAAATTAAATTAGAATTATTCAATATTCATTTTGGTTATAAAAAATCTTTGTTTATTCAAATTTTCTGATTAATCTCATTTACGGATTTATTTATATTTGAAATCTTCCTTGAACCATTTTTACTTTTTCTAATCTCCCTTAATGTTGACTATTAAATTGTCCCTCAATACAACTCGGAGTTTGTCCATCCAAATTTTGCCATAAGGAATATATTTAAATAGATTATATATTATTCTTACCTTTCTTCTCCTAAGCTGCAAAATTATTTTTATTTACAAATATATATTATTTATATACTATAATTATGAATAAGATCATTAAAATAAGAGAATATTAAACTTAGATTTAATTTTCTTGAGTATTTCTAGATATTAAGATTCAGATTACTCCAGCAACAACCATCTCCAGCAATTTTTCGGACTCCAATCTACCTGAAGGTTACATTCATTTGTCCAAGTATGATTTTGCTAATGTATTTCATAATCGTAAAAAATTAATTGTTTGTAAGTTACTTAATAATATAACTTATTTTAATTCTTAAAATCTAATTGTAATCATTACAATCATTACATTCGGAACAACAACTTTGATAAAAGATAATGTTTTGGCTATGTTCTCAATAATTTTTCAATGATTACGGGTATAAATGTTTGAAGAATGCTTTTTGAAGATGTTTTCTTTATTCTAAACAAACATTGACATTTCCATTCTCTTATAAAAATGACAACGGTACTCAATGGTTCTCAATTTTAATCTTGAATTTTTTCGATTTAAAGTTCATCTAGAATGATAGAATAAACATTCCACGAGATGGTAACTATAGTTCATATAAGTATAAGGTATTAGTTAGTATTTTAAGACCTCTTTTGCCTCTTCCCTAAAACCACTCAATAAATGAGGGCATGAAAATTTTAATAACAGATAATCTTAAGAAATAAATAATTTCATATTTTAAATATATATTGTACATATTATTGCAAATAGATCTTTGAATGTCAATTTGTAAAAAAAATCCAATATTATATATAAATATAAAATGTTTACCAATTAATATTTATATTTATTTTTTTAAATTTTAACTAAAATTTTTGAAATTATACCAAAATTAATGATTTAGCTTATATAATAAATTATTTCATTTGGATAATTGTTTATTTTATTATTTAAATGTATTTAAATTCAATTAATTAATAAAAATTATTAAAGTACTTTTTTCTAAACACAAATCTCAATATTTATATTTTTAATAAATAAAATATATAGAAACAGATATACCAGTCATAATTAGATTGTTCGTGTAAAATATTGAATTTCTATTATTTTTATAAAAAAATTTTATGCATAAATAATTCAGCTATATCGACTAAATCCCTAAAGGAGCATATTAAGTTTTATTTTTAAATAACAAAGCCGATATTTATAAAATGTATATATTTTTAAAACTTTTATTTATCTTTTAAAGTAATATCAAGGAAATTGATTTATTAAATTATGTGAACGGAATGACAGTTGAAAAAATTGTTCTTCCTAACTCTCGTTACTGTTTATTTCCAATTGACTTATAATATCTTATTCACCTAATTATTTTTATTAATTGCTTATCAATTGACCTGAACAACTCTTCGCATATTTACGCCATCATTTTGGATGCTAACCCGGAAGTTGCCACACAAGTTGATGTTATGATAGAAAAGTAACATCATCATAAACAACTAGCTTATCTATTAGATCTAAGAAGTTTGTTGTTTCAAGGATATCTATAGGAGTTCCTGTTAAATGGTAAATGATGGTAAAACATCGGTCCAAGTCTGAGACAGATGATCATTTAACGAGATCATATTACTGGACTAATATTACTAGTGGACAGTGAGAAAAAACTTGAAGGAAGACTCCCTCTATCACCTCACTTTCAAAAGACCTGCCACATGAACGAAATCACCGACAAGCTAAATTCTTTGTTAAGTTCAAATTTGTTATCACACCATAAAAGACTGAGAGAAAAAGTATTGAAAAAATCATTCATCCAGAAGCCACGAGCCTTTTCCTTTCATGCCATTAATGAACTCATCAGTTAAAAGTTGATTCTCAAATTGAAAAGTTCTCAAGAAACGTGAAATCGAACTTGTCGGTGTGGTTAATTTCACCCATGCAGGAGGTCTTTTGCAAGTCTCTTTTCACTGTCCACTTACTGACAGCGACACCTCAATCTTATTTCAGCTGCTGTTGGAGATTGTGGGCAGTTAGATGGCAATTTCGGAGTGAAATCATGACTTTAAAACGATCATCCCTGTCACACGTGAACCGGTAGCGGCAGGTATTTGGTATCTGAGTGAAGTTATCACTCTTATTGGACCTCTATAGACCAGGGGTTCTCAAACTTTTTCTTCCATAGACCCCCTGTAGGAATTTTATTTTTTTCATAGACCCCCTATCTAAGGAATATATATATATATATACATCTAATTGTGTGAGTGCAATAGCTACCACAGGCGACTCATTTTAAAACACATAGTAATAGGAAAATGAGGGGAAATTGTACAGAAGAAAGAAACTGAAATATCAATAATTATATCTATATTTTTAATTATGCAAATAGGTAAGGCGCAAGCAGTCACCGCTACTCACCAGTCTAGACTGGATTTCCGCTACCAGACTAAAATTAGTCGACTAAAACATCGAATAATGCAACCGAATGGATGAATCTTCGTTCATAACCATTCATTTATCATTCCATTCATTTAATCTTCGTTATTTATTCATTTATTTTTATTTGTTTTATTTTTTATTTATAAATTTATTTTTTACTAAAGAGACACCATAGACCCCCAATAGACCCCTTTGAGAATAGCTGCTATAGACCATTGAAACAGCAGACTGTCTTAGGTCCAATAATAAGGGACTTCTTTATGATGGTGTTACCTTTCAATTATAACATCAACTTATGCGGCAACTTTAAGTTTAGCATCAAAAATGATGGCGTAAATATTCGAAGAGATTTATGTTCAGGTCAACTGTTGGTAAGCGATTAATAAAAATAATTAGATGAATGAGATTTTATAAGTCAATTGGAAATAAACAGTAACGAGAGTTAGGAAGGAAAATTTTTTCATTTCTGCCATTCCGATCACATAATTTAATGCATCAATTTCCTTGATATTGATAATAATTTAAAGATAAATAAAAAACTTAAAAAATATATACATTTTATAAATATCGGCTTAGTTATTTAAAAAGACTTATTGCGCCCTTAGCTAAACATAAGTGTATATAAGGTAATTTTTAATAACTTTCTAATTATTTTTCATTCATATTCATAATTAATGGGTAATTTCGTAAAATCAAATTTTTATCTGTTTTTATTAAATAAATTTTCCATAAATATTGTTACATAAAATTTCCCAATCATATATATTAAAGTTATATTATGCTATCACTATTTAAAATAATCAAATTTGTTAACGACATATTAATTATTACATTTACGGTGATTATTCGTTAAATTTTGTTTTTTCTAATAAAAAATTAAATTATTCAGTTGTGTATTTTTAAACTTGGAAGAAGTTAGGATTCGACTCAAATTACACGGGATGTATTGATGACTTTTCTTAATATTTAAAAATAATATACTTGATAAAAAAAGAATATTAAGAAGAAAATTAATTGAGATTATAAACGATTTTAATTTTTAATTACTAAACTCATTAGTTTTTTAGTTTGAATTTTTGCAATCTTTTAATTAATTGAAATTTTATTCTATTAGTTTTAGCAGAAATTGTTTCCTTTTATCATAATTAAATAATAAATCTTTATAAGTAAATAAAAGATTAAAGTCTATTTAAATTTAAATTCTTCAGAATTTGAATTTTATCTAAATTGGAATGAAATATCTCATTAATAATAATAATAAAATTGTGCCTTAATTTTTTTTAAACCAGATAAAAATTTCGAAAATCAATAAAAATTTGATTTTCATTTATTAACTCATTTAATAATTTTATATAATCAATATAAAAATGGAAATATTACCGGCGGATCTTATTAGGAATCATACTTCCCCATTTCTTCAATTAATAAAAAAAATATTCTTGGTAGAATATAGAATATATAGACATAACAGATATAATATATATTATATCAATAAAATAAAAAAATAAATATATTATTTCAATATTTAATTAACTTAATTTTTTTAATAATTTAATCTCCATTTTAATTAATTTCGTTATTTTATTTCAGAAATAAATTTTTTTATAGGAAAACAATATTTATTTTCCATTAACAAGAATAAAACAAAAGATTGCAACCTCTACTGAAAAAGAATGGGACTATGGAATATATAGAATTACTATATCGGTGACTATATTCTCAATTACTCATTCTTTTTCAGCTAAAGAAACCATCTTTTATTTTTATTTATTGTTAATAGATAACAAAATGAATTCACACACATTATACATTCAATATGTCAATATTATAATTATTTAATTTTCAGGCAAGACTTACATAATGAAATAAAACAACAAATGAAAATTAATATATATAACAGTTTGAATTTCAAACAAATTTAAATGATTTTCATCACATTAAAAAACATAATACAAACTTTTATTTTAATATTAAAATTTTTATTTTATGATTTAGAAATTTGAAAAATTTAAACCAAAATATTATTATTTATATTCAAAGCTTTTTTTTTTGCTTTGTATTAATGCAAATATTTTCTCTAATATTCATATAATACTTTATTTAAACATTTAATTATTTACAATCAATAATAAAAAAACTAAATTTAAATAATAAGAGAGAACTATAATTCATCATTACATATATTTCAAAACAACTAATTAACGAATTAATTAAATTATTATTATTTGAATTTAAACCAATTATATATTTTATACATAAAAAAATTTTGAATTCTAGAAATAAAAATTTATTCATTACTAATTTTTATTTCATATAAGCAATCATTTACATCTAAATATTTTTAGTTCTACAAAAGAAATGTTTTTCAAAAATCATGTATTTTCTAAAAATTAATCATTTTCTTCAAATATTTTTCTAAAATAGAGACATACAGCAACGAAAAATTATCCACTTACCTTTGTTTCGAGAGAAAAACGAAAACTTTGATGCACATTGAAGAATGATTTTCTCTACCCATCATTTCGAAAGCAACTAAATTGAATGCTATGTTCGTATGATTTTTAAATATTTTTTCTTTTGTTTAATCCGAGAATAAGGAGGGGAAATATTATATTCGAAATATGGCTGCCCTCATATACAACCCCTCCAATCTGAAAAGGGAGAATACGTTATTCATTCTTTTCCTCTCAACAAGTTTATTATTGTTATGTACTAGTAGTTAGTATAATCATTCTTTATTTTCATTTTTTTAGAAAATATAATTAAATGAAATCATTATTATATATACTAAAACACATTTGATCTTTTTTTAAAGTTTGTTTATTTTTTTCAGAACAATTCTATCAGCCAGTCTAAGATTGAATAAATATTTGACTGCTCCTGAATTTTTGAAGAAGAAATTAATTAATAAAAAAATTTTATTTTATTATTTCTATATTTATCAAGAAATATTAAAACTTTGATAAATTAATATCTCTAGGAAAGAATAATTATTAAATATAAGTATAGAAAAACAATATATCTCATTAACGTGGAAATTACCTTGAATTATATATAAATATGTATATATATATATATATTTATATTTAATAATTCAATATAAAAATGCATATTGAAATAAAATTTTATTCGACCATCTCCATTTTATTTTTAAATGCAATATTACTAGAAATATACGCTCTATTAATTCTTTTGTTAACCGGTTATTTTCATAATTTTTTGAGTACAAGCCCTTATGAGCTTTTATTGTCAGTTAAACAAAGAGGAAGGTCTTGTAGATTCATTCTAAACCATCTGTCAATCATAAAAATGAAAACGCATTATATTTTAATAAAAGATAATAACCGTAAAATCCCCTCAAATTATGAATTAACCATTTATATAAATAAAAAAACCTTGGAAGTTTTAGAGATCTATTTGTAAAAAAAATATAATAGAGAAAATTCTTTAAAATATTTTAAAATTCCTAAAACTTGCAAGATGAATTTGAAATAAGTAATTTCAATTTTTTTTTAATTACAAATTCAATTTTTTATTTTTATTATTAGTGATAAGATATTGAATACTAATTAAATTAACTTTCACCTTTTTTCATTAATTTAATAACAATTTATAAATTAAACTTACTAGCAATTATATACGATATTTCATCCATTAGTATGTGTTTTACCAACATTCTTCATGTTATTTATAATAGTTAAAATTATATCCTCCTATTTTATTATTATAGTATTAAATTTTAAAAAGCACTTACATAAATAAATTGAAAACTATCAAAACATTCAGTGATTTGTCTTCTTCAACAACATTGATTAATTTTTGGCAGATTTCTAAAAGAGATCTCCAGTGCGCAGATGTGAATTCTGCTCCCTGCTGCATTTTTGTTACCCTCTCTACTTCTTTGCACAGCCATAGTCTCATCTGACTCTTGCTGAAGCACACGCTTTGTCCTTCTATTAACAAAGCATATTATATTTCATATTTTTCCTCATCAGGTAGAATGCCGGTGAGTGATTCTATTATTCTTATGAAGGGCCGTCTTATTTTCATTATTTCCTTAAAATCATCTTTTGTATTGCGCTGTTTTACTATTTTACTTTAAATTTTCAACAAATCTTTTATATTCACAATATTATTTGTGTATTCAATTGAATTATAAAGAAATCTTAAATTTATTTACATTTTTTTGTTTTTTTTTTTTTGTATTTCATGAATGCTATTTGATTTTTACCAACATATACCCACCCCTTCTCTTCTTGGGATTTAGCATCCAATCGATGTAGAATAAGCATTTCCTCTTATATTCTCATACCTCTTTTTTCCTTTCGGCCAATAGCAATTCTTCCTTATGACTCAACTTCTCCTGCAAAACGAGCTCACCAATTATTAATCTGAATTCATATTTCAAGTGTGAGGAATATTTTGGATAAATGAAATATAATTATTATTAATAAATAATTATTCACTAAAAGAGAAAAATATTGAAAATAAATCTCACTCTTATTCACTCTGTCCATTTATATAAAATCTAATAATACCGATAAAATATTAATAAATATATATATAAATATAATAAAATTATATATAAATGAAATTTAGAATAATTATATTTCTATTAATTCATTTATTTTTTCTCAGGAAGAAACTAAAATTCTCATTTAAAAACATTATTGAATTTGTTATTATTTAATGAACCCTTAAATACATATTATACAGGTTAACTTATTCTAAAAAAAAAATTGAGCAATTTATCTAATTTTTATCAATTTGAGTTTTATTATCATTTATTTATTATATTTTTTCTGTACATCCTTATTTTCACCCGTTTTTGTGTAATATTTGAGTTAATTTTTTTAATATCGTCTTTTTATTATTATTTTAAGTTTAAAATTATGTTTGTATTTATTACTTATATATTATTTAAGATATTGACTTCATAATTTGATTTCTGATCATTTCTTATTAATTTTTTTTTTGTTTGACTTGTTGCAGACGTTCCAGCCGCCGCCGTGCGATGCCCTCGCGTAGCTTCCGGTGGTGGCAGAGCCCGAGCAACACCCCAGGATGAGTGACGAGGACGGGAGCGGAGGCAGTGGTCGATTCAGCCACGATTCGCCCCGACCTCCCGTCCCTGGTGGCGAGGAGTTGATTACTGAGCTGCCCTCTCATCCAATCCCTCCTTCAGCTGCCTCTTTAGCGACGCCGGCTGCTATTTCAGCCTCATCCCATTCTTATTGGCGAA
This sequence comes from Labia minor, assembly GCA_963082975.1. Classification (NCBI taxonomy): domain Eukaryota; kingdom Metazoa; phylum Arthropoda; class Insecta; order Dermaptera; family Spongiphoridae; genus Labia; species Labia minor. The sequence goes on from OY720345.1 coordinate 37,628,402, forward strand.
ACAGTCCCCAATTCACTCCACCTCGTAGACGTAACTTCCGTTGTCATTCACCTCAAGCTGTCGATGCTCCACTTGGATTCGAACCAGAAGGTGCTAGCGGTAGTGTTGGCGATGGATCGAGTCGAGAAAGTAGTGGCGGAGGACTCTCACCGCCAGCCTGTTTACGATGGGCTTGCAACTTACACTCCCTTTTGGAAGATTCCGAAGGAGTTGATTTATTTACTAAATATTTGCAACAAGAAGGACAAGCTCATGCAGATACTCTTAGTTTTTGGTTTGCATGTGAAGGCCTAAAAAAGCAAAAAGATCCGAAAACAATATCCCAGCTTGTTCGCGTTATTCATAAGTAAGTATTCCACTTAGTATTTCCTATTAGTTAAAAAATTGATTAATATTTCATTGAATTTTAGTTCGAACACAAATAGAGAAATAAGAAAAGATCTTCAAAATTATATTTCTTATAATTTTTCGGCAATCTTTTGTACAAATCTCATCTAAATTATATGCAATTTTAATCTTTTCACTTTTTCATCTAATTTTCTAAACATTTAGAAATAAGCTGGGGTGTCTCCACTCGACTATCTCGCAATTTGAATTGGATTAAATAACATAATATATTATATTTAAATTAAATTTAATTAATTATAAATTATAAATAATAAATATTAAACCAGCGCATGTTTGGCTTTTTATTGATGGCACCATGGCACGTGTTGGCGCGTGAGATTTGCAGTGCTAAAAAATTAATTCTGGTACTTTCAGCGATTCAATCAAACTGAAATTCTATATATAGCAGTTTTATACAATTATTATTCATGTGAAAAATTATCAAACATATATCTTTATTTTTACGGTCACTTTAGAGGAAAAAAAATCAAAACGTTGTAGGTAATGACCCTCTTCCGGTTGAGCTACATTTCTCAAAAGTTGATAGAAAACTATGAATTTTGAATAATGTCCATGTACCAAATTTCATCATTCTATCTCAAACCGTTTTTGCGTAATCTTGTCTACATACACACACACATATACACACACACACACAGACAGACATTTTTCTCAACCTTAGTGAAAATGATTCAGGAACCTTCAAAACGTATAAAAACATCAAAATCTCAACATCGAAAATTTTCGTGATCGCAATACTATCTCTTACGAGATAGTAAAAATAGTATCCAGAAAAATTTTTAACTTTTCTTTTTTTTTCATTTTCTATCACTGTTATATTTACTTTTTTATTTATCATTTGCTTTCTATATTAAAGATTATAGCTATTAAAAAATGCATTTGACTAGGATTATAAGATATTAAAGATCACATAATTAATTTTACATCACTAAAAGAAATTACTTAATCCTTAATATATATAATAACTTTATCTAACTTTTTTTATTTATAGACGCTATTTTATTAAATCTCAACTCGCAATTCCTGAAGAATTACGTCGTGAAGTAACTAAAAGGATAAAAGAACGAGGACATTCCGGCCCAACTTCATCAAGTGTTTTTGATGATGTTCAGTCTGAAGTTGAAAAGCTTATTAATGAAACGACTTATCCTAATTTTCTTGAATCTGATCTTTATTTAAAATATGTGCAGGTATTTAAAAATTTAATTATTTACAATTTCAAAATAGTTTTATTTAAAATATTGAAAATTTTTCAAAATAATATTTAATGGTCTAATGCCAATTATCAAAAAGCCGAGGCATATAAAAAAGAAAAATAATGAATGATTCAATCTCAGATTAAAATATTTATTGTTTTTTTTATCAAAAAAAAAAATTCATATTATATTTAAATTAAAAAGTTTTATTATATTATTCTCTGATTTTAAAAAATAATTACTAAAATTATTTATTTTTTAGAAATCTAGATTATATCAATGTTCTTTTTCTTTTATAATATTAAAATATATTATTTATTAATGTATATTTATATTTATATTATATTTCATATAGTTTTTCATTTTATATCTTTTTTTAACCTGATAATTATTTTTCTTAGTCTGTCCAAATCAATGGTGAAGTCACTTCAACTAGTGCAACAACGAGTAGCAGTAGTTCAAGTGGTGGGCTCGCCAATCCAGGAATTGAAGGAAATGGAGGTTCACTTTTACAAACGGTGCATGAAGATGTTGAACTGGAAACCCTTCATCCATCTTTACCAAGAAGTCTTAGAACCCCAGGACCCCATCCTTCTTCAAGTTCAAGTACTCACTTAACATTAACGAAAGACATGCTTATAGCAACACAAACCAGAAGAGCTTTGGAATTTCGACCAAAAACTGAAGCTTTTGCAGAGTAAGCAATTTAAAATTTATTTTAAAGAAAGAAAAAAATAAACAAAATTCAAATATAAGTATTTAAATAAACCCATTCAAAAAGTTGTAATATTCTTAAGTGATATAGCTGTTTATTACTCATCTCTTAAAATTCAGTTCAATCCCCTCACTAAAAATAATGACAAATATTTAATGAATATGAACGGTCAAAATAACAATAAAATAAAGAATAACAAAAATTAAGTTGAAGGCATTTAATACTAAATAAATATTTACATATATTATAATTCATGTTTAATTACTAATTAAGTAAAATTTTAAATTTATTTCATTTTATTTTTTCTTATTAGTTTATTTTTATTAATATTTAAAACTCAACCAAACTATGAAATTATTCATAATATTGACCCTATCGCGGCCCTCTTTCTTGGAACGCTAGGACTTTCCTGTCTCGAGGGGGTGCACATCCCGCATATTCCTCGTACAATCCAGTCTCAAGGCAGGACAGCGAACTCCAGTCACTCAGCTCCGGCGCACGCACTGAATCGGACAATATGTCTTTGACTGATAGTTCCCAGTGAGTTTTTTTTTTGTTTTGTTTTTTTTCTTTTATTTTTATTTTCTAATTAATTTTTATTTTACAATAAGAAAGATTTATTTTACTTTTTATTTATTTTATCAATATTTTCTTTAAAATTGATAATAAATAAAATTAAATATTTAATATTATATTTAATTAAATCTTTCTTATTTTAATTTATTTCTTTATTTTCATTTATTTTTATTTTAAATTATCACCCTATAAATAGAAGTAAAAATCACGCATTTGTAATTTTGACTACAATTTATTACACATTTTATTTAAACAGATTCAAATATAAAATATATATTAAATTAATTAATATTTATAATAAATTGTATCTTTAAATGTATTCTATAATAATTTTTCAAAAACTATTGAACATATAAGTTAATTGGGAGGATTAGAGATATTCCCACTATAACATATTTCAAAAATATATCACGGCTTTTATATTTCTAAATAAATTGAACAAATTACGGTCTGTAATAATTGTTTTTGCACTTAAATTTATATTGAATTACTTAAAAAGAGATATCAAAACCAAATATACTAGATCTACTAGTATGGAGTGAGTTTTTTGTGAAAGTGAAACACTAATTTTAAATGAGAACGAAAAAAATGTTATTCAAAGTATTGACCATTGCTTTCTACACAATTTGACCACCTTTCTGGCAATTTTTTTTTTAAAGTTCGGTTTCTTTTGGAATGGAGGGTGTAGAAGCAAAAAACCAACTAGACACCCAATTTTCGACTTTTTCGTAGGAATCAAAGTGCTGTTTAGCCAATGCGTGCCCCAGCGAAGAAAACAAATGGAAGTCTTAAGGGGCCAAGTCTACGGCGGATGGGGTAGCGGCTACCGGTCAAGTGCTTTGATTGTATCCTAGACTTATTTTGCTTTAAGTGCAGGTACATTGTCGTGTAATAAAATTACTTTTCCGTGTCTTCTGGTCCATTCTGGTCGTTTTTCGATCAATACATTGTTCAAATTGATGATTTGTCATTTGTAGCGATTAGTATTAACAGTTTTTCCAGGTTTTAGCTCATGATACACTTGTTGTCCCATCTTTCTGTTCCAACTCTGTTCACCCATTCTTTCTTGATCCCTCAAACTGAGCATTACCTTCTTCTGAATAGATCTGGTTTTGCAGTCGATGTTGATGGATGTATCGAATTAACCCATGATTTTTTACGATTAGGATTCTTAAAATAAATCCATTTTTCATCGTCAGTAACACTTCGATGCAAAACTGATTTTCTTCGTGCCTTTGAAACAAAATTTCATAAGTGTTTTTTCGATTTTCCATCAGTTCAATGTGGCACTCATTTTCCACATTTTTTTGATCTTTCTCACAGCTTTTAAACGGTAAGAAATTGTTTCTTGTGCAACATTTAACAATGCTTGCTGGTACAAAATTCAATATTTTTAACACGATGAAAAATATGATGTGTGTTCAATGACTTGATGTATATTAAATATGTTTGACAGAGGTTAACCAGCCAAACAAAAAATCAATTTTGGCTAGTTCACAATAAATGTTCCCTATCGACACATTTATATCATAACGCTCACTTCATACCGGAAGACCTGGTATATTATATATCTAAGGGAACAACCAAGAAGATAGCAAATCAGCTGAGGAATCATCGAGATGATCTTACTTGTATATTTAAATGATATAATCTGAATTAGAGTACATATTAAAACAATATATTTTTTAATTAATTATAATTCATATTTGTTCTTAGTGATGGAACGTGTTCCTCAGCGGCAGGTCGTTACCATCAATCTCGGAAACAATTTCCACGACAAAATCTTGCAATTCGTGAGAATGCATTTGTTAATCGAGATGGACATGATGTACAAGGACTAACTATTCCACGTCCACAAAGAAATTTAAAAGATCATATTCATCCTCGAAATCCTGAACAGTTTGCTGCACTCTTAATCCAAAAATTAGAAGCAGTAGTACGTAATCGGGAAAATGAGGATAAAATTAATCGATTAAAACGTTATACTGAGGTAAATTTATTAATTTATAAAATAAATTACTGAAATTTTCTACTATTTTAATTACATAATATATATATTTAATCTATTTTAAATTTTAGGAAGATCCTGAAGATTCTAGATCACAAGCTGTACCTCTTGTAGGAGTAGGCCCTCATGGAGATTGTTTATTACCACCTAGAATTTTATCAGATGCAATTAGACATAAATTATTGGTTGATGAAGATAATAATCAAGCTATTCTTGATGAACATGTCTCACGAGTGTGGGTTGATTTAACACCTTCCAGATCACCTAGACCTAGAAGTCCTGAAGGAAGACGTCGACCTACAATGCAACCATTTCATCATTCATCAAGATATCCTAAAAAAGAGAAGGTAATTATTTTTGCTAAGTTTTTGATTTTGATAATAGATAAATATTTTTAATTTTTAAAATTGTCATTTTCAGGATGTCTTTTCAACATTTTCTTCAGATTCTGGGAATGTTCGAGATATGCCTGAAGGTTCTCTTCCAAAATCTCGTTCCATGCCAGATTATTCTCACTCTCTTCCTATGCCCAGTGGTGTTTTAAGCAGTGGGAACAAACGTATTAATTCTGAACAACTTACAGAGGACAGTGGAGTGTCAGTTGTCTCAGATTCTGGACCATCAACTACCTCTGGTCACCACCTCAAAGAAATTCAAATACGATCATGGTTACGTAAAAGTGAAAAAACTCATCAACAACAATCAACTTCATTGAATATGATGAACCCTTCGTCAAATTCGAGGCATAGTAGAAATAAGCCTAATATATCTGGAAATACTCGATCTGAATCATTAGAGAGATGTGGTGGAGTTGTTCCTGGAGTAGTTTCAGGTAGTCCCGCTCAACCATTCGTTGCAGATCCATCCATGCCCCCATTACCTTCACCTCATACATCTGACCAATTAGAAGAAGCCCGAAGACGTTTAATAGAAACAAGTAGAGGAAGAATGAGCTCGGGAAAACCAATCGTCGATCCTTTGGGTATAAATATTTCTGGTCAATCAACTTTGCGGAAAAGTGGGCGACGACCAGTTCATTTCACTGCCACATCTCAAGATTCAACTACTGTAGTATATAATTTTTGCGATGAACAATTACCATATCGCACAAAGATTCCAGGGCGAGCAGTTACATTACGACAATTTAAAGAGTTCTTGCCTAAAAAAGGAGCCTATAGGTTTTTCTTCAAGACAGAATGTGATGATTTAGATATTGGAGTAATTCAAGAAGAAATAACCGATGACAACGTAGTGCTTCCGCTCTGGGAGGGAAAAATAATGGCCCAAGTGAAATTTGTTGACTGACGGCGAGTTCCTATCTACAAATTCTTCAACATTTTATTTAATTTACATAAATATAATTATCTATCTATACTTCAATCCTCCCATTAATTCATCTAAACTGTTTTGATTATTGTATATTTTTCACTTTTATTTTTCCGGCAGCTCGAATTCAATGAATTATTAGCAGCAGATTCCAAACGGCTATAAAATTGTGTTTGAAGGCACTGTATATAGTTGTTCTGTCTTTTTTTTTTTTGTAATATACTTTTCCAAAGGAGAAATGAACTCTTTGTATTTATAAGTCCAATGTAATTAAGATTGACATTTTTTTATATAAGGAAATCTGAATATTTTTTAACGTCTTAATTTATTATAATTTTTAAAATTGAACCAAAAGCGTTCATTAATTAATGTACATGGCCTTCATCGAATTAAGATAGTGCCATAATTCACAACTTCACACATAAATCTTTTTATATTCACTAATATATATATATATATATATATATATATATATAAAATCACACATATGTAAACATACAATTGTATAATATTTCTCATATTCAAAATGAACAATGTATATAAAAAGGTTAGCCATTTATTAATAAAATTACACAGCCTATGTTTTATTTTTGTTTAAACTTTGACTGAAGAATTAATCAAAAGTTAAAAGATTTATACTGTTTGTTACCACTGTCACATCACTAAATTTTTATCAGTAAATTTTTGAAATATATTCTTATGATTTTTTTAATGTTGTTTATATAATTTTTGATTAGAATATTAATTTAATAAAACTAATTTCTTGTTTTATAACATTGGAAATAATAAGATATTATTCCCTAAATTTCAAATATTTTTAGAACAATCTTAATTATAATATATTCTTTTATTATGAAAAAGAAAGTTCTATTCTGCAGCAATTAATATCCTGGCCCCTATTTGTCATCTTCATCCAAACTTGATCCTTTTATTCAAAAATTAATGTAGGATTAATTCATTTCTGGTCTTTCTGTTGTTTACTGATCAGATTCCATATTTTTCTCAAACCATGTAATGGAAATCTAGTTAAATTACACATAAGTGATATTTTCTAAATATATTATTAGTATGATTCAAGAAGAGAGGAGTTTATTCTTTCAAAATTTCTCATCTAATTTTTCGTGATTTTATTGTATTCAGCATAGCTTTGCCTCTATTTACAAATTGTTTGCTTCGTTAGCATATGATACGATTGGTATCCATTGATAGATTTTTTAAAATAATTATAAATCTAGTTGATCCATTTTCATTCCTCTATCCACACATGGGATATCTTCAAGATTTGGGCTGTTTATTCTTTTTTATATAAATTTATTATTTGTTCTGTAGATGCCAAAGTTGCAGGAAACCCCGTTAATTTATTAGAACCATTAGAGTTAGAGTTTGAATGCTAGCTTGTCATCTTGGTCAGAGTTTATTATATTTTATTATAAACACCCAAAATATGTAATACTAATGCCTAACATCTAAGCTTGAAAAAAAGTCAAAATTACAAAAAAAACTTTCTATATTTTTAAATCTATTTTTTGAATTTACTGGTACTAGTAATTTTTCATTTCTTTTTTTTGTTTTCTCTTTTTAAAATCTTTCATTAGAGAAGGAAAATGACTTTAAAATACTGGGTTTAATTTAAAAAAAGGTATCTATAATAATAAAAGCAAGTGTAATGTGTGTGTCTGTTTGTCTGACCGAGCTCTCCTGGCAAATCTATCGCACGCAGGGACATAGAATTTTTTACACGGAAGCACAAAGGGGCTGGCCACCAGACCTCGAAGCCCGATTTTCGATTTTTTAATTAGAAAAATTTTAAAAAAATTATAAAGAATAATTAATTAAAAATAGTTTAATTACCATACTAGATCATAGAGGCGCTGGTGGCGATAATTTGGCGGTAATTTAAATTCTGAGCAATGTGCAGATAAAAATCTTTTTATATATCTATTGATATTTACAATATCTCAATTGATCTTATTGGCCTTTTAAACTTTGAAAACATTCACATTACGGCTATAATTTAATACTATTAATTTTTAAGATTATGTGAGTAAATTATTTTAATTAAGAAAATTTGATCTCATAATTGGATTTTCACGTAAGATTTTAATATATAATATATTTTTAATATTATTTTTATAGTAGTTTAGTGTTATGCTAATTTTATATTTTATTTTTATTTTGTTTACTCTGATTTTTTTTTAAATAAATTAATCTTATCTTATTATGCTAGCTAAAATTGTATATATGTATTTATCTATATATCATGGTTCTCAAAAACCGCTCTAACGATTTTTTTCAAATTCACACTAGATATAGTATTTATAAAGAAAAATTAAGTTTTATTGATGATATCTCTTGAAACATACAGCTTCATTATTAATTTCTTAATTGAAAATTATATATTATATGGAAAACGTCAAAATTTTTAATACTGCCTGCTAAGACAGTAAAAAAATGACAATTTTTTATCTAAATACATATAGTCCAGCGGTTGGACTGATGTTTTAACGAGTGGATTTCGTCGGTTCGAAACTCGCCGGGTGAATCGTTATTTAAAAATGAAAATAATGATTTTGTTATTTTTTTTTCTTTTTATCTATTGTTTACTTTTTAATAAATTACTATTCTATATTTATTTATTCATTGTTCTTTTATTAATAAAGTTTTAGATAGTTTTATAAGTTTTAATATTTTTTCAATAAAATATTATTCAATATATTTATTAATATTATTTTATTTATTATTATTGAGTACCCGAAGTTCCATTCATTTTAATCAGATTGATGCAATGATGCAACAGTTAATAATTGTAATATTGTAATAAATTTCTATCTTGAAAATTGTTACATATTATTCAGGATATTTTAAAAACTATTTCTTTCTTTAATTAATATTCATTTTTTCTATAAGTCAGATATATTTCCAAATATTAAATAATTTTTGAAGTGAAAACTTCTTTAGCGGCGTTGAGCACTTTTGCGGGATGGGGAAAAAGTATAGAACTCGCGTGATCGTGACCAACACCATGAAACCATCTGCTTTCAAATTTCTTATAACAGAGCGCGAAATTTGAATTGTCATTAGAACTGTTTTATAAATTATCTCTAACATATAAATATATATTTATTATGTAAAGTTCATTTCATATATACATATATAATCAAAATTATACGAAATGAACTTCACATAATAAATATATATTTTATGTTAGAGATAAGAATTATAAAACAGTTCGTATTGCAATATTTTAAACAAAGTTGTGTATTTATATATATATAAATATAAGTTACAAATTTGTTTAAAATATATGTTTAAAATAATATATAAGTTATATATATATACATGCATATGAAATTCATCTTTCTCGTGAAATAGCGCGAATTTCGTCTGTTTTAAAATTTCTTACGCAGAAGTTTTCACTTCTGTCGGCCAGTCCCACGACTGCCAATTTTGCTTTTTTAATTCCGAAAAGCTGCAAAGCACGTTTTTTTGTCTTTAGTTTGTTTTATAACCACTTGGGGCGCTAAACAGTTTTTCAAAAAAACACTATAGAAAAAAAATATATGTACTTATATATTATATATTTATGTATTATTGAGGAGCACAAGTTCATTAATTTTAATCAGATTGATGCAAATGTGTAACATTTAATAATTGTAATAAATAATTAAAGAATTGTGTATCAATATTTTTTAAAGGGTAGAGCGAGAGCTCGGTGTCCCAGGTATTAATATTACCAGCCAAATCCAATAATAATGAATCATTTTTTTTAACTTAAGTACCGAGCCGAGGCTCGGGGTCCCGGTACTCTTCTCTTATAATACTAGCTAAAATTGTATATATATATATATATATTATATATACATATATGTATGTATGTATGTATGTATGTATATTCTATTGTAATTTATTAATTAACCGTTCCAAGGATAAATACAAATTGATCTGTATAGGTTTCAACCTGCAGAAAAATCACCTTCATTAGTTTTTTCTTAATTTAAATTTATATATCGATGACGTCACAAATGGCAGCCATTTTGAAATTTGGCTCTTACTATTTTTTTTTAAATTGATATTGTATTAATATATTTTTATTTTTAAAATATTTTAAATATTTTTATTTATTTTAATAAAATATTTATATTAATCTTTCAAAAAAAAAAAAAAAAATACAAATACGGCTTGATAATTGTAAGCTTTATTTTTTTTCTTTAAAATAATTGATACCAGCTGTGTAGCAGAGGGGTATATTCCTGGTATGCCGACTCGAGTTCCAGGGATCGAACCGCGCTATAAATTTAAATTTTTCAATGTTTTGTCATTTAATTTTTACTTAATTATTATAAATTTTTATTAGTTAATTTTGTTATTTTTTTAAATCTATTTATTTTTATTTTTTATTAAATTAATAATTTATATTTATTTATTCATTGTTCTTTTATTAATTAATTTTTAGATAGTTTTATAATTTTTAATATTTTTTCACTAAAATATCATCTAATATTTATTAATATTATTATTTAATTTTATTGAGGACGTTCTATTCATTTTAATCAGATTGATGCAATGAAGTAACATTTAATAATTGTAATAAATAATCAAAGAATTGTATATCAATATTGATTAAAGGGTCGAGCGATAGCTCGGTGTTCCAGGTATAACATTTAAAGTAGCATAAAAAAATTAATCGAGGCAGGAAAATTGATGGGGTTTGAAATTAATAGTGATAAGACAAAATAATTAGTATCAGAGAGAATAATATTTGCAAAGAATTTAAATCGAGGTTGCAATCTGGAAATTATTATCAAAGGGGATCAAAATTATTAAATTATTAATTGTATTATATGGGTGGGAGGCATGGTCTATAACCCTGGGAGATGAGAGTAGATTCAGAGTATTTGAGAATAGGATTCTTCCCAGCATTTATGGGCCTAAGAAAGATGAGGACACCGGGGAATAGAGGAGACTGCATAACAAGGAATTGCATGACCTCTATGCATCTCTAGATATAGGTCATAAAATAGAGAAGGCTGGGATCGGCAGGGCACATGGCTAGAATGGGAGAGGAATAATATATTGGTGGGGAGTTCGATTGGAAAACGTCCGTTTGGAAGACCAATTGTGAACAGGGCGGACAATGTAGAAAGGAACGTGAGAGAGATGGGACAGGGTAGGAGTTAGATGGTTATAGCTCAGAATAGGGACACTCGGGGGGGTACAGGGGGCGGAGCCCCCGACTAGGTGTGGAGAGCGCCGAAGGCGCTCGAAGCAGCTAGTAAGAAATAAAAATTAAACATATATAATTAACCAAGCTACACTTAATTTTTTGTAATGAGATTTAAATAGGTTTAAAGAGGAAAATGAATTTCTAACACATTCCCCATGTTTTTTTTTTGAATTATTGGATATTTATTTTCAAATATTTTTTTAATTTTCAAAATAATTTAATATTGCATTAATGGCTGATTGAGATATATTACGAGAACGATGTAGTTAAATTAAAAAAATTGTACAAAATGGTTTCATAAGCTTACAGGCTCTGATCTACAATTATATATATTTGGTGGAAGTAAAACAAATTATTATGGACTTATATGGTTTGTATAGGCTAGGGTGACCATATTTCGACAAATCAAACCGGGACATTTGTAAAAAAAATTTACTTTTTTATTTTTTTTTAGAGCCATATTGCCATATTAAATGAAAAATTGAAAATAAGAGCCAAACTGATTGTAAGAAAACGTTCGTCGGACCTAAATATATAAAAACCGAGACAATAGACTCTCCCGAAGACAATTTTCGGGACGCCAAGACAGAGCACATAAAACCGGGACGTTTGGTCACTCTAGTATAGACTGACCAGAAATGTAGCCGGTCAAAACGGGACAAAACCCATTTTTTTTTTTGATATAAAGAACGGGACAAAAACAAATTTTTCAATATATGATTTTTTACCCCCAGAGACACACCCTCTTTGTTAATTATTATTCCCTCTATCCTTCGGCAGGCGGGTAGCCACACTTTGAATCATTCAAAGGACCGTGAATGGACCGCACTAGTTGACTTTTTATTTCTATAATATTTCTCTTTTTTTTGTAACTCATTATTTTGCTCTTGTTATCCAAACTAAATTACTATTTAACTATAAACCCTATTATGAAACTTTGTGAATTTAAGTGTTAATTAATATTCCTTATTTTATCTATTTTAAACAAAGAGCGGATAACCCATAGGCTAACAGATTGTAATTTGTAATATGATAATACTTGACGATTTATGAATAATAAGATTAACATTGTGAATTTGAAGGAGGTCGAGTGTAATAATTATATTAGAATTTAAGATAAGTGTGAAATTGATAAGTAAGGTTGTAATTGTTGTTGTTGTTTCCTCAACTAATGGGAAACTGATTATGCCTTTTGGCAATATTTAGTTAACGTTTATATGCAAGCAGTGAAAAATTAAGTATTATTTTTTTTTTGTTCGTCTAACATATTAATTTTTATTTTTATTATGTCTTTGATTTTTCTTTTATCTCCTTCTCTGGGAGGAACATAATAGTAATAGTTGTAATTTTGTTAATTATAATCCTCACTTTAAATGATTGTAAAATTTCCTACATCTGTTTTAAAATTAAAAAAATAACAATCCTCAATCCTTTCTGGTTCATATCCACCGTGGTGTATTGGGAGGGGAACGCGGGGGAACGACGTTCCCTTACCTTTTTTCAGAACCGGAAAGCGTTCCAGCACTTTTTCATGCCCCGACAACTCCCATTTAAATCTGTTAGAATTTTTTTTTTTTTTAATATTTTGTATAGTAAGAATAAGAAAAAATAAAAACTTATTTAGAAAAAGAATAATTTTTATAAAATAACAATATAACAAAATAGGCCTCTTTTTCTTCCCACTATGCGTTCCCTTACTTCTTATTTTACCAATACAACACTGCATATCCAGTAATTCAAAAATCAAAAAATAAAATATATTAAATGATTTCGTATAATAATATAAAAAATGTATATATATATATATATAAATATAATATATTATTCGAAAATGCAGGACTCTCCCGCATTTTGAGGTACAAATAGTCACTTTAATTTTTAATTTCATTAAAATTATATAAATAACTACTATTTATATGTTGTGAATAAAAAAAAATATGATTAATTTATTTTTATTTAACCATTTTATTAAATATATAAATAAAAAAAGTTTGTCAAATTAAAAGGAGAAATAAATGATTGCCCAAAGAGTTGAGGAACTAGATAGTCTGTGGAGGGAACATACATAATTATAAATATAAATATTTTATAGATTATAAATATACTATATAATAATTCATAAAATATAAAGAAAAAACTGAGGCTTGAATATAATTTATGTTTGTAATAAATTTAATTAATACACAATTTATACATAAAGTAACAAGTTATCTTCATAAATTTTAGGCAATTTTAACTAACAATATATAATTGTATTTTTTATTAATCAAAGTAATATATATACAATTGAAATAAATAATATTTTTTAATTTATTATACATTATTTATGGGAAAATAAAAATAAATAATAAAAATGTGATTCCTTCTCATTTTTTATTAGAATTTTTTCAAGTACTCTCTCCATCTTTCGGTTTATTAACCAAACAAAATGTGACGTTGCATTTAACCTTTTTTTGTTCAATGCTTATTTCTAAGTTTGGTGTAATCTACCCATTTAACTAATTTTTTTAATAATTTTTTTTTATCTTTTTATACTTTTTTAAAATATATAAATATTTATATTACAACATCTCTATTGATATATAAAATACACATGTGAGTTTGAAATTATTCTTTAATATAGTATAAAAGTGACGCATGTGTTTTACTTTTCCTGGAAATTACCTTATCTATTATATAATTAAAATTAAAACTTTTTGTGTAATAATTTGTAATCATATCATTACGGTTTCCTTTTTATAAAATTATTTACTTGAATTATTATTTTGAATATAATTTGATTGTATGATGAAATCATTTTTAGATAATTTTGCCCTTTGCAAGCGTAAAAGAATCGTCGATTCAGAAAAATGAAATAGTTAATAACGTTTATCATACTCTTCGAGATGCAAGACTGGAATCAAGAATCAGTAAATTCCACCCTGACACCAAATGCCCGAGAATTCTATCCTCGGGGAAGAAATTATAACCATCATCATTCATCTCGTGGATCCAATTATAGCAGGTTAATTGAAAATTTCACTTCTTACCATATTTTATGAATATCTATTTCAATTATTTAATAAATAAATGTTAGATTTGTAAAAATTATACTTAAGATTAGATAAAAAGTAATTAACGACCTATTTTGAAATATTATTATTACATTTCATAATTATTACTAATAATAAAAACGATACAATATCAAAAAATATTAATATATTATAAAAATTAAAATAATCTATTTAGTAACTCAATAATTTTCATTATTATTATTAATACTTATTAATTATTAGAAGAGATTTAGCTACTAAATCTATATAAATTGACAGATTATATTATTTCTAGATTTCACCAATAATTATAAAATACTAAAAATCTATAAAAGACTCGAGTACCCATAACACTGATATTTTTAGTTTTGACTTAATATTATAACTTATTATTATATAAAAATTAAAAGTCTATTTGACGTTTAATTGAAGAAAAATATTATAAAATATGATTTATGAGATCGTCACTTCAAATTATTCTAATAACATTATCTAATCTGATTTTGTCAAAATATTGCGCAATAATTCATATATTCAATCCATTTAATCTGGCATATTTAGATCATCAATAATATTGAATAAATATAATATAGAATTTTACAATTGTGAATAGGGTCAGTGTGCTTCAAAAAACGATATAAGATTCATTTTTTAAAAATTTTGAATAATTATTTTTCCTTTTGCTTTTTAGATCTAATCATCAAAATTCTTATGATCACCGGCGAGGAAACGGATTCCATTGGTCATTTCGACGAAACAATGGCAATGGCGGATTTTCAAACAACAATAGTCATGATGAAGAAAGGCGTAGACTTTTAGCGGATACTGCTCGCTTTCTTTCTAATAGTTCTGAACCAAATATTTCTGGGAATCAAAGAGATTTTCAATCTTCAAATAATCCTAGGAATAATGGACGAGGGTATCGCTTTAACCGAAATAATAGAGGATCAAATTACAATCCACCTTGTAACAGAAATACCCGTGGAAATAGCAATAGTAACTTTCGCCGAATAGATGATCAGAGACCTGGACCAGATGAAGAAACTCAAAGAGAACGCTTAGCAGAGGAATTAAATCGAGGAGTACTTGAATGTTTGGTATGTTGTGAACGAATTCGTCAACAGCAACCAATATGGAGTTGTCCTAATTGCTATCATGTACTTCATTTAAATTGTGTAGCTCGATGGGCTAGAGCCTCATCTCAAGATCAAGATACATATATCGGTTGGCGTTGTCCAGCATGTCAACATTTATCTAATCAAATACCCACAGAGTACCGTTGTTATTGTGGAGCAATTCAAGATCCTCAATATGATCCTTCATCTGGTGCCCATTCTTGTGGCCAACTTTGTCAACGTTTTTCTAATTGCCCACATCGTTGCAAATTATTATGTCATCCAGGACCATGTCCCAAGTGTATCACATTTGTTTCAAGAAAATGCGGTTGTGGAAAAATAGAACGTCGAGTTAGATGTTCAGATGGACCTATTCTTTGCGGAGAAATCTGTGGCAAATTATTAGAATGTAAAATTCATAATTGTACACACACATGCCACAATGATTCTTGTCCCCCGTGTCAAGAGATTGTTTCACAAACATGTCATTGTGGAAAAGCCACTAGAGATTTACCTTGTACTTCTGAAACCGCAAATGAGAAATCTTATTCATGTCAACACTTATGTGAAAAAGTACTTTTATGCGGAAATCATAAATGTGATCAACTATGTCATTCAGGAAATTGTAATCTTTGTTCTAAATTACCTTCACTAGTTAAAGAATGTCCTTGCGGAAAAAAACAATTTAACTCTGATGAAACTCCTCGAAATTCTTGTTTGGATCCTATACCAAGCTGTGGGGAACCCTGCTTTAAGGAATTAAGTTGTGGTCATCTTTGTCCAGAAATATGTCATGAGGGACCATGTGCTCCATGTACAAGATCTACTCCAGTACGTTGCCGATGTGGAAATATAGAACGAGAAATCCCTTGCGATGCTGGATCCCGTGATTTACGATGCGAAAGAAAATGTACAAAAAAGAGAGCTTGTGGCAAACATAAATGTGGTCAAGCATGCTGTATTGATTTAGAACATACTTGTCCATTACCATGTAATCGTCCTCTACCTTGTGGAAACCATCGTTGCGAAGAGCTTTGTCATCGTGGTCATTGCAAGCCGTGCTGGAGAATTAGTTTTGATGAATTGCGATGTGAATGTGGATTTAGTGTAGTATATCCACCAGTTCCTTGTGGTACTCGACGTCCCCAATGTTCAAAGCCATGTAGTAGAGAACATGCTTGCGGTCATCCTCCACTTCATACATGTCATTCAGAAAGTGAATGTCCACCATGTACAGTTCTAACTGAACGCCTTTGTCATGGAGGGCATGAATTACGTAAGGCAGTTCCATGTCATGTAGAATCAATTTCCTGCGGAAGACCTTGTGGAAAACCTTTATCATGTAATCGTCATCATTGTATTACAATTTGTCATGCAGGACCATGTTTAACAGCAGGTAAAATATGTCAACAACCCTGTAATATTCCACGACAAGATTGTGGACACCCTTGTGCATCTCCATGTCATGATGGACCATGTCCAGATACTCCCTGTAAACAATTAGTTAAAGTTACCTGTCCTTGTAAGCATCGTTCTGCTTCAAGGGTTTGTGCTGATAATGCTTCTGAATATAAGCGGCTAGCAATGGTTCAACTTGCATCAAAAATGTCTGATCTATCTTTGGGATTATCTGTTCCGATCGGTAATGCGAGCTCTAACAGTATTTCTGCGAATGCATTATTAGCAAATGGCCTTATGACTTTAGAATGCAATGATGAATGTAAAATAGTTGAACGAAATAGACGTATGGCAATTGGATTACAAATTAAAAATCCTGATTTAAGTGCAAAATTAACACCCAGATACTCGGATACAATGAGAAATTGGGCTAAAAGAGACCCTAATTTTTGTCGAGAGATACATAATCGGTTAGAGCAATTAGTTACCCTTGCCCAAAATTCTAAACAAAAAAGTCGAAGTCATTCTTTCGAAACCATGAACCGTGAGAGAAGGCAATTTGTTCATGAATACTGTCAACATTTTGGTTGTCAATCAGAAGCATATGACCCTGAACCGAAAAGAAATGTTGTAGCCACCGCACTTAAAGATAAAGCCTGGTTGCCAGCTTTAAGTCTATTAGAAGTAGTTGAACGAGAAGAAGGCAAACGACGCATCCCAAGACCTGTTATGGCTTTAGACAAAGGTTCTTCAATGCCAAAATCATCTATGGATGTTCTTGTTCATAGACAAACAGCCCAAAATCCAACAGTTGATTCAAACATTGACTACTTTGATATGAAACCAAGGAATTAGGAATATTAATTTAAAAATTGTATTGTTATTTTAAACAATTATATTTTCCATTTATTAATATATATACTTATATATTATATATCATATATAATATAATACAATTTAATTTGCTTAAATATAAATATCTTTTATTTATGGAGGCATTAATAAAATATAATCAACGAATTTCTTAAAATCAATTTATGATTTTAATAACTTCGTTGAAAACCCTTTTTCAGAGAATAAAATTCACAATTATAAATATCTAATTTCCCATCAATTGTCAAGACACACAGTATGATATTAAAGAATTTTTATCACACTTAAAAGACAACAGAGTAATGGAATGATTTGGTAAGATATTGGCTAAGGGTTAACAGGATACATATAACAATGATTTATATTTTTCTTAACCAAAAGTACAACATGAATTGGTTTTCCTAGCTGTTTTATAGAAAGCTCTTGATTGGATAGATAAATCTTCTGATTTAGATACGAGGTCGTCGAGTTTTTCTCCTCTCTGTAAGACTGCTTCAATTGTATTATGCTGTAATATGAATGAATACTTATTAAATTGCACCATCTTTTTTTATATAAATTATAATTAATCTAAACCTAATATAAAAAGTTTCTTTCGTCAAATTTAACAAGAAAATTTTTAATTAATTAAGATAATAATTGATAAGAAAAATAAATTGATTGATGATTTCATTTCTTTTCTCAAAAATGAATGAACTAATTAAGTAAAAAGTATAAATATAGTAAGATCAAGTTCTATATAAAGTATCTTGTAATAATAATGCAAATAATTGACTTTTACTTAAATCCAAATTATCCTTTTTTATAAGTAAAAAGTAACATTGTGACATTAAGATTTTTTGTAATAAATAAATTTTTTTAAAAAGATATTTAAAACTAATTTTTGAAATTTTAATCATTTTAAATAAAGTTTCTGCTTATTTTTTATTAGTATTTTATTAATTCATTTATTACGTTTTAGAGAGTTTCTGGTATTGGTATCAGAATAACAGACATTTATCTCTCGTATTTATATTTAATTATCTCATTAGTTAAATATAAAAAATTTTGAGTTTTAAAACAAAAAAACATTGGATCCGAAAAGATTGTTGAAATAAGGAAAATAAAAAATTACCAATTAAAACTTTGGAATTTATATTTTATTCTAATATTAACTTAAAATTAGTTAAAAATAAGAAAAATGAATAATTTAAGAAATTAACTTAAGCATTTTTCATTTCTTTATTGAATATATTTTTATTTGATCGTTTTGGCGAAAATGATAAAAAGCCTAATATAATATATTTATTAATGTTAAAATAGTTAATTATGAAAAATGTTCTGCAGTCATTTACCGATCTGATATTTATTTAAATATCAATAGGTAATCTTTAAAAATTTAAGATTAATTAATGTCTTTAAGTATTAATAGATTATTCTTTTAAATAAATAGGGGTAAAATATTTGGCACTTGATCATTGTGTGGATAATTATTTATTTTTTTGAAAGAAATTTATATTCAATTTATTTAAAATGAATAATAAAATATCGGACAGAATCGAACAGACAGATTTGAAATATTTTTTAAATAATTATAATATAGGAGTATATTTTGACATTGTAGTTTTTTATTATTACTAAATTTCTTACCAAAATAATTTTTGTTTCATCCAATTCTTCTTGGATACGTGTCATGGCATCTGCATCTTTTGGATTTTGATATTTTGCTAAAAATAACGGTAATTCAGAAAATATAATACTGGTTTCATCTCCTCGAGCCCATTCTCCAGGTGGAATTTTCGCTGTAAATTCATCTAATATTTTAGTAATCAATGTATGGGCTACCCTATTGGGATATTCATGATCTGACAGAAGAACGCCTGCAAGATTATCAGCACGGACATAAACATGTCCAGTATACTCATCTTGCTTGACTGATTGGCGAGCAGCAGCTTGTGTTCTTTCTACAAGTGTTTTACTAATAAAGGCCATAAATTCTTGTACGCTGGCTCGTTGAAAAAAACTAAATGAAGTTAAATCATAAGTTGTTTTAAGACAATTGACACTTGTAGGTCCTTTATAAAAAATGCATAGTGAGTATAATTTAACCATGATTAGAATTGATTTACAAGTTTTAAAAGTACTTTAAAATGTTTTCAATCCTAAGAAGTATAATAAGAGATATATTTAAAAGTGGTTAATTATTTTCAATATATAATTTTTGCACAGCCTTTATTTAATATAACGAATTAAGATTAAGAAAGTTTGAGAAAGTTCTCTAACATACTTGACAATAAGTACCAATATAGTAAAATAAAATTGAAGAAATAAAATTATTAAAATATTTAATTATTTAGAGGATATAATTAAATTGAACATTTATTTACTATTAAATTTTAAATTTTTGCATATGTGTATTTATTTAAATATATAATAATTATATATATATAAAATAATTTTTTTTTATTAAAAATAATTTAATAAAAAATAAAATTATAAAATATTTTATGAAATTATTTTTATTATTTTTTATTTATAATTTGTAATTTATTTTATATGTGAATACTAAATATTATAATATATACATATATATTATATATATATATATATATATATATGTATATTATTATATATATATATATATATTATTAAAATATTTATATATTAAAATAAATAAATAATATAATAAATAAATAAATATTATTTATGAGTTTAATGTATTGTTTTCTTTATAAATGAACAAATAATTTTTTATTTTTAAACAAATTTTTAAATTTTGTGGTTGAAAATTCAACCGTCATGCACTCTGCTGTTTTTTGTTTGAAGTATATGATTTGTTTTCACTTTTCGGTCAAACTAACAACTAACAAGGTTGTATTTAGTGAATCAAAAAAACGCAATTACTATGTATCAAATACGTCAAAAGTTCATTTAAATTAAAGCTAATGTATATCCTTTATCGAAAAACTTTTCTAATCGGCGACAGGAGTGCCGAACTCCTTCGTTGACGCGAAAAATGTCCGGCGATTCACCCCGACTGCTTAACGGTGAACGAAGTGTTGACAATTTTCTTACAACAACCTCCAATACACAAGCAGCTTCTTCAGGCTCGGGTGGTGTCCATCCATCGAGTATGGTGGCTGTCGGACAATTTTTAACCCGGGAGGACACAAAATCCAGTCTGTTAAGCTTTGGCGCGTGTGAATACGATCACATGTATGCCTCCGTAGAGACAGGGCTCGCGGGAAACGAGCTGAACAGTGAAGTGCGACATTTAAAAGAACTTCTCCTCCTTCACTTAGATGTGATACAACAACAATCAGAACAATTAGTTACCAAAGACAAGACAATCTCTAGTTTAAGGCAAGAAAATGAAACGGTAAGTCAATATTTTATTTAATAAAATTCATGAAAAAATTTGTAAACACACTTGTCATTGATTTTATTTTTCATTTTTGTTTTGACAGCTACGTCAAAGACTCGAACGTATGGATCGGCGTGTCTCATTGCAAAAAGCAAAAGGCGAAGGCGATGCAGTTGATAACTGTGTCCCAACAACAATTGTTGTCGGAAACATTTCGTCCAATCAACAACTTGTTCTTCCTTTACCTTCTGCTCAACCTTCCGATTCTCCCAATTTGCCAGCCTCGACTGGTCATGAATTGATCGAGAATGATCCGATCGAACCAAAAAGACGAAGACGTGGTGTTGTTCATCTGGATACAACAACATCCGTTGCCACAACATTACCTCCTCCACCACCCCCAATTACAAGTACTCCAGTTACCCGAAGAAAACGTTCCAATAGTGAAGCTGACGTTTTATCCCCAACACGTTCAAGACGGGGTCGTCGGCATACTGTTTCTATTTTAACAACCACCCAACATTATTTTACAATCGTAGGATCGGAGGGGGATTTGGATGAACCGATTCTTCCCGCGGATGGAATTTGTGAGGTGCCTCGATGGAGAGTAAAAATCTATGAACCTCTCCATTATACGGCAAGTACAGCCAATAATTCTTCTATTGAACGTCTAGATGATGAGATCTTTGCTAAAAGACATTTACGGCATGAACAAGATGAACGGCGACGTAAACGTTGGGATGTCCAAAGACTTAGAGAGCAAAGACAAATTGAGAGATTAAAACAAAGATCACGAACACGTTCAAGAATTTCAAGGCAATCGGAAAAAATGCAGGGAACATGTTCAGAAGAGAATTTAATATCACTTTGGCCGCAACCTGAAGATGCTCAGTATTTAGAAGTGACCGATCGAATCCCTGTTAGCGCATTTGGAAGTCCTGTCTCCGAATTTACACCCAGGTACAATTTTAATTTCATATTATTCTTTGCTACATATTTCATTTATTTTATTTATTCATTGTTGTTATTTATTGTTTGTTTATATATATATATATAGTCATTTAAATAAGAGGGTGATTGTTGATAAAAGATGTTTTTATTCTGTTATTACGAGCAACTATAATTTTATTAAATTTCCAAATTTACTGCAGTGCTTTACATATTTTTATAACAATAATTTAATGTCAACTTCTTTTGTAATATTGTAAATTGAAAACAAAACTCTTCATTTTAAAGCACATTATTTTTTTATATTAAACTCTTATTTAACTGACTATAAAATATAATAATATTTTAATTAATATTTATCATATTTTTTTTAGTGAATTCTCTCTTCCTTGGACTAATAGAGGTTCATCGATGAATGAAAATCCTGTAACCTCTATAGAGTCACGGCGACGACATTCAGATAGAAGATAGATAATGTCTTTTATCAATTCGTTTTGTCTCTATCTCCATCCATTCAAAACGGCCCCAAATACATCAACATTATTCACCAGAGTTTTGTAAATAATAATTAAAAAAAAAAGACAAAACCTTAAAAATTTTTCTCACACACTCTCTCTCTCTCTCTCTCTATCTCTATCCAAAATATTATATATATCTATGTACAAATCGTTGATCATTATTAGAATCTTAGGGGTGCCTAAATACATTGTACATAATACAGTCATTGCTAATAAATATTTGTTTTTTTTAGACCTTTATAAAATCTCCCAACCCTGGATCAATTTTTATATCATTTGATATTAAAACAAAAACAAATTATATTTTAACTTTTTTATGTAGACAATAATAAATAAAATTTTTGATTTATATTAAGTCAAATTAGAGTATTAACATCTTATTAAAAAAAAAGTGTCTGTTTTTCTTTTAAATTATTTCTATTTTTATGTGTGAATTTACACTGTTATTTTTCATTTAAAATTAAATTAGAAAATATAGATGTACCTGGGATCAATTTCCTTAAGAATAAAAATAATACTCATTTTGAAAATGAAATATATATAAAGCTTAAATGGACTTGATGTTTACATTTCGATTTCTAGAATGGATTTTATAACAATATACATGGAATTTTATGAAATTTACTTATAAAATAGTCCAACATGATTGGTTATTATTCCTATTAAATTAAATTAAATTTAAAAAAATAAAATAGGAATTAAATAATTAATTCATTAAATAATATAAATTTTTAAAAATGAACATATAAATTCTAATATTAACTCTTAATTATATATCTCATATTTTTATTTTTTTATCATTTATTTTATAAATAAAAAAATATTTACGTAAACTAATTTTATATTAATTTTCAACTTAATTTCCAACATAATATTAAAGTAAAAATTAATTAAAATTTCGTGTAACTTTGTTGATTAATAAAATCCTATCTAAATAATTTTAAGCGAAATGTTAAAACGTGCAAATTATTATTTTGCTAATTAATTATACAGATTTGTAATTATTTAAATTTTGAAAAGTGGCTAAAGAGATTTAATCTGAAAATCGTTTTTTTTTCTCATATTACCCATATCCCTGATCTGTTTTAGATAAAAATTAAAATCACTTGCATTAAATACTGGGTTATATTTATTTATTAATTTCATCATTTAATATTTTAAAATTTATCTGAATGTTTATAAAAATATTTATTTAAAATTATATCCATATACCTTAATTATTATTATTATTATAAAAATTAAAATTTAGTTTATTTTTAAACTTTAAATTTATTCTTTTTCATTTTTACATAAGAATATGTACCTGTAATATTATTTTTTAGTAGGAAGTCTGAATAAGATTATTAAGAAATGTAATTTTTTTCTATTTTTTTTTTTTTGAAAATAATATAAAATTAAAAAAAATATTTTATAAAACTTTGTTTTTGGTAAATTATTAACAGAAAAATAAAATTTACTTTAAGGAATAATATATATATATAATAGGTATATTTGTATATCAATAGAAAACAAACATGATTATTTTTTTATTTTATTATAATATTTCTAAATATAATATAATTTTTCAAATATTAAATGTTAATAATTTAAAAAAAAATATTTTTTGATAATTAAATTTTATAATTATTTTTTTTTTTTGGAAATAGAGCTTATTTAAATTAATAGTAATTTGTTTGTAAATAAATAAACATTTTTCTTTTAATAATCATCTTTTCAATTGGATTAGAAACTTAAAAATATCGATTTAAAGTCTACTCTAAACTATCTTTCATATTATTTTAAGTTTAAAATTTAATAACAGTTAAAGAAATAATAAAATTCTATTCTAATTTTTGAGTTAACGTTATATTTAGGGAAAGTAAAATGGTGTAAAAACCAATTACATAAATTTGGTTTAAATAACTTTTGTATCATTATGTTAGGGAAATCAATCAATAAATATTTGACTATAAATTAATTTTATGAATCATATAAATAATTTAGTTGAATAATTTTTTTTTTACCATGAAACATTAGTGTCGTTTAATCGAATAATGGTATCATCAATATAATAAATATTTTTTTTAATTTTTATAATTGATAAAAATAAATGAAAACGGATAATTCAAAACAAATGTTCATTTTATTTCAATAAATAACAACGAATAATATTATAAATAATTGTAATATAAAACATTTTAAAAACATTTCCGATGGACAATGGAAGGGCCAGATTCATCATATTCTTGTTTGGAAATCCACATTTGTTGAAAGGTCGATAGAGAAGCAAGAATCGAGCCACCGATCCAGACAGAGTATTTTCTTTCAGGAGGTGCAATTATTTTAATCTTCATCGTCGAGGGTGCAAGGGCTGTAATCTCTTTCTGCATTCGATCAGCGATTCCAGGATACATGGTAGTACCACCGGAAAGTACAGTATTTGCGTAGAGGTCTTTACGAATATCAACATCGCATTTCATTATCGAGTTATAAGTTGTTTCATGAATACCGCAGGCTTCCATTCCTAAGAATGATGGCTGGAACATCGCCTCAGGGCATCGGAATCTCTCGTTGCCGATTGTAATTACCTTAAATTAAATTCATTTGATTGATATATTGATCATGATTCTAAAAATAAAAATTAAATTGCATTGCATTTGATGTTACCTGGCCATCAGGCAATTCGTATGACTTTTCCAATGAACTTGAGGAAGCTGCAGTAGCCATTTCTTGTTCAAAATCGAGTGCGACATAGCATAGTTTTTCTTTAATGTCGCGAACAATTTCACGTTCAGCTGTTGTTGTGAATGAATATCCACGTTCCGTCAAAATTTTCATCAAATAATCAGTTAAATCTCTACCAGCAAGGTCGAGCCGAAGAATTGCGTGTGGTAATGCGTAACCTGCAAAGAAATTCATTTTTTTTTGAAAATAAATATATCAACAAATAGACGTCGAAAAATTCAAATAGTTTTTATTTTATTTTTTTTTTGTTTTTTTTTGTTTAAAAGAAAAAATAATTAAGGTAATTAAGATATTTTGTTTTTTTTAATAGGATAATTAGTCAAGCATCCATTCCAAATAAAATAAATTAAATATTCCCATATATTTTTAATTTATACAAAAAATATTAAGAAAAATTTCTTTATTATTAAGTTTTTAATTAAAATATATAAAGATAATTTTATATTCTATTTATTTAAAACACTGACATTCGTAGAACTTAATTAAATAAATAAAGAAAAAAAAGTTCCCAAAGATAGGAAATTAAAAAAAAAAAATTAGATTGGAAACTCTTAGAAATTATAAATTTAAAAAAATAAAATAAAATATAAATCACTTGTGATAAATTTATATTACATAATATATTTGTAAATAAATATTAACTTCAAAGCAAAGTATTAATTATATTGTAATTGTAATTAAAATTTCATTTAAAATTATTTTTAATCAAAATCAATATTTAACATATTTCAATACCCATTACTACAAATTATAATTGATTAATTTACTTTATTTTGTTTTTATTCTTATAAGAGCGCTACAATTAAAGGGAAAAGGTTTATAATTATTAAATTTTTGGAAGAAAAATTATTTTGAATATTTTTTTTTTGTCGAAGATAAAGTATGTAAGTATTATATTTTTAAATAGAATAGACTGTTATCTCTTTTATTATTACAAAAAAAAAAATTGTAAAAAAAAGTAAAAATTAATTAAATCATTAAATTTTTAAATATTAATAATAAAAATAAATCTTTTTAATTTAGATGAAATTATTGTTTTTGTTAATTTGTTAATTGTTTTTTTTTAATTAATAAAAATATTACATACCTTCGTAAATAGGTACGGTATGTGATACACCATCCCCAGAATCAAGCACGATACCCGTAGTTCGTCCAGAAGCGTAAAGGGACAATACTGCCTGGATCGCCACATACATTGCAGGTGTATTAAAAGTTTCAAACATAATTTGCGTCATTTTCTCTCGATTGGCTTTGGGATTAAGCGGAGCCTCTGTCAAAAGTACAGGATGTTCTTCAGGTGCTACTCTCAATTCATTATAAAAGGTATGATGCCAAATTTTCTCCATATCATCCCAATTTGTAACAATTCCATGCTCAATTGGATATTTCACAGTTAAAATTCCTCGTTTGCTTTGAGCCTCGTCTCCCACATAACTGTCTTTTTGTCCCATTCCGACCATAATACCCTAAAAATGATAAATATTATGATTAAATAAGTTATTTAATAAATCAATTAGACACAACCCTCTTTATATTTCAAAAATTATCCCATTTCGATATTCTGTTTATTATAATATACATATATATATACATTAAAATTATTATGAAATGATAAATTAATTCAAAAATATATTATAAAATGAATTTTTGTTTAAATTTAGTGTAGATTTTAATTTTTAAAAATGAATAAATTATTCTAATTATTTATTAAATTTTATTCTAGAAACATATTTAAATAAAAATCAAAGATTTAATTAAAAAATATTTTTATTGTTATTACTATTAACATTAGGTTGTCATTTAAAATAAAAACAAGATAGTGAAATTCTTTGTTTTAATTCATTAAAATGGACTCAAAATTTTTTAATTTCTGTATTCTTAAACATTGTTATCATAATATGTAGTTTCAAGTTTACATTGCTAAATTTTTGAATTTTGATATTATAATATCTTATCTTATTATGCTAGCTAAAATTGTATATATAAGGTAATGGCACCAATAGATGACATTTTAAGCGCTCTTGTCGCTATTTTCTTTTATAAAACCGAAACTATACGTCTCACAAAAAAAATCTTTTGGTTATTATAAAGTTTATCTTACCTTTTATCACCAGGATAAATATTTTAAACTTTTATATGAGTTTAATAGGAAATATAATTTTTTTTCAAAGTAATCAAATGGAACCTATAGATGACACCAAAAATTTTGGTGGAACCTAATGATGACAATTATGGAACCCAAAGATGACATCTACTTTTTTTCACTTCGCTTGCTCTCTTTATCTTCAACTTATTTATTTACAAAGTAAAACATCTTTCCAACACCTTGTTGCTGATTTAACTTTAGTTATAATAAAAAAATCAGGTTTCATATAATGATACATTAGATATATTTATTGTGATTGATTTTATTTTTAGCTGATTATTATAATAAAATAAAAAATTGATTTTAAACAAATCTTTTTTTAATTATGCATTTTTAATAGAGAACAGAGTAATTTAAAAAAAATTTCAAAAAAATAGTGTATGAAGTTCTGGAACAGAAAAAAATTTTCTGACAATGAGAAACACAGCGTCACCTTTAGGTTCCTATATCAATTCAGACATGCAACTTGGTGGAATTATATAAAATTATCTACTCTTTACAGCTATTAATATAATAGACAATTTTTTTAAAAACCTACTTATAGCTGACATTGCTGTCATCTATAGGAAAAACAATTTTTAGGGGCACCTATAGATAACACCGTTGATAAAAAAGATACTTTTAAAAATTAGGTGTTTAAATTGAAGTGATTTATATCTATATTAAGTCTATTTTATAATGTAGTTATTAAATTCTTGATAAATATGAAAATAAAAATATAAAATACTAATTAAGAACATTAGTTACCTTAAGGTTATCTTTAAGATTTGTGTAAAAAATCAATTGTTGATGATCCTGTCTGCTTTTCAAGTTAAAAGAAAAAAAATAGGGCGACTAATTGTATTGTTGTAGGGTATCTCAGGTGGTGGAAAAACAAAACTATCATTTAAAAAAAATAAATTCCGCGTATGTTTTAAAATTTGCTTATTTTTTTAGTTTAAATTCAAAAGTGTCATCTATAGGTGCCATGTCATCTATAGGTGCCATTACCTTATATATATATAGCCATGGGTTCTCAAAAACCGCTCTAACGATTTTTTTCAAATTCACACTAGATATAGTGTTTATAAAGAAAAATTGAGTTTTATTGATCACATCTCAGGAAACGTACATTTTCATTATTTATTTCTTAATTTAAAATTATATATGGGTGACGTCACATATTTTTTAACTGAAATTGTATTAATATTTTTTTTTTATTTAAAATATTTTAAAATTTATTATTTAATTTCGAAATACAATTAAAAATATTTTTAATAAAATATATATAATTATTAATCTCTCTCAAAAAAAAAAACAACAAAACAAATAAATGTCTTCGAAAGATGGTAAAAATATGTTAATTTTTTTTTTATTATCAAAATATCTTAGACCAGTGGTTAGAACAATTGTTTTTACTCCCCGAGTTCGAAGGATCGAAACTCGCCGCGTGCAATTTTTTTATCTATTTTCGTGATTTATTTATTCATTGTTCTTTTATTAATTAAGTTTTAGATAGTTTTATAATTTTTAATATTTTTTCAATAAAATATTATTTAATACATTTAATAATTGTAATAAATAATTAAAGAATTGTATATCAATATTTTTTAAAGGGTAGAGCGAGAGCTCGGTGTCTCAGGTATTAATATTACCAGCCAAATCCAATAATAATGAATCATTTTTTTTAAACTTAAGTACCGAGCCGAGGCTCGGGGTCCCGGTACTATGATATATGTGAATTTGTATTAAATTTTAAAAATTTTTAATAATAAGTAGTATGTCGAGATTTTTATGTTTTTATACGTTTTGAAGGTCCCTGAGTCATTTTCACTAATATAAGGTTGAGAAAAATGTCTGTCTCTGTGTGTGTGTGTGTGCATGCGGACAAGATTACGCAAAAACGATTTGAGTTAGAATAATGAAATTTGGTACACGGAAATTATTCAAAATTCGTAGTTTTCTATCAACTTTTGAGAAACATAGCTCATTCGAAAGAGGACCATTACTTACCACTTTTTCATTTTTTTTTCTCTAGTTTGATTGTTTTTCACATGGTTAAAAATTGTATAAAACTGCTATATATAGAATTTCAGCTTGATTGAATATCTAAAAGTTCCGGAATTAATTTTTTAAATGCTAATGCTATCACGTGACGTGGTGCCATCAACAAAGAAAACGCACTGGTTTAATAAATATTATTTATTAATTTTAATTATAATTAATTAAATTTAATTTAAGTAAAATATATGTGTTAATTAATCCAATTCAAATTTGCGAGATAGATCGAGTGGAGACACTTCAGGTTTTTATTTATTAATATTAAATGATAATTATATTCTTTGAAACAAACTTTTGATCAAAATCTTATCATATGATTTTTCACTTTCAGATATTTTATTTATTTGTTTTATGACCTAAAATTAAAAAAAAAAGATATTTATTTAATTTAAATATCTTAAATGAATAATAATATTCATTTGATAGAATAATTTAGAAATAAATTAATAAGAGAATAAAATTGAATATAATTAAAATTAATTCTTCATGTAAAAGACAGATCTGACCTTGATCATCAGTTCAGCATATAAAATTTCGCATAATATTTTTTTATAATATTTATAAATTTTCCATGATTTTAAGAAAAATTACAATATATTAAAATTTTTTAGTTTCTTTATGTTAATGAACTGATATGACTCCGATTTCCCTTATTTAAATGATGGATATAATTTTTTTTTTCACACTTGATAATGAAATGTTTCTAGATTAGATTTATAATCTTAATATTTGTATATATTAACTCGAGAGAAAATCTTTTATTTTATTTTATTAACTTCACAATTGAAGTAGATTCTCACGAGTGTGGGAAAGAGTTATAAACTTTCGGTTAAAATTTCATCTCAAACCGTTTTCTTTTTTTTGTTTTGTTTTACAATCCATTACAATACAAACTTGATAACGTGGTCGTCCAACAATGGATGGAAAAACAGCCCGGGGGGCGTCGTCACCAGCAAAGCCGGCTTTGCACATTCCAGATCCGTTGTCGACAACAAGAGCAGCAACATCGTCGTCGCACATGGCTGGATAACAGACACAAAATATGCAATCATTAATAGGAATATAACACTTTTTAAAAGAAAAAAAAATTAGTCTTGGAGAAGAATTAATTTATGATAATTATTTATTCCGTTTGAAAGTGAATTAATTTAATAGTATATATATTTAAATTGTTACTCATTTCATATAATAATTATTATTAATTAGAATTCGAGTTTTAATTTAAAAAAAACAACAATAATAGAAGACTTATTTATTAATATAAGTAAAATAAATGAAACAAAATAATTTAAGGTTAAATATATTTATGTGCCACTCAAAAGCCAAACCGATTAACTCCAATTTTTAAAATTTTGATGGTAATGTAATGTAATATAATCTGCAACATATGAAATGAATAATAATTGATAATCTTAATATTTCAATGCAATATACATATAAATTTTCAATCAATAAACCTAATTTTTCTACAAGCTACTTTGGGCTTCATTTTCTCAGTTACTTTAAATGTGGAGTTAATCGCTTTGGCTTCTGAGTGGCATAATATATAAATCTCTTTAAATACATTCAATTTATGAATAAATTGATGACAATGTGATTATGTTAGAAATAATTAAATTTAATTGTAATAAATTAAAATTTTATATACATCCGAAATTTATTTTCAAAAAATTATTTAAATTAATTTAATAAAAAATAAATTAATATACAAATTCCAGCTATCATAAGTATTTATTTTTTTAGTGAATTATTGTTTAGAAAAGATTGATTTCTATATTATATTAAATATATTGATTTGCATTAAAAGAGACAATAAAATGTTCATTTTAGATATAATTTCTGTTTACAAAATAAAAGTCGAAAAATTAATTAATAAAGTGAATTATATCTTAAATATTATATGATCTATGATGTAGAAACAATCACACATAACTGAAAATTGAACTAGTACAATATTTATTAAATTAATAATTATTAAAATCAAATTTATATTCAAAAAATATAAAAAAATAATACAAAAAAGTGTCAAATGATTAGATAAATCTAAATAATTAATATAATAATAAATATAATTTATTTATATACGTTTTTTTTCAAATAAGTTTTGAGTAATTATATTAAGTTTATAAAGTTCTCATAAAAATTATCCATTTTACTAAATTTAATGATTTATATTAAATAAAAAAATTTTAAATTTACTATTTTTTAATATCTTTTTTAACCAATTTATATTACTTATTTGAAAAAAAACAAAACAGAAATTAATTTTCTTGAAAAACATACATACTGATTTTAATTCTTCTCACAAAATTAATAAATAATTTAAATAATTTCAAATTTATGTAAAAAACATAATAAAATATTTTATTTCTGTTTATAAAAAAAATAAATATTTTTTGAGATTTTAAAAATGATAATAAATTACCTACTTCTGAAATATGAAAATTATAAAAATAGAATAAAACAAAAAAAAAATGATTCATTATTTAAAATAATTTAAATTTGTTTTCAAAATTAACGATTTAATTTATTTTTTGAAATTATATAAACATTTTTTTTTCTATTAAGAAGAAAAATCAAGAAAAATTAATATTCAAGAAATTTTTTTTCTGTGTGAAATTAATTTAAAAAATTATATTTATATTTTTATTTTTTCAATCTACTAAAATTTAAAATTTCATATACAATTTAATTGATGCAATAGATTTTTATTCATTAAAAAATTAAATATTATTTTTTTATTATTTTGTTTTTCGCTATTTGATGTTGCATTCGTGTAGGAAAAAATAATTAGTTTAATTATGTTATTAGCCTTAGAATTTTATTATCACTATAATTGATCATTGATGATGAATTCGGCCGGAACGTTTTAACAGCTCCCTTCCCACTCTCAGACTTCGGTGGCAACACGCTTACCTGTTTTTGGTATTGAAACAAGTGGAGTGAACCGACACGATAGGCGTTGGCGAGTGGGGTAGGTGTGTCTTCTTGGCTATTAAATCTAAGTTCACTTAGCACAGTCAAAATAGGAGTGATGGCTGGTTTAAGTAAAGCGAGTATTTATACGGGGATCTCCCTCGTGGGCCCGTGACCGTCACGCACTGTGAAAAATGCTTTCTTCAAGCCTTATAAAGTCATATCAAACCAAGGCGAGCAGATCAAGGGGGGGTCTCTCCCACTTCGCCTGACCCAATATCACTTCTTCCCGACCCAAAGAATTCACAAGTGAAATTAATAGGTCTTTCGTTATATTTACTGTCATTATATTCTAAGGATAAAGCAATGAATTAAAAACAAACGATTTTTAGTTAAATACATTGCAATAACATTTACTAATAAAGAAATATTTTCAAAAATTTATATCTTAGAGATTTTTGATTATTAATTTTTTGATTATTGGTATATTTAGGTTAGTATTTATATTTTAAACAAAGTATAATTTTCTTATGCATATATATAAAAATTGAAAGAAAATCTTAAATATTAAGATCCTCTTTTTTTAAAAAGTAAAATAAAATCAATTTTACTTTTTGTTTTTTTTATTTTATAAAAATATATATTATAAATTTAAACAATACTCTAATTCTAAAAAAAAAACATTTAATATTAATTTTAAATCAAATATGATAAAATTTAGGTTTTAAAAAATTAATTATCAATTTTTAACAAAATATAATATAAAAGTTTATCTCTGAAAACAATTTTCATTCATCCAACACAGTGATTCCCAAACTGTGAGCCGCGACGCCGTCTTAGGGGAGCAGCGAAAAAAATTCCTAATATTTGAAATTTTTTGAGCATTTTCGATTATTTTTAAAATTTTTTCAATTTGTCTCTAATAAAAAAGCTCAACCTACTTTTGAACATTTCATACTTTTTGTCCCGGTTTGGTGTTTTCGAAATATGGTCACCCTAATTAAGGGAGCCGCGGAAAAAATCCGATGTATTATGGGAGCCGTTTACCGAAAAAGTTTGGGAACCTCTGATCTAACCTAATAATCATAATTTTGTTATTTGATTATATTTTTACTCTACTTCATTTATTTATTTTTAAAATAAGCCAACAAATTTTATCTATTTCATCTTTCTATCTCTGTGGCTCTTCGAAGCTCTAATATCCTTAGTTTTGCAGTAACTACATTCCCTTAACCGACCTTATCATGCGCCAAATACTTTTCTCTTTCATCTCCCTCAACCTTTATATTGTCTACCCATATCATTCTTGATCTATCACTGGTGACTCAAATTGGTCTCCTCACACATGTTTCTTGATAGTCATTTATACTCAAATTATACCATTTTAATTAATAATAAATAATGTATTCCATAAATAATGATCTCAAATATAATTTATATAGTAATAACATTATATATCATTAGGTCATCATTTTAATTTTAGTGAAAATATCTGCAGAAATATTTGTATCAACTATAAAAAATACAATTTTTTCTATTTTTTTAATTTTAAAAATATTGAAATATTATAATTATTATAGCATATTAAAATAAATAAACTTTATAAATTTCCATATTTAATTTAGATATATACGAGGGTAGGTCAATAAGTCCGTGACTTTTTGAAATTCCCGTCTCTTAAATGAAATGGCAACACTGCTCTTATCAGCAGGGAACTAGCAGCTGACTCGTGTCGAAATTTTACCAGCTGGGTCTTTTAGTTTTTGTTTGACATCCATTAATAGGAGACTACCTCGTGATTGGAGAAGAAAATGGATATAGTGAATTTCCATGAAAATCCATGAATTGGAATACGGATTTCTCTCTCATCCGCCTTATTCTCCGGATTTAGCCCCCAGTCACTATTTCTTGTTTCTAAACCTGAAGAAATGGCTCACCGGAAAAAGATCTGACTCCAACGATGAAATCATCTCACGATCAAATCTATTTTGATGTCCTTAATCTTATTTTTTGAAAGGGGTAAAAAAGTAAAAAATAAAATAATTTTTTATTCAAAAACCTATGTTTCAGTCAAAAAGTCTCGGACTTATTGACCTGCCCTCGTATCATTATTTGTTCAATATATATAAAAAGTAACCTCTCAATATTTACTTCAGGGATCCAGCGTTACTCGCTGAATGATATTGGAAGTACCCTAGGGAGTTGTTTTAAATCCCAAGATAATGAGGATTTATTTTTTGTGGGTATCTCTTGAGGGATTTTTTAAAAATATCTCATTAAAAAACACCTTCAATATATGGTATAAAGTTAAAATAAATATTAATAATAAATATAACTCTTAATAAAGACTCAAAATCATATTTCTTTTATTATTAATTTTAATTATATTAATAAAATAAAAATTAATTATAATAATATAAAAAATTTAAAGTATAAATAAGTAAATTATGAATCAGCATTCATTTGCTTCGTGTCAAGGCCCTTAGTCTATTTTAAGTATTAGTTTATACTTCTTTAGAAGTATACCAAAAGTAGAGAATATCTCTACATACATAATTGTAAAATATTACAATTATATAATATACATAAAATGTTCGTTGTGACACACGAACTATGCTCAAAGAGGTATTTAATCATAAATATTTTTTTTAATTGACTTAATTAAAATTTAATCAAATTAAAATAAATTAAATATCAGAAAAAATAATAATAAAAAAAAAAAATTAAATAAGTGCTAAAGTAATAGAAAAAAAATATTAGAATTAAAAACAGAATGAAATTATTAAATAGTATTGAATATACATATTTATAAATTGAAAAAAATGTAATTATTCATTTATTTTCGCATCATTAATTTATTATTATTTGCTTTAGTGTATAGTCAGAAACACACTGAAACCCCTCATATACTCTATAATGTTCTTTACCATAAAATATAGTAATATGTAGTTTTTCAAGAGTGAATATTTTATTTCACTGATGCCTATTATGTCTATAATAATATCATACATTTTTCTTTCCTTCTAACAGTTAACAATTAAATACTTATATACCATCATCAATCCTTATTCTTTCCATTTATATTAATCAATTATTAGAGACCGACGATATTATATTGTTTTCACACCAAATTTCAGATGTGGAGATTTTTACATATCTCCACGAATCATGCATTTTGTTAACAGAAAAAAGTATTTTTAGCATGATGTCTGCCCTACGTCCATCAGTCTGTCTGTCCGTTGTGTTTCCGTATAGACGTGTATGGCTTGGACGGCTCAACGGATTTTGATAAAATTTGATATATTTACGTGATGCATCAGTAGCATGAATTCATCAACTTTTGGTGATAACCGGAAGCCGAAAGTGGTAGTTTACAAAGTATTAATTTTATATTCATTGTCAGAAATTTTCTACTTAAAATATAGTTGTAATTAATAATTGAGTAATTAAACGAAAATTAAAATCCAAGATAATATAATTTAATCATTTAAATTCAAGTTTTAAAAATATTTTTTTTGGATACTTTCTATACAAAAATTATTTTTACTAAAAAATCGATATATGTAATATTTCTAATTACACTCATGGAATACTAGAGCTAAGTCAATTCAGAGAAAAAAATAAAGAATTTAAAAATTTAAACTCGCTCAAAATACCTAATTCTCCCGGCCCAGCGTGCAAGCTGCGACTATGTACCTGGCGCTCGCTTTCCATGTGTCCGGCCGGAGCTATTGTCCGGTACGGTTTCTGTCACACGTCCGTACTTCCTCGGGCTATTGTCCGGTACGGACGTGTGCCAGAGTCAGGATTGCTCATGATTCTTTGGAGCTCCACAGCAACGCAGTGAGTACCAACCTATCAACCCAAAATCCCGATATTAACCCTTGGTCACACAGACTAAGACCCAGAATCCCAAAAAATATTCCCACCTAAATAATCTCTTGAAAATGGAGCCAAAATGGGTGCGGAAACGTCGAGAAAACAATCTCACAAAAATATGTGATTATATCCCTGATAAATCTGATAGTAATAATAACAATAACATTCACGGAAACCTAAACCAACCATATATATAATGTTTTTAATTATTTTTAAATCGTCGGTCGTTTCTGTGCCTGGCCACAGCTCATTTTTAATTATGTGCCTGTTAGTATATATTATATCAGGAAATTTAAAAGATTATAAAAAAATATTTGAAATTATTTTTCTAGAAGAAAAGATTTTTTAACTTCGAAAAAAGTAATTAGGTACTATTTTATTTTATAAAGTACGAATTTCAGCAAATTAACAAATGAATGAATTTCTTTTTATGACATGATGTTCTTGATACATAGAGCAATTAATGAAAATAGAATATAAATTAAAAATAAATTGAAACATTTAATTAAGATTAATAGCATGAAAATGAGAACGAAGACAGTATATTGTACAAGTTAAGTGATCCACACGAGAGATTACGTTTTTCATTCTTTTTCTAATTTTAAATTAACAATTATAGGTAAATAAATATATTTCAATTAATTGTTTTTAATGTGTATCATATAATTTTATTTTATTAAACAAAAAAATTGATTACTTATAAGTTTTTTTCATCTAAAATTAAAATTCAAAGTAAATATATCAAATTGCGGGACTTGAAAAAAAAAATAATTTTCATTGTGTTAAATCTCTTAGAGACTTTTAAAATACTTTTTTTAAAAGAGATAATTTATTAAATGGATTATTCACTTTAAGTTTAAAAAGTAATTTATTTTTAATAAAAAATACCCTTTGATTTTCCTCCTATATTTTCTATTCTTATATAAATATTTAGAAAAAAAAAATTCCAAAATATCCCAATTTTATACTATTTTTCTATACTACAATTTGTTATCTGAGCAATCTGAGTCAATTATTAAGTCCTATAATATAAATTTTTAATTTTAAATTTCAATTATAAGTTTTCTTATAAGGAACATTCTCCTTCTTCTTCTTAGCCTTATTTCCCACGAGGTGTGGGGTCGGCTCTTCTCGTTAATTGGCGCCAACTAAATCTGTTGTTGGCGTCGTCTGTAGAGAGATCAGATGCCATTAGATCTCCAGTTATACGGCAGGACCAGCTGGTTTTAGCCTCCCACGCGGTCTTTGGTACTCAACCTTCGATGACGGTGATGATGGTGTTGACGACTTTGATGTAACTGTGGACGATTTGAGTGAGGTTGATGGCAATGATGCTGATGCTGACCGATGTGACGATGTTCGTGTCGGTGATGATGTCGATGTTGATATTGATGTGGATGTGGATGTGGATGATGGACTATCTTCTTTAGCCCACCTCGTCCATAGGTGGGTAACCCTAACCCATTTCTCACATCGCCCGGGTGCTGACAATGTGCGTCTCTTGCAGGGGACGCCCCAGCCGTTAACCGTATTCAAATCGTCCATTAATTGTTGATGCGACGCGAAGATGATCCAGCCGGCCTGTCGCTACAGCCTGACGCGTGGATTGGAAAGAAGGAAGAGGAAATAAAGGGGATTGGGTCTGGATGGATGATTTGGGTAGGGCATGCACTCCCTTGGTCGAGGAATGAGAGAAAATGCATGTGCTCGCGTAGGGCAGTGGGCGCCACTCACTGAGGTAGATCTGTCTCTCACCGGGATCGTGAGAAGGTATCTACCCGCTACCCGCAGCAGCCGATGTTAAATTGAATTAGATTTTTATTTTTATTAAATAAATTATCTTGAGTTCTATGCTGGGATTCGAACTCAGGCTTCCTGTGTAGAAATCTCGTACTCTACCCACTCAGCCATGCTTATAAGAAACATTGAAAGTTCAAAATATTGACCACGCGAATACCTTTTATAAATAATATTTGATTATAAATAATAAATTAAGTTTACTCTATTTCAAGTAACATTATTCCTTTCATTACAATTCGTTGAGGAGATATTTCAGTATTTTTCATGCGTTTTCAAAAACTTTCCAAATTTTTTCAAAAATATCTCCAAGCGTATAGATAGGTCAAAATAAGAATATTTGTATTATTATTTGAATTTATTTACTAGAAAATTTTATATACAAATATTGTGATATAGTTGGTTTTGTAAGAAATCACAAGAAAATAATAAATCATTTTATTTAGTAATCCTCTATATCAGAGGTTCTTAAATTGTGGTCCGCGGACCCCTGGGAATCCGCGAAGCCTTTACTGGGGGTCCGTAAAGCCATCGTACAGGTGCACGAGAAAATGATGAGTCAGTTAAAACTTTATTTAATATAAAAAGGCTTTGTGAGGAAACAGAGATCAAATACCCAAATTCAAAGAAATGTGCAAGAAAACTATTGCTACCGTTTCCATCTTCATATTTAGCTGAATTTTCTTTCTTCAATATTATAATTTCTAATAAAATGGGTTCTACAATATGCAAAAAAATTGTTATTCACCAATCACTGTTAGAAATATTCATCATATATCCTTGTTCTTATGAGATCGTAAGCCAGAAATTAACTAATAAAATGACGTAAAGTACCTAAAGTTGGGATGGGGTCCGTCAAAAAAAAATTTTTCAAGTGGGGGTTCGCGGAGTACATAAGTTTAAGAACCTCTGCTCTATATAAAAAATTTTAAACTTATCACTTTTTTTCTTTTTATTTTACACTACAAAAATCTTTTTCTCATTTATGAAATCATTTTTAAAATAATACATTTCACTATCTCAGTTGTATACTGAACTCGTAAGTTCTAGGCTGCAATAACTACATAACTACATTCCTCCAATTCTTTCTTATCTTTTTATTCTCATTCTTATAAAAAAAATTTTCACTACCCTTTCTTCGCCCATTCGAGCCATATATTCCTCCCAATTCAACCTCCTGGTATGTTTGGAGATGTATAAAGGACATGCAATTTATCAAAATGTAATTGACGCATCTTTTTTCGGACTATGAAGGTTACAAAAATTCCTATATTCTTATATTTCAATCTATTCTTATTCCTCAAAATTATACTATATTATAGGAAAAGTACTAGTTTTAATGATTTTAATTTTTGATAATTATTTACAAAACAGGAAGCTTCAGGGATTTAGATGATACTTTGCCAGTTTATTTTAAAGAAACTTTCCTTAGGCAATATTTCTCGGTCTCTTCTAGTTTACGAGAAACAAATTATTAAAATTTGCATATAAATCCATCAATATTCTATTTATAACTACCATGTTTTATTCTTTTGACTAGGAGAGGGCTCCGCTAATTTTCGGGTTATTTTCCAGTTAAAAAATTAATTAATTAAATAATAATCTTATATCCAAACCTAACCGAAAAAACCGAAAATTAATAAAGTCAATAATTAGTCAATTAGCCAATAAAACATTACTTAATGAGTGCACATTTCGACGATCATAACCAGCTAATTAGTCAAAATTAAAATTTGACTAATTAAACTAGAAGAGACCGAAAAATATTGAATAAGGGAAGTTTCTTTGGAATTAAAAAAGGAATCCAGTGAAAAAGTTTCATCGAAATCCTTGAGAGAAGCTTCCCGTTTCATAAACAATTACCTAATTTTTATTTTCTTAGATAATAATTGTTAATGAAATAAATCAATTTATCACATAATAATAAACATTGCCAGATTGTAACCTTAATTACTTACTCTCTAATTAATCTAGATTTTAATTTAAATAAAAAAAAAAAAAATATAAAATAATAAAATTACAGAAAATTAAATTAGAAACAATCAATATTCAAAATTCAAAAAATTAGAATTTAGGCAAAAAATATTATTCTATTTGAAATGTTTATTTTTGCTGTGTAAATTTTTTGACTTTAATCTAAATAAAGAATGTCTTAATATTTGATAATTTTTATTTATATTTTATTTCTTAGAATAATTGGTAAATTTTCACAGCTAAATTTATACACATATATTAAATGATAATATTGATTTTTATTATTATTTATAATTAAATAAATTAAATAAATATTGTCTTTAAATTCATCTTTATTTTATAAATATAATTTGTAGATCATTTAAAATGAATGAGAAAAATTAATTAAATTAAATTAATTAGTGTAACGGTGAGGTTGTTGATCATAGCGGGCTTGAAAAATTACCCCTCCCGTCCCAGTATTACATGTTTATTCTTTCGTTCTTTTATTATATTAATAAAGAGAGTTGTTTAATCCTTTAATGAAATTCATCTCTTCATAAAAATATTCATTTAATATAATTGAAATTTTTTTATTTTTATTATCTTATTATCTTTTGACTCATTACTTATATACATTATAATTTTTATTATTAGATAAATGTATATATGTAGGTATAACTTATCATTTATTTAAACTTTTACATTTTTCTGATGTTCATTAGCCTGTTTTATATACAATCAATTATTCCATTTTAATTTGAATGGATTTAAAGAAATAAAAATAATTTAATCGACTCAAAAAATCAATAACGAGATTTGAAACTATTTATGAGAACAAAATGAATCAAGAAATACCTTAAAGGAAGTAGTTTAGTGTGTGGTGAATAGAACGAAAAAGTATATTTTTACGGAAGTGAAAGTATCCTATTTACTAATATAAGATTATTTTCAAAGTGAATAATTTTTACTATCTCGCCAGAGATAGTATTGCGAACACGAAAATTTTCGATGTCGAGATTTTGATG
This sequence comes from Labia minor, assembly GCA_963082975.1. Lineage (NCBI taxonomy): Eukaryota > Metazoa > Arthropoda > Insecta > Dermaptera > Spongiphoridae > Labia > Labia minor. Next base: position 37,669,565 of record OY720345.1, read on the forward strand.
TTTTTATACGTTTTGTAGGTCCCTGAGTCATTTTCCCTAACAATAAGGTTGAGAAAAATGTCTGTATGTGTCTGTGTATGTAGACAAGATTACGCAAAAATGGTTTGAGCTAGAATGATGAAATTTGGTACACGGGGATTATTTAAAATTCGTAGTTTTCTATCAAGGTTTGAGAAGAGAGTAATTATCTGCCATGTTTTGATTATTTTTCCTCTAAACTGTCTGAAAAAATAAAGATATATGTTTGATAGTTTTTCGCATGATTTAAAATTGTATAAATTGAATTTCAGCTTGATTGAATCGCTGAAAGCGCCGGAATTAATTTTTTAACACGTTGACTGTCAATCACGCGCCAGCACGTGACATGGTGCCATCAACAAAGAGCTAATCACCTGCTGGTTTAATAAATATTAGTTATTAATTTTAATTTATAATTTAATTAATTAAATTTAATTTAAATATAATGTATGTTAATTAATCGAATTCAAATTTGCGAGATAGTCGAGTGGAGACATTCCAGATTTGTTTATTTTTTTCTTAAAACAAATGAGCTTTAAGAATTTTGTGCTTTTGAGTACATATACTGAAGAACAGATGGACATATAATAGTGAATTATATATAGTACAAATTAATTCTTGGTATACCGATCAAAGAGTAAAGGAGTTTGAAAAAAATTAAATAAATAAAAATATTTTTTCTTTGAATTTATCTTAATTACTATTTAACAGAAGTTTAGACTTTGTATTCTGAACCACACACAATATGTATTATAATTATTTTAATTAATTATTTCAATTATATTAAATTTGTTTTTTTTTAAGAGATCTTGAAAGAGCAATTTCTCTTGGATTTGGAAATTTTATATTAATAATAGTTTTAATTATAAAAACAAATATCTAATTAATTGAAGGTAAATTTACTGAATTTCGGTGAATGAACATTTGAAGGATTTTATTATTATATTATTGGTATTTTTAGTATTTTTTTTTTTTATTTTTTGACTTCAGATGATTAATTAGTTTTTATTACAAAAAATTAATAAAAATTAATTTTTTCAAGAATAGACCGCAAATTAATTATTTCCTAATCTCTTCTCCCTACTAATATATTAATAAAAGTTTATTGTTCGTATAATGAGATTAGATAGATAGATCTAGTTAATATAGTATTATATTTGTTTAGTAAGTAATGCTCAACCTATTGTAAAAGTTATCTATGTAAAGGTTGATGTATGGTTATCAATGGTGTTTTAATTCAAATAATATAATACAAATAAAAGCGAAGGAAAGTAAGGTAAAAAATAAAGATATTTCTAGTTAAAATGATCAGTGTCCAATATGACCACCGATGGTTTATTATAGTATATGTATATAATTATAAACTTAAATAAGCGGGAGTGTCCTCCCCTAGACTTTCCCGCATATAAATAGGTATAAAGAGTTGTGAATGAATATTTAGAATGTAATAAAGTGCTACTTCCGGTTAACTGATATTTTAAATGTAAAAAAAAACAGATATGGATATAATATAAATATTTTTAATTTTATTTTATTTATAATATATAAGGGCTGGCTGTGACGTCATGAAGTGCGGGGTGACGTCATATAATTTTAAATTAAGAAAAAACTAATGAAGATGATTTTTCTCGAGGATAAAACCAATACAAAGTGCATAACACGTGGAGATATGCCTTCACGTGAAATTTGATATGAAAATAAACCTTCACTTCCTCTCTTCGATCGGCAATACTAGCACTTCCGGTTTCCGGATTTGCACCAAAAGTTGATCCATTCATCATACTGATGCATTAAGTAAATATACCAAATTTCATCAAAATCCGTTGAACCGTTCAAGCTGTACACATCTCTACGGACACACAGCGGACGGACGGACAGACATCATGCTAAAAATACTTTTTTCTGTTAAGAAATTGCATGATTCGTGGAGATATGTACCTAAAAATATCCACAGGTGAAATTTGGTGTGAAAACAATACCTCCCTTACTATCGCCGGTCGGTAAAAAGGAAACGCTACTTGTATAGGTAAAATGTCACTTCCGGTAGTCAGATCATGATGAAATTTGGTATCTGAATTTTTTTCATATTTTTAAATCTATATACAAAATATGAAGCAAATATCTCGAAGCAAACTGGTACTTTACTTGAAAGGTAAACGCAACCAGTGTGGGTAAAGTACCACTTCCGGTTAACCGATTTTGACGAAATTTTGATAGAAATCTACAAACTGTGAATAATATCGATGTACAAAATTTCGAAGTCCTTATCTTGATTAGTTTTTGAGTAAATTTGCTTACAGACATTACATACATACATACATACATACATACACACACACAGACATAATTCGAAAAATAGTATTTTCTGACTCAGGGAGGTCTAAAATGTCAAGATCTATCGAAATCTCGAAGTCGAAATTTTTGACGATTCCAATACTTCCCTTATACGAAGTATGCGGGAAAGTAAAAAGGAAAAAAAACCTATTGAAATAATTTAATATTTAAATTAGTAATATTTTCACATTTTATTTAATCTACTTGATTTAAATATAAATAATCACCTGAGAATTTGCTTTTCATAGCAAAAGGAAATTCTCTGACCAGTCGCCCACCCAACCAATCCCACTTCTACTACTAAAAGACAAACAATTCACTTCCATTGAAAATATTTTTATGTATTTTTTTTTATTAAGAGTCAATATAAGAGTATATCGATTAAATATTGTTATTTCTAATTTCAAGACTTTATATTAAATCTCCCTTTTATTTTAGAGATTCAAGTGAAGTAACACAGTATGTTCTTTTTTTGTTATATATATATATATATATATATATATATATATATATATATTTACACGAGGATCATTCAATAGGTAAAGAGACAAATGGCTATAGCTCAAAAACGATTTATTTGATTCTTACAAAATTCAGGCTTTTTTTCAACATAAACACCCTTCCCCCCTTCTCACAGTTATGTACTTGTCTCATCTTTCTTGCAGCTTCCTATATTTCTCTTGGCGAAAAATCTTTCAATTTACCCGGAAGCCACTTTTGCACTGCTTCCTTAACTTCCCTATTGTTAGCATATCTTTATCAACGTAGGGCGTCTTTGAGTGGTCCAAACAAGTAAAAACCAGATGGGGCAGGGTCGGGACAGTAGGCAGGATGAGGTAAGACCTCCCAACCCAATTTTTGAAGCTTATCAGCTTAGGAAGCTGTAAGAAAGATGGGACCAGTGCATAACAGAGAGGAGTGATTATGTTGAAAAAAGACAGAATATTGTAAGAATCAAATAGACAGTTTTTGAGCTATAGCCATTTATCTCTTTCCTTATTGAATGACCCTCGTATGTGTGTGAGTGGGCAGTGCCGTCCTAACCACAGGGCTAAATGGGCTATAGCCCCAGGGCGCAAGCCTTTTGAGGCGGCAATTTTTTATTTGCGATATAGTATTTTCTTAGGAAGAAGCGCATTATTTTTAGTAGCCCATGGGCGCCGAATTCCTTAAGACGGCCCTGTGAGTGGGTGTATTTGTGTGTTTATATAACTTTAATATACAATAATAATATAAAGATTTTTATAAGAAAATATTGCTATTATACAAAGCTATAGGCCAATTCGATAAAGAAAATAAATAATTTTTTAAAAGATAACATAAACGTATTGAGTTTTTTTTAAAATAATTAGGTAAGTTTTAAAAACAAGTGATTTTTTGGCTCTGTTTACATACCTGTTTCAGTCCTATACTCCTTTCTCAAATCATTATCCGTACACATTTTTTATGTCAAAAGCTCTTTAAGTTATATTCATAAATTCAGCATTTTACACATATAGGTCTATAAATGTATTTATATAATAGGTTCAACCTTATATATTAATATTTTATAAATAACTATTAAATATCATTGAACGTGAAATGAACTATTAAAAGATTCAAATTTATTAATAAATAAATATTAATAAATCGAAAATAATTTTTTTTTTAAATAAAGTGACCTCTGTATATAATCGTTTAAAAGTTATTTTAAACTTTCATTTTAAACAATTACTTTTATTTATTTATTTTTTTAATTTATTTTATTTTATTAAAAATTGATAAATTAGGTTAGTTATTTTTTGACCTAGTGAACTTGAAAAAATATATATAATGATTGTTAAAAATAATTTAAAAAATGAAATCTATTTCGAGATATCTGATCCGCAAGATGTTTTAATGAGTATTTAATTAGGCCGCTGCACAAGTTCTTAAAGTATTCTTTTAGTTAATTAATTATTCTCAAGCGAGATTTCACAATACTTTCATTTAAAAGAAATTTAATTAATATCTTGAGTTAGAAATATATATATAAGATATTAGATTATATACATATAACAATTATGAAATTAATATTTTATTTTTGTAAAAAAAAAATCACAAAATGTTAATATATTTTTATTTTATTAATTATAATGTATTTTTATTTACATAATATTTGAAAAGACCATTTCTGGAAAAGCCCGTTTTCCATGAGCTGTTATTATTGGTGGTTTGTAGCTGGGATATTTTAAATAAATCAAATTTTGAGCACAATGTTTATAAGGCTAAAAATAGAATAATAAAATTATTATCAAATATTATTACACAAATATTATTACACAAGTCTTTTAAAAAAAATCCCTGTATTTTTTTTATCATATTTTCGTCATTTTCGTCTATAAGACTAAAAATAGACCCCAATGAAATGTATAAATTCAATTTTATACTGTTTAAAAATAAATTTATCTATTCTATCATTGCCAAATTATAAAATAAATATAATAATTATAAAAAGAATATAAAAATAATATATCATTGATTGATTGACCTGGCCAACCCATTGCAAATCTCGAATTGGTTTTGGTGGCGATCTGTGTGATTTCAAATGGGCGCAAATTTTTTCAGGGTATGTGCCAGCTTGTGGTGGTCCTTTATCTAATTTTAAACAAGATTCTGAATGGCTCCCTTTCTCTATTTCGTGAATAAGTGGACAAAGACAAAGATGTTTTCGAATTTGCTTCTGTCTCGGATCTTTACTTTCCACACTATCTTGAAAATCTCGAATATCTTCAAGACGGGATATATATCTAAAATAAGAAAAAAATTGTATTGAAATAAATATAATAATATGGATATAATTACATTTCAATATTTTAAATATTAATTTAATTATTTTGTCATTTAAAATGATGTTATATTTCTTCTTTTATTTTAATATATGATATATTCTAAAATATTGTATATTTACAAATTAATTTATATTTTAAACTTTGATTAATTAGTAAAAAACAGGAAGATAGTCATTTTAAGTATTTTTAACAGTGCTATTTTATAACAGCTAATTTAAACTATTGTTTAATTACGTAATTTAATAAAAATAGTAGTTGAAATATATATTTTTTCTTTAATTATATTTGGCTCTATCATGGTCTTCATTCATTTTATTTCAATCAATATAATAAAACATTCATATCTTTTTGTGTTAAAATATATTTCAATTAATCAGTAAATTAATTATATATTTTATTGTATATGTTATAATAGAGTATAATATTTCTTAATCATTTCATTTTGATATTTTATTTTCATGTGAATATTTTTAATTATAATGAAATTTAAGAATATCTATAATTTATATTTAATATATTAAGTTTTATTTATTTTTATAACTGTAAATATAAAAAAAACTCTCCTCTCTCTCTCTCTCTTCACTTCAAAAACAGATGGTTATTTTTGGTTGCATATATCTAAGGGGATATCTACAACTTATTTTTACAGTACTTAATATTTTATATCACTTTTAAAACACCAAATTTTTCCTATAATCTCTTTGATTCTGGACTTTTCAACTTTTTTTTATTTCTAAATTTTAATTTTAATTTCTACCTTCCCTTTCGTATATGTTACAACATAATGTTTTTTTAAACATTTAAATAACTATTTTTATTTATTTTCATGAATATTTTAAAAGTAAGTGTATACAATGTATTTTTACCACGAGGTAATTAAAAGGATTTGATATTGATTAATATTCTATTCATATATCATTTTTATGAAATAAAGTCCTCAGGATAGACTTAAAATTTTTGTTTCAAACCAAAATTGAAATATTTTTTATTTGATATCATACTCTAAGCATTCTTTTCCAATTGATTTCTCTCCCTAAAACTTTTTATTAACCTTTCTTTTTCTTCTAAATGTTTATATATACAAATAAATGATTTTATAATTAATTGTTCATTATTTTCTTTTATTACTTTAGATACAAGCCATTCACTTTTGGGTGAATTGCATGTGGCGATTGGTATTCCTCGGGACCATGAACGCCACCCTGGCAGATTCTATGAGTTAACAATCCAATTTTGTTACCGTAAATCTCCAGGTGTACTTTAACCAAAACGAATTTGGTAATTTTACACGATGATTAGAGTAAAAGGTGTCTTTTTTGTTATAAATAATATATAGTTGGTGGAAATTTTTTCATTAAACTTAATTTTGTAGTTAAAGTAAAAAACTTTTGATGTGCAAGATCTTTATTCAATCTTTATCTTTGAAGTTTCTGACCTTGATTTTACTTTTAATAATTACTCTGTTATGAATATTAGTTTGTTTAAACTAAATAATTCCCATATTTGATTGATTATAATTTCACTATTTCATAGATGTCTTAGAATATTTAAGAAAAAATTCACCTAACATTAAAAAAAAGGAATCTTAAGATCAAAGAAGTATAAAGGTTAATAGAGTATGTTTCTATAAACATGAGAGTATTGATTAAAAGACAACTATTCGACGATTAAAGATGGATCAGTTTAATAGAATTTCAATACCTAAAATTCATAGTTTGATGAAGTTGAAAAATACTTTTGCTAGTTAAATTAATTTTTAAAATACTTTTGTTAGTTAAATTAATTTTTATGAAATGCTCTCTTTGTGATAAATCATGACGCTAAGCGATGAGATCTCAGTGACCAAGCTATCTCAAAACATTCAACTTCCAAGGCATTATTAGTAAGAGTAAATTTCAGTTCCATTTGAGTTTCAGTTATGAGTTTTAAGCCTTGGATCATGATAATTTTAGTCCCGAGTCTTGTGTTAGCACCTCCTTATATGAAGTTTCCATAATCGACTATGACCATGAGAATAGCACGATATGAAATCAGTAATGTTTTAGAATCTGCTTCATATTAAATTCTAATCAGCATTCTGAGAATATTTAAACCTTGTTCATATTTTATAGAGATGTTATGAACATGAGTTTATCTCAGAGAGTTCCCAAAAAAGTTGAGAGAGGAAATGTTAAATTATTTACACCAACCAAGTTGATATCTAAATTTTTATGTTTTATCGAGTTAATAAAAATAATCTCGTTCCCTTCTTTCTTTTCTATTAATCACACATTGAATCTCTATCAGGTACTTAATCTACCAACAATCATTTTTCAATTGGCTTTTTTAAATCAATTAATTTTCTCAATTGTCTCGCTTAACATAACTTCCTCTATTTATAGATTCTTATATTCATGCATGCAAAGAGATATCTATTATTTATTCTATTAGCAAGTATTTTAATCTATTTTCGGTCAATATTTATTCGTTTTTGATATTCATTTAAAATACTCTGAATATAATCTTATACGCGAATATCATAACCCATGCCACCTACTTTTATAATAAGTTCCTGGTTCTCCGAGTCATTAAAAAAAATTCTTATGATCTATGAATATTTAAGATTAAGATTACTATTTAAAATAAATAAACGACAAAATATATGAAACACAATTTCAAATAATTTAAAAGAGAACATAAATTAAAAACAAATATTCCTAAAACAGCCCTTAAACGTACGTATTAATACACTGAAAGACAGGAAAGTATGGTCTGTGAATATAACATAATATATATTTCGTAATTTTATTTCAAAATATTATTAAAGTAAATATTTTTAATTTAATTTTATTTATAATTATTTATAACATTTTGTATTTAAAGAAGCCTGTCTGGCGTAGTTGCTGACGTCATTTAAATTTAATATTTTAAATTAAGAAAAAACTAACAAAGATGATTTTTCCCGAGGCTGAAAAAAATATAGATCAATTTTTCTTTATAAAAATTATCTATGATGTGAATTTCAAAAAAATCCTTAGAGTGATTTAATATTTAAAAAATACAAATATAGATACACACTAGGCAGAAATTCTCCTGCTCATTTGACTTTCGTGATTTGGCGGTAGTCAGCAGCTCTTTGAAAGGACAAAAAGCCTTATGGTTGTCTAATGACTGACCTCTCATAAGTTATCTAATGTTGGCTAAGGCTGGATGGCTCTGCCTAATGTGTAAAAACCCTTACCATTTAAACTAAATTTAAATTTAGTTATAATTAAAAAATAAGTTATAACAATAATTAAATGATCCCACCCTTGAGGTTTCTTCTTCGAATCTATATTTTCTTGATCATCTTGTTCAATTCGTCCTGGAATGTAATTACCCTCCTTGTCAAGTTCATATTCTTTAACTAGTCGAACCATAGTTGATTCATCGGATTTTTTCTCAGAAATTAATGCTTCTGTTGAATAATCGTTATATGAACCCAAAGAATCACGCGTAAATCCTTTCTCAGGGTCTAAGAAAACATAAATATGAAATATCTAGATTAATTATAATTCTAACAAGTATATTTTTCATATGATATATTTTACATATAAATTTTTCATCTACTAAAGACAGTCAATTAAAAACTACCAATTTAAAAATAAAGTTTAAATGAAAAAGGAGAGGCCCATCGTTTAATCAATACATCGAATCAAATATGAATAAAGAAAACGACCTCTGGCATTTCAAGTTTAAGGCTCTTGATATTTTCAATGTTTAATGAATCGTCAATGCATTATAAATTTAAAAGAGAATAATAATAATAATTTAAAATAAATTAAATAATATGAAAAACAAACCTAAATACCAAAATGGGGGGTAAATACCAATACGTTCATCTCTTCTCGTTTTTTTAGTTGATTGTGGATCAATGGGTATTTCTTTTGGCGGTTCTGGTGGTGGAAGTTGTCTATAAAAATATAATAAACAAAATATTTATTTAATATTATTTAATTTAAAATAATTGCATTTTTTTATAAATATTTTATTAGTATAAGTCTTTGTTAAACCCGTCTTTCCATCTTATAAAATTCGTAAAAGCTTCTAACTACAGCTACATTCCATTAATGTTTTGAAATTTTATTTTTTTTACTGAAAATAATTCCACCTTTTGTCGAGAATCTTTAAATTAAACATCCCAGCTCACCTCCGCACTTTTTAAAAATATACATATTAATTAATTAATATGTTATAGCATATGTGTTCATAGAAAATTATATCTACTTAAAGCAAATCATATAAATTGAAATAACATCCATATTAGATAATTATAAGATTTTAGCTCAATTAACTCCTGAATAGTGTTTATCTGACATATGACATTTATAATAGGAGTAATGATAAATAATAATAGTATTTGATAAGGACATCATAACAAAAAGACAAGGATACTTGGAAATACAATACTGAAGGGAAGGGAGAGATTGCAAATAAGACCATAGTTTTAAATCAGACAAGTTACAGAATATTGCGATAAAAAATATTAAGTAAGTATATTGATTTTACATATTTTTTCAAACGATTATGTGTTATCTTTTGCATTATTTTTATAAAATAAATTTTTTCATAGAATTTTAATAATAATAATTATAAATAGTTCACTTTAAAAAAAATCATTTTTTTTTCTTTGTTTGTTGTTGTGTTTGTTATAAATAGAATAAATATATAATAAATCATCTAGACTCTTCAGTAGTTTAGTGGTTAGCACGACAATCTACCACATTGAAGACTCGAGTTCCTGCCTAGGGAAATTCAATAATTAATCATTTCTCTTTAATGCTCTGCGTAATCCTCAGGGTCTATCCGCAAATAATAATAAATTGTCTATTATAATTGTAATTAAAAAAAAAATTAACAAATATCAATCAAGTTGAAAGTCAATGTTTTATGTATCATTGAAATACCTCTTATAATTTGCAATATTTAGAATAATGAATATTTAACATTTCGACCAGTATATCATTATAACGATCTAATATATCTGGGAAAAAATTTGTAGCGTTTTACACAAAATAAATGCCGTCCAGCAAGATGTCGATATTGTAGGCGTTGGGTATTGATCACAAAATGTTTTGAACAATTTACATAAAGCTACGAAAAGAAGCTCGGTGTATGGGTTTCATCAAACATTATCGAGCAAATTAACATATGATATGCATGCACTGAAATAAAATCCAACTTTTCAGAAAAGTGTGTTATCTGGTGATGAAAAATGGATCAGGTTCGACAATTGAAAGTGTAAATAATCTAGTATAAAGAAACCAGGATTGATGCATGGATAGGTGAGGAACTTGTGAGTAATCATTCACCATGAGAAACTTCCAAATGATCAGACGATTGATTTTCAGCTCTTCTGTGAATTACTAGAGACTTTATTAATCAAGGAAAATGAAAATAGGTGCTGTTTTCCATCATGACTCCTCCTCAAAAACACACCCATTCAGAAATTTTATTTATTTATTTTTTAATTTTATTACAAGGATAATACATGAAATTATGCCGGTTAAAATAAATTAATTTATTTGGAAAATTTTAAATATTTTGGAGAAGTTTACAACTGATTTATTTATTGCTTAGTATAAATATCGATAGTTACACCATTTTTCAAAAAGCAAGCCTTTGTTAATGTCTGAAATATGCATTATAATAAATTCAACCATTAGGAAACTATACCAATTTTTTAAATTAAAATTATTCTTATTTTAATTTTACTAAAAATACAATGTTTTTTTAAGTGCCAACCGTTAAATCTATTAATATTTTGAATAATAGATTTCTTTGTAATAGTGCACTAGCCTGTATTCAAATCTGGAATCTCTTGGAAATACTTTTTCTCTACTTAATCGTCCAGTTTTCGGAAAAATAATAGAATATTTATCAAACACACATCGAACCAGTTGTCCACAATTTTGAGGTGGAGGAATCGAGGAACTCCTTTTAAGCTCAGAACTTGTAAAAAGATTCGAGGGTTCTGGTGTAAGAACAGAACCAAAATGTCGATGACTTCGAGGATAGGGTGGTTGTATTTTGGATTTATGGCCTTAAAAAATAAAATTACGTATTTATGTATTTAACTAATATAATATTTATATCATAATTAGTATTTTATACCTAAAATGTCTCTATTTCCAATGCCACCATGAATATGCCATCCTTCACCTAAAACTTTTCTCGGCCAAGTCTGTGGCTCGATTAAATGATGTCCTATAGATATTTGTGTTGGTCGGGGTGGAGCAGCGGGTGCTAATAACTCCCAATGACTCACAAAAGATTTTTGTATTGGACTTAAAATTAAATTGTCATTTTTTACATCAGCAAATTCCTCCTTTAAATTGTCTAATTTATTTTTTTCATCAATTTTTGTATCCAATTTGTGGCCAATACATTTTTTTTTAGATTGATCCATTATGATAAAAGAATGTTACTTAGTATCAAACAATAATGAATTATAATTTTATTATTATTTTATTTGAAACTATTTTTTAACTTTCTAATGTATCAATTTTAATAAATTTCCACAAAATAAATAAATAAATAATTTAAATTTAATGGAAACAATAATATTAAAATAAAAAAGTTTTACGACTATAAAACAATACCTTCCCTTCCTATCGGTCGGTAAAAAACTATAAAACAACAAAATAAAATTTATATAAATTAAAAAAATATAATTTGAAAGTATTTTTCAGGATAAATTCCTTTTGAGTATCATTTAAATTTTATTTTCTATGATTTATTCCTTATTAGCAGGTAGTATAGTCAGTGCCGGATTAAGGAATTTTCGGGCCCTAGGAAAAGACAGAATTCCGGACCCCCACCCATAAAATAACATAAAATCTATTATTTATTTTATTTTCCATTTAAAAAAATTATTAATGAAGAGTACTTTTTTGAAATAATATAGCATGGGTGGGCACACTTGGTGATACTTAGAACCTGAAAATTCGTGATCGCAAAATAATTTTACCTTTTTTTTAGAACCATATTGAAAAAATTACGGGCCCTAGGCAGTTGTCTATTCTGCCTAGGCGGCCTAGGCCTAAATCCTAAATCCACCCCTGAGTCCCCTGAGTGGTATAGTGATGGTCTGTGGTAGGTATTTTATTTTTGTGGTCTAATCAGTGCTGCCATCAAGTGTACGATTTCTAAAGCTTTTCTTTTCCACCTTCCACGTGTCAAATACTCAATGACATATGTCAGGTGGGTTTTAATAAACTTTCACTATTTTCAACATCCATCTTGTAGATTTTAATTAACTTTAATAATTAATAGTTTAAAAATATTTTTTTATTAAAATAATAATTGTAACGATGGTCGATGAGAGTACAAGAAAAACACTTTCTTCTATTCCTCTTTTAAAAACAAAAGCTGGCCCAAGGGATAAAGAACTTTGGGTTCAAAGATTAAAAGAAGAATATGGATGTTTAATTAAGGTAATAAACGTTTAAAGTATTAATAATCTTTCTAGTTCAACAATTTGACATATTTGTTTTTTCTATCAACAGTATGTTCAAAACAACAAAGCTGCTGATAATGATTGGTTTCGTCTTGAATCTAATAAAGAAGGTACAAAATGGTTTGGAAAATGTTGGTTTGTTCATAATCTTTTAAAATATGAATTTGACGTAGAATTCGATGTGAGTAAATAATATATAAAATTGTCAACCCCGAAACATTCAATTTAAAAATATTGTATTTTCATTTCAACCATTACATGACATTTAAATGGAATTTAATTCATATTTTAGATTCCAGTGACATATCCACAAACTGCACCTGAACTTGCTTTACCTGAATTAGATGGTAAAACAGCTAAAATGTACCGAGGTGGAAAAATATGTCTTACTGATCATTTTCATCCCTTATGGGCTCGAAATGTTCCAAAATTTGGCATTGCTCACGCAATGGCTTTAGGAGTAAGTTTCAAAATATTAAAATAAATTATTGGGATATTAAATTTGTATTTAATTAATTTTTTTACAGCTTGGTCCTTGGTTGGCCGTTGAAATTCCTGAATTGATTGAAAAAGGGGTTGTTACTTATAAAGAAAAAACTTCGAGTTGAAATTAACAAAAAAACATTTTGCCTCTTTAACGTTTTATTTAATAAAATTATGTTACATGTTTTATACTCATTTATTTTACATTTTGTACAATATTCTCTTTATCTCTATTAAATAAAGATTTTAAATTCACTTCTCCTGTGCCTCTTTCTAACGGTTGAGGTTGACTAGGGTCTGGTTTCCATCCAACTAAATAAATAATCTTAAAAAAAAAATAATAATTCAATATTAATAAATAAAATAATTTTATTAACAACTACTACTATTAATTATCTATTATTATTATATTATATCTACAAATAAATTATAAATTAATTGTATGTAAAAATCTACTTAATCTTGATCAACATTTTTTTATTAAATTAAATTATTTAAATATTCTTTACTAGAGGAGAAATAATCTATTTCTTTCACCTGAGCCTCTAAAGTTCTGATTCTAAGAAGCATTGCTAATTTTTAATTAATTGTAAGCTTTGAAGACATAAAGTTAACAATAATATTGTAAACCTGAAAGGTAGCTGGAATACAATTTCTTTCTTCATGATCTTTTTTACCATAAATCGCTTGATAAATACTTGCAGCACTTATCATGATATCCCTTCCAAGATGTAAACTTCTATTCCAAGATGCGTTTGATTCACCCATTCCACGAACATCAGTTATTAACTTAAAAAGATAATATATAATAGAAATTAAAATTAAAACGCCACTTTGACAACCCAGCTTGTTGGAAAAAATGTTTACCTCAAATAAACTTGGATAATTGATAACAATATCTTCTGTATCAATGGTAAGTAAAACATATCCAGCGCCATGCATTAGACTTCCAATATCTCTTACATGTGCAAATGGCGAAATATGAGCTGATACTCCACCACGCCTCTCCAATTCTGCTAGTTGAAGTGAGCTCCGTAACTCAAAGAGAGTATCTCCTCCAAGAAGGGCTGCTAAAAAAACACCATCCGGACGAAGAGCTTGTCGAATTCGTTTAAATGTTCCAGGCAAATCATTAATCCAATGCAATGAAAGACAAGATACGACAAGATCTAAGGAATTATCATCAAAACTCAAATCATTTTCTTCATCGATTTTCATTTTACGAGTGGGGACACCTTCTGGTTGGGACGCTTTTTCTAAAAATCGTTCACTTGGATCACATAATATATAATTTTCTACATTTTCTTTGTCTAAATGTTGTCCCACATGTCCTAATCCACATCCAACTTCAACTCCAATTTTAAAAGATCTTTTAATATCAAACACCCTATCGGCCAAACGATACCCAACCTGAAAAAGAATTTAATTAGGTTTATTATTCGTAAAATAATATTATCAATATATATACTTAAAATATTTTATTTTTATTTAATTCTATATAATATATTTTCTACCTCATCTCTAAGATATTCAAAAGTTCTAGGCTGGTCTCCCGCTCGTTCTAAAGCTCTTTCTCTTTGCATAAGTTTGGCTCTACGATCAAAAATATTCATAGACTCTGTCTGAGTGGCAAAGTACCTTAATGTTTTTATTGTATTAAATATTAAAACGTTTTTATTTAATAATTTCATCTTAATAAAAGAGTTAAGCATTGTTTTTTTTATCTCATTGGAATTTGATCTAAAATATGAAATAAATTTCTAGGTTAGAGAAAATAAATGTACATAAAACTTCTTTGCTGAATTTGAAAGAATAAAGATATTAAATCATATTAATTAATTAAATAAATTACATACATTTTTAGCAATAAAATGTTTTGAAAATAATACGATGTAATAGTTGTCAAACTTATAATTTTCAAATATAGTGCTTCTGATGTAATTTGGCTCTGTCTGCCATCTAGTTTAATATTTTTTTACTAATATACACAGACAATCTATATAGTATATATCATAGGTTCTTAAACTTATGTACTCCACGGACCCCCACTTGAAAAAATTTTTTTTGACGGACCCCCATCACAACTTTAGGTACTTTTCGTCATTTTATTAATTAATTTCTGGCTTACGATCTCATAAGGACAAGGATATATGATGAATATTTCTAACAGTGATTGGTGAATAACGATTTTTTTGCATATTGTAGAACACATTTTATTAGAAATTATAATATTGAAGAAAGAAAATACAAACATTGTCATAGCAACAAATCTCACAAATTATAATGGGTACTTACATTAAATTCATATAAATATTTTATAATTTTTTTCAGAAAATATTAAATAAGAAATATTTTAAAAAATAACTGCATCTATCTCATTAAATATAACTTACATATTTAATGAGATGTATGCAGTTGTTTTCTTGAAACAAGAATCTCAATATCTGGCTTAATATTGGAAACTTTTAATCTAAGATCCGGCTCTACATTTAATTTGTTTCTATATTTAGACTTAATATAAAATAGTACCGAAAAAGCTTGTTCGCATAAATATGTTGTGCAGAATGGAATCAAGTGTTGAAGTGCTTTATTTGCAAGCGCAGGATAATCTGACCTGAGAAGTAACCAAAAGTTGCTCAATTCAGTTTTGTTAAATTTTAGTTTATAAGTTGTATCACATGATAATTCCACGAGAATATCTTGTTCAGGTGCAGATAAATGTTTAGCATTTGTAATTTCCATATTAAATGGATCTCTGATCCAGTTATTGCAAGGATCAGGAGTAGAAAAATACTTCCTGAAGTTGCTTTTCAAAGTAATTAAATGTTCAACAAATAATTGACGCGTTTGATTAAGCAATTTTTCACTGGAGCTTTCTATGAAATCATTGAGAGTTGGAAAAGACTCATATACACCGTTCTGGATGCGTTTCGACCACAAGTCGATTTTTTTAATCATTGCTTCTATTTTATCTTCAACTTTAAATATATTTACAACAGTACCTTGCAGGCTCAAATTAAGTTCGTTCAATTTTGTAAAAATATCAGTCAAGTAAGCCACCTTAGCTAACCAGATAAAATCATTGAAACATTCGGTCAGTTCAAAATGCGCATCTATTAAAAACAATCGTATTTCATCTCGAAGCTCAAAAAGGCGAATGAGTACTTTCCCGCGGGACAACCAACGTACATCTGTATGTAATAATAAATGTGTATGTTGACTACCCATTTCCTCACACAAAATTTTAAAAACTCTGGAATTAAGTGGACGAGCCTTAATGAAATTGACAATTTTAACTACTTCGTCTAATGTTCTTTTCAAATCTGGTGACATATTTTTGGCTGCTAATGATTCTCTGTGAATGCAGCAATGATTCCAAACAACCTGAGGCGCAACATTTTGAATAAGAGCAATCAATCCAGTTCTTGTACCTGACATTGCACGAGCACCATCAGTGCAAATTCCAACACATTTTGGCCACTCTATTTCATTTTCGGTTATAAAATTATTCAAACTGTTAAATATGTCATTAGCTGTCGTTCGTGAAGGTAGTGAATCACAAAACAATACATCTTCTTGTATTTGATTTTCAAACTCATATCTAATGAAAGCTAACAAATTGGCATTATTAGTGACATCAGTACTTTCATCCAATTGTAATGAGTAATAGTGACTTTTGCGCACTCTCGATATTAATTCTTCTTTTATATTACATGACATGTCTTCAATCCTATTCTTAACCGTATCATTTGATAATGAAATCAAATTTATATCGTTTGCTGCTTTAGTTCCTAACATTATATTTGTAATTACTTTTGTAGCAGGAAGAATTAATTGCTCTGCTATATTATGCGGCTTTCCTGCTTTAGCAATAAGTAGAGCTACTTCATATGATGCCATTACTGCTTTCTTACTCATACCACCAGATCCCGTCTTTACCATCAATTTCTGACTTGAATTAAGTTCTTCTTTTTTCATTTTAAAAAATTCGATAGACTTACTAACATGCTCGCTGTGCTTTGTTTGTAAATGACGTCTGAGATTAGCAGGTTTCATACTTTCATTGGATAAACTTTCCTGACATAGAACGCAGACTGGTCTTTCCACATCATTGTTGCAAATATAAGTAAATCCAAATGATAAATAATCATCCGAATATTTTCTAGTTTTGCGTTTCTTGGTAGAGTTTGCTGTTGATGCCTCATCATCTGATTCTTTCCGTTTCTGTGTTGAACCAGTTTGTAGCCAACGATCCATTTTATGGAGTAATTTATTAACATTGAACTACAATAATATAAATATAATATAAATATAACGAATTATTATTTACTAGCTATGTTTTAATATGATTTTAAATGAATGTTTTAATATCATTTTAAATGAATGTTTTAAATCATTTTAATAAATGTTTTAAATCATTTTAAATAAATGATTTAATATCATTTTAAATGAATATTAATTTATATAATAAATATATTTCGTAATTTGATTCTAAAATATTATTAATTTCATAATTTGATTCTAAAATATTATTAAAATAAATATTTTTTATTCATAAAACTAACTTATACTTACTCTCAAAAACAGCCTTTCAGGGAAATTGCAAAATGTGTTTAGTGTTTTTATAAAATAATGATCATGCAAATTACACTAAAAATTAAAAAAAATTATTAGCTATAATAAACTATTATTAGCTATAATTTAATTATAATTAATTAAATTAATAAAAATAATTTAAAGATACAACTCGTTGAGAAATGAACTTATAATTAACATTAATAAAAATAATTTAAAGATACAACTCGTTGAGAAATGAACTTATAATTAACATTTGCTTTAAAACTGTTTAAAACCCCAGAGTGGACGCTGACAATTTGGGTTTTTCCGGGTAAGACTGTCCCCTCCCCTGGTTTTCCCCAATAACAAAGTGAAAGAAAATTCCCTTATATGCCTCCCCTTCCGAGCCCCTAAGAGGGGTTATTTTAAAGGAACAATCGAAAAATGATTTTAAATGAATGAATGGATGAAAATTCAAATTTTATATATAGTTTTTTATATATGTTTATTTATTCACAAAAAATTAATTGACATAATTATCAATTTAATAAAATAAAATAGTATTATTAATAGTATTAAATTATAGCCGTAATTCTCTAGGAGGATATAGTTAAACAATGAACTTTAAATATTTATATATGTATATATTTTTACGATGATTTTTTTCCGAGGACCGCGGACCCCCAGTAAAGGCTTCGCGGACCCCCAGGGGTCCGCGGACCACAGTTTAAGAACCACTGGTATATATGATTAAAGAAATTTAAAATAAAATATCGTGAAAATCTCGTGTTTGTTAAAATAATTTTCAAATCCCTTACAAAAACACTTAATCGTGTTTTTTTATTAATTTATTTCGAAATCAATTCATTTTTATTAAAATCTTCTCTAATTAAATTAAAATTCTTATAATTGGTTAATTAAGAATATTTTATATTTTATGTTAATTGTGAAAAAATAATTTTATATGGAAGAAATTTTCAAAGATAATCGTCCACCAACCACAAATCGATCCGTGAAAAATTATTGTCATTATTAATATATCTGCATTTTTTTTTATAAATAATTATTTTATAACTTTACTCCATTTAATGGGTGAATTTTTCAAGAATTAAATTAAAATTTCTCTTTATTATATTTAACTATTTACTAATAAATTTACTATAAATTGATATTGCTGGTTTGTCAAAGTGTAAATTAAACATTCCTAAACTTAGCGATCGATGGTATAATTAGTCATCTGACCAGGTCTCCAGCCCCTACACTACATAGACCAAAGTGGTGGTCCGCGAGAAAATTTCGCTGGTCCGCAGAAAAATGTGAAATATACTTACTCATCATGTTAAGTTATGTTTTAAGATGCATTAAAACATGATTCAATTCATAACAATACGTGATAAGTTATAAAAACTCAATGTTTATGTGTTCTTTGATCACAATTTTTATTTATAAATATATTTAACACTTAAAAAATCCTATTAGTGGTCCGCGGCATTTAAATTATGAATTAACTGGTCCGTGAGGTCAAAAAGTTTGGCGACCGCTGACATAGACCACTTAACTTACTTCTTCACTCGCTTCGCCACAGCCCTACATTTGAACTTCCCTTAAAAATATTTATTTAAAATTTAAATAATATAATAATTTTCCATCTCATTTTATAAAAAAAATAAAGATAATATGTTGACAATCTTGTACTTGCAAGTGAGATATTAATCACTATGACAGAAGAGACGTAACCTGTTACCCCTGGGAGTATTTGTCCTTTGCCATCGATATCAAAATGTCAAGAATCAGAAGAACAATAGAGAAGATATAAGAAAGGTATATAAAACCCTACATTTAATGAGTACGTTAGTGAAGACAGAGACTTGAAAGAGAAGAAAACAAACGAAAGAATACAAAAAAACTAAAGATGAAAAAAAGAAAGAAAGGATTTGAAGGAAGGAGAGAAACGAGTAAAAGGAAACAAGTCGGTAGTGTACGAAAAAAACTACGCTAGTGCGATGACGAAATTAAAGAAAAAGGAGAAACATATTCTTATCTTTACAGCTCCAAGTCTTTGGATGACGACTTGTTGAGAAGAAGCAGCTCAGTGTCAGTGGAAGAATTTTCAAAAGGGGCCCAAACACCACGAAAACCAAAAAAAATCTTGATATACAGCCAAAGTAATAAAATTAAACCCATTACAGATTATTTATTTAAATAAGATTGAAAATCTATTCAAGGTTTCATTAAATGGAATAGTTGATGAATTTGCAGATAATGAAATACAATAGTTGGAAAAGAGAAACCTATCGAGAAGAAAGGAAAAAGTCATGGCACAGATTTATTTGGATTTAAGAGTTTAAAATTAAAAAAAAATACAATTTTGGTTACGTAAACTCACTTGAAATGAAATTTTTAAAGTATATTAGTTTGTTCATTAGTGCATGTTCAACGTGGTTAAATAAAATTATTTGAAATTATATTTTTTTACAAAAATTTGTTATTGTTCAAAGGTGCCCCAATACTCAAGTATAGTTTTCATATCACTGTATCATAATTAAAAGGAATTTAAGTAGCTTATCAATTTTATTCCTTTGGCAAATGACTAAGGCTAACAACAAACAAGATAACGCCGGTTAGAATTAATTATATTGATAGAAAAAAAATTCAAAATATTGTTCAAAGGTGCTCCACTTTCTCCTACGTATATTCATTTTTATTATGAAAAAAGAAACTATTTAATTAATATATATTTTAAAAATAGAAAAATTGAGTTTTATTTTTTATTTAAGTATTTTAGAGATCTGTTATATATAACATTAATTAAATAGTAATTAAAATAATAATGCAAAAATGCAAAAATTGTACATGAACTAGAAGGGCCTTTCAAGCCCTTTTGTAGCACTTTAAAATTATGTATATATTGATACCTATTTAGAATTAAAAAACAAAGTAATAATCTTAATATTATTTACAATTATTTTTAAAGTTATTCTCTTTAATAAGAATGTTATATATAAATAACAGTAATTTTTCTTTGTTTTAATAACAATAATTTATTTATCTTATAACAAAAAGATTAATTTTTTCATAATTTTATTATCTATATTTTTTAAAATACATAATTATTTCTAAAAGATAATACCATTAATTATTTAAATAAATGTTTCATGAAATTTTCTTCATTCATAATTTTTTACTTATAGAATATATATATACGATATATATATATATTTGCAATGATAAAGTTTCTTATAAATAATATAGTCAATAAATATATATGTATAACAAGATCATAAATTGAAAATTATTTTTGGTACTATAAATTTATACTTAGTTTTAAATACAAATATATGTATAATAAATTTGGCAAATATTGCCAAAGAAAAACATTTATTTATTTATATATAATAGTATTGATATTTATAAAGATATATACATATTTTCTTTTTTGAAAAAAAAAAAAAAAATAAAATGAGATAAAAATAATTAAAAGAAGACTGTAATTCATTATATATTTTGTAAACGAACTTGTATTTTTAATCAGTCACATTGTTTTTTTAAAAGTTTGAATACATGAACAAAAAACAAAATGATAAAAGGTTTTATTGCAATTTATTCGGTTGTATAAAATTAATAATATAGTTAAAAAATTATGATTTTTTTAAAAATATACTAGGTATTTATTTTTAAAAATAATTAAAAAAATAATTGAATATATTTGTTTAAATGTTATATATTATTTTTAGTTTTTTTTCTTTAAAACATAAAACAAATATTATTTATTTATGTCGGCGGTCGACGAATCATTCCTGACTGAGTTTCACTCGCAATAATATCTCTACGTTTATATTTGATCTTCTTTTGTCTAGTATCAGCATCTGCAGCAGCTGCTGCCGCTGCAGCAGCGCCCATTCGTTCGAAATCCGCCGTTTTTGACCTTAACACAGCTCCACCAATACTCGAGATTCCCCGATGCACATTGGACGCTGACGCAGTCGATGGTAGACTTGACATGATTTGTGCAGATGCCGATCGTAACAATTCAGGCGTTGAATTTTTGGATTTCAACGTTGTCAACCGCCTAGATCCATGTTGCTGTACTTGTTTTATTTCTGAAGTAGAAGTAAAAGAAACCTGCAATCAGGGTACCAGAGATGAATTATTGCCATTTCATTTTTTCAATCTTAAAATCAAATAAATGATCTACTAAATTTTTTCTAAAATAATAATTGAAATAACCTTAATACATTTATATATACACCGTTGGCCGGGGCGCCAAACTTCAAGGGGCGCCGATTTAAAAATAAAATATTTTTTTACATTAATTATTTAAAAGATAAAGGATTTTATGAAAGGGTGCCATATTTTGTTTTGCTCGGGACTCTCAAAACCCTAGAACCGGCCCTGACTATAGATATTATTTAAATTATAATTTAAATAATTTTAGATTAAATTATTTTAGTATTAGAATTTTTCTCTAATACTTAATCATTTTTACAAGTTTTTTTGTTTTTTGTTTGTTTTTTAATTGTAATAAGCTCAAACCATTTAATAGCTTTTTCTATTCATTAAGAAATATTTTACTTTTTCTAGGTTAAAAACGTTTTATATAACCACAATAAAATTTTTATTTTATTTCTCCTGGTTCTTGGATTTCAGAAAAGATACTAGATATACTAATTTTCTATTTATAATTAAAATTTAAATTAAATAAATTTATTTTAATTCAATCTTTCAACACTCAATAAATATCTTTTTCTAACACCCCGGCACCTAAAATCATATGCTTTTTTAGTCACTTAAAAATAACTTAAATTTACTCTTGAATTATGTTAGACATTTTATAACTTTATAACTAAATCCATTCCACTAATTAGGATCTATGAATATAAATATATATTTTGAAATCTATTTCTCTCTTTTTTAAAGACCTTCCATCCTCTTAAATTATCTTTTAAAGGGTATTAAGAAACATTTCCAATTAATAACCTACACACACACCACATATGTATATATATATCATATATTTATTTTAATAATAAATATTGGGAGATTATTGTGAACAATATATGTATAAAATATATATATATATTTTGCATATTATAATACTTTTATAAAATTATTATAAATTATTTATACATTAACAATATGTTAAATATTTAGAGAGCAACAATTGAAAAAAATTAAAAAAATTAATAAAATTACATACATGTTTCTCATCAATATATATATATATATATATATTTAAATAATTAACAGAATGAGGATAATAAATTCTAATAGAAATTATATCCTATTCAGGGTCGTGTTAAGGGCAAAGGGAGCGGCCGTTCCGGGCGCCATATTTTAGTGGGCACCAAATCCTATACCTGCGAGACGGAAAGTTAAAAAAGATGTTAAATAAAAATATAAAAAGTTAAATAATTTTTATATGCATTAAAATAAAATTAACTAAGAATAAATAATTTTATTTATTAAACATTGGATCTAACAAATTATTTAATACTGAACCAAGTTAAATATGGGAAGATGGGGTGCTCATTCTGATTTTCTCTGTTTTGTCTTGACACGATCCTGTCCCTCTTATTATACATTATTTCATTTAATATTAAAAATTTTGATAACTTAGAAGCATATATATCTCATGGGCGAAGAAAATAAGTAAAAATCAATTTTTTTTTAAATGATTATAATAAGCAAATGTATAAAATTGAAAACCTTTTAAAATTAATATAATTGCTTAAGTAGCTAGCAGAGTATTTCCTTATTATGAATAATATTTTTTTGGAATACGATATATGTTATTAAAATATTTAACTATTTATATACAATTAATGTCTAAATAATTTATTAGTAATATTAAAAACAATATTAGAAAGCAATTATAATTTAAAGCGATTTGTTAAATAATTTTTAAAAAGAATATATCAATTATATACGTATTTATATCCATTCTACATTATTGTATTCGAATTGATAAATTAATGTTCTTGTTAACAATTTTTACAGCTTTGCCAATGGTTTATCTTTCTGAATAAAAAATTCCATATTTTATTATAATGTAATATATATAAAATTGACTTGAAAATCTTTTATCTTTTAGAATTTTCAAAGTAAGAAATAGTTTTTATAAATATAAAAATTTATTATAATTATATAATTTATATATATATATATCGAGATATCCAGGAATTTTCATTTTGATTTATTTTCTGTAAGTTCAAATTATATTTATTTTAAATATATAATAAATAACAATAATTCATATGTAATCACATAATGAGAAAATAATAGGAATAAATGTATTATAATGTTATTTTAATACAATTAAAAAGGAATTTATTAATATTTGGATATTAAAAAATAAAAATAAATAGATTCATTATAATTCTTTTTTAAATAATAATTTTATTTAAATATCAACGTGTACGTATATATTCGAATATATTGTCTTAATTGAAATAATAAATAATAGTTAAATATTATTTTTTTTTAAATATGTAATATTCCATATTTTTACAAAATTAATTATTTTAAATTAAATTCATTATTTACATGTTATTAATTTGATTACATATGTAAAAAGAAAATGTTAATATATATGGTTTTTAAAATATTAGATATATTTTTAGAATAAAACTTTGATTAATACACATATATTCGTAAATAAAAATATATTTTAAATTTAACAAAAATAATTAGATATATATATAGCTTTATATTTATAATATTTATGTACATCAGCAAAGTAAAGAAAGAAAAACAAAACATAGATATCTCGATTATCCGAAACAAAAAATATATAAAACTGGTTAAATCACAAAGAAAATTTTGTTATCTTAGGTACCTACCTTATTAAATATCTATGATAATTGAATTAAATATAAATTTAAAAAAAATATATATTTATTTTTATATTTTTAAAAACATCTAACATTTAAATGCATTTATATATATTTTTCACATATTTATATTTACTAATGAAATAAATATAATATTGTTTTAGTATTCGTGAAATTTAGTTCGAAATTAGATATATATTTTTATGGTATATATATAGTTTTATGCATATATTTTTTTATGTAAAACTATATTAGTAATGAAATAAAAACAATGAGTTATTGACAAATTAATTTATTAATTAAAATACCTATGATGAGAGAGATATGAGATTTATATTTTGTATTTACAAATAAAGAGGTAAATATCATATAAATATGTATAAAATTATAAAATAATTATTTTTAATTTTTAAATATTAGAATGTTCGGATAAGCGAGTATTTTTGTACTTAAATTAGTGATAATAAGAATAAGAATATGAATAAAAAATAAGAATAAGAATAAAGGTTATTATTAAGTGTGTGTCTTTTTAATTACTTTATGTAAGACTACAGGTGATGATTGAGCAATAGCATAGTGTGCTGCAGCAGCAACTGAAGCAATGGGTGCATTTGTCGTGGAGGTCCTTGGGGTGGTAGCTTCCGGTGAGGTTGGTGGAGTAGACGCCCAAGAGGGGGGTGGCGAACCTAGACTAGACGAAGGAGCTCTGGACGATCCGAGGGCAGAATCAGGTTGGATTTGACTATTTCCACCTCCACTATTTACTCCAACCCCACCGGAACTATCACTCCCCGATGTTGAACGTTGACGTACCCCACTTGAAGTGGTGGTGGTTGTTTTGGAAACAACACCTGA
The DNA here is from genome assembly GCA_963082975.1 of Labia minor. NCBI lineage: Eukaryota > Metazoa > Arthropoda > Insecta > Dermaptera > Spongiphoridae > Labia > Labia minor. The sequence continues at coordinate 37,694,929 of OY720345.1, forward strand.
AAAATAAAAACAATCTAATGAACATTATATTAGAAATGTGGATTAAAATTTTAATGAATTTTTTGGGAACGGCACAAACTCTTATCAATATTTTCAATATTTTACATATTTCTATTAAGATTCTAACATATTAGTACAATTTCCTATACCAATTGTCATTTGATGAGTGGCAGCTGAATCCTCAATATATGGAATATCATGGTCTAATGAAAATGGGATGGTAAGACTAGCAGTGATAACTCCACTATCGCCGCTGCCCGCATTGCCGCCCAACATTCTATAAAAACAAAATAAAAAATATACTATAGTTATTATATGTATAATATAAAACTAGTAAACTAATCATAATAAATAAATATCTTTTGGTCATTCTGAAGAGGAGATGTTTATTTAACTAACGAAAAATATTAATATTTTTACTAAATATATTTTGATCAATCAATAAAGACAAATAATTGATGAATTATTGATTTAGTAAATTCCTCATTTTCTTACTTATAAACACGATCTGCAAGATCTGGTGCAGCAACTTCAACTTCTCTATCGTGCCATCGTTTCTTATTTCCTCTATCTAATCTATGTCTTAAGGGTGACATGCCCATATCTGGACCCCCTGTTCCTCCTGTTTCATGAAGGCATTCCTCCCTAGACCAAACACGCCGTATTGTGGTTTCAGTTTCATTGCTAAATGAAGAAACAACTGCTTCGTCACTAACTCCTCTTTTGAGTCTATAAATAAGTAATTTTATTTAGATTGTTATTGGAGTTATGTTATAGAAATATACTAGATAGGAAGACTTACTCAGGTGAAGATGCATTATTTCCATCCCGGCTTGCTAATATTTGATTAAGACCCTCTGGATCAGAATCCATCATATGGACATATACTTCATCAAGTAAATCAGCATTTACCTAAAAGGAAGAGTTTCATTTTAAAAATTTTACAAAGTTACGAATTAAATGGTGGACAATAACAAAAGTTGCAATTTTATTGAATAAACTGTTAAGTATTTCTAACAGTAAATTTCTACTTTAAATAATTATTAGGAGTATTTATTAATATTAATTATTTTAATATAAAATTAAAATAGTTCATTATTATATATTTTCTAAATAAACGATTAAATTACAAAATGCATAGTAGAAATAATGATTCTAATATTTTTTTGAACATTAAAGCGTATCTCCAATTTTACTCTAATTTTTCCAAAATTACTCGTAATATAAATTGAATTAACTAAATTAATTTTTATATTACAATATTTTTACTTTATTCTAACATTAAAAATCATAAAAATTGTTCCTAAAAGAAATTCTCTAAATCAATCTCTAACTAGCTACATGACCTTAGTCTCAGCGCCCACTCTAGTTTTTTTACCGCCCCGGACAAAAAAACAAATTGCCGCCCCTTTAAAAAAAAATTATTTAGTCAGAGCAAAAGATTAAGACAAAAACCCATCATACATACGTTAAACTTAACAACTACAAAAAATCAACATATATTTTAATTAACTAATTATCAATATTTTATGTCAATAACGACCAAAATGCCGCCCTTTAGATTTGCCGCCCCAGACAAATGTCCGGCTAATCCGGCCCTGGAGCGGGCGCTGTTAGTGTACATATAAATATAAATGTAAAAAGGTCAAGGATTCATTTGCTAATTTTTTTTTCTGAGAGTTATCTTGTTCTTATCCTAAAGTTTTAACTGATTGCTTTCCAATCTTCATAAATTATTTATTTAGTAAACATCCCTTCTAAAAACTTAAAATGTCTTCCATGTTACATAGGCATAATTTTAATATTAAAAATTTTTATTTATTCACTAAGTCAGCGGTCGGGGAACTTTTTTTAATCATTACCCCAAAATATTTTTGTGTAACTTGATATTATCCCATGGTGAAGAGCAAAAAAAAAACAAAATAACGAAATCACCTCTTTTTAGCATCTTTCCTATTATAGCCCCCATGATAATTTTGAAAAGGAAACAATAACTAAAAATTTAATTTGTTAAAATACTAATAGGTTTATAAAATAGCAAATTAAAAATATATACTTTTTGCTGGCAAAAGTATCATTTTTACTCCCAAAAATTTCATTTTTATACTATTTGGGTTAATTTACCTCGGTTCCCCGACCGCTGCACTAAATAGACTAAATCCTGAACTTCTGACTGTTCATCTTTTTTTTCTATTACCCCCTGAACAGCCAAATTGTTGGGAATGCCCACTACTGGTCTAAACTCTCCTTTTTATGTGACAAAGTAATGCAAGTCAATTGTAAACATTTTTTTTCACCTGAAAAAGCTCACGCCTTCTATCCATCATAGTACGGATAACATTAATCACATCACTTCTTTCCGCTGCTCTTTCAGGGGCAAGTTCACCAACACCAGGTGTAGCACAATGTAATATATTTGGTGCAAATAGAGTCGCTAAATTCCCTACGTCCATTTTATTTCCTGGGACGGAAGTTCCACTTGAATCTCTATGATCTCCGGAATGTGCTGCTACTCGTTCCAAAAAAGTAAGTAAAGCATGGAGGGTATCGCGATTTGCAGGTGGAAGTAATTGAATTAAATGTTGAAGAGCTTCAGCTTGAAGTCGTCTATTTCGAATACCTTAACATTAAAAAAATATAGTTAATAAATATTATAAAATAAAATACAATTGAATTTATTTATATGAATGTTTTTTTTTAAATTAATTATTCTATTTTAAAAATGGATCTATCAATTAAAATAACCCTGTATATATTTTTATATGAAAACCAAGTATAGTTTTTTTTTTTATAATTTAAGTCACTTACGTTGTGTCCTGACGAAAGCAGGATAAAGTTGCCTACATAATAATGGTTCAGGTAAATCTCGGAAAAACTCTTTAAGTAATGTTGCAACATCATGAGGACAATGTTCCACATTTAAGCTAAGAATTTGTCCACGATCAAACTCTTCTCTTAATTGTCGCACTCTCTTCTTGCTTGTACTCACACGGAAAATACCGAGAGTGTCCAAACCATAAGCTTGTAAATGTTCAAAACACGCACGAACAACTCCAGGGACCAAACTACCACCAGGAGGTGGGGGTTCACCAACACCTTCCCCCGGCGATGACAATAAAGATTCACATGAACCCTAAAATAAGAATACCTTAGTTACTTTAATTTTACTGTGAACATTTTAAAACAATTTTTAAAATTTTAACTATAATATTTTTATTTTATATTCCTCTAAATAATTTTACTATTTTTGTAATAAGGGATTGATTTTTAAATTTCTAATTCTCATTACTGAGTTACAGCCTAAACGAAATGTCATATCTATAAGAAAATTTATATTTAATATCTAAGCTTGATTGAATCGCTGAAAGTACCGGAATTAATTTTTGAACACTGCAAATCACGCACCAGCGCGTGACATGGTGCCATCAACAAAGAACCAAACACGCGCTGGTTTTATAAATATTTTTTATTAATTTCAATTTTTAATTTAATTAATTAAATTTAATTAAAATATAATATATGTTATTTAATCGAATTTAAATTTGCGAGATAGTTGAGTGGAGACACTCCAGATTTTTTTTAGTTTAATCTATGTTCAATTTTATCCAATTCAAACTTTCAAATTAAAAGTCCTAAATTATTTTCCATTTTTCATAAAAATCAATATAAAAAAAAATATTATAATTCTAATTTAAAAACGAAATAAATTGTGGGTATATATGGGTAGTAATTATATTATAATATTATATTTTAATGCGAAACTAAATTTGTTTATATTTTTTTAATAGAAAAAAATTATTTCCTTCATATTTTTAATGCCATCATACCGCGCTTGTGATTTTTTTTTTGTACTTTTAAAAATAAAAGAATGTAATTCTTATCAACAACACAATGACATTGCCGAATATATTTTTAGTCATAATTAAAATATTTGGCCTGCTTGTGGATGTCGTCCGTATGTGGTGACGTCATATATGCGTGACGAGGCCGGCAATGAGGAGCCTCGATATAGGCCGGCCGCGGCTATTTTTGGATTATGACGTCATATCACGGCCGACATACCACAAACACTTTCAAGAGCAAGGGGTGTAGGAAGAGGAGGGTCTGCTTGGAGGGTGGTGTAAAATACTAGAAGAAATACATTCTACGAGTGTAGAACCGTGGCGCTTTCATCAACACATTTGGAGAGTTAAAACAATTTCAAAGGAAAGCCGTGCATTCGAAATTTCGCTTGAATTCGAGCAAAAAAAAAAGAAAATAAATAAATAGAAATAGAAAATAGAAAAAAAAATGAAAAAAAAAAATAATTTATAAATAATAATAGAATAAATTTATAATATTTTAAGATTTAAATAATATAATTTTGAATATTACTAATAAATTTGTTCAAATCTAATTAAAACAAAATATATTTATCCTTTTCTCTTTCTTTCTAACAAAATAAAAAACAAAAGTATTTTAATTAATATTATTCTTAGGTAAGAGATATTCATAGGTATAATTCTTTGAAAAATTTATGTAATTTTTCTATTTTTAAGATAAACTCAGAATTTATTTAACTTTGTTTTTATTTTTTTATTTATTTTTTTTTTTTAATAAATAATTAATTTTGTCAATATTTTTTGGTTTAAAAAATAGATTGTGTTTGTTTTGTTTAATAAGCAGCCAGGTAGAGACATCAGACCTTTGTCCACTAGTCTACCTGACTGTATCAGTCATAACGTTAATTATCCTCAGCCAATTGTCTAAGTATTTAGCTATTTAGTGAACTGCCTGTTATAAACTAAATCACATTTGCTAGTGTACGGTGGATAAGTGATTTAATATTTGTTAAAAAATTTCTAACAATTATTTACTGAAAAAATTATTCTTGGAATCATAAAATCTTGTAATTCTATTGAATTAGTATTTCCATTTTTTTTTGTATCGATTTCATTACATTAATTTTTATATATTCTTATAAATATTGTATATCGGTGCGTGTAAACAAAACTAAAAATAAATTCCAGTTTAAGTATTATTTAAGTCAGTTGACCGTCCTTCACCTTTAATTTAATTTTAAAAATATTTATTAAATTAATTATTTATTTTCCAAGCATTTTTATGTATTTTGTTAATTCAAAAAGCATTTCTCTCAAACAGCAAATAAAATTAAGAAAAAAAAAATAACTTGTTTTTTTTTATTTAAAAAATGATGTGAAGTGCCAAAAAATTAAAAAAATGACTGGTATTCATTCCTATTTACTGAATTGCTTATAGAATTTTTTAAAGCATGTTGAATGATTTTTTTGAATAACAAGAAAACATCTATTATTATATTATATAACTTGATTTTATAATTTAATTTATTCCATTTGTTCTTTGTCAATTTAAATTTATAGATATATATTTATATATAAAATAAAAAAATTATTTATATTCATATAATATTATATATATATATATATATATATATATATATATATATATATTTATATCAAAGGCACTTCCACGTATAATTTAATAAATTTTTCTTTCAAATTTTAATGCATTCAATATTATAATATTATTGAAAAAAATACTTTCATTCTCAAATACTAGGAAAAAATAGAAATATAAACCAATCCAGTATAATTAATTTATTTGTAACAAATATATTTTTTTATTAATTAATTAGATGTTCATTGTATTTTAATTAAATTAATTTTATTAATTTATATATATATATATATATATATATATTATTATATTATAAATTATTATTATTTTTTCAATCAAAACTCAAGACTCATTTTCCTGATCTACGGAATCTCAGGTCGAAGATTCAAACATCGCCTAGTTGAGAAAAGTTTAATGATAAATTGAAATAAAGGTGAAAAATAAATAAATATAAAAGCAAAAATATATCTAGCATTACTTGGATGGGCCTAAGTCTCTAGCCTTAAAATATATATTAAATTGATTATATATTTTATTGTCTTAATTAAATTTTAACTAAAGTCATAATATTTATCCAGTACTTTTGTACTGTTGTATTTATTGAAAATTATTTTTTAATAAAAAAAAGAGTTCTATTCAATACATAATTTTCAAAGTCAAAATTTTGAATAAAATTAATTTTATTAAGCTATGAATGGAAGGGTAGGTTAAAGCTGAAACATCGAAGAATGATTATATTTTTCTATTTATATAAAATATATTATATATTAGGTTTTAAATTCTTGGCTTTGTCGAGTTTCGGTGGCATTTTCTAGCAATTGGATTTGTTCCCCTTTGCGCCCATTCAACTGAAGTGACTAATACCCAGCTGCAAGTTATTTTAAGTTGAAATCTTATTCACCTTGACTTTTACCCCTAGATGACATTTTTTTAAAGACATTTAAGAGATAAGTAATACCTGAGTCACATCCAATAAGGAGGTGACACTCCCTGCTGAAGAGTGACGACTGGGTCTTCGAGCATCCTCCGAAGACGAACTGACACCAGCAGCTAATCGATCGTTCTCCAAGCATTGGACGAGTGGAATTCCGAAAACAAGGCCCGTTGTGTTAGAATTAGAACCCTCATCTGCCAACAAACCAACGAAATATATATTTCTAAACAACAACCGAAAAAAATACCTTTCATAAGGATTTTCTAAAAATAATCTATTTTAAATAATATATATTAATATTTTATATAATACATTAAATTCATATTCTAATAATCAGCGAAAAATTTACATAAATATAAAATAATAATAATCATAAAAATAGATAAAACAAATTTAAAAGAAAATCAATAAATAGATAAGAGTGAGTGTGAGTTATTTGGACTTAAATACGAATTATTTTATATCAATAAACAATTAAATATATTTCAAAATATTTTAGAATTACAAAAATTCTTCATCCATTACAATTTGTAAATAACTTCCTTCTAAGAAGAAGATTAAACCCTTTTCAGTTCATATATTTAAATTAAAAATATATAATGAATAAAATAAAAAAATAAAATAAGAAAAATATACCAAATAAATAAAATATTACTTATATAAATATTAAAATTAATTCACTAATCATAAAAATGAAAAACTTAATGTAAAAATAATATATAAATATTCAATAATATAAGGGAAAGTTGCTGAATTAGTAACTCTTATTGTTTTTTGTTATGACAAGTTGTAGTAAGCATTTTTTATGACTATGTTTTAACAGGTACCAATGATGGTTTGGACCTCCCATGAGAAAGTACAATGTTAATAAATAAATAAAAAAATAAATAACCGTTCTGTTATTATTTGCAACAATACCTCCCTTACTATCATCGGTCGGTAAAAATGAATTCAGGTTGCATATTATGATATTAATTTATTAATTATGATATTTTCCATAATTATAAAAGACATTATTTATTATTATGTTTACATTGAAGTAATTTGAATACAACTTTTTACTATCTCACCAGAGATCACGAAAATTTTCGTTGTTGAGATTTTAATGTTTTTATACGTTTTGAAGGTCTCTGAGTCATTTTCACTAAGGTTGAGAAAAATGTCTCTCTCTGTGTGTGTGTGTGTGTGTATGTAGACAATATTACGAAAAAATGGTTATGGTTAGAATAATGAAATTTGGTGGTACAAATGCATTATTCAAAATTCGTAGTTTTCTATCAACTTTTGAGAAATATAGCTCATCCGGAAGAGGGTCATTACTTACGATGTTTTGATTTTTTTCCTCTAAAGTGACCGTAAAAATAAAGATATATGTTTGCTAGTTTTCAAATGATTAAAAATTGTATAAAACTGCTATGTATAGAATTTCAGCTTGATTGAATCGGTGAAAGTACCGGAACTAATTTTTTAACACTGCAAATAACGCGCCAGCACGCCAGCAGCTCCATCAACAAAGAGCCAAGCACGGGGTGGTTTTATAAATATTATTTAAAAATTTTAATTTTTAATTTAAATAATTAAATTTAATTTAAATATAATATATGTTAATTAATCCAATTCAAATTTGCGAGATAGTCGAGTGGAGTCATTCCAGATTTTTTCATTTTATTAATAGTGATTATATTTCTAAAACAGTTTTATTGTCTTTCATTTTATTAAAAACTAGAATAACTAATCTCATTATGAAATTAATGAAAAGTTTAAAATTTTTTTTTTTAATATACACCAATTTTCTTATATTGTTCAATGTTGCGGTACCGGGACTAGTAAGCTTAAATATGTTCATTGGCTTATGTCATTATTTTTATTAATGAATATAACTTATACTCTATTCTGTGTATGGAAATCTACTTAGAATCGATACAGTGCATTTTTTGAAGTATGCAGACTTGTACTAAAACAAGATATAATTTATTTTTTCTCTACTTGTAACGATAAATTGAAATATATTATCATGAACTGCTTACATAGAAATAAAATTATTTATACTAGATTATTAATTGCCTTTATAATTTCTAATCTTAATTTTACTATTTAAAGAACAAATTTTAAATCAGTGTCGAAGTATTTAAGAAACTAGTTGCTTAAACCGTACATTTTCGTCAATTCAAAATAGAATATTTTTTTCATTAAAATGCCTCTATAAGTATATGATATTCAAAATAATAAATAAAATATAATTTTAACATTTAAAATTAATTTTTATAAAATGTGCTATCAATATTTTTTTTTATAAAATTAATTACCATAATTATTTAAAAAAATAATATAATATAATAATTAAAAATAAATTAGAAAACAAATATAATACATAATTATAAGAGATTTTTTGCTTTTTATAGCACAATATTTTCTAAATTCTAAGTATTGACGAATGAGGAAAAAAGTAGATTTTTTATTTCATTTATTTAACGTTTATATGCTGATCTCTCGGTCTTGGTTAAGAGACCATCTTCAAAGCTTGAAAGCTTCACAATTTAAGTATTTCTTCTTTTTCCTCATTCATCAAAACTAAAAACTGAAATTTTCAAAACAGTTACGAAGCATCTAGCAATCTTTTCTCCTCACTCTTATACTGTATGTGTAATTTTATTTGTCAGCATTCTGAGGAGTTTATTCTAAAATTATTTTATTTTATGTTTATATATATTTTAACAAGTAGTTAAATGTTCTAAAAGGACATTTTGGTTTTCAATTGTTCATTGACTGACCCGCTTTTTGCAGATTTCATTTAAAATAAAATCTGTAAATTTTTTTGGTAAATTAAATTATAACAGCAGAGATTTTTAAACAAACTGAAAATTATTTAATTTTTAAAGAAAATTATTATTCTTGCCCTGACTAATTAAATCATTCATTTTAACAATCTATATAATAAGTAAAAAAAAATGATATAAAAAAATTAAATTAAAAAAAATGCTGCTTTAAACATTTTCATGATTTGATCGGCATTTTCAAAAGTAAGATTCATGGTGCACATATTAAATTATCGAAACTGAATGGAATAAATAGTCTGCTTGAGTATTAAGTCTATAGACAATATTTTAATTTTAGTAAGTGTGAATTCTGTTTTCATCTTTCTACTAAGAAAATTAAACTAGTTTAAATGAGCAGCCATTTAATAATGTTTTATTGACTAACTCACCAATTAATAACTTATTCACTAATTTTCGGTTTTTATAAGTTCGGTTTGAATATAGGAAAATTATTTAATTAATTAATTTTTTAATCTTATATCCAAATCGAACTTGTAAAAACCGAAAATTAAAAGAGCCATCTGGTGGTCAAATTATAAAACATGGTAGCTAATAGAATACCAATTTATGCAAACTTTAATAATTTTTATCTAGTAAACTAGAATCGACCGCTACATACTTCTTAAGGAAAGTTTGTTTGGAATAAAAAAAGGAATCTATTGGTAAAGTTTTATCAAAATCCATCATACATATATATAAGTATACAATTACCGAAAATTTTAAAATTTATTGAACCGATCCAATTTGCTAAATAACTGTATGATTATTGAATAATTAATTTTTCAAAGTAAAAAGTAAAAAGGTGCCAACAAATTAAAAATATATCAAAATTCAAACATTATAATGGTTTTATTAGTTTAATGATCTTACTTTGGGAAATATAATATATATACATATTTATATACCAAACGTCCCGTTTTTAGGTGGTCTGTCCCGAAAAATGTCTTCGGGACAGCCTATTGTCCCGTTTTTTTTAAATATATAGGACATTTCGTACTTTTTTTTTAAATTTTTTTCAATTTGGTTGTAAAAAAAAAGATAAACCGTTTTTCCCGGTTTAGAGTTTTCGAAATATGGTCACCCTAAATATTAATATACACGGTATGAAGTAAAAATTAATTATTTTATTCTAATAATTTTGTGAATCTCCAGAATAATTATTTTGATATTAATTTTTGGACTGGTACAGATTTGTTTTCAGAACCAAAGGAGATGTGGGGTTTTTTTTTTATATATTTTTATCGATTTTAGACCAAAAATTAATCTTAATATGTTTCTTGAATGTATCTACATTAATAACTAATCCGCGCCGGTCTCTGTCTCTTCTCATGTGACGTCATCAGCCAAAGGTAGTAATGTAGAAATTGAAATTAAAATGTTTTATTGATTATATTTTATTATTATAACATTAATTTAAAATTAAATTTCAATTTCAATTTAATTATAAAAAAATTAATAATTTTATATTTATATTTATATTTATATAATATATATTTTATATTTATTGAAGGTTATCTTTCTATAATTATATCCTAAAATATCCTCACAATTTTCTAATAAATAATTATATAGATCTACGATCTATGAATTATATACAAACAAAAGTATATGTATAGAAGTATACCTTTAGTAGAAGATAAAAAAAATTGCGAATATTTATAATAGGGTAATTTATTCTAAATCTACGACTACGATATCACATTTTATCACAATAATTCTACACAATAAGAAAAAAATCGATTTAAATTTTTGAAGTTTAAAAATAAGTAAAATATTTTTAAAAAAGTCTAATCAAAGTAAACCAGTAAATTAAATCAATCATATTTTAATCAAATTGTAAATCTTATATAAAATATTTATTATATATATGATTGAAATATGGTAGAGAAAGAAAGAAATAAATAATGCTTTGACAGAAGTTGAAAGCATATGAGAGTAGAGGTGGCTGTCTTAGTGAGTCCGTTTGGCCAAACAAATAATCCATCATTTATTGAATGGCTGCCAACGGAGAGTGGCCTCGTTAAGAGCCACTTCCACTTCTTAAGCATTCATATCAAAAATTTTTCAATAAGATGAATATCAAATCAAATAAAAGAAGCTTATTAATATTTGTCATAGATATACATCTATAAAAGTAATATTATACTAATATATTATATATTTATATATATTTATATAATCACCAGCAAAAAAATCGCAACACTTGAATTTTTTTGCTTATTCATATTTTAATTCTGTATTAATTATTTCTGAAAATATTAAAATATTTATATAAAATACAATTAATATTTTTTTAATATATAATTTATATAATTTTTATGATCATTTTAATAATAAATAATTTTTATATAAATTTTATTATAATTTAAAAAAATATTTCTTTACTATAATATTTAAGAAGAATTTACTCAAACCTATATATTTTTTATGATAATTAATTTTCAAATAATAATTTTTTAGAGATGAATAATATTTTAAATATTTCAACAATTTAATTAAATATGTCCATCCTTATTCTCACTTATATTTCTATGTTTATAGTAATTGATCTTTAAAATTCCCTGATTAATTAAACGAAATAAAAAATGTACATATTCAAATAATTTTAATATTCATTTTATCAGCTTTATCACAAAAGAATAAATAATATCGAAATGGAAACTTATTATTAATAATTATATTTTTGTTAACCCTTGAATTTTTTTTTTGAGAGAATAGGGACTGGAAGGTTGTGGCTCAGAATAGGAATACTTGGAGGGGTGTGGTTGCTGTGGCCAAGAACTTTCGAGTTCCGTAGAGCCATAGAGATAGATAGATAGATAGATTGAATTTTTAAAATTAATCAAAAATTTCGATTTTAATAATAATTTAATATTTAAAACATTTTCACCTTTAGAAATGTTGACAGGTAATAATAAAAAATATAAGGTAAAAGCGAGGAATATGACGCAAAATTCGTTTTTGCCAAATCTCAAACGCTAATATTTACTATGACATGAATATTGGTGTTAATGGAACCTAGGACTATTAGATATTCATAACAAAAATTGCAGCTCTATTCATAAAATAAAAACTACTATAATTTACAAAAATAAAAAAGTCAACTTTTCGGCAATATCGTTGCTTATGGGAAATTACATGTGAAACAAAAATAAAAACAAATAAAGTTGAAATGTTTAAATCAGTGATTCCCAAAGTGGTCTATATCCTATATCGACCCCAAGGGTCTATGACAAACTGCAAGGGGTCTACGTCAGCGAAGAAAAAATTTGGGGGTCCATCAAATGAAAATGGGGGTCCACGATAGTGATTCTCAACATACCCTGATACTACCTATTTACTTACATTATTCTGTCTTTTAATATAAAGTCATATACATTATTTATAAAAGTACCTATGAAGTAAAAAATTTATTATATATGTTCATAAAATTGTGTAAGTTGTAGTATGTAGGCATTCGCTTTGTGGTCGCAATATATTTTGAACTTGTAAAAATCTGCACATAATGATATACCAGAATCATCTTGTTATAAGCATACACGCAGTAAAAATTCTTTTCAATTTTTGTCTGAAAGCTTCGCGAACTTGCACTGACTTGTTCAATTCGTCACTCTATATATACGAATATGAGACAAATTATTCGTTTCCTATATTTTGAAAAGGAAAGTGATAAGAAAATATTTGGTAAACTGGTAGATTTTATGAACAAAAATCAGACTGGACATCATTAGCCGAGAAGATTTAAGATTAAACCTTACAAAATTAACGCCAAATGTTTATAATTTATTATTAAAGCATCAGGTTCATTTTTCCCACTAAAACATTTACTTAATGCTTAGTTTATTTTATGTTTATTTTATATAACAGATACAAAATTTTATTTTAATTAGTTTCAATTTAAATTCAATTAATAAATGTATACAACTTAACATGTGTTTTTTACACTAAACTCCACTACACGTAGAAATTTACAAAAAATCAATATTAGGTAAGCAGAGGGTCTACCCCAAACCAAAAACATGACAAGGGGTCTACGACACAAAAAAGTTTGAGAACCTCTGGTTTAAATATTTAATTAGGTAAGTTTTAAGAATCCAAAAAAGTACATAACTTAAATAATATATTTACACAATTCTGGGACTATGAATATTTTAAAGAATGTACAACGAAAATTGCAAAAGAAAAGAAATTAAAGAAGATGAAATATTATGTGTTGATTTTCAAGATGGAGGACAAAACAAATCCTTCTTGCTCTACGGTTCGCTTATAACTTAGGTAGACCTGATTTATACGGCCGCGAAGATGGCTATTATCGTTCCCCAATACCTTTCGCACACCAAAAGGGTTCGTTTTCTAGAAACGCGTCATATCCCTTGGTTTTACCATACAAAAATAAAGATTTGATATTTGAATCTAGTTAACCTAATCTAAATAATGTATTTATAATTTTTTTGATTCACACATAAAAGTTAAAAATATGCATACAATGTTACTTCAATTTTCAGGCATTTTTTCTATATATAATTGCTCTCTCTCTATATATATATATATATAAATATATATATGGAGCTCTCTCATTCCATTAAAATGACCTCGAATATTTATAAAATATTATTATAATTTTTATTTAGATAACAAATATTTAAACATTTAAATTAATAATTTCAATTTTTCCAAATTGTTTTCTATTGTTTTTTTTAACATTACTACCTTGATTCTATCTATTCCGTTCAACTTCATTTCGCGCTTCGAGTTGGTGGTTAGTTCAACGTTCTCACAAATCTTTGACTGACGGAGCAATAGCGAGTTCTGCGACCTATGTTAGTTCGTCTAATTTGTGGCATTTTAAAGAACAAAAGTTCAAAATAAACTAAATATTTGATTCATTTAGTTTTTTGTATAACCATGTATACCACTTGATCACCAAAAAATAGAATTCATTTAAAAATGTGATTGATTACGAAAAATAATCGATAAACAAATAAACCACAAAAATAAAATAAATATTTTTTAAAATTATTAAGATTATTTCCAAACTAATTTATCAAAAATAATTAATTAAAATTTATAGTAAAAAAAATGATAAACAAATAAATATTGCATATCGAATGGAGGGGGAATTGTTAACAGTTTTTATGACGTCACACGAAGGAAATTACAATAATTGTAATTATGGTGAGTTTTATGAAATTTTTCTTTATTTTTTTCGTTAAGAACCTTTTACAAAATATTAGAAATTTTATAAAAAAAAAAAAAATGAAAGAAATCAGTAAAGCCAATGTCAAGTAATGCGATGACCAATGAAAATAGGGATTAATTTTATATATGGGAAGTATGAGAATTTTGAATAGAAATTAACATAATTTTATTTTAAAATGTCATATTATAAAATTTTACTATAGATATTTCTATAACCACGAGTCGATATTTAATAGATTGGTTTGAAATAAATAAACAACCTTCAAATGTTCAAAAAATAAAGAAAATGGTTTATAAATATTTTTCCCTAATAATTTTCAAAATCAATTTTAAATAAGGTAAAATTTGATATCAAGTTTATCCAATAATAATAATGATAAGATATTGGATAACATAAACTTATATGTATACATTTATAAATCATTTATATATATTATAATTTAATAAATATATTACTTTTTTTTAAAAATATTATCTAAAAAAATACTTTTTTTTTATTTAGAATTATTGCTGGCACAATAGATAATTATAAATTCTATTTTCATTCTCGCCCACAAGAATCTCATTTCAAAATTATGGCTTAGATAAATATAGAAATGAGGTAATTTTATTCTTGTAGGCCTATTTAAAAAACTTTTAAATTAATTTTACAAAAAAAAAAAAAAATTATAAAGATATAAACATATAGAAAATAATTTTATTGTTTTGTAGGAAGGTAATCGACCTAATAATAGATTAAGAAAAACAAATTAGAAAAACAAATAAATAAATTATAATTATAAATTATTATTAAAATAAATTAAGTCAATCTAAGAGTATTAATTCAAAATATTAATGTCAAGTATATATATATATATATATATATATATATTTCTTAATTTCTTTATTTTATTTAATTAATCTCAAAGTATTATATATTATTAACACACATGAGTTTTTCATTACAAAATTTAATATTAAAAATAATTAATTTATTGTTTATTTAAATTATTTAATTTTATTAGTTTTTATTTAAAATTTGTAATTGAATTGATATTTTTTCTGTTAAGTCATTTCAGAGATTTAAAAATAATAAATTAATAACATACATTATAATTATTATTAGTGATTAGTAGTTTATTTTTCATTAATTTTGTTAAAATTGTTAATATAACTGATTAGTTATGTTTACTATTAACTTTTTCTAATTTCTCTTTCTTTTTTTATCAGGTTAGTCAGTGAAGTGGGAGGTGAATTCATCTCCACCTGAAAATCAACTCGTCATTAACTCCGAGGGGAGTACAATGTTTTTATATATCAAAAAATTAATTTTTGATTAAATTAGAAAAGTCATCAAATTATATATAAATTAAATAATTATTTATAGGTATATTTATAATAGGATTTTTGAATAATAACTTCTTACTAATAAATTCTTACTCCCAAACCCTAATTTGTTTTTTTAACTCATTGTTCATTTATTGTTCAATTATGATATATATCGGAGTTAATTAAGAGTTGATTTTGAGGCGGAGATGAATTAATCTCATATTTAAATTAAATTTTAAATTAAAATTAATAAATAATATTTATTAAACCAGCGCGTTTTTGGCTCTTTGTTGATGGTACCACGTGACAACTGGCGCGTGATTGGCAGTCTACGAGTTAAAAAATTAAAAAAATAATTCCTGTACTTTCATCGATTCAATCAAGCTGAAATTCTATATATAGCAGTTTTATACAATTTTTAATCATTTGAAAACTATCAAACATATATCTTTATTTTTACGGTCACTTTAGAGGGAAAAAAATCAAAACATCGTAAGTAATGACCCTCTTCCGGATGAGCTATATTTCTCAAAAGTTGATAGAAAACTACGAATTTTGAATAATGCATTTGTACCACCAAATTTCATTATTCTAGCCATAACCATTTTTGCGTAATATTGTCTACATACACACACACACACACACACACACACACACACACACACAGATATTTTTCTTAACCTTATTGAAAATGACTCTTCTTCTTCGTTGTCGATAACTTCCTAGCGGAAGTGTCGTGGCCCTAATAACTCCAAGGAGTCATAGGGTGTTCATGGGAAAATTTGACCGAAGTGGTTTCCCCTTGCCTTCTTCGGTGGGGCAGCCGATGTTAAATTGAATTAGATTTTTATATTTATTAATTTATTAATTTATTATTTATTAAATTAAATTAAATAAATATATAATCTTGAGTTCTATGCTGGGATTCGAACTCAGGCTTCCTGTGTAGAAATCTAGTACTCTACCCATTCAGCCATGCAAATGACTCAGGAACCTTCAAAACGTATAAAAACATCAAAATCTCGACATCGAAAATTTTCGTGATCGCAATACTATATATTTCTGGTGAGATAGTAAAAAGGAAGAAAATTCAGAAAAATTTAATAATAGACACATTACCAGTCAGTTATATTTTCAAATTTAAGAAATATGCTTTTCAAATATGAGCGGGCATAGTAAACTATAATATTAATAGAAAAACAGTTATTTTACCCATTATATTATTTCTAATTTAAATTATTGATATGTGTTTTCATCTAATTATACGGAAATTTTAATTGTTAAATATACATTAAAATAGTAGGTCGTTGAGAATTTGATGCTGATCCAAATGTTCTGCATTCATTCTTTTATACAATGGTTCTAATAAATAAATTGACATTGATAGTTAAAGACTTTATTTACTATATCCAAACGAGTTGTAATTTATGCACTATACCTTTATCGTCTTTTCGAGATGCATCAAAAAATCCGGTTGTGAGTGCCTTCCGCTTTAACAGGTAAGCCCTTCTTTTGGGCTTCACAGCCACTGCTGTCGAGGATGCTGTTGATACCTCTGAAATAATTACAAACTTAATTAAAAAAAATTAATAACTAATGCTAACTTCTAGGAAATTTCATTAGTTTCTATAAGCTCTTGATGCATTCAATTTAGAATTTATAAAATTGTATGTATTTAGATGTTTCGACAAATTTAATTACAGATTCAGTACGAAAATTAAAAGACGCAGGAAAAGTGGTGAAGGTTGAATTAATAGTGCTAAAACAAAATGTTTAATATCAGAGAATAGAATCAATAAACAAAATATTAATGTTCTATTTGAAAATGTAGAAAAAATTAAAGATTTAGGTATTATAATCATGAAGAATAATAATAATTCTTAATTTAAATTAAGTTTGCTATCGAGTATTATGTAATAAAGGGGCTTATTTTTTCCACAATGATTATCCAAGAGAATCAAAATTAAAATATACAATTGTTTTTCAGGTTGTATTATACTTGTGTGAGGCTTGGACTTAGGAGACCAGAGTTGATTTAGAGTATTTGAAAATAAGATTCTTTCCAGCAATTATGGGTCAAAGAAAGATGAGGTCCCCGGGGAATGACGGAGACTGTGCAAGCAATTGTATGTCCTTTGTGCATCTTAGGGTTATAAAATCGGGCAGGAATGGAAATGGGAACGCTTGTGCAGACAATGTATAGGGAAGAAAGTAAGAGAGATGGGAAAAATAGAAGTTGGATGAGTGTAGCTTTGGTTAGGGAGATTTGGAGAAATCTGGTTGCTACGGCCAAGAACTTTCGAGTTCGTTGAGTCACAGAATTAGATATAGATTTAAATGTATTAATATTAGTATAAGTGAGCTACTTCTAGTAATAATAGCAAATAATCAAATAAATAACAGATTTAATAGATTTCAAAGCTATTGAAAAAGTGCTTTAGTAAAATTATTATAAAATAATTTATGATTATTAAATAATTTGATATATTAAATCAAATGAGTCAACTGGTAAAATGATAAATAAATGGTTGATTTTAATTCAATAAAAAACTTTTAAAACACATTTCAATGTGTCTTTAACATTAACATTTGTAAATAAGTTGACCTATGGCCAGGTCCGAACCGACCGACGGTTTGAAATAAATTAATTTCCAGCTACAGAAACAATTTCAAATAATTTTAATATATCTATTAATGTAATAAAAAACAGATATGAATACATAAATAATAAATATAAACATTTTTAATTGTATTTTATTTATAATATATATGCAAAACCAGGCTGTGACGTCATGAATGGCTGGATGACGTCATATAATTTTAAATCAAGAAAAAACTAATAAATATGATTTTTCTCGAGGATAAAACCAATACAAAGTGCATGATTCGTGGTGATATATAAAAAAATCTCCTTTGGTGTGAAAATAACCCTTCCCTTCCTATCGTCGATCGCTAATACTACCACTTCCGGTTTCCGGAATTGCACCAAAAGTTGATCAATTCATCCCACTGATGCATTAAGTAAATATTCCAAATTTCATCAAAATCGGTTGAGCCATTCAGGCTGTACACATCTATACGGACGGACAGACGGACAGACATCATGCTAAAAATACTTTTTCCTGTTTAGAAAATGCATGATTCGTGGAGATATGTAAAAATCTCCACATGTGAAATTTGGTGTGAAAACAATACCTCCCTTACTATCGTCGGTCGGTAAAAAGGGGATATAAAGATCTATGTATTTAACATAATCGTTTTTGGTTATAGTAACATTATTTTATTTTTATTTACTCTCATATTAATATTTTTGTAGTTGATAAATATTTTAAAAAAATCAATTGATTTATTTATTTGACACATTTAATTGTTAAATATCAAATTGAAATAGGACTCAAGACTCTCTAAGTCCGTTTCCCAACGTGGGGCCCACACCCCACAGGCGGGCAATTCGATTGTAAAGGGGGAGAATCCGAAAATTTTTCCAAGTGTTTTTTATCCTGAGCTACAACCATCCAAAACCTATTTTATCCCATCTCTCTCACGTTCCTTCTTTCATTGTCACCCACCGCGTCCTTAGTATTCCAAGCGGACGTTTCCCAATTGGTCTCCTCACCAATCTATTTTTCGCCATTATTTCCTCTCCCATTCTATCCACGTGCTATCCATTATTCTATCCATCACAGCCTTTTGGATTTTATAACCTTAACTATGTCTAGAGATTCATAGAAGTCATGTAATTCCTCGTTATGCATTCTCCGGTGACCTCATCCTTCTATGGCCCATAAATGCAGAGAAAAATCTTATTCTCAAATACTCTAAATCTACTCTCGTCTCCTAAGGTCATTCACCATGCCTCACACTCATAATCTAATACTTATTACTTATTTATTGTCATGTACCGATATTTTTTGTTTCTTAAAAGAAATAATTTTTAGGTAAACCATACATTTTTCATATAATCAACTTTCATAAGCTAATAAATAACCACAGCTCTAAGATTTCATTCTTACGCTCATATATTAATTTTACCAAAATTTGTTAATTGTTAAAAAAATGTATCTTTGTAGTTTCTTTTAATCTATTACGATTATAAACAAATTACAAATTAATTAGAGTTACATTTAAAAAGATGTTTTGTTTATATTATAGTCATGTTTAATTTTCATTAATTATTTTATATATTCTTTCAATGACAAACATTTTTTCTTTATTCTTTAATTAATAAATTATTATAAAAATACAGGTTCGCCTAATTTGCTAAAATATTTAAACATAAGTCAAAGAATTTAATTTTAATCTTATAAGAAAATAGCAAAAAGAATTTATTTTAGTATTTATTTTTTAAATCTAATTTAAAAATTTTAATTAACTACTATAAATTCGCTTAAATTAAGATTTAAATCATTTTTTTTCCTCGCTAATTTAATTTAATTTAATTATATTGAATTTTATGGAAAAAATTAATTCAATCTGATATTTTAATTAAATTAATAATTCGATATAAAAATTTAATATAAAAAAATAGATGATGAACGAGTCAAGTAATCTATTTTTAAATATATTTATATATGATTAAATCTGAGTATTTGAGAATATTCAAATAAATTTTTTATATTCATATAATTTATTTTTTTTATATTTACTGATTTTTACTATAACTAACTTAGGTATAATTGGAAAAGAAAAATTGATGAAAATAAAAAATAATGAATTAAGAATTGATTAGAAAATTTATGAGTAGATAAAGTTATATAAATATATTATAGTATCGATATTGGTTAAGTATTTACCTGTTGGAATTTGAATAGCACAGCCTAAACTAAGCGCTTGGAGTTTGGCGAGTGCCACTTTTTGGAGCACTCGACGCTCTAGGTCACTTAAATCCAGAAGTGGAGTGTCCTGGAGGTTCACCTGGCGTCCCGTTGATGAACATCGCCATACACAATTTCCCTGCCAAAAAATAAATTTATATTAATTAATGTGTGGGAGGGAACATACGAAATCGAAAGACTTTGTTCGAATGTTAAATCTACTTGAATATTTGAATAATCATTGGAATTAATCAAATAATAAAAATTGCACTAAAAATTTCGAAAATTAGTTAAAATATCTACATTATATATATTATGTTAGTAGTTTTGTTAGAATTTTAACTTAGGATTCACCTAAAATAAAAATGAAATAAAATAATGTTATATAGGAAAATATATAAATTAAAAAAAAATAATATAAATCTTATAATTAATATATGATTATTATTAATTGGCTTTAAAACAGAAGCGTAGCAATTAAAAATAAGTTGACCTGTGGCCAGGTCCGAACCGACCGACGGTTTGAAATAAATTAATTTCCAGCTACAGAAACAATTTCAAATAATTTTCATATATCTATTAATGTAATAAAAAACAGATATGGATACATAAATAATAAATATAAACATTTTTAAATTTATTTTATTTATAATATATATGCAAAACCAGGCTGTGACGTCATGAATGGCTGGATGACGTCATATAATTTTAAATCAAGAAAAAACTAATAAATATGATTTTTCTCGAGGATAAAACCAATACAAAGTGCATGATTCGTGGTGATATATAAAAAAATCTCCTTTGGTGTGAAAATAACCCTTTCCTTCCTATCGTCGATCGCTAATACTACCACTTCCGGTTTCCGGAATTGCACCAAAAGTTGATCAATTCATCCCACTGATGCATTAAGTAAATATACCAAATTTCATCAAAATCGGTTGAGCCGTTCAGGCTGTACACATCTATACGGACGGACGGACAGACGGACGGACAGACATCATGCTAAAAATACTTTTTTCTGTTTAGAAAATGCATGATTCGTGGAGATATGTAAAAATCTCCACATGTGAAATTTGGTGTGAAAACAATACCTCCCTTCCTATCGTCGGTCGGTAAAAAAACATAGATAAGTTGATTTATCAATTTCTAAAATCTATGTTAATGGGAGTTATAAATCTATATGATAAGAATTGTTTTTAACAATGTGATACTTCTTTTAATCGCTAAAGTGTTAGGTGATAAAGTGTTAGTAGAAGATAGGGTTCCAAACGCCTTTCTTTCCTATAATATTATTAATAATAATAATTATAATCATTAATATAATAGATATATTAAAAAATTTTAATTTATTTTTCTAGTTTACGAGATAAAAATTATTAAAGTTTGACAGATTAACTGGTTATGATGTCGAATTGTGCAGCCATTAAGTAATGTTTTATTGACTATTTCACTAATTATTCACTTGCTATATTCACTAATTTTCAGTTTTTTCGGTTCGGTTTGGATATAGGGAAATTATTTAATTAATTATTTTTTTAATTTTTTTATATCCAAGCCGAACTAAAAAAATAGCGAATTTAATAGCTATACCTATTGAATTTATATGCAAATTTTAATAAATTTTATCTCGTAAACTATAAACGACCTGGAAAAATTGAATAAAAAAAAGTTTCTTTAGAATTAAAAAAGGAATCCACTGGTAAAGTTTTAGCCAAATTCATGACATGACAACTAATCTGGACAATTACCATTTTTTTTAAAAAATTAATTATAATTTGATTATAATTTAAAAAAAAATTTTTAAACGTTGGATTCGAAAGGATTGTCCATAAAATCCAGAGTTTAAAAAATTCCTTGTCATAAAGATTTGTAATTCCAAACTCATTAGATATAGTCACAATTTTTGTTAATAAAAAGAACAAATATACTTATTAAATATCTTTATATAACATCATTACAACTGCCTCTTATGAAAATATAAAATTAGATACTCTTAATCATATACAGATTTTTATTTTCGTAATATTTCCCACAAAAAATTAAAGTCAATTAGATATCAAAAAGAAATTAGAATGAATTTAAATACCAGGTGATAAAATGATAAATAAAATCATAATTTTAGTTTTAAAACTTTAAAATTTATTATTCATGTATATGAATTTCTCTGTTATAAAACGTTCCTCCGTATTTGACTCCTAAAATAGTTATTTTTTTCTTTTAATATAATATATAATAGCTTTATATTTTGCTCACAAAATGGTGAAAATGTGTGTAGATTATTCAGAAAAATTTGAGTATACTTATATTATTGTGTAGAAATAATCTCCAAAATGACAATTATATAAATAATAAAATATAGTCATCAAATTATTAGAGGGACCGAAATAAACTGATAGTAGAATAGTCATAGTTTCAAGGTCTTAACAAGCTCAATGTTTAGAAAGTAACAGTAATCCTACATTATCAAATTAATAGTTATATAGAAAATTTTTGTAAATAAATATAATATTAAATCTATCATTTTATGATGATTAATATTAATTATAATGATATTAGACGAACCCTTTGCAATTTAAGTTTAAACTGAATTTGTAACTAACTTCATAATGGTACAGACATTACATACTTACGACAGAAATTATATAGTTTTTGATGATATTTATTAATAAAGATTATAAGACTGTACTATATGATATATATGTATATATTTATATTTTATTTTAATTAATAATATACAGCTGATATTTTAGCTAAAAATATATTTTACTTTCATTTATTTCTAAGCTTATCTACATATAGGTATATAATATATATAAATATATATATATGTAGACATAAATAGATATGAATACTAGATTAAGAAGTTAAAAATGAGTTTTAACGAAAATATACGTTCTAAGATCCCTTGAATAAAAAAAAATGAAAATATTCATTAAAATTGGCTATTCATTTTTAAATATGGAATAGATTGTATAAGAATCAATGAGATGGAATCAAACATTTTAAGGGTATGATAAAAACATTTAAAAAAATGTAAGGGCCTGTAACTTGACGCTGAGCAAGTGACTACGTCCTTTGGAGGAGCGTGGGTGCTCGCCTTCTGTTTGTTATCTTAGCATCTCTGTTTAATTTTTTATATACCTGGACGTGACCTCAATCTCGAAATATAGACTCCATCTTTGTAATAGTCATCTTTAAAAAAAATTATATTTAAAATAACTCTCTTATTAAGTGGGTAGTAAAAAATAATTTGTTCATTAGATAAATTCATAGTTGTTAAAAAAAGAAAAAAAAATAAGTATTAAAAAATAATATTCTATTTAAATTATATTTCAAAGAAAATTTGCAACTGGGTTACAATATTATATCGTTTTGAGATTCATATATGTTGACATTTATGAAGCACACCATCATCGTTTAATAAATCATAAGATTAGCAAAAAAGTTTCAAATGAAAAGTTTAAAATTTTAAAATAATTAAATTATAAAATTATCAAAATATATTATGATATAGGTATAGTGACTGCAAAAAGAGAGCACTGGTCTATCACAGCGCCTTTTTCAACGGGATGAATATTGAATCAAAATTTAAAAAACATATTTTAATACTAATTTAATTTTAAATGATTAAAACTTTTAGGTTTTATGTTATTAAAAATTATTTTTTTAATTTTGATTCACCTATTAATGCTGTTGAGAAAGGCACTTCAAATAGACTGATCTTTTTTATCGGTCACTATACCTATATCAAAATATATAACTTAATTATGTTATTTTTTTATCCGTCACTGTATGTACGTATAGATAATAAACAAAGTTTTTACAGAATTTAAAAAAATATAATATAATATATGTTAATTAATCCAATTCAAATTTGCGGGATAGTCGAGTTGAGATAATCCAGATTTTTATCTTTAATTTAACAATCAATTTTTTATTATATCATATACCTATCATATTTTATATAATTTATAATTTGAGAGGATTTGTTATGATGTGAACAATATGTGAACAGTATTATTTTTTGCTATAAATTCTTGAACTTGATGCTCCCGCGTTTAAAGTCTCTTCCGCATTACAGACTCTAATATAGCTTTCTAAACCTCTTGAGTAATTTGATAAGATTAAATGCATTCTAAAGAATGTAAGAGTAAATAAAGCCTATAATACTATAAATCTTACTACAATAGTTTATAAAGTGTTATATATACCTTCATTTGTTATATTTTTAGTGTTTTAAAGGGTTTAGAAGTATGATAAAATTTAAAATTAATTTACACTTGACCTCTTCAATTGATATAATAAAATATATATTTGACTTTCTTGAGAGTAGCAAATTTTTATTTTTTATTTATTGTAGAAATAATCATTTTAAACTAAAAGTTTATTAAAAATAATAATATAAACTAAAATATAATTATTAGAATTTGAATTTAAAAATATAGCATTTTATATTGAAAAATTTTTAAGGAATGTACATATTTCTTTTAAATTATAATTATTATAATTAATAGTTAACAAATTAGAGTAAAATATTAGAAATATATTATTATATATCATAAAAAACGCCTAAATATTATGCAACCATGTAAATTTTACATATTATTTTTTCATTTATTTAAAATTATCTTTTTAAATATATCTTTTTTTTATTAATAGGTATACATATTTATTTAATTTCGATATATTTAAATGGTTCTCTAATATACAAGATTCAATATTAATGAAATTTTAAATTTATAGTTAAGTTATATATAGAGAAATTATTTTAATAATTTAAGCAAATGGATAAATTCTATGAAAATGATCTGCGTAACTTAAGGGGAAGTTTGACTGTTGGCAGCTAATAAATTAAATGAGACAATGAACATTAATGGCCAATTAATCATAAGCATATTAATATAAATACTAAAAAATAAAATGAAGATGAATAAGAAAGAAAAATTACTAATAGTACATATATGCAATCTTGAATCTTCTTAGCTTTGAAATTAAAAATAAATGTTAAAGATAAGAAAATAAATAGAATGAGATCTAGATATAAATAATTCAAAAATTTTATTTGATAAAAACAAAAGAGAGGTGATTTCGTATCGAGTATATAAGATGATGTTTAAAATCCTTTTTTACCGACCGACGATAGTAAGGGAGGTATTGTTTTCACACCAATTTTCACATGTAGAGATTTTTACATATCTCCACGAATCATGCATTTTCTAAACAGAAAAAAGTATTTTTAGCATGATGTATGTCCGTCCGTCCGTCCGTCTGTCCGTCTGTCTGTCCGTCCGTCCGTATAGATGTGTACAGCCTCAACGGCTCAACGGATTTTGATAAAATTTGGTATATTTAGTTAATGCATCAGTGGGATGAATTGATCAACTTTTGGTGCAAATCCGGAAACCGGAAGTGGTAGTATTAGCGATCGACGATAGGAAGGGAAGGGTTATTTTCATACCAAATTTCACATGAGGAGATTTTTTACATATCATTACGAATCATTCAATTTGCATTGGTTTTATACTCGAGAAAAATCATCTTTATTAGTTTTTTCTTAATTAAAATTATATGACGTCATCCAGCCATTCATGACGTCACAGCCTGGTCTTACATATATATTATAAATAAAATAAAATTAAAAATATTTATGTTATATCCATATCTGTTTGTTATTACATTAATAGATATATTAAAATTATTTGAAATTGTTTCTGTAGCTGGAAATTAATTTATTTCAAACCGTCGGTCGGTTCGGACCTGACCACAGGTCAACTTATTATATATTATTATTATATATGCTTTATTCTTTATAAAAATACTAAGTAATTATTTTATCAATTATTGAATTTTATTCTAAAATAATAGAAATACTAGTGAATATCGGAGTCAGGTAACAAGGAATTAATCTTTCCTAATCAAATAGGATAATTATTATTGAACTTTTTAAGAAATAGATTAAAAATATTTCAGATTAAGAAAGTTGTATAAGGAAATAGCTACTTCGATTTAATAGAAACAAGGTTAAATAATAAATATTATGTATATATCCAAGAATAAAAATATAAATTTGATTTGATTTCTATATATATATTATTTTTTTTCAATTTATTTAACTTTTTAACTATTTGTCTTTTTTCAATCTATTTTAATATTTATATTTGTGAATAATTTGGACATATTGAAATTTTAATCAAGATATTATTAAAACAATATTTAAAATATAGATGAAAAAAAAAATAAAATTTGAAATATTAGAAAATAATAATATTCATATTTTTATAGGAAAAGGAAAAAAATTTTGTGAAATTATTTATTATTTAAGGTTAGATATAGGGAGGCAATGTCGCAGTTAGCTTTTCGGAGGCCCACACTGTCAACCTGTGACCCCTCTCGGGGGGGGGGGGGGGGTTGTATAATACAAATAATTTTCAGAAAATAATTCAAGGAAAAATATATTATTTAATACATAACAAAAACAAATATAATTTATATAAATATAAAGACAATAAAAATAATATTCTTTTTATAAACCAATATATACAATAAATTCCATTTATTTTAGTTTCAGTTTCATATCTCTGTACCTAATACATCATGAATTTTTATTTCAATATATATGTAAAAAAGAGTTTTTATAGCCTAAAGATCTTTAAAAAATATTTTAAAAATAAATATTAAAACTTGGATTAGAGGCCCCTTAGAAAGCGTGGCCCCGAGCTATCGACTCATGTGCGTTAATGCGACACTGTAGGGGGGAGGGACACTTTATTCATATATAAAAACCTAAATATATTAAATTTAATGGAAATTACACATTTATATATTTTTTAAATTTAAATTTTAAAATTCCTAAAATTTAATTTACATAATTACATATAATAAATTTTTATATTGCTTTTTACTTATGATTTGATTATTATAGGTTGGAAAAACCACAAAAAACACCTGTTACACTCAGTTTCAATGATTATTAAAATAAATATCCTCTTTCAAATTTGCCATAAAAAAGGGAAAGATTTATTTTAAGTAATATTAATAGTGAAACCGATAAATTTTCCATGTTTATTGATTCATGACTTGAAATAATTTAAATTTCACCGAAATTATTTTTCATATTCATTAGTTCATAAACGAGTGCAATTTATGAAGCATGAAATGACGAAAATATTAATCGAAGGTAATTTTTTTTCTTTAATATAAAACAACAAATATTTACTAAAGTTTAAATATAAATTGTTATTATAAACATTTTTGCAATAATTATT
Organism: Labia minor; assembly: GCA_963082975.1. Taxonomy (NCBI): domain Eukaryota; kingdom Metazoa; phylum Arthropoda; class Insecta; order Dermaptera; family Spongiphoridae; genus Labia; species Labia minor. The sequence continues at coordinate 37,722,683 of OY720345.1, forward strand.
ATTATCATTTATAAATTAAATAAAAAATTATAATATTGATAAAATAAATTTGAGAATAAATAAATAAATATCCTGGATCCTAGAATAAATTAAATTAAATTGAATATTATGGATAAATTAATCTGATTAAATTTTTGCTTAACATAAATCAATATGTCATTTAGTATTTTGAAAAAATTTTAATTATTATATTTATTACATTCAATTATTATAATATCAAATTATTAAAATGTTAACAAATATTTATTAAAAAAAAATAATTATTTTTTAATATTTAAGAGACCATTTTTATTTATGTTTTTACCCTCTTTTTTTTTTGTTTCCTTATATTTTTTTATTTAGGAAATATTTAAGGTGAATTGTTTTTATCAAAAAAATCAATGTTTCTTATTTAAAAAAATTATTTCATTTTATTATAATTATAATTATACTAAAATTAGAATTTTTATACGTAATTTTTTTATGGATTTTAATTTTTTTTTATTAGATTTTTAAAACTTAAAAAATATATTTACTATTTTAATACAATTATTGATTTTTAATGGAATAGGTTGTCACATTACTCCATTATTTTTTATTCTAAAGAGGATGGTATATCTATAAGTTAAATAAATATAAAAGGTAGTTATATTTCATTCCTATTTAATTGCACATAATAATAATTTTATTTATGGCTATAAATCCATATCTTAATTATAATAATACAATACAAATCTTATGAATAAATTATTTAAAAAGACCATCATTCTAATTATTTTTCAATTTTTTTAATATGTGTCACTTATCATATTTAATTTATGGTTTGTTTATATTATTTAAATTTATATCTTTTCGTAATCTGAGACAAGAACTTAAACAAATTCCAAATAAATTTTTTTAAAATTTAAATTTTTATTATTTATTTTTAACTTATAAATTTCCCCCAATTTTCTCAAAATCTTATAAATGAGATTTGTGTATTATTAGAAGGAAAAGGTGAATTTCAATAGCTAATTAATATATATGTATTTTCTAAGAAAATATTGTTAAATAAATATTTAGGTATTTATAAGATTTAATCAATGTTACACAAAATTTTATTCACTTTAGTAAATAAATTTTAATTTATTTTTTTTAAGAGACATAAGGGCTAATAAATTGTGACAATATATGATAAATATATATCTATAATAAATTTAAATAAAGAAATTTAATAATTTTATTACTTCAATGATAATCAGTTAAATTTTAAATAAATAAAACTTAATAGAAATCTATTTAACTATTTTAGATTAGAAAAAAATAATAGTAATTTAAGAAGTTGAGCTTGAAATAAGTTTTTTTCTTTGAATATCTTTTATGCTCTTCATACCTGCCTATAAGTTTATAATAGTACCTATATACTATCTATTATATATCAAAACAATCATGATGATAAAGTTATTTTAAAAGATAATCATTACAATCCTGTCTTTTTATTTTTTTCTTTTCACTGAAATCGCAAGTATTTAAAGAATCCATGACGATATTGTCAAAATGCCGAGTTATCTTCACCAAACAATTTCTTTGAAATATAATCTCTTGTATGTGTTCATTTGAAGAAAAAAACGCTTTTCTTTTATATATAAAAATCCCCGTTTGTTTAGAATCTATGCGATCATTAATTTTTTGATTAATCTCTACCAAGTTTTATTAAATTAAAAAAAAAAAAAAATAATAAAATTACAATTCGTTAGTAGATTTATATTTATTTCTTTGATGTTATTATTTGATTTAATTCATTCATTTATACTATATTTATATATTTATTTATAAATTAAAAATTAAAAATATAAAACTCGAATAATTTTTTTTACCTTTATATTTATTATATAAATTAATTGCAAAATGGTTAATTTTGGTTTATTAAATTTTTATCGAAAAAAAAAAATCATTTAACTATAAATAGGTAGTGATGTTTTGAAGATTTAATATAATATCAAACAACATCAAAAATCATTCGTCATTCCATTTAAAGGTCATTCTATTTAGATTAACTCTATTTCTTAGAAGTTAATTAGTTTCCTCTCCTTCTACAACACCTATTGCCAATTTTCTTATACTGTACTGAGATGAAGAATTATTAAAATTATTTTATTTTATAAGAGTAAATTATTTGTTTATAGAATGTTATATAATAAACAAATTATTTTATTAGTCCAATGTTATAGGATTCATTCTTATGATTAATTTTTAGAGAAAGTTTAAGTGATTAGTCTGATGATTACATACCTGGGGTGTCCATTGTAAAGAGGCACCTTCCCGACTTGAAAGTCGAGTTTGACTTCTACTTCTGGCGGCGAAAAACTTCTTGGGGACTAATCTGCTTCCGGCTTGCACTACACTCGAACTCGATTTACTCTTCTGCATGGCGGCTCCGCCGCCTCCACCTGCTGCTGTTGACACCAAATTGGAAGTGGATGAGCCATGTTGAAGTCCATGAATTAAATTTGAAAAAAATGTTTGTCCAGAAGCAAGAAGGGATGAGGAAGTTGATGGTGGAGGTGGAGATGCCACTGGTTCATGTTTATCTTTTAAAACTGGTAACCAAATTTCATCTGTCTGACAACCTTTATTATTCCCATCATCTAAAGACACAACACTTGCAATTTCTCCCTTTGATTTAATATTCCTTAAATTTCGATCATAATTCACCCTTTTAAAACGATCCGCTTTATCACCGTCTATACTTTTTTTTCTTGCCATTCTCAAGTATCTTTTAATTGTATCGCTTACACTTGGTGAAACATCTTCATGAACACTGCTCCGTCTTCTACGTCCATCTTCATCTACATCACCCTCACTTTCTTCACCTTCTCTACGGCGAGCCTGAATAGCAGCCATCGTTTCTTCATCAAGTGGAATTGTTTGAATTTCCACTTCCACTGACTTTGGAATTGGTGAGACAGATCTTGATCGAGGTAAAAGAATATGACCCGAGGATGAGGTTGTTGTTGTTGAAGTTGTAGTCGCTGTTGATGTTGCTGTTGTTGATGCATTGGAAGCCGTTGCACCTGATCTTGGACCGAAATTTCTCGCTTGACGCAAATCGAAATACAAACGTTCAAGTGCTCTGCGGTCTGTGAGAAGGTCTGTAATAACTTTATGTCGAGTGGATGTTCTACTATAATGCCGGCGGAGGGTGGCAAGAAATTCATTATCTTGTTTAAGGAGAGCTTCTTGATAAACGGTACGTGATGACGATGACGTTTGTCCAACACGAACTCGGCGTAAACAGTTGTGCAATAATTGAGCGACCTGCCGAGTATCCACGCCGCCTCCATCCCCATGTAAATAACGTTCTAATGAGTCCAATAATTGATTCTCTTCCAAATTTAAAGTGCTTTCGGATGTTTGTGCTGGTTGGGATGATCCAAGAAGATCAAAACGTCCTGGTTGTGTAGGCGCTAAAGTCAATCGAGCCAATTGCGGTGTTAATTCATCAGCCTCATCAGCTGAATGGGGTGCTGAAGTTTCACCACGTATACTACCACCTTTTTTATCAAATCGTCTTCGTCCACGTCTACGAAGGCTTAGCGCGCCAGGATAGGAACTTTTTCTCCATAATAAAAACCTTGGTTCTTTGGAGCACACCTGTTGAAAGTAGGCTTCAATTTTTGGTACATCTTCACGGCGGTTGGCTACCCCCTCCGGTATAAGTCGTCGACCTGCATCTGCCATATATCGCCATGTTTTTCGGGTGAGAAGCCATCTCTCTTTTCGTCGTCGTTTAACCTCACCTCGTCGTCTAACCACCCCACTTATGCCGGCTGATGGTCCCTCTTCATCCATTACAGCAAAATAATATCCATTTTTATAAAAATTTGGGAGAGGAGTTGAACGATTTTACCTTTAGCACATGGCCGACTTGTGGTGGGGGTAATCAAGATATCGATACATGAACGCACGAGCCCACTGACGGCGACTAGAGAAGAGAACGACTATTCAGCGGGCGGCAGCCGCTCTTGGTCGCCGTCGTGGGCAAAAATATCTCAGCCGATTTGGCACAGACATTATAAACCTCTGTGGCACGGGCAGTTACTTCGGATAACCCAATAGATATTCCAAATATCACACCGCTTCCAATTATACTTATTGACAATAATAATTACAATTCGTATCATTTTTTTATTAATTTTTATTATTTATTTATTTCAAAATTTAAATTAGTAAATAATATTTATTTTCTAATAATTTTAGAATTATAGAAGAAAAAATATTATGAAAACGAATAAAAAGAACAAACAATTAAAAAAAAAATTGAAATTTATAGTCTTAAAAAAAAATAATCAGAGTAGTGATAAGTCCTTTGAATAATTTTTAAAAGTGAAAATTTATAATTTTACTAAATAATTAGATAGATAATTCATTTCCAAATTCTTCCTCAATAAATTAATTTTATTTAAAAGAAAGAGAAATCTAGAATAAATAAGTATATTTTTAACAGAAAATTAATAATTTTCTTAAAAATATTGTTTTAAGAGTAGATATTTTTAGAGGACAATTATACAATATATATAAATATTAATATTTTACGTGATTCTTTAAATGTTTCATAAAAATAAAACAAAAACAACAAAAGCAAAAGTGAAATCATAAATAAATAAATAAAAAATATGATAATACAAGATGCCAAATATAAACAATAATAAATAATATAGATTTATAAAAAACAAAAAAGATAATTTTAAAATTAATTCCATGATTTTGATGAAATCAAATAACGTAATACAATGGAAAAATTATTTAATTTTATAATTTTTTTTTCTTTTAATTTCTCTTTCTACTATCCTATTTCTCTCTCATTTAGCATTTAGCATTTGTAATTGCTTCGAAATAAGAATTATAATATATAAATAATATCGATACCTATAACCTACATTTAAACATTGACCAAGTCTTAAATTTAGATAAAACTAGCATTTTATATTTTTCAAATAAAAATTTAAAATGTGTATTTCTCATGCTGAGAATTCAAGTTATGAACTGTTTATTATAATTATAACAAATAATTAATAAATAATCAACAAAATATTGAAATTCTTCATGATAAATAAAACTTTAATCTCTCTACACCTCATCAAAAATCCATTTTTTAATTATTTATAATTAACTTAGATATTTATACGTACTTATATATACAGTAATTAGATACTGTTTATATATTTGAACTCGAATAATTGTACCACAATTTGTAAATTAATAATAATTTTTTAACGAGCATGTTTTTAAATAATTTTATTCAAATAATTGTAAAAACAAATAAGATTCATTTATACATTGTCCAAATATAATGAAGTTTAAATCAGATTAATTTAAAAAAATAAAAATAAATTAAGAATAAAAAATGTTAAGAAAATAATATCTTAAAATAAAAAAAATTATTTATTCAATTAATCATACATATCTTTATTTGAATTATATTTTTAATTATAATTCAATGAAAATGATATATTATATAATTATAAAAATTCAACTTACCTGGAAAATAATATGTATTACCATCTTTATCACACCGGTTACAAGCACAGCTCATTATATATGAGTTAAAAGAATAAATATGATATGTAGTACTTTTTTTTATAATAGTGTGAAATAATTTGAAAAAATACAACGTAGTGCCTGCTTTATCCAATGACTACCACTTTTCCAATAATTTATCGTTAGGTTGATAATACTTTATCTATAATACTCTGCCGAGTACGTAAGTTATATTTTAAACTTGAACTATATAAACTATTTTTTCAATTATAAACCAAAAGAATTCATAGTTTTTATTTTTAATAGATTAAGAATAATTAATGATTAATGGTTAAAATCATTTTTCGATATATAAGGGACCCAAACTAAGTTCAATAATTATATATAAGCATATAAAAAAATTAATAGTATTCTAAAAGATTAAGAAGAATAATTAAAAATTGTTGATTAAAAAAAAACTCAAATAAATAAAGATGTATAGATTACATAATAAAGAATTCCTAAAGATACAGTGATATTGATATTTATTGATATTAAAAATTAAAATTATGTTCTTATTTTTTTTTTAAATAATCTTAAAAATATTTTTTTTTTATTATTAATAATATACTTAATATTTTTTCATTTTATTTATAATTTTTATAGAATCCTAGCCTTTAAATTTTACAGAGACCTTAAAAGTATTTTACTTAACTAACCATTTCCATTTTTTTAATTATCTATAAAATAATATAATATTTAATATTGAATATTAAAATAAATCCAAGAGAGAACTTCTTTTAAATATAATTTTTTAACAATCTTAAGATTTAGTAAATGGGGTTTTTGACTTCTTTATAAAAATAATTTTTGGGTTATGTTTTTTTACTTGTTTGTTTATTTTCATTTGGAGTTCAAATTTATCATAATTTTGGAAAATATCAGGAAATATTAAAAATCATTTTTATCTTTTTATTAAAAGTAAATTATATATGATATAAAATAATAATATTATATTTTATTCAATGTTATGTTTATTTTATATTGTATACTAGCTGCTCAGAGCGCCTTCGGCGCTCTTCACACCTAGACGGGGGCTCCGCCCCCTGTACCCCCGAGTGGTACATAGTATTTGGTGGTTGAAAGTAGTAAAAGGTTTTCATCCATTTTGTTTCAATCAGTATATTACATAAAACATTCATTTCTTTTTGTGTTCTTATTTAAAAAATATATTTTAATTTAATCACTATATTAATTATATATATTATTATTGTATATGTTATATCTATCTACCTATGTGGCTCAAAGATACTCTAAAGTTCTTAGCCGCAACAACCACATTTCTCCAAGTGTCCCTATCCTGAGCCCTTATTCCATCTCTCTTACGTCCCTTCCTACGCGTCATTGGTTTTCCAAGCGGACGTTTTCCAATCGGTCTTCCCACCAATATCTTTTTCCTCTCCCATTCTTGCCACGTGCCCTGCCTATCGCAGCTTTTTCCCTTTTATAACCCTAACTATTTCTGAAGATGCAGAGAGGCCATGCAATTTCTTGTTATACAGTCTCCCTCATACCCGGTGACCTCATCTTTCTTTGGCCAATAAATGCAGGGAAGAATCCTATTCTCAAATACTCTGAATCTACTCCCATCTCCAAGGGTCATAGACCATGCCTCCCACCCATATAATGCAACAGGCAAAATAATCTTTTTATATATTCCCTTTGATAATAATTTTGAAGAGATAAGCCTCTTTATTGCAGATAACAGGCGTTTCCCGATTGCAACCCCGATTTAAATTCTTCTCAAATATTATTATCCTTCGTGATTACATTCAATTTTTCTACATATTCAAATTCTACATTTTGTATCTTAAGATTTTGTATGTTAATACCCTTCCTCTTTGTTACTAAATATTTTTTCTTATCACTATTAATTTCAAACCTCCATTAAATTTTCCTCGCTATCTGTAATTGCAATTGCCGAATCTCCTATTATATTTAAGTCGTCTGAGTAACCTAATATTTTACAATTGATTTCCGCATCTTATTCTTTCTTTACTACCTTCAAGAGAAATAAAAATTAACGGTATAAAACTATAGATAAATGACCAATATATACATTCATTAATAGTATTAATTTAAATTAATTGATTTATTTGTTTTTTTTATTATTAAGTTCATTTATTAATTTTTTTAGATCATAGTTATTTTCCTTAAAAGAAACTTAAATTCTGTGGTGCTAGGGGATTTGAAAATTATTCGTCGCAATATGAAGATTTCGCTTACAGTTTCTGTCATGTCCGACCTCCATCCAACAGTTATTTTCTGTTAAGTTTTTTGCTTCTCTTAATCATGTGATCTATATATTTAATTTTTTTTGATTCATTATAATAAAATTTAAACAAATAAAAATTTTTACTTTGTTAATTTATATAAATTTCAATATAAACTGATTGTGAGTGATACGCTTAGCCAATACTCTGAATATTTTGTGTACAAAAATATTGAATGTTCTTAGCGAGATTTGATATAATGTTGTACGATTTGTCCTAAATCTGAATTAGAAGAAAATTATAAATTGCCTCCTCTTCCAGCCCAATTCATTTACCCACCCATGTTGCATATGACATCTAAATTTCTTAAAACTCCGTTTTTTTAATTTAAAATAGAAGGAGAGAAAGAGTTTTAAATTATATTCGAATAGTCTATATATTCTATATATCAGTATTTTTTTTCTGAATTTAATAGCAAGTTGATTTTAAAAATTTTCCATTCTTAATGCATATGATTGATTACATGTGTTAAAATTTAAAAAAATTCAAATATTCTAATTTTTATATTTATACTAGCTGCTCAGAGCGCCTTCGGCGCTCTTCACACCTAGACGGGGGCTCCGCCCCCTGTACCCCCGAGTGTTACATAGTATTTGGTGGTTGAAAGTAGTAAAAGGTTTTCATCCATTTTGTTTCAATCAGTATATTACATAAAACATTCATTTCTTTTTGTGTTCTTATTTAAAAAATATATTTTAATTTAATCACTATATTAATTATATATATTATTATTGTATATGTTATATCTATCTACCTATGTGGCTCAAAGATACTCGAAAGTTCTTAGCCGCAACAACCACATTTCTCCAAGTGTCCCTATCCTGAGCCCTTGTTCCATCTCTCTTACGTCCCTTCCTACGCTTCATTGGTTTTCCAAGCGGACGTTTTCCAATCGGTCTTCCCACCAATAACTTTTTCCTCTCCCATTCTAGCCACGTGCCCTGCCTATCGCAGCTTTTTCCCTTTTATAACCCTAACTATTTCTGAAGATGCAGAGAGACCATGCAATTTCTTGTTATGCTGTCTCCCCCATTCCCCGGTGACCTCATCTTTCTTTGGCCAATAAATGCAGGGAAGAATCCTATTCTCAAACACTCTGAATCTACTCTCATCTCCCAGGGTCATAGACCATGCCTCCCACCCATATAATGCAACAGGCAAAATAATTTTTTTATATATTCCCTTTGATAATAATTTTGAAGAGATAAGCCTCTTTATTGCAGATAACAGGCGTTTCCCGATTGCAACCCCGATTTAAATTCTTCTCAAATATTATTATCCTTCGTGATTACATTCAATTTTTCTACATATTCAAATTCTACATTTTGTATCTTAAGATTTTGTATGTCAATACTCTTCCTCTTTGTTACTAAATATTTTTTCTTATCACTATTAATTTCAAACCTCCATTAATTTTTCCTCGCTATCTGCAATTGCAATTTCCTAATCTCCTATTATATTTAAGTCGTCTGGGTAACCTAACATTTTACAATTGATTTCTTCATCTTATTCTTTCTTTACTACCTTCAAGACAAATTTGAAGATCAAAATTTGAAAAAGTTTATGCTGATCTATATTGAGTCATGTGTATGTTTTACTAAAGTCTACAAATAATTAGTGAACAGAAATATTGAATTCGCAGTTTTTTTCCTAATATCTGTCATAATGAAAATATCTTAATTAATGTTGATCGATTTGGCCTTAACCCGCAATGATATCTCCTAATATTTCCACCGCCTATGGTTCTTAAGTATTTTCTATGTTATTATAGTGAAATAAAGTATAATATTTCTTGATCATTACATTTTGATATTTTATTTTCATTGCTAGATTATTATTGAATATTTTTAATTATAATGAAACTTGGGAAAATGCAAAAATAGAGACTTGAGACAATTTATAAAAATTAACGGTATAAAACTATAGATAAATGACCAATATATACATTCATTAATAGTATTAATTTAAATTAATTGATTTATTTGTTTTTTTATTATTAAGTTCATTTATTAATTTTTTTAGATCTTAGTTATTTTCCTCCCTTAAAATAAACTTATCTAATTCTGTGGTGCTAGGGGATTTGAAAATTATTCGTCGCATTATGAAGATTTCGCTTACAGTTTCTGTCATGTCCGACCTCCATCCAACAGTTATTTTCTGTCAAGTTTTTTGCTTCTCTTAATCATGTGATCTATATATTTAATTTTTTTTGATTCATTATAATAAAATTTAAACAAATAAAAATTTTTACTTTGTTAATTTAATTAAATTTCAATATAAACTGATTGTGAGTGATACGCTTATCCAATACTCTGAATAATTTGTGTACAAAAATATTGAATGTTCTTAGCGAGATTTGATATAATGTTGTACGATTTGTCCTAAATCTGAATTAGAAGAAAATTATAAATTGCCTCCTTTTCCAGCTCAATTCATTTACCCACCCATGTTGCATATGGCATCTAAATTTCTTAAAACTCCGTTTTTTTAAATTTAAAATAGAAGGAGAGAAAGAGTTTTAAATTATATTCGAATAGTCTATATATTCTATATATCAGTATTTTTTTCTGAATTTAATACCAAGTTGATTTTCAAAATTTTCCATTCTTAATGCATATGATCGATTACATGTGTTAAAATTTAAAAAAATTCAAATACTCTAATTTTTATATTTATATACAATTTAATATTATTTTTTATTAATATCATATCAAAAAAAAGAGAATTTATTAAAATTAAAAATAAAAAAAGAAGCCTATTAATAAAATATTGAATGGTGATTTAAATATTTTATTAAATTAATTAAAATGAGACCTTTTAGAATAAATTATTTAATTGAAATGATATTTAAATATAAGAATTTAAAAAAATATTATATTCTTTGTTTGGCAATTGTTATTTAATTATGTGCAACATGATTCGACTTGCACAGAGCATCGTTATTTTTTATTAATATCACATAATAAAAATGAATCTTTTAAACATAATAAATAAAAAAGACATTTTAATAAATTTAAAAAATATACCCAATTTAAAAATGTCAAAAATTTAAAACAACTTTATATCATCATATTTTAATTTTTATATAATATATATATATTTAGTAATTAATAATAGAGTAATTAAATTAAAATAAAAAACAAAGATAATATAATTCAGTCATTTTAATTCAGGTTAAATAATATTTTTTTTTATTATTCAAAGATAAAATTTATATATTATTATATATATATTATAGAAAAGAAGAAATATTCAATTAAATAAAAAATAATTTAAGATAAAAATATGATCTAATAAATATTTTAATTAAATTGAGAACTTTTAGAATAAATTATTTAATTGAATTGATATTTGTATATTAGAATTTAAAATAAAAAGGGAAATATTATAATAATTCTTCGATTGGGAATCTCTATGATAATTCATTGTTTGAAATGATTCCGCTAGGCCGACAGTGAGCCGCGAGCTGCTCTTGAATGAACAACACGGAGAATTATATAAACTTTAAAAAATTAATTTCTGCGGTTATTGATAAGATATTAATAAAATTTATAGCCTATGTTACTCTAGAGGTATATAAGAATATTGTGATGTAATTTCAAAGAAATCGGTTCAGCCAATTCTGAGTCTATAAAATAGTAATTTTCCGGACAGACAGACAGACAGACAGACAGACAGACAGACAGACAGACAGACAGACAGACAGACAGACAGACAGACAGACAGACGTGAAAAATTCTAAAGTCACTTTTGGATTCTAGAGGTCATGAAACGCGAAGATATGCAAAAATTTTTAAATTCTGAGCAATGTGCAGACAAAAACCTTTTTTTATATATATAGAAGATTATAGAAAAGAAGAAATATTCAATTAAATAAAAAATAATTTAAGATAAAAATATGATCTAATAAATATTTTAATTAAATTGAGAACTTTTAGAATAAATTATTTAATTGAATTGATATTTGTATATTAGAATTTAAAATAAAAAGGGAAATATTATAATAATTCTTCGATTGGGAATCTCTATGATAATTCATTGTTTGAAATGATTCCGCTAGGCCGACAGTGAGCCGCGAGCTGCTCTTGAATGAACAACACGGAGAATTATATAAACTTTAAAAAATTAATTTCTGCGGTTATTGATAAGATATTAATAAAATTTATAGCCTATGTTACTCTAGAGGTATATAAGAATATTGTGATGTAATTTCAAAGAAATCGGTTCAGCCAATTCTGAGTCTATAAAATAGTAATTTTCCGGACAGACAGACAGACAGACAGACAGACAGACAGACAGACAGACAGACAGACAGACAGACAGACAGACAGACAGACAGACAGACAGACAGACGTGAAAAATTCTAAAGTCACTTTTGGATTCTAGAGGTCATGAAACGCGAAGATATGCAAAAATTTTTAAATTCTGAGCAATGTGCAGACAAAAACCTTTTTTTATATATATAGATATACAATTTAATATTATTTTTTAAAAATAAAAAAAGAAGCCTATTAATAAAAAATTGAATGGTGATTTAATTATTTTATTAAATTAATTAAAATGAGACCTTTTAGAATAAATTATTTAATTGAAATGATATTTAAATATAAGAATTTAAAAAAATATTATATTCTTTGTTTGGCAATTGTTATTTAATTATGTGCAACATGATTCGACTTGCACAGAGCATCGTTATTTTTTATTAATATCACATAATAAAAATGAATCTTTTAAACATAATAAATAAAAAAGACATTTTAATAAATTTAAAAAATATACCCAATTTAAAAATGTCAAAAATTTAAAACAACTTTATATCATCATATTTTAATTTTTATATAATATATATATATATATATATAGTTAATTAATAATAGAGTAATTAAATTAAAATAAAAACAAAGATAATATAATTCAGTCATTTTAATTCAGGTTAAATAATATTTTTTTTTATTATTCAATGATAAAATTTATATATTATTATATATATATTATAGAAAAGAAGAAATATTCAATTAAATAAAAAATAATTTAAGATAAAAATATGATCTAATAAATATTTTAATTAAATTGAGAACTTTTAGAATAAATTATTTAATTGAATTGATATTTGTATATTAGAATTTAAAATAAAAAGGGAAATATTATAATAATTCTTCGATTGGGAAATTTCTATGATAATTCATTGTTTGAAATGATTCCGCTAGGCCGACAGTGAGCCGCGAGCTGCTCTTGAATGAACAACACGGAGAATTATATAAACTTTAAAAAATTAATTTCTGCGGTTATTGATAAGATATTAATAAAATTTATAGCCTATGTTACTCTAGAGGTATATAAGAATATTGTGATGTAATTTCAAAGAAATCGGTTCAGCCAATTCTGAGTCTATAAAATAGTAATTTTCCGGACAGACAGACAGACAGACAGACAGACAGACAGACAGACAGACGTGAAAAATTCTAAAGTCACTTTTGGATTCTAGAGGTCATGAAACGCGAAGATATGCAAAAATTTTTAAATTCTGAGCAATGTGCAGACAAAAACCTTTTTTTATATATATAGATTTATATTTATATATACAATTTAATATTATTTTTTAAAAATAAAAAAAGAAGCCTATTAATAAAAAATTGAATGGTGATTTAATTATTTTATTAAATTAATTAAAATGAGACCTTTTAGAATAAATTATTTAATTGAAATGATATTTAAATATAAGAATTTAAAAAAATATTATATTCTTTGTTTGGCAATTGTTATTTAATTATGTGCAACATGATTCGACTTGCACAGAGCATCGTTATTTTTTATTAATATCACATAATAAAAATGAATCTTTTAAACATAATAAATAAAAAAGACATTTTAATAAATTTAAAAAATATACCCAATTTAAAAATGTCAAAAATTTAAAACAACTTTATATCATCATATTTTAATTTTTATATAATATATATATATATATATATAGTTAATTAATAATAGAGTAATTAAATTAAAATAAAAACAAAGATAATATAATTCAGTCATTTTAATTCAGGTTAAATAATATTTTTTTTTATTATTCAATGATAAAATTTATATATTATTATATATATATTATAGAAAAGAAGAAATATTCAATTAAATAAAAAATAATTTAAGATAAAAATATGATCTAATAAATATTTTAATTAAATTGAGAACTTTTAGAATAAATTATTTAATTGAATTGATATTTGTATATTAGAATTTAAAATAAAAAGGGAAATATTATAATAATTCTTCGATTGGGAATTTCTATGATAATTCATTGTTTGAAATGATTCCGCTAGGCCGACAGTGAGCCGCGAGCTGCTCTTGAATGAACAACACGGAGAATTATATAAACTTTAAAAAATTAATTTCTGCGGTTATTGATAAGATATTAATAAAATTTATAGCCTATGTTACTCTAGAGGTATATAAGAATATTGTGATGTAATTTCAAAGAAATCGGTTCAGCCAATTCTGAGTCTATAAAATAGTAATTTTCCGGACAGACAGACAGACAGACAGACAGACAGACAGACAGACAGACAGACAGACAGACGTGAAAAATTCTAAAGTCACTTTTGGATTCTAGAGGTCATGAAACGCGAAGATATGCAAAAATTTTTAAATTCTGAGCAATGTGCAGACAAAAACCTTTTTTTATATATATAGATTATATTTTATATCAAGTTTCACAAATTGTGGATTGTAAGAACACAATTGTAGTCACAATTTTGAGTAGGAATCACCAATATTTTATTTAAACCAATTATATTTTTCTTGCTTTTACTTGAATATATTTAAAATTATATTGAAACATTTTCATATTGTCTGAAGTATTTAAATTAAAATTTACATATTCTTTTCAGGGCTTATCAAAAAGTTTAAGCAACCCTGCTGGAAAGAGAAATATTTAATTATTTTTATACCATAATGCTAATAACAAGGAATTAATTATAGATCTATATATTGAGATAACGAACAAAAAAATAATAGATTCAATATTATAATAAACTAACGATTTCTCAAACAACAAAAATTAAAAAATTTTTTTTTAAAAAATAACATTTTTATAATTTTTTTACCGACCGACGATACTAAGGGAGGTATTGTTTTTATAAAGTATTAATTTAAATATTAACTGCGAAACATTCGTACAGAATTCACATCAATGTTTTGACAGAATTTTATTTAAGCTTAGCTAATAAATAAGAAATTTTTATCTAAGTAGGTTTAAAATTTTATAAATTTGATATCGATCTAATTCAAATATAGTAATTTCAATTATACCTATATAAAATATATAAAAAATATTTATGTTTATTTATCAATTAGTATTTTCTCAATTAAACTATTATAGGTGTCAATAAATTACAAAAAAAAAAACATTACAATAATTATAGGTGGCTCTTAATATAATTACCGACCGACGATAGTATGGGAGGTATTGTTTTCACACCAAATTTCACATGTGGAGATTTTTACATATCTCCACGAATCATGCATTTTCTTAACAGAAAAAAGTATTTTTAGCATGATGTCTGTCCGTCTGTCCGTCTGTCCGTCCGTATAGATGTGTACAGCCTGAACGGCTTAACGGATTTTGATGAAATTTGGTGTATTTACTTAATGCATCAGTGGGATGAATTGATCAACTTTTGGTGCAAATCCGGAAACCGGAAGTGGTAGTATTAGCGATCGACGATAAGAAGGGAAGGGTTATTTTCGCACCAAATTTCACATAAGGAGATTTTTTTACATATCACCACGAATGTATTGGTTTTATCCTCGGGAAAAATCATCTTCATTATGTTTTTCTTAATTTAAAATTATATGACGTCACCCAGCCCTTCATGACGTCACAGCCTCGGGTAACGCCGGCAACGCCGGCTACTTCAGCTATATATTATAAATAAAATAAAATTAAAAATATTTATGTTATATCCATATCTGTTTTTTATTACATTAATAGATATATTAAAATTATTTGAAATTGTTTCTGTAGCTGGAAATTAATTTATTTCAAACCGTCGGTCGGTTCGGACCTGGCCACAGGTCAACTTATTTTATATTCCTTTCTATCTATCTATCTCTCGGGAAGTCGAAAGTTCTTGACCATAGCATCCAGATTTCTCCAAGTGTCCCTTTTCTGAGCTACACCCATCCAACTTATCATTTCTCCCATCTCTCTCACGTTCCTTCCTACATTGCCACCCACCGCGTCCTTAGTCTTCCAAGCGGACGTTTCCCGATCGGTCTCCCTGCCAATATATTTTTCACACAATCTAGCCACGTGCCCTACTCATCGCAGTCATCTCGATTTTATAACCTTAACTATGAACTATGTCTGGAGATGTATTGAGGTCATGTAATTCACGTTATGCAGTCTCTGCCATTCCCCGGTGACCTCATCCTTCTTTGGCCCATAAATAATGCGAATTGACTGTAATGTAATTTTAACAAATGTCATGTACCGATATTTTTTTTTCTTAAAAGAAATAATTTTTAGGTAATCCATAATTTTTTACTATCTCGCGAGAATAGATGGTATTGCGAAAATTTTCGATGTCGAGATTTTGATGTTTTTATACGTTTTGAAGGTACCTGAGTCATTTTCACTAAGGTTAAGAAAAATATCTCTCTGTGTGTGTGTGTGTGTATGTAGACAAGATTACATAAAAACGGTTTGAGCTAGAATGATGAAATTTGGTACACGGGCATTTCGTAGTTTTCTATCAACTTTTTAGAAATGTAGCTCATTCAGAAGAGGGTCATTACCTACCACGTTTTCATTTTTTTCCTTTAAACTGACTATAAAAATAAAGTTATATGTTTGATAGTTTTTCACATGATTAAAAATTGTATAAAACTGCAATATATATAAAATTTTAGCTTGATTGTACCGGAATTAATTTTTTAACTGTTAATCACGTGCCAGCACGTGACGTGGTGCCATCAACAAAGAGTCAAACACGCGCTGGTTTAATAAATATTATTTATTAATATTAATTTATGATTTATAATTAATTAAATTAAATTTAAATATAATAATTAATCTAATTCATATTTCGAGATACTCCAGATTTTTCATATAATCAACAGCTCTAAAATTCTTACGCTCATATATTAATTTTATCAAAATTTTTTTAATTTTAATCTGTTGAAAAAAGTATCTTTGTAGTTTTTTAACATCCTTCCTACAATAATAAATATATTAATATTATTATAATATTCCACAAATATTTTTTTTATAATCTATTTTTTGAATTGATATTCATTTCAAACAATTTCATGTAAATTTTTATAATATGTTAAATATTTTATATATTTAATTTTGAGAAATTAAAAAAAAACAACAAAATATTTCTGTGAATTTTACTAGAATTTATGTGTGAACAGATTCTCTGAACTGAGATGAACAGTAGTGAACTTTACATAAATTCTTATTAATTGTTTTGTGAATAAATGTATATAGGAAGGTGACCTATTATGAGATGCACTCCTAATATGAGATAATCTCCTAGAAATTAATTTATTTCAAACCGTCGGTCGGTTCTGTGCCTGGCCACAGGTCACCTTATTAGATTAAATTATAAATAATATATAAATGATATTTGATTATTATAAATAAAAAGAAAAAAATATAACATCCTTTCTTAATTAAAATATAGAAAAGTTTCAACATAATTTCATAATTTATATTATTATCAGAAGTAATCCTTGCTCGAAACAATACCATTTTACGAAACATTTTTGGAAACAAATTTTTGATGGGTCATTTTTAGAAAACCCATTTTAAAATTGTAAATAATTACAAAATTGTAAAAATTTTAAAGTTTATAATAATAAATTGTATAAATTTGTTAAAAGGTAGAGCGTTAGGTCGGTGATCCACGTACTTTATATATACGAAAACCTAAATTTTAAATAAATTGATATTTTCTACATCATTGCAATTCCATTTTTTAACAGCTTCTCTCGACGTTTTATAATTCTATTATCTTTTTCTGTTAACATTAATTTAATTTAGGTAATGATAATAAATTTAAATATTTTTTTCTTTCTAAAATTTTTATTTTACAAAAATTATTTTAAATAACATTTTTATAATTTGTTCTCTAATACAAATAAAGAAAAAAAAATATTTATTATTTTATTTATCAAAATATTTTGAAATATTATTTTATAAACTAATATATATATATATAATTTAAAAATTCATATAGGATGAGATGGGAGGACTAACATTTAAAAACTGATTAAATCCATAAGATAAAAATTATTGAAATTTTTTCGGTTTAAATTGGAGAAAATCAAGTATGAAGCAATCCGTAATATATAAGATCTCATTAAATAAATGTCAGCTCGTTTCATTTTGATTCATTTCAAAATGATTGAATATTAAATCAAGCCAAATATTTAATTAAATCCATTAAAAATAATTTATATTTAAAATGAATTAAAATTTATAGATTTAACTGAATGAAAAAATAACTTTCTATCTTATAATAATTTATTTCAGGCGTCGGTATCCTTTTTTGATTGTGGGTCAAGCTTAATTAAATATTAATTTTGTGATGATATTTTGAATCAGTGGATTTTAAATTTCAAAATAGGCATTTCATAAATAATACAATGAATTTTATATTGAAAAAATAATTATAAGTATGATAATATTAATTATTAATATTTTTAAATGTCAAATATAAAAGTTAAATATAAATCATTATATTTACATACTTTCTTCCTGAGTCATTTTCACTAAGGTTGAGAAAAATGTCTGTGTGTGTGTGTATATATCCGGAAACCGGAAGTGGTAGTATATGTGTGCCTATGTGTGTGTGAATGTAGGCAAGATTACGCAAAAACGGTTTGAGCTAGAATTATGAAATTTGTTACATGGGCATTATTCAAAATTTAGAGTTTCGGAAGAGGGTCATTACCGACCACGTTTTCATTTTTTTCCTTCTAAACTGACCGTAAAAATAAGGATATATATTTGATAGTTTTTCACATAATTAAAAATTGTATAAAACTGCTATATATAGAATTTCACCTTGATTGAAAGTCCGGAATTAATTTTTTAACACTGATAATCAACAAAGAACCAAACACCCACTGGTTTAATAAATATTATTTATTAATTTTAATTTATAATTTATAATTAATTAAATTTAATTTAAATATAATATATGTTATTTAATCCAATTCAAATTTGAGAGATAGTCGAGTGGAGACCCTCCAGATTTTTTTATTTTGAAGTAAAATTTATCTTCATATCGTTTTTTTCCAGTCCACACATCTTAAAATCGGCATTTCTTAGATATATTTTTATTTATCGTAATATATACACATATTTTTTGAAATTATTTATCAATACTTACTTCGTTAATGTTCTAAACTAAGGCCTACTCCTTCCTACTTGTTAGACGTGCAACTGTAACACACTCATCAAGTGATGATTATTTTTGAAGTGAATCGTTGCATTTTGCCATTTTTGAACAATTTTAACGATTTTATTTAAAATATTGTTTTGTAATCCTTGTTCAAGATTTTTATAATAAAATTGTTGTTCAAGATTTTTATAATAAAATTTATAAATGAATTATACATATGACAAATTATACATATTAATTAGCATATTAAACATATTAATAAAAATAAAAATAATTGATACCTTGTTATAAATAATATGTCAAATGAACTGCAAATGGAATATAAAGAATATCTAAGAAGAAGAAATATTAATATTTTTCATATAAATATAATATTTTCTAAGGCCACCTTGTATAATATTGTAATGTTTTGACTTATATTGGCATGTTATTAATTATTTCAAATAAGGAAAAAATTTAAAATGATTTTTTTGATAAACAGGTTTCTTACCTTAAAAATTCTCTAATTTTTAGGTTTCCAAACTGTGATGCGCTCCTCATTAGGGAGGCAGGGATTATTACTAGAGGCGCCGTCAAAAATTTTTAATAAAAACCATTTTATTTACAAATAAAAAAATTGTATATCGTAATACTGCATTTTTAAAATTATTTCAAATATATTGATTGATTTGAAATAAAATAAAATAAAAATATATTGATTTCTCTAAGTTTTTTATGAGTACAGATTCCATTTGTTGACAATGAAGATGACCTATTTGGACTGACAACCATTAAAATATAAGTTTCAAAATGAAACCTTAATTCAATTTTGGATCAATCTTAGTGGAGGGCATGAAACGTTATTTATTTTTAATAAAGTTTTTATTATTTATAATGTGCTTATCTATTAAAAAAAAATAAAAGACGGGGAAACACGGGAATTTTTGGGGAAGCATACTAGACTGAAGATTGGTTGGAAGATCTGTTCTAATATATGAATTCTTTAAAAATTTAATAAGATTAGATATGATGAATTTCAAGAAAATCCTTCTAACGCAATGATCGCCAAAAGCGGGGGTCGAATAAATATTAAGGTATTTAATATAATTTTCATCAAACTATTGTTACACAATGTACTATTACTTTAATAAATGTTTAAAGTTATCTAGTATTTAATAGAGTTTTAATTTAATTAACAGAGAATTACTTTTATGGGGGGCGATGGAGATTTCGAAAAATTAAGATAAACGTACCAGTAGTTGACCGCCTTAAGAGAAATTTTTATAAAAAAACACTATTATTCTTTAACAAAAGTGAGAATAACAGCAAAACAAGTGCTAACATATTTATTTTATAAATATTTTTAATTATCAATATGACACAAATATTCGGTTAATGTATATTTAAATATTTTTTTTAAATTTTTTTCTAAACGTATTTTGCTCTAGTAATTGACCATCAAATGAAAATGGATTTAAAATAAATACATGGATTAAAATGCACTAAGGATTGGTTTTATCAATATTTTAACATAATTTTTTACTATTTATTTAAATTATTCTTTATATTGACAATTCATATTGGGAATTAGTTAACATTGCTCGAGGTGCCTACTGCGGTATTCCATTTGTAATCAAGGATGTCAGCAGTTTCTGGACATTTACATAAATCTCCTGTATTCTCTATCGTGTCTTCTTCTTCATGAAATGCTATAATTTTTTGGGGAAAACAATCTCCCATATAAAAAAACACCATTTATTTATTTATCTTTTTTTGAACATTCAACCAATGAATTTTAGAGCATCATCACTGACTTCAAGACAATTATTTTCATCTGTGTGATAAATTAAAACTGAAGTATTAAAACTGAAGTCAGAATATTCTGAACTATTAACTCGTTCCCTGAAAACCGTCTTTCCTCCCTTTATTTTTCGCTATCCAGCTTTTTCCTTCATTTCTTTTTTTCTTTGCCTCTCTAAAGCTGCTCATTTTTAATCTTTTCTAATTATTCTTTCTTCTTTTAATAATACATAAATTTAATAAAATATATTTATTATTATATTAATACGAATATTTAAGTTAGTGACCGTCCCCAGACAATTTCTGAAACAAAAGTGAAATTTGTTTCAGAAATCGACCACCTAATTATTAATGTTCACATTAAGAAAATATTTCAAATTAATTAATATAATTTGTAGTATCAATTGAACTTTCAAATAAAACATAGTATATTGAAAATAAAGTGAAGCCTATCCTTAACGTTTTGCATAAGAAACTAACCTTAAAATGCAAGATTGCTTAATGCAGCGATTGGTCTCTGTTTCATTGTTAAGCAATCCGGAAGAGGCTCTTCTTGATATATATCGATATCTCGAGTTTAATTTGAAATTAAAAAGCTTATTTTAATGAAAAATCTATCAAATGGTCAATTACTGGCACAGTGGCCCACCACTGGTACGTTTACCCTATATCACAGACCATCCGTGCCCTATATAGGGGTAAATGATAAAAAAAATGTCTGTCGACCCATGTTCTAATGTTACATTTTCCCTATTTAAAAATTCAAGCTATTATTTAAAAAAATATAATATTCAACCTTTAATAAATTAAATATAAAAATATTAAATATTTCACACTAAAATTATTTTATTTTTTTAAATTTTCAATTATTCTCATAAAATGTATGTTAATAGCTTAATATCTTAATATATTAACATCTTGCCATTTCTATAATTGGATTTGGATGCCGACAGTTTTATAGGGAGTGCCATTTTCAACTCATAACAATAAAATTTAATGTTTAATGGTTCAACTCTTATGAAGAGAGAAAGAATTGAACTCAATTAATTAAACATATTTAAAATTTAGTTCTAATAAATAAAAACTATAGAAAATGAAGAAGAGGCATGACAACAAATTCTCTATTAGAAATTTATATAAGAGGACTATTTCAAAATAAATATATAAACATGAAAACCATGTGATTATTTATTGTCAATGATATATACGTTTATATAAATATATACAGCTATTACTAAATATCATATGATTTCTACAATAATAAACTTCTTCATGGCTATTTCAGTGCCATTTCATTCGACTATCCGCCTCACAAACATTTATCTATTTTATTATATTTTTTATTATTCAATCCAACTATAAATGCACTTCAATTTGATGCAAATTGGATATAGAAAAACGAACAATATTATATATAATTTGACAAATATTTCCTTTTAAATTCAATAATAAATAAAATATCTTTAGAATATATTAATTTTTTGATTAAATCGATTAATTTATATTGCAAAATTTGAAAAAGTTCACACTCTCACCCTAAATGAAATCCTTCACTCATCGATGATTACATCAAAGTCATACCTTTGAAGCTTCACGTGATGAAAAAATTCTTTTGATATCTATTTTGGCTCGACTATGTCAGGAGCAGAGGTGAAACGTGATGGGTCCCATGATTGAAACCTAAATAGTTCATCCATGACAATTCCTCTTACAAATTACTTTATTTATTCTTCTATAACTTCCTCACACGTATCTTAATTACAAAACCAAACAATAATTATATATTAAATTATATCATTTGAATTTAAATTAGAAAAAAAATATATATATTAAAAAAACTAATTTTCACAAAATATTAGAATTAATTTTAAAATAGAAACATTAATGATATAATAATAATAATATAATAGTAATAATATAATAATAATAGGTATTCCTATCTAACCTAGAAGCTGGACTCCCATTCTACTTAACAGTAGTAATATACTACAATAATTAAATAAAAAAAATTTACTTCTATTTCTTCTATCATTATATACTTTCTGTTATTATTATTATTATATTCTATTATTCTTATGTTTGCATGAAAAATAATGTAGCTTTGTACAATGGATGATAAAACTACTCAAAAATAAGATAAAAATTAAATATAAAAGCCTTCACAAATAATTGTATAATTTAATTTTTTTTTTATTTAAATTCTTCACATTCATATTTTCAAAATTTTGTACTTTATTTTAGTGAGATTGTTTGTTTTCCATTCTCTTAAAATAACAGTGAACAAAGTGAAAAATTTAATGAATGCATACAATTTACATGCTTACAGCTTCTCAACCAACAACTTGAATTTTTTTACCTTATTTTTTAATCCTAAAATAATTTAGTTAATTTTAATGGTATTCATTTATATACAAAGCAACTATTACATTTAATATTTCTTTCTATCATTACAATTTTTATTTTAATGCATACATTTTTCGAATATAATAATATTATCGTATTTATAAATTTCTAGTATTAAAATGGAATTAAAATTTTATTTTTAAATTTTTAAAATAAAAAATAAATAAAATTTTCTCCAAATTAACTAGTAATTTTTTTTAAGAAATTTTTTTAAGAAGTAAATATCCAATTGTATTTCTTTTAGACTTTTTATTTCATTGTCAACATTGTATTGTATATTGCATTGTACAGAGGTTATCAAACTGTGGTACACGTATTATAAAAATTCGGGAGTGTCCTCCCCTAGACTTTCCCGCATATAAATAGGTAATTAGGTTATTATTATTATGTTTTAACAACAATAAAAATAAACAAACTAATTAATTTAAAATATAAAGTAAAATGGTTTAACACTATTATATATATTTATAATTTACACCTAACGCTACTTGTATAGGTAAAATGTCACTTTCGGTAGTCAGATGAAATTTGGTATCTGAATTTTTTTCATATTTTTAAATCTATATACAAAATATGAAGCAAATATCTCGAAGCAAACTGGTACTTTACTTGAAAGGTAAACGCAAACAGTGTAGGTAAAGTACCACTTCCGGTTAACCGATTTTGACGAAATTTTGATAGAAATCTACAAACTGTGAATAATATCGGTGTACCAAATTTCGAAGTCCTAGCTTGATTAGTTTTTGAGTAAATTTGCTCACAGACATTACATACATACATACACACACACAGACATAATTCGAAAAATGGTATTTTCCGACTCAGGGAGGTCTAAAACGTCAAGATCTATCGAAATCTCGAAGTCGAAATTTTTGACGATTCCAATACTTCCCTTATACGAAGTATGAGGGAAAGTAAAAATGGAGGTAGCTCATAACCTGTTAGAGAAACTTCCAGTAATGAAATCATTTTAGTGGTATCTAAACTTTTTGATGGAAGTTTCTGTGGTACATCCTCAAAATTTTGAAAACTTCTTTAGTACATAAATAGGTATTTGTTTTCTCAAATATTATTAATCATATTAGAATAGAAAAAAATTTTAGTGGTTAGGAATTAATCTATATATATAAAGGAGAGTGTTTGTATGTATGTATGTATGTATGTATGTAATTTGTTTACTTTTTTGCTGTCATAGAAACAAACAAAAAAGAAATTTCCTACTTAACCGACACTTGATCATATAGAATTATGAACATCAAAAAATAAGAAACGATTTCTATGAAATTACATCACAATATTCTTATATACCTCTATGGTAACATAGGCTTTAGATTTTATTAATATCTAATTCTAATCAATAACCGCAGATTTAATTAATTTTTAAAGTTTATATAGTTCTCCGTGTTGTTCATTCAAGAGCCAGGCGTGGCCCACTGACTGGCGGACTCATTTTACACAATGTATATAACTCTAGCGATTCCCAATCAAAGAATTATTATAATATTTAACTTTTTATTAAAAAATTCTAATATTCAAATATCATTTCAATTAAATAATTTATTCTAAAAGTTCTCATTTTAATTAATATAATAAAATATTTAATTCATATTTAACTTAAATTATTTTGTATTTATTCTTTCTATATTTGAATACTTCTTTTATTTTAAGGGAGGGAATTAACTATGATCTAAAAAAATTAATAAATGAACTTAATAATAAATAAGCTGGAGTGTCTCCACTCGACTATCTCGCAATTTGAATAGGATTAAATAACATAATATATTATATTTAAAGTAAATTTAATTAATTATAAATTATGAATAATAAATATTAAACCACCGCATGTTTGGCTTTTTGTTGATGGCACCACGTCACGTGTTGGCGCGTGAGATTTGCAGTGTTAAAAAATTAATTCTGGTAATTTCAGCGAATCAATCAAGCTGAAATTCTAAATATAGCAGTTTTATACAATTATTAATCATGTGAAAAATTATGGTCACTTTAGAGGAAAAAAAATCAAAACGTTGTACGTAATGACCCTCTTCCGGTTGAGCTACATTTCTCAAAAGTTGATAGAAAACTATGAATTTTGAATAATGCTCATGTACCAAATTTCATCATTCTAGCTCAAACCGTTTTTGCGTAATCTTGGTTACATACACACACACACATACACACACACACACACAGACATTTTTTAGTGAAAATGATTCAGGAACCTTCAAAATGTATAAAAACATCAAAATCTCAACATCGAAAATTTTCGTGATCGCAATACTATTTCTTACGAGATAGTAAAAATCAAATAAATCCATTAATTTAAATTAATACTATTAATGAATGTATATATTGTTAATTTATCTTTAGTTTTATCAATACTTTTATAGCGTTAATTTTTATAAATTGTCTCAAGTCTCTAACTTTGCATTTTCTCAAATTTTATTATAATTAAAAATATTCAATAAAAATCAAGCAATGGAATTAAAATATCAAAATGAAATGATCAAGAAATATTATACTCTATTATAACATATACAATACTTATAAACTATAGGCGGAGGAAATATTTATTAGACGATATCATTGCGGGTTCAGGCCAAATCGATCAACATTAATTAAGATATTTTCATTATGACAGATATTAAAAAAACCACGAATTCAATAATTCTGTTCACTAATTATTTGTAGACTTTAGTAAAACCTACGCATGACTCAATAGATCCGGATAAACTTTTTCAAATTTTGATCTTAAAATTTATCTTGAAGGTAGTAAAGAAAGAGTAAGATGTGGAAATCAATTGTAAAATATTGGGTTACCCAGACGACTTAAATATAATAGGAGATTCGGCAATTGCAATTATAGAGAGTCTAGAAAAATTAATTGAAGCAGGAAAAGAGATGAGGTTTGAAATTAATAATGATAAATAAATATATTTAGAAACAAACAGGAGCAGTATTAACAAACAAAATGTAGAATTTGAATATGTAGAAAAATTGAATGTAATCACGAAGGATAATAATATTTGAGAAGAATTTAAATCGAAGTTGCAATCGGGAAACGCCTGTTATCATGCAGTAAAGAGGCTTATCTCATCAAAATTATTACAAAAGGGAATGAAAATTAAAATATATAAAACAATTATTTTGTCTGTTGTATTATATGGGTGTGAGACATGGTCTATGATCTTAGGAGATGAAAGTGGATTCAGAGTATTTTTGAGAATAGGATTCTTCCCAGCATTTTTGGGCCAAAGATGAGGACACCAGGGAATGACGTAAGAAAGATGGAACAGAGGCTCAGGATAAGGACACTTAGAGAAATGTGGTTGTAGCTGCCAAGAACTTTCGAGTAGATAGATATAACATATTAAATAAAAATATATATAATTAATTTACTGATTAAATTAAAATATATTTTAAATAATCACACAATAAGAAATGAATGTTTTATGTTATACATTGATTGAAACAAAATGGATGAAAACCTTTTACTACTTTCAACCAAATACTATGTACCACTCGGGGGGTACAGGGGGCGGAGCCCCCGTCTAGATGTGAAGAGCGACGAAGGAGCTCTGAGCAGCTAGTATAAAATAAATATAAATCAAAAACAAAGTCAAATAAATTAGAAAATTTAATTATTGAAAAACTTTTAAATTAATAAACATTAAAAATCTTTTATCTAAGTAAAATTATTTTTATTATAAAATATTTCTTTTTTGATAACAAAACTTAATAATAGATATGTCTTTAAAACTAAATACATATATTTAAATTCTGATAAAATAAATAATTGAAAAATTTATATTATTATTGAAAATCATTTCAATCAATTCAAACATTGCCCAGTAAAATAAGTAAATGTATTTATTATAAGTTACAAAATTGAAGTAATCACTAAGTATACAAATTTTAAAGATATATTTAATTTTCAATTTTATAAAAAATAAAATATGAGTACAATGGGCTTTGAGCTTAATAAGTTTAGAAATAAAATAAAATAGGTTCACTAACGAATTTTCGTTGGTAACAACTTTAGAATAAAATATACATATAAAAAATAATGTTGATTTATTATATAAAGAATTTTGATAAAAAGCGTAAGTAACAAAAGATTGCATTTTCTTCAAATGAGGAAGACTCCAAAGATAATTTCTGTTTATTTTTTTTTCCCCCAAATTCTAATTATTGGAACCATTCCAATATTTTGCATACTATTCATTGTATATATATTATATATATATACATACATAAATACATATAGGTATGTTCAAGTAAAAATAAAAAAAACAGTCATTCATCATTGGAGACACACGGAATGAATACCAAATGACTAACTTTGTAGGAAAGTGTTGATCTGAGATATACTATTATATTTATAATGTAAAATATTAATAATATATTTTATATAAAAATATATTTTTTTATTAATGCAAAAACTAATATTATTTTACATTATTCAATAAAATAATTATTTTTATAAATTTTATTATATAAAAAAAATGTTTATTAATTTATAAAATAATATTTGTTCAATAAATCTATATATATATATATATATTATATATAATATTTTTAAATTCATTTGAAAAGAAAAAAATAGAATGGTTTTATAATTCTTCTGCATTGGAATTCTATCTTCAAAATTGTCAAATATTTTTACATGAATTGACCAAAATTTGAATCCAAGGTCATTCAAAATATTTATATATATATACACGATTGAAAGAGACAAACTCACTCATTTCTACATAAAATGAAGATTTATCATTTTTCGAGTCTTAAGAATAGTGATATATATTCCAAATTAATTAGATTATTGTCTTTTTAATTAATTATATAATTTATAAGTGTAAGCATTTTATTTAGACAGCTAGACCAATTGCTAGACCTGAGGACGCCCCAACAAGAAATCTCCTGGCTCTATTCCATTTGTTTTCTTTCTTTCCTTTTTTTATTGACGTGATTTCAGCCAGTCATCATTAATTTACGATTAACAAAACATTTAATGTTAGTATTAAGGACTTTTTTTATTTTTATTCCCTTAAAACATTCTTATGCAATGCAACTATAATATATACATAATTATAGAAAAGTAATGATTTTATGATTGAATTTTAGTAAAAATGTATTATAAAATAAATTCAATAATTTTTTTAAATTCAAAATTCCTTCTATGTACGGATATATTAATAATCCTAAATTATTTTTAGTACATTGTACTTAATAAAACAAGTAAACTAAACTAATAATTAAACAATTTAAAATATCAACATAAATTAAAATAATAATTCTATTGAAATATAAAAATTCGAATTTTTATTAATTATTATTTGATTTTTTATTATTTTTATGAATTTTTAATACTAATAAGGAGACATCCATCTATTCAATTGCTTAACATTATTCTTATAATTTTAATATATAATAAAAGAAAATTTTCTATTTTTTCTATTTTAAGAAATATGGTAATTTACTTTTTATTAATACACTTTACTGTCCGGTTGTCCGTTTGTTTGTACGCGGTTTGTCCTCGGCATTTTATAATCGATATTTCAACAACTTCCCGTCATTCAATCAACTTGAAATTTTGCATACGCGCTTGCTCCTGCTAATAATACGCGAATCAATTGAAAAATCCACTGAATTATTTATCTATTAGTGGTAATTAATTAACTAAACTTTCATATGCGGAATATGGAATAGTTCACTATTTCAATCATAGATGGCGATAACAGTTCTACTAAAAAGTATAAAATAAATTTAAGTAAAAAGAAATCTTAAATAAAAAGAAAACACACTTTACTTAAAATTGCACTAAAAAGAAAAAATAAAATCACTGTAAAGTGTGTGCGCTCAAATTATAATAACACCGTAAAACATTTGCTTCCACTATTGGGCGCACACACTTTACAGTGATTTTATTTTTTACTTTTTAGTGCAATTTTAAGTAAAGTGTGTTTTTTAAAAATATTTCTTTTTACTTAAATTTATTTTAGTATAAATTTATTTTTTGTTATTTAAAAGCTGACAAAATTTTTCATAACAGATGAAATTTGTAGAATAAAATTCACTATAAATTGTTTCATATACAATTTTCTATATTTTTCATACTTTAGAAAATATGGTCATTTTATTTTTTTAATGTTTTTTTTATTTATGAATGGATTTAAACGAAAATGTTACCAGGTCATTAGCATCCAAATAGAAGCTTAAATATAAAATTTGGTTATGATCGGTTTTACATTTTGACTGGAAGTTTCTTCACAAGATTTCTGCCAGACACACACACACGCGTCAACGGAAAAACCACTTTTTTGGAATCAGAATGACTTGAAAATGGATATATGAGAAAGAACCGACAATGAATCGTGATTATAGACATTTAATTATCAAAAAAAATTTTAGATATAAAAGTAAAAAATAAATATATCGGTTCTTCATGATGCAATTTCATGGATTGATAATATATATTAATGGATCCTGACTTAAATTGTCATTTTCCGTAAAATTTCCTAATACAATGATATTCAAATTACATACAAAAATACTCATCTCACATATCCACCTGATCTAAAATTTGCAAGTTCTTAGTTTGTATCAACATATTTTATCCAACCGTTCCTATCTTGAGCCAAATTCTTCAATTCATTTGCTCTCCTTCCCTCATTTTTGAAAAAAGATAAATATATAAATAAAAATTTATTTGAATATGTGACTAACCACACTTACCAAAAAAACTTAAAGAATTTTTCTTCAAAGCGATAAACTTAGATAAACACGTTTGAATGGTGATTTGATGAGTTGAATACTATCATATTTTCCATAGTGTTTATTCTAAAGAATTTCATTTCCCTTCCAATTCAATCAAACATTTTTTTGTGCATGAGAAAATATTGAAAATATATTCGATGTTGGCTGTAAATATTTCTTGATTTATTCAAAGAACCTCTTAGAATTGCAAATCAGCGCGTCTTAGGATACCCCAACGGAAATACGAGTAAATGAATCAAAATCAAATTAGAAAAACATACATCAATCGATTGAATATTAAATAACATAATATTGACATTTTTGATTTTGACCACACCACTTCATAAATACATACATATATATATATATACTATTTTAAATAGCTTTCATTAACTTTTAATATGTGAATTTTATACTCATATATAATACATGACTAGTATTGTACTTAACAATTTTAACTTATATAGAAATAAAAGTAGTATTCCAAACAAAAATTTGAATACAGTAATTCAAATATTCATTTTAAATATTACATTCCTTGAAGCCAGTTATTATATGAACTATTTAAATATTTATTTATTTATTATGTATATATAAGTTAAAGTCGCGTGGCCGACTTTAGCCTTTTACTTTCCCGCATACTTCGTATAAGGGAAGTATTGGAATCGTCAAAAATTTCGACTTCGAGATTTCGATAGATCTTGACGTTTTAGACCTCCCTGAGTCGGAAAATACCATTTTTCGAATTATGTCGGTGTGTGTGTATGTATGTATGTATGTATGTAATGTCTGTAAGCAAATTTACTCAAAAACTAATCAAGCTAGGACTTCGAAATTTGGTACACCGATATTATTCACAGTTTGTAGATTTCTATCAAAATTTCGTCAAAATCGGTTAACCGGAAGTGGTACTTTACCTACACTGGTTGCGTTTACCTTTCAAGTAAAGTACCAGTTTGCTTCGAGATATTTGTTTCATATTTTGTATATAGATTTAAAAATATGAAAAAAATTCAGATACCAAATTTCATCATGATCTGACTACCGGAAGTGACATTTTACCTATACAAGTAGCATTTTCTTTTTACCGACCGACGATAGTAAAAGGGAGGTATTATTTTCACACCAAATTTCAGAATAACAGAAAAAAGTATTTTTAGCATGATGTCTGTCCGTCCGTCCGTCCGTCCGTGTACAGCTTGAACGGCTCAACGGATTTTGATGAAATTTGGTATATTTACTTAATGCATCAGTATGATGAATTGATCAACTTTTGGTGCAAATCCGGAAACCGGAAGTGCTAGTATTGCCGATCGAAGAGAGGAAGTGAAGGGTTATTTTCAAATCAAATTTCACGTGAGGACATATCTCCACGTGTCATGCACTTTGTATTGGTTTTATTCTCGAGAAAAATCATCTTCATTAGTTTTTTCTTAATTTAAAATTATATGACGTCACCCAGCACTTCATGACGTCACAGTCAGCCCTTATATATTATAAATAAAATAACATTAAAATATTTATATTATATCCATATCTGTTTTTTTAAAATATCAGTTAACCGGAAGTAGCACTTTATTCTATATATGTATATATATAAATGTTACCAAATATCAAATTTGACACCAATAAACTACAGTAGAAGTCCATTAGTCCGGCATCCAACAGTCCGGAATGCCCGATAGTCCGGCATCGCTCCGGAAAATTGTAAAAATTTTGGTTTTCTCCAAAAGTGTGTCTTTAAATCAAATAAAAACGCTCGAGAGCTATTCCCCTTTGTGATAGGTAAATTTTCAAAACCCAGGGCTTTTAAGAATGCACACTTGCCTGTCCAATACGATGCTCAATCAAATTCGTGGATGACTGCGTCCTCTTTAAAGACTGTTTTTTCACCACTTTGTGCCTGAGGTCAAGGAATCCTTCAAAAGCCTTGGTCTACCAGAAGATACTAAAGCCATCCTTCTTTTGGACAATTGCAAAGCCCACCTGCCAGTAGATGAGTTAGTTTCGGGAAATATTGTTGCTACTCTGTTTCCACCTAACGTAACATAACGTAATATCTTTGATTCAACCCATGGACAAAGGGGTTATTCAAAATTTTAAATGCTTTTATAGAAGGTCTTTTATTCAAGGCCTGTTAAATGCCGACTGTGACTAGCTACAGTGCTTCAGAAATTATTGATTTCCATATCATTAGAAATAAATTTTATACGCCAAAAGACAAGAAAACAAAAAGGCATTCGTGACTTTTTTAAATCAAAGTGAAATATTTTTTACAGTACGTGTACATTCATTATATGAAATGTAAAATAAACTTTGTGGTATGTATTTGCATACTGAATTTTTAGTTTAATTATTAATCTAATTGTTCTTATAATTACCGCCTGATAATCCGGAATTTCCGGTAGTCCGGCACCGAGCCGGTCCCGAACGTGCCGGATTATCGGACTTCTACTGTAATACGAACTGGCTCTTTATCAATACCAAGTTTACACATTCTAAATATTCATTCACAACTCTTTATACCTATTTATATGCGGAAAAGTCTAGGGGAGGACACTCCCGCTTATTAAAAAAGGTTTTTAGCTCCAGTTAGCGATAATGCGACTGAGCTAGTGGAAGTTTCAAGTACTCTTTACTTTTAAGTTATTATTTATTGTATGATATATCAGTTGATTACAATTATATTTATAAAAAGGTTGTGCTTGTTAACACTGTTTGCAGCTTATCAGGCAATTGGATTGCTGGAAATAATACAATTTAAATGTAATGTCCCTTGTCACTATATAGCAATTATATATGACTTGATAACAAATGCAGGTGATTGAAAACAATCCCTACGGTGAGCTTGTGCAGGTGATTCAAAGAATCCCTTGTCAATCCGGCAGAGCTATGACGTGAGTTAACAAAGACCTGATTATTAGCGTGAAGCGCTGTCTTTTATAATCAATTTAGAGATGAGGTTGCAGAATCTGAGACTGCAACTTATAATAACTTATATATATATAAGACGCCAGGCAGTCTGGCGCTTGTCTTTCAACCTTCCAGTTCCAGGTTGAAGTCTCAGGCAAGGGAATTTTCCTCTAGCTGAAATCTATAAGAATAAGGTCCACCGAGGTTACGTGATCAACATTTGAAGCTATTTGAAATCAAAATTAAGATATAGGTTGAGATGATCCGCAGTACCGATCATACAATACGTCTACCCCGCTTAGGCGGCAACCTACTTAATAAGCGCTATCCTTTCAAAGGATGAACAAAAGTCAGAGGTTTTTATTTGATATGAAAATATATTATTTATTGAAGTTTTTTCAAGTTTTTTTAAGTTTATTTTTCAACATAGTATCTTTTTATTACGACACATTTGTTTCAAAGGTAGTCACTGAAAATCTTCACTTCGAATCGAATGCATTCAAATAATCACAATCACATTTTCACATTTGATAAATTTTCTACTAATTAATTAATATTTCATATTCGGAATCAAAGAAAGAACAATGTTTATAAATCTGTACTGTATGATGCTTAACAAGGAATCACAATTCATCTAATTTTGTAACTTTAATCGACAATGGTTAATCAGGAGTTATTATGATGGAACAACACTTTCTTTCTAGCAAGATCAATTTTTCATTAATTTTCATTCAGCTGTCCTAATAGCGATTTCTTTTAATTCTTTTGCATATTTAGACTTAACTACCACCTCAAAACACAGAAATCATAAACTCGTTGACACTTTTTCTTTTTTCAATAAATAAATTTTATTCAAGGAAGTGAAACAGTAATATCAGAAATAATTTGCCGCAAAAAATTTTAACAGTTAGTACACGAATTGTTTCTGATGCTTAGCAAACCCGACACAACCAAATTGACTCATATGCAAATTTACATGTAAAATATTACCAATATATTTTTTTTTAATTTTACTGATAGTAAGCTATTAAATTTCATTTTCCTAAATATATTCTTTGAGTATTTAATATATATGAAATTAATTTCTTTTTTTGAATGTATTAAAAATAAATAAATATAATATTAATTTTTTTTAAATTTTTAATATTATATTTTTGATTATTTAATATTAAAAAAATTCTATGAATTTATATAAAATATATATAAATTCTAATATTTTTAATATACCTACATTTTAATATAATTTTTTGGGATTTTTTGAAAATTTCAAATATCTTTACCAAATTTCATTGTACTCTGTTTCTTTGTATAGATTTCTATAGCAAATATCAAATATACTCATAAAGACATACTTACATTTTTATATATATTTATATTTATCTATAGATATATAGATATCTATATATGTATATAGTGGCCAATGTTTTTAATGGGTTCAGAGACCTTCAAAACGAATATTTCCTGTGAAATTCCCAACTTGAATTTTGGATGCATTTCAATATTTTCATTTAATGTATGTAATGTGTAATGAATAGATAAATATATATATTCACCTTTTATAATTTACCCCACCTGTTTAAAAATAGTAATTTATATTATAATTATTCGGACTGATTCAATTGAGAGATTTGATTTTGATAAAAATAAATGAGGCGGGGTATATTTTTGGCCTGGCTTGTTTTTTTTTTCGTTGTTTGCTTTGAGCTTTGTCTGAGCAGAGTGACTGCCGTGGCTGCGTGAAACGCGTGGCTGCGCCCGAAATAGCCCCCCTCCCCCTCCATTACACACTGAAATCTACAGATCGCAATCACGTTGACAGGTTCAATCTGATCACATGAGAACTCCCCTACCGTTTGCTCGCCATTCCCAAATTCGCATTTTCTTACTTACGGCATTGGATTATACCCCCCCCCCCCGGGCAATTCTCCTGCTTTTTTTATATCTTTTAAAAATTAATTTATTCTCATTAAATATCGAATTTCTTGCTTTGAAGGTCATTCATCTCCTAAAACACATGGCAAATAATTCTAACTCTTCTTCCCTTCGTTAAATTTCTATAGGAAAATGTTTTTAAATTTTCGAATAAGCAGAACTATAAATAAGAAAATTTTCATTTAAATATTCTTTCTATAAACATTTTCATAGATTCAATATAAATATATAATATATATATATATATAATTTATTCATATACATAATTTATTCCATCATAAGATATTTTTATTTTTATTAAATGCATTTTATTTTCAAAATACTCAAATAAAATAAAGTATAAGTTGTCGAGTATTTAGTTGTGCTTATATTGCACTTATTTAATAATGAGGTTTATATTAATTATAAATTAATTTTTTATTTAAATTTTTGTTATTATTTTCAAACTCCGAAATTAAAATATTATTTAAAAAAATGTTATCTGTATAACTTATAATATATACACGACTTTTACGATGCTTTGAATGACTTTCAATCTTGCTCATAAGTTGAAAAATATTCTAAAGATGCTTTATACTTGTTTATCATATAAAACCTCCACATGTCTAGGTGCAGGCAAAAATTGAAAACATGTAGGCATCGTCTATGTCTATCTTTAATCTATAATTAATCACTTTTCGACATACTAAGAAAATTACCCGTTTTACTATGTGTGTACAATAAGATATATAGTATTAAGACTAAAGTTATTTAAAGAAACAAAAATAAATAGTAAAATAATAACAGAATTAAAAAAAGTTTTGATTAAAATAGATTTATAGATTTGGTTATTTTTGAACAAAAAATCTAACCTAAATAATTTAAAAATGAAATACAAATTAATAAATAGCTTTATTATATAATATTTAAATCTAAATTAATTATTTATTTAATTTTTTTAAAATTAATTTAATATTTGGTTTCATTTTTATTGTGCTTCTCTCTATGTATTTAATACTTCTATTATTACATTATTTATATTTATTAGATTATATTATTTATTTAACTAAAATTCTTGATTTATGACTTATAATCTAATAATACTAATAACAACCATTTAACATTTATTTTATTTCAAATTGATTTATTTAAATTTTATACTTTCAAAATTTTCAACTCGACTTCAAAGAGAGCGTTACTGTCCACAATACTTTTATTTTAAAATATTTATATAATATTAATTTAGTTTTTAGTGTTCAATTACATTTCTAATATAACATTTTTTTTATTTAGTTTTATATAGTTGAAGTATTAAAAATAGGAAAAAGTATCCTTTTTATAAATAAACTATTTGATCTTGTTTAGTATTTCGCCTCTACTAAAAAAATAAAATATTATAGTCTTAGATAATTTAAGTATTTAAATATTCATATTGAGATTAAATTTTCTAATATACTTTTTTTCTTCTATTTTATTAATTATTTATATATCTAATCAAATTTATAAAGTATTTAAAGTATTATTTTGAATAAAAGTTTCTGAAATATCTCTAAGATGGCAGTAGTAAGCACTTGCCCCGTAGCGTCCTCTCTTAGATATGTTCATTCATTAGATGAAACTTTATGATTTTAAAAATAAATTTACTTTCTGTAAAAATATATATATATACTAAGTCTTGACACATAATTAATAAATAAATATCTATATTTAAAAATTCTTTTTTCTAGATTTGACCTTGACACTTTAATAGCATTATTAGTCAGTAAAGTGAGAAAATATAAACTCTTGACTGTTCTCTATATATTTAATACTCATATAAATGAAACTAAATATAAAATGGTTCTGAACTAAATAATTAAAACAATAAATATTATAATAAATTTACTAGTTATATTTTCATATAATATTTATTATAAATATACACAATTATAATATAAATTAATTTCATTTTGAAATTAAAATTATAATTTCAGACGAGGTCAAAATTTTTTATAATAATTTCACAGGCCTTCATAGCAAAATGAAAACAAATATAGGAGTATTTTTCTCAGATGCATCCCCCTTAGCCATTTAAATATTGAATTTTGATTAAAATTTAATTACATCCAAACCACAAAATTTTTAAAAACAATAAAAAATAATATTAAAACATGTTTTTATAGTCAATGTTAAGTTATTAACCAATATTGAATAATATTAAATTTTAAATGTATATTAATGAATTTTAAATTAATATTTATTATCTAATCATAATAATAAAAAAATTAGTTACATTAATAATTATTATAATAATAATTAATAAATATTTTACTCAGTGAATATGTAACATCAATTATATTCCAAATAAATTAAATCAAAATAAATATTCATTTAATATATTTAATTACAAATTTAAAATAGTGAGTAGATTGTTTATAATTGTTTTGGTTACTTATATAAATCAGATTTACAGGCATTTACAATTAAATTATTTATTTTTTAAATTATTTATTAATTTAATTGTTTTTTTTATCGAAATTAACTATATTATATGAATATTGATTTACTGATTTATAAATAATCATATAAAATGACTGAATGATACTATAAATTATTATTATTATGATTATATATTTCTAGAGAGAAAGAGATAAAATAAATAACTAAAGATTTTTCATTATTCCCTCATTTATATCAATACATTAATATTTTCAAATTATTATAATTATACTTTGGAATTAATTAAAAATTTGTTATCATTTTTTTAAATTTGATTATAAATAATCAAATATATATATTTACAAGTTAATTTGTTATATGAAAAATTAATAATATTTTATATACTTAATCTTTTCTTATCTTGACTTTATAATATATTTATTAGATATTAAAATCAAATTTATATATATAAATTCTATCATTTAATTTGAATTATTTAGATATAAGAAGATAATATATTATAAAACATTAAAATATAAAAAATATTAATTAAATTCATTTGAAATATAATTTACTCTAAATATTAATATATTTATTTTTTAATATTAAAAATATACTATGAGAAATTTCTATAGACAGTAAAAACGAGTCTCCCAAGAACAATTCGGTTGGCTTAAAATATTTTTCTTTTAAGAGGCGATAAGCAACTCAACCATTTCTTTGAAAAACGATAACGTAAAAAAAGAATATTTTCTTTAGTTAGTTTTGAAAAAAGAATTTTCGAAAAGGGGCATCATGTTATTTTTGTGAGTGATGGTAAGTGATTATTAACTATTTTATAAATTCATTTGAATTATTAATACTAATTAAGTAACAAATGTGCATTCGAATACATTTATATAAATGTTTTCGATTGCTTTGCAAATGCATTTACCATTCAATTAAATTTGAAAAGTTATAGATTAATTTAATTGAAAATTAAGACTAAATTAATTAATGTGTCATGTATTATTATTAATATACTATTATATTGTCTTTTAAATTTATATGGAATATATATTTTACGAGGTGCTTTAGTAAATTGCTTTAAGTTGTTAGAAGTTATTCAATAACAATTACAATTTTAATTATATACTAATTAATATTATAATAATATATAGAGGGGTAAGGGAATTTTGTAAATATTGATATTTTATTGTAAATTTATTCAAAAAACACAAATAATCTAGATCTCTAGAGCATAGGTCGAAAAAACAATTTACCTTTTATTAGAGCCGGGAAAACACGTGGACCCCCGTGGACCCCATAGACCCCCATTTTCATTTCATGGACCCCCAAATCTGTTATTCACTGCCGTGGATCCCTGGAGGTTAAAATAGACCCCCCGGGGGTCTATATAGACCACTTTGGGAACCTATGCTCTATGGCAATCGAAACTTTGTGTATTTTTTTAATAAATTTACAATAAAATATCACTATGCGGTTTTATTTGTAAAATTCCCTTATGAATAAAAATAACCACCAAAACTTTAACAATATATAGAAGGAATATATAAAATTTATAAATATCTGGTTTTCTCGATAACAAATAAGTTAGATCTAGATTTTGAGATAAAAACACGAAAAGAGATTGCAAAATCAACCTTTCTCAAAATGAGACAAGTCCTTTTTGACAAGGGGGGATAAAACTAGCAATAATTCGATTTTATATCTATTAAGTCTTGCAATGGAGGCGTGGACCATGAATGTAATGAATCGTCTGGAATCATTTGAGATGTGGGATTATGTGTGGAACTTTAAAAGAATGCTACAAATATCTTGGGCAGATCAGATCACAATCGAAAATGTTCTCAGGC
Source organism: Labia minor (assembly GCA_963082975.1). Taxonomy (NCBI): domain Eukaryota; kingdom Metazoa; phylum Arthropoda; class Insecta; order Dermaptera; family Spongiphoridae; genus Labia; species Labia minor. The sequence goes on from OY720345.1 coordinate 37,761,938, forward strand.
GTATGAAAATAAACAGGGAAATAAGGAAACGTAAAACTATTTAAATAAAACGTTTTAAAAATTCAATTTCATGATTAAAATTTGATTTTTTTGTTTTAATCACAGGGAATTGTTATGATTATGAAAATTTTACAAGTGTTCTTTCCGAAAGTCCTCCAAATAGTAAAATAATCACAAATTAGCCAACAAAAATTGAAAATTTTATTTTAAGTTTTAAAACATTTTGTAATTTTTTTTCGAAAAAACTTCGATATCTTCCCTCATTAAACATTTAATTGAAATATTTTATATAAAATGAAGTAAAATCTATAACAAAAATAATTTTTAATTAAAACTCGGTTTATTGATATATTTGCTTTATATATATTTCAACATTATCTCATTAGAAGTTTTTATCTTCTCCACTCAATGAATTCTTCCAAAAAATCTATCTATTTCAATTGTAATATTGTCAAATAATTATATTTATTAGAGTTATAAATTTACTGATTGTAAGTAAATAATTATAATTATTTTTTAAAAGCTATCGATTTCGGAACGTTTCCTTCTATTTTTTGAATAATGTATTTTAAAGATTTTCACACTAGATGGCGGTAGAAAGATAACTTTTTGTACTTAAAAAAATATTTAATACTTTTGTGAATGTTTTATGCAGGTTTTTGGATTTTTGTTTTAGTTTATTGTCAATAGAAGAAAGTTTTCTTTGAAAGAGGTATAAAAGAATTACCTCCAAAATGACATTATCTATTGAATAAATTTCAGTTAAATTTTATTATTTCAAGAATGTCAAATACAACCTTCAATTTGAAAAATAAAGATTATATTATGGATGGTTGGAGAAATATGATTAGGTAATACATAGATAAATAAATAAAAAAAAATCTGCAAATATTTTTTTGAAAATTTTTTAAGTAGCTATTTCCCCAAAAAATCAAAATAATCCTCAATAATCCAACTAAAAAATAAATCTAAAATAAAATAAGATTTTTAAAAATACAAACCCAACAGTTTCACAAGTTAAAATATATACATTTTAAATTTAAATTTTTTAATTTATTAATTTATTTTTTCTATAAAACAATTTAAAAAAATAATTAAAAGGAAGTATTAATTATTTTATATAAATAAATGTAAAATATTCTTATTTTTTCGTTATATTCCTAGGGTCATTTGTATGTGTTTGTGCGTTGTGATTTCAACCATTGGTTGAGATGCCAATTATAAAATAGACGATTGGCTGCGCTATGAATAAAGCGATGAATTCGCTCGCGCACCCGTTCCCTTGTCTTTTTGTCATTTAATTCTCATAAATAATTTAAAATTTATTGATATACTGATTTAGCATTCAGACGTCGACTAATGAGGTGAAGAAGAAGCTAAGCCAATCATTTCATTTTCTCCTCTAAAGAATAAAACTAAATTCATAAAAAATAGAAAAAAGAATAAAAAACTAAATTTCTGTTGCAAATTTTTTTAATAAAATTAGAGATTGAAATAGATTTTGAAAATCATAAGATAAATTAGTATATTACTTTTATACCAACAGGTAATGTTTATATATATATTTAATGTTTATCATATATAGTAAGGAGAGGTATTGAGATTTAACCAAAATTAGAATTCCAATTTTCAACATAAATATACATTTTAAAGACTAAAAAACATTATCTCTGGTGTTAATGGTACCTAAGACTATTAGGTACTTATAGCATAAATTACAGCATTTAAAAACAAGAATTAGTATTATTTACCAAAATTAAAAAGTGAACCTATATCCCTAACAGGTGTAGGGATATTGCGGAACCGTTATGAGGGAGATGGTTTATTAGAAATTATATATAAAGCAAAAATAACAACCCATAATATGTTTTTTGGGTCAAAAACGAAAAAGTATTGTAATGATATTGATATAAAGACAGCGCCGGATAAAGAGATGGTCTGTGGGAGAGGGTAAACCGGGTAAACCAAGGCGGTAAGCCCGGGCGCCTAATTTTGAAATAAATTTTTTTTTACATTCATTACTTTTGTGTAATGTTGGTTTTAATGTTGAAATTTGTAAATTCTTGCATGAAATCAAATTTTGTTTGAGCAGAGTGCTAAAATCTTTAGAACCGACCCTCAATATAGATTAGACGTATTTACATATGTTATATTACGATATCCTTAAATTACTTAAACGTCTCTAACAGATTTAGCAATATTCCAAATTTTAGATGTGTATATGCCTGGGATATTACAAAAAGTATCTGAAGTAGTAGATTATAAAATTAAATATATATTTTAATGTTCTCTCTTAAGAAACAAATGTTTTATTTATAAAATAAGTTGACCTGTGGCCAGGTCCGAACCGACCGACGGTTTGAAATAAATTAATTTCCAGCTACAGAAACAATTTCAAATAATTTTCATATATCTATTAATGTAATAAAAAACAGATATGGATACATAAATAATAAATATAAACATTTTTAATTTTATTTTATTTATAATATATATGCAAGACCAGGCTGTGACGTCATGAATGGCTGGATGACGTCATATAATTTTAAATCAAGAAAAAACTAATAAATATGATTTTTCTCGAGGATAAAACCAATACAAAGTGCATGATTCGTAGTGATATATAAAAAAATCTCCTTTGGTGTGAAAATAACCCTTTCCTTCCTATCGTCGATCGCTAATACTACCACTTCCGGTTTCCGGAATTGCACCAAAAGTTGATCAATTCATCCCACTGATGCATTAAGTAAATATACCAAATTTCATCAAAATCGGTTGAGCCGTTTCGGCTGTACACATCTATACGGACGGACGGACAGACGGACCGACAGACGGACGGACGGACGGACAGACGGACAGACGGACAGACGGACGGACAGACATCATGCTAAAAATACTTTTTTCTGTTTAGAAAATGCATGATTTGTGGAGATATGTAAAAATCTCCACATGTGAAATTTGGTGTGAAAACAATACCTCCCTTACTATCGTCGGTCGGTAAAAAGTATCAAAAAGTTCAGTATAAGTATTATAGTAATAATCATTTATTATTGTTCCTATTTCTTATTATTTCTAAATTAATTAAAATGAACCTTTGTGTCCAAATTTATATGATCATCCTCAACTTATTTGAAATTGTAGATTTCCTTAAAAAAATATAACTAATTTTTCTGAAAATGACAAATTTAATAAATATAATAATAATTTATATAGTAATTTGTTTGTAAATAAATTCATTTATTTCTCCAAATCAATTTTTGTTAAAACATAATAGTACATATTTAATTTTTAAAACTCATTAAATATAGTTCATAACATGATAATCCTTGAAATCAAACAATATTTATTGTAGTTAAAAATATATGATGCTATTTAAAGTAAATATATTGGGTCCTAAGTATATTTAAGAACCACTAAACAGAAGTTTTTTTTTTATTTTATTTAATTTATTAATTTATCTGAAAAAATGCTAATTTAACCTATACTGTTTCTCTTATAATTTTCGAGATAATGGTGAACAACATAAAATGAACACATTATACACAATATATACACTAATTTTACAACATAATATTGTATTAATTAAAATAAATAAATAAAAAAATAAACTAAAAAACTTTTTAAAATAACACAAAATAATTGAAAAAAAATATTTCGGCTCCATGTTTTGACTCGTTTTTAATTTTATACTTTACATTAAATTAGCATGGACTTTGTTAAAATTCTTTAATTCTTAATCTACCATTTTCATTGAGTTTTTCATCTGGTCACCTTTGATCTGGTAGAAAAATTATGGTTCAGGGCCAAGGCATCTAAATCATTTTGTATTTGATAGTAAGATCACTTTTTTGCTTTGCCGGTGGATTTGGACCTTGGCAAGTCGACTAACAAACGTTTTATGTTCATACTGAAAATAAACAACAATAATGTATACTACAAAAAATCTCTTCCATCTATTATTTTTGAATTAAGGCAACCTTGATTTTTCACCATTTTTAAAACCACTCTATGCCAATAATTTTTCATTTTTTTAAAATAATTTTTATATCTAATGTTATAATTTCATTTCATATCAGAAAGGGCCTTATTTATACCAAAAAGATTTGATTAACACTGAGAGGAGATGTTTTCAAATTAAAATACATTTCAGGTGGGATGGGGATGGAGGGTAAGTGAATGAAAGAAAAGTAGGATTCTTTGAAAATTTTAAAGTAAAATAATCAACATGGTCATGACTGATTTTCATTAATATTAATATTCAAATAAGTCAATTAATAGACAATTGTGAGTAAATTTTAATATAATTAGATACTACTGTTTTTTTTATAAAATTCTTGTTCATTTTACTCAATATTGTAGTTTTTAGTAAAATTACAATAAAACAAAAATAAATCATAGATAGCTTTATTATCTCTTTGGAAAAATATCAACTAATTTTTTTAAAATTATTTTTCAAATTCAAAAATGTTTAATATACGATCAATGTCCATTCGTCCTTCTGTCCTTGTGTGTCCGTATAGACGTGTACAGCCTGAACGGCTCAACCGATTTTGATGAAATTTGGTATATTTACTTAATACATCAGTAGAATAAATTCTTCAACTTTTGGAGTATATCCGGAAACCGGAAGTGGTAATTTACAAAGTATTAATTTTATATTCAATGTCGGAAATTTTTCACTTAAAATATAAAACTAATTAATAATTGAGTATTTAAATTAGAAATAAAAACCAAGATAATATAATTTAGTAATTTTAATTCAAGTTTTAAAAATATTTTTTATACTTTATATATATATATATATAATGTTTGGAAATTAATTTTTTCAAATCGTTTAGGTTCTGTGCCTGGCCACAGCTCATTTTTTTAACTGAGGAGGGACCCGCTTTTTTCATATATTGGTTGAAAACATGCATTTCATACCCATTTCAATGAAATGTAATCTATTCTATGTTATAGTCTTGTCCTGTGAAATGTAAAAAAAAAAAAAAAAAAAAAAATACTGCCAAATGTATGCTAAAAAGGAAATTGTTAGTTACTCTTATAAAATTTTTGGAACTTCATACTTCGAAAAAGTGTTTTGAATTTAATAGCTTATTTTTATGTTCGACTGAGCATACATTTTATTGTTTTATTGAACATATGATGTTAATAATTAATTATTATTAATTATTTCTTTAATTTTTAATATTTAAATAAAATTAATTTAATAGATGTGTGATATTATGATTTGTATCGATCTGAGAATGCAGATCTATTAAAAATCTTCTGAAACTCATCTATGAATAATTTAAAGATAATTGTATTTACTAATTTATTGGGTGTGATAAAATTGAGCTATGCACAGTATTCGAATCTGTTCTTCTCGAGACTAAAAGAAATAAATAATAATAATAAATTCCCTCTAGTAATTAAAGCTGAACGTAAGGAGATGATAAATAGTCTTCCGGAAAGATATCTTTTATCACGTTTTTCCATTTGGTGTTTTTATGTCGTCAAGGACTAGAAGAAGAGGTTCTGTTTGAGTTAGCAGGGATTTAAAAATACTTTCACCTCCGAGTCTCGGTCATCGGCCATCGCTGAGTTAAAGTCGGGTGGTAAATCATTGAAATTATAAATCTAATTTTTTTTTTAATCTTTTTTTTTATTTTTGGGTTCATTTGTTTTTTCCTCCATTATTAGTCGGAAAAAAGATAAGATTCAAATAGATTTATAGTTTATTTATATGATTTGATTAGGCAATATACGTATATATATATATATATATATTCAAAGATTACATTTTAGATTGTATTATTATATGTATACACTTTGTGTTATAGCAGCTGTATCTAGTGCCTTTTACTATTATACACCCTATCTTATTCCTCCTACTGTCATTATGAAGTGATTTTCCTCTCTTTTCACTCATGAATTCGTCATTCTAGTCGACTTAATATTCAAACAATCTAAATTTAAAAGTATACTATAATACTATAATATATGACCATCATTAAAATAAATTTCGACTCTTAGAAATAAAATTAACCACAATTTTATTAAATTAACTAATTATTTTAATGGAAGGACCTGGAATGCAATTAGGGATGAAATATAACAACGTTCTTGTGAATAGGATTCTTCATAGCATTTATGGGCCAAAGAAAGATGAGGTAACTGGGGAGACTGCATAACGAGGAATTGCATGACCTCTATGCATCTCCAGATATAGTTAGAATTATAAAATCGAGAAGGCTCCGGTGGGCAGGACATGTGGCTAGAATAGGAGAGGAAAGAATGGCGAAAGTGGGGAGAGCGATTGGGAAACGTCCGTTTGGAAGACCAAAAACGCGGCGAGGGGACAATGTAGGAAGGGACGTGAGAGAGATGGGAGAGGTTAGAGGTGGCTCAGAAAAGGGACACTTGGAGAAATGTGGTTGGAACTTTCGAGTACGGTAGAGCTACAGAATTAGAAAGAAATAGCAACGTTCAAATGTCTACCATGGCTTCTCACAATGGCACAGATTGTGTGGTCCAATTTTCAGAGACTCCGGGATCCGGCTCGATTTGATTTTGATAGATTGATTTTAAGAGGATATGTCGGGTGCGATTAATTGGCCATTGTTACTTCAAGAAATCTCACAAGAAAATGAATATTGGGATCAAATTGCACAATCTTAGTAGCCAACGTTTGAAACCAATTATTTTGAGGGATTTTCACTTGCGAGCTCATTCTCTTTGTATGCGGAAATAACCTTTACCTATATTCATAATCCTTAACCTTATCCGACTAAATAGATTAGCATGTTTTCAGTAATTTAATAATAATATTAATAAACACGTTTTTTTTTATAAAAAAAACCTCAATTAAATGTGAACATACAGAAATTTTTAAAATACTTTATCAATAATACGAAGTAAAATTTTCTCAACTAATAAGAATAGTTTCTAAGCTCGTATTACTTTTTGGTTCAGCTTTTTTTAGCCACTCGTTTTTTATTATACATAATTTGCAAAACCTAATTCTGTTAGTTCAACAAAATAATATTACGTCAATGTTAAAGTTAAAAAGATTATTTCCTTCTAGACAGTCTTCAACGTAGAGATAAATAAACATTTTTTTCTTCAGTTCTATTAGAAGGAACTCTTTTGGTTTAATCGGATATTATTTCTAAAACTTATAACACCCCAATAATTGAAAATCTTATTTTTTTTATTTAATTAATAAACACACATACACATCAAATTATCTTCTTATTTCAAATAGGATAATAAATGATCATTTTTAAGTAAATCTTTCTTTAAATCTTCAAACAAACAAAAAAAGTGTTCAATTGAGTAATATTTTATAATCAAACTGAGAGTGTTTTTATAATCGAAGCTATAAAAATTGAAAATGAATTATCTAAACATCAAAAAATAAATTAACATTTTACTTTTTAAACTTTTTTAAAATAATTAACTTAAAGAAATGAAAAAAATCTGGAGTGTCTCCACTCGACTATCTCGCAATTTGAATAGGATCAAATAACATATATTATATTTAAATTAAATTTAAATAATTAAATTATAAATTAAAATTAATAAATAATATTTATTGAACCAGCGCATGTTTGGCTCTTTGTTGATGTCATCACGTCACGTACTGGCGCGTGATTTGCAGTGTTAAAAAATTAATTCTGATACTTTCAGCTGAAATTCTATATATAGCAATTTTATACAATTTTTACCGACCGACGATAGTAAGGGAGGTATTGTTTTCACACCAAATTTCACATGTGGAGTTTTTTACATATCTCCACGAATCATGCACTTTGTATTGGTTTTATCCTCGAGAAAAATCATATTTAATAGTTTTTTCTTGATTTAAAATTATATGACGTCATCCAGCCATTCATGACGTCACAGCCTGGTCTTGCATATATATTATAAATAAAATAAAATTAAAAATGTTTATATTTATTATTTATGTATCCATATCTGTTTTTTATTACATTAATAGATATATTAAAATTATTTGAAATTGTTTCTGTAGCTGGAAATTAATTTATTTCAAACCGTCGGTCGGTTCGGACCTGGCCACAGGTCAACTTATTAATTATGTGAAAAACTATCAAACATATATCTTTATTTTTACGGTCACTTTAGAGGGAAAAAATGAAAATGTGGTAGGTAATGACCCTGTTCCGGTTGAGCTACATTTCTCAAAAGTTGATAGAAAACTATGTGAATTTTGAATGTCGTGTTCCAAATTTCATTATTCTACCTCAAACTGTTTTTATGTAATCTTGTCTACATACTCACATACACTTACCATACACACACACAGACAGACATGTTTCTCAATCTTACTGAAAATGACTCAGGGACCTTCATAACGTATAAAAACATCAAAATCTCGATATCGAAAATTTTCAATGGCGAGATAGTAAAAAAAGATTCTTAAAAAAAAATTTAAATTGGTATTTTTTAAATAATATTATATAGACTTTATTTTTTCATTTTTATTGAGTTTGATTTTATATTAATATAAAGAAGTTACCTGTAACAAAAACTACCCAATATTATGAAGTTATTTTTTTAATTCAGCAGAAATTATATAAAATTAAAAAATCACATAAAAAATACATTATACAAAATAAAAAAAAAATCAACAAAAATCTATAATTCGAATTTTAAACCTTTCTTCGAATGATCTTCTAATGTGATTATGACAAGCCCTTAGTAATTCTACATTTGATTGTTTAGTACTCTGTACTTTAAAAAATTATTTTTTGTTTTTCATATAAAATTAACTTTAGACTTTGTTAAGATTATATTAAAAGAGTATAATTTATGTGAAATGGCTCCCCTTATTCAGTGCAAAAAGACTCTGATGATAAATTTTAAGAAAAGGCCGATATGTTGTCATTTAAATTGTTTAAATTTGATAGTCAGTATTATTTATAGTTTAATAGAACAAAATCAAAATTTGTACAGTTTTGATGTTGACAAATCGAATTAAGAGGGTTCCCTTCCCTATTTTGATAAATTTAAATATAATCAATCTTTATACCTTGTTTAAATTGAATGACCTATAAAATTTGTACTAACGTCACTTTTTCTTCGAATTAATTAGTGATTAAAAAGAAAAATCTTAAAATGGATGGCTCTCTGTAACATTGCGGACATTTTGTCTTTCTAAGAATAATGTCAGAAACACTATTTTGATGATTTAATCAAAATGCTTTTTGTATTTTTTTAATAGAAATACCCCTAAAGAATAAACTATAAATCTATAATAAAACATTTAAAACGAGTCGTTAACACATAAGAATGAAAAGAGGTTTAATTTTAGAAAGATTAATGATCTGAGAAAATTGTGGAGAAAAACGAAGAACTGAAATTTATAAAAAATAGTGAAAAGTGAATTGGGAAATTTTCTTATATTCCTATATATTTTTCAGGAATTAAATTAATTGAAGATTACAATGAATTTTCTTTAATCTTGAAATATTAAATTTTTTCTTTTGATTATTTCCATCAAATTCATCATTATTTTATTAAATATGATTATTAAGATATTTTAAAATACAAAAAATAGAGTCACAAATATGGATATATATTAATTATAATTTGATTAATTTTTTTCTATATAGGTATTTATAATCACAGATATACAAAAAAGTTGTTACTTATCAATAATTATAGATGTAAGCAAATTATATAATAATGATGTAACATAAATATAAATAAATTGTTTGAAATTTTTATTTTTTGATAGGCTCTAATGACTAATTTATGCATAAATCTTTATATAAAAATATTTTAAAATTTTTTAATAAAAGAGGAATTATAATCAAATCAAAGTAATTTCGGCCTCATATAGTTTTTTTTTCAAATTTCTGCAGTTGCTCTCCAGTTCCTTGTTTGTTTAGAACTTATGAAAGTCCCGAGTCGTGGAGGAAGTTGTTTGGTGGAGCAAAATTTGGGTTGTAGGGTGTCCGTAAAATCTGTGTTCATGATTTCCAGAAAACCCATGAACTGAGTTTTTTAAATAATTCAAGTAATGACAGTCTGATCTGGCTGTATAAATTCTTGGAAAAATTGCATTAGAGAAAAAATGACTAAAAACAGTATTTTTAAGCTTTTGTAAAAATTATTAAGCCGTAATGTTAAAATTGAGTTCTACCATTTTTCATAAAATATATTTTTTTTTATAAAAGAATAAAAGAATTATTTGATTAAAAATAATCCTCTACATATTTAGATATTATACAGAAAAATATCTCTGTTGAATAAAGTTTATAAAAAGAACTGAATAATATAAATAAGTATTATATTTAGAAGTATTATTTTTTGTTTATGAACCTTGGACTTTATTTATATTCAAGAAATATCATTTCTCTATTTAAAATATATAAAATTACATATCGAAAGAAAAAGTATTTCTATTAATATTCCAAAAAAAAAATCATTCAATAATAGAAATTCTAGATAAAATGTTAGTTCTTAGGATAAAATGCAAATGTATTTATTTCATTATCATTTATTATTTTCTAATAAAGAGTTTCAATGAATAATGAATATACAAAATTAATCAATGAAAATTTCATGATAAATATAATAATAAAATTATTATGCTTTTGTTCAATGATAATCATATTTTAATGGAAATATTTAACTTATTATATAACAAGAAAACAATTATATATTTTTATGAGTATTATATTATTATAATGAATAATAACATACTATTGATATGGAACCTTAGCTATATTCTCAATGATTTTGACAAATATATAAAGTAGACATTTGTAGATAGTACTGTTGTGCACTATACTTATTTTAGAATTACTTTTATTGTGAATAAACGTAACTAACAAAGGAATAAAATAAATACATTTTCATATTGAAATTTATGAAAAATCTTAATAGATTCATAGGTATTCATTTTAATGAGATGAAATAATACCAGCCAATGGAAACTGATAAATGCTTCCTTAGGAAAGAAAATTTTAATTTTTTATAATAGATCTTAATTTCACGCTTAACACATGAAAATTGTATACTGAATAAGACGATACAAGTAAAATTTGTTCAATTGTTCAGTTCAAAAATAAATAATTATAATAATCTTTTTAATATATATAATTTAATATATGCTTGATATTAATAGAAGAAAATAAAAATTTATATTTTATTATCAATATTTATTAATTTATTTTCTAATGTTAAAATTTATATAATAATAATAAAAAAATTCATCTCTTAGGAATAAAATTATCAACAGGTATAAAAATTAAGTATTAGGCAACTTTGGATGAACTTGGAAGATAATAATTCATTCACTCGAAATATACTATTAGATATTAATTGTCTAAGGTCTAAGGTCTAAGAGAACAAATAAAGATTTATATTCAAATATATACGTAATTTTATACATGTAGAGTATATTTTTTTTAAATTAAATTTAAAATAAAAAAAATATAAATAAATACCATATACATATATAATATAAATTTAGATATAAAAAGAATATATAATAGCGATGATTTTATGTTTATTCTATTATAATAAATAAAAAATAAAATATTAATTTATGAACATTTTATAATATAATTTGTTCATATTAAATAATTCAATTATTTTAATGAAATAAACGTCACAAATTATTAAACGCTAATTAATAAGCCAATGGTTATTTTAGTAATTTGCAAAATTTTCTCTTTGAAAGATTCTTCTGACTTTAACCAGTGAATCTTGGCACTTATTGAGTCCTTTAAAACGGAAGGGGAATAATATATAAATATTTAGGAAAGAATAAAGATAGCTAGGAAATAGAACGGTTGTCATTAAACATTTATATGTGCCAAGTTCAATAAAAACGATTATTTTAATATTTAAAGCAATTATAATCGATTTATTTTATTTTAAATATATATATATATAACACGTTAGGAAATTATTTATTTATATAAATATTTTGAAATCAAAGATATTGTTTAGATACAATAATTATTCATATAATTAAAAAATTCCCTTTAGTTAAATTTATTAAAGTACATTAATTTAATAAAAGTATAATATATTTTTAAAAACGATACTTTAGAGATGTCAAATATAACAATAAACTAGCTGCTCCGAGCGCCTTCGGCGCTCCTCACACCTAGACGGGGGCTCCGCCCCCTGTACCCCCGAGTGATACATAGTATTTGGTTGAAAGTCTGTTTGTAAAAGGTTTTCATCCATTTTGTTTCAATCAGTATAAGTAGATAAGACATGTATTTGTTTTCTTGTAAAATATATTTTAATTTAATCAGTAAATTAATTATATATTATTATTGTATATGTTATATTTATCTAACTCTGTGTCTCTACAGTTTTCGAAAGTTCTTAGCCGCAGCATCCACATTTATCTAATCGTCCCTATCCTGAGCTACAACCAAATCCTACCCTGTCCCATCTCTCCCATGTCCCTTCCTTCATTGTCCACCCACCTTGGTCCTTGGTCTTCCACCGGATGTTTCCCAATCGGTTTCTCCCAATTTCTAGTTTCTCCAATTCCAATCACGTCCCCTTCCCATCCCAGCTTTCTTGATTTTATAACTTTAACTATATCTGGACATTATTTCTCGTTATGCCATCTCCGCCATCCCCCTGTGACCTCATATTCTTTTGGCCTATAAATGCTGCGAACAATATTATAATCTCACAAATACTCCAAATCTACTCTCGTCTCCCAGAGTCATCGATAGGGTGACCAAACGTCCCGTCTTTAGGTGCTCTGTCCCAAAAATGTCTTCGGGACACCCTACTGTTTTTTCAATATTTAGGACATTTCGTAATTTTTTTTTTCAAAATTTTTTCAATTTAGTTCTAAAAAATACTGTTTGTCCCGGTTTGATGTTTTCGAAATATGGTCACACTAGTCATCGATCAACATGAAAAATAATTGTTTTATATATTTTAATTTTGATCCTCTTTGATGAGATAAGCCCCTTTACTGCATAATAACAGGCGTTACTCAATTACAACGTCGATGTAAATTCTTCTCGAATATTATTATCTTTCGTGATTTTTTCAAATTCTACATTTTGTATCTTAATTGTATGTAAGTCGTATCCGTATCATAATTCTTGAATTTTTTTGTTTAATTACATTTCGGTTGATTTTTCCCCAATTTCTCTAATCATATGTCTCCTCTTCCAGTCCAATTCATTTACCTATCAATGTTGCATAAGGAATTTAAATTTCTTAATTTGGCTAGAACACTCCATTTTTTAAAATTTTAAATAGAGGGAGAGAGAGAGAGGTTCTAATTATATATATATATTTATGTTTCTATGACAGCAAAAAAGTAAACAAATTACATTCATACAAACTCTCTTTTATATATATTTCTGGAAAATGGAACACCCGCAGTTCAGCTCAGGAGTTACCTAAGATTCTAATTTCTTTTTTATTTTTCATCATTTGAGGTACCCTTCACCTCAGAAAAATTTGGTTACCTTACTCCTTGTAGTTTAGGCTCTGGAGTTTTTTGCGTACAGACGGACACTATCGTATTAAATATATAGATATTGATAGTTTTGGTAAATTTGTCAAATAATTGTTAAACAAGTTTTTTTTATAATTTCCTTTAAATTTTATTTATGTTTTGGACACTTGTCTTTATTGATAAGAATCAAATGAAAATATAGCCATCAAGATTTTATAAGAAAAGTTTCTATAATTAAAAGTACATTTAATATATACTACAATAAAATTATTATATATATTATTTAAAATTATAATTAATATACAATATTGATTTAATATATTATATAGGCCAGGGATCAGGGATGGAGAAACTTTTTCAATGTCTGTGCCACAAAATTATAAATAATCTTTTTGAAGTAACTAACGTGTCATAAAATTGTCATGGTTTTTTTCCACCACCTTTACCCTTTTTAGTTTGAATATATAATCGAATATTTTTGTTTAACTTCCAACTATTCTATATAAACGTGTTAATAATTATAATTTTAAGTATTAAAATTTATACCTAAAAAATAATATGATTATTAAAAAATTTGGAATTTATTTATGGTAAAAATATATCATTCCCAAAATTGTCCATTATTTTTTTTATATTTTTATTATATGGAAATTTTTTAATTGATTTTAGTTTGTAGTTTTTATTTGTAGATAATGACCAAAAAGACTAATTTATATCTAATATCGTGAACCAGTTACATTTTCTTGTTTTGTTTTTAAATTCCAGAAAAAGATTGCGATTTTGGCACTATTCTCCAACCGTCATATAAATAAAACCTTGTTAAGCTTGATATGAATTTTAAAAAATTAATTTTTCTTTATTTTAAATAAATCTTGATAAAATTTTCAGCATATATTAAATAAGAACATATAAGAATATTCTGGTAATTTTATAATATTTAAATTATTATTAAAAAAATAATTTTGTCTTTATGCATGCCATGAAATTTTTCAAACGTGCCACTTATGGCACACATGCCAAACGTTCACCATCTCTGATATAGGGTATATATTCGTGGATTCATAATTTGGCTTCCCAGAATCCCCGTTTTCACTGGGACAGTTTCGATTTGAAGTAATGATCCTTATGTCCTAGCAAGATTGCCATTTCGTCCCAGTCAATTGATAGAGTTAACAGAATGTATGGATTAAATAAAGAATTAGTTAACTTGAAAAATAAATAACGTCCACCACTGGCCAATTTTTTTAAAAAAAAACGACAAATTTTTTAAAAAAAGCTCACTAAAGTGTGATAAATATTAAATTAATTAATAATATTAAAAATAAATAATTAACAGGAGAAATTAAAAGACAAATACATATTAATTAATAAAACGTTTTATTGTTTGTGGGTAAGAATAAATTTAAAGTATTTTTTGTCCTAATAATAATTGATTAACAGTTTACATTTAGTACATTCTTTATTTTGAGCAAATTTGTCCCCTTTTAAGAAAACAAAAAGATGATAAATCTACAAATAGTTAAATATAAATATAAAATAAGATATGGACTCGTGGAAGTAAAATTGATAGCGCACACTAAATTAATTATATTTATTACAATTTATGTATAATAATTTTTTTACATGTATTAATATTATTTTATTTGATAGTGAAGAAACATTAATGCTAAAGGAAGTACGTCAATAAGTTAGTGACTCTTTGAATGAAACACAGATTTATCAATGTAGTCTCCTTTGAGCTCTATACACTTGGTCCAACGTTTTACTTCCTTCCAAAAAAGAAGATTTGTCGTGGATATCAAAATTTTGTGAGATGATTTCATCGTTAGAGTCAAATCTCTTTCCGCCTATCCATTTCTTCAGGTTTGGAAAAAAAGAAATAGTCACTCGGGCTAAATCCGAAGAATAGGGCGGATGCAGGAGCGATTCGTATCCGATTCATGGATTTTTATGGAAATTCACTTTTTTCTATTTTCTTCTCCAATCACGAGGTATTTTGCTAATAATGAATGCCAAACAAAAACTAAAAGACGCAGCTCGTTCAAATTTCGATAGGAGTCACCTGCTAACAGGAGCAGTGTTGCCATTTCATTTAAGAAACAGGAAATTCAAAAAGTCAGGGACTTATTGACCAACCCTCGTAATTTTTAGATCAAAATTTTATATTTTATATTTATAAATTTTAGAAAAACGAACAAGGATAATGGTTCATCGTCCCTATCATTTCGAGAATATTATTTTATTACTATCTCGCCAGAGATAGTATTGCGATCATTTTCACTAAGGTTGAGAAAAATGTCTCTATCTCTCTCTCTCTCTGTGTGTGTGTGTGTGTGTAACCAAGATTACGCAAAAACGGTTTGAGCTAGAATGATGAAATTTGGTACATGGGCATTATTCAAAATTCGTAGTTTTCTATCAACTTTTGAGAAATGAGAAAGAAGGTCATTACCTACAACGTTTTGATTTTTTTTCTTCTAAAGTGACCGTAAAAATAAAGATATACGTTTGATAATTTTTCACATGATTAAAAATTGTATAAAACTACGATATATAGAATTTCAGCTTGATTGAATCGCTGAAAGTACCAGAATTAATTTTTTAACACTGCAAATCACACGCGCCAACACGTGACGTGGTGCCATCAACAAAGAGCCAAACATGCGCTGGTTCAATAAATATTATTTATTAATTTTAATTTATAATTTAATTAATTTAATTTAATTTAAATTAATATATGTTATTTAATTCAATTCAAATTTGCGGGATAGTCGAGTGGAGACACTCCAGATTTTTTTTCTATGATATGAATAAAATATTTAAATTTAATTTAACCTAATTATTTTCCAAGTTCAAATTTTCTATTACACTGGTATTATTCATTTATATATTTTATTTACATTATGTCCATTAAAATAACCACATATTGATCTCTTAAAAAAATAACATATAATTAATCTTGTAATATTTTGGATAAAATAAGAATTTTATTTTTTAAGTAAAATAAAATAGTTTATATGCTATTTACATTGATCTACTTATGACTAGAATTCATTTCAATATAAATTAATAACTGTGCATTGAATTAGAAAGATATAACATTTATTGGTGAGAACCAGATATATAATTGTATTTTAATAACAAAGAAAAAAAAATAGATTATTCTTCAGGTGTTATAAAATAATTTAAATTATTTGGAATCTCTCTTATTCTACATACCTATTTATATATTTAAGTATAATAGAATTTAAATATGAGTATAGAATAAGATTTAAACATTTTTACTATCTTGCCAGAGATAGTATTGCGATTACGAAAATTTTCGATGTCGAGATTTTGTTGTTTTTATACGTTTTGAAGGTCCCTGAGTCATTTTCACTAACTTAAGGTTGAGAAAAATGTTTGTGTGTATGTGTGTGTAGACAAGATTAAGCAAAAACGGTTTGGGCTAGAATAATGAAATTTGGTACACGGATATTAGTCAAAATTCGTAGTTTTCTATCAACTTTTGAGAAATGTAGCTCATCCGGAAGAGGGTCGTTACCTACCACGTTTAATTTTTTTTTCTCTAAAGTGTCCGTAAAAATAAAGTTATATGTTTGATAGTTTTTCAAATGATTAAAAATTGTATAAAACTACTATATATAGAATTTCAGCTTGATTGAATCGCTGAAAGTACCGGAATTAATTTATTAATATGTTGACTGCAAATCACGTGACGTGGTGTCATCAACCACTCGGTGGTTTTATAAATATTATTTATTAATTTTAATTTATAATTTATAATTAATTAAATTTAATTTAAATATATAATATATATGATAATTAATCAAATTCAAACTTGCGAGATAGTCGATTGGAGACACTCCAGATTTTTTTAGAAAAATAAATGTATAAAGCCTTCAAATCGATAATTTTTCTTATATAGCCATTTTTTCTCAAAGAGGTACTTTAACTTATATTAGCATGTTCCTTTTGATTTGTGAATATGTGTTTCAAATTAGCCGGAAGATCTTGAAGTTCGTCTGTCTGAATGTGTGTGTGTGTGTGTGTGTAGTCGCTTTGTAAATAGCGTAAAGATGTATGTATTTATTAATAGCGTCTTTGGCTTGTGATCCAGGCAATGTGTATTCGGCGAGGGTGGCATGTTTGTGCCAGGACTAGTAGCTGTGTTCTGACCTTTCGGCCCAATCATTACACCCTGTATATATTTATATATCCATGTTACAAATGCGTAGGCGAAGATACGAATACAATTATTTAAGAATGCACTGGTAATGAATGCATAATCAATTCCGAAGTGGCCGTTGATCAGGCTTTGGCATCATCATCACTTCAATAGTATAGGTGACATCTTTCAAATCAACACAAACACCTACAGAAGAAAGAAATTTATTTATAGATTCGTTGGAAACCCCCCTAATTACCGAAAATGTAAAGGCTGAATCGTAAATGTAAACTCATTTTCGTGAGAGGAGTGGAAGCCAGCCAATATGAAAAATCTTATATATTTTTTTTTCAATTTTGATTACAAGATATTAACATTTAACATTCAATTAATCAATCAATTAATTAAATGAAATTATGCAATTTATCAGAATGTATGGAAATTATTTTAAATATTTATTATTAAAATTTGAATTGATTTTTATATTTATTTTTATTATTTGAAATATATATACTTTAGCTAATATTTTTTAAAAGTCTTCAATATTTTTTTGAATTTTTTTTTTTTTGGTAAAATATTATGAAGAGAATCATATTGTGGAGCCGATTTTTGAAATTAAATATATAAGTATATTATATTCAAAAGCTGATTAATAGCAAAACAACTAGGTTATTATTATTTGCGTATAGACCCAGACCCTGAGGATCACACAGAGCTTTAAAGAAAAATTATTAATTATTATTTCCTTAGTCCCGAAAGCGAGTCTTCAGAGTGGTAGACTGTCATGCTAACCACTAAACCACTGAAGAGTTTAAAGAATAAATAAGTAATATTTAAGAATTTCGGTATATTATATCAATGAGATGTATAAATGAATTAGTCTGTTATTTAAAATTTATTATTCTTGTCATCATGAAGGATCGAACTTCACCCAATTCAATTTTTAATTTAAATGAAAATAAATAATAAATTATTGCAAATGCTGGCTAAAATACATTTAGATCTTGTTTTTCAATAAAACAAATAATAATAATAATTTAAATAATATAATAAATAATTAAATAATAATTTAATTAAAGATACAGTTTTTATGATTTTGACTTTCAAATCATTTTCTGAATCTTTCATCGATTTAATTAATTCTAAACTTGTTTCTTAGGTATAATAATAATGTATTAATTTAAATTTTGAAGAGAAATACTTTTAAATACAATTTTTAAACATCGATCTTAATTAAAGATACAGCATAGAGATTCGCCTTTATTTCCGTTTTCTTTTGGTATTGATAAAATAGGAGTTAAATAAACTTGAATGTACAATACATCTCTTATCTCACTATTCATTCTTATTAAAATAGAGCTGTTGGATGATAACATTTATATTAAAATATAAAGAGAAGGTTTAAGTCTTTAAATATTAAAAAGAACGAGATAGTACAATATATCTAATATATGTAGTTATATCATAGATATCAGAAGAGGAACTACAATTTGAAAATTTTACCTGGGAACACAATATACGTTAATTTAATATTATTGAATATTAGAAATTAAATTAAAAATTTAAATAGTATAAACATTCTTTGAATGGAAAATTCTTAACTGAGCTACCAGAGGCGCCACATGTAGCGTTTGTTATACAGTCAATCATACATAAAAGGATCTATATATGTCTTTTATTGATACCCAACTAGCTGAAAGAGGCAAGGAATTAGGACTACTTAAAGTGGTAAAAAGTTAAGTTTAACTTTGATAAATACTTATTAAAGAATCCTAAACAATCCCATTCTTAGAATAATTTCAATTATAACTATTTTCACAAGTTAGATTTATTTTAATTTTTTAAATTTTAATTTAGTTTCCGCGAAGCCTCTTAAACATTTCCCTCACCCCTATCAATACCCATTGATCCACTTTTTCAAACACACTAGGGTGCTGAACTAAAAGTTGCTCATTTTTGTACACAAGGTGGCCGCGATCCAGGCTGAATTTTTCCTAACCCTTTCCTAGAACCTAATAGGACAGTTGTGTTCCAAATTTCTGTGATTTCTGAGATCTCGTGATAATTGATCAGTGAGTGGGTGCGTAGGTCAGTGATAATTGAGCTTTATATTTATATATATATTTATTTAATTAATTACATATTTAATAAATTAATTATTTTCGAAATTAATAATATTTATAAAGTATTTATTTTTTCATTATTTTAATTAAATTACCAGCTTCAGTTTGACGTCATTGACGTGATTTGAATTTAAGTGGTAATATAAAGATTTTTCAATATCGCTTCTCAACCTTTTAAACTAACATAAGATCAAAGGGAAGAGATATTTTTTAATTAAATAAAACTTCTTTATTTATTATTCATTTATTTACTTTGTTATTTTATTATTTATTTAAAAATATTTATTAATTGTTTATTTTTTTTAAGAAAAAAATAATTATAGATTAATAATTTACTAAAGATTATTTCTAGGTATATAATTTGTAGATTGTTAATGTAGAGAGACAGAAATATATATATCGGGTGTCTCTAAATGAATATCGTAGTTTTAACGCTTTATAATATTTAGACATGAAACTTATTATGATAAATGATATGTCGAAGGAAAGAGCAACTAAAACAGTTGTAGCAAGAACCTTATAAGTGTTCAATGTGAGGATCATTTGTCACACGGCACAGATTAAGTCTATAATCGAGTTCTTCCCATACATTGATCAGTGTGTTTTCTGTAGTTGGTGCAACAGCTGCTACAATCCTGTTTCTTAATTCAAGGTGGTCAGCTTGTAGCGATTTACGTATTAAGAACTGTTTTCCTTTAAGTCCCAATGGACTCCCATTCAACCCCTTGGGTCAGATCGTCTCCAAGTGTTGTTAAATAGACCTCTAAGGTCTATAGATGACTTTGGAAACCCCTGCTCCAGTGTATAAGGTAAGAAGTACCAGTAACGGTAGTTTCAGAAAGGCCCATAAGCTTTCCGCCGGAATACGGCACAAACACATTCATTTTAGGTGAAACTGTTTGAGTTGCTCATTCATTTGACAAATCATTTATCACTATAAGTTTAATATACTAAATATTATAAAGCGTTAAAACTCCGATATTCATTTAGAGACACTCCGTATATATATATATATATATATATATATATATATATATATAATATTATATTCAAAGTTATTATTGAAAAATTTCTGTATCTCTGTATGATACATGAAGGGGTTGTAGATTGAAGCGAGAAAATGATATTTATTTATTTTGTCAGAATTATACTCTCGGAAAATAAAAAAATTATAAAGATGCCGGTTATTACGGTCTAGTTCTTTTTGCCATCGTTAAAAAAATCTGTTAAAAAGCATTTAAAAATAATTTGTGTTAAGGTCGTCGAACATTCGATATATCAATAAATTCGAATTTAACGGCCGATTTATTGGAAAATTTTGGCTCCAATTGGAGCATTGCATAAAAGTCGAGACAATGTCAAATGAATCCAAACATTTCATTAATTTTTATTCATTAATTTGTCCAATTAATAATCACACAATCATCTTTTTATTTTAATTTAAAACTTTTAATTTTAATATTTATTTATTTATTTTTTTAAATATTTTGCATTTTATAAACTAAGCTTGAAGTTAAATGTAATCTTAAACAATTGAATGTCTATTTTCACACTCCATTAATTCCTCAAGTTTATATTCATTTTAATAACCCGTCTATTAGTCCTTCCATTCCTCATGAATCTTTTTTTTTCGACAGATAACCGTTTGTTCCCGTAGTTTTTGGCATGATTCACGGTGACTCATTGTCTTTTCTTCCTCTTTCTTTTAATTACTGATTGATTTCTCTTCGTCAGGCTTTTAAAATAATTTTCGAATATTATTATTAATTGATAGACATAATCCTAATTTACAACAAAACGTTTTGATCGAATGTTTATATTTAATTTGACTGACGGTTAGGAACTTCAATCCTATTATCAATTAATTTTAATTTCAGATAATATTTTTCTTATATATTTATTTATTTATTTATTTATAGCTTTATAAATGTATTTACGAATTGATTATAAAATTCAATTTCAGCTTCCAAGTAAATCATACACGTGCTGTTTATTTGGCGTCAGTATTTCCCTCTTCAAATATTCCGCATGCTTTTAATTAAAATAACGTCATTTCAAATGAGTTAAGAATTTGATATTTTTTTCTTATAATTATAATTACTTGAATTAAATTAAAAACATTATTACAAAAATCATTAAATTCAATTTATTATCCATTTTTTGATATTATTAATGTTAAATTTTATAATTGAAGTAATATAATGAAGTTTTATAATGAGTTGTTTGGCTATCAAATTTAGAATTTGTCAATATTTCTCAATAAAATTCTTAATGATTTGAGGTTTATCAAGTGTTTGTTTTAATCTCAGCCACTTCTGGGTTTCTTTTCAATATTTCATAGAGTATTCCTATCAACGCCTTTATAAGGTCAATAAAAATATATTTTAATTTAAATTAATATTAATTATATATATAGATATTTTTTAAATTTTATTTTTTTTATTGAATTAAAAATAAAATAAAATTTCCATTTCGATTTTTTTACCGACCGACGATAGTAAGGGAGGTATTGTTTTCACACCAAATTTCACATGTGGAGATTTTTACATATCTCCACGAATCATGCATTTTCTTAACAGAAAAAAGTATTTTTAGCATGATGTCTGTCCGTCCGTCCGTCTGTCCGTCCGTCTGACCGTCCGTCCGTCCGTATAGATGTGTACAGCCTGAACGGCTCAACCGATTTTGATGAAATTTGGTATATTTACTTAATGCATCAGTGGGATGAATTGATCAACTTTTGGCGCAAATCCGGAAACCGGAAGTGGTAGTATTAGCGATCGACGATAGGAAGGGAAGGGTTATTTTCACACCAAATTTCACATGAGGAGATTTTTTTATATATCACCACGAATCGTACACTTTGTATTGGTTTTATCCTCTGGAAAATCATATTTATTAGTTTTTTCTTGATTTAAAATTATATGACGTCATCCAGCCATTCATGACGTCACAGCCTGGTCTTACATATATATTATAAATAAAATAAAATTAAAAATATTTATGTTATATTCATATCTGTTTTTTATTACATTAATAGATATATTAAAATTATTTGAAATTGTTTCTGTAGCTGAAAATTAATTTACTTCAAAACGTCGGTCGGTTCGGACCTGGCCACAGGTCAACTTATTTCAAACAATTTTTCATTTTTGTATTGTACCAATTTATATAATAATATATTGTATAAGGAAAAACCGAATAATATGACGCACGATTTGCATTTTTGGTAAATCTCAAACGCTAATTCATATAATGACATAATTATTGGTGTTAATGGTTCCTAGGCCTATTAGGTAGTCATAGCAAAAATTGCATCTTTATTTTTAAAATAAGAACTTCTAAAATTTACAAAAATAATAAAGTTAACTTTTCAGCAATATTGCTAACAAGAGTGAGGATATTGCAAAACCGGTGTGTTGCCTATGAGAAATAACATGTAAAACAAAAATAAAAACTAATAAAGTTGAAGCGTTTAAATATTTAATTAGGTAAATTTTAAAAATTAAAAAGTACATAACTTAAATAATATATTTACACAAGACTCAAACTATGAATATTTCCCTCTTCTTTCTAAATTGTTTGGGGTGTGCAATTTTTCACTTTGAAATATTGGTAAAACCCGCTCAATATCCCCCGCAAACACAATAGATCATATTACTCTTTCGATGTAATTTTAGTTAGTCTTTCATATGTGAATAAATGTCTTAATATTAATTTAAAAGAATATGTAAAAACGTAGAATACATTATAATCTCGAAAATTGCTAAAGAAAAGAAATTACGAACCTTTAAAATAAAGATGGAGAAATTTCGCTTGTGTTTATCTTCAAGATGGCGTACGAAAAAAATCCTCCTGGTGCCGTAAGTGACTTTTATCGTCCCACAATGACAAAAGGGTAAGTTTTTTTTTCGAAATATAAAAAACACATATCCCTAACCGCGTCATATCGTTCGGTATTACCTTATTTATATTCTTAAATATCTAGTTAATTTGAGGTCATTTCAGTAATTAATATTTTTTTATTGCTTTTAATTCATTACAAATGAAATCATTTCTAATTTACTGAATGATTTTCTTAATAAAATATAGTATTTGGAACCAAATAAACAATCAGTCAACAAACCCATAATATTAGGAAATAATAGACAGATTTTGTAAAAAATTGAAACAAATAAAAATATTCAATCAGAGATTTATGATTTTTTTAAATTCTGAAAATTCTTTAATAAAAATTAATTTTTAGTGAATAATCTTTAAAACAAAAAACAAAACAAAAATAAATTGAGCTTATACATATTCTAAGAATTCTGTTTACAATTTTGGAATTTCATTTAAAGACCATTTTTAATGCAAATTACATTTTTATGGGTACTAACACTTTATGGGTAATAAACACTTATTTATTTATCTTCTTCTGTTTTTAAAAATAATAAACTATTAATTGTTTCTATTTTTTGTTAAAAATAATAAATAAATATTTATATTTATTTTGGAAAATTTGTAAAATTCTTCTAATAGAAGGGAAGATCAATAAGACACGTGCATCAGCCCTCAACTTCTATATATATATATATATATATATATATATATATATAAAACATTTATTTTGAATGGGTTTCTATCAATTCGAAAATTAAAGGGAATTAATATCTTGAATGCTTACTTCACTGCTTGAACCAGGCTCTCAAGGAAAATTGGATTGGATTAATGGTTATACTGAAGGATGGATTGGTGTGGAATACTCACCGAACGGTTTGCTTCTGTCAAGCTGATGGAAGCCGAGGACGGCGACGACAGCCATGAGCGCTCGCGGCTGTTCGCCGCCAGGACGATGAAGCCGATCACGGCCTTAGCTTAATATCCACCTGGAAAATGAAAAAGAGAACGTTAGTTAACTAACAGATGGAACATGTAACAAACAAGTTTATTGGATAATAAGAAATTTATTCAAATTACATATTAATAGATAAACTGCTGAAAAGTTTCTTATTTTATTTTGAATATAAATATTTTAGAATGATAATTTTAATCTGGTTTTAAATCTTTTAAGCACACAAAATGAACTATTTCACTGAATCTAGAATAGTCTATACACGATTCTACAGCTCTCCCTCCCATAATCTACGAAACGTGGTTGCGTCAACGAATGCCCCATCGAGGCAAACAAATGATAATTAAATGGGACTAAGTTAGGCGAATAAGCCGTTTGGAAAAAAATTCCCAACCAAATATTTCAAAGGTTTCCGTGGACTGTCTTGAAGCGTGGTATAGTGTGTTGTCATGAAACAAAATCACTTTGTGTTGTCTTTTTTGTGATAATTGGTTCAATTTCACCATTTCTTGTTTGTACCGTTCATTATTGACAGTTTCGGCAGGTTTTTATAAACCACTTTACACTGTGTTTGGCTAAGAACATCGTCGCCAAAGCTTCCACAAGTATTCTATGCGATTGTGCAGTATTTTTCTTTAAATGGTAACAAAAAATCAATGCTTGAGGCATAAATTTCGACATATTTAACGTTGTAAAATATTTGCGGGTTGTTACTTCGAATTTTTTTAAATTCAAAACACAAAACAAAAACAAACCAACTAAACCACTAATCTGTATGACACCTAGACTGACCGCTAGGAGACTTCTAGAATAAGGGTGGTTTCATATGCATACACCTAGTAAACAGGTAGATATTTAAGTTCTTTTTGTTTTAAAACTTATTTTGTTACAACAAATAATGTTTTTATTCTTTAATTAGCACGGATAATCAAAGTTTCAATATATTTCTGATATCAAAAATGACTCTACCATTTTTTTAAAATTTCAAGTTGAAATATCGTTTTACTCATACTCCATCTTCAGAAGATATTTATTTTTATTAAATATTTCTTAAGTAAAGCATATTACAATAATCAGCTGAAAAAATTGTAATATTTATAATAATATACTTAGATGTTCATAAAAACAAATTATAGAATTAATTAATTGAAGAAAAAAACATAAAATGAAAAAGAATTAAAAATAATATTATTATTTATATAAGTATTTATAAAATACATATATTTTAATTTCTGAATAGTTCTGTCTATCAGATTATTGCAATACAATGGACAAAATACTGACTGAAATAAGTCAATGTAAAATACAAAGAGGATTAGAAAATTAGAAATTTTTTGTAAAATTTATTTTAAACATTAAGATATATAATTAAAATATTTAAAAATAATAAAAATATATTAATTTAAATATTTTCGTGTTATTATAGTTAATATATATATTTCAATGAATCTATATCGAATTGGAGATATTAAAAAATATTAAAACAGTCATTCACTTCTCTTTTTGTTACTAATTATACGATATAGTTTCATTAGTAATTATTAACTTCATTAATGAATAAATATTTATTTTAATAGTTGTAATTTATAATTGATTCAATTAATATTATAGTTGTTCATTTAGGCTGATTAAAAAAACAAGGAAAAATGAGGAGCCGGAAGTGGGTGCAGTTGGTTTCCACCTGCTTTGCGATCAACATGTGTCTTGGCACGCAGGGCACAAACGGGGCCTCCTATCCTCTGCCGACCTCACTCATCATTCTTTTTATGTTTGATTGATTTCATAATAGAGTATGAAACAAAAGTTGAATTTTTTTTTTCGTTTGAAATAAACGGTGATTATTTGTTTTTATAAATCTTTCATAATCTTAAGAAAATAATTTTTAAGAAAAAACATGTCATTCATGAAATAGTAAATATATTTATTAAAACTTGAACTTCCCAATTGTATCTTTGTAAAGAATTATAACAATATATAATTATATATAAACAAAAAAAAATAAATTTAAATTTGGGCTTAACGTTCATTATCACAGTAACTTCTCGGTTGCTAATTTAAGTTCTTTACAAAAAAAAAATAAAATAGTAAACACCTATTTATGTAAACTATATGTGAACTAATATTAATTTTAATTACCGTTAAATAAACAGTTCTTTGTTCAGATTAAAATAACTAGTAACGATTTTTCACTATTATTTCAATCTTTTATTATACGAATATCTTATTACTTTTTATTTTACTATCCACCATTCTATTATTTTTCTTATATTTATTTATTTTTGTATTTTAGTGGTAAAAGAGGTATTATTATTAATAGTTGTATATATTAGTTCATAAATAAATAAAATAAATAATAACTAATGTTAATTTTAGGACAACTGAATTAACCATAATAAAGTAAAATTTAATGAAATTTTATTTGATTTATATTCATTTTTTAAAAATTTGATTATAATTAAATTTATATTTTCTAAACCTGTAAATTTTTTTGTCTTTTTTATGGGTTTTAAATTTTTCTAAAATTATGAAGTTAAAAAATATCAATGAAGAAGCGTTCAATTAAATTTACCGATTTATACAGTATTTTTACTTGCATAATATAATATAATCGCAATTATCGATTGAAATATAATATTAGTTGTTTTTTCTTTCTCTGAAAGTGAGCCATGATTAGACAATAAAATCTATAGATTATTTTATAAATATTTTTAAGTAAAATTAGAAAAGAAAAAAAAAGAAATAAAAACAAAAAAAAAATGTCATTTCTTTGAATTAGACGTCATTCAAAGATTATTGCAAAATTTATTTTAAACAAAAAAAAAAAAAAAAATAAAAAATTATAAAAAAATTCATTAATTTTAAAGTGAGGATAGATTCAAGTCAGGCTGAGCACTTACTATTCATCATCGATATTTTAAATAACATCAAATAAAAAAAAATGTATTCATTCTTTGAACAATTTGAATGGAAAATCCGTTGTCTACTAATTCATTCACAAATAACTTTAAAAAATAGTAATAAAAAATAATAATAATAATTGTAATTAAAAACATTTGTTCTTAAACATGTGAAATGGTCACTTTACTATTCTGATTCAAATTTACGAGATATAAAGCGTAAATCTGAGGAATCAATTAAAAAATAAATGAAGAAAATAAAGAAATCAAACATGAATAGCAATAGATTGCATATTCATAACTTAATAATAATAAATATCAGGAACTTACCAAAGTATTGATAGTTAACGAATTGGTTAAATATAATAAATTTTGTCTTTAATTAGATATTTGGAAGAAAAAAAAAGATTAAAAAATTTTATATTATTTTAGAAATAACTTTACAAAATGTCGAGCCTAGTTCGACAAAGGAGTGAATAGAAACAAGTGACTATTTTTATCCTAATGTAAAAAAATCTGGATTGTCTCCACTCAATTATCTCGCAATTTGAATGGGATTAAATAACATATATTATATTTAAATTAAATTTAATTAATTAAATTATAAATTAAAATAAATAAATAATATTTATTAAACCAGCGCGTGTTTGGCTCTTTGTTGATGACACCACGTCACGTGCTATAAAAACCTGCCGAAACTGTCAAATATGAACGGTACAAACAACAAATGGTGGTATTAAACCAAGTTTTAAGATAAAAAAGACAACACAAAGTGATTTTGTAGTATGAAAACGCACACTCCCACGCTTTAAGACAGACGAAGCAAACCATTGAAATATTTGGTTGGGAATTTTTCTCCATGCGACTTATTCGCCTGTCTTAGCCCCATTTAATTTCCATTTATTTGCCTCGATGGGGCATTCCTTGACTCAACAACGTTTCGTCGATTATACAAATGTCAAGACATAGCTCGTTGGCTCGTTTGTCTCGAAATTGGATTATTTTTTGAGAGGGTTTCACAAATTACCAGAGAGATAGAAGGGATTGAGCTAGAATAAGGAAATTTGGTATACGACATTATTCAAAATTTGTAGTTTTCTATCAACTTTTGAAAAATGTAGCTCATCCGGAAAATCTTTAAAAATAAATTTATGTCTAAAATTATGGAATTAAATACTTTAAATATTTTAATTTATTCTATAATAAACACACATAACATTAATATTTATATTATATATAAGGCTATTAGATTTTAAAAAACTTAGAACTAATTAATTATGACATTTTAAAAGTATATTCCATTGAATTTTGAATTATTTATTTAATTAAAAAGATATTAAATCTATGTTGAAATAAAATTATATCGTTGCCCATGTCAATTATGTTTTTACTTGTATCATATTATAATATTATATTATTGATATAAAGTAATTGGCATCCAATGTTAACCAAATCCGAAGAAAATTGAAACGAGAATAGATTCCATAGGGAACCTGGTTCTCCTAATGATGTGCTCTGTTATTTTGGGTTGTTTTGCTGCCCTTTATGAAAATCCTTTTCCATGTTCTTTTACTTTTTTCTTTCAATGAGAATCATATTTTTCTTTTGGCTTGTTACAATAGAACTCATCTTATTGTAAAAAATGATATTATATATATATTTTAAATTAAAATATTGATTTTCTTAGTGTTACTTAATTCTCATTCTCTTAGAAACAGTAAAACTTTAAACATTTGTTTTTATATAAACAAAACAAGAATTCATAAAAAAATGTTTTGATCAAAATGATAATAATATTTATTTGGAATTAGAAATCTATGTAAAAAAATAAGGTATTTAAATTTTTCTATCAATAGAGTTTATTAGAGTTAGCAATATCGTTCAAAAATATATATAAGTATAATTTATTTTAGCATCAATAAATAAAAAAGATAAAAAAATTATGAGTGGACATTTATCCCTTCAAACAATCTGAAACAATATTCTGAGTAAAACAAAATAAAATTGTTGAATGAAAAATTTATTCATTAATACACAAGATGATTATTCGACGATTTTAACAAAGTTTTTCGAAATATCTTTAAATTTGAAAGAATTTTATTGTTTCAATATCAAAGAATTAATGTTTTTAAAAATCTATACACCTTTTGAATAATATTTGAATTATTTATTTATTTTTATCCCTTTTTTCAATTTTCTGGATATAAATATTTAATATTGGTAATTTTTATTTTTCTAGACGAGAGAGATGGGACATCCATTCAAGTCTTTGAGTTGGTCTTCGAGTCTAATCTACCAGTCATATCAACTCCGGAGTCAGTATTTATTATTATTTGATTTTTAATTCAATTTAAATTTATTTATTTTTTATTTTTATAATCTAATATGTTAATTTTACTTCGATTTCATGTTCCTGATTCTTTCCATCCTCTCTTCTAATCACTTTATATCCAATAGGATAGTAGCTTAGTTAGTCCTGAGGGCCGAGGATCGAATCTCAACTAGTTCCCTTAGATTTAAGATTAAGTAATTAATTTCAAATAAATGTAAAGGATGGGTAAAATGCGTTTAGATCTCAAAATCAAATAAATCATAAAAATTTTTTTAATATAAGTAATTGTTGTGAGAGGCACCACAGGATGGGAGATAGCGTAACTCTCGTGGTCCCGGGTTCAAGTCCCGGGCCTAGCAATTGAAAAAGAGTATAAAGAGACTTGATGAAGAAATTATCAAGATGATAATTTCTGGGTGGGGGAAAGACCGTGGAAAGGAAAATAAAAGAAAAATGTTAAAATTAAAAGGTCGCCAGCCGTATTTTGTCAGAATAGGCAAACTGAAAAATGAATAGAAAAATTATAAAGGAAAAAGGATGTGAAACCTAATGGACAAGGCAAAAGGACTTCTCAACTACACGAATTAACTAGGTACCGATGTAAAGAGTCTTAATTTAAATTCTTGGCCTCTGAAAGAAAAACTAATGAATTAAAGCAAAGAAACGAAATGAATGGGATATCAAAGTATAAAATTTTAATATGAATAGAATAACAAACTAAAAAAAATATTTGTATATAAACAGAGATAATTATAAAGAACAAATGGGTTTATATTGGACTTGAAAACAAAATAAAAAATGAATGGAGCAGCAACAATGTGGATTTACCAACAAAAAAAAACATTCAACATGAGAAAACGGAATGAAAAAATATACTTATGAGTTGCAGTCCGAAACAGTAATATAATATGAAAGGGCTAAAATATTATCCCTTAAACTCAACCAGGAAGAAGCTTCACACAGTGTTGAGGATTCGAAGAACAGCCTTTTACCGCGTAGATGCTGGCTTCTGCAAGGCGTTGGTAAAAATAGTTATATATTATGAGAGGGATAAATAACTAATCCCTCAACTCGACCAGGAACATGCTTCACACAGTGTCGAGGATTCCAAGCACGGACCTTTTCAGGTAAGATGTTACCTGATGGGAAACTTCTGCTGGAATGAAGTAGCCAATATGGCGAATTAGTTTACCAGCCATAGTTGGTGAGTCAAATTAGCAATGCAATATTGCAAATTTGAAAGTCCAATAAAAACCCAGGAAAAATATAGAAAACAATTAAAATTAATATCAAATCCAAATACAATACTTTACAATAATAAAATTCGATAATTAATATAAATGCTAAAATAGCGCAAAATACAAAATTGTCTATTTAATAATTTAAAATATATGCACTAGAGGCGCTGTGCGCCAACAGTACTCCCCACCTTTGATTGTTTATACAATCAAACCGAAAAAATACATAATTAATTTATTTGGCCACGACATTGTTTTGGTTCAAATTCCTTTTCTGATATTTTGTCCACATAACTATACATTAACAATATTTATATAATATAATTTTTTAAATTAAAAATTATGAAAGAAGGGGGTGGCAATTCCAACTCCCCCCGGTTTGATTACAAGGTAATCAAACGATGATTACCATTTTGTGATAACAAAATACACTATTATGTAATATATTCCTAGTTTCTATTAAGAAACAACATTAACAAAGTAATAGTTATAAAAGGAGACAAAATTAATCATATGCAAAAGCATTATACTTAATCTTAGATTCACAATGGAAATTCTTATTAAAATTATTAAAAGTTATTATTAACCAATTACAAAAATATAATATAAAATTGTTATAGCAAAATAAAGGTTGATATTACTAGATAATTAGAAATACTTAATACAATTTATTGGTATTGCAAAACATATCTGCAATAGAATGTTTGGAAGTTATATGAATGTAGAAATAATTAATAGTTTCAACAAACATTATCAAAAAGAGATTATTGATCAACTATAGAAATTTCAATTAGCACCGTGATATTAAAATAAAGGTTAAGATGCTAGACCATAATTAACACTGAATGTTTGATACAACAAATTTTGTCTGCAATATATTTTGAATTTATATAAATAAAGAAATATCAATTTAAAATTGATTATAGCACCTAAAACAGCTTTAAATATAACATCTGTTAAAATCCTTATTTAAATTTATTGAAAATTAACAGACTTGATTTAATTTAATCATTAATATGAAACATCTTACAATCAGTGCATCGAAATTATTCTGATTATTTAAAAATGTAAAAAACCTTAATTCAAACTAAACAAAATAATTTTTTTAAAATAGTCAATTGTTTTAACATTGAATAGTTATTTGAATTTCTAAAAAGCTCAGAAAATTGATTTAATTTAATTAAAAGCTCACATGGAAAGGCTTTGCATATATCATTTTACTTTTATGAAATTTAGAAAATTTAAAATTGATCAAAACACAATACAATTTTGAGTATTACAAAATGCATTACAAAAACTCATAATAATTATTCCAAGGAGTGAATTTAAAGTAATAGCTTAAAATATAAATAATAATTTCTAAAAACTTATAGTAAATATAAAATAAACATATCTAAATTAATTTTATTGGATAATCCAAACTTTAACATATATATAATTAATTGTTATATCAATAATCAAAATTTAAATAAATTAATTTGAAACAATTAATGGCCCAAAGATATTACAAAAAATATTGTATAATAATTTTCAACCAATCCCATCTGTTACATTATTAAAGAAATACGCCTAAATATCTTATTGTTTACATGGAAACTTAAATTTAATTTATTATCCTAAAATATAAAAATGAATAGGGTCAACATTTCCCATCGAATGCCTTGAGATGGAAAAATATATCTCAAGCACGTGCTAAATGAAAGAATAATTTTAAATAATAATAATTTTTTCTTTTTTTTTTTTTGTTCAAAGAGAAAGTTG
Organism: Labia minor; assembly: GCA_963082975.1. Taxonomy (NCBI): domain Eukaryota; kingdom Metazoa; phylum Arthropoda; class Insecta; order Dermaptera; family Spongiphoridae; genus Labia; species Labia minor. The sequence continues at coordinate 37,794,750 of OY720345.1, forward strand.
GACAAGCATTCTCCAAAAATAATTTCGAAATAGCCAAAAAAAAATAATGGTTCGAAATAAAATGAAAATTTTGTATTTGAATTTAGCAGGAACCCTTTTCAGATGATATTTTAATCGTTTGGCTGCCTTCCTAATTAAATTATTTATATGAGGAGAAGGCGAAGGGGAAATTAGCCAAGATAGGTTATAGTTTAATAAAATATGATACTTAGGTTGAAATTTAAAAAAGGCCGATAAGAAGAAAATGAATTTAATATTCATGAAATTAAATGTAGTGTGGAAATTAAATTTATTAATTGATATGCTAGAAAAAATGCATTTTATCTGAGAAGTAAAAAATTTCTCAATTTTTCTAGCAGCCATTTCATATTTAAAAAGAAATGGTATAAAATTATATAAGAAGGCTGTACCAGAGGCAATTAAATTCATCTGGGGTTCTGCTTGTATCGAAAAAGGAAAGGCTAAAATGGTACCGTTACCTTTTGTAATTTGGATATAAACCTTTGAAAGAAAAGGTTTCACAGGAGCCTTCGAAAGGTCGATATTTGTAGACAATACCCGTCCATCCCCCTCGAGCACATGCAAATTCTTAAATTGGGAGAATAGTTTTCTCTCCTTATGCAACGATGGGATATGCGACCTGAAATAAAATCGAGTTAAAATTCTCGGAAAATACAATTTGAAATTGGGGGTTCTAAATAGATATTTCAAACTAAGTCCATTATTGTGTGTATCAGTTATAACAGATTTAATAGATTTCACTGGGGAAACCAAGTGGAAAGAATTATTAGACTCAGTATCAGACTGAATATTTTCACAAGATAATGTAATGGACTTATCTTTTATATTCTCTTCTTCCTCGGGAGAGGGTTTTGTTGTTATTATGTCTTCTGAGTGCAAATAGCTCTTCAGATACTTGAGCTTGTCGATACCACCCAATTGCGTATTATTGGTAATGGCGCTGTTGAACTGGTGCTTGAACGCCATGAAGCCAAGAATATCGCCTCCAAACGGTTCAATGTTGAGCTTGGGAGGGGTGGGGACAGCGGTAGCCATTTTGTTTTCAACTGAACAAGGCTTTGCCTCTGGCAAAGCTTCTAAATCGAAAATTACTTGTTCCAAATGTAAACGGGATTCATAAGCACTTTGAAATTCCGTCTCACATATCTCCGTGTTTAAATTGTTATCCACGATGAATCTGATCAATTCCTTCAACTTTGTGATCGTTTCCGAACAACGTTCAATGAATTTTTCAACATGATATTTACTATCTACAATTAAATTAGTTCGCAAAACATCAAGTAATTTAATATCAATTTCAATTAATGTCCATCTGTTAGAGACAAGCTTAGCGTTTGTCCTAGACATTATTGCAAAAAGAAAATTTAAATTAATAAATGAAAAATTTTAGTAAAAAATTAGTTACCTTTAAGAAACCAAAAATCTAAAAGCCTCGTTTACACCGGAGATAGAACACCGAAACAATTCGGGTCTATCCTGTCACGGTCGCCAAATGAAAAAGAGTATAAAGAGACTTGATGAAGAAATTATCAAGATGATAATTTCTGGGTGGGGGAAAGACCGTGGAAAGGAAAATAAAAGAAAAATGTTAAAATTAAAAGGTCGCCAGCCGTATTTTGTCAGAATAGGCAAACTGAAAAATGAATAGAAAAATTATAAAGGAAAAAGGATGTGAAACCTAATGGACAAGGCAAAAGGACTTCTCAACTACACGAATTAACTAGGTACCGATGTAAAGAGTCTTAATTTAAATTCTTGGCCTCTGAAAGAAAAACTAATGAATTAAAGCAAAGAAACGAAATGAATGGGATATCAAAGTATAAAATTTTAATATGAATAGAATAACAAACTAAAAAAAATATTTGTATATAAACAGAGATAATTATAAAGAACAAATGGGTTTATATTGGACTTGAAAACAAAATAAAAAATGAATGGAGCAGCAACAATGTGGATTTACCAACAAAAAAAAACATTCAACATGAGAAAACGGAATGAAAAAATATACTTATGAGTTGCAGTCCGAAACAGTAATATAATATGAAAGGGCTAAAATATTATCCCTTAAACTCAACCAGGAAGAAGCTTCACACAGTGTTGAGGATTCGAAGAACAGCCTTTTACCGCGTAGATGCTGGCTTCTGCAAGGCGTTGGTAAAAATAGTTATATATTATGAGAGGGATAAATAACTAATCCCTCAACTCGACCAGGAACATGCTTCACACAGTGTCGAGGATTCCAAGCACGGACCTTTTCAGGTAAGATGTTACCTGATGGGAAACTTCTGCTGGAATGAAGTAGCCAATATGGCGAATTAGTTTACCAGCCATAGTTGGTGAGTCAAATTAGCAATGCAATATTGCAAATTTGAAAGTCCAATAAAAACCCAGGAAAAATATAGAAAACAATTAAAATTAATATCAAATCCAAATACAATACTTTACAATAATAAAATTCGATAATTAATATAAATGCTAAAATAGCGCAAAATACAAAATTGTCTATTTAATAATTTAAAATATATGCACTAGAGGCGCTGTGCGCCAACAGCAATGGAATTTCTCTAGTTGTGGTCTATGGGATGGAGTCAACCCAGCCTCCGGGATCAACATTGGAAAGCTAAAAAGTAGTTCCTCCGATAAGGAAATCAAGGTAAAGGTAGATATTAGCCATTTTACTGATCATAGGAGAACTAATTGGTATAACCGACTTGATAGGCGTTGTCCTTGTGTAGGACGTACAAGACATTTAAATTGTTGTGATTGGATACATTTGTTTAAAGATGTATTTTTTATATTCTGTTGATACAACAAATTTAAGAATAAGTTTCAAGAAAGTGAACTTCATCATTAGTCTAGTGATGTCATCAAAATCATTATTTATTAATCTATAATTAAATATATTTTTTTTCTAAAATTTCTTTTATCTTTTACAAATACTTATTTTTTTTTGTCAAATTGTTTTTTTCTCTTAAATAAAAAGTGTTTTAAATTTGTGATGATATAATACATATATTCGTGTTAACTTAATATAAATACATGTTAAGTTATGTTATCGAAATTAATATAAGGCGTAATATTAATTTATTTTTTGAATGAAAAATTATCATTCAGATTTTTTATATATATATTTTTAACTTGAATATATAACTTGATGACAGACTGAGAACCTATATATATATATATATATATATATATATATATATTTATATATTTATTAATCATTTCTAAATTTAACAAATTTTATTATCTCTTAAAGAAAGATCAAAATATCAATTCGAAATTATAGGATAGTTATAAATTATATTTTTAAAGGGTTAAAAATAAATTATAAAATCATACATCCGTCGGTTGTGCCTCATCTGCCCTTGAAGAAAATTTCTATTTAATAAAAAATAAATAAATAAATAAATAATACTCCTTAATAAAAAGAATATCGTTTATTTTTTAATCTGTCAGTTTGCTAGAAATTTAAATATTCTTTGAGCTTAGTTTAAGAGTATTTTTAATTTTTATATACCTTCTTTTCTTAAGTAATAAATATTATATTTTTATAAATTAATATTTTTAAAATTAAATAACTAATTTGAAATTTACTTATACATTTTTTGTTATAATTTATGAAAATCAATATTACCAATTTTATAGATATAGATCATTCTTGACTCATTAGAGAACATTAAGCTTTATTTTATAAAGTAATTTTAATTATTTATTTTTTTGTTCTAGAATTATCACATACAGGTTGTAAATAATTAAAAATGATAAAAGAAAAGAATAACAAACAGTCGTTTTTCCCCAAATATCATTAAGTATATAATTTTTAAATAATAAAAAAAAATCAGGAAAGTACGTTGTTTAAAATTCAATTTTTTTTTTTTTTGCTATATCAGTAAATTATTTCTTTTAATTTATTATTTTATGTTTTATCATCAGTATACTATTATATTTTTATGTAAATGAAAGTAACATGATGACCAATTTTTTTTTATTATTATTTATCACAGTTTATAATTAGTTTTTGTTTTGTTTTTTTTGTTTTGTTTTAATTTAAATGTAAAGTGGATTTAATTGGTATCTCTGTTATTAACTTGAATCGTTCCAATAGAACGAAGTATTTAGCCTTTTCGCTGTTTTTGGAATTGTTTCAAGGAGAGTTTTGTTTGGAGATCATTCATCACACTTGGCGTGATTCATTAGTCGAATTTCAAATTCCTTGTATCTTCGTTCGAATTTCCACGAGAGAGCGAGCATCTCCTCTCTTTTCAGTCTCTCTTTCATATTTATATATGCTCTCTCAGATATACGCACACCAAAATAAATGACAAAATAACCATTCTGTATTTTTAGCTAATGTTTCATTCTCCATTTAAATTGAGACCGCTTTTCTTTAGCCTCAACCGACACTGAGCCACAAAATGACACCACCACCACCCCTTTGTGGTGTGTAACACACAGAAACCTTTTTTTTTTTTGCAGTTGTTTTATTGATTGTCCAGTGAAGTGGAAGATTGGTATATTGGAGACCTATTGAGGTATATAATCGAATTACACGAGAATAATAGAAAATATGATGCATATTTGAAAATTATTAAGTACTTTTCAACGAATGAAAAACTGAAATGAAAACCAATAGTGTTATTCTTGATTAAATCTCAAAGGGAATTTGAAAATCATTTAATATGAAGAAAATTATATATTATGACAAAATAAAGGTTTTTAATCCATTTATAAAATGGTTATTATCAATTGAATCGAATTTGCTTTGTTTGTCTCAATATTCATTTTCTAGTTATTTACAAAAAATAAACCTAACCTATTAATAGACAGTGAAAGCTCTATATAAGCAAATCATTTGAACCAATTTTAATTAAAATGTTTCTTACTGGGAAAAGATGTTTATAGGGAAAAATTGAATTTAAAGCACAAAAATATTAAAAATTTAATTAATTAATTAACATAAACTAACAGAAATTAACTTCAATACTGGTAGCACAAAACACAAACATATTCCAATAACAGAATTTTTTACAATTTGAGGTTATGTTGTTATGAACAGGTGTCAACTCAAATATTTAGCTTTAAGAAATAAATATATTGCTTATATAGAACAGTTGAACAAAAAAAGTTGCTTGTATAGCGGTTGCTTATATTGAACGTTCGCAGTATATATATATATATAGTTTGTTGATAGTTAGTGTACCTTTGTTATTATACACCAGAGAATTTTGGATAAAGTACCGATTATTGTTTACATCATGGAACATCAAAGATCTTTCGAATTTGGCTAAGGTCAATTTTTAATTAATAATAATAAAAATAATTAATATAATTAATTTAGTGGTTACAAAGATACATTTTAAATAAGAATCTAGTTAAGAATTCTTAAATTTATATATAGAGAGATTTATAAATATAAGCTAAATCATTGATAATTGACTTCAGATAATGTTTATATATTTAACCAAAGTTTTGCATTTGTGCCATTTGTTTATTGATATTCAAGTTATCGAACGGTTATCCAAATAAATTCCTGTATATCACTTGTTCAATATATTATATATAACACACAAATGTTAAGATTAAGTAAAACAAAGAAGAATCTACATTATGTTTAATAATAAATATAATAAAAATATCATTAAAAATGCACAAACATTAATAAATATAGTTACTTAATTAATATGGAAATCTATTTTAAAATTACCTATTCGAATAAATTTTATTAAAAATTAAATTTTATTAAATGTAATGTTAATATTAAGAATATATTTTTTTAAATTAAATATTTCAATGATATTTAATTATTGAAAATAATTTTTTTCCTGATTATTTCTTATAAATTATAATCATTTTCATTAGTTTTTAATTTTGTATTATAGTCTTAATATTGAGTTCTATTCTATTACATTCATTTAAAATTTATTCACTGTATATCTTATTAATTATCTAAAAAAATTTATTTTATTATTTTATAATAAATATATATTTTGGTTGACTTTTTATAAAAATTAAAAAAAATAATTATTAGCATTTAGACCAGTGTTTGCCAAACTTATTTATGTGATGCCCTACCAGAATTTCTAAAAATTTTAAATGTCCTCCCATGATACATATGAATAATTTTTAATATTAAAAATTATAATTATAATTATTATTATTCACTAAGTAGCATAAATTCTGGAATTTCGTCCTCATATCAATTTTTTCCAAAAGTCCCCATGCGAACCACTTATTTAGACAAACTTAAAATTATTCTTACACTCCCTCCAAGTTTATTTCTAAATTAAATTAATAAATGAATAATTGAATTATCAAAAAACTATCATTAAAATAAAAAAGAAATATAATATCATTAGAATTTAAATAAATTTTCATCTATAATAGATATAAAAATATTCTAATGTATTGCTGTGCTTAGTCATGATTTCAAATTTGAGTCTAAGAGAGTCACAGATGGAACGATGGTTTCAAATTCTATTTCTATAAATTTGTTCATCCGAAGAAATAATTTATGAAAACCTTTCAGCCTACGTTATAATTTTTTTTTACATATAAATATATCCAGTTTTCGTAAGTTTTAATTTGAAATACCATTTTAATTAGTGTTTTTTTATAAAATAAAATGTAACTTGATTGCAAAATTGATGATAATAAGCAAATTCTTATAAATAGAAGACATTTCCAATTATATAATATAAGCTAGTATGAAGTTTATTAAACAATGGAGAAAATGTTACAATATTTTTTTTTCTTTTTATTTTAAACTTTGATTTATTTATGATTTCTTCTTTTACGAGCGACTAGAAGCCCTCTCAGTCATCTTTCTATTTTCTAACTCCATTTTAAAAATATATATAAATACTTATATATATATAACCCTAGCATATCAATTCTTTAAAATAATTCTTCCCAGTTACTTAATTCTTTATTTATTTCTCACTATTTATTGTACATACAACATTGTTAATATTTTTTAAACAATAAACTTGTTTGACTTGTTTATTATTATTTGTATCAAAGAATATAATAAAATATTTTCTAATATAGGATTTCTAAATTTAAAATAAGAGTTTTCTGTGTTTGTTATCGATCATTTATAATTTATCATTTATTATTAATTTAATTTTTAGTTTGATTTAGTAAAGAAATTTATAATATCTTATTTATTAGGAAATTTAATATATTAAGTAATAATAAACCCAAATATAACTATATTTCTGTCTCCAATTGTCTACAACCAACTTAATATATTTGTATTTCTAAAAAGAAAAAAACATTTTTGAGCCTTATTTCATAATTGTATTTTTATTTTTCATCAATAAACAATTATCTCGAAAATGTCTCCCCACTAACATTGAAGACAGTTTAATGTTGTTAGTAAATGTCAGCAACTCACTCTCGTCTCATTTTCTTTTTTCTTCAGCTAATGAAAAGTTTCTTTTCTTACCTCTTATAAAAATTTAATCTTCATAAAATGGATTAAAATTAGTAGAAATGTTGATGTCTTTTTAATTGATTAATAAAATTCATTGTCAGAGAGACTTACAGAATATAATAACTCAGAAAAAACATGATAATTTATTAATTGATTTAATTGCTGTTTTATTTCATAGAATTCCCCAAGGTTAGAGACGTAATAGATTTATAAAAAATAATATATTTATATGAGTAATGGAAGGAAAAATTATGAATGATTGAAACACTTTATAAGACCTATATACATATATAAATATAAATTAATTTATATTGTATTTATATTTGAATTAGAAAACGGGAGTTCAAATTCGCATGGAATTAAGAAGAATTTATTATAATAAAATTAATATATAATATAATAAAAAGGTTTTTCGAAAACTAAAAACTGTTATAAAATGAGATTTGAATAGATTTTCCATAGGGAACTCAACAACTTGGTATTATTTTGAAATTATTGAGGAAAGATCCCAAAATAATCATGTATATTCTCTAAAGGGTCTATTCGAGTAGTGAAAAATTAATAATTTTTCTGTCTTGATGTTGTGTTAAGTACATGGTGGTGCTAAAATGGGCTAAGATCCAGATAACCAATTACACTAATAAATTAAATTAGCAATAATATAAATATAAAAAAAAAATTATGAAATAACGTTTTTCTCATGGACTAAAAATAATAAAATTATTTTTTCTTAAAGTTTATGGATGAATTGGTTCATATACGACGAAAAACGTTTGACTATTCCTTGTCAATAGTTACCCATCAGATGGCGTGAATGAAAATTCAAATATTAAAACAATTAATGTTTAATTACATTAAAATTAATTAATTATAATTCAATTATATTTCTAGTGATATATCTATAAAATAATTCTCTCAATTTAAAGTTGATGAAAAATCGATTTCAATTTGTCATAAGAGCGAACAGACAGACAGACAGATATGAAGTGAAGTTGATAAAAATGTTATAAAATAGGATAAAGAACGAGAAAAATTCGCATAAAACAAAACTATGATTTGATTTTTTTAGTTATTTTTGGACACCCCTACATACATACACTTCCACACTGTGGCGCCTTTTAATTAAAACATAATTGTCTAATATTAGTTTACATTTTGGTTTCTAATTAATTTTAAAAACCCTCTGAAATATATATATTAATATTTCTGAATGCAAATAATTTGGAAAACATTCTATAATTAATATTACAAATCAATCAATTTTTGTGGTACCACTGAACTTGAGAGAACTAACCTTATACTCTAAATATCTCTATCCTTCGTTCAACCAATTCCAATTCCCTTCCAGTTCACTCATCTAAGAATAAAAAAGAATATTTTTTCTTTTTATATTAAAATTAAAAACCTATCTAATTAGATCTTTTAAAAGCTTAAATGCAATTTATTATAAAAGAATTTCTTTAAAGTTTTTATGAATCCTACCTCATAGATGTCTATCTTAAATAACATTTTATGTTATTTTAAAAGAAATACATTCTATATATTCCCACTCTTGCTAAGATTACTCTCATTACTCACTTTTACAAACGACAAACCAAATATATATAAAGAAAAAATATATATATATAAATAAATATATTTTAGTTAGTGCAGCTGAATCCACTTTATTTTATTTTATGTGAAGGATGAAGTCGAAATTCATTAAATAAAAATATATTATTGTATGTATTCTATAATTAACATTGCTTTCAGCTAATATAAAAAGAATCATAGTGATTGATTTTTTCAATTTCTCATAACTTAACAGTTTAAAATAATATCTGTCGTTACTTTATGTTTGTTCTTTAATTATTTTTAACTTTTATGTTTCATTAAAGATATTGTATATTGTATTTATAAATAAAAACAATTTATATTAATTGATGAATAAATAAATTATTTTTAACAAAATCAATTGAGAACAAAATGTTAATTAAATAAGAGTAGAATTTCAAGGGCATTCGTCATTCGTTCCACATTTAATCATTTTATTTTTAATGTTTTTTTAAAGGGTGTTTTAGTGAAACGATATCCGTGTGGGATGGATGAATCGACATTCCATCGGTTCCAGTGGATGACAGTAGGATTCCTTTCAATCTCAGTCGGGTGTCCAATCACATTAATGGTGGAGGGAAAGGTAGAGATTGAAATTTGTAATTCTTCATTCTTGAATATAATTACCCACACTTTTCAACACTACATTATATTTTATATTTATATATATTACTTAAAAATAATAATTATATATAGAGAAAAGTGTCCTAAGATGAGATACTTTTTTTGAACAATATTAAAGAACAAACAAACAGTCATTTCATTTTTTTCAATTTTGATTTTTTACTAATTGTGTTGATAAATACTCTCTACATAAATATGTATATTCATATATTCATTAATTTTCATTAAAATGTTTATAAAAATTAACTTAGGAAAAATGTGAAATTTTTCTGTTCAGAGAGAAGATTGCCTAATATATGATACTAAGTTTTCCCAATATGAGACTGTCTTAAATTAGGTGAATTTTCAAAAGGTTTTCTGAAAAACAAGATATCTGGAAATATACGAATACGAATGTAATTTAATCAAAATTGTTTAATTCCTAGATTGTATTATAGATTGTCTTGAAAAGTGAGCCGAAAAACATTTGTTTATCATTTAGCAGTAATTAATGCTTATTAGTCGCTAAAGGCATCATTTAATGGATGTTAGGTCACATAGAGGCTATTTCTTATTAGGTCTATATATCTATCTCTGTGCCTCTACGGAACTCGAAAGTTCTTGGCCGGAGCTACCACATTTGTCCAAGTGTCCCTATCCTGAGCCAAAACCATCCAACCTCAACCCGCTCCCGTCTCTCTAACGTCCCTTCCTACATTGTCCAGCCCATCGCAGTCTTCTCGATTTAATAACCCTAACTCTGTCTGGAGATATATAGAGGTCATGCAATTCCTCGTTATGCCGTCTCCGCCATTCCCTGGTGACCTCATCTTTCTTTGGCCCATAAATGTTGCGAAGAATCCCATTCTCAAATAATCTAAATCTACTCTCGTCTCCCAGGATCATAGACCATGCCTCACACCCATATAATACAGCCGGTAAAATAATTGTTTTTCTCATATTTGGACTGTATCTCATAATAGGTCCTTTTTCCCTATATATATATACTAGCTGCTCCGAGCGCCTTCGGCGCTCTTCACACCTAGTCGGGGGCTCCGAGTGATACATAGTATTTGGTTGAAAGTCTGTATGTAAAAGGTTTTCATCCATTTTGTTTCAATCAGTATAAGTAGATAAGATATGTATTTGTTTTCTTGTAAAATATATTAATCAGTAAATTAATTATATATTATTATTGTATATGTTTATTTATCTAACTCTGTGTCTCTACAGTTTTCGTAAGTTCTTAGCCGCAGCATCCACATTTCTCTAAATCTACTCTCGTCTCCCAGAGTCATCGATAGGGTGACCAAACGTCCTGTCTTTAGGTGCTTTGTCCCATACTATTTTAAGGGAAGTTTAAAGAATGAAGAGAATTAAATGAATTAATGAAGAGAATTAATCATTTGTAATAATAAATTTTATTTTTATTTTTCATGTTATTTTTCTATATTAGCAAATTTATATGTGACATGACTCAAACTATTAACTTATATACAGGAAAAACTTTTATCATTTCCTATTTATGAATATTATATTTGTAAATGAAAAGATGAGTAATACGAGTATTTACCTGATTTTAATTCAAATCAGATAAAGATTAATTTAATATTAAATAATCAGAATACAATTAAATACATTATCTATTTGAGTAATCATAAAACTATGTGACATTATGTTAATAACATCCGATAACATTGATATTCAATATATACATCTATACAAATACATATATCATATATAGAAATATATCCAAGGGCTCAAGAAAGAACAATAGCAATAAAATAATAAGAAAACTAATGACTAAGTTAGTAAATAGAAAGAGTTTTATTCATATTTTATTATTAAGAAATATTTATTTGCTTGATAAGTGAGTAACAATTCAATTAAAAATTTCAATCATATCTAAGAAAAAAGTGGAATAGTAATTCTATAAAAAATATATAAAACATTCTTCGATTTGGAAAAATTTAATTCCATGATTCTAAATTTGTATAAAGTATATATTTATTTTATTATTTATAGTATTTAATGGTGATAAATTAATTTCAAATAGCAATGTATCATCTTTAGATATTTTTCGATTTTTTAATATCTTAATTTATTGAAAAAAAATTATTTATTTTATATAAATTATATATATGCTACCGTAAAAGTAATAAATTCGGTGATTATATAAAATTACCGGTGATTATACATAATCACCACTAAATTTGGTAAATATGATAAATTATTTAATATTTATCAAATTTGTCGGTTAGTTTATTAAGTCCCAATCTCGTAATGGGAAATATGATCAAAATTTCTTCTTATTTATCATATTTACCAAATTCAGTGATGATTATGTAATTATAATCACCTATTTATCATTTTTACTGTAACATATATATCAAAAAAGTTAATATTGCAACTATAAAAAATTTAATAACAAAGAGAAATAAACATAGAAATTTATAAAATCTTAAAGTATATAACATGCAAATATAAAAAAAAGCCTAAAATATGTATTTAGTAGTATAATTATTAAATAAATATATCATTCGTAAATAAATTAAATTAGGTATTTTAGTTAGGGCAAAATTATTTTGCAAGTATATATATTAAATTAAATAAAACTAATTTTTCTGGATGTATTATATGGGTGTGGAGCAAGACTTTATAGGATGAGAAAAAATTTTTGGTCCAAAAAAAGATGTTATTACTGGAAATGCTCAAGAGTCTATTACAGGGAATTGTCTATCTTTAAAGCATATATAAACCTTAGGTCAAAAAATCATGGAGAATGCGGTTATTTAGTCACATGGTTCGAATGAATAACAAAAAATAATTATAGTTTCTTTTATATATTTTTTTTTTAATATTTAGATCTAGTATATAATAATAGTAAAATAATAAATTTTTTAGGTCTTTCAATTTTACCTTTAAATTTAACTATATACTTTCTTTAAAAAATATTTAAAAATATAATTTATAGAATAGATAACAGCTTTAAAATAAATTAAAGGGCTGAAATCTTTCTAAGAATCATCGTGGCCTCTTGTGGCATTATTAAAGCCCTTTGACGTTGATGATATTATACACGGTAGAGAAAAATACTTATTCAATCTTGGAACTAAAAGGTCATCGAGACTCAAGAGGGCCCTAAGGGAAACTACCACTAAATTAGATAGCTTTCAAATTATTATCTATACAATTATAGTCCCTACGCATATCTGTCCGATGTATTATTTGTATTATTTATTTAATTATAAAATATAAATATATTTATCTTTGAAAATAAAATATGTATCTTTAAAAATATATTTTTATGAGAGAAAATTAGTAAAAGTATTAAAATAATAAAATTCCAGGGAAAATATGATTGAAGTGGATCTAAAAATAAAATAAGTTGACCTGTGGCCAGGTCCGAACCGACCGACGGTTTGAAGTAAATTAATTTCCAGCTACAGAAACAATTTCATATAATTTTAATATATCTATTAATGTAATAAAAACAGATATGGATACATAAATAATAAATATAAACATTTTTAATTTTATTTTATTTATAATATATATGCAAGACCAGGCTGTGACCTCATGAATGGCTGGATGACGTCATATAATTTTAAATTAAGAAAAAACTAATAAAAATGATTTTTCTCGAGGATAAAACCAATACAAAGTGCATGATTCGTGGTGATATGTAAAAAATTATGTGAAATTTGGTGCGAAAATAACCCTTCCCTTCCTATCGTCGATCGCTAATACTACCACTTCCGGTTTCCGGATTTGCACCAAAAGTTGATCAATTCATCCCACTGATGCATTAAGTAAATATACCAAATTTCATCAAAATCCGTTGAGCCGTTCAGGCTGTACACATCTATACGGACAGACGGACGGATGGATAGACATCATGCTAAAAATACTTTTTTCTGTTAAGAAAATGCATGATTCGTGGAGATATGTAAAAATCTCCATATGTGAAATTTGGTGTGAAAACAATACCTCCCTTACTATCGTCGGTCGGTAATAACCATAACATATAATTTCTTGTTGTTTTTAAATGTTTATTATTGATTTGGCTTTGTTTAGTTTTTTCTAAATAAAAAATCTGGAGTGTCTCCACTCGACTATCTCGCGATTTGATTTGGATTAAATAACACATATTATATTTAAATTAAATTTAATTAATTATAAATTAAAATTATTAAATAAATAATATTGATTAAACCACCGCGTGTTTGGCTCTTTGTTGATGGGACAACGTCACGTGCTGGCGCGTGATCTGCAGTCGTGTTAAAAAATTAATTCCGGTACTTTCAGCGATTTAATCAAACTGAAATTCTATAAATAGCAATTTTATACAATTTTTAATCATATGAAAAACTATCAAACATATATCTTTATTTTTACGGTCAGTTTAGAGGAAAAAAAATGAAAACGTGGTAAATAATTACCATCTTCCGAAAGAGCCACATTTCTCAAAAGTTAATAGAAAACTACGAATTTTGAATAGGCCTGTGTACCCAATCTCATTATACTAGCTCAAATCGTTTTTTCGAAATCTTGGTTACATACATACACACACACACACACATACACACACACAGACATTTTTCTCAACCTTAGTGAAAATGATGAAAAAAACGTGTAAAGAGCTTCAAAACGTATAAAAACATCAAAATCTCGACATCGAAAATTTTCGTCATCGAAATACCATCTCTGGCTAAATAGTAAAAATATATATTTAAGAATATAATTTTTTTTATTTAAAATCTTTATAAAATTTTCTAGGCGTTAATCAGTACTAATGATTTCCTCGACAAATCTTATTTTTTGGATGGGGTAAAAAAATTAGAGAAGTGTATAGAGATAGAGCTTACAGGAGACTACGCTGAAAAATGAAATAATTTTTCATCTAAAAATCTGTTATTCATTCAAAAAATTGACCTTCCCATCGTATCTGACTGAAATAATTCTCCATCGTCATTCCTACGCGTTTTAGTTGTAATTTTGAATATCTTTTTAATCAAATAATAACTAATATCTATTGATAATTTAATATAGAAATAATTATTATTTTGAATATACCTTTATAGGATATATATATATATAATTTTAAAAAATAAAAATCCTAATATAATAAATTTGATTATATTCCTTAAATATAATACTTAATTTCAAGGCTATTTGACTATTACTATTTGACTATTATCTTCTATCAAATTGATCTAATTAAATTAACAAAAGAAAATTAAGTTCTCTATCTAATTTTAAATTTAAACAATGGAATATTTAGAAAAAGTTATATGTAATTGAGATCTGTAGTTACACTCCACTTTTCAATAATTTCAATTTCATAATTATATAATTCCCAATATACAATAAATGTAACTATTTATTTCGCCCACTTTCAATGATAAATTCAATTTTTTTTACATATCTTTCCTGATCCAAATCATCAAATCTAATATTAAATGACACAAATCCTGAATATTGAAATAAATTTAACAAACACTTTATGTACTATTTTTTTTTAAATTTTTATATAGTTGCATATACATTTTTTTTTAATGTAAAAAAATATTAACTTATTGGTCTAAAAATATACACAGTTATTTTAAATAGGAAAAAAATATTAATATTTATTAATTGTTTGATTGGCAAGCGAAGGTTATATTAAGTCTGACAACGATAAAAATAATATTTAAATGAAAGTGACATTAAATCATTTTTCATAACATTTAGTAAAACTTAAGGTGCCATTTATATTTGAAAGATTCTTAACTTTTTCAAATTTGTTCATAGATCTTATACCAGAATTTTCAAATATTTTGATTTAATAATATATTATATATTATTATTTTCATATACTGGATTATAGTTCAAAAATAGTTAAGACCACGGACACTTAGAACTTAGAAATATTATTTTTAAAATATAAATTTATCTTACTTTTTTAAAAAAAATGTTTCAAATTATTTTTTGAATACAAATCCGTTTCTATTTTCTATTTCATCTTAATTTGTAAGTTAAAATTAAATTAAAAAGTTTTTATTTGATAATCAAATTTATCCAGTGAGGATGAGAAAGATGTGATGGGTTTTATACCAAAATATATATAATTTTAAATTAGAAAAATTTAAAAAAGAATAAAAAACTTTATAAAACAATTAAATCAACAATTAAAACATACCATAGATAAATAAATGAAATTTATAAAGAACTGTTAAGTACTATTAAGACCACCAATTTTGAAATTATAAAAAACTGCTTCAAATACACATTAGTGGATGAATTGGATGTGTCTTTAAACATCCAATTTATTCCCTGTATGGGTGATTGAATTGGATCAAGTCACAGTTAACGGAGTTATTTATTTTGTGATGATAATCAACTTTTCAATGCTTTGAAATTGTTGCAATGAATGTTACATCTTAATTTAACAGGACCGAATTGTTAGGAATTAATTTTTAGGCGAGAGTAATCATGGTGATGTAGCACCTAAAATCATGTTATTTGGCGTCCTTAGATTTCTTTCTTTAGGGGTTTTTAAAAGGAAAGATTTATGCCAATAAGCCAAAAATAATTCCTGGTAATTGTATACTTATATGTATGTATGATGGATTTTGATAAAACTTTACCAGTAGATTCCTTTTTTGATTATAAACAAACTTTTTTAAGAAGTATGTGGCGGTTGCTTCTAGTTTACAAGATAAAAATTATTCAAGTTTGCATATAAATCTATTCATATTCTATTTAGCTACCATGTTTTATTATTTGACCGCCAGATGGTTTTTATAAGTTCGGTTTGGATATAAGAATATTAAAAAAATTAATTAATTAAATAATTTTCCTATATCCAACTTATAAAAACCGAAAATTAGTGAATAAGTTAATAATTGGTGAATTAATCAATAAAACAATATTAAATGGCTGCTCATTCATAACTAGTTTATATGCAAACTATAATAATTTTTATCACGTATAGTAGAAGCGACCGCCACATACTTCTTAAAGAAAGTTTGTATTGAATCAAAATGGAATCTACTGGTAAAATTTTATCAAAATCCATCATACATACATATAAGTATACAATTACCCAAATTTTAAACTTAAATAATGAGATACGATGCTTCATTCATGAAATTGAGTCTCCAAAATATCATTTAAAGGACTACAAACATCTATAACTTCTTTATTTAGTCATTGATATATACTATTTTTAAGCTTAGATATTTGAGTGAAAAGGGCATGGTTTTATCATAGAAAGAAGAACAGAAAAGGAAGAAAGAAGAAGAAAAATAAAACTTTATCTACTTTTTTGAAAATATTTATATTTATATAATTTCTGTAAGTGTGTGGGAGTCAATCACACACAGAAGCTATAAATATATAAATAAATTAGGGCGAAAAAAAGTTTTAAATTGATAATTGAAAACCAATGATGCTTATCATGTCAGTTTATAGGTATTTGACAGTGATTTAATCTAAAAAAACTTAGAAATGATAGCGTTAACCTTTGATATATTAATGCTAATTATTTTTAATTTTCGAAATCTAACATATATAGATAAAAAAAGAAAGTGTCTGTTTATTTTATCTACATAGAAAATACGTAAAAAATATCTCTTATATTTTTAGAAAATAAAAATATTTACCTCAAACATTATTTTGTACATACATACCTAGATTATGTAATATATAATTCAAGAATTTAATATAAAAAAACTTTAAGTAAATATTATAATATTTATTTACAGACTGTATTTTTTTGTTACTTATCTAAATTTTTAAATGGATATTAGTTCATTTTTAAATTTATTTATTTATTTTCTCATTTATGATGAGATTCTATATCAATATATATATATATGAATTTTCCAATATACATTATTTCTTTTTTTATACAATAATAACTTGAAGGTGTCATATAAATTTAGCACGGATTATATCAGCGAATGCATTCAGGTAGCAGCGTAGGTAGAATCGTGATCGCGCATATCGCTTCATCAATGAATACCGGATTGGATCAGGGCACCAGGACAACGCATCGTTTCCGGAATTGGTCACCAATCGTATTATGCCATCTCAAATTAAGGTCACAAGTTCCTCGTTATTACAGATACTAAAATATTCACTTTAATTTAATAATAATTAAAAAAGAATAAACAATTATTCTTTGTAAATTAGAATAATATTTAGTTTCTCTGAGGAAATATATTATAAAATTATAGTATTTATGAATTTGAAATATATCAGCATATAATTTAGATTCTTATTTTATCTAAAAATTTAAACTTGTTCATAAATATTAAAAACATTTCATTTCAATTCAATTCAATTCAATAAAATAATAAATAATAAATAATAATAATAATCATTTTTCATTTAAAAAATCTGGAGTGTCTCCACTCGACTATCTCGCAATTTGAATTGGATTAAATAGCATATATTATATTTAAATTAAATTTAATTAATTAAATTATAAATTAAAATTACTAAATAATATTTATTAAACCAGCACGTGTTTGGCTCTTTGTTGATGGCCCCACGTCCTGGCGCGTGATTGCCAGTCAACGTGTTAAAAAATTAATTCCGGTACTTTCAGCGATCCAATCAAACTGAAATTCTATATTTATAGCAGTTTTATTCGTGATCGCAATACTATCTCTTGTGAGGTAGTAAAAAACGAGACTTTAATAAAATGAATTTTAAATTATTATTCTTAATAATAATATTAATAATATAGTCCATATTGTATCTAATAATAAAAATATTAATTAAAATTTAATTTACTTGATTATATTGAATTAAATTTTCTTTGATAGTGGATTGTAAATCTTTTTTACCGTACCCCTTGTCACATTTGAAAATTGTAAGTGATTCCATGGTTAGGAGCTTTAATTCATCTGTATAATCCTGTAATAAATTTCATGAAAATTAAATTTATATTACTAACCCAATTTACCAGATTTCAATTTATTATATAATTTTTAAACTATTTTAGAAAATTTTCAAATAAACTATTAACAAAATAAAATTATTTTTTATTAAATACTTTTTTTTCAAACACACTCGTTCTTTAATAGTGTGAAAATTAATTATTATAAATTAATATTTCTCAACTGAAATTTTCATCCACAGAAACAAAGTAAATGTTTTTCCGAAAAATTATTTCATTTAATCAAAAAAATAACTAGATATTAATAAATATTTTAGTTATTCACTTAGAAAATTATTTAATGATAATTCCACTTTTTTATAAATAACTATATTAAAAAATAAAATATATACAGTTAATTAAATTAATATATTGACAAAGTGAAGAAATTAATTAATTTACAAACATTCGATTTATTTAAAGGAATATGTATTATATTAATATATATAAAAGAAGATATTATAAATATTTATTTTATAAATCAATTTTTAATTTCAATTTTAGAATAATAGAGATATGAGTTAGTTTATTGTCTCCGGGATCAATGACACGAGTAGCATCAGGAAATCTGAAAATAGCGAATATTCAGTGTAAATTAAATGTGTCACCTTCGTAATACTTCCACATTTATGCAATATGAAGAATGATTTCTGTTTATTCTGATATTCTTTCATCATGGATTGAGGTTTTTTTACTGAGACTGGAAAATCTCGCAATTGATCAATACAATTTATCGATCTAATCGAACATTCGCACAATGATTAAGTTAAAATCACGTTGATATGAAACAAAGCTGCCGATGATATTTTTAATTACAAAAATATCTTAGAACTTGACATTTATAATTTAAAAAAAAATCTTCATTTTATTCTAGAAATTTTACCTTCACACTTCGATTCATCATCATTAATCTTACTAAATTTGATTTTCAATAGAATTACATTTATTTAAGTATATGAATAAAAATATATTATATAAAAATATATTAAAAAATTCCTTTAGATTATAAATGAAAGTAATAAAAAATATTTATTTAGATCAAATTAAATCAATTTATTCAATAAAAATAATTAAATGTTAAATATAATTATAATATTTAATTTAATAACACTCACAAATATTTTCTTTTATTTAATAGAAAATATTTTTTTATTATTTGAAATTATAATTAAATATCTTGTTTTCTATTTGATATTACAATTAAATGAATAGATCAGGTAGATTTTTACCTACATGAAAATAATATTAAATTGAATATTTATTAATATTTATCTAAAATTTAATTATAATGAAATAACAAATTTTACATAGTATCTATAATTACTTAATAATTAACGAAATATAATAATATCAAAATTTTATTTTTAATTTTAATTGTTTTTTTATTCATTTTAAGTAATTCTTATTTTTATTAAGATTTTATACTAAAAAGGTTTTAGGAATTGGCAATTTTTATTGGATATATATATATGGGATATGTATATATTATTGTACTATATAATTAAATCTACACTTGAAAAATAAACATTTAATAAGGAAAATTTAAATTTAAACACTGTCAAATTTAAATAAACAAATGAATTTTAAAAAAATAATTTCTAAATTATTAACACTAATTTAATATAATTTTTACTTATTTTTTATTTATTTTTGAGAATAGATATATATCCAATAGTACAATTTTGTCTTTTTTAAAATCAATTAATTTTAGCTTAATCTAGTTAATAATTTATATTTTATTTTATCAATTTTTTTAAAAATACACTCATTAATATTTTTTATAAAAAATATGAATTTTATTATTATTATTTATTTTATATAAGGTTTGAGTCAAATGTTACTCAAAAAAAAAAACGTCATTGAATTATTAATTAAATAAATATTATAATTAAATATTAAAATAAAAAAATAGATTGATTAAAATAAATATTGAGAAAAATATATTAAATCCTTATTTTTCTTTTATAAAGTAAAGAACTTATTTTACATGTACATTTTCACAATATTTTTTTATAAATATGAATTAAAAATTAAATTAAATTGGTAAAATATTTTTTAATGTGAATTAAAAAAAAAAAATTCCTTTTTTAAAGTTAATTTTTTTTAATATACAATATTAGTTATAATTTCGAAAAATAATATACTTAGGATTTTATTTAATTATTTTTTTTTAAATTAAAAATAAAAATGCAATTTATATTTACCTTTTGAGAATATAGTGAAGGCACTTAGGAGAGCTTGAAATAAATCACTGACCATGAACGTTTACCCGAATTCGCGATTTTGCCGAGTTGGGTGGTTGCACGTGGGTGGGAGGAGAATCGGAGACGAACTGTTGAGCGGTTATGCCGGCCGCTGCCAGAACAGACGCCGTGTTTCGCGCACGCGCACCACCCCCCATCCTTCATTATGAGCCGACGAACCAAATGATATTCGAGGGAAGATGGGTTTTTATTTTTGAATCCACATGTAATAATATTTCATTTCTTTAATAAATTCAAACGACAGCTACGAATACGATACAATTAAGTATATATTACCATTGTCATTGAATTAGTACAGACAATGTTGGGAGAAGGGAGGGAGGGTGAAATATTATAAATTTAAAAAAATGTATTTTCGATTTTAAGAAAAAACAATAAAATTAATATCATGAAATCAATCATTAAAGGATTTTCATTGTTAAGCTTCAAATTTGATGTTTTCAAAAATAAATTATATATTTATATATATAAATACATATACTCTTCAGTGGTTTAGTGGTTAGCATGACAGTCTACCACACTGAAGACTCGAATTCGGACCTAGGAGGTTCAATAATTAATAATTCATCTTTAAAAGATCTGATCCTCTCGTGGTCTATTCACAAATAATATACATATATATATATACTAGCTGCTCCGAGCGCCCTCGGCGCTCTCCACACCTAGACGGGGGCTCCGCCCCCTGTACCCCCCCGAGTGTCCCTATTCTGAGCCATCTAACTCCTACCCTGTCCCATCTCTTATTTATCTCGTTTATTTATGCAGAAAAAATTAATTGACATAATTATTAATTTAATAAAATACAATTTAATAATAAAATTTAATTTAATAAAATTAATTTAATAAAATACAATAATTTAATAAAATATTAAAATAATAATAATAACAATTAATAAATTTGTAAAAAAATATATAATACTTAAAGAAAAAAATGTGCCTTTGCGAGTTTCGAACTGAGGGTGCAAAGTCATAAGCTGGCGCGCTAGCTGGTTTACCCAAGAACCAGTATTGTTTGCAAGCCTCTTATAAGGGTATATATAAGATGTCAAATTTTCGCCACCAGCGCCTCTATGATCTAGTATGGTAACTAAACTATTTTTAATTAATTAGCACCCCCTGGACACACCTTACCAATTAGCGGTTTTATAAAAGAAGTCTGACATGCCCTGAGACCTACTGAATATGCATAAAAAATTTCATAAGAATCGGTCCAGCCGTTTCGGAGGAGTATCATTTCAAAGTTTTGTGACACGAGAATTTTATATATAAGACGAGAATTTTATATATAAGATAATAATTTAAAAAATTAATATTAGAATCACTTTTTTCATGCCAGTACATATAGACGCAATAACATTGACTTTTAGCTTATTATAAAAAAAACAAAGAAAAAAAACAATTTAAATATAGAATAAAATCTATTAAGAAAAATATTATTCCTATTAAAATAAATATATATTTTTCTTAAATAGACACTTAAAGGAACTGAATTTGAAATCTAAATTAAATTAAATATGGTCAAATTTAATATTTTTTTAGCCCATATTCCAGATCACTATCATTTTTCTAAAATTTCATATCAATTACGTGAAAATATTATTAATAGTTTTGTATCTATTAGAAGTTCATCGTAAATACAATCTCAAGTTACTTCTTAAAGAATCGATTCACCTGTGATTAATAAAATTCAAATGAATTTATTTTATAGCAATTCCATCAAAAATATTTTATAAATTTTTTCCTTTACTTAAAGTTGGACTGACAAATCTATAAATATATTAAATTAAATTATTTAGTAATAATATTAAAACGACTAAGTGAACATTCTATCTATTTTTTTAAGCGAAATTTATTTTCGTGTTGGCTTTCACCGAAAAACCATGTTAAAAAATGTTGTTTAGAATTTCACTACGAAGAATTCAAGATGATTTTCAAGTTGGAAAAAGATTTTATTAGCTAATGTATTTTCATTAGGGTTTGTTTAAGGATTCTATTACCTACTCTTCCTGGAATATTTCTTTAAATATCAAAAAAAAAACATTGATAAACAAATTTTAAATACCATGATTCTTAAAAGAAAATTTAGATAAAAAAAATAATTCAATATTAAAGTTGAATAATTTATATAAGTGATCTTGTCATTAATCCAGAAGATTCATATTTTAAACCGAGTGCATTAAACATAAAATGGATGATTGGAGTTAAAAATCCAAGTTATTAATTAATTATTTTTTTTAAGATTATTTTTAAATACTCTTAGTTCTGTGGGGTAGACTAGGTTTCTGTTGCATATTAACAAAACTGCATATTCCACCCTCTCACTCATTCACATAAAATTTCATTTTACCCCAAAACTTAAAATTTTTAGAAACTAGAAAAACATTTATTGGTAAAACATGGTTTAGTAGTCAATATTCAGTTATTATCGAAAACCAATATAAATTCTTTAAGGATATTTAATAATATTGAATTTAAATATGAATTTGAGGAAATTTATTATTTTTTGAAAACAATATAAAATAATGATTGAAATTAAGAAATATTATGAACAATATTTAATTATTTATCAGAAATTTTAATAATTTATAAGAAATATATATATATATAAGGTAATGGCATGCATAGCGGACACCATAAGCCAAATTTGTTAATGTTTTTGTTCGAATTCACAACTATGTATATAGAATCTTATGGTTTTATTTTACTATTGCAAGTACCTTATATTATATTTTTAATTTTAAAAAAATAGAACTTCATCATTTATGAACACTGAATATTTCAGTGGAACCTAAAGTGGACATTTGGAGACCTAAAGCTAACATTAAGAAAATGTCTGGTTTTAACATTAAATAAATTAAAAATTTAATTGTTAATATTTTATTATAAAAAGAAATCTATTATAAATTAATAGAATAGCAATTTTAAATCAGGTACTTGTTACTGGATCTCTTCGAATCTTAACAATTAATTTTAAATTCATTACTGATTCAATATTGACAAAATTTAAAGCGTATGTTTAAATATGGGTTCTTTAGACCCCCTAAAAGAATGCTGTGATTTAATTTTATAGTTATCGGCTTAGCCGATTTTGAGTCTACTGACAGACAGACACATATGAAAAATTCTAAAGTCATATTTGGATTCTCCAGGTGAATTGTGAAGTCATATAAATTTGGAACCTAAGGTTGATACCTCCTATAATTTTTTAACAATAAGTCTCTTTGGCAAGAACATTTCATCATATGGTTCTTTAATCTATTAATTTTATAATCTAATCTTTAATTTTTATTAGTTTTAATTAATAATATTGATTTAAAAATATAAGTGGGTCATATAAAGTCTTAATCAATTGAAATTCAATATATGCACTTTTTTCTTTCGCTAGTTAAGTCCATATTTATTCAGTACAGTCAACTTAACTACGACAATATATTTTGGAAAGGTTAAAAAATAAAATTCAGAATCGATTTAAATTAAAATAATTCTTGCAAATGGTCAATGGATTTTGATAAAATTGGTATATTTACTTAATGCATCAGTAGCATGAATTCATCAACTTTTGGTGTATATCCGGAAACCAGAAGTTGTAGTTTACAAAATATTAATTTTATATCCGTTGTCTCAAATATTTCACTTAAAATATAGTAGTAATTAATAATTGAGTAATTATACTAAAAATAAAAACCAAGATAATATAATTTAATCATTTTAATTCAAGTTTTAAAAATATTTTTTTATACTTTATATATATATATATATATATATATATAATGTCATTTCAAATCGTTGGTCGGTTCTGTGTCAGGCCACAGCTCATATTTTCATTGACAACATTGAATATTTTACTTTTACCCCTCGAAGGTAGACTTCTAGTCTCACGCATCCGCTTCCATTCAAATCAGCACATCTTTATTCTGAATAATCCTAATTCAAGCTCTAATTAGACATTTAGATATTAAATAAAACTCTGTTCTTTATGTTTATCATATATCGATAAATTATTTAAAATAAATACTCATTTTTTTTGTTTCTAGCATTTCACTCATGAATGAATCGTCTCTTTAATAAATGGAATACGCCTCTTCATTTTCTACCTTATCTCGGTAAGTTATTTTCTATATCTTTATATATATTCAATGGTAAAGAAATATTACCTCTGCACATAATTGAAAATATCTAGAATTTAAATCTTGATTGTCTGTTTGGTTGTTTAAAGTCTTTTTTTAAAATTGAAATAGGATAAATTTAAATAAATATCTATATAAATCAAATTCGGTGAATATTAGATCTTTAAGTATCTGTAAATTAATTAAAAATTCGTTTTTAGGTGCACTGGCCAGCTAGGCTAAAAATGCACAGACAATCCGGCATTATAAAAAGAATTGAGAAATGTCACTTCTACCTGACAACTATATGAATGTGCAATTGGTAGTAGGTTTGAGTATCGCAATGTTAAAATTGAAATGAAATATGTACTAAATCTATTTTCCATTGAATGTCTTGTTTTTGTTGTGTCGTTACAAAAAAAACAAGATCTAATCTATTTAATGTAAACATATGAAAATTTTTACTATCTCGAAAATTTTCGATGTCGAGATTTTGATGTTTTTATACGTTTTGAAGGTCCCTGAGTTATTTTCACTAAGGTTGAGAAAAATACTTGTGTGTGTGTATGTGTATGGAGAAAAGATTACGCAAAAACGGTTTAAACTAGAATAATGAAAATTGGTACAAAATTCGTAGTTTTCTATCAACTTTCAAGAAATGTAGCTCATTCGGAAGAGGACCATTACCTACCATGTTTTCATGTTTTTTCCTCTAATTTGACCGTGAAAATAAAGATATATATTTGATATATTTTCCACAAACTTCAACCAAATTTAATATTTTTTTTTTTGATAGAGTAAAACATTTGATTTCTATGAAAGTCAAAATTTCATGGAAATTCAAGATGTATAATTATTGAATAATATAGGAGAAATGCAATTTATGAGTAAGTATTACTTTTCAATAATTATGTTTGCTCTTTTAATATAATTATAACAAGTAAAATTGACTGATGTATATATTTATATAATTCATTTAGATTATTTATTATTACTATCTCGTAAGAGATAGTATTGCGATCACGAAAATTTTCGATGTTGATATTTTGATGTTTTTATACGTTTTGAAGGTCCCTGAATCATTTTCACTAAGGTTGAGAAAAATGTCTGTGTGTGTGTATGTGTGTGTGTGTATGTATGTAGACAAGATTACGCAAAAACGGTTTGATCTAGAATGATGAAATTTGGTACATGGACATTATTCAAAATTCATAGTTTTCTATCAACTTTTGAGAAATGTAGCTCAACCGGAAGAGGGTCATTACCTACAACGTTTTGATTTTTTTTCCTCTAAAGTGACCGTAAAAATAAAGATATATGTTTGATAATTTTTCACATGATTAATAATTGTATAAAATAGAATTTCAGCTTGATTGAATCGCTAAAAGTACCAGAATTAATTTTTTAACACTGCAAAACTCACGCGCCAACACGTGCCATGGTGCCATCAATAAAATGCCAAACATGCGCTGGTTTAATATTTATTATTTATAATTTATAATTAATTAAATTTAATTTAAATATAATATATTATGTTATTTAATCCAATTCAAATTGCGAGATAGTCGAGTGGAGACACTCCAGCTTATTTTTTTTGTTAAAAACGATAATCTGATTAGAGAAAAAATCCTTCCTGATTATTATCTAAATAGATGATGAAATAGATTTTGTCAGCCAGTCTTTTGTAAACGATCAAAGAAATAATTGATGTGCTTTTCTTTTGCATTCGATCATGTGACATATCGACGTGCTCATCCCTATAAAGGTAAGATCTAACTCTCACTATTTACATTAAATTGATAGATTATACGTATCAAACTCACAAAAAAATTCATCATTTATAAGTCATCAATTTCATCTCCCTCCCCCACATTGCATTTTTTTTTTGAAATATAAAAGTTTCAATAAGAATTTAAAAAAAATATTTCAATTAAAAGTAAATTTTATAAAATGTATTTTTATAAAACTTTTTAATGATATATTATTTATATATATTTTTATTAATGAAAATAATTTAATAATCATATATAAGATTTAATGTGGCTTAAATATATTTATTTAAACATTGTTTTTACATGATAATCGACTTTAAGATGTTAGTACTTGAAGACCTATTCAAAAACACCATTAATTATAAAAAATTAATATTGGTGATATTGTTTTATTAATATGATTTTTATTTATAATAAATTGTAGGTGAGCCCTCACCTCCACTTAACCCCGCTCACCCTCTCCATTCCCCTCCGCCGCCTGGCCCCACCTCCTACCTGCCTGCCAGCCGGCCTCGAACGTATTCAGTTCCCATTCAGTGAGGGGAAGACGTTGGGGGTCTCTTAACTTAATCATGTGGTAATCTAAAATTAATTGAACATTTATTTATTTTTCTTAATTAAATTTTATAAATTTTTCATTAAGATCTTTGAATAGAATTAATCTTAAATATTCTATAGATTCGATTGAAAATCTCATTAATTCAATTTTATTCAAAAAGTTAAATGAAAATCATTTAAGTATTAAAAAATCATATATAAGATTTAATTTGTCTTAAATATCTTTATTTAAATATTGTTTTTATATGAAAATCAGTTAGTATTATTTTCGGGAATAATTATAAATTTTAAATATTTATCAGATAGCTTATTCTTATCTCTCATTAAAAAATATGAAATAATTACTATATCTGTGCTGTTTATTTTTAAAATTAATATAAAAAATAAATAAATATAAATATAAAAAAAGATAAATATAAATATAAAAAATAAGATAAAGGTATATATATTATACTAGCTGATCAGAGCGCCTTCCAGGCGCTCTTCACACCTAGACGGGGGCTCCGCCCCCTGTACCCCCGAGTGATACATAGTATTTGGTTAAAAGTCTGTATGTAAAAGGTTTTCATCCATTTTGTTTCAATCAGTATAAGTAGATAAGACATATATTTGTTTTCTTAGAAAATATATATTTTAATTTAATCAGTAAATTAATTATATATTATTATTGTATATGTTATATTTATCTAACTCTGTGTCTATACAGTTTTCGAAAGTTCTTAGCCGCAGCATCCACTTTTCTCTAAGAGTCCCTATCCTGAGCTACAACCAAATCCTACCCTGTCCCATCTCTCCCATGTCCCTTCCTTCATTGTCCACCCACCTTGATCTTTGGTCTTCCACCGGATGTTTCCCAATATTTGCATGTGTGTCTGCATACATATCTACGTATATGATAACTGAACACTTAATAATAATAATAATAATAATGTATTAAATGAATATAATTGAAATTTTAGTTTTAATTGCACTTTTTTTTTGGTTTTTATTTTTATTTATTTTTATTGGAATTATTACAAATAATAATAATAATAATAATATACCGTTTAATACGTGAAAATAATAATAATAATAATAATTTATTAAATTAATATAATTGAAATTTTATTTTTTATTATTACATTTTTATTTTTATTTTTTACCGACCGACGATAGTAAGGGAGGTATTGTTTTCACACCAAATTTCACATGTGGAGATTTTTACATATAAAATAAAATTAAAAATATTTATGTTATGTCCATATCTGTTTTTTATTACATTAATAGATATATTAAAATTATTTGAAATTGTTTCTGTAGCTGGAAATTAATTTACTTCAAACCGTCGGTCGGTTCGGACCTGGCCACAGGTCAACTTATTTTGTTAATAATTTATTTTTATTTTTTATTTTTTTTTGTTAATAATTATTACATTTTTATTTGTTCGAAAATTATTTCTACTTTATTAATTGTTAATAGTTATTACATTTTAATTAACAGTTTTCGGAATAAGTATATTCTCTTATTTTATAGAGATTTTTATTGTTTGTCTCAAAAGTCTACCTACAATATTTCATTACCATTGTATGATTCAAAATAAAATTCAAAATATTTAATAGGACATGACATGATCTTAGTATTTTTCCCATCCCAAAATATTTGCTAATATTACATGTTGGAGTTCCAATTACCTGCATATTTAATGGCAATTTCAATGCTGAATATACTTTTAAATAAAAAATTAAAAAAATTTGAAGTAAATGGAATTATTATACTTAATAAATCTATATATAAATTTAATATATATTCAAACAATAATTGAAACAATATAAATAAAACGATTCAATATTTTACTTACATTGTGATTTATATTTCTATTTTTATTACAACTGTTATTATGTGTATGTTATTTTTGACAGTTTAAAAAAAATTAAAAATATTTGAATTTGGAAGATTATATGTAGCGCCATCTGTCGATAGTTTTGTGACACTATAGACTTTTACCAAAAAATTACTAATTAAATTAATTTTGGATTTAATTGAAACAATATAAATAAAACGATTCAATATTTTACTTACATTGTGATTTATATTTCTATTTTTATTACAACTGTTATTATGGGTATGTTATTTTTGACAGTTTAAAAAAAATTAAAAATATTTGAATTTGGAAAATTATATGTAGCGCCATCTGTCGATAGTTTTGTGACACTACAGACTTTTAGCAATATATTACTAATTAAATTAATTTTGGATAAATTAATTTTGGATTTAACTACACTAAAACCTTCCCTGGGATGCCCACAACAATCCCTGAAAGTTTCACCGTAATCGGACGGGTAGTTTTTGAGTCTATAAGAGACAGACACACAGACAGACAGACACACAGACATTGCCTTTTATATATATAGATTATATATATGTATATCATATATAGATATATGTATATATGTATATTATATATACAAATATAAATCTCTTGTAGTCAATCTGAAATCCGAGTTCTCTCGAATCCATTTTAACATTTGATTACCAATGAGTTATGTTGGTAAATTAAAGGGTGTTCGAGATAAATTTGACAGTTTCGTAAGGAAAAAGAAAATCTTCTTTCTAACTATTAAATTTAATGAATTGACAAAAAAAATTACAGGCAGAGTAAATTACAATACTATCAACAAGATTCACTCAAAATAACCACCATTAGCATCAATCACAGCTTCAATCCTGCTTCGGAACCTCGAACAAGCTGATGTTACAGTCTCTCTGAGAAGGGCCTCAAAAACTGCTTTAATTTTACCATAAACTGGGATTTTGTATTACTGGAAGTATGATTGGTGTCTTTTTCAAATGTGCCACATACAAAATAATGCATGGGGTTAAGGTCTGGGGAGTTTGGAGGCCAAACATTTGGATTTGTGAAGTCGTAGAAATTTCCAGATAACTATTTTCTGTGAGTAGCTGAACTTTAAGGCGCTTGTATGAATTGTAGCGAAGGTCTTCATTGAGTGCAAGCTTCATAGTAGAGGTTGCAACATTCATTTCACGTGACAAAGCCCGAATTCCAATGCCAGGGTTCTTTAACACCTGTTTCTGCAGATTTGCGAGGATTTCTGCTGTACAAACGCAATCAGATCGTCTACTTGGGATCTTTCTTCTTTCTACATCCTCCTAGTCACCATTGCAAGTCTCTAGTTTATGCCTGTTTGTTTTTATTGTGTTCAGGGAGCT
The DNA here is from genome assembly GCA_963082975.1 of Labia minor. Taxonomy (NCBI): domain Eukaryota; kingdom Metazoa; phylum Arthropoda; class Insecta; order Dermaptera; family Spongiphoridae; genus Labia; species Labia minor. Next base: position 37,825,241 of record OY720345.1, read on the forward strand.
TTGGATATTAGTCATAAAATCCTTATTTGATGGCCGGCGCGTATCATCATGATGCAAGTTATTCTCTTCCATGATTCAGGTGGCTTCCAGTCATCCAATCTTTCTGCCATCTTTTATATGAATAAAGAAAGGTTCAAACTTTTAAATGAGTAGTAGTTTATGCTAATACCTCTAACCTACAGAAAAATATAATCAATTATAAATATGTCAAATTTATCCCGTACACCCTGTAGAATTCAGTCTTTTTCAAGTTAATATTTTCACTTAACATTATTTATTTATTTTTTGTCACAACTGTTGAATATAAAATTATATTGAATTATGAATAAATATAATGAAGTTATATATCAGACACACACACACACATTGAAATGAAAGTAGTGGAAAATGGTGAAAATAAGCTTGAATCACTGATTATCAATCCCAGGCAGGGGATAATTAAAAATTATCAAAAATAAATATACCTAAGGATGATTGCATTTTATTTACCTATACTCAACATCCTTCAATATAAAAATTTTCCCTTAAAATTTAATAAAATAGAATAATCAATATTGTTTTTTCAATTAAATATTATTATAACGCTTTTGTGAAAAGAAATAATATTTCTATTATATTTAAATTACACAGAATAATTAATAATATTATTAAATTAACAGTTGAAGACGAAAAAAAATCCTTACGATAGACGGTATGCCGAAAGGCGATTCCTATCGTGGAAACAGGATTGGAAAATAAAATAGGAGGTGTTTTAGTCGATAGATCGTCTAACCGACACCTTGTGCGCACAAGCATTTCACCTATTATTAAAAAAAAAAATATTAAATTAATTAATAACATAATTTGTTACCGACCGACGATAAGAAGGGAAGGTATTGTTTTTATACTATAGTAATCGATAATTTTTTCATTAATAGAAAGAATGAGATTTTCACTTGTGTGTTAGATATTTTTTAAAGACTATTGAGTATTATTCTATTTCTTCTGTTTATATTAGACACAGACACACACAAACGCTGATTTTTTATTTATCCAATCATTAATTGTTGTTCTAGGATAGTAATGAATTTTAGTAAATTAAATCATAGAAATAAGATAATATTTTTAAAAATCTATACACTTTTTCAATTATATTAATGTTATTTATATATTAATTATATATATTATAATTAATGTTATTTATATATTTTTATACTTTTTTTCTTTCTCTTGATATAAATATCTAATTTTATTATTTCTTCTTTATCTAGGCTAAAGAGATGGGACATCACTTCAAGTTGGTCCTTTTATAATCAGCTAGAAATATCAACTCTTTATTAACTCCCTCAGGTCAGTATTTATTATTTTTTAATTAAATTTAAATTTATTTATTTTAAATTTTTTTTTTTTTTTTATAATCTAATATTTTTTTTACTTCTATTTTCATTTTTCAATCTTTGCTCCTGCTACTGGATCTTGATTTGAATTCTTGATTATCTTCTTAATCTCTGAAGTTGATGAAATGATCCATTCAGCTCACCAAATGTAAGTAACCATCCTTATATATTTAGCATGGGACATCTTCAAATAGGTATAAATTTTATTAATTTCAAAATTTAAATGTATTATTTCAAGTAAAATTTAATATATTAAAAGGAGAATTGAATTTACAATTGATTTTTTTGTTTGAAAATATTCATTAGGTGATATTTTAGAAAAATATATTAAACTACTTATATTATAGAATTTAATGAGATCAGGGAATAAGGAGCATTGAAAATGGAGGCAGAACAGAGAAAGATATTTAGAATTGGTAGGTTTTGTCGCGTTATGCTGAAAGGGTGACTGCTCTTTGCTATTTACGTGTATTTTGTTGTTAGGGATTTTCACGAGGTGGCCTCCTATTTCCGTCGAGAGTCTGCATTCTACTAATCTATTAGGTTAGGTTAGATTTAATAAGTAAAAAAATGTGGGTGGATAAAACCTTGTTTTGCCAATATTAAGGGTTGGGTTGCATGAACTGTATTAATTGCATGAATTGCATGTCAATCTGAATTGTGCCTTTTTGTATTGCTGAGAGCGTAGTTGAGGTGGATTGAATGAACAGGCATTCGGGAAGGTAATTAAACACAGTTCCGAAATGGGAATAACCTAAACAGGAACAGGTTGATTACCTTTTGAGCATAGGGCCTTTTCAATTTACATGACCCATCCACCCATATTGGTGGAAACCATCCATTCCATAGGTAGGTAGGTTCTATTTCAGGTTGCCCCAAATGTGGCGGTTTCATTTCGAAATCCAAAAAATAGCTGATTCAAAGAGGCTTACAGACCAAACGCCTTATTACTTTTTTTTTAAGGTGAATTTTTGTTGTAATTTCTTTTTCAAAATTCCGTAAGGCGAGGCTTGGAAGGGCTAATGCATGGGAAGAGGAGGAGGCCCTTATTAAATATTCAATTGTTTTTTTTTTATTTAATTAATATTTAAAAAAAAAACAGGGCGTGTTTGGCTCTTTGTTGATGGCACCACGCCACGTACTGGCGCGTGAGATTTGCAGAATTAAAAAAATAATTCTGGTACTTTCAGCGATTCAATCAAGCTGAAATTCTATATATAGCAGTTTTATACAATTTTTAATCATGTGAAAAATTATCAAACATATATCTTTATTTTTACGGTCACTTTAGAGGAAAAAAAAAATTTTCGTGATCGCAATACTATCTGGCGAGATAGTAAAAATAATTGAATATTACGATTATTTTCTTTATTTTCTTTTTGAAATATTCAGAGTACAATTTATAATTTAAATTATAATGTGTATTTTGAACTTTTTTTATATCTACTAAAGATTTTGCTATTTTGGAGAAATTAATTATTAATTAAGACTTTAAATTATAAAAAATATCAAATTTATTATAAATATATTATAAATATAATATTATATATTATAAATATATTTATTTTTTCATTATTATTTTTTTTTTAATCTACAAAATATAATAAGATTTTACTATTTTTAATTGTGAAAAATATTTCAGGTGAATGTAAAAATATTTTTACCGAATATAGCTAAACCCTGTTTTTATGTATAGTGTCCCAACTGCTAGACATAAAAATGTCCCGGTTTACATAACATAGAAATATTATCGTCCGGGAATAAGTCAATATTTATCAATTTTTTGATTATATAAGGTTTTGTGGTTGATTTGAAAAATCTACAAATCTAAAAACATAATAAACAGCCAATTGTGTGATTCTTAATATCGCCTGCTTGATCCACATTTATCTATCTAGAACTCATTATTATAGTTAACTGATTTCCAAAGTGATACAATCTGTTCCAAGAGCCTACCTAAGCACAGTATTCGTAGCTAGAGGGGATTGAGAAAATTTTATTACCTTACTACCAAAAGATGATTTTCTTGAATGAATAAGATTATTCTATTATGCTTGACGGGCCGCGAGTTGCTCATCTCAGATTTAAACAGACTGAAAATTGTTGATTCATTAAATTGTCTTTGCGGTTAAAACATTGAAATAATTTTACACTCCTGATATATGAGTAAACCGATTTATTATTAGAAAAGAAACAACAAAAGTAAAAAAATTCAAAACATGCCCACTTATGGCAAAAGAATTGATGAAAAAGAAAAATATATTATTATTTTTAATTTTTATATAAAATATAGACAAATTCCTTAAAAAAATTTATTAGGAAAGTTAAAAAAATAATGATAAATAATGTAATTTCTAAAAATTGTAAAATTACTTGAGTATACATGTATTTTTAAAAATTGTATTAATATTATTTGTTTATAGGGGGAGGTACTGGTTTTAATAAATATAAATCATTAAATTATTATACTAAATAAATAAGAAATAACTTGAAGGTAAAATTAAGAGATACATCGAAATTAAATTTAATGGAATTTTATTATAACAAAATGTTAATATTTATAAGGAGTCAAAATATAATTTTTGCATTTTTTTTTAAATTTTATTTTATACAATTTTTATTTTCTAAGATTTTTATGATAAAAAGCAATCTTCAAAAAGATTGGGAACATTTAAAAAACAATTACATATATATATATAATTTTATATATTGGAGTGATAGCAACGCTTATTATCATCCTCAGCATATTCACTTTGCATTCAATTCTATTTATTTGATTGTATTTGTTCACATTTGATTTAATTAATAAAAAAAAAACAAGACAAAATTAAATAAATCAAATAATTGGACGGCAGGGATATGAATGTTATAATTTATTGCATTTATTAAAATAATAATAAAAAACAAAAAAACAAAGTGTAATTATAATAGTTAAAATTTTTCTTTTGTTATTATATATAATGTATAGACAAATAAATACAAATATAAATTATATATATATAAATTTCTTCAATAAAATAATTAATTTATGATATTTTGCAATAATTAATTATTCTGATTTTATATCTTATATAAATTCAAACATTACTATCCCAGCACCAATTAAAATTAGATAAATTTATTTTTAATTTCTATTAAGATATTTTTAATCAATTATGATTTATATTAATTAATTAACATATTGTTCTAAATTTAAAAGATACACTTTGTTTTGTTTTTTAAATTGCTTGATAAATTAAATATTTTATTAACCGTCATTTTTGTTTATGATTTAAATTATTATATTATAATTTATTACATTAGTGAATATATAAACAAAAAAAACACCGAAATTTATTATTTGTTCCATTATGAGCGCGCACCCTTCAAGTGCCGCATGCATGGAAACACAAGCACACTTGAAAGCGCAAAACACAGCCATTACGTATCGATTCACTCAAAAAAAAACCGGTAATTATACAGACAAGTTACTCCAAAAGGAATTTGGATAAAAAACTTTACCAGTGCATTCTTTTTATTATTCCGATAGACTTTTCATGTGCAATTTTTGGCCCTTGATCCTAGTTTACGAGATAAAAAGGATTAAAGTTTGCATACAAATAGGAGTTTGAATGACATATTAACAATTGTTTTATGCCTTTGGTCACAAGAGGGCGAGACCTTCACCACTGTGGTTCCTTTTAATTATTTTTTTAATTTTCACGTATTCACTAATTTTTGGTTTTTATAAGTTCAGTTTAGATATAGGAAAATTTTTTAATTAATTTTCATAAATCCAAATCGAACTAAAAATTAGTGCGCATTTATTAAGTTTGACAGATTAGTTATTAACGCCCATTTAAGACCAATCCATATCCATCTCGGAGTAACTTAATTACCAAAAGAACATATATTGTATATATTAATACATGTATACATAAAAATAACAAAATTCAAATCATTTATTGTTATAAGAACTAGTATATAATTTTGCTCGCAATTAAAACAAATAAATACATTTTGAGATGATTCTTTTTTGAAACAAAATACTATATAAAATATATAAATATATATTTATATATATATAATTAATAATTATAAATAAAAAAAAACAAATTACAATTAAAAAAGTCATTTGCATTTTGTATTATAATAAAAGAACCGGAATAAAATGCGTGCATTTGAGGGCTATATTCAGGTGATAAAAGCAGCCGTGAATCAGAACATCAAAAAAAGTTCTACACACAAACAGGAGAAATGGGGGGATGAATTTTATTTATTTAGAATAAATAATATAATAATTTAATGAGTTCCAGCCTCTGATTTTCAGTCACTAATTTATGAGATTCACTTTATTTATGATTTTCACGATGGTATCCATTAGATCCATTGGTATCCATTAGATTTATTTGAGCATATAAATGTATATATATATTATATATATAAACAATAATATATAATAATATTAAATTAAACAAAAATAGATAGGATGCTCTCTGAAATTTCAAATTTCAAAAATATATTTCCATTCAATTGATTTTTTTTAGTTAAAGAAAAAATAGAGATGAAAATATATTACTAATAAACATAAAAAACTTAAAATAAATATAATAAAACAAAAAACATTTCATTCGAATAAAAATAAAAAATGTGGATTTAACAGTTTATAAATTATATATTTAAAATTTTAATTTTATTATTTTTTTTTTAATTTGAGGAATTTTGATTAATCAAAGAAACTATTTGATTTGATATTTGAACAAATAATATTATTTTTATTTCATTTGTACTATTAATATGTATATATTTACTTATATATAGTTTTAATTTGATGTTCAATTAGGACAGTGATAGACATTCCCCCTTGAATTTTCGAAAATAATTGCATCTATGATAAAAATTATGCATATACACAATAATATTAATTAATCATTTTTTTTTTACAAAATAATATTTTTTATATGGGGACGAGGAGACTTTCCTAATTAAATATTTTAAAATAGCAGAATAAATGGAAATTTTATTAATCTTATTTATCTAATTATTTAGATTGACCCTAAATTTTTTCAGGAATTAATATGAGTCTAATCTAAATACATGTATATATAAATATATATATATTTATTTATTTATATATATAGAGAGAGAGAGAGAAATCTTTTATCTATAATAAATAATTACATAAAAAAATAATTACTTATTTAAAAAAAATAATTACTTATTTAAAAAAAAAATATTTTATTTAATTATTTATAAATTAATACGATTTTTAATGGCGAGTTCTGTTAAGAATTTTTTGATTATTTGGAAACTTTTAATGATACAAATATATAAATACATCTATAATACATCTATATATATATATATATATTTATATATTTGTATATCAATGAATGAATATCTCTCATCGGTTTAAATAAATAAATATATAATTAATTGTACAAATTATTAAATTATTATAAAAAATCAGAAAAATTATTAGAATATTATGAAATGCTATTTGTTTAATATAATATCAGTGTTTAATCTAAATGAAATAAATTCATATTTCTATAAATATCTTTTATTTAACAGAATTGATAATATAATATTATAAATTATTTTTGTTATTTAAAAAAAAGAAAAAACGATATATTATTTTTAATATTTTTATTATTTAGGAATGTAATGAAATATAATCAAAATTTGATTTAATTTCACTATTCCAGGAGCCATTCATCACAAAATTATCTCTTTTCTTGTTAATTATATAATCTAGTATATAAAAATAAAAATAATTTTATTTAGTTAATACTAAATTCTCTATTCTTTTATTATTATTAAAATTGATATAAAGATCTGAAATTTTTGTTTATTTTTATTTGGAGCTAAGAATAAAATGATTTTTTTTTATTAAACAACCATTCGAGTATGGAAGGATACCAATAACAAAATTGTAAAATAAAATTAATCGAATTACCACCATCAAACATTCATGAATGCCATGTTGCTGGCAAAGAACGCCTTGATTTCGTATCATCACTGTCCTTATCAGAATCATCTTCCGAGTCCTGATCTCGATAAATACTGGCATAACTGGATCGTAGGGAGGGTGTGAGCTCTTCTGCTTGAGCAAGAGGTGCATCTGGGGAGAGAAGTGAATTTGGGGTGGAAGAGGCTGCTTTCATTCGTCGACGCGAGGCTGATTTTTTTAAACGTCGTGGTCCTCCTTTCGGAGGATGCCGTGTTGCTGGTTGCATAACTTCAGCTGGTCGTTTGATAAAGGTAGCCTCTTGCTCCAGGTACTGTCCCAGGGTGATGTCTTCGAATTCATCGCGGCCAATTGCGCAGATCACGCCGCTACACGTACTCAATTCATCCGCATCGGGCATAAGCGATTCCAATTCTGCCAACGCCTCCTCATCTTCTTCTAAAATTTTGTTATCATTTGGCTTCCTGAAAAATTCAAAATAATATTTAAAATTACTTCTTTTAAAAATAAAACAATAATAATATGTAACCATCAATTATAGTTTTATAAAATTTTAATTTTAATTTTTAAATGAAATACAAATATCATTTGGAAATTTTACAGATTTGAACCCTAAATATAGTAATTAGGTACGTATCATCGATATAATTGAAATATTAGTTATAATTATTATTATATTTTATATATTATATATATTTATAAAAATTAATAATTAAAATTGTGTAATAAAATTAAAAATTGTGTGATATATATAAAGCAAATTTTTATAATTTATATTACGGTTATTTCACAGTTAAAATTAATTCAAGTTGAAATTTGAACTATCGCTTATTGAAATAGAATTTTGTTTTAAAATGAGTCATTTGTTAAATGAATGATGAAATCTTATGATCCAGGCCAACAAATTTTCAACTAATAGTTTTAAAATCAATCAAATTCAACAATCTGTTTTATTTATGTTTAATAGATCTTAAAAAAACTTTTGATCAAAGTTACCAATTTCTTTTTCTGATCCATATTTAAATCAATTAAATAACTATTGATATCCAGTATCAAATTCTTCGGTCGATTTTTGTACTTTGGAAGATAAGTATTTTGATAGTTAAATAAAAAGTAAATTAGAATGTATTTTTTAGATTCTTATTTAAACCGAAAAATACCATCTTATTCGAAATTGGGTGAGGATATGGTTCTCAGAAGTCAAATTATCTAAAACTGGATTTTTATAAATAAATTTGTATTAATTTTTTAACCCTTTTTAAGTGAATATCTATAATTCTAATTTATTTTTTGACATTTAAACCCAAAATAGTTGACAATTTTATTCAAAAATTTGAATTTGGGAAGGTTTGAACCCTTACTCCAAGTTGTAGTCCACGACTTTCTCAATGGACTACACCTATTAATATTTAATTAATTATAGAGTTAAGTAGATATAGAAAGTTCATCTAGAATAAAATGGAATGAAAAAGTTCAAAATCTATTTTTTTAAAACTTTCACTCATTCAAAAATAATGAAAAAAAACTTTATTTAAAGTAAAAGAGATATGTATAAAAAAATTTTATTTAAAAAATAGATTATATAGAAAATAACAAGGAATAAAATTACCAATATTTTAATACATTGGGATAATTTGTTTAGTTAAAAACTTGATTAATTTTTTTGTTGTTCAAATTTATACCAAACTAACAATATTAATTTTTAAAAGATAGATTGATAATTAAATTATAATATTTATTTTCCAATAACTTTCGTTTTACTATTTTTTTGATTTTAATTTCTTCAATTCAAATGAGATGATAAAAATGGAGAGTATGGGTCAATAAAATGATCACCTGGACGGGGTCCGTTACGGACGGAGAGCTTTAAGCGGCATCGTCGACATGACTACGAGGCCTTAGAACTATTCGGGGATCCGGTGGCTCGGCATCATCCAAACTGCAAAGCAACATGCAAAAACATACACAAAAACATCAACATGCAGTATTAGAAGAAGTCAATTTCTAAACATCAAACATCTCTCAGAATTAAAGATTAAAAATTAAATATAAAAAAAAAACAAAAAAAAAAAATTCTAAATTAAAAATATTTTTAATAATATTATTTGTATATGAAAATTATTAAAATTCTGTTTCTAAATGAATTAATTAATTAATCAATCAATTGCTATGATTTCTTATATATAAACTATAAACTAAATCTTTTTTTCAAAACAAATTTAAGCGAAATTTAATTGAAATGGATATAAAAAATAATGTTTTTTATTAGCATAATGAAAATCTATTATATAAAAAAAAAAGGATTTTAAATATTCTAAATTATATGAAATTTCCCCCTTCCAATAATACATTAGGAACATCAATTGAATTGCGCTAAAAAATAAATCAAGAAAAATAATATAAATGGACATGTAATCATGAAATTCAAAATCAATTTATCAATTTTATATTATATTTTTTATAATAGAGAGTATAACTAGAAAAATTGAATGATTTATTATCAAAATAAATAAATAACATAATATTATATAAATAAGGAGATATACTCGTATACGATGTAATTTTTTATTATTATTATATAATAAAGTATATGTAATAAATAATTTGGTATTCTAAACATGTTTTTGGCCCTTTTCAGAAATGAAATTAAACCAACAATAATGCATTTTTAAAAATTTTAATTTCAAAATGTCATTGATAATAAAATCATAAATTTTATCAAATTTATTTTTCTATATTTTACTAATATAATAATCTTTTTGTAATATAATACATTTTTTAAATTTTTTCTAATTTTCTTATTGATACCTTATAATAATAATTAAAGTTCGGTTCGAATCCAGTAGTTAGATGATATTTATTTTCAAATTTAATTGCTCTATTCTTTTATAAATCTAATATTTTATTTATATGATAAAAATCATTCTACCAAATTCGTTCATTAATTATAAATTTAAATCTTTAAAGTCATATCCTTAATGATGTTAAATAATTAATAATTATCCCAAAGGGGTGTTTTATTATTATTGCTTACAAGAGGAATATATACTTTACAATTAAATGAGTTTTATTAAAATCTCATTTGGGAATAATTTATTTATAATGTTGTTTGTTTTAAGTAATTAAAATTATACGCTCTAGAAAAATACATTTCATTTAAAAATAGAAACAATTGTTTATGTAAATATTAGATAATATAATATTTAATGTTCTCAATCGCGGGTTTCGTTAAATTATTCATATTTTTAATGACACAAATTAAGATAGTATTTATCATTTTCAATTCCAATTTTTTGAAAGCTTTATCTTAATTGTGTAAATACAAAGGAAACTTAATTAATTGAAGTTAATCAAATAGGCATGATACCCTTAAACATAGGGTTGAGCCACACTTAGTTATAAAATATATAATTGTGATTTATAAATAAGTCTTATGTTCATCTATAAATAAGATTATAAATTTAGAGTTAATAATAAAAATATAAAAGTATATTTTTTTTAAAATCATTCATGTCATTATATCTTTAAACCAAAGTGGTATAAATGAAAAGATGTTTTCAAGTTTTTATTTATTTTAAAGGGATTTTTAGGAAAAAAATTAAAAATAAAATTAAATTTTATATTTTGTTTTAGAATTTTATTTGTATCATTATTTTACTCAGTATTTTTCGATTATTTCTTTCTTTTCTCTAAATAATAACTGATAATAAATAAATACATAAATTATTCTACTCTATTTTACTAAATTTACATTTTTTTTTCTCTAAATTAAAATATATTATATTGATTAGAATATAAAATCACACTCAATCGATTTGACATGTAAAAGAAAAATAATCATAATATATTAATAATAAAAAAATAAAAATAAAAGAAATTATTAATAAAAAGCGTTGAAATGAAAAAAAAATTATAATGGAAAGGGAAAATTGAAAAACACCATTGAGAAATGATTTCAGTTAATCATGCTTTCTCAATTCATGATTAAATTGAAAAGATCAAACATTCGTCTATCAGAAAATGAATTAATTAAAATGAGAGCTTACTTATCCTTATGATCAGCAGCCATTAGCGTTCTGGTCTCCTCTTCTTCAGCAAGGGTGGGTGGCTGATAAGCGATTTCATTAACCGGTCCATACTGTGCTGAAACAAGCAAATCCGTGGAAGGATTTACTGTCAGCATCTAAAAAAAAACAAAACCAAAAAAAAAAAAAATAATAAAATAAAAATAAAAATAGCTTATATTCCTTTGTTTTACGTATATCTACTAAATAAATAAATAAATATTTAAACGAAAAGCAACAAAGATAAACAAAAATAAAAATAAAAATTAAAAATATAAATAATAATAATAAAAAAAAAATTTATACAATTTTTCATCATTCAAAATAGATATTTTGATTAATATAAATAATATTCTTCTGCTTAAAATCTAATATTATTTTTCAAAATTCTTATTTTATTATCATTCTAATGATATTTAAAACCATATCTTGAAAACGATAGTAGACTGAACTGACATTTTATTTATTTAATTCTTGTCTGGTTCCTAAATAGTTCTAAATAAATAAACTACAAAACTATAAGATAATATAATCTTTTCATTGTCTGTATTATCACGAAGCCAATACTATATATATAAGGGAATTTTGAAGAAAAAAAAACCACATATTGATATTTTATTGTAAATTTATTCAAAAACACAAAAAATACACGTTTCGATTGCTCCTGCAATCGTTTTCAAGCGATTGCAACTATCCGAGCGTCCAGAGCCGACTGCAATCGAAACGTTGTGTATTTTTAGTGTTTTTGAATAAATTTAATATAAAATATCAATATGTGGTTTTTTTTTCTTCAAAATTCCCTTATAAATAAAAACAACCACCAAAGCTTTAACAATTTAATATAATCAATACTTTATATTTATATATTTTTTAAAATAATTATTTTATCATTAGCTGAAAAGAATAATAATGTGCAATAAGATATTTTGAAAATTAATAAAGAAAAAAAGCAAAAATTAATTAATACAAGCAATTATTCACAAAAATAAAATGTTTTATATATTTTATTTTATTATTTTATAGAAATTGGAAAAAATGTATCTAAATAGAGATAGGAAATAAAAAATTGTGTTCCTTGAATATTTATATCCCAGTGGGGGGGTCCCACACACACCGTTGAACAGCACATACCTGTCCATTGGCCGCATCAAGGGGGGGTCTTTTATTATTAGGTAGACAGGGGCAGCATACTCCAGCAAATACAGGACAGACAGCTTTCCCTCGTCTTCTTGCAGCGAATCGTAAATAAAGGGCGAGCATCCCCAAACCGAGGATGACAAGACCAGCACCAACGCATGCAATCACAATGTCTCCACTCGTTGCACTCTCATCGCCATTCGTTTCCTAAAAAAAATCAACCGTAATATATAAGTAAAATGTTTACTTTTCTATCTCTTAATATAAAATATTATAAGATAAATTAACTTTTAAGAAAGTTTCATAGAAAAAATGTCAATGGATTTATTAAATACTCTAAAAATGGTTAAAAATATAAATTTTAAGTTTTTAAAACTTTTAAATAATAAATTACATTGAAACCTTGATATAACCCAGTTGAAGGGGTTAGAAAAAAAAATCGTTAAACCAAGTGATTTGTTACATTGAAGTTTATTATATAAAAGTTAGACTGGTTTAAGATCTTTTACTTACTATATTATAATGAACTCTTCATCTAGCAAAGTAAAACACTGTAATTTTTATAAAAACTTTTATAAAAAATTTTTATACAAACTCCGAGTTTGTCTTTTAATAAATTTAACAGGCATAATTCAGTCGAGATATGAATTCTTATTAGGTGATGTTATGTAAAGATTAACACAAATTATTATAGGTAAATAGGTAAAATTTACTTTCTATTTTTGTTCTGCAATGATTGAAAATTTGTTTTTGATAAAAGGTATCCGGAATTTATATAAAAATATTATATTTTACATTAATTCTTTCAGGCAGGATAATTTTAAGAAATTTTGAACAATTTGTTATATTGAGATTTGTTTTAATGAAATCCCTTTGTAATTAGATATGTAATTTAAATTAATTAATTAATTTAAACAAGTTTTATTATAGATAAAATCACAAACTAAATATCATGAATTCATTTAAAAATATATTTTGTTGAAATATATTTAAAAATTAATTCATTAATAAAAAAAAATTCAAAGTTTTTTACGAAATATTTATCTAATTTCAAATTTTTAAATATGAAGTTTTATTTTCAAAAGATAAATTTCATCCGTTTGGAATTTAAAATATATAATAATCTAAAGCAGGCCTGGTCAACCCAAATGACTCCATGGGCCTCTTTGATTAGGAGCAATGCTACAGGGGCCGCATTGTAGGGAAACGAATTTAAACTTTAAAATGTATTAAAAAACACTTTTATTATTTTCTTGATGCTTAATGTTTAATGTTTTTATTTATTATTTTTTGGCTATTTTTTTTTAAATAAAAATAATAACAATTTAAAATAAAAAAATATATTCTCTATTAATTACTATTATTTCTAACTTTTTTCTTCCTATTTATGGAATCAAATATGTAATTTATAAATTGTAGGACATATTTTAAATAAAAAATGAATGAATTATAATTATTTCAATTAGAGATGCAACGAATAGTCATTTGGCCGAATACCGAATACCGAATATTCGGCCAAAATGAAGGCCGAATATTCGGCTATTCGGCCGCCGAATAGTGAACTCATTTTTGCCTAGAAACAAAATACTGTATATACTATATGTACAATTATAGTACATTTCACAATTAAAAGTATCATTTTCTAAAAAAATATGCAAATTTTTATTTTTGAAAAGCATTATTTTACTCCAAAAAAGTATTCGGCTATATTCGGCCTAAAAATTGACCAAAAAAGAAGTATATTTCATAGCAATATATCCTCATGATCAAAGTTTTGTAAATAAACTTTTTAAACAGTGTTCTGTTTCATTAGAATAATTATTTCATGGAACTTCTGAAGTAAATTAAGATAGAAATAATTCAAAATAAATCAAACCTAATAAATTAATTGTGGAATTGCTTCATTTCAGTAGAATCTTTAAGATGCTATCTTAAAGATGTACTCAGTATAATGTTTAAGCTGATACATTTTATGATATACACATGTAAATGAAATAAAAATCTGCATACACTTAAAACTTCTTATATTTTATGACTGGGAAATTAAAGAAAATTGAATGGGGAAAAGGGATAATTTTGAGTAAATCTTAGGTGCTTAATTTTGATATATTACATATTAGAGATGCAACGAATATTCGGCCGAAGCCGAATATTCGGCCTATTCGGCCTGTCTGCCGAATATTCGGATTCGGCCGAATATCAAATCAACTATTCGGCCTTAGGCCGAATAGTACCATTACAAACGTATTTATAGTTACAGGTACGTAGAAATGTATTTATTGTTAGTTAACTTGTTTTTCTTTTATGCCCTAAATGGGTTTTATCAACCATTTTCTATAAAAGAACTTATTCCTATAGATAAAAGTTGTAAATTATGAATCCTATTACAGCATTTATCTATATGAATAAGTGCTAAAATATCTGTAATAAGCTAGCCTAATACTTAAAATTAATCCAATTCAAAACTGGTCTTCGAGCAAATTCTAATTTTTCTAAGCAAAATAGGAAGGTTAATACTTATGCCTTGTTATAATAAAAAAGAAAGCTTGCAATGATTTTTTAATTATATTTAATTCAATAGAATAAATAACTAAGATGTCAGTTTTCACATAAATATTAGGTTGGTGCATATGAAATGTCGTATTCTTAAGTGATTGTATAAAACTGTATATCTTTCTTCAAAAGCTGTTTATTCAATCAAAGTATGCTCCATTCGCTTCAATACACTTCTCCCAACGAGATTTTAAAGCGTAGATGCCTGTCTTAAAAAAATTTTGGTCTTTAGAATTAATAAACTCTGATATCGAGTTTTTTAGACTGTCTTCATTTTCATGGTGTTTGCCTCTTAAAAACAGCACTAAATGCTTGAAAAAATGAAAATCGGTCGGCGAGAGATCCGATCCGATCAAAAAATGGCTCTCGGCGAAATCGGGTTAGCAATGATGAGCATACGTTTAACCGATCCAGCTTATTTCGCTCTGTCAGTGCGTGCGGCACCCACTTGTCCATCTTCTTAACCTTGCCAATCTCAGAAAGGTGTCTCAATATCGTTGTATGGTCAACTTTCATCCTGATAGCAAGTTCCCTCGTGGATACGGCTGGATCCGCTTCCACTAGAGCCTTCAGGTCATCATTCTTCACAGACGTTTTGGGTCTTCCGCGCAGCTCATTTTGCAGTGAAAAATCGCCAGTCCGAAATTTTTCGAACCAACGCTGCACTTTCCTATTGTTAACCGTATTCTCCCCAAACGCTTGGTTTATGTTGCGTGCAGCTTTTGCAGCACTATTACCAAGTTTGTACTCATATAAGAAAATGACGCGAATGTCGGCAGAATTCATATCGGTAATAAACTCAAAAGAAATAAAAAAGGGAAGACCTTCGAGAAAACCTATTTTGTTGAAATGAGTCTCTGGCAATGGACAATACGAGTATGAATAAGGTTATGCCAAATACAAAAGTATAACGAACACAGGGAGGCAAACGTCCGCATGTAAAGAGAATACGACATTTCATATGCACCAACCTGATATATAACTCTCAAATATTTCAACCAAGTATTTCATTTCAAATAAATATTACAACCAATTATTATAGAAATTAAAAACAATTAAATGAAGGATACTGTTTATTACAAATTAATTATTAATTAATTATTATATATATGTATATGTAATATATCAAAATTAAGCACCTAAGATTTACTCAAAATTATCCCTTTTCCCCATTCAATTTTCTTAAAATCATAAAATATAAGAAGTTTTAAGTGTATGCAGATTTTTATTTCATTTACATGTGTATATCATAAAATGTATCAGCTTAAACATTATACTGAGTACATCTTTAAGATAGCATCTTAAAGATTCTACTGAAATGAAGCAATTCCACAATTAATTTATTAGGTTTGATTTATTTTGAATTATTTCTATCTTAATTTACTTCAGAAGTTCCATGAAATAATTATTCTAATGAAACAGAACACTGTTTAAAAAGTTTATTTACAAAACTTTGATCATGAGGATATATTGCTATGAAAAATACTTCTTTTTTGGTCAATTTTTAGGCCGAATATAGCCGAATACTTTTTTGGAGTAAAATAATGCTTTTCAAAAATAACAATTTGCATATTTTTTTAGAAAATGATACTTTTAATTGTGAAATGTACTATAATTGTACATATAGTATATACAGTATTTTGTTTCTAGGCAAAAATGAGTTCACTATTCGGCGGCCGAATAGCCGAATATTCGGCCTTCATTTTGGCCGAATATTCGGTATTCGGTATTCGGCCAAATGACTATTCGTTGCATCTCTATTACATATACATATATATAATAATTAATTAATAATTAATTTGTAATAAACAGTATCCTTCATTTAATTGTTTTTAATTTCTATAATAATTGGTTGTAATATTTATTTGAAATGAAATACTTGGTTGAAATATTTGAGAGTTATATATCATATTTATGTGAAAACTGACATCTTAGTTATTTATTCTATTGAATTAAATATAATTAAAAAATCATTGCAAGCTTTCTTTTTTATTATAACAAGGCATAAGTATTAACCTTCCTATTTTGCTTAGAAAAATTAGAATTTGCTCGAAGACCAGTTTTGAATTGGATTAATTTTAAGTATTAGGCTAGCTTATTACAGATATTTTAGCACTTATTCATATAGATAAATGCTGTAATAGGATTCATAATTTACAACTTTTATCTATAGGAATAAGTTCTTTTATAGAAAATGGTTGATAAAACCCATTTAGGGCATAAAAGAAAAACAAGTTAACTAACAATAAATACATTTCTACGTACCTGTAACTATAAATACGTTTGTAATGGTACTATTCGGCCTAAGGCCGAATAGTTGATTTGATATTCGGCCGAATCCGAATATTCGGCAGACAGGCCGAATAGGCCGAATATTCGGCTTCGGCCGAATATTCGTTGCATCTCTAATTTCAATTATATTCTCTGTTTTTGAATATACAGACGAGAAATGAAAGTTACAAAAGAAATATAAAGTTAACTAGCGGGCCAGTGGGCCGGGGGTTGGCAAGGCCTGATCTGAAGTATACATTTTGCTAAAATTGGACACGATTTGAAGATTTTTTCGAATATTATTTATTATTATTTAAAACGTATTTCCATTTGTCTGCTCTTTTATTAAATATCTTTTATAAAATGTAATACTACACTTTAATTTTATTCAAATTATAGTATAGAAGATATATACTTTGAAAAAAAAACAACATAAATGATCCATTCCTTAGCGAATTTAATATCCATTTCTTCCAATTATAGCTCAAATAGAAAGAAAAATATTATACTCAAAAAGAAGAAAATTATAAGGTTAAAAAATAAATTAAAGAATATAAGATAATTTAAAATATTATCTTGTTTGTGAAATTGATGCCATATTTCCATAAGTTACTTGATATATAATGCTTATTTAAAAAAAAAATATTAAAATATAATTATTCATTATATTTGTTTTCATTTTTCAAGGAAAGTGAGAGAAAATTTTATATTATGGAATCATTGAGTTATTCATTTAAAAATTGGCTTTAGTATTTAATATTGAAGGAGAGATTATAATATATTTCAAGAAGGTGATTAAAATCGGACTTAGTTCACCCCTTAATTAAAATATTTTTAAATAATTAATAATAAAATTATACAGTGAGATAATAAGCGAATGTATATATATATACATATAACTAATAATGATAACTAATATAATAAGTAATAATGATAATAATAAGAAAATTATATATTTTAAATATATAATTATAATAATGTTAATCTGACTGATGACTTTAAACTGAAGTTATTTGATATAATTAAATTTACTTACTATCCGTTTAAATTAGTAAAGCATTTAGTATAAAAATTTGATGTCAATGGTGGCATAAAGTGACAAATCATTTAATGATAAATTCAATAATTATTAATGCGATTTTAAAAATTAATAATTTGATTAACATATAGATATACCTTATAATATAATAAAATGTATCAAACTTATATTTATAATTGAGGAAACTTACTTTGTGTGTGTTGGCGAAATCTACTGCCCCTTCGACGAGCATAATAAGACCTGCTGCCACTACAAACAACCCAACAATGAGAAGCAGCCATTGGACACATCGCGATCGATCAAGACCGTGGCTCACCTGAAAAATTACAAGAAAATCTTTATAATAAATTTTTATAATATAAATAATAAATCTTATATATATATTAAATCAATTTATTTAATAAAATACTAAGTAAATAACTAAAATTTCATTTTTTATTCATTTTTATTATAAAATTTAGAAGTGATTAGGAAAAAAAATTTAATTCGAAATATTAAGTGTTGATGGCTGCTTGGTTTTATATTCTTTTCATAGACTAGCGAAGTCGGGTTATAAATTAAGGGTGGAAGAGAGAGAGAGAGAGAGAGGGGAGTAAGACAAACCTTGTACCTTGTAGTAAAAGTTATTTTTACTGCCAATTCTCTTGGCTTTATTCGTTGTTGATACTTGAAGTAAACGCTCTTGATCGAAAGAGAGAGTAATCGTCAGTCTCTTATTGTATTTACTTGTTTTTGTTTTTTTGTTTTTTTTTTTACGTTAAGTGTCCATTTGTCGTGTTCCCATTTTCATAATTTAAGCAACATTTTATTGCTGATTATATAAACCGTTAATCATAATCAATTTGTAGATGTAATTTTAGCATGGGTGTATTTTAAGCTCAAGGAAGTAAAAGCGAACGAACGAGAAGCTCTCTCAGTAATAATAATATATAATATTTGTGAAATTTATACAAATCAAGATAAATATCAAAATCAATTTACTAATGAAATAATAAACAATTATATATTATTATACCTATAATAGTTTACGGCTAAGAGAATAAAATAAAATGATAAGAAAAATATAAATCTAGAAATAAACTCTGACGGTCTGTCTAATTATGGTCAATGGTCAAGATTTCGGTTTAAATTTTATTTAAAATTAGAAAATTATTTTGTATCAGGAAAAATATTATCATACAAATGTCTTTTCGTATTATTATTAAACATTATTAAGTCATTCAATGTTAGAAATGATTTTATTTCTGAAACATAGTTAACATTTGGATAATTTGCTAAACTAATAAATCAAATCAATGCTGGGGAATATATACGAGTGTCATTTAATAAGCAAAGAGATTTACAAATGGCTATAGCTCAAAAACAATTTATTGGATTCTTACAAAATTCAGATAATTTTTCAACATAATCACCCCCACAGTCTTGTCCTATCTTTTTTGCAGTTTCATAAGCTTCAAAAATTGGGTTGGGAGGTCTTACCTCATCCTGCCTACAGTCCCGACCTCGCCCCATGTGATTTTTACCTGTTTGGACTACTCAAAGACACCCTAAAAAGATTTGCTAACAATGAGGATGTTAAGGAAGTGATGCAAAATGTGGCTTCGGGGTAACTCGAAAGAATTTTTATTTCTTCTTAACTAGGAATAATTGACAGACCAAGTATAAAGGCAAAGAATTAGGTAACCACTCAGGTTTGGCAGTTTCTTTTTTTTTCATGTTATAAAAATTAACCAAAATAGGTGGTTATGGTCTTCCCTGCCTTGCAGAATTTTATGATTAATGAAACTTAAGGCAAAATTATTAAAATAAAGATTATAGCAAAAGTACTCAAATTGATCCAGTCAACTTTGATGCAAGACCAAAAATAAATTCGTAAAATTACAATTATTTAAAAAATAAACAAAAATTACTGGGGTAATAGCAGTTGTGGGGTGAGTAATTTCGTGATTTTAACTACAGCATTGGATATAGGAAGAAGTATTTTGGAGTCCTCAGATTCAAAAAAATCTCTTTCTTTGAAGACTTAATACCACCAAAAGCCATTTATGGCAGTATCTCGGATAACCACTTTGCCCAGTCAGGCGTCATTAGAAAAAATAGCATTACAAGGGTAAGCTTTTAATTTAATTTGATAAACTAAGTGGGATTTTATCACCTTTCAAGATGATCTAGTTACAAAACACAAAGTCACTTGTTATTTTAGTAATTAATTCTTCAACAAAACAAAAAATCTTCCTTTTATCAGGGTGTTAAAATTCAATCAAAATTTGAAAATCCACAATATCCCAACCCGAACAAATTTCACAAAGTAATAGAAGAGATTGGACGCACGAAAGAATTTTAATGATACCAAAAAGGCCACTGGTCATATTGCCCGATGAGACGACTTTCACATATATAATTATACCTACATTTTTTTAAAAAAACTTAGAAAGGTGGATGCATTAAAGGTGGAAAATGAGATTATCATGAAAATAAAATCTATCTATCTCTGTGGCTCTTCGGAACTCGAAAGTTCTTGACCGTAGCAACCACATTCAGCGAAGCGTCCCTATCTTGAGCCACAACCATCCAACTCTTACCCTCTCCCACCTCTCTCACGTCCTTTCCTATATTGGTCTTCTAAGCGGACGATTCCCAATCGTTCTCCCCACCAATATATTTTTTGCCATTCTTTCCTCTCCCATTTTAGTCACGTACCTACCCCATCCCAGTCTCTTTGTGATTTTATAAACCTAACTATGTCTGGAAATGCATAGAGGTCATGCGATTCCTCGTTATTCAGTCTCCACCATTCCTCGGAGACCTATGAACACATTTAAATTTTATATTAAATCTCTGTAGATTCTATTCGAAGAGCCAGGAATCAGCAGAACATAATATACCAATTTAATAATGTCAATATAGATTTTTCTCATTGTATGGATTTTTCAAATTAAAAAGTAAACAAATAAATTAAAAAAAAATAATAATTAATGTATCGACTGGAGTATGATTTAGTATAGGTGTCTAAAAACAAAAAAGTAGGTGAGGGAGGAATGGGCCAGGAAAAGAATTCTGCTGATAACAAACTGAATAGCTCTTATCAAATAGAAATAAAAAAAATTGTTGCGTGTGTATTACCTTCTTACGTAGAAAAAATGTATACCTTATTAAGTAAAAAAAAGTTTCACCTTGATTATATCTTATTTTGTTTTAATTAATGAGTGATTTTGTGATATAATAATATTTCATAAGAATATTAAATAACTTCAGTCAATAAAGTATTAATGTTTATTCATTTTTTAAAAATATTTATTATGCCATTTAAGGCGGTCTATCAAGCTATCTCGAAAGTTCTTGGCCGCAGCAACCACATTTCTCCAAATGTCCCTATCCTTAGCTACTACAGCCATCCAACTCGTATTTTCTCTTATCTCTTTTACGTCCCTTCCAACATTATCCACCCATCACTGGACGTCCCTACCCATATATATTTATCGCCAGTCTTTCATCTCCCATTCTAGCCATGTATCATGCCCATCGCAACCTTCTCATTTTAATGACCCTTACTATGTCTGGAGATACATACATTGAGGTGTAGGTTTATATTAATTTTTTTTTACATATTTTAAATAGAAAGAATTTTTTTAAAATATCGACTAAAGAATCATCTATCTTTTTAAAAGGTTTAATACAATTTTATAATATTTGAATATTTTATTAAATTTAATAGTCATTGACAAATTGAGAGATCAAGCGCAACAGAAACCGTTTTTGTTATTATTATTTTTATTTAATTTTTTTTTTAAATTCCTATTAAAAATTCAACTTGATTTCTAATTTGTCGTTTTCAATTGCTCTTGATTCAGTAGAGGAAGTGAAGTGAGAGATGAAACAATACACTTCCTTTTTTTCTACCCTCTCTAATTAAACTTAAAAGAAAGATTTCTTTTTCAAGAATAAAAATTAAAATAAATTTATTTCTCATGTAATAGTTTCTGTGTCCATTGACAAAATGATTCATTCAAACGGATATATTGGAAGAATGAAATTATATTTATATATATGGGATTTATTTTTCTTTAAAAAAAAAACAAACTTTGGTTCCAGAATGGATAGAAACCTAAAATAGAAGGAAGCATCCAGTCAGTGGACGAGTAGGATTTCCAGCTTCCAATGATCAAATTTATCGAGTAATTTTCTTTTTACTATCTCGCCGGAGATAGTATTGCTATCACGAAAATTTTCGATGTCGAGATTTTGATGTTTTTATACTTTTTGAAAGTTCCTAAATCATTTTCACCAAATTTGAGAAAATTGTCTGTGTGTGTATGTAGACAAGATTACGCAAAAACGGTTTCAGCTAGAATCATGAAATTTGGTACATGGGCATTATTCAAAATTCGTAGTTTTCTATCAACTTTTGAGAAATGTAGCTCAATCGGAAGAGGGTTACCTATCACTTTTTGATTTTTTTCCTCTAAAGTGAACGTAATAATAAAGATAGATGTTTAATAGTTTTTCACATGATTAAAAATTGTATAAAACTGCTAGATATAGAATTTCAATTTCGCTGAAAGTACCGGAATTAATTTTTTAACACGATTGCAAATCACTCGCCATCAGCAAAGAGCCAAACACACACTTGTTCAATAACAATTAATTTTAATTTATAATTTTATTAATTAAATTTAATTTAAATACAATATATGTTATTTAATCCAATTCAAATTGCGAGATAGATCGAGTGGAGACACTCCAATTTATTAAAAAAATACTGGGTAGTTCTTTATTTTATTTTAGATTTAAAACAAAAATTAAATATGAATTTGATTTCCAGTTTTTTTAAAATCTTAGAAAAATAATCTGATTTTGAAAGGCGAATGTATAATATCATACACACCTTTGATTAAATTAAATAAGACTAAGTCAAATGACGAGATTTCTATATAAAAGAAGTTTCCAATATATCATATTTCGAATTTAATCTAATTTAATCATTCAATTGATTGAGCAAAAACGAAAATATTCTTTCAATATGTGTTTGCTCTTTAAACACGCGTTGGTATAATAAATATTATTTGTTAATTTTAATTTATAATTTAATTAATTAAATTTAATTTAAATATAATATATGTTATTTAATCCGTTTCAAATTGCGAGGATGGTCTAGTGGAGACACTTCAGCTTATTTGTTTCAAATATAATACTATTTCATATTGAATAGCTGAATCCAGACTTAAAAGACATAAGACATTTAAATTCCAGGTCACTGTACGCAAATGAGTGAAATTTATTTCCGCCATTCCCGAGGCAGCTCTAAAATTAACATTGAAATCAAAACAGACAATAGAGTGGTGCATTTTATCCCCTTTCGTTGATGAAATTTGTAACTTTAAAGCAGATAGAAGAGAGAGAGAGAGTATGTAAATAAAATAAAAATAAATATCTACTTGTGAAATAAATAAAAAATGGGTAAAATTAGAATGAGGACATTGATGGATATTTATAATACCAATGTGAACTTCGTTCTACATTAATTCAAAGTACTCTAGATAATTAAAAATTCCTATAATAGATATTAGTAAATTGAAAAATAAATTATTTATATTATGATGATGAAAATGAATTGAATTATTATTTCCGTTTGGCCAATTAAATTCTACTGACTAATACAAATTAAATTTAAATTTAGTAAGAGCATAAAATAATTTATAATATATATATATATATATATATATATATATCAAATTATTTTTGACCGAATTAAGAGAACTAAAAATAAATATTTATTATTTTAACAATATAATTAGACATGATCAGTGGCGTAGCGTGATCTATTATGTTGGGGGGGGGGGGGCATGGGGTGGTCAGGGGTCTCACCCGGGAAAAATTTTGACAAAATAAATTATTTATTTATTCATAACGTTTAGATTATACTTATATGTAATTTAAAGATGTTTTTTTTCTTTTGGGTTCTCAGTTACACACAAAACTAATCACTTTTAAATTTATTTTTTCCACAATATTTGGGAGGGCACGTGCCCCCCCCGGCCCGACGCCACTAGACATGATCATTTCTTGATGTTATGATATAATACAAAATTATTAAATAAGTATTTCTAATATTTATATTCAGTGCTAATAATCATTTTAGAAAATTCTTATAATTCTCTTTCAAATAATCAAATAAATTATTAATTTAATATAATGAATATGTATTAATGAATACGTAATTGAAATATATAATAAATTTTATTCATTGATATAATTTTCTCAAAATGTTACTTGATTAAATTCAATTGAAAGAATTAAAATAATTTTATAAAAATGAATACACACATTTAAATATATCTATATTAATTTCCTAAAATAATAGTGATATTTAATTTAGATTTTTTATATTAATATAATTCCATAATTAATAATTTTTAGTTTTAGAGTTGGTGATAAATTCTTACTGTTTGGCTGAGGTATGAAGCGGGAGTCCAATCCGGTTGTTGTTCATAGGTGACCGTCGTCGGCTGGTAGACGGGGCCGTTCGCAGGCATCGTGTCTTCTTGTACCCCCGACTACGGCTGCCAAGGTTCATTCACGTCGATCAAGGTCGGCCATGACTACAAAACAAAAACGATGGTCAAAACAATCAATAAAAATTTAGGGAAATAATAAAATTGAAATAAAATAGTTCTATTATTTCAATCATGCATTAGATTAAAAAAAAATTTTTTTTTTTACTTAAAGTTTTAAGTAATGTTCTACATGCCATTATGAAACTTTCGTAAATTAAATATTTAAATAGATAAAAAGTATTTATTTTTAAAAGATTTATTTGGTCGATAAATAGTCAAGGTTGTTTTTTATTTAAAAACAAAAAACAAAAAAATTTTGTAGGTTAAAAATTGTAAAAAAAAAAAAAATAATTAATTAAAACATTTAATGAAAACATTCAGAGAAAATTGATTTTATAATAAGAGAATCTAAAAATTATTTATAAAAAAAACAATCGGAAAATAGCTTGTTTTTATTTTGTAAAAAACTAAGTTTGATTAATATCTATAATTGATTATTTGCGCGGCCTTGGGGGGAGGGTGCTTAAATTGTTTCCCTTTACCTTTTCATATATATATAAATAGAAGAGTTTGAATAAACAAAATCATATATAATTATATATTCTATTTTTATAAAGAAATAAAATAAACTACAATTAACTACAAAAAGTCTGGGGACAATGTTTATATAAACATTTTAAATTCAACTTAGTCTTACACACTTTCCTCCAAAAAAATTGTGTCTTCTTAATTATAATTTAAGCTTCTAATTATTATTGATCTTAAGAATTATTGAAAAAGAATTGGAATTAATAGTTTAAGAAAAATGTTAAAAAGTAAAAAAATGCAAAAATTTAGAAAATGATTCTTATAAAATATAGAAATAATCAGAGAATTCCTATTTCTAAACAAACAATAGTTCATTATCAATTATATTACATAAATAAAATTTTTAAATTTTAATATATGATAGATATATAACATCACATTATACAACAAAAAAAGAAGAAATAGTAAACAAATAAATAAATAATTACTTGTCACTAAATGAATAGTAAAATGAAATGAAAAATAAATTTTTGATAATAAAAACATTTAAAACTAATTTATTTAAATTGATTAATAAGAATATTGATCAAATTTCAAGGTAGAATAATTATAAAAAATATATGGCAATCATTTTGATGAGTTTATTATTATTTTTTATGTGATGAAAAATATATTTTTTCTTTGTTAATAAAATAAACATATCTATCATCGTAAATTCCCTTTTCATAATCTCTGATATTAATATTAGTATTATTTTTATTTGAGGATAGACCCTGAAGATCACGCAGAGCTTTAAAAAGAGAAATTATTAATTATTGAATTTCCCTAGGTCCGAACTCGAATCATCAGTGTAGTAGACAGTCGTGCTGACCACTAAATCACTGAAGCGTCTAATATTAGTATTATTATATAAATTTTCATCTCTCAATTAATAAATAATCAGGTCTGCTAAAAAAGAGATCAACCGGTATGTTTATCCAAATCCGCTTGATTATTTATAAGGTCATTCAATAAGTCATAAACAACAATTCTTAAGCAAAATACTTTCTTTCAAGAGTGATACATTCAATCTTATGGTACTTTAATATTTTCCTAGAACAATTTAACTTTGCTTCAACTTAAACAAACAATCCTCCACATCTCTTCTTTAGAGAATACAGGGCTGCCAACATTCACAAATCAATGGTCACTAGTGATGGACAACGGAGGTCTAAAGACAGTAGAAAATAAATTCGAACCAATGTTGAACAGACGAAATTATTTTTCATCCATGTTTCTAAACAAACAATAGTTACTTCTATTCTTGGAAATCCTTAAAGTTAATCTAATTTTTCATTAAACTTCACTGCTGCTTTGATATCCCCCTCACCTAAAATTCTAAATTCATGAACCAATTTATTTTCTAATTAGAATGAATAAAATATTCATGAAATAGAAAATAATTAAGTTAACATCTCTTTTATTTATTAAAAAAATTGTTTTAATTATTATTATTATTTCATAAATTTTTTTGGGGTTTTTCTTGCATTGTAATTATATATATATATAAATCCAATTTTACCTTATTTCTAAGGATTAAATATAATTGTTCATAATTATAAATGAATAAACAAACAATTTTGAGCTATTTAAAAATATAAAATAATTAAAAGTTAATCTGGATTTTCAAGATCTTTTAAGTTCCACTTTCTTTTCCAATGAACAAAAATGTATGAATATCTTATCTTATTATGCTAGCTAAAATTGTATATATCTATCTATCTATATATATTGGTTCTCAAAAACCGCTCTAACGATTTTTTTCAAATTCACACTAGATATAGTATTTATAAAGAAAAATTAAGTTTTATTGATGATATCTCTTGAAACATTCAGCTTCATTATTAATTTCTTAATTGAAAATTATATATGGAAAACGTCAAAATTGGCCTCCATTTTTATTTGTATTAATATTTTTTTTTATTTAAAATATTTTAAAATTTATTATTTAATTTCGAAATAAAATTAAAAATATTTATTTTTAATAAAATATATATAGATATTTATTAATCTCTCTCAAAAAAAAAAAAATAAAATAAAAAACATCAAATCTGCCTGCTAAGACAGTAAAAAAATGACAATTTTTTATCTAAATATATTTAGTCAAGATGGTAAAGTGATGTTTTAACGAGTGGATTTCGTCGGTTCGAAACTCTCCGGGTGAATCGTTATTTAAAAATGAAAATGAAAATAATGAATTTGTTATTTTTTTTCTTTTTATCTATTGTTTACATTTTAATAAATTACTATTTTATATTTATTTATTCATTGTTCTTTTATTAAATTTAATATTTATTAATATTATTTATTATTAATTTATATATTGATGACATCACAAATGACATTTATATTGAAATTTGACTCCCGCCTTTTTTTAAAGAATATTGTATTAATATTTTTTTTATATTTAAAATATTTTAAAATTTTTTATTTAATTTCGAAATAAAATTAAAAATATATATTTTAATAATATTTTATAATTATAAATTACGATATATATTTATCAATAATAATGAATTTTTTTTTTTTAACTTAATTACAGAGCCGAGGCTCGGTCCCGGTATGATCTTAATATATTGTGAGAATTAGATAAATAATGTAGAGAGAAAAAAATATTTAAAAATAGATATTTATTTAAATGAAATAAAATTATTTAATTTACAGAATGAAAATGTCTATAATAATGTCTAAACATTTTTTCTTTATAATTTTACATTATAATAATACTAATTACAGTAGTTATAATATATGGGGAATTTTCAACTTTGACTGCCGATTTGACCATGTTCCCAAACGAATTTTAAAAAAACCAAGACCACTTTACATTTACACATTTTAAGCTCTAATCGAATCCAAAATCAAAATTTAAAAAATCGAAAAACAAACTCACAGATATATAGATTTTATAAATGAACATTTATACAATTTATTTTAATTAATTTGAAACATTTTAGGAAACAAATTTTTAATGGGTCATTTTTAGAAATCCCATTTAACAATTATAATAAATAATTAAAAAATTGTAAAATTTTTAAAGTATATAAAAATAAATTGTATAAATTGGTTAAAGGGTCGAGTGATAGTTCGGTGTCCCAGGTATATATTTTATATTAACACGCCTACTTTTCTGTATAATAAAGATATAAAGAATCATATTTTAATTTTTATATAACCAAGAAATCATTTTTTCACTTAAAATATAGTTGTAAAGCCCAAATCTCCGATCCATATAACATCATCGACTGGGCCGCTACCAAAAGGAGTCTTCTCTTGCTCTGACTAGGGCCACCGGTATTTGCCATTAGTCTCGAAAAAATAATATTAAATTTTATATAAATTTATAAATTAGAATATTTGAATTTGTTTAAATTTTAACACATGTAATCAATCATATGCATAAAGAATAGAAAATTTTGAAAATCAACTTGGTATTAAATTCAGAAAAAAAAAATACTCATATATAGAATATATAGACTATTCGAATATAATTGAAACTCTTTCTCTCCCTCTATTTTAAATTTGAAAAAACGGAGTGTTAAGAAATTAAGATTCCTTATACAACATGGATGGTTAAATGAATTGGGCTCCCTACCTCCCTGACAAATTCACATTAAAAATGTTTATAATATTTTAGTTTATTAAATCAAACTATTATTTTTTTATTTCAATATTTTTAATGTTAATACAATAATTTTTATTTTATAATCTATAAAATAATTTAATTATTTTTAAAAACAACGGTCTTCAATTACAATTTTTTTACTCTCTACTGACTGTTCATTTCATAACTGAAAATAGTGTCGAATAGAAATAGACGATATTACTTGGATTAATCTTATTATGCTAGCTAAAATTGTTTGTTTGTATTATTGAGGACCCCAGTTCAATTCATTTTAATCAGATTGATGCAATGATGCAACATTTAATAATTGTAATAAATAATTAATTGTAGATTAATATTTTTTAAAGGGTCGAGCGACAACTCGGTGTCCCAGGTATTAATATTACCAGCCAAACCCAATAATAATGAATCATTTTTTTTAACTTAAGTACCGAGCCGAGGCTCGGGGTCCCGGTACTAAGTATTATACAATATAGATTTATATGTACAAGTTATAATTAAATTTTAAATTTTATGATAATAAAAATAGAAAAATGTTATGGTTTTTATTTAAATTATTAATTAAAAAAAATAAATTGATTAAATGTATTTAATATTTATAATATTAGATAAAAAATTTAAAGATAAATTTGTAGTAATGTTTAAAGAAATTTATTGCGATTTGAAAATTCACAATTAATTTTTTTCAAATTCTTCTTCTACCCGTGAGAACAAATTTTCCTTTCATATACAATTATTCAATGATTGACTTTGAAAACTTGAATCTCGAAACTAGTGAATATACATTACATCTCTATTTTCAAGTACCTCTTCACTTCGCTCCAGGCAATTGGTTATTTAATCATTTCTTAATGAAAATGCCATGTTTTACATTCCGATAGTCGAATATATTTATCGAACTTAATAATCAAGATACTAAGAAGATTTAATCATTAACATTATATAAAATTTATAAAAAACATATCGAATGAAATTTTATTTATTTATAAAAGGTCATTTAGAAACATCTCAACACTTAGGAGATCTCGACATTTTTAAGAAAATGTCTTCGAAAAGAGGTCTGCACCTTTGTTTTGCGAATGAAACATCTCTATTTGAATAACCTGAGTAGTGTTTTGGTGTCATTCGTTATAGAAATAAGTAATTCGGGGAGATTTCGACAGGAACACAGCGCCTCTAGTGTATGAATACTCAATTAATTATTTAGGAAGGGGAATTCAACTCATCATCTTAAGTGATCTCAAAGAGTGCAAAAATTATTGTGGTAATCAATCCCAGTTTACATTCAACAAATATTCATAGATATAGGTAGGAAATGTATTGTTAAAATATGTTTGGTCAGTTAATATTATATATATATATATATATATATATATATATATAAATAAAAATTGTGAAAAATGAACAATTAAAGAAATATTTGACAATCCATTCATTGCATTTATTTATCTGTTTGGGAATGTTTAGGTTTGCATCAACCATTGAAGTGAATCTGACAGTTTCTCTAGCAGTAAATGTAAAGTGCGCATCACCTATTCAAGCACAGGAACCGGTTCATTCACCGAGTTTACCTTTGTTTATTTATTGCATTGCAACTTGTTCATTGTTTTTCTGAATTTTTATTTTGACAAGTTTATATATATATATATATATATATAATATATAAATCCAATGATTTTTAAAAGTTCTCATAAAATTTTATTTACCTATAATATATTCAATGAATATATTTCTGTAGTTTATTCCACTTTATATTTATGGATGGTATTTAAATACTCGAGAATAAAAATAACAATTTTTTTTTATTTAGTAAGAAAGTAGAATAAATAACTCCCCATATAAAAGTAATTTTTTTTTCGAAATTTTTTGAAAAATATAAATGAAATCAATTTGTTTGTTTTTTTTATATTTTCATAGTATATTCTATCATAATAGTTAATCACAAGACAAAAAATTACATTGTTAATTAATTTATTTAAATCTTATTATTTTTTAAAAAAATTTTATTATTATTGGTAGTATTTTTTCATATTATTATTATTATTATTATTATTTTATTTAAATCTCAAACTATAACATTTTTATTCTTGAGAACTACTGATAATTAAGCAAAGCAACAATAATTATTTAAAAAATATCTCAGAATGAAAAGTTTAATTGACACAGATGTCATAGAAGGAGGGAGATTTCCCTACTCCTTTTCCAAATAATATATTAATTTTGTAACAAAAACAAAAAAATTATTATACAAAAAATATATTTTTAATATTAATTTTTATAAATTCATTTTTCAATCAATGGTTAAAAATACTTAATAATTAAATTGATTAATATGTAAATTTAGAAATTCAATATCTCTTATTTTTTTGCAATTTATTAAAAAATTATGAATATACTTGATTTATTGAATGAATATTAGTTTTGGTCCAACTTCCTTTTAAAGAAATGAAGAGAAAGGTAGAGAGATATATTTAGTGATGAAGGATCGATCCTGGAATGTTAACTAATCTCATCAGTTTTTTTCGATCTACAAATTAAAGTTATATTAAGAAACACTTTAGAAAATGGGTTAATTTTCTAACCATGTAGAATAAACCAAATATACCTACATATTAAAGAATATTATCGTTTCTGCTCAATCAATTGAATGATTAAATTAGATTAAATTCGAAATATGATATTTTGGAAACTTCTTTTATATAGAAATCTCGTCATTTGACTTAGTCTATTTAATTTAATCAAAGGTATGTATGATATTATACATCCGCCTTTCAAAATCAGATTATTTTTCTAAGATTTAAAAAAAAACTGGAAATCAAATTCATATTTAATTTTTGTTTTAAATCTAAAATAAAATAAAGAACTACCCAGTATTTTTTTAATAAAATGGAGTGTTTCCACTCGACTATCTCGCAATTTGAATTCGATTAAATAACATATATTGTATTTAAATAATATTTATTAAACAAATGGGTGTTTGGCTCTTTGTTGATGGCATCACGTCACGTGATGGCGCGTGATTTGCAATCGTATTAAAAAATTAATTCCGATACTTTCAGGGATTCAATCAAGCTGAAATTCTATATATAGCAGTTTTTTACAATTTTTAATCATCAAAAACTATCAAACATATATATTTATTTTTTACGGTCAGTTTAGAGGAAAAAAAATGAAAACGTGGTAAGTAATGACAGAAAACTACTAATTTTGAATAATGCCTGTGTGCCAAATTTCATTATTCTAGCTCAAACCGTTTTTTTTGTAATCTTGTCACACACACACACACACAGAAAGAGAGAGACAGACAGACAGATAGACATTTTTCTCAACCTTAATGAAAATGACTCAGGGACCTTCAAAACGTATAAAAACATCAAAAACTCGAGAGATAGTAAAAAAGCTTGAAATTAATTTAAATTACAAAGGCTAAGAAAATAAAATGTATATTCGAGTGGTATAATACGGAAATTTTTAACTTGATGATAAATAACCTCAATAAATTCAAAAATTTAGAAATTATATATAATAAAAAAAGTTAATTAAAATATCATGAATAAAACTTTTAAAGAGTTTTATCATTATATTCATAAAATAAATAAATTAATAAGTAATAAAAATTATTAAAATTAAGATAAGAATGAAACAAAAAACTAAAATTAAATTTTTGTTTTTTGGAAATTATATTTGTTTATTAATTAATTTATTTATCGATTATCGTTTAGAAATAACGGATGTGTCGATGTCTATTCTATGATTATCAAATTAGAACAGGTGCAGCGTTCGTGTTTTTGTGGAGGTGGATGATTTTATCTTTCAGGAAAAAGTTGATGTTTGCGACTTAGAGAATTCTAAAAACTAGATAAGTTTTCCTCTTTCGACTATTGATTTAATATCTTCCACCTGGTTCAAATTTATTTTATTTTTATTTTTAGAAGATAGTTTAGGCATTTTGGTATTTAAAACGATGTTTCAAAGTACCTAGTGTATATTTATTTTAAAGAATTGGATTGTAAATCACCTGTCAAGAGTTATTTTTGAAATATCTTATTTTTTGTTCAAAAAGTTGAATGGGGGTTATGATTGAAATTTCATTTCTTTCGTTTAGTTCAATTACAATCAATTTCAGAAGGATTATTAAAAATATTATCAAATTTTATTAATATCATAATAATAATAATAATAAAAAATTGATACATTTGTATAAGTAACGAGAGTTCAATATTGATCCGCTATTTTGGTAAAGAATCTTATTAATTCTTAAAAATGTCTTGGAGGTTGTTTATATTTTATTTATATACTAGTATATTCAGAAAGACATTTCAAGTGGTGTTTGAATTATTAAAACATCAAATTTTTTATCTTTTAAGATGAATGTTATTTAATATCTTATAACTCTTAAGAATAAGTTGCAAGAAGCTTATTTTGAATTGTAAAATTTATTAAATTCGTGAATAAACATCATATATTATTGTGATAATTATTAAATAATTTATTGTTTCTACATAATATAGATTTTAATAAATAAGAAAATAATTGTAAAAGAACAGCTGATAATTTTTTAATTTTTATTTAATAAATAATTTGGTGACGGGATTCAAATCCAATTTAGCTAGTTTTTGTATTTTTAATTGTATTATGTTATTTTGGTTATAACACATTAAATTATTTAATCGATTCCTAGTTCTCAAATCCAGTACTATAGTCGAGGAGGTAAGAGTTGGTGCATGAGGAGTGGTGGCCAGGAGAGACGGGAGTACCCCCACCTAGAGTGATTTCCCCTCCACCACAGTCTTCTACTCTCTCAAACTAAAATATAAAATATTTGTTATGTGCAACAAAGTAGCGTGGAGTGGTTTTGTGAGAATGGTAGGGGCACTGCACAGGGAACTACTTGGCTGAGAGTGAGTGTAGGCTCATGCACCAACTCTTACCTCCTCGAGTATAGCAGTGTAGCAAAGTTGCTACTAAGTGTTATTTTTAAAATATTTTTTACTTAATATTTAATTATATAATTTAACAGAAGTCTGTTAATATTAAAGTAATAACTAATCCCATATTAAATTTATATATTATGGAAAATTTATTTTACATTTGAACATTATAAACTGGTAATAATAATATTATTTAAACAAAGAGTTTGTTATATCTTACATATTCTCTAATGAGTGATGCTAGTTAGGCAGAATAATTAATACAAGAGTTGAGACTTAAGGTTTTTATAAACTAAGGATTCTTTCATTTGAAAGTATTGATCAAACAATCCGTTTCGCAGATATATTATATGTATATTCAAAGAACAAACAAATTCAGTAGATTCTTTCTTCTTAAATTCTCTTTTCATTTAATTTCATTTAATTTATTCCGTACACATGAATAGGGGTGGATAAACACGAATATCAGATTCATTTTCCTGCTGACATGAAGTCATATAATGCAAGTGGCATGGGGATTTCCAAGTGCCTTTTACCCTTTGAAAAAGAAACGAATGAAAGACACACCCATTTATGATGGTTCTTCATTTATTGATTAAATATAACTGTATAAAAATAATCCATTTTCGTTGGATAAGTTTGGATTTTTCAAGGGAAAGATATTATACAAATTAATAATTTTAAATGAAAATACAAATTCACTTTATTTTATCTCGTGATTGTATAGTACATGTGAGGTCTTTTTTTATTTCAATAGAAATAATTATAAACATAAATATGAAAATAATTATAGGTATTTAAAATAAATTAATTTATGAAAAAAATCTTTAAGTAAAATGACCTTGCAACTTTTTTTTTCAAACTTTTTTAATAATAACCCTAACGTCAATCCAAATTGGTTCATAAAAAATATATTCTTACTCAATGGTGGTGAATAAGAGTAAATGATTCAATGAATAAAGAATAGAAGAATTTATTAAGAAAATATATATATATTTACCATATATATATATAAAGAAAGAGTTGTATGAAAATGAGGGTAAATGTCAACTCACATAGGTATATTCAGTGTGACCTTATAATATAAAATTTGAAAAGAAATTATAGGAAATACTTTGGAGAAAATATCCATAATCTATCTGAATAAGCTAGTAAATAGTCTTTCTTGTATCCTGATAAATCACTGAAATTAATCAAAATGTCAAACTTGTCTTCTTTAAAAGATTGATTTTCTAAAAGAAATAATGTAATTTGAGAATCCAGCTGCTCCTTATTTTAGGTCTTTTTTCATCTCTATATTGCTATATTAAACTAATTATTTTTTTAAAAATATTTTAGATTAACGATTAAATTAATTAATTTTTAATTGGTGATAAATGTCAGAAAAATATTTAAATATTTAAGCTGAGTTCTAACAATAAGTTGCTATATTCTTTTCACTCATATTTATAAGAATAAAAAATTTCTATATTCATTGAAAGTGTAATATTTTTTACCGACAGACGATAGTAAGGGAGGTATTGTTTTCACACCAAATTTCACATGTGGAGATTTTTACATATCTCCATGAATCATGCATTTTCTTAACAGAAAAAAGTATTTTTAGCATGATGTCTGTCCGTCCGTCCGTATAGATGTGTACAGCTTGAACGGCTCAACGGATTTTGATGAAATTTAGTATATTTACTTAATGCATCAGTATGATGAATTGATCAACTTTTGGTGCAAATCCGGCAACCGGAAGTAGTAGTATTAGCGATCGACGATAGGAAGGGAAAGGTTATTTTCACACCAAATTTCACATGAGGAGATTTTTTTACATATCACCACGAATCATGCACTTTGTATTGGTTTTATCCTCGAGAAAAAATCATCTTTATTAGTTTTTCCTTAATTTAAAATTATATGACGTCATCCAGCCATTCATGGCGTCACAGCCTAGTCTTACATATATATTATAAAAAAAATAAAATTAAAAATATTTATGTTATATCCATATCTGTTATTACATTAATAGATATATTAAAATTATTTGAAATTGTGTCTGTAGCTGGAAATTAATTTACTTCAAACCGTCGGTGGGTTCGGACCTGGCCACAGGTCAACTTATTTTAAAATAAAAATAAGTCAAAAATATAAAGAAAAATAGCAATTAAAAAAAAATAATAAACAGAACTATAAAACACAAATGAATAGAAATTGAAGAATTTATTTTATTATGACAATTTCTGCAATGTCAAGGCTACTTTCAATGCGTTCTCAAATCCCTTCCTATTTTCTCTGTCGATTAATTTTTTTTGTTGACTTGTTTTCCTGAGTAGTAAATATGTCTATGTTATAGGTTTCTTCTTCTACCCATTTCCTTGATATCTAATCTAAATCCTGTTGCTTTATCAATCTTTAATGTGCAATCATACAAATTTAATAGTATTTTAAAATAAATCATCAATATGGAGCTGTGCCAAAAATACAATCGTTTTTAAACTAATAAAAAACAAATTTTGTTAATACTCTATAAATTTTTAGGACTAGTTGATATTAATCATTAATATTTAATAGTAGAAAATTTGTTTCATTCAATTTAAAAATCATGGATAAATGGGCTATGGTTATTGATTGATGGGATGATTAATCAGGGGGATTTTCCATTATATACTATGATGAGATGACTAATATATATATATATATATATATATATATATATATATATATTATTGAAAGAATTTGATGATAAGTTATCGGAGTTATATGCTAATAGTTGTCCGGTGTCAAGGAACTTATAGACGATGGATCAAACCAAAAAACAAGATTCATAATAATTAAAAATTTAATAATTTGCAAAATATTTACATAATAAGTACATCAATAAAAATGAATTAATAGAGGATTCAATCGCAAAAATGTAAATAAAATATTGTAAATAAGAGGATACCCTGAGTTTTAATCACATGTCGAGTAATTAATGAAATGAAGAAGAGGGGTAGAAAAAAAAGAGAACGATGTCAAGATAAGAGAAGACAGAAATAGAAAACCTCTTAACTCGATTAGATTCAAATAGAAGTGTTGATCGGCCCCAGAAGAAATTGGAAAGAGAAATTTATTTAATTTTCAATTAAACCCAATTAAGAAAATAGGTTTGATGACAGTAAACAGCGGATGTTTATAACTAAAATTCTAAATTACTAATTCATTCCATTTCAGTAAATCCTAGTTAAATGAATTTGAAAATCAGTATTAATTAAATTTTCTAAGTGGCTTAAAAACTAATTTAAAAAAAAATATTCAATGTCATAACACATTATTTCCTTTATTTATAAATATTAATCATAAATATTGCTATTTTTAAATATATTATGCTCATTGACTTCCTACTTGAAGTTGAGCAATCTATTAAGATCATATGGATACAGTCATTCCATAACCTTACTTTTTATTACTCACCAACTTTTGAAAGGTCTTTAGAAATATAAAAATAATAAAGAAATAATTAAGAGGGAGAAAAAATATTAAATATTTTAAGTCAAAGATAATCATTAGGATGAATAAATAAATAAGAATTAATTAATAGCATTCGTGATATGTTTAAAATAAAAATAAACAAACATTTTGCACTTATCACGAATACTGATAATAAATAATTGTATATAGGGGAAAGTTTCCTTATATGGGATAGTTTTTTTGAACAATAGTAAAGGGCACTCAATTCATTTTTTCAATTTTGATTTTTTTATTATCTGTGTTGATAAATATTCTCTACATAAATATCTGTATATGCATTAATTGTTAAGAAAAAAATGGCTGAAAAAATTAATTTACGAAAAATGTTGTGTTTATCTGTTCAGCCAATAGGTTGACTAATTCCTAAATTGAGACTATCTTATATTAGTTAAACTTGAAAAAAAAACATGTATTTGGAAATATACTAATTTTGTCCAATCAAAATTGTTTAATTCATGACAATTATTAACTAAAAATAAAATGTTTAAAACAATGTAGATACTTCTGTTTAATTTTTTTCTTTAATTTCTTAAAAAGTCATGAAATTGGGAAAAATCTCCCAATTGAGTACATTAAGTTACAGAAAAAAATTGCATAGAAATACAGAATCTTTTATTTCGCCGTTGTCTTTGTGGGACCAGCAAAAGCATTAAGATCTCTGTTTAGAAAGTATCTTTTATTAATCCATGAAACAAAATTTTTTTTTTTCCTTTATTTTATTTACAATCAGCTCAGTTTTGGAGCTATAAGTAAATTTGATAATAATTTATCTACATACACTCTCAGACTCAAACACTCATACATATAATCATTCATTCTCACAATCACACATCACTTGAAGAGAAAGTCGGCCAAAATAAAATAAAAAACTAAAATAAAAATTGAACCTCCGAGAAAAAATAAAATAATTCCTCAATGCACCAGGTGTCAGTCCTTCAACCATACAAAATCTTACTGCCTTAAGCCCTTTAGGTGTGTTAGATGTAGTGGGCCTCATGAATCTACCAAGTGCACGAAACCATGAAACAAAATAATTTTTTTTTCCTATAACATATTAAAGAGATTATAATAAATTTTTT
The DNA here is from genome assembly GCA_963082975.1 of Labia minor. Lineage (NCBI taxonomy): Eukaryota > Metazoa > Arthropoda > Insecta > Dermaptera > Spongiphoridae > Labia > Labia minor. The sequence goes on from OY720345.1 coordinate 37,863,882, forward strand.
TACAGCTAATAGGTAACTAAAGGGTCGTAATTATATAAGGATTAATATCTTTATTTAATATTTACAATATGCTACAATTTTTTTGAAGTGAAAACTTCTTTAGCGGCGTTGAGCACTTTTGCGGGATGGGGAAAAAATATAGATTTCGCGTGAGATTCCAAAACGACCGACCCGACCCGACCGAACGACCCGACCGACCGATATACGCATGCGCAATACGCCAGAATGTTAGACACTAAACTTCTGATACATTCTTTACAAAATTTTACATATTTGCCATATTAAATATTATTATTTATATTTACATTAATAATCAGTATTACTAAATTATGTATATATAAAATAAAATATTTTAATATATTATTATGTGTTAAATTATATTAAATTAATTTCTAATATATTTATATAATTTAAAATTAATTTCAGAATATATATATATATATATATTAAATTATATACTATATATAATATATTATATAATATATATTTTAATAAATTAATTTTTAAATATGTGTGTGTGTGTGTGTGACCGTAAAAATAAAGATATATGTTTGATAATTTTTCACATGATTAATAATTGTATAAAACTGCTATATATAGAATTTCAGCCTGATAGAATCGCTGAAAGTACCAGAATTAATTTTTTAACACTGGAAATCTCACGCGCCAAACACTCCACTATCCACTCGACTATCTCGCAAATTTGAATTTGATTAAATAATATTTATTAATTTAAATTAAATTAAATTAATTAAATTATAATTTAATAAATATTATTTATAACATCAAAAACATCAAAATCTCAACATCGAAAATTGAATTGCTGAAAGTACCAGAATTAATTTTTTAACACTGGAAACACGTGACGTGGTGCCATCAAAAAAGAGCCAAACTTTCGCTGGTTTAATAAATATTATTTATTAATTTTAATTTATAATTGAATTAATTTAATTTAATTTAAATTAATATATGTTATTTAATCCAATTCAAATTTGCGAGATATGCTGAATATGCTTTTAAATAAAAAAAATTTTCAAGAAAGTAATTGGAATTATTAATATTAAGAATCAATAAATAAATTTATTAAATATACATTTAAACATGTAAATTAATCTATATATAAATTTAATAAATATTCAAACAATAATTGAAACAATATAAATAAAACGATTCAATATTTTACTTACATTGTGATTTATATTTTTATTTTTATTACAACTATTATTATGGGTATGTTATTTTTGGCAGTTTAAAAAAAATTAAAAATTTTAATAAAATTTATCAAAATAATAATTTGAAAAGATTTCCAATTATTTTTATTTATTTATTGTAAATTTTTCAATGTAACCATGGTAACCATAAATAGACTTTTACCAAAATATTACTATTTAAATTAATTTTGGATAAATTAATTTTGGATTTAACTACACTAAAACCTTCCCTGGGACGCCCACAACAATCCCTGAAAGTTTCATCGCAATCGGACGGGTAGTTTTTGAGTATTTGAGAGACACACACACACAGACAGACAGACAGACATATATATATATTCATACACATCGTATTTTTAATATTTTTGTAATAATAATCAGTTTGCTGAAAAAAATAATTATGAATTTTATATATATATATATATACGTATATAAATTTCATTTTTCTCGTGAAGCTGGTGCGCATTCCGTCTGCTTTCAAATTTCTTACGCACAAGTTTTCACTTCTGTCGGCCAGTCCCACGACTGCCAAATCGACTTTTTTTTAATATTCACTTTTAAATAGATAGTTAATTATTAAAATCTTTTGTCTAGGATAAGGCTATATAAAAAATAAGTTGACCTGTGGCCAGGTCCGAACCGACCGACGGTTTGAAATAAATTAATTTCCAGCTACAGAAACAATTTCAAATAATTTTCATATATCTATTAATCTAATAAAAAAACAGATAGGCATATAACATAAATATTTTTAATTTTATTTTATTTTTAATATATAGCTGAGGTAGCCGGCGTTGCCCGTGATTATAATAAGGAGACCTCATGAAGGGCTGGGTGACGTCACATAATTTTAAATAAAGAAAAACATAATGAAGATGATTTTTCCCGAGGATAAAACCAATACATTCGTTGTGATAAGTAAAAAAATCTCCTCATGTGAAATTTGGTGTGAAAATAATCCTTCCCTTCCTATCGTCGATCGCTAATACTACCTCTTCGGGTTTCTGGATTTGCACCAAAAGTTGATCAATTCATCCCACTGATGCATTAAGTAAATATACCAAATTTCATCAAAATCGGTTAAACCGTTCAGGCTGTACACATCAATACGGACGGACAGACATCATGCTAAAAATACTTTTTTCTGTTAAAAAAATGCATGATTCGTGGAGATATGTAAAAATCTCCACATGTGAAATTTGGTGTGAAAACAATACCTCCCTTACTATCGTCGGTCGGTAATTAGACTATATAAACATTGAAATATCTGTTGTTCTTGTATCTCTTATAGGTACTTTATAAAATATATATATATATATCTTTGGTTATTTGAATAATAATTTAATAAATTTAAATTAATAAAAATTTAAAATAAGTTGACCTGTGGCCAGGTCCGAACCGACCGACGGTTTGAAATAAATTAATTTCCAGCTACAGAAACAATTTCAAATAATTTTCATATATCTATTAATGTAATAAAAAACAGATATGGATACATAAATAATAAATATAAACATTTTTAATTTTATTTTATTTATAATATATATGCAAGACCAGGCTGTGACGTCATGAATGGCTGGATGACGTCATATAATTTTAAATCAAGAAAAAACTAATAAATATGAATTTTCTCGAGGATAAAACCAATACAAAGTGCATGATTCGTGGTAATATATAAAAAAATCTCCTTTGGTGTGAAAATAACCCTTTCCTTCCTATCGTCGATCGCTAATACTACCACTTCCGGTTTCCGGAATTGCACCAAAAGTTGATCAATTCATCCCACTGATGCATTAAGTAAATATATCAAATTTCATCAAAATTGGTTGAGCCGTTCAGGCTGTACACATCTATACGGACGGACAGACGGACAGACGGACGGACAGACATCATGCTAAAAATACTTTTTTCTGTTTAGAAAATGCATGATTCGTGGAGATATGTAAAAATCTCCACATGTGAAATTTGGTGTGAAAACAATACCTCCCTTACTATCGTCGGTCGGTAAAAATAGTGAAAACTATGATAAGCAACAAACAAATCACAATAAATATAATTGTGAAAAAGGTATCAGATTGTTTGTAGATGGTGTTGAAAAGAGTGTAGAAAATCATGTGTTTACCATTTTACAGCAATTAATGCTTATTGATCGCCTCAGGGATTGTGAAAAAAGGTGATTTGTTGTTTCTTTACTAGAGTTTATCCCAAGGAATAATTTGATAGGATATTCATATTAGGATTGTATCACATAATAGGTCAACTTTCTAGGCATGGAATAATTGTAAAATATCAGAGCATCCAAAGGTAATTTTTGACAATTTGTTGCCTTGAAGTTGAGTTCGACACACAAGCGAAACGTCGCTATAAAATATAATAGTTTTTATTTTTCTATCTGGCTGCTTTTCCCAGGAAGACTCCCTATTCCTTATTTATAAATATATATTTTACACTCCCATAAATCACAAAATATCTTTTAAATATTAATTTAATTAATGTTTTAAACTTTGACTTTTTGGATTTTAATATAAGTAGTATATGCATATAATTAACTTTTCTGCGAAAACTATAAAACATGTAATTTTGTGACATCAGAAGAATGGAATTCGCTTTCCTCTTTCAAATATATCGGGACTGAATACATTCTTGACGGTCTCCACAACACACACATCTATCTTATAATTTTAACCAGTTCTCTCCCTCTTAATATTCACCCAATTTCAAGCATCAATATTGATTTGAAAATTAAATTTTATAAACAAAACGGTACTAAATTAAATATTAAATTGTAAAATAAATAAATAATTTCATAATTCTACAAGGAAATGATATTTTTATATTATATTTACGCTGTTAATTTTATTACTTTGGAGTCAGTAATCAAATACAGATGGAAATGGTAACCAGTGAACCATTCATTCATCAAGCATGTCTAACACAGATGTCCAGTATTAAATGTCGAATCACGCGTTAAACAGGACATGTTATACCAAACTAGTAATTTTGAATCGTCTCTTAAGACAAGGAAATGACAAAGACGAAAAAATAGACCCCTGGAATATTAATTATCATTAATCTATAGAAAAGTAGACCTTATTTGGTTATCGATTTTAATAGTAATTATTATTAAAATATTAATGTGAATTACTCATCGTACTTGATCTCATCAATATTCATTTATTTTAATTAAAATATAGAAGTTATTCATTTTTAATAGAAATATTTATTAGAAATATTTAATCTGGACGGTAAGCAATTATTAATTTATTCTTATTTTGAATTAAATATACTACATATTTTATAACACAAAGTTTGCAAAATAGTGATATTATATCCCGGAAAAAATTTTAAATAAAAGAAAAATTTAGATTACAATTTTAAGAGTTATTATAATAATTATAATTGCTAAAATATAAAAAAAATTAGTTAGTATAGTATAAAAATCAAAGTCTAATATCTTGAAATAAAACAATTCGATTTAGGAAAGTAAGAAATCTGGAGTATCTCCACTCGACTATCTAGCAAATTTGAATTGGATTATTTTAAGTCAAAATTTTAAAATTCCGGTACTTTCAGTGACTCAATCAAGCTGAAATCCTATATATAGGAGTTTTATACAATTTTTTAACTATTAAACATATATCTTTATTTTTACGGTCAGTTTAGAGGAACAACAATGAAAACGTGGTAGGTAATGGTCCTCTTCCGAAAGAGCTACTACATTTCTCAAAATTTGATAGAAAACTACGAATTTTGAATAATGCCCATGTACCAAATTTCATTATTCTAGCTCAAACCGTTTTTGGGTAATCTTGTCTATATACACACATACAAACACAGAGACGGACATTTTTCTCAACCTTAGTGAAATTGTCTTAGTGACCTTCAAAACGTATAAAAACATCAAAATCTCAACATCGAAAATTTTTGTGATCGCAATACTATCTCTGGTGAGATAGTAACAATAGGTTTCTTATGAATGTTATATTTAAAAATTTTCTTCAATATTCATTAACATTGAAGGTGATGAATAAATAAGCATCTTCTTGAAATTTCCATATATAAGGTAATAGCACCTATAGCCGTGTCGGCTAATGTAAGCCTAATTTTTTAATGTTTTTCTTCTTAGAATCGTCAGAATTATGAATAGAGAAACTTATGGTTTTATTTGTGTTTCATAGTTTTTTTTTTTCAAAAATAGCAATAAAAATTTATTTTACTATTGTTAGTATCTTAAATCAAATTTTTAATTTTTAAAAAATGGTACTTCTGCAATTAAAACGCACACTAGATCTTTCACCGGAACCTAATGCGGTTTTTTGGAGAATTTAAAGCTAAGATGAAGTTCAACATCTTAGTTGCAGATTAAATAGACCAAAAATGTAATTTTCAATATTTTATTATAAAAAAATCAATGATGAATTAATTATTATATTATTTACTAGCTAATCACACTGCTTCTTTAATTAATTTCAATTTCAATAATGTAATTCTAACAATTATATGTAGTCGATCCCAGGAAGTTAGTTTAATTAATTTATTTATTAATTAAAACAATAATTTTAAAAACTCATTGAATTTTAGAAATTTTTAAATTAACAGTAATATTTGATAGTTTTTTTTACAAATTAAGTAAAAAAATAAATTTTTAAATTTGTAAATTGAACAATGAATTACTATAATAATTTTAGTTTATTATTTTGAAATATTTCTAAAAATCAAGTTAATAATTTTTTTTTTTTTATTAAAAGAATAGAATCTTAATTAAATATTTTCGAAATACATAAGAATTATTTATGAATATAAATAACTAAATTCATTTAACTATGTAGGTATGTTAATTTTTATTTTTATTAGGAAAATATATATAACAAATATCTATAATTTATTTTTAGAAACATTTTCATTAATAAAGTGAAAGGTGTTAAATTATTATCTTGTAGATACAATTTAATTGCTCTTAAGGAAATTAAATAAATAATTATAAACAAAATAGATAGCTTAAAGGCATTATGCATAACTGTATAACGAATTAGATGAGTCAGACATACTTAAGTTTATTATTACGAAATTATTTATTTAAAGGGATTATTCTATTTTTTTATTCATTGAGAGGAAAAATCAGATAATGAGATGTCATTAAAAAATAAATATTTCGATGTGTATCTGGATTTTTATCGAGAAAGTTTCTTTCTTTAGATTAATTTTCAATAGGATAGAAGGACGTTGAATTTGTATCTTTTTTTCATAAAAAAATGCTAGTTCAAAAAATCCATGGAAATTTGTTTTATGAAACAAAGTGATTAGAAAAAGTCATTAATGAGATGTTTTCTAAAGAAAAAAAATACAAATGAAAGATACTAATAGAAAAATAGAATATTCATTACGATGAATTAGAAACCAATTCCAAGAATTAAATACATTTCTGGAAAAGAAACAATAGGAGCATAAAAATAGTTACATAGAATATACTAAAGTTTTATATTGTTACTTAGTAATGAGGACAAAAATTAAACTGAACTCCTTTTAAAAAAAAATCGATTTCTAATTTTTTAATGAATTTTATCTACAATATAATATAAATATTTAAATATGAATCATTATTCAATCTGACGGTAATTATTTACAAAATAGGAATCTCCAGGGATTTGGATGAAACTTTACCTGTAGATTCCTTGTTTAATTCCAAAGAAACTTTTCTTATAAAATTTTTCCCAGTCTCTTCTAGTTTACGAAATAAACATTATTAAAATTTGCATATAAATCTATTAAAATTAAATTTAGCTACCATGTTTTATTATTTGGCCAGCAAAGGGCTTCACTAATTTTCGGGTTTTTTCAGTTTGATTTGGATATAGGAATATTAAATAAATAATTTTCCTATATCCAAAGATTAAATAACTAATTTTCCTATATCCAAATCGAACCGAGAATAAGTGAATAATTTGTGAATTATTCACAAAACAATTAATTAATAAAACACTACTTAATGGCTGGACATTTCCACGTTCAAAATCTGTCCAATTTAAAAAAAAATTTATCTCGTAAACTAGACGAGACCGGGAAAAATTTTATAAGAAGAGTTTCTTTAGAATTAAACAAGGAATCCACAGTTTCATTAAAGTAAAGTCATCCAAATTCCTCGAGATTCCAGTTTCGTAAATAAATACCAATCCAACTTCTATTCTATCTTAATTTAATTTAGCCGGAGCCATCAATTCAATTTCGACAAAATTAAAAAAAAAATGGAAGCCTATTAAAAATAATGCTTCATATTTAAATAAGTATATGTTATTATAGAGTTATAATTCATTAAAAGATTAGAAATCAATTTTGTTTTATATTTCAAGATAAATATAGATTTGATTATTATATTCAATAAAAGGATTATACATCTAATACTAGATGATGAAATGAAATTATTTTAATAAATAGTAATCTTTTATTTTAATTAAAGGGATTATATATTTAATTAATTTAAAATCATTAATCAATCATAATATATTAAATGATTTTTTAATTCTTTTGATATATCTAGAAATTTCTACAATTAAAAGGACATGAAAATATGTATACAATATATAATTTCTCTCTTGGACATACACAACCAATATCGTTAAACGTAATATATATAAAGCAATTAGAATAATTTTCGTCATATTATAATATTTTACAAAAAATATATATTGATTAGTATAATATGAGAATATAAAAGCACGTGTTTTAATTGTTAAATTCATTAAATAAATTACACAAACTACTATAAATCAAACTATAAAAAAACAGTAGTTATATGAGTGTGATATGATCGTTTATTTATAATCTTTATAATTAAAGATTAATATCTTATAGTGATTATATTATTAATGTGATACGAACAAGGTATTAATTTTTAATAAATTAATGGCGGAAAAGTAAATTTTACAAAAATACGGTGAGAAAGAAATTTACTTTTACTTTTATTATTGTCAAAACTTAAATAACAAAACTTATAATATGGGCTATAGACAATTTTAGGAAGAATAAAATGAAAAAAAGAAGTATATTAGAATATAAAATGAGTTATGATAAATATAATAATATTTAATTCCAATTTCAGAATGAATTGAAAAGTTATATTTTAAAAATATATATTATAAATTTTGGAACTGGTGATGAAATGTTATTTCATTATATATAAGAGTATTAGTTATAAGAAGAAAGTATACGATAGCACTCTTTACAGTTCTTAGTTTTTTGGGCTTGTATTATTTTAAATATGAATGTAAAAATAAAAAATTATAAGAATTTTCAGATGGAATAATCATCTGGTTTATTTTTAGATAAATAATAAAATAAATATATATATATCTAAGAGAACCTCAGGAGGCATAGCTAAGGAACAAAAATAAAAAAATAATAAATTTAAAATGAATAGAATAAAAATATTTGAATTATTAAATATGTAGAATATTTAGAAGTAGAATTTAAAAATATATAAATTATTTTTAATTTAAATTAAATGAATAATAATATCCAATTTTTATATAAGAAAGTTAAGTTGTCTTTATAATTAAGAAAATATTTTTTTATCTTTCAAAAAAATTTTAAATACCTAATAAAAGAAAAGAATAACCATTAAAGCAATTTAAAAGGATTTAAAAGAAAGGTGCTTAGTAAAATTTAGAACTATAAATATTTATTAACAAAAAAATAAAATTTATCAACGGGGTAATGAATTTAAAAAAATTAAAAGATAAAAACCAAATGGAAACTTTAGATAAAAATAGATTATACTAAGTCAAGGACAAAGCCATTTAGTATTAATTTTTCTATTAGATGAAATCGTCTTCCAAGGTTTGATAAAATTTTAAATAGTGTATTAAAATCAATAGGATCGATTTAAGGGTGTGAGAGTGCTAGAGTAGAAAAAGAACTAAAAGCCAATCTAAGATAATCGCGTTTCGAATTTTGAATGTTCAACGTGAAAAAATAAAATAAAATTGACTCTGATTCGATATCAGCCCATTAATATTAGATCGGAAATGTTTTGTTACAAGAAGAGTGTGAGTAAGGGAAATTGAAAAAAAAACAGTAAATTTATTTGATAAAGTTAATGATGGAGGTCACGTAGTTAGTTTACGTGTCGATATGTCCTTGATTATGTTAAAGAATCTTTTAAGGAAATATAATTATAAATAAAGAAGAAACATTTATATTTAATTTATAAATATAAGATGAAATTAATAAATTTATTTGATTTTTGAATTATTGATCCGATTTTATATATTCTTTGGCAAAAATTCATTTTTATGATGCATATTTAATTTGAATATTTTATATTTAATTAAATTAATAAGATTATAATAATAAATTGATATAATAAGGAGAAAAATGCTTATAAAAATACAAAGTTTCTACAGGGTGATTAATATTTATATTTATTTATCCAATCTTATTATATTAGCAAAAATTATATTTATGTATTTCAATTTTAAATTTTAAATGTAAATAATCGATTTGTATTAGTCTCATTTTTATTATTTTTTTTTTCTTAATTAGATTAATTAACCAATAGCAGGTAAAAACTAAATAACAAAGAACATCAAAATTAAAAATCCTTATATACCTAAGAATATTAATATTAAAAATAATAATTTAGAATAAATTTTAATTATATTTTATTGAAATGATTATTAAGATAAAGTTAATATCTTAATTTTGTTTTTAATATTATATATAAGTGTTACAATATTTCCGGGAAAATTCTATAAACTATATATTTAGATTCTCCAATTCTTGAAACATCAATTTAAATTATAAGAACACTACAGATAACTAAATCTAACTATTTATGGTATATTTTCATTAATTATTTTTTTATAAAGGACGTAGAGGGGAGGTATTTTACACATTTAAATTAAAATCCAAAAAAAAAAAAAATGGCAGAGGTAAGAGTATAATATTTAAAATTCAAATAAATATTAATTTTATGAAAAATTATAATTTGAAAGAATTTAATCGAATAGTTTATTCTAGGTATATAAATAATCAATAGAAAATAAAAATGGTTATAACAGGTTCTTTTGTAGGTCACGATCCCTGGTGTAAACATATTTACAAGTGTATTTTTGTATGTGAACGAAAGAAAATATTGCAGGTGTATATATTTTGAAAATAAACCCTTAATTTAATTTTTAATTGTTTTTTAAATACTAATATCAAGAAAAATAAGTTGACCTGTGGCCAGGTCCGAACCGACCGACGGTTTGAGGTAAATTAATTTCCAGCTACAGAAACAATTTCAAATAATTTTAATATATCTAAAAATCAGATATGGATACATAAATAATAAATATAAACATTTTTAATTTTATTTTATTTATAATATATATGCAAGACCAGGCTGTAATGTCATGAATGGCTGGATGACGTCATATAATTTTAAATTAAGAAAAACATAATGAAGATGATTTTTCCCGAGGATAAAACCAATACATTCGTGGTGATATGTAAAAAAATCTCCTTATGTGAAATTTGGTGCGAAAATAACCCTTCCCTTCTTATCATCGATCGCTAATACTACCACTTCCGGTTTCCGGATTTGCACCAAAAGTTGATCAATTCATCCCACTGATGCATTAAGTAAATATACCAAATTTCATCAAAATCCGTTCAGCCGTTCAGGCTGTACACATCTATACGGACGGACAGACGGACAGACGGACGGACAGACGGACAGACGGACGGACAGACATCATGCTAAAAATACTTTTTTCTGTTAAGAAAATGCATGATTCGTGGAGATATGTAAAAATCTCCACATGTGAAATTTGGTGTGAAAACAATACCTCCCTTACTATCGTCGGTCGGTAAAAAACTGAGGTTTTGTTTAAGCTTCTTTGATACCTTTTTAATATTTTCACTCTATTCTCTCTCTCTCTCTCTCTATATATATATATATATATATATAAGTATATAAATAAATTAATTAAAATTAAAATAAATAAGAGATGTGTATATATAAATTGACGGATAACGTTTTAAGAGCACAGCCCTCATCATCAAATATTGGCATTCCTTTAAAACCTATGTTTAAATTAGACTGCTGATGGGGGCTTTGACCTTGAAATTTTATTTAATCTTTTTCTATTTTAGAGTAATGCCATTCTTTTATTTATTTATTATTAAATTGGGTTCACTTATTAATGAATTTAAGGGTGGGTATATTAATTTATTTTAATACTAAATTGGCGAAATAGTAATTAATTTTGTAAAGGGAGGGGGGAGGAAATAAAATGTAATCACAAATTTGAACTAAAACAAAAAAAAAAAACTAATTAATTTTTCTTAAATTTTTAAACATAAAAAACATAAATATTTAAATTACTTAAATATTTGGTGTTATAAATAAAAATCTCATATCTAAACTTTAACCTTCTAAATCGCCTATGGAATATAATTTTTACTTTCCCGCATACTTCGTATAAGGGAAGTATTGGAATCGTCAAAAATTTCGACTTCGAGATTTCGATAGATCTTGACGTTTTAGACCTCCCTGAGTCGGAAAATACCATTTTTCGAATTATGTCTGTGTGTGTGTATGTATGGATGTATGGATGTATGGATGTATGTAATGTTTGTCTGTGAGCAAATTTACTCAGAAACTAATCAAGCTAGGACTTCGAAATTTGGTAAACCGATATTATTCACAGTTTGTAGATTTCTATCAAAATTTCGTCAAAATCGGTTAACCGGAAGTGGTACTTTACCTACACTGGTTGCGTTTACCTTTCAAGTAAAGTACCAGTTTGCTTCGAGATATTTGCTTCATATTTTGTCTATAGATTTAAAAATATGAAAAAAATTCAGATACCAAATTTCATCATGATCTGACTACCGGAAGAGACATTTTACCTATAAAGTAGCGTTAGGTGTAAATTATAAATATATATAATAGTGTTAAACCATTTTGCTTTATAATTTAAATTAATTAGTTTGTTTATTTTTATTGTTGTTAAAACATAATAATAATAACCTAATTACCTATTTATATGCGGGAAAGTCTAGGGGAGGACACTCCCGATTTTTTTTTTTAAATAATTCATTTTATTTACCATAAGGAAATGTTAATTTAATAATACAAAATTATATACAAAATAAATTTAATAATGTTGCTAATCTGTGGATTAGATTAGGAATGAAAGTTAACTATCTCGGAATTTGAATTGGATTATATAACATATATTATATTTAAATTAAATATAATTAATTAAATTATAAATTAACATTAATAAATAATATTTATTAATCACAGAGAGAGAGAGAGAGAGATAGACATTTTCCTAACCTTAGTGAAAATGACTCAAACGTATAAAAACATCAAAATCTCGACATCGAAAATTTTCGTGATCCCAGTACTATCTCTGGCGAGATAGTAAAAATGACATTATAATAAATACTAAAAAATCTTAAATTAAATTTGATTTTATAAAACTTGTTTATGATTTGTTTTATCATCAAGTATAAAATTCTAGATTAATTCAACGAAAATTAATTTTTAAGAACTACCAAATGACAATAAATATAAAGTATTTTGTATGTAGTAATATATTTGTTTTTGGTAAAATTTGTTATTTTTTATTTAATTTTTATTGGAAAAATACTTTTAAAAGGAAAATAAGTTCTTAGGTAATAAAGTAATCGAAATAATATATAATATGAATCTTGTTGAAGATTAATAATTTTGAACTTTGATTATTGATTTTAATTTCTCATGTTCAAATATTTTATAAAGTTTTATGTTACAAGGATATTCAAATTTTATCTACCTAAAGTGTTACCACATACCACAACAATTATATATTAACTAAATATTTATAGCAATATAATCAAATAATGAGAGTTTTTCTTCCCTCCTTTTTACCTGCCAAATAAATTATAAATTTAAATTATCCTTCTAAAAATATTATCAACATAGTCAGGAATTGTTAAATTTTTAAAAGTTATTTGTCCAATTAAAATAATTAAAATAGATTTTTAAAATTGTTTGTATTCGATAAAATATTATTCTAAAATCAAAAAGTTTTATAAAAAAAAAAATTAATAATTTATACAAAATCTATATTTTAAGATGAAAAAATATTTATTTATTTAAAGATAGAGAAAATATATATAATTATTTAGTTCTAATAAATTTGATATATCTATGTTCTGTAAGATACTTTAAATACTTTAAAATATCTTCCTAGTATATATATATATATATATATATATATATATATAATATTTGCGAATAGACCCTGAGGATCATACAGAGCTTTTAAAGAGAAATTATTAATTATTGAATTTCTCTAGTCTTCAGTGTGGTAGACTGTCTTATATATATATATATATATATACATTTGTAATTGAAATAATTAAAGTATATTTTTCTCTTAATAATAATTTATTATAATCCTCATTGTATAAATATAAATATAAAAAATTTTTATAAAATAACGTTTTTCCAATGGACTAAAAAGAATAAAATACTTTTTCTATAACCTTGACATAGTTTATGGATGAATTGCTTCATATTCAACGAAAAACGTTGGGCGCATTTAGTTTAATTTATTTATATGAACAATCAAGTCAAATTTTTGTAATAATAAAAATTTTATTATACATATAAATTGACAAATTTTTTTATCATGCAATAAATAAGTTTAAGAGCTAAGAAATTAATCTTTTGTTATTTTTCACTGTAATATACTTATATCAAAGTATGTATCAAAATTTAAAAGAATTTTTATTAAATTTACATATTATCAATCAAATCCAAAATGGTTGATTATATTTGAAAAATTGGTGTTAGTTGTTAAGTGTTTTAGTGTGGTATGTATCTTAGTATATATATATGAATTATAGCTCTATAAAGGAAGTTAATTGCATAGAACATAGACAGACGCCAAGTGAAGTTAAGGAAAACGTTATAAAAAGGTTAAAATTTTTATTTTTAAATTTCAAGAATCTGAAATTATTTAAATTTAAAGACAACTTTCAAAGAATATTGAATATGAAACAAAGAGAACTTATGAGCTTAAGGTTTTTCATGGGGTTTTTACAAAAGATATAATAATGAAATCAAATAAATGCGTATTCTTAATAAGTGGGAGCATACCTTTAAAGGGGATGGGTATATCAATTTATAGAGGAATTAATGAGATTTATCTCCTTCGTCATCGACAAGATGTTATTTTATTTAATTATTTAAATGAATAAATTATTTTTGGGCAAAATAATTTTTTTCAAATTTAAAAAAAAAGGTTATCAATACAGTCGGTATATTTAAAATCAAAATTTTTTATTTCATAAATCTGTTTAATATCGAGATATTAAAAATTTAATTTGAGTATTTAAGTCATGAAATCAAATATATTATAAACAATGATTGCAATGTAGATATTTTTATTCTTTAATCAATTAATAAATATATTAACGGATCAGAAAGTCGTGTATATATATTACACATGCCAGTTATTAATTTAATATTCCGATCAATAATTTTAAAATTAGTCTCACATCTGGAAATGATAATTATTTTATTTTTAAATATAAAATAAATTTTTGTTTTTCGAAATTTAAATAGGATAAATGATCTATTGTTTTGATGATAAGATAAATCCAATATTATTATGGTTTTTAATTATTCATCAGTTTTCTAATAAGAATAATCCAGAGAGTAAGTATTTTATTATTATATATTAATAATTATTAGATAAATTATATTGGTAAATCATTGAACAGAAGAGTAATGGGGGAAAATATCGTATATATAATGGAAAGGGGTGATTTTGACAAGAGAAAATGGATAATTGAAGAGGAAAATCGATCATTGAATGACCTTTCACGTATATACATTTTTAATAATAATAATAGACCCATGTTTTATATATTTTTTTTAAATTTAAGCCCCAAAATAAATATCCTCTACTTTGGTATTTGACAGGTAATTTGGCTTAAAACGAAGAAAACGATATACCCTAATATGTGCTTAATATACAATATATAGAAGAAAACAAGTAATAATCTAGATATGGGCTACATTTATTATTGATCGATTTTTAACTGGACAGGATGGCCTTACAAATCGAACTGATCGGATCTGTTTTCATATCGTATTTCCTTCCTTCCTAACTCCTATAATTTCTATGTACGACCATACTATTCAATTTTTATAATATTTATTTGTTATCATTTGACATTTACTAATTAATTTTATTTAATTTTAAATTAATTTAAAGATTAAACAATATATATATATATTAATTAATTTATTAACATTAATTATATGAATTGATAAATATTTTTTATAGATATAGTTGAGGTAATTAATTAATATAATTAAAAATAGGTATTTTAATAAATTTTTCAGTGATTAATTTATTTTCTATAATTTCATTGAGTAAGACTAATAATAAACACAATAAAGCAAAAAAAAGCAAAATCGGAGAAAATAAAAAAAATACATATTTATAAATGATTTGATTGAAAGCTTTCATAAAAGGATTAGAGGGAGAATTATATTATTAAATATATATATATATATATATATATATATATATATAGGTATATAAAAGATATTATAATAATAATAATAATAAAAATAGGAATTATATATATATATATGTATAATAAATAAATAGAAAAAGAAATAAATTATTAAAATGAAGTGAAGAGAATGAAGGCTAATCATAGTTGGCATGTGTCAAAGGTATTTCTTTTCAAAACAAAACATTTTTTTTCTAATCTACTTATTAATTCGTTATTTTAATTCAAGGTTGATTCTTTCATCAATGATAATAGAATTTTTAGAATATTTTTATTTTAATTTATTTCACGTAGGGAATTGAACGAAAAAAGTGAATATTACATTTTACGGTCATTAATCTTACTGAAGAAGAAAGCAACAAGCATTTCACTTTAAAAAAAAAAAAATTAAGCATAGCATTGAAAGAAATCTATTTGAAAACTTACAGGTGTTTCTATTTAAGGATGAAAGAAATGTACGTGAAGATGCAGAAATGCTGATGAAGAATGAGATTTGGAGGAGTCTTAAGAAGGAGAGGATTTATATTATTTATTTATTATTATTTTATTTATTTATTTATTTTTTTTATTCTTTTATTTTGTGAGGAGGGAGACTAAATATAAACTGGTAGCGAGCGAGGAGATTGGCTACGATTGGACGAGTAGTAGCTTTCGAAAGCGTCCGGGAGGAAAGTGACTCACCTCGTGTGCAGACGTTGAGGGCGAAGGCAGACGTGATGAGGCGACACTACCAAGTAAATGGATTTGTACCAACGACGGCTTCTCCAAAAGCACTGGGCAAGGTCGCTGGGCGCCAGACTGCGATCGATCTGCAGCATACAGGTAGCGCCATCCACGGACACCTGGCAAATTAAAAGCGCCGCCGATTTCAAATTTACACAATCGGCCACCCACGCAACACATCTCAACACTTTTCAAATGTTAGCCAATCACGGAAATATTTATAAATCAAATTTCATGAATGGAAATTCAGAAAATAATATTATTACCATTATTCATACATTGAAGTTAATTATAGCGAATTATATTAAAAAAAAAGATTTTAATTCTTTCAAATTCAATCATTTTAGCGCAGCATGTGATAAAAAATAATTTAATAAAATGATTACAAGCAAAACAATTATTACAATCTATATTAAGGTGAAGTAGTAGCAGTAGTTGATACTAAAAGGACAATTTTATGAGAAAATTCGATTTCTTCTATTTTTTAACAGATATCAATTCGAGTTTTGGGTGATATGATTCATTGGTTAATAATGAAGAATATATCTGCAAACCTATGCAATTTTCTATTTCTTTTATATTTTCTTTCATATTTTTTATTTAATTAATTATAAATTATAAATAATAAATATTAAACCAGCGCATGTTTGGCTTTTTGTTGATGGCACCACGTCACATGTTGGCGCGTGAGATTTGCAGTGTTAAAAAATTAATTCTGGTAATTTCAGCGAATCAATCAAGCTGAAAGTCTATATATAGCAGGTTTATACAATTTTTAATCATGTGAAAAACTATCAAACATATATATTTATTTTTACTATCAGTTTAGAGGAAAAAAAATGAAAACGTGGGGTAGGTAATGGTCCTCTTCCGAAAGAGCTACTATATTTCTCAAAATTTGATAGAAAACTACGAATTTTGAATAATGCTCATGTACCAAATTTCATCATTCTAGCTCAAACCGTTTTTGCGTAATCTTGGTTACATACATACACACACACACACACAGACATTTTTCTCAACCTTAGTGAAAATGATTCAGGAACCTTCAAAACGTATAAAAACATCAAAATCTCAACATCGAAAATATTCGTGATCGCAATACTATCTCTTACGAGATAGTAAAAATATATCAATTTTAACTAAAAACAAATACAAATTTATTAAATTATTATTTTATCTTGTATTTAGTTTGACTAGGTTAAATTATCTTTGTTAATATCTATCGGAATATGTGTATAGTTTGATATATTGTTATATAAATTTGGTATACAAATTTACAAAATAATCTACATCTACAAGATAACATATTAAAATTTCCAAAAGAAATCATAAAAATGAGTTTGAAAATTTTCCTATATATTAATATGTTCTTATAAAAATATATATTTAATTTTGAAAAAAATGAATATCTTAAACACAATATATTATTAAAAAAATCATAATTGTTAATACAAGAGTCTGTTTAAGATAATTTGAATTTAATTTTTAAGGGGGTGAGTATTTTACTCACAAAAAATAATGAAATAAAAAAAATAAATATCTGTAAAAAATCACGGCCGTTAAGCAACCTGAATTATGAGGTTACTTAAAAGAAAATATGAAAGTTCCAAAGAAAAGTAATACCAATATGAACTCATTAAGACCGTAAAATATTTCAAGTATGTGAACTTCTTTATGAATTTACATTAAATATTTCTGTTTTATCGAGCAAATGCGAATACAATTTCAAAAAACATGGTCGCAACACTTATAATCCTACAACCGTACCCATTTTCCCTCAATTCTCTTACCACCACACACCTTATATTATTAAGCACTTGCCATTTTTTACTATCTCGTAAGAGATAGCGAAAATTTTCGATGTTGAGATTTTGATGTTTTCATACGTTTTGAAGGTTCCTGAATCATTTTCACTAAGGTTGAGAAAAATGTCTGTGTGTGTGTATGTGTGTGTGTGTGTGTGTGTGTGTGTATGTATGTAACCAAGATTACGCAAAAACGGTTTGAGCTAGAATGAAGAAATTTGGTACATGGGCATTATTCAAAATTCATAGTTTTCTATCAAATTTTGAGAAATGTAGCTCAACCGGAAGAGGATCATTACCTACAACGTTTTGATTTTTTTTCCTCTAAAGTGACCGTAAAAATAAAGGTATATGTTTGATAATTTTTCACCTGATTAATAATTGTATAAAACTCCTATATATAGAAATTCAGCTTGATTGAATCGCTGAAAGTACCAGAATTAATCTTTTAACACTGCAAATCTCACGCATCAACACGTGACGTGGTGCCATCAACAAAAAGCCAAACATGCGCTGGTTTAATTTTTATTATTTATAATTTATAATTAATTAAATTTAATTTAAATATAATATATTATGTTATTTAATCCAATTCAAATTGCGAGATAGTCGAGTGGAGACACTCCAGCTAATTTCATTTAATAATCAAACTTTTCAACAAATATTTTTTCGCCTCCTTTCCTTTATCTTAATTTTAATCACTTGTGTTACTATTTTCTAATATTAATGTGCCTTAATCTTCTTCTCATATTTCTTCCGGGTCTTCATTTCATCTTCCCTTCATACTCCAAACTGCTATATCGATTTGCTTCAATATTTAATCTCAATAATGATATGGGTGTATGCATAGGATTTCAACAGGGGATTTACAACTTATAAGTTACTTCTAACAAAATGGAAAGTATAACGACTATGACCTGTAAATTATATAAATTTAGTAAAGTAAAAAAGCGATAAAGTTAAACTTAAATTTATATATTCTTTTTCCTTTTTCTTTTTTTCCCTTACTTTTTACTATCTCGCCAGAGATAGTATTGCGATCATGAAAATTTTTTACTATTAATACTAAAAATATTAAATTAAATTAAAAATATAATTTATGGAATAAAATAAAATAATTATTCTATTTTAAATTAATTACTCGATTGATTATTTATTAGAAATTATAGATGAAAATTTATATATTTTAATAATAATGGAAATTATTATAATTAATATTATTTTTTTTATTTATTGTCGGACGTATTGAATACATAAATCCTTTTAAGGAATATAAATTAAAAAGTAATTTCTAAGTTTATTACTATCTCACCAGAGATAGTATTGCGATCACGAAAATTTTCGATGTCGAGATTTTGATGTTTTTGTACGTTTTGAAGGTCCCTGAGACACTTTCACTAAGGTTGAGAAAAATGTCCGCCTCTGTGTTTGTATGTGTGTATATAGACAAAATTACGTAAAAACGGTTTGAGCTAGCGGGCATTATTCAAAATTCGTAGTTTTCTATCAAATTTTGAGAAATATAGTAGCTCTTTCGGAAGAGGACCAATTGGAATTTGGTACACGGGCATTATTCAAAATTCGTAGTTTTCTATCAAATTTTGAGAAATATAGTGGCTCTTTCGGAAGAGGACCATTACCTACCACGTTTTCATTTTTTTTTCCTCTAAACTGTTAGTAAAAATAGATATATATGTTTGATAGTTTTTCACATGATTAAAAATTGTATATATATATATAAGACTTTCAGCTTGATTGAATCACTGAAAGTACTGGAATTAATTTTTTAACACGACTGCAAATCACGCGCCAGCACGTGACCTGGTGCCATCAACAAAGAGCTAAACACGCGCTGGTTTAATATATATTTATTATTTTTTTTTATAATTTATAATTAATTCAATTTAATTTAAATATAATATATGTTAATTAATCTAATTCAAATTTGCAAGATTATCGAGTGGAGACACTCCTGATTTTTTGGTTTAACAAATTTCTTAGTTCATGAAATTTTAGGATATATATATATATATATATATATATATATCAGTCTATTATTTATTAGTATATAAGATTAATATTTTTATAAAATTAAAAAAGATTAAAAAAACAAAAAGAATATTAAGATTTTAATAAACCAATTGAAGAATAATGGACACCACTTCGTAGTAAAGGTAACTTAAAATGGAAAACCACCGAAGGCGGTGTGAGTAGCTAGTTCCATTAGACCAGTGGTTCTCAAAGTGGTCCCTACGGACCCCAAGGGGTTCCTGGGATCATTCATGAGGTCCTTGGAAAATTAAAATCGATTTGATGCCCCCTGAACAACGTCACGCAAGCTTTAATAAAAAAACTAAATTGTGGCACATTCTTATTAATATGAAAATAAGTAATAAGTTAACGTCCGAAAACCAACAACGAATGACCATGGTTTCTCTTACTTTTCCATGGATGGAAACATGGCAGCACTAGGTTTTTCACTCAGAGTCTGTGAGAAAGGATTTTTTACTATGAAAGGGGGTCCGTGGGCAAGTATTGACTATGAAATGGGGTCCGTGGGCCAAAAGAGTTTGCTAAACATTGCATTCGATTATAGTTTCCCAACTTTTATGAACTACTCCCCCCTTTATAAGAAAACAAAATTCCATCGCCCCTTTTACATAATAGTTGATTTTTATATATCGGTCTATTATTTATTAATAATCACAAATTAAAAATTCGCCAGCCACAGAACCGACCGACGATTTGAAATAAATAAATTTCCAAACATTATATATAGGATATATATATATATATATATATATATATAAAGTATAAAAACAATATTTTTAAAACTTGAATTAAACTGACTAAATTATATTATCTTGGTTTTTATTTCTAGTTTAATTTCTCAATAATTAATTACTAAGTGAAATATTTTCCGACAATGAATATAAAATTAATACTTTGTAAACTACCACTTCCGGTTAATTAAATATACCAAATTTTATAAAAATCCGTCGAGGCGTTCAAGCTATACACGTCTATACGGACACACTATAGACAGACGGACGGACGGACAAACATCAATACTTTATTCTGTTAACAAAATGCATGATTTGTAGAGATATGTAAAGATCTCCACATGTGAAATTTGGTGTGAAAACAATACCTTCCCTTCCTATCGTCGGTCGGTAATTAATTCTCTCTGTCTGTGTAATTGTCCTACACGACGCATACTTAACAAGTCATGCCACTTTTGTAATCAAATGGGAATATCCATAAATATGACAACTTGAAAAACGTTTGTTAATAAGATTAAATACATGAAGTATGATAAACATTAATGACCACATAAATCAGTGGCTTAAATTCATTATTCAGCGTCATCTGGAAATTAATGTTTTTTATAAATTTTAAATAGCAATTAAACTAACATATATAATTATGTATCCATGTTTCTATCTTTTTCGAAAAATTGAATAAAGAAATCTGTAAATAAGAAACATCGTTGTTTCAAATTATGAAATTATTTATTGAACTTAGTATTAGAAGGTAATACAATTTTCCCTAAATGCTCCTGTGGCGTCCTGGATCACTGCTATTTGTCGCAAATTTCGATTCGGCCACCTTTTTGGTTTTATATATTTTTTTTTATTTAAAAATTAATTATATTTCATTTAATTAATAAGTATTAATAAGTAATACTTTTATATAATTTTCACGGTAATTGATTATGTTACATTCAGAAAAAGCAAATATAATTTTCAGTGGTTGGCATTTCGGAGTAAAACCCCCACCTTGGTTAACTTGGGAACCTTCTTTCATGCTTTTATATGGGAGCATATTATAGCATTAATTATAAGACTTAGTTTTTTGGCAATGATTTTTGAAATTATTTCTTTATAAGAAAATCTAACTTTAAATTTCCTATACAAAGAATTTACCTATTTGTTAATATTATTTTTTTAAATTTCAAATTATCAAATAAATCCGATTTTCATTATTATAAATTTTCAATCATTAAATCTCTCAAAGAGTTTTATTGTTATTGCCACCAGAAATATCTCTTTGCTTAAATTACATATTTATTATAAATCATTATTATAATTAATTATTCGGTTTTTCAGGGTACATTTTACTTATTTTGATTTTGTTTTATTTTTTATTAAATTGTTTATTTTTTGTTATATAAATTTAAATCGAAATTAAAATATATAAAATAATTATTCAGACCGTTGTGTTATATAGGTGTGAGGCATGGTCTATGACCCTGGGAGACGAGAGTAGATTTAAAATATTTGAGAATAAAATTCTTCAGAACATTTACGGGCCAAAGAAGATGAAGTCACCGGGGAATGGCTGAAATTGCATTACGAGGAATTTCATAACCTCTATGCATCTCCAGCCATAGTTAGGATTATAAAATGGAGAAGGCTGCGATGTTCAGGAATAGGTGACTTGTGATAAATACATTAGTGGGGAGACCGAATGGAAAACGTCCGCATTAGAAGACCAAGGACGGGGTGGGTGGACAATGTAGGAAGGGACGTGAGAGAGATGGGAGAGGGTAAGGGTTGTGGCTAGGGGCTGCGATCAAGAACTTTCGAGTTCCGTAGAGTCACAGAGATAGATAGATATATATATATTTAAACCCCATTGTTTTATTATTTTAAACATTTTTTCCCTTTCAATCATTTGGATAAATTATAATTAAAATTGTTAGCCGGGTCCCTTCTAATTTTCCTTGACGAAGTCCGATAGCTTTACCCAATTATCATTTTCCATAGTTTGAATATTTCCTATAAAATATTTCTGGCGACATACACGATCAAAATTAATTCATATTAATTTAATTCATTATATTTTTCTTATTGAGATTTATTAAATTTTATTTTCCATTTCAATATTTTTAAGTGTGAATCTCCTTTTTACCGACCGACGATAGTAAGAGAGGTATTGTTTTCACACCAAATTTCACATGTCGGGATTTTTACATATCTCCGCGAATCATACATTTTCTTAACAGAAAAAAGTAATTTTAGCAGGATGTCTGTCCGTCCGTCGATCTGTCCGTCTGTCCGTCTAGATATGTACAGCTTGAACGGTTAAACGAATTTTGATGAAATTTGGCATATTTACTAATGCATCAGTGGGATGAATTGATCAACTTTTGGTGCAATTCCGGGAACCGGAAGTGGTAGTATTAGCGATCGACGATAGGAAGGGAAGGGTTATTTTCATACCAAAATTCACATGAGGAGATTTTTTATATATCACCACGAAAAAAAATCTCATGCTCTTTGTATTGGTTTTATCCTCGAGAAAAAATCATCTTTATTAGTTTTTTCTTAATTTAAAATTATATGACGTCATCCAGCCATTCATGACGTCACAGCCTGGTCTTACATATATATTATAAATAAAATAAAATTTAAAATATTTATGTTATATCCATATCTGTTTTTTATTACATTAAAGGATATATTAAAATTATTTGAAATTGTTTCTGTAGCTGGAATTTAATTTACTTCAAACTGTCGGCCGGTTCGGACCTGGCCACAGGTCAACTTATTTTACCTGTAACTTATTGTTACTGCTATTAATACGTTCAATCACAGGTATTTTTTCCCTAATTTTTCCCCTATACTGCGTGCTTCACAACTTTTCAACTGCAGAATCCATCTGGGGACGATTTTGGTATCAGTGATATAGACCATAGGTTCTTAAACTTATGTACTCCACGGACCCCCACTTGAAAAAATTTTTTTTGACGGACCCCCATCACAACTTTAGGTACTTTACGTCATTTTATTAATTAATTTCTGGCTTACGATCTCATAAGGACAAGGATATATGATGAATATTTCTAACAGTGATTGGTGAATAACGATTTTTTTGCATATTGTAGAACACATTTTATTAGAAATTATAATATTGAAGAAAGAAAATACAAACATTGTCATAGCAACAAATCTCACAAATTATAATGGGTACTTACATTAAATTCATATAAATATTTTATAATTTTTTTCAGAAAATATTAAATAAGAAATATTTTAAAAAATAACTGCATCTATCTCATTAAATATAACTTACATATTTAATGAGATGTATGCAGTTGTTTTCTTGAAACAAGAATCTCAATATCTGGCTTAATATTGGAAACTTTTAATCTAAGATCCGGCTCTACATTTAATTTGTTTCTATATTTAGACTTAATATAAAATAGTACCGAAAAAGCTTGTTCGCATAAATATGTTGTGCAGAATGGAATCAAGTGTTGAAGTGCTTTATTTGCAAGCGCAGGATAATCTGACCTGAGAAGTAACCAAAAGTTGCTCAATTCAGTTTTGTTAAATTTTAGTTTATAAGTTGTATCACATGATAATTCCACGAGAATATCTTGTTCAGGTGCAGATAAATGTTTAGTATTTGTAATTTCCATATTAAATGGATCTCTGATCCAGTTATTGCAAGGATCAGGAGTAGAAAAATACTTCCTGAAGTTGCTTTTCAAAGTAATTAAATGTTCAACAAATAATTGACGCGTTTGATTAAGCAATTTTTCACTGGAGCTTTCTATGAAATCATTGAGAGTTGGAAAAGACTCATATACACCGTTCTGGATGCGTTTCGACCACAAGTCGATTTTTTTAATCATTGCTTCTATTTTATCTTCAACTTTAAATATATTTACAACAGTACCTTGCAGGCTCAAATTAAGTTCGTTCAATTTTGTAAAAATATCAGTCAAGTAAGCCACCTTAGCTAACCAGATAAAATCATTGAAACATTCGGTCAGTTCAAAATGCGCATCTATTAAAAACAATCGTATTTCATCTCGAAGCTCAAAAAGGCGAATGAGTACTTTCCCGCGGGACAACCAACGTACATCTGTATGTAATAATAAATGTGTATGTTGACTACCCATTTCCTCACACAAAATTTTAAAAACTCTGGAATTAAGTGGACGAGCCTTAATGAAATTGACAATTTTAACTACTTCGTCTAATGTTCTTTTCAAATCTGGTGACATATTTTTGGCTGCTAATGATTCTCTGTGAATGCAGCAATGATTCCAAACAACCTGAGGCGCAACATTTTTAATAAGAGCAATCAATCCAGTTCTTGTACCTGACATTGCACGAGCACCATCAGTGCAAATTCCAACACATTTTGGCCACTCTATTTCATTTTCGGTTATAAAATTATTCAAACTGTTAAATATGTCATTAGCTGTCGTTCGTGAAGGTAGTGAATCACAAAACAATACATTCTTGTATTTGATTTTCAAACTCATATCTAATGAAAGCTAACAAATTGGCATTATTAGTGACATCAGTACTTTCATCCAATTGTAATGAGTAATAGTGACTTTTGCGCACTCTCGATATTAATTCTTCTTTTATATTACATGACATGTCTTCAATCCTATTCTTAACCGTATCATTTGATAATGAAATCAAATTTATATCGTTTGCTGCTTTAGTTCCTAACATTATATTTGTAATTACTTTTGTAGCAGGAAGAATTAATTGCTCTGCTATATTATGCGGCTTTCCTGCTTTAGCAATAAGTAGAGCTACTTCATATGATGCCATTACTGCTTTCTTACTCATACCACCAGATCCCGTCTTTACCATCAATTTCTGACTTGAATTAAGTTCTTCTTTTTTCATTTTAAAAAATTCGATAGACTTACTAACATGCTCGCTGTGCTTTGTTTGTAAATGACGTCTGAGATTAGCAGGTTTCATACTTTCATTGGATAAACTTTCCTGACATAGAACGCAGACTGGTCTTTCCACATCATTGTTGCAAATATAAGTAAATCCAAATGATAAATAATCATCCGAATATTTTCTAGTTTTGCGTTTCTTGGTAGAGTTTGCTGTTGATGCCTCATCATCTGATTCTTTCCGTTTCTGTGTTGAACCAGTTTGTAGCCAACGATCCATTTTATGGAGTAATTTATTAACATTGAACTACAATAATATAAATATAATATAAATATAATATAAATATAATATAAATATAACGAATTATTATTTACTAGCTATGTTTTAATATGATTTTAAATGAATGTTTTAATATCATTTTAAATGAATGTTTTAAATCATTTTAATAAATGTTTTAAATCATTTTAAATAAATGATTTAATATCATTTTAAATGAATATTAATTTATATAATAAATATATTTCGTAATTTGATTCTAAAATATTATTAATTTCGTAATTTGATTCTAAAATATTATTAATTTCGTAATTTGATTCTAAAATATTATTAAAATAAATATTTTTTATTCATAAAACTAACTTATACTTACTCTCAAAAACAGCCTTTCTGGGAAATTGCAAAATGTGTTTAGTGTTTTTATAAAATAATGATCATGCAAATTACACTAAAAATTAAAAAAAATTATTAGCTATAATAAACTATTATTAGCTATAATTTAATTATAATTAATTAAATTAATAAAAATAATTTAAAGATACAACTCGTTGAGAAATGAACTTATAATTAACATTAATAAAAATAATTTAAAGATACAACTCGTTGAGAAATGAACTTATAATTAACATTTGCTTTAAAACTGTTTAAAACCCCAGAGTGGACGCTGACAATTTGGGTTTTTCCGGGTAAGACTGTCCCCTCCCCTGGTTTTCCCCAATAACAAAGTGAAAGAAAATTCCCTTATATGCCTCCCCTTCCGAGCCCCTAAGAGGGGTTATTTTAAAGGAACAATCGAAAAATGATTTTAAATGAATGAATGGATGAAAATTCAAATTTTATATATAGTTTTTTATATATGTTTATTTATTCACAAAAAATTAATTGACATAATTATCAATTTAATAAAATAAAATAGTATTATTAATAGTATTAAATTATAGCCGTAATTCTCTAGGAGGATATAGTTACACAATGAACTTTAAATATTTATATATGTATATATTTTTACGATGATTTTTTTCCGAGGACCGCGGACCCCCAGTAAAGGCTCCGCGGACCCCCAGGGGTCCGCGGACCACAGTTTAAGAACCACTGATATAGACTATAGACTATAGACTATATAGTAGATGACTACATAAAACCAATATATTGTAATCATTTTTGAACTTTGAATATACTTGTTTAAAAATTCATTCTTAATTTAGCAACTACTTCTAACACTAAGATCAATTAGATTAAAACGAAATAAAAACTATATGATCAGTATGAAAATCATTTTAGAAGAGTTAATTTTAATCTAGAATTAACACTTGCCTGTAAAATTGAAGCAGCACTAAGTATCATTTCAAATATGGTCAGACAGACCTATTGCTTTAACACAATATGAACAAAAATACAACCAGATTAAGGAAACAACTGAGAAGATTAAAAATTAGGTACATTATTACACATCCTAATACTAATTTTCATTACAGACCATAAACTTCTTGTTTCAATTTTCGATCCAAATCCGAATCAATATTCCTTTAATGTTGGAGTTTTTAAAAAAAAATATGGAGTGTCTCCTCTCGACTATCGCGCATATTGTGTATTAGGATTAATTAACATAAATTAAATTTAAATTAAATTAATTAAAATTAAATTATAAATTTAAATTAATAAATAATACTTATTAAACCAGCTAGTGTTTGGCTCTTTGTGGATGGCACTACGTCACGTACTGGCGCGTGATTTGCAGTCAAGTACTTTCAGCGATTCAATCAAGCTGTTATTCTATATATAGCAATTTTATACAATTTTTAATCATCTGAAAAACTATCAAACATATATCTTTATTTTTACGGTCACTTTAGAGGAAAAGATAATCAAAACGTTGTAGGTAATGACCCTCTCTCGATTGAGCTACAATTCTCAAAAGTTGATAGAAAACTAAAAATTTTGAATTATACCCGTGTACCAAATTTCATGATTCTAGCTCAAACCGTTTTTAGGTAATCTTGTCTACATACACACACAGACAATTTTCTCAAACTTGGTGAAAATGACTCATTGACTTTCAAAACGTATAAAAACATCAAAATCTCGACATCGAAAATTTTCGTGATCGCAATACTATCTCTGTCGAGATAGTAAAAATCAACAGGTTTATGGAAAAAATATAAATAAATGATAATAAAATAATAGATCGAAGTTGAAACTTTAGTAAAATATTGTTTTATTTAATTATGTGAATCTTGAATGATACCATACTCGACCATAATAATAATCAATCTTGATTATCTTTTAATCAATAAAAATACTGCTATATAAAATTAAAAAATGAAATGGAAATATAAAAATATTAGATTTAATTGTGATTAACCTCTATAAATAATTAATATATTTAGTCATTAAATAATTTAATATGAATATTATTTTTATAAACTGAATAAAACAAAAATTTAAAAAAAAACTATATTTTTGATTATAAATAATTTTAAACAATTTTTTTGAAAATTAAAAATCATTAATTTATTTAGTTTAATGTCAATTATTATTAATGATATAAAATATAATATTTAGAATCTTAAATAATAGAAATTATTATTATCAATTTAAATTAAGATTTGTAATCAATCTGTAAAAAAATTATATTTTTAAATTTCAACATATTATGGTATTATGTATATTGTTGGAGATGGAGGTTTTCATTATCATTTTTCACAGAATATTAATTAATTCCTTGGAGGAGGTCGGCGGGAATAAATCAATAGCTATTTCCACTTTATCAACCATTTCGAAACTAGTTTCACCAAATGTTGCTTAATATTGTTCTAGATAGTTTCTAATAAACCAGGTGCCATCATTTAATTAATATAAATTTATTTAATGTGAAAATATTCTTTTTATCATTTATCCTTGAATCAAAATAGAGATTATATAATAATTTATTTGAATGTTTTTCAAATATTTAAATTTTAATATTATTTGATGAATTAATACAAACAATAATAATTTAAATTACAAAATATGTAGATGTAACAACTGGAAGACCCAAATTGAAAATATCAGAGGGTGGTCAAAATTTTTTACTCCATATAACTAAAATCAGGGGCTATTTAAATTTTTTAAAGAAAAAATTGAGAATGTCAGTTGAGTTGAAATAAATACATATTTACATATATTCTCTAAAAAAATATTTATTAATGCGAATTTATAATTAATAGTAATTTTGTATTAGGTCAATGTAGAACTTAGAAGAACTATTTTCAAAAGCAATCCTATAAAAAAAATATTTTAAAAAATAGAATATAATTTTAACTTGCGTAAAAAGATATATATTCATATATTTTAATTTGGGTTAGTATATGTATTAATTTAATCATAAACTGTTAATTAAACATTAATAAAATAATATATAGTTATGATCATGGGTATGAATATATTGTATTCATATATATACATATATATATATATATATATACAAATCGTTATCATGATTATATTGCATTAAATTAAAAAAAACATATCAGCATTAAATATGTAAATAGAATAATGCAAGTTAGAATATAAAATGTAATTATATTAACTTGTCACAATGATTTTGCTACTTATAAATATTTAAAATATTTAAATTAAGTGAATATATATAATATAATTTCAGGCCGTTAATTGAAAAAATATCCAATCCACATTTGATTTAAAATTATATATATTATAATTCTTAAAGGCCAATACAAAGTAAAGACTATTTTTTAATTGAAATTTAATTACTTTTTGTCTATAATTATATATAATTAGATTTAAATTCAGCAGTGTAGTAGAGATAATAAAAATATAAAAAAAAGTTTATTTTCTTTTGATTAAATATATAGGTGTAATATTTATATATCATAAAGTAACTTAAAATTTTTTATATTTTGTTGGGAAATTAATAAAGGGTGTCCCAAAATTAACGCAAGATTTGAATTAAATAGAAAACACAGTTTTTAGTCTTTTGATTGTAATTTTTTTAATGATTCATAAAGTACATAGGATAGGGTTATTTATGGAATAACACATCGGGCAAATGGCCTCCGCGGCTTTGCATACACATACGCACTCGTTTGTCGAAATTTTCCATGACCGTTCTGCATAAATGTGGCTGAATTTCGTTGATGCAACGTTGAATCACACGATCTAGGGGGCCAATTCTGATCACCGAAACAAGAGAGTACACGACCTGGAAATGTCTCATGCAGTAATTGAAGTGTTTCACGGGCTGTATGGCATGTGGCACCGTCTTGTTGAAACCACATAAATATAATTTAACACCATTAGATTTCTTTTTATGGGGATATCTAAAATCACAGGTCTACGTCAATAAGCCCACAACTACGCGTGCATTAAAGGAGGAGATTCAACGTTGCATCAACGAAATTCAGCCACATTTATGCAGAACGGTCATGGAAAATTTCGACAAACGAGTGCGTTTGTGTATGCAAAGCCGCGGAGGCCATTTCCCCGATGTGTTATTCCATAAATAACCCTATCCTATGTACTTTATGAATCATTAAAAAAATTACAATCAAAAGTCTAAAAACTGTGTTTTCTATTTAATTCAAATCTTGCGTTAATTTTGGGACACCCTTTATTTTATTAATTAATGATTTTATGCATTCAAGTGTTTAAATCACTGTAAATCATCCTAGGTTTTAGTTATAAATTGAAACTATTCAATTTTTCAAATATAATATTTATTTATTACTTTATTCCTTCCCAAAACTGAAAGTGATATGCAATAAGTATATACAGAGCTGTTAATATTGTTGCCTATTTAGTACAAGCAAGGCGATTCCTATTATCTACTTAATTAATTATTTATTTAACTTAAATCAACTTTTAAGATTACTGGATAATTAGTTGAATTGAATCAAAGAAAAAAACTTTATTGTAACTTATTGTAAGTTGGATTCAATTTTGATTGTCAATACATTTATAATAATTTTTAAGAAAAGCAGCATCTTATACATTTTCTGTTAAATTACATTTTTACCGACCGACGATAGTAAGGGAGGTATTGTTTTCACACCAAATTTCACATGTGGAGATTTTTACATATCTCCACGAATCATGCATTTTCTAAACAGAAAAAAGTATTTTTAGCATGATGTCTGTCCGTCCGTCTGTCCGTCTGTCCGTCCGTATAGATGTGTACAGCCTGAACGGCTCAACCGATTTTGATGAAATTTGGTATATTTACTTAATGCATCAGTGGGATGAATTGATCAACTTTTGGTGCAATTCCGGAAACCGGAAGTGGTAGTATTAGCGACCGACGATAGGAAGGGAAGGGTTATTTTCACACCAAATTTCACATGAGGAGATTTTTTTATATATTACCACGAATCATACACTTTGTATTGGTTTTATCCTCGGGAAAATCATATTTGTTAGTTTTTTCTTAATTTAAAATTATATGACGTCATCCAGCCATTCATGACGTCACAGCCTGGTCTTACATATATATTATAAATAAAATAAAATTAAAAATGTTTATATTTATTATTTATGTATTCATATCTGTTTTTTATTACATTAATAGATATATTAAAATTATTTGAAATTGTTTCTGTAGCTAGAAATTAATTTACTTCAAACCGTTGGTCGGTTCGGACCTGGCCACAGGTCAACTTATTTTTTTGTATTTTTAAATGTTCAATTCTGATAATTGACCTGACATATTAAACAGCTTGTAATGATATCTCTATAAATAGAGTGGTTTCGGTAATTTTCAAAGAACTAACTAAGTGTAATTATTGAAAAATATTCATTTGTAATTAAAGCATGATTGTATAATGATATGATATTATGATTATATTGTATTCTAATTATTATTACTGTTTTATTTAATTATTACTAGATGAGAATTTATAACATAACTAAAAACTTTGGTGATTAGACAAATATTGAGTCAATGTTATAACAAATTCATTGAATTAATTTTATTTTAGATATTTAATTCAAAAAACTTGATTAATCTTTTTGGTTTAAGTTTATTTTTATATCATATAAAACTCAATTTTTATTTTATTAAAAATCTAGACGAAAAATAAAATAAAAATAATACTTCTTGATTTAAATAATATAAATAAAAAGAAAATATTTTATTTAATAAAAATAAATAAAAAGAGACTAATTTCTAAAAATTTTAAATTTTTGATTTTGTTTAGTATGTTGCATGTAGACTCTTTTTAAAAAATTGTAAATTTCAAAATTTTCAAACGATTATTATGAATGGGAATTGGTATGTTTATTTGAACTTTTCGATGAGAAGGCATGGAAGTTGATTTTTATTTTCTGACAGCGAAGGGAAACGATGAATGAATTCGAACTGTCCAAACCAAGACTGCAAATGACATTTTTGAATTTTCGATAGTTTATCGGAATCTATTGAAATAATGTGTGTGGGTGAATTGAGGGGAGGGTAGTTTAGTAGGGGTGCCAATGGTTGTAAGAGTGACCTTGTCGAGCAGCCCTATCCCCGAGGAGGGCGGATTCTGGTGGGTTTCGGCGGTATCGACGCGCCGTTGGCCAGCCTGGCTGCGCTGCGCAGCCGCACGCTGCCTGAGAGCGACGACGGGCCGTTGTCGCCGTCCTGCATCGCAGCCGTCGCGGTGCCCGCGGTCCCTCGGCCAGGTGAGCGATGACCCGAGCTCACCCCTGCCTCGTGTACCGTGCCCAACGGCCAGAGGCGAAGCCCATACCGGAGTGAACCCATCGATCAGCCCAATCGTCAACGGAGCATCCAGGTAGGGGCCTCCATTCCGATCCACGGTCAACTTCCTGGATCATTGGGACCAGGCACCCTATTCACAACAATTCACAATTCATATAAAGGCACACTTCATTCAAGTCTCGTTAGAATTCATAAAATATTACAAAATATTACTTTTTTCTTTTTAATTGGAAAAATTTTTCAAATACTTTCACATCTTACATTCTTTATTTCTAATTTTTTATTTTATTTTATCTGAATGTCACAATTAAAATGAACTTCCAATTCATTCATTTATAATGATTCATCCCTTATTCTTTTAAAATTGTTCCAATTCATCAGTTTTTTATAACTTTCACATAAATTATTGTATATCACTATTAATAGCAAATATTTTTCTATAATTTCTTATTATAATTCAATTAAATTAAAATCACTTTGTTTTGTTTTATAAAATAGATAAAAATAAATAATGAAAATAATTACTGATAATATATATATCTTTAACTTGTATGTTAAATGATATTAACTTTCAGCAGAATGTGTGTGTGTGTGTGTGTGTGTGTTATATATATATATATTCAAACTGTATTTCAAACTATATTTTTATATCAACACTTAGCTTTTATTTTTTGTCATTTCATGTGAATCATGTGAAAGAAAATTCAAATTATAAATTCACCAAAAAGAATTTAACATTATAATACAGATTAATATACTATATAATAAAATAAATATTTATTATCTATATATATATATGTTAATATGGGAAATATATGTTTTCAATGACAGTGAATCTGAATTATCTAAGAATATAGTCATACAATATAAGTATATTATTTTTGGAAAAAGGAAACATTATTTAATATTATATTTTAATAAGAAATAAGTTTTTTTTTATAAATTTTTTTTGGTAAAATATTGATTTATGTTATGACATTCAATTTATTTTTTTTATTAAAATTATTATTTAAAACAAAAACATGAGAATATTAGATATATACATGTATAAACAAATATTCTTATAATATAAATTCTTTGTTAAACGATTTATTTTTTTTTGATTATAATATACTTCTATATTTGGTAAAATTTTAATTATTTCGAAAGGGTTAAAAAATAATATATTAACAAGTGTGAGTACTGTATCATATTAATTGAATAATTTAGTTGTATTCAGGACTTTATTTTAATAAATAAATAAAAGTCTGCATTTCAGTCAATAGAAATTTAATAATTAAGAGATGAAAGGTTAAATATATTGTTTCTTTTTCACCAATTCTTATATTTTTGCAATAAAAAGAATGGTTAATTGCGAGTGTGTTGATTGATTAGTCAGTAAATATAGTTTGACTTTTTGGGGAAAAATATTAAGACAACAAACAACACACCAAACAATAACACACAACTATTTACAATAGATAGAAATTTAATTGATTATAGAAAGTAATATATATTCCGATACATTAAACTAGACTTTCAAATTAAAAAAAATATATATAAAAGTTTTTTTTTTAATAAACATAAATGGATAATATTTAATTTGAATAAGGAAAAATATATTTTTTATATAAATCTTTATAGGTTTTACTAGCATGGATTTTAAGTAAATTAAAAAAAACATCCTCTTTTTTTATAATAAAATGTTATAATCATTTATTTAGTTCTTTCAAATTTCACATCCAAAATACTCAGCCAATCTATCATATAAAAATCTCTTCCTATATATGCCCTATATTCAATAAAATATAATTAAAATATTTTAGGGAATGGCACTTGAGATATATATTCTTTTAAAGCGGAGGAATTTTCCATTAAACCATAAAATGTTGTTACTACAATTATTATCATAATGTAATAAAAAAATTGTAAAAAATATAATTCAACAAGTTTAAATGAACAATTAAGTAAATAAATGATATATTATACATATTTATTTAAAAATATCTATAAAAATATTCTATCTATTATCTATTAAAATATAAAATTGTAATTAAGTATGCAAATGAAAATTCTAATAAAATTCTCTACATTCTTATTAAACTATTTTCTTCATTTTATTTAGTCGTTCTTTATTTTCTCGGTATGCAATTGTAAGTTTTATTTTGATTAAGTAATTAGTTCCTTGGTTCATATTTTCTCAAGTAACAATTCAATTTCCATTTTATTTGCATATAAGTTGAATACTAAAGAGATATAAATAATCTGTTATAATAAATTTATTTAACTACAAATATAATTAATACTCATACAAGAATTCTAATAATTAATTTAAATCATTTTTAATATTTTATTACTAATTATAAATATCTTATAAATATATATTAATTCATTTAAAATAAAAATTATCTTAAAAAACTCATTCTCTAATAGAAATGTTTAAGCAATGTAATGAATGATGTGAAAAATTAAAAAAAAAATAATAATAATGCAGATATCAATGAAACGTTTTCATCTTTTGTAAATAAAATATAAAAGTAAATATTAAAAATCATATTCAATATCTTCTATCAGCAAGACATTTAGCAAGATATATTATATTGAAATAATCATCTTTCTTCAAGAATCTATGCATATAAATAAATAATTGTATTAATAAAACAAAGACGTTTGGTTAAAATAATAATAAAACAATTTTTAATTTTCAATCTAGAAATAATTTCTAAGTTTTTTTTAAGAGCAAAGGTATTGTAATCCCGATTCACACACTACCGGTTTGCGTTCTTTCAGAGATCTCCACGTTTCAAAACCTTCTGATTTTAAAAAATCTGGAGTGTCTCCACTCAACTATCTCGAAAATTTGAATTGGATTAATTAACATACATTATATTTAAATTTAATTTAAATAATTGAATTAAAAATTAAAATTAATAAATAATATATCTTTGGCTCTTAGTTGATGGCACCACGTGCCGTGCTGGCTAGTGACACACACATACACACAGAGAGAGAGAAAGAGACAAACAGATAGACAGAAAGACACACAGACATTTTTCTCAACCTTAGTAAAAATGATTC
The DNA here is from genome assembly GCA_963082975.1 of Labia minor. NCBI lineage: Eukaryota > Metazoa > Arthropoda > Insecta > Dermaptera > Spongiphoridae > Labia > Labia minor. The sequence goes on from OY720345.1 coordinate 37,899,883, forward strand.
AGGGGCCTTCAAATCGTATAAAAACATCAAAATTTTGGTGATCGCAATACTATCTCTAGCGAGATAGTAAAAAGTGGTTTTCCCGTATCTGTATGTGTTGCAAAAATCATGTCAACAAAATTTTAGTTAAACGGTAAAACCGATTATGACCAAATTTTATATTTAAGCTTCTTTTGGGGTTTTAACGACCTGGTAACATTTCTGCTTAAATACATTTATAAATAAACAAAGAAGTAATATGTTCTCATCTTTTCTAAACTACAACAAATATATATTTTAAAATTTGATATAAAACAATTTTTAGAGAATTTTATTTAAATAACATTTTAAGTTACTAATATAATCATTATAAATATTAATAATTTTGTTATTTAAAATGTTATGAAATTTTAATATTCAATAAAATATATTTCTTATTTTTTTTAAACAAAATTTGATGTATTTTACAAATAATTTATATGAATTTATTTTTAAAACATTCATTAAAATTATAATTATTTTAATTGTACAAATGGTTGCATAAGTTTCAGGCAATAATTCGAATGAAAATTTATAAAATTTGTTGATTATTTTAATAAAAAGTTGATAATTCTATATTTAAGTTTTATAATTCCATTTAAAAATATAATATTATGTCAGTGAATTGGAAGGATATTGTTATCATCTAGATAAAAAAAAATTATTAAATGTTAAAATCAAAAAGGTTGATGAGAAAGGTAGATATGTTATTTCAAACTCATCAGTTATTTAATTTCGTTTTTTTTTTATTTTTTCTAAGTCGACATTTAAGTGGATCTATCATCCAATATTATTTTTTAATATGGTTGTTGACAATCATTCAAATATAAAAATATCATTTGTTTCAAAGAATTGTTGATTCTTGGGAGAACTCTAAATTTATATTTGCCTTCATATTAAAATATAAATAAAGGGAATAAAAAATATATCATATTTCAATAAAATAATATATTCTAATTTTAAAAATAAGTTTCTATTACTAAAATATTATTATTTTTTATTTAAAATATGATTATATTGAAAATTTGAATTTTTCAAAATTAATTTTTTTTAAATATAAAACTTAAAAATTGCATTATCTTTATAATTTAATTATATAAATAATATATTTACATAGCAAGAAATTTACATAAATAATAAGTTAATATCCCAAATTGAAGTTTATATATATATATTACTTACAATAGAGAAAAGGTAGTAAGTAGTTCATCCCTGTTTTGGTTTCTCTTTTAAAAATTAGAACCATGATAATCAATTTGATCATTTTTCAACCCACATGCACTTGTATTTTATGATTTATTGCTTATAATCAATGAATACCTTCTTATTTGTTAAACAAAAACATAAATCTTTTTTTTTCAAATTCCTGCACAAGGATCAACTATCTCACACCATGCAAATCTCGGCGAGTGGGTTATTTGATCCAGGAGGTTCAATCATCACATCCAATAAAGATTTAACCATACATTTTTAAAGTAAATTTAAAAACATAAATAAACCAAATATACTTTTAAAGAATTGAAATTGGCAATTAGAGAAGTAGTTGTGAATAAATGTTAAACAAGAATTATCACTGAATAAATGTTATGTGTTTTTGAAAATTTCCGGTAGTCGTCCCAAAATTGCATCCAAGTCGTAAAACATTTTGTCTTCTTTTGCTGGCTACTTCCACAACCTGCCATTTTGTTCCATCACTTTTATTGTAGGTCCGTATGCATTTATTTCTCGATTTGTTGAGGGTATGCAATTCCATTATAAATATGTTACTACCTCAGAGTAGTAGGTCTTTGTAGATGAGAGCCTCCACAGAACAATTAATTTAGAAATTGTCCATGATTATTAAGTGATTCCTATCAATATTGTTTGAACTTTCATTTAGTCCTCGAGGAACTTAATAATATAACAACTAGTCTTCCATCCACTTGAATGGGTAGTTATCATTTTCATAAAATCATCAGGGACGATAATCAGCTGAAGGGATCAAGTATTTAAGCCTTTTTTTGAAAAATAAACAAATACAGCAACAAGTCAAACAAATTTTTTATTGAAACAATTGTCTTCAAATTATAAATACATACAATAGTTCAGAAATATAAGCAATAAATCATAAAATACAAGTTCAAAATTTGTTGCGACTTACCATGCATAGCCAAAAGCAAGTAGAAGTATTAAAAAAATTAAATGTTCAAAATTAAAATCAACAAAGAATTGCACATCTATGAGATAAACTATTATTAGGTTTAGTAGGCATGAGGGCCGCTACCTAATTTGGCAAACAGACAGAAATAAAGTCCTTGCAAGCCCAAATCTTAAATGGGGATTATGTATTCCACAGGGATCAATTATCCCACCTTCCCCCGATATTTATAATTAAATTTAATTGAAATTAGGAATTCAAATTTGGAATTGGTTCGAAAAAGTTTAAAATGTAGAGAATTAATGAACTAATTAAAGTATTATTTTGTTTATACATTATATTGGCTAAGCAGCTTAACTGAATTCAAAAGTTCCTTTTTGCAACATCCCTAATCTGAGCCGATACTTATCCTCTCCCAAATCCCTCATAATGGAGTATTAGATCCAACATCATATTCTTTGTCGACACACCATTAATATATGCATATATTTATATTCAATATTTTTTTTAATTTTATTAATAATATTTAAAGACTAAGTAATGTTATAAAAAGAACTTTAAGGATCAAAACCTTCTAATAAACTATGTAATCCACTGAAGAAACTGACATTTTTATAATTCTATCAATTTTCACATGATTTCCGAATCATTATTAATTGTTTTTATTTTAAACTTGATATAAATCTTATAATATAATTATTATGTGATATTATCGAATTTCATTGTAATGTGTTGATGGATGGGAATTCTTGAAAAATTAGATAAAGTGAAATCAATACTTGAAGGCAGTGTAAACAGGAAGTAAATAGAAAAGCAAGTAAATATCGTTCTTGTATAAAAAGGATTGTACTTTATTATTTAAAAGATTCTATTATTACTGCTACTGTCAAAATACTAATTTTGATTAAGTTAAATCAGTGATTCTCAAGGGGGCGATTATTTGACTATACGATTTTGGGGGGCGATAAGTTATTTTTGCGGGGCGAAATCATTTTCAACTCTAAAAAAAAGGTAAGATGATTTGCGAACAGGCTTTTTAAATATTTCCTCTTTTTTCAATTTTTTTTTCAATATGGTTCTAAAAAAAAGGTCAGATGATTTTGCAATCAGGTTCTGAAACTCGATTTTTCAATATGGCTCTAAGTATCACCTAGTGCGCCTACCTTATATTAGGGATTATCATGAAATTTTTATCTATAAAAATTTATAGGGGGGCGAATTAAGAAGTGGGTCTTACAAAGGGGGCGTTTGGACCAAAAAGGTTGAGAAACACTGAGTTAAATAGATACATTTTACTTAAATTTTAAAAATATTTCATGTAACCAATTAAAAATAAATATTAATTTGCAATGCATTCAAAATTGATTCTCAATGATATTTGTTTGTCTAATGAAGTTCAATCCTAAATATTGAGTGAGACTCCAAAATTATTTGTTAATTTGTTAATTTATTAAAAAAATATATTAAATTATGTTTTAAATTAAATAATTAATTAATCATATGAAATTGAAAATATATAAATGTATGTATCATTAAATTTAATTCAAAAATATAATCGAACACAATAAATAATATGGATGTTTTAAAAATATTTAGTATAGTAATAAATAATATAGAGAATTAGAAGAAATGATTTTTTCCATAAAAATAAAGCTCACGTGAGAACAAGCACTATTCTCCTATTCATTTAATATTCTTGAATCTGTTAATCAATATAATTATTTCAAAAAGTAAAACAAAAAATAAACAAAACAAAATAATCATCTTTAAAGTATTGTTTTGTATTTTTTATTTTATTATATTTTATATATATTTTTTTTATTGTAATCTTATATGGTTCAAATTTGAATAATGTTATCGTGAAGCTATTTTTAAAAAATTAACATTAAATTTGTTAAATTAATAAATTTAACCAGAAGTAGTAACAATATTAAAATAGTTTAAAAGTAACTAGCTGCTCCGAGCGCCTTCGGCGCTCTTCACACCTAGACGGGGGCTCCGCCCCCTGTACCCCCGGTGATACATAGTATTTGGTTGAAAGTCTGTATGTAAAAGGTTTTCATCCATTTTGTTTCAATCAGTTTAAGTAGATAAGACATGTATTTGTTTTCTTGTAAAATATATTTTAATTTAATCAGTAAATTAATTATATATTATTATTGTATTTATCTAACTCTGTGTCTCTACAGTTTTCGAAAGTTCTTAGCTGGAGCATCCACATTTCTCTAAGCGTCCCTATCCTGAGCTACAACCAAATCCTACCCAGTCCCATCTCTCCCAAGTCCCTTCCTTCATTGTCCACCCACCTTGGTCCTTGGTCTTCCACCGGATGTTTCCCAATCGGTTTCTCCCAATTTCTAGTTTCTCCAATTCCAACCACGTCACCTTCCCATCCCAGCCTTCTTGATTTTATAACCTTAACTATATCTGGACATTATTTCTCGTTATGCCATCTCCGCCATCCCCCTGTGACCTCATCTTCTTTTGGTCTATAAATGCTGCGAACAATATTAATCTCACAAATACTCTAAATCTACTCTCGTCTCCCAGAGTCATCGATAGGGTGACCAAACGACCCGTCTTTAGGTGCTCTGTTCCAAAAATGTCTTCGGGACACCCTACTGTCCCGTTTTTTCAATATTTAGGACATTTCGTAATTTTTTTTTCAAAATTTTTTCAATTTAGTTCTAAAAAAAAGGTATACCGCTTGTCCCGGTTTGGTGTTTTCGAAATATGGTCACCCTAGTCATCGATCAACATGAAAAATAATTGTTTTATTTATTTCAATTTTGATCCTCTTTGATGAGATAAGCCCCTTTACTGCATAATAACAGTAATAATAATATTATCGTCGATTTAAATTCTTCTCGAATATTATTATTCTTCGTGATTAGAGATCTTAAGTATTTAAATATTTATACTTTTTCAAATTCTACATTTTGTATGTTAATTGTATGTAAGTCATATCCGTATCATAATTCTTGAATTTTTTTGTTTAATTACATTTCGGTTGATTTTTCCCCAATTTCTCTAATCACATGTCTCCTCTTCTAGTCCAATTCATTTACCTATCAATGTTGCATAAGGAATTTAAATTTCTTAATTTGGCTAGAACACTCCATTTTTTAAAATTTTAAATAGAGGGAGAGAGAGAGGATCTAATTATATATATATATTTATATATCTGTTTCTATGACAGCAAAAAAGTAAACAAATTACATACATACAAACACTCTCCTTTATATATATTTCTGGAAAATGGAACACCCGCAGCTCAGCTCAGGAGTTACCTAAGATTCTAATTTCTTTTTTATTTTTCATCATTTGAGGTACCCTTCACCTCAGAAAAATTTGGTTACCTTACTCCTTGTAGTTTAGGCTCTGGAGTTTTTTGCGTACAGACGGACACTATCGTATTAAATATATAGATTTGATATAATAGAGTTAAAGTAAGGATAAGTTAAAAAAAATGTGACTTAATTAAAACAGAAAGCATTTATTATTAATGACACTCACAAGTTTTAATTGTAAATTGATTTCTAAAAGGAAACAAAAATTAAAAGAGAAAAACTAAATATTTATTAAATTAATTTTCATATTTAAGATCGTGAATTTTTAATTATATTGTTCCTTTATTAAATAGATTTAAACTTACTATTTCAACCTCTTATAATTTGGGACTCCTAGATACTTCACTATTCTGTCACATATAATTATTTAATTTAAAAATTAATTAAATTAAAAACAAAAACATAGAAAGGGGTATATTTCTCTTAAATTTATTTTTTGGACAATTAGGATCGAAGCCATTTTAGAAGTTTTTATTTTATTTTATTTCTTTAATTTTCAAATACGCTTTTATCTGAACATTGTGGATATTTATTTAAAATTTCTTTAAAAAGTTATTTTATTTATATTGATTAATATGAATAAACAAGTATTACTGAAATTCATAATTTTATAAAATATCAATCTTAAGATGATATTCTTTAAATTTTACTATCTCGCCAGATGTCTAGATTTTGATGTTTTTATACATTTTGAAGGTCATTTTCACTAAGGTTGAGAAAAATGTATATATATATATATATATGTATGTGTGAGTGTATGTAGACAAGACTTGGTTTCAAATAAAAACATAATACCGCAAATTGATTTGTATCTATGTTGTTTCCCACACCATAAGAACATGTAGCTCAAAAACGAAAATACATTAAAAACTAAAATTCAGTAGAATAATTTATGAATAAGTGGGATGTTAATGTTATTGTTAATAAATTTTTTCATAAAAATCATACGAAAGGAAATGTTACTTTATATAAGTAATTTTACACTTTTTTAAAGTTTTTTTTTAAAAAACAGCACACAAGCAATTTTGATTAAACTCGCTTCATTATTCTCAAAGAAAATTATCATTAAAATCAAGATTTTATTCATTTTTCAACTCTAAAAGGTTTTAAATCTCGAATTTTCGAGATGAAAATAATATGTATAATTTAGATCAGCGGTCGCCAAACTTTTTGACACCACGGACCAGTTAATTCATAATTTAAATCCCGCGGACCACTAATAGGATTTTTTAAGTGTTAAATATATTTATAAATAAGAATTGTAATCAAAGAACACATAAAATGTACCTAGTTAATAAAATGAAACTATTATCACGTATTGTTATGAATTAAATCATGTTTTAATGCATCTTAAAACATAACTTAACATGATGAGTAAGTATATTCCACATTTTTCTGCGGACCAGCGAAATTTTCTCGCGGACCACTAGTGGTCCACGGACCACCACTTTGGCAACCTCTGATTTAGATAACTAGTACTTATACACACATTGTTAATAATAATAACAGATGGGTAAATATAAAATATGACCAAAAATGATAATTAATTTTGAAAGAAAATTGTTTAAAAAAAGTGCTACTTAAATTCATTGATTTTACACTTTATTGTACTTTTACAAAAAAGGTTTTAACAATTTTAATTAAAATCGCTCTATAAATGTGAAATAAAATTATCTTTAATATCGGAGAGATTTAACCACTCTGAAGTACTCTGAAAAAGCTTAATTGTCAAATTTTCAAAATTGCTACCTCTAAAGTTGTTATAATTTATAGGATTTTAAATGATTAACTTGGTCCCAAGTAGCAATAAAAAATAAAAAAAGTATGAACGTAATTGATAATTAACATCAGGAGAAAATTGCAAAATAGTGTTAAAAGTAGGGTAGTAAGTGAAGATTTTTTAATCTAATTAAATAAAATATATTTCAAAAAAAATCACTAGACCATCTCGCAAATTTGGATTGGATTAATTAACATATATTATATTTAAATTAAATTTAATTAATTAAATTATAAATTTAAATTAATAAATATATATTAAACCAGCGGGTGTTTGACTCTTTGTTGAATGCACCACGTCACGTGCTGGCGTGTGATTTGCAGTGTTAAAAAATTAATTCTGGTACTTTCAGCCATTTAATCAAGCTGAAATTCTATATATAGCAGGTTTATACAATTTTTAATCATGAGAAAAACTATCAAACATATATCCTTATTACGGGCACTTTAGAGGAAAAAATAATCAAAACGTTGTAGGTAATGACCATCTCCCGATTGAGCTACATTTCTCAAAAGTTGATAGCAAACTAAAAATTTTGAATTATGCCCGTGTACCAAGTTTCATGATTCTAGCTCAAACCGTTTTTGGGTAATCTTGTCTACATACAAACACACACACACACACACATTTTTCTCAACCTTATTGAAAATGTCTTAGGGACCTTCAAAACTTATAAAAACATCAAAATCTCGACATCGAGAATTTTCGTGAACGCAATACTATCTAGCGAGATAGTAAAAGCAAAGAAATATTTAAATAAATTAAAGTTCAATAATAAATAATAATTTTTTTTTACATTATGTAATATTACTAAGATGGTAATGTATTTAGTAATCAATAATATTATTACGGAAGAATTTATTAAAATTTCAATAGTAATTTTTTCAAAGCATTTTCAGTTCATTGTATCAAACAAACCAATAGAATGGTGAAATGGTAAAGTAAAAGAATCTATATTTTTATAATTTACTTTGCGTGATTCTTATCAGCCTCCTTCATTTTGTTTAAGCAACAGCTGCAAGAAATGAAATGGCTAAAGGAGAATGGTGAGTGAATTAGAAACCATTTTATGGCTAACTTGAAATGTTAAAGGCCTTCCACGGGATGGTTTGCTCGTAAGCAATTGTTGAACAAAGTACCTAATTAATGTTTCAAATAGCCTCAGCTGCTCAGGCTCTCAAATGAACGCTTTTTAGATTTTATATTCATGTTATGTTCAAATTATGTTGCAACATTTTATGAACCAAAAATAAAAAAAAAATTAATCAATAATGATAGAATGATTGTAAAATAATTATAGATAAAAAAATTCAAATTAATTACTTAATATAATAGAATAATTGTATATATTATATTTATAAATATACATTTACTCTCTTATAAAATTTATATATATTAACGATTTAAATTTATTTAAAATTATTTTTAAATCATCCCCAATTTGCTTAATGAATATTATGAACATACAAAAATGATTATTAATTATATAAAAAGCTTTTCAAGGTTATTTCATATTTTCATAATTGTTCACCCATACTTAAATACTATAATGAATAAATACATTTATATTATATATATTATAACTAAATTAAATATTAAATGAATTGAAAAATTTAATAAAAAATTAAAAATATCCTTTTAAAATGAAGTTAAAATCATCTCAATACTTTCAGTAAATTTTATATTTGAAATTGAGAATAAAACTTGAGAGATATCTCTTTTTATAACGTTTTTCTTAACTTAACTTGGCCCCTGTCTGTTCGCCCTTTTGACAAATTGAAATCGATTTTTCATCGACTTTTTATTGACTTTTGAAAATTTGTATAGATATTTCAATGGATCCCTAGAAGGTATAGAAGTAATATAATTGAATTATAATAATTAATTGTAATTAATTAGCGATTAATTACTTTTAGTAACTAACTCCTTTTGTATTGCTCTGATTAATTTTTTTTCAACCGATTTTGAAACAGAAATATTGATTTCAGGATAGATTTTCATTTTGAACGTGTTTAAAAATATTTCATAGCATTAAAATTAATGATGAATTCTTATTAATCAGTTGTATCGCCAATGAGGAGGGGTTTCTTCCCCTCAGATGACATAGAGGAAAGATCTTTTTTTTATACATTGTATATGTCCCCGATAGAAAGGAAACAATACAATAGAATAACCTTTTTTTATGAAGACAATATATATATATTTATAAAATATACATTTATATATATATTGCCTATTTTATTCATTTCTTGATTTATATATTTATTAATTTATATATTTATATATATATACATTTATAAAATCTCATTAAAAAAATTATTTATTTATAAATATAATATTATTATTCAATAATAACATTTACTTAACTGCATAAAATCAATTTTGGAAGATTAATATATTTTTTTGTTTTATTCAATTTGTAAATTTTCGTATAACTTCATCTTTTCTATTTCTCTTGTTATATTAAATAAATTTATAATATTAAAATTGCACTAAAAAGAATAAAATAATATAAATATAAAAATTTTTTATAAAATAACGTTTTTCCAATGGACTAAAAAGAATAAAATCATTTTTCTATAAGCCTGACAAAGTTTATGGATGAATTGCTTCATATTCAACGAAAAACGTTGGGCGCATTTAGTTCTATGCAATTAACTTCTTTTAAAGAGCTATAGTTCATATATATATACTAAGATACATACCACACTAAAACACTTAATTAACAAGTAACACTATTTTTTTTCAAATATAATCAACCATTTTGGATTTGATTGATAATATGTAAATTTAATAAAAATTCTTTTAAATTTTGATAAATACTTTGATATAAGTATATTACAGTGAAAAATAACAAAAGATCAATTTCTTAGCTCTACGCGCCCAACGTTTTTTGTTGAATATGAAGCAATTCATACATAAACTTTGTCAGGCTTATAGAAAAAATTATTTTATTCTTTTTAGTCAATTTATAAAATTTTTTGATATTTATATTATTTTTATTTTTTATCGTCAAATCGTCAAAAAAATTTACAAAAGATAAATAATCTTTCTATCTCTCTGATCCTTTGTAACTTGAATGTTCTTGATCGAAGCATCCATATACTAAGCCACCTTCATCCATTTCTTATTCTCTCTCAATTCCTACACATCTCATACTCTCCCTTGATATTTTCAGCCATTCACGTCCCAATTGATCTTCCAATAATTTGATTTTAGTATATATGTTGTTACCCATTCTCTCCACGTGTTCCGATATTGGAACCTCCTCGATCTTATACTCTTAACTATGCTTAAAGATGGATCATGGTCATGCAATTCTTTGGAATGCCATCTCTTTCATTCTTCAATGATTTCAATCTTCTATGATCAATTTATTGAACTCTATTTTCAAATATCTTAAATCTATTTTTATCCTCCTAAGGTATGGACCACGCCTCCCATCCATTTAAAACAAAGGTCATATAATAGTTTTATAAATAATAAACTAAATAATCCAATTCATATAAGACAAGTATAATCAATAGCATAGTGTACAATATATACAATAATAAAATACAAAATTTACATTAAATAAATTTTTGTAATCTAATCACCATTTACCTTAACTTATAAAAAATATAAATTAATAATTTTTTGTTAAATAATAAATTTAATGATTTTACTTTAATAAAAAATTATAATTATTATAAAAAGGAATAAAAAAAAATGAAATGATCTAAATAATCAATATAATTTATATAAATATAAAAATTTAATCAAATTTAATATTTGTTAAATACCTTTTAATTTTAATAATTTATGAATATCACTTATGTAAATAGAGGAGCTAAGCAGAATTAATATTGATAACATTAATTTTCCCAATTCGATATATTCGATTATAGATTGCCTCCCTGGGATTCCCATCAGATTTTTTAGAAATATAGTATTTATTTATTCAAATTAACATTTTCAGTAGATCGAACCTTTCAGAAAGTTAAGAAATTTTATGAAATTCTATAAAATAATGAAAACATTAATAAATTACATTTCAATCATTAGAAAAATAATATCTGAAATTGTAAACATCAGAAATGCATGCAACAAATTGTCAAATTCCAAAATTTTTAAAATATAATATTTATTTTTAACATAAGTATATTTGATTTTGTTAGAATATAGTATTTATTTATTTGTTATAAATAAATGAAATATAATTCTAATTATATAAAAAAAATAATTGGGTTTATAATTATTAATTTAATTCAACTAATTTAATTTAAAACAATATTTTTTAAAATAATTAAAATAAGTATTTATTTAAATTGTACTAATAATAAGAAAGATATGTTGTATTTCTGGTTGTATAAGTTTAGGCTATTCAATGTTTTTAAAATTGAGATATTTATATATATATATGATTCATAAGATTTGACTCTTAAAAGAAATTCGAAGCTATTTTTAAAATTATTGTATATATAACAATTATAAAAAAATAAAATTTTTTTTATGAAATATTATTATTAATATTAAATAATGATATTAATATTTAAATTGATTATGTTTATCTTTTATGTTTAATTTTTATGTTATTATATTTTATTCAATTATAACAACAACTTTAATTAAAAATAAAAAGACAACATCATTTAAGTATAATAACCGTAAATCAACAGGCTACTATTTAAGATTAAATTATTGAATTACTTTGTTTTAATGAAACATTTTCTTGTCACTGTTTATTAAAGCAATAGTGACATGGTTGCCTTTTAAGGCTTATAGTATGAATATGTATTGATGAATATTAAAATTTTATTGATTGTTCGATTATTATTTGAGTAAGATATAAATAAAAGGTGGGTAAATAATGATAGTGGGGTCTAGATTAATTAGTTAAACCTTTCTCTTTACCTTGAAGGTATTGAAATTATTATAGAGACTATTATATACTTAGATATATCTAGATAATATATATATATATATTCTAATATAAAGATAATTAATTTTTTTAGTCTAAAAATTTAACTTTTTTTTGTTATTATATTTATTTGTTTATTTAAAATAAATGAATATTATTTAAATTATTTTTAAATTATTAATAAGCAATCCTTCAAATAAATTCATAAGAAATTTAACACAATTTAAATTATATATATATATGTTTTATGTCTGCAAGTCAGGCCTCCTAAACTCTATTGTTCTCCGTGAAACAAAGTTTTTGGCGCCATCTGGTTATGCTGGCATTCGAAAATATAATAAAAAATCGGGCTCGTGTGTGTGTTGTGTGTATTTGCAAAGACCAAACACACAAGTCCGATTTTTTATTATATTTTCGAATGCCAGCATAACCAGATGGCGCCAAAAACTTTGTTTCACGGAGAACAATAGAGTTTAGCAGTCTCTTAGATGGTCTGTGCTGCAAGCATACTAAAACATTTTATTTCCTACGTGATCACACAATTGGAATAATATAATAATAATTGGTTTAACTTATAAACAATCAACCTTTAGACCTAAAATTCTATTTCAGGAATATGCGTCTGTCTTGATTGCCATACCTGACCCCTTGGTTCAAGGAAAGGTTACATTGACAATGCATTACCTGTATTGAAAAAATTCAAAATTCACATATATAATATAATAGACCATTACACTTGACCTTTTGGTAAGGAGGTAATTTTCCTCACATGTGTTCACACCCTTGAAGCTAACCCCTCTCCTTAACTTCAATTATTATAAATAAACTGTCGTTGAGACGAACAGGCAGTGCTAGAGTTGAGATAGTATACAGTTAGAGTTAGATAGAGTTAGACAGAATGCGGTAGAGACGTTTTAGTGATTACTCGATACTCATTTTCCCCCTTTCGGCCATTTAATCATTGTATAACTTAGTCTAGTTCATAAATAAATATATTTTTCCTTCTTGAATCAAATATTGCCTTTTATTCTACCTTCTAATTACCCACCATCCCAGTGTGTAAGGTAAAGACATAATTGGCATAGTCGGTTATCATATCTGACGATATCATAGCTGGCGTTAGTCGGATACCATAACTGTGGCGAGTCGGTATTTATACCTGGCAGAAGTCAGCTATATAACTTGTATATATGTATGTATATTGTATTTTTGTTTATGATTTTGTTCTCTATTATTCTTATATTCTGAAAAACAAAAAAAAAATCAAGTTAAATTATTTGAATTAAGTGAAAAAAATATATGTAAGTTAATAAAGATTGTAAATATTAACATTGATTAATTCCATTCCATTCATTTTTTATTATTTTTTTCACGAAGACCAAAATGTTATTATTATTTTTAAAAAGATATTGTAACTTTTATTAAATTTATTATTTGGAATTCTTGGAAAAATTATCAAGTTCATCCATTAAAGTAAAACTATTATAATAGTTTATAAAATAAAAAAATTAGGGGGTAATTTACCCTCTTTCTAGGATTTAATATTCAATCGAATACAATCAAAGTACCATGCGTTGTTTATTTAGTATCGTATGGAATTTAGATTCCTAATATAAATTTATTCTTTTTCATATTTTGATTTATTTTAATATTAAGTAATGAAAATGTTGTTGTATGAATAGAAAATTTAATAGGCTAATAAAGGAATGGTTGAAGTCATTAACCGCACCAACCCCCCAAAAACTCTAGTTAAGAAAGTTGGCAATTTAAAATTAAATTGCAAAGTTCCTTGGTAAAGTCAAATGATAACTTTCCTTTTCAAGTTTATTATATAATAATAGTACAATATGAATATTTTTTTAATTAATTTACTTATTATAAAATTTATATTTTCTAAATTTCATTTGGTTATTTAAGTTATTAGGGCTGAAGAATGAAAAAAAAATATTTTGTATTTATTTTTTTAATTATTTGGTTTAATTTGTATAAATTGTTATTTTTACTGATTCTAATTTAATCTTTCAGTGATTATATTAATACCAAGAAAGTTAAAATCAATGTTAACTACGGGTCAAAACTTTTTTAGAATTTCTTAAGTTGAATTGATTTGTTAGTACATATTTTATTATTTCATCATTTATCAACATCATTCATAGTAATAATAAATAAATAAAAACGTGGTTTTTAATAAATAATCAATTGAAATCGATTTCTTTTACGTAACTTAACTATTATATCAAATTCTTTTAATATTAATTTTGTCAAAAATTGTATTTTAATTATTTATAATATTAATACTTCGAGTGGACTAAAAAATTCAAATTTGTACTTAGATACCAGTATTATATAAATATAATTAATTTAATTGATTTATATAAATTTATTATATTTTCATACAAAATTAAAAAAAAAAAAATTTTGTTTTACTTTTATATAATTCATATTTCATTAAATTACAATATATCATAAATATATATATATATATATATAATATTTGAATCTTCTATTTACCTTAATTGCACAACTGAACTCGCAGTAACCACTTCACCTCAAAATAACACATCGTTCAATAAGTCCGGAGACAAACAACGAAAATTATGTTCAGATGTTCAGATATGTTAAGTTTCCCAGTGGTTTCATCTTTTTTGGACCATCATTTCTTCAACGATTATGAAATTATATTTTCAAATACATTTTCACTTTTAGATATTTATGATTTTTATTAAATTATTTAAAGTGCCACATGGTGAGAGGAAGCGAAGCTACCTCACATTCTCGTGGTTCCGGGTTCAAGCCCCGGGCCTTGCAAGGGAATTTCTCTAGCTGGGGTCTATACGACAGAGTCAACCCAGCCTCCGGGATCAAAATTGGGAAAGCTACTTGATAGCGCCTCCGATCAAGAAAATTAAGGCAAAGGTTGATAGGACCCGTTCTACTGATCATAGGTCACTTAATAGATATAACCGACTTGATAGGCGTTGTCCTTGCGTAGGACATACAAAGTCAGAGGTTTTTTTATTAAATGATTATAGTACTATATGATTCTTAACTAAGAATACTATTTGATATTATTAATTTTCTCATAAATCTATACTGTTCTTAGTAAATCATTTTCTTTTTCCTCTAGTATTTTTTTTTTTTTTTTGGGGGGGGGGGGGGATATTAATTGCTTTCATTATAATTTTTTTTAATATTAAAGCATATAGTTTTCCCCTGAATTATCATTTTGTAAAGATGACTAATCGAGCCAAACGTTGGGCTGCCACTTTGTAAGGAGGACCGTTTCAAGTTGGGGTCACTTTGTAGACGATCCTCTTACGTTGGGTGCCAATTTATAAGGGGATCTAAGTATGAGGCACTTGTAATGACCCACGATGACCGTGAATTGTTAATTATGTTAAGTTAATGATGGGCGCCAACTTTGGATATCCCAAAGTATAAAAGAGTGTTGAAAAATTAAGGGAAAAGGGAAAACACAATAATAATGTTCACATTAATTTACTTTAATTAAATAGATAAAAATTAACAGATTAAATATACAAATTTTAAATAGAAAAAAATAAGAAAATGTAATTCACTATTGTCACTGGAATTAGCAGAAATAATTATCACAGGGGGTGATGATAAGGATTATACACAAATAATTATATCACGGGACGTGATAAGTATAGGTTATATCAGGATGATATCACTTGTTCGACTGTATCACAGGGTGTGATAAAAATGATTATATACAAAATAATTATATCACGGGACGTGATAAATACAGGTCATATCAGGATGATATCACTAGTTCCACTGTCCATTCTCAATTGCCAAAAATATAACAACTTGGAGGGATGGATCCTCCCCTTATGTGAAATATAATATCTATATATATATTACATTTTAAGAATAATGCGACGAAATAACTTTGTTAATAAAAAAAGGGAATAGAAAAACAAAATAAACTAAAAAATAGATAAACAAAATAAAATGTATAATAAAAAAAAATAACTAAGAATATAAATACTTTGTCCGTTACATCCTCCCCCTCTGATTCCGAGGTCTTTTGATTGAGGGATCAGCCCTAGGAACGGACAATTTTTGGCCTTCCTCGCTTACGTAGAGGAACTACTGGAGTAGAACGCGTGTCGTGGCTTAGACGCAATGTTGATGTATGAGGGGGAACAAGTCCTTGAGTAAATAAATGTTTTTGAGTTTGTGGTGGCTCCATAACTCCTGGTGGGCCCCGATGGGCTCTCGGAGACCCCACCAGCTGTCTATATCGGACAGCAGGATCTTCTTTGCTGACTTTGGTACCGTCCATGGAATCGACGGCCCTTTGCAGCGCATTCAAACAACCGCCTGTGTTTATATCATGTCCAGCGTAAGGGGTTGGCTCTCCCCCTGGTTGAAAGACAGTTTCATGTTCTTTTAATAAATGGGCAAGTTTTATGTTCTGTTCCTCAGTTAGCTGAATAGTGTTTTCAACAACAGTATTATTTTCTTCAGTGGTGCAGAGATTTTCTCGAATAAATTTGTATTTTCTCTTAGGATAATTATGAAAATACCAGCGATTGTTTCGCATATCTAATACTAAACCTGCTTTTCTGAGGAAGTCAAGACCTAATAGTGATCTATTTCCACTAACATTGGGTAGGAATATCATTTCTATATGTATTATTTTATTTTTGATTTTTACAGGAACTGTAGCTAATAACACGGAATGTATACGCTTTTTCCCGTCAGCTAGAGTTAAGGAAAGATTATCTACTTTAAAATGTTCTCCTCGTTGTCTTAAATAGCTGAGAAGACGCTGACCGCCAATAGAGCGAGTGGCCCCGCTGTCAACACAAATAGAACCAGAAGCTTCATAGATGGAGGCTTCTATTAGAGCGAGTTTAGTATCTCTATCTGTAGTAACGTCACACTGTAAGGCTTGTGCGTTGGTAATTTCCTGCTTCGGATTGCAAGTTAGACACCTAGGTTTGGTGACTCCTGGAGTTCCGCAGCCGTAGCAACGAAGTGTTGAAGAGTCAGTCTCTTCTTTTTGTTTTTCACGAGGTTGTGAGTTTCTAAAGGGTTTCCGATCATAATATTTCGATTTAGGGGGTTCGATAGATTTATTTGAAGTAATTGTTTTTGAAAATGGGGCCCTTAAGTTATCATAGGAGTCGAATTTTTCTGCGAGATCGAGGGGATCTACCAATGTTTCCCAAGAGTCGAGGAAGTGATCTTTGCATTCGGATGAACACTTTCTTTTCATTTGATCAGCTAGGATCAAATTTTTAAGTTGATCAAAATTTTCAATTTTTAGATCGGATAGCCAGGCTTCTAGATAACCGCGTAGATTGAAGTAAAAATCTTTCCAAGTGTTTTCCGATGTCTTCTTGGAAGTGGAGAAAAGTTTTCTTATTTTATCCGTAGTTAATTTAAATCGGTGAAGTAGGAGCTTCTTAATATGTTGATAGTCTTGGGCGACTTCATTTGGTTCTCTAATTATTAGAGTAGTAATATCTGTGGGTAAGACCGAAATAAGATAAGTGACCCATGCATCCTCAGATATGCCAAGAAAATTCATTTGTCTTTCGAAAAGACGCAGATACGTATTAATATCGTCATCGTTAATTTTAAATAGAGGTAAGAATTTCAATATATCTACTTTCGGTTGAAGTGGGGTTGGTGATTCTACCTGTTTCACTACGGTTTGAATTCGTAGTTTCTCTAGTTCAAATTGTCTTTCCTTGTCCTTTTCTCTTTCTTCTCGGTCTCTCTCTCTTTCTTTTTTTTCTTTTTCTTCTTTTTCCTTCCTATCCTCTATGATGGTCATAAGTAATTCCCGTGTAAGGTCTTCATCATAATCAGGCAATGATGTGATATCATTTTTTATATCGATCCTACGAGAATCTAAATTCATAACTATTCCTAATCCCTGTGCTAAAAGGATAAGATCCTCCTTTTTCCCTTTGCCGAAAAATGACATTTTTTATAGAATAATTAAATTTAATGTTAACCAAAGAGAAGAAAAAAATTAATTAATCAAAATTAAAAGTTATTTAGTCGCGTACAATTGAATTATACAATGTTTAATTATAAAATAAGATAATTGTAATATAATTTAAAATATGTAAAAAGTATTTAAATATTTGAAAATATAGTGATATTTTATCACTTTTATTAATTCATTAATTTAAATATAATGTAGTAGAATAAAATTTAAAATCAAAAAAAATTTTACAAATTAAACATATAAATTAATTAATTATAACTAATAATAATATTAATATATTCAAACTATTTTTATTGAATTAGAGTTAAATAGATAAATATTCTATTTGTTAGATAAATGTGAAAATTAAAAATAAAAAAAATAATTAACAAGTGTTAAATATATTATTATAATAGACAATGAGATATGAGAGATTTATTTAAATTTAAAGTATAAAAGTAAAAGTTTTAAATTTTTATTTTATTAATTAAATATTAAATTGTACTATAAGTCCGTTGAGATGAAAGAGTGATGATACTGCTCACCAAAGATGAATAATGTACTTTTCTCAGGAGCCGTGGTGTACTAATCGGGCCTCAGGTTGGGCTGCCACTTTGTAAAGATGACTAATCGAGCCAAACGTTGGGCTGCCACTTTGTAAGGAGGACCGTTTCAAGTTGGGGTCACTTTGTAGACGATCCTCTTACGTTGGGTGCCAATTTATAAGGGGATCTAAGTATGAGGCACTTGTAATGACCCACGATGACCGTGAATTGTTAATTATGTTAAGTTAATGATGGGCGCCAACTTTGGATATCCCAAAGTATAAAAGAGTGTTGAAAAATTAAGGGAAAAGGGAAAACACAATAATAATGTTCACATTAATTTACTTTAATTAAATAGATAAAAATTAACAGATTAAATATACAAATTTTAAATAGAAAAAAATAAGAAAATGTAATTCACTATTGTCACTGGAATTAGCAGAAATAATTATCACAGGGGGTGATGATAAGGATTATACACAAATAATTATATCACGGGACGTGATAAGTATAGGTTATATCAGGATGATATCACTTGTTCGACTGTATCACAGGGTGTGATAAAAATGATTATATACAAAATAATTATATCACGGGACGTGATAAATACAGGTCATATCAGGATGATATCACTAGTTCCACTGTCCATTCTCAATTGCCAAAAATATAACAACTTGGAGGGATGGATCCTCCCCTTATGTGAAATATAATATCTATATATATATTACATTTTAAGAATAATGCGACGAAATAACTTTGTTAATAAAAAAAGGGAATAGAAAAACAAAATAAACTAAAAAATAGATAAACAAAATAAAATGTATAATAAAAAAAAATAACTAAGAATATAAATACTTTGTCCGTTACAATTTATAATTATAATAATATACCTATAAATTAATTGTTACGATTGATTTTAAAGAACCCTTAAAAATATATATATCTTATATATTCTCTGAAGTGGTATTGTGCAGTGTTAGAAAACTTGAAGAAAAGAATTAAAACTGCACCAAGTTTACAAACAAGGAAAAATTTGTATTAACACAATATTAAATAAATGTACAATACATAAAATCTCAATAAATTAAAAATATGTAAAAATTCTAAAAAAAATTTTATTTGTTTTTATATAAAAATTAAATTTATATCTTTTATATAAGAGTTCACTTAAAGAAAATTGTTATAAAATCCATGGATATATATATATATAAATATTTTTATGCAATATAGATACATTATATATCTATATATTTAATACGCTAGTGTCCGTCTGTACGCAAAAAACTCCAGAGCCTAAACTACAAGGAGTAAGGTAACCAAATTTTTCTGAGGTGAAGGGTACCTCAAATGATGAAAAATAAAAAAGAAATTAGAATCTTAGGTAACTCCTGAGCTGAGCTGCGGGTGTTCCATTTTCCAGAAATATATATAAAGGAAAGTGTTTGTATGTATGTAATTTGTTTACTTTTTTGCTGTCATAGAAACAGATATATATAATTAGAACCACTCTCTCTCCCTCTATTTAAAATTTTAAAAAATGGAGTGTTCTAGCCAAATTAAGAAATTTAAATGCCTTATGCAACATTGATAGGTAAATGAATTGGACTGGAAGAGGAGACATATGATTAGAGAAATTGGGGAAAAATCAACCGAAATGTAATTAAACAAAAAAATTCAAGAATTATGATACGGATACGACTTACATACAATTAACATACAAAATGTAGAATTTGAAAAAGTATAAATATTTAAATACTTAAGATCTCTAATCACGAAAGATAATAATATTCGAGAAGAATTTAAATCGACGTTGTAATTGAGTAACGCCTGTTATTATGCAGTAAAGGGGCTTATCTCATCAAAGAGGATCAAAATTAAAATATATAAAACAATTATTTTTCATGTTGATCGATGATAGGGTGACCATATTTCGAGAACACCAAACCGGGACAAACGGTATTTTTTAGAACTAAATTGAAAAAATTTTGAAAAAAAAAATTAAGAAATGTCCTAAATATTGAAAAAACGGGACAGTAGGCTGTCCCGAAGACATTTTTGGGACAGTGCACCTAAAGACGGGACGTTTGGTCACCCTATCGATGACTCTGGGAGACGAGAGTAGATTTGGAGTATTTGTGAGATTAATATTGTTCGCAGCATTTATAGGCCAAAAGAAGATGAGGTCACAGGGGGATGGCGGAAATGGCATAACGAGAAATAATTTCCAGATATAGTTAAGGTTATAAAATCAAGAAGGCTGGGATGGGAAGGGGACGTGGTTGGAATTGGAGAAACTAGAAATTGGGAGAAACCGATTGGGAAACATCCGGTGGAAGACCAAGGACCAAGGTGGGTGGACAATGAAGGAAGGGACATGGGAGAGATGGGACAGGGTAGGATTTGGTTGTAGCTCAGGATAGGGACGCTTAGAGAAATGTGGATTTTGCGGCTAAGAACTTTCGAAAACTGTAGAGACACAGAGTTAGATAAATATAACATATACAATAATAATATATAATTAATTTACTGATTAAATTAAAATATATTTTACAAAAAAACAAATACATGTCTTATCAACTTATACTGATTGAAACAAAATGGATGAAAATCTTTTACATACAGACTTTCAACCAAATACTATGTATCACTCGGGGGCACAGGGGGCGGAGCCCCCGTCTAGGTGTGAAGAGCGCCGAAGGCGCTCGGAGCAGCTAGTTATTATTTATTATAATAAACACAGAAATAATTATTTTAAATTTTAAACATATATTATTCTGTCAAAAGAAATTATCAATATAATTAATTATTATCTACTATTATACTATTTTGTGTAAATTTTTGTATTCGTATATAAATCTACATATACTAGTATATATGTAAATAACTGTTGATTTATATTTATATTATTTGTTGAGTATTTGAAAGATTTTCATTAACAAAAAGTTCATAAATATATAAAATAGGAGTTTTTTGGCATTACAAGTTTGCATTTTCGATTAATTGTTATGAAAAGGAATCAATAATGGCAGAGTTGTAGTTGGTAACCGAAAGGGGTGTTTTAGTTCTCAATGATTATGGCTTGGAAACGCGACCTGAATGACGTTTTGGTTCGAGTCCTTGGCACACGCCACGTGATGCAATACAAACTCAACTCAATGCGTAGATGCATTCTACATTTGTATATTTTTGCAATTATTAAATTCTCTTTTTCTACATTTATTTTTATTATCTTTTGGATTTGAAAAATTCTCAAAAATAGAAAAATAATTTAATTTATAATAAAAAGATTAATTAATATTACTGTTAAATAATTAAATATATTATCAATTCAGTAAGTTACAAGTATAATAAAACACACTGAAAATTGATAATGACTTCAGTGTTTGTTTTAACAACCATTTTCATACGCCCAAAGACAATAACACATTGTATAACGAATTTTATAAAAGTATTTTATGGGGGGAATAGAGAAAAAAAATAATTGGCTACTTGGGAGAGAGGGTGAAAAACATGGAGGAAGGTGAGTATGTTTCTGATGTTTTATATAAAATTGCAGATTAACGTTCAAGATTATGTTGAAAACTAAAGTAACCCATGTTGGGTCTACGTAGTTGTGTCTCTTGCCAAGTAATATGATTTGAGTCTTTTTAGTCTTCTCAATAAAATAAAAATATAAAAATATAAATTAATTTATCATAGCCGTTTAAAGCTTGAGACCAATGAAGATATTTGTAAATTTTATAAATATGTTTATTATTGTTTCTATAAGATTGGATTGCTTATAAAATTTTGAAAACCAGTTTAAAAGTTAAATATTCAAAGAGTAAGCATGAAGTTTTGGTTGACAGTATAAAAGAGAAAAATTGATTTAACTTGTATGTAAGTATACTATAAAAGGTCGGTAACCTTCAACCTACGTAATTATTATAAACTCTTAGAACAAGATTAAATAAAAACATGATTTGTTTTCTCATTATTCGTTAGAAACAAATTTATGTTTTTTTGCGTTTGAAGAGAAATAAAAAAATAAATATTAATTGAAAGAGGGTAAATAAAATTTCTATACTAGCACTCAGTGGCGTACCTAGGGGGGTGCGGTGGGTGCGGTCCGCACCGGGCGGCACTTATCTTGGGGCGGCATTTTTTATATTTAGTTATAGTTGTAAAAAGCAACTTATTCATTTCATATTTATTTTTTTTCTTTCTTTAATAATAAATGATTATTATGATTATTATAAGTTTACTATTTGATTTATATAAATTATGATCAACTAAGTATATGATTTCGAATATTATTCCTCGGTGTATATAAATGCATTTTGGTGTAAATTTTGAATTCTAATTCCAAGAACAGGATAATAATTTTATTTTATTGTATTCATTAAAATTCGTTGAATTCGTAAACGCATCTTTACGATTTTGTTCAGCAATTTTTCCTAACTAAAATTTTTTGATATCAGTTTATAAATGTCATTTCTTTTGAAAAGTTTATATGATTACTTTGAAGTGATATACCAATATTTTTTTAAATCATCGATTTTTCTTTTGAAAAAATATAAATATAAATTTTGAGAGCATTATACACGATTTTTCTAGTATGAAAGCTAGAAGAGTAAATATTATATTAATATGTTTACAAGTGCATACAAATATGTGTAAAAAAATTTACTCTCTGTGTATTAATTAATATTGATTAAATAACTTAATAATTTATTTATGTGCATTAATTTATAAATAGCACTATTTGATTGACTTATAATAAAAAGGGCGGCAAACTGGAGATCGCCCCGGGCGGCAAAAGTTCTAGGAACGCCACTGCTAGCACTGTACTAGTATTTTATTACAGGAAAACTCAACTTGATGATTCAAATACACAAACATATTTTAGTGTGGTTTATGTTTATTTAATGATGTAAATTATAAAACAAATAAACTTATAATATCTAAGTACTAATCAATAAATAGTTTATTTTTTAATTTTGAGTTTCTTCAATGAACATATAGATATAGGTTTTTTATTTAATTATATTATATATATATATAGTATAATACCCTTCTGTCGAAATATTTATCAAAAAAATATATTTTATTGAATTTAACAAACTCCTAATATTTCATAAACTTTAAAATCTTTTTTTTCATATTTCTTTGGACAATTATTTAATCATGAATATAAAATGAAATTTTATTGTAAATTTTGATTGAAACTAAAGACATGGTGTACGAGGGTAATTCATTAAGTAAAGAGACAAATGTTTATAGCTCAAAAATTGTAGAGGGTGATTGCCTGAATTTTGGAAGAATCAAATAAACTACATTTTAGCTATAGTTATTTGTCTCTTTGCTTATTGAATGACACTCGTATATATGTAAAATATTTATATTTACCTCCACCTACTTATATCACCCTCTAGCGGACATCTAATTACTCATTTATTATTTATCTATTTATATGTGTTATCGACATCTAATTTTACTCATTTTATTATTTATCCATTTATATGTATTTTATTTATAAACTTGTAAAATAATTTAAAAGAAATAAACTTGAAAATTAATTATTTCTTTTTGGATATAATAAATTCTGTTGTTATTATTTTACAAATTAATTTTCAATTTTAAAATGGAAAAAAAAATTTTTTATGTACATATTGTGAAAAAGGAAGAAAATGAATATGAAATTTCTGGGTTGTCCGAAGACAAAGAACTATGGTATAGGTTGCCAGAAGAATCAAGGAAAGTTCAAAATCATCCCATATTACTTTCAAACTCTATAATTAAGAGTTCAATGCTGGCTATAAAACCCATTCAAGGATATCGTAAAATTGGTTTAAAATTAAATGAAGAACTTAAAAAAATTTATTTTGATGAAGGTGAAAATATTTCTTTTAATAAAATTCCGTTAGAAGAAATTTCTAATGAAATCAACTTCGATCAAGAAGAAAAGAAAAATTTGCAAATGGAAATTGAAAAATTACAACTACAGCTAAGTGCAACTCATTTTAATTTTTATGATATTGAAAAAAAATTAAATTTAGAAAAATTTAATAAAAATCAAGATCCAATAATTTGGATTCAAAAATTTGAAAATGAATGTTTTAGAAATAATATAGTGAATGAGACTAATATTATTGAAACACTTCGATTTTATATACTAGGCATATCAAAAGACTGGTATGATACAAATTTAACAAAATTTGGATTAAATAAATGGAATCTTTGGAAAGAATCTTTTCAAAATACATTTAGAGATATAAGTTGGATAAAAATAAAAAAAGCTTTTGATTTTAAATATTCAGGAGGGTCCATCATCGATTATGCAATTACAAAAGAAAAACTATGTATTGAAATAGAGAACGGTGGAACAATACAGTCTAGGATTCATATGATAGTGATGGGACTCCCTGAAAAATTTCAAAATAGACTAGATTATGAAAAAATAAAAACAATTGAAACATTGTTTTCCGAATTAAAGAAAATTGAATATTTATCAAATGAATTTAATAAAATTAAAACGAATTATAATAAAAATTTTAATAAAAACGAAAATATAGATAAAAATAATACAAGTGATACAAAAAAAAAAAAAAATTTCGTGCTCAATTTGCGAATCTTTTGGTTGGCCAAACCGTTATCACTCTGAAAATATATGTAGAACTAAAAATTTAAAGATAAAACAAGAAAGTAATTTAAATGAAAAAGAAAATTTTAAAATAAATGAAAACTATGATTCTTTAAACTAAAAAGCCCGGAAGAATTTAATCCACTTATAAAAATAAATGTATTAATAGACAATAAGTATAATATAAAAGCTATTTATGATAGTGGGTCGAATGTAAGCTTACTAAATAAAAAACTTTTAAATATTTTAAAGTTAAATTTAGAAAAAAACAAAACTATATTTAGAACAGTTAGTGGTAAAAATTTCTGTCAAGGCCGGGCAAATATTAGTTTGAAAATCGGAGAGATTACGGAGAATCTAAATACTTATGTAATTAAAAATAACAAATTTTCTTATGATTTACTGTTGGGACTCGACGCAATAAAGAAATTCAGACTCATACAAAATGAAAATTTAAAAATTTTTCAGAAAATAGATGATGAGAATATTATAAAAATAAAACCAACAAATAAAAAAAATAATGTTAACGATTTTCAAATAAATATGAATGAATTGGATTATATAGAAGATAAAAATAAAATTATAGAATTAAAAAAGATAATAGAAAATTTCAAAAATATATTTGCTAAAAATAAATTTGATGTTGGAAAAGTAAAATGTAAAGAAGGTGAGATTAAATTAATTAAAGAGGAATATATTAATTCACGACCTTATAAATGCAATATAATAGACGAGAGAGAAATACAAAATCAGATAAAAAAATTATTAGAGGCAAAGTTAATTGAGGAATCAGATGGAGGTTTTTCATCACCAGTTACACTTGCATTCAAAAAAGAGGATGGTCGGAGGACAAGACTTTGTATTGATTACCGAAGATTAAATAAATTGATAATACCAGAATGTTTTCCATTTCCAACTATAAATGATGTTATTGAAAAGATACCTAATTGTAAATATTTTTCGATAATTGATATAAATTCGGCTTTTTGGAACATTCCTTTAAGAGAAAATGATCGAGAGAAAACCGCATTTATTACAAAATTTGGGAAATTTAGGTTTAAAGTATTACCATATGGTCTTAAAAATGCTCCAGCGATTTTTCAAAGGACATTATCTAATATTTTAAGAAGGAATGGTTTAGACGAATTCTCTATAAATTATATCGATGATATCTTAATATTTTCTAAAACATGGGAGGAACATATGAAACATATAAAAAAAACTTTTGAAATACTAGACGAAGTGGGTTTCAAACTAAAATATGAAAAATGTAAATTTGCTTCTAATTCAGTGAAATATCTTGGACATTTCATACAAGAAAATAAAATATCACCAGCAATTGAAAATTTGGCTGCTATTAGAAAACTAAACAAACCAACAGATAAATCTGGTGTAAGGAGTATTTTAGGATCAATAAATTTTTTTTTTAAATATATTGAAAACAGTACAGAAAAATTTGAACCACTTCATCAATTATTAAAAAAAAATGTAAAATTTGAATGGACAAAAGAAAGTGATGAAAGTTTTAATTTAAATAAAGAATATTTATGTTCCTCACCCATTTTAGCAATATATGATACAGACAAAGAAATAATAATTGAAACAGATGCTAGTTTAAAAGGAATTGGTGCAGTATTGAAACAACCACAAATTAATGGTATGTTGCATCCAGTTGCTTATTTTTCTAGGAAACTATCAGAAAAAGAAAAGAAAATGGATATTATTCACCTGGAGTGTAAAGCAATTAAAGAAGCAATAAAATATTGGCAATTTTATGTCATGGGCCGAGAATTTAGAGTTTGTACGGACCATAAACCCTTAGAAAATTTAAGAACAAAGAGCAGAACAGATGAAATATTGGGAGATTTAGTCAATTATCTATCTCAATTTAATTTTAAAATCATTTATAAAAAAGGGAAAGACAATATTTTGGCAGACCTTTTATCAAGACAGCCAATATTAGAATATTTTGAAAACGAAGACGAAATTAAAGTAGTAAATTTAATAGAAATAAAAAAAATTATTGAAGATCAAAAAGAAAATTTTAAAGAAATAGAAAATGATAAAAAAACAGAAAAACGAAATAATATTTTTTTTAAAAATCTAAATAACAGAGCAAGGATATATATTTCAATTGACTTTGGTATAAAATTAATAAAGCTCGTTCATGAATATTATGGTCATATAGGAAATGCTCAATTAAAAAGGAAAATAAGACCCTACTATTATTTTAAAAATATGGATCGATTAATTAATTCATTTTGTGAAAATTGCAAGATTTGTAAAGAAAACAAAACTCGTAAAGGAAGAACAATTGGATTAATGTCGAAATTAGGGCCTCCAAGTAAACCCTATGAAATTATGTCCATTGATACGGTAGGAGGATTCGCCGGGAACAGATCACCGAAAAGATTTATGCACATTTTAGTGGATCACTTTAGCAGATACGCTTGGATCTCCACTTCGACAGGTCAAGACGCTAAAGAATTTATCAAATTAATAGATCCAGTTACAAAAGAAAATGAAATTAAAATGATTTTGACAGACCAATACTCTGGATTTAATTCTGAAGAATTTAAAAACTATTTAAATAAAAAAAATATACAACTTGTATTTACATCAATAGATTGTCCCCAATCTAATGGCCTAAATGAGAGACTAAACCAAACTCTTGTTAATAGAATAAGATGCAAAATAAATAGTGGTGATAATAGAGCATGGTCTAAAATCGCAGAAGATTGTACAAAGGAATACAACAAGACAATTCATAGTTCAACAAAATTTGAACCTGAATATTTACTTTTGGGTATAAAATCAACAATTTCTCCTATCACTTTTGGGGAAGATAATCTGGAAATGGCCAGGAAAGAAGCTTTTAAAAATTCCTTAAAAAGTTTTTATACTAATAAAGAAAGGATAGACAAAACTAGAAAAGAAAAAGAATTTAAAATAGGCGAGATGGTATACATCGAGAATGGGAATAAAATAAACCGTAGGAAAACGGATAAAGTAAGGATGGGCCCATTCAAAATAACAAAAAGAATTTCCACATCCATATACGAGGTTGACTGTGGAAAAAAAAGAAAAAAATTATCAAACTGTTTCCACTGCAGTAAATTGACACCTTTTTCTTCTGAAGAAAAAGCCTAAGGGGGTAAGATGTAAAATATTTATATTTACCTCCACCTACTTATATCACCCTCTAGCGGACATCTAATTACTCATTTATTATTTATCTATTTATATGTGTTATCGACATCTAATTTTACTCATTTTATTATTTATCCATTTATATGTATTTTATTTATAAACTTGTAAAATAATTTAAAAGAAATAAACTTGAAAATTAATTATTCCTTTTTGGATATAATAAATTCTGTTGTTATTATTTTACATATATTCCCCCAGCAAATTTGATTTATTAATTGAGTCAATTATCCATATGTTAACTATGTTTCACAAATAAAATCATTTCTGACTTAATAATATTTAATAATAATACGAAAGACATTTTATGATAATATTTTTCCTGTTTACAAAATAATTTTCTAATTTCAAATAAAATTTAAACCGAAATCTTGACCATTGACCATAATTAGACAGACCGTCAGAGTTTATTTCTAGATTTATTTTTTCTTATCATTTTATTTTCTTCTCTTTGACGTAAAGGGCTGAATAACATAACCATTATAGGTATAATAATATATAATTGTTTATTATATTTCATTAATAAATTGATTTTAATATTTATCTTGATTTGAATAAATTTCACAAATATTATATGTTATTACTGAGAGTTATTCTCGTTTGTTCGCTTTTACTTCCTTGCGCTTAAAATACATCCATGCTAAAATTACATCTACAATAAATAAACTTTACTTATTGAATGACCCTCGTATATAGAGGTTATACATAATTAGGTGAATGATAGATATTGAATGAAGTTGGCTCAGAATACGGAATTTTTTATTAATATGACAAAAACTTTCCTTAACAAGTAATACCACAAATAACTACGAGATTTATTCAAAACGAAAAAGTGAATTTTGAATTATTTCGAAAAGTATTTATTTATTCATCAATATCAATTTTGTCCTCTTCAAAGTAATTCCCCTCAAATATTATACACTTTTGCCAGTGCTTCTTCCAATCGTCGAAGCACTTCTGAAATACGCTTTTCGGTATAACCATCAGCTCGTTCTTAAATTTCAACTTCAATCTCATCAATTGTGACAAAACGTTTTTTCCTTTCATTGTTCTCTTCAGTTTTGGGAAAAAAGCACAGGGAGCCAAATTTGGCGAATACGGTTGTTGAGGCTTGATTATGGAGTTGTTTTCGACCAAAAATCCACAAACAAGCAATGATGTTTGAGCTGGTGCATTATCGTGATGCAAAATCCATGATTGATGATGTTTTTCCACAATTCCGATCGTTTGAGCCGCATTGTATCACGTAAACGTTGCATAACTTCCTTGTAGTATTCCATATTCTTTTTAAGAAAAAAAAAATTTTAAAAACAATGATAATAAAAGAATATCTTATTCAAAATAAAAAATTGAATAAATATGATCTAATAATATTAAATACAAATAGAAATATATACCTGTTCCTTTAAAATATTTGAAATTTTTTAATCTGTTTTGTCGTTTAATTTTTTGTTAATTCTTATAAATTTTTATTAATTAATATTATTATTTATTAGTATTGAGGGGACCCCACGTTCCATTCATTTTAATCAGATTGATGCAATGATGTAACATTTAATAATTGTAATAAATAATCTAAGAATTGTATATCAATATTCATTAAATGGTCGAGGTATAGCTTGGTGTTCCAGGTACTTATCAAATAAACAAATAACAATGAGAAAAACTTTTCATTCCTTATCAGACTTGTGGAGGTAATCTTTTATTTTTTATTGTGCGTTCAAACCTATTTTAAGATTATATTATAAACAAAAACAATCAAATGTGTCGTTTTATCAGGATGGATTCTGTTCTATTAATCTCTTTGTTGGTTAATCAGTTCCAAGACATGCAACGACCCTGAAAGTAAACTGTTTCTTTATTTATACGAAAATAAGTTTTAAGCACCCTTCAAATCACAACAGGTCGTTTCACTCTGCTTAAATAAATAAAATAAAAATACAAAAAGAAAATTGTTCACTTATGAAAAATATTTTTTTTTAAGTGAAAATGTGAAAATGTTTTATATATACTATACATTAAAAATATTTCACATTGTATAAATTTGAATATATAATTAAAATTTTTTGTATTTTTTAATACCTATATATTGAATAAGTTGACCTGTGGCCAGGTCTGAACCGACCGACAGTTTGAAATAAATTAATTTCCAGCTACAGAAACAATTTCAAATAATTTTAATATATCTATTAATCTAATAAAAAACAGATAGGCATATAACATAAATATTTTTAATTTTATTTTATTTATAATATATAGCCGAAGTAGCCGGCGTTGCCCGGCGTTACCCGAGGCTGTGACGTCATGAAGGGCCGGGTGACGTCATATAATTTTAAATTAAGAAAAACATAATGAAGATGATTTTTCCCGAGGATAAAACCAATAAATACGTGGTGATATGTAAAAAAATCTCCTA
Organism: Labia minor; assembly: GCA_963082975.1. Lineage (NCBI taxonomy): Eukaryota > Metazoa > Arthropoda > Insecta > Dermaptera > Spongiphoridae > Labia > Labia minor. Next base: position 37,930,829 of record OY720345.1, read on the forward strand.
ATGTGAAATTTGGTGTGAAAATAACCCTTCTCTTCCTATAGTCGATCGTTAATACTACCACTTTCGGTTTCCGGATTTGCACCAAAAGTATATCAATTCATCCCACTGATGCATTAAGTAAATATACCAAATTTCATCAAAATCCGTTGAGCCGTTCAGGCTGTACACATCTATACGGACAGACGGACGGACGGACGGACAGACATCATGTTAAAAATTCTTTTTTCTGTTAAGAAAATGCATGATTCGTGGAGATATGTAAAAATCTCCACATGTGAAATTTGGTGTGAAAACAATACCTCCCTTACTATCGTCGGTCGGTAAAAATTAAACTCAAGATTCCCTTCTTGCCTATAATGAGTAAATATATCTATTTGAATTTTGTGTATTTTTCAAGATTTTTATTTTTTACTTTCATGAGGATACATAAATTTAGTAAATAATTAAATAAATTTTTAAACTTACTGCAATTTAAAAATTAAAATAAATAATTTATTAACTAACACTAAAACACAAATTAATTTCTTTGGAGTAAACAAAGAAATAGATAACTTGAAAATTAAATAATGTACAAAATATTAATTTTATTATTGAAAGCACTGCTGAGTTATCTTCTCAAATACCTGAAGATTAGCACATATCCAACAAATTACTACTACTACTGTAATTATGCTAATAATTGTCCACATGAAGTTCTACTCTATCGATGTCAAGCAATTCATGCTGACAAGATTTCTTAATATTTAAAATTACACAGATTTGCAATTATAAACATGTCTAATACTCTAAAAGGATTTATTTTTAAAAATTTAAATAATAAAACACCTTCATTCTACATTTTTTTAAATACAATGTAAATATTTTTTATAATTCTTATTAGTAATATTATTATTATTATTATTATTATTATTATTATTATTATTATTATTATTATTATTATTAATATACCATATTTTATACATTTTCATTTTTTAAGGGATTTATTAAAGGAGCTATTAATTAGGCTTCCCAGATGTCCTGTCCTATTGAAAGGTATGGTCCTACTGTCTCGGGCTATTTGTAATTCTGTCTCGATCAATTGAATAAAAATGGGAGAATGTGTGTATTAAACAAAGAAATAGATAACATGAAAAATAAATACCAGGTAAAGAAGTATGAAATCAGAAATTTTTTGTAAAATTGCACGTCTATTGATTTATACATTTTCCCCACCTCTTCGACAGGTTATGAATGCCACGCCAAAAAAAAACAATTCTTTCTTTGAAGCGAACCATTTGTTGAACCATTTTCGTACATGTTCTTACGAATCGAAGTGTTGTTCGGCGGGTGCATGTCCCAATGATGCGAATAGATGTTAATCAGACGAGCCAAGTCTGGAGGATAAACCGCATGCGCTAGTACTTCTCAATTGAACGCCTCGATCGTATCTGTGACCTGTTTGGTTTGGCTGTGTGTTAGGGGGCATTATCATGAAGCAAAATGACTTTTTGTTACCTTTTTCCACGTATTGTTCGATTCAAATCGATCATTTGTTGTTGGTAGCAATCAGTGTTAACGCTTTCGCCAGGTTTTAGTAGCTCATAATATATTATAGCCTTTTTCAGTGATTTCCCACCCTCCTCTTTTCTCACGTCAAAATCATCACTTTTAAATTTTTTAAACCACTCAAAGAAATGAGTTTTGTCAAGAGCATGTTTACTGTATGCTTCGACAAGCATTCTATGCGATTCTGCAGCAGTTTTCTTCAAATGATAGCAGCAAATCATAGTTAGGCACAAAACTCGACATGTTTGAGGTTAAAGAAAAATATACCGGTGTATGAAACTTCGGTTATTGTGTGTTGACAATCTTTGTCAGCTGATAGAGCTACAGAAGCGGTCTTACGGTCTTTCAACTGATAATGAGCACCATCTATAGGGAAATCCCGGTTTCTTATTTCTACACGTGGTAGTGTTTAACACTGGCTTTTTTGAAAAATAATAACGAATTTTTGAACAGAGTTCACACAAGTGATAAATATTAAATTAATTAATCAATAAAAAGCACTTGAAAATTTTGTGAGCTAACAAAAATAATGGCCTGAAAGTTTTTTTATTATAATAATAGCTATTTATCAGGTCGCAAGTGGTGGATTTCTATTTGAAATAAATCCCCAAAATTGACCCGTTTTAAGAAAACAATACTATGAAAAATGTATTAATTAATTTCAGGAAGTAGTAATTAGTATTGAGTCTCCTAAATCCTGCACTTAACCTAATACTCCAACTCTAGATTAAATAAAATTGATTATAATGCTGTTTGAAAATATTTTGAATTGAACAAGTTTCTTAAAGTTAATTCTCCTATCAAAGTCTTCCCTTACTACCTTTTGGAATCAAATCGGAATCATATGAACTATTTTTTTATATTTAAATTCCCATAAAAATTAAAATTTGAAAAAGTTTTTGCCGATCTATTGAGGCATATGCTTTACCATAGTCTGTAAATATATGATGTATAAAAATATTGAATTCGCGTTTTCTTTTATAATATATGTCTTTGATCTAATATTCAACGATAAATTCTTAAATAAAAATATAGGAAATCTGTTATATAAAAGAAATCGTGCTGGCGTGCTGGATACTTATATTTGGTTTCAAGTTAGAAGGTTAAATTGTAGATATCAATCCAATAAAATTTAGAAGAATGCAATTCAGCAGTTGTGAGTAGGGTAGTTGTACTTGAAAAAACATAACCAACCTTTCAATAAATTTTAAAATAATCCAGCACAAAATATCTATATTTATCTATCTATGTGCAGTGGCGGACTAAGGCCCTAGGCAACATTGTAATTCTAGGCCTATTTTTCAGAAAAATTTTACCTTTTTTTTAGCGAGACACAGTTTATTAATTATCGAATTCGGGCCTCCAAAGGCAAGTGCTTAGGTTGCCTAGGCCTTAGTCCTCCCCTGTTTCTATGGCTCTACGGAACTCAAAAGTTCTTGGTCGCAGTAACCACATTCCTTCAAGTATCCCTATCCTGAGTTACACTCATCTCCTATTTTTCTTCAATCTCTCTCACGTCCCTTCCTACATTATCTACCCAGCGCGTCCTTGGTCTTCTAACCGAACTTTTTCCAATGGGTCTCGTCACCAATATATTTTCCATCACTCTTTCATCTCCCATTCTTGCCACGTATCCTACCGATCCCAATCTTCTCAACTATCTCTGGATAAAGTCATGCAATTACTTATTATGTAGTCTCCGCCATTCAGGGGTGACCTCATCTTTCTTTGGCCAATAAATGTTGCGAAGAATCCTATTTTCAAATACTCTAAATCTACAAATACAAAAAGAATATATTAACTAAATAATTTTATTTAAAGAAATACGAACTTTTTAGTAAATATTCATCAAATTAATGATATTGAATTATCTCTTATACAACACTTGTACACTAAAAGCAAAAATATAAATAAATAATTTAAATTTGAATACTTTGATTTTCTTAATTTAGTTACTTCTTTTTCATTTTCAGATTAAGCATTATAAATGATCAATATGATTTTTCAGAAAATTGGATATTAAATTTTTGAATTTTCTTTTAATTAATATGTATAATACTTTTTAATAATAATTTGAAACACACAAACGAGTATAAAGTTTAATTTTAAATACAAATACTACGATAATATTGTAGCTTTAAAAATAAATATACAAATATGTACCTATAAAATTTTAAATAAAAATATAAAAAGATACCATTTAAAATTAACACTACCCTTTTAGTTAGAATTATTTTATCTAATTAACATAATGTGTGATGATGAATGATATCAATCTGTATAGCATTTGGAATTTATGATGCTAAATATTTTTTTCTTTTGCTTTCTATGTTTAAAATTTTTAAATGGGTACTATAACAGTAGATGGATCAAAAAATAATTGCGTATACAATATCAAATGGGAGGGGGAGGCACAAACATTAACACCTTAATGCCCTACTGTGACTAGTATTTAAGTATATTTAATTTTGGAACTAAATATTAAAAAATCATTTTTTAATTTTACAAATGATACTTAATCAAAATTTAGTGGAATCTTTACTTAATCAAGATTCAATCTTTTATATAAATAATAATTTCTGACTCCAATATTTTATAAATTTCTCTTATAAACTTGAAGTTGGGAGTTCAAATCCAACTTATAACATTTTATTTATAAATTAATTTGACAATTTAAAACTTCCAATGACCTAAATGGCAGTTAAATACCTACAAAGCCAAGGACAATTTAATTAAATAATAATATTATTTAAAATCAGTCATGCAATCAGAAAGAAAATAGAAATTAATTTTCTTAAAATAAAGGTTAAACAAGAAAAAAAATTATTAAAAAGTTTTTTTAAATGAAAAATGAAAAATTATAATAGTAATTTTTGGATCAGAAAAGATATTTTCCAAAATTTATTGTTCACTTGTATTTATTTATTTGTGTGATCAATAATAATAATAATTTTGTTCATTTATTGTAATGAGACATGTATAATTAATGATTAAAAACAATATCAATGGACATTAATATTCCTATATATATATATATATATATATATATATAAGAGTAATTATATTAAACATGGCTGACATACGAAACATGGAATTTTTTTTTTTTCTTTTTGAAGACAGCTATGATAAGTAATGACTTTTCGATGGATAATCGAAGACATTCGATCTTCGGAAATTTACAGACGGAAAAATACACCTTTTTCATTTTATTACACTTTATTTTTAAATATTTAATAAATTTACAACAATTTAATAACATAAAATGAAAAATGATAAATAAATACATTAAAAAATGTTTGAAAAAAAATATAAATCATTTTAAAATCTATCTTATCAAATTATAGTATTGTAAAAAACAATTATTTCTCGGACTAAATATTAAGGAATATTTTTATAAATAAAAATAAGCTGTGGCCAGGCACAGGACCGACCGACGATTTGAAATAAATTCATTTCCAAACAACATTATATATATATAAGTATAAAAAAAAATATTTTTAAAACTTGAATTAAAATGACTAAATTATATTACCTTGGTTTTTATTTTTAGTTTAATTACTCAGTTATTAATTACTACTATATTTTAAGTGAAATATTTTCCGACCATTAATATAAAATTAATATTTTATAAACTACTACTTCCGGTTTCCGAATATACACCAAAAGTTGAAGAATTAATGGTACTGAGGCATTAAGTAAATATACCAAATATTATCAAAATCCGTTGAGTCGTTCAAGCTGTACACACAACGGACGGACAGACAGACGGACAGACATCATGCTAAAAATACTTTTTTCTTTTAACAAAATGCATGATTCGTGGAGATATGTGAAATTTGATGTGAAACAAATACCTATCGGTCGGTCTCATGAAATTTTCAATAAGCACTCAAAAATAGTAAAAAATACAACTGTTGGCCCCCTGTTATAATTATTGCCCTAGGTATTCTATAGTGATTATACAACCATACAACAAACGATTACATAACCATAGTTAATAAAAATCTCTTATTATTTGTGTTTTAGTGATAGGGGGCCAATGATTGCCTTGGGGCCAACGACTGTATACTTTACCCTATATATATTAACTTATATATAAATAAATGAAAAATAAAAATCTCGAATGACATAAAATGATAAGAAGACTAGAAAACAATTTTCCAATTGATTAAAAATAATTTTAAAAAGATTAATATAGACTTTTAGCAATTAAATAAAAATTATCATTAATTTCTTTCATTTTGCTCTTCCTGTTGAAAAAAACATAAATTAATGTCAGTTAAATAAAACAGCTTAATAAAAAATGTTCAATATTTTTATTTTTTTCAAAATCCTAACTCATGCAAAATTGAAATTATGGGGAAAAAACAGATTAATGAAAATTTAATTTGATTTAATAGAAGATATTGAAAAAGACCAAAGAAAAGTAGAGAAAGAGAAATTTAAATTAGAAATCATTTCTCACTGTGAAAAGATTGAAAAATTAAATATATTTTCAATTAAATCACAATTTCGCTTATCCATTGAAATATGTCCAATTGAAAGAATGACATAGAAAATAAAAAAATTTCTATGAGCTATTGATGAGTAAATGAAAGTTCGTAAATCGATTTTGGTGAGTTGCCGAGTCAATCAAGGAAAAAAGTTTCTTCTCTCAAAATAACCAACCAAATGTTACCTCTTGGGGATTGTTTTTCTTCTTCATCGACAAAACAGATTCCTCTTTTTATATACATATAAATAAATACATTTATATTCGTATATATAACCTTCACATTTTTTCCATTTTTGATTTATTCAATTGGGTCATTTAAAAGGTCTCTGCAGAGTTTTACCACTATATGCTGTTGATGCCTATACATTGAGCATATATTTCGAACAAATATATGATTCAATGATCAAATTTTACCTTATATTTCCGGTAAAATAATTGATCGTGAAAATAGTTATATTGATTTGAAAACGAGAAAAAGATATAGATAATGTGTAATGCGCTTTGCTTTTTGTGAAGTGAATACTGAAAATGCTCTGAACGGCCCCAAAAGTGGTTTGGTCGATTCTTTTCCGAAAATCTCACTGATAAAGTCGATGAAATTTTGGTGGAGAAAAACGTTCACGCAAATTGTCATTAAACATCAACCACATGGCAGTATAGAATCATATGAAAAGAGAAGATTAAAAAAAAATTAAGGAAATTTTTTATATGACATTATATTTCATATATTATTTTTTTAATATATAAGGTGCTTGAATAAGTTCTCGCTGTTTTCTAACAGATGGCGTTTCCAGTAATATAAGTGGATGATATTTCTGAAACGAACGCATTTCCAGGAAATACTGTTCGTATTCTTGAACGCCAGTGTGTTTCTGTTTGCCACAGTGTCAACCACATTTTGTTCTGAGTGCTTAAAGATGTCGAGTTTTGTGCCACGAAAAGAGTATTTGCGGGGAATTCTATTGCATTATTTTATACAGAAGAAATCAGCAGCTGAAGCACACCGAATTCTTTTTGAGACGTATGGGGACCATGCTCTGTCGGAAACGACTTGCAGAGACTGGTTTCGACGGTTCAAAAATGACGATTTTGATCTTCAAGATAAAGAACGTTCTGGCGCACCGAAAAAGTTTAAAGACGAAGAATTGGAGAGATGGGAAAAAGTAGTGTCTTGTGATGGGCTGTACTTTGAGTGACGTGTTGTGCACCACATTGTGTAAATAAAGCATTGATTTTCACAAAAAAAAACAGCGAGAACTTATTATTATTACTATATTTATATTTTAATATTTAAATAATTTATTTAGTATCAGATTATATTTTAAGGTAACAAATAAATTTTGATTTTTTCAATAATAAGTCAAAAATAAAAGCATGAGAAACAATTAATTTAAGAAATACCATTTATAAATATATATATATAATACATTATTTCGTATATATTCGTTTATATATATCTCATAAATGATTATTCTATTCAACAAACTAAATCGATATTATATATTGTTTGTGTGTGTGGCTGTGTTATTAAAACTTAAAACAAATTTTGTAGCTGTATAAAAAAGTAATTGTATTCATTAATTTATAATACATTTATAATGTATTTTTTCACTTTTTTTTAATTATATACTTAATAAAGAATGAAATTATATTATTATATGATATTGTATAAATTAATATTTAAACAATAAAAAATGTGTTATATTTTGAATGGATGTAGAAGTATAATTAATATAATTTTCTTGGATTTTTGAAAAAATATAAATGAAAATAAAAATGATAAATATTCTATTTCGTTCGAATTGATTGTATTTAAAAATTGTATCTATAATTGTGAAGAAAATTCTACATCCTTCATTCTTTAATTAGGCACTCTACTAAATTTAAAATAGATCAGACTTTTTTCATCAACAATATCCGATAATATAGAATATTATAATGCAAATGATATTATATATGATTTAGATTCAGTTTACTTTGCTTATTTTGAATGGAATGTTGAAATTTCAAACATTGAATAAAAATAGGTTATATTAATATATTTAATTTTAATGTAAATATGTATATATATATAAGAATTATATTTAAAAAATATTGAAATGATAAGAATAAATTATATTAAATAATTAAAGGATTCTTTATATAATAATATATAATAATATAATATAATAAATATAATATATAATAAAAACATATGTATATCAATACTATGTTTGTAAAATCAAAAATTTTTATTCTTGAATGTGGAATATCTTTACACTTGGAACTGATATATAAATCATTGTTCTTCCCGTCTGGATTTTTCTTTCTTTTATATAATTTTATAAATAACTTTACCCCTATATTATGAAATTTTCAAAATAATTCTCTCTAATTTCGTTAATTACTTATTTGAATAATAATAATATGTAAAAATATAACATCAATATTATAATATAATATTATAATAATAATATATCAAATAAGTTAATGTTAACAAAATTAAAAATATGATATAATTTAATTTTATAGGAATAAATTCTTCTTTATCAAATAAAATGAAATAAGAAGATTTAAATCTCATATTGTGTATATGAATCCAGAAAAATAGAATTAGAATTGCCTTAAGAGAGAAAAGGAAATAAAGAGGAGGGGTAATTATTCATAATATTGCAAGGGATTAGATGTTTAAAAAAAAGAAAAAAAATTCATGGTAATACTATTAAGAAGCTTATAAAACATGAGTTTTTATAGAAGATTGATTTTAAATTCTAAATGCCATAGATAATTAAAAAATAGTATTTGAAAAATTATTAAAAAAAAATCACTGTCACTGAAAGAGTAAAATATTTCTTAACTATTATTAGGTGACTTTTTAATTTAAATGGCAATTACTTACTGCCCTTGATATGAGTTTTATAAGCGCCATTTATAAACCACCATATTTTTGACCTTTGTTCAAGCAAAAATATTAATTATATTTTGCTTTGTTAGTAATTGATAGAAATTTCCATATTCGTATAATTGAATTTTAAATTAAAAAAATATATTAGTAAACCATTGATAGCTTAGATGAAATCTATAAGGCCCAAGGAACAATAAAATAAAAATCTGGAGTGTCTCCACTCGATTATCTCGCAAATTTGAATTGAATTATTTAACATATATTATATATAAATTAAATTTAATTAATTAAATTATAAATTAAAGTTAATAAATAATATTTACGTGTTTGGCACTTTGTTGGTGGCACCATGTCACGTGCTGGTGCGTGATTTGCAGTCATCGTGTTAAAAAATTTATTCCAGTACTTTCAGCGATTCAATCAAGCTGAAATTCTATATATAGCAGTTTTATACAATTTTTAATTATGTGAAAAACTATCAAACATATATCTTTATTTTTACGTTTAATTTAGAGCAGGGGTTCTCAAACTTTTTATTCCTTAGACCCCCTGTAGAAATTTTATTTATTTCATAGACCCCCTACATAAGGAATATATATATATATATATAATTGTGTGTGTGCAAAAGCTACCACAGACGACTCATTTTAAAACACAGTATAATCTACAATCTATAATCTATAATCTACAATCTATAATTGTATAGAAGAAAGAAACTGAAATATCAATAATTATATCTATATTTTTAATGATTAAATTAATAATAAAAAAAAACATTAATATTTAACAAAATTATAATATTAGTGTGATGGATGGACTTGACGTTTTTGTGCGATTTCTTTTATGTTTGGCCTGAAATTGCTAAGTTTTATTCTTAAATCTCCCCTTTTAATTTATTTTTTATGTAACTAAAAAATTAAAATTAACAAAATTTATTTTGTTCCTGAATCGTAAGTTTATCTGTTTTTAGATTAGCATAATATTATAAAATCAAATCAACAGAATAATCTATATTATTGAAAAAAAGTTTAAATATTTCATAATATTACTATTTAATATTTATATAAATTGAAGGCTTTTATTTATTATATTTAATTACTGAGATATGAATAGATTGGAAATGAATATTAATGTTATGTTTAAAATAAAAATATTTAAACGTATGAAGGGCCCAATAATTTTTAATTTTTACAAAAAAAATGGGTCTTATAGTAATTATACGATTAATATTGCAACTCCCGATTTTATTTATTTAACTTCATCGTCATACATTGTAAAGTTTTTCCATGCCAAGGACGTAGTAAAAAGTAAAATGAAGCAATAAAAACAACTAAAAATACAATACAATAAAAAATGGTATGTATGTCAAATAATAAATAAAGAAAAATACGGAGTAAATAATTTTAATTAATCAAATAACTATTAAATTTTAAATCAATTCTTTTAAATTGTCTAGCAAATCATTTTATTTATAGTTCTTTACTTCTATACATTTAATTATTACAAATCTCAATTGTCCTAATTGTTTGTAATCATTTACATCTTCACACTATCATTGAAGCGCATATATTACTAGATTTTGGTATGGTATAAACAATCATCACCATATATTTATTACTTGAAGTGTTTCCCTAGTTTTACTATATTTAAATACTCAATTAATTCTTCAAGATTTTATTGGGGCATCTTCTTTAGGCTGGCGCGACTGTTTTGAGGTGTCCGCAATGTCCCCTGGAATCCACTTAGGGATGATTTCCTCTCTCTCCAAGCTATCATCAAAAATTAACCTTCTCTGCATAGAGAAAACTATTTATTAACTAACTTTCAACTAATTCACCCCCTCTTGTAGACATATGTTCCTTTCGCAAATATTGATAACCATAGGTCAAGTAATTTATGAGTTTTCAAAAAAAAGAATCCGTGAAATATTTTCTCTTTATCAATTAAAATATTTATTTTTCGGTTTTTTTGTGCTCTATTGAAGTTTTACGAATTTAATTTATTGAATGTGAGAACTTAAAGATGTCATAAATTGTCTATTATAAATTTTAAATTATAGTATTTTCACTATTTTTCTCTATTAAAGGGCATTTTTATGCCTATATATTACAATATATATATTGTCAATGGTAGATTTACAAACTCGAAATCCAATCTGTTCTTCAGGTTGCCTATCTTTGATTTATTGTTCCATCAAATTTTTCTAAGATTAGCCTGTATATCCTTCCAATTGAAGGAATTAAAGCAATCCCTCAATAATTGTTAGGATCACTAAGTGATAAGAATAATACATTATTTTCTCTATTCCTCTGGCTATTTTTTACCATTATTACATCTTATCTTTGTAAAAGATCCTTCAGCATTTTCAATAATTTCGATTGAGCATACTTTATTAATCGATTGAGCATACTTTATTAATTCAGGTGATTTTTGAATTTTCTATCTTTTTACAGATGCTACAAACATACATAATTTATAGTTCGTCTGTATTATCTACCGGATGGAAGATCTAATCAAATATTTGTCTCTCCGTGTCTTTCAACAACCCTTGAAAATACCTCACCCACTCTTTATATATTCCTAATCCACATTTTGTTACTACACGATATTTTCATGTTTCTTAGCACTCTTCTTTTCGCCAATCAGTTGATGGACTTATTGATATTTTCTAATTCAGGAATTATTTTTCTTTGTTATAACAATCTCTCTTGACTTTTGCGTAATTTTTTTTATAATTATATATTTTGTATTCATTTATTTAATAAAATGAAATTATTTTCAAACATTAATTCACAAATATAGTCCGAATAATATAATATAATAAAAATAATTTTATATAGGTATTATTAATATTAATTATTATTGTTCTTCAATGTATAAAATTAAATAAAAATAATATAATTATTTAAATTATATTTTTTTTATCTCAATAATTTGTTCTAATATTATGAATTTTGCTTTATGTTTCAGATGAGATGTTGGAGTTTAAGGAAAAATTTAAAATTCTTAATCAACTTTTGTACTTCAGGTAAGAGTTTCATATATTTATTTATTTCATTAATAATAAAATTAGCATAGAATTTATTCTATCTGAAAATAGATTAGATTTTTCAATGACAATTACAAATATTTTCAATTTACATATCATAATAAATATTAAATATTTATTTGATAAAAGACAAATTTTAAATTTTTTTTAAAAAAAATAATGTATGCAGTGTTTTATTACAAGAAAAAGTGAAAAACAAAATCTCAAAGGAAAAATAAAAAAATTGTTTTATTAGAATTGTTAAATTAGAAATTAATTTAATCTCAATGAAATTTTAAAGAACTCAATATGATACTTTGAGATTTTTTCGCTTTTTTTTATTGTCTAGAAGAAAATTCCAAACGCCATCTCACATATTTTATAATAAAATATTATTTTCCAGCGCTCATAAATTTAATTTTATCGTATTTTTATTCTCAGAACAATTTTTATCTTGCATTAAGAATATTTTAGTTTTTATTAATGATTTTTTTATAAGATGTCAACATATATATTATCTTTGTATCATTACCAATTTCTAGGACAATATTTAAAAACTTTATAAACATTCTTCTCTTGAGTAACAATTTAATTTTCTATGTTGGCTAATATAATTATAAATAATGGCAATTTTTATAAAGTTAATTTATTTTAAAAGACCTCATAAGATTTCATTTTGTTAAATGTTTATTCTTTAGTCAATAACAACTACCTTCCGGGTTTTCATATATTTTAATGGACTACTCAGTAGTTAGGTAACAGAACAAATTCAATTTTAAATTTGTTTTTAAACAATCCACTGAAATCTTAAGTTCTATTTAAAGTATAATTATTCATTTATAGAAATAAATTTAAATGAGTGAAAATACAAAATAATTATTTCATAAATTTACTAATAAAAATTATATACTTGGATAATTATTATATAAATTATGAATAGTATATATAATAATATAGTTGTATCTTGGTTTGTAATTAATTTTAAAAGAGAATTAATTATTTAAAATTAAAATTTACAAATTTTCAATCAAATAAAAAACAGTTGATTGTATTTGAAGAAATTGTGTTACTTTCTACCTATTAATGGAGTGGTGTAATTTAGTATTTACGTATATATATATATATATAAATTATATAGATCTATAAATGAATTTGATACCATATAATTTTTTTTATTTATTTATTTTATTGGTTTAGGTATAAAATATTAAAATACTAGACAGTTTGTTGTAAAAATTAGACACTTTTTATTTTAAAAGGTAATTTTTTGGGACCTAACTTTTTTTTCGAGTCTTAAAATGGATATACTTTTGTTTTTTAAACCTTCATAAAATAATTTTCTATTTTTATTCTAACATGATTATATATGTCTTAATATTTCTTTATATTTAAAATAAATATATTATTTTATATATGCAATAAATATATTTCCAATGCAAATTAAAATAAAATATTAATAATTGATAGTACGATATGCATGAATATTAATAAATAGAACAATTTGTTAATTATTTAATTTATCAAAGAAAAGGTCAAACCACCTCCCCTGTTATTATTATTACTTTTTTTGTTTTAATGAAACAGTCTTCTCTCTCATTAATATAAAAGGTAATTGTCTAGATTAATTGTCATGACATGGATTTGGATAAAACTTTACCAGTGGATTCCTTTTTTAATTCCAAAGAAACTTTCCTTAAACAGTTATTCCTGATCGCTTCTAGTTTACGAGATAAAAATTATTAAAATTTTTACATATTAATTCAATTTAGCTATCATATTTATAATGTTTTATTAATTTCGCCAGTAGAGGGCTTCACTAATTTTCGTTTTTTTTCAGTTCGGTTTGGATATAGAAATATTCAAAAATTAATTAACTAAATAATTTTCCTATATCCAAAACGAACCGAAAAATCGAAAATTAGTGAATAATTACTGAATAAAACACTGCTTAAAAAATGATAAAAATAGAAAATTATTTTATCTGACAAACTTTAATAATTTTTATCTCGTAAACTAGAAGCGACCCTGAAAAATTTCATAAGGAAGGTTTCTTCAGAATTAAAAAAGTAATCCAGGTTTTATCCAAATCCATGACATGATAATTAATCTCGACAATTACCATATAAATAAATAATTAAAATATATAAATAAAATTTAGATATAATATGAAATTTACCTATAATATACAATCTATCTATCTATCTATCTATCTATCTATCTATATATATATATACATATATATTATTAAATTCTAATGCATTTTAAAATAGGTTTTTTTATAAATAATTATATTTTATAGCTAGGGTTTATGATTAAATGTATATATTATGTTCTTACTATTCTTAGATATGAATAGTAATGTAGCGTAGATGATCGGGATAAGAGATATAAGATACGCGTAACGTGGATCTTTAATTTTATTCTAAGAACCTCTCTCCGCTTGGGCGGGCGATTTTCCCTGATGGCGGAATCTATCTATCTCTGTGGCTCTACGGAACTCGAAAGTTCTTGGCCGCAGCAACCACACTTCTCCAAGTGTCCCTATTCAGAGCCACAACCCTCCAATCCCTCTCCTCTCCCATCTCTCTCACGTCCCTTCCTACATTCCCTGATGGCGGATACAAATAATAAATAAAAACGTTATAAAGATGATCTTTGAAGGGAAAACTACCCCTACTTCTTGATTTAATCTTCATCTTTAATTTTAAAATATAAAATATTTTTAATTATTTTCAAAATGAAAATCTATCCTGAAATCAATATTCTCGCTTCAGACGGCGTTGAAAAAAAATAAAATGCACCAAAACTAAATTACCTAATTACATTTTATTAATTAATTATAATTTAATTAAATTTCTTCAAAACCTTCTAGGGAGCGACTTAAATGTCTACAAAAATTTTCAGAAACCTAAAGTTAAAAAAAAATTGATTCCAATTTTTCATTAAGCGAACAGACAGACAGATTTGAAGTAAACTTGAAAAAAAAAACGTTATAAAAAACAAATATAACATAAAATAAAATATCGGTTAAATGTATATAAGTAGTTAATTTATCAATATTTTGTCAAAATAATCTTATAATGATAATTCTTAATAATAATCAAATTAATTACATCGTTGATTTAATTACAGCATTTGTACATCGCATATCAAATTACAGAATATGTATTTTAAAATAGTTTCTATCCAGATTGAAAAATAAATATTTATTAACAATTTTCATTAAATATTTTGAGTTTATTACAAAGAAAAATAATATAAATTAAAAGAAGTTTAAATGGAAAGGATCAGATCGACTATTATATTCCAAAATAATATTCAAATTTTATTTTTGGATTACGGTGGTATTTAATATTTATTTTAATAGAAACTTTTCTTATCTAGAATAGTTCCAAAATAAAATTAATAAGATAAAAATATTAGTTGAATTTATATTTATCTTCAAAGATATTTCTAGCTAGGGAAAAATATTCCTACTAGATATCGTTGTACCGGAAGAAGTTGGTACCCAAAGAGGCTGAACTCTGGTAGACTGCAAGAAGCACTTGAAGAGCTTAGACTGATGGATACCTTCAGCGGTAACAATCATACGACCACGGCTGAAACCAAAATTCAAGACACGATTTGTGCTATATCTGACCTTTGCTCACGGTGCCTGACTAGAAGAAGACCGGTAAGAGGTCACCATTGTCCCAAATATTGGTGGACAGATGAAATCGCAATTCTAAGGCAGAACTGCGTTAAAGCTAAAAGAAAAGCGACCAGATCAAAGGGCTGCCCAATGACAAACGGGCTATATAAAGAGACAAAACAACAGCTAAAGAAGGCCATAAAAAAAAGCATACTAAAGAAGTGGCGAGACCTACTAGAAGAAATAGAGAACGACCCATGGGGTCTTCCCTACAAAATAGTAAATAAGAAAATAGGAGCTAAGAGTACGACACCTCGGTTAAACGAAGAAAAATGGGTGAGAACTATAATAAAAGACCTCTTTCCGAAGGACGTTGCCCGAAGAAAATGCAGTATACAGTGGAAAGCGGTAGGAGACCACCGACCCTTTAGCCTTGAGGAGCTAAAAAGGGAAGGCATTAAACTCCATCTTCGGAAGGCTCCGGGGCTAGATGGAATTCCCAACATTCTGTTGAAGAGAGTCATCGAGGTATATCCGCAGAAATTGCTTGACCTGTATAATGCATGTTTACTGGAAGGTATTTTCCCTAAACCTTGGAAATTGCAGAAGTTGGTTCTGCTAAGGAAGGGAAATAAACCCCTAGATAGAACGTCTTCCTATCGCCCAATATGCCTGCTAGATACAATGGGTAAGGTTCTAGAGGGTTTAATACTCAAACGCTTGGAAGAACATGTGGATTCATTGGGGGGCTTCTCGGCCAACCAATACGGTTTCCGGCAGGGCTGTTCTACCGTCGACGCCATCAATAGGATGGTGACGTTTGCTGACAGGGCGAGGGAGCGTCGAGATCCGAGAAAAGGCTTCTGTGCTCTTATCGCTATTGACATAAGGAACGCCTTTAATTCCCTTAGGTGGCGTGATATTGTGGAAGCAATGAGAGAGTCAAACGTCCCGCAATCCTTGCTAAATATCATTGATGATTATCTTTGTGATAGAAAAATAGTCTACGGCGGTAACGGCTGGACTATTGAAATGCCGATGACTAGAGGCGCCCCTCAAGGGTCAAGATTGGGACCTTTCTTCTGGAAACTGGTATTTAATGAACTTTTAGAGGCCCAGTTTCCTGAGGGCGTAAAGATCTTGGGGTTCGCAGACGACACTATCCTTATAGTTGAGGCTCTTGAGGAACACGTCCTTGAGGTGAGAATGGAGGAAGGAGTTGCAACCGTAGAGAACTGGTTGGCAAGAAAGGGCTTAGAGATAGCTGTCGAAAAGACCGAGGCAGTACTAGTAACTAAACGCCGTGCATACAAGACTCCGAAGTTGGTAGTCGGCGGTGTCCGGATTGAATGGAATAAACAATTAACTTATCTGGGAGTGGAAGTTGATAGAGGACTCTCTTTCGGTCCCCACGTTGAAAAGGTATCTAAAAAAGCAGCTAAAGCTGCAGGCATGCTGTCACGGTTGATGCCCAACGTTGGGGGACCGAGAGAGATAAAGAGAAAGCTCTATGTGAACGTGGTCCACGCTATTATTTTGTATGCGGCTCCGGCCTGGGCGGGTGCTATGTCGAGATTGGTGCACAGGAGGAAGCTGCAGTCGGTACAAAGACAAGTTGCCTTACGCGCAACGTCTGCCTACCGCACTGTTTCCTTCTGTGCTGTAATGGTGCTGGCGGGGATTCCGCCTATAGACTTGCTAGCACGTGAAAGACACGAAGTCTATCACGAGGGAAGGTCTGAGGCTTCCACAGTCCAGAAGGCAAAGGAGCATGCGAGAGGGCGCCTTTTTGATAGATGGCAGCAGAGCTGGGACAACGAGGCTACAGGCCGCTGGACCCATAGCTTGATACCATCCATACAACCATGGATGGAACGGAAGCAGGGAGAGGTTGGCTTTTACTTGACACAGGTGTTATCAGGTCATGGCTGTTTTAGAGCATACCTCCATCGCTTCAAAAGAAGTACGGATGCAACATGCTTGGACTGCGGGGATGTCTTAGACACTGCAGAACATGTAGTCTTTATGTGCAGCAAGTGGTGGCAGGAAAGGCACGCCTTATCAAATAAGCTAGGTGTTGAAATGGACAAAGCAAATATGGTTAGGCTAATGATAGAAAGTAAAGAGAACTGGGAAGCAGTTGAGGGTTTTGTGACGGAATTGCTCAAGGCAAGAGAAGCTCAGCTTAGGTAGGCTGAAGACGATCCTTGACTGGTGATGATGTATGTCGAAAGACGATCCCGTCACTAGTCAGAGAGGGTCAATGGAAGGGTATGGCGGGGGTTTTTTAGTGGGTAGCCTAACAACATCATAGGTAATCCCACACTGTACACCAATCGCTTGCGATGATGGTGTGCGCTTCGTAAGAAGTTTTTCCCGGTCCGTCATATTATAAAAAAAAAAAAAAAAAAAAAAAAAAAAAAAAAAAAAAAGATATTTCTAGCAATAATATAAAAAAAATACTAAAGTTATTTTGAAAAAATATTGATTAAAAGCATGAAGAATGGTTCTCTTGTGGTATGCTACACCAACTATTATTTCTTCAGCAACAGTTGGCTGAGTTGGCTCTATTGAATTTTTAAAACCAACACACAACTACTTACATAGTTGAAAATGAGTTGGAAGGTAAATAAGGATATGAGAAGGAATAATTTTTTTTTTCTAACTAAATGTTCGTTTTCCTTTTCTTAGCATTTACCTTAACCCAAAAGTTATAATCGAATAATTCAATTTAATATATTATAGATTGATCTTTTATATTTATATGTGAGTATAAGTTGATTTATTTTTTATATTTATTTTCACTTGTAAATTTTTATTCATTTTTACCATCTCACCAGGGAAGATATTGCGATCAGGAAAATTTTCGATGTCGAGATTTTGATGTTTTGAAGGCTCCTGAGTCATTCTTACTAAGGTTGAGAAAAATGTCTGTGTGTCTGTTTGTGTGTCTGTTTATCTGTGTGTGTGTGTGTGTGTGTGTGGGTCACATGCTATCGACTAAGAGCCAAACACGCGCTGGTTTAATTAATATTATTTTTTAATTTTAATTTATAATTTAATTAATTAAATTTAATTTAAATATATTATATGTTAATTTATCCAATTCAAATTTGGAGTGGAGACACTCCAGATTTTTTTTAGAAAACATTTTAATTCAACAATTAATTATAATTATATAAGAAATTGTGTTTTATTATTTTTTTTAAAGTAGAGTAGTGAAAGTTTCTATTAGTTGAATATTAGTAAAGTAGTAAAGTAATTTTATTATTTTTTTAAACAAACGCATATAACGGAGATAAAAACATATTATAATTAGATCTTGATAGTTATAATCTTATGGCATGTTCAATAAATAAATCTTATCTTGTTTGTCATTAAAGCTACAAATCAATTTCACTGGAATATACTATAATTAGTATGGTTAGTTCTACTTGAAAAATGAATATAAATAAAATATTCGTTTTTTTTAAAACATACTTTATTTAAAATTTTTCTATTGTGAAAAAGGTAAAAAAAGTAAATAAGTAAGTAAACATAAGAAGTAAACATTATAAATTGGTCATAGATTTTGATATTTAAAAAATAATTCATTATCTAATAGGTTCCTATTTGAGTACTCATTTTTTTATTATTTATATATTTCTTAAAGATTTACTATTGTATATTATCAGTGACCTTTGTGTTTTTGTCAATTATCTTTGTCTAGAACTGTGTATTTTTAAGTTAAGTTTGTAAATCTAAACGTTATACAGAAAAAAATTATAATAAAAGAAATATTATATTCACTTTAATCGAATAAAATAAATTATTTCTATCTTGTAGAATTTATTTTTTTAATTTTATTAAAATAGATTACAAATAGAAATTAATATTGAAAGTGTGTCAAGATTCATCATTTCAATTCATTTGTGTTCAAGTCAAAATTCAAGTGAAGCGATGAATCTAAGAACCTAGGTTACTAGTGTTTTAAGAAATTCTGTTTGAAGTAAAATTTCTTATTACACCTCTTATTAAATATCAACAGACAAAATTTATTTTATGGCAAAAAAATTGTTTTTTAAAAGTAAAAATATTAATAATTTTTTTGATTTTTGAGAATATTCACGGTGCTCCAATGGACTAGTGTTAAAAATGATAAAAAATAATGATAGGAAAATAAATATCAAAAACTAGGAATATTTAGAAAAATTTGAGATAAATTAAAAATAAAATTTAACTTTATTTTTTTTTTATTATTTTGTTGTTTGCAACTATCAATACTAATAATTTTATATTTTTTTTATTTATCAGCTATTTAATTTCAATTCTAGTTAAATTTAAAATTAAATAAATTTAAATAAATTAATTTATCTAATTAACATAATATACAAAGAAAATCTATTTAAGTTGTTCTTTAGTCTATTATATTTACATCACACACATTAAAAATTGAATTTTTCAAGCAAATACTTTATGATAAATAACACCAGCTATTTTCTTCAAATGTATTGTATAAGATAATTTCTCACTTTTCTTTTTCATTCATTTTAATAATAAGCGCAAAAAAAAATTAAAATTATTACTAAATAAAATTGTATCAGATATATAGTTATAAATCTATAAGTAAAGTATTTTGATTAGAATTGGTCTTCGTGTTACTTTGGAAGTAATGTACCTTGATACTACTATTAAGAATTTAGTAAATACTCTTTGTACCATATACATATACATATATCAGAAATCATTAAATTATATTTATTTAATTATTAATCATTGTACTTATGTTAAAAAATCTACTTTAATATAATGATTATTAAAATTTGAGATGGAATTAAAAAGGTCCATCAGGATGGTTATTTAATGAATTATAAATTATAAAATCGTCTCTCAATCATTCGCAAACTTCACCTTTAAAGCCAGCTTTAGTAAGCTTTGAAAATCTTGTCTCCTCTTGAAATATACCACCGATGACAATTCTCTTGAGACAGTCTCTTCATTATACAATCAAGGAATTGTTGAGAGCTTTATGTAAAGTGTTTATGTCTTATTTGATTGAATTGTAATCGCGCTTCTATTGTTCAATTATAATAAAAATAATCTCAATCTGTATAACCCATTAAACCTACGCTTCTTTTTAAATAAAATTATTCACTTAATACTAAAATTAGAACAGGCTTTGGAAGGGAGAGTTAAGAAAATTTCAAAAATTTAGTTGATCACATATAGAATATATTTATAATAAGGCAAGGAAAGACAGTATACAACAGTTATATATAACTAGATTATTGATGTCCAGGAAACTTATAAATTTGAAAAACAGAAACTATTTTATAATTAAATAGAAGAACCAATAACAACTTATGGTGCGGTAACGTGGAGACAAACACAAAAGAAAAAACATCAAATACAAACTGTGGAAATGGACGTTTTAGGAGATCCTATTGAATCTCACGACTGGAACACAAATCAAATGAAGTATGTAATTAAAAACAAAAAATAAAAGACACGATAATAGTACGAATAAAACAACGCCAACAGACCAGGTACGATCACCCCATGCAGATGGGACAAAGACTAGCGAGTACCACATAAAGAGAAGAAAACAAGAAAGACTGAGGCATACTAAGTTGTTGAATAAGTTAACGGAATGGATATGAAGAAACAAATTTTTATTTGTAAAAATTTGTAAAATTGAATTAAAAGGTTACAATAATAATCCGAAATTATTGTTTTGCCAGTTTGGAGGTAATCTATAAACAAAATTCCTTTTGCATCCGAAAAAACTGATGCTAACACCTTCTTGGTTGATTTTTACACACGAACTCGCCGGGTTCACACCACTCCTTAGCCTCCTGTTTTGATTCAGAATCATGATGGTAGAGAATTCGGCACCCATTTTGAACATATTTTTTTGAAACCCAAATTAACACTCAAAATATTGCTGAAATACCTAAAGGCTTTGTTAAATCTCTTTAGTCAATCGACGGTCTTCCAATATCTTATCGCTCCGCGAAGTTATAGAACAACTTATAATAATAATAATAGAAAAGAAGTGGAAGAAGCCATGTCAAGAGGATGACTGACGGGACAGAGAATTGTTGTGAATGAGTTGCGGGAAGTGGCAGAAGCTGTAGGACCCCGCTTATATATATATATATAGTAGACCTCATTGATTACCAATAATTAATTAGAAAAATCGAATATTAGATGACAAAAAATAAATTAGAGTGATTTGCCTTCACATTATTTATTTACTATTTTGAATTTGATAAAATTACATTGAAAGAAAGCTAATTAAACTCGTTCATACAATATTTAAGATATTTAAAGTATGTATGTGTACATATTGTGCATATTGTACATATTAAGGTTTTTATGAAGTATACATGTATTATTAGTTCCGGGAATAGGAATTTCTCTAGCTGAGATCTATGGAACTATATCCATATTATTTATATTTAAAATAATATTGTTTATTTTAATTTAATAATTTTGTTTGTGAACTGCTGGAATTTATTGAGAATATTTTAATATTCATTGTGGAACATTTATGGAATATTATTATTATTATTAATGTAATATATATTTATATATCTGGCAACGAAATTTCTCTAGTTGGGATCTATGAGGCTGACTCAGTCACCAATTCTCAAAGATGAAAATTGAGAATCTATTTAAAAAGCTAAATAAAAATCATTCGATCAAGAAAATCGACATAAAGGTTGAAAGAACACGTTCTACTGATCATAGAACACTTTTACCCCGCTTAGGCGATAATCAACTTGATTTATTTATCGTTTCATAGGATTACAACCGACCTTGTTTAACATCCCAGTTCCATGATGGAGAGAGAGTGTGTAAAATTAAGACTAGCAAGATTTTAGGCCACAACGTAAACATTAATTATTTACAATCCATACATATATTAAGTTTTCTAATAATAAATTTGCACAAAAATATGATTATAAATAATATATAATCTATGAGTCATTTCAAAAGCCTCCAAATACGAGAATTTCTTAGAAATCCCGTGTTCAAAATTCAATCATATACTAGTAAAATATATATCTTCGTTTAGATTTCCGTGAAAGTTTTTATTATTATGAAAATAACCCGGAAATAATTTTTCATAATTCATATATATATAAGTATATTTATACAATTTTATACAAAAAAGCTCTAAGTATCACCAAGTTTGCCCACTCCTATTATATTATTTCAAAAAAGTGCCCGAATTGAAAAATGTTGCCGACCCCTGTGCTCTATGCAATAATCTTTATTACATAGAATGTAATACTCTTCAATAATAATTTTTTTAAATGAAAAATAAAATAAATAATAGATTTTATGTTTTTTTCATCTGGGTGGGGGGCCCGGAATTCTGTCCTTGCCTAGGGCCCGAAAATTTCTTAGTCCGACACTGTATATATAATACATAATAGTTTTAGATAAATTATATTATTTGCTAAGATTAATAATTAAGAACAAAAAATAAATAAATAAAAATTAAGGAAAAAATATTTTTATAATAATAAAATATAAAAAAATGGTAAATTGGATACACAATATATAAATATTTCATAGGCTAATTAAAATATAATTGTATATATTTCATAGGGAATTGTTTTATTTTTAATATTATTCCTTTTTTTACGATATTGACTCTCAAAAAGAGGTCTTTCCTCTCTTTAGACCATCATCTTTTTTCACAAACAAAACATCTGTGACTTCACTTTTATTGTATTCCTTTATTACTTTTCTTCTATAAAAAAGATTTATATTCTTGATTTGGAAAAAGTATGATATTAAATTTAAAGTTAATAACCATAAGACTTTTTAAAAGTTTCAATCATTTAATATTAATTTAAATAACTTAATCCAACTTTCAACCTCTCTTCAGCTCTAATCATCGGGCACCATTATAATTTGTTGAATGGATCACCGTTTCAACTTTTTAACAAATAATGCAAATGTAAAATTAAATAATTTAAAAATTACAAATAGTATTTTTTTTATTCTATATTTTCAAGTGATAATAATAATAACAATAATAATAATATTTATTTTAAAAATATTTAATATATTTTAATAATGTTTATTAAAAACTGAACTAAAATATAGTAAATATGAGGGCCTTGCTATCCAATTGAAAACTATTTGGAAGTTGTATAGAATCAATAGTTCCCCGGTTGTCATGTCCGTGGAAGAAGATGTATCTAATAATTTTCTAACAAACATTGAGAAGCTAGGACTAAATAATTACCGTCATAAGATAGGTCAGAAAGGACCTGGCATATCGTGAGAAATGTTTTTAATTAAAAATCATTCGAGGTGGTATGTGGATTAGTGTGAATTCAATTTCCACCATCCGGGCCTAATCCCATAAACAATAAGAATAGAGCGGGATAGGTGAAAGTTTTCTACCTTTGGTTCTGAGTAACTACAAATCAACTCCAATAATAATAATAGGGTGGTGAGTAGACACACTCTAGGGACAAGGCTGCTTCAGGAATCCGTACCTGTCTTTACGCCACGCTCTGTTACTACCCCATTCCAAATTGGGGGAATATCAAGTCCCACCCTTTAAAATTCTAACGAAACCATATCCTAATCCACTAATCCTACTCGAGATAAATCATTTTTACACGTAGAAAGCGGCGATCCTTCCCCTACCTGAGCCACAAACATACATAAAAATGGACAAAATACAGAATTGGAAAAAGGACTGCTACCTAGGAACCGTCAAAGCCTGCTTGGATCCGGTTTGCGATCCGCCGGTGGAGAGTTTTGAAAGATCTTGCCATACAAAGAGATACAACCTTTCAGGAACAAGCGGAAGAGGAGAATAGTGGAATAACTTTGATCCATCTCTGCAGGTTCGTCCTTTCACCACATTGAAAGGACTGCTGATAGAGGAAATGGAAAGGGCTGCAGAAGAAAATAGACGATGGAGAAATTAATAAAGAAATAATGAAATCTTTATACCCATTTTCCCGCATTTAGACAACTTCTACACTCTAACTTCCAAAAACTCTTCCCAAAACTTATACATCCAAAACAGCTCAAATAATGGACAAAGCGGCTCCACTGGTTCATAACATCAAAAAGTTGAAAAACGACAAACAACGAAAATATGAAGAACTTGTTATGTAGATGAAAAAAGATCTGGAAGCTAAAACGGTCAAGAATTATCCCATAGTACCGCTGCCATAGTGCTATCCGGCTTGAAGTCGATGAAGGTGTTGTCTCCCAAAATATAATGAACACCTTTGAGGAACTTTTATTACCGAACATTCTAACACAAATAGGTCAAAGAGCAATCATTCTGCAGACGTTCCACATCCAAAAATCCATTTTGGGGGTCTACCCAAAACTGTAAAACATGGCAAGGGGTCTAAGACACAAACAAGTTTGGGAGCCTGTGTTCTAAGGGATGGTTTACCATCAAATCTGATAACAATAATAATAATATAATCAATAATAGTCCAATCAAAAAATATGAATAATAAAAATTATTATGTATTATTACTATTATTACTTTTATTGTTAGTTTATATTCAAATATAAAACAAAACTAAATATAATAGATATTTCTTTCATAGCAATTTTGTTTAATTATTTTATACTCATTTGATATTTTCATCAACTTTATAATTTTCAACCACAACTTTAAAGAAATGATTTCCTGTTCATTTTGTTTGTAGATTTTTAATTAACAGAAAAAAAATTGTAACAGGCAAAGAGAAAATTATAATTGTACTAATTAAACGTTTTAAAATTGCTTTGAAATTTTCTAAGACTTGTTGATTTTAAAGTCACGTCATTTATTCTTCTTCTTCCGGGCTGTTAAATTAAACACCAAACTTATGACTTTTTGACTTCCTGGTTCATTTTCCGAAGGTAATGAAACTATTTATGAAATGGTCATGAATAGAAAAGGGAAAATGCAGATTCAACTCATCTTAAAAGGAAGATTATATACTATGATTTTAGATTTTCAATATGAATTTGACTCTATTGACATTCCCTTAGGCGATTTTCAATTAAAAGAGAAAAGTTAAAGAGGTAAGAACTGAATATTAATAAAATTTAATAAAACTTTTATTTATCTATATATATATATATACATACATACATATATATACATATATATATTATATATATAGTATATACTAGCTGTTCTGAGCGCCTAGGCGGGGTCTCCGCCCCCTGTACCCCCGAGTGATACATAGTATTTGGTTGAAAGTCTGTATGTAAAAGGTTTTCATCCATTTTGTTTCAAACAGTCTAAGTAGATAAGACATGTATTTGTTTTCTTGTAAAATATATTTTAATTTAATCACTAAATTAATTATATATTATTATTGTATTGTATATGTTACTTTTATCTAACTCTGTGTCTCTACAGTTTTCAAACGTTCTCAGCATCCACATTTCTCTAAGCGTCCCTATCCTGAGCTACAACCAAATCCTACCCTGTCCCATCTCTCCCATGTCCCTTCCTTCATTGTCCACCCACCTTGGTCTTTGGTCTTCCACCTGATGTTGCCCAATCGGTTTCTCCCAATGTCTAATTTCTCCCATTCCAGCCACGTCCCCTTCCCATCTCAGCCTTCTCGATTTTATATCGTTAACTATATCTGGAAATCATGCAATTTCTCGTTATGCCATCTCCGCCATCCACCTGTGACCACATCTTCCTTTGGTCTTTAAATGCTGCGAACAATACTAATCTCACAAATGGTGTTTTCGAAATATGGTCACCCTAGTCATCGATCAACATGAAAAATAATTGTTTTATATATTTCAATTTTGATCCTCTTTGATAATAGTTTTGATGATATAAGCCCCTTTACTGCATAATACTTATCAGCTATTATTTTTTTCAATTACTAATTACATAATATTGAAAAATAGTAATTATGTACATATTGCATAATGTTGAAAAATATGAATAAGAAAAAAGGGCTGTTTTAGGGTTTTCCCGGCAATTATTCGATTTTTTCTCGAAGCAAAAACCATCCTTGGACTTCAACGAACATTTTAAAAAAAGAATTGTCAAAATTGGTCCAGGCGTTATTGAGTGATTCGGTTACCAACACATTTTGCGATTCATTTTTATTATATATTATTATTATATATTTTAATTAGTTATAAATTTGGAAAATATTTCTGCCCGGCTAAATATTGTATTTTAAAATATAAATATATATCATATGAGATTAGGCTTATATTTATTTATATATTTATTTAATATATTTATTAATAGGAAGACTGCTACAGGAACAGCCAGTGTATTATAAATAGATAAATATACATGAGTATTTTAATCAGAAAGATCATGTCATATGTATCTTGTTATAATAAGAAATTCTCATTCCCTTTATGCCTTTTTCGTATCGTAGTTTACACTTGTATACAAATATAAAATAAAAATAATAAAAAATATTCAAAGAATGAAAATTAAAATTGATAGACATGAATATTTAAATTTGTTTTTGTGTTAGTATAAATTATTAGAATATAATATGTATAATAAACACAGAAAGGAAATTCAATATTAGACGACCTAGATTTTTCACAGTTAAAAGATAAATTGTTCAGTATTTATGAAAGACACATGAAATTAAATAAAATACACAAATGAATCAATATAAATGAAACTCTGAGAAAAATATTTCTAATTTATTTGAAATGTGTGTTATTACAAGCTGAAAAGAATATAATAATAAAATTGTAATAGATGAAAATTTCAATAGAAGTAAACGTGGATAATAAAGTGTCTGTATACAGACCAATTGGTAAATAAATAGATCTATTAAATGACAAGAATCAGTCTTTTTTATGAACAAATAAACTCGAATAAATAATCATCAAAGTCTCAACAGCAACATTGAATCAATACAATGTTGATAATTGAATTTCCAACGATGGAATTTATTTTTTTTATCGGATAATTTGGTAAACATATCCATTCTCTACCCTAAAATATAATATAAATCATCATATAAATAGAACAAATAGGATGAATGTAAAGCTTGATTCATGCATAAGAAGATATTATCAATATTTGAAATGAAAATGTTTTGTAAAAGATGAGATGATCCTGAAATGCCGGAGAGAATGGAGGCACATCGAGAAATTACATGATCTCTATGCAATCTATATATATAAAAAAAGGTTTTTGTCTGCACATTGCTCAGAATTTAAAAATTTTTGCATATCTTCGCGTTTCATGACCTCTAGAATCCAAAAGTGACTTTAGAATTTTTCACGTCTGTCTGTCTGTCTGTCTGTCTGTCTGTCTGTCTGTCGGTCTGTCTGTCTGTCGGTCTGTCTGTCCGGAAAATTACTATTTTATAGACTCAGAATTGGCTGAACCGATTTCTTTGAAATTACATCACAATATTCTTATATACCTCTAGAGTAACATAGGCTATAAATTTTATTAATATCTTATCAATAACCGCAGAAATTAATTTTTTAAAGTTTATATAATTCTCCGTGTTGTTCATTCAAGAGCAGCTCGCGGCTCACTGTCGGCCTAGCGGAATCATTTCAAACAATGAATTAACATAGCGATTCCCAATCGAAGAATTATTATAATATTTCCCTTTTTATTTTAAATTCTAATATACAAATATCAATTCAATTAAATAATTTATTCTAAAAGTTCTCAATTTAATTAAAATATTTATTAGATCATATTTTTATCTTAAATTATTTTTTATTTAATTGAATATTTCTTCTTTTCTATAATATATATATAATAATATATAAATTTTATCATTGAATAATAAAAAAAAATATTATTTAACCTGAATTAAAATGACTGAATTATATTATCTTTGTTTTTTATTTTAATTTAATTACTCTATTATTAATTACTAAATATATATATATATTATATAAAAATTAAAATATGATGATATAAAGTTGTTTTAAATTTTTGACATTTTTAAATTGGGTATATTTTTTAAATTTATTAAAATGTCTTTTTTATTTATTATGTTTAAAAGATTCATTTTTATTATGTGATATTAATAAAAAATAACGATGCTCTGTGCAAGTCGAATCATGTTGCACATAATTAAATAACAATTGCCAAACAAAGAATATAATATTTTTTTAAATTCTTATATTTAAATATCATTTCAATTAAATAATTTATTCTAAAAGGTCTCATTTTAATGCAATTTATAATTTTCTTCTAATTCAGATTTAGGACAAATTGTACAACATTATATCAAATCTCGCTAAGAACATTCAATATTTTTGTACACAAATTATTCAGAGTATTGGCTAAGCGTATCACTCACAATCAGTTTATATTGAAATTTATATAAATTAACAAAGTAAAAATTTTTATTTGTTTAAATTTTATTATAATGAATCAAAAAAAATTAAATATATAGATCACATGATTAAGAGAAGCAAAAAACTTATCAGAAAATAACTGTTGGATGGAGGTCGGACATGACAGAAACTGTAAGCGAAATCTTCATATTGCGACGAATAATTTTCAAATCCCCTAGCACCACAGAATTTAAGTTTCTTTTAAGGAAAATAACTATGATCTAAAAAAATTAATAAATGAACTTAATAATAAAAAAAACAAATAAATCAATTAATTTAAATTAATACTATTAATGAATGTATATATTGGTCATTTATCTATAGTTTTATACCGTTAATTTTTATAAATTGTCTCAAGTCTCTATTTTTGCATTTTCTCAAGTTTCATTATAATTAAAAATATTCAATAATAATCTAGCAATGAAAATAAAATACCAAAATGTAATGATCAAGAAATATTATACTCTATTTCACTATTATAACATATACAATACTTAAGAACCATAGGCGGAGGAAATATAAGGAGATACCATTGCGGGTTCAGGCCAAATCGACCAACATTAATTAAGATATTTTCATTATGACAGATATTAGGAAAAAAAACGCGAATTCAATATTTCTGTTCACTAATTATTTGTAGACTTTAGTAAAACATACACATGAGTCAATATAGATCAGCATAAACTTTTTCAAATTTTGATCTTCAAATTTGTCTTGAAGGTAGTAAAGAAAGAATAAGATGCGGAAATCACACACAATTGTAAAATGTTAGGTTACCCAGACGACTTAAATATAATAGGAGATTCGGAAATTGCAATTACAGATATCGAGGAAAAATTAATGGAGGTTTGAAATTATTAATAGTCATAAGAAAAAATATTTAGTAACAAAGAGGAAGAGTATTAACATTCAAAATCTTAAGATACAAAATGTAGAATTTGAATATGTAGAAAAATTGAATGTAATCACGAAGGATAATAATATTTGAGAAGAATTTAAATCGGGGTTGCAATCGGGAAACGCCTGTTATCTTGCAATAAAAAGGCTTATCTCATCAAAATTATTATCAAAGGGAATATATAAAAAAATTATTTTGCCTGTTGCATTATTTGGGTAGGATGCATGGTCAATGACCCTGGGAGATGAGAGTAGATTCAGAGTATTTGAGAATAGGATTCTTCCCTGCATTTATTGGCCAAAGAAAGATGAGGTCACCGGGTATGAGGGAGACTGTATAACAAGAAATTGCATGGCCTCTCTGCATCTTCAGAAATAGTTAGGGTTATAAAAGGGAAAAAGCTGCGATAGGCAGGGCACGTGGCTAGAATGGGAGAGGAAAAAGATATTGGTGGGAAGACCGATTGGAAAACGTCCGCTTGGAAAACCAATGACGCGTAGGAAGGGACGTAAGAGAGATGGAACAAGGGCTCAGGATAGGGACACTTGGAGAAATGTGGTTGTTGCGGCTAAGAACTTTAGAGTATCTTTGAGCCACATAGGTAGATAGATATAACATATACAATAATAATATATATAATTAATATAGTGATTAAATTAAAATATATTTTTTAAATAAGAACACAAAAAGAAATGAATGTTTTATGTAATATACTGATTGAAACAAAATGGATGAAAACCTTTTAATACTTTCAACCACCAAATACTATGTACAACTCGGGGGTACAGGGGGCGGAGCCCCCGTCTAGGTGTGAAGAGCGCCGAAGGCGCTCTGAGCAGCTAGTATAGTTATATAGTTAAAGTTAATCAAAGAGATTAAAATTAGTGTGTTTACATGAATTCACCTGAGAGAAGACTAAGGAAATTTTATTCAGGTATATTTAGTTCAAGAGGAAGAAGGTGGTTCAGGTTAGAGATGTTTGGAATAATTTTGAGTTCAGTAGTGCAGATTTTACTATTTTTAAAATTTTATAGCAAACTCTAGGAAGTCTCTCTGCAGGTATTTCAAGAATCTTACATAAACCATTTGATTGCAGGCCTTAGTACTAGACTAATGATTCCAGGCCTTACAAACTCGGCTTCACAACATAACCAGGCGTTGATCTGTCTAAAAATAAAAGTGATTTAAAAAAAAAAAGCAAAATGTGCAGCATCGTACACGTGGCGGAAGTGAAACTTCTTACAATCTAGAGAATAAGATAAATTTTAGTTGAGAGTGTGAGTGAGAGAGAAATAGAGAAAAATAAACCACACTGCCCTCTCCTACAAAGAATATTTCCAAGCACATACAATTAACAAGTCCACCCTTGCAATTTTCAATTGAATGACTCTCGCCAAGTGTTTTACCTGCTAAATGCTAAGAACCTTAATTTTAAGAGGTTGATTGATACATTGCAAATTATGTCGAATCATAAACTTACTATTTCAATTGTAATGTTCACATGTGGAAGTGTGAACGTGACAAACATAACTTACTTATTCTTAATTGTAATGGACACATGTGGGAGCTTGACATTATAAGCCTTTCTGGGAAATTGCAAAATGTGTTTATTTTTTTATATAAATAATGATCATGCAAATTACACTAAAAATTAAAAAATTATTAGCTATAATAAACTATTATTGGCTATAAATTAATTAAAATTAATTAAATTAATAAAAATAATTTAAAGATACAACTCGTTGAGAAATGAACTTATAATTAACATTTCCTTTAAAACTGTTTAAAACCCCAGAGTGGACGCTGACAATTTGGGTTTTTCCTGGTAAGACTGTCCCCCCCCCTGGTTTTTCCCAATAACAAAGTGAAAGAAAATTCCCTTATGTTGCCTCCCCTTCCGACCCCCTAAGAGGGGTTATTTTAAAGGAACAATCGGAAAATAATTTTAAATGAATGAATAAATGAAAATTCAAATTTTATATATAGTTTTTTATATATGTTTATTTATTCACAAAAAATTAATTAAATTGTAATTTAAATTCTTATAGTTTTATTAAATAAATCATTTTTAGTTATAATTTTATATAAGCATTTTTTAATTGAACCTATTCAATCTTGTCATTCCCTAATCAGCATACGCGGTTTCAATAACCCTTTTAATTATTCTAAATTCAATCTTTAATTAAATCTAATTTAACACACAACAATTCCGTCTCATTATTGTAATAAAAGTTAGAAATATTAAGTTAATATAATTAATATTATTTATTTATTAATACCAATTAATAATATTAATTACTTATAAATAATTCATAATAATAATAAATTGTGATACCAACTTATAGGAATATTAAAATAATATAATTATTATTTTACATATATATGAATATAATATAAATATTTTTAATTTTATTTTAAGAATAGATATATATCTAAAAGGCGGTAACTGTGAGGTCACATACTAATTTTTATTCTTTGACCCAGCAGAGGCTGAGAAATATTATTCCGCGTCAACGTACTAGCGCGCATGCGCGCCGTGGACTTTGGACCTAGCGAGAGGGTATTAGAACGAAAGACAGCACAAAACGAAGACGCAGATAGCCTCTTTCTCAACAACGAAACACCGCACAAAAGAGATACGGAGATAGAGGCTATCTCATTCTCACTCGTTATATCTATATCTTTTTTCTCTCTTGCGTTACGAATGCGTTACGAAATTTCAATTTTTCAATTCACTCTCCATTCTCAACCAAATGTCAGGACGCCGCTAAAGAAGTTTCACTTCAATAAGTCTGAGTCTGTTCAACTGCTTCTGGATAGCTCAGGGCTTACAACTCCGAACCGTATAGTAGGACAACCAACATATATGATTGATAAAGATATATCAGTGAATTGAATGTTAATATGCACAATCGATTTTATTATGGTCAGAACCAATTTTGAATTCTTGATCATATCTCTTGCTACAACACCAATTAGGTCCAAAGAGAAAACAATTAAGCCGAGATAAGTGTAACCATTTTTGTATTTCTGAACCGGAAGTCAATTTCAATTGATACTCTACCCGCTCTACGGCATATCATGATTTTTAATTTTCTAATATTAACCTCCAAAAAATTTGCCTCGCAACACTCCGCTAAAGCTTAGAGTATGCGCCTCATATCTCTCTACTAACATTGAAATTGTTCTTTTTACAAATTAATAGGGAAGATTTTTTTCTTGGCCTGTTTACAGTCTTTATTTAATCAAAGTTTTAATCCTCAGCAGTCTCTATTATAGTATCCCTAAGCAAAGCGTACATTCGATAAATGACCTGAGTCACAACTGTCTATTTGTCAGTCTTTCCGTAAGTTAAATTCATTCGTTATTGTGTATGTACAGGTAATTTTCAGTACATTCACCGATAGTAGTTCGAGAGAGTCAGAGAGTTATATAATAAATCTCTACTCCCAAATCCCAAAACACCATTAGGAATGAGGAACTACTTTTTAATTTTAAAAATATTAAATCTATCTATGTTTCTTGCTTGAACTCGAAAATTCAACAAATAATTTATAAAATAAATCCCCTTCTTTTTTTTTTATTTTTGAGTTACCTAAGTAACATTATTTTATCTTGAAACAATCGATTGTAGAATTCTTCTTTCTATTCACTTAAATTTTTTACCGACCGACAATAGTAAGGGAGGTATTGTTTTCACACCAAATTTCACATGAGGAGATTTTTTTATATATCAACACGAATCATGCACTTTGTATTGGTTTTATCCTCGAGAAAAATCATATTTATTAGTTTTTTCTTGATTTAAAATTATATGACGTCATCCAGTCATTCATGACGTCACAGCCTGGTCTTGCATATATATTATAAATAAAATAAAATTAAAAATGTATATATTTATTATTTATGTATCCATATCTGTTTTTTATTACATTAATAGATATCTTAAAATTATTTGAAATTGTTTCTGTAGCTGGAAATTAATTTACTTCAAACCGTCGGACGGTTCGGACCTGGCCACAGGTCAACTTATTTAATATTATTTTTCTAAATAACATGCTAAAACACATGTTATTAAATATGGGTTAAAAAAAGATTTTCTAAATCATATTATTAATATAAGTAAATTTTCATGCATTAATCAATTTCTTGATAACGAGAATCATAAACAAAAATTCAATATATATAATATAAAAATCTAATAAAATTTATAAATTCTTGAAGAAAACCATCATGATCCTTGTTGTAAAAACATCATTAAGTTTATTTTCATAACTTTGAATTATATCACCCTATAAAAGGAATAATATTATTATATTAAGTGTTAACTTATGTTATTAATTTAAACATTAAATAATCTAAATAAGAATGTTATGATAATTATTAATGGCGTACATTTATGAGTTATTTTAATAATCGATTAATGAAATCTCAAATTTTAATAACATCAAAAATATAAATAAAATATATTTAATGTGATATTCTCTTATTGATATTTTTATTTTTTACTTAATTTTATAAGAAGGTTTTAGTTGGCGATCATGTTAGTCTAAACTGTTCTTTATGTCGTCACTGATTCCAAATCCCCAGCAAGCTACACGATAGAACAGCTCGTCCAAATAATAAATCATTATTATCAAAATTAGTG
Source organism: Labia minor (assembly GCA_963082975.1). Classification (NCBI taxonomy): domain Eukaryota; kingdom Metazoa; phylum Arthropoda; class Insecta; order Dermaptera; family Spongiphoridae; genus Labia; species Labia minor. Next base: position 37,965,296 of record OY720345.1, read on the forward strand.
TTCGGTAGAGCATACATTGCGCGAGATCTATCCAAAAATCAGCAATTGACCGATGTCAATTAATTATTTAAAGTGTACAGAAGGGTCATTGCTCAAATTCAGCTGAACCAGTCATTGAAAATTGACTCGAATTCGTACTAGAAGCCGTGGTAACATTTTATTCCATACATAATGATATACATGGACCTTGAATTATAAAAATAATTTCGTTAATACCCCCCCTCCCCATAGCTTGTTTATCTAGTTATTGAGAAACCCGTTCAAAGTATTCTCGGTATAGGTATGAAGGAAAATGCAGAAACTTCTAACTAAAATTTATTTTTCAATGTAGTCCCCCATAACCTCAATACACTTGTTTGCTCGGGAAACTAACTTTTGAATTCCCTCTAAAAAATATTTTTCCTCCTTGTCCTCAAAATGTGCGTTAATTGCCACCTTCAGCTTTTCATCGTCAGAAAAACGTTTTCCACGAAGATCTTTTTTTAGGTTGGGGAACAAGAAGTAATCACTGGGAGCAAGGTCTGGGCTGTAAGGTGTATGCTTTATTTCTTCAAAGCATTTTTCTCAACATTGTCGCATCAGTCATTCTGCTATTCTTACACCAACGATAATTAGATTAGTACTAATGATAAATAAATAAAATTTTGAGATTATGTTCTCAGGGAGTGTCGTTACCAACTGAAATAATTTAAATCTCTTCGTCACTGCTAAATTACCCAGTTACCAAGAATACTTTGAACACCCCTCGTAAATACATAAAAGATTAAGTTGAATATATAGTTGAAAATAAATGAATTAGAGTTCGCAGTATATAAAAAATTACAAAAAAATGTCTGAATGTCCGTAAACAGATAATTCTATAACATATAATTTAGGTAGAATATCAGTGAATATAAAAAAACACAATGTTCTTTAATTTATCATCAAGAATATATTAATAATATAACAATCAAGTAAAAGATACTTCTAGAATTTTAAATATAATTAATTATTTGTTTAATATTTTTTAAAATACGGATATGTCAAGGGAACAACTAAGAGTACTAATAAAATTTCTTTAATAATTAATTTTTTAAAAATAAAACAATCAGTCAAAAGAAAATTAAAATAATTAAAGATTATTCCTCTCTATCTTCATGAATGATGTCTATAAATATTCATATATTAAAGACAGGTTTCTATTTGTTTATTAAAAAAAAAACAAAAAATAAACAAGTGATTAATTCTTAAAAATCTAATTTTTTTTAAATGGAATAATTTTAAATTAGAATAATTTTTTTAAATATTTTTTTTTTATTTATTATTTTTGGACAATTGAGGAAGGAGAGTTTTGAAATGTTTAGGATATTTCAAGTTGGTGACCCCATTCGCATCTTTTTATCGATTAAGTCGTTTCAAGCCCAAACACCACTATTGGAATTTGTGTTAAAAATGTAGTAAAATGACACATCGTGCAAGTGACATGCGACTGAAAACCAATAGATAGAAAAAGGAAAACCTTTTAAGAGTGGCGAATGAACGAGGAATAATCCAGGCCAGTGGATTCAATTTATCCACACATATGCAAACGCGAAGTGTAAAGTGCTTTTAGTTCTTACATATTATTGTATGGGATCCTATATACTATATATATATATATGTCGTAGGCAAATGGAAATTTTAGGAAAATAGCATTTGCCTAGGCAAAAGTTATTTAGCTAAATGTTTGTTGGGCGAATAGCTTTAACTATTATTTCATTTCAATTTGACTAGGAAAATAGCTCAGAAAATTTCGCACATGTATTTATTGCATTCCGTTCTTAGTAAAAGTAGCAAACCTGAAAAAAAAGTGGGAGGGAAGAAACAGAAGAAATACCCAAATATTATTTATTTTCAAAATTTCTTTTAATCAATTAAAACAATTTAATTAGGAAACGAATATTTTTAAAATAATTGGGAAAAATTATTACTTATGCTCGAATTCTTTGGTAACAATTTCTTATTCTAGAATTCTTTGGCAATACTGTTAAATATATTTTGTTTATAATAAACTATCCTTAAAATTAAAGGATTCAACACAAAATTTTTTGAATCATTTGATAATTGGTTACTGTAAGAGTTAAAGCTATTTGCCCAACAAAGATTTAGCCAAATGACTTTTGTCTAGGCAAATGCTATTTTCTTAGTCAAATTGAAATGAAATAATAGTAAAGCTATTTGGCCAGGCAAATGCTATTTTCCTAAAACTTCCATTTGCCTTCGACATATATAAAGTTTGGTCATGATTTTATATTGAAATTTTTGTTTTCCCCTAAAAACATTTGATCGATTTATATATATATATATATATATTTATTGTACCTTAAGAATATTGATTTATCAATGATGATGGATACACAGATATACACATACTCATATAAATCTGCATAACTAGACGATTATTAGAAATAATTTTATCCATTTTTCTATATTTAAGAAAAAGAAAAATATTTAAAAAATTTAAAAAATAAAGGGGGGAATCGGCTGGTGGCTAAGAGTTTTATTATTTCTCACCATTCCTCTGATACAACTAATAATCTATATATCTATATATATTTATAAAGGAGAGTGTTTGTATGTATGTATGTATGTATGTAATTTGTTTACTTTTTTGCTGTCATAGAAACAAACAAAAAAGAAATTTCCTACTTAACCGACACTTTACCGGTAATTTAGAATTATAAACATCAAAAAATAAGAAACGATTTCTATGAAATTACATCACAATATTCTTATATACCTCTATGGTAACATAGGCTATAGATTTTATTAATATCTAATTCTAATCAATAACCGCAGAATTTAATTTTTTAAAGTTTATATAGTTCTCCGTATTGTTCATTCAAGAGCCAGGCGTGGCCCACTGACTGGCGGACTCATTTTACACAATGTATATAACTCTAGCGATTCCCAATCAAAGAATTATTATAATATTTAACTTTTTATTTTAAATTCTAATATTCAAATATCATTTCAATTAAATAATTTATTCTAAAAGTTCTCATTATAATTAATATAATAAAATATTTAAATCATATTTAACTTAAATTATATTGTATTTATTCTTTCTATATTTGAATACTTCTTTTATTTTAAGGAAGGGAATTAACTATGATCTAAAAAAATTAATAAATGAACTTAATAATAAAAAATCAAATAAATCCATTTATTTAAATTAATACTATTAATGAATGTATATATTGTTAATTTATCTTTAGTTTTATCAATACTTTTATACCGTTAATTTTTATAAATTAATTTTTATAAATTGTCTCAAGTCTCTAACTTTGCATTTTCTAAAATTTTATTATAATTAAAAATATTCAATAAAAATCAAGCAATGAAATTAAAATATCAAAATGAAATGATCAAGAAATATTATACTCTATTATAACATATACAATACTTATAACTAAAGGCGGAGGAAATATTAGACGATATCATTGCTGGTTCAGGCCAAATCGATCAACATTAATTAAGATATTTTCATTATGACAGATATTAGAAAATTTAATTTTAGCAAAAATCTCCATATGAATTAAAAAGAAGACCATGAGTTAATTAAATAAATATTGAATAATTTCCAATCCAAAGATTATATATATATATATGTAAGTTATGTACTGTAGTTTCAAAATTTCTGACTTCAAAATTACCCAAGAAGTTTATTCAACCGAGTTTTAATTTTTGATAAAGAAAAAAATATTTTTAACGTTCACATTGGTCCATGACTCTAATGAATTCTTTTGCTGCCTTTTTATACAAAATTTATAAACAATTTGTTATTAAAGGTTATCACATAATTCTTAGATATTACTTTAATTATCATAATTATACAAGAATAAAAATAACGATTATAAAAAAATCAATTATTATTAAATATTATTTATTTTCTAAACCTTCGCCTTATTTTAAATATTACAATTTGGAAAAAAATATTATTAGAAAATTACAATTATGCAAAAATAAGTTGTTAAATTAAAAAACAAACAAATGCGAGAAGAATGGGAAGACATTGATATATTCGAAATAATAAAAATGAAATAAAAAGGGAAAATAATTATTTTGTTATTTTAGAATATTCAATAAACTTTTAATTTATTAAATTGATTTCCTTTTTACAATTATAGTTGAAATAGGAGAAAATTAAATGTCTAATGTCTTTCTGTATTTGACAGGTTCCAAGGCCGCCCACCATTTGAGACTTGTTTATTTCTATAGCTACACGAATTCCATGCTTTATCGATTCACCCCAAACGTTTGGGGAAAAAAAATAAATATTCCTACGAGTGAGAGCAAAAAAATTTAAAAAGTGAGAATAAATGAATGGTTAATCATTTCAAATGTAACCTATAATTTGGAATATCTGATGTTGGTTTATAAAGCAATGTTATTTTATTTTAAATAAAATAAATATACAATATAATGAATAAAAGTTAAAACAACAAATAAAAAAAAATAAAATATTTTTATTTTATGAATGCTTTGACTATTAGTTAAATTTTATTTTATTTGTTTCGTAATTGTTTAATTGACCCATTTTTTTATGTAATGTATACCGATCAAAAACTATTACAAACAATTGATATTCAACTTCTTTCACATCTTATCATAATAATATCTTTCTATTGTCCTAATAATTATCTTTTAAAGATTAAAATTTATTTCTCTCTATTAATTTTAAATTATTCCTCGTGTCCTTTTTATGACTTTGAGAGTGCTTGCACACAACTATATATATATATATATATATATATACAGGGATTGGACAAAAATATGGAAACACCTTGTGAAATGCATGTTTGAAAAGAAAGAATGATTTTACTGAAATATGTAGTTGCCGCTGGCGTTTTTGACTACTGACGCCACCTATACAACTTCGTAAATGTGCTAAACAGTTCAGTTGTTCTCGGAGTACTGTGAGGTTGTCATTGCATGATGCCAGAGTTAACAGACTTCGAACGTAGGCAATTGTTGGAGCACGTATGGTAGGTGCTTCCGTAAGCAAGGTAGCAGAAGTGTGTTTAGTGTATCAAGAGGTACTGCATCGAAGATTTATTCCGCATATTTGAAAAGCGGAAAAACATCATCTGCTAAATCACAGGCGGACGAAACTGTGTCCTGAGTGATCGTGACAGACGATCATTAAGGGCAATTGTGACGAAAAATAAGAAGACCACAGCTGCAAAAGTTTCTGCTGAAATGAATGTTGTGTTACCGAACCCTGTGAGTACCAAAACAATTAGAAGGGAGCTTCATAAACAGGGAATTGCTGGCCGTGCTTAAGCAAAGAAACGTTTTTTTAAAGGTGTTTCCATATTTTTGTCCAACCCCTGTATATATATATATATATACGTATACAAGGGTAGGTCAATAAGTCCGTGACTTTTTTATATTTACCGTCTCTTAAATGAAATGGCAACACTGCTCGTGTCAGCAAGCAATTATCAGCTCACTCCTGTCAAATTTTGAACCAGGTGGGTCTTTTAGTTTTCGTTTGACATCCTTTAATAGCAGACTATCTCGTGATTGAGAAGAAAATGGCAAAAAGTGAATTTCCATGAAAAACCATGAATTGGGATACGAATTGCTCCCTCGTCCGCTCCATTCTCCGAATTTAGCCCCGAGTGACTATTTCTTGTTTGTTGGAAGGGATAAAAAAATTGTAGAAACGTTGGACGAAGTGTACATAGCTCAAAAGAGACTACGTTAAAAAATAAAATAATTTTTTATCGAAATACCTGTTTGTTTCATTCAAAAAGTCACGAACTTAATGACCTGCCCTCGTAATTTCAAATCACTTCTCATGTCCTTTTTATGACCTTGAGAGTGCTTGCACATAAGTATATATATACATATATATATATATATGTATATATATAGTTATGTGCATATACGGGGGCTGGCGATTGAAATAAACAGATTTGCGGTGATTGTGATTTAAAAAAAATAATTCCAATTTTTTTATATGTTGTTGTTAAGGGTGGCTAATGGTCATTAGACTGGAAATGATAAATTATTCGCAAACTGCTATTATCGATTCAAATGAATTAAAAATATTATTATAAAGCCAATATTTTATAATTAGTTTAATAATCCAATGTGATAAAATCGTTGAGTATATTCAATTAAATCTTTATATATAAAAATGTTTATAAACTTGTTTAATGACCATTATATCAATATTTCTATAAATTTTTCAAGAAAAAAAATGAATCTTGTCCAACAAGAAAGGTTAAAGTAGACATATAATATTACATATAGTATTTTTAGTAAATTTTCATTTGGTAAAGAAAATAAAATATTTATCGATAAACTGTCAGAAACACATTTCAAGATGGATCGAATCGAGAGTGCTTGGGACGTTCCCGAATTGAATGACTTTTTGGCATTCGAGGGCTAACGAGAAGACCAATCTGTAGCAGACCTAATTGCACTAAAATAATTATTTATATATTATATATAATTGCTCTTTTAAGGAAAAAAAAATTATGATATTTTTGTTTGGATTAATAAAATTTAAATTGCAGAGCGGTTAAATAAATGAGTGTAAAGGATATAGAAATGTTTTCTTTATAGATGCAAGCGCAACGGGAGTTTTAGAGACATATTATTATTTATTAAAAAAAAAAATTAATTAAACTGACACTCCCGGGAAACATTAACGCCTAAAGTGTAGTTTTAATCCATTTTGAATGGAGCATGGTAGTACATTTCACTTCTTAAACAACTGTCATAAATTACTAAATGGAACATTGATGTTCTAATGTGCACATTTAGGTTTTTTTTAATAAATTAATTCAATTATTAATAAAATATGTAGTAATAATCTAAAATAATAATGATAGATACTTTTAATTTAAGAATTAATATTAATTTAATAAATTAAAAGAAATATATTAAAAATATCAAGCTCCAAAGACAAAATCTTGAATTAAAGAACTTGAGAGCTAGGATTCATTAATCAAATTCAAACAAAAATAAATAAGTAAATATATAAAAAGTGAAAATAAAAAAATATAAATTAATAATAATAAAATATTAAACATAATTGAAATAATTTTAGATTAGAATAGTCTAATATTAACAATCAAAGTCTTAACATACAAAACGTAGAATTTGAAAATGTAAAAAAAATTCAAATGATTAAATTATATAATCAAACTTAAAATATATGAAACAATTATTTGGCCTGTTGTATTACATGGATGTGAGCCGTGAGGTCCCCGGGGAATAGCGGCGACGAGGAATTGCTTGATCTCTATGCATCTTCAGGCATAGTTAGAATAATAAAATCAAGAAGGTTTGGCAGTACACGTAGCAAGCATGTGGGTTGATAGACTGGCAAAAAATCTATTTGTGGGAAGATCGATTGGGAAATGTCCGGTTGGAACACCAAGGCCACAGTAGGCGGACAATGTAGAAAGGGACGTAAGAGAGATAGGAGAGGGTAGGTATTGGATGGTTATAGCTCAGGATTCAGACACTTGGAGAAATGTGGTTTCTGCGCCCAAGGACTTTCGAGTACTGTAGAGCCACAGAAGCAGCCAATAGTCTAATATTATTAATATTAAATGAGAAGTTAAGATTACCGTTAAGCTAGTATTTTTTTTTTTAAATATAACAACGAACCTAGTAGTTATTTAAATTTTCTTTTATTTATGCATATTTTGCAACATTCGTTATTCCTTCAATGCTCAAGGGCACTAGTTTTGAATAAATCCTTTAATTTAGATATTATATTTTTCTCTTTTGAATAATATTTATAATGATAGCTGGCATCGTGTTCCATAAATAATTGTTTGATGTGATAGCTTACAGGATTAAATATTCATGAGAAAATTAATTATGTAATATTTTTTTAAAATTGATCTTCTACTATTATTTTTAAAATTAAACTACCAAACCAGTCGAAATCTTTTACTTTAGAAAATCCAATAAAAAATATAATTTTTATTTATGTATTATGTAGTTTATTTAAAATACACATTGATATTTTATTGACAGAGAATTTGAAAATTGAATTGAATCCATTAAATAGGATCATTATTTTATTATAATAATTCATTTATTATGTTTGTCGTCGGTGATTTTATCTTAAGTCAATATTTCCTGGTTCCTATTCGAATATGAATTTAGAATATTAATTGGAGAAACTAGGTTTCGTTTACTTTGAATTTGGAGTTTAAAATAAACGATGCCAGCTATCATTATAAATATTATTCAAAAGAGAAAAATATAATATCTAAATTAAAGGATTTATTCAAAACTAGTGCCCTTGAGCATTGAAGGAATAACGAATGTTGCAAAATATGCATAAATAAAAGAAAATTTAAATAACTACTAGGTTCGTTGTTATATTTAAAAAAAAAAATACTAGCTTAACGGTAATCTTAACTTCTCATTTAATATTAATAATATTAGACTATTGGCTGCTTCTGTGGCTCTACAGTACTCGAAAGTCCTTGGGCGCAGAAACCACATTTCTCCAAGTGTCTGAATCCTGAGCTATAACCATCCAATACCTACCCTCTCCTATCTCTCTTACGTCCCTTTCTACGAGAAGATCGTGAACAATGAGTGTCATCAGTGATGTTGTTGTTGATTTGTTTGCTTTGGTTTAACAATTGTATCCGAAGACCAAAAACTCGCTTTAATTAATTTTAGAAAATATATCAGTGTCAACAAACACATAAACAAAAACATAAAATAAGACGTAAGTATTTGGCGTTGGACATGCCATTTTCAACCTTGAGAAATTCCTCTTATTCTCCAGGTGAAATTTTCAGGTGAGGCTTTAATACAAAAAGCCCTTCTTGGGCCTCCATGCTGACATTTTAAGCGAAGACTCCTTAGACCCCATATCGTCGACGATCCATCGCGGCTATAACCCCGAGGTCTTCGTACGGCTTATGACCGACGAGAAGTTTTCTTCGTAAAGAGCGGTGGATCACCTCATAAACTTAAGCTCCTCTACCGCAATCCTCAGCCTCTTATTTACTCTTAGAATGTTTGTCATAGACCTTGCTTTAGTTGTTTTTTTTCTATTTTGAGATCAGTCATCTCCAGTCACAATCTCTTTACCATGTGTTAGGAGCTGATTTTGGGCTTGATTTATGCCCAGGTCTTGGACATAACAATAGGATTCAATTCTCTCTCAGATTCCCCCGGGACACTCGGTTCTAGTTTGTCCAGGCTTAGACTTCTACTTCCTAAATCGAGGTTACTGTCACCACGAAACCTTACCTCTACTCGTGAGCATGCGAGACAGAACTCACGATCCCGTGGTATCATTTTTTATTTATTTTGTGCAATCACAATCTTGACAGGTTGGACATTTACGCATACTGGAGGGTTCGTCTCTTTTTGGTAAAGTAGGATTCCCTGGTTTCGCCGACTGACCATGGTTGAACTCTTAGTTAATTTTTTAAATATTTACAAAATATTTTTAATAATAAAAATATAATAAATAAATGTTTTAGTTAATAACTCTGAATCTCGGCTAATGTCTTTCTTCTGAAATCTGAAATTTGTAAATGTTTTAAATTTTTAACAAAAAAATATAAATGAACCATCTTTTTTTATATATATAAATAAAAAAAATCTAGTGTCTCCACTCGACTATCTCGCAATTTGAATTGGATTAAATAACATATATTATATTTAAATTAAATTTAATAAGTAAATCAGTGTTTCTCAACCTTTTAGTATTCACGGCCCAACTTTCAATCATAATTTTCATCCCCCCCCCCATCGGAAATGTTTCAGAGCATCGCAAAATCATTTGACCTTTTTTTTAGAACTATATTGAAAAAAAACGGGAATTTTCTCTTGGATATGATCGCGCCCCACAGGTTGAGAATCGCTGAATTATTAAATTATAAATTCAAACTAATAAATAATATTTATTAAACCAGCGCGTATTTTGCTCTCAGCGATTCAATCAAGCTGAAATTCTATATAAAACAGTTTTATACAATTTTTAATCATGTGAAAAACTATCAAACATATATCTTCAATTTTACGGTCCCTTTAGAGGAAAAAAAATCAAAACGTGGTAGGTAATGACCCTCTTCCAGTTGAGCTACTTTTCTCAAAAGTTGATAGAAATCTACGAATTTTTAATAATGCTCGTATACCAAATTTCATTATTCTAGCGCAAACCGTTTTTACGTAATCAGACACACACAGACAAACATTTTTCTCGAGTGAAAATGACTCAGGGACCTTCAAAACGCATAAAAACATCAAAATTTCAACTTCGAAAATTTTCGTGATCACAATACTATCTGTGGCGAGATAGTAAAAAATATTCAAACAAGTGTATTTACCCTCTTTGACTATGACTCAATATAATGTTTAAAAATATATAAATATTATATTATTTGGATAAAAGACTTCATAAAATTTAGATAATACAAAAAACCTTTAAATAATTATCAAAATTAAATCAAAATATTTTTTATTGAATTAATTATTATTATATTATATTATAAAAATAAATAATTAATTTTTTTTTGTCCCGGAAAAATTTGGTTAGAATGGTATTTGGTAATGGATTCCTAAATGGTGGGGGGCACGCCGCGCCCCTTTAACTGGGTCATGTGATGGGGACTTGGTTGTTTTGATATCGATCGGGGCCACGCGTAGCCCCAGAATGAGTGAGGCCCCCTCTAAGTACAAAAGAGGGATGTTGATAGACTAAGAAAAAGAGTTGATCACCCGAATTATTAGGGATCACCCAAAATTGACTTAAGTTATATTTTAAGAATTTATTAATTCTGAATGATATTATAATTAATGAATAAGATTAAAAATTTATATAATATTATATAATCATATTTTTTATTTTTATTATGGTTAATTAGATTATTAGCTTGCTACGAATAAAAATGAAAATCAGGAGTAATTTGTTTAATAATTAATAATTTTATATTTATAAAAATAAATTTTTGAAGGGGAAACCGTATTAATATTATTGTAGAATATATTGACTAGTTAAAGATTTATAAATTCTATTTTTAATTAAATAGACATCTTATTAAATACACATTATTACATACTAAAAATAAATAATTTACTTTACCTAGTTTCTAAAAATTATGTCTAGTTTCAGCCAAATTGAGATTTTTTTTCTTTATTTATTGCATTTATAATAATTTTTACCGACCGACAATAGGAAGGGGAGGTATTACCTTCAAACTAAGTTTCACATGTGTAGATTTTTACATATGTATCTCCACAAATCATGAATTTTGTTAACAGAAAAAAGTATTTTTAGCATGATGTCTGGCCCTCTGTCCATTGTATGACTGGATAGACGTGTAAAGCTTGAACGACTCAATGGATTTTGATAAAATTTGGTATATTTACTTAATGCATCAGTAACATTAATTCATCAACTTTTATATCTGTAAACCGGAAGTGACAGTATACAAAGTATTAATTTTATATCCATTCCCGGAAATTTTTCACTGAAAATATAGTAGTAATTAATTAATAATGGATTAATTAAAGAGAAAATAAAAACCAAAATAATATATTTTAGTCATTTAATTCAAATTTTAAAAATATTTTTTATTATACTTTATATATATGTATATTTGTTATTTGGAAATTAATTTATTTCAAATCGTCGATCTGTTTAATGCCCTTTGTTTCCTCTAAAGGGACCGTAAAAATAAAGATAAATGTTTGATAATTTTTCACATGATTAAAAAATGTATAAAACTGCTATATATAGAATTTCAGCTTGATTGAATCGCTGAAAGTACCGGAATTAATTTTTTAACACTGCAAATCACGCACCAGCACGTGTCGTGGTGCCATCAACCAAGAGCCAAACACGCCCTGGTTTAATAAATATTATTTATTGATTTTAATTTATAATTTAATTAATGAAATTTAATTTAAATATAATATATGTGTTAATTAATCCAATTCAAATTGCGAGAAAGTCGAGTGGAGACACTCCAGCTTATTCTAGTTGAAATGGAGTGTGTTTTCACCCTATAAGCCATCCTGTTTATTGGCTAACACGTGAAATATTACCATATCCGGTCATTGTAAAAGTTCATGGTCATGTAATTTCGGAAATCTGAGAGCGTGCATTTCTAATTTTCAATATATATATATATATATATATATATATATATATATTTATACAACGTCGACAGTGAATGATTTAATACCATTAAGACAAAAAATAATCAGATTATGATTATGCCTAAAAATTAATTTAAACTTAATATAGGTATTTGCTTTATGTATATATATATATATATATACTCATTTATTTGCCATTTTATAATTATCAATATTATTAATTAATTAATTTATTATATTATTAATAAATTTTTAATAATATACAGTAAAAGTCCATTAGTCCGGCATCCAACAGTCCGGAATGCCCGATAGTCCGGCATCGCTCCGGAAAATTGTAAAAATTTTGGTTTTCTCCAAAAGTGTGTCTTTAAAGCAAATAAAAACGCTCGAGAGCTATTCCCCTTTTGTGATAGGTAAATTTTCAAAACCCAGGGCTTTTAAGAATGCACATTTGCCTGTCCAATACGATGCTCAATCAAATGCGTGGGTGACTGCGTCCTCTTTAAAGACTGTGTTTTTCACCACTTTGTGCCTGAGGTCAAGGAATCCTTCAAAAGCCTTGGTCTACCAGAAGAAACTAAAGCCATCCTTCTTTTGGACAATTGCAAAGCCCACCTGCCAGTAGATGAGTTAGTTTCTGGGAATATTGTTGCTACTCTGCTCCCACTTAACATAAAATCTTGGATTCAACCCATGGACCAAGGGGTTATTCAAAATTTTAAATGCTTTTCTAGAAGGTCTTTTATTCAAGGCCTGTTAAATGCCGACTGTGACTAGCTACAGTGCTTCAGAAATTATTGATTACCATATCATTAGAAATAAATTTTATACTAAACGCCAAAAGTCAAGAAAACAAAAAGACATTCGTGACTTTTATAAATCAAAGTGTAATATTTTTTACAGTACGTGTACATACATTATATGAAATGTAAAATAAACTTTGTGGTATGTATTTGCATACTATATTTTTAGTATAATTATTAATCTAATTGTTCTTATAATTACCGCCCGATAATCCGGAATTTCCGGTAGTCCGGCACCGAGCTGGTCCCGAACGTGCCGGATTATAGGACTTTTACTGTATTTAATATTAATTCAAATATTAATTCAGAGATTAATTAATAAATTCCCTGTGAATTAGATGAAACTTCCCTGTAATATATAAAATTTGCAACTATTTATTTTCACTATTAATTGAAAAGCTATAAAACATTAAATTATATAAACAATAAATAATTATTTAAAAACACGAATGCAAATTTAGAAAAATTGTAATAAGAAAATACTTATAATAAATACATAATTAAATAAAAATAGCAAACAAATAAGCATTTTTGAATTCGTAATAATATTTTTTTTGATCAATATATTGAATAAATGAATTATTTTTCAAATGGATAATCGAAAACAAATAATGTCAAAAAGTGAGAGACAAATAGATAAAAAGACAGAGAATTGAATTATCGAAATAACAAAAATACTCATAAATTCACTGTTCGGAATAATAAATTCAAAAATAGTTTAATCTTTTATCATATGAGACGAGAGGAAAGGAAACATGATTATCCATTGATGGGATATTTAGTGAATCATGGGGAAATTGATTCAATTCGAGATGCGAGGATCGATTCAATGGCAATGGAAACAGACAACGGGATTTCATCCAATGAGGAAGAGACATTGATTATTTATTCTAGAGAGACAAATATTTTATTTTATATCATAAAAACAATAAAATTGAATATTAAAGAAACAAAATAATGATCAATTATAATTCGATATATATATATATTTAAATAAATAAGAATATAAGAAAGAGATAAAAATTTCATTCTAATTTATTCTAATTTATTCAATTTAATAAACAATAGTTTTACGTCTATTACAAAATATGATATGTATATTTTAAAATATACATATGTTATATATATATATATATTTAAATTATCATAATGTAAAGACTTGTATAAATCTTTGAATCTGACGAATGTATCATACATGTTGTAATTGTTTTTTTTTACAATACAAAAACTTTTTTAAATTAAATTTAAAAAATGAGCTCTGGCCAAGCACAGAACCGACGCACGATTTGAAATAAATAAATTTTAAAACAACTTTATATATAACGTATAAAAAAATATTTTTAAAACTTGAATTAAAATTACTAAATTATATTATCTTGGTTTTTATTTATTTTTAGTTTAATTACTCAATTTTTAATTACTACTATATTTTATGTGAATAATTTCCGGCCATGAATATAAAATTAATAATTTGTAAACTACCACTTCCGGTTTCCGAATATACATCAAAAGTTGATCGATTCATGCTAGTGATGAATTAAGTAAAGATTTCAAATTTTATCAAAATCCCTTAAGCCGTTCAAGCCATACACGTCTATACGGACACAGAATTAAAATAAAACTTGATTTGACTTAATATTTAATAAATCAGAAACAATAAGTAAAGTACCTACAGATTTTTTACTTCTTTTCATTCGAATAAATATATATATTATATACGTTTATTGTTTAATTTTCTATAAAGAAAATGATATTAAGTGATTTATAAAAAAAATTTAAAATTTTATGTATTTTATGTATGTGGGATTTGCGTATTAAGAACTGTTTTTCCTTTGAGGCTCAATCGAACTCGATTCGACGCCTACTGTCGTTAAATAGACCCCTGGAGATGTGACCACTTTGGAGACCCCTGCATTACACATTACATTATATTGTCCATTTTTTAATTAATTAAGAATAATCGTTGCTAATAAATTGTCATTTTTAAATATATATATATATATTAATTGTAAAACAAATTAAATTATTAAATTAATATATAACTTTATGTCACTCCCTCCCAACCGACAACAATAATGAACTAATATAATTAATTTTAAATTTGTTCCGAATTCTATTTTCAATTGTCTAAATCGATTTCTTTTTAATACATTAGTAATTGATTAAATCAAATTGTTATACCTCCTTTCATTCATTCTATTTAATTGAATTCTAAAAAAATGTAGATCAATATAAAAAAACTACTCTTTTGGAAAATTGAAATCTAATCATATCCACGAGAAGCTAAAAATCTCTTATATTATATGAAAACTATAAAGCTTAAGTGATTAATTCTAAAAGGTTGAAATATAGATTTTTTAAAAAAATAATTTTTAAATACAAGAGTCATCCTTTTATAAAACAAAATGAACAATGCTTATTCTTTTGGATAGGTTGTTAATGGAAATATTAATCTTGCTCCCTATTTATAATGTGTATATGTATTATGTATAAAATTTCAAATTTGTCTTGTGGGTAGTAAAGGAAGAGTAAGATGCGGGAATCAATTGTCAGAAACTTTCGAAATTCGAAATGGGTTAAAACAAGAAGACGCATTATCACCAATTTTATTTAATTTAGTTCTGGAATATATAATTAGACAAATTGGGGAGAGGTCAAACGGTATCGAATTAAACAAAGAAATTCATGTATTAGGTTACGCGGACGACTTAAATATAATAGGAGATTCGGCAATTACAATTATAGATAGTATAGAAAAATTAATTGAAGCAGGAAAAGAAGTGGGACTAGAAATTAATAATGCTAAGAAAAAGTATTTAGTAACAAAGAGGAAAAGTATTAACACACAAAATCTTAATATACAAGTTATAGAATTTGAAAATGTAGAAAAATTTAAATACTTAGGTTCTGTGATAACGAAAGATAATAATATTTGAGATGAGTTTAAAGCGAGGTTACAATCGGGAAACGCCTATTATCATGCAATAAAATGGCTTATCACATCAAAATTATTATCAAATTATTATAAAAGTTAAAATATATAAAACAATTATTTTACCGGTTGTATTATATGGATGTGAGGCATGGTCTATGACCTTAGGTGACGAGAGTAGATTTAGAGTATTTGAGAATAGGATTCTGCAAAGCATTTATGGGCCAAAAGAAATATGAGGTCACCGGGGAATGGCGAAGATTGCATAAGGATGAATTGCATGACCTCTATGCATCTCTAGATATAGTTAGAATTATAAAATTGAGAAGGCTACGGTGGGCAGGACACGTGGCTAGAATGGGAGAAGATAGAAAGGCAAAAAATATATTGGTAGGGAGACCGAGTGGGAAACGTCCTCTTGGAAGACCAAGGACATGGTGGGTGAATAATGTGGGAAAGGATGTAAGAGAGATGGGAGAGGTTGGGACTGGAAATTTGTGGCTCAGAATAGGAATACTTGGAGGGGTGTGGTTATTATAATTATAATGATTAAAATACTATTTCTTGATAGTTTTTTTTTAACTATTAAATCTAAAGATTCACTTTTCAAATAATAAATTAACAAAATAATTATTCCAAATTATTAATCTATTATTTAATATCTATTTATCTTATTTTATTATACTAGCAAAAATTGTATATATATATTTATATATTTTTGAAAAATTAAACCGCTCGATGGATTTTTTTGAAATTCACAACATAGATAATATTCATAAAGAACAATCGATCTGTATTGTCTCGAGAAAAATTAACTGTATTAGTATTTTATTAATTTAAAATAGTAAATTTATATGACGTCACCACTGCCGTTATCTCCCATAAAATTTGCATCTTGTCATTCTTTTTTAATTGGTATACGAGGGCAGGGTGAAAAATTTCCGGCCTGGCCAAGAAAAACGATGTTTTTAAAATTTTTTTTTGCTATATTTTTGAACATATTCTCCATCAACACTGATACATTTCTCATAACGATGTTCTAATTAATTTAATTACTTTAATTAATTATTTATTTAAATTAAATTAAATTTAATTTAAGTCTCATCAACAGTTATTAAACGACGCAAAAATTCGTTTAGATTACGCCAAATAGTCGGTAGAAATGATTTTTCGAAGCAGTTTTTGGTCTAACGTTAGCACAAACGCAGTACCCACTTTGCACTCAGCTTTTCATATTCAAATGGTTTTGCAAAATATTTCGCACACGTTCAACTGACATCGTACAGATCTCAGCTATCTTGAATGTAAAAAATAAAGCAAAAAAAAAAATTTAAAAACATCGTTTTTTTTTGGTCACGCCGGAACCCACCCTCGTATTATATTAATATTTTTTTATATTTAAAATATTTTAAATTTTTTTATTTAATTTCGAATTAAAATTAAAAATATTTATTTTAATAATATATTTATCAATCCCCCACACAAAAATTAAAATCTTTTTTAGATTAAATTATAAATAATATATAAATGATATTTTATTATTATAATTAAAAAGAAAAAAATATAACATCCTTTCTTAATCCTCCTTTCTTAATTAAAATATAGTGTCAATATAATTTCACAATTTATATTATTATCTGAGGTAATCCTTGATCAAATCAGTCTATAAGCTGTTGCTACTTTGAAAAATATAAAGCTGAAGCCATCTAATTATAACAACATATATATATATATATATATTCATTTAATGTAGGATCAAATATTTTATCTGGTAAATTTGAATATATTTTTCATCTTGAATTGAAAATCAAGTTATTTTAATTAATTTCTACTATTTTAGGAAACAAATTTTTGATGGGTCAATTTTAGAAAAACCAATAAATAATTAAAAAATTGTAAAATTTTTAGAGTTTATAATAATAAATTGTACAAATTTGTTAAAGGGTCGAGCGATAGCTCGGTATTCTAGGTACTCTATTATTTTTTAATAAATTTCAAGCGAATAGTGATAATATATTTCTTAAAAAATTATTTTATTTGTCATTTATGCGTGTAATGATATATTTTTTTTTTGAATATATATACTGGTATTATTAATAAATATAAAATTGTTTGTTTAAGTTATTGTAAATTAAAAAAGAAAGAATAAATGAGAAAAAGTTTAATTACTCTTCTCAAGACAAATGTAAAAATCCTGATGTTTGTATTATTTATTAAAATAAATATAAAGAAAAAAATAATATAAATAATAAAGACAAAAATATTTTATTTTTTTATTATTATTATTAAAAAAAATGAATTAATTTAAATAAATTGAAATGAGGAAGTAAATGTTTATTTATGATTTTTGTTTCGGTTGAATTTTGATTTAAAAGCTTGCCCAGGTGAAAGAGATAGTAGTGATCTCTGTCAGTGAAATTTCGAGTCATATGGTTACATTTGATGTATAAAGATAGCGCAAGTGGTGCGGACAGGGTGAATTGTTGTGTTTCATCCCCTCGGTGAGGCGTAAAGATCGCCGCTCGTCACGCTATCTAGTGGATAGGTGAAACGACGAGCGCGCTTAGATGGATGGCTCAGTTTGTCGGCGGTTTTCCGCGAGTTGTGATACCTTTTGTTATAAATCTGGTGATGATTGTTGAAAACAGGTGGTGATGGCGGTCCGCTGGCTTAGCACCAGCGGTCCGCCGCTGCCGCCTGACGCACGGCCAAAAAAGCCCTGTCAGCAAACGGCTGTCTGCCGCCTTGTCTGCTACTAGTGTGAGTCCACGACGGAGAAAAATTCCCGAAAACATCCTTTAAGGACCTTCAGTGGACATCACATCACACAATCAACCACCACATTAAAATACAATCGAAATAATTACTTAGCAAAAATAATATATTTTCCTATTCATCTTGAAAATAGTATTAATTAATCAATTAATATGATCCATATAAAATAAATCAAATAAATAATTTAATTTGCATTTAATGAAAAAAAACAAAACAAAAACAATAAATTCTATTTATTTATCCAAATTATCATATTAGAATAATAATAAAAAAAATTTAAAATATCTTAGAAATTTGCGAGAGTTTATAAATTTTTTTTTTTTATTTTTTGATAAAATCAAAATTTGATTTGATTCAATTATTTCCATATAATCCATTCACCTTTACCTCTCTTCTCACCATTCACACCAAAAAAAAAGATAACGAAGTAAATTTTTCTGGTATTATTTATAATTATTGTAATTATCTATTAAATTAAGATTTACTCTTGTAAAAATTTATAAAAGATTTTAAAAAATTTCAATATTTTAATATAAAATTTAATTTTGTTGTCAATTATTAAATTAAATAAATAAATTACATTTCTAATTAAAGATTTTTTATTATTTTACAAATTAATTAATTTCAATAAAATAATAATTTTATATGTAGACATTTTATTCAAAAGAAAAATGGTGAAAATAAAATTTGTTATGTTTGTTTTTAAATTTTTTTAATCATTTTTAAAATTATTATAAGTATTTTTTCCTAGTCACAACCAATATACAATACATTATTTATAAAAAAAACAGATAAAAATTAATTATAAAATATTAATAAATTAAAAAACAATAAGATATAACAAATAAGTATTTATAAAATTAATTAGTCTTTTTTTTACATTTTCTGAAAAGTAAATAGAATTAAGTTTGATAAATACTATTTTGTAAAAATACTTTTAAAAAAATTTATCTACTGTTATATAAGTATTTATATAAAAATAAGAAAGAAAACATTTTTTTGAATTTCTTTCAAGATATAGATTAAAAAAATGATATTGAATTTGAATAGATTTATCCAATCAATCATAAAATGGTTTGCCTTTTTATAAATACAACAACAAAAAAAAATCAATTTCCGAAGAGCGAATTCGTTTGTTTATTATAAATACAAAGACATTTGGTTCATTTTCAAGATCGATAAGAATTATATATTTATATATTACTTAAATCGAAAATGAATTTTAATCTATACTTATAGACTAAAGAATTCTCAAAATTTAAAATATTTTTTTTTTTTGCTTATAATATAAAGTTAAGTAGTTTTCGAATTTGATTAATGGATACTGATTCTGTAATTTTTAATTTATATTCTTATATATTATATAAATATTATTACAAGAAAAATAAAAAATTTTTAAATTGATATTTTATAATATATAACAAATAAATAAATATGTGATAACCAAAATTACTTAAATTTTATTTAAATTTAAATAAATTTAAAATACATAAAAATATAAAAAAAAAATAATTATGAAAGGTCGATTGTTTGCATTGTGGTGTCCACTTCTTCCTTTTTCAATTTTTATTTACATTCTCCATCAAAGAGCATCATTTATCAATTTGCATCCCCTCGTGGGAATCATTAATTAATTTTCTAAATTGATGTGAGACATTATTATAAATATATCATCGTTAATTTAAATTTATTCTTACATTTCTAAAATATATTAATTTTTTTTTCCTTTTTTACTTTTTAATGAAGCAAATTAATTTTGCAAATAGTAAGGCTATTTATTGTTTAGGAGTTTGGTATTGATTTACATTAAAAGAAAACTGCTTAAATATCTAATACGATTCACCAAATCATTGGATATTTAAGAGGCCTTGATACCATATTTCAATAGCCTTACTTGATGACACATTAATCATCCATTCATCGACCCCATCCCTCACATTCTCCTATTTTCTTATTCTCAAAATGAATTTTATCACTCTACTATATTTTTCATTATCAGCTGTTCGGTGGCGATTTCTTTTAATAATCCCTCCCTTCTCCCTTTACACTCCCTATCATTCTCTCTCCTTCAATTTTTTGTTCATTCCAAGCCTCTACTGTTGTTATTGTTGTTGTCTCTGTGATCCCTCGGCACAGTTCATGCATTTTCAATGAATCTCTGCTCTGACTCAATTTTGCAACCCATTCCAAACTTGTTTTATCATAGTAATAACAAGACGGATACAATCAGATATTTATTAAAAAAATAATATAATACCTAAATTAGTAGAAACTCTTCAAATAAAATTCAACCCCCTCCCCTCTTATATAAAATAATTACAATAGATATGTTTTATTTAAAATAAACAGTATTTTATTTGTTTATTAAATTGTTTTTGAAAACATTTTTTTTTTTGATAAAATCTAATATCTTGAAAATATATTCGTGTTTTGTAATCCTTTGAATATTAAGATCTCTTCAAGCACGTTAGGCAACCATATTACAATCAGTCTTTATTCTTTATCTTATTGAGATAATTGCAAGACAAATAAGACACCTTTAGAAAAACAGGTGGCTATAAATGAACAACCCTTGAATAGATTCAAAAGTTAAATTGATATTCTGACGTTTTTGCTTTATACCCTTGTTTTAACAAAAACCTATAAATTCAACAAGATAATAATATAAATAAATATTATTCAATTTATTCACTTTTTTTTAATAATAAATTTTTATAATGAACATTAAGTAGGTTGAGTTAGGAATTAAAAAAATTGAGAAAAATATATTTAATAATTTATTTATTTCTAAATAATATATTATTAAAAAAACAAGATTAAAAAATTCGAAAAATTTTTTTTAGTTATTTTCACAAAATTTTTCAAAATCCAATATTATATTATTAGAAATCATAACTATCTATACCTTTACCAACATACTATTATATAATAACTTAATGGGTGTCCGTCCTCTTTTAAAAACAATAAACTTTCAATATTAATTTTTAAATTTATCATCTGTGCTTGGAATTGCCAAAAAAATTGTTTTGCGAATATATTTAAAAGCTAAGATTAAAATTTCATTATTTAAAATTGAACTCCAAAAGTGACATTTGCAGAAATTAGAAGAAAATGAAAATTGAATTCACAAATTCGGTTATGTGATTTTTTTTATTTAACAAAATAATATATATATAACTAAAATAAGACTATAAAACAATCTCTAGTTAATAATTATGCAAATTAAAAAAAAAAAAGAAATAAATACATATTTACAAAATTAATGAAGTAAATAACAATAATAATAAAATAAAAAGATATAAAAAAAACTACCAATTAATCAAATCAAATAATATTTGTGGTGACAATTTTATTTTATACTTTGTTTTAAATATAAATGTTTTGAAATAGAATTTTAAATGAATATTTCAATTAAATGTTTTTTTTTTGTACTTTTTAATCGAAATTTCTAGGTTTTTTTTATATTTGTAATGCATTTTTCTTTTTTTACATGAAATCAATTATCTAATTTAATAGTTCCCCTGTAATTTATACGAAAAATTTTCAATTTATAATTTTAAGGTTTCCTTTAGAAAATTAATTTAATTTCTCTTTAGTATTCTTTATGAATTAAATTGATTTTTATTATTTGTTTATTTAATTATGAAAATAAACGAGTAAATAAAGATATTTTAAAAGAATGATTTTTAAAAAATCCCTTTAATGTAGCTAAATTGAATTCTATTTATTTATTATTTTGGCAATTTTCTCATGCAAATACTTCTATTAAACTTATTATAATATAATTATGTTTAAAATAAATTAATAATTCACCAACGGACATACATTATGTTATATTATATTGTACTATTAAAGATTCTGGTAATATACATATATTACTTTTATTGAAATATTTTATATATTATTTTTATTTATATTTTATACAATTTTTTATTTTTACTAATTTCAAAAAACTAAAATAACTAAAAATTATATAAATTCTTATTAATTCTTATTAATTATTGTATTGAAAAGATAATTCATTTATAAAATATTATATTCACATTAATCTATGCAATTTTACCATTCCAAAATAAATAAATAATTTTGTATACTATTTAAATTAAATGTTAAAATTTTTATCATTTTTTTTACGTAAAAAGCATTTTTTAAATACACCAATACCTGCTTCGTTTCATTTTACATTTTTTTCGAAGTTGCGTCGCTGCTTAATTTTCATTGTACATCGTTAGATTTTCAAGGCTGCGTAGTTTTGGGTTCGAGTATTTAATTTTTTTTTTTTTAAATTTTCTTTTTTTCTCTAGAAGGATATCCCAGAATGTACATCAAGATGATATGTTTTATAGAAAATTAAATACAATGTGTAACAAAACAATATTTATGTTTACTAGTGAAATCATCGCAAATTTTGTAAATAGTATTTTGCAATTTTAATTTATTCATGAATTTGATATTATTTATTTTATTTATTAATTTTAATTTAACCTCTAAACAAATTTCCAAAGTGATGTGTTTGATTGATGAAGCTATGGAAATGTTAAAAAACGATCCTGACAGCGAAAGTAGTTTTAAAGTGTCCTAGGCAATAGATATGAATATCAATTGCTACAAGGAAATTTATTTTACCAATTTATTGGACCAATTTTTTGTGAAAGAAAGCCGATTTACGACAACAGCCACTATGGACTCATAGTGATTAATTTTAATTTTGTTTTTCTTAAATTAATTTAATAGTTTATCTTGTTTTAGTTAAATACCATTATTTTTTTTGTACGTAAGTAATAAAAATTTTATATTATTTTTGTTTTTTAAATGTTTACTTTGTTCAATTTTCTTTTTAATTCATCAATCAATTTTTTATTTTCGTAACTTATCTTCGATCTTTACCTGATTTGTTATAGAAAAATTTTAATTCATTTTGCGTCGTGTTTTTTGGAACGTGCTCACGACACTAAGTGTGGTATTGGTGTAAATGTTAAAAAATTAATTTAATTAATTTTTAATTGCATTTCAGTTGATTTTAATTTTATTCTTCATTATCTATCTCCAATAGTATAATTTATTTATTATATAGATTAGAAGTTGTTTTTTTTGAAATTCTTTTTATAATAAATAACTTAAAGGGTTGTTTTGAAAAATAATTAAATAAAATAGTTAATTAAAAAATTTAATAAAAATAATTGGTACAGTGTAATCTAATCAAGGATTGCAATTCAATCAACGAGCGTCATTTGATTTCCATGTGAATTTCAAACACAGCAAAGTTAATGCTCCTCTCTTTATCAGATTGTATCCCGAGACATCCTGTTTGCGGTGCAATCCCCACCTAGCCATCTGTTGAATGCCTCCCAGGAGAATGTTGCCCACCTCTTAACGAGTCAATTCACCCATCCCTATATCTCTCTCACTCTCTCTCTCTCTTGGACTGGGACATCCATTATTTTGGTCTCAACTCAGTTAATAATATATACCATCATCTACCAACTTAATATAAATGTGGAGACTTTATTCACTATCGTAATATAAGTTCTCTCTCGAGTTACTAACAGATTTCATTCAACCATCTTTGAAAAGCCTTTCAATAGCCAATGTATGTTTATTCTATTAACTAAAACTTATCTTCTGTTGATAAATAAACTCACGCAATTGATGTTTTTCAACAAAGCCTCTCTCGAAATATTATTAAAGTTTGTATCATAAATTTATCTAACATTATTTAATAAAAACAAAACCGTTATCTCGTATAAAGTTAATATTTTATTGTATAATCGTATCCCACAAAAAACGTTAATAGAACCTCAACAGGGAGATATTACCCTCAGGCTATATTTAAATAGGTAGAATCAATTAATATCCACATTATTAAATATTTATATAATTCATTTATAGATTTTTTTTATAAAAAATTAAAATAAAATGTGAACAAGCAATGTCTGGAATCTCAACTTATATTATAAACAATAATAATCAACAATATATATAATTACATATAAAATTATTTTTTATATATTTAAATGTTTCGTTTTTTTTGGAAAAAATAATCTACTTTCAGATGTTTTTGTCATAATATTTTGTATTACAAAATTTTGAATTCATAATGATCTTATACAAATTAAAATAAACAAAATCTGGAGTGTCTCCACTCGACTATTTCAGGCAGTCATCGTGTTAAAAAATTTAAAAACTTAATTCCGGTACTTTCGGCGATTCAATCAAGCTGAAATTCTATATGTTGCAGTTTTATACAATTTGTAATCATGGGAAAAATTATCGCACATATATTTCTATTTTTACAGTCAGTTTAGAGGAAAAAAAAATGAAAACGTGATAGGTAATCTTCCGGATGAGCTACATTTCTCCAAAGTTAATAGAAAACTACGAATTTTGAATAATTCCCGTGTTCCAAATTTCATTACCCTAGCTCAAACCGTTTTTGCGAAATTTTTTTGCGGAATTAATTTTTTAACACGACTGCAAATCACGCGCCAGCACGTGACGTTGTACCATCAACAAAGAGCCAAACACGAGCTGGTTATAAATATTATTTATTAATTTTAATTTAAAATTTAATTTTAATTAAATTTAATTTAAATATATGTTAATTAATCTAATTTAAATTTGCGAGATAATCTTGGAGACACTCCAAATTTTTTCCAATAGAAAAGGTAAAAATGCTGTTCAAGCCAGAAAGAAATTAACGGATGTGTATGGAGAAGATGTTTTGACAATATGCAGTGCCAGAACTGGTTTGCAAAATTTATATCTGACAATTTTGATGTCGAAGATGCACTACTTACTGGAATGCCGGTTGAAACTGACAAAGACACAATAAAGACATTAGTTGATTTTTACTTCTAATGAAGAGGTTAAAACAATCATCTGGTTCAGTTTTTTGTCAATAAATATTTACCCATTATATGATAATTGTGTCTTTTAGTTATTCAAAAAAAAATTACTCTTTCCTAACAACCTAATAATATAATTAATTACTAAAAAATAAATGAACTTTTCATTTCTACAATAGAAAGTATTTATAGAATAAAAATAATATCAACGCTATAGATATGGCTTAGAATTGCGTTAAGCAACTCGCTGAACAGATTTGTATGATCCGTCCAAGAGTACAATATCATTTTATTGGTATCCTATTCCTGTTACAGACCACTTGATTACTTTTAAGTTAAATATATATTACATATAATAATCACTATAAGAATGGAACGATTTTTTGAGACCTAAGTCATGTTAATTGTTCATTAAATATTTAAGTGTTAATAATTTATTAAGTTGATTTTACGTCTGCGGCCCGCCAAGAAATGCCGACCTTTTGTTTAGCCCTTTGAAAAAAAACGGTTGCTTATTTCTGGCTCAGAACAATTAATTCTAATTAAATATTTAGAATTTAGAGTAAAAATGTAATTTAAATATTATTTTATTCTTTTTCACATTCATGAAATTCTTAAACATGAGCTGATCAAATTAAAAAAAAAAACTGTCTAATCAAAAGAATCTATAAATTTCGTTGCGTTGTTGTTAGATAAACGAAAGTTTGATGAAAAAGTTCAATCACTTAAAGAAAAAAAAAGAGAAATTTAAGTCAACAATCAATTCTAGCAAACAGTGCTTAGATTTATATAAGAGAATATTTGAAAAAAGAAGAAGAGAGAATAGAATTAATAAAGAGTTACGATGTAATGATGGTTGCATTTTGGTAGGGGTCATCACAGTTTTTTTTTTAATTTGTTGGTAAATATTACTAATTTGAATTATATAGAAGAAAATGCAGAATTTAATTTAATTTTTTTTTTCTATAAAACTCATAAATTATTAAACGGGCATCATTTCATTATATTTCATATTTTTTAATGTTATTATAACAATAAATAATAAATTAAAAAGCAAGAAATTACAATCTATTAGATTAATTTGAGAAGGAAAACTTTTAAGTAGATAATCTAGTAAAAACAATTTGCGTGTTGCATCCCTTAAAACACTTTTAATTCAATGGTATTCAAGAAAATTATAAATAAAATTAAAATATTTCTTTCACTTAACACATTGACAGAATGAAATTAAAATCTAAATATATATGAAATAAAGGAATAATGAAAAGGCATAGAAATAAAAAAGTGCTAATATCATATTAATCGAGTGAGAGATTCTAAGTTGTTATATATTGTAATGAAAATGACCTTAAGGGAAAAATCGTTAAAATACTATAGAGAAGTAATAATTATTAACGGATATTTAATAGATTCATAAGAATATGTCAAGGACATTATGTTGGATCAACAAAATGATGATAGTTGTAGTTTTCATAATTATTATAATATTGTAAAAAAATAATTTAAAAATTATATCATAATATTACAAACACCTAAACACTGAATATAATAGGTAATGAAGATGAAGACTATAAATAAAATAAATTTTTTTTAAAATTTGAAGTTTAAACTTGAAAAGGGATAAAACATATTTAAATATTACCATTATAAATTAATGGAAAGTTAAATGGGTCAAAATTAAAAATACTCTCACGAATATATGTTATATAAAAATAAAATTTTGCGATATTAAATAGATTGATATTTGAACTATGTATTTTCTCTCATGGGTCTCCTTAATAAAGAAATAGTACTTGGAATCGAATTAAAAATTAAAAATTTAACGTTTAAAGGAATTATTTTTGATACAGAAAAAATGAATATAAAAATCTTTTTTTCTTAAAAAAATAAAATTATTTTTTAAAATAACTGGCCATAAATTATTTATAAATACAATTATTTCAAAGCTATTCCAATAATTTGCCTTATCAGCAAGGCCTATGCTGTTGGAAGATAACTTGTTTTGTTTGTCCAGTTAGTGGTTAAAACTAATGTTTAGTTCATTTATTTATTTATTATAGGCAAGTCCAGTGTGGCCCCTTTACAGTCACTTTAATGGTTTTAATATTTATTTGTAATTAATTTATTTTATTTTAAATTTTTTTTTTATTGTTGTTTGTTATTTATATTTAAACTATTTATTAAATTTTTATAGATGAAACTCATATCAACGAAGTATAAATGAAACATTAACAAAATAAACATTTCAAGATGAATATTGTAATATATATAGAAGAAAAGTAAAATTAAATGTTTATTATTAAAGTTATAATATTAAAAAAATTGAAGTTTTTTTCTTTTAATAAGGAATATTCCTAAAACACGATACAAAAATTTATTCAAAATCTTAAAAAAATAAATTATTAAAAAAAAGCATTTCAAAAAAATACAAATATTTTTAAAATTATTACAAAAATTTGTAAAATTCATTAATATTGTTTTTCATCTGAGGGATGTTTGTATTTCTAATTTAAAAAAAAATTCTTTAGATGTTTTTATTGGAGAGAAAAATATTGTCCGCATTTGAAAATGTTGAATAAACAAATTTGTTAACAAGACAATAGAATTCAATTGAAAATCCAGTTGATGATTGAATAATTTTTAAAAATATATATTTATATATATATTTTCGTTATTCAATACGTGATCCAAGAACCTTTAACTTCAATTCACAAATTTGAGTAATGTCAATTAATTAATTAATTAAATTTGAATAATTGGCATCCATATTCTCCAGATTGCGTTTTGGGTTGTATTTATTAGATTAGATTCTATTTTATTTGTTTATAATGCAAAGTTAAATTTTTTGTAAGATAAAGTTATATTATTCGGCACTTTTGCAAATATAATTTAATTTGAATACATTTATAATATCAGGGTGGATTTCCGAAATTTTTTTAAAACTCTTTGGAAATATTTCTATTATTCTTTTCTATTCAATAAAAAGAAAAATATTATAATTATCGTTGTGAAAGTATAATCTTTATCCATATTTTAGTTAGCTTAACTCATTCGTATATTGAGTCTTCCATTAACAACATTTGATTTGTGATGTTTGTTTGATATTATTATCATTTATTTTAAAAATTTTATTACTATTAATTATTTACAATTTTATATATTTTTAGCTATATATAAAAAGTAGGTTTAAATTAATGTATGTAACTTTTTTTTCTTAAAAAAAGCCGCCTATTCAAGAAACTTATTCAATTCGATCAATGTTTTTTTTTGTGCTTCTAGTTAATAAATATTCTAAATATTTAAATATTCAATAAGTTAAACATTACTGTTTTATTATTCTTCTACCCTTTACATAACTTTGTTATTTGCTTATTCAGTTATTGTTTTTTCTCTTTTTATTAATATTAAATTCAAGAGAATTTTTAATTTCCTGTTAAAATATTGAACGAATTAATTCAATTAAAACAAAAAAAAAGATTCTGATTTATAACTAATTTACTTAATTTTACACACGTAACTTAAAAATTTTTTTTTTTTTTTTTTTTAAACTACTTTACTATTCAATACCGCGTTTTATATAAACAAATCTAATTTATATTTCAGCTATATATTTAATTGATATTATTATTGGAAATGTTTAAGGCACAATAGAGATGTATTTGCGCTATTAAGAATTTCTATCTTAAACAACAAACATCATTAGGGAAGATAGAGTCGACTTCACCGGGGCATAGACAGTGACCTGAATCGCAATCGATTCAAAATACAAAAATTGTTTATTATTTAACCATTGATACCAAATGTCCATGACAAGTTAATCGATTTGAGTAGCACATTCAAACGATTTAGAAAAGAACCTCATTTTTAAGCGAAAAAATTTAGATCGTATCGAGACGCACTTTTAAATGCATATTTATGTTAACAAACATAATTCTTATAAGATAGGATTGAATTCACCGGGTATCAATTAAAAGTTAAGGTTTAATGGGGATTTTGGGCCTATGGTGTCATTGGTTAGGGCTATTTTGAAAACGACGTTGGTCAGAACATCACTGTCAATGATATCCAATTTTTTCAAAGCCAATTGAATATTATTGACCTGGGCGATATGGGTTTACTTCAGGATAGCGTTACTAGACACATATCGAAACATTCAGTAGGAACAATTTGAGGTTATGGTTATCTTTCTGAGAGATGATCATGCTTTTTGACCCAGCTACACTTTTATTGTAGGGTTTTTGTAGTCCGAAATCGAGCTTCTTTAAATTCAATATAACTCAAACAAAAATCATTGAATATTGGACATATATATAAATCGACTTATTGAATAATATTATTATATTTATCACTATTGCGCTACTGACCTCGAGTTTTTGACTTCTACAACCACATTCCTCCATTCACACCCAATTATGAATCAATTAGTTATTTACGAGTATAAGATATATATATATATATATATATAAAAACATTTTATGAAAATAATTTTAGGTGTGAAATTTTTAATAGTTAAATCTTTTTTTTTTTTAATTATAGGTTTTCCATTTATAAATAATTATATTATATTTATTTTTTCAAAAACTTAAGTTAAGTAAGGATCATTATAATCTTTCTAATGTGTATATATACTCTTAAATAATGAGATTAAAATGGACAAATATTTATATTAGATTTGAAAATAAAATGTTGTAAACAGAAAATGACGCCGATCACTTGAGTGCATATTGATTAACACATTTCTTGATATTATTTACTACTTAAAGGTTAGGCATTCATATTTAGAAAAAGGATCAATTTCATAGAATTTATTAAATCTTTTTTCATTAAAAATAATTTTTTTTTTTGAATGGCCTCTGAATTTTATAATAGATAATTTTAATTTATATTAACAAAGCTCTTGTTAGGTTTCTTGTTATCATCGAAATAAAATGATGAAAGAGCATATTATATGACATTTCTTTTCATCTGACATTCGATAATACATAGAACAATCAAACTTATACAAATCTACATAATTAATTTTAATATTTTAAATAATAATAAAATCTAAATTAAAATTTAAAATTAATTATTAATCTATTCTTTCCTTTCTGTTCTATATGTTTAATTAATGATTTTTAAATAAATATAATAAAGCATTTGAAATCTCTCAAGAAGTTTTTCGTTTGGTTTTATTTCGAGAAAGAACGTTCCAGCTATAAAAAAAGCAATCCTTAATAAACAAGATTTATAACTCAAATGTTGAGATTTTCCTTTTAAATCAAATTAATTAATTTGAAATTCTCATTTCAAGTCTTAATCTACATAAAAACAAATGTAATTTTTTTAAGAGTGGTGAGTGGATTCATTTCTATAAGTAAAGAAAGAAAATAACAATAAACATAAAAATTTAATATTTTTTTTTCTTTTTCAACGTGTTTTAATATTAAGTGTATTTAATATCAATTAAAAATAATGAATATAATAAATAGTATCTTGTTTACCGAGCTGCCGCTCATTAAAAAAAAATATTCCTTGTTAGCTATGAATATTTAAGATTAAGATTATTATTTAAAATAAATAAACGACAAAATATTTTTTTTATTTTATTTTAAATATATTTACAATCAGTTCATATAAAAGAAAAAAAATGAACTATAAGTAAATTTGATTAACATGTAAGACTTATTCACACTTACATTTTGCATTTAATATTTTGATGTGATTTAATTGTGTTCAATTGTGAATAGTACAATAATAATAATAATATTAAATTTAAATAAATAAATAAATAATAAATTTTGTATCACTTATTATAATATTAATAGATAGTAAATATTAATTGAAAATTAATCAGCAATTAAAAACTAAGAATGAATTTAATAAAATTGATATCTTTTTGTGGAATGCATGTATATACCAATAGATATTTGATTTCAATCTAATTCAAGGGAACATTAATAAAAGGTTATTATTCCCCTTATTAAAAAAGAAAACATAATTGAATGAAATAATAATTATTATGAAAGAATATCAAAAATTAGAATCTATAGTACTATTATTTTACTGGTAGTATATTATTATTATAAAAAAAACTATTCGTTGACTTTAGCAAAGCATATGACTCTTTATATCAGGGAAAAGGGTTACAAATTTTAATTTTAATGGGAATTCCCAAAAAATTAAAAAGCATGATTTGGATTTGTCTCGAAGAAAGAAATAATAAAGGAAGATTACTATGTGGAAATTCATTATCAGAAATCTTCGGAATTCTTAATGGGTTAAAACAAGAAAATGCTCTATCACCAATTTTATTTCAAAAATCAAGAGGTTTGAGAGATGGGCAAGACACGTGACAAAAATGGGTAACTGGCAAAAAACATTATTTGTGGGGAGACCGATTCGGAAACGGTCTGATGGAAGACCAAGGTCGCGGTGTTCGGTCAATGTAGGAAGGGTCCTAAGAGAAATAAAGAATAAAATAGGAGTTGGATGGATATATATATTTCAGAATAGTGACATGTGGACGAATGTGGTTGTTGCGGCCAAGGACTTTCGTGTTCCGTAGAGCCAGAGAGATAGAAACACTCGCGGACAAAAAAATCGAGCCACCTATATTTTTTTGTTTCAACTTCACATTGGATTAAAATTGGTGTCATATTTTAGGTATTTTATTGCAATTTAATAATAAAAATAAACTGTTTCATTTTGTTTTAAAACTTTCGTTGTCACTGTCAAAGCCAGACTAAGATTCACTCTTGAACACGTTGATTGGACTCTGGAACAATGAACCAGTTCTTTTCACGGACGAATCAAGAATATGTCTCCATGGCAATGACAAACGACAAAGAGTCTACCGAAGCCCAGGAGTGCGATTTTCTTCTTGTTGCATAACCGGGACGATGGTTTCGGAGATGGTTCCATAATGGTATGGGGTGAAGAAGCTTTTAGAAGCTAAAACAGACCTTGGTTTTATTTTATAGGGAGCCAATCCAAATAATCAGAGAGGACTAACGGCTATTCAGTATATTCAGGAAGTTCTTGAAAATCATGTGATGCCCTATCCTGGCTTTATCGGCGAAAACATGTTATATTTGCATGATAATGCATAACCTCACAGTGCCAAAAGTGTTATCTTCAAGAGGTCGACATTCAAACAACACGCAGCTCGGACCTGATTTCTATAGAACATCTTTGGGATTAGTTAAAAAGAAGAGTTCGAGCCAGAATTACCTCTATAGAAACGATTGCTGAGCTAAAATTTGCATTTGAAGAGGAATGGGAAAATTATCCCACAGGATGTCATCTTTGGTTTAATTGCTCCAATGAAATCAAGAATGCAGGCAGTTATTAAGGCACAAGGGGCAATACAAGATATTGAAGTTACATTTTTCCAAACAAAATTTTTTATTCTTAAGAAATAATTTAATTATTCATAATCTCGAATTAGAAAGTTTTCTTAGGTTCGTATTATTTTTCAATAAATCAAAAAGTTTTAAAACAAAATGAAACAGTTTATTTTTATTATTAAATTGCAATAAAATACCTAAAATATGACACCAATTTTAATCCAATCGGATGCCTTGAATATGAGATAAGTGAAGTTGAAATAAAAAAATATAGGTGGCTCGATTTTTTTGTCCGCGAGTGTAGATTGTATAATATGAATGTGAGGCGTGGTCCAAGGCTTTGAAGAAAGAAGATACATACAGGAGAACGACCAAACGACCAAAATCTTTTAAATTCAACTATAGCAGAGAAATAGATTGTTAAATATATTCATACTATAAATAATTTTCTTAAATTGAATCTACACTCATATTTTATAAAATGTATAGGAAATTATTATAGGATTATTATTATATTAATTATTACAAAAATATTCTAAAAATAACTTCAAAACAGAATAGCAATTTGTTTAGTAAATAAACCATATTCATACTTTATCAACTAATTAGTAATAGAGATTGTATGATAAAATATATTATACATAAAGACGATTCCTGTTATTAATAAAATATATTAGGCGTTTCTTCTGTCTAAAAACAGCCATTAGACAACTTTCTATCACATTTATATGGAAATTTACATAGCAAATAATAGAATAATTACTTAAGTAATAATCATTAATTTCAGTGGAGATGTGGAGGTGTTGAAATAGATTCGCTCTTATTAATAATCATCGGACCCTTTCTAGTAATTTATTTAATCATAGGGAAGAAATAGTGATCCATTTTCATTCAAGAATCAAATTTAATAAGGTCGGAAGGAAGATGGGATTGGATGAAGGTTTGAAAAATATATTTTTTAAATAGATGAAAAATTATTGCTATAAAAATAATTTTCAAAGTGAATTTAAAAATGTTTACATGTAAGAAATGCACGAGATTAGTTATCCAATGAACTGATGGAATACAATCTCAATGGACTTAAATATAAGTCCAGGTTAATATGCATTACTAAGCAAATATTAGATATGTACCTATATGAGAAAGGAAAAGATTAACTGTACTTTTTATGTTCATTAAGAAGGAGATATATATTATAATAAAATTTTTCTACAGATGTAATTTGAATTAGATTTAACAAATAAAAATCCTTATTATATCCATATAAATTATTTATTAATTATATAATAGAATTAATAAATATTTACACTAAATCTAAGAATGGGGAAAGTATATTAATTAATTTTAAAAATTTGAAGGAAATTTATTAAAATAATTGTATTCAAAATTTAAAATATTCAAAGAGGTATCACATATCAAGCATTCCAGAATAATTAATATAATATTATAAAAAAATAACTATATTATAATAACATATTATTGATATGTTCTTTAAAACATGTATCTAGTAATAGTCTCAATTATATTTATTAGTCAATCAATGAATATATAATAATGATTTAATATAAAATAAAAATTTTTTGGAATCAATAAATAAAGGTTGATTTTTTGATAAATGTTTTATAAGATTAAAGATTTAATAAATAATTAGTCAATTTGGTCACGTTAATTAGAGTAAACATATTTTCTAAACTATTGTGTTACTTAACCTAATAAAATAAACATAAAAGAGAGTAAGTAGACATAGTTATATCTTTAAAACTAAAATTCTCTTGATTAGTAAATTATTATTATAAATTATCCTGAATGAGTTATGCATGATTATATATTATTCATTTTTTGTTAAAAATATACGATTATATATGTATTTTAATTGTTTTGATCAGTAAAAGTACCTGGAATAAAAAATTTAAAATGCAATTTTAATCAATATTTTATTAAAATGTTTTAATACATAGTTTTAAATTAACTTTTCATATATTCCCGTTTCATTCACACACACACACACATAAATAATATACTATTTTAATAACTAAATATTTTCTAATACAAATTGTCTTTTAGTTGCATATGTTCCAGGCGTTCTTGAAAGATGAAAAATTGTTTTCAAAGTATACATTTATAACTATTTCTTTCAGAATGAAAAAAATAAATAAGAAATTTTTATATTTTATGCATTTTAAGATGCAAAAAATATTTTTGTTTTTACTATTTAATATCGGTGTAAAAGAATCTGTAATTAGGTGGATGATAATAAATCGAATGATTTTAAGTAATTATAATCGAGTTAAAAGTTTGTATTTGATTATAAATATATTTTGTTGTCACATTTCAATTATATAATTATATATATTCAATGTGGAATAAAACTTATTCTTTAGGGTTCAATAAAATCCCAAATAAAAATGTTATCTTAATTAAACTTAAACTTAAATTAATTTAAACTTTATATTATAAAAAAAATGAATAAAAATAAAATAATTAATTCAATTAAATTTTATATGAGATTGTATTATATTTTTATTTATTTTTATATTTTTTTTATTCAAATTAAAATATTATCATAATGTTGATAATTTGATATAATTTTAACGCTTAATTTGACATGATATCCCTGATTTCACTTATTTTTTCGAGCATTTTGAAACATATTTTTAATTTCTTTTATTCCAATTTTTATTTTATTTATTTAATAAGCAATTGGAATAAATATACATTTAAACAAAATAAGAAAAAATGTTAAATTAGTCTTTAGATCGTTTTTAGCATAAAAGCAGTAGCGTTGCAAATGGGAAATAGCCACCCACTGACAGACGGATCGATGCCGCCCTCTGACCTTTCAAAGTCGCCTCACGTGAGTGATCCTCTGCCCTTCATCG
This sequence comes from Labia minor, assembly GCA_963082975.1. NCBI lineage: Eukaryota > Metazoa > Arthropoda > Insecta > Dermaptera > Spongiphoridae > Labia > Labia minor. The sequence continues at coordinate 38,000,981 of OY720345.1, forward strand.
TCTTCCCAGCTTGCTAATTTGCTAATTAATTCGTCTCCTTCAAAAGATCTTGAATATTTGGTTCTCTTTTTTTCACCTCCTTAATCCTAAACAGCTTTTCTGGATGATCCATTTCTGTAATATAAAAGAAATCTCGCTTTCTTTTCCTCATCAAACAATCCAAATTAAGTATTTTTGGCCCAGGTATAAAAAAAAGTTTTAAACAATTAAAAAGAAACAATTAAATAATGCAAGGCTTCTAAATTTTTTTTCCTTTAATGTCACTAACAGAAGAAAAAAATGAAAAAGTCTGGGAAACATTCTTTGACAAAAATTAGATATCAAAAATATGTAAAAAAAATCTTTGACTTGTATATAATTAAAATATACTAATATATAAAGTAACATTCATGTAGTTTGACGATATAATTATATATCTTGTTATTTAAATTGTGCTTTCAACATTTAAAATGTTAATTAAATTGCTTGGATATAATAAGCTGATAAGAAAATATACACAAAAGATTACATATTTCTTAATATTTAATTTATTTAACTATTTATTATATTTCTTTTATTTTTTTTTTAATTTTTAAATCTCATTTTAATTTAAGATGATATGAAAGGAAAGAATTATCAAAAGATTATTAATTTCGATAGTTGTTAAAAATGATTTTTTATTTTAAAATTAAAAATAAACATAAAAAATACGTATTTAAGTCAAATTCATTTATTTAATACATAAAATTTCTTCTTTGGATTGAAATTATAATTATGAAAAAATTAAATTATTTTAAATAAATTAAATAATTTTAAAAAATTTTTATAAAACTATTTATTAAATATAATTATCTTAATCATTGTATTCATTGTATCATTAAAAAGTAATTTTTCCAATTTTTGGTTTTAAATTTATAAAATTCCTTTAAGTAATTAATAGAACTTAAAAATGAAAGTATATTCATTTGGATGAACTTTAAATATCAACACAGGAATTTATTTTTGGACCATGAACCACAGAATCCAAGCATAGCTCACATGTTATAATGCTGAGTTAAAGAAGTTGACCACAAATTTTCAACTATTCAAAAAGTCTTAACAATAAACATAATAAAAAAAATTAAATTTTTTTTTTTTTTTGATAAATCATCTAAAATGTCTGAAATTAGTTAAATAGTAGTTGATTTGCAATTGAGCCAATTATTATTTTTTCTTTTTTTTTTTTTTTGTTTGATGATATTTCCTTATTTTTCTTCTTTTTACAAAAAATACTTTATTTTATTAAATTTTTGATTTTATGATCAATAACAATCATTCGAGTTTAGTTATGACTTTTTTTATTTATTTACAAGGTTAATCGTTGCATGATATTTTATAACATTTCTAGAATAATAAAAATGACCTTTACATTACACGTCACGAATTAACGCGAGTAACACTATAGTTAGTATTTATTTAAGAAATTGAATAGGAATTACAATGATAGGTTTCGTGAAACGAATGCATGGCAATCAAATATTATTATAACTTTTGTCTTGTATACTTAAAATGTTTGTATAATGATTGTATTATAAAATGTAAACTAAATGAAAATAACGACCTTCACATGTTGAATGTGCTCCACCCCTATAAGATTACCAAATCAAGAAAAATTATATGATTAACCTATTTTCGATTGCTTAACAGAAAAAAACTAGTTCAATATATTTGGTATGACTATTCAATCGATATATACAGTAGTTTAAATTCTCTATAAATTGTTTCATATAAAATTTTCGCTCGTTAACATCCCAATAGAATCTTATATAAAATTTGGTTATGATTGGTTTTACCGAAATTTTGATCACAATATTTCTGCTACACAAACACACAAACACACACAGAAATGACAAAGGGAAAACCACTTACATGAAATCATAATGACTTGAAACGTGGAGATCTGTGAAAAACGCATATAGGAAAGAATTGGCATTAATAATAATAATACCTTTACACTTACAAAGTTTTTCTATTGAAAAGTAAAAAGGACAATAGTAAATTAGTTCATCATTTATTGTATATTAAAAAAATTAATAAATTGAATATATCAAAATAAATATTCTTTCAATTCAATATTCTCTTAATATATACTTCTTGAAATAATTTGCCAATGCGCTTTTGACATATAATTAAGTTTGAAAATTATTAGGCAGAGAAGGAAAGTTTAGTTGAAATGAAATAAAATAAAATGAAAAAAAATCTTTTAACTGATAGGAATACTTATATTATTACATTTATCTACCTACATTTACATAATCTACAAATGTACCATATGTTCAAGGTAAGGGAACTAATTTTAAAGGAAAATGATGATGCTTACATTAGAACAAATATTAAACTAACGAATTCCATTCTTTTTAAAGAAATTTAAAAAATATTTAGTAAGTATAAAAAATGTTTATTCGTTGATTTTAATATGGTAGATTTTTAAACCTTCCCTTCTCTGTGGTACATGAAAATTAATATATAATTTAATATAAGATTGTACTTCGTAAAAGAAGGACTATTTATGAAATTAATTAGATTTTATAAAGATGAAAAATAGTACAATTCTTTCTATAAATGAAAGATATGTAATTGATCAACTTGAAAATTTATATTTACTAATTAACTAATTTAATACTAATATTTTATTTTATTAATTTTTTCAGAAAAATTACTTAATTTCAAAGTCCATATTTGATATATTATAATTAAATTATATACACCTATCCCTTGATTACACTTCAAAAAAACGTGTAAATTAATATCTTGGATTTTGTAAACCGTGTAGAACCATAAATATCCTAAAATAAATTTTTATCCTTATTTTATTATTATTATTATTATTATTATTATTATTTCATGTTTTGTAAAATCAAATAAATAAACTTCGGGGATTCCCTTAATATATATATTTTATAACATATCGTGAGGAGAGGGAAGAAATAATAAGATTTATAAAAATGACCTTAAATATATTTATATACGTATATGCAGTGAAATAAAGATTTTCAACAGTTTTTTGAAATTTGTGAATTTATAAACCGTGTAAATTTAGTGAAAAATATATTCTATATGTCAGGGGCTGACAATCTACGAGTCGAAACTTCCATATGCGAATATTAATAATTATATTATTTAAGTTTCAAAACTCAAAAGATTATATTGCACAAAATATAGGAGTATACTATAATCAGAATATAAACATTCAACGGAGAACAGTATATTCATTTTAAATAAAAAATTAAATCTAATTCTAATCTAATCAAATGTCATAATTTTGAAACAAAAATGTTAGAGACTTTTTAAAAACTTGGAAATTTTGTAAATTATAATTTTTAGCTCTTCTCTGTCAAAAGGTTGCCGACGCTTGTTATATCTATATGTAATTTTATATTCTAACACCAATTAACATTTTAATTAGTTATTATTTTTTCCTTTATGTACTAAATTTAAAAAGATTATAATTATTATTCGATATATGGTTGATAATAAGAAACCTTTTAATGATGGTGTAACTACCAAAATTTACAAAAAAAAAAAATTTGAAAATATACCGAGAGTTTCTTCTTCTTCTATAAATTTTTATTGTTTAATTTCTAAGTTAAAAATGCATAATTAAAAATTAAAATAATTTTGCACTTATAATAATTATAATACTTATAATAATTAGCTATTTAGCCATTCCCTGTTTAAATAGCCATATCCACTGTTCAAAAACATTTTAATGAAGATTGATTTGGTTAAAAACGAACCACCTTTAAAGTTTTAAGATGAAAGTTAATAATTTCCGGTTCTTTTACTTGATTTAATCATGATTTTGATCAACGTTGCTAATTTTGTTGTAACAACGAGAAGTTATATTTATACACTCTTTAATGAAATGGGATTGGAAAATAAAATATGTCACGAAACTTGATAAGAAATTATATTTATCATTTAATCGTTTTAAGATTAATTTTTATTTTAGTTTATACTTTCCTATGTGTTGATTTATTAAAAATAATTGTATATAAATTAAAAATAAATTAATGGTATAGTAAGTAATCAATTAAATAAAATAATAAAAATAGATTTCTTATTTTTCTTAATTTCAAATTTTTTTTTAATTTTAATGAAAAATTAAAAACATTGGTATTTCATGATAATTTATTCTTTTTTCTATAAAAAAACAGCAAGATAAAAATCTTTAAAAAAATAATACTCTTCAAAAATATAAATTTATATATGGTATATAGGTAAATATAAATTTATATAATTATGATTGACACATAGTGATTTAAAAAAAAAAAATTTATAAGAGGATTAGTTCCCAAAATTTGTAACACACACAAATATATTTGTGTCTGTGTCAACGGGAAAACTTCTTTTTTGTAATCAGGATAACTTGAAACGTGAAGATCTGTAAAAAAAACCTCATATTGATAGTCAATCTGGATTACAATACCTTTGCTCTCAAAAAACTTACAAATGTTTTTCAATGAAATGTAAATATATGGTTGATACTTTTCAAATTCTCCAGGAAAGAATTAATCGAATCCTATCGTTCTTAATAAAAGAATCGGGATGGTCTATGTCGTTGGTTGAATTAAGGAATAAAAAGAGTAGTAGAAGGGAAGACTGAATTTATTACCAAAGAAAGTGAGAAACTTGACAGCTGGGTTCAATCTCGAACAAATTGACTTCTGAAAAAAAAACTCAATACAATATGTGAACATGTCCGACACAGAACTAATGACTCATCTATATTCTATTTGCTTTTAAGATTGAGTACCCTATTTATTTTTTGTTCTTCTTATTAAAATTGACACTTTTTTTAAGAATGAATAAAATTTTGTGTATGAATTTTAATAAACTATTGATATTTTTATTATTGTAATTCCTAATTCATACAATACGATCAGAGAAAAAAATAATAAACAGAAATTAATTTTTTATGAAATGGAAACAATAATTATTTCAAACATAAATTTATCATTTTCTTATTATAAATTATTTTTATTAGAATTAAATTATACTCCTATTAAATAATAGCAGCTTTAATAAATACACTTTGATATCTTATTATAACAAATAATATAAATCAAAAATGCATAAATATTATAAAATAATTCATTTTTAATTAATAGAATAATAAAAAACTTCTGACTTTTGTACACAATATACGAAATGAGAACAGCAATAAGTTTTGAACTCTAAGATTGCTAAAGGTGTTCTATGATCAGTAGAATCGATCTTGATTTTCTTGATCGGAGTCTCTACTTTTTATTAAGTAGATTTCTAATTTTGATCCTGGAAGTTGGGTAGACTGCGTATTAATTAATAATAAAAATAAAAATATTGCTTAATTAAATTAATTGTCGAATTTTAAGATTAAATATCTTAAATTTACTTATTTTTATATTGCAAAGTTCTCATATTACAAATAATTTATTATTTCTACTATAAAATCTTTCATATTGCATTTATTAATATGTTTTTTTTAATTTTTATGAATATTTTCATCCTTTAAAGAATATTTTTGTAAATTATTATTATATAATATCTAAAATTTAATTAAAACAAATCGGACAAAAAGTGATAAACTTTGAAAATGTACAGTTGGTTTATACTAAGTAAATATTATTTATTTATATTTATTTTGTACACGATGAAATAGTTTTATTATAATCACGAAACATGTCGTTTTTTGGATGAAATCTACCTAAACATGAATAATATTATCAATTTGATATTGTATTTGAATAATAATTGCATATTTTTTCCTACTAATATTATATCTATTGAATTATTTATGATTCTTTCATTTGTGGATTGTAATCGTTTGCAAAAGGTAATTTCGTCTGACCTTCGTTTTCTTGATTTGATCTGATATATTTATTCGACTGATAGAAAATCCGTCCTTAATGGACTATTTCCTTTTTATCAAATCCCTTTAAGGAATCAATCCACGCTATTTTTAAGATAATTAGACCGATTCACTCTCTGTTCACACAAATACAGTTAGAAATTCGATTCTACAACCCTCACTCAATTTCCCGTCAATTTTGGTCATATACCTCGAAATTTCCAACTAAAATCAGATTACAATCTTATATTTTTTTTCTAAAATTTTTTATCATTAGACTGATAGAAAATTAGTGTCTATTATATAATTTTCGTTTTATTTCAAATTTTTTTTTGTTTGTTATTTTATTTATCAACTTTTGTGACTTATTCAACTCCTTCGTTGTCTCATTAATTAAGAGGCTTAAATTAACTTTCAACCTAAAAAAAATTCATTATAATTAAATTCGACACGAAACTTTTTATCTAAGTTAATTAACAAACAATAAATTAAATATAGATATTTTTATAAAAAAATTTTAGTTATATATTTAAAATATAGGATTAGTTTTTGAATATCGATCTTTATATATATAATATATAATATATAATATTACAATATATCTAGATATACTATCTCACTATAATATATTATTAAATTAATTATTCTCTATGTACTCTCATGAAACAAATACAATCTTTGCATGTTAAGTTGAGGTGTTTGTCTTGGTCAAATTTTCCAGGGTTGTTCTATATTCTCCTCTAGTCATCTCAGAAATTGTAATTTAAAACCACTCTATGTGTATATACAAATTTATATTTATATGTTAATTTTTATTCATATAATCAATCATACAATATAGGATATTATTTTAAAGAATTTTATTTAAGTTAAAATACGGGACTTTTTTAAATAAAAATGGTGAAATTTTGGTATAAATTTCAAAATAAAAAAAAAATCATTTTTTACTCCTTTGAAAGGATATTATAATTGATTACTACATAAATGTAAACCTAGGCATAGAATCAAAAAATTATTATTTATAATATATAAATAATCAAATCGAATTTGTATAATATTTATCGGCAGCAGTTGTTATATTATTCCAAGTTTATATGTATCAAGATATTTTTGAATATCAATTTAGATTGAATAGGCAGTTAGACAGCAGATCTTCAAAATGTAAATATTCTTTTCGCTCAAAGGAAAGCATTGAATATATTTCTTTAATAAATAATTCATACAAGAAAAAAAAATATTAAAACAGAGAAGGGTTGTTTGATAAAATAGAAAAATTTACTCCTTAGAAAAAAGAGAAAATTGATTGATTGGAAATGTATTCGATCCATATAATATATGAAATATATAAAATGTACCTCTTTTTTTAATTTTTAAATGATGGTTATTATCAAAATCAATGTTTGACAAAAAAAAAATTTAAATAAATGTAATTTTTCAGTTGAATGGCATTTTAATAGTATTTATCATTAATTTTTTATAAGAACTTTGAAGTCGATATTAGATAGGATCATTAATATTTTATTAGCTTATAATCCTTTTTGAGATAATAAAAAATTTAAATAAGTAATTCTTATTTGTTTTATTAAATAATTAATAAATAATTGTGTTTAGGATTGTTATAAGGGGAATGGTGGAGATTGCATAACAAGGAATCTTCAGACATAGTTATAATTATAATATCGAGAAGACTACGATGGGCACGTGGCTAGAATGGGAGAGGAAAGAATGGCGAAAAATATATTGGTGGCTGAATAATATAGGAAGGAACGTGAGAAAGATGGGTGAGGGTTGTGGCTCAGAATAGGAATACTTGGAGAAGTGTGATTGTTGCAGTCAAGAACTTTCGAGTTCCGTAGAACTACAGAGATAGATAGATAGATTAAGATTTTTATAGTAATGATATTTAATCTGGATTGATTAAGAGAGATTATTATATGTAATTTGTTTGTGTGACCCAATGAAATAGTTTAATAAAAGTATAGTGATTTTAGTGTTCATTATGTGCTAAAGTTTTATTTCATTTGAAAATATATTTTTTATTGTTTCTAAGATAATATTAATTGTAGAATGTCAAATTGAAATATTTTTATAAAGATACGCTTTGGTGTGTCTACTAAATAAATTGATTTATTAACCAAAATATTAATAAATATATATTATTATTATATAATATAATTATACTATATTATCATTTTATTTATTTTAAATAATTACTAAAATTAAAGACAAATCGATTCGAAATAATTAATAAATTTTCAAAAATTGATAAAAGTTAATTGAAAATGTTGATTTGCTCGGTACAAAATATTTTAATTTTTTTTTAATCTACGTAATCAAAGTAAATATATATATTTTTTTAGAAAGTTAAAATAAATAAATTGAGAAATTTTTCCATTCCCAATAAAAAAAAGTTTTAATAAAAAATCAGCGGGTAAAACTTGTAATGAAAATTTCAAATTGATATGCCAATCAAATATAAAATCATATCTTTGGCATCACCATTTATTAGAAAAATATATCATAAACTATTTAATTGTTAAAAAAAGGTATATATTTTAAATATTTAAATTAAGTATATTAATTATAGTGAAACGTTAAATCTAGTTTAATATCTGTATCTGTTATATATAATTATAAAAAACGTATTAATATGTAAAATTTACTTTTAGTAAAGATATATTTCTTTAGTCAAATTATTAAAAAATTATTTTTTATATATAATAATATATAAATATAAAAAATTTGAAGTCGTTTGTTCTAAATTAAAAGGTTTGAGAAGTAATTTAAATCCTGGTCCTCTCATTTTATATGAAAAGCATATTTAATTATTATATTTATAGTTGAAGAAATGTGGATGCGAAGAATAGCTCCATTGAAGTATATATATATATATATATATATATATATATATTAGAACAGGAAGGGAAGCATGTGAGAACCTGAATCTTAAACTTTATTTTGATCTAATATTTTTAAAAATAATCTAATTTATTAAATTTATATTGTATGTTTATATATAAGCTTTATATGTAAATGAAAATAGCATATCTACAAGTGCACATTATATCGTATATGAGAAGAAATACTAATTGCATATATTCGAGATGCAAACTAAACTTTTATGGTAATGACTTTAAAAATGGCCTGTTCATCTTTCATTTACTTTAATGATTATAAGGCAACATGATTCACCTAATTAAAAATTTTACTTTCTTTTATTTTTATATCAAAATAATATGTACATTTTCCTAAGTAGAAATTCATGTCAAATCCATTTACTATTAAATATTATCTTTTTAATATCAATTTAAATTGGCCCAATAAAGGTTGTTATAGGTAGAGTATATACTATTAGACACGATAATTGTTTTCTTGATTTCAATTCAATTTCCGGGTAATATTGATTTCATTCATTTTTTACCGACCGACGATAGTAAGGGAGGTATTGTTTTCACACCAAATTTCACATGTGGAGATTTTTACATATCTCCACGAATCATGTATTTTCTTAACAGAAAAAAGTATTTTTAGTATGATGTCTGTCCGTCCGTTCGTATAGAAGTGTACAGCCTGAACGGCTCAACGGATTTTGATGAAATTAGGTATATTTACTTAATGCATCAGTAGGATGAATTGATCAACTTTTGGTGCAAATCCGGAAACCGGAAGTGGTAGTATTAGCGATCGACGATAGGAAGGGAAGGGTTATTTTCACACCAAATTTCACATGAGGAGATTTTTTTATATATCACCACGAATTATTGTATTAGTTTTATCCTCGAGAAAAATCAGCTTTATTAGTTTTTCCTTAATTTAAAATTATATGACGTCATCCAGCCATTCATGACGCCACAGCCTTGTATTACATTTATATTATAAATAAAATAAAATTAAAAATGTTTATGTTATATCGATATCTGTTTTTTATTTCATTAATAGATATATTAAAATTATTTGAAATTGTTTCTGTAGCTGGAAATTAATTTACTTCAAACCGTCGGTCGGTTCGGACCTGGCCACAGGTCAACTTATTATTTTTTATTTATACATTTTTATAAAATATAAATAAATTAGTTTAATATTAATTTTTAAGACAAATAATTGATGTTAAAAAAATTAAAAATAATTTTAGTATCAAATGGTATTAAGAGATTTATTTATAAATTTTGAACTTAATTATATAAACAGTGAAGATTCGAAATTGTGCGGGTCTAGATTAAAAGTTCATTTCAATATATGAAATAATAAGTATCTTTAAAGTAAAAGTATCGTAATGAATCAATTAATTAGAATAAATTTATAACTTTTATATACATATATAAACGAAAGTTAAAAAAATGTGTTATTTTAAAATAGTATATATATATCTATATATATATATATATAGATATATATATACTAGGGTCGTAAAAACAAATTAGAACATGTTGGTACCTTGAAATAAAATTTTTAATCTTGTTCTTTTTTAAAATTTAACTTTTTGTATTCAATAATAAACATGAAATTGATCTTAAAATAAATATTAAAAAGCTTTTATTTGTTTTTTTTATTTAATTTAAAATTTATCATTTTATCAATAAGGAGCATTCACCTTTCTATTTCAATCAATACTTGCAGGTGTATACAATCTTATATAAAAAAACCTTATATATAATAAAAAATAATAAATATTAATAAATATGAATGATGGAAATAAAAAACTTAACCTGATTTTATTTTATAAAGAACGGAATTAAATTATTTTCTGTTAAATAATTTTTTGTTAAATACCCGTTCATAAATATTAATGAAAGTTGTCAATCACTATTGTGACTTTCGTAGAAATTTTAAACTTAAATTTAATATAAAAAATATAATTTAGATTCAAAAAATTATTTCGACCTGAAATAAAAATTATGAATATATACATAGTAATTAATAAATTATTGTATTTAATTGAGGATTAATGATATGAAGTATTAAAAAGTTTTGTCCGTGGATGCGAATACGGAATAAATTCTGAAAATATTTGAATATAGAATAGAACGCTTTTAAGATCCTGAATTAATAGATTCATTTAGTGTTGTTTATTCATATATTCTACCATTTACAAAAGAGGATAATTTTAAAATAAAAACGTTTCTCTGTTTTTCAGTTTTATTTATTACTTACTTTAATCAAATATTTACAGTAAAAATACCATTTTAAAGTTGAACAAATAATAAATTAAAATAATCAAATACTTAACTATTAAAAAAAATTAAAGAACGATGCCAAAATTAGATATTTTATTTATATTTATGACTTTCTTGTTTTATTTTAGGAATAATTTTATACTAATTTTAATCTAAATAAAAAAATTAATTAATTAATTTAATTATTTTAAAATATTTAAAAAAATTGTTTAATGTTACGAATCGTGTAATTTATCAATATCAATTGATAAAAAAGTTTCTGAAAATTGAAAAAAAACAGGAGGGTAATTCTAAGCGAAATCATATTATGATAAAATTATAAATTAAAATTTATAGAATATTCATTATTAAGTTATTAAATTAAACTAACATTTAAAATTCTATTTTAATAAATTAAACAAGAAACTAAAACATAAGAATCGATATAAAACAATATTATACAAATGTTTTAAAAAATAAAATACCAATACTAAAAATATAAATAAATTATAAAGCGTTTAAAGTTTTTAAGAAACTTTAAAAATAAATAAAATAGATTTCTATTCCTATTAAATATCAAATACATAGTAGAAACGCGGGTTACGAGCTAAATCCGTCCCGGGCGGATTTAGTTCGTAACCCGAATCAAGTTTTAACTGTAAATGCAATTAATTCGTTCCAGATTCCAAAATATTAAAAATTATATTCAATAATAAATAATACTCTTCGTAGTTTAGTGGTTAGCACGACAGACTTCCATTTTGAAAACTCGAGGGCGGGCCTAGAGATATTCAATATTTAATCATTTCTCTTTAAAGCTCTGAGTGATCCTCAGGGTCTATTATCAAATAATCATATCAAATAAAATAATAATAATATGATCAAGGTTGGATAAAAGGCCGAAATTCTGCAAACGTGCCACATCGTTCCTTGGCTAATCATTATTCCTAAGCGACCTGTGGACCAGTGTGAACTCCCCTTCCACATCGTCTGAGCCTAATCCCAAAAAAAGTCAAAAGGGGATAGGTGAAAATTTACCAGCATTAAATGCTGAGTAAGTGCAAAAACTCGAATAATAATAATAAATATTATTTATTAATGTATATAATAACGTACATATATACAAATTTATATGAAATATTAAATGAATTGTTTATTCATCGAATTTAACTCATCTCGATGATTTTGGTTCACTTAAAAAAATTAGTAAAAGGCAACTGATTTTAACGACTTTTTAGCAAGGATTTAAAATGAGCCATTGCAGCATTGGCTAATAAATTAATAGTCCTAAGCTGGTAATTTTATCCACATTATGTTCTTGGATTTCTGATGTCCTAAGTATCTTTTTCTTCCTCTTATATCCCTCCTCCCAAAATAGAAACTCGTTTAGCTCATTCATGGTGTTGTTCATCTACTAAATAGCTCATCTCATCGACGCTGAGGTTCAGGCTATGTTCTGCAACGAGTTTTTTGCAGGGCCGTCTTAAGGAATTCGGCGCCCATGGGCTACTAAAAATAATGCGCCCTTCTTCCTAAGAAAATATACAGAATGGCAAATGGGAGTCGGAAAAGTTATACAAAACAAAACTGTCAGAACAAGAAAAAAACTATTTATTACTTTTATAATAAATTGTTATCTTTATTGTAACTTTTCTTTAAAGTCACTTATTTAAAAGATGGGTATAAATGTTTACCCAGATTTGAGGGGATTATCTCAATAATGACAGTTCCGATCAGTTTTTAGTCTAATCCTTAGAATTTGATCGGAACTATTATATGATTTGTGGTCTTATATTAACTCCAGTACAGCTCCGACAGTTCAAATGCGACTGAAACAAAAGTACGATCGGTAGGGTGTTACTCCTATTTCGCGTTGCCCTTCTCTATCTATCCTTTTTTTAGCACATTTGGAAGAAATAAAAATCAGTTTAATATTTTAAGAAGTGTTTTAATTTAAAAATAAGTAAAAACTATTAAAATGAAAAATAAATTTTTACTATATCGCAAATAAAAAATTGCCGCCTCAAAAGGCTTGCGCCCTGGGGCTATAGCCCATTTAGCCCTGTGGTTAGGGCGGCACTGGTTTTTTGATGTCAGTTTTGTTTATATCAAGACTTAGAAACACAATTTCTTCGATAGATTTCTTTTCACACACAACGTTCTCTAAGTTTTTTTTTCTAAAACCACCTAAGGCCATCCAGAGTAGTGTTCTTTTTGAGACACTTTAACATACTCTGTGGGTGAGTTTTAACCTTTGTTTATACAATGTTGCTGATCTAAGATAAGCACGGTGTATGAATCTCAGAGTTGGCAGCTCACCATAAAAAAGTCAACTGCGCTCATGCAGTCGGTAACCCGAAATTTTTCTTCTAAGCCGAAACAGAGAAACCAAGCTCGTAATATAACCAAAAAACTATTTAAATGCAATTTAATCAATATAAATATTCATATATAAATTATGAAAAATAAATAAATATTATGGCGTTTGTGATTAATATTAATAATTACACACATTTAAATATTAAAATATTAATCACATTCAATTCAGTTAGTTTGGCGATATTTGAAAACATTTAAATATTTCTTGGTTTATACATACACATTCATATTTATATTTATAGATAGATTAATTATGTATATAGGAATTTATTCAATAATTTATTAAATATTGTGAATGAATGAATAAATTGTAGTTATATAATAGGTATTAAAATTACATTTGAATATTCGAAAGAAAATAATTGTCTTTGAAAGGGGAAGAAAATCATTTGTTCAACTATCCAAAAATATAATAATGACTGTCATAATATCAATGCTTGCAACAGGTCCTACTAAGATTCTTTTTTTATTATTTATTTAAAATCTTATTCTGTTTCTATTACTTTCTAGTAATTTATATTGAAAACATTCTTATTTATTTATAAAGAAAATTATTGATTGATTTTAATCTTAATCAAATAAGAATTAATATTGTATTAAATGAATTCAATGATCTCTTATTCTAGTTGATCTTTAGTTAATTGAAATAATTTAAATATATAGTTATCTTTGAAGGAATAAAATAACTTAACGAATATATAATGTGATATTTAAAATTGTTAAAACTTGAGGATTTATTATTTGATTATTAGAGTAAAAATTATTTATTTAAAATTAAGGGAAAAAAAATACATAATTTACCTAATTTTTATTAGAAAAAAAAAATATTTCATAAAGGTATTATCATCTCCTACATTCATGATGAAATAAAAAAAAATTATCTCGTAATTTTTTGAGAACAATTAGGTTAAAATAATTCTTTTTTAATTCTCAATCAATTGACATTTAAAAGTTTAAATTGAAAATAAATACTTAATATTATATTTATATCTATATAAAATACTATATTATCTATTTAACATAATTACATTGGTTAAGAATAAATTTCCGATGGATTGAATCTAATCAAATAAAAACTAAACCTTGTCAACAGTTTTCTACATGACAGACGTATCACTGACCTACCTTTGACAACGTGACTAGAACTAATAATTCAACAACGCCTGACTGGTTGATTGTCAAGCTAAAGAAAAACAATTCAAAATAAAATGAAATTCAATTCTTTTAGTTAAAAATTTATAAAGAAATAAATGAGTTGTGACCGACGATTTGAAATAAATTAATTTCCAAACAATTTTATATATATATATATAAACTATAAAAAAAAATTTAAACTTGAATTAAAATGACTAATTTATATTTACTTGTTTTTTTATTTTTAGTTTAATTACTCAATTATTAATTACTACTATATTTTAAGTAAAAAATTTCCGCGCGCGCGACACACAATGAATATAAAATTAATTAATTACTTTGTAAACTACCACTTTTTCGGTTTCCGGATATACACCAAAAGCTGAAAATTCATGGTGCTGATGCATTAAGCAAATATATCAAATTTTATCAAAATCCGTTGAACCGTTCATCATGCTAAAAATACTTTTTCTGTTAACAAAATGGATGATTCATGAAGATATGTAAAAATCTCCACATGTGAAATTTGGTGTGAAAACAATACCTTTCCTTCGTCGGTCGGTAAAAAGACTACAATTCTAATTCATAATAATTTCTTTATTTTTAATTTTATAAAGTAAAATTAAAGACATTGTAATTTTTAGAAAATGCATACTACATTTTGACTAATGAAGACATTTCGGTCTTTGATCAGGATCGTCTTCAGCGATTGGCGAATATTCACATTTTAATTATGATAGATTGAGAGATTATATTTTGATTAATGAAATATATTAATCTTAATAAAATAAGAATTAATACTGAAATAAATGAATTCAGTGATCTCTTATTCTAGTTGATATTTATTTAAATAATTTAAATATATAATAATAATAATAATAAAAATAATTAAAAAGAAAATAAAACTCCAAACAAGATTCTTAAAAAATAACTTGAATCAAATCAATTTTGAAAATTTTCTTAAGTTAATAACAACAAAAATTGTTTGAATTAATATTTGTTTTATACATTATCAGGCCCTTTGAATCAAAGTATGCTTATGTTAAAGAACGTGGAACTTTACATAAATTCTTTTAAGGATCTTATACTAAAATTATAAGATAAAACAGGTTGTTCTCCATCTTAGCAAATATATAGCATATTGTCGTTATATTGGTCATACTGGCTATCTCATTTTTTCAACAATAGAAGAGCAATAAATGTTTTTAACGTCATTGGTAAACCTAAAAAAAACTGATAACGTAAACGTGATTTGTACGATTCCAAGTGGTTGAACCGTGAAAATGGTATCAATGATTTTAATTTAGAAACAACTGTTGCCGTTACAGTAAATATATATAAATTTATTTTCATTTGATTATATGGGCAGTAATATATATATATATATAAATATATATATACTTGGGTGCAGCTAAATCGACTCAACCCATAAGCGCGTATACAAAGTCTTATTTTTTTGAAATGGCTAAGCCGATATTTATAAAATGCATATATTTTTAAAGCTTATTTGCTTAGCTTTACATTGTTATCAATATCAAGCAAATTAGTTGATTACTTTTTAAATTATGTGATCTGAATGACTGAAACAGTCTCTTTTGGTGATGGTGGTTCCTGCATGATTTGGGGTGGCATTTCCTTGGAAGACTTTACGGTGGTCTGTGGTTAATTTCAGGTCAGTGGCAGATCTTTTGCACGTGAGGTTGGCTTCCTTCAAGCGTCTTCTCACTGTCCTCTATACAAAGTCTTATTTTTTTGAAATGGCTAAGCTGATATTTATAAAATGCATATATTTTTAAAGCTTATTTGCTTAGCTTTACATTGATATTAATAACAAGCAAATTAGTTGATTACTTTTTAAATTATGTGGTCTGAATGACTGAAACAGTCTCTTTTGGTGATGGTGGTTCCTGCATGATTTGGGGTGGCATTTCCTTGGAAGGAAAAACAGACTTTACGGTGGTCTGTGGTTAATTTCAGGTCAGTGGCAGATCTTTTGCACGTGAGGTTGGCTTCCTTCAAACGTCTTCTCACTGTCCTCTGACTGACAGCCACACCTCGGAGTGAGGTGGAGATTTCGGAGAGACGTCGTGACGATAAAGCGGTCAACCCTTTCAGACCTGGACCGGCACAGCGGGTATTTGGACTCCGAGTAATGCCACCAGTGTAAATTTAATCCAATCAACATTTGAAATGCGATTAATAAGAATAATTGGATGTATGGAATATTGCAAATAAACAATAGCGGTAGCTAGTAACATCATTTTTTCCAGTTCAGCCATTCAGATCACATAATTTAAAAAGTAATCTAGCAATTTGCTTGATATTGATATCAATGTAAAGCTAAGTAAATAAGCTTTAAAAATATATGCATTTTATAAATATCGGCTTAGCCGAAAAAAAAATGACTTTGTATACGCGCTTATGGGTTGAGTCGATTTAGTTGCACCCAAGTATATACAATTTTTAGTGTTAAGATATATTTGTATTTTTCTAACTGAAATAATGAATTAAACAGAAAAGATAATAAAGGTGTAGGTCACGTAAGGAGTTGATCCAACCCATAATAGGTTGAAAGGTTAGCTATAAATCTGTTAATCACTCCTCCAAGACGTTAACATTAAGATTAAAAGGAAGCTTAACAACTTTAATCAATGTAAACAAATAAATTAATCCATTTTGATTTAAAAATAGATCAGAATTTTGTGCAATATAAGAAGAAATAGTGAGAATATAAATATATTTTGATATAAAATCTGATAAAATAAATAAATATTTATAATAATTTCTATTATTATTTAATTTTTTTGAGTAGTTAAAAATTAAAAACATTATAATGGCTGTTTAATTTAATCGAAATTCACTCTATGTTAATAATAATTTTAATAATAAATACCATAATCAAAATTGCCATAATATAATATTTTTATATCCATATTATCACTATTGTGGGTTTTCTCTATTCCATATTTGCAATATCGTTAAAGTAGGTTAAGTAGTTCAAAATAGAATATCAAAGAGTTTATGTAAATTGACAACTCTCAGATATTGATTTTCCTAGTGTTATTTTGCATAGATTATTAGTAAAATAATAAATTGAAAATGACTAAATATTCCATGAAGAAGATAGTAATTATTAAATAAAAATTAATTAATTTTTGTACTATTGAAATATTTAGTTGGTTATAGTTATCTAAAAAAATATATAATAATTTAGGTGGGGGAGGGAAATAATTTTTTATTTATTTTTTTGGATTATATCTTCTTTGTTAGTTTATTTATAGGAAAATATAAGAAAATAATTGAATCTTAAAAATCTTATTAAAAAAATTTATATAGTTGATATTATATATAAATAATTTTCATCTTTGTTATCGCTTTACTCTTATAATAGAATTAATTTATAAATCCTCTATAACACATATTCGATTATTTATGATCTTTTGTGAAATGTTTCAATTTCATCAAACTTAAAAAAAGAAATGATTTTAAAAAAAATCAGGATTGGGTGAATATTTTCTGAATAAATAATATATTTTTTTTAAAAAAAAAATTAATCTTGAAATAAATAGATTTTTATTTAATATTACTTACTATTTTTTATACCAAATAATATACTATTAATTCGTAATAATAAATTGTACTTGAATTAATTTATTATCTTCTTTATCATTCTCAACCGCTGGAAAATAAATTAATTTAAAATATTTATTAATTTTTCTTTTTCTTGTATTTACTTTCCTTAGGCAGAAGGGATTAGGCTTTAATAATTTTTGATTGTAAGTGAGAAATCGATGGTATAATATTGAATAAAATAATGATTGATTATTTAAAAAGATGGCTTTTGGAATATTCTCGTATGCATTGTCTATACTTTCCAAACGATTAATAGCTGTTGTTCCTTTGTACTCGTAGCACGGAACGGCTGCCCTCGGGATCCTAAACATGGCCTAAATACCAACAACCACTTCAGCAACGAAACCACACCGAAGGGCTAGCAATGCAACATCATCACCCCTGATGAATCGCAACCCAACCATCACTTGTAAATAATATTAATCAGAAGATTCCCGAAGGTAAACGCGATTCATAACCGCCGCGATGTACGCGGCCGCCGGCGGCGCCTCTTTGGCGTCTCGACGCCATCGCAAGCAGATGATCCAGGTGCCAACCCCACGTCTTCACCATCCGCCACCACCGATGGCGATGACCTCCACCCCGTCGTCGTCGTATCATCAACCCCCTTTATCGGCCCATTCAGGCCATCATGCTAATGGTCGTCTGCACGCTGCCTACGGCTCCCAAGAGGTACGGCGCCTCTCAAACCTCCACTCTCTTGCCATTATGACTCGTATTCACCCAACAGAAGATTTCAACCCTTTTTAATAAAAGCAATACGCTACAACCCCTTTTATTTCCTCTTTTTAATAACACTTCTATCGATTATTATAAGAAATCATTAAATAATAAAAAAATAAAAAAAAAAATTGAGATTTCGGATTTCATTTTAAAAATAAATTAATATTTAATTTTTAGAAAAATATTTAATACTTGCATATCAGTGGCGTACCGTAATTTTTCGATCAAAAGAATTTAATAAAACTTCAATATCAAATATCTATAGGGCTATGAACTTAGAATAGTATCTTAGAGGGTAATTTTATACTTATAAGTATGTATGATGGATTTTGATAAAACTTTGCCAGAAGATTTCTTTTTTCATTCAAAAGAAACTTTCCTCAACAAGTATGTAGCGGTCGCTTCTGGTTTACACGAGATAAAAACTATTTAAGTATGTATATAATTCCATTCATATTCTATTTAGCTACCATATTTTATTATTTGACCACCAGATGGCTTTACTAATTTTCGGGTTTTTTTATAAGTTCGGTTTGGATATAAGTAGATTAAAAAATTAATTAATTAAATAATTTTCCTATTTTCAAACCGAACTTATAAAAACCGAAAATTAGTGAATAAGTTAATTATTGATGAAATTAGTCAATAAAACATTATTAAATGGCTGCTCATCCATAACTAGTTTATATCCAAACTTTAATAAATTTTATCTCGTAAACTAGAAGCGACCGCCACATACTTGTTTAGAAAAGTTTATTTGGAATCAAAAAAGTAATCTACTGGTAAAGTTTTATCAAAATCCATCATACATACCTATAAGTATACAATTACCTCTTAGAGTATCAGATTTCAGCCATAATTTAGTCATTTTCACATTCATTTGGTCTATTATCAATTTGTTTTGTTTTTTTGGTAAATAAACTTGTCACCAATTTTTACCGGATAATTATTTTTTAATAATTTATGTTTAGTATAACATTTATCCAATTATTTTGGCATTTGTAATATTGAATAGAAAGAAAGTAAAGTGGAATAATATAAACAAAAGGTGCTAAAAAATTTGGAATTATGTTTTAAAATGTTAAAACCTGAACGACGACGTTTTCTTCCTCTTAATACTGTAGTGAATACATTATTATTTACTAATTTCTACAATAAGAAATTCTATAAATTATTAAAAATTTCGACAAAAACATTAATATTATTCTTTTAATTAATATTAACTTATTATTCAATTATATAAATTTTTAATAAAATTTTTTGTTCCTTTTGCGCTTGATGGTACGCCATTGCTATATATGTTACATATTTAAAAATATTTCCTTTTTTAATAATCTTTATAAATAGATTAAAAGAATTACTTTAAAAACTGATTCTATAAACGCACCCTTTTTAATAAATTGTGATTAAAAAAGAAAGGAAAAGGTAAATGTAAGAAAATGGTAGTTTTTCTAAATAGATTATGATTAAATAATGAAATCATGACCTTCGTAAAAAAGTCAAGAAAAGGTCCTGCAAAATGTCAGAATTGCGGCCCTTTTGCGGTATCTCAGCTGACCTGCAAGAGAGAAAGAGAGAAAGAGAGAGAGAGAGAAAGAGAGAGATGATGAGCAAGGATTATTAAGTACTTATGAACATAATATAATAATTTAATAAAAAGATAAACAGAAAATAAACAAACAGAAATTAATGTTCAAAAATCAATTAAAAATTCCAATGGTCAGTTAATAAGTTTGAAAATAAAATTAAGAATATTATTCTATATAGATAAATCCCATAGACATAAATTCTCCTTATGTTTTTTATTTTATTAATTATGAACAAAAAAATCCTTTATAACACACACAAAAATGCACCGCAAATTTCCAAATATTTTCCCTTCCTTTCAGTCGCCATTCGATCATGTTTTCTTTCAGATACAGAGAAGAGAAAATAGTAGCGGCGCAGGACATCCTACTACTCTAATAATTATTTCTAGCTCACCGACTGAATAGAATATTTTTTAATTATCTTATTCTCGATTCCATCTAATAAAATTATCATTTGTAATTTTTTTTTTCAATTTCAAAGACAAATATTAATTTAATATTAATTAAAACATTAAAAATCAATCATTTATAATTTGATAGTATGGTAGTAAAGTTAAATAAACATTTTAAATTTTTTTTTTACTATATTTTTTACTATACTTTTTTCTATACTAATTATATTAAATATCTCTTTGTTTAATAGAGTAAATTCAAAAACAATCTTTAGAGCGGTTTAATATCTAAAAAATATACATACATATATACCTATATATACAATTTTTAAGTATAGTAAGATAAGACATATAAATATATATACATATGTATTTTAATATATATTTATATATTAAATACTTTAAAAAAAAATAATATAAGTATAACAAAAAATATTAATATCAAAATAATTTTATATATATCAATTAAATAATAAATATTTCAATTATTCTATAAATCAATAAAAATTCAAAGGTTCTATATATATATATATACTTGATAAATTTATGAAAAAATTTATAATATAGAGCTTGAGATATTCTGCGTTTATACATTCTTAGTAGCTGTTTTTTATTTACTTAAATTTTTTAAAAAAAATAATTATTTATTAGATTTGAATCACTGTTGTTAATTATTATCAAGAATAATCAATATCTAACGAAGATAATTTTGTTATAAATGTAATGATTTCAAAAAATGAAACTTTATTGACTAAATCAATAAATCAATATAATAATAGTGTAGATAATTTCAAATTAAATGTAAATATGAGAGTTGGATAAAAATGTTCATATTAAGTTTAGTTTTTTTAAAGAAAAATATTTTTTTGAAATAGAAAAGATAAAAAACAAAATTAATTTAAAAATCTATATGAATAAAAATATGTGGTCTTAAATGTAGGTATAGTTTTAAAGATCTTTGAGAACTAGCAGAATTTTTTATCTCACTGGCATGGGCAAACGAATATATATATTTAAAATAAAATAATCATAAAAAATCATTTTAAGATGTTAAATTTAATATGAATGTAATTCTTTAGTTTATATTTTTGATACATCTCAAAATTTAATTTATATTATTAATGCGTTAAAGAATTTGATCGATACCATAGAATAGGGTTAGACCAGATTTTGATAAGCTTTGAAAAAAAAAATACAAATTTTATAAAATATTCTTTTGATCATTTGACATTTCAATACAGCTTTTAAAGGATAAAGTGAACTTCGGGGAAACTCTGTGTGTCTGAAGTTTATTATTTTTAAACTTCAAAAGAAAAACCCAATTATATATATATATGCAAAATTCACATCCACATATAATTCTCTAAATTAATATTCACCAATACCTCACTTTATGTCGTTTCGTTTTTAATTTTTTCGAAGTTGCGTCGCTGCTTGATTAGTACTAATTTTCACTGTGCGTCGCTAGATTTTCGAGGTTGTGATTGTTTTGGGTTCGAGGCTTTAATTTTTTTATTTTTTTTTTTTTAATTTATTTTTTTCTCTGGGGGGATATCCCAGAATATACATCAAGGTGATAAGTTTTGTGGAAAATTAAGTGAAAAATTAAATACAATGTGTAATAAAACAATATTTGAAAAATTTACGTTTACTAGTGAGATCATTGCAAATTTTGTAAATAGTATATTTTGTAATTTTAATTAATTAATTATTTATTTTATTTGTTAATTTTAATTTATTTTTAAATAGATATTAATTATATATTGAATATCCGAAGAACAAAAATTAACCTCGAAACAAATTTTCAAATCGATATGTTTGATTGACGAAGCTATGAAGATTTTTTTTAAAAAAGAAGGAAGGAGTTTTAAGTGTCCCAGGGGGTAGCTACGAATATCAATTGCTACAAGAAAATTTATTTTACGTTGAAAAAAAGCTGTTCAGCAAACTTTGGACCAATTTTTTGTAAAAGAAAGACGACTTACGACAACAGCCAATATAGACTAATCAGACAGTGATTTATTTTAATTTTTGTTTTCATAAATTAATTGAATACGTTTTTTTTTTTGTTTTTCGTATGTATGTAATAAAATTTTATATTATTTTTGTTTTAGTAGTATTTTCGCAACCCTGAAACCTATCTTCGATCTTTACATGGTTTGATATAGAAAATCTTAATTCACTTTACGCCGTTTCAATTTGCGTCGTGTTTTATTTATTTATTTTTGAGTTTGACACAAAGTGAAGTATTGGGGTACAGAAAAAGAGTGATCCAGACTATAAATTGTTTACAAAAATATATTAATTATTATTTTTAATAGAATCTAAAAATTATTATGATTTAAAATTTAATAGAAGAATGAATTTTTTACTAATTGTTCAAAAATTGAATATAAAACAATATAAAGTATATACATATACATAAATGTTCTTTTGCATTTATTTCAATAAAATAATTGTAGAAAAGTTGAGCATATTCATCATATACTTTTTTTTATCTTTAAAAAAGAAAACTTAACTACCATACTTGACATTAATGATTGATGGAGGATAAGGTTTTATGGAATATTGATGGAGTCGAGAGGTTCAGTGGTGTGCAATGAATGGTTGAATGAGTGTTTGCGGGTGTTTGACGTCTGTGCCTGCGTGCCTGGTTAGGTATGAGCGTTGCTGCCGGCAGCATGCAAGCTGCGCTCTACCTGCGTGGAAAGCAGCGGCAACGCGCGCGCGCAGCAGCCCGGCTTCGACGCGCCGAGCTCCCCAGCAACGTGGCTACGCGCGACATCGCGCCGTTCCCCGAGTTCCCGCCTGTTGCGTGGGTACGCGAGTACTCACGAGACTAAACTCACCCTCTCTCTCGCTTTCTTCCAATAACACACAAACAAACCACCCCTTGACCAAAAAATTTTAGCTTTTCGCACATAGAAAATAATAATATAATAATATAAAAAAAAAATAATAATAAAATAAACACTTTGACAAATTCACTAAAAATGATCAATTAATTTATAATCACAAAAACGAAAACAACAAAATTAATATGATTCAACAGATACTAACGGAAATATATGAATTATTAAACGAAACCTTATTCAACTAGTTCCGAATATCACATCATTAACATTTAATTTACAAGATTGTAGTATAAATGTCTCAATTTGCATTTATTAATTAATAACCATTGAGAAATTTGAGAATATAACATCACTATCAACAAAATTACTGCCAATGTTAAAATTATAATCGAATAATAGACGATTCATTATCGAATAAATTAGATATTTTACCAATTAAGAATTCATTTAATTATAATTCAAATTTTTAGAAGATTTATAAATATAAGATAATATTAAATAACTTCAGACATTATTTAAAATAAATGAGCGCCTACCTGTTGGAAAAAACAGGAGTAATTAATATTAATTTAATTTTAACTTCAAATTTTAAATGGGAATATTTTCAATATAATGTAAATAGTTATATACATATATGTAGATAATCATTAATAAATAGTGTGGAATTTTTTAATCTACCCTAATAAAGCAAATGAAATAAAATACAAAAAGAATAAATATTTCTTAAATCAATAAATATTAATAAAAAAATAAAATAAAATTTGAAAATATATATATTTTGATAAAATTATTAAAATATCTTTTTTGTGAAAATTATCTTAAACAAAATATATATAGATAATTTAGTATTAATGGATTAATCTTTTTGAGAATAAGAATAATACAAAATTTAAATTTATATATGAAATAAAATTTAAATTTGTAAATAAAATAATTTTATTATAGTAGATATTTTGTAAATTATAAATTAGTAATCTTAAAAATATTAACGGAATTATGGTTACATAAAGAAGCTTTATGAAATATTTAGTCCAATTCAAGTATAATTTACAAACTGATCAGGATTTTTAATATTAGTATTATTACTTGATATTATGATATTATTACTAAATTATTATAATCCATGTTAATTATAATATCAGTTTTCCTTTCGGTTTTTATGAATATAAACAATGTATAATGTATATAATATCTTTTAAAATTATTAATAATTTTTTTAAT
Organism: Labia minor; assembly: GCA_963082975.1. Lineage (NCBI taxonomy): Eukaryota > Metazoa > Arthropoda > Insecta > Dermaptera > Spongiphoridae > Labia > Labia minor. Next base: position 38,025,908 of record OY720345.1, read on the forward strand.
TATAATATAAGATAATGTTAGTGTAGAAATGAAATTTTAGGAAGTTTTACATTTCCTAAAGACAGACTGACAGACAGACACAAACACATTTGCACTCGGCACAAAGCTTGTAGTCGGCACCGGCTTCTTCAAATTTCTCTCTTAGAACGCTTGCATTAATCTCTTAAATCACATCGTTGGAGTATTCAGAAATTTTAATCCAACTAGAGAACTTAATCCAAATCTCATTCCTTCTCCCTCTCCTTTACATCCGATCGGGCATTCATAAGAAAACATCCGAATTTGACAAAATTTCAATTCATGGAGGAATAATAATAACAGATACAAAATTTGAATATGAAAAATGTTAAAACTAAAATTAGAGAGTTATTTAAAAATATATATCACTTGATTGTGTTTTTTATATGATATTCATTCTTATTATCTTAAGTGTGATAAGATATATCCAAATTATATGACATATGGAAGAAGTTATATTATCTTATATATAATTATCGAAATAAATTAATAATATATAATTAATTAGCATAAATATAACATTTAAAATAATATTTAGAATTTTTAGTAAATTCTTATACAATCCAATGGCTAATTCAATGGGAAGCGTAACTATTTCTAATTTTAAGAGTTTAATATTTATTTTATATAATTATATGTTGAGTTTAGTTTGTTTTTTATATATCAAGTGTTAGGATACAAAATATATAGAATTAATATTTATTTATATATTAAATGTCATTTATGACATGTTTATTATGGTGTTTGTTTGTGGATGGAGAGTTAGAGTGATGATTTTTAATCGCAAATTATGATCCTATTAATATAAAACTCACTTTATATCATTGTCTTATACATTCACATTACCATATACCGCTTGACTCAACCTTGGAGCCCCTGATACTTAGACATCCATTAACACTTGTTCATCAAAAATTTAAGCAACTTTTTTTAGCAAATTAACTTTAAAAACTATAAATTTTGAAGAAAATATTATATTTAAATAATATTTTGGTTTAAATATATATATTTATATAATAGTTGATTAGGCTTATTTTTTATAAATAGAATATTACATGGAAAGTCTGCCATAAGCTGCCATAAAAGTTAGGAATATAATAAACATATTGAGTGCTATATGAAAACAAAATTTAAAATATGTACTTTTTTATCTTAATAAATTCTGAAAAACGGATATTTTCTTAAATGAATCAAGATGACGAACCAAAATTTCCTTGAAAATAATCACCACCCAACCGATAAGTTTCTTTTTTAGTCAAGGGTAGATAAATCTTAGCTGTTGGTCAGCTCACGCTTCAATCTCTCTTTTCCTTTCTCTCTTCATGTATTGATATCTGTAATTTTTATCTTTTTTCTTTTAATCTATCATTCTATTTATAAATATACTTACTTCACAGGTTTATCTATTATTGTTGTGCACCTTTTTGTTAAATAAAATTAATACCTTTCTTATATCTAACTCTGCTCTTGTGTCAACCACTTGCCTAAATCAATGGACTGTTTGGCTTAGCAATCTCTCAATCTCTTATAAAAAATTAACATTTCTAATAAAATATTTTTAATAAAAATTAAATGTTTCCATTAAAAAAATTTTTAATTCATTTATGTTGTTTTAGTTTTTTAAAAAAATGATGTGTCTATAATTTATTTTTTAAATTAATATTATATTAAATTTTTAATATATATATATATATCATTCCTTCATGTAAATTATAATTCTCCTAAGAAATTTAAATAATAACACAAAAAACAAATTGTATATAATTATTATATTATTATCTTCTTAAGATAAAGGTGAAATTATTAATTATAAAATAATTGCAACTTATTTAAAGAAAGAATAATATATTTGAAAATTTAAAAAATTTTATTAGAAAAGAAAAAAAAAATTAAATTCAGTTTCTAATACCAAGGTCACTAAGGTTATAAAATAAAATTCTTATCATTTCTACTAATCATCATAATATTTCATATGAATATTTTATCAATAATTTAGAACAATAACATGTTTATTGAAAAATAGGAAAAATATATATAATATTATAAAACTATTAAAAGACAATATATATTTTAACAATTATAATATTATTTAAATTATAACAACAATTATATATCTTTTAAAGAATGAAATTTAAAGCATATAGTATAGTAGCATATATAGTACAAAAACGAATTTATATCGTTATATTTACTTCTATCAAATTATAAATTACATAGCAAGCATATTTTATTATATTTTCTATCGTGGTTCGAAAATAAAATTTTAAAACGTCAGTCATGAAAACGAAGTAGTAGAAAAAGTTTGTAGTTAGATCAAAAAATTTGGCAGAAAAATAATTTAAAATTTTATATTAATGAAGAGAAAAAAAGGAAATTGATCCAAGTGGATGAGGTTAGGAACGATTTTAGTAAGGTGTTCAATATCATTGGCCCATGAATTAATTGTTGACTTAGAATTTAAAATTGTAAGGATGACTAATCGAGCCAAACGTTGGGCTGCCACTTTGTAAGGAGGACCGTTTCAAGTTGGGGTCACTTTGTAGACGATCCTCTTACGTTGGGTGCCAATTTATAAGGGGATCTAAGTATGGGGCACTTGTAATGATCCACGATGACCGTGAATTGTTAATTATGTTAAGTTAATGATGGGCGCCAACTTTGGATATCCCAAAGTATAAAATAGTGTTGAAAAATTAAGGGAAAAGGGAAAACACAATAATAATGTTCACATTAATTTACTTTAATTAAATAGATAAAAATTAACAAATTAAATATACAAATTTTAAATAGAAAAATAAGAAAATGTAATTCACTATTATCACTGGAATTAGCAGAAATAATTATCACAGGGTGTGATAAGGATTATACACAAATAATTATATCACGGGACGTGATAAGTATAGGTTATATCAGGATGATATCACTTGTTCGACTGTATCACAGGGTGTGATAAAAATGATTATATACAAAATAATTATATCACGGGACGTGATAAATACCAGGTCATATCGGGATGATATCACTAGTTAAACTGTATCACAGGGTGTGATGATAAAAATGATTATATACAAAATAATTATATCACGGGACGTGATAAATATAGGTCATATCAGGATGATATCACTCGTTCGACTGTCCATTCTCCACTGCCTAAAAATATTAAAACTTGGAGGGATGGATCCTCCCCTTATGTGAAATATAATATCTATATATATATATTACATTTTAAGAATAATGCGACCAAATAACTTTGTTAATAAAAAAAAAGGGAATAGAAAAACAAAATTAACTAAAAAATAGACAACCAAAATAAAATGTATAATAAAAAAAAAAATAACTAAGAATATAAATACTTTGTCCGTTACATCCTCCCCCTCTGATTCCGAGGTCTTTTGATTGAGGGATCAGCCCTAGGAACGGACAATTTTTGGCCTTCCTCGCTTACGTAGAGGAACTACTGGAGTAGAACGCGTGTCGTGGCTTAGACGCAATGCTGATGTATGAGGGGGAACAAGTCCTTGAGTAAATAAATGTTTTTGAGTTTGTGGTGGCTCCATAACTCCTGGTGGGCCCCGATGGGTTCTCGGAGACCCCACCAGCTGTCTATATCGGACAGCAGGGTCTTCTTTGCTGACTTTGGTACCGTCCATGGAATCGACGGCCCTTTGCAGCGCATTCAAACAACCGCCTGTGTTTATATCATGTCCAGCGTAAGGAGTTGGCTCTCCCCCTGGTTGAAAGACAGTTTCATGTTCTTTTAATAAATGGGCAAGTTTTATGTTCTGTTCCTCAGTTAGCTGAATAGTGTTTTCAACAACAGTATTATTTTCTTCAGTGGTGCAGAGATTTTCTCGAATAAATTTGTATTTTCTCTTAGGATAATTATGAAAATACCAGCGATTGTTTCGCATATCTAATACTAAACCTGCTTTTCTGAGGAAGTCAAGACCTAATAGTGATCTATTTCCACTAACATTGGGTAGGAATATCATTTCTATATGTATTATTTTATTTTTGATTTTTACAGGAACTGTAGCTAATAACACGGAATGTATACGCTTTTTCCCGTCAGCTAGAGTTAAGGAAAGATTATCTACTTTAAAATGTTCTCCTCGTTGTCTTAAATAGCTGAGAAGACGCTGACCGCCAATAGAGCGAGTGGCCCCGCTGTCAACACAAATAGAACCAGAAGCTTCATAGATGGAGGCTTCTATTAGAGCGAGTTTAGAATCTCTATCTGTAGTAACGTCACACTGCAAGGCGTGTGCGTTGGTATTTCCTTGCTTCGGATTGCAAGTTGGACACCTTGGTTTGGTGACTCCTGGAGTTCCGCAGCCGTAGCAACGAATTATTGAAGAGTCAGTCTCTTCTTTTTGTTTTTCACGAGGTTGTGAGTTTCTAAAGGGTTTCCGATCATAATATTTCGATTTAGGGGGTTCGATAGATTTATTTGAAGGGATTGTTTTTGAAAATGGGGCCCTTAAGTTATCATAGGAGTCGAATTTTTCGGCGAGATCGAGGGGATCTACCAGTGTTTCCCAAGAGTCGAGGAAGTGATCTTTGCATTCGGATGAACACTTTCTCTTCATTTGATCAGCTAGGATCAAATTTTTAAGTTGATCAAAATTTTCAATTTTTAGATCGGATAGCCAGGCTTCTAGATAACCGCGTAGATTGAAGTAAAAATCTTTCCAAGTGTTTTCCGATGTCTTCTTGGAGGTGGAGAAAAGTTTTCTTATTTTATCCGTAGTTAATTTAAATCGGTGAAGTAGGAGCTTCTTAATATGTTGATAGTCTTGGGCGACTTCATTTGGTTCTCTAATTATTAGAGTAGTAATATCTGTGGGTAAGACCGAAATAAGATAAGTGACCCATGCATCCTCAGATATGCCAAGAAAATTCATTTGTCTTTCGAAAAGACGCAGATACGTATAAATATCGTCATCGTTAATTTTAAATAGAGGTAAGAATTTCAATATATCTACTTTCGGTTGAAGTGGGGTTGGTGATTCTACCTGGTTCACTACGGTTTGAATTCGGAGTTTCTCTAGTTCAAATTGTCTTTCTTTCTCCTTTTCTCTTTCTTCTCTCTCTCTCTCTTCTTTCTCCCTTTCCCGCTCTCTTTCTTCTTTCTCCTTCCTATCCTCTATGATGGTCATAAGTAATTCCCGTGTAAGGTTTTCATCATAATCAGGCAATGACGTGATGTCATTTTTTATATCGATCCTACGAGAATCTAAATTCATAAATATTCCTAATTCCTGTGCTAAAAGGATAAGATCCTCCTTTTTCCCTTTGCCGAAAAATGACATTTTTAATAGGATAATTAAATTTAATGTTAACCAAAGAGAAAAAAAAAATTAATTAATTAATCAAAATTAAAAGTTATTTAGTCGCGTACAATTGAATTATACAATGTTTAATTATAAAATAAGATAATTGTAATATAATTTAAAATATGTAAAAAGTATTTAAATATTAGAAAATATAGTGATATTTTATCAATTTTATTAATTCATTAATTTAAATATAATGTAGTTGAATAAAATTTAAAAATTAAAAAAAAATTACAAATTAAACATATAAATTAATTGATTATAATTAATAATAATATTAATATATTCAAACTATTTTTATTGAATTAGAATTAAATAGATAAATATTCTATTTGTTAGATAAATGTGAAAATTAAAAATAAAAAAATAATTAACAAATGTTAAATATATTATTATAATAGACAAGGAGATATGATTTATTTAAATTTAAAGTATAAAAGTAAAAGTTTTAAACTTCTATTTTATTAATTAAATATTAGATTGTACTATAAGTCCGTTGAGATGAAAAAGTGATGATACTGCTCACCAAAGATGAATAATGTAATTTTCTCAGGAGCCGTGGTGTACTAATCGAGCTTCACGTTGGGCTGCCACTTTGTAATGATGACTAATCGAGCCAAACGTTGGGCTGCCACTTTGTAAGGAGGACCGTTTCAAGTTGGGGTCACTTTGTAGACGATCCTCTTACGTTGGGTGCCAATTTATAAGGGGATCTAAGTATGGGGCACTTGTAATGATCCACGATGACCGTGAATTGTTAATTATGTTAAGTTAATGATGGGCGCCAACTTTGGATATCCCAAAGTATAAAATAGTGTTGAAAAATTAAGGGAAAAGGGAAAACACAATAATAATGTTCACATTAATTTACTTTAATTAAATAGATAAAAATTAACAAATTAAATATACAAATTTTAAATAGAAAAATAAGAAAATGTAATTCACTATTATCACTGGAATTAGCAGAAATAATTATCACAGGGTGTGATAAGGATTATACACAAATAATTATATCACGGGACGTGATAAGTATAGGTTATATCAGGATGATATCACTTGTTCGACTGTATCACAGGGTGTGATAAAAATGATTATATACAAAATAATTATATCACGGGACGTGATAAATACCAGGTCATATCGGGATGATATCACTAGTTAAACTGTATCACAGGGTGTGATGATAAAAATGATTATATACAAAATAATTATATCACGGGACGTGATAAATATAGGTCATATCAGGATGATATCACTCGTTCGACTGTCCATTCTCCACTGCCTAAAAATATTAAAACTTGGAGGGATGGATCCTCCCCTTATGTGAAATATAATATCTACAGTCCCTGGCCAAATTATTAGACGCACTGTATTTTTTTAATGATTTTATGATTCTTAAGAGTTTTTATACAGTCATTGTATATTTAAACTACAATATTATTGATTTTTATTTAAAAGATTTGTCGTAGACGACCTATTTGTATTTATTTTAAAAAAATGACAACACTGTGTTGACAAAGTGATACATGAACGTAAACAAGTACAAATCTGTATCAATCGTGATCGAGATCGCGGCAGGTACGTACGTGTTTCTGTGACTTTATGGACTGTCATTGTTTGTTTAACTACTCAATTATTACTTTATTTTGTTTAGAGTGTTTGAAAAAAATATTTGGACTATTTTTATTATGGGTAGAAAAGTCGATCTTACACCACGTAAAAATGCTGAAGTGAAGGCCCTTGTGAATGCAAATACATTTACAAACCGGGAAATATCATGAAGATTGAAGGTTTCTGAAGCCAGTGTACGCCGCATAAAAAAGAAAATTGAGCCTGGGGAGGAATTAAGCTCAAAAAGAAAGAAAAGATGCAGTAGAAAACCAATTTTCACTCCACGGTCAGAGAGATGTTTGAAGAAAATATGTCTAGAAAACAGATTTGCTACCACAAAGATGATAAAATCACAACTCCAGGATTCTAGCGTAAATGCTTCTGAACACACTGTTCGAAGAAAATTAAAAGAATTATATTTTAAGGCCTGTCGCCCCGCCAGGAAGCCCAAGTTAACAGCTGCCATGAAAGCAAAGCGCCTGAAGTGGGCCAAACAATGGAAAGACAAAGATGTGGACTTCTGGAGATCGATAAGATTTTGTAATTTTATAAAAAATTGATACATTATAATCATTTTCAGTTAAATAAAGCAAAGAAACATGGAAGTTTATATATTTTGTTTATTTTTGACAGGTCTGCTTCAGTGACGAAAGCACGTTTGAAATTTTGCAGAATAAAGCTCTGTATGAGCGTCGTCGTCATGGAGAAAAGTTTCATCCTGACTGCGTCATTCCAACGGTGAAACATCCAACCAAAGTGATGATTTGGTCGGTCATCAGCGGCAAGGGTGCTGGACGTCTATACGTCGTAAATGGAATAATGAGGCAACACCAATACAAAGAAGTATTACAAAATCGGTTAATTCCGCAGCTCAAAGAATGGTTTCTAAATGGGGAACCATTCACTTTCATGCAAGATGGAGCTCCCTGCCACACTGCTCGGTCTGTATAAGCTTTTTTGGCAGAAGAAAATATCACTCTGTTGGATTGACCGGGTAATAGCCCCGATATGAACCCAATTGGAAATGTGTGGGAGCTAGTGAAAAGAGAAGTGGCTAAAGATATGATCACTAACAAAACCCAGCTCCTAGAAAAAATTATTCATGTGTGGAATCATCACCCTCAAATGCAGGAGACAGTACAGTCTTGCATTGATAGCATGCCGCGCAGAGTTGAAGCTTTGATAGGGGCTAAAGGTGGCTCGACTAAATATTGACTTTTATTTACATTATGTATTTTCATTTTTCTTTAATACTTAATAAACATATAATTTTCTAAATTAATGCTGTTTTATTTTATTTTCATTGATTAATATAAAAATAAAAAACAATTCAATTTATAAGTACAATATCACTCGGTAATTAATATTTTACATGAAATCTTGCAGTGCGTCTAATAATTTGGCCAGGGACTGTATATATATATATATTACATTTTAAGAATAATGCGACCAAATAACTTTGTTAATAAAAAAAAAGGGAATAGAAAAACAAAATTAACTAAAAAATAGACAACCAAAATAAAATGTATAATAAAAAAAAAAATAACTAAGAATATAAATACTTTGTCCGTTACAAAATTTAAAAAAAATATAAAAGAATTGAAAAGTCGATTGATAGAAAAAGATTAGAACAAAATTGATTTTTATTTTATTATATATTTTTCTAAGTGTTATTTAAAAAAACGAACAGTTTTCGATCAAGATAATTATAATAAGACTAATTATTTTTTTTTTTAATTTTATTTAAAACAACTTATCATAAAATGAAAATTTCTATTAAAGGGTTTGATTATAAAGTTTTGGATAAGATCAAATGAATTGATTACAATATGTTAGAAAAAAATACTTAATATGAAATAATCACTAAATGTGTATATAGTATTTCAAATGGAATAATTATTGATTATAAGTATAATCATAAAAAAATTGATACAATTAGAATATTGTTTATAATATCAGTATCTCTATATATTAAAAGGAATCAATTACAAGGAGAATTATAATTAAATCCCTATAAATTAAGAACTTTAACCTTTCCTAAATCTATTTTAATACTTATCCAAAAATAAATCTAATAAAATAATTTCTAACTGGAATATATGACAAAATTATATCCCATATTATTTAAATAAATTATAACGTATAATTTAAATTATTATTATTGATTTATGTTATTATTTGTAGTATTATATTACTGAAATAGAAACAGATAAGTAAATGTTTATTATTATTATTAAATTGGCATTGCTTTTTTCCTTCTCCCAATTGTATCATATGTATATCCTTCGTTGATAGCAGCATTGCTTAAAAATGCGTTGTAGAGATTTTGCTGTTGTATCATGTCTTATGTAAATATATAAATTAATATATATATTTATATATATATATATATATATATATATATATGCTTATTTTTTTTATTTTCTCCATAAATATTATTATGCATTTTTCATTTATTTAAATAAAATAAAGCTTAATTTAATAAATATAAAATTACTGATTCTATATTATTTATATTTAAAATGTAAAAAAATGTTTTTTTTAAATATTTTAACATGCATTCAATTTAATAATCAATTTTTAAAATAATTATTCGTTTTTCTAATTGAAATTATAATCTTGTTTATGGGAATTTTATAATTATTTTAAGATTCATTATTTATGTAAAAAATAGGATAATAAAATATAAAGTTTACTATATCTATTTGAAATTCTTCCCTCCCTTTTCTCTAAAAAAGATAAATAAATAATAAAATATTTTAATTGCACATTAATTACATATTAAACCCTTTGTTGACTATAAAACTTTTTGAAATTATATAAACATTTATGATTAGTTACATTTTTATTTACAATTTCTTTCGACTTTTATATTATAATTAGATAAAAGCCGATATGATCACCTCTTGACACAATTAATTTTTGCATTTTTTAAAGTTATTTATTATTTAAAAAAAAATATTGAAATATTAAATAATACACTATATGTTAACACTACCAAAACTCAATCAGCACTAAAATAAAGCGTTGTGTAGTTAGTTTATTCAAAACAGGCATCATTAAATTAAATTGAAAGTTCGGTTGCATAAACTAACACACCATTATTTAGATTATTTTAGAAATTTAACCATAAATTTTACAATAAATAGCATTGATAGATAATTGTTTTTCTTATTCTTTAATACATGTATATATATTTCATAAAATTGATTTAAAAAAATTAATAAATATATATACATATAATATATTTTAATTAATGCTATATTAATAGTAAATACATGTATATATATATATATATATTTATATGTATCTATGTATATATGTATATTTATATGTATATTTATAGACACATCATATATTCTAAATAATTTAATGAATAGAATATTTTCAAAGATATGCATGTAAAAATGATAATAAAAATGAAAATGTTTGTTTGACATAAATTGTTTCTAAATTTTTAGGGGTTATGCTTGGTAGGAATGGAGTAGAGAGATTGGGGCTTGACAGTCCCTGTCCCCATGGAGGCCGGATCCCGATTGCCGACTGGGCAGTCGCCTGCAATGCTCAACTCTTGACTCTCCTTCATGTATCAAAGTTGTGCTTGGCCCCCGTGGGCTTCTCAATGTCTTTTGTTCCTTCTCCAGGTGTCTGTCGCCGTCGTTGTAGTTTTGTGCTCTCTTTTGTAACTCTGTATTTTTTCCACCTTTTTATTTTTTTGCTATCTCCTTTCTCTATCTATTGCTCTCTATCTCTATTATCTCGCTCTCGCTCTCTTCTCTCTTTGCCCGTTGCTCGATGTTGTGGATAAACTCAATGTTTTTTGATGTATAAACAATAAATAAATTTTATCCAGTTCTTATAATATTATTATAATACATCGATCAAATTTCATTTATTTTTTATTTTATTATATTTTTTTTTAAATTTTAATCTACATAAAATCAGAGAGTGTATAAAAATTATATATATATATATATTATGTTTCTTTATTTTAATTAAATCCACTCATAAAAAGAAATATGTTGCCCAAATATAATATAAATAATAATGATATTCTTTCTGTATAAGAAATTATTTAAATATTTTTTGTTTAGAATAGCTTCAAGACATGAAATAAAAAAATATCATCATTTTTGTCACAAAAAATGACTTTGAAAGGTAAATTTATTTAAAAAAAATATCTGTGTATTTGATTGTTTATATACAAATTAACTTTTTATGGCTTTCTAAAATTCTGATATAAATAATAATTTAAAACAATTTTTTACAGAAACTTTGAGATATTTGGGTAAGTAAATATATACTTTTTTAATTTGATTTTTTGGTATTAGTAAAAGAATTACTTTATTTTATTATATTAAATGGAGACAAAATATTTAATATTATCATTAATTAGAAATAAATTAATGAAACAAATTCTGGTGAATTGTTTTTATTTTTTTACATTAAAAATCAAATAAAGTGGCAAGAATGGGAGATGAAAGCCTGTGGAAAAATTTATTTGTGGGGAGACCGATTGAGAAAAACTTTCGAATTCCGTAGAGTCACAGAGATAGATAGATAAATTACAAATAATTTTTTTTAGAAATTATAGTTCAATTAAAAATAATCTGGAGTGTCTACTCGTCTATCTCGCAGTTTGAATTGGATTAAATAACATAAATTATATTTAAATTAAACTTAATTAATTAAATTATAAATTAAAATTAATAAATAATATTTATTAAACCAGAGCGTGTTTGGCTCTTTGTTGATGGCACCACGTCGCGTGATTTGCAGTCGTGTTAAAAAATTAATTCCGGTATTTTCAGCGATTTAATCAAGCTGAAATCCTATATATAGCAGTTTTATACAATCATGTGAAAAACTATCAAACATATATCTTTATTTTTACGGTCACTTTAGAGGAAAAATTGAAAACGTGGTAGGTAATGACCCTCTTTTGGATGAACTACATTTCTCAAAAGTTGAGAGAAAACTACGAATTTTGAATAATGCCCATGTACCAAATTTCATTATCCTAGCTCAAACCGTTTTGGCATTATCTTATCTACATACATACACACACACAAACACATTTGTCTCAACCTTAGTGAAAATTACTCAGGGACCTTCAAAACGTATTAAAACATAAAAATCTCGACATCGAAAATTTTAGTGATCGTAATACTATCTCTGGCGAGATAGTAAAAATAGATATTATTAATTACAACAGGAATCATATAATATTCTTTATGAGAAAAAAATGTTGGTGAAAGATTAGGAATATTTTTTATTTTAATTTCAGCAAATACACGATTCTAAATATGTATTCGTTTGTTGAATAATATAAAGACGCATGTTGAATAATATTCATATAATCTTTATTCCATGCTTGGGAATACATTATTTTTAATATAAAAAAACCACTCAATAATTGTTGAAAATCAATAAATCTTCCTATTTACCCAATTTTGAAGTTAGTGGAATAAAGAATTTTTCAATTTCTTAAAATTAGTATAGAATAAACAAAAACTAACTAATTTATTAATTATATTTAAAGCAAAAATCTTTTGACAAACTGCATTACGGTTAATAAATATTTTTACTACATTCTCATTGATCAAATAATATATAGTTTAAAAAGAAAGTTTAGTTGTACATGATATTGTCAAAATGGTTAAAATAACAATATATGTATATATTTAATAAGACATTTCTGACGATCTTCATTTATTTTAAAACATACATCAGCATATTTTCTTATTGAATTAAATATTTCTGTCTAAGTGAAGATCCTCTAATTTTTCTATCTGGTACAAAGATTAAAGAAAAATTTCAAGAAAGGAATACTCCCCTCCCATAAAGTTTTTATACCTGGTAGCTGATGATCTTATGGACCATTGTAGAAATTTATCATAATTCCTTGATCCACATGATAATTATTTTTGAGTTTGTAAGGTTTCAAATATTAAATTTGTAAAATTATATCACATAAAATTCAATAAATGTTTTTTTTTCACCATAAAATAAATATATTTTGTTTGAAAAATGGTCATGGCAGGCCGTGGGTTGAATGGAGAAAAAATAGAATTTTATTTTCTCACTTATTCTTTTATTCGAAAAAAATTTAGTTATGTTTATAAATAAATAATGTATTTATTAAAAGATCACTCATAATTAATTTAAGTTCAAAAGTTATTTTGTTTGTTTGTTTGTTTTGATATTGTTTCTTCTGTGAATAAATCATAAATATGGCCAAATGAAAAAAAATAAAAATCAATTCAAATGAAAGATAAATATTAGATGATATTTTATTATGTATTTTGATAAATAGCCGGTGGTTGTGTCCCTGACAGTGAGTCCCACGGAGATCAGTCGGCCTTTATGTCAACTATTGATTCGTTATGGTCGGCATTGTCCGGCGGGTCACCCCAATTGACTTTCTAATCTTCCAATTGCCATCACCTCCAATTCCCTGACCAATCATACCATTCAAACGGTTAGTCACATACAAATACCCAAGGTTAGTTGTTAAATTAAACAGGATAAATTGTCCTTTCACGCTAAATATTTCTATTAACACATAACAATTATGTATTTATGAGTATACACATGTTCACCCCATTTTTGCTTATTTACCCTTAGCGCCAATGAACTTTAAAGTTATTGGCTACAATAACCCCAATCTTAAGCCACTTTCGCTCACTTCCAATCCTTTCATATTTCTTTCATTCAATTTGTATTTATTTGTTTACCCTATTCTATTCTTGGTCTACTCAATGGTTGTTTTCTAAAAGGTAATCTTAAAAATATTTCATTAATTTTTCTTCCCCCTTCGATCTTAACAACTCTGATCATAAACTTCGAGTTCAAAAAAATATTTCAAAAAAATTAAATTATTAATTCCATAAATTCAAAAATTACTGTTCCGTTACATTAATTAATTAATTATTTATAAGGAAGCACTTTTTTCATAAAAAAAAAATTCAGTAAATCGAAAGATGTTTTTGATGTAGAATTCCGTGGAAGCGATCGATTAAAATATAAATAAGTACATAAATTTTTTAAAATAAAATAAGTACATAAATTTTATAAAATAAATTTTGATAAAAATTATTATGAATTAATTTTACAAATATTTAATAAATAAAATTTTGACTTGTAAAAATATTTTATTTAGAAAATGATGAAAAGATGTTTAATTTTGTATTCAGTTCAAAAGAATCATTTTGAAATAAATTAATGATAATAGATGTAAAATTTAAAATTTTGGCTCATTTTTTTATAGGAGTAAATTATTGGTATAAATTATGGGATTAAATTGTAACAAGTCTGTCAAATAATTAAAAAATTCAGCAGATGAAAAATTATAATAAAAAAGAAATTAAAGATTTCAACTAATTTAAACAATATATAATTTCATATACTATATAATATGCTATATACTATACTAGCTGCTCAGAGCTCCTTCGTCGCTCTTCACATCTAGGCGGGGGCTCCGCCCTCTGTACCCCCCCCCCCCCGAGTGTCCCTATTCTGAGCTATAACCATCTAACTCCTAACCTGTCCCATCTCTCTCACGTTCCTTCCTACATTGTCCACCCTGTTCCCAATTGGTCTTCCACACAGACGTTTTCCAATCGAACTCCCCACCAATATATTTTTCCTCTCCCATTCTAGCCATGTGCCCTGCCGATCCCAGCCTTCTCGCTTTTATAACCCTAACTATATCTAGAGATGCATAGAGGTCATGCAATTCCTTGTTATGCAGTCTCCGCTATTCCCCGGTGTCCTCATCTTTCTTTGGCCCATAAATGCTGGGAAGAATCCTATTCTCAAATACTCTGAATCTATTCTCATCTCCCAGGGTTATAGACCATGCCTCCCACCCATATAATACAATTAATAATTTAATAATTTTGATCCCCTTTGATAATAATTTCCAGATTGTAACCTCGATTTAAATTCTTTGCAAATATTATTCTCTCTGATACTAATTATTTTGTCTTATCACTATTAATTTCAAACCCCATCAATTTTCTTGCCTCGATTAATTTTTTTATGCTACTTTAAATGTTATTAATTTATTTAAAAAAAAATCAAAGTAAACAAAATAAAAATAAAATATAAAATTAGCATAACACTAAACTACTATAAAAATAATATTAAAAAATATATTATATATTAAAATCTTACGTGAAAATCCAATTATGAGATCAATTTTTCTTAATTAAAATAATTTACTCACATAATCTTAAAAATTAATAGTATTAAATTATAGCCGTAATGTGAATGTTTTCAAAGTTTAAAAGGCCAATAAGATCAATTGAGATATTGTAAATATCAATAGATATATAAAAAGATTTTTATCTGCACATTGCTCAGAATTTAAATTACCGCCAAATTTCCACTACCCGCCTATACTATATTCTTTATAATTTTTTTAAAATTTTTCTAATTCAAAAATTGAAAATCGGGCTTCGAGGTCTGGTGGCCAGCCCCTTTGTGCTTCCGTGTAAAAAATTCCAGGTCCCTGCGTGCAATAGATTTGGCTGGAGAGCTCGGTCAGACAGACATGCAGGCAGACAGACAGACAGACAGACACATTACACTTGCTTTTATTATAATAGATATACTATATAGGTATATATATATAATTCACATTAAGGAAGAATTTAGAAAGAGTAGTATTAATCTTCATAAAAATCATTTCAAGTTAACCACATTTATTATTACTGAAAAATTGACCAACATAATAAACATAATATTTATAAATTATAATTAACAAAATTACATTCTAAAATTAGAAAAAATATTAATGTGTTCGTTCATAGACTTATCATTCTAATTTGTGATTAACCTTTAAAATGGGTGACCTTTTATCAAAGAAAACACTTAAATCTTATCATTAATCTAATAATATTATAATATATTGTGATGTATGTAATTACTAAAAATTAATTACTTTATATAATAGGAATAGGATTTTATTTTAGCATGACAAAATTTTTTCTAAGATATACCATTAACATATAAATAGTACTTCTTTTGCTGAATATACTTTTTATGTTATCTTTTTTTTAATAATAAATTATTGACTGTGAAATCCTGAGCAAAGAAATTCAAATCATATATTGAATTATACTTTTTTGTAGACTTTAAAAAGAATACAAATTAAATAAATTTAAAATTTTTTTTATTGCCTAATTATTATTTATTAATAAAAGATTTATATTTTACATTTATTGATGTAAAGTCTACATATTTCTACTTTTAGGTCTTTCAATTTCAGGTCTTTTTTACTTTTATTTCATATTTTAGATTTGAATTATTATTATTGTTTTAAGTTCATATTGAATTGTTATTTATTAAATAATATAACAAATTTTTTTTTATTTAAAATTAGCTGAACCAGTAAAAATCATGCATTTATATTTATTTACCCCGTGCCACTAAATACTACTATCAAAAGTGCTTATCCAAAAATAAATTTACAATGCTAGAGATCTCGTGACGCTTTAAAAAAAAAAGTATAAACAAAATAGGTCGCGTGGCATTTTACAAGAGAAATAAATAAAATATCTATTTTTTTTTATTAAAAGGAAAACTATAAAGTTTATTGCAGTTTTTAGTCATATATATATATAATTTAATTTTGTTAGTTTACTATAGTTCCCGGTTTCTTGGATCTTTGTGGATTCTCGCGATTTTGCTAAATTTAGAAGCGCGCGCAACTCCAAGGTCAGCCGCTGGACAAGTAATTTCGTTAGATTTTTATTTTTTGTGAAATTCAGTTAAATTCTAAATTGTAATTTAATCAGAAACACCTAAAACCGAGTTTAATAATCTAATTGTGGGATATAACAAATAAAAAACTTTGGAGTGTCTCCACTCGACTATCTCGATTCGAATTGGATAAAATAACATATATTATATTTAAATTAAATTTAATTAATTCAATTATAAATTAAAATTTATGTAATGCCGTATGTGGCTGAATACATTTGAGAATGAATAAATGAAATGAATATAAATTAAAATTAATAAATAATATTTATTAAACCAGCGCGTGTTTAGCTCATTGTTGATGGCACCGCGTGATTTGCTATGTTAAAAAATTAATTCCGGTATTTCCAGCGATTCAAGCAAGCTGAAATTATATATATAGCAGTTTTATACAATTTTTAATCATGTGAAAAACTATCAAACATATTGAAGTGTTATTTTGGGGTAGTAAGGTATAAAAATGAAAAAAATAAACTTTTATAAAATCAAAATGTTGAACATTTTATTTAAATTTTCAGTGTGTTGTAAGATATATAAAAAAAAGGTTTGAAGGATTAATGTAGGGTGTAATGGTCTCAACAAGGTGTATTGGTAGCACTTTGGGACTTGGTAATACAGCTTCAGGGTATTCTTTCTGGAAGGGTGGAGAATTCTATGAAAGCGATGTGTCGAGTACAGATGATTCCTGGCGAAGGCGGCTTGGACAGGTGGTCCCGGGGAGAAACAGCGCTGGACCGGGTGATATTGGGATTCGGTCCGATCCTGTAGACACCCCATCGACCAATTACCGATGTCGTCAGCCCATGGTTCCTGGACTCTGCTTCACCTGTCGCCTCTCCTTCAGAACTCTCTCTCTAGACTCTCTTTCCTGAACTCTACTTGTCAACTGCCCGCAAACACTAGCTTCAGGCTAGCTTTTCCCCTCCTTTCTTCATTTCTCCTCGCAGACATCCAATCAAATTGTTCGGTATGGATGCAACTCGGGGAAGGTTTTTATTTGACCCGGCATAAAGGGTTTTCTGGCAACATTTTATTCTTACACAAAATTCCTATTAAATAGCTTTTTCTTAAAAAAAACTCTTTTAAAGTCGGAATTTTATACTAATAGGATTTTACAAGAACCGCCATTCACTAAAATATCACTACAATATATCTTTATTTTTATGATCAATTTAGAGGAAAATAAATGAAAAGGTGTTAGGTAATGACCCTCTTCCGGTTGAGCTACATTTCTCAAAAGTTGATAGAAAACTACAAATTTTGAATAATGCCCGTGTACCAAATTTAATTATTCTTGCTCAAACTTCTAAACTCAAATTATATCTAGTCTACATACACACACACACACAGAGAGAGACAGACATTTTTCTCAACCTTAGTAAATATACTCTTACTTTTTAAGAATTATTATTATTATTATATTATTATTTAAATCAATGTAATGTCTGTTTGCTATTGTGGAATAAATGGCTCATTTCGCCAAAATGTGATTAAGGTTATCAAAATAAAAATTTATAAAAGCATAATTTTGCCGGTTGCAATAAGAGGGGCACGTGGCAGGAATTGGTAAGACTTTCCAAGCTAGAAACTTGTGTTTGTATGGAGATCAATTGGGAGGAGACCGGTTACCAGACATATAAACGGGGACGTGAAGGAGTTGGGAGGTAGTAGAATTTGGATGGAGTTGGCTCAAAATAGGGACGGTTAGAGTAATGAGGTTACAGCCAAGAACTTTTGAGTTTCATAGGCAAACAGAGATAGATAGATGATTATTATTATTATAATGTATTAATATATAATAATAAATATTATTTTAGAATTTTTTATTAATCTCACTTTAAACAAAATTTGAAATAAATAATTTTTATTAATTTATATAAAAAATTCACACTCCTTAAATGAATGACAGACAATCTGGGAAATGATGATAAATCTAACATTGTGACAAGAAGGGGGTGTTTTTGACCGCGTGACC
Organism: Labia minor; assembly: GCA_963082975.1. Classification (NCBI taxonomy): domain Eukaryota; kingdom Metazoa; phylum Arthropoda; class Insecta; order Dermaptera; family Spongiphoridae; genus Labia; species Labia minor. Next base: position 38,044,616 of record OY720345.1, read on the forward strand.
CACTGGTGTCGGCGCATTAGACCACCACCTGCGGCCATACACTAGTTCGATAACAGTCGCTATAGAAACCTCTATTAACAACAAGGAGAATCTTCACAATGTGAACAACAATAAATAAATGTAATTAGAATTACAGTTGCCAATTAAAGATGAATAGAAATGTTTGTTTTATTTTTTTAATAATTTAATAAAAAATGATCTAGTAGATATTAAAATTAAAATTGTATTATGTTTTGCTTTCTTTTTATTTTGTTGAATAACTTAAATCATTTATATAATGTAAAAAAAACCTTTCTTATATTTTATATAATAGCATTAAAAATATTAGAGTTAGCTATATATAGGTATGCCAAAGTGTCTTCGTGAAATATATTTTCTACAACTTTAATTGAGTATATAGTTTTGTTTCGAGAGCTTATTTTACTACATCACTCAAAAATAAAAATTGATAGAACATGAACTATTATATGAAATGTTTATTAATTTAAATATTGCAATTTCTCGCCTGGGAGGTAGACAATCATAATTCCAAGGAAGTACAACATATAACAAACAACCTAAGTACGAGGGTCATTCAAAAAGTAATGAAAGAAATGGCGGTTTATTTGATTCTTGTAAAATTCAGACTATTTTTCAACATAATCACCCCCACAGTTATGCACTTGTTCCATCTTTCTTATATTTTCATAATCTTCAAAAATTGGGTTGGGAGGTCTTACCTCATCCTGCCTACAGTTCCGACCTCGCCCCATCTGATTTTTACCTGTTTGGAAAAAGATTTGCTAACAATGAGGAAGATAAGGAAGCTTCCGGGTAAATCGAAAGAATTCTTCGCCAAGGCTGCAAAAAAGATGGGACAAGTGCATAACTGTAGGGGTGATTATGTTGAAAAATAGTCTGAATTTTGCAAGAATCAAATAAACCGTTTTTGAGCTATACACATTTGTCTCTTTAGTTATTGATTACCCTCGAATATTCAACAGGCTTTTTTTTATTTATATTAACATCAACTTTATCATTATTAACTAAAATTCATCTAATTTTCTTATTTAAATATAATTCTTTATTTTTTTAAATATATATATTAAATTTATTAGAAAAATTAATACATTTCGATAATCCAAACTAAATAAATAAATAAATTACCGAACATCTAGTCAAATTATAAACTAGGAAAATAATAATAATAATAATAAAAGTATAAATTAATGAATAAGATATATGTGCATTGAAAATTTATATCCCGCAAAAGAATTATTATGCTATTTTTTGTTACCACGTTTATCATAACATAACTTACATTGTTTCTCTGGAAGGAATTTTGTATTCAATTTTAACTAATTTCTCTCTCTCTCTCTTTTTTCGCTTGCGATCAGCAAATAGATGAATCTTTCTTTTAAAGTAATTTTTATGATAACTGTTTATTATATTTATAATATTGCGTATATTGTATTAAATCTGTAAAATAAAAACATATAAATACATTGATTACCAAGTTGGTTGTAGATTAAATGATAACCTTGTCCATCAAATACGAAATTTCCATATTTATTAGATAACAAACTAATTTTAATTTTGTTTATCTAAATTTAAATTTATTTAATAAATATCTAATAACAAAAAGCGAGTTATGATATTTTTCCTATCAAAATAAATAATAAATTTGATAAGTTTAATTAAAATAAAAACATAAATGATATGCTTATTATTTTATTTTTAAATGAATATGAATAAAAATGATATAATTGCATGTTATACCGTTGATTTCATATGTAATTATAAAAACAAATCTAGTCAACATTTTAGTTATTTTTTTTTCAATTACTGTTTAAGTTTAAATAAGAGGGTAAGATTTAAATCTATCTTAAAACTTGATTATATTTTAATGTAATTTTGACCATTAATATTTTTTTGTTTTTTTATAATTTTTATTCAAACACTGACTCAATCTTTAATAAATGTGCCTTCACTCTCTCTCTCTGTCTCTATTTCTCTATACCTCTTACAATATCTATATATATATATATATTTATTATATAGTGCATACTTGATATAAATTTCACAAATTATTAAAAAATGGATTCATTGTTGGCTCACATTCTCCTGGTCCCAGGTTCAAGTCCCGGGCCTGGGAAGGGAATATCTCTAGCTGGGTCTATGTAAGAGAGTCAAACCAGCCTACAGGATCAACATTGGGAAAGCTACATGATAGCGCTTCCGATCAAGAAAATCAAGTTAAAAGTTGATAGGACCCGTTCTACTGATCATAGGACACCTAATTAATATAACCAAATTGATAGGCGCTGTTCTTGCGTAAGATGTACTAAAAGTCAGAGGTTTTTTTTTCTTTTTTAATTAGAAAATTTATTAAAACGAGTCGTTTGAATAGAATTTACGAAAGAAAAAATCTTTGAAAGAAAATGAATGAGAAAAATAATTTGAAAACGACATGTAGATTCTATACAATATATAAAAAGTGATTAGAATATATATTATTTGAAGATCAAGTATTTAATAAGGATGGCCGAGAAGACATATAATAACAATTTATTTATTTTTGATATATTGTATAACATTAAATTAAAAATGATCATCATGATAATTTTTAGAAATATTTACTTGATATTAATTGTTTTTAAGGACTTTTTTTAAAGATAAGATCTTCAGAATAATTATTTCTTCATAAGCATCATATTATCTTCTAAAGATTTTTTTATTTACACATTTAATTTAATTTTATTATTTTTATTTTTTTTTCTTGTATTATTTTTTATTTATTTATTTATTTATCTTTCATTTATTAGAAGCTAAAAGGCGAAAAGCAAACTTAATAGCGGGGCGACTTGTTGAATTGCTGCTTTTAAAAACAAGTTGAACTCAAGGTCGAAGAAAGTTTGAGAAATCGATTCGATATAGAAAAATATTCTTCGAAATTCTTGAACCTCTGCCCCCTCAAGATTACCCATTCTAAGTGAAAGAATATATATATATATATATATATATATATATATATATATAATCGCGGAGACCATTGAATATGTTAACATATTATTAGAGAAATAAATAATCATTTTAATATCGCTCTTCTTATTAACTAGGAAAAATTTATGTATATAAATATGTTCTTTTTATTCTGAAAGTTTTTTTATTCTGAAAGTTTTTTATGAAATTCATGTTTTAGAATGGGTTTCGAATTGGAAAATTGATTTCTATCTATCAATATCATTTTTTTTTGTTTAATATCTTCCATTCATTTAAAATGCTAAAAGGGTACTTTTCCATTTAATTTTATATTTTATTAGGTGAAAAACACATTCTTGGATAATAATTTACATTAAAAACATAAACCCAAAAAGCACTAGTTAATATCAACATCCAATTTCTGCTCCAGTGACATTGTAGATGTCTTTATAGATTTAATAAGTTGACCTGTGGCCAGGCACGGAACCGACCGACGGTTTGAAATAAATTAATTTCCAACTACAGAAACAATTTCAAATAAATTTAATATATCTATAAATGCAATAAATAAATATTTTTAATTTTATTTTATTATAATAGATAAGGAGGCGCTGGCTGTGTCGTCATATAATTTTAAATTAAGAAAAAACTAATGAAGATGATTTTTCTCGAGGATAAAACCAATACAAAGTGCATGATTCGTGGTGATAAAGATTCGTAAAGATATGTAAAAATCTCTACATATGAAATTTGGTATGAAAACATACCTCCCTTACTATCGTCGATCGGTAAAAATACATTTAATATTAATTATTGTATCTTAAACACGCAAGGTATCTTCGCGAAACAGCTTTTAATGAGATATGTTTTGTTTATATATTATTATAGGGTAAATGTACCAGTAGTTGAGACTTAAACATTTAATATCGAATAATAAGATCTAAACATTTCTAAATGCGTGCTATATGAAAGTAATTCCTTCTCTATTGAAGATGTGTAAATATAAAAGTTTTGAGTTACCGTCTGAGTAAACGGCACAACAATTACTTTTTATAGAATAGAACAAATGGATATTTTAATATTTTGTTCCTCGAATTTTTAAGGAAGAAAATCACTAATTTTTATTTTTGTTTTTTAGTATTGACATCAATATTAAATATTATTAATTAAATTAAAATAGAAAATTGCATTGGTTTGAAAATAAATTCTTCATTATTAACCAATGAATCATATCACCCAAAACTCAAATTGATATCTGATAAAAAACAGAAGATATCAAATTTTTCTTATAAAGTTGTCCTTATAGTGTCAACTACTGGTACATCCATCTTAGTAGGATCTATTATTTTCTATTTATGTTGTGTTGGAACAAACTGATAACACACATTTTTTATAAATCATACATGAAACAATTAGAAAATGTACAAAAACTCCAAACTCCATAAAGAAGAGAATTTAAAAATGACTTTTAAAAACCCATTGGAAATCGGTGTGATTTATAACACCAATTTGATGTTTATAAATTTTCTCTAAGGTAACATTCTATTTTAATAGATAATAATTAGTTGATCTTTGTTTGGGGAATTTGTTTATGTTTCCAAAATATTTTAAACGATCAATGATTTCGTAATGATTAAACTTTTAATAAATAAATTAGAGATAGAAAATTTCACAAAATTTAAAACAGTGTAGAGATTAGACCAGGTTTTGCCAACTTGTTTTTATAAGTGGTCACCTTTTAAACTTTCTTCTCTTTAATAGAGCTCTTTTTTTTTGATGTGCAGTATAAGTATATAAATCAAGTTTGACATAGAACTCTGAGCATTTAATAGAGTATATTTTTAACAATTTTACTCAAAATAAACATTTTTATTACGTTAGTAGTAGTAGAACTCATACATTATTTTTTAACAAACTTCAATATTTTATAAATTTTTTAATCTTAATAATGATTAATATAAATTGTTAGCTGAAAAAATTAATATGCCGGTGAGGTAGATGTTTTTGATATCAGGTTCCAATTTTGACTAATAATAAATTTCACAACTTTAGAATATGATAAATGGCCAATAAATATTATCAAATTACATAAATAGTCGTAGTTGCTGAGGTGCCTCAAGCTTCAAATAATAATAATAAAATATTATCAATATTTTATTTTATAAAAACCATTGGAAAATATCAATTTACAAAAAAATTAGTATCAAATTATATAGCCATAAATTCAATAGCACTAAGAGAGCAAGACACCTTCATAATTGGACAAAACTGTATCGGATATAAATGAATATCCTCTTTGATAATTTATGAAAATTTTGGTTAAACTAGAAGTCAAAATGGATCCTTTGATCTTTAAAACGCAAATATTTATAAAAGTTTCAATATTTTTTTTATCATTCTCTCAATGATTTTATTTACAATACTGCACAAAAAAATCTTACTATTATAGTAATAATAATAAATTTGAATAGATAACAATATTAATTTCGAAATAGAACTTTATTAAACTAAATAATATGGTGAATTGGAAAAGTAGAAATCCTGAATAAAGAGGTGAGATAATCGTTACTGCCTGGTCATTAAATTGATAAATTCCACCCCGTATTGACGTAGCAGAAACCTAATGACGTCAAGAGAAACGTACTTTATAGCGTCATTAAACGTCCTTTATGCAGCCAGTATAGTTTTCTAAATATTTTTAATTTAATCTAATTCACCTCTCTATCGCATGGCAATTCTATTCACACATATAAAAATTTTATATAAATATTAAAACATTTAATAAAATATTTACTCTAAACTCTCTTTTTTTAATATATTATTATTATTATGTATTACAACTCTATATATGTGAATAACAAATTAAAAAAATTTAACTATAAGAATATAATATATTTATTTTTATGGGATTTTAACACGTCATAACAAAGTTCAATATTTTTTTCTATATATCATATATGTATAACATACATATACACAAGTATTTACCTGAATAAAAAAAACAAAATCTGACAGAGCTTGACTGGGAAGTTTTGATGCATCCACCCTATGGCCAGAACATCTTCATAAAAATCATGCATAACATATGAAGGGGTCCAAATGTTTACCTGAAAGAATAAGTTGACCTGTGGCCAGGTCCGAACCGACCGACGGTTTGAAGTAAATTAATTTGCAGCTACAGAAACAATTTCAAATAATTTTAAGATATCTATTAATGTAATAAAAAACAGATATAAGTATATAACATAAATATTTTTAATTTTATTTTATTTATAATATATATGCAAGACCAGGCTGTGACGTCATGAATGGCTGGATGACGTCATATAATTTTAAATTAAGAAAAAACTAATAAAGATGATTTTTCTCGAGGATAAAACCAATACAAAGTGCATGATTCGTGGTGATATTTAAAAAATCTCCTCATGTGAAATTTGATGAGAAAATAACCCTTCCCTTCCTATCGTCGATACTATCACTTCCGGTTTCCGGATTTGCACCAAAAGTTGATCAATTCATCATACTGATGCATTAAGTAAATATACCAAATTTTATCAAAATCTGTTGAGCCGTTCAAGCTGTACACATCTAGACGGACGGACGGATAGACGGACGGACGGACGGACAGACATCATGCTAAAAATACTTTTTTCTGTTAAGAAAATGCATGATTCGTGAAGATATGTAAAAATTTTCAAATGTGAAATTTGGTGTGAAAACAATACCTCCCTTACTATCGTCGATCAGTAAAAAAGGGGCTCGTCCCAAGAAGTTTACGCATCCTTCTGCTTTAGTATAAACCAGGGGGTGGACACGCAATGATATTTTTTTGAAACAGCGTTTGGCGCTGCTATGCGGATGCATGCACGAACTAATTAAGAAAAAAACCGGCCGGCCTGGCACCATTTTTAAAATCTATTTTGAATGAATGAGAGCGGGAGGAATGAAAAAATTATGAAATTTTTCAGTTAAGTGAAAAATTATTTATTTAAAGCTAAAACAGACATTTCAGAAATAAATTTTTTTTTTTAGAAAATTGCTTAATTGTTGGTCTTATCACAAAATAAATAATTTTTCACTTAAGTGAAAATTTTAATAATTTTCATGGATATAATAAAAGAATAATGTTGTATGTGGCATATTTATTTGAAAATAGATTATTACAAAATATCATTAACAATGATGTTTATCTCATTTGTAAACAAATCCTTTATACATATTTTTCTTTAAACACCTTATATAAAATTTCTGTAAAAATAAAATAATAATAATAATAAAATACAAAAATAAAATTTGCACAATTTTTGAATTAAACAATAATGTTAATTTTATTTATAATCTAACCCTTTACGCATGCATTTTTTTAAATTGTATAAAATTACTCATATAAATAAAATTTACACTATTTTTCAATTATACAATAATAATTATATAAAACTTTATAAAACATTATATAAAATTTTTCACATAAATAAAATTTACACTATTTTTCAATCATACAATAATAATACAACCCTAACCCTTTACGCATGCATTTTTTTAAATTGTATAAAATTACTCATATAAATAAAATTTACACTATTTTTCAATTATACAATAATAATTATATAAAACTTTATAAAACATTATATAAAATTTTTCACATAAATAAAATTTACACTATTTTTCAATTAATCAATTGACTGTTGATGTCTATTTTGCTTCAATAGTCGCTTGACCTCGGTGAACCTTTGGTACAATCTTTTCTTCATGGGAGATAAATATTTTATTCTTGAAGAAAATTCAGATGGTGTAGGCGTATGTCCCGCTGAACACCTGCAAAAATTAATTAAGTTTAAAAAAAAATTCCAAAGAATTAATACAGAAAAGCCTAAGCAAACTAAAAATTTATTTTAAATCATTATAAAAAATCTATTTAAAGTTAGGAGAAGATTAATGAATTTTATTAAAAAATATAATACATACTTCTCGCAGGGCTGGATTCGAAAAGATCAGTCTTCTCTGATACCAAGCCCAAACCATCTGATGTAGTATTAACAGGTGTTGCTATAAATATTTAAAAAAATTAATAAAATTATTTTCTTTTATTATTAATATATTTTTTGGTAAACAACAACTTTAAATTATTGTTGTTTTACCCACTCTTAAAAAATTACACCTTGGAAAATAGAACAAGTGTCCTCGTTCTCCTTCAGGTAGAGAATTCGTAATACAATCTTTCTGAATACAATTAAAAACCTGCAAAATCAAAAATTTATTTATATGTACATATATTATATAACTTTATAATAAAAAATATTCATCAATAATAGTAAAAATATTAATTAAACTTACTTTAGGAACCATATTGCACGCAATTGGACAGCGACAGATCACGTTACGTATGCCTGGCAGAGATATTTTAAATGGGACGAGTGCTCGTTGTCCACAAGTGTCCACAAACTGTTGTTAAATGTTTTCGGGTGTTTTCGGATAACCGAAACAAACCGAATTAAAATTAGTGCTAGCAGCAGCAGCGCCTCGAGCGGCCTCGAGTGATGCATGCATGCATTGTCACACTGGAAATTTCTCTGCCGTAAGAGAGACCCCCCCCTGGTATAAACTTAACTATTTCTGTGAGGCTTCGATGCTCAAAAATTCTTAGAATCATCAAACCCGTTTCTCTCTCGCTATTCTTTCATCATCCTTTCTAGCCACCTATTTTAATAATTATGTGTGAAAATTACAAGAATTAATATATTTATATTTTGAACATGTGTTCGTTGATCTCTAAAACCGAGGTAGGATTCGGATCTTTAATTCAATTTATAAAAATTAATTTCTGGGTTTTTTGATTAGATATTCATAAAACTAACTAATATGGAGTTATATAAGAAGATTGTTGTCTAATTTAAAAGTAATCGGCCTAATTTATTTTCACTCTATAGACTTAAAGGAGGCAGGGTAGCCGAGAGCGTAGGATACCAACTTTCCACGCAAGAAGTCGGCGTTCGATTCCAACTAAGAACAAAAATTTTCAATTTAATTTAACATCAGCTGCCTCCGGCAAGCCCCACCATGGATGTCACCTTGTCGTGTTGGGGGGCTTCGACTTAACTAAGAACATCCACGTCTCGGAGATGAGACTAGCAATCTACTCAAGAGACGCAAATCACAATTGCTCAAAGAACCACACACAGCCTCGAAAATTGGAAGGATTAACACATTGACGACACGGCAACGAACCTATTACGGCAAATGGGTTAAGATTCGCCGTAAAAATGAAACGAACACGTAGGAAGAGCCAACGCGGAAGGGCTCTTGAGAATATAGCCCGGGATGGAAGGCCAGCAACACAAGAGACCAAGCCACCGAAAAAATGGGCTGACTGCTGGGCGTACTCTTCCCAAAAAAGACCTGAGGATAGTGAAGAAGAACAGGCCCTATAATAGAAGAAGAAGAAGAAGAAGACTTAAAATCTCTCCCGTTGTTTTGTGTTTTGTTTCAAGTAAGGTAACTTTTAGAATAGATTTGAGATTCAATTAGATTTTAGCCAATTGATGTATATAACTAGCAGTTTTCTAAAACCCCCAATTATTCTCTGTTCTCTAAATCTTGTTATTTAAATAATAAAAATTATTTTCTTATATTTTGATGGGATAATTTTACTTTAAAATTATTTTACTCTACTTTATTATATATACAAAAACTACTGCGTTCTATAAGGATATAAGGTATTTTAGAAGACTCTGAATAATATTCCAGACTCCTGCAGGTAAGATTATTTTAAAATATTTGATAAACTAATTGTTAAAAATGAATCTTATTGTTCTCTGTGGCAAATTTATGAGAGAAAGAGAGTTGTAGTTTGGAAAATAAAAAATACCTATATCTATTATATATATAGATAAATATTTTATATATCTATATATATCTTTATATAATATATAACATAGATAGATAAATCTATTGAACTTAAAAGTTCATGTAAGCATAATATACAATTCTCTAACTCTCAGTAACTACATTTCTCCTATTATCAATTATTCTGAGCCATTTCCACTCAATTTCCATCTTCAAACAACTCCTTTATTTCTATCTTTATAATATTTATTATCAGTCCAGTATGTCCTTGGTCTACTCACCTAAATATAGATATTTCTAAAAATTCGAATTATTGTTTGTTTACCTCTTTTTATAAAAATATATGGTATTGATATTAAGAAAAAAAGATATGAACATATAATATTAATTAATTCTTTATGATAAATATTTAATGATTTTAAAAACACTTTCTGAAATATGTAGAATGGATATGAATATTTGATCGATGTTTAAAATTCCATTTGAGATGGGAGTTTAACCGAGAGAAAATCAAATGTAACAGTTAGTCATGGGGGATTGGATCTGTGCATCGATGACAGTGTTTGTACTGCAGGGTGGTACTGGCGGCAAAGCGGCATGGCAGGAGCGACGAGGGTCGACGGCGACCGCAGCGGCAGCCGGCGCCGCGGTCGACGGCGATGCACCTCAGAGGTACAAGGCCTCCGAGGCGCACCGACGCTGGATGAAACGAAACAGGGTAAGAAACATCCCTCACAAGAAATCTTCATATATTTAACATATACTTTAAAGTAAATTTTGATTACATGACATAAAGATAAGGATAATATAATTATTATACTTTAAATTCTTTAAGATAAATGAACAAATTTTTTTAATTCATCTTTTTTGATTGTTTGCTTTTGAATTAAAATTTATCCTCTCTGAAATAATAGGGATGAAGAGATACAATATTCCCGAAAGCTAATTACAATTCTTGTTATCGATTCTATCCGTCCAACCTATCATTTGAAATTAATTTACATGTCATGTTAAATTATCATTTATTGCTTTTAAATTGACCAAATATAACGAGACATGACCCTTCGTCTGAAATTCAGTAATCCTTTGTTTTAAGGTATATATGTATATTCACCAAATTGATTAGCACACAGCTAATTTCTTTAAATTGATGATTTCATTAAAAACCTACAATTTATGAGAAAAATTCGTACCTAGATTTAAAATAGACATCAGTTTTAAGTTTAATAAAAATTACTTTTAAACCCTGAATTTTTTCATTCATTTTGTTGTATTTACCAGATAACATTTACAACACTATTTAATTTTAATCAGACTATAATATGATAGCATAATCGCATTGTTATCGTAGGGAAACCTAGAATTTCTCAGTTCGATTCGAACTACTTTTTTATTCTATTGAGTCATGAAGGATCATCCCTTAGATATATCATGGGACAGTAACCCGAAAGGTATGTAGTCGGATATTGTCTTGCATAAATATGAAATACAATAAAGTGAACATATTCTATAATATAATATTCGAAAATAACACTACAATATGAGTGAGCATTTAACAATATTCTGGAGCAACTTGGAAAGTTTGTTTCGCCTCTCAAGATATGCTGTAACAAATCATCATCATCCTATAAAATGATGTTACATTGTGTGTAACACTTGCTAGATTTACTGTAAACAAAAAGAATGCTATCTGGTTCAAATAAATTGAACTTAAAAACATCTTAAAACAATCGTTTTCCATTTGGATTCTGAGAAATGATAGCATTCTTTGGCAAAGACAAGCCGGGCCCTTCGATATTTCTTTTGCTAGTCTTCTGACATTAAAATTTGTCTGAAGTTATGGTGCGATATTACATTCATAACATTGTGGAATCAATCGAACTAGTTGCCTTTGGGCACTCTGAAACTACTCTTTTAGAACCACTTGATGGCCTTACAGATGGTGGTTTTTAGGTAACTAAAAAGATGGCAGCAGAGCGTTTAACATCTTCCTACATTCACAAAAAGTCAATTATTCTGGAGTAATTATTTTGTTTTGAATTTCTTGACTCATTCGAGGTTTTTCAATAAGAATTTTAATGGTATAATATAGTGATTCCCAAACTGTGAGCCGCGAAAAAATTTTCTAATAATATTGTTCTTAAAAAAAAAGTCCAGATGATTTTGTGATGCTCTGAAACATTTCAGATGGAGGGAAGAATTTCCAATTTTTCAAGAGAGTAAAAATTTATATAAAAATCGGATGTATTAAGAGAGCCTAGGAAAAAATCTGATTATAGTAGCCGCAAACCAGAAAAGTTAGGGAACCTCTGGTATAACATGTACAGTGCAGGAAAAAAGAAGACGCCAGTCTAGCTAGCTCAGCGCCTTGCTCAACAGCATTAATATAAAAATCAAGATTAAAGAATTTAATTTTTTAATGATTGATAATTTTATGTTTTATGACATTAAAAATTAATTTTTTTAATTTTGATATACATATTACCTGGGCTGCTTAGAAATGGGCTGCGCTAGCTAGACTGGCGAACTCTATTTTCCGTCACTGTGTACCATACATACTTTTATTTAAATATTTTTTTTAATACTATATAATAGTAACACATAAATTTTTTGTAAATTTTAACTATGAAAATAAATCAATTTCATTATATTATCTATGAATATTATTATCGTAGACACAATTTTTCTTTGTGATCATTGATGTAAATATGCATGTTTTTGCTAATATTTTTTTTTAAACTCGTCAATAAGCATTTGACAACTTCAATAGTTTGTTATAATAAAAACAAAGCAATTTTCTTGAAGAGTCAATTTGTTTTAATTTTACATTTTGAAACAAGAGTTTTATATGTTAATTGATCCCCAGATTATTTGTTTGACCTCAATATAGCTCAATTCAATGTATAATTTCAATTATTTTCAAAAATATTATTTAAAAATGCTATCGAATATTAGTTATTATAGAATCAGAATAAAGTAGGTATAGTTGTGAATTTAAGATCAGTGAAATTTATTATTATTATTATTATTATAATTGTCACTTGTGTCTCCAAGAATCTCGGAGGATAAAAGTGAATATCGAATGTCCAGGTTTGAATTCGAAAGCAAATAGTGAAAGAGTGAACTGCTGAAACATTCATGATTTACATTGCAGATTGGGATAAATAATAATATAGCTTTTGCTCGCTTTTGTACTCGGATTCTCAATAGTAATCTGTTTCGCAAGATACTGTAGAAGACATTTAACCAGAGAGACTCATTCATCTTGTACGGTTCATGTCAGTTTATATTATTTTATACAGAGTGGATTAAATAATGATTTTATTATATAAGGATTGGATGTCGTATTTATTTATAGAATAGCTTAACTTAAAGAAAAAAAAATTTACTTTATATAAGATAACAAATACTAATATTTATTAAATTAACATAATTAAAAAAAATAATATACATTTTAGGTCAATATTTTATTTTATGAAAATCGTTTTACAGTTCATATACTAAAAATATTATATACCTAAATATTTACTTACCCTAGACCCTAGATCACCCTCTGCAGTTTTCCCCTGTGACTCCAAAAGTAGTTTATGTTAGATTCAATGTTATTTTGTTATTTTTGTTTTTCAATTCATTTTTTTAAATAAAATAATATGCTTCCCGTTTCAAACTCAAAATAAAATTACAATGTAGGTAAATATTTAATTAAGTATTTCATAGTAAATGAGAAATAAGTTAAATTACAACTTAATTATTTATCTTAATTTAATTCATTTATTTTTCGATTTTGTTGAAGTCTTATTGGCAGTATTAAACTTAATAAACTTGGCCATGTCCTTAAGATCTGCAGATTAACAAATTAAATTAATTCTAATTTTCAAATAAAATATTCAATTTTTTTACTTTTATTTTTTCAATTAATTGATTAAATAATTCTTAAGAATAATTACTCTAACGACTCATAAGAAACAATTATTTTAAAATTTCTTTTTTAAATTTGATACATATGGTAGTTTATAATAAAAGTAGTATTTACACATTAATTAAAAATAATATAAGATTTGGGTGCTTTTGCCTTCAATTATTATGTATGTATGTATATATGATATAGATATATTGAAAACTCTTTTAAATTTAAATTTAATTAAATGATTAATTTTAGAATTAGATGTATATTTTCTCTGATCTTTCATTATGTTTTTTATACATAAAAGAGATTTCTAAATAAAAAATACCTCTTTTACTGTACAATATTCTTTTGTACTTAACAAATTGCGTCAGCACATAAAAATTTTAAAAGAGGTCTGTCTCAGTTGAATATCAGAGATGTTCTCTAGGATCTATTCATTTTTTAAAAGAACAATCCATTCAAATCAATAAAATGCTTCTTTATATATTATATATATAATAAAGAATAATAAAAATATATAAAATTAAATTAATTATATTTATTAAAATATTATTATATAAATTTAATTCTACTAATTTGAAATTCAATATATAAATTAAAAATTTAATGGATTTCAAGATTACGTTTTTACGCACCCGAAGAACATATTTTAATGAATTCTTTATTTGAAAAAAAAATAGTCAGCTTTGCATGACAGGGAACGATCGATTCACTGTCTTTTTCAGGCAAATAATGATAATTCATTAAGATAATTCATTCAATTAATGAATGATTTATCATTATATCGAATCTGTGTGATTTGAGGGAAAGTAAGGTCTCTAACATTGGTTCTCAAGATGTCCATGGATTAAATAAATCAGGAGAATCAGAGATTCTCGAAAATAAAATTAGAAGGATTATTCAAAATAAGTAATGAAGAACATTTAGGAAGTTAATTTATAAATAAATATTATGTATATAAGATCTTTTTTAATTAATTAATTTGTACAGCACCCGCTCTATTATTTACGGCGCCCCGGGAAAATGAATAAATCGGCGCCCCTATATTCGTAAAATTTATTACATTCATAAACAAAATGCCGGTCTTCAGATTTGCCGCCTTATAGAGTGGACCCTGCTTTTTAGCATCTATGGGCCAAAAAAGGACGAAAACATAGGAGAATGGCGAAGACTGCTTATTGAGGAATTGCATGATCTCTATGCATCTCCAAATTTATTTAAATGAATCGAACATAAAATCAAGGAGGTTACGATGGGTGGAACTCGTAAGTAGAGAGAAACTTAGAGAAACAAAAAAAATAAATAAATTCATAGATTCTGTTATAAACTATTAAAAAGGCAATTTCCTATCCATTCTATTTTATTATACTTTTTATATCTTATTAAAATATAATTTCTTAAAAATTTCATTTGTTAAAAGGTTCACGACGCTTCATATGGAGGTTCTTCTTCGGACGAGGACGAATGGCCTGGAGGTGAAGGCGGCATTTACGGTCACCAGTCGGCAGCTGCCAACGCGCTTCTCTACGTCGGCTTAGGGACCGTCGCTATTGGGCTTGTGATCGCATTCGTTGGAACAGGCGAAAAAGGATTCAAGGTATTAAATGAAAAAATGTTAAATTAATAATTTAATATATAAAAAATTTACTATTAATTTATTTTAATTTAAATTCATATACCTTCCTTTTTTTAAATAAGAATATTGATTTAAGATTTAAGATATTATATTATTAATTAGAATGTATATTAATAAAGAAATAATGATAAAAAAGTGTCACGCTAATATCTCTTGTTTCATTTTAGTGTCGTGACAAAATAATTTAATATTTTTGGCCTTAATTACATTTCTTAGATATCACTTGGGATAAATAAAAAACGAATTTCTCTATATTTTGATTAACAAATAAATTTAAAGAAATTGTATTGATGATGATAATTATAATAAATCTATATATGAGTCACTCATAAGTCAAACCGATTAACTCCAATTTTTAAAATTTTACTGGTAATGTAATGTAATGTAAGGTAATCTGCAACATATGAAGTGTAATCTTAATATTGCAATGCAATATACATTTTTCTGTAATCAATAACTCTGAATTTCCTACAAGCTGTGAACTTTGGGCTTCATTTTCTCAGTTTCTTTAAATGTGAAGTTAATCGCTTTGGCTTCTGAGTGGCACATATAATATAAATAAAATATTATTCTTATTATTTTAAAGAAATATTATGATCACATTTCAGACACTGGAACTGCGGCTAATCGGGCCTACTTTAATCGGAGCTGGTCTTCTATGTTGTTTTATTCGAGTGCTACTTTGTGTGTGCCCTTCGCGTTGTTTTTCGGACCGACAGAGGCACGGCCACCGTTCAGTGAAATCGCCACCCCCACGGCCTCTCTCCCCGAACACAACCCAACCACGTAGTCGTGAGGAAATTGCCCTGGTGGACCGAAAACCTCCGCCCCCGCCTGAACCGCCACCAGTTCCTCATGTCTCACTCTCCGTGGCTGCACAATCGCCCATTGCCGCCACCTCCCTCTTCCTGAGGACAGAAACCGCAGACGCCCTTCTGGCGGCGGTCACCTCCTCTTCGGCGCTCGTTCCGACAACAACCACCACGACAACCATGTCCACCCCAACGGCCGACCAATTATTAACAATTCAAGCGACGGCTGCGCCGTTAGTGAATGTTTCGTCGTCCCGAGAACCCCCCGCGTCAGTGCACCACCACCCCCCTCCGATTCTACGGACACCCATGTCAGCATCCAAAATGGAGAGACCACGATTGCCGGCCAATGGTGGTCAACGACGTGAATTGGTGCTCACTCCGTCAAAACTTGGCGATTAATCCCCTATGCATGGGTATATCTTCTATTCCATTACTATAGCTACTAACGAACTGACCGAAACATCTATCGCAGCATCGGAATCCTGCGAAACTCTCTCAGAACAATAATCTTCTACATATATATAATATATAATAAAAAAAATTAAATATTTTAGGGAAGTCGGATAAAAAATTTAGCTAGATATATATACAATATAATATATATATAAATATATGTATATAAACTCAAAAATATTAAATATACATATATTCATTTAAGTTTAGCGAAATCGGATTGCGGTCAATTGAAATTATGGGGCTTTGCAGCATTGATTTAGTCAAGGCTCTTAAGAAAATAAATAAATCAATAAATTAAAAGAATTCAAATAGAATTTGAAAAAATGCGATTTTCCATTTAATGATAAACAAAAACAAAAAATAATATCTTTTTTGGCGAATTGCCTTATTTCAATCTAGTGATATATTATATAATAGAAAATAAATATTTTTACTGTTCACATAAATCTTTAATCAAAAACAAAAAAAAAAATAAAAATAAAAAAATATTTGATACACTATTTATTTGATACTCAATAAAAATGATATTATTTTAAAAAAAAAAATAAATATTTTTATAAATTAAGTCAAATATGAAACTTAGAAAAAAAATTTATATATACATCCATACATAAAAATTTAAAAGAAAAATATATAAAAATTTTAAAATTTCTAATATTTATAGATAGTAAATATTTAAATAATAATTATATATAAAATATATATACAATATATGAAAATAATAGCAATATTAGATAAAGATATAATAGTTTAGAAAATCTCTTGAACCGCTTATTTAATCAAAGGTAATAAAAAGTTCAATTATAACTAGTCATCAAAATATAAATTTAAAACAGATAGATCCTCAAATGCGCATGCTCAGTAGTTTAACTACTAGACTCTTGATCTCCTTTCCATTCATATATTCATCTAATTTTTTAATTGTTTTTTTCTTTTGCTTTTATTTTAAATAATTATATAATTAATTTATCTTGGGGAGGGGGGGAGATAATCAATATTGCCCTTAGTTAACCATAAAACTTAATGATAAAATTAACAAATAAAGTTACAAATAGATACAAAGCTGTTACATTAATCTTATCTACATTTATATATTACAATAATTTTATAGATTTTTTAATATTAAATTGAAAATTAAAATAAAAACAATTAAAAATTTGTGAAAATATAAGAATTTTGTTATATATGAAATTAATAGACTTAACTTCGGCAGTCATTAAAATATTTGAATATATTAAATAAAATAAAATTTAACATAAAAATATAAAATTTAATAAGAATAATTTTTATTAGAATAGTCGCTCAAGTTTCAAATACATTAATTAGTTTGCTTTATGCGCATTTCTTTATCAGAAACTTTATTCTTCTTAGTTACCAACATAACAATATTCAGGATCAGCTCTAGATGGCGGCAAACCAGGAATTTGTCCGGGCTGAAAATCTGAAGGGCGGTATTTTGATTATGAATGTGATACATTTTAAGAATATAGGGGTGGCAATTTATTCAATTCTCCGTGGCGCTGCAATATTAAAACAATTTTTCACTTCAATATTTCGGAAATATTCTTATATTATATTAGTACATTAAGCTGGACGCATCAATTATATAATATTGCCAAAATCCAATAATACAATAACAATATTATAATTATAATAAATATTTTGGAGATAATATGGATAAAGTAATAAGTCCGATCTTCGAATAAAAATATCCTCCAATTAAACTATGAATTTATCTTAACTAGTATAAATCGGGCAGCTCCATAGAGAGCTGATTGGAGAACTTTGGTTACTACGCCCACAAGAACTTCCGATATTAACGCCATAAAAATAGAATATAGAAAGATACATGTTTACATATTTTATTTATTACGGTTATGTAAACATTCGCAATTCAGGCTTTTATTAATTAGTTATTATATTAACAACGATTTTTTTTAGTTTAATATTTAAATGTTTTTCGTAAGACAGTGGGGGATTGGAGGAGGAGGCACTTTTTTGGGCCGTCCGCGGTTTATCTTAACACAATAATATAATATTGTCAATATTATTATTTTGTATAGTAGAAAAATTTTTATATATATTATATGTTATAAGAATTTTTTAAAAATCAGAAAATAAATAAAATTTATTTAAAAATGTATATTAATTTTTAACATGAGTATTGCTGGTTTATTTAAATAATTAGGTTTAGAAAATAGAATTACAGATGACCATACAGATTTGAAAATATTATATTAAAGATAAAAATAAATTAATTTCAAAATTAAACTCATTCACTCGCAAAACCTCTTTCTTGGTCATGATTACCGAATGCCAAAATATATAAATAGAGATAGAAATAATAACAGAATTAAGTTGAAAATTTTAATTCAATAAATTGAATCTTTCTGTTTAAAATCACGTATTTAAAAAAAAGTAGGTATAATATATGTGAGAAGTAGTTTAGAAACTTAGAATCTCTTATATTTCTATAAAATACTTGAAATAATATATTTTATTTATTTATATTATATTTGAGAAATATAGTATAATTATTTGATGTTGAATAATTTTTAAATGTATAAGGCCGGCCTTTGTTTTAAAAATAAAAAACAAACAAAATAAAATTAAATAAAATAAATTTATTAAGAAAAAAAACTTGTTTTCAATTTTAAATTTATTTTTGAATCATTTATAATTTATAATATATTATTTTATCTAAAAAAAGAATAGGGATGAATTATAATTATAAAATTTATTCAACGAATTATGTATTTTTTATTTAAGATCTGATCATTACTTATTAGATACTTATTGCTCTTAAATAAAAGATAAAAAAAATTAATAAAATCAAGTGAAATTCAAATACTCTCAACAAAATATATATTTTTGTTTAAAAATATATTTATATAAGAATTTTATTATTCTTAAAATGAAAAATTAAACATCATGAAATTAAATCAATTAAAGTTAAAAATAAAAATAATATATATACAGTGATATATATATACTTATATCTATAAACTCTAAAAAACAAGTTTCCAAGTAAAAAATATTTCTGAAACATAAAATTAGTAATAATTGAGATAATTATTTTTTGATGTAAAAATTACGAGAAATAAATTTAAATTTTTGTAAAAAATGATATTTAACGGGGCGACAAATTTAATGCCTTTAATATTAAAAGATGGATATTATGAATAATCAAAATTCTAATTTGTCATGTAAATAAATTCAGTTAATAATTTGTAATTTCTTTTTACTTATTCTAAAAAATAATAAAAATAATATTTATATTGTTTTTAATTAAAGACATAATTTTTTCTATTGATTTACTAATAATATAAATATATATAAAATAAATAAATTTTTATATACAATAAAAATAAAGTTATATATATAAGTATATAATTTTGACAAATCCTGCTGATATCAACATCTCGATAGATAGCCCGAGTAATTTAACTTGAACATTCTCAATTGAGATTATTGTTTGCATAGCTCATAGTCAACTTTCCAAAAATATTATAATATAATATTTGAAAAAGTATTTTTTTATTTAAAAAAAAAAATATTCTTATTTAATATTATAAAAAATTAAAAAATGACTTAAAGCACGTTTGTTAATTTTTTTTTTCTTTTGCCTTCTGTAATTTTTCTTTTTGTAAATATAATTTTGCTATTGATTTATCTTTAAATGGAAAATACGCAAATCTTGAAAAAATAGAAAAATTATGCAAATGTTGTTTTACATTCCACTAATATTGGAGATTTGGTGACTTCCAGCCTTGAGTTTAACAAAGATATCAGGAAAAGATGGAGCAAGGCCTCGCATAAAATCCGAAAAAATTCGGAAAGACACTTTCAACCCTTCAGAAGACCAACATTACAATAATATAATAATAATAATAATAATCATTCATTCATAATCAAATATCATTATATATTTTTGCAGACATGCTAATTCATATATTTAATCTACCATCTTCATTCAAATAAATTCAAATTTTAACACCGCCTCCCAGGCACACATAATTTCATATTTCTCTTCTAGTTTATTATTTGTTATATATATATATAAAACTAACAAAAATGAGTTGATCATTTATTTCTTTAATTAAAATAAAATAATATATTTTTAAGACATATATCCTTCAAATTAATGCTCCAAATTATTGTTATTACTAAAAAGACACAAATGTATTATTGAATATTTACTATATAAGTGAAATGCACCTATCACTTCATTTTGAACTATTTTTTAATGATATTATTCAAGTTCTTTTGAAATATTAGACTATATTTTTGTATTAGATACAATGAAATATAAGTTTAAATTATCTTCAAGAAGAATATCCTCCTGATTTCTTAAAATTATAATTAAAAAATTGATAATTGCCCAACTATAATTATTATCATTTAAATCCATAAAGTTGTTTATAGATTATTATATCAAGAATTCATAAGTAATTTTATTAGGGTCTGGGTATTATGATAATTTTTAATGATAGTGTCAACCATGATTATAGAAATACTAATATTTAAAATTTATAAAAGAATTGATGATATTATATTAAATATAAGAACTTAACTTTTATTTGAATTATATTAATTTATTGACCATTTCATTCCTTAAAAATATTCTCAATTTTTATTAATTAAATTATAAAAAATTGACATTTTTAAATAAAAAAAAAAATTAATTGAATAATAATATTAAAATTTTTCAAGAGCATTAATTTTAAGGAGATTTTAATTAATGTCATATGAAAAAAATATTTGAATAAAGTTATGGTAGCTCACGCGATTGCTCTTCCGTCAGCCACCAAATTGCTTTATTAGAATAAAACCAAAAAAATTTCTTGAGTAGAATTAAATCAAATGTGATATTATTCCAAAGAATGAACACTAGAAAAACCAAATATTCCTTCGGGTTGAGTGAGTTAGCTTAAGGCCTATAACATAGCTTTTACAAATAAAAAAAAAATCAGAAAATATAATTACACCAATATAAAATATAATTGTATATAATATAAGGATATATATATGTATAAATATAAATATATATATATTTATACATATATATATTAAAAGGAAAGGAGAGAATGTGTGAATATGTATTAAAAAATTAAATATACGAAATTTAAAAAAATTATTAAAAAGATAAGTTTTTCTTGACATATCAAAAATATAAATTTATGTACACAAATTAAATATATTATGTTTATAATTTAAGGCTCAATTGATTTGTTGAAGACAAATACATTTTTAAATTAATTAACTTTTTAATTACATAAAATTTAATTACATAAATATAATCAAATGAAAAAATATACATATATATATATAAAATTAAATTCCTTTTATTAAAAAGACTAATTAAATTAATTAGCTTACAATCTGAGTATACATTAAAGATAAATTTAGATAGATATCAAAAAGCCTTGATTAATTTGTTAGAAGATGCTATTAATAAATCTTCACAAAAAAAAGACCTCTTTTTTCTATTTTTTAAAACACCAGCTTCTAGATAAATTAGATACTTAAACATGTACTAAATATTCATGCGTGATAATTCCTAAAAGTATTGTTTGAAAAGTATGCTTCTTTCTATAAAAATTAAATCGGGGCAATTCTTTAATTGTACAAAAAAATTAATACTTTGTAAAAATAATCGTTATCAAAGAAATGTATTGTTTATCGGATGAGAATGTGTTATTTGTGAAATATTATATTATTATTTGTTGATGAATTTTAAGGTATATTATAAAATAAAAAGAAAATTATAGTCTTTATTATATATATTAAACTCAAAGTTTCTAGATCTAGATATTGGATTTCACAAGTCTAAAGTATTTTTATTACCTTGGAATTCATTTATAAAACCATAAAATAATTTATATATACAATCATATAAATAACATTTGTAAATTGTATTTAAACTTAATTTAACAGATAAATTCTAATTTATATATATAATTTTTTTACTATTTTTCTATTAAATAAATTTGTTTTGTTAACATTCTCTAAAAATAGAACAGGATCTATAATTATTACTATTGGTATATATTTTGTTATTTTTTTAATTTTGAATTAAATTGTATTAAATTATAAATATATTATTTATGAAAAGTTTTTATATAAAAAAAATATAAGAGCCTTAAATTATATGATATTATTAATTATTTAAGGAATGAAGGGAAAAAACTTTTATCTACAATATTATTGCATTTATTATAATACAAGCATCTTTACATTTTGTACAATATATCATATACTTTTTAAGATAACTTTATTTTCTGCATAGAGTTAAATTTTTATTAAATTGATTAATGAAAAACTTTAATATTATCGTTTCTTTATACAATATATATATATTCCTTGTTTTTTTATAAAACAATTCATGTGAGATTCATAAACAAATAATTATCTCTAGGTAAGGTAACTTTAAGCAAAGAAAAATATTTAAGGTCAAGGAACTAAAGATGTTAACTTGTTGAGCTTTTATGGAAGTCTCTTGTGTTTTGTTTTTTTTTTATTTATATTTTATATATTTTCTTTTAATTAATAAATTTAATAATCGAGGGCCCACGGGTTTTCCTGAACAAACATATCGACGACTTCTTTCATTGCATAATTTGGAACAAGCATGTCTTGAGTGAGATGAACCCGTGTCATTGGGTCAAAATGTCCCACACGCTGAAGATGTTCTTCAATATCTCTTCGTTCATAAGTAATTCCACTGGGTGTAATAACTGGATCTCGAAGTAATTCAAAACTGATTTTACCTAGACAAAATAATTGAAAAAAAAATAATAAGCAACGGTGCATATTCAAAATACACCTATCCCCCGATTTACACGGAAGATAGGTTCCAGAGAAAACCGTGTAAATCAAAATCGGTGATTTGTATTCGTAAAACCGTGTAAATCGAAAGTAAACTAAATGTGCATAATTCAGTTATTTATTTCAAAGTAAAATAAAACTAAATACATATTAAAAACCATAAAAATAATAATAGTGTATATAATTAATTTTAGGTGTAGAAACCAGAGAAATATAATTTAAAAAATTGAACCAAAAATTTAATTATGTACTGCTATCACTTTCATACTCTTCGTTTTTTCTTTCTGTTTACTATGATGTCAATTTCATCACTCGATAGTATTGGTGTAATTCACTTTAGTTCTTAGATGAATAAGAAGCAATTTCAGATCGCTGAACCTTGGTAATGAAATCCTTAATTAACAGTTGTGTTGGATTTTTGGTCAAATCCTTATAGACCTCCTCATATTGAGTTAAGCATTTATTAATTTAGGAATCCACTTTTTGTTCCACTTTTTAGGTTGAAATAAATGGAATTCCTAGAATTATTACTACCAATGTAAACACGGAATTAAAAAATGTATAGAAATTTTTTTTTAATTTCATATAATAAAAAAAGTGTAAAAGTGAAATAGTGTAAATCAATGTACCATGTAAATCAGGGGATAGGTGTAGTTATTTATCAATTTATTTTATTATTTACAAAACTTTTTAAGAAAACTCTAGTTATTTAGTTATCATTAGAATATATTAGATTGTAAATAATCTCATGGCTTAAGACTTATAATTCCAAAAAGACAATTATTCTAAATATTAAAATGAGGAGAAGTAATGCTCATAACTTTTCTAATAAATATTAAATTTAAAAAATATTTAGATAATATGTTATAAAATTTTTACTATAAAGTAAAATCATTTCATAATGGAAAATTATATGAAACAAATTTAGAAAAATTCTAAATTCTAAATTACCACAGAGATAATCTGGAACTGATCTCGTTCGACGCTGTTCATCTGCTTTAGCAAAAAGCGCATTTAATTCAGTTCTCGTTCGTTCTGCTGTTCGAACAGCATCTCGTAATTTTGCATCTCTTTCTTCTTCTGAGAGAGAGGAATCATGTAAAGCTTCTTCTAGCTACAAAAAAAAGAGGTTAATTTTTATTATCAAAACTAAGAACTATCAGTACTTAATTTGAATTTTAACATTTAGTAAATAAAATATATTTGAAGTAATTTCAGACACCATTTTGTTACCTTTTCTTTTTTTTCTTTATCTATTAATTCATTTAGATGAGATTGTAAAAGTATTTCTTGATTTACTCGGCGTTCTTCATGATATTGAAAACGTTTTCGTCTTGCTGCACGAAGTTGAGAAGCAATTTGATCACCAAAATTAAGATTTTGATCTTTAGCTAAATCGAAAGCTAGCAACAAATTATATGATCAAAATTCTATAAGATTTTTACAAAGGTAAATATAAATATTATATTTATTATATTATAACAAGGGTTGATAACTTTTGATATATGATATTGTTTGTAGTGGATAATTATTTCAGATTTTATTATTTAATTAATTTATTAATTTGTAAATATGTAAGCGATTGTTTTATAGGGTTTAAATCAGTGTTTCCCAACCTTTTTTATGCTATGTCCCTTCTAAAATTCTTATGCCCTCCTATGTAACATATTTTAATATTCAAAATTGAATTGTTCAATTAAGAAACTTAAACGATAGGTTTTAAGAAGAAATCACTAGAAAAGTGTTAACGAACTCAGTAAGTAAATTTTCAAAACATAATAAAAAACTAAAATTAAAATTCGAATTAATTTTAATAAAAATTTTTCTATAATAATTTGGTGAGATCCTTGTGATTGATGCTTTCTGCACAGAGATTTTATGTTAGGTTTCAATTTATTTGATTATGTCTTTTATAAATAGAAATAAAAAATTAATATATTTTAAAATTTAAAATTCAAAATTAATTTCGTAATAATGAAATATATGGTTCATTACATAAATTATTCATTAAAAATTAATCAAAGAATATAGAAGAACATGTTTATAAAATTTATTTGCTTAAAACTGATGCCAAATTTAAATATACTTACAATAAAATCTAATTATAATATTAATTAACTTTGGTATTATTGTAATATTAATAATAATTCATTTAAAAGAGATAAAAATATAAATATTTAAATGATTATTCCATCGATAATAAAGTAATAATTACAAATTTTTGAAATACAAGTTTATGAAAAATTGTAGTAAGTATATTATGTTCATCATAAATATATTTTTTTTTATATTTTTCTCTATCACTCTCTGTTGCAATAACATTTAACTTGACATAAATTATCTAATGACATTTAACATATTTTTTACACTCATTCAGATATATACTATAGATATGATTAATATTTTGATAAATTTGATTTTTACCTTTTTGAAGATGTAATATTGCCTCTTCAAAGCTACCCAATTCGTACATAGCTACACCAAGAAAAAAGTGTCCCTTTACAAGATTATTATCAATATCCAGTGCTTTTTTACTATCTTCTGTAACTTCGTTCCAATTTCCTAATTTTAAATTGCACAATGCTCTATTAGTATAATATAATGGACAACTTGGATTTTTGTTCTACATAAGAAAACAAATAATTTGAAAATTAGTTAGGATTTGATAGAAATATGTTTGTCAATCTTTTACTTACAATTGCTTTAGAGTAATAAGATATAGCCTCATTATATTTTCTTTGATTAAATGATTTATTTCCAATATCTTTATATTCTTGTGCTGTGTAATTTGTGGTTGAATAGGTATATTTTCCACTCATGATGTGGGGAATATATATTTAGGTTATTCAAATTAAGTGAAAATCACAGATACTTTTTAGGTATTCAAATAATTATATTTCTTTTAAAGAAAAATTACATAAGTTACAAATGTAATTATATTCTTTAAATATTAAAATCCATTTGTCCTATATTCAATTAAACTGTATATCAGCTGTTTTTGATATATTCATGTTGAAAACATAATAAAAGTAGAATTTGGTAGAATTATAAAGCATGTAATGATCGGAGCGCCACACAGCGGCATATATTCAATACAAATTTTGCTTTAGTAAAAAAATTCTATCTGCATTGTGAAAAGGGGAAAATAAATTTTATTTGTGTATTATTATATAAATATAATAAATATTAATTTAGAAATAGAAATAAAATGTTCAGGTTAATGAAAATTTTTAAATATATATCTAAATATACATATATACAAACAATAAGAATATAATCGGCGCCCGTGGGCTCCTAAAATTTTGCGCCCCATTTCATAAGAAATTACACAGAATGCTTAGTATGAGCGAGATGGTCACATAGGTATACAAAAGTGTCCGAACTAGAAATTGTAAATTTATTATAATTAGACCAATACAATAAACTAAAACATAAAAGGAATTAAATCAAGAAACATAAGTATTTTTAATTATGAATTCTGAAAATCTATATAATTGTTTAAAACATAAAATTTATGCAAAATTAAAAAACAATCTATATCATAGGTTCCCAAACTTTGTGTCGTAGACCCCTTGCCATGTTTTTCGGTTTTGGGTAAACTCCCTAAATTGATTTTGTTTTTTATAAAAAAAAATTACCATATTGAAAAAATCCATGTCCCATAGACCCCCAATTTTATTTTGTGGATCCCCAAATTTGTTATTCGCTCCCGTGAACCCCCTGGAGGTTAAAATAGACCCCCAGGCGTCTATATAGACCAGGGCTTCTTAAACTTTTTTTTATAGCGACCCCCTTCAAGCTTAGGAAATTTTAAACCACCCCCTCCTCCATATAATGAAATATATATTAACCGTAGATGTAGATGTAATATCGCACTATTTTACAATGTAAATAAAATAAGGATTAAAGAATACATACCCATTCATTTCACATATATATAATTTAATAATTTTAAAATTTTATTTATAATGATTCAAAAGTATCAGATCTTGGCGACTCCCTTTCAGTAGTCTCGCGACCCCCAGGGGGGTCGCGACCCACAGTTTAAGATCCCTTGATATAGACCACTTTGGGAACCTATGATCTATATCAGCGGTCGCCAAACTTTTTGACCTCACGGACCAGTTAATTCATAATTTAAATCCCGCGGACCACTAATAGGATTTTTTAAGTGTTAAATATATTTATAAATAAAAATTGTGATCAAAGAACACATAAACATTGAGTTTTTATAACTTATCACGTATTGTTATGAATTGAATCATGTTTTAATGCATCTTAAAACATAACTTAACATGGTGAGTAAGTATATTCCACATTTTTCTGCGGACCACCGAAATTTTTTCGCGGACCACCACTTTGGCAACCGCTGATCTATATGAACAAAAATAAACTATATAGTATAAAAAAAGAAAGTTATTATCAGATTTGTAAAGGTTAAATGATTCTGTATTTCGTTTTGACTGTATAAATTTTTCTAAACAAGTGTATAATCTAATGATTGTTTCAATTGAAGCACCAACTTTTTGAAGTATTATATTAGTTTTATCTATGATTTCTAATACTTCGCTCCAAAATGCTACCATAATAGCAGTCCTTGAGCTTCAACTTTTGTTGTTGGTTTTTGAAAATTATCTTCATAAATTTTATTTAAAGCATCTTTAAAATGTTCATAACCAGAAACCACAGCTTTCACTGAATCAGCTCTTGCTGACCAACGAGTGTCGCTTAACTTTTTGGGAACTTTGATTTTTGCTACTAGATTTTCTTTCAAAATTTCCCATCTTGATATTGAAGGGGCAAAAAAATTGTATAAATTTTAAACAGTGTCATTTGTGTTAAAAATGTTATGTGTCAAAATTTCGCCCGCACAACATTCTCAAACTGCACAATTATTCGTTCGTTAGGTTTCTTATTAGAATTATTTACTCGATGCTTATAAGAAATAAGAAAAACAGATAAGTATTTTGAATGTACATGATTAAAATCTTTAAAGTGATGTCACTCCGGGTTGGAGGCGACTATAAAACTACTACTTAAAATAAGAAAAAATATATAAACCAATAAAAAATGCCGCCCCAGAAAACTTACGCCCTAGGTCTATAGCCCAATTAGCCCTGTGGTTAGGGTGGCCCTGAATATAATTCACTTAAATAAATTATTATATATATATAGGGTTCGTTAAAATCCACTGTAAAGGAAAGGGGTATTTCTGAAATGAAGTGTGAAAAGTTTTTTTTTATTCTGTTTTTGACATAAATAATATGAAATAATAATAGGAAAAAAAATTAGTAGAAATTTCATCTATTTAAATGAATTTTGAAATATCTATTCACAATTATCTTTTTTAAACGATTTTATTCTTTATTATATATTTAAATAGATACGTAAGTAGGAGTATATTTATTAAGTAAATTTATTATTTTGTTTATTCTGTCTATTAATATCTATTATATTTACAAAATATTTTTAAAATTTTAAATTAATGAGAATTAAAAGTTTACTTAATTTAAAGTGAACTAGTAATTGTTTCCTAAAATTTAAATTTAATCTATTGTTTAATGTTTTCATTATTTTAATTATAATCAGTGGCGTATTGGGAGGGGAACGCGAGGGAACGACGTTCCCTTACCTTTTTTCAGAACCGGAACGCCTTCAAGTACTTTTTCATGTCCCGACAACCCCCACTACTACTGTTAGAATTTATTTTTTTGTGTTCGTAAATATTTTGTATAGTAAGAATAAGTAAAAATAAAAACTTATATGGAAAAAAATAGTTTGCTGAAAATAGGACTTTTTTTTTGCTCCTTTCTTATTTTAAAAATACATCACTGATTATAATATTATTAACTTCTTTTAGCAATGAAAAACATTCATATGGAATTTAATATTACATATATTAATTAAAAATTGATTTTAAAAATTTTAAATTGATTTCGATTTTGAATAAAATTAAATTTAAATTAATTTACTAAATATATTTAGTGAAAATTCTTAATTTTTTCAAAAAAACATGATGGATGCCCTATTTTCTTTCCTTCATTATTAATTGATTATTTATTAAAATTATGAATTTATTATTTTGATATTTTATTAAATATGTAATTAATATTTATTTTTCTTATTAGCTTTTAAAAATTATATTTCAGTTATTCTTTTTTTATTAAAAGCACTATTTAAAAATAGCTTATTTTATTGGAATAATTATAATTAATTTAATTTATTAATAGATAAATTAATTCTCGAGGAAATAATTTAATCTCGATATTCAATTTTATAAATAAAAAATAATTTGAATATAATGAAATGTCATCACAAAAGAGATGAAAGATTAACATTTTCTTTGTTTAAAGAAAAGTAAGAATAACAATAAATTTGGTTTTGGAGAAAGCAAAGTAGGAAGTAAAGAAATTGGTTGAAGGAAATTAATGAAGTGGATTGAATTCTTGAAAATTATTTATTTGTGAGACATTATAAATTGAAAACAAATTATAATTAAATTGTAAACCATATATATATATAATAATTTTTTTATTATTCCAATTTTTTAATCATTATTTTGTTTAATTTCAATTAATAAGGGCAAACAAATGGAGTGGTAGTGCAAACACTTGTTGCTGGATTAAAGTAACTTCCAGTAGGACATCTGTATATTCCTTGTCTCCAAATTCCATCAATAATTACACAATAATCATATTGCATGCAATTAGTTCCAGGTATTAAATGTCTTCCAGAAGTTAAACAATTAGTAGTAGCCGGCGGTGTGGGTGTTACAGTAACCGGAGGATTTGTTGATGTACCTCCACATACAATATTGTTATTAGTACATGTGCTAGTTAATGAATCAAACTTTGAAGTTCCGGGACAAAATACTTCTTCTTTCACTAAAACACCTCCTCTAAACCAACAAATAAACCAATAAATAATTATCATTAAATTATCATATTTAATTAAATACTTTTAATAAGACATTTTAATTTATTAAATTTGTTTCAGTTAAATATTAGATAAATTTTTTAAATGATATTTTGATTTTGTTTTGTTTTATTAATCAGTTTTTATTGCCAAATGTTAAAATGTTTATTTGAAATACTAATGATATTAATAATAAATAATGATTAAGTAAATCAAATTAAAATTTAAATAAAAAATATGGACTGTTCATGGAGCCAAATTATAACTTTTAAACTAATTTTTAAAATATATTTTTGTATGTAAAATTGAGAATTTTTTACGTAGGAAGATTATGATTTAAATAAGGGATTTCCAAAAGAGTTCAGGTGGAGCCTTTGGTAGTCTATGGAGCATTGAATAAGGCCGCGCGACAGAACTGAAAATGAGTAATCGAACCCTGCTAGTCTCCATATTACTAGTATTTTTTTAAAGTTATATTTATTACACTTTTATATATTTACTAGCTGCTCCGAGCGCCTTCGGCGCTCTCCACACCTAGACGGGGGGAGCCCCCAGTACCTCCCCGAGTGTCCCTATTCTAACCATCTAACTTCTACCCTGTCCCATTTATGCAGAAAAAATTAATTGACATAATTATTAATTTAATAAAATAAAATTTAATTTAATAAAATAAAATTATTTAATAAAATATTAAAATAATAAAAATTAATAAATTTGTAAAAAAATATATAATTTAAAAAAAAAAATATGTGCCTTTGCGAGTTTCGAACCGAGAGTGCAAAGTCATAAGATAACGCCTTAGACCGCTCACCCAAGAACCACTTATATTTGAAGGCTCCTATCAGGATATATATATGATGTCAAATTATCGCCACCAGCGCCTCTATGATCTAGTATGGTAACTAAACTATTTTTAATTAATTAGCACCCCCTGGACACACCTTACCAATTAGCGGTTTTATAAAAGAAGTCTGACATGCCCTGAGACCTACTGAATATCCATAAAATATTTCATAAGAATCGGTCCAGTCGTTTCGGAGGAGTATGATTTCAAAGTTTTGTGACACGAGAATTTTATATATAAGATATAATCGTTCATGTTTAAAAAATTTCACATTGGAATTTTTAATTAAATTTTCAATCTAATTAAAATACAATTTAAATAAAATATTTTTTTTTTTAATTTAATTTAATAATTTTTTTATAAATTAATATTTTCCAATAATTTTTATATAATAAAATATTTGATGATATTTATTAGCTATATATTATCGTATACGAATGTTGTGAAATTTATTGGAAACTGATATCAAATTCATTATCAAAAAATATCGGCCTCAACCATCATATTTTTTTATTCATGAATGCCTATTAATTTTTATGAAATTACTAGCTGCTCAGAGCGCCTTCGGCGCTCTTCACACCTAGACGGGGGCTCCGCCCCCTGTACCCCCGAGTTGTACATAGTATTTGGTGGTTGAAAGTATTAAAAGGTTTTCATCCATTTTGTTTCAATCAGTATATTACATAAAACATTCATTTCTTTTTGTGTTCTTATTTAAAAAATATATTTTAATTTAATCACTATATTAATTATATATATTATTATTGTATATGTTATATCTATCTACCTATGTGGCTCAAAGATACTCTAAAGTTCTTAGCCGCAACAACCACATTTCTCCAAGTGTCCCTATCCTGAGCCCTTATTCCATCTCTCTTACGTCCCTTTCTACGCGTCATTGGTTTTCCAAGCGGACGTTTTCCAATCGGTCTTCCCACCAATATCTTTTTCCTCTCCCATTCTTGCCACGTGCCCTGCCTATCGCAGCTTTTTCCCTTTTATAACCCTAACTATTTCTGAAGATGCAGAGAGGCCATGCAATTTCTTGTTATACAGTCTCCCTCATACCCGGTGACCTCATCTTTCTTTGGCCAATAAATGCAGGGAAGAATCCTATTCTCAAATACTCTGAATCTACTCTCATCTCCAAGGGTCATAGACCATGCCTCCCACCCATATAATGCAACAGGCAAAATAATCTTTTTATATATTCCCTTTGATAATAATTTTGAAGAGATAAGCCTCTTTATTGCAGATAACAGGCGTTTCCCGATTGCAACCCCGATTTAAATTCTTCTCAAATATTATTATCCTTCGTGATTACATTCAATTTTTCTACATATTCAAATTCTACATTTTGTATCTCAAGATTTTGTATGTTAATACTCTTCCTCTTTGTTACTAAATATTTTTTCTTATCACTATTAATTTCAAACCTCCATTAAATTTTCCTCGCTATCTGTAATTGCAATTGCCGAATCTCCTATTATATTTAAGTCGTCTGAGTAACCTAATATTTTACAATTGATTTCCGCATCTTATTCTTTCTTTACTACCTTCAAGAGAAATTTGAAGATTGAAAATTTGAAAAAGTTTATGCTGATCTATATTGAGTCATGCGTATGTTTTACTAAAGTCTACAAATAATTAGTGAACAGAAATATTGAATTCGCGATTTTTTTCCTAATATCTGTCATAATGAAAATATCTTAATTAATGTTGATCGATTTGGCCTGAACCCGCAATGATATCTCCTAATATTTCCTCCGCCTATGGTTCTTAAGTATTTTCTATGTTATAATAGAGTATAATATTTCTTGATCATTACATTTTGGTATTTTATTTTCATTGCTAGATTATTATTGAATATTTTTAATTATAATGAAACTTGAGAAAATGCAAAAATAGAGACTTGAGACAATTTATAAAAATTAACGGTATAAAACTATAGATAAATGACCAATATATACATTCATTAATAGTATTAATTTAAATTAATTGATTTATTTGTTTTTTTTATTATTAAGTTCATTTATTATTTTTTTTAGATCATAGTTATTTTCCTTAAAAGAAACTTAAATTCTGTGGTGCTAGGGGATTTGAAAATTATTCGTCGCAATATGAAGATTTCGCTTACAGTTTCTGTCATGTCCGACCTCCATCCAACAGTTATTTTCTGTTAAGTTTTTTGCTTCTCTTAATCATGTGATCTATATATTTAATTTTTTTTGATTCATTATAATAAAATTTAAACAAATAAAAATTTTTACTTTGTTAATTTATATAAATTTCAATTTAAACTGATTGTGAGTGATACGCTTAGCCAATACTCTGAATATTTTGTGTACAAAAATATTGAATGTTCTTAGCGAGATTTGATATAATGTTGTACGATTTGTCCTAAATCTGAATTAGAAGAAAATTATAAATTGCCTCCTCTTCCAGCCCAATTCATTTACCCACCCATGTTGCATATGGCATCTAAATTTCTTAAAACTCCGTTTTTTTAATTTAAAATAGAAGGAGAGAAAGAGTTTTAAATTATATTCGAATAGTCTATATATTCTATATATCAGTATTTTTTTTCTGAATTTAATAGCAAGTTGATTTTAAAAATTTTCCATTCTTAATGCATATGATTGATTACATGTGTTAAAATTTAAAAAAATTCAAATATTCTAATTTTTATATTTATATATACAATTTAATATTATTTTTTATTAATATCATATCAAAAAAAGAGAATTTATTAAAAATTAAAAATAAAAAAAGAAGCCTATTAATAAAAAATTGAATGGTGATTTAAATATTTTATTAAATTAATTAAAATGAGACCTTTTAGAATAAATTATTTAATTGAAATGATATTTAAATATAAGAATTTAAAAAAATATTATATTCTTTGTTTGGCAATTGTTATTTAATTATGTGCAACATGATTCGACTTGCACAGAGCATCGTTATTTTTTATTAATATCACATAATAAAAATGAATCTTTTAAACATAATAAATAAAAAAGACATTTTAATAAATTTAAAAAATATACCCAATTTAAAAATGTCAAAAATTTAAAACAACTTTATATCATCATATTTTAATTTTTATATAATATATATATATATATATATATAGTTAATTAATAATAGAGTAATTAAATTAAAATAAAAAACAAAGATAATATAATTCAGTCATTTTAATTCAGGTTAAATAATATTTTTTTTTATTATTCAATGATAAAATTTATATATTATTATTAATATATATTAGAAAAGAAGAAATATTCAATTAAATAAAAAATAATTTAAGATAAAAATATGATCTAATAAATATTTTAATTAAATTGAGAACTTTTAGAATAAATTATTTAATTGAATTGATATTTGTATATTAGAATTTAAAATAAAAAGGGAAATATTATAATAATTCTTCGATTGGGAATCTCTATGATAATTCATTGTTTGAAATGATTCCGCTAGGCCGACAGTGAGCCGCGAGCTGCTCTTGAATGAACAACACGGAGAATTATATAAACTTTAAAAAATTAATTTCTGCGGTTATTGATAAGATATTAATAAAATTTATAGCCTATGTTACTCTAGAGGTATATAAGAATATTGTGATGTAATTTCAAAGAAATCCGTTCAGCCAATTCTGAGTCTATAAAATAGTAATTTTCCGGACAGACAGACAGACAGACAGACAGACAGACGTGAAAAATTCTAAAGTCACTTTTGGATTCTAGAGGTCATGAAACGCGAAGATATGCAAAAATTTTTAAATTCTGAGCAATGTGCAGACAAAAACCTTTTTTTATATATATAGATTATATATATATTATAGAAAAGAAGAAATATTCAATTAAATAAAAAATAATTTAAGATAAAAATATGATCTAATAAATATTTTAATTAAATTGAGAACTTTTAGAATAAATTATTTAATTGAATTGATATTTGTATATTAGAATTTAAAATAAAAAGGGAAATATTATAATAATTCTTCGATTGGGAATCTCTATGATAATTCATTGTTTGAAATGATTCCGCTAGGCCGGCAGTGAGCCGCGAGAGGCTCTTGAATGAACAACACGGAGAATAATATAAACTTTAAAAAATTAATTTCTGCGGTTATTGATAAGATATTAATAAAATTTATAGCCTATGTTACTCTAGAGGTATATAAGAATATTGTGATGTAATTTCAAAGAAATCGGTTCAGCCAATTCTGAGTCTATAAAATAGTAATTTTCCGGACAGACAGACAGACAGACAGACAGACAGACAGACAGACAGACAGACAGACAGACAGACAGACAGACAGACAGACAGACAGACAGACGTGAAAAATTCTAAAGTCACTTTTGGATTCTAGAGGTCATGAAACGCGAAGATATGCAAAAATTTTTAAATTCTGAGCAATGTGCAGACAAAAACCTTTTTTTATATATATAGATTAATTTAAAAAATATTGAATCGTAAGTTTTGTTAAATAATATTAACTCTACTATTACTAATGTAATAAAAATGTTTACTTAGTTGTAAAATTGTTAAAATATACTCTATTAAATGCTTATAATTCTATGAAAAACTTTATTAATTTACTTATACTACATCAAGACAAAGAGATCTTAACGAGAAGAAATTTTAAAAGGAATCGACTTAGAAAAAAAGTTGGGAAACCCCTCATTTAAATGTATATATGTGTCGTCTGAAAAACAAGAACACCAAATCGGGAGGTCCATATTAATATATATAGTATATTATATAGATATCTTGGTAAAGGTGTTCTATGATCCCAATGATGGGTGGACTCCTTTCATAGATCCCAGTTAGACAAATTCCTTTGCCAGGCTCGGGACTTCGAACACGGCACTACTAGAATGTGAGCTAACGGCACACACACAATATATACACCCTCCATTCCAAAAGAAACCAAACTTTTTCAAAAAACAAAAAACCAATGTACATTTTGGAACAAATCATATTTATTAATCAATGTATTCCCCTTCTGCATCGATACACAAATTTGCACGCTCCAACAAGTTGTCAAACGACTTCTCCATGTCCTTTATTGGAATGGTCTTTAGGACGTCGGTCGACGCCTTCTCAATGGCTTCAATCGATGCGTGCCACTTTCCTTTCATCGCCAAATGCAGTTTAGGGAACAGCTAGAAATCTCACGGAGCCAGATCTGGTGAATAGGGCGAATGATGCAAAGGAATAACGTGATTTTTGACCAAAAATTCAGTTACAAGTCGCGAACGATGTGATGGTGCATTATTGTGCAAAAGAGTCCAGCTGCCGATTTCTCGATATTCTGGCCGAAAACGACGAATTCTTGCCAGCAAACGCTTCATGACGCCCAAGTAAAATTTTTTAAACGATTTTTTGTTATTTTTGATGAATTCACGCACTTTTTCGATATTTTCTTCCGATAATCCGGTTTTGGGACGGCCTGATCTTTCGTCATCATCCAGCGTCTCTCTACCCGATTTGAATCGCCCGAACTACTCGTAAACTTGCGTACGGGATAGACAATCATCACCATATGCATTTTGTAGCATTTGGTGCGTTTCAGTAAAAGTTTTACCAAGTTTAACACAAAAATCAATTGCAGCTCTTTGTTTGAAACTCATTTTCCGACAGATGTACAAAACCCACTGACATTTGAAACGCAATAACTTTTGTGGTATGCATCCAAATGTGATGAAATTTATACCAATTGTCAATGAGGGACTAAGCCATCTACGGGTAAAAAATTCAGATGGCATTAGTGGTACTATTTTTTTTTTAAAAGTTCGGTTTCTTTTGGAATGGAGGGTGTATATATATATATATATATTAATATTATATATACGTATGTATATACAATATAAAAGTAATGAATATTTAAAATTATAGAAATGAATCAAATACTTACACTAGGATACATTGAAAATATCTAGAACAATCACCCGGAACAGGAAATCTTCCTTGGCTAGGACAAACGAATGGAACCGGACAAACTCCCTCTTTATAATTATTTGGTTTGCATGCTATTTTACCACACGAATGGTCACAGACTGTTCCAAAATCGCATGGTTGAGCTTCCGATTCTTTAGGAATATCTTGTGGACTAAGACAGTGATAATATTTGGAACCGAAACACCATGAACCTGTTTTACAAGTTGGTGGTTCAGGGCATATAACTGTTTGACTACATTCACCCTTAATTTTATCAAATTTACTTCCAGATGGACATAACTTGGGTTCAACAATGGTTCCAGCAGTGATACATAAATAATAATAAGAGCAATCATTTGTCGGAAACAATTTCCATGATTCTGGACATACAAATGGAGGAGGTTTATATACTTTTACACAAGGATTTGTGGTTTGATTTTCGTCACAAATTTCATCTGGATTGCATTTTGTGACTAATCCAGATATTAGTCCATCCTTGCATTTAACATAAGAATTATCAGAAATACATTTTAAAGATTTTGTGCAATAAATATCAAACATTGGGCAAGAACGGGCATCACTATAGCAACTTAACCCACATCCATCTGTACAAAATGATCCCGGACTGCAATAATTTACATTTGGGTCCAGATTGGCATCAACACATGTATAAAATGAATTATCCGAAGCGCATTGATATAGTCTTTCAGGGCAAGTATTCGCGGAAAGACTTGTAAGAAGTAAATCCTAAAAATATAAAAACTTATTAGATTAAAACAAGTTTTTTTTAAAAAAATAATT
Organism: Labia minor; assembly: GCA_963082975.1. Lineage (NCBI taxonomy): Eukaryota > Metazoa > Arthropoda > Insecta > Dermaptera > Spongiphoridae > Labia > Labia minor. The sequence goes on from OY720345.1 coordinate 38,082,565, forward strand.
TTACTAATTTAATTTTAAGTATTTTACTTTACTATTTAATTTTAAAATTTAATAACTACAACTATTTTTCAGAAAAACTAACCTTTTTCTATTCCAAACAAATCATATCTCTATGTTGATAGAAATACAAGTTTTATTTTTAGTTAATTGACTAAAAATTTTTAATAATAGAGAGAATACCAATTCGGTATAAATATTAGAGAGAAATCAGGAAACATAAATCATATTCAATAATGTTTTTACATAGTTATACTTTAAAATTACTATTTAAATTATCAAATAAGTTGACCTGTGGCCAGGTCCGAACCGACCGACGGTTTGAAGTAAATTAATTTCCATCTACAGAAACAATTTCAAATAATTTTAATATATCTATTAATGTAATAAAAAACAGATATGGATACATAAATAATAAATATAAACATTTTTAATTTTATTTAATTATAATATATATGCAAGACCAGGCTGTGACGTCATGAATGGCTGGATGACGTCATATAATTTTAAATCAAGAAAAAACTAATAAAGGAGGAGGATAAAACCAATACAAAGTGCATGATTTGTGGTGATATATAAAAAAATCTCCTTTGGTGTGAAAATAACCCTTCCCTTCCTATCGTCGATTGCTAATACTACCACTTCCGGTTTCCGGATTTGCACCAAAAGTTGATCAATTCATCCCACTGATGCATTAAGTAAATATACCAAATTTCATCAAAATCGGTTGAGCCGTTCAGGCTGTACACATCTATACGGACAGACAGACGGACGGACAGACATCATGCTAAAAATACTTTTTTCTGTTAAGAAAATGCATGATTCGTGGAGATATGTAAAAATCTCCACATGTGAAATTTGGTGTGAAAACAATACCTCCCTTACTATCGTCGGTCGGTAAAAATGTTCTAAAAGGTTCCTTGGCTTATTCTTACTATAATCTTTGTCAATTTATTAAATTAATTAATTTTACTAACATTCGAAAATAAAATTTATTTTACCTATGGTAATATTTTAACCTATTTTGAAAATATAGAAATATCATACAAACTTCAGTTTTTACCAAATAAATAAATCTAAAGAATATTGATTCTAAACATACGACTTATCCTCTCTTGATTACCTATTTATTATTTCTCTAGTTAATTTCTAACAAAAATGAAGTTTATAAAAAATATATTATTTATTTATATACTACATGTTCATTTAAAACTATTGAAGAATTTGAAAAAATTATTTAAACTAAATATAAAAGAATTATCCTCCAAAACATAGAACCATTTTCATCATCCATAAAACACAAATTTTTTAAAAAAAGTTATGGTAGTCAGCCACTGTTAAAAAAAACAAATTTAAAAAGAAACTAATATATATAAATAAAAGTAAATAGTAAAAATAAATAACAAAATAATAAAATAATTACCAGAAAAGTAAAAGTTACAGGATTCATATTTAACTCTATTCTTAATAAAAAAAATAATTAATGTAAAACGAAATTAATTATCATTATATTTATATCCTTATAATAATTAACTAATAAAATTTTATCTTTTATTTCGTATTTCTCAGAATCCTCGTGATATAATAAATAAATCTTAAGGATTTACTAATTTAAATATTGCATGATGATTTACTATTTGAAAAGATAATACATGTATTTATGGAAAAGTTTTCATTATCATTATACATCTCTTAAATATACACATATTAATAAAAACAATCAATATAAGTTTGTTAATAATAAATAAAATTAAAATTTAAAAATAAATAAATTATTATAGAAAAAAAAAATAATAACTTAAAAATCTAGTAAGATAAAAACGAAACAAACATTTAATATATAATTAAATATATAGAATATCAATGAAAGATAAGATATTTTGTTTGCTTTATACAATTTCAAGGTAATATTTATTAAGTTCATATTTTTTAAAATTTCTTTAGATTTTATAATACGTGTAACAAACAACTATTCACATTAAGTAAGTCAATGTTACAAGACCCACTTAATAAAAAATGAATATATTTTTAATTTATTTAAAAATATCATTTAAAATTAAAAAAATAAAATTGAATTTGCTAAAGATTTAAAAAAAAAAGTTTCTAAATGATTATAATCATTAATTTCAGTCACACAAAAGAATTATTAAACAATATTTTTTAAATGACTCATAAAAAATTTTTTGAATTTTTTTAGGAAATCTTATAAACAATTATTTATTCTTATCTACGTTATTTCAGTTTAAAAAATAATTTATATACAAGGGGAGGTCAATAAGTATTTTAAAATTTTTGAATTTCCCAACTCTTAAATGAAATGGCAACACTACTCCTGTCAGCAAGCAACTATCAGCTGACTCCTGTCGAAATTTGAACCAGCTGGGTCTTTTAGTTTTTGTTTGACATCCATTAATAGGAGACTACCTCCTGATTTGAGAAGAAAATGTTAAAAAGTGAATTTCGTGTGCTCATTGAATATGGCATTGGCGTTGTTTAATCGCAATATGGACGAGATTTTGCGCCGTTTCGTAACCGTGGATGAAACGTGGATCCATCTCAACACACCAGAGACCAAACAGATGAGCAGTAAAATCAGTGGATTTTTCGGGGTGAATCGTTCTCGACAAATCTTATTCCTTAGAAGGGATAAAAAATTGGAGAAATGTTGGACTAAGAGGTCAAAGGAGACTATGTTGAAAAATAAAATAATTTTTTATCCCAAAACATGTTTCATTCAAAAAGTCACGGACTTATTGATCTACCCTCTTAAATTCTTTATTTTATTAATCAAAAATATTTGATTATTAAACTGTATTAATAATTTTTATTATTAAAAATGGTTTGAATTTTATAAAGGCAAATGATATAAAAACAAAATTTAAAAAAAATATTTTTATTAAATAATTAACATTAGAAAATATATATAATATTATAAAAAGAATGATATGAAATATTTTTTTTGAATGGAGTTTTTTTTTATATTTTAAATACACTTTTTGTAATGATTGCATTAATTTCTTCCTTTAATGCCTCCACTTCCATTATGATACATTCGAAGAGGTGAATATCCATCCATGTTATTAGGAGCTCCACTTCCGTTCACTGGAGAGGAGGATGGATAACTGGGTGGTGGTTTTTCTTTTCCACAAGACATACACCATCTGGGCCGTAGACAACAATGATAAAGAACAAAATAAACACTAGAAACAATAGCGGCTAGAATTGCGCCCACCCGATAGGTGACAATAAGCGATCCTGGATAACTAAAAAAAAAATAAAAATATTATCATTATTATTATTATTGATTTATATTATATATTTATTAATTTATTTATTATATTATTTATTAAATATTGCATCATTGAATTCACCTAACATCACTTGGCCAATAGCAGGCACCCATGATTGCTCCAAGACCTCTTCCTACACAAAAGACTGCCGCTACAGCTGCAGCCTGAAGAGTTAAGATTAATTATCCATTATTAAAGAATATTTCAAATAATGTAATATTATATAAATATATATACTTGTGCAGTTGCTGTCCATCTTCGTGGAGCGAGTTGACGCATTGCAATGACAGCAACAGCCCATGCTAATCCGATGGTTGTTACTTCTAAAAGTTGGCAACTGATTGCCCACCATCCTGAAATACCAGCTGAAAGTATCTGAAATGAAAATATAATTATTTTTACTATTTTTAAATTGTAAATATAATCATTTAAACTTTGAACTATTTAAAAATTAAAAAAGAAACAACTTTCTAATATAAATTGTTTGGTCTAACCCCTCTATCAATATATACATCTGTAATCAAAAAGTAATCAAAAAACTTGGACAATTCTTCAAAAAGATCGAAAATAGATCGAGGTTTAGAAATGTAGAACATTCAATGCATATAGTATATAGAATAAACAATTCCATCTTAAGACAACTTAATGTCACTACTAAATTCTCGTCCCAGGTATATGATCAAATTCTCCGTTATTTTGGCCACTTCATGAGGCGAGATAACGTCCTATAAAAACTTATATTTGAAGCCAAAGTCGAAGGAGGAGCTAGATCTCTATCAAGATGGGTTGATCAGGTCAATCACTCAGAGATACGGAAATCAACACTCAAATGTGCCATTTTTTTGACCACGAAGTCTCAAACATGAGACTACGAAAACGAAGAAGAAGAAGAATAAAAAATTACAAATCACAGTAATCTTTGATTATTTTGGAATTTTGAATTATGAATTTCTTGCCCCAATCCAAATATTGTTTGAATGTTATGCTAGTCGCCCCCAAGAGGTCAAAACAATATCCAAACAATTTTTGGATTATATAAAGATTCTTAAAAAATATTGTCGCAATAGTTCAACCCATATTATTCTACAATCGTCCTATTCACCAGATTTGTCACAAACTCAAAAGTGTAATCCGGAGACATCTCTTTTTTAAGAAAAGAAAAAAATTAACATAAGCGCATTGAATCAGACGGAAATATCTTGATAAAATAGAGTTAAAGTTTATCATTTTACTAACAAATACACCTTTTTGATCAGAATATTACATAAAGAAGGTAAATTAAATAAATTAATTATGGTAATAAATATTTTTGAAATGCATAAAGCTCAAGAACGTTTTTTGTATCTCTGGAAATATATTGAGAAATACGGGAAAAGAGTATATATATATATATATATATATATAGATTTGACTAATTTGATCATAACAGATTAAATGGGTTAATATAAAATATTTATTTATAAGACAATTTATTATAATTGTTTAATGATTATTAAACAACATAAAAGCATACAGGAGGGGATAATTGCAAAATTGCAATTTATTATAGATTTATAAAAATATTTTATTTTAAGTAGAATTTGTATATAATTTACCGTATATTGTATGATGAAACAAGCAAATGCAGCTATTAAAAGATTGGAATGGCCACAAAGATGAGTAAGACGCTCAGAATTCCACAAAATGGGAACCGCTGGAAGAGCAGCTAAAAAGCATCCCAGGCCCAACCATCTGGGCCCCACTCCTAATGAAACAACCTTAAAAAAATACAAACAGTCAATAAAGAAATTAATGAATTTACAAAATTACTGTCTTCTATTATCACAAATTAATAATTGTTTAATTAAATATTAAAAAAATTGTCATTATTAATTAATTAAAAAAATTAATTTAATTAATTTAAAATATTGATAATATTTTCTTTTATCTATTTATATAATCGTAAATATAATATATTGATACATATGATTAATTATAATGATTAAATTATAATGATTAAAATATCAAAAATATATTAATCAATTATTTATTTAAAAATACTGATAATTTAGTATTTAATATTATGACATTATTTTCTACACAAAATAAACTTATAAATAAATTATTATTTCATAGATTTAATTTCCAAAAATGGATTGGTTAAAATAATTTTGATGGATTATTACCTGCCAAGGTAAATATGAATGTACGCCACTCCAAAATAATCCTAAAAAGACAAGAATTAATAAAAGTGCTGTTGCTTCAGCACCAGCAGTACGAGCTGGAATACCGCTACGGGCTTGAAGCCACCTGAAATTAAAATTATTTTTTTTTACTTTTCAATCGAAATAAGTTTTTTGAGAGTAAAGGTATTGTAATCCCGATAAATTTTATATATAAGCTCTTATTGGGGTCATAACGACCTGACAACATTTTTGCTTAAATCCATTCATAAATAAACAAATAAATATTAAAAAATTAAAATAGTAATATTTCCTAAAATATCAAAAATCAAAAGCAAGTTATAGAGAAGTTAATTGTACAAATTGCATTCAATTATATGAAAAATTTTGTCGAACTTTAACCAAGATAAATAGTATTAAAAAAGTAAAATGGCGATTAAAATATGAAAAATAAAAAAAAACCTCTGACTGTAGGTCCTACGCAAGGACAACGCTTATCAAGTCTGTTATAACAATTAGGTTTCCTAAGATGAGTAGAACGGTTCCTATCAACCTTTACCTTGATTTTCTTGATCGAAGGCGCTATCAAGTAGCTTTCCCAATTTTGATCCCGGAGGCTGGGTTGACTCCGTCCCACAGACACCAGCTAAATAAATTCCCTTGCCAGGCCCGGGACTTGAACCCGGGACCACGAGAATCTGAAGTAGCTTCGCTAACCTCTCACCCTGTGGCGCCTTAATATCAAAAATATAAAAAAATTTATTTTAAACAATTTTTAGAGAAATTTTTTTTTTTTTTATTCATTTCATTTACAATCTGTCATAATAATTATAACAATAAGTAAATTATTTGTATATAATTATAAAATATGTATATAATAACATGTAGGAAATAAAACTCAGTAGTTCCTTTCCAAGATTGTAACAATCATATAGTTACATTAATATTTTAATTTTAGAATCTAGCGATTGTGTCACAAGGTAAGTGTTTCTTAAGTCTTTTTTTTTGGGGAAGTTTTAACAGTTCTTTAACCATATCATTTGGGTGGTTATCCAGCCTTGTAGTATACTTCTTGTAATACATTTTTATCACATTTTAGAGAAATAATATACATTTAATCTCTTATGGAAAATTATGTCAGAATTTATATAAACAATTAAATGAGAGTTGTTTTAATTATTTAAAAAAAGTGTTTTCATTTATTTACCATAAAGGAGCAGGGATGACATAAAATGCTGCTATGAGCCCAGACAATAAAAGCAACACAGCGCTACAACAAATTGCAATTGTAGTTTGAGATCCAGAGATAGCGGTTATAGCGCCTGTTGCAATAGCATATCCGAGACATCCTGCAGCAAGTTGATGTCCTAATCGAGGAGGTCTTCTTCCAGGGGTGGTCACAGCATCATCTCGACAAGCATGTATAACAGCTGCATGCACGAGAGCAACAGCTGCCCCAGGGAAAAGATCCGCAATCATTCTCAACTAAAACACATCATTTTAAATTTAATTATTATTTTGCATTTGATTTTTATTAAATAATATTATTTCAAATAAGTTTTCGTATAAACACAGAATTTTATTAAACAAATAATTTTAAAATATTCAAAGAAAAATAAAATGAGAAATTTTAAAATAAAATTATAATTTTAAATTTAAGTAAATTAAATAAAATTTGTTCTAAAATATTTAAATTTTAAATATTATATATATATGAAGTATATATAATAAAATATTTTTTTTTTTGGTTGATGCAGCATTTCTCAACCTTTTTTTTTAATAATATTGCGCCCCACAGGTTGAGAATTGTTGTTGTTTATTGTATTTGCGGCACAGTTTCCAATTATAATTTTCATCGCGCCCTCCGCTTACAATAAAATCTATACCACAATAATATTATATTTATACGTTAGTATATTGAGTATTTTGGATTCTGCTTTAATTATTTTTAACTAAATTCCAAAACTAGAGTTTTTCTTTAGTATGTGTGCTTTCCTTTCAGTCATTTAACAAATTTTTTTTTAATAATATTGCGCCCCACTAGGTTGAGAATTGTTGTTGTTATTGTATACAATAGAATAAGTCACAATTATTTTTACTTAGTAATAAAATTGATTTAAATCTAATTATTTTATATATTTGTATTTCTGGAAAATATTGCAAATTTACTTAATAAAATAGTAAATAAATTAATAAAAAAAAAAAATAAATTTTAAAAAAATAAAATTTTAATAAAAACAAAGAATTTTTTTTTATATCATTGAAGAAACAATTCAACTTTAAGAACAATAAAAATATTTTTAATTTTATAAACGATTATAGGATGGTTGGTTTTTAATAGCAAAAAATAAATTCAATTGAAATTAAATTTGTCATTCAACATTTCAATTCATTCTTGTTCACTTAAATCGAAAGTGAACAAACTTGATTATCATAAAAAATAAACAAATTATAGTAGTATAAGTAAATTATTTAAATTAAATTATATATTATTAAATTAATTAATTAAAAAATGATAATATAAAATAAACAAATGATAAAAACATTCATAAAAGTAACAGAATGTGTTAATCAATTTTTCTAAATTTTCTCTTGGATATTCTCGCGCCCCACAGATTGAGAATCACTAGGTTATTTAAATCATGTCTTCCCCTCTCATATGATAGAAATGTTATGGTCTCTATTTTTTAAAATTATCATATACAATACAATTTTTTTCCTATATTTAAAATCTAAAAAAATCTAACATTTAAACGATAAAAATATTGAATTAAATAAATTGAAAAATATAAATATCATTATATACAATTATATTATATTTCTATTTTATTATATAAAAATTAGAAAAAAATAATTAATTCAAAATAAACTTACAACTAGATATAAAGTAAAAGTAAGAGCAGGGTCTCCTCCTTTTCTATGACATGTTTTCGCTTCTTCTACCAAAGCACAGTTTACTTGACAATGTGGTTCAGGTGCTTCATTTCGGCACCAAATACTAAAAAATAATATTAGAATTGACATATTAAAACAATGTTTGTATATGTTAATTATCAAGTGATTGATTTACTTGCCGATTTAATATTTTATATTTGCACTGTTGAGTGCCATACGGTTTACCAGTTGAAAGTTTGAGAGGAAAATCCGTGATATTTGTTCCTTGCATTTGAATAACATGACAATTAGTAGAATTTTTTTCATTTTCTTCTACAGAGAGGCATAAATGCGGGCCAACAGATCTTCGATTTCGATTAAGGATAATCTGAAAAAAATATCTTTTTATAAATTTTGATTACTTACTTTTTAATTTCTTAAAAATTTAAACAACTATATATATATATATTTGTTCATTTAGATTTCCGTGAAAATTTTTATTATTATGAGAAATTATTTACGGGTTATTTTCACGTTTAATTGTGAGATTTGGGTCTCGGCGTTTCGACGCACTAATCAACTACATAAGTTTAAATTCTTTATAAATTATAGAGTAAATTTTTAAACTTCCCTATTTATTGTATTATAAATATGTGATTTCAATTTTTTTTATAAATTTCAGATATTTAAAGGAAATTAACACGACAGATATATTTAATTATATTTAATTAGAAAAAAATATTAAGAACACTTACATCAGAATCATCTAATTCATCATCATATTGATCTCCACTTCCATCTTCTTCGTCTTCCTCTTGATCTTGGTTTGCTTTGTTTTCTGGTACACTTGTAGATGATTCTTGGTCTTGATCAATATCTGAAATATGAAAATAATTCTTTAAAGAAATATTTTTTTTTCAATTGATTTTTTTTAATTATTTATACTTTTTTTTAAAATACTATATTTTATTTCATTATTTATATCACCTTATTATGTCGATATTAAAAGAGTTGTCCTATAGGTATAAGACTTTTTTGTCTATCAAAAGACTCAATAAATATTGCGAGAGAATTAATTTTACAATTAATTATAGATATATGGGAATTCGGTTTGGAAAAGATAATTTGAATCTTAGAGTAAAAAGAGAAAGTCTAAAAATAACGAGAGGGACAGCCAAATTGATATAAAGTAAATATTGTCGTCACAATAATTACACTCTCTAAGTTATATGGAGCAATTTGAAAGAAGTAAACTAAAAATGATCCAAAATAAATATAAACTTAATTCTAAAGATTCACCAACATATATATGGAGGATGGAGCTAAATAGAGAAGAATGGAGTAATGTTTATTAGGTCTATCTCTGTAGCTCTACGGAACTTGAAAGTTCTTGGCCACAGCAACCACACTTCTCCAAGTATCCCTATTCTGAGCCACAATCCCCTCCCATCTCTCTTACGTCCCTTCCTACATTACCCACCCACCGGCGCGGTCCTTGGTCTTTCAGCGGATGTTTCCCAATCGGTCTCCCCACAAGTATATTTTTCGCAATTCTTTCCTCTCCCATTTTAGCCACGTGCCCTACCCATCGCAGCCTTCTCGATTTTATAATTCTAACTATATCCGGAAACGCATAGAGGTCATGCAATTCCTCGTTATGCAATCTTCGCCATTCCCCGGTCACCCCAACTTTCTTTGGCCCATAAATGCTTCGCAGAATCCTATTCTCAAATACTCTAAATCTACTCTCGTCTCCTAAGGTCATAGGCCATGCCCCACACCCATATAATACAACCGGTAAAATTGTTTTATATATTTTAACTTTTATCCCCTTTGATAATAATTTTGATGCGATAAGCCCCTTTACTGCATGATAACAGGCAACCTCGATTTTTTCGAATATTATTATCCTTCGCGATTACAGAACCTAAGTAATTTATCTAGGTATATTTGAGAAAATTAAAAATATACATAACATATAATATAATGGGAATTAAAAATAGAAGGTAATCAAAAATATGATTCAAAAATATATTGAAATCATCTTAAGTGAGTCAGTTTATCAAGAAAATTAAATCAAAAGACACGAAAAAGAGACTTGAAAAATAGGTATATACATGCTAAGTATGCCTATTTGGTAATCCACCACTGTCTAAATCCCAAATGGAGTAGAATTGAAATTAATTAAATAAAAAAAATAAAAAACATTTATAACTAATTTATTTATTTTTTATAGTTTAGTTATTTTTCAAAAAAAAAAAATTCTTATTAAATAATTAAAGTGTTAAAGTTTAATATGTATATTACAATTTTTTTGATAACTCTGGTTAGTCGATACATTTTCTTCAGGTAAACTTGGTAAAGGCGAAGTCTGTATCGATGGTTCATTGAAAATATCATCTTCTTCTAAACACTCTATGTGGCAATTAGTCAAATGAAGATGATGAAGTTCATGGTTCAATCGATGGCAAGTATCTTCATTGGCTGGACATCTCGGTTCAATGACAAAAGCTCCATATGCGTTACAAGTAAATGCCGTCGGAGCATCTGCAGCAGGGTCAGTCTAAAAAATCAATTTATTTTTAAATGATTCATAGAGCTTATAAATTTTCTACAAATTTTTCATATTGATTTTGAAGGTATTTTTTTTTTTATTGTAAATGAAATTTGTTTTTAATAATAATTAAAATTAAAGTTTTAAATTAAAATTATAATAATTAATCGTATATTTTCTATATATAATTATTTAATAATTTAATCCTAGAAGCTTTTATTGTATAATTGTATTGTATAATACATGTTATCAATAAAATGTTTTTAGAAAAAATAAATAAAGACCAAGGTGGAATTTTTTATATGGACCTAATTTTACTGATATGTATCTACACATAAAATTTGATAAAAGTTTGGAGCTTGAACAAATTACTTATTTTAATAAATAATAATCAAATATATATATAATTTGAAGACGCCACAGGGGGAGAGGTTAGCTGACTCACATTCTGAACTTCTTGAGCTGGGGTCTATTGGAGGGAATCAACCCAGCCTCCGGGATCAAGATTGGGAAAAATATTGTTTAAAATATATCATATTATAAATTCGTGAAACTTTACGGCTGATTAGATATAAAGAAGAATTATGAATAAGTTTTAATATAATACCTGTACCGGCGGTACAGCTAGAAGTAATAAGTGTGAAATTGCGGCAGCTGTACAAACTACACCCAACATTGGACCAAGAAATCGTGGATGGCGATCGGCCATAGGACCGATTACAGCTGGACCAATCGTGGATATCCATGGTGTAGCCATTGCAACCGTCCTCGCCTGGGAGAGGGTTAAGCCTAAATTTGAGGCCAATTGTGGAAGTGCAGGCATTAAACATCCTAAACCTACAAATAGAAAAGGAAAAATTAAAAGAAATATAAATAGAAAAATAATTCTAAAATGAAAATAAAGAGATGAATTTATTAAATGCCGATTTTTTTTTTAAATTGTTAAAACTTAATTAATTCTTAATTACTAATGTGAGGGCATATAATAATTATATCAATTAATGTATGTAGAGTACATTTAAATAAAAATTCCAGTCTAATTAAACGTTTAATATAAATACTAATTTATATTGAACAGAAATTGATTAAATATTTTTATTCAAATATATGTGATATTAACTGAAATGAATAGAAATATATAACTTATATATGTAGATAGTATAACTTGTTAAAAATTCGAATAACAACTGAAATATAAACTAATATAATTTTACTATATCATATCATTACATAAAATTAAATTTTTTTTTTTAAAAAGAAAAAATAATAAAATTTTTAAATTTAAATAATATTCTCTTTATAAATTAGTAATAAATTTATTTATTTATTTATTTTATTTATTTTATTTATTTAAGTCCATACAAAAGAGTTAAATATAATAAAATATATAATACATTACATAATATAGTATATTATTAACAACTAGCTGCTCCGAGCGCCTTCGGCGCTCTTCACACCTAGACGGGGGCTCCGCCCCCTGTACCCCGAGTGATACATAGTATTTGGTTGAAAGTCTGTATGTAAAAGATTTTCATCCATTTTGTTTCAATCAGTATAAGTAGATAAGACATGTATTTGTTTTCTTGTAAAATATATCTAATCCAAAACATACCTGTTAAAAAGGAGACCAAGTTCCTATCGGTTATTTGTTTGCCTAAAAAAGGGTTCAAATCCATCCCAATGCCAAGTTTAGATGCACTTGTTTGTTAATTATCATCCCATGTCCCTTCCTTCATTGTCCACCCATCTTGGTCCTTGGTCTTCCACCGGATGTTTCCCAATCGGTTTCTCCCAATTTCTAGTTTCTCCAATTCCAACCACGTCCCCTTCCCATCCCAGCCTTCTTGATTTTATAACCTTAACTATATCTGGACATTATATCTCATTATGCCATCTCCGCCATCCCCCTGTGACCTCATCTTCTTTTTCCTATAAATGCTGCGAACAATATTAATCTCACAAATACTCCAAATCGTCTCCCAGAGTCATCGATAGGGTGACCAAACGTCCCGGCTTTAGGTGCTCTGTCCCAAAAAAGTCTTCGGGACACCCTACTGTTTTTTCAATATTTAGGACATTTCGTAATTTTTTTTTCAAAATTTTTTCAAATTAGTTCTAAAAAAAAAGGTATACCGTTTGTCCCGGTTTGGTGTTTTCGAAATATGGTCACCCTAGTCATCGATCAACATGAAAAATAATTGTTTTATATATTTTAATTTTGATCCTCGTTGATGAGATAAGCCCCTTTACTGCATAATAACAGGCGTTACTCAATTACAACGTCGATTTAAATTCTTCTCGAATATTATTATCCTTCGTGATTAGAGATCTTAAGTATTTAAATATTTATACTTTTTCAAATTCTACATTTTGTATGTTAATTGTATGTAAGTCGTATCCGTATCATAATTCTTGAATTTTTTTGTTTAATTACATTTCGGTTGATTTTTCCCCAATTTCTCTAATCACATGTCTCCTCTTCCAGTCCAATTCATTTACCTGGCTTAAGAAATTTTTTAAAATTTTAAATAGATGGAGAGAGAGAGGTTCTAATTATATATATATATCTGTTTCTATGACAACAAAAAAGTAAACAAATTACATACATACAAATACTCTCCTTTATATATATTTCTGGAAAATGGAACACCCGCAGCTCAGCTCAGGAGTTACCTAAGATTCTAATTTCTTTTTTATTTTTCATTATTTGAGGTACCCTTCCCCTCAGAAAAATTTGGTTACCTTACTCCTTGTAGTTTAGGCTCTAGAGTTTTTTGCGTACAGACGGACACTATCGTATTAAATATATAGATAGTATAATCTTTAGTTTTTTAGTCTCTAATTTTTAGTTTTTGGATAAACTAGGCCCGTTTTGGGCTTAGGCCTCTCCCATTTTTCTTTCGTGTGATTAATAAATTAATAGTTATAAAAACAGCTATTTGGTTATTATCAGAAAAAAGAGAACGCCAGTCTATCACAGAGCCTTTCTCAACAGCATTAATATGTGAATCAAAATTAAATAAATTAATTTTTAATTATAAAAAGCATAAAACTGTCAATTATATAAAATTAAATTGGTATTAAAAATTAATTTATTTAATTTTGATTCACATATTAATGCTGTTAAGAAAGGCACTGTGATAGACTGGCGTTCTCTTTTTTCTGATAATAAACAAATAGCTGTTTTTATAACTATTAATTTATTACTCACACCAAAGAAAAATAGGAGAAGCCTATGCCTCCGTCAATGTACATACAATCAAATTAAGAGTGAAAAGAATATAAAAAGTTTTTGGCTATGTTTGCATACACGTAGAGGCTTATTAGCTCTATATATCGTGAAAATTAAAAACTACCAACGTTAAATGAGCTTTTTATAACCGAAATTCAGGATGATAGGACACCTAATTTATATAATCGAAATGATAGGCGTTATCCTTGCGTAGGATGTACAAAAGTGAGAGTTTTTTTTTATTTATTTATAATTATATTTATATATAAAATATAATCTTTGATAAAAATATTTGAAAAATAAATTCATTTTTATTTTAGAAAATGATATCATCTTTTGAATAGCTCAAAGTTATATATAAACCTTGAATAATTTTTCTTATCGGTTTTGGATTATTAATTATTATAAAAATAAAGATGTATTAAAATATTCTATCTTTGAATTAAAAAATATAAAAGTATAAAATAAAATTTAATAATTATTTTTTATTCTTGATTTTTTTTCAGTTACACCATGTTATGAAATTAATTAATATATACCCATAAGAAATAATAGATAATAAGAATATTTACTTCATATGTAGATTAAAATAAAGCAATTATTTTTAATTTCTTCTTAATTAGATTTAAAAGTAAAAAATCAATTATTTTATTTTTAATAATTATATATTTGGTGACTATGGAACAGTCATATTTTTGGCAATAGTTAATAATTATAATTATTCACATTTTTAAGATTATTTTGAAAGTGTTTTATATCTATATATATAAAAAAAAGGTTTTTTGTCTGCACATTGCTCAGAATTTAAATTTTTTTGCATATCTTCGCGTTTCATGACCGCTAGAATCCAAAAGTGACTTTATAATTTTTCATGTCTGTCTGTCTGTCTCTCCGGAAAATAACTATTTTATATACTCAGAATTGGCTGAACCGATTTCTATGAAATTACATCACAATATTCTTATATACCTCTATAGTAACAGAGGCTATAAATTTTATTAATATCTAATCAATAACTGCAGAAATTAATTTTTTAAATTTTATATAATTCTCCGTGTTGTTCATTCAAGAGCCTGGTGTGGCCCACTGTTCCTAGCGGAATCATTTTCACAATGTGTATAATATATTAATTATTATAATAATTCTCGAAAAAAGAATTAATATAATATTTTATTTTAAATTATAATATTCAAATATCATTTCAATTGAATAATTTATTCTAAAACTTCTCATTTTAATTAATTTAATAAAATATTTAGATCATATTTAACTTAATTTTTATTTATTCTATCTATATATTTGAATATTTCTTCTTTTCTATTTTAAAGTGGAAGGTTAAAAAAACAGAATATATATTATTTTTCATGTTTTATGAATACAAAAATATTTTCAAAACGTCAATTAAAATGACTAAATTATATTATTGAAGTGAAACTTCTTTAGCGGCGTCCTGACATTTGGTTGAGAATGGAGAGTGAATTGAAAAATTGAAATTTCGTAACGTAAGAGAGAAAGAAGATATAGGTATAACGAGTGAGAATGAGATAGCCTCTATCTGCGTCTCCCTTTTGTGCTGTCTTTCGTTCTAATCCCCACTCTAGGTCCAAAGTCCATGGCGCGCATGCGCGCTAGTTAAGTCATATATAATTAGCTGGAGTGTCTCCACTCGACTATCTCGCAATTTGAATTGGATTAAATAACATAATATATTATATTTAAATTAAATTTAATTAATTATAAATTATAAATAATAAATAATAAATATTAAACCAGCGCATGTTTGGCTTTTTGTTGATGGCACCACGTTACGTGTTGGCGCGTGAGATTTGCAGTGTTAAAAAATTAATTCTGGTAATTTTAGCGAATCAATCAAGCTGAAATTCTATATATAGCAGTTTTATACAATTATTAATCATGTGAAAAATTATCAAACATATATCTTTATTTTTACGGTCACTTTAGAGGAAAAAAAATCAAAACGTTGTAAGTAATGACCCTCTTCCGGTTGACCTACATTTCTCAAAAGTTGATAGAAAACTATGAATTTTGAATAATGTCCATGTACCAAATTTCATCATTCTAGCTCAAACCGTTTTTGCGTAATCTTGCCTACATACATACACACACACATACACACACACACACACACACACACACACATACAGACATTTTTCTCAACCTTAGTGAAAATGATTCAGGAACCTTCAAAACGTATAAAAACATCAAAATCTCAACATCGAAAATTTTCGTGATCGCAATACTATCTCTGGCGAGATAGTAAAAATTGATATTTATATATATATATATATATATCGTGAAATAATTAAAATTCTCAAGTCAAATATACAGCGTGCACGCATACCGACGCATGTAATTGTGTGTGTGAACATGGTCGGCGATTCACACGCCAACACATACAGTTATGTGCGTCGATGACCATTCACGTTATTTATAACATTACTTTAACACTACTAAATCGATTTAAAATTATTATTGCATTTAAAACTGCTTTTCTCTACTCCACAGATTTCACTATGCCGAAAAAAAATAACGACCAAAATTTAGACGATATTATTTATTTCATACACCGTTCACTACTGGTTTATAGCCACACAGGTGCTAATGCACTTGAACGAGGCGAAGATAAAATCCCTCTAATTCTCGGGGGAGATTTTAATGTAAATTTTGGATCTGATGATTCGTTGCCGTTGATCAACTTTCTTCAAGAAACATTTGGTCTGCTTATAAATAACGATCCCAAGGAATCAACAACAAAATCTGGAACTACAATAGATGCTGTTTTTACACGTTATATAGAAAATATCGAATCACGAACATATATATCTTATTTTAGTTATCACAAGCCATTAATATCAGTATTACCAATTGAAGCACCAACCGACAATAGTACAGGCAATGTAGATATGATGATAGAGTAGATAATAATAATAATAAAGCGAATATTTGTTACGAAAATTTTATACTGTTATATGTCTTTCGAAATGATCCCTTTATTTTTCTCTATTTCTCTCTCACTCACACTCTCAACTAAAATTTATCTTATTCTCTAGATTGTAAGAAGTTTCACTTCCGCCACGTGTACGATGCTGCACATTTTGCTTTTTTTTTGTTTATGTTTCAATTATTAATTACAACTATATTTTAAGAGTAAAAATGATTTCTTGGTTATATAAAATTAAAATATGATTTTTTAGGCAAATGATATAAATTTTTAAATTTTTGTCTTTTTTATATTGAGTATTTTTTTTAAATTTGTTTTAAATCAAAATTATTGTATACTATTATATTTTTTAATTAATAGGCTCCTTTTTTACTTTCCCGCATACTTCGTATAAGGGAAGTATTGGAATCGTCAAAAATTTCGACTTCGAGATTTCGATAGATCTTGACGTTTTAGACCTCCCTGAGTCGGAAAATACCATTTTTCGAATTATGTCTGTGTGTGTGTATGTATGTATGTATGTATGTATGTATGTATGTATGTATGTATGTATGTATGTAATGTCTGTATGTATGTAATGTCTGTAAGCAAATTTACTCAAAAACTAATCAAGCTATGACTTCGAAATTTGGTACACCGATATTATTCACAGTTTGTAGATTTCTATCAAAATTTCGTCAAAATCGGTATACCGGAAGTGGTACTTTACCTACACTGGTTGCGTTTACCTTTCAAGTAAAGTACCAGTTTGCTTCGAGATATTTGCTTCATATTTTGTATATAAATTTAAAAATATGAAAAAAATTCAGATACCAAATTTCATCATGATCTGACTACCGGAAGTGACATTTTACCTATACAAGTAGCGTTTCTTTTTTACCGACCGACGATAGTAAGGGAGGTATTGTTTTCACACCAAATTTCACCTATGGATATTTTTAGGTACATGTCTCCACAAATCATGCATTTTCTTAACAGAAAAAAGTATTTTTAGCATGATGTCTGTCCGTCCGTCCGTCCGTATAGATGTGTACAGCCTGACCGGCTCAACGGATTTTGATGAAATTTGGTATATTTACTTAATACATCAGTAGGATGAATTGATCAACTTTTGGTGCAAATCCGGAAACCGGAAGTGCTAGAATTGCCGATCGAAGAGAGGAAGTGAAGGGTTATTTTCATATCAAATTTCACGTGAGGACATATCTCCACGTGTTATGCACTTTGTATTGGTTTTATCCTCGAGAAAAATCATCTTCATTAGTTTTTTCTTAATTTAAAATTATATGACGTCACCCAGCACTTCATGACGTCACAGCCAGCCCTTATATATTATAAATAAAATAAAATTAAAAATATTTATATTATATCCATATCTGTTTTTTTTACATTTAAAATATCAGTTAACCGGAAGTAGCACTTTATTCTATATATATATATATATATATATATATATATAAATGTTACCAAATATCAAATTTGACACCAATAAACTAATACGAACTGGCTCTTTATCAATACCAAGTTTACACATTCTAAATATTCATTCACAACTCTTTATACCTATTTATATGCGGGAAAGTCTAGGGGAGGACACTCCCGCTTATTATTTTTAATTTTTAATAAATTCTCTTTCTTGATATGATATTAATAAAAAATAATATTAAATTGTACATAAATTTAAAAATTAGAATATTTGAATTTTTTTAAATTTTAACACATGTAATCAATCATATGCATTAAAAATAGAAAATTTTGAAAATCAACTTGGTATTCAATTCAGAAAAAAATACTGATATATAGAATATATAGACTATTCGAATATAATTTAAAACTCTTTCTCTCCTTCTATTTTAAATTTAAAAAAAGGGAGGGTTAAGAAATTAAGATGCAACATGGATGGGTAAATGAATTCGGCTAGAAGAGGAGGCAATTTATAATTTTCTTCTAATTCAGATTTAGGACAAATCGGACAACATTATTTCAAATCTCGCTAAGAACATTCAATATTTCTGTACACAAATTATTCAGTTTCTTGGCAAAGCGTATGATTCATAATCAGTTTAAATTGAAATTTATATAAATTAACAAAGTGAAAATTTTTATTTGTTTAAATTTTATTAAAATCAATAAAAAAAAATTAAATATATAGATCACGTTATTAAGAGAACAAAGAAACTTGAGAGAAAATAAGTGTTGGATGGAGGTCGGACATTTAAGAAACTAAACGAAATCTTCATGTTGCGACTAATAATTTTCAAATCTCCTAGCATCACAGAATTAGATAAATTTCTTTTAAGGGAGAAAATTAACTATAATAAATGAACTTAATAATAAAAATACAAATAAATCAATTAAATTAAATTAATACTATTAATGAATGTATATATTGTTAGTTTATCTATAGTTTTATAACGTTAATTATGTTAATTTTATTTTTATATATTGTCTCAAATCTCTAACTTTGCATTTTCTCAAATTTCATTATAATTAAAAATATTCAATAAAAATCAAGCAATGAAAATAAATATCAAAATGAAATGATCAAGAAATATTATACTCTATTTCTATTATAACATATATATAATACTTACGAACCATAGGCGGAGGAAATATTAGGAGATATCATTGCGGTTTCAGGCCAAATCGATCAACATTAATTAAGATATTTTCATTATGACAGATATTAGAAAAAAACCGCGAATTTAATATTTCTGTTCACTAATTATTTGTAGAATTTAGTAAAACATACGCATGACTCAATATATCCGGATAAACTTTTTCAAATTTTGATCTTGAAGGTAGTAAAGAATGAGTAAGATGCGGAAATCAATTGTAAAATATTAGGTTACCCAGACGACTTAAATATAATAGGAATTGCAATTACAGATAGCGAGGAAAAATTAATCGAGGTAGGTAAAGAGATGGGGTTGAAATTAATAGTGATAAGAAAAAATATTTATTAACAAAGAGGAACAGGTTTAATATACAAAATGTAGAATTTGAATATGTAAAAAAATTGAATGTAATCACGAAGGATAATAATATTTGAGAAGAATTTAAATCGAGGTTGCAATCGGGAACGCCTGTTATCATGCAGTAAAGAGGCTTATCTCCTCAAAATTTTTATTAAAGGGAATCAAAACTAAAATATATAAAACAATTATTTTGCCTGTTGCATTATATGGGTGTGAGGCATGGTCTATGACCCTGGGAGATGAGAGTAGATTCAGAGTATTTGAGAATAGGATTCTTCCCAGCATTTATTGGCCAAAGAAAGATGAGGTCAACGGAGAATGGCGGAGACTGCATAACGAGGAATTACATGACCTCTATGCATCTTCAGAAATAGTTAGGGTTATAAAAGCAAAAAAGCTGATAGGCAGGGCACGTGGCTAGAATGAGAAAGGAAAGTGATATTGGTGGAGAGACCGATTAGAAAACGTCCGCTTGGAAGACCAAGTACGCGTAGGAAGGGACGTAAGAGAGATGGGATAAGGGCTCAGGATAGGGACACTTGGAGAAATGTGGTTGTAGCGGCCAAGAACTTTCGATTATCTTTAAACGACGTAGATAGATAGATATAACATATACAATAATAATAATATATATAATTAATTTACTGATTAAATTAAAATATATTTTAAATAAGAACACAAGAAGATATGAATGTTTAATAAATATACTGATAGAAACAAAATGGATGAAAACCTTTTACAATTTCATCTATTATTACCCGCATTATTAAATCTAGAGTTTATGATTTATCTCATTTTCTATAGAATATATATTTATTTTTATAATGGTTGTATTTAAATTTATTTTTAAAATTTATTAAATAGAAATTTATATTGATTTAATTGGGAATAAAAAACAAAATATTTCTACTTTCAATAATAAGATACATGTAGGGTATTCTTAATTCTATAGTTATATTATTTTGTTTTCTAGCCTTTTGAATTATAGTAATAAGTTGAAAAATTAGTAAATAATAATTAAATTTGAATAAAAATAAATAGATGTACTGATCCATTATTTATTAAAATTATAATCCGATTAATCTCCAAACTTTCTCTATGAAACTAAAATGAAAATAATAATAAATAAATATATTAACATACTTAATATTATTTAATATATTTATAAAATTAATAATAAAATAAAGCTTATATCTTTTAAGAAAGACAAATTTCTCCATTTCATATTTATAAATCAATATAATGATTAATAATTTGTAAAAATTTAATAATTCCTTACCTCCAAATAAACAAAATAGCAATGCTTTGAGTGGCCAAAGCCGCTCGTGGTTTAGGGATGTCATGCCTGAAATGTAGATGGACGATTAGAGCATCTGAAATAGAAAAAAAATTATTATAAATATTTTATATTATTATTTACTTTCTTAATTAAAGTTTAAAATAAATTAAATTATCAATTAAGTAATTAAAAATGATTTTTTTTTATATAAAATTCAATGATTATGTTTTAATTATTTATCATTGTATTAAAAAGATAAAATATATGGGCTTAATCTTCTTTTCTAAAAGGTACATAGATAAAATTAATTTCATATTATTTATTTCCAGGAAGTAGTATACCGCCTGATAGATATGCAACAGACTTACTTTTATTTATCATAATTTTATTCGGGTTTAATAAATTCTTTATTTAAATTCTATCAATTTTAAAGATTAAAAATCAAATTCCTCTTATATTTATATAAAATAATATTAGAAAAATAATTATTCAAATTTTCATTTAAGAATTTTACATGTTTTACTATATTTTTATTTAACTACTTTTAGAAAATTTTCAGGAAACGAGGAGGAGGGTCTGAATGAATTACGTGAATTCAAATGAATTGAAGTGAATCTCCGAAAAAAATATAATTTTATTCTCTTTAAAAAAATTTATTAACTTTTAAATCAACTTGAAGAATCCCTTGATGGGATATTCGTTAAAAACAATTTGTTTGTTAAGTAATTGATAGAAGACCTTAAAAGATTAAATCTCGAATTTTTGAATTCAATTATTATTATATTTTATAACTAAAACGCGAATCCAAATATTTAATAAAAATCAAAATTCAGATTCAAATTTATATATTTATGTTTATTAAATTATAAAATAATCCTTAGTTCAAGTGATAAAATTCATTGCTTCAATCTCTAGAAAATATAAATAATTTAAAATTAACTGATCTAAATTGATTAATTTATTGAATTTATCTGAATGGGTTCTAAATTAATTTGTTTATCTGTAAGAGAATTATAAAATACAATTGTTAATGAATTGTGTAAATTTTAAGTTATTTTTTTCAATAAATTTCCTCTATCTTATATTATTAATTTACAGCACTGATTCCCAAAGTGCCCCCAGGTAAATGCTGCAAAAATCCAGGAGGGCGGTAATGACTAGAGGTGCATTTGGAAGAAATTATATTTCGTTTTTATTCTGAGTACAAAAAATATAAAAGTTTTAATTTAAACAACAATGTTTCTAATTTACACCTTTCTTTACCAAATTTTACAAAAAAAAGAAACATGAATATATAATTATAACTTTAACGTTAAAATTGATAACAATAAATAATTTCCATTGGTGGTTGAGTAATATTTATTCTGAAAAAGGGGGGTAGACCAAATAAGTTTGGGTAGCACTGATTTACTTTTATACAGAATTTGATTATTAATAGATAGAACTGATTTTCTCAGCTTCAGTTCCACTCCCCTCTCTTTCTCTCTTTCTTTCTCCCTCTCTCTCCCCCTACTGCATTTCCTGTGAAGACATAGAACTGACCACGAAATGAATGTCCAGCAAAATAGTATATATCTTTATTATCATTTTACAAATCCTATTCAACGTACTATAAATATTTTATTTGAAATATATTTTTTGAAAAATCGTTATTCTAATTGTAATTATTTAAGATAATAATTAATTAATAATTATTTAATTAAAAATTGTATTTATTTAATATCTCTCTTAATTTAAAAAATTTATTTAAATTTCGAAATAAGATATATATATATATTTTTTTGGTACTGTTAGAAAGAATTATATAATTTTCTAGTAACATAGAGTAAATTAAATCAAAATAATAATCATTACAAATATTAATATATATATATATTGACATTTTTTTCGGTTGATCTCCCAAAACTAAAGAACAAATCAATCATTTATTACGATATTTAATAAAATTAAGTCTATCTTTTCCTAAAATTAATTATAATTTAATGTGAAATAAATTATACTTATATGATAGTCATTTAAATAATATGGTACATGTATTATTGGTGTGGTCTCAAGAAAAATGTAGGTATATATAATAATTCTATCATATGCTTTATTTACGAATAAGAAATAGATAAAATATATTTTAATTTTATGTGTAGTTAAAGGATTATTACGCAATATCATATTTATATATTATATTTTTACTCTCAATTCGAATATTTTTTTTTCATAAATTTTCAAGTAATTTTCTAAACTATTTGATAAAATAAATTATAGGAGACTAAACCGACAAGCTAGCATATCAAAAAAAAATCCATCAACTCTAATAAAAAAATACAATAAAAAATACAGTCATTTGAGAGCTTGAAAATATGTCTTTAATTGGTTTTATTAATTTATGTAAAAAAACATAGTTCTAAACTAATGCTCGAGTTTGAAAACTTGATTGATGTCAATGATCTACATCTCTTCTCTTGTGAAGAGTAATAGAAGAATTTCAATAAATTAATATATATATATATAAAGGAAATACAAATAAGGTTGTGAGATTGTGAACGAGTAAGTTTGCGATGTGTTATCTTTCTACGAGGTTGGGTCTTTTCTCCTTTGCTGCGAGTAGCCATGCGTGAGACGTGCGTGCATGCCAAGGATTTTCTTAATGAATGCACTTCCAAACGGCATCAGCTCACAAAAAAAAACTATAAATATACCATTAAATGAATCATGTAGAAAGGGTGGGGTAGAAGGCAATATACAATAAAAAAATCTAATCATGAAATGCAATGGAGAAGATAAAGGAATTTTATTAGATTTAGTAAAGGTGAAGGATCTATTCGATAGAAAAGTTGCTTAAATTTTTCAAGAGCTATTCAAGAATTTAAATGAAACGATGACTCTCCATTAAGCATCCATATATGCCATCAACCTTGTGTCAATAGCAAAAATATTCAAGTCAAAAGAATGAGATAATAAATTATTTTCATATTGTAACATTGATTTATCATTCCAAATAAATATGTAAATAAATAAATAAATTAATAAATATATTTGGAAAATAAACAAAATTATATGAGGTTATTTTTTTAATGTTATAGATCTAAATATTGATAATACAAGTAGGTATGTTTTCGACCGAAAAATAAATAAATAATTTGGAAAATTTCCAAATGATTAGGAATTCAATGAGAATAATCAAATAAATTATTTCTAAATAAAGTTTCGAGTAAATATTGTTCGTTTAATTAATTAAAAATTTATAATTCTTACATTTTATGAAAAATTTCCCCTAACTTCCGTTTATTTAAAGGTTTTACTTTTTTCTCACTTGTATATTCATATGTATAATATATATATTGATATAAGAGAAGTTAAAATTAAATAATTTATATATTATTAAATGAAAAATTTGTATATTATGTTGAAGTAAACGAAAATAATTAAAATATACTTATCATTATTAATAAAATATTAGTATAATTAATTAAATAAAATGGAATTTGTTTCCTCACACTTGGATATCAAATAATAAAATAAAATTATGATTATATCAAATGAAATAATTATAATTAAAGAATTAAAAGAAAATTTAAGTTATATCAAATATTAGAAACCAAAAATATTTTTGTACTTCCAATTCAAATTCATATTATTCATATATATATTTTTTTCATATATATTTTTTTTTAATAATTAAGAAAAGTGAATAAAATAACAATTATTATTTAACCATTCATTCCATGGATCACCTCCCAAAAACGAATTGATTGTCAAGGACATTTTTTCAGAATGTGATGATTGATTTGAACCCATTGTCACATAAGAATGAATAAATTAGCCTAATTCACTAACTTTCATGGTCCTTACATTCAATATTCCACAAAAAAACTATTTAATAGGTTTGAAAATGTATTGATAATGTGTAATTGATAATTCGTTTGTTTATATAATCGGTTTTTATTTATTTATTTATTTTTTATTTAAGCAAAATAAGTGTCAAACGTTAAGATTTATATAAAAATCATATTTTAAATAAACATATTTATTATATTGTATAATCCACAGAAGTCGCCGAGATAACAATTTTTGATTCACCACACAAATTATATTTATACGAGAGTAGGTCAATAAGTTCGTGACTTTTTTAAATGAAACGCAGGTTTTTGGATAAAAAATTATTTTATTTTTCAACGTAGTCTCCTTTGTTCTCTTAGTCCAACGTTTCTCCAATTTTTTATCCCTTCTAAAAAATAAGATTTGTCGTGGACGATTCCCCCCGAAAAACCCACTGTTTTGACTGCTCAGCTGTTTGGTTTCTGGTGTGTTGTGGTGGATACACGTTTCTTCCACGGTTACGAAACGACACAAAAACTCGTCCATATTGCTATTAAACAACGCCAATGCCATAATGCTTAATGAGCACACGAAATTCACTTTTTTACATTTTCTTCTCAAATCAGAAGGTAGTCTGCTATTAATGGATGTCAAACAAAAACTAAAAGACCCAGCTGGTTCAAATTTCGACAGGAGTCAGCTGATAGTTGCCTGCTGATAGGAGTTGCCATTTGATTTAACGGGAAATTCAAAAAGTCACGGACTTCTTATAATAAGAAACATTTTGAAATTCAGTGATTTACAATGTATACCCTTAAATGTAATATACATTCTTTATACTCATATAATATAATTTTATATGCAATCCACGGGACTATGATACTTTCAAAGTGATCATTTGGGTTGGTCACTTCTTGTATAAATATAATAATATATAATGTCAATTTATATTTATGACTACACGACATTATATTCACTCCCAGTGGTGTACCTAGAACTTTTGCCGCCCTTTTTATTATAAGTCAATCAAATAGTGGTTTTTATAAATTAATACACATAAATAAATTATTAAGTTATTTAATCAATATTAATTAATACACAGAGTAAATTTTGTTACACATATTTGTATGCACTCGTAAACATATTAATATAATATTTACTCTTCTAGCTTTCATACTAAAAAAATCGTGTATAATGCTCTCAAAATTTATATTTATATTTTTTCCGCCGGCCCTGCTTTTCAAAACAAAAAGCGATGATTTAAAAAAATATTGGTATATATCTTCAAAGTAATCATATAAACTTTTCAAAAGAAATGACATTTATAAAATGATATCAAAAAATTTTATTTAGGATAAATTGCCGAACAAAATCGTAAAGATGCGTTTACGAATTCAACGAATTTTAATGAATACAAGAAAATAAAATTATTATCCTGTTCTTGGAATTAGAATTCAAAATTTACACTAAAATGCATTTATATACACCGAGGAATAATATTCGAAATCATATAGTTGATCATAATTTATATAAATCAAATAGTAAACTTATAATAATCATATTAATCATTTATTATTCAAGAAAGAAAAAAAATAAATATGAAATGAATAAGTTGCTTTTTACAACTATAACTAAATATAAAAAATGCCGTCCCAAGATAAGTGCCGCCCGGTGCGGACCGCACCCCCCCCCCCCCCTATGTACGCCTCTGTTCACTCCTGTAATTTATTATTGGA
Source organism: Labia minor (assembly GCA_963082975.1). NCBI lineage: Eukaryota > Metazoa > Arthropoda > Insecta > Dermaptera > Spongiphoridae > Labia > Labia minor. Next base: position 38,109,442 of record OY720345.1, read on the forward strand.
TTATTTAAAGTTAAAATATTATTGACTTATTTAGAGTTAAAATACACCTAACTAATAATTTCCAATTTATTTATTATATTGAAACCGAAATTTTTGTATTTTATTTAAAATATTACTAAATCTATATAATAAATTTGATAAGATAAATTTTACTACAATTTTAATGCTATTCTTTTCCATTAACTGAAGTTGAATTTTAAAAATTAAAATGTAATCTTAGTCAGAGCGTGACAAACAGATGGGTGAACAAACTATTCAATGTTTATATACCTATTTTTAAAAATTTTATTTTACAATAGGTAATATTTTTTATTTTTATTTGTAATTCGTTCCTATGTTTGTGTCAATTAGTAACTTTTGCTTGTATAAATTCCCATTCAATTAATTCTACTCATAAAGTGAGTTATCTATTAGTAAAACCGATGTAAAGAATTCTCCAAATATCAATTTTAACGATGTAGAGGAAATGTTTCTTTCTCTCTTACTCATTGACTTTGTCTGATTCGATACTATTTAATTGGAGCATGCATCACATATTCAACTATACTAGCGAGTTACAATCCAATAAATTTTCAAAACATTTAAAATGAAAAAAAATTATAATTTTAAATATCGTTCGTTTAATTAATTAAAAGTTGATCATTCTTACATTTTATAAAAAAAAATTCTCCTTTGGTTTATTTAAAGTTTTGACATTTTTTTACTTGTTTCTTCAATTTATAAATTTTTTTTTTACATAAATATAACTTAGGAAATGTTTTTATTTATCATTATAGTAATTTTTCACTTTAGCATATGAATCATGGATTTAGATGAAACTTTACCAGTGGATTCCTTTTTTAATATATTTTTTAATATATATATGTATATATCATTTTTTAATCAGGAAATGATTGAATCATTTTGTTTGGAGAAGGGGAGTTGTTGAAGAGGGTTTGTATTCGGTTTATTAATTAAAATTGTTTCCTCTTTAAATAGATTTTAATATATGTATGAAAATTAATATTAATTATAAATTCCAACTTTAATAATAATAATTTATCAGGTTGTTGCATAATTATCATATATGTTTTTTTAAACATTTTTTTATATTGAAAAATAAACATTAATATCATTCATATCATCATATTATAATAATAATAATAATTATCGATTAAAAAATGTTAATGTTTATTTTTTGTATTTTTATTTTAAAAATATTATTTCATTTGGAAATATTTTCACTGAGTTCACAGATTCTTTTAATTTGGATAGCGAGTTCCTCATTGGTATATATTTTCTTATTTTTCTCTTTTCAGTACATTCTTATTCTTATTATTATAGTTAAAATTAATAATTAGTGTTAATATATTATAATATTAAATTTATAAAATTAAAATTTAATTGAAAATAAAAATTAAATTTTTTCCAAATTTTTTTAATGTATTTGTCGAAAAAACTAATTTAAATATATAATAATAATAATTTCAATTTTTTATAAAGCATCAAATTTTATTTTGTACATAGCACATTTGTACATTTAGGTTCTGTAATCACGAAGGCTAATAATATTCGAAAAAATCGAGGTTGCCTGTTATCATGCAGTAAAGGGGTTTATCGCATCAAAATTATTATCAAAGGGGATAAAAGTTAAAATATATAAAACAATTTTACCGGTTGTACTATATGGGTGGGAGGCATGGTCTATGACCTTAGGAGACGAGAGTAGTTTTAGAGTATTTAAGAATAGGATTCTTCACAGCAGGGTCAAAGAAAGATGAGGTAAAGGTGGCGAAGACTGCATAACGAGGAATTGCATACCCTCTATGCATCTCCAGATATAGTTAGAATTATAAAATTGAGTAGGCTGCGATGGGCAGGGCACGTGGCTGGAATGGGAGAAGAAAGAATCGCGAAAAATATACTGATGGCGAGACCGCTTGGGAGACCAAGGACGCGGTGGGTGAATAATGTAGGAAGGGACATGAAAGAGATGGGAGAGGGTAGGGATTGGATGATTGTGGCACAGAACTTTCGATTTCCGTAGAGCCACAGAGATAGATAGATACACATAGTTTCTTTATAAATAATCAATAAAAACAAAATAAATAAAATTTTTTTAACTTACTCAGGAAGATCTCAAATACAATAGCTCAAATTGCTAATTAGTTTTAGAGGGTTATAGAATAAAACTTCAACATATAGAGCATGCAGGAAGACAATTTCCGGCTCTCCAAATCAAAGTAATAATGAATTTAATCAGCAAATTATTTCAATTGTTACGGACTTTATTCCACTAACATGAATAGAGAGAGGGTGGTCAGTGGCTTTAAAAAATTTGAGAATGTATCATTTAATAAAAATGACTTTTATTTAAGAAAAGAATAAAATTTTCATTTATTCTTATTAAGCCTAAATAGATTAAATTTAGTTAAATTATCCAATTGATTTATTTCAATTTCAATTGTAACTAGTAGGAAATTTAGTTCATTCACTGTGTTTGAAAAAGGAATTCCCGATGGTTAAATTTTAAATCAAATCGAATTCATAATTCCTTTTCAATTATGTTTATTTTATTTTATTAAATGTAATATGTTTTTAATTTAATAGTTTAGGTAGCAATTATACATTAATATTTAATATTTTTTTTATATATAATGTTATGCTTTTCAAACAATAAGATAAGACTTAAAAAATACGATATGAAAGTAAAAGTGAAAAATATATTATACATATAATTATATTACTAAAAGCAAATGTAAGCTTAAATGTTAATTGAACTATTTGTAATCAATTTTTTTTCTTATCAATTTCACTCCTTTTTTAAACTAACATTTTAATGTTAATCATTTTATGAATTTAAAAATAATTATTAAACTTTATAGACATAATAAATTGTAATCAATACCATAAATAAAGAAATTAGATACATTATTTAAGAACTGTTGCTTTTCTTATAGACATCAGTTCAAATTAATTTAATTAATTAATACATTTATTTTTTGTAAGAAATTAATAATTATTTTATTGAAACTACTATTGTATTTTTTGATCTTTTAATTTAAACAAATCGAAGACAATATAATATAAGTATAATTGTAATGAACTGAAAATTGTTATTTTTTTTAAATTTTTAATTATATATATTTTAGGATTGAGGTTATACTTAAAAATACTATAAAAATAGCAAAAAATATTTTCATTTTTTTAATGCTATTTAAATTTATTTCTTTTGCTTTTTATTTTATTTAATTATTTAATTTTAAAAAAATTCCCTCCCTATAAACTCTTTGAATATGGCGCCAAAATGGGCGCCGAAACGTCGAGTTCCAAATCTCACAATCAATCGTGAAGATAACCCTGAAATAATATCTCATAATAATAAAAACTTTCACAGAAATCTAAACAATCAAATATATATATATCCATTTTTCTAAAGTATGGTGAGACCCACCTTAAGTTCCGTATGTCATTTGACCTAAACTCATTGTCAGATCATTTAAACGATTTTAATATAAACAAAATTAACCGAATATTCTTTATAAGTATTTCAAAATAAAAACAGACAAATACAATGATTCAATAACAAATAATAAAATAACAAATAGTGAATTTACTATTATTATTATTTATTTATTAAAAGGTACTAAAAATCAATGAAACCCTTTTTTGAAGACATTAAAATTTCACATAAACTTTTCTAAACTTTCCACAAATACAATGTCATTCGTAATTAAAATACTTTCTCCTTATCTTTCAATTCACCGTTGATATCATTGTTTTTATCATATACTAGTAAACTTAAATTATCATACAGGTCGGGTTTTAAAATTTCACTCTAAGAGTGTTTGTTTATAAAGGGAAAGACGGGTAATTGGCTCTTTTATCGAGTTATCTATTTCTGAACTATCATCGTTCAATTGAGTCTATCTGTAATGACTGAAATGTGTTGTTAGAGTAAGACTTTTTTAAGAATTCATTACTAATTTCATAATAAGTGACTAGATTTGCGGATTAAATCAACTGAAAGATGAACATAGACATAAACTACACAATCCGATTCTGTTTATCAAATTTAGTTATTAGCTTGCTCTTGCGATGTTAATTTTTTTATTAGCTGATGAGAGGATAAAGTGGATACTAAAGTTTACCTAAAGGTTTTAACCCCTGATATTGTTATGAATGGTTTCCAGTAAGTGGTATTGAACCTCTTTTTGTAAATCTTAATTTGTAAATCATTAGTGTTTTTAAACAGTTTCTTAAATTATAATTTAATTTTTGCTTTTGCTTCTAAGTTCGATCTTTGTCCGAACATTTGTATTGATTTTTTGGAAATTTGAAAATAAAAATTCTTTTTTTATACGCTAACTTCACTTTTCTGTTTGTGTGTATTGTTCAAAATTTGTAATCGAATTTTAACCGACTTCTAGTTGAGCGATTTTGCTCAAATTTAAAACGTATTTTGAAAGTCGATGTCACTACAATAATCAAAAAGAAATATTTTGAAATTTTCAAAAAAAAAACGGATTTTTAAAATTTGCGAATATTTTTATATTTTATAGAAAATATAAAATATAAAAAAATTGTAAATATAAATATAAATATAACATATAAAATCATATTAAATTCTTTACCTAATACTTATGTTCAAATGTGCCCACGCCTTTTTGTTGCGCATTTGAAAAGGATAATATTTAAGGTTTAATTAATATTTTATTTTCTATTTTTTATTAAAAAGCGTGTATATTAAAAAGTTTTTCTTTTATTAATTTATTTCTTCTTGATTAAGATAAAATTAGCGAATTAATTAATTTTGAAATATTAATCTTTTTTCTAATAAAAAAAATTAAATTTTAAAAAAATATATTCAAATGTGAAAAATGAAAGAATTTATTTTCATTGTGTCATTTATTATTATTATTTTCTTACAAGATCAATAGGTCACTTTAAAGTTTTTCTAATTGAAGGTAGAGAAGAAAATTGAATGATTTCTTAGGAAAAATTAAACAAGTGAATTGAGGATAAAGATACAATATTATTTTATTTTTAGTCCAATTATATATTTTTTTCTTAGTTTATATTATTAATGATAACAACAAAAACTTAAAACAAATTATTTTGGTAATATCTTACATATATATGGTGGCGTAGTGTAAGGAAGTTTTATTTTCTTATTCAATTTTTAATTAGATATTATTAATTTTAATATTATATTGATAATCAGAGTTATTATGATTGATAAAATATTTTATTTATAAAGTATTAGTTATCGGTTTCTTTTTTATGATTTAATTAAGATGCTATATTTTTTTAAAATTTAATTTAATTTAGAAATATGTATATAAATAATAACTATATTAAAAATTTTAAAATTAAATTAAAAAAAAAAATATTCAATTAATGCCATTTGTGAAATATGAAAGAATTTATTTTCATTGTGTCATTTATTATTATTATTTTCCCACAAGATCAATAGGTCACTTTAAAGTTCTTCTAATTGTTAAGTAGTGAAGAAAATTGAATGATTTCTTAGGAGCAATTAAACAATTTTTATGGATTCCTGAAAAAAGTGTGGAATTCATTTTATCAAAAGCCATGAATTTTATCAATTTAAATTAACTTTAATGAGTAATAATTAATATTAAGATGTTAGTCTTCAGTAGTACGAAAGGAGTTAAATGGTTAATTAATTTTAAAAAATACCGAAATTTAATTAAAAATTATTTAATTTTACAACGAATTTTTGAAAATGATAATAAATTTCATTCATTATCTTATTTTTATTAGTATAAATATACTTAATGTATATATATATATATATATATATATATGCCACACAGAAGCCAAACAGATAAACTCCAATTTTTAAAATTTTGCTAGTAATGTAATGTAATATAATATAATGTAATCTGCAACGTATGAAGTGAATAATGAACTTGATAATCTTAATATTGTAATGCAATATACATTTTTCTGTAATCAATAACCCTGAATTTCCTACAAACTGTGAACTTTGGGCTTCATTTTCTTAGTTTGTTTATTTGTGGAGGTAATCGCTTTGGCTTCTGAGTGACACATATATATATATATATTAATTTATTAATATAATTATTAATTTATTTTATATTTATTATTAGACAAGAACACCTTAATACTTTCAAATTGATTTTTATAGATTAGAAAAAAATATATTAATCTCTATAGAATTGTGACGGAAGTTATAGTTGATTTATAATACTTTTCATTGCCCTCATCTATAAATGAGGGTGGGGTTATAATCTAACATAATTAAATAGACTTTTTTTAATTGGTCCTCGGAATATAAGCCTATCTTAGGCACTTTAAAAATAATCGAATATTTTTATGCATTTTTTTTTAATTATAGTAGGTGATATGTTTTTACGCACAAATACAAATACTACATATACTTATATATATATATATATATATATATATATATATATATTATATACTAATACACATATTATATAGTTTTTAATACTACATATACCTATATATACGCAAAATTCGTTTTATTTATTTTTTTTTCTTTCATTTTTATAAAAACGCCAAGGATATATTATAAAATGTGTGTTGATCTAAAAATATATGTGATTCAGAGAATGGAAGAATGACACTGGTTAAAATACCTTTCACAATTTTTTTCAACCTATTTCTATACGAGTGAGTAATAATTGTAGTTAAAGAGATGATAGATACCGATTAGTGTTATTTAATTGATAAATTGATAATGTTTAAATAAAAAAATGGGTTAAATTAAAATAGAATGATTATAGAGCAATAAATTTGAAAAACATTTTCATTTAATTAAATTTCTTGGGATTCCTTCATTGGGATTGAATTACTTGAATTAAAAAGGATATTATTTCCACTGGATTTATTTCAATTAGGGTCAAAGTGTTTTTGATCAGCCTTAAAGATATTGAAATCAGATATAATTATTCAAGCAATAAAAATTTAAAAAAAATGATAATACCTATATATATATATATATACTAGTATATTTAGTATATTTGTTTATGTCTTAAAATTTTTATTTGATTATATTATTATATTCCCTTCAGTATTTATCATCATTATATTGTAAATATTATTGTAAACGATTTATTGTTGCCCAAAGAAAGGGCAGATGTAGATCTTAATTGGAAAATAAAAAAAATAAAATATTATTATATAAAAATAATAAAATTTTAATCTAAATCGCAATTTTTAAACATTTTAATTTATTGATTTTGATTTATTGATTGTGTTAAATTTTTATATCTTGCATAATACACAATTTGCACAAATTTTAAATGTATATTTAAATATATAAATTATATGAATATCAAGAAAAGTATTAATTTTAATTTAAAAATTTTAGGGAATCCTTTGAATGTTAATTTTTAAATTTATATATGGTAATCTAATTGTTTGAAAATCAAATGATCACTTATAATATATGTACCTATTTTCAAAGTAAATAAAAATAAATTCGTTCCTTTAATAGGTATTTCCATAAACAAACTTCTAATGTTTTTGACTATGTTAGTAAAATGACATACACCAAATAAGCAATTTAAAAGAATAACTTTGAAAATTGAATTATTATAATATTATTACTATTGTATAATTATTGAGGTGTGAGTATAAAGGGACGAAAATGCATTCAGTAACATCACTCAAGTCGCACTTTTTCTCATTTTATGTATGGAATGTTGTTTTTCCAAGCTAAAATCAGACATTCTGATTTTTTGATTTTTTTTCTTCAATTGTTTTTTAGAAAAATAATAATTATTTTTATTAATATTTATATAATAAAATATTATTTGATAACAATTAGAATTTAGATCATCAAGATTATTTTAATGAATCATTTTTTTTCATCTGCTTTATTTTTTAATTTTTCGTTTTTACTAATATATAATGTAAAAGTAAGTAAAAACATAAAATATTTTTTTACATTTGATCTTATATCCTATATTAATTCAATAAAAAGAGATAATTAATCAAGTTTAAAATATTTCTAATAGAGAAAACCTAGACAATATTAAATTTAAAAAAAAATATTTTAATTATATAGGAGTCGTTTTACACATTTAAAAGAGCTGTCTTGAAAAAAAAATCACTAAATGAAGATTAAATGAAAATTTTACAATGGCATGCTAAGGTAAATGTTGTGAACTTGTGAAAAAATAAAGTGGTTAAAACGAAAGATGTATGGATGTTTTAAGTATGTAAGTTTGAAATAGGTCCTCTACTAATATGTATATATATATATTTTATTGTGTTGTAGGAGTGATATGACGCATTGTATATGCGAGGGATATGGCGTGCGTTTTGCTTTTGCTTGCCATTGTAAAATTGTATCCACCCACCCCACCTAAACAATTTAGTAAAACAAAGGATATATTCATACCCCTTACTTGTGTAAATATATTATTTAAGTTATGTACTTTTTTTAATTTTTAAAAATTACCCAATTAAACATTTTAATTTTATGAGTATTTATTTTTATTTTACATGTAATCTCCTATACTGGCTTAGCAATATCCTCACCTCTGTTAGGGATGCCAAAAAGTTTTTTATTTTTGTAAATTTTAGGTTCAAGTTCTTATTTTAAGAATAAAACTGTAATTTTGCTATGAATGCCTATTGGTCCTAAGTACCATTAACACCAATAATCTTGTCATGATAGATATTAACGTTTATGATTTAGCCAAAACTCGAATTGTGCGTCTATACCTCGGGTTTACCTTATATAAAATTAAAAATGAACTTAAGTACTAACAAAGTCAAGGCCAATAAATATATATAGTATAATAATAATAATAATATGACTATATTATACATATATATATATATATATAGAGAGAGAGAGAAAGAATATTTTGTTCAAGGTAAATAATTCTAATATGAATGCAATAGTCTTTTTAATTTAAAAATGTAAATAAAATCAATTTCTTTTCATTTTTCTAATTATCATTTAAGTTTAAATATAAATTATTAAACTATATAAATTTAAATGATATTAATTGATATTTGATTATTAATTTTTTAATTTTTTTTTTTATTCTTTTGTAGTAAATAATTTTAAATTCTAATATGAATTAAAATATTTTGAAAATTTCGATTAAATATTTAATAGTACAAATTTTGATAAACTCTTTTTGAATAACATTTTGTGGTATAATATGCCAGTTGTTTAAAAATTAAAATGAATGCTAGTAATACTTTAATTTAATAATACTTTTAACATATTAATGTTTTTTTTTAATTTGCATCAAAGTTTCCTTCACAAACAAGAATAAGTATTTTAAAACTGGTTAATTGTATGATAGAATATATATTTCTGGTAAATAAAAATATACTTATAATAGGTTTTAAATCTTGCCTTAGAAGGGAAAGAATTCTTTAACGATTTCTATTTACCATAAAGAAAGGTCTATAAAATCAAATACATGTTTTATTTATAATGTATTTTTAAATAAGCTGGAGTGTCTCCACTAGACTATCTCGAAAATTTGAATTGGCTTAAATAACATATATTATATTTAAATTAAAATTAATAAATAATATTTAATTAAACCAGCGCATGTTTGGCTCTTTGTTGATGGCACCACGTCACGTGTTGGCGCGTGATTTGAAGTGTTAAAAAATTAATTCTAGTACCTTCAGAGATTCAATCAACCTGAAATTCTATATATAGCAGTTTTATACAATTTTTAATCATGTTAAAAAACTATCAAACATATATCTTTATTTTTACGGTTACTTTAGAGGAAAAAAAATCAAAACGTGGTAGGTAATGACCCTCTTCCGGTTGAGCTACATTTCTCAAAAGTTGATAGAAAACTTACGAATTTTGAATAATGTCCGTATACCAAATTTGATGATTCTAGCTCATACCGTTTTTGCGTAATCTTGTCTACACACACACACAGAGAGAGAGAGAGAGACTGACATTTTTCTCAACCTTAGTGAAAATTACTCAGGGACCTTCAAAAAGTATAAAAACATTAAAATCTCGACATCGAAAATTTTCATGATCGCAATACTATCTCTGGCGAGATAGTAAAAAACAATATCAATATACGTATAAATAGTTATATATTAAACTATTCATATAAATAACATAAAGAAGTTTTTGTTTGATATAATATAAATTAAACAGATTGAAAGTTAAATTATTCTTATTATATATTTTATATTTTAATCATTGTTAGTATTTATTATTATATTATTTATTTATTCTTGTCGTGCACAATGGGGACCGAATTACAGATCTCTATTGCGATGGTTATTTATTTTTCTATTTATCTGGAGGATTTCTTGTGCTGTAATATATTTCTGCGATATTTATTTATTTACTTTTCGATGATAGTGACTAAGGGTGGAGTAAAATTTTGGAGTAAAATATATTTTTTCTACCAGGAGGATCCACTTGAGGAAGGTGCCTAATGGAATCGGTTAGGTGTCTGCCTTGCTGTGCCCCGATGTAGGTGGCTCCATATATATATTAAGATATCATAAAGGTAAATAAAATAAAGTAATAAGACATATTATATAAAATAAGAAATATTATATAAAAAAGAGATTTTCAGGTAAATTAAATTAATAGAAATTTGGTTAACCATAAATGATTTTTAAAATTGTTTTTAATAACATTATTTACATTTCTAAAATATAATCAATTATTATATAAAAATTAGATTTCAATTAATTGTTCATCGCGTTTCTAATTCTTTGATTGTATATACATATATATATATATATATATATATAAGTATTATAAATATCGTAAATTTATAGCAATTTCAAATAAAATAATAAATAAACATGAGGGTGACGTCATTATCTTGAAGAGCTACTAGGAGGAGAGACACACCCGGAGATTAAGGCGGGCTGCGGCCTCGAAAGCATCGGAACAAGTCCATTACCAAAAGGAGTAACCGGCTTTCTAATGCAACAACTGTATATCAAGTTGTTTTTTTTCATTATTATTTTTTAGGTGATTTTAGATGCAGTTGACATAATATTTCAATTGGACATTCATTGATAAGGCAGTTATATAATTGGATTTAATAGATTATTTTTACGAATTTTATTTGAAATATATAATAATTTTATATTTATTTATAGCTTTTTAAAAAAATATAAATTATGAAAATTATTTATTTATATAACCAACTTATGAGTATAAATATATATATATATATATTATTTTTGTTTTAATAAAGTTAAAAAAAATAATTAATTTAAAATTTTAAATTTTAAAAACAGGTAGATTTAAACATTATAATAATATATCCTCATTTAATTCTAAAATTTTTCCAATTTTTTTTGATTTTTTTTTTTTTTGGTTTGATATTTTACTATACCACATATATATTATTATAATATAAACGATAATGTATGTATATTATTTATTGTACAAATATTTGATAAAAAAAATATTAATGTAATTTCACGATATGTTATTTTTTTAATTAATATAAATAATTAGAATTAAAATTTTCCTTATAATATATATATATATATATATATATATATGGTATAAATATTAATAATAAAAATTAAAAATTTAATGAAATTGAAAAAAAATATACTTATACATATATTTTTTTAGAAAATTAAAAAAAAATAAATATATATATATAATTTATTATTTATGTATTTATACAAACCACATAAAAGTGAAAATTATTTTATTAATACGATATGAAACTTAATTTTGAAGGTAAAATATAAACAAAAGTAATATATATATATGTATATATATATATATTGATTTGAGAAATTAAAATCAATATATATATATGTATATATATATATATTGATTTGAGAAATTAAAATCAATTTTATTTAAAAAAAAAAATTTTAAAATTCTAGGATTTGTATTTTGTACATAATGAAAGGGCTTAAAGTGAATACAAAGAAATATTTGTGATTATTTTGATAAAAAAAAAAAAAAAAATCATACCGGGCGTGGATGTTCACTGCTCACGTTGGAACAACATCAATTGCACATGACACTTCCACTGGACGCACTGAGAGGGTGTCAACCGCACTGGCGTGGTTCAGCCAACTAAATTCCCAAAGGCAGCGTGTTCTTCGGCCACGAGCAACAAGTGGAGGAGTCAGTGGGGGATTCGCGGCGGCGGCGACGGTGGCCTCGCTGGCCTCTGCAGGAAAACGATGTTCGGCACGGGTCACGTGAATCCCCTCTCCCCATCCCCGGTACCCCCCAACGCACTAACCCAGGAGAGGTTACACCAACCCGAATATATATACTCACAACTCATCAGTAAAACCAGCGTGATAGAGAAAGAGAAAGAAAGATCAACACACGATTTATCTATTTTACAACAAAAACACCTCTTTTTTGTACTTTTCGATCTTAATATTTCCTATTACAATGAAGAGTTCTTCTACTCTAAAACTTTTTTGTTTTATTATTAAAGTCCCAAAGCTTTCTATTCTATAAGATTGAATAAACTCTAGTTTGCATTTTTCAATACTACAATAAAAATACTTTTTAGAATTATTTTATTAACTTTTAATTAATGTTTAATTATATTTATATATTTTTTTTTTATTTTTTATTTTTATTATAAATTTTATTTAATATAAATCTAAAGTTTTTTATATAGAAATGAAATTAAGGAAATTTAGCTCTAAGAAGAAGAAGAAATTTTATAAGAACATTTTAATAAAAAACTAAAAATATTCATACAGGTTTTGGTGACAGCTTAGTTTATTTGATCTTTTAAGATTTATAATATATAATACAATATAATAATAATAATAATAATAATAATAATAATCAAATTGGAAGTCCCCTCCTTTTACTGAAATTAATAAAATTTAAGTATACTGCAAAATATAGGTATACTGTGTAAATACATTATAATAAATACAGTATACCTATATTTTGGTATTTTTCATTATGATTAGAAAAATCTCACTTTTAACTGGTTAACTTCTAAATCCCTAAATTACTTCCTCTTCGTTATAGTCATTATTATAATTATGTAATTTTTTTTTAATTTATCTTAATATTTATATACAATAGTTTTAAATTTAAACTATGACGATCTTGATTATTCTTTGTTTTTATTTCAAGATAATACTAATTAAAATTAAATAAACAAAAATAATAAAATATATATGGGTAGAAAGTAAAAATATTGAAACCAAATTTGGATTTGAAAATAAAATAAAATAATTATAAAATTTCTAAGTATGCTGGCACCAGTATTTTCTTATTTAAATGGTCGGTACAAATGGCATTTGCAGGTGAACTCAGTTAACATCTGGCTCAGTTGAATTTCATTAAGCAATCCATTAATATGCTAGGCAGTTGGATAATTTACTATATGCATCCAACAAATGTTCCTTCTAATTATTTATACTATGATATGAAGAAAAAATGAATTGAATAATTTAAAATTATTCAATACCATAACTGTATTTCTATAATAATTTGATCGGTTCTTGTGAATTTTTTATTTATTTTCTGTTGAAATGGATGACTAAATAAAATAGACTTTTAATGTATTGGAAAATTTTGAATATATAGTAAATATATAGGTATTTTATTTTCCTTATAAAAATTGTTTACTATTTTTATTATAGTTCATGGATATATACATTATACATTATTATTTATTTTTATATATTTTTTACATTGACAAATAAAAAAAATGGTTAAATATAATTGATTAAGGTTGAATTAATTTTAAAATTAATAATAAAAATAAATTTTATAAATATTTTTTATTATTATTTAAAAAGTTTAAAAGAATAATAATGAGGAGATTTTAAAATAAATTTAAATCTATGAAAATGGATTCTGGAAAATTAGTTCTGTGAAAATTTTAATTAACATTTAAAAAAAAATTAAATTATTTGTCATTCATTATGACTATTTTTCGTTTGACTATTGTACGTGGTCTGTTCAAAAGAAAAGGTAAATTTTGAATTTTCACATTCGATTATCGAAATTTTTTTACCGACCGACGATAGTAAGGGAGGTATTGTTTGTTGTTATGTTGCTACACATATGTTTCTCATATGTTGACATTATCAGCCATTTTAAATTAGTAGTTTGGTTTTGACAACTGAAAAAGTTAGTCACATTTTTGTGTGTTCTTCGATTTTTTACTTAAAAAAAGGATCAAAGAATCTGTATTAAATTTTGCGTTAAAAATAAAATGCTCCAACGTACTAAAAATGTTGACTATGGCATTCGGCGAGTCTACTTTGTCTCAAAAAAATGTTTATAAATGGTACAAGCGCTTTACAGAAGGCCGAGAAGATGTTAATGACGATGATTAAATGTGAAGGTTTTGCTCACTGTTTTCTTCGATTACAATCATGAGTTCTTACCAACATGTTGTAGTGTTAATAAGAAATACTACAAGGAATTTATACACCGTTTGCGTTAAGAAATACGGCTCAAACGATCGGAATTATGGAAAAACAAATCATGGATTCTGCATCACGACAATGTACCAGCTCACAAATCATTGCTTGTTTGTGATTTTTTGGCTAAAAACAACACCATAATCATGCCTCAACCTCCAGATTCACCAGATTTAGCTCCCTGCGACTTTTTTCCTATTCCCAAAGCTGAAGAGACGAATGAAAGGAAAGCATTTTGCCACAATTGATGAGATAAAGTTGGAATCAAACAACGAGCTGACGAGCTGAGTCATATGGAACAGTGCATTTCAAAAGTGCTTCGACAATTTGAAGAAGCTGGAATAAGTGCATTATATCTGAGAGGAATTACTTTGAAGGGTACAAAATGGATATTAATGAATAAATAAATACTTTTCGAAATAATTCACCTTTTCTTTTGAACATACCTCGTATACTAGGTTTGAGAGATGTGCAATCCTCTTCCTACTATCTTTTCTATTACGAAATCAATCCCTAGAATTAGACATAAAATGATTTTCTGGTATCACGTACACGCCATATTATTTTAATTTCAATTATTAGATTAATAATTATAATAGTTTGCAATTTAAAAATTTAATACCTCTTTAAATAACTATGATTGATACTTTCATTGATATAAAATATAATACTTGATCATGCATTCGAATTTTATTTATTTTTAAAAAAAGTCTAAGCTTGTTAACTTCATTCAATTGCCACAAATAAACAACTAAACGCACGTGAAATTTATAATGAATCTATATATAATAAGTTGACATGTGGCCAGGTCCGAACCGACCGACGGTTTGAAATAAATTAATTTCCAGCTACAGAAGCAATTTCAAATAATTTTAATATATCTATTAATGTAATAAAAACAGATATGGATATAACATAAATATTTTTAACTTTATTTTATTTATAATATATATGTAAGACCAGGCTGTGACGTCATATAATTTTAAATTAAGAAAAAACTAATAAAGATATTTTTCTCGAGTATAAAACGAATACAAAGTGAATGATTCGTGATGATATGTAAAAAATCTCCTCATGTGAAATTTGGTGTGAAAATAACCCTTCCCTTCCTATCGTCGATCGCTAATACTACCACTTCCGGTTTCCGGATTTGCACCAAAAGTTGGTCAATTCATCCTACTAATGCATTAAGTAAATATACCAAATTTCATCAAAATCTGTTGAGCCGTTCAGGCTGCACACATCTATACGGACGGACGGACAGACATCATGCTAAAAATACTTTTTTCTGTTAAGAAAATGCATGATTCGTGGAGATATGTAAAAATCTCCACATGTGAAATTTGGTGTGAAAACAATACCTCCCTTACTATCGTCGGTCGGTAAAAATGAAAAAAAAAATAAAAATTGATTGAGAAACGTACGAAAGATTCGGATAATTTAATTTAAAGCATGACCTTTTGTTTAAATAGAACACAATACTGATATCCATAAATCACAAAAATTGTACTTTTAATTTTTTACTATTTATTTCTTTTAAATGATAATTATTATAGAAATTATTTAGAAAATCAAAAAAAAAAAAAAAAAAAAATTTAACTTCTAGACGATAAATCAAATGAGTCCGTTAGAAATAGTTCATTTCCCCCTTGAGAAAAATTTGAATCTGTGAATATATTAATCATTTATTAATATAAATAAATTTATAAAAGTATTTATCTACAATTATAATATTATAACTAATTGAGTGATTGATTAGATTGTTCTAACAATTGATTTAGAAGAATCAATAAATTATTTAAAAAAATAATAATAATGTTCAGTATAATGGAGTGATAAAAAGAACATCCTAGACCGGTTCTACAACGGATTTACGGCGCTTGACTCGAACGTGTCCGGTTTATCGAAACGCAACGAGAGAACTTATTCTGACAATGACCTAAGCAGCTTTCAACTCATTTTAGGAATAAATCAAATGCATTCAAACTATTTTGATATATTTTCAAAGCAGCCTGCAGTTGTGTTGCAGTCGGAATGGTCGTGACTCGTGACCCAGCGGTTATCGACCTTAGGTGATGCCCAGGTCACGGGTCACCATTTTAACAAGCTCAGAAAATTAGGCAAGACAACTGAAAATAAAATCAATGCAATTTAAAAGAAATATTATAAAAGTTAATTAAAGTTAAATCAAATTTAATAAACAAAAAAAATTAAATTAATTTTATTGATGCTACAAATTTCTAAAACTTAATAATTCATCTTTGTAATTTTGATTATTATATAATCTATTGTGGTGCCCCACACCACAAATAGATGGCGCCGCGCCAACGTACGCCAGCCCAAGACGGCAACAACATAGTGGGGATATTGTATATAGTGTAAATAGTGTGAAACAATAAAATGAGTTATAACCAGTTCAAACCAGTTATAAATCCGATACATAATAATAATGTTCAGTATAACCGATACAGAAGTATAGTTTCCAAAGAAATAATATCAACTTTCATAAATAAAATATGCTAAAATCAATTATAAAAATTTATAATTGATTTATTATTTATTATTAATTTATAATTTATAATTATTTATAATTATAATTTTTATTAGTTTATTGATTATTTAATTATTATCATAAAATAAAAATATGTAAAAAAGATTTTATTGTGATTGTTAATATTTATTGTTAATAATTTAATTTAATTTTTATCCTTCTTTAAATAAATATATTACACATAAAACATTACTCTTTTCATTTATATGTGTAAATTTCCTAGCTTCAATTTAAAAATTGTGAATATTCCTGTTAAATGAAAAATTATTTATTTGGAGATAAAACCAACGTTTCAGAAAAATAAAATTTTTTTGATGAAATGTCAGTTTTATCTCTAAATAAATAATTTTTCATTTAACTGAAATTTTCACAATTTTTTTCATTCCAATTATTCCTTCAAAAAAAAAATTTAATTTAAAAAATCCAGCATGCTGCCCCCCCCCCCCCCCCCCCCAAAGGTTTTACTTCAAGTGGAAAATAGTAACATTTTATGATGGCATTTAATGGAAAATTAATAATTTTAATGTTATATATACTGATTTTAATGAAAAGTTTTGAAAATTAAATAACCAATGATTAGTGTCTAATCGATGGTTTTACCCTCAGAAATAACGTATAAAATTAAAAATTAAAAAGGAATATTCACTTTTAATTAATATAAATATTTTCAAACTGGATAGCAATTTATGATAATTAGAATATAAAATTTTAATCTTCCAATGCTTTTTATATGGGAGTCAATAATATAACATAAATAGATATATAATAATTTTAATTATATTATTTAAAATAGCAATAAATACATTAAGATAGACACCAAATGAAGATCCATTTTTTTCTTTGTAAAATTTTTAAAAATTCCACCAAAATTTCAGTCTCAGAGAATTGGGCTTTTCTTTTAATAAAGTTGGTAACCATTTTACACCATTTTATAGTGATGATCCCAGATGATTCGTGCGTGCTATTCTAATTCTAAAGCATTCTAAAGTTAACTTAAATTTTTGTTTAGTTAAAAATTGACTAAAAAATAATTTATTTTCGAATTTTTTTTTCTTTTAATAATATAAAATAATATTGGTTATAAAGATGGGTAAATCTAAGATTAAAATTAAAGGAAATGATAAAAATAGTTTTTTAATATATAAATCAAAACAAAACGAAACCCACGTGGTAAATGATAAATGTATTGCTAGTATACTTGATAATGTTCGTATATTATTATTATTACTATTATTTTATTATAATTGAATAACATATCATTTTTTTTATTTTTTATTTATTTATTTTAGATCAAATCTGCAACCCCAGAAAGAAGACTTTATGGATTGCAAGGGGTAGCAGATGTAGCGAGTGGATCTTTTGATGAACGATGTCAGGAATTATTCGACAGTGGGATTATTCGTTTGGCAGGGCCATTATTACATGATAACGATATAAGTATTCGAAGAGCGGCTGCAGGAGCAATTCGTAATCTTAGCACTTTATCAAAAGAATGCATTAATAAGTTAGTTGAAGATGATATCATGACGCCTCTAATTTCACTTTTTCAATTAAGGGTAATATATTCTTTATACATTATTTAAATATATTATTTTTAATATTTTGATCACATCCATTAATTAACTACTTACTTTAGTCTTAACTTTTTCTACAATGATTATTTATTATATATAATATTAATATATTTATTTATACAGTATTCCAAAGAATGGAAACCTTATACAGTTAAAGAAAAAGAAAAAAATAAAGATAAATCTTTAAATGTATCAAGTGAGGATGAAAAAATGCAAGATGACCAGACTTCAACTAAAGTAATTTACATTATCAACCTAAAATTCTTATATCTGAAGTATTATATTAAACTAATAAATTATATTAAAAAATTGTTATTTTAGGAACAACCAAAAGAAATTCAAAATCTATTAGATGAAAAAACAGATACTTTTGTTCAAAATGTACACATTTTATGGAATATATGGTATAATAAATGGAATATGAATTGTAATTTATTTATAGATTTACTTATATTTATTTATTGTTTATGTTTATTTCAGTGAAAGTAATTCAGACGCAGTCAGAATTTTTAACCAAGCAGATATTTTACATATTTTAGTCCCTTGTTTAAACCCCAAGATTTATCCATCAGAAGTAACATTGGCAGTAGGTTTGTACATAAAATCATTCAATTATTATTTATAATTATTGTAAAAACTAAATTTATTAAACTATAATTTTTAGGTCAATGTCTTAACACTATTTCTGAAGATAATTCATTTGTAAAATCAAAACTGCTTAAATATAGTGAATTAATAGAATCACTTCTGACACATCCAGGAGATTCCCCAGAAGATGTATTTTTGAGGGTCTTAGTTGCTGGTAATTATCTTTTAATTTTCTTGACATTTTTATTTGTATATTAAATAAATTAATAGGGATATATATATCAATTTAATAACATTAAACGAGGGCTCTATGTTGGGATTATCTTCTAACATTAGTTAGCACAATCTTTATTTTTATTTATTTATAGAGTTCCTTACAGGATGAAAATATGGTAAATCTGATAAAAATATTTTTTTAATTTAAATTAATATTTTTCAGGTCTTGCGAGTAATCTTGAATTAAATCATTGCTCTCTCTCAGCCCTAAAATGCATTGAAAATGCTCTTAGTATCGACAATCGTAAAGCTGTACTTCAAGTAACTAATTGCCTCGCCACAACTGAAATTGATAATTCAGAAGAATCAACTTTAAATTTAAACAAGGAGATTATATTATGTAGAAACATATTAGATGCACAAATTTTATCTCTTGAATTACTTGCAAATATGTGTCTCCCTACTGGTAAGTTAATATATTTTTAAATTCAAAACAAGTTTCATAAAAATATTTATTAAATTTAATATGTTTAAATTAATATAGAAAATTTAATGAAAATTATGATTTAATAGATGACCAAAGTAATGAAGATCCTATGGATGGAGATTGGTCTTCTTCCTCTTCTACTGATGATATAAATGAAGATGTTACAGCTGTTGATAAATCTTATTATCCTGAAGAATCAAAAGAATTATTAAAAGCCTTGGCACAAGCTGAACTACCAAAACTTGTCTTAGAAAGATCAAAACCACTTGCTGAAAATGAGTATCAAATTTTAAAACATCATCCAAATGGACATGCAATTCTCGAAAAGTAAGTATTAATTATTATTATCCTTAATTAACTACTATTTCTTCAATTATAATTATAACAAAACAAATATTTTTTTTATTTAGTTCAATATTTGATAATATAAATTAACTTTTAATATAAATATTAAAAATAAAAATATAAAAATATTTTATAGAATAATAATAAAAAATGATATTCCAAACATTTAATTTTTTTTTAATTTATTTATTATTAATTAATTAAGACTGATTTCTTCATTCTAACCAAAATGTAGAATCTAGAGGGACGACTCTCGAATCTTCAAATTAAATAAAATTTAATAAAATATAAATCTTTAAAAATTTTAATATCAATTGAGGAAAAAATTTGATATCAACAATTTTTTTGTTAAATTTACCAATCTTATGAATTTTTGTTTTTCAAATTTATTAATAAAATTTATTTTATTTCCGCAGAACGAATGAATTGAGATGCCGTTCATTTTATTGCATAAATAATCTAATTTTAGAACTTGATCTCGAATATTTAGGAGACGTGTCTGCTCTTTATAATCTCTGTATAGATTTAACTAAATTTATTATAGAACAAAAAGGTATTTATTTACTATTTTTACTATTTATATTAATATAATCGATATAATATTTATCATTTTTAATTTTCAGAAGAAAATCCTAAGATTTTAGAAGCGGTATCTGTCGCACTAACAGGAGCTTTACGTAGATTTATATCTTTAAATGATAAAAGTTGTTTAGAATGTTTTAAAAGTATGACTGAAGAAGATATTAAGGTGAATAAAATATTTCATATTAAATATTATATTATATCGATTACCCTTAATTATTCATGTTTTTATCTGAATTTAGGCTCTTGAAGAGGCATTATTACGAAATACAGAAAGCAATATTGTAGCAAATTTAATACGCATAATTGGTTTATATGGACAAATCTGTTTTTATACAAATTCACCGAATTTTAATAATTTAATTAAGGTAATTTACATAGAGTGAAAATTATTTTTTTTATTTTTAATCATATATATATATATATATATATATAATTATTTTTATTATATTATTATTTTCAAATTTTAGGCTTACGGAATCAGTCTTTTGGAATTAGCTTCTCGTCAAGAAGATCTTTGGCTTCTTTCCGAAGCCCTTGATTCGATTATGTATATTTTCGGTGAGGATGAAACTGATCAAGTTGCAAAGGAAATACAACTTGTCAATCACTTAAAATCACTTCATTCAACTTTTAAACATAAAGTTTGTATATTATTTTTCATTAGAATTTACTTTAAATCCCTTAAATTTATGCTTTTTCTGTTTTTTATACATTATAGTTTCGACTTAAAAAGAAACAAAGATATAATCAACCTCATCAAGATATTATTTCAACCGTCAATGCTAATCTAATGAGATTTATTAAATATAAATCAGAAAGAATTTAAGATAATTTTATATTGTTATAACTTATATATTTATAATATGTTATTTTAAAACTAGAATCATTTTTTTTTAAATATATTTATTTTAAAAAAAATTAATATTTTGTTTTTCTATTACTTTTTGTTTATTTAAAAGAGAATTCCAAAATATGTACTTATATATTTATTGTAAATCTATAGATTATAAATTTTAAAATCAACAAAATAAGGAAAAATTAAAAGCTTACCTCAACCGAAATTGACACTTAGGTTTAAATATACTTATTGTTAGTATGATTAATATAAATAATACCTAATTAAAACTTATTAACCATCTTTAATGCCGAAGGAAATGTATGTAGGGAACATTTCGAGATATTTTCGCATAAAAAGCGATCGTCTCACATATTAACAAACTATTTATGTCATACCCTTAATTTTTAAAAGGATAAAATATATTATAAATTCAAATTAAAAACAATATTAGCAAGAAAAACCCAACAATTAAAACGTGAATAGAAATATTTAATAAACATATTTTATTTTAAATTGTAAATAAAAAAAATATATATCAATTGGTAATAGGAAAAATTTAAAATAAAGATAAAGATGAGTACGTTTTGAGAGCTGCAAAAACTAAACTTTACTTTATATGTATAAGTATGAAAAAACGGTAATAAAACAAAATAAGTTGACCTGTGGCCAGGTCCGAACCGACCGACGGTTTGAAGTAAATTAATTTCCAGCTACAGAAACAATTTCAAATAATTTTAATATATCTATTAATGCAATAAAAAACAGATATGGATATAACATAAATATTTTTAATTTTATTTTATTGATAATATATATGTAAGACCAGGCTGTGACGTCATAATTTTAAATTAAGAAAAAACTAATAAAGATGATTTTTCTCGAGTATAAAACCAATACAAAGTGAATGATTCGTGATATGTAAAAAATCTCCTCATGTGAAATTTGGTGTGAAAATAACCCTTCCCTTCCTATCGTTGATCGCTAATACTACCACTTCCGGTTTCCGGATTTGCACCAAAAGTTGATCAATTCATCCTACTAATCTTCTTGCTACGGCTTCTCCTTCACCCTTGAAACCGCAGTTCGGAACAACTCCGCCGAAGACAGACCAAACCACTCCCTCAAATTTCTGAGCCAAGAGATTCTTCTTCTTCCTTGGATCTTCCCCTGCATTATCAACCGAAGAAGATGGTATCTGGCCCCCCGACAGACATGACCCAAGTACTGCAGCTTCCTTCTTTTTACGGAGTCAAGAACCTCCTTTTCTTTGTTCATTCTCCGTAGGATTTCTTCATTTGACACTATCGACCCGGGAGACTCGAAGCATGCGCCTATAGCACCACATTTCAAAGGCTTCAATCCTTTTTGTTGTTTCTTGAGTCAGGGTCCAAGCTTCAACGCCATATAATAGAGTATGCAGAACGTAGCAACGGAGTAAACTCATCCTTAGCTCTAATTTCAAATAATTACTACTACTAATGCATTAAGTAAATATACCAAATTTCATCAAAATCTGTTGAGCCGTTCAGGCTGTACACATCTATACGGACGGACGGACAGACATCATGCTAAAAATACTTTTTTCTGTTAAGAAAATGCATGATTCGCGGAGATATGTAAAAATCTCTACATGTGAAATTTGGTGTGAAAACAATACCTCCCTTACGGTCGGTAAATATAAAAATGAATGAGTAGACGTTGAAGAGTTTGGGCCACAGACCATCTCTAGGACCAGCGACAATTGATAAGGGAAGAGGTAAATTTGAATTCATTCAGATTAAAATAAAACAAATATTTAAAAATTTAATACAATTATAATACGTAACATGAGAAATTATATCTTAGTAATTAAATATAAAAAACTCTATCTGAAATGAAATATTTTTTTAATATATAAAATTATTTATTTATTTTTTATTATTAGGCTACCAATAAATAATAATATTAAAATATATAACTTTATTTTATATTTAATTAAAGTTCTTGGCCGCAGCAACAACGAATTTCGAGTTCCGAAGAGCCACAGAGATAGAGATAGATAGAATTAAATATAAAATAAAGTTCAATAATTTTAATATTATTTATTGTTAGCCTAATAATAAAAAATAAATAATTTTATATATTAAAAAAATATTTCATTTCAAATACAATTTATAGAAAATAAACATGAGTTAACTTTCCAAATATTAATTTTCATAATCAATTTGAAAGTTTTTAAATAATTTTGAAGTCAGTTGAAATTCCTTTTTACGGTGTTAGGAAATTGAAATTTTGAGGCAAGGATAATATATTATTATTATTTAATTGAATGGAAATAGATAAAATTTTCATTTTTGTAGCGCGGAGGGAATCTCGCGGTGGATGCCCGTTTACTCTTGAAGTCGTGTTGTCAGTTGAACGTTAAGGGTATCGATGACCATTCGTTGCGATTCTTGAGCAGCAAGGGCCGTTTCCAATTGTGCCTGAGCCAATGACAATGCCGACTGGAGTTTAGCATTCTCTTGTTGTAGATTCTTTTAAAGGAAAAAGATAATTTAAAATTACATTAAATATAAAAATAATTATAAAATTATTATAGTTAATAAAAGTTCGAGTAAATATAAATAATTTTTGGTTAAAATAGAGAGTATTGTATTATATAAATATTTGGTGTCACGATTTTAGTGTTTGAACTCCTCTGAAACGAGGCTTGACCAATTTTAATTAAATTTTATATGTGTATTTGGTAGGTATAAAGTAGGCAATAAAGTATATTTCATAGAAGTGGATGTCCCTGTACATTAATAAGTTAATTTGTTAACTTGTTTAATATAATTAATCAGAATTTAACTATATCTATTCAGGAAACGGGAGAAAACGAAGAAAATTAAAAGCTGGGGTGCTGGGGGCCATCAACAAAGAGCCAAACACAAGCTAGTTTAATAAATATTATTTATATATTATTTAATCCAATTCAAATTGCGAGATGGTCGAGTGGTGACACTCCAGCCTATTTGTAATAGAGAGTAATAAAGTCATATCTTACTTTAACTCGTTCATCTTGAGATCGGCTGTGTGCCTCTAGTTTCAATTGAAGTTGTATATTGTCTGCTTGAAGACGTTTAATTGTTGTTTTTAATTCAATATCTATTTGTTGATCATGAACAGGCAATGTGCCTAATTCTTTACGCAATTCGGAAGCAGCATCAGCTGAATCTATCACATCAAAAATAAAAAAAATATTTATATAAGGAAAGATGTACAATAGTCCTATTTATTTATATGTTATAGATTAAAATCCCAAAAAAAAAAATCTAATAATTATTAAATAATTATTTATTTACTTCCTAAAAGACTGAAAAGATAACCAATTATATTATAAAATGTAAGATGATATACAATATAATTAGAATATTTGAATTTTTATGTGTATACTTTTAATTTTTTGAGATATTTGGAATTAGTCTCTGTATGAAGTTCCAAAATACCAAAAAAAAAAACTTACTAAATATACTATTTTGAAAATGACGCCAAGATGGGTGAGATCTAATCTCACAATCACAGACCATCCGTCACAGACCGATGCAAGGACTAGAAAAAGAATCATAAATACTAAAACATGATCATCAAGCTTATTCAAGCTATCTGTTCCTGTTTCCACAAAACTGTGTATTTGCCAATTGACCTTGCTTGTTTGGAAATCTAACAATTAATGAGCAATAACGTTGTTTCTTAGGAAGATTATTGGAAATAATGTTTAAATATTAAAGAAATTGACTGTTGATGCCAGTCTTTACTTGAAAATTGCTTAACGAACGTTTAAGAGTCCTTACAGAAGAGAAATTGTTTTGTAAAAATATATGTAACATATAGGACTATGTTTCATAAGGGATAGGAAAAGGGAATTTTTAGATATTTGGAAATTTTTTAAGGGTGAAAAAACAAATTCGAAGTTGGGAAGGAAGATTATAAATATTATTAATATTTTTTTTAAGGAATTGTGGGAAAGGATGCTGTCCTTTGTTAGCTTACATTTTTTCATTAAAATTCTTCTTCTTTTTCTCTCTTGTATGAATAGACCTTTAACTTGGCATAATAATTTTCGTTTTCTAAAAGTCATATCTCTCCCCCTAAACTTGGGCAGAGATATATGCTTTGTTTTACCTGCAAAAAATAATTAAGTTTAAATCCATAAAAAACACAATTTCTAAATTTAATTATCATATAATAGCATAAGGGAATTTTAGCAATGATTCTAGTAATTATGAGCTAATATTCCCCTGTATTAGATGTTATTTTATGATTCCTAAAAATAATACATACGTCTGCGAGGAGAAGGTGTAACAATAATGTCTTCTTCAGAGAATTCAAAACTGGAAGCTCCTGACGATGTTTTGATATTTTTAATTTCTGGTTGATCAACCTGTGGATTAGGCTGTTGATCAACAACTAAAAAATCCAATAAAAGAAAATTAGAAATTTATTATCTAGATAATAACTGTTAAATTCTACAATTAAAAGTTAATGAATAAAAGATAAACTGAAAAATTAATTCCCAATGAATCTTCAATGAGAACTAATATCTATATGCTCTTTTTATTTGCAATTTTGAATTTTTTCAAGGATTCTAGTAATTATGAGTTAATGTTTCTATGTATTAGATGTAATTGTAATAAATGTAATACATACGTCTTCGAGGAGTAGGTCGAGCACTAATTTCTTCTCCAGAGAATGTTCTGCTGGAAGCTCTTGGCAGTGTTTCGATATATTCAACTTTTGGATTAGGGTTTTCATCAACAACTAAAAAAACCAAATAAAAGAAAATTAGAATTTTGTTCTATATCTAACAACTACCTTAAATTCTGCAATTAAAAGTTAATACATAAAAAAGATAAACTGAAAAAATAATTCCTAAGGAATTTTCAAATAGAACAAAAATATATATGCCGTTTTTATTTGCAACTTTAAATATCGTTTTATTGTTAAATACTATACATACGTCTGAGAGGAGTAGAAGGTGAAACACTAATGTCTTCTTCAGAGAATGCAGGACTGAAAGTTCTTAGCGATGTTTCGATATATTCAACTTTTGGATTAGGGTTTTCATCAACAACTAAAAAAACCAAATAAAGGAAAATTATAATTTTGTTCTATATCTAACAACTACATGACATTATTTTTTAGTAAACAACAACATTAAATTATAAAACAAAAAATTAGACAAAGCATATATATAAATAATATAGATTAAAATATCAAAAAAATTAAATTGTCTTAAAACATTATAAATATAATACATACATATCCCAGGGGTGGATTCAAAAAGATCTGTCTCATCGAAGGCCAAACTAACAGATGGAGTAATAGGTGTTGCTAAAAAAAAATATTATAAAAGATTAATAAAATTTACACAGCTGAGGTATATATTTCCCTGTTTTTAGCAACCTTGGATATTCAATTATTAAATCACAAAACCTACCATGTTGATTTATATCCAAGGGTATTCTTCCACGAATTAATTTCTTCTTTTCAGGTGTGAAGAAATCATAATTATTAAAATGAAGTTTGCATACACGATATTTTGGCAGACTATTATAAGGTAAGGCAAGCAAGTCAAGCCTGTTCATTTTTTTTAACCATTGCTCTCTTAAATTAATAGTTTTTGGCAAACAGAACAAGTGTCCTCGTTCTTCTTCAGGTAGAGAATTTGTTACACAATTCTTATGAATACAATGTATTAACTGCAAAATCAAAAAATTATTTATATGTACATATATTATATAACTTTATCAATATCAATAATAGTAAAATTATATTAATTATACTTACTTTATTATTATTCATATTGATCGCAATTGGAGGGCGTCGGATCAGTCAGATAAAATAATATTTACAATTGTTTTAAATTGTTTAAGTTGTTAGACGCCTGATCAGGGGGGGGACACGTAATGTTAAATTCGTGAAACAGCGTTGAGCGCTGCTGCTAAAAAGTGGCCCCTATATGAACTATGATGTAAAAAAACCGGCCTGGCACCATTTTTAAAATCCATTTTGAATCATTTGAATGAGGGGAGCGCGGGAGGAATGAAAAAATTATGAAATTTTTCAGGTGAGTGAAAAATTATTTATTTAGAGCTAAAACTGACATTTCAAAAATAAATTTTTTTTTTTTCAGAAAATTGCTGAAATGTTGGTCTTATCCCCAAATAAATAATTTTTCACTTAACTGAAAAATTTCATAATTTGCATGTCTAGAAGAAAAGAATAATGTTGTATGTGACATATTTATTTGAAAATAGATTATTACAAAATATCATTAACAATAATGATGTGTATCTCATTTGTAAACAAATCTTTTATACATATTTTTCTTTAAACATATTATATTAAATTTCTCACTTAAATAAAAATTACACAATTTTTCAATTATATAATTATATAAATTGCACATCTAAAATGAAAAGAATAATGTTCTATGTAACCTATTTATTTAATAAATAGATTATTATTGTGACATGTTTTTAAACAAAATTAAAAAAATTTTATAAAATTTATACAACTGAGGTGTATATTCCTCTGTTTTCCCAACCTTGGATATTCCATTATTAAATATCACAAAACCTACCATCTTGATTTATATTCAAGGGTATCCTTGCACGAATTAATTTCTTCTTTTCAGGTGTGTAGAAATCATAATCATTAAAATGAAGTTTGCATACACGATATTTTAGCATATTTTATGTATAAAAGATTTGTTTACAAATGAGATACACATCATTATTGTTAATGATTTTTTGTAATAATCTATTTTCAAATAAATATGTCACATACAACATTATTCTTTTCTTCTAGACATGCAAATTATGAAATTTTTCAGTTAAGTGAAAAATTATTTATTTGGGGATAAGACCAACATTTCAGCAATTTTCTGAAAAAAAAAATTTATTTCTGAAATGTCAGTTTTAGCTCTAAATAAATAATTTTTCACTCAACTGAAAAATTTCATAATTTTTTCATTCCTCCCGCTCTCATTCAAATGATTCAAAATGGAATTTAAAAATGGTGCCAGGCCGGTTTTTTTACATCATAGTTCATATAGGGGCCACTTTTTAGCAGCAGCGCTAAACGCTGTTTCACGAATTTAGCATTGCGTGTCGGGGGTTGCCCCCGACCACCCCCGACACAGGCCCAGAGCTTTTGAAAACATGTTAAGGACATAGGGGCCACAAGAGGCGCTGCTGGCACTAATTTAAATCCGAAAGTTGTTCATAAAACAACCAACAGATGCCGCACCAGGCTCATTTATAAATTCGTGAAATCCATTTAAATCATTTTAAATATTGTGAAAGTGTCGTAAACAACCCCCCGACACAGGCCCAGAGCTTTCGAAAACATGTTAAGAACATAGGGGCCACAAGAGGCGCTGCTGGCACTAATTTAAATCCGAAAGTTTTTCATAAACCAACCAACAGATGCCGCACCAGGCTCATTTTTAAATTCATGAAATCCATTTGAATCATTTTAAATATTGTGAAAGTGTCGTAAACATCTGATCATCTGATCCATCTGATCTTCAAGCGTCTAACATCTTAAAACAATTTGAAACAATTGTAAATATTTTATACTGATCCGACGCCCTCCAATTGCGATCAATATGTATAATGGTAAAGTAAGTATAATTAATATAATTTTACTATTATTGATGATTATTTTTCGCGATAAAGTTATATAATATCTGTACATATAAATAAATTTTTGATGTTGCAGTTTGTAGATTGTATTCATAAGAATTGTGTTACAAATTCTCAGCCTGGAGAAGAACGGGGACACATGTTCTGGTTGCCAACAAATGATTTTTTAAGAGAAAAATGGTTAAAACAAATGGGCAGGCTTGACTTGCTTGCCCTACCTTATAATAGTCTGCTAAAATATCGTGTATGCAAACTTCATTTTAATGATTATGATTTCTACACACCTGAAAAGAAGAAATTAATTCGTGCAAGGATACCCTTGAATATAAATCAAGATGGTAGGTTTTGTGATATTTAATAATGGAATATCCAAGGTTGGGAAAACAGAGGAATATACACCTCAGTTGTATAAATTTTATAAAATTTTTTTAATTTTGTTTAAAAACATGTCACAATAATAATCTATTTATTAAATAAATAGGTTACATAGAACATTATTCTTTTCATTTTAGATGTGCAATTTATATAATTATATAATTGAAAAATTGTGTAATTTTTATTTAAGTGAGAAATTTAATATAATATGTTTAAAGAAAAATATGTATAAAAGATTTGTTTACAAATGAGATACACATCATTATTGTTAATGATATTTTGTAATAATCTATTTTCAAATAAATATGTCACATACAACATTATTCTTTTCTTCTAGACATGCAAATTATGAAATTTTTCAGTTAAGTGAAAAATTATTTATTTGGGAATAAGACCAACATTTCAGCAATTTTCTGAAAAAAAAAAAAAAATTTATTTCTGAAATGTCAGTTTAGCTCTAAATAAATAATTTTTCACTTAACTGAAAAATTTCATAATTTTTTCATTCCCGCTCCCCTCATTCAAATGATTCAAAATGGATTTTAAAAATGGTGCCAGGCCGGTTTTTTTACATCATAGTTCATATAGGGGCCACTTTTTAGCAGCAGCGCTAAACGCTGTTTCACGAATTTAACATTGCGTGTTTACGACACTTTTACAATATTTAAAATGATTCAAATGGATTTCATGAATTTAAAAAAGAGCCTGGCGCGCCATCTGATGGTTGTTTTCTGAACAACTTTCGGATTTGAATTATTGCCAGCAGCGCCTCTGGTGTCTCTTAGATGCGTAACACATTTTCTAAGTCGGCCATCTACGTGTAGGGGGGTTGGTGTCTGTGGCTTTGTGGTTTACATGTTTACGACACTTTACAATATTTAAAATGAGTCTGGTGCGCCATCTGTTGGTTGTTTTCGGAACAACTTTCGGATTAAAATTAGTGCCAGCAGCGCCTCTGGTGTTTCCGGAGTGCGTAACTCTGTTTCTGGGCCTTTCATCTGTGTCCGGGGGGTGGCTGGAACAAAGTTTTGGCGCCACCATGCGAAAAATCGGGCTTGTGTGTATGTATGCGTGTTTTTTTTTTATTTTATTGGGAATTTAAAAATTATAGATTTTCCAGTTAAGTGAAAAATTATTTTTTCAGAAATAAAACTAACATTTAAGCAATTAATTATATATTACTTTTTTAAAAAATGTAAGTTTTATACCCTAATATAAATAATTTTTCGCTTAGCTGGAAATCCTGCAATCTTTTATGTCATTTACATATCTAAAATAAACGAATAATGTTCTATGTAATATATAAAATTTATTTGAAAATAAATTAAAATTATAAAATGCTATTTACAAATTATGTTATGAGTAAACATTAATAATAATATCTTTTGCACACATTGTTTTGTTATAAATTGAATTTAATTTTCGACTTGTGCGAAAATTTTGACAATTTTTAAATTGAAATTATTGAATTTACATTCCTAGATGAAACGAGCAATTTTCATGTAATATATAATATACAGTAAGACCCCGCTTAACGCTGTCTCGGTTAGCGCTGTTTCGGTTTAGCGCTCTTTTATTTGAACCTGGGGATTCCCCGAAATCGTTCGCAGCACTAGGTTTTCCAATATTCGAAACAGTGTAGTTGTATTTTTTGTTTGGTACGGTGCTGTGCGAACGCAATTTTATTATTTGAAACATTTGGTGACATTATTGTAAGTATAAATTTATATAATATGTATAACGATTAATACAGTGACAAATATTATGATCTTTAGTTTTTAACATGGGTAATAACGAAAAACAAGAAAAGAAAGCAACCAGAAAAAGCATTTCACTGGAAACTAAAATGCAAGTGATTAGAAGATTAGATTCTGGTGAACGTCAATCTCAAATTAGTGCTACATTGAATTTGTCAACTTTAAAATTTGGCCAGATTTAAGTAAGAGTGAAGACATTGGACACTCCGTCGATATGAATAAAATTTTGGAAGAAATAGTGGAATTAGCGAAACAAACCGGTTTAGATGAGGTAAATGTGGAAGACGTCGAAGAAATAGTTCAAGAAACAGCAGCTAGTCTTTCTAATGATGAGCTCAAGGAATTAACTGAGCAAGAAGAAAACAAAAATATTAATAGTAATGATGCAAAAAGAACTTTCGATGGCGTTTGTAAAAAGCAGTTTGACCACTATAACTGAAATTATGGACCAATTTGTTGAAAATGATCCAAATTTTGACAGGAGTTCAAAAGCAAGACGAGGTGTTATAGATGCTTTATCCACTTATCAACAACTTCTAACAGAACGCACAAGGAAAACGCAAACTACATTAGATGCCTTCTTGATAAAAAGGCAGAAAATTAGAAACACAGAATAGACTGAATTATTTGTCTGACTTAGAATTTAATTTATATTTTCGTTTATATTGTTTTTATTTTTGTAAGAAATAAATGTTTGGTTTTATTTTTATTAAAAAAACAGAATTATTAAATTTAACACCTAACCAATTTTCTATCCATCTTCCCCTAACCCCATTATTTACATGTTAAAATAGCCTCGTTTAGCGCTGTTTCGCATTACGCTCTCTTTTGATGGAACGTATCCCCCGCGTTAAACGGGGTATTACTGTATAATCTTTTATATTTAGTGACGCAACCAGGATTTGACCTTGGTTGACTAGCCGCTCCACCTTCCTTTAGTGGGGTCCCCCCTGGTTCTCTCAAAGACAAATTTTCATTAAGATTTTTGAAGTGAAACTTCTTTAGCGGCGTCCTGACATTTGGTTGAGAATGGAGAGTGAATTGAAAAATTGAAATTTCGTAACGCGTTACGAAACGCAAGAGAGAAAAAAGATATAGATATAACGAGTGAGAATGAGATAGCCTCTATCTCCGTCTCTCTTTTGTGCGGTGTTTCGTTCTTGAGAGAGAGGCTATCTGGGTCTTTCTTTTGTCCGGTCTTTCGTCTTTGAGAAAGAGGCTATCTGCGTGTTGCTTTTGTGCTGTCTTTCGTTCTAATACCCTCTCGCTAGGTCCAAAGTCCATGGCGCGCATGCGCGCTAGTTAAGTCATATATAATTAGCTGGAGTGTCTCCACTCGACTATCTCGCAATTTGAGAATTGGATTAAATAATATAATATATTATATTTAAATTAAATTTAATTAATTATAAATTATAAATAATAAATAATAAATATTAAATCAGCGCATGTTTGGCTTTTTGTTGATGGCACCACGTTACGTGTTGGCGCGTGAGATTTGCAGTGTTAAAAAATTAATTCTGGTAATTTTAGCGAATCAATCAAGCTGAAATTCTATATATAGCAGTTTTATACAATTATTAATCATGTGAAAAATTATCAAACATATATCTTTATTTTTACGGTCACTTTAGAGGAAAAAAAATCAAAACGTTGTAGGTAATGACCCTCTTCCGGTTGACCTACATTTCTCAAAAGTTGATAGAAAACTATGAATTTTGAATAATGTCCATGTACCAAATTTCATCATTCTAGCTCAAACCGTTTTTGCGTAATCTTGCCTACATACATACACACACACACACACACACACACACACACACACACATACAGACATTTTTCTCAACCTTAGTGAAAATGATTCAGGAACCTTCAAAACGTATAAAAACATCAAAATCTCAACATCGAAAATTTTCGTGATCGCAATACTATCTCTGGCGAGATAGTAAAAATTGATATTTATATATATATATATATATATCGTGAAATAATTAAAATTCTCAAGTCAAATATACAGCGTGCACGCATACCGACGCATGTAATTGTGTGTGTGAACATGGTCGGCGATTCACACGCCAACACATACAGTTATGTGCGTCGATGACCATTCACGTTATTTATCCGAATCTCAACATTACTTTAACACTACTAAATCGATTTAAAATTATTATTGCATTTAAAACTGCTTTTCTCTACTCCACAGATTTCACTATGCCGAAAAAAAATAACGACCAAAATTTAGACGATATTATTTATTTCATACACCGTTCACTACTGGTTTATAGCCACACAGGTGCTAATGCACTTGAACGAGGCGAAGATAAAATCCCTCTAATTCTCGGGGGAGATTTTAATGTAAATTTTGGATCTGATGATTCGTTGCCGTTGATCAACTTTCTTCAAGAAACATTTGGTCTGCTTATAAATAACGATCCCAAGGAATCAACAACAAAATCTGGAACTACAATAGATGCTGTTTTTACACGTTATATAGAAAATGTCGAATCACGAACATATATATCTTATTTTAGTTATCACAAGCCATTAATATCAGTATTACCAATTGAAGCACCAACCGACAATAGTACAGGCAATGTAGATATGATGATAGAGTAGATAATAATAATAATAAAGCGAATATTTGTTACGAAAATTTTATACTGTTATATGTCTTTCGAAATGATCCCTTTATTTTTCTCTATTTCTCTCTCACTCACACTCTCAACTAAAATTTATCTTATTCTCTAGATTGTAAGAAGTTTCACTTCCGCCACGTGTACGATGCTGCACATTTTGCTTTTTTTTTTAAATTTAAATATTTAAAAAAGTTTTGTAAATGAAACACTGATTTAACAAAATCTGGCAAAAAATTTCATTTTGTATTTTATTTACTCGTATTCAGTTTTAGAAAGAGATAGAAAAGCCCCAACCCCTTTTTTTAAAAGTTTCTGCCAGATAGCGAAAACGCCGTTTCAAAAAATAACATTGAGTGCACAGACCCAGGGGGTGTCACTTAGATGAATATTTTGAAACGGAGTTTGATTCTATAATTCTTAAATACTTTTCCATTTAAGAATTAGATCACAGTCCAGATAGTGGACCTTCAGAAACATCAGATTGTGTTTATAGGAATAGCGAAGAAGACAAAGAAATAGTAAAAAGGAAAAGGTAAATTTCTTATTTGTTTATATATATTAAAATCGTATTTCGTTTTTACACATAGCGAGGGAAGTGGGGAAGAGGCTGTTGGGGGGGGGGGGGGTGAAGTGGAGAATCTCAAAAAATCTCGGAGCAAAATTTTTCAAAATTTCTTGAGGAAAGCTAAAATGATCAACTTATAGCTGGAAAAAACAAAAAAAATTGTAAGAGGTCGGTACAATTTTTTGTTCTAAAAATTTGACTAATCCAAGTCGTAGATTATTACCTTTTATGTATAAGTTATTGTCAACGTACAGTATTAAGAAACTTATAAGTAAAAAACATCTTATGAAAAAAATTTTAGGTATAATTTTCATTAAAAGGTTATGTTAGATGAAAAACTAGTTAATTTTTATAAATATTTTATTTTTAAGCTACATGGTTTACAAGAAACAACAACTCTGTATAAGTTACCAAATTACAAAGTTTAATGAGTGGATTTAATAGAATCAAAAGGAAATGCCACAGCCTAAAATAGTCCATGAATGTACTTAAAACTAAATACAGAGCCATTGTAAAACCAAGTAAATATTTAGGAGATCACAAAACCCTTAATGGGAAGGAAAATCTCCCATCTGTGAAATTAATTAAATAATCATAAAATCTATCATGCTGGGAGATATAAAAAAAATCTTTCTAGATATAATTTTTAGTTAAGGCCGGGTTTATTCCGATTTTATTGACAAAAACAAAATTGACAAATTGTGCTTTTAGTAGATAAGTCAGGGTTTAGGGGCTCACAATAAGCGTTGTGTTATGTATGCAATACAAAAGATAAATCTCTAGAAATTCAAACACTTCGACAATTTCGAACCACTTACAACGCTGAAGAAATGCCCCATCTTAAACCCTTAGCGCCCACAAGACTAATCACCAAATGATTTTACTCTAAATATACTCCTTATTTACATGAATAATGTTGCTTTAGTGAGAGATATCCTTTTATCTAAATACTTTAGATATTCAGATAGAAAGATATTTGAAATATCCATTTATTTTTAGATTTAGTTATATATAATATATAATGTATATATATATATATATATATATATATATATATATATATATAACTTGGACGATAGTGGCCAAATAATGTCAAAACCTCCATTAAAATTGAATGAATCATTTATTATTTTGAATTCGAAAATATTTATTATAATAATAATTATTTAATAAAAGAATTAAAAAGAATTTTTTTGGTATTTACAATAAATTTAAAAATAGTTAATATTTGTTTATCTTCTCGACACAAAAATATGTTTTAGAAAATGAAATTTTAGATATATAGATATTTGTTTTTAAATTAAAATATATAACTTTTTTACCTGATATTAAGTTATTATTACTTATTTTTAATTATAAGTTAATCTATATTTTATTTTAATAAGTAAAAATAAAATTTATATAATGGTATTTATTTATCTCTCTAAATTTTCCAAATTCTGAATATAGAAAGGTCTATTTTATAATTAAAAACTATTTGTGAAAACAAAATAATAATGATTATAAATCATTTTTTCTGTTATTTAGAATTTATTATATTAATTATAATACTATTCTGTATATATTAAAATAAAATACAATTCTAAAATTTCAACTTAGTAGGTTGCATTAATACATTATTAATATTTTTATTCTCACTAAAAGAATCTATGTACAATAAATACACCTATATTCTTTAAATTCTTTTTTAAAGTTTAGTTTTTAAAATTTATTAAAATTTTTAATTTGACCCAACATGTATTATAAAGAATGTCTTCTAGAAATCTCTTGGAACTTAGGTTCAATGTTTTATTTTTATATAATAATAATTATATATAAATATAGATATATATAATATTTATAAATATATTACATCTATATACAATGCACAACACGATGAGTTAGGAAAAGTATAACATTCAATAATAGAGAAGCTAATATTAATTGATGAGAAAAAATAAAGAATGTTATAAACAAGAATAAAAATAGCATTCTGCAAATTTATTTAAAATAGAATTTTTAAATTCGTTGATGTTAGCCTAAAAATTTTATGAAGAAATTCTTTACCTATATATAGATTACGAATTTATATTTGAATAATATTAGAAATATAACTTTCATTTGATCTCATCTAAATATTAAATCTTGATAATTGAAGTAGATTAAAAATTACTAAATGATGATAATATTTTTAGAAAAGTAAATAATTTTGATACATTTTAGACTTAATATAATTGTTTGTATTTTAATAAAAAAAAATCTAAATCTAGTTTTAATAAGATTTTAGCCATTAATGTGCAAGATATTTTGTGATGCAGAGAAAACAAATTAACGATTGCCGGCGACTTATTAATACTAATTTTTAAGAGCTAATGAATAGAATAATAATAAAAATATGGATTATAACCCGTTCGTGTTTTAAGTCTATAGGGCCCCTCCTTGTTTCATTGAACATAAGTACAAGAGACACCAGAAACCAAATAAATCTTACAACAAGTTTTAGAATTCAACAATACGGTGGTATGTCAGTATCTATTTATAAATCAATTGAGAGAGATATTATTATTAGATGATCATATTTTTTTTTTAATTTGGTTTATATGAATGGCACGCCTTTTGTGAAAATGAATATCGATACATACTTAAGGAGATATGTATTTATATTCATTAGCGAGCCAACTTTTTGGCACAGCCATAAATATTCTAGATAACTTGCAGGATTTTTTTTAACAACTGATGGAAGTATCGAGGACAAGCGCAGGCGGAGGCGGTGGAGGTGGGGGTGGTGACTCCGTGTTCTCTGAAGATGATTCTTTCGAAGTAGCTATTAAAGAAGTTGCTTCACCAGCACTTTCAGAAGAGTCGGGAGCTGCGATTTCAGCAGTTTCAGTGGAAGATATAGCAGAATCTGCTGATTCGGCAGCAAGGGAGTCATCGTCATCATGGACTCGAAGAGCAATAACTAGGTCATGCAAAATCTCGGTTTCCTAAAAATCACATAATTTGAGATCTCATAAATAACAACAACTGATTGATTATGCTCTACAAAAATTCAATAGACATTAAGTAAAAATACTATAAAATATAGTTATATAATTATAAGTCAGTTGCAATTTGAATTTAAATTTGAAATCATTAAGATAATTTATATCATCAATAAATTAATAAAAAGTATAATCTGCATTTTGATAATTAATTAAATAATATTTAAGTATTTAATAACAAAATATTAAGATTAATAATTAATGATTTTTTGTATTTAATTTTATTTTTTAAATATTCAATAAAAATGAAATAATAAAATTTAAATATATTATGTAAAATTGAATATTTTCATTAATTTACCTTAGTATCAATAAGTTCGAAGCGTCGATTAAACAACGTTAAATGGGCAAAAACGCAGTTGAGATGTGCATGTAAATTAAGAAGAGCAATTTCTCTAAAATGTCCATGGTAGACATGAGCTAATACGTGAAATAATAGGCGGAGGATTTTCCGAACAATTGACTCGAATGAAGAAGGAAATTCATGGGCTAAAACATAAAATTCAAACTTAAAAGTTTTAATGAAATTGTTAGTTAATTATAATGTCAATTTAAGTACTTGTGATGGAGAATATCTTCTGCTAAAATAAAATATTATTAGAAAGTAGGTGCTTTGTTTCGATTAGTCACAGATTTTTTTGTGTATTACGATTATACAAGGAATTACAACTTCTTAAATAATAAATAAAAAACTCAAAATTGAATTTAAAATAGTTTTTTAAGTAATTAAGGTGTTCAATTAATTAAGATATAATATTAAATAGATAAAAATAAGAATACCAACCATATTTTGTAGGGAAAATTGTTTCATCAGAGATCGTGCGTTGAGTAAATGTCATAACATAATCGACATATTGTGGGGCGGCAACTCTTGTTTTCTTGCCCTTTTCATCAAACCAGAGATAGGATCGAAGACCAGGCCCTGTCATATCTGGACATCCAGTTGCGGTACAAAATTCAGATACTGAACCATAAACCAAATTGATATGCTCAAAGAACGCAATTGCTGTAAATGAGAAAAAGATTATATAAAAATTTAGATGTTTTATAATTTTTTTTAAATACATTGCTTTAAAACTAGTCAATTAAATATTTAAGATTTTAATATAGTCATTTATTGATAATATTTTATAATTCGATATGAAAGAGATTAAAATAAAAATAAAAATTAATTCTTACTATGAGAGGCAAGCCATTCGTTGTAATCAAGTCCTGGAGGAAGATCAACAAGAACGCGAAGATCTACATCCGGTAAACGTCTTTCTAAGACTGCTGCTTCTAGGTACAATTTTGGTTCTTCGGCTCCTGGGGCTGAAGCTGCCGCCTCTCTATCTCGGCGTCGAGCTTTGCTAAAATTACATTTTAATCAAATTTATTAATAAGATAATAAATGGTTTTGATTTAAAATTTTTTAAATTATTTATTTCCAAGAATATTATCTAAATATCCTATAATAGATAAACATAAACCATTTGGATGCTTGCCTTCAAATTAATTGTTAATAATTTTTATTTAACGTATGTAATTTCGATAGATCTTCTGGGAATATATTATATATCATAAATTTAAACTATCCAAACACTAAGAAATTGGATTAAATGAATTGATTTTCAATTAATTTTATGAAAGTATTTGTCTACTTAAATAATTTACATGATTAATATCAAGGTTACAAGCTACTGCGATTTTGGACGCAATAATACAAAAGTTTTGTTTCCAAAACACAACTCTTTTAATTTTGGATTTTTTTTTACCACCAATCTATATATATATATATATACTAGCTGCGCCGAGCGCCGAAGGCGCTCTTCACACCTAGACGGGGGCTCCGTCCCCTGTACCCCCGAGTGATATATAGTATTTGGTTGAAAGTCTGTATGTAAAAGGTTTTCATCCATTTTGTTTCAATCAATATAAGATAAGTAGATAAGACATTTATTTGTTTTCTTGTAAAATATATTTTAATTTAATCAGTAAATTAATTATATATTATTATTGTATATGTTATATTTATCTAACTCTGTGTCTCTACAGTTTTCGAAAGTTCTTAGCCGCAGCATCCACATTTCTCTAAGCGTCCCTATCCTGAGCTACAACCAAATCCTACCCTGTCCCATCTCTCTCATGTCTCTTCATTGTCCACCCACCTTGGTCCTTGGTCCTTGGTCTTCCACCGGATGTTTCCCAATCGGTTTCTCCCAATTTCTAGTTTCTCCGATTCCAACCACGTCCCAAAGTAAACAAATTACATACATACAAACAAACACTTTCCTTTATATATATACATATGTATATATATATTATTTGCAAAACATATCACACATTTGGACCAAATTTTAGTGTCTTTTAAATTTCGATTAAATTTTCACATAAGAGTATTTTTTTTTGTAACAATCATGGAAATAAGAATTATTTTTCCACTCCTAATAATTTGTAGTTATTTTAAATAAAATATAAAATGCCACCAAAACATTCCAAAAATTGAATCCTTTATTATATTTAATGAGGTTAATAAAAATTCAATGCAGTGATTGCATCAGTAATTAAATTCAAAATTCAAATTTCAAATCACATTTTAACCTTAAGAGAAAAATTTGGGAAATCCGAATATGTACACTGAATATATTTTCATTTGTTATATTAATTAGTATATTATATAATTAGTATAGTATAATTGTGATAGATAATCAGCTTAAAAAACTTTTAAATCTTAAGCAATATTTTCATTTATATAAACAAAAAATATTATAATATATAAGTATTCTATAATAATAATAATTTTTTTTAAATATTAAAGTTGTAATTTTATATATACATGGATAGTTTGGTGTTATTAAGTAAAATATGTAAT
Source organism: Labia minor (assembly GCA_963082975.1). NCBI lineage: Eukaryota > Metazoa > Arthropoda > Insecta > Dermaptera > Spongiphoridae > Labia > Labia minor. The sequence goes on from OY720345.1 coordinate 38,149,909, forward strand.
ACAAAAATGTTAGGCAATATTGAGAAATTTAAATTAAGTAATATTCATTGTTAATTTTAGTCCTTTGTCTTGATTTAACAATAATTTTTAAGACCTTGAAATCTAATTTTAATAAAAAGAAAATAGGAAACGATTAAATAATAAAAAAAAATGTTTAGATTGATTATCATTTATCGAATGCAGAGATGAACAGGAAAGATAGACCATATTGGTTATGTAATTAATATTTATCTTTGTCTATTTGAACTATGCTAGGGAAATTAAATGTACAAGAAAACTTAATATTATATAAATCATCAGGACATATTTACCCCTATCAAAATGATAAATTAACAATACCTCCCTTACTATCGTCGGTCGGTAAAAATGATTTGATTCAAGGTCTTGAATAAAAAGGTAATCATTATGTGTGAAATTGATGAATAGTAATTTTATTTACTTTTGTTTAAATATTTCTCCTTTAAAAATATATTGGTGAATAATTAAATATTTGTTAAAAAAATTAAGATGAGAAAGTATTTTTTTTAAATTTTTTAATGAGTTTATCAAAAAAAAACCTACAAAAAAATATTTAAATAAATTAAGAACTGAAATATTAAATAAAATAAATAAAAAAATAATTCAATTTCATAATATGACGCATCTCAATATAATTAATATTTTGGCGATAATTTGATTTCAAATGGAGAGGGGGGAGAAAAAGTTTTAATATTAATTTAAGAAATAGAGCTATGGATTAAGAAATAATGATTACAAAAAGTACAATTTTAAGGGATGATAAAATATTTTGAAAGATTGGCCTTAACAATATCTATATATATATATATATTGAATTTTATATGCAAGAAAAAATAATTATTATTTATTTTTAAGTTTAATTTAAATTTCCCAAAATAAATTACAAATTAAAAGATTTCTAATAAAAAATAAAATGAAAGATAAATATGAGGTGAATAAATCTTCTGACAGATCTCTTACCCCATGAACCAATCTACCGTGTCACGAAGATATTCAGGTATTCTATCCAGCTTGAACGGTGTTCCGAGGCTTTCGCCACACGAATCTTCAAATAATAGAATAACAAAGTGGAGACGAAACAAATGAGTTTGGTATTGCGTTTAATTAGATCCTAAATTAACCTCCTAATGAAGAAAAAAGACGGTATAGAGAAGACATTATGGCTGCCGCTAATCTGCTGGTACCACTTAATATTTTTTCACCTACAGATGGACATCAACTCACAAAACACGTACCAACTATACAACAATAGAAGAAATAACACTTATAAAGAAAAAATAACCAAAAAATTACTTTATTTATTTAAATTCATTTTTGATATATTATTTGATCTATTTGTTCAGAAAAAGAATTTCACTATTAATTTATTTTATAGTAATTTCATTAGTTTTTATTTAATAATAAAACAAAGAATAATAATTGTTTATTTAACAATTTAAAAACTAGTTCTTTAATATTAACTATTTTTATTTAATGAAATATAATAAGAGATATGACATTCAGGGCTTTTAAAACTTATTATTTCTTTAAAAAAAATAATATTCCAAATTTTGATAAAAATAAAATATTAAGAGATCAAGCAATAGAAATTAATGTATTAATTGTAATTATTACAATTTTTTAAAAAAAACTAAAAGGATAATAAGAGTTATTACTAGATTTATTTATCTTAAAATTTTGGGTTAATTAATAAATATTAAGTAGATATTTACTTTTAATTAATTAAATTACTTGAATATATATTTCTGATGCTGTGTCCTTTTGATCGAAATGTCCATGTGACCTTGAAATCAGATTCAAGAACTCGCATTAAAATGCTGAGTTATTAATTAAATATATCTGCTGAAATATAAATAATATAGTCTCATATAAAATGATGAAATTTTTCAATAAATGAAATAGCAAATAAATTAATGAAACATTTAACAATTTTCCGACCAATTTGACCTATATTATAAATTATCATCTATATTATATATTCAGTAAAAAAGAAAAATTTTAATAAAATTAATCATTTTCAAGTGTTACTACAAACGTAATAAATTTACTCGAATTTATATCGTACCTTTTATCATTTTCAGAATTTTATAAATATATTAGAGGAATTTTGAATAAATATATATTGTAGTATATAGTAATACATAGTATGTAGTATAGTGAAATATATTGTTAAGTACTTCTTATAATAGTAACAATAAGTTTTAATTGGTTTTAATATAATAATTGAATTTTTACTTTATTAAATGTACTGAAAGTAATAAAAATATGCAAATATTTCTTGAATAGAAATATTATTTGTTTTTTGTGCAAAAAATCTTAATTTTTAGATTTCTGAAAAAGATCAATAAATTGAAAAAAATCTATTTACAAAAATTGAAAAATTTGTTTTCTATGAAAATGTTATACAAATAATTTTTTAGAACTATTAAATTATTTAAAAAGTCTCACCTTTGTATTTTTTAAACCACTACAACACCAATTATTCACATTTTAGTTCCTTCTAAAAGATATGCCCATTTTTTAAATTTAGCTTAAACTAAAGGAAATAGAAACATGATTTACTTAATACTACATTTCTACTTTCTTTATATAATCTTATCAATGAGCTACACTAGGCATATTTAATTATCATTAAAGCCAATATTCAGAACATTATTTGATCTTTAAATGAAGACAAATAAAAATAATTTAATTTTATACAAAAAATTTTGGAAAAGTTTTATTTCTTAAAATAAATGACAATTTTTCAGGAATAACAAGTTAATATACACTATATTATATGGATAGTGCATAAAATTTTCGCCAAATAATATATAAAAAGAATTTTTACAATTTGTTGACTAGATAATGTTAAAAACAATTCATTTTAAGCTTTAATTTAATTAAATAAATATGATCATGAGATTAATAAAAAATAAATTAGTAATTAAAAAAATTAACATCCTATATTTCATTAGTACAAGGTAATTTCTAGAGAATTATATTGTAAAATTTTAAAAAAATTATAGTTTCTAAATATATATATATATATATATATATACTAATAATCTATTTCTAAATTTTATGTCATTTTAATCATATAAATAAATTATTTTATATATTTATATTTGAAAAAAAATAAAAAAAAAAAAATGTATGTATATTAATACTGGCAAATTTATTAAAATTATTATAAATCAATTTTCGTTAGGAAATACAGATAAAAATATTGCATTAAAACTAAAATATTAAAAATTCAATGAGTTACGGTGAAATTCTTAAATATTCCATTAGGTTAATTTTAACAATTTTATCCATTTTTCTCTAATTTTCTGATTCTCTCTCCTTTATATATTCATCAAATATATAATAAATTAAAGATATTTATCTATATTTTATTAATATAAAGAGATATCTTTAATTATTAGAAAAGTGGAAAGTTGAATAAAGTTGAAATAATGGATTGTTAGGTATATTATAATTTAAATAAATGTTCATTTTCTATAATAAATTACACCAAGGCATTTAGTTTAATATTAATTTTCGACAAGACAAACATTCATTCATAATTATCTTCAACTGAGTACATAAATTATTTAATTATTGAATACAAATAGGAATAAAATAAATTTTTAAATTTATTAATAAACAAGATTAGCTAACTTTTATTCAGTATAAAGTTTTCGATAGATGACAAATTTTGAAATTGTGCCTAAATAATTGGACAACTACTAAAGAGCACGGAGGTATGAATAATGAAATACAACAACATGAGTAAGATCTAATTTAAAGGAATTTGATAATAGATTTTAATTCGAGCTTAAAAACATATATATATATATAAAATTATCTCAGAAATATTTCTTAAAAAAATAAAAATTATCGAAAAAACACTTAGTAAAAAGATGCATTACTTAATGCATTTTAAATATATCCTGGAAATAAAAACAAAAAAAAATTCTAAATCTTGTAATTTTTTGGAAATTATTGTATCCGAAAAAAGACAACACGGAATATAAGTAAGGTTATTATAATAAAAATAAAATAATTTTTTTTTGTATTCCGGTATTTTTTCTTGAAATATTTTTCTTTTAAAACCGGATACTTGACATGGCATTTGGTGATCAAATTTGGTTATAATTTGTTTTTCCTATTTTTTTTTTCTTTTTTTTTTCTTTTTTGCTTTTTTTTTCTTTTTTCATTTTTCATTTTTTTTCAATTTTCCTTGCATTTTTGTAAGTTTCACTTGAATAGTATATTATTTTTTGTTGATTTTGGGAGTTATAAGTTTAGTCTGAAGAGGGTGAAATGAACAGTTTCTTCTCCAAATGTTGATTTTTTTCAATGTAATACTGAATTATCTCAAAAGGATCTTCGCCAAAGCATTATAGTTCATGACCACATCGTCTGTTTAAACAGAAAGTCTTAAGTTGTATGCGCATAGGGTGTTAAATGTTCGTATTATTTTTTAATATGTCTATATGTGTTTTATGTATTTTTTTTAAAGAAATGATGATAAACTAAAGAAATTCTTCAATTATCGCCATCATCTTCTTCTTCTTCCTCAGATTCGGCTTCGGCAAGCCATGTTAGCCAAGAATTGACCTGAATAAATTAAAATATGCTTGAATAAATGCAATTGAATCATAATAGAAGAAGAGAATAGATATTATTGTTCTAGTATAGTAGGTATATTAGAATGATATATGGCAAGATTTACTCTATTAAATATATTTTCCTTTTAATTATGCTATACAAAACAAACACGATACATATATATAAAATTCAAATTATTTATGAGTTTGGCTATAAAATTTATAATATAAAAATATATATTTATAATTAAATACCTGGAATAGAGCTTTGCCTTTGCCAGGATAGGCGTCAGTCAGGTCTTCCTTCCATTTTAGAAAAGCTTCTTCTTCTATAATTTCCAAATTGTAGAGATTCACAAACCAGCGCAATAACATTCCTAAAATTACATAAATATATTATTTATAATATTAAAATAAGAAGATTAAACTAATTTAATTTTTTGAAATTTTTTCTTATCAGACTATTCAAGCCATCAATGAGAGAATCAACCCTCTCCGGTGGAAACCGCAAATGAATTTATTGAAATTTCATCATTGAGAAAATAGAGGCTTTATAATAAATTAATTTGAAAATATATAATGTATTTTCAAAATCTGTGGATTTAAGCAATATATAGAAAAATTATAATAAAAAGATGTTCATTATTTAATACCTTTTGGAAACTCTAGGGTATAGCAAAAAACTTGAAGAGTGTATACAGCCACAACTTGAAGCTCAATGCGTTCATGAAGGAATGCTTGCAATACAGATTTATATTTATCCAGAAGTGCTTTTTCCTTCTCAAGCAGAGCCTTATCTAGTAAAACTATATTTGGATCACGTTCTTCAGCTAAAGTGGTCTCCTATAATATTAAAAAAAGGCTTTTAACGTAAAAATTTATTATTTCTCATTTAAAAACGTTTATTATATTTTATCAAACATAAAACAATTTTAAAAACATTTACATTTAAAATGTACAGTGACGGAAAAAAGAGAGCAAACATCAGTCAAACGTCTTTCTCTACATCAGAGATGGCAAACCTTTTTGAGAAGTGGGTCGTATTTTGATCATTATATTTTTAGATCTAGCTCGTGGGTCACTAAGTATTTAATTGAAAAAGGAATAAAGAAAATCACATACAATATATATTTTGTATAAAAATTTATAAATAATTAATAGGTATATCAGTGTTTCTCAATCTTTCAGAGATTCAGAGCATCGCCATTATCAGTGTCTGACCCACAGGTCAGGTTCGCCATCACTGCTCTATATCAATATGTGAATAAAAATTAAAGAAATTAATTTTTAAAACCATAAAAACATAAAAATGTTAATCATGTAAAATTTAATTCGTATTAAAAATTATTTTTTTCATTTTGATTAATATATTTATGATGTTGAGAAAGACATGTTTTAGGCTGGTGTTCGTTTTCTTTTTGCCGTCAAAGTACATTCACAAAAATAAGTTTCCTTTTTTTATATTAATATTTAAAATAAAAGGAATAACTAAATTTTGTTATTTATTTTTCTCATCAGACTATTCAAGCCATCAGTGAAAGAATGAACTCTCTCCGGTGAACCGCAAATGAATTTATTGAGATTTCATCATTGAGAAAATTAATATTGACCAATCAATTATTGTTACAATTTTTCTATTTATTTTAGAATATTTATAATTTAAAGAATATGATAGTTCTATTAAGTGGAAATATTAGTCAGAAATTGGTAATTAAAATTTAAATATTATTTACCTTTGTAATATATTGGAGAAGAACTGTAATTAGAGCATTGATGAAACCATGATTATTATAATGACAACTATCGACGTTTTCTTTAATCCATTTGTAAAATGCTGTTGGAGTCGAATCAGTTTGAATTTGACGCAAAAGTGAGGCCTGTATACGGGCCAAAGGAAATAAAAATGATAATTTACGGTCATCTAAAATTTCAGCTAATCGTTCTTTAGTGCGATCTGATTCTGGAAGTTGTTGAAGCAAATTCACCTAAAATTTGTAGTGTTTAAAATTAAAATAATTAACTATTTAATTTTTTCCTAAATAAATAAAATATAAATATTTTTCTCATACCTTGCTTTGATTAAATAGTTCAGTAAGAAAAGTATCTTCTTTAATTCGGTGTAATTGCTGAAGAACAAGAAGAAATAATGGATAATGAGCTCCATGTTCAGTAATTTCGGCAAGGTCAGCAAGAGTTGTCAATTCATGGACCACTGCATGGGCCGCCAAGGCTTTAAAATAAAAAACAAATGATTTTTTTATAACTACAGTCAACTTCAAATTAATCATGGATTAATCTATCCAAAAATTTCTTATTTATCTTTTTTCAATCAGACAACTCAAAACCATCAAAAGGAAAAAAATATTCCCTCCGGTGGAAACCGCAAATGAAGTTAATAAAAATTCATCACTTTTTTAAAAAAAATATAAAATTTTATAATAATTATAAATATGTTTAAAAGATAGTTTACCTGCGGCATGAGAATAAACTCGAGGGGAATCTTGTTGTTCGCGGTCACTTAAAAGATCTCGGAAGGCGTCCAAATATTGAGTTGATGTTATTAAATTACGTTGCCGTAATTCAGCCAATAAATCGGCTGTAGTATCGCGATCATTTTCTGGTCGATCAGTGGCTGCATTGAGCCAAGCAGTGATTACTGATCTTGTAAATTTATCAGGCACCTGAAATCAATACATTTCAATATATAATAAAAATTAATGTAAAAAAAAAAATTATATAAAACAAAACAATAAAGAATAATATGAATAAAATAGGAATGTTTATATTCTTATAATTTAAGAAGAAAATTAAAATATTCTATGATAATTACAATTCATTCTATAATTAGTTGAAAAAAAAATGAATAAAAAAATTGCCTTGAGTTCTCGATAGGCTTCAGCCATATCTTGAATTGATGCGTTAGTTTTGATTCCTTCATTTAATAATGTAGTTGCTCGTCGCACAAGTTCATCTCTGCTAGGTCCCTTATCTTTTCGACCTGATTTTACTTTTTCAAGTGAAGCCTAAAAAAAAGAATAAAAATTAATAAACAAATATTAAAAATGTAATTTAATTATTTAATTAATGTATTAAATAAAAAGATTTCATCTGTAACTAGAGAAATCAATTAAAAATTGAAATAATCTTAATAATTTATTATGTAAGAGTTCAGGAAATGTAAAAATGATAATCACTAATATAACGTGAAGTTTAGAGATAGTGATAAGTATTTAAATAAATAATATAATTAGTTCGTTGTGATGATTCAAACTAATGATAAGGACAACTTCTTAAAATATTTAATGTATTTCAACATTCAACAGAAAATAGTAACATTCTAACATTATTTATTTAAATACATATATAATCTTTTAAAAAATTTAGGAAAATTTAGAATTAATAATTATTATATAAAAAAAATAAAAAAAAAATCTATATACCTGTTTAATAAGAATGGCAGAATCTTTGTGAAGAATATTAGACGCACCCGATGCTGAATGTGGAAGGGGAGGATCATTTAGGAAACCACCTCCTCCTCCACCAGTTCCAGTGTTTCCTAAACCAACTCCAGGACGTCCAGAATTTAATGTGATAGGAGGCTTTGTATGTGCTTTATTAAATCCCATAGAATTGGTTGCAGGCCGAAGTGAAACTTGATCTAAATCCTGGCCTTGGATCATAATTCTTGTTTTGAAGCGAGGTGGAATATCTTTTCCTGATTGTGATCCACCTCCAGATTTATTATCGATTATATTATTATTGTTCATGTTATTATTATGGCCTTTACCAGTACCGAAGCCTTGTCGACCTCCGCCGACACCGCCACTTCCGCCTGTAAAGTAACCACCTTGTCCTGTTTGAGCTCCGTTAGTATTGCTGCGTGTGTTGTTGCGATAACTGCCAGAGCCAGAGAAGCCATTACCAGTAAACCTGAAGATAAATAGAGGTTCTTTAATAATATATTATTTCACAGAAAAAATATACGTCATATATTAAATTATTAAAGCTTTGGTGGTTGTTTTTATTTTTAAGGGAATTTTGTAAATAAAACCACATATTGATATTTTTTATTGTAAATTTATTCAAAAAAATATAAATATGTGGTTTTATTTACAAAATTCCCTTATATACGTCATATATTTCATTGAAATGTAATGTATTATCATATGCAACAAGAATTTAATTTTGTTCAAATTATTATATTTTTCAAGGTGTACCTTGAATTCGCTAAATAACTAAATTTTGTTATTTATTTTTCTCATCAGACTATTCAAGCCATCAGTGAAAGAATGAACTCTCTCCGGTGAACCGCAAATGAATTTATTGAGATTTCATCATTGAGAAAATTAATATTGACCAATCAATTATTGTTACAATTTTTCTATTTATTTTAGAATATTTATAATTTATATATATATATAAATAAATGCAACTTACGAAAATTTGTCATGTTGAGCCTGGAGTAAAGCCAAAGGAGGATTATTTAATGCCAATCCACTTAAAACATCGCCACGAGTCTTCAATTTAAAGAACTCGGTATTTGACCCATCGCGGCTGCCTAAACCACCACGTGAGCCGCCCCCGCTACCGGGGCCTCCTCCAAGACCGTCACGATCAATACTTCCAATTCCGCCGCCACCACCCACCACTCCATGACGTTCTCGATCAGAACGGTTACCATATCCATGATCATTACCACGACTTCCACCATTATTACCGCCACCGCCACTTCGGCCGCGTACTGGAGGATCGTCATCGCGTAATTGATGAATGGGCATGGGGCCTTCTGTATTTGTAGCTTTTCGGGGTATCCAATTATCCCGGCGGAGTTCTATGACGTCTCGGAGCATGAACCGAATACGCGGTGAGAGATCTGAGCTATCCGCGAGTATTGCCATTCGCTCAAAATATTGGTTCATGAGTTTCTAAAATAAAATAAATAAAAAAAAATTAAACATTATAGAACATTTTTTTTAAATAAGTAAATAAATAAATAAAACAAAATCAGACAACTTCGGCCTTCAAAGAACAAAGTTCTCAGGTGGAAACCGCAAATGAAGAAAATTACATTCATCATTTCAAAATTCCTAACTTAATAATGTAAAGATGAAACTAGTAATTTGGTTAAGATTATAAACCTTGCAAATATATTCTTATAGAGATAAATTTGGAAGTTTTTGGACTCACTTTTGGTATAAACTACCTTAATCTGGACCATCGCCAACTAATCACAAATCCCTCAATTGAAACTTAACATTATATAGTCGAACCACAACCTATTTGATTTTCATACATGCAGTTTTCCCGTAAACAAACATCTAGGTTTACTTCATATATTAAAACCATGTGTCCCAGGCAAGCATATCGCGTTATGAATAACTATGTTTGGGGTTGTAATATTTGCCATTCTCTTGACATGTCAAAAACTATACAGATTTTTTTTTTTCAAATACCCTGAATCTATTCACATTCCTTAAAGTCATAGACCACTCCTTATACCCGCAACCTAGAAAGTTTATAGATTTAAACTTTAATGAATTTACCGCATAAAAATAATAAATTTTAGAAAATAATATAAATATAAATAAAGTTAATTTTAATTACTTGTCCTTTATCGGAATCCAATATCCGGCCACAAGTTCTCATTATCTGACTGAGGCATTCGAGGTTCTCAGCCACATCTTTAGCGGCGGTAAGATTCCCACTAACGCCGCCTGTTCCATTACCACCCCCGGTGGCCGTCGCCGCCGGCGTGGGCGTCGTCTTCCAACTTTTGCGTAGTAGTTGCTGGATGCATTTGTGTAAAATCGACTCCGATAGTATTTCGAGTTTTCCCAGTTCTCCGATAAACTATAAACAAAAAAGTCATAATTATATTAAATATATATATATATATATTAATTAAGTAAATTTGATGTTAATCATATATATTTCAGACATTTTCGGCCATCATAAGGTACTTAAACCCTCCGGTGGAAACCGCAAATGAAAACCAAAAAAATCATCATTATTAATATATGAATAAATCAATATTTGAATGTTTTTAATTACCTTGATATTTCCCAACATTTTACGTTTGGCCAGCTGTCGGCGTTCTTCTTCATCTTGGGTAAGTGGCTCTGAGCCATCTCGACGTTCAAAGGCTTCTGTAGCACAGCTGCGATTCTCGAATTCGTCACGGCACTTGTTGAGAAGCAATATACGGAACGTGCAATTACTGGACGATTGATTTTCAAAATTCGGGGCTGCCTCGCTGAGCCGTTTGCACAGCTGTGCGTACATAGAACTGTACTTGGGCTCATCGAGGGCCTTTTCGAAGATCTATAATAATAATCCAAATTATAATTATTAGTAAAATATTCATTAAATAAACAGAAAGAGTAATGAAAATTGTGTTTGTTTGTTTGTTTATATGTAAGAGAATGGAGAAAGAAGGAGAAATTAAAGAGAAAGATTAATAATTTCAAAAGAATAGATAATATCAAACATTTTAGAAAATCTTCAAAGTATTACATTTGGTAATTTTTTTTATTAATAAAAATTTTAAATTAATTAGAACATTTTCTTGAAAATATATGTTATTAATGGATATAAGAAAATTTCAATTTTTTTTATAATTTTTATGATTATAGTTTAATTAAAATATCATTTTACAAATCAGACATCATCTACCATCAATGATCAAAGATCTCCGGTGGAAACCGCAAATGATGTAATAGAAGACTCATCATATTTTGATATGATATGAAATAATTATTATTATCAACTACTTACCAGCAGTATGACGCCTTTAAGGATGACACTTGAACCGAGATCTGTTTTAAGGAGGTCATCGCTCAGCTTCTGGAACTTCTCAGGCGTAAGCTTGTTAAGAATGCCGCGCACCTTGCGAAAGATGAGGTCATTGCGGCTCTCTGGGGTGAGTGCATCTCGGCGGACCGTAGAAGGGGGTATCCAGCGCCGCTTTGCGGACAGGGAGCGAGGGTCGTCCCTTGAAAAAATAAACAAAAGTAATTTATTATAAGGCATAAGGATTCAATAAAAAAATCGAATAAATATATTCTTATAAATTTATTCCCCTCAGACAATTCAAACCATCAATGGAATTTTTGCAAAACCCTCAAAACCGTAAATAAATTTCATCATTGGGGATTAACATTTTTCAATAAGTGCAATTTATTGATTATAAAAATATACATATTAGATATGAGTATACATTTATACACACCTCTATATTTTCTATATTGGGATTCTGTCTAAACATGAATAGAATAACAATTTGTAAATTATTAATTCCCCATGTGGATTTTGACGACGATATTGGTTCATCCATCATCCTGTATATTGATAAAGATGTTTTTGGAATTAGAACAATAAAAGGGAAATGCTAAAGTAAAATAAATTCCTATTTATTATAATGAATTTTCGGATCCCATGTTAAACGGGTATATCACCCATAACCCTAGATAGGTTTAATTCTTTAATAAATTATATTAATACAAACCTTCCTCCAGAGACACGAGAAACACCCCCCTGTGCTCTGGGGCCGTCCGTTGTTGCTTGTTGGTGGCCCGCCAAGTCAAGGAAACTAGCGCCTTACAACTATTAGGTGTGGGCAAGCCTGAAAAAGAGAAATATTTTTAATTAATAAGATTAAGAATTTCATTAATAAAAAGAAGTTCAAATTCTCCCCCCATCAGACAATTCAAACCATCAATGGATTAGTAAAAATCCTCCGGTGGAAACCGCAAATGAATTTAAACGGATATCATCATTGAGGAAACATTTATGTATTTATAGGTAATTTCTTTATAAATTGGTATAACTTTTGAGACTTAATTCTTAAAATTAAAAGTATAAATCACATATAAAATGAAAAAATTTAATTTAATTTGTTAATCTTTTGCATCAGTATGTCGCCATTAGGAGTAAAGGACTAATATTTATACTTTAAGCTTTAAACCAATCTTAGCAAGTAGTTTACTAGACCTTTTCAATCAAACCAGGATTTCTGATCTCAAAAAAAGGAAAACTTCAAATAATTGCAAATAACAAAAGTAAAAATAAATTATTAAAAAATTTCCCATCAGACAATTCAAACCATCAATGGATTAATAAAAATCCTCCGGTGGAAACCGCAAATGAATTTAAACGAATATCATCATTGGGAAATTATTTAAATATTTAATAATTTTCATGATAATTAATTTAATAATAAAGCAGTAAATTAATGTAGAAAGTGATATAAAAATATATTTCTTTACTAAATGTTTAGTAAAATAGTAAATATTCTTAAATTAAAAAAAAAAATGTTTTTGAAAAAAAAAATTAATGTAGATAAATAATAAATTCTTAAAAGGAAAACACAATATTATGAAAATGACAAATGGGGCAAGTTTTAATTTTAACTAAAACAACTAAATCTTCAAATAATTGCAAATAACAAAAGTAAAAATAAATTATTAAAAAATTTCCCATCAGACAATTCAAACCATCAATGGATTAATAAAAATCCTCCGGTGGAAACCGCAAATGAATTTAAACGAATATCATCATTGGGAAATTATTTAAATATTTAATAATTTTCATGATAATTAATTTAATAATAAAGCAGTAAATTAATGTAGAAAGTGATATAAAAATATATTTCTTTACTAAATGTTTAGTAAAATAGTAAATATTCTTAAATTAAAAAAAAAAATGTTTTTGAAAAAAAAAAATTAATGTAGATAAATAATAAATTCTTAAAAGGAAAACACAATATTATGAAAATGACAAATGGGGCAAGTTTTAATTTTAACTAAAACAACTAAAACTTCAACTAATTGCAAATAACAAAAGTAAAAATAAATTATTAAAAAATTTCCCATCAGACAATTCAAACCATCAATGGATTAATAAAAATCCTCCGGTGGAAACCGCAAATGAATTTAAACGAATATCATCATTGGGAAATTATTTAAATATTTAATAATTTTCATGATAATTAATTTAATAATAAAGCAGTAAATGTAGAAAATGATATAAAAATATATTTCTTTACTAAATGATTAGTAAAATAGTAAATATTCTTAAATTAAAAAATAAATGTTTTTGAAAAAAAAATTAATGTAGATAAATAATAAATTCTTAAAAGGAAAACACAATATTATGAAAATGACAAATGGGGCAAGTTTTAATTTTAACTAAAACAACTAAAACTTCAACTAATTGCAAATAACAAAAGTAAAAATAAATTATTAAAAAATTTCCCATCAGACAATTCAAACCATCAATGGATTAATAAAAATCCTCCGGTGGAAACCGCAAATGAATTTAAACGAATATCATCATTGGGAAATTATTTAAATATTTAATAATTTTCATGATAATTAATTTAATAATAAAGCAGTAAATGTAGAAAATGATATAAAAATATATTTCTTTACTAAATGATTAGTAAAATAGTAAATATTCTTAAATTAAAAAATAAATGTTTTTGAAAAAAAAATTAATGTAGATAAATAATAAATTCTTAAAAGGAAAACACAATATTATGAAAATGACAAATGGGGCAAGTTTTAATTTTAACTAAAACAACTAAAACTTCAACTAATTGCAAATAACAAAAGTAAAAATAAATTATTAAAAAATTTCCCATCAGACAATTCAAACCATCAATGGATTAATAAAAATCCTCCGGTGGAAACCGCAAATGAATTTAAACGAATATCATCATTGGGAAATTATTTAAATATTTAATAATTTTCATGATAATTAATTTAATAATAAAGCAGTAAATGTAGAAAATGATATAAAAATATATTTCTTTACTAAATGATTAGTAAAATAGTAAATATTCTTAAATTAAAAAATAAATGTTTTTGAAAAAAAAATTAATGTAGATAAATAATCAATTCTTAAAAGGAAAACACAATATTATGAAAATGACAAATGGGGCAAGTTTTAATTTTAACTAAAACAACTAAATCTTCAAATAATTGCAAATAACAAAAGTAAAAATAAATTATTAAAAAATTTCCCATCAGACAATTCAAACCATCAATGGATTAATAAAAATCCTCCGGTGGAAACCGCAAATGAATTTAAACGAATATCATCATTGGGAAATTGTTTAAATATTTAATAATTTTCATGATAATTAATTTTTAATAAAACAGTAAATTAATGTAGAAAGTGATATAAAAATATATTTCTTTACTAAATTATTAGTAAAATAGTAAATATTCTTAAATTAAAAAATAAATGTTTTTGAAAAAAAAAAATTAATGTAGATAAATAATCAATTCTTAAAAGGAAAACACAATATTATGAAAATGACAAATGGGGCAAGTTTTAATTTTAACTAAAACAACTAAATCTTCAACTAATTGCAAATAACAAAAGTAAAAATAAATTATTAAAAAATTTCCCATCAGACAATTCAAACCATCAATGGATTAATAAAAATCCTCCGGTGGAAACCGCAAATGAATTTAAACGAATATCATCATTGGGAAATTATTTAAATATTTAATAATTTTCATGATAATTAATTTAATAATAAAGCAGTAAATGTAGAAAATGATATAAAAATATATTTCTTTACTAAATGATTAGTAAAATAGTAAATATTCTTAAATTAAAAAAAAAATGTTTTTGAAAGGATAAATCTAAGATTTCTTTTGTCAACTTTCTCTTTGATCATCTGCCTAATATCACATGGACACAAGGCCATGAAACAAAGAAATGTGACGTTGGCTGCATGATAAACGAGAAGGCAGAACAAGCCCCCACCATTTGGCCCCATGACAAGGTCCACAATCTGTGAATGAGTGCGTGGCTGAGTCACCATCGAAGGTTTAGTATTGATTAATAAAAGCAGCCATTTTCTCCTATAGAGCTTATCGGAAATCTTGATAAGAAAAGAAAAGTACGGTTAATTATTAAATAAAACTTGAAATGAAAAATAAATATATAATACGATTAAAAATATATGTTATTAATCAATTTAGTTAAAATTTTTAATAAAGATCAATTTTGTAAAATTAAATAAAGAAAAAAAAGGATAATCATTAAATTTCATTTAAATTTACAATTTTTCTTAATGAATTAGAAATAAGAAAAAATAATTGATAATAACAATTTTAGAAAGGAAAATTAAATTTTAATCATTTAAGAAAAATATAATTAAAATCATTTTATTAAAAAAAAGAATATTAAAAAAATCATTAAATTTAAAGAATTTAATTCGTTAGTTTTAAATACTTTTTATAAAGTCAAAGATTTGTTCGAGGATGAATGAACATATAAACATTCGACAAAAATGTCGAGTCATTTTTGAAAACAAAAATAGAAGGTGAAAATTATAAAGAAATGATAATATTACTAATTAAGATAAATATGTCCTTGTAATTAGTATTATTAGATTGAAAAAACGAATTGTTTTATTATCGATTAATTGAAAATGTCATATATGACAAAGAATTTGTAGATAATATATTATACTAGGAAAAAAAAATGAATTAAATAAATAAATTGCACAATATTAAAATATTATTTCTGATTAATTATTTATGCATTGTTTTTGGTAAAATACGTTTATATATCTATTTTTCTTAATAGGGAATAACTTTCAAATTCTGTTATAATATTGTAAATAAATCTGATTTTTCTATATTTTTTAAAGGAATCGATTATTTTGATGGCTGAATATTATGTGTAAAGCATGTGCCTATAGTGTAGTATACTACGAATCGATCGAAAAGGACAGAGAGAATCTGGGTTAGATTTGGTTGGCGACTGCGCCAGGGTGGCTTGATTCAAACTCGAAAACAAAAAAATCAAGGGTCGAGCCATAATTGGATGCAACTAGGGCTGAAAATAGGGAGGGGAAGCAAAGTGAATGATAGAGGAATGATTTGTTAAGGTCACTGGCCGTTCACTCATGGTCCGCCATCAAAAACCTTGATGACGTTCCTTTCTTTCATTCTATTCAAAAGCTTACAAAATGAAATAGAAATGATCTAAGAAGAGGTAGGGCTGTGGTTTCATCGTAAACTGAACCGATCAATACTGACTAGTCTTATAAGATTCCTTTTGGATTAAATCACAGAAAACTTTTTGTTAAAATTATACTCACCAACAAAATTTAATGAAACATGATTTAAAAAAAAAATAATAAAGAAAGAAAAGAACTAAAATGAACAACACCAAACAATTTCACTGGATTTAAATTAAAAATCACAAACACTAAAGATTTACCTGAATTGGAAAAAAAAAAAATAGTCCCAAGTGATTGAAATTAGTTGAAAAATAATTTGTAATAATTGAAATGAACAAATCAAGAGAGAAATGTCCTTGTACACGAATTGGTATGAACGGTTGCCGGCAATGAACTGAGGAGAGGCGGAGCCCTCGAAGAGAAGGAAGCCGACGGTTGCAGTAAAGGGGCGGGACCTCGCCCGACGCAAAGCGAACCCCCTCTCCTTCACAAGGGAAAGGGCCAAAAAGGGTCCAAATAAAATATTTAAAGTAAAAAGCCTTCTGCAGGAATGGAGAAATAGACAATTCCAAATGCCAGGTAGTTGGCAGAAATTCCAACCCTCAAATTTTATCAATAAAATACAAAAGAAAAAAAAAAAAGAAAAAGATTTAAGAGAGGAGAGATCTACTCACAATAACCGAAAGATGTGGAGAATGTTAATAAATAATTTCTTCGAAAACAAGAATATTATTTTTTGAAATATCAAATATATTCAATATTTATTTATTATTACATTTTCAAATTTAAAAAAATTAATTTTAAACATACTTAAAAAATAATTTATTAGACAATATATTATTATTATTATTTGGGGATTAGCCCTGAGGATTAAAGAGAAATTATTAATTATTGAATTTCCCTAGGCCAGAACACTTCGTGCTAACCACTAAACAGTCATTTTACTCTATTATGGATATAAAAATAAATAAGTTGACCTGTGGCCAGGTCCGAACCGACCGACGGTTTGAAGTAAATTAATTTCCAGCTACAGAAACAATTTCAAATAATTTTAATATATCTATTAATGTAATAAAAAACAAATAGGCATATAACATAAATATTTTTAATTTTATTTTATTTATAATATATATGTAAGACCAGACTGTGACGTCATGAATGGCTGGATGACGCCATATAATTTTAAATCAAGAAAAAACTAATAAATATGATTTTCCCGAGGATAAAACCAATACAAAGTGTATGATTCGTGGTGATATATAAAAAAATCTCCTCATGTGAAATTTGGTGTGAAAATAACCCTTCCCTTCCTATCGTCGATCGCTAATACTACCACTTCCGGTTTCCGGATTTGCACCAAAAGTTGATCAATTCATCCCAGTGATGCATTAAGTAAATATACCAAATTTCATCAAAATCGGTTGAGCCGTTCAGGCTGTACACATCTATACGGACGGACAGACATCATGCTAAAAATACTTTTTTCTGTTTAGAAAATGCATGATTCGTGGAGATATGTAAAAATCTCCACATGTGAAATTTGGTGTGAAAACAATACCTCCCTTACTATCGTCGGTCGGTAAAAATAATTACAAACAATATCAGTAAGTAAACCTAGACCTAAAATTTAAAAAAAAAAATCTTAAATCGGATAAATGTGAAATTTTTCAAACATATCCTGAGTCTCTCTCTCTCTCTCTCACACTCAGTTTAAAATTTTGAGAAATAACAGAAAATTGTTAAAAATACCGTGAAACAAATCGAATAATAGCGTATTAATATATATATATATATATACATTATATTTGAATATAAAATTAATTGTCCTAGATGTAACAAGAATTATATTCAATTTTATTCAATATATGTATATATTAATACTATCAGATTTATCAGGGATATAATCACGTATTTTTGTGAGATTGTTTTCTCGACGTTTCGGCACCCATTTTGACGCCATTTTCAAGAGATTATTTAGGTGGGAATATTTTTTGGGATTCTGGGTCTTAGTCTTTGTGATCAAGGGTTAATATCAAGATTTTGGGTTGATAGGTTGGATGGTTTTGTACTCACTGCGTTGCTGTGGAGCTCCGAAGAATCCTGGGCAATCCTGACTCTGGAACACGTCCATACCGGACAATAACCCGATGCCAACTGGGCCAACTGCACAGACCATCTAACAGACTGCTAAACTATTATTCTCGATGAAACAAAGTTATTGGCGCCACCATGCGAATCCTGGCAGTAACTAATTGAAAGAAAAAAATCGGACTTGTGTGTTTGGTCTTTGTAAAGATGGCGCCAAAATCACAATAGGAACAATAGGCCTAGCCAACTGGGACCCGACCCTTTGGATACTACCTGTGCATCCCAAAAAATATTTCCACCTAAATAATCTCTTGAAAATGGCGCCAAAATGGGTGCTGAAACGTCGAGAAAACAATCTCACAAAAATACATGATTATATCCCTGATAAATCTGATAGCAATAATAACAATAACATTCACGGAAACCTAAACCAACATATAATATATTAATATATATATTAATGTAATTATTTAAAGTTCTCAAGGATATTTATTCATGCGTATAATGAGTATTAATTTCTTAAGTAAACGTTTTGCTCCTGTTCATTCACCTCACAATGCATAAAAAAGAAAATTCCAATTAAAAGTGTTTTAATCTTATATTTGACGATTTTACTGCCATTGAAATGAATACTTAAACATCATTAAAGAGGCACATTCAAGTTATATATAATAAGTACTATATTTGTGTAATTTTTATTAAATATATATTTTTAATTATTAGTTTTCAGTTCGTGTAATTAAATTTTTTTTTAATGTAGAAAAAATACATTCACAATATAACAAAAATCTTCAATTAATTGACTAAATGAACTTAACATTATAAACTTAAAATTATTTAAGAAAATAAATAAATTGTAAAAATAATATGCAAAAATATTAAAATTATTTGACATATTTCAATATTATATTTTTGCTCATATCATTATTAAGTTTTATCAAAATTGTTATCATATTATCAATTTTTATTCGTCATATTTTATATTAGAATTTTTAACATTTTTTTTTATAATTGTAGTTAACTCAATAAAAATTTAAAGATATAGTTGTGAAATTTATATTTATTTATTTTGATATTTATTTTAATGGGTTTTTTTTATTATTATTTTTTTTATAAATATAAGTTTAATTGGAAATATTTCTCCAGTTTCAGTGTTATTATATTATCGATAAGTTAATTTTGAAAGATTAATTGTTATTTAGGAATGTAATGGAAAATGGCAATTCAAATCATCCTATCATCGTAATAAATGTATAGCGAAGTAGATAAGAGTTTGAAATAAGGCGTCGAAGTTGAGGTTGTTCGCATGCCGGGGCGACGGCGTGGGCAGGTCAATGGACTACTACGTACTTGCCGCGTGCATTTCTACCACATTGGCTGCCCCTTGGCTGGCTGCCTTGCCACGGGCATGCAACCAACCTACGGCAGAGAGACAAGTTCAGGCTTTGTCCAAGGTTACTTTCCCCCCTTCCCAGACGATTCACGAAGCCCCATCCCAGCACGGTGTTGTCACATCTCCTATCTTTAATGCCTTTGAGAGCCCTTCAACCCACCAACAAATAACTCCCTATTTTTTTTTTATAATTTCTAGTCGTTTTAAAGGACGAACAATACACCAAATGTTAAAAGAACAAACATTCCTATACAATAAAACAAGATTATAAATATAAAGACTAAACGAACAACATTAAACTAAAAAGAACTATAAATGTTATCATTAACCAAACAAATAATCTCAAATTCTACATTGAGTTCTTTATGCTCAAATGAAACAATTGGATAATTACAAATTCAATATCTAAAGATAAATAAATATATATAATAGATAAAATTTTCAATTTTTTAAAATAATTATCTTTATTAAATTTTCAACTTAAGGGTCAAAAATCATATAAAGGAAAAAATAATAATGTTGTCATACATGTGCATTATATATAATATAGTAAATTAAAAATTAATGAGAAATTCATTTCATTTAAGGTGAGAAATATATAGAATGAGTTTTATCATTTTTTAATTAATAAAATTATTTAGAGCATGAAAAAAAATATAGTTAAATTATATTTCTTAATTAAAATTCATATTTTAAATTAATGTTATTCTAACCTTGATTATATATCTAAGATAATATTGTAAAATTCAAACACAATAAATTTTTTCCATACATGATTAGAATTTTAATAAATGAAAAAATTAATTATTAATTTTTGTTCAATATCTAAAAATTAATACAATTTTTAGTAAAATTGAAAGTCTTTATCTTTCTTATCACATATTGCAAAAATTTATTTATATATTTAATATATATATATTTATATATATATATATATATATAAATATAAATAATTTTCTTTTTTGATTTATTATAAACAAAATGGTTGTGAATAATCATATCAAAATTATATTCAATTTAGATTAAATGTGAAAATTATATTTAATTTATTGTTGTAATTTCTTTTTCAATATAAAAATTTATTTAAAATATTTTAGAAACAAGTTGTTTAATTTGAAAATAAATGAATCTAAATTCAAATAGAGTGTAATATATGAATTATTAAGTTTTTATATACCTATACTATAAATTATTTAGTCTATAGGTCGCCTGGATTCAAAAACATTAATTGGTATAATATTTAACTTATTAATTATATTCTTGAACAAGTAAACAGTGTGAAGAACGTAATTGGTCATATACTTATATAAATATGCTGAGTAAAAGAATTATTTTTAAAAATAAATATAACAGTATATTTTGTCGAAATATAATTATAATATTTAGTATATCGTTTCGAGCATGTGGCCTATTTAATCATTAGTATTTTAATAATGTATATAAATGATAAAAAGGAGAACGAAGCATGTGGTCATGTTTTTCATTTATATATTTTACTTATAGAGAACAATCCATCTAGATAATTATTCTGGTTTGACCTAAAGCGGATTTTTTTTTTTTTTTTGAAGATTAGCAAACATGATCCTCACAAGAAAATGGATGATAAATTAGAAGAGTAAAATAAAAATATAATATTTAAATATATAAAATAATAATAAAATATTTAAATAATTTATCTATATTAATAATCTAAACTTGGGGAAAAAGTATATGCGAATCTAAGTTTTAATAAACAGTGTGATGTTCAAAAGTTAAAAAAAGTGTATTAAACAGCTTGGAATATAATAAGAAAAGAAAGAAGAAAACATTGATGTTTCCAAGGATAAATATTGGATTAAAGGATATCAGGATGCGTTAATGAATGATGTGAAATCTTTAACATGAGTTATTTATATCATGAATAGCTTTAAAGTAAAAGATTTATGCAAGGAGTATGACGCATTGAGAGGCTGGCGGCCAGCATAGTGTTAAATAGAATTGAGCCATGAGTCAAACTCAAATGTTGCTATCAACTTGAAATGACGCAAACATTATATCTCAGAAAAGTAAATAATTTAGATAGAAGAGAATTCAAATGATATACTTATCAATTCAAATTCATAACATACGAGGAAAGATTTGAATTTAAAATAGGCCTAAATATATTCATAAAAAAAGAAAAAAAATATACAAAATTGATAAATTAAAAAATAAAATAATAATAAATATAAAAAAATAATATTTATTGAAATAGAATTTAATATTAAAATTCTAAAAAAAAAATTTCTAAAGTTAAATTCCTATAATTCAATCATATACTTATATATCTTAATATGAAAATTTATTTATTTTTTTTTAATATATAAGCCTCCCTTATAAATAGATACATTTAAATTTAAATTTATATATATTATTTATTAAAAACAAAAATTAAATATATTAAGGAAAAAGTATTATTTAGATAAATATATTTTCTAGAAAAAAATGCTTTTTTCATAAGACAAAGAAACTCGATTGGTTGGCGATTAGTGAGGTTAAATAAAATGATATGAATGGTTTTGTTAAAAAATATCACTATTAAATTTAATAAAAATAAATGTGATATATAAACTTAAAAAAATATACTGAAAATGAATTAAAGAATTGATATCTAGCCATTATGGCCAATTTGTAAGAGCATGATGCCGAATTAGTATTATGAATTGAACAAACACAATACAAGCATTTTTTGAAATATAACAAGATTATATAATTTAATTTAATCTTAATTATGAAAGAATCTTAAATATAAATATTTAAACTATAATTAGATAAATAAAGAATAAAAAATAAATGTACTTACGGCAGTTGCCTATAATGAAGAATTTTATGTCCGGAAGCGAAGGCCTCGGACACCTCCAGACCAAGTTCTACAACATTATCTTTGACTAATTAATTAAAAAATATTTTAATATAATAATATTTTTAAAAATAATTATTAAAAATTATTTTAATTTTATAATTTGTAAATTTAAATAAATTAAAATATTGTATAAAATATAAGTTTCTCATTTGATTAGAAGTATGATGATATTCAATAGTACCAATTTCAAAAATTTTCTATGGTAAAAGTTATATTTTTTGAATTTAATATAATTATTTAATGTTAATCAATAAAATACATATATGCAGAATTATTAATTTATTGTAATAGAGATTTCTTTTTAGGATTAAATGTAAAATAATAAAATATGTTCACTTGAATTTAATTATAAATCAAAGAAATATATAACTTAAATTTTTTAAAAAAATAAATAAACTTAACAGATTAACAAATTTAATAAACAGAAAATTTCAATACAAAATATTTGCAGACCATCGTTTAACTCATTTGAAGAGTATTTTCAAAGAATTAATCAGTTGAGAATTTAAAGTAAAATATTAAGAGAATTCAACACCATAATACAACATTTGGAAATTCAATCTTTTAAAGTTATTAAAAATTAATATGTACAATTTAAAGAACTAATTTACAAATTATTCTATATTAATTCTTTTAAAAAGCAATTTATACAATCGAAATAGTTAAAATAAATGAGTAAATAAAATAAAATATGAAATTATTTTCTTTAAATATCATATGTATTTTATGAGAAAACATTTCACAATAAAGTTATTCATTTTATATATAGTATTATTTAGAAATTATTCTAATATGGTTTATAATTTCCAAATATATTTTTAACTTTTACATATGAATTAAATTTACTCTAATGATTAAATTTTGACGGAAATTGACTTTTTAATTTTGAAGATTAATAATACATAGACTGCCATCTATGAAGTAAAAATATTATGATAAAATTACATCAAATAACAGATGATGTAATATTAATGACGTAGTGGCTGTGACGTTTCTCTTAAAAAATCTTAAGAAATTTTTATACAAAAAAATTAATTAGTGATATGATACTATAAAAAGTTATTTTATGATTAATTTATAGGAGTATAATGTTTTTTTACATTTCATAGAAATTATTTTTCTAATGGTAAATAGATGATGGTTATTGGTTAGAATCTCTGTCAAATTACACGAATTGTAACAAAGAAATTGGTGATTAATTTAGACAAATAATGTGATATTCAATAGTTTTATATTGTAAACACATCCAAGTAAATTGATATATGCAGGACATATTTTGAAATTCGGTTCCTTGCTCCAACAAAGATGTCACTAGCTCAAGCCTGGCCACATTATCTGATGTTCGTCACTTGTCAATAGGATTCCATCAAATCAACTCAAACTAGATTGTTTTTTTATTCCAATCCTATATTGCAAGAGAAACGACTGTATTTAACAATTTTTGCACATGATTCGATCAGAATTGTTTATTATAAATTAAGGTAATTTTCTCTCTATCTTTTTATTTTATTGAAATAATTTCAATAATTATATAGACATATATGAATATATATATATATATATATATAATACATATATATATATATAATACATCCATATATCTATATATACATTTGCTGTTGTCTTATATAATGAAACAAATTTATCCTGTCAAATAATTTTTTTACATTTTTGATTCGATTAAACTCAATTCAATAAGTTAAATGATAATCATATACATTTCAATTTTTGTAACTTTTTTTAATTAATGTCATTTTAGTTTGCTTTTTATATATAAGGAAAATAATATTTATCAAATAAACAAAAATGCCGAATGCCTTTGGGAGTCAACCACAGACCAATTATGGCTCAACATCGAATAGTAACTTACCAAGTGTAAATTTTGCTGGAGGAGGAAGTAATCATGCAGAAGGGACAGGTCTCCTTTTCAGTCCTACAGAATTGTATGTAAATCTTTAAATTAAATAATTAAACTAGAATTAAATATATCCTTAATTCTCTTATATCAATTCTTCATATATTTATATTCTAAGTTTAAATATAGTTTTATTTTTAAGAGTATATTTTTCTCTTTCTATCCTCCTTCTATAATTCAAATAGTCACTTTTTAAATTATTCAATAAAATAAACAGATTAAATACATATTTTTGAATTTTTAAACTAAATATTTCCCCTTCCCCCATAATTTGTTAATAATTTCTTTTTTAATGAAAATTTTTAATCTAAACAAAAATAAAACTTAAATGGATTTATTCAAATACCTATATATAATAAATTTCCAATCAGTAGAAAATTTTTAATTGTGCTCAATAATTGCCTTGAATATTTATAATTATTATTTATATTATTATTCTTTTTATCATTTTAATTATATTTTTGAACTTTCGAGTTACTTATCAGATAAATTATTATGTGATTTCTTACTATTTAAAATTTATATTTAAACTTTAAAATAATTTTATCCAAATTGACACGAGAGTTCTAAATTTCAATCTTAATATAAAACTATTTTATTTCTTCTTTATGACTCATCCTTATCATTATACATTAGGAGATTCCAAGATCTTTTGTCTATCCTTATCTTTTTATAACATAGTTTTGGCCCCATAATGTTTTATTTATAAATTTCAATAGATCTTTTTATCTTATTTATAAACACAACTTTAACGATCATATTTATATAATAAATTAAATAATACTTTCTATAAACATATCCAGAATAAATAGATTTTGTAATGAATTTTTAAATATCGGCTATTTATCGAATTTTTAGAATATTTATAGAATATGTTTAATATAAAAATTCTTCATGAAACTGTGTTCTCATTAAATTATTATTTTTTAGAATCGGATTATTTTGATATTATAATAATAAATATCTTGCAACTTTATAGAAATTTAAATTATCTTATTTAGAATTATAAAATCATAATATTATTTAATTTAATCATCATCATTTTGTTTATATAAAATATATTTTAATTATTTTTTTAGGTATAATCTTTCTGACAACATTACAACAAATATTTATACTGTAAATCATGCATGGCGTACACTTGATCAAGCAGTTCGACTTTTGGGAACAGAACGTGATAATCCTGGGCTTCGTGATAAAGTGTAAATAAATAGGTTTTTTATTAATTATTAATTCAATGGTTTACATTCTAACCATTCTATTTTTACAGGCATGTCACACAACTGAGCTGTAATCAAATTGTAGCTCAGACGACCAAAGATTTACAACGACTTACAGAAATCGTTCGAAAAGGAGACAAACAACAAAGACTTCAAGTTGAAAAATTAACAAATGATTTTAAAGAGGCTGTTCAAGAATATAGTCGTCTACAAAAGGTATTATATTTTACAAATATAAATATTATAGAAATTTAAAGAAATCACTTTCAAGATATTTTTATTATATTAATATTAAATAATTGTTCATATTCTAAAGATATATATATTAATATTTTAAAATTATTTAAATCCACTGGTTTTTAATTTATAGCAAGTAGCAGATCGTATGAAAAATTATTTACTTGCACAACGGAAATATACATCAAATGCTTCCGAAGAAGAATATAATAATGAAGCAGCAGTGGCTGCAGCAGAAGCCAGGCAACAACAAATAACACTTCAGCGAGAAGTTGAATTTGAGCAAGGATTATTATTAGAGAGAGAAGCACGAATTCGACAAATTGAAGCAGACGTATTGGATGTTAATCAAATAATGCGAGAACTAAGTGCAATGGTACATATACAAGGAGAGAATATAAATTCTATAGAAAATAATATTGAAAATGTACATACTGATGTTGAATTGGGAGCTCGTGAACTTGAAAAGGCTGCTGATTATCAGGTACTTAAAAGTCAATACAAACGTTTTCTGAATCACATTATCTCTAATATATATATATTTATATAGTAATCTATAAATATAAATAATAAATAGAGATGATTGAGATACATTTGTAGTCTTTTATTTCATCTTTAATAACAAAATATTTATTTATATTTGAATTTTAATTCTTTTTTAGTCTAAATATCGTCGTAAGTTATGTTTTCTTATATCTTTGGCTTTGATTGTTGTAATTGTTCTTACCACCATCCTCGTAATCAAGCTTAAAAGTTAGCAACCGAATATCAAAGCTCATTGTTAATTATATTAATAAATCAACTTACTAGTGGACCAGTCGAATCTCCTCTGAGTCATCAAATTATATTTTCCCTTGAAGCTTGCCATCTGCATTACGCAGGGCTCAGCGACTGCGTCAACATTTCTACGCAGCTGCATTTTTCTCTCTTATCTACATATATATATATATATATATATGGCATTTCTTTTATTATGTTATATCTATGAATAAGATGAGAGGAAAATTATAAATACAATAATATATATGTATATATATTATATATATACATCTATATATATAAAATAAAGAAATAAATAATAAAACAATCAATATTTTAAAACAATATATTTATTTTGATTTTTTTAAAGCCTTAAAAAAGTTTTATTCAAAATATCATCATTAATATACACTATATTTATAAATAAATTGAGCAATCCCAAATAATATAAAAAAGAAGAAAAATTAAATAAAAACAAAAAATAAATAAACTTTTGTTAAAAACAATTTCAAAAATAAAATATATATTAAATAAAAAACGAATGTTAGATTTTTTAAAGCATAGACCGATTACCAATTTTGACCAGATAATTATTTGAGATGAAAGTTGAGGAAGGTTAATTATAATAATAAAAATAAATTGAAATACATATATACATAAATGATCTCATTTGCTATAGAAATATATAATTAAATAAATTTGAAGTTATTGAGAAATTAATATTTTTTGGTCTTATTAATGATTTTAGTTGTTTTTTAATAATTTATGTATAGAAAAATTATAACTAGATTTAAAAAATATATATGATTTGGGTTTAAGAAATCAACATTTAGCTGAAGGGCCAGCTGAATTTGCTAAGGCAGTTGCGGTTGTCGACCTTGAAGGAGTTTGTAAATTTCTTGACCGGATTCGAGCCTGTAAGGTAAGTAACAAACCAGCCAGGACATCATGACTATGAAGTTTTTTTCCAAATAAAAGTCTTTTAACCGAATCGTCATAAGTTAATAAAGCAACCATATTTTGCAAAAGAAATCCTTGACAATACTCTAGCAGCTCGTTTGCATTGTAAACCTAAATATTAAAAAAAAAAATAAATATTTGTAAAAATTAAATCGAAGTAAATTTTATGATTCAACAATCAATCATACTTTTGCATGTATATACATTGTGACAATACTCTCCAGATCAACCATAGCAGCAGCACGCGCTTCACAAAATCGTAAAAGACCATCTAATTGAAAAAAATTAGCAGCAGCCATTAATTCCAAAACATCGGATCGTTCAACCCTTAATGCTTCACATCCTCCATCATATAAATATTGCATTACCAACTGAAAGACGATAAAAAATAAATTATACAATTATATTTTTTAAGAATATAATATTTTCAAAATAACATACGAGTGGCACAACGCTCGTCCACTGAACTAAACTTCAAGGGTTCAAACCCCACCAGAAGCATCATTTGAAAATTGCAAATTAAATATAATTAATTACCCATATTCATTAAAAGAAAATTATATATAATAAAGATCAATAAATTATAAAAATAAAATGTTTAATGGGTTAAAAAGTTAAGAGCTACACTAATCATAAAAACAAAATGTATTTTATAAAGGATAGGATTGATTACCTGGAAAATATGATATCTGATATCATTAATATGAACGACTGGAGGACTGCCATCAGCTGGTTTGGAACTGAGCATGGCTCTAAATCGCGGTGACCATGTCACTAAAACTATTTTATGACCATAAAACAAACGACCTTCTACTCGAAATTGAACATCAGAAAGTTCCGGATTATTAACAAACTTGAGGTCAATTCTCGCTCCTCCTCCAAGCACGGTATCTCGAATATCTTTAATTGATTCCCAACCAAAACACGTAGAAAATATATCCGCCAGTAATAAAGTTGTCCCTTCATTCTGTAAATCATACAAATTTCAATTTATGAAATAAGTTGGTTTGTCTTGGTTCTATTTGCTATACCTTATTGAGTCTAAAAATATTGAATAATAATGGAAGACATTCGTCAACAAATTGTGCACTACAATCATCAGGCCATACTTGAAGAAAATCTTGTAAAAGTTGATCAATAACGTGATCAAGTCGATGCTCATGGGCAGTTGCTAATGTATGCATCCAACAGTGCAAAGTCCAAGGAACTCCTAAACTCCGAAGATCTAATGTGATATCTAAAAACAATAATTAGATTATTAGAAAAAATCACTAAAATTTAGATAGTTTCATGTTTTATTTTAATTATGAAAATTTAATAGTTTATTTTATATAAAAAGACAAATACAAAATTTAACTTTTTAGCCAAACAAATATTAAACACTTTCTCTAAATTAATTGAAATTGTTACTGTTCCAAATAATAAATTATTATAAATAATTAGTTTATAGAGAAACTTTGTTAGTTAAAAAATTACTAATTGATTTGATATTAATTATTTTTTAAAAATATATTTTTTAAAATCAATATATATGTAACAATAAAAAATTCAAAACTTAATTTCAAAAAACTTATTGGGAAACAATCACTAACATTTATTTAAATAAATATATTATTTTTCAATTATTGAAAATAAATATTTTAAATTTAAACAAATATATTACAAAAATCAATACCAAGATGATTATTTTCAGCACTATGATACATAGCTTCTTGTAATGCTTTTAGTTGTGCCTTATTTAATTTTAGTGATTGTGATGGATCGCTATTATGGTTTCTTCCTACTTCATTTGCTTCCTAAAATAACAAATAATATATTTTTATATATGTATATATTCAAATTAAATTAGATATAAGATTTCTAATCGAAAATTGAATTTAATAAATTAATTTTTTACATGAATGCGTTGTGTTCTTCGTTCATGAGTTTGTGAGGTTGATGAAGATGTTGATACACCATTTCCACCAGCTACCGACGCTCCTTCAGCAAGTATTTCTTCTAAGCTCAAAACTTCACGACAATTAGAACTCATAGGATGACTTAATAATTGACGTAAAATTGACCGTTGACCATGAGCAGCAGCTACAGAAATGGCACTATGGACAATTTGATAAAAATAGTTTTTTACATATATGGTTTGGAAAGGTAAACTGTTTAATAACAATATTCCATTTTTTTTTTCTTTATGTATAGTTTGTAGCACTACTATAAATCTGAGAATTAAAGGATTTGATTTATTAATAATTACTACCTACAATAAAAGATAAAGAAGAAGAAGATTTATTAATAAACCAAAAAATTAGTATTCAAATAGGAATAACGTTAAATTTTATAAATAAATAGTTTTCTTTAGATATTGTAAAAAATATCTGGAGGGTCTCCATTCGACTATCTCGCAATTTGAATTAAATTAAATAACATATATTATATTTAAATTAAATTGAATTAATTAAATTATAAATTAAAATTAATAAATAATATTTATTAAACCAGAGCGTGTTTGGCACTTTGTTGATGGCACCACATCACGTGCTGGCGCGTGATTTGCTGTATTGAAAAATTAATTCTGGTACTTTCAGCGATTCAATCAAGCCGAAATTCTATATAATTTAATTTTAATTTTAAATTTATCTCTGGTGAGATAGTAAAAATTGATGAATAGGAAAAAATCTGTAAATATTATGTTGGATACCTTCAGATAATAATAATATATTAATAATTTTAAAAGATCTTTGATTTTATATATAGTCATATATACATTTTGATAGTATCATATATTATAATATTCTAATGAATTGATTGTATTAGATAAATATGTCACTGAATAAAGTCTACCCACCTATAACATCCACGTTGGGCTTGTCCTGAATAACTTAGGGAATCTTTAAGCAAAGTTGTTAAAAATGTATGAGCGCCATGTGAGAGTAATAATGATACCATTTCTAAATGTCCACTCGCTGAAGCAACCTAAGATAAAAAAACAAAAAATATTTTTATTATTTTAAAATCATATAAATTAAATTTTAATTTAATTATTTATTATTTTCTGAAAATGAATTAAACACAACATGCTCTTACTTGCAAAGGAGTGAGTGTGCATTTCTCTTCACTTAATCTGGCTCCCCCTTCAACAGCTGACCCGCTAGCAAGTAGTGCTCGTGCCACTCCTACATGCCCCAAAACAGCTGCATAAGTAAGCGCTGTCCAATGTTGGGTTTCTGCATGAACTGAAGGTGCACTACACGCTGCTGAACTTCCTTGAGGCGGAGTTTCTACATCCACATCAGCACCAGCTTCAAGTAAACAACGAACAGCAGCTTCATCGCCAGCTACCGCCGCTGCCATTAATGGAGTCATCCCAAACTCATTTACACTATTTAGACTCTAGAATTTATAAAAATTATATTAAATCCAGAATTTCACTTTGGGATTTAAGTAGGTAGTTTATTTTAAAAAAAGATCTTTAAGTGGGTGAAATTTAAAGTTATTTATGACTATGGAAAATTGATCCGATAAGAAATTATAATTTATATATTTCTCTTTTCTACAATTTATCCAAAATGGATATGGAATCTGTTTTGAGTAAATTTATCCGTCACCAATTAATTAACAATTAATCACGACCTAAAAATGAAATAGGTTAAGGTCCAATATCTCTGTGATTCAAACCATATTTCCAATATAAGATAATAATTTATACTAACAATAACAAAATAATTTATTGATTTTCAAATTCTTGAAATACTTATTTCCAAACAATCTTTCTTTTTTAGATTCAAGTGATCAATCCAAGTTTTGTATTTTTATTTAAATATTTCTCAAAATGTAAAATAAAATTACTTTGGCTGGTGGTAAAAGTTGAAGTGCATGAGGAATCAAATCTGGACATCCATCAGATAAAAGCCTGAATGCCAGATCAGTTTTAAGTCTTCGAACTCCCCGTTCTGCTTCATCCGGTGCCCATCTTCCAGAGCTGTATGCAAATGCTTCTCCCACCCTTGAATAATTAAACAAAAAATAGTTTATAAAAATTTATAAAAATAGATTAAAGTTTGAATTTTAAATAAGTCTAGAAAATAATTAAATAAAGTCTATGAAGTCACTTTTCTTTATCGTTTTATAAATTATAAAAAATTTTAAAATCCTTTTTTGAAACTAACCGAAATAATTAAGCTAATTTCTATCAAATACTCCTCCTATTTAAACATATTATGCTAGAAATATATATATATATATATATATATATATTAAATGAAATTCAAAAGAGAAACATTAAAATTTGAACACTTAAAAATGATCCTGAACATATAAATCATAGAAAAAAATTTAAAATAAAGAATAATGTAGAAAGTTTAGATAAGACAATTAAACAATGTATTAAGAATTTATCATTATATTTATATTTAAAGAAAATACAATTAATAATCATTTTACTATCTCGCCAGAGAAAATTTTCGATGTCGAGATTTTGATGTTTTTATACATTTTGAAGGTCCCAGAGTCATTTTCACTAAGGTTGAGTAAAATGTCTTCCTGTGTGTGTATGTAGACAAGATTACGCAAAACAGTTTAAGCTAAAATAATGAAATTTGGTACATGGGCATTATTCAAAATTTGTAGTTTTCTATCAACTTTTGAGAAATGTAGCCCTTTCAGAAGAGGGTCATTACCTTCCACATTTTCATTTTTTTCCTCTAAAATGACCGTAAAAATAAAGATATAAGTTTGATAGATTTTCACATGATTAAAAATTATATAAAACTGCTATATATAGAATTTCAACTTGATTGAATCGCTGAAAGTATCGGAATTAATTTTTTAACACTACAAATCACGCGCAAGCACGTGATTTGATGCCATCAACAAAGAGCCAAACACGCGGTGTTTTAATAAATATTATTTATTAATTTATAATTTATTAAATTTAATTTAAATATAATATATGTTATTTAATCCAATTCAAATTTGCTAGATAGTCGAGTGGAGACACTCCAGTTTTTTTCTTATTCGAATAAATTTTAAATTAAGTTTTAAAAATAATGAGATTTTCAATGAGGAAACCTTTCAAGTATATTATACGGAGACGAGGACCGCCTAGTTTAATAATAAATACAATAATTTTAATAATATGAAATATTAGATCTTTATTATCATCTTAATAAGACGAATTAAAAAGAAACATCGTTGATAATTATGTATACTAAATGATTCATAATTTTGATGACCAATTAGTATAAGTACACTAAATAATTAGCATAATTCATATAGTATCTATATATGAAAATGATAATCGACAAATACTCTCTTTTGAAATAAAAATATGCTGAACAATTTATTGCGTTTACCCATTGGAAATATTTTATTTACCATTATCAATCTGATTCTTATACAAAATTTATCAAATGGTATAAATGTATAGAATTATTAATTGATGTATTTTTTTTTTGTTTCTTTAGTTTTCTGTTGGTATAATTCAATTTTATTTATTTTTTTTTTAAATAATATTTTATTTGTTTTAGCACATAAGTATGCTGATAATTATTGTTCATTTGGAAAATTTCAATCACCGATACGAATTTCTATCAAACGAACTATATCTTTAGCAATTCCTGCTTTAGAAAGAATTGGTTTTGAAAATTTATTACCAGAACCGATTCATATTTCAAATGATGGGCATACAAGTAAGTTTATTAAATATTAATTTTTTTTAATCTAATAAATCTCCCATCCGAATATATATTATAATTTAAAGGATTTTTAGCATCTAATAAGTCAGAGGATAATGAATAATAAGGAAAAAAATAATTAAAAATAAAATAATAATTTGAAAACAAATGAAATTTAGAGAAAGAATTCAATTTTAATAAATATATTTATTATTCTTTTATTTTTAGTCAATTTTAATCCACCGAAACATTCTACTAATATGCCTTATATATTCGGTGGGCTTCTGCTTGATGAATATGTCCTTCACAATCTTCACTTTCATTGGGGATCCCGTAACCAAAAAGGTTCGGAGCATATTATAAACGGATTAAGGTAAATTTAAAAATTTATAACTAAAAATTAATATGAATTAAAAATAAATTACATAGATTTTTCAATTTTTATTTTTTTTTATATATCATAATTATAAATAGTTAAAAATATTGTTTCCTATTTAATTTATTTTCGTCGATAAATTCCAAATAGATCCAAAAAATGATTAACAGCATTTTCACAAAATCCACAATCAGATGATGATCCAAATTCAGGAGAAATTAATCCGGCTTTTGGAGATAAATTTTCATGTATGCAAATTTTAGTTTTAGGTATTTGTTCTGTATTAATAACATCACATGCTTCACAATTGGAACAATCAAAATCCTGTAATAAGTAAATGTTTATAAATAACCAATTAAATAATATAAATATTTATTCATCTGTTTGATAAAAAAAATTGTTATTTCTAATAATTTACTTTAAAATCATCGGAAACCTTCTGTTTTTGATTTTCTTCCTTATGAAACATTTTAGAACAAACTTTTTTTTTAATTTTTGATGATAATGGTGGATTCTTTTTAGCATATTCATCTTTGATAATAATACGAGATTTTGCTTTGTTATTTTCTTGTCTAGGTAAATATGTTGATTTATTATGTTTGCCCTCTTCTTCGTTCACTTTATATAGTTTATTTGTTTGACAAATTTTAGATAAAAAACCTGGAAGACATGTATCATTTACACTTCTTGAATGACCTCTTCTGTAGGTACAATTTTCATTACCAATGAGAATATTGGCGAAATCGTTAGCTGATTGTTTAATATCTAAAGTAGGTAAAGAGTATTGAGGATTACATTGACATCTATTTTCGGTATTATACAACGTAATAGATTCTTTATTGAAAACAACATCTTTAATTTTCAATTTTTCTTTTTGATTTGTGTCTTTTGTTGCCTTTTTTTTCTTTGGATTCTCTTTCAATTCTTTTTCATTTGAATGTTTGTTTTCTGACTCTTTAACACTATCTTTTTTTAGTTTTATTTTGTTTTCATCTAATTCTGTGGATAATTTCTTAACTTTTTTCTCTGAATTCAAGGATAGGTTATCATTTTTTTCTGAAACCGTTGAGCTATCTACACTCACTTTTTTTGAAGAACTTATACTTTTTTTGTCACTTGAAGATTTTTCTTGAGAATCACATGAATCATCACATGGCCGAAAACAACATCCCGATTCGGACGATCGACCAGGGCCACCATCCTGACATATTGCACCTTGGCATAAGCCACATTCTTGAAAGTTTTCTTTCACCACTTCCTCTTGTGGCCGATGATGATGCCGTTTTAATTTAATTCGTATTGGTGATGGTGGTTTAGGAATTGATTTCCTTTCCTCTTGCAATCTACTTTCTTTTGGTTTTTGAACAATTTTCTCTTCAATAATTGGTGGAGGATCGGGCGGTGGACAACATCGCCCATCCGATTTTGGTCTTTGATATGCTCTACTACAACATCCTTTTTCATTTAAATTCTTTACTTTTCGCAAGGTTTCAGTGGGATCTGCATCAGGATCATCCAAAGGATTTATATCTTGAACTTCATTTAATTTAATTACGGAATTATAATTCAGTAGTGTTTTAGGAATACATTGTGACTGTTTTGAAGATAAAAATGTATCAAGAATAGAACCCAAGAAGGATGAATGTTCGTAATCAGATTGAGATTCTAGAAATTCATTTTCTACAGATAATTTGGAATTATCAGCTGTAATCGATTCCATCGTGGTGGCGGCCCTAAGGCGTCGCCACGTTACATACTATAATGGGATTTGTTTCAATTCAATTGTTAATAATATTATATTTATATATATATATTTTAATTAAATAAATAAAATAAAAAATATTGATTTATTTTATTTTGTTATATTTAAAAGATATGCTGCGGAAATGCATATTATCCTTCGAAATAGAAGATATGATGATATAAACGAGGCAATAAATCACAGAGATGGTTTAGCTGTACTAGGTGTATTGTTTCAGGTAATTTCAGATTATTTTACTTCAAAACATAAGCTTTATTTAAATGTAAACTAATACTAATAAAAAATTTTGTTTTGTTTTTCAGGCTGGAATTAAATCAAATTCCAATCTAGAACCAATCTTAAAAGGAATTAAGAAATTGAATCATGAATTGCGAAAAGATAATCTTTTAGAAGGATCGTTTCAATTATCATCTTTACTTCCCGATTTAAATCAATTTTATACGTATCGTGGCTCATTGACCACACCACCCTGTTCTGAGAGTGTCTCCTGGTTTCTGGCTGCCAAACCAATTCCCATTAGTTACGACCAAGTAAAATGTTTAATATATTTTCAGTTATAATAAAATTTTCCATTCATTCAAAAAAATAAATAAATAATTTTATTTCAGTTGAATATTTTTCGACAAGTTAAACATAGCGATTCATTTCTTGTTGATAATTACCGACCTATTCAACCAATTCGAAAAAGAAATGTTATTTTAAGGAAAGTAGGTGTTATGAATTTAACTGCAATCTCTCGCCACGAAACAATTGATGAAATGCCTTGGTGGTGGAAATAGTTATAATTATTTATTTACTTGAAAAGATATAGAATTTTAAAGAGGAAAGAATTAAATTATTAGAATCAAATCAAATACTTTTCTATACACCAATTAATGATGATTTAACTAGTAATCAATATTATTTATTTTAAACTCCATGTAATTAATGTATTATATATATATAAGTATAAATATATTTTTCAGAAATTTTCATATTTATTATATTATTTATCAAATAAAATATTTAAGATGAACTAAGATATTCTTTTCATTTTATTATCATAAGAAATTGTACCCAGTGGCTGAACTCTTAAAATAAAATGTATAAGTTATTTTGTTTTTAACCATAATATTATAAAATCCATATATTCAATAATAATACAATAAAAGTATATTCTGAGTATAAAATTAAATAAATATAATATACTTACAAAGTTTCTTTCAAATAATAGTAAAATATTTATATTTTTTTAAATTCAAATTCAATATTAACTAGTTAAAAAGTCTATTAAATTAATTAATATTAATTTTAATATTAAAATTAATCAATAATGAAGGTAGATTCTAATGAAACAAATATAGAATATTATTTTTATACATTCTCGGGGTCCCGGGTTCAAGTCCTGGCCCTGCAAGGGAATTTCTCTATGGGACGCAGTCAACCCAGCTTCCGGGATAAAATTGGGATCATAAGATACCTAATTTATATAATTAACTTGATTGGTGCTGTCCTTGTGTAGGATATACAAAAAATAAAAGGTTTTTATTTTTTTTATTTTTACCTATATATTATTTTAAAAAAATGTTATTGAAATAACGTAACATATATTAAATAAGTTGGCCTGTGGCCGGGCACAGAACCGACCGGCGGTTTGAAATAAAGTAATTTCCAGATACACAGAAACAATTTCAAATAATTTAAATGTATCTATTAATGCAATAAAAACAGATATGGATAAAACAAATATTTTTAATTATAATATATAGCTGAAGTACCCGGCGTTGCCCGTGATCTTTCCCGGGAACATAATAAGGAGGCTGTGACGTCATGGAGGGCTGGGTGACGTCATATAATTTTAAATTAAGTAAAACCTAATGAAGATGATTTTTCCCGAGGATAAAACCAATACAAAGTGCATGATTCGTGGAGATATGTAAAAAATCTCCTCATCTGAAATTTGGTGTGAAAATAACCCTTCCCTTTCTATCTTCGATCGCTAATTCTACCACTTCCGGTTTCCGGATATACACCAAAAGTTGATCAATTCATTATATTGATGCATTAAGTAAATATACCAAATTTCATCAAAATCCGTTGAGCCGTTCAAGCTGTACACATCTATATGGACACACAGCGGACGGACGGACGGACAGATATCATGCCAAAAAGACTTTTTTCTGTTAAGAAAATGCATGATTCGTGGAGATATGTAAAAATCTCCACATGTGAAATTTGGTGTGAAAACAATACCTCCCTTACTATTGTCGGTCGGTAAAAACATCAAGCTAAATTTTTTTAAATAAATATTAATTTAACTCTAAATATATGTTAAATTGTTTAGATTTTTGAAATTTAAAATTGTAAAGATTAATTTATAGAAATATATTTCATTTACATCCAACTTTCTTTTATATATTTGAAATATAATTTTTCATGTTTTTCTAAGTTGGATTAAAATTATATTTACCCAAAAGGTCTGATTGGGCAGTCCACACCGGGCAAAAGTAATCGAGCTGCTTGCATTACATCATCCCGATCTACTGCCCTTGCATGACGATGTTCCGCATGAGCTGCTGCCACACGGGTCCATTCTACTAAAGGTGGTAATACCACATAGGCACGTTCGTAGACGAGTTCTTGTACTGGCCCAGGTTGATCAGCATGCTCAAGCTGATTTTATTAAAAATATTAAAACTTTAATATAGAAACAAATTGGTTGAATATATATACAATGTTAATGCTTACCTGAGAGCACCGCATGAAATAAAATAGGGATTGGAGAGCTTGAGGGGTCCAAACGAGGGGTCTCGGCGTTGCACGACTTACTAATTCCGCTAGTTCACGAACAGAACCAACACAAGTAGTCAGAAGGGATTGTTCAAGTGATTTTACTGTTGATCCTTTATGACTTGGTGTTCCAGTGCTATTGGTAGTTAAAAGTGGAGAAGACGAGAGTAAAGTTGTACTAGAAGTGGAAGCACTGGAAGTTGGAGGGACTGCGGGAGAAGGGGATACTGTGGATCCTTGCACTTCAGCTGAAGAAACGGATGATTGAGAGGCCCATCTTGGCATAGCCAAGGCTCCTTAAAGAAATATTAATTATATTAATAAATATTTGATTATTTTAATTAATGATTATTATATCAATTTACCGGATGCCACTCGACCAGCGTTAAGATGGGCAAATGGTTGTAAAAGACCCCAAAGATCTCCATTTCCAGCAATGGCATGTTCAAACATAGTAGCTGTTAAAAGGGTATCCGGGTCAGTTGGAAGACAATGCAGGACAATTTCTTCGAGGAGATTTTCTATACCTGTTTAAATAAAGAAGATATTAAATTAAAAGGGACAATATATCCTAATAAGAATAATAATACTCACCAGCTGCTAGATAAACAGCCGCATATTCATGAACGAATCTTCCGAGACGAACGTCAGCCATCCATCGATGAAAGCGACCCACTGCTAATGTAAGTCCTGCTCGAGCTGCTTTCGATTGTCTTAAAGTATGTCTATCACCTGAGACCGCAAACATCGTTGCTGCTCGAAGACAAGCCTAGAATAAATAATAAAAATTAATAAATTAATAATTATTTATAAAATATAGTAAAATACAAAATCTATTCTGAAATTTTCTTTTTAAATTTATATTCTTAATAATTAGAAAGTTTTATTTTATTTAATTAATTTTTTTGAAATTATTGAAAGATCCTAAATACATAAATTCATCTTATATTTTAAATATTTACAAACTGTAATAAATTAAAAAAAATATGTAGAATTAATTAATTAATTTAGAATTCAATTTACTTTTATACAGGAATCTGCTAAAGCAGGACACAAAACAATTCGAAAAGCTGAAGCAATTTCATGCTTGGAACATAACCCAAGTGGTCGTGCTAAACGTTGAGCTTCTCTTGCAACACGAACGAGTGCTCTTTGAAGAAGATAGGCAAGACGGGGAACCGTTTCCATGGAAACCCGATCAGTCTGATCTCGGAGACGACCATGTTGAATCGCTCGAAGAACATCATGGGTTGTCCAAGGCAATTGTTGCAATTCAACCAGCCTTTAAAAACACTTATATTTAGTTCCTTTATAAATGGATTAAATATGATTGAAATTGAAAAATTGATTACCTATTGTGTGAATCAACCCATACAAATTCATCCGCCGCTGTGACATTTGTGTCAACTGTTTCTAAAGAAGAATGTCGCACAAGTCTTCTTCGAGCTGCAGGTTCACTTGCTTCACTTCCACTCAAACTTGAATAAGTCGACGTAGAATATCCTCCACCACTACCTGCGCCTCCACCTCCACTACTATGCATCGTTAATTGTTGTATTGCAAGTTTTATATCTTCCAAGCCTGACCCCACTGGAACTAACTGTTACATAAAATAAAACAAAATATACTTAAACAAATCAAAAGACAACTAGAATATTATATTAGACATACTCTCTGCTAATTCAATTTTCAGAAGAAATAAACATGAATATATAACTTTCAAATAATATTTTAATAAATACATACTTTAGCTGGGGTGGCTCTGTGTCTGCTTCTATTATGTCCTGCTTTTCTAGCTGCTCGTGATAAATTTTGCATAACCGAAGCTGAAAGTCTAATAAAAAATTATAATTAATCAAATATACTATATCCATCTTTGTCATTTGTATGAAATTTTAAGAAATAAAAGAATAAAATTTTTATAACATGCCTTTCATGTTCTGGTACACTGTTTAATAGAGATCGATAATGTTGATGTCGTTCAACTGGTGGAGATGAACTTGCATGTCCACCATCTGACATTGAAGCGTGACCAGAACTTCTTGTTCCATCATCTGAAGAACTTCCACCCCCGCCGCCACTACAAGCATCAGCTTGACGCCGCTATATAATATAATTATGTTTGTATTTTTGTTTTCTTTTTATTTTATCTTAAAATGTATAACAAATACCTGATGTTGTTGTGATAAACGAAGTTCTTCCACACTAACGTGATGATGTAGATGACTTCTTCCATTACTTCCGTTTGCATTACATCCGGACTTATAGGGGGTTGATGACCCTGTATTTGTTACACTAGTAGTACGATTAGAAGAGGTGACTTGAGATGAAGAAGGAACGGTGGTTGATGCTGATTTTGTAACAATTAAAATTTCACCGGAATTTCCTGGAAGATTGTTATGATTTAATATCTGTCTGCTTAATATAATTTTTATATTGAAATATTTTATTTACTTGTATGTACAGGTCGGGAGGTATCATTTACAGATTCTATTGTTGGTTTCGATGAATTTGAAGATGTATGATGAGTTGTTGTTGTATTAGGATTAGTATCACGTTCAGGGACTAATTGTTCTTCGATGGACGTATCCAATCGATCTAAACTTTTACACATCGAATTACCTGATAGCTAAAATAATGAAAATTGATATTTAGATTTCTATTTCGTATAATATAAAAAAAATTTAAAATTACCTGGATTGGTAGAGTTTTAAGGGGTGCTACGCCACCGCCATTTCCTGAGGCAGCAACTATAGGTGTTGGAGGGGTTTTTCCTGGAGTGTGGCAACGCAATAATGGAGTGGCTTTTCCACCACCATTCCCTCCATCTTCGCACCCCATAGGGGATGTAGTGGTTTGTGCAGAAGGTGGAAGAGGAGGCCCTGGAGAATTCATTAAAAAAAGTCCATTTGCTGTTCCGCCGTTTGCAGGATGAAGTGTTTGGCCTCCAGATCCAATAGCACATCCCCGCTATAATAGAAAAAAAATAAAAAT
Organism: Labia minor; assembly: GCA_963082975.1. NCBI lineage: Eukaryota > Metazoa > Arthropoda > Insecta > Dermaptera > Spongiphoridae > Labia > Labia minor. Next base: position 38,191,504 of record OY720345.1, read on the forward strand.
ATAAATAACTTTATTTTTTTAAATAATTCATATAAATTTTCTACATAAATTGTGAAAAAAACTATATTCCCTCTGTTTACTATTAAATATTATAAATTTTTAGTTAAATTTAAAATCTATTGTCATGAATGTAAAATTGATAAAATAACAAATAATAAACAATCATCATTGAGAAAGTATAAATTTTCTATTATCTAATTCTTATTATATTAATATTTTTGTTTGTTTTTTTATTTTTTGCCACTTCTATTATTTTGTTATTTATATATAAGTATTATAATAATAAGAATAGGCAAACGTCGTGGTTGAGAGGTTACATTATGATCATCTTTCCCAAAAATATTTATTTATTTGGAAGAATCGTCTCAAACTTCTATTCTGGAATTCAATTTTATGATTTTTTTTTTTTTAATTTTATAAACATTACTTGTAAATAATTTTGAGTCGTTTAAAAAATTTTTTTATAAATTCATTATTAAATCTAATATATTTATATAATATAATGTTATATTTTATTTAATAATTTAATGATAATTTATATTGTTATGTATTTGAGTATTTAAGCATCATGTAATGTGATGACCAAATGGGTTAGTTCCCGAGGTCAATTTTTTTCATTTGTTGTTTTTTTGTTTTGTTTTGTTTTTTTCTCACTTCTCTTGTTTGTTTTTTTTCCTTTTCTTGTTCTTGTTGTTATTAAATAAATAAAAAAATAAAATAAATAAAGTGCACAAATGGCCGTAGTTGCTGAGGTGCCTCGATCTTCAAATAATAATAAAAATAATAATAAAATAGATAAATATTTTTAATATTCATTATAAAAAATATAAGTGATTTTTCTCTAATTCTTTAATGATTATAATTTGTCAGAAATATCGGGGAAAGGTAGGGGATTATTTCCTAATGAAATAAAAATTGTTCATATAATATGATATTAATAATTGCAAATTTTTTGAATAGTTTATATATTCTTTGATAATAGATTAGTTTCACATTTTTGTTATAATATTTTCCAATCGGTACAAAAAGTTTCTTTTGATATCATTTTGGATTATCAACTTGTTAATCTATAGTAATATATTAAGTTGTTACGAAAGTAATATTTCCATTTTTTTTCTAAAATGAAAAACAATTTTCATGTAATGAATAAATATTTGCTGGCAAAAAACTGATTCAGATGATGTTTTTCACCTCTTCATTTGAAGTAAAAGTTTTACCGTCCAAAAAATCAACTAATGCCTTCCCTTATCAGATTCAATCGGTCTTCCAGTACGTGGTGCATCTTCGTTATCAAAATTACCGGACTAAATTTTGAAAAATAATTGTCAAAACATCTTCTCCATACACATTCATTAATTTCTTTCTGGCTTGTATAGCATTTTTATGTTTTCTATAGGAAAAAAGTAAAATATGTGGAAAATCCTGCTTATTGCTCTCATATTTAAAAGACCACCAACCATAAAACTACTGCGTAGATTCAATTGAACTTTTTCACACACAAGCATTGCTATACCATCTCTCTAATTTGGTCATATGATATGCTCTTTTATATAATTAAAATCTAAATATTCATAGTAATTATAATGGTTTTTTCGATAAATGATTTTTAATAAGGTGAGACGAGGATGTAATGTTATTTTTTAAATACAAAAATGTTGTAACTACTCTCATTGAATTTCTAAAAAATTCAAGGGGTAAATAGAAAAAAATTAACCTATATTTATAAAATAATTTATTTAATATAAACATAATTAAACACTAATCAATCAAGTTCAAATAAAATATGTTTTAATTGAGGCCATTTTGGGCAATTGGAGAATAGTTTTCTCAATAAAATTCTATAATAATAATATGTGTGAAAATCATTCATTTTATAAAATTTTCTAATGGTAAATAAATGCACCATATAAACTGTATTGTAAATTATACTTACAGGAACTGCTTCACCGCCAGTACTTCCGAGGCTACCTGGATGAGGGGAGTAGCCGCCTCCTCCGGGTCTGCCAGGAAATAAAATATATATATTAACAATTATTATTATATCATTCTATTTAATTATTTGTGTACATTATAAAAAATAGATTAATAAAATAATATATAAAAATTCTTTGAAAAGTGTTCAAATGAATCTAGAACTAAATATTTTTTAACAGAATTTCAATCCCTTTCCAACCTTTCTCCACCGAAATACTTTTTAGTCATTACTATTTATTATAATAAAGTGAATATAAAGAACAAAAATTGTAAAGAATTTTATAATATAACCAAATAATTTCAAAAATATATCTGATAAGTTTTAAAAAATAAATATTTATTTACCACATTTGATCAAAAAGATAAAAGTATTCAAGTAATTTTTGTGCCTATCTTTGAATATTTTTTTCTTTTGATATGGAAAATATTTAAGTGGAATTATCATTCTTATTAATGTGAAATTATTTTTATTCAATAAAAATTGTAGTTAATATATATGTATATATATATTTTAAAAAAAGAATAAATATTATATATTATTATATTATATATATATAATCCTAAGTTTTTCTTATATCGAAAGTATTCATCACATATTTCTATAATTGAATTTATCAGAACTTTTTAATTGATAGATAAAATAGATTAATAGATAAAAGAGGGAAATGTCGACACGAAATATTAAATTCCTAATTTGAATTATTCTTATCTTTTTTCTTTAAAATGAATATAGGTATAGATAATCATAGTAAAGGGTTTATTTTATTTCCTTCCTCTTTTCATTTTTACATCTTTATCTGAAGAAAGATGAAAATAAAAATATTAATTAAAAAGTTGATTTTTTAAGATAAACTTTCTAAAATTAGTTTCATATGTTGGTATATTATACTCCTATTAAAAAGTTTACAAGTAGGTAATAAAGAGACGAGTCCGATGTGTATATAGTTATCTAGTTATTTGTTGTTATGATATGATCAAGAACAATTAATTAAAGCACTTAAATTAAATTATCTGATCCTAAATTGCTAATTTTTAATTTCATCTTAAATCCAAATTTAATATAAGTACACTATTATTAAAAAAATTATTAAATGAATTTAGTAAATAAATAATTTAATAAATTTTAGTCTAATTAATCTTAATTATTTTGGATAATTAATTTTTTATCGGACTTTGAACTAACCAAGGAAGTCAAGCATAAAACAATAAAATAATCTAGGATCTAGGTGAAATTTTTTTATATGAATAGAATAAAATAAATAAAAGTATAATATAGAATCAACATTATATTATTCTTTTATATTGAATTCAATGAGGTGAATTTTAATAAATGAAAAGAAAATAATGATTTTATTATGATAAATATAATCCAAATATATCTATATGATAAAAAAATATTAACTTTTTATATTATATTTTTAATACATTTTTAATATGATACAAGTTTAATATACTATTGAGAAAATATATTCCTATACAATTTTAATTTTTAAATAAAATATAAACTAGCACCCTCTATCAAGCAAAAGATTTAATTAATTAAAATCTTTCAATAAAAAAAATTAAAATTTAAAATAACAATTTTAAGATTTTTAATATTTAAATTGAATATTTAAATCTAATTTATTTATATAATTATTTTTTTTTTTGTTTTATGTTAATTAAATATATTTTTATTATTGTTCTTATTAATACCTAAATATCTTATATTTAAAAACAAAACAAAACAAAACATCTGGGAATGCGCAAGCTTGCATTGCCAAAACGAACTTAAGTTCGGATTAATTTAAGTTATAAATAAGTCAAGATCAGTGGCGTACCTAGAACTTTTGCCGCCCGGGGCGATCTCCATTTTGCCGCCCTTTCTATTATAAGTCAATCAAATAGGTGTTTTTATAAATTAATACACATAAATAAATTATTAAGTTATTTAATCAATATTAATTAATACACAGAGTAATTTTTTTCACATATATGTATGCACTCGTAAACATATTTATATAATATTTACTCTTCTAGATTTCATACTAGAAAAATCGTGTATATTGCTCTCAAAATTTATATTTATATTTTTTCCCCCGGCCCTGCTTTTCAAAAGAAAAATAGATGATTTAAAAAAATATTGGTATATCACTTCAAAGTAATAATCTAATCATATAAACTTTTCAAAAGAAATGACATTTATAAACTGATATGAAAAAATTTTGGTTAGGAAAAATTTCTGAACAAAATCGTAAAGATGCGTTTACGAATTCAACGAATTTTAATGAATACAATAAAATAAAATTATTATCCTGTTCTTGGAATTAGAATTCAAAATTTACACTAAAATACATTTATATACACCGAGGAATAATATTCGAAATCATATAGTTAATCATAATTTATATAAATCAAATAGTAAACTTATAATAATCATATTAATCATTTATTATTCAAGAAAGAAAAAAAATAAATATGAAATGAATAAGTTGCTTTTTACAACTATAACTAAATTTAAAAAATGCCGCCCCAAGATAAGTGCCGCCCGGTGCGGACCGCACCCACCGCACCCCCCTAGGTACGCCACTGGTCAAGATTAAATATAAATATTATTGAATATTTTTATTTATTAGTGTTATAAATAAAAATATTAATAAAATTTTTTTTATGTTCACTGGAATCGATGATTGTCACGAATAAATATAAATGACGTCACTATAATAATAAATATTAAAAATTTCAACTTTGGACGCCATTTTTACCATGTTCCCGAGGGGGTATCAAAAAATGAAAGGCACTTTACTTACTACTTTTCGATGCTCTTTTCGAATCTGAAGTCAGAATTTCAAAATTTTGAGTTTGATGTCGGACAGAACGACAGACTGAACGATTTTATAAACTCACTTAAGTTCGTTGAAAATATCTAACAAAACACCAGTGATAATAATAATAGCAAATTAAAATACTTAATTTATTAAAATTTATTAAAAACATTATTTTAGTTTCGTATACAAATTTAAAATGAAAATTTTAATTTAGAAATATTTAACATGCTCACTCTCACACACACAAAAGGATCCGGTTACAACTTTTATTTTAAATCTAAAATAATATTAAAATATAAATAATAACTTTTTAGATTTAGAATAAAAATAAAAAAAAATCTTATTTTATTCATCAATAAGTTGAGAGGAAAAGATGAGTTTCCCAAAAGATAAATATTATTATTAGGAAAAATATTAAAATAATGTAAATATTTTTATTCTTATATTGGAATATATTTAATTGTATTGACTTGTTTTTTGACCTATATACCTTATTATATTTATAATATAGTAAATATTTTAAAGAATTTATGTCTATTGTTTCGGTACACTTCTCATGAGTTTTTCATACCTTTTCCTTTCTCTGAACTAAAATCAATTAATTATTCCTATCAAAATATTCAATTTATTCTTAAAGCCTGGGAACTATTCATAATTCTTTTTAGAAAATTCTTTCACTATGGCATCTATATAATTTTAAAAATATAAATAATAAGAGAGCTATTTAATATATATTTATTTACATATGCAGGTTTACTTTCCAACTTTTTTTTTGAAAAGAGGAATTATTATTATTATGCAGATACCGACATATGGCTCTTCCTTTTAATCCAAAATAAAGATTTTTACAAGTCATTTTTACTTTCATTTAAGTACCTATAGCATTATTATCGTGGATGGCAATTTAATAAGATTGTATGATTGAAAACTTTAATTATAATACATATCATAATTTTAACAATATTGTTATATATATTTATATATATATATATATTCTTAATCGTTTTATAAACAAATTTATCATCAAGTTTACTTTCTCTATTTATATAAAACCTAAAGCATTTGAAAGTGATTTAAAAAAATATAAATATCATTAGATAGTGATAGATAAAGATATAGATAGATACTATTTTTTTTAGTAGATAGTATTGCGATCACGAAAATTTTCGATGTCGAGATTTTGATGTTTTTATACGTTTTGAAGGTCCCAGGGTCATTTTCACCAAGGTTGAGTAAAATGTCTTTCTGTGTGTGTATGTAGACAAGATTACGCAAAACAGTTTAAGCTAAAATAATGAAATTTGGTACATGGGCATTATTCAAAATTTGTAGTTTTCTATCAACTTTTGAGAAATGTAGCCCTTTCGGAAGAGGGTCATTACCTACCACATTTTCATTTTTTTCCTCTAAAATGACCGTAAAAATAAAGATATATGATTGATAGTTTTTCACATGATTAAAAATTGTATAAAACTACTATATATATTATTATATATATAGATTCAGCTTGATTGAATCGCTGAAAGTACAGGAATTAAGTAATTACGTGGTGTCATCAACAAAGAGCCAAACACGCTCTGGTTTAATAAATACTATTTATTAATTTTAATTTATAATTTAATTAATTAAATTGAATTTAAATATAATATATGTGAATTAATCCAATTCAAATTTGCGAGATAGTCGAGTGGAGACACTTTTTTAATTTTGAAAACAATTCGTTATCATTTAAATTTATATTATATAGTCATCATTTACCTTTAATTTATTTAAAATTGAATGAAGTAAATGTTGACTCGTGATCAATTGAGATTAATCATTAAAAATTCAAAATAATATAAATTATTAGTTTAGGGGTTTTAAGGAGAAGTTGTGAAAGAGAAGTTGCGCCAAAAAGATTTCTCTGACTAGTATAAATTTTTGTTGATAATAAATATTATTAACAAAATAAGGGAACAATTTTAAGATTAATAATAAATAAGAAATTAATTTTGCGATGTCTTTTTCATACTCGCTCTCATCCTCGGTGAAGTCATATGGTCCCTCGTCTCCGCTTCCTTCAGCATCCGACCAACCATCCAGAACATTTGCACCCGACTCCACAAAAACTTCATTGGTTGCAGTGAGATCTTCATTATCCGATTCGTGACTAATTGAATCCAATAGGATCGTATCTTTCGAAGGGACTCGAATGCGATATTTATACTCGGGCCGTTCTCTGGCCTTTTGGGACAACTCCTGTAGTACCTGCGTGAAATCGTGTTTTATTTTATTCTCTTCTTTGGTTAATGAATCACTTGAATTGGACTCCGCTGGTTGATTCATATTTTTAGGGATCTCCCCGACAATTCTTGGTGCCATCCACATGGAGGGGTTCAAAATACTACTCTCTGGATTAAGGGACCTTTTCCCAAAAAGTCGATCAGGAATTTTCGTTTCATTTTGATTTATAATATAACTATAACTAATATCATCCACAGTAAAAAATTCATTTTTTTTCATATTGAAAAATTTTCTTAATATAAAACTACCCCCGCCACCAATTGTACTGCGTTTTCGTATTTTGGGTAAATCTTCTTGGATCGATGAGGATGGATGATTTTCGGTTGATTTTAAAATAAAATTTTCAGCATTGATTGCACCCAAAGGTAGCATCGCTTTCCCGGATGGTCCCAGTCCATTATTTAACTCTCGACATAACAAACATCGACAATCCTGGCGGCATCCTGGCATCTTGGAGAGTTTCATTTTTCTTGAAATTCACCAAAATTCATCCCATCTTCTATGAAGATGTAAACGATCACTTGGGAACACAATGGGGCACTTATCACAGCATGAAGGGCGAGCTCACAAACAAATTATAATAAAGCACAGGAACTACGTTTGATTAGAAAGAATGCGTCATGAATGAAAGGAAGAGCAGAACTGCAGGGTTGGAAGCATCTCAGGTTGTAGATTTCAAGAGGTAGGGGACAAGCTGTTTCCGTCTATTGTATCCATCAACGGCCTGGTGGTCTAGATTTCATTGATTCGCGGATTCCCTGACGAAGGCCCATCCACCCACCCATCGCAGCTCCCCTCGTTGCTCTTTTTTCTATTCAAGAGAATTAGAAAGTCAAAGTGTGTAAAAGATAGAATGAGAAACGTGCTATTCTTTTCAAAGGTTACATCTCAAAGGCCAAAAAGTGAAAAAGTTCAATTAAATATGTATATTCACTTCTATAATCTATATAAGTACATCACCTAATTATAAAATATATAACATTTTTTTTAAATTTATTCTATTTCAGTTTCATTCCCTTTTTATCATATTTATCATATTAAATAACAATACTTGTATATTATCATTTATTTCGCGTACCAATTTTATATAATTTTATACTAAATTGTTTAATTAATTTTCTTATCAATTAATAAACTATTGACATATATACTTTTTATATAATATCAAATATTAAATTCTTTTTACGATTTAATATTTATTTATAAAGTTTTCATTTTCGAAATAATGAGCCATAAATTAAATCTCAATACTACTGAATGAGATAGCTCTATTAAATTAAAATGTATAACTGCTTATTTATTTTGAAAATTAAATTTGGAAAAATACTATTAAGTATATATAAAATAAAAATATTTCAACATTAAATGAAAATAGTAATTGTGACAAACAAGATAAATTTAAGGATTTAGACAATTTTATTGAGGCCATTATGAAGACAAATTCTTTTACTAGTAGTAAATGTTTCTGAAAACAGGATATAGGTTGAAAAAATTTAAACAAATATTATAGCAAAATGAGAAAAAATATATTGGATATGATTTATGTATGAAAAATCTATTTAATAAAATTAAATAAATGTTTAATAAACAAAAACAAAATAAATATAATAGTTTTTATCATTTTTTTCATTAAAAAGATATTCATTTCCTTATATATTTTACAATAAATTAATTAATAATAAATACTATTGAGTTTAATATATTATATATTTATTAGTACTTTATATATTTTGTATAGTAAAAGATATATTGTTGATAAATCATTATAGTTATATATGATATTTAATAAACTCTATCTCCCATTTCTCTATAATTAAGCATATTATTTCAATATAAATAATGGAAGGAGGGAGAGAGAGACAAAAAGTAAAATAATAAATGAATTAAAAAATCTCATTCAAAGTCTATATATATTTATAATATGAGTAGAAATTAAAAATATTTTTTTAAACCAAACCAATAGTGTGTCTAACATCAAATGATTAATAAAATTTCTTTATAATTTATAAATTTTTACTCATATATAGAAAAAAACTTTTCAAAATATTTCATTGTTATTCCTCTAAATGTCATGAATGTCACACTATTGTCTTTTCAAAAGAACTGATGACATTATTTTTTGACAATTTTCTTTCATTTGATAGTATTTTTTTACACTTCAAACCCTTTGTTTGCTTTTTTTTCTTTCTCAAGCCGCACTTTAAACATTATATATAAATTTCATCTATAAGAGATGTAAATTCAACTTAGCTCACACTTCTAAATCAATTCCCAGGATGAATTTTTAAGAATATAAAACACAAATAAAATATAATTCCAGTCAACACTAATATCATTTGATAAGAATAAAATATATATATATATATATTTATTTATTTTAATATTAAAAGAACCAATTAATAAATAAATAAATAAAATTCAAAACTTGAATTAAAAATGGAAATAGGCGTTGCAAGTTCATTAAAAATTTACATGAATATATATTTAATATACAATTTTTAATGAATTTATTTAAATTTTAATTAATTAAAATCGTTGATTTATTGTAAAGATGTTCAAATTTTTTAGGAGTTTTGTTCTATCCACATGAATATGCGAATTTAAACATTTCTTTGATATTTAGCATTAAAGTTTATTTACAACAGTTTCATTGGAATATACTAATATTAAATAATTGTATTAAATTAAAGTATAATTCTAGAATATTATAAATATTTAAATAAAATTACTTTTAAAAAATCCTATTTTTATCAAAAATCAGCGGACGGACCGTAGTTGGAACACTTCTCTAAAGTAATGAACTACAGAACTTGATAACGTGGGTTCAAACCTCACCAATGATGTGATAATTTATATTTGAAATTATAAATAAATTAGATCTATAATAATATAAAAAAATATCTAGCATGTCTGAAATCGGATTATATCCTAATAGCCTAAAAAAGTTAAATAATTAACTAGTTTATAAATTTTTTATTTTTATTTATTTAGGAGGACTTATGCCTATCTTAATAATAATAATATTATAATAAATTAATATTATAGTACCTGGTTCACAGAGCCGCCGCTCAGTATTTTTAAAAAAATTATTCCTTATGAACTATGAATATTTAAGATTAATATTATTATTTAAAATAAATAAACATCAAATAATATAAAAGAACATAAATTAATAAAAAAAAATAGTCATAAAACATACAGCCCCTATTATTGCACTGAAAGACAGAAAAGTATGGCCTGTGGATATAAAATAAAATATATTTCGTAATTTTATTACAAAATATTATTAAAATAAATATTTATAATTTTATTTTATTTATAATATTTTGTATTTAAGGATGCACTGTCCGGCGCCATTGTTTTATTATTAAAATTCCTATTTTAAATTAAGAAAACACTAACAAAATTATTTTTTCCGAGGCTGAAACCAATACAGATCAATTTTTCTTTATAAAAATTATCTAGGGTGTGAATTTCAAAAAAATCAAATATATATATATATACAATTTTTGCTAGTAATAATAAGATAAGATAATATTAATAATAAATATTATAAAATAAACTAAAATATAATAATATATAATGTATCCATTTTCTATTTATTATTTTGATTTAATTTATTTATTTAATAATATTATTAGTCTCTTTGTTTTTATTTATTTAAATTCTCAGTACCATTGAATTTTTACACTGATCGAAAAGCAAAAAATAGAAAACCTTATCTTAATTAACGATCATTCAAAGTAGATTTATCGAGAACAAAATTATAGATGTAATAATAATCTATTATTCAAAAATTTCTATTTGAGAAATTTTTAAAAAAATTGAACAATTACAAGAATTTTCCTTCCATTTCTTAGAAAACATTTGATTATTTATTGTCTTATTGAAATATATTTAAAAAGAGTTAAATTAAAGCTTTCTTCTCTCTTTGCAATTATTAATTATCATCTGCACTTACAATTCAAAGATATTATTTTCAATTTCCTAATAAAATTAAAAAAAAAATTACTAATTATCACATTTAATTGAAAAGAAGTAAAAAAAACAATATTATCTTGACGTGAAATTTTCTTAAATCCCTTTTAATGGTTGAATAGAAGGGGGGATTAATTTCTCACACCTGACTTCTCTCTCTCTCACCCGGTTATTCATCTAGCAAAGATTTATAATTTCTCTTTCGATTCAATTGAGAAGAAGCGTTTTAATATTTTTCACATCCAACTTGAATCCAGATTCAATTTTTTTTTTTTTTTTATTAGTTTAAAAATCTGGAGTGTCTCCACTCGACTATCTTGCAAATTTGAATTGGATTAAATAACATAATATCAAATTCAATAAATATTTTAAAACACCGTGTGTGCTCTTTGTTGATAGCACCACGTCACGTGCTGGCGCGTGATTTGCAGTATTAAAAAATTAATTCCGGTACTTTCAGCGATTCAATCAAGCTGAAATTCTATATATAGCAGTTTTATACAATTTTTAATCATGTGAAAAACTATCAAACATATATCTTTATTTTTACAGTCAGTTTATAGTAAAAAAATGAAAACGTTGTAGGTAATGACTCTCTTCCGAAAGGGCTACTAGAAAATTACAAATTTTGAATAATGCCCAAATTTCATTATTTTAGCTTAAACTGTTTTTGCGTAATCTTGTCTGCATGCACACATAGAGAGACATTTTTCTCAACCTTAATGAAAATGACTCATGGTCCTTCAAAACGTATAAAAATATCAAAATCTTGACACCGAAAATTTTCATGATCGCAATACTATCTCTGGCGAGATAGTAGAAATGAAGTATTGAATGATCTATATTTCCTTACTGTATTGAGAGTGGATGTTTTAATGTTAGAATAATTGAAATTCTAGCCTTATTCTAGTGGAATTAAATTATCGTAATTGTTAGGTGGTAGTTTCATTCTGCCCCTAGCGTTTTCCCACGAAGTTGAATGAAGAGGTCCCGAGTCTGATGGTCGGCCTTGGCCATGCCCGTGTTTTCTGGGTTAATTGTATCTCGAACTTTGCAACACGATTTTCATTTCATTCACAGAAGATATATACACGCTATTCTTTAGAAAAAAATTCTCCAATTTTGAAAATAATTTACGGATTTTTTTTTATAAAAATTATCATCATTATTTATAATTTATACCTATTGATATATAAAATATTTTAACTAGATGTATATTCATCGATTAAAATTTTTACATTTAAGTTTTATTTATTCAGAAATGACCTCATAATTGGTTGAATGATTATTACATTAAATTTGGTATGTTTAAATTTAAAAAAAATTATGAAATTAATGTTTACAGTTAATATTTTATATAACAATCATATTTATATGTAAAAATTCAAATGTATGTTAAGTTGACGCCTTCATATGCTTATACATTTTAAATGTTACAATTAAAAAAAATTATATTTTATTAGTAACTGGAACACCGAGCTATCGCTCCACCCTATAAAAATATGATAAACAATTCTTTAAATATGTATTACAATTATTAAATGGTACACCAATGCATCAATCTGATTAAAATGAATGGGGACCTCAATAGTAATAAATCTATATATATAAAAAAAGGTTTTTGTCTGCACATTGCTCAGAATTTAAAAATTTTTGCATATCTTCGCGTTTCATGACCTCTAGAATCCAAAAGTGACTTTAGAATTTTTCACGTCTGTCTGTCTGTCTGTCTGTCTGTCTGTCTGTCTGTCTGTCTGTCCGGAAAATTACTATTTTATAGACTCAGAATTGGCTGAACCGATTTCTTTGAAATTACATCACAATATTCTTATATACCTCTAGAGTAACATAGGCTATAAATTTTATTAATATCTTATCAATAACCGCAGAAATTAATTTTTTAAAGTTTATATAATTCTCCGTGTTGTTCATTCAAGAGCAGCTCGCGGCTCACTGTCGGCCTAGCGGAATCATTTCAAACAATGAATTATCATAGCTATTCCCAATCAAAGAATTATTATAATATTTCCCTTTTTATTTTAAATTCTAATATACAAATATCAATTCAATTAAATAATTTATTCTAAAAGTTCTCAATTTAATTAAAATATTTATTAGATCATATTTTTATCTTAAATTATTTTTTATTTAATTGAATATTTCTTCTTTTCTATAATATATATATAATAATATATACATTTTATCATTGAATAATAAAAAAAAATATTATTTAACCTGAATTAAAATGACTGAATTATATTATCTTTGTTTTTTATTTTAATTTAATGACTCTATTATTAATTACTAAATATATATATATATTATATAAAAATTAAAATATGATGATATAAAGTTGTTTTAAATTTTTGACATTTTTAAATTGGGTATATTTTTTAAATTTATTAAAATGTCTTTTTTATTTATTATGTTTCAAAGATTCATTTTTATTATGTGATATTAATAAAAAATAACGATGCTCTGTGCAAGTCGAATCATGTTGCACATAATTAAATAACAATTGCCAAACAAAGAATATAATATTTTTTTAAATTCTTATATTTAAATATCATTTCAATTAAATAATTTATTCTAAAAGGTCTCATTTTAATGCAATTTATAATTTTCTTCTAATTCAGATTTAGGACAAATCGTACAACATTATATCAAATCTCGCTAAGAACATTCAATATTTTTGTACACAAATTATTCAGAGTATTGGCTAAGCGTATCACTCACAATCAGTTTATATTGAAATTTATATAAATTAACAAAGTAAAAATTTTTATTTGTTTAAATTTTATTATAATGAATCAAAAAAAATTAAATATATAGATCACATGATTAAGAGAAGCAAAAAACTTAACAGAAAATAACTGTTGGATGGAAGTCGGACATGACAGAAACTGTAAGCGAAATCTTCATATTGCGACGAATAATTTTCAAATCCCCTAGCATCACAGAATTTAAGTTTCTTTTAAGGAAAATAACTATGATCTAAAAAAATTAATAAATGAACTTAATAATAAAAAAAACAAATAAATCAATTAATTTAAATTAATACTATTAATGAATGTATATATTGGTCATTTATCTATAGTTTTATACCGTTAATTTTTATAAATTGTCTCAAGTCTCTATTTTTGCATTTTCTCAAGTTTCATTTTAATTAAAAATATTCAATAATAATCTAGCAATGAAAATAAAATACAAAAATGTAATGATCAAGAAATATTATACTCTATTTCACTATTATAACATATACAATACTTAAGAACCATAGGCGGAGGAAATATTAGGAGATATCATTGCGGGTTCAGGCCAAATCGACCAACATTAATTAAGATATTTTCATTATGACAGATATTAGGAACAAAACCGCGAATTCAATATTTCTGTTCACTAATTATTTGTAGACTTTAGTAAAACATACGCATGACTCAATAGATCCGGATAAACTTTTTCAAATTTTCAATCTTCAAATTTCTCTTGAAGGTAGTAAAGAAAGAATAAGATGCGGAAATCAATTGTAAAATATTAGGTTACTCAGACGACTTAAATATAATAGGAGATTCGGCAATTTCAATTACAGATAGCGAGGAAAATTTAATGGAGGTTTGAAATTAATAGTGATAAGAAAAAATATTTAGTAACAAAGAGGAAGAGTATTAACATACAAAATCTTAAGATACAAAATGTAGAATTTGAATATGTATAAAAATTGAATGTAATCACGAAGGATAATAATATTTGAGAAGAATTTAAATCGGGGTTGCAATCGGGAAACGCCTGTTATCTGCAATAAAGAGGCTTATCTCTTCAAAATTATTATCAAAGGGAATATATAAAAAGATTATTTTGCCTGTTGCATTATATGGGTGGGAGGTATGGTCTATGACCCTTGGAGATGAGAGTAGATTCAGAGTATTTGAGAATAGGATTCTTCCCTGCATTTATTGGCCAAAGGAAGATGAGGTCACCGGGTATGAGGGAGACTGTATAACAAGAAATTGCATGGCCTCTCTGCATCTTCAGAAATAGTTAGGGTTATAAAAGGGAAAAAGCTGCGATAGGCAGGGCACGTGGCAAGAATGGGAGAGGAAAAAGATATTGGTGAGAAGACCGATTGGAAAACGTCCGCTTGGAAAACCAATGACGCGTAGGAAGGGACGTAAGAGAGATGGAACAAGGGCTCAGGATAGGGACACTTGGAGAAATGTGGTTGTTGCGGATAAGAACTTTAGAGTATCTTTGAGCCACATAGGTAGATAGATATAACATATACAATAATAATATATATAATTAATATAGTGATTAAATTAAAATATATTTTTTAAATAAGAACACAAAAAGAAATGAATGTTTTATGTAATATACTGATTGAAACAAAATGGATGAAAACCTTTTAATACTTTCAACCACCAAATACTATGTACAACTCGGGGGTACAGGGGGCGGAGCCCCCGTCTAGGTGTGAAGAGCGCCGAAGGCGCTCTGAGCAGCTAGTAATATTAATAAATATATTAAATAATATTTTTGTGAAAAAATATTGAAAATTATAAAATTATCCAAAAATTAATTAATAAAAGAACAATGAATAAATAAATATGAATTAATAATTTAATAATAAATTAGCTGGAGTGTCTCCACTCGACTATCTCGCAATTTGAATTGGATTAAATAACATAATATATTATATTTAAATTAAATTTAATTAATTATAAATTATAAATAATAAATATTAAACCAGCGCATGTTTGACTTTTTATTGATGGCACCATGGCACGTGTTGGCGCGTGAGATTTGCAGTGTTAAAAAATTAATTCTGGTACTTTCAGCAATTCAATCAAGCTGAAATTCTATATATAGCAGTTTTATACAATTATTAATCATGTGAAAAATTATCAAACATATATTTTTATTTTTACGGTCACTTTAGAGGAAAAAAAATCAAAACGTTGTAGGTAATGACCCTCTTCCTGTTGAGCTACATTTCTCAAAAGTTGAAAGAAAACTATGAATTTTGAATAATGTCCATGTACCAAATTTCATCATTCTAGCTCAAACCGTTTTTGCGTAATCTTGTCTACATACATACACACACACATACACACACACATACACACACACACAGACATTTTTCTCAACCTTAGTGAAAATGATTCAGGAACCTTCAAAACGTATAAAAACATCATAATCTCAACATCGAAAATTTTCATGATCGCAATACTATCTCTGGCGAGATAGTAAAAATAGATAAAAAAAACATAAAATTAACTAATAAAAATTTATAAGAATTAACAAAAAATTAAACGACAAAAGAGATTAAAAAGAAACACAGAATTATAATTTATACTTACAATGTTTTCAAGACAAATAAGATAAATTTTAGATTTTTTTGGTGAGAGATTAATAAATATATATCGAGATTTGATTTTAAAATATTATTAAATAAAAAATTTTAAAATATTTTAAATATAAAAAAATTTTTAATACAAAATCAATTAAAAAGAATGGCAAGAGCAAATATGGATGACGTTATTGATGACATCATTTGGATTTACTATTTTAAATTAAGAAAATACTAATAAATTTGATTTTTCTCGAGGCTGAAACCAATACAGATCGATTTATCTTTACAAATATTATCTATGGTGTGAATTTTAAAAAAATCCTTAGAGCAAATTCATATCTCAAAAATATACAAATCTATATATATACGAATATATCTATCTATGTCTGTGACTCTACGGAACTCAAAAGTTCTTGACCACTCCACCTTCCATTCCCTATCCTCTCCCATCTCTCTTACATCCTTTCCCACATTATCCACCTATTTTTGGAGAGGCTTGAGGTAAGGCAATTTTTTGATAATATAAAATTGGTAATATAAAATTTCTCAAAAAATGAAAAGACTTATAATTTTATTTTCTACGATGTTAAAAAAAGGTAGAAGAAATGTAATAAATGCAATAAAATTATTTTATATACACTTTAATATTATTTATATATAAAATATATGTTTTTAAATTATATGTATATATATCATACATTTATGATGTCCTTTAATTACTATTTTAAACATTTTTTATATGAATAATAAATCTATAAAACCATTATCAAAAATAGTTTTAAACTGCAAAAAACCTAATTTTCTATAAATATACGATTTTTTATTTCGTTTCAAAGAAAAGAAAATTAACAAGAAATGAGGTAGTTTTTTCATTTCTATTAAATCATTTGAATTAAATGAGTTATAATTATATTTGAATAGCTTTTGACGAAATTATTTTGATGTTGTTTTTCCATCATCATATAAAATATTATATATATATGAGAATATAAAAAGCAAAAAGAAAAATAAATTAAAAAAAAAACTTCTAGAAAATTATTTATATTAGTTTTATTAATTTCTTTATTATTTGATACTGTAAATGATTCAATTATGATCAGAATTCAATTCAAATTATTTAAATTATTTTCTAATTAATTTCTTTTGGATTCATATATAACTAGTTTCTTCTGAAGAAATCAACTTGATTAAATAGGCAGTAGGGTCATATAGTCAAGAATGTATAAGAAATTGAAAATAATACAAGTTATATTAAAAATGATTAATTGCAATTTATGATTATTTCTGATAATTAATAATAATAATAGTAATAATAATAAAATTTGAAAATTTGTTTTAAGTAATAATTAATCAAATCAACTTAATTAATGATACAAGTCTTGAATGAAAACCAAGGTGAAAGAAATTCCAAATTTTTTTATTCATTCTGTTCATTTTATTAATTGGGCTTTCTTCTTTATCTTCTTCCCAAGACTCTTACTTAGAAATTCCAATTCTCATAAAACAGTATTATTATTAATATTATTATTTTATGCCATTATAAAGGCGTTTATGCTTGGATTGAATGGAATTGCAGATAATATTATTTTTTCTTCACTTTCTTTAAAAGTTAACAATTATATTTTTAATTCAAAATAATTTGTAAGTAAAATATATCTAAATTATCTAAATATTTTGAAATAAGTTTGATTACAATATTAATTAAGTAGAAAATTATTGTTTCCAAAGTTCTTTTAACTAATAATTACAAATATTATATATTTAATTATTGTTATCATATACGAGAATAAAAAATATTAAAAAAATACATTTCAATTTTTTTAATTTATCAATCTATTGATTTACAAAAAAAAAATATACTGGGAGTATATAAAATTTAGTTTTGTAATCTCATCGTATTTGGATTTTAATATAAAAAGTTTTAAAATTCAAAATTTTACAATTTTGTGATTAGTTTTATTTATAAATGAAAATAAATATTCTTTTGATTAATAAATTCAAAATATGTAGATTTTAAAGCTAATTTATTGATTATAAAAAATGAATTTGAAATGATGATTTTTCATATGTATCTTAAATAAATTTGTATTTATCAATTTTCAATATAGTCCTTGTGAAGTAGATTATCATATTATGTTTATACTGAAAGCAAAAAGGCGACATTATCTTCAATTTATAACTTTTTATATTTTATTTCATTTATATAACTTCGTTAATTATAATTGAAATTTTAAAATGAAACATTTTAAATTTTCACCATAAAATTTATTCAATATTATGAGTTATATTAAGTTTTAATAAAAATAAATGCGTGTAAAAAACTATTTTTTTATTATTATTGATGTAATTTTTTCCGAAACCATTTTTACTAATTAACGCGTAGATCTACTTATTTGGTATTTAATTTCATCATTAAGAGTTGTAGAAAATTATTATTTTTATTCTTTTTTTCAATTTGGAAAATTTTATTGCAATGAGATTCATAAAATCTTTAATAGTTTATAAAAGTCTGGTTTCATTTGAGAAAATGGAATCTATAGATTTGAATTTCAATATGAAAATATATCAACCCTTTTTATCAAACTATATATCAATTATAGGTATACAAGATTAATTAATGATTAATTATAAACTTTAAAGATTATGATAATTAATAAATATTAGTTTAATTTCGAAAAGTCATTGAAGTTATTTTTACGAATGCAATTAATATTTAGTTTTTAATAAAATGACATTTTATCAATTTTTTATTGTATTCCAGGCATAACTGATTATTGAAGGAAATATTTCGTAGTGGACATTTGTCATTTGGATATTAATTTTGCGGCTCGATGTGAAGGGAACATTGTGATACAATTTAAATTATGAGACCTCCTTTCTGAACCTCGTTGGAATGCGGTCTTTAATGACGAAGCCTGCGAGGTAGGCAGCCAAATAGCCGCCGGCTATTAAATGGTAGCAAACGGTGTTTCTAGCATGTGAATCATAATTATAGCTTTCTTCGCAAAACAATTTATCAGACATACGTTTAAGAAATCCATGTATTTATATGAATGAGTTAAGGTAATTTAATAGAAAAAATCTTGCAATCAATATAATAAATCTAATGATTCTATTCTTTCATTATAATTATATTCTTTGATTTTTGAATTAAGATTGTATTTTTTTTTTTTGATTATACCGATGTTTAATTTAATGAAAACAATAAAAATTCTAATTAAATGTCATTTTCAGTTATTATATATACAAGAAACTCTTCATCATCTCAGATAAAAATATAAAATATAAAAATATTGAGTTTTATTGATCACATCTTTGGAAAAAATCATCTTCATTAGTTTTTTTTAATTTAAATGTATATATGTGACGTCACAGCTACCGCCTGTGAGATATATATATCTATTCTTAAAATAAAATTTAAAATATTTATATTATATATATTCATATTTGATTTTTTATTTCATTAATAGATACATTTAAATTATTTGAAATTGTTTCACATATTTTCAAAACGTCAATTGAAAATGAAAATCCAATTTTGAGATCAAAATTAAAATTATTTATTCATATAATCTTGAATGTTTTCAGTGTTTTAAAAATATAAATATAAAGATTCTTTGAATGACAACATGTAGATATCAAATTTTAAATAAGTTGACATAAACAATTAATAATAATTAATAAATAATTCCAATTTATATGATCTTAATATATTTTGAGAATTAGATAAATAATGTAGAGAGAGCAAAAAATATTTAAAAATAGATATTTATTTAAATGAAATAAAATTATTTAATTTACAGAATGAAAATGTCTACAATAATATCTAAACATTTTTTCTTTATAATTTTACATTATAATAATACTAATTACAGTAGTTATAATATATGGGGAATTTTCAACTTTGACCGCCGATTTGACCATGTTCCCAAACGAATTTTAAAAAACCAACACCACTTTACATTTACACATTTTAAGCTCTAATCGAATCCAAAATCAAAATTTAAAAAATCGAAAAACAGACACACAGATATATAGATTTTATAAACGAACATTTATACAATTTATTTTAATTAATTTGAAACATTTTAGGAAACAAATTTTTATTGGGTCAATTTTAGAAATCCCATTTAACAATTATAATAAATAATTAAAAAATTGTAAAATTTTTAAAGTATATAAAAATAAATTGTATAAATTGGTTAAAGGGTCGAGCGATAGTTCGGTGTCCCAGGTATATATTTTATATCAACACGCCTACTTTTCTGTTTGTATGTTATTATTTGAATGGCGATTCGGTGAATAAGGTATTAATATTACCAGCCACACCCGATAATAAATAATCATATTTTAATTTTTATAAAACCAAGAAATCATTTTTTCACTTAAAATATAGTGGGAAAGCCCAAATCTCCCATTCATATAACATCATCGACTGAAAATTAGAATATTTGAATTTGTTTAAATTTTAACACATGTAATCAATCATATGCATAAAGAATAAAAAATTTTGAAAATCAACTTGGTATTAATTTCAGAAATAAAAAATACTCATATATAGAATATATAGACTATTCGAATATAATTGAAACTCTTTCTCTCCCTTTAGTTTAAATTTTAAAGAACGGAGTGTTAAGAAATTAAGATGCCTTATGCAACATGGATGGGTAAATGAATTGAGCTCCCTACCTCCCTGAGAAATTACCATTAAAAAACTTTATAATATTTTAGTTTATTAAATCAAACTATTATTTTTTATTTCAATATTTTTAATGTTAATACGATAATTTTTATTTTATAATCTATAAAATAATTTAATTATTTTAAAAAACGGCGGTGTTCAATTACAATTTTTTTACTCTCTACTGGCTGTTCATTTCATAACTGAAAATAGTGTCGAATAGAAATAGACGATATTACTTGGATTAATCTTATTATGCTAGATAAAATTGTTTGTTTGTATTATTGAGGACCCCAGTTCAATTCATTTTAATCAGATTGATGCAATGATACAACATTTAATAATTGTAATAAATAATTAAAGAATTGTTTATTAATATTTTTTAAAGAGTCGAGCGAGAGCTCGGTGTCCCAGGTATTAATATTTACAGCCAAACCCAATAATTATTAATCATTTTTGTTTAACTTAATTACCGAGCCGAGGCTCGGGTCCCGGTATTAGTTTTATTATAGATGTTTGTTTATTGATTAAAAATTTCATAGTAGATATATGTTGAATTAGGGATTCAATATAGAAATAATTTTTATGAACAATGTGTACTTCCTTGTATATAACTGAGGTAGATAATTAAATTCTAGCAAATGTGAAGGCTGGCTTGGCTAGCTAAAATGAGCATAAATCTTAAAAGACAACATAAATATTTGCTGTTAATATTTAATTAAAATATTAAAATATTTTGAGCAATTTTATTTTTTAGAAATGCAAATAATTAATCTATAAAATAATATTATTTTTTTAATAATTTCCTTATTTAAAAAAAAAAATAATTATTATTATGTGAAAATTTGGTATAAAATTATATAGAAATATGCATTTATAAATTTCTTGTTAACCTAAGATATTTATTTTTAATAGTGAGTTAATTTATAAAACTACTATATATATATATATAATTAACAACGTTTTTGTAAAATAATAATGGTACTTTATATTAAAATTAAATTTTTAATATCCGGGCTCATTTAACAAGTTTATAGTGTTATTACTAGAGAATATTATCATAAATAGTAAATTTATTTTTGTGTGAAATGAAAACTAACAATAATAATTAGTGAAGAGTACTAAATGCGTTGACAAGGTTTTTATTAAAAGAATTAATAGGAAATAATATTTTTTTTCTCAAGGAAATCATATTTCATTCTATAAAGAGGAATGAAAAGTAAGAAATTTATTTATTTATTGTAAATGAAAGGAATATGAAACAATGGAATGGATTTATGTATTATTCTAGTATGAACCTTGTATTTTTATACTATTTCTTATCTATTTCTTATTAGTGTTGCACTGAAATCTTAACTTCACTACCAGCGCCTTTAGTTTTTGATTGATTTAGTCAATTCAATAATAAATATAATCTTTTATTATACCATGAAAGCTAACAATATGAAACTAAATAATCTTTCTAAGAAATTAAAACCAGTTCTTCATTTAAATTGAAATGCAAGGTAGAATGAGAGATGCCTAAAAAAACATATTTCAAGAATCAAAAAAAAAAAAAATCCAAAGGTAGTTATTTTAAATTAAAAAGAACTGTGCATATAATTAATTCAATAGGTTTTTCTATATCACCTTTAATGATACGTATCTATCTCATAAAGATAATAATATCCTATTCCAAGATAGGATCTAGTATCTGACTAGTTAAAACCTACGAGTGATGTTATTAAAATATTTAATTAATAACCTCAGAAAGATTTATATGGTATGGTAAAGTATTAAACGAGAGGCAAATTTTAAATAAGTAATTTTTTTTTTAATAATTATAAAAAAATGAACTGAAGGGTGTTCTTCCCAATTCATAATTCATTTTTACTATCTCGCCAGAGATAGTATTGCGATCACGAAAATTTTCGATGTTGAGATTTTGATGTTTTTATACGTTTTGAAGGTTCCTGAATCATTTTCACTAAGGTTGAGAAAAATGTCTGTGTGTGTGTGTGTGTGTGTGTGTGTGTATGTGTGTGTGTATGTATGTAGGCAAGATTACGCAAAAACGGTTTGAGCTAGAATGATGAAATTTGGTACATGGACATTATTCAAAATTCATAGTTTTCTATCAACTTTTGAGAAATGTAGCTCAACCGGAAGAGGGTCATTACCTACAACGTTTTGATTTTTTTTCCTCTAAAGTGACCGTAAAAATAAAGATATATGTTTGATAATTTTTCACATGATTAATAATTGTATAAAACTGCTATATATAGAATTTCAGCTTGATTGATTCGCTGAAATTACCAGAATTAATTTTTTAACACTGCAGATCTCACGCACCAACACGTGACGTGGTGCCATCAACAAAAAGGCAAACATGCGCTGGTTTAATATTTATTATTTATTATTTATAATTTATAATTAATTAAATTTAATTTAAATATAATATATTATGTTATTTAATCCAATTTTAATTGCGAGATAGTCGAGTGGAGACACTCCAGCTAATTTTACATTATTATACAAGTTACAAAAGTATATTTTGTGTTTTATTATTATTATTTATTGAATTTTTTTAATCCAAGAGGACAGGTCAATAAGTCCGTGACTTTTGGAATGAAATACATGTTTTTGGATAAAAAATTATTTTATTTATTAACGTAATCTGCTTTAAAACGTTGGACGAAGTGTATAGAGCTTACTATACACTTCGTCCAACGTTTCTCCAATTTTTTTATCCCTTTTTCGAGGACATCAAAATAGGTATTTGTTTGTGAGATGATTTCATCGTTGAAGTTAAATCTTTCCGTCGAGCCATTTCTTCAGGTTTCAAGAAACAAGAAATATTCACTCGAAGCTAAATCCGAAGAATAGGGCGGATGAAGGAGTTAAAGAAAATAAATATTTTTTAAGTTTGACAGATTAGTTATGAATGTCGAAATGTGCCATTAAGTAATGTTTTATTGACTAATTCACTAATTTTCGGTTTTTATAAGTTCGGATGGATATAGGAAAATTATTTAATTAATTTTTTAATTTACATAAATCCAAACCGAACTTATAAAAACCGAAAATTAGTGCGCCCTCTGGTGGTCCAACGGATAAAACATGCTAGCTAAATAGAATTTCAATGGAGTTATAATTACTAATTTTAATTTTTATCTCGTAAACTAGAAGAGGCCCAAAAAAATTTTAATAAGAAAAGTTTATTTGGAATTGCAAAAGGAACCCACTGGTAAAGTTTTATCCAAATCCACGAAAAGGCGTTTAGTTGAATAGATACCATATTTAAATGTATATATATATATATATATGAAATTTCAACATGTTCTTCTATTCTCCTATAAATATAAATTAAAATATAATTCTAGTAACCGGACACAGTGGGTCGAGCACAAATGCTTATTTTAAATTGAATGTAGGGCTTAAGGCGATACCAGTAGAACGTTTCTCCTAATTCCAAGGTCATTGCTTCCATTATTTCAATCTAAAGTGATCATTATTATTTATAGTGTTCAAGTGGTGGTATTTAAAAGGCGAAAACGGAATAGGACACTCACCGTCGTGGTTTGGGACGGACAATTTCATGCTCGTGTGGGGCGGCGTCCCGGAACTCAAGCATGGGGTGCGGGCCGCTGGCCATGCTGGAGTCCTCCTGCACCGTTGTCGCCTTGAAAAGTAGAACAATCATCAGTCATTTTCTACTATCTATAATACATCATCAGGTTTTGGCCCTTCTTTCATAGAACATTAGTATCTAACGATTAAATATAATTAACTGTATATATATATATATTTATAAAATAATAAACAATTATCACACAAAACTTTCTCTCATCACTTTTAATTCTTATTTGAAAATGAATAATTATTTTCATAATTTATATTCGGGACGTGTTAATAAAATTTATTAAAAATGTAATGTAATATATATATATATATAGATGAGTTTTATATTATTTGATAAATTCCTTTTTATAATAATCAAAAAAAAACTTGAATATTTATCTCAAAAGAAATCTGTGATATTAATAAAAAAAAATCTCTTTTAATTGTGAATTTCATTTTTAGTTTTTATCTTTGTTAGTATAATCAAAGATACTAAAGCTAATTTATATACTCGGAATGATTTTAAAATCATGAAAATCTTAGAACATTAATTTCAGTGGATATTATGAATTCAAATTATTGGTTCTACAACAAAATATGAATCTCTATGTATTCATATTTTAATTTGAAGGTTTATCATAATAAATATGAAATAAATTTTTTATAATTGAAATGAAATGAAATTATTATCAATAATATTTATTATATAATGTTATATTTTAATATCCAAATATAATAAAATAGAAATTTTATTGAAAAGGATATTAGTTTGAAACTAAGGCACCACAGGGTGGAAGGTCGCGTAGCTGGCTCACATTCCCGTAGTTTCGGGCCTGGGAAGGGGATTTCTCTAGCTGGGGCTTATGGGACGGAGTCAACCCAGCCTCAGGGATCAACATTGGGAAGCTACTTGATAAAAAGTAGCGCCTCCGATCAAGAAAATCAAGGTTGATAGGACCCGTTGCACTGATCATAGGACCCCTAGTTGATATAACCGACTTGATAGGCGTTGTCCTTGCGTAGGATGTACAAAAGTCAGAGTTTTTTTTTATTAGTTTGAATCTTATTCAACTTATTAAGAAATTGGATTAGATAGATATGTTGTATATATATATATATATATATATATATATAATATTCAATTCCTTTCTTTCATTTTTATATGATATAAATTAATAACTTAATTATTATATTAAATATTTTGATGTATTTATTTAATCTAATGTTAAGATCAGATTTTTTTTCTTTCACATTGCGTGGGTGTGTGGCATTTGTCCGCATGAGTTAGAATTTCTAATTAAATTATAAGTCTCCAAATATTTAGTATTAATATTATTATTATACAAAAAGCAATTTGAAAATAAAAACCTTCTTTAGTTTAAACTATTTTTAATTATTTTTTTAATATAAAAATTAATGTTTAATAAATTTATATTGAAATTATTCTATTCTAATTTGAATAACCATTTTAAATATAAAATAATGAAATTAAAAATTATAAGCTAATATTTTTTTTTATTTTTAATTATTTATTTTGAAAAAACAGAAAGCGATTAATTTTGATTCAATTTAAAGTACTGGTTTATGTAGTATTTTGATATTCAATGTTAAAATGAAATATTTAATTGGATTTTTCTTTTTTTTAAAAAAAAATATATAATGTGTGGGACTGGTCTATTATCTACAAAAGAAAAATTAAAAATAACCTTCAAGTTCTTCCCCCTTTCAAACCACTTTGCTCGAGTTGTAGGCACCGATAGTCATCTGTAATGAATTACGAATAAGAGGAATGACCTTAGGCTAACTTAATTCTTAAAAAGAGTAGGCGTAATGTAAATGGACACGGTTGCCAGAAAAAAAACGCACCGGAGATTTAATAATTGGAAAGAAAAGAAGCAACTTTCCACGAAAGGGAATAAAAATCAAATAGCTTACATTTTAACATTTTCTTCTTATTTCTCTCTCCCCTCCCCAATTTTTATCCATCTCAAATCTTAAATTGTTCAAAGTAATTCCAATTTATTTATTTATTTAAACAATAGAGAATCCCTTCAAACATTCCAATCTTCATCCTTCAAACAAAAAAAAACAAAAAAATAAATAACACCCTCTCTAAACCAGATTTATTTTATTTCCTGGAAGAATTCTTTTCCTTCATTAGTTTTATTAACACAGAGGAAAATTTACCCCCACTCCTCTTTCTTTCTCTCGAATATATACTAATCAAACAAAACAACCGATATATATATATATATATATTTAACTGTAGGTATATAAAATTTTATGAGTGTTTAAAGGGATGTTTAGCAAGTTATTTTTTGTGTCTAACATTCTTCGAATGTTAAATATTTAAATTTATTCATTGAATAGCCGAGTTTGAAATAATAAATAATAATATTTCTACTTTTAATTATTTATATTAAGTATTATTATTATTAATATTAATCATAATATCAATCTATCTATCTCTGTGGCTCTACTGAACTCGAAAATTCTTGGCCGCAGCAACCACATTTCTCCAAGTGTCCTCTAGCCACAACCATCCAACCCTTACCCTCTCCCATCTCTCTTTCGTCCCTTCCTATATTGTCCATCCACAGCGCCCTTAGTCTTCCAAGCGGATGTTTCTCAATCGGTCTCCCCAGAAATATATTTTTTGCATTTCTTTCTTCTCCCATTCTAGTCACGTGACCTGCCCATCGCAGCCTTTACGATTTTATAACTCTAACTATGTCTGGAGATGCATCGAGGTCAATTAATCATAATATAAATGATACAATTTGATGTTATACTAACTAAATATTCAATAAATCTCCCTCTACAACTGAAATAGCTACTGAATTTGTTCCGTATTTAAAGTTATAATAATAATTTATAGGATGTAAATTCAAAATCAATTTTCGCTTTAAACCTATATTTATAATGTTAATAAAATTGAAAACTTTTGATCTATATCTATATCTGGGGATAGAATATTCAAATTAATTCAGATTCGATAGATTAGCAATTTATTAAAATTTTTATATTTATAGATATAAAAAATATAAAAAAAAATATATGATTATAAATTATATATTTTTTATGTCTATTTTTATTTATTATGATTTTTGTATTACGGACCTTGACCTTTGTTTTATTTTAAAATTATTTATCAAGATAAACCATAATTTATAGAAAATAAATATCTTTGTAAATTCCTCAAATTGTTGAGAAAAATAACAATAAATTAATCTGTCAAAAATCTATTTTAAAATTCTTCTACATATAATATCAATTTTTTTTAAGTACTATAAATCAGGGTATTAAAAGTTGTATTATTATTAAATGGTAAAAAAAACTACGTTAAATGTCGTACGATTGGCCCGAAGCCCATTCTTATTGATAATCATTTACTGTTTTATCAATCAATCATGGAGGGAAACTAGAGAGCGACGTTTTTAGGGCAGGTGATGAAAGCCGTAATACTTTATTACCAAGCAGCTTTTGGTTGACCTTCAACAGATAAGTAATTTTTCATAATTGTTGAATTAAATTATATATTATATCATTTTCTTTATCTATTTTTTTTTATAGAAAGTTTTTCTTAAAACAAATTTTACATTGGTAATACTGACTTTTATATCCCAAGAGCACTTTATAAGGCGTTTTATATCTATATTAGTTTTAACCGACCGACGATAGGAGATATTGTTTTCACACTAAATTTCACATGTGGAGATTTTTACATATCTCCACGAAACATGCATTTTGTAGTTAAAAGTATTTTTAGTATGATGTCTGTCCGTCTGTCCGTTGTGTATCCGTATAGACGTGTTCAGCTTGAACGGCTCAACAAATTTTGATAAAATTTGGTATATTTACTTAATGCATCAGTACGATGAATTCATCAACTTTTCGCGAATATACGGAAATCGGAAGTGGTAGTTTACAAAGTATTAATTTTATATTCATTGTACGAAATTTTTCACTTAAAATATAGTAGTAATTAATAATTTAGTAATTAAACTAAAAATAAAAACCAAGATAATATAATTTAGTCATTTTAATTCAAGTTCTAAAAATATTTTTTTTTATTCTTTATATGTTGTTTGGAAATTAATTTATTTCAAATCGTCGGTCGGTTCAGTGCCTGGCCACAGCTCATATTATTTTTTTCAAGTCCAGCTATGATTCATTATTAACCAAGTGGGAGAAAAGGTTTATGTTTACAAAAACATACATTAAAAGCCTTTTTCAATAATTGGTGTCACAAATAACACAAAATTGTAAATCTTAGGGAATTTTCATCAAAACTAAATATTGCAAATACATACATCAGAAATCCCAGGTTATACGAAATCTATTAAACAAAGAGAAATACTTAAGGTAGCCAGAAAAAATTTGAAGGTGTGTCCTTACTAATCCATATATTTATCATTTGTTGGTTATTTAAATACAGATGGGGACGCAATTCCTGTCGGCACGAAGGGGACTGGTTTTAGGGGCGGCCAAACAGCCCCCTCTAAATAGTTAATATGTGGCCATGATTCACTACAATTCTTATTGATTTTAAGTGAATTTGTTAGTTAAACCAGGGTTTTCCAATATTTGTTCTACATCAACTCTTTTTAAACTTTCTTCTCGTTTAATAGACCCCTATTTTTTGATGCAGTATAAGTATTTTATATTATATTTTTGATACATTAAAAGTATATTAATAAAGTTTAACTTAGAACAATGATCATTTTTTTAATATATATTTTTAAAATAGTATATTTTTAAGATATTACAAAAAAATAATCATTTTTATTACATTAGTAGAAGAAGTATTATCCAAAAAAACTTACAATTTAATATAATCTAATAAATTTTAAAAATAGTCATTCCTAATTGAAATAATTAATGTGACGGTGGAGGGTGAACTTTTTTGATAATGTTTTTGATATGGGATTCAAAAATTTGGATTAATAATAAATTTCAAACTTTCGCATAGTACGATAATATAGCGAATAATAAAAAAAATTATTGTAAAATATTAATTTGCAAAAAAATATTAATTCAATCAAAAAAACTATATAAGTTAAATTATTTATTTCAATGATGATTATATAAATATATAAGAATGTAATAAATATAACTTTTTTTTATTTCGTAAAAGAAATCGTTTTCTTTTTTTATAATAATTGAAATAGAAAATTTCGCCATTGATCCACATTAACCCCTCAGGGTCTGTCCATCCTTTTCAAAGCTCCATAGACCCCAGTTCCACAATGGGAATCCTTGTATTAAAACATTATGAATTATTATAATTGTAAGTAGAAGTATGGGTATACGAGTAGTATAGAATTATATAAATATGTTTATTTAATTTTTAAAACATTTTTTATATATAATAAGAAAATTGAATAAAATGATTACTGATAGACTGTAAAAACTGGTTAGTTTTTAGAAAATATATGGGCTTTTTTAGAATTTTAAGGATCTTACACTAAATTTTTTTTTAATTAAATCTTAAAAATTTTATAATCAATGCCAAGTTTTGAGAAAATCCATTGACTTTATCGAAGCAACATTCGATTGCCAACATCCTTGGATTTGCCTGCCAAAATCCCGGATGTAAATATAAAGTGTTCTCTCCTTATAATACACGATTATATAAAATTATTTAAAAAATTGGCACATTTAATCAATATATCAAAAAATTGATAAATATTTTTTAAAAATATTTAGTACAATATTAATTTAATTTAATATTATTATTATAATAATTTTAATAATTCTTTTATACTATACTAACATATTTATATTATGTATATTTTAAATTTTCCTATATATTTTTCTTGTTTGTTTTTTCTTTTGTTGGTATTAATAATTTGTGAAACTCTTTAAGTTTAAATAAACGTATTAAAAAAGTATTCCTACTTAATTGACCCTTTCATTTTTAATAATATTGGTAAAAGGGCACTTCAAACCACACGATGACGGCACCATTTATATTATATATTTATATGTATACCTCTATATTGCCGTTTTTAGCTTTATAAATATTAGAAGAAACATGAGAAACAAATTAGCAACCAATTTTCTCAAATTTGCGGGCGATTAGAAATGTGCATTTGAAAAATTAAAAAAATGTAATTTGCACTTGGTATGAGAAAATAAGCTGAAATTTTACTGAATAAAAAAAACCTCAAATCCGTTCTTAAACTTAAAAACAAAATCAAAACGAAATTTTAATTCAATTCTTTACTTTTTAATTTTTAAGGATAATAGAAAATGAGAGTTTCTATCTTTATCATCATTTTTGTTTTGTTTAGTATATTTATAATTAAAGAGATAAGAATAAATCAAGTTAATGAAATGAAATTATAACAATCGTGGAAGATAGTGAAAAGAATTAAAAAAATAAATAAAATAAAATAAAATCATAATAAATGAATGCTATTTTTATTTCCCAGGATTCAGCTGATCATCACCCTTCCTGATGTCTTGACAGACGGAAATGAAAAAGAATGACGAGGAGTGTTTAGCTGTTTAGCGGATAGAGGAAGCAGAAAGATAAAATCAAAAAACAACCAATGCCACTTGTGGGAACTTTCTTTTAAATTTATTTTTGTCTGTGACTTATAGTCCACCTGCTAATTGCAATTTATTTATTTTTTCTCTTTTATTTAAAATCCTTGTTTTTTATGTTTAGTGTTATTACTTAAAACACAAATTTCTAAAATATATGTGCTTTTATTGTAAATAACAAACAAGTTTTAGTGGAGCTAATTTCAAAATAAACAACTAAATATAAAAACAAATAAATTAAATATATACTATATATATATTAAATAATAATACTATAATATAAACAATAGATATATAATAAATAATTAAATTAGATAAATTATTAAATATTCTAAATTTATTTGAGAAAAATTTAATTAATTTTTATTTATTATTTAAAAAATTCAGTATTTTATATTAATAATAAGAATATTAATTTAATTTTATTACCGACCGACGATAGTAAGGGAGGTATTGTTTTCACACCAAATTTCACATGTGGAGATTTTTACATATCTCCACGAATCATGCATTTTCTAAACAGAAAAAAGTATTTTTAGCATGATGTCTGTCCGTCTGTCCGTCCGTCCGTATAGATGTGTACAGCCTGAACGGCTCTACCGATTTTGATGAAATTTGGTATATTTACTTAATGCATCAGTGGGATGAATTGATCAACTTTTGGTGCAATTCCGGAAACCGGAAGTGGTAGTATTAGCGATCGACGATAGGAAGGGAAGGGTTATTTTCACACCAAATTTCACATGAGGAGATTTTTTTACATATCACCACGAATGTATTGGTTTTATCCTCGGGAAAAATCATCTTCATTATGTTTTTCTTAATTTAAAATTATATGACGTCACCCAGCCCTTCATGACGTCACAGCCTCGGGTAACGCCGGGTAACGCCGGCTACTTCAGCTATATATTATAAATAAAATAAAATTAAAAATATTTATGTTCTATCCATATCTGTTTTTTATTACATTAATAGATATATTAAAATTATTTGAAATTGTTTCTGTAGCTGGAAATTAATTTATTTCAAACCGTCGGTCGGTTCGGACCTGGCCACAGGTCAACTTATTTATTATTTGAATATATATATATATATATATAAACAAATAGAAAAAAAATAATTTTGGAAATAATATTTTTTTAAAACGATCAAAACCATTTTTTAAATATGTACTTGTATATATATATATGCACGCTATACGCGGGTCCCAAGCCCGGATAAATGAGGAGGGGTGAGGAAAGCAATGGCAGGCTACCTCACTATTGCTGCCAAAAAACTTCATGGATCGCAACTCAACGTTTTTAAGTATGGTGCTGGAAGGTGGCCCCTCTGGGTCAGAAGGCATCTCACAAACTACCAACGAAGAACAAGAGCGAATTTTGAATAGCTCGGGCTTTTATGACGCGGACTGGACAAATCTATCATGACTCCTGTCTGCAGATCAAGATGGAAGAAATCGTCTACGTTTTATGAAGGTTCATAGTCTAGTCTAGGGACTTGGAATATCCGTGGCATGAATACTGGCAAACTGGACATTGTAAAAACTGAAATGGACCGGCTTAACATCAATATTCTCGGCATCAGTGAGCTCCGTTGGACTGGAAACGGCTACTTCAATAGCGACGACCACACCATCTACTACTCTTCCATGGAAAGCTTAGCTCACTCACTTTCCTTCAGGTCTATGCAACGATAGAAAAACATGGAGAAATACGATCCATAGTGTCCGAAAGTCGACTTCGACTGAACGGATAAAAAACAAATCAATATATATGTAAGAGATTATGGTAAATAAAAATCGATTTGACTGAAAAAAGTATTATTTTATTTAGAAGAGTCCTTGAATCCTATAATGAAATAGATTCAATTATAAAGCAACTAAATATTAATGCCTATTACATCAATGAATCTATATGAAATCAATTTATATTAATTCAACTTTAACATTTTTATATTGTTATTTTCATTTATTATTATATTTCTATCTAGTACCGGATTAAAATTTACATCTCCTCCCTTCCCTTGGTGTCTAAAAGGATTTGTGATACAAGGGATTAGCTTATTTTTCTTGAACAGCAATGAACTTCTTAGTTCTTGATGTTTAATCTTATAGATTGAGTTTGAGACTCGATCTACAATTTTGAAGGAACTTTTCTTAACTTGTGAATTTTTTTTGTTCATTTTGTTATCTCATTCTCGAATTTTGAAGTCGAGCTCCTTTCTTTATTTGTCTACTCTTTCCTTGTTCTTTTTGAAATAATTTATTGTGTATTTTATTGATTTCGCTCTATCTTTTATTATATCCTTTACCTGACATTCTGGCACAATTTAAGATCTTTCTTCTAATACTAAGTATACTGGTTCGAAACCTAAAACTGTATGTATTGGTATATTCTTTTACACATTATTTTGCAAATATTGGCCAAGCTCTTTTATTATTTTTGTTTTCATTTATCCTACAAAGAATTCTGTTTGTTAAAGTTTGCTTTAATCTTTCAACCAATTCTGTCCAATTCTGGTATATCTGTTGAGGTGAAAATCATTTCTATGTTATTTTTCTTTAAATAGTTCTTTTGACTTTATGACAAAGTATTGGTCGCACAATAATATTTTTATTTGATTTTGTTTTTTTGTTATGTCAATTAGTTTGCCAGTTTGTCTTTTCGAAGTTGTTCAAATAGGTTGCGAGTTAGATGGTTTTGTAAAACAAGTACATGCAAATACTTTTTCTACAAAATTCTTTTACCATTAAGTTCATATTTTTGAAGTAATAATGTAGCCATAATTTTTTAAATAATTGTTTAAATCCAATGTGACCAAAAAAATCAAGTATTTTTTAATAGTCTTATATGGTTTTGAAATAAAAATTCTATTTTTATTTTTTTAATTTTTTTTTTGATTTGACTTTTTTATTATATTTTTGATACTTCTATCTCTTTTTGATCGTAGATTATGTCTCTTAATGATATTATGTTGACAGTTATTAAAATGTCTTCCAAATTTTCAAAATATTTTAAAACTGTGTTTCTCGAAAGGGAGTCTGCCTCGACATACGTTCTTCCGAGCGAATACAATATTTTGAAATTGTATTGAGAAAATAGAACATCAGATCACCAAGAGTTCGTCGGTCGATTCGATACCACAATAAATTATCGTCCTATTAGCCAATGTGACCAAAACTTAACAATACTTGTGTGGAAATCAAATCAATTTACAAATATATTCATATATATAAAATCAGTATTAATAATATTTGACAGTAGTTTCTAATTAAATTAACGAATAGAGATCATTATAATTAAATGTATTAAAATAAATCATTTGAAATAAGAAAAATTTTCTATTCATTAATAAAATTTAAATAATTTTTAAGAAAATGTTTTTTTGATGATCAACCGATACTTAAAATAAATTTGCAAATTTCAATTAAAGCATCATCAAGTATACCTGACTACATTAGTCGTTTCGAATGAAGAAAAGAACACATTAAAAAGAAATTAGAAAAAAATTATATATTAAGATTAAGAACCTTTTTTAATGATACCTCCGTTTAATAAATTGACTCAAGCACACATTATAACTAATCTTTAAAAAAAAATTATTTTATTTTTTTTGTATTTAAAGAATAGAATTTAAAAACATTAGCTCATTAAGTTTATCAATGAATGAATTAAATGAAAATATTTAAATATATTTAATTAATTAATAAACATACTTAAAGTAATAGCTAATTTATATAACCGAATTTGTTGATTTCATAGATTATATCTGTTAAGTGAAATAGACACGTATAATGTATAAACAAATAAATAAATAAATAAAAATATTTTCAAATAAATATGAAATATATCAATGCATTTCCAATAAAGATAAGATATTTCAGACAGTTTGAGATTAATATTTATAAAATATTCTATAATAAAATACTATAATATATTTTATTTATAAAATATTTATATGTATTCAAGTTCAAAAATTGTTATCCATATTTGGAGAATAATGTCTACAAAAATATGTTCAATTTAATTTAGCATTTATTTAAATTGTGTATTATTGCTATCTTTACAACTAAAATAGATACAGAGTTGGTGAAATTAGCAAACAATTTTTATAGAGACTATTTTAAGAGCCAATCTTATAAAAAAATCTTTTAATTTGATCTTTAAATTTGAGACCCAATATTTTTAGGGTTAATTAGAAACATATATTTTTTTATTGCATCAATCAATAGAAATTGTATTTCTCATTTCAAAGATATAACACTTTCATACGTTAATATCATTATTCCATCTCTTGAATATTTTCTTATTAATTGCATCCTAGTGACTAGAATTTTGTTATATATATCAACGGTCGCCAAACCGTGGCTCGTGAGCCACATCTGGCTCTTTTTGAGTTTATTGTATCTCAATAAAAAAAGTTCATAAATACTTTCTACTAGGTTCTGAGCATATAAAATCTCGTTAAATAAAATTTAATAAAATAAATAAATAAATAATAAAAATAATTATTAATTCGATTTAATTTTATTTTAAATAGAAAATGTTTCTTTTTATTAATTATTTATATTTTTAGCTGTTTAATTCAATGATATTTCTGTGATTACGATCCCCTCCTCCCCCCCAAAAAAAGTAAAATCTTTTTCCGATTTGGCACTTAAACATTTTCGATTTTTCAATATGGCTCTAACATAAGGATCACCAAGTGTGGCCACCCCTGATATATATAACACAGTAATGGGGGTGTGGATTTTCTTAAAAAAAATTTAAGGTAACTTTTCTAATAATGGGACTTATTCTATAAAAATTATTTACCAATTTGATCAAATTTTTATCTTAATTCAAGATCTCGAGAGATTGCAAT
Source organism: Labia minor (assembly GCA_963082975.1). Taxonomy (NCBI): domain Eukaryota; kingdom Metazoa; phylum Arthropoda; class Insecta; order Dermaptera; family Spongiphoridae; genus Labia; species Labia minor. Next base: position 38,227,592 of record OY720345.1, read on the forward strand.
AATGTACAACTTAAAAGATAACCCTGAATATATATTGATATAATATATGTAATCATTATTGTTCATCAGTAGTTTATTTAGATTTTTATTTTTAATTTTTTTTTTTTTATTATTTAATTGAAAATTTTTTTGGGGCGAGATTATATCAATATAAATAAATTCATAATCTGTCATCAATATAAGTCCTATATTATGTTTCCCAAATGCTTTTAAATCTTTTTAATGCTTTAAGCTTGAGCACACAACATGTACCCAACGTGTCTAACTTAGTAAGTCGGGTGTACACCAGTGAAAGACAAGAGAGGGAGAGATCCAGACAGGCCCGGATCTATGTATTGGTGCTCTGGTCTAATCAAGGTACCGTAGTGACCCTGAGGGCGATCAGGGGCAAAGAAGAAAGACGTCTGCACACAAGGAAAAAGGACAAGAAGGAGATGAAGAAAGGGGAGGTCAACAGAAGCTGGAGATCGTTATGTACCTAAAAAAACCAGTAGCTTCGGAATTGGAAGGACAAAAATGCCAGGGGCATAACAAAACAAGAAGAATGGCTATTTCGTTGAGTTCAAGGAAGGAAGATATCAAAATCCATATTCAGAGATACGACTTTTCATAAATGGCAAACCAAACTTATAAACAAGAAAATTCGTTGCTTGTTATTTTATAAAAGTTTCAAAAATTTAAAAATAATAATAATAGATTAATAATTTATTTTATAATCCATTTATTCTATATAAATATTTAATTTCTTTGATTTATATATTCAAGAAAGATAAATATTTCTAGTAGATTTACATAAAAAATCGTTGTCATTTTTTTTTTTTTTTTTTTTGCATAATATCAAAATTTATGTTTGTTGGTGTTCAATGAAGACATTTAAATCATATTTATTCAAATTTATTTATATCGAATAATCGTCATAAATATTTAATATTGTAATTTAAAATAGGATTAATCAAGTTAAAATATGAAATAGTTTATTTTCTGTATGTTTTAAATTAGAATTAAAATTTAATAATTATATAGTATTATTTTAACAAAAGAGATTTGAACATGAAATTATAATGTTCAAAGATTAAAAAACATTTAAAATAAACTAATTCATTGTTTAAATTTGAATACTTAAATAATTAATTATCAAGATAATAATCTATACGTTTATATAAATTTATATAATTTTTATCAAGATTTATGTTTATTGACAAGATGTATTTAGATTTATAAAATAATAATTTTTCACTAGAATCATTTTAAATTCATTGTACATTGTAACATAACCATGAGTTATAGAAATGTGAAGAAATCAATCATTTATCATTGGATACTAACAACCTCTAAACAACCAACCAACATTTATAGTGAATTAATAATAATTTTATTAATAAAAAAATATAAACTTTTGGTATTTAATAAAATAATTTCTTTATATAAAGATAATTGTATTTTTTTAGTTAAATAATTAAAAAAATTATTTGACTCATTAAAAAATTGTATTTATTCTTGTTACAGGTTTATACTAGATTTTATTTAATGATTTAAATAAAAATGTAAATGAATTTTTGGATAATACATTTTAAAAATTTAATAAATATTCCACTTTTCGCATTCAAAAATATTAGGTAGTAATGCTCATTTTATTAAAAATTTAAATATTTGAATCTATCTCTCTATACATATTCACAAATACTCTAAATCTACTCAAGTCTCACATAGTCATAGACCATGCCTCACACCAATATTATACAACAGGAAAAATAATTGTTTTAAATACTACATATAATACAAACATAAAGATTTAAAATTAAAAACTCAAAAATTATTTAAATAAACAAAATGAATATTATTTATGTTTCAAATAGAATTTTCTAAAAATTATGGTAAGTATATAAAAAGGTGTTTCCTTAATTAATATAAATCTAAATTCCCAAAATATTCAATTATATTTAAGTACTATAAATCAGTGCTCCGCAACCGGTGTGCCACGGCACACCGGTGTGCCGCAGCTGAAACACAGGTGTGCCGCCGCTTGAAATTACACAACATATTTATTTTAATGCAATGTACTCTAATACAAATTTACAATTTATAAAAACGAATTGTATATACTTACTAAATTGTTTTTATTTTATTTTTTATTAATATTATAACTCGAATTTATTTGGATTACCTTTGTGGTTGGTGGATATCGAAAAGGAATTTTTAACAATTAATACAATTTTGCACTCTTTCTAATCATTAAGGTACCTCCTAGAACTAATAGAGAAAAAAAATAAACTTATATTATAATATGCCGAAATAAAACAAATTTATACAATTTAAATTTAAATTTTGTCCACGCCCGTCTTAAATGATATTTCCATTTCTTTGATATCATTCTCCTTATCTTATTAATGTGTGGAGAAAGTGACGGGGCTATTTGCCATGATCTAATATAATTTACTAACCCAATATGATATTTAATTTTGCAAACAACTACTAATTGATTTCTATAAAAAAGCTTGGGACGGGTGCCTTGCTTCGAATGTCTCGAAATATGCGACGTCTTGTTTTTATTGTATTTTACTAAAATTGTATTCGATATAACTCCCGGGTATTTCCTATAGGAGATAAATAAGGAATTATTTTTATTATTTACCCTAATATGAATGGGCCTAAGGGGGGTGTGGGTTTTAACTTTATCAATTGCCTTACTTGTCCTTTTCATTTTTAGTTTCATTTTTATTTCATTGCTTACCGGAACAATAGGCATCTCTTTAACTTTATCAATTGTATTGCAGGCACGTTTCATTTTTAATGTCCTCTGCTTTTCGCTACCTGACACTACACCTAAGAAGACAATAGGCATGTCTATCCATTACCTTACCTCTGTGGGCTCCTTAGAATTTATTTTGACTGGGTCCATCGGTATATTTTTCCTTTTTGTTTCTATTTCTTTATTGTTATTATTATTTGGACTTTTTGCAATTTGAATATTGTTAATAGACATTGCCTCCGGGGCCTGGTCAATTCTTTCTTTTAAATTCACTATTTCTGGTACCTGCTCTATTATTTCACTTTCTCTATTTTCCAATCCATTATTTATTTCTTTAATTTCATCTGTCGGTATATTGTTCCTTTTTAAATTCTCTACTTGAAATTGAATACTTATATATTACAACATATATAATTTATATATTATTTTAAACATAATTTTAAACAAATTTGTAACTTATATTTATATATATATACAACTTTGTTTAAAATATTGCAATACGAACTGTTTTATAAATTGTAATCTCTAACATAAAATATATATTTATCTATATATATAAAAGGCAATGTCTGTGTGTCTGTGTGTCTGTCTGTCTGTCTCTTATAGACTCAAAAACTACCCGTCCGATTACGGTGAAACTTTCAGGAATTGTTGTGGGCATACCAAGGAAGGTTTTAGTGTAGTTAAATCCAAAATTAATTTATCCAAAATTAATTTAATTAGTAATATATTGCTAAAAGTCTGTAGTGTCACAAAACTATCGACAGATGGCGCTACATATAATTTTCAAAATTCAAATATTTTAAATTTTTTTTAAACTTAATATTTCTAACTTTGTATTACAATACAATAATGAGACGGAATTGTTGTGTGTTAAATTAGATTTTATAAATTGAAAACCATTAGTTATACTCTTAAGTTATTTAGTTTTATTGATCACATATCTGGAAAAAATCATCTTCATTAGTTGTTTTAAATTTAAATGTATATATGTGACGTCACAGTTACCTCCTTTTAGATATATATCTATTCTTAAAATAAAATTAAAAATATTTATATTATATTCATATATATGTAAAATAATAATTATATTATTTTAATATTCCTATAAGTTGGTATCACAATTTATTATTATTATGAATTATTTATAAGTAATTACTATTATTAATTGGTATTAATAAATAAATAATATTAATTATATTAACTTAATATTTCTAACTTTGTATTACAATAATGAGACGGAATTGTTGTGTGTTAAAGAATTGTTGACTATAAAAACCAATTTGTTTTTAGGTAAGAATATATTATTCTATTTATTGTAATTATTTAAAATTTTTTTTTAGCAAACAAATCTGTCTATAGTCCATTTGATTAAACCTACCATCTTATATATAGATTGTCGTGTATAAGATATTAGGGATGAGGTATTTTATAAGAAAAATTGGGTTAAAAATAAGTTTAATTAATTGGTAGCACTCTGGATTGAATTTAGAATAATTAAAAGGGTTATTGAAACCGCGTAGGTTGATTAGGGAATGACAAGATTGAATAGGTTCAATTAAAAAATGCTTATATAAAATTATAACTAAAAATGATTTATTTAATAAAACTGTAAGAATTTAAATTAAAATAGATAACTCAAGAAATTAAGATGAAATAGAATAATTGAAAGGTACCGTAAAAATAGAAATATAAATTAAAAGAACTTTAATTTATATTTTAGCAAATGCAATTTATAATTAATTATTAATTACCAATTGTCGACCACAGTTGGTATATTGTGTAGTTAAGGAATTGAGAATTCAAAATATGTCGAAGCCAATCATCCCCTCCTCTGCCACTTGGCAAAATTGTCCACCCCTCTCTCTCTATTGGGGTAACGAAGAGGTATATCTCTGGGTTTTCCCTGCGTTTTTTTTTTAAAACAATTATTTTTAGAAAGTCTTTGCCATGTGCTCAGTATCATAATACATCCAATATATAAGCATAAAAAACAAGCATTTTTATATTTATACTAGGAAAATTTGTTGTTGATTAAATTAAAATATATTTTCCAAGAAAACAAATATATGTCTTATCTACTTATACTGATTGAAACAAAATGGATGAAAACCTTTTACATACAGACTTTCAACCAAATACTATGTATCACTCGGGGGTACAGGGGGCGGAGCCCCCGTCTAGGTGTGAAGAGCGCCTGGAAGGCGCTCTGATCAGCTAGTTATATTATATTGTCAGTGTTAGATACGAATTTCTACTGGACACATACACCCCTATAAATTAAATCGCAGAAGTTTATAAATTAACCACTCGTGTTTGTTATTAACGTGATTTATTTTTGTGCCCATTTCAATATGGATAAATTTTTATTTGGAAAACAATCTACTTCTCGGGCAGAAGATGATGAACCTTGCACAAGCAGTATTGCTAAGAAAAGAAAGATTGTGAATAGAAAATACTTCGAAGACTACATTTGTTATGGCTTTTATTGGTGCGGCGATGAAGCGGCTCCGAAACCATTATGTGTAATTTGCAACGAACAATTAACAAACGACTCAATGGTGCCCAGTAAACTAAATCGCCATCTAACTTCAAAACATCCGAATTGTGCTAAAAAGGATATATCATATTTTCAAAGGATTTTGGCTCAAAATTTAAAACAAAAAAAATTTATGATGTCGACCGTATCTGTTTCCGATAAAGCATTAGAAGCTAGCTATTACATTGCAAGATTAATAGCTCGTGAAAAGAAACCTCATACTATTGGAGAAAAACTTATTAAACCAGCATGTATGGAAATTGTGCGAGTTATGCTTGGACCTAAAGAGGTTCAGGAAGTGAGTAAGGTTTCACTGTCAGCTGAAACTATTAAAAGACGTATTGTCGACATGTCAACAGATATTTTGAACACGCTTATTTTGAAATTGATCGCAGCTAACAATTTTGCTCTTCAAATTGACGAGTCAACGGATATTAAAAATCAAGCACAATTAATTGCAATTGTACGTTTTGTTGGCGAAGATTGCATAAAAGAAAATTTTTTATTTTGTAAAAAACTTTCCGAACGAACTACTGGAGAGGATATTTTTCGAGTAACTGATGATTTCTTCAAAATACATAATCTACAATGGAGTAACTGCATGAGTATTTGTACTGATGGCGCCGCAGCAATGACTGGTAACATAAAGGGTTTTGTTGCCTTTGTAAAACAACAAAATCCGGCAATACAATTTACACATTGCTGCATACATCGGGAAGTATTGATGGTGAAGAATTTACCAGAACAACTTTTAAAAACTATGAATGAATGCATCAAAATTATAAATTTTATTAAATCAAGAGCTTTAAATACAAGAATTTTCGAAATTCTTTGTGAAGAAATGGGTTCAGAACATAAATCTTTATTATTTTATACTGAAGTACGTTGGTTATCCCGAGGAAAAGTGTTGGCTAGATTGTTTGAACTTCGCTGTGAAGTGCATCAGTTTTTACTAAATCAAAATATGCCCGAACTCGGCCAGCACTTCGAAGATAACAGTTGGATCGCCAAACTTGCATATATGGCTGACATTTTCGACCATCTTAATGAACTTAATAGAAAAATGCAAGGTCCGAATGAAAACTTATTAACCTGTTCCGACAAATTGCAAGGGTTCAAAAATAAACTGGAACTTTGGCAGAATGAACTAAGTAACAACTCTTTAGAAATGTTTCAAAGGGTTCATAATACAATAATTGAAAATAGGCAATTAATTATCGATCTGGCCCAATCCCATTTAACAACACTGGAAAATAATTTCGACTACTATTTTCATTCGATTAAAAGTGAAGAATATGATTGGATTCGCAATCCTTTTGCAACTAATGCAAAAAAATCTGTTGATGCATTTTCTCTTAAATTTAAAGAAGAGTTTATTGAACTGAGTAACGACGGGACGTTAAAACTTACTTTTGGAGAAGTTCCATTGGATGTTTTCTGGATTTCGGCTAAGAATGAATATCCTCAAATTTCAAAACAGGCTATTTCAATTTTAATCCCCTTTTCAACGACATATTCATGCGAACAAAGCTTTTCGACACTTCTTTTAATTAAAAATGATAAGCGGTCTTGCTTAAAAAATCTCGATCAAGAACTTCGAGTTGCACTATCAAATATCGAGCCCAATATAAAATACTTGTGTTCCTTGAAACAAGCTCAAGTATCACATTAATTACCCTTTTTGCCTATTTTTTTGTATTAATGTAGTTTTGTAATTAATTATATATGTTATGTACATATAATACCGTAAATATGTAAAATAAAACGAATTAAAATATTAATTAATGTATTATTTTCTGATGTGTATACGTGTTGTTTTATTATATTTATACCTATTAAATTTGGTGTGCCGTGAAAATCAGAAAAAGCTTTTGGTGTGCCACGAATAAAAAAACGTTGCGGAGCACTGCTATAAATAACCAGGAAGGTTCTTAGTACACTGAACCTGAAGTCAAAGAATATAACCTCTCCATTTCATTTTTATTAAAGACTAGCTGCTCAGAGCGCCTTCGGCGCTCTTCACACCTAGACGGGGGCTCCGCCCCCTGTACCCCCGAGTGGTACATAGTATTTGGTTGAAAGTAGTAAAAGGTTTTCATCCATTTTGTTTCAATCAATATATTTCATAAAACATTCATTTCTTTTTGTGTTCTTATTTAAAATATATTTTTATTTAATCAGTAAATTAATTATATATTTTATTATTGTATATGGTATATATATGTATGTGGCTCAAAGATACTCGAAAGTTCTTGGCCGCAACAACCACATTTCTCCAAGTGTCCCTATCCTGAGCCCTTGTCCCATCTCTCTTACGTCCCTTCCTACGCGTCATTGGTTTTCCAAGCGGACGTTTTCCAATCGGTCTCCCCACCAATATCTTTTTCCTCTCCCATTCTAGCCACGTGCCCTGCCTATCGCAGCTTTTTCCCTTTTATAATCCTAACTATTTCTGAAGATGCAGAGAGGCCATGCAATTTCTTGTTATGCAGTCTCCCCCATTCCCCGGTGACCTCATCTTTCTTTGGCCAATAAATGCAGGGAATAATCCTATCCTACAGGCAAAATAATTTTTTTATATATTCCCTTTGATATAATTTTGATGAGATAAACCTCTTTATTGCAAGATAACAGGCGTTTCCCGATTGCAACCCCGATTTAAATTCTTCTCAAATATTATTATCCTTTGTGATTACATTCAATTTTTCAACATATCCAAATTTTACATTTTGTATCTTAAGATTTTGTATGTTAATACTCTTCCTCTTTGTTACTAAATATTTTTTCTTATCACTATTAATTTCAAACCTCCATTAAATTTTCCTCGCTATCTGTAATTGCAATTGCCGAATCTCCTATTATATTTAAGTCGTCTGGGTAACCTAATATTTTACAATTGATTTCCGTATCTTATTTTTTCTTTACTACCTTCAAGACAAATTTGAAGATCAAAATTTGAAAAAGTTTATGCTGATCTATATTGAGTCATGCGTATGTTTTACTAAAGTCTACAAATAATTAGTGAACAGAAATATTGAATTCGCGATTTTTTTCCTAATATCTGTCATAATGATAATATCTTAATTAATGTTGGTCGATTTGGCCTGAACCCGCAATGATATCTCCTAATATTTCCTCCGCCTATGGTTCTTAAGTATTGTATATGTTATAATAGTGAAATAGAGTATAATATTTCTTGATCATTACATTTTGATATTTTATTTTCATTGCTAGATTATTATTGAATATTTTTAATTATAATGAAACTTGAGAAAATGCAAAAATAGAGACTTGAGACAATTTATAAAAATTAACGGTATAAAAGTATAGATAAATTACCAATATATACATTCATTAATAGTATTAATTTAAATTAATTGATTTATTTGTTTTTTTATTATTAAGTTCATTTATTAATTTTTTTAGATCATAGTTATTTTCCTCCCTTAAAAGAAACTTATCTAATTCTGTGGTGCTAGGGGATTTGAAAATTATTAGTCGCAATATGAAGATTTCGCTTACAGTTTCTGTCATGTCCGACCTCCGTCCAACAGTTATTTCCCTCAAGTTTCTTGCTTCGCAAAATCATGTGATCTATATATTTAATTTTTTTTGATTCATTGTAATAAAATTTAAACAAATAAAAATTTTCACTTTGTTAATTTATAAAAATTTCAAATTAAACTGATTGTGAGTGATACGCTTTGCCAATACTTTGAATAATTTGTGTATAGAAATATTGAATGTTCTTAGCGAGATTTTTTAACCTTTCACTTTCAAATAGAAAAGAAGAAATATATTCAAATATATAGAAAGAATAAATAAAAATTAAGTTAATATAAATATGATCTAAATATTTTATTAAATTAATTAAAATGGGAACTTTTAGAATAAATTATCTAATTGAATTGATATTTGAATATTAGAATTTAAAATAAAAAAGGAAATATTATAATAATTCTTTGATTGGGAATAGCTATGATAATTCATTGTTTGAAATGATTCCGCTAGGCCGACAGTGAGCCGCGAGCTGCTCTTGAATGAACAACACGGAGAATTATATAAACTTTAAAAAATTAATTTCTGCGGTTATTGTTGACATATAAATAAAATTTATAGCCTATGTTACTCTAGGGGTATATAAGAATATTGTGATGTAATTTCATAGAAATCGGTTCAGCCAATTCAGAGTCTATAAAATAGTAATTTTCCGGACAGACAGACAGACAGACAGACATGAAAAATTCTAAAGTCACTTTTGGATTCTAGAGGTCATGAAACGCGAAGATATGCAAAAATTTTTAAATTCTGAGCAATGTGCAGACAAAAACCTTTTTTTATATATATAGATATAGATTAAATAATATATTATAATTAAAGTTTAGCTAAAACAAAAAAATACCAAAAGCTAATGAAATTAAAAAAACATTAAATAAATAATAATAATATTATTCAATATTTTTGTTAAGATAAAATATTTTTATCTATTATTGATTTATATGATATTTATCTAAGAAATACTTGTACATTATTATCAGACTAGTATTGGATTACTGAATAATACTTATAAAACAATAATTTTAATATTAAAGTACCGGGACCTCGAGCCTCGGCTCGGTACTTAAGTTAAAAAAAATGATTCATTATTATTGGATTTGGCTGGTAATATTAATACCGAGCTCTCGCTCTACCCTTTAAATTATTTATTACAATTATTAAATGTTACACATTTGCATCAATCTGATTAAAATGAATGAACTTGTGCTTCTCAATAATACATAAATATATAATATATAGGTACATATATTTTTTTCTATAGTGTTTTTTTGAAAAACTGTTTAGCGCCCCAAGTGGTTATAAAACAAACTAAAGACAAAAAACGTGCTTTGCAGCTTTTCGGAATTAAAAAAGCAAAATTGGCAGTCGTGGGACTGGCCGACAGAAGTGAAAACTTCTGCGTAAGAAATTTTAAAACAGACGAAATTCGCACTATTTCACGAGAAAGATGAATTTCATATGCATGTATGTATGTATATATATATAACTTATATATTATTTTAAACATATATTTTAAACAAATTTGTAACTTATATATATATATATATATATATATATACAACTTTGTTTAAAATATTGCAATACGAACTGTTTTATAAATTGTTATATCTAACATATAAATATATATTTATTATGTGAAGTTCATTTCGTATAATTTTGATTATATATGTATATATAAAATGAACTTTTCATAATAAATATATATTTATATGTCAGAGATAACAATTTATAAAACAGTTCTAATGACAATTCAAATTTCGCGCTCTATTATAAGAAATTGGTGTCGGATCGGTCACGCTCACGCGAGTTCTATGCTTTTTCCCCATCCCACAAAAGTGCTCAACGCCGCTAAAGAAGTTTTCACTTCAAAAACCCTACATATATATACAACTTTGTTTAAGATATTGCAATACGAACTGTTTTATAAATTGTTATCTCTAACATATAAATATATATTTATTATGTGAAGTTCATTTCGTATAATTTTGATTATATATGTATATATAAAATAAACTTTACATAATAAATTTATATATTAAAATATAATATTCTTTTATTTCTTTTCCGTACAAAATTTTACATCTATAATTTATATTACAATATAATATGCTTTTATTGCAATATTTAAAAACATTTTATACTTTTTTATTATATATGTATATATGAAATGAACTTTACATAATAAATATATATTTATATGTTAGAGATAACAATTTATAAAACAGTTCTAATGACAATTCAAATTTCGCGCTCTGTTATAAGAAATTTGAAAGCAGACGTAATGTGCGCTAGCTTCATGGTGTTGGTCACGATCACGCGAGTTCTATACTTTTTCCCCATCCCGCAAAAGTGCTCAACGCCGCTAAAGAAGTTTTCACTTCAAAAATTATTTAATATTTGGAAATATATCTGACTTAGAAATAGAAAAAATGAATATTAATTAAAGAAAGAAATTGTTTTTAAAATATCCTGAATAATATGTAACAATTTTCAAGATAGAAATTTATTACAATATTACAATTATTAAATGTTGCATCATTGCATCAATCTGATTAAAATGAATGGAACTTCGGGTACTCAATAATAATAAATAAAATAATATTAATAAATATTAAATAATATTTTATTGAAAAAATATTAAAAATTATAAAACTATCTAAAACTTAATTAATGAAAAAACAATGAATAAATAAATATAAAATAGTAATTTATTAAAAAGTAAACAATAAATAAAAAGAAAAAAAAAATAACAAATTCATTATTTTTATTTTTAAATAACGATTCACCCGGCGAGTTTCGAACCGTCGAAATCCACTCGTCAAAACAGCACTCTACCCTCTGGACTATATATATTTAGATAAAAAAAATAACATTTTTTTAATGTCTTAGCAAGCAGTATTTGTTGTTTTTTATTTTTTTTTTTTTTGAGAGAGATTAATAAATATATATATATATATTATTAAAAATAAATATTTTTAATTTTATTTCGAAATTAAATAATAAATTTTAAAATATTTTAAATAAAAAAAAATATTAATACAATTTCAGTTAAAAAATAAAAATGGATGCCAATTTTGACGTTTTCCATATATAATTTTAAATTAAGAAATAAATAATTAAGATGTATTTTTCCTGAGATGTGATCAATAAAAATCAATTTTTCTTTATAAATACTATATCTAGTGTGAATTTGAAAAAAATCGTTAGAGCGGTTTTTGAGAACCCATGGCTATATATATATATATATATACAATTTTAGCTAGCATAATAAGATAAGATAAGATAGAACATTAATTTATCAAAAATTCGAAGAAAATCTTATTTCCAAAATATAAAATATTTAGTCTTTTTGAAACCGTTAATAGATATATTAGAAAAAAAGACATTTTTTTTAAATCAAAATAACAATTTTAAAAATTAGTTCTACGATCGCGTGTCATAAATTATCAAGGAAATTATTTCAGTTAATCCTAATTGACCGATACAAAGAGGTGAAAATAGATGGAACAAGAAAGAAATCTTTTAAAATTTTAGTGAGCTGAAAGATGTCTTGTAGTAGGTTCAGAGCTAATTTATTTAAATTTATGAAAGATCGTTTTCTTTTATATGCAAGTAATAAGATGAAAGAAAAAAAAATAACGTGGCTTGTTATTGGAAGAATCATATTTCAAATAATCCAGGATATAAAAAATACAAAATGTCTTATCATTTTAAATTTACAATCGGATTCATTTGTTAAATTGAAAAAGATATTAATATTATTAATATTTATTAATATTATATAAGTATTAAATATTAATTATAAATTAATTAAAAAATTTAAAAATAAATTAAATTTTAAATATTAAAACACAAAAATGATTTTAAATTAAATTTTTTATGGTCAATGGCCAATTTATATTAGTTTATTCGAATTATAATAAAAAAATGTAGTTAACTGTTATTTTTTCAAACTTGGATTGATTTTATGTTATATTAAATGTCATCGTCGAAAGGAACCTGAATTATTGCAATCTCTCTCTTCTTCTAGATAATTTTTAATAATTTGATCAACAAATATTTAAAACATTTAGGTTACTAACATGTTAAGTTTTTTTTATTTGATCTGCTTACCATATTATCTCTTTTTTGGAGCAAATATGTATATGTTTTTTATTTTTAATATTTATTTATTTATTTTTTAAATAATTTATTTTTAAAGTTGACTTCACTTTGGTTTTACGTTTATATTTCTTTAATATTATTATCTATAATTTCTTAAATTTATTATATATAATATTGCAACTAATTGAAGAAAGGACAGAATTCAAAATTGTGCAATTTATAAAAAAGCTTAATTGAAATTGATTTTAATATACATCTAAATAACTATTTAAAAATTAATCAGACTTCAGAGTTAAAAGTAGAAAAGAGTGAAATCACATAATAAATAGATATTCAATTACTTTTTATAGATGGGAAATTCATTCAGAGGTTATTACATATAATTTATTTATATATTAGTCTGAACACAATCATTTAAAAGATAATCTCTAACTTTTGAACATTCTACAAAATAACAGCGCCTATCAAGTCAGTTGCCGCCCAAGCTAGGTCAAGGTGTTCTATGATCAGTCAATCTTTATCTTGATTTTCTTGTTCGGACGCGCTACTTTTTATTTCAACTGTAAGAAAATATTTTTTCTCTTCTTTCTGCTTTTATCTTCTTTAAAGGTAGATCTTCATAAATAAAAATTCAATAAATTAGATGTACAAATCCTTTTTAATAAAATTTTACATAAATGCAGTAAATTCATAAAAACATAAAATGCTTGCATAACATAACGTGAGCATAACCGGTCATAACATAATCAAGGCTTGACTATAACTGATTGAATATTGATACATGTCCGTTTTTAAATAGTAGCTAGGCATATTCAATCTTTTCGCTCAATGGCTGGTTTTACCGCCAAGCATAGCTTTATTTTCTATCATACTAATTAATACATAAGTGTTATTACAATAGAGTTTATTTATTAACATATAGATATTATAATATTAGCTAACTTAATATATTAATCTTAATCTAAATAAATACTAATTAAATATTTAACATAAATGTGTTCTGATTGGCTCAACTGGCTCAAATTTATATTACCCTTTTTATAAAAGATGTCTCAACTGTTTATATATGTAGTATTTATAATATATAAATATTAGAAATTTTATTATAAATATAAAGAAAGCAAGCTAAGAAAAACGTGGTAAAAATATATGCAAATGTTATGAATTGGTTTCTTATTGGGAACTATTAATTAAGTGTTCTAAAATAAATATTGATTATATTTTTACTTTTATATTATCTTAATATGTTTATTTATATGGAATAATAATAATAATAACAATATTATATAATTATAATATTAAAATAATAATAAAATTATTTTCAATTATTAATTTAATAAATTTTTAAACTTGAAAATATAGAAAATAATTTAATTTTTTTAGTTTGACATAAACTCTTTAGACAAGCATATTGAATTTTTTTTTTACTTGCTTAAAGTCTAATGAAAAAAAAAATTTGTTCACTGTGTTGTTTAAAATGTATCCGAATTGAAGGATTAAATCAAGGAATATTTCTGAAAGATCGAAGAACTACTGAAGTAATGTTATTTTTTTAAAAAGAATCCTCTCTTCAGTTTCCAATGTCTTCCTACAATTAAATAAATGAACTTATCATTAGAAATATATTATTTTAACTTTATTTATTTAGTATAGGTTGCAAACTAGTGGAAGTTTTGATGTAGTTACCCAATGATTTGGAATTTTTTTTTAAATTTTAATTTATATTCTCTTATACATTTAAAATTATTCATTCAAGAATATGCGCCTATAGTTGAGAAAATAATTTAATTTTTTTAATTATACATGGAGTTGTATTTATAAAATACAAAAAATAGTTTTGCTTCAGGCTTGATAATTGCTCGGGAGAAAAGATCTAACATTTTATAAACTCTCTCATTGATTTATTAATAATACTTATTTTAATTTTTTTTTTTTTTATACTAATTCAACTAGTTTTTATTTTAAATTATATAGAGAAAAGAAATTAAGTTATAGTATATAAGATTTCATTATAAACTAAGATTATCAATCAATCATGAGAAAAATTATGAGTAAATTTTTTAGAAAAAAAAAAATAAAAACATTACCTTAAAAAAATAGATTTATTCAGGGTATAAATATTCTAAAACTCCATGGAATGGATTTTCAATAATATTAATTACATACTTTTTATGAACATTTTCTAAACAAATAATACATTAAAAATAATTTTATTAATAATCATAATAATACATTACTGATTAGAAAATATGATTTGGAATCGAAATAAAGATAGAGTTGATTGTGAAGCTGAAGAAGCTGCTGCAGTCGAGTCACGATTTCGTTTTTGTTAGCCAATATTGTTCGAGAAGGAAATTCAAAGGCCCGACAATTTTTCTTTCTTTCTCTCTTGCCGACTTTCTCAACCTCTCTTCCCTTTTGTATTCACTTCGATTCTTTAAAAATTCAATCTTGTCATTAGGATTTTGATTTTGTTTTTTGTCTTCTAGTATAACAACATTTTTACTTTTCAATTCATGTGTAAAAGGTAAATAAAGAAAGCTCAATTTCCGGTTAACTTGATTTATTTAAAATTTCATTTATAATATATAATATTCATAATATATTTTTAGGAAATTTGTTTATAATTTCAAAAACCCTTAAAATTCTCAATCAGTGTTAATAAATAAAAGAAAAAATAGTATTTATTTTTAAAAAGATATAAAAGTGAGGATTTTGAAGCTAATAATCGATTTGTATAGGTCTTATTTTTAAATAAAATAATTTTTATTTATTTTTTTTAATTAATGTAATGTAATTAATCAACATGACTAATAAGATATCAAAGAATGATAAATTCAAATCAAGAAACAGATTAAAAGTGACTTAGTTATCGGACTTAAGGAAAAAATAATTTTAATTTTACCATCCCACATACATGTATATGATATTATTATAGATAAGTGATTAAAAATATTATTAATAATATATAAATATTATATCCTCCCTCTTTATATATTTACTTACTGTGTGGCTACTTGGTGAACCAGTTACCATATGAGGTAAAACCGAGGGATATGGCGCGTTGTCTATATCTCGAAACAAACCCTTTTAGTGTGGGAAGGAGATTGGGAGACGATAGTAGCCAATTACGCGACCTGATGAAGCGAGTCTATCTTAGTTATAAGCGAACCCTCGTGCAATGAGTATTTGTTTTGTCCGCCATCTTGAAGATCAACACATGCAAAATTTCAAATTATTTTTTCAAAGGCTCGTAATTTGTTTTCTTTTGTAATTTTTGTAAGTATAGTGTATTCTACGTTTTTGCACATTCTTAAAAATTAATATTAAGACTTGTTTATTCACATATCCTCATTGTTTACTATTTGCAAGCTTTATCTAAAATTGTGTCGAAAGAATGATATGACACAAAACGTGTCTGAGTGATATGGCGACCGTTGTACCACAATATAGTAAGAAGAGAAATATTCATAGTCCCAGTCTTATGTAAATATATTGGTATAATATATTTAAGTTATGTACTTTTTTGAATTCTTAATACTTGCCTAATTAAATATTTAAACATTTCAACTTTATGAGTTTTTATTTTTGTTTTGCATGTAATTTCTCATAAGCCATATCCCCATCTCCGCAATATCACCATTAGGGATATTGACGAAAAGTTGACTATTTTATTTTTGTAAATTATAGTAGTGACTAATTTAAGAATGAAGCTGTAATTTTGGCTATGAATACGTAATAATCCCAGGAACCATAACAGCAATAATCTTGTCATAATAGCAGGGCCGGCCCTAGAGCCGAGCCAGTAAGGCCATGGCTCGGGGCGCTTGGCTGGCAGGGGCGCCATTATGAAAAAAATAATTAATCCTTCGCAAGATATCAGGGCTTATAAGACTTAATAGTAAATAAAAAATTATGGTACGCAATAAAAAAATTGCGTTTATTTAAAATAAGTAGTAAATTATTACATTTTTAAAAATATAATGTTGATATCATACCAAGATATCTCCTTTTTAGGAAGATAAATAAAAATATTTTTTTAATAACAAACAAAAATTTTTTAGTTGATTCTTTTTTTTTTGCTTGTTAAAACATATGGGGCGAACTTTAGACCCTTGGCCTAGGGCGCCATAAGAGCTCGGGCCGTGCCTGCATAATAGATATTAGCGTTTAAGATTTTGCAAAAACCCTCGTTAGGGATATTCCCTCGTTTTTACCTTAATTATAATAGAAGATAACCCAGAAATGTATGAGGTTAGTTTAGGTTTGGTTTTGTAGGAATGGAGGAGGGGTGCAGTGCAACTACTAACAGCTTGGCCGAGGGTGGGGGTCGGCTCGTGCACCAACTCTCATCTCCCGGACTATAGATCCGAAAATCTTGAATCGACATAAAATTTTTTAAACAATGTATTTTTCATTTCATGTAACATCAATATAGGTAATTTATTCAGTTCATTTAATTATTATTAATATATAATCTCTTTTTAATTATAATATATATATATATATATATTTAGATATGAATAATATCTTATCATCAATTAATTAATATTAAATTTTTGAAATATTATATTATCACTTGAGTGATGTAAATTGTAAATTAAATTAAAAAAAAAACAAAATAAAAAAATTCAAAAGCTATATTTTGATATACCAGGTCATGAAATGTTAACATATATTAAATAATTTAAAACATAATAATATATGAACAGGCAAAACATTTATTTAGTTAATAATAGAAAAAAACATTTTTATTAATTCATTAAAATATTTTCTTAAATAATTAAATCAGTGGTTATTTTTCAATAATCTGTTAACTTTGTGTAAGCGTTCATCGAACTTATAAAACAGATTTTTTTTAATTTTATATTCAAAAATATATTTTTAAATATTTAAATCTTTTTTTTTTGTTCGAATTAGTATAGAAATATAAATTGTATTATATTTGTCATATTATCATATAAATTTGAAAAAAATCAACAAACACTAATATTACATTAAATAAATTTTGTCTTAAGTTATTTCCATATATACTTATATATAATATTTTTTTAATTTTAACTATTATATTGTACAATAATTTTTATTTTTTAATAAAACTTCAATATATATATTATATATATATATATATATATATATATATATATATATCGTTTCTTCTTAAAACAAATATTTTTACATTTTTTGTTATTTTTTTTTAAACAATTTGTGTAAAAAAAAGGGTTAGAACAACTGAGTTAAATATCTATTAAGATACATAAAATATATGTTTTGTTTTAATACAAAAAATAAATTATATTTGATAAAATTATGAACTTGTAAAAGTAATAAAGCAACAGTTATTTTTTATAAATTTCTCCATTATTTTATAATTAATAAAAATAAAAAAATTGTTAATATCTAAACATGAAAAAACTCTCTTGTTTAAATAAGCTTTGATCCGGAATCAAATGGATTGAAATTCCGTGCAAGTTACGCGTTCTCTCTCTTTAGTGCGTTTCCAAGGACCAAGAGGAGGAAGAAAGGAGTCAGGTGAAGAGATGGGCGCGCGACTTTGGTTCGTGACCCGACGAAGACCAACCAGTCGACGACTCGACCCTGTCTTGTGTGTCGAATGGAATCCTCCAACAAAACGCGTGCTATGCCTGCCGCTTGCTTTCTCAATTCCGTATACATATTTCAAAAAGAAAAAAGAAATAATTCTAACCAAAGATGGCGATTTATTATTATTTTAGATTTATATTCTTCTTTAATACATTTTACAAAATAATAAATTCTTCAAAATACAAGGAATAAATATATCATTTTTCATAATTACCATTAATTTTAATGTGATATAAATTCCAAACAGTATATATAAAATGATGGTTTAATTTGTTTATAAATTAGAGATATGACAACGAATTTTTTTTGTGTGAAGATTTTTATACAATTTCTTGAAAAATCCTTAGAGTTGCTTTTAATAAATTAGAAAAAATTCTATATCATAAGAATAAATAAATCTTTTCGGTTGGTCAATTTTAATAAAAAAGTAACTGTCACATCTCAAAGGAATATATCTATGTTACGGTAAATAGAATTTAGTCACTATTTCCAAATTTCCGTATTTTTAGGGCCGAAATCATAAATTGTATTTTATTCATATAAAGATAAATAAATAAAAAACTAAAAGTGTGTTAAAAATACCAATCTAAGAAGATATTAGTCCAATTAAATGAAATTATATTCAATTTTAATGATATACATAAAAAAAAACAATAGGGATTCATGTGATTATTATATTTTTTTTTTATTTCTTTATAATTATTGCTTGAGGGGTTTGAACCTGAAAACAAAATATTTAATTCTCGTGATGATATTTTTTATTCCAGCATTAAAATCTCCGTGATCGATTCCCAAAAACGTAATCATGCTCGCGTTCTTCAGAGCTCGTTCCGGCCTTGGCCGGTTGACGGACACGCCCCTAGGTCTTTTTAAGAATCCTAGACAAACCTTTTGCCTTTGTTAAATCCCAGAGGCGAATGCAAATAACCACAACAAGGCCGTGAAGCAAAGCTCAGCCCCAGCAACAGGTGAACGTCCCACACACTCTTCCCAACGAAAGAGAAAAATACAAAGATAGATATAAACAAAAATTCCTTATCTAAGATCCGAAAATTACCCGAGCAGAACCTATACGTTTAATACTTCATTATATTTTTATATTCTTTTCATTCTCTGTAAATGGTAAAAAGATAATCATAATTAAATTACTCAAAAATACTGATTTTGATCTTAATTTCAAGAATTAATATATATATGTATAAAATAAAAAATTTGAAATAGATTTAATATCAAATATATAGGTATATCGTAGGTTTTGTTTTTAGTCATTTTTTTTTCTTTCTTATGACTTTTTGACCCTTATTCTGCAATCCGTTATTATGTTGGAAATAAACCAAAGAATACATACATATGCCTTTTGAATAGGTAAGAAGAGGAGCATAATTAATAAGATATTCTTCTAAAACTTCCTTCTCATTTAATACCGTAAATAATTAACTTAATTGATAATAATGAATATTAAATATATGCAATAGAATAGGGACATTTTTTTAAATAAAATTTTTAAATAAGACAATTATTTAGCTATTAAAATTTATTTTAATTATGTATATAAATAAACAATTATAGGTTAATTATATTTATTTTCCAAAATAAAAAAAAACTTTAATGAATCTCTGAATGTTTTTTTTATTTTCAGAAACAAAATTTAGTTAAAATAAGAAAAATATGTAGAACTTTTATTTGCTTTTTGTTAAAAAAAAAGATTCTAATAAAATTATCGATATTTTTTTATAAGATTATCATATTAATTTTTTCTTAAATTAGTAAATTAAAAAAAATTTAAATTATTAATGACCCTATACATGTTTCTTCTTATAAAAACACTTTTATACAATTCTTGTTTTAGTTTTTATATAAATAGTTATATTAATTCCAAATAAACTGAAAATTTGAATTTTATTGTAAAAAGTATATTCAATATATTATTATTATATTAACATGACTTGAAGAAAAATGTTCTATATAATTTTAATTTAGAAAAAAATATGAAGGAGAATCATTTCATTTTTGAATTGATTTAAAATTTAAAATATAATTTATTTATATTGTACAATATATATAATAAATTATTGTTTAATATTATAGTTTGAATAAATGGCTGTTTGTTTGCTTCAACATTCCCCCGATTCTCCCAATATCCCGTATTCATAGTTTTACATACAAATACAAATTATATTTTTATTTATTCTCAATATAAACTCCAAAGAATAATTATAATCCTATATTTATATATAAATTTTGGGTGCTTTGAAGAGAGAATGATAAGTTGTAGGAAAGGTGTACTTTAACTGATTGATTACATGAACCCATATGGGTTTTATATAAAAGTAATTTGATGAAACCTATTCTCAAACAGGGATAAAATAGAATAGTCGGGTCAATTTTGAGCCTAAAGAATCTCTAAATCCCCGGATAAATAAGAATTGCTAAAACTACTCATTTATTTGAATACTTCTGTTTTATGTAAAAGTTTTTCAGTTCTACATGATATATATATATTATTATATATGTTTTATAATATATATATATATATATATTATTGTATATAATATTAATATATATTTGTGAATTTTAAATCTTATCTTTTAAGATTTTATTTACCTTGAATTAACTTCACATTTCACATGATTATTTTTTAATCGAATTGATTGTATTCTTTAAGAAAACATTAATTGTATTGTTCTTTTATCATGTGAATTATTTTAATAATATAATCATAAATAGTTTGAAAATCTTTTTTATAAAGATTCTAATCATATTAAGATTAAACGGATATTCTTTCTTTAACAAAATCTTGAAAAAAAATCAATGTTTTTATTTGAAAATTGATGTGAAATTGATTTTAATTGAATTTTATATTTATATATATTATATGAAATAAAGTGATTTATTTAATTATTTAACAAAAAATATTATCCCAGTTTATTGATGGTAAAATACATACAAATATTTTTTTTTTATATAAATTCTTGAAATATTGATATAATCATTATCGGATAAACAACATAATTTCAAAAGAATTTATTTTTTTCTTCCATTTTCCTAAGAACTAATCATTCATTTTGATTTACTAACTACTTAAGAATATGTCATCATCCATGTTTTGTTCTTCTTTTTTTGTTTGTTAGAAGAAAAAAAAAATAATAAAATGAAATCATTCATCCATCTTAAAGAGATTTTTTTATGATTTTCTTGTTTTTATTTTATAATTTTATTTACCCATTTAATTTTTTTATTTAAATAGTTATAAGTTATATTAAAATAAAAGTAAAATGAAAATTTGAAATATCTCCCAAATTAAATTTAGAGATTTTTTAATTAGATATTCAAAAATAATGTAGAAGATATTTTTTTTATTCAAATTTACAAAACGTTTTCAAAAGATTTTTTGTTTTCATTTTATAAAAATTATCTCAATTAAGTTAAATCGAGTTGAAAATTTCTGATTTGGGAGGTTTTTAGTTAGTATTTATCAAAACCTTTGTATCTCTGTATATACATACCACAATGTTGGTATCACAATGAAATTATGAATTAAATACCATAAAATAAATATAATTTCCAGAAATATATAATTTTAGAAAAGTTGTGTCAAGAGTAAATTAATAAAAAGTCGTAATTTTATAGTACCTTATAAATACATATACAAATAATAATTATTATATAATTAAACAAACAGTATATTAAGTTTTTGATAAATCATAAGAAAGTAAACCTTAATTATTAATTGATTGAATAATTCAATATCAATTATATATATGATTAAGATTTTTTTTATTATTTTTATTTTTAATACAATGAATCTAGTGGGATGTGGTTGATTTCAGTTTATTAATATAGTGATTAATTTTTATTTTCATTTGAAACTATATTTCAATGCCTTTTAAAAGATAGGATACATTTATCATATAAAAAATAAAAAATAAACAAATGAATGTTTTTGGGATGTTTTACATAAATGAAATTAAATTGGAACAGAACAGTTGATTGTTTAAGGGAAGAAGTTGTGGCAAATTGTCCAATAGTGGACAGTTGTAGTGATGTCATGGATCTTGAAACAATGTCAGTCCAGAATAAGGTAGAAATTTGGACAGGTTGAAAGAAAAAAGACGGATGGTTAATGAATAGTGTCCCAGGAGCGAGGAGCAGGGAACAGGCGTCGGGAGGGGTGCCCTCGGGCCGCGGTCGAGCGCATTCCACCAGGGCTGACCAAAACCTCTTACTTGACAGTCCTACGTGGAATTAAAATCAATCAATCTTAAGGAATTAAAAGGGATCACTTACCCGGGGAGGGTTCTTGTTGACACGCGTCTTTAAAATACTCCGTCGTTCCTAATATCAGAATTCACCTTTAATTTCTCTCTTCTCCCCCTCCCAAAATGAAAAACAAAACAAAACAAAACAAAAACTGCGTAATCGGATTCTACTTCTTTCAATTGCACAGATAACACATCACTAACACGTCAATCGGCACATGGTGACTTAAACGCCTTTTGTCAAAACAACGAGGAATGGGGAATGTGTTATTTAATCACGAAAGGAAGACATCAGCGTGGTTCTCCCGTTGACAAGGAAACCCATGATGAGGGGACGGGCGCCGGGTGCGCACTGAAGCGCGCACACCATCACGCTATTCAGCACACTCGCACACCTCTACCTATACTTGTATAGCGACATGGATAGAAACGTGCACGCCTCCAAAGGCCAACCTCTTGCTCTGTAAGGTGCTTCGGTTTGTTTACTTTTTGTTCTCGGCCAAAACAGTGCCCGGGACTTGCCTCGCCATCTGTAGACAAAACTCCAAGATGGTCAAGGAACATCAACCAAAACCGGACATCTCTATATAGCCTTATGCACTTATCAATCAATCATTAATTTAAAAAAAACACAACAGGAGTAATTATTCCTTTTGAATTAAACTCTAATCTAAAAAAATAATTCATAATTTGAATTATTTTATTTTTTTAATATTAAAATAATTTTGTTAAGAAAAAAATATTATTAATTTTATGACGTAATTACATTTTCAAGGATAGGGAGGGGTGAGGATTCTCGGGAAGTTCATTTTCATCTTTCCAAATTGACAGAGATCCTAATAAGGAAGATTTTTTTTTATAAATTTTAATAAAAGATTTATATAATAGTTCATCATATATATTGTATATTTGGAAACTAAATGTAAGTGTATATAAATCTATATATGGTATATGGATTCATAATAGTGATAAACCAGTATTCGATATTTATAAAAGATAAAATAAGTTGACCTGTAGCCAGGTCCGAACCGACCGACGGTTTGAAGTAAATTAATTTCCAGCTACAGAAACAATTTCAAATAATTTTAATATATCTATTAATGTAATAAAAAACAGATAGGCATATAATATAAATATTTTTAATTTTATTTTATTTATAATATATAAGACCAGGCTGTGACGTCATGAATGGCTGGATGACGTCATATAATTTTAAATTAAGAAAAAACTAATAAAGATGATTTTTCCCGAGGATAAAACAAATACAAAGTGCATGATTCGTGGAGATATGTAAAAAATCTCCTCATCTGAAATTTGGTGTGAAAATAACCCTTCCCTTTCTATCTTCGATCACTAATTCTACCACTTCCGGTTTCCGGATATACACCAAAAGTTGATCAATTCATCATACTGATACATTAAGCAAATATACCAAATTTCATCAAAATCCGTTGAGCCGTTTAAGCTATACACATCTATACGGACGGACGGACAGACATCATGCTAAAAATACTTTTTTCTGTTAAGAAAATGCATGATTCGTGGAGATATGTAAAAATCTCCGCATGTGAAATTTGGTGTGAAAACAATACCTCCCTTACTATCGTCGGTCGGTAAAAATAGTAATGATATTTATTGATTTGTGAATGATAGAAAATAAGTTGACCTGTGGCCAGGTCCGAACCGACCGACGGTTTGAAGTAAATTAATTTCCAGCTACAGAAACAATTTCAAATAATTTTAATATATCTATTAATGTAATAAAAAACATATAGGCATATAACATAAATATTTTTAATTTTATTTTATTTATAATATATATGTAAGACCAGGCTGTGACGTCATGAATGGCTGGATGACGTCATATAATTTTAAATCAAGAAAAAACTAATAAATATGATTTTCCCGAGGATAAAACCAATACAAAGTGCATGATTCGTGGTGATATATAAAAAAATCTCCTCATGTGAAATTTGGTGTGAAAATAACCCTTCCCTTCCTATCGTCGATCACTAATACTACCACTTCCGGTTTCCAGATTTGCACCAAAAGTTGATCAATTCATCCCACTGATGCATTAAGTAAATATACCAAATTTCATCAAAATCGGTTGAGCCGTTCAGGCTGTACTCATCTATACGGACGGGCAGACGGACGGACAGACATCATGCTAAAAATACTTTTTTCTGTTTAGAAAATGCATGATTCGTGGAGATATGTAAAAATCTCCACATGTGAAATTTGGTGTGAAAACAATACCTCCCTTACTATCGTCGGTCGGTAAAAATGTGACTGTTGTTGAAATAACTTGGTTTTGCTCTTATAATATAAGTCGTGTATATTTATAAAAGAGATAAATAAAAACGGATTGGATCTATATATATAATATTTTGTTATATTCTTAAAACTTTTAGATTTATAGGGAGATAAATGATAAAAAAACAGGAAAATTACTTGTAATATTATGAATTTTAATAAATCATTATATTTTTATGTTAAACTAGCTGCTTGGACGTTCTTTATACCTAGATGGGGGCTAGGCCCCCTCTACCCCTGAAGTAATACATAGAATTTGGTTGAAAGTCTGTATGGATGTCCAAATAATTTATACTGTCAAATCCAAATCCAAACAAGAGATCAAAATTAAAATTATTTATTCATATAATCTTGATAATTAAAAGAGGTAATATATGTGCAATGTGAATGTTAAATAAGTTAAAAAAGGCTAAATATGATCAATTGATATATTGTAAATATTAGAAAAATAAAAATATAAATATTATAAACATTCTTTGTATTGTATTATTTCCGCTGCTGAATGACAACATGTACATATCAAATTTTTAAAAATTAATTTCTGTGCTTATTGATTAGATATTAATAAAATGTATAGCCTATGAATAGATATATGCAAGAATATTGTGATGTAATTTCATCGAAATCGGTTCAGCCAATTTTAACTCTATAACGTGAGAATTTCCGGACAGACAGACAGGCATGAAAAATTCTAAATTCACTTTTGGATTCTAGAGGTCATGAAATGCGAAGATATGCAAAAAAATTTAAATTCTGACCAATGTGCAGACAAAAACCTTTTTTATTTATATAGATTTTAAGACCTAATAATTTTTACTCAAAATTGATGAGTTTGGGTTGTATAATATACATATAAATCTCTTTTATTTAAAATAAAATATTTTACTTTGACAATATAAATTATTAATAATAATTAATGAAATTAACTAATAATTAACATTACAAATAACTGTAGTATGCCAGAGGTGCCTAGTGAAAGGAAGGAGTGGGTGGAAGAGGAGAAAAAGTGCAACCTATTTTATTTCCACATGTCTCAATATTTTCCATTTTTAATTTAATCTTAATTTAATTAAAATTTATCTTTTAAAACTTGCAAAAGTGCAAATTAATTTTTATTATGAAAAAGATATTATAATTAATTTATTTATTTGTTGTAATTTTTTCTCTTGAATCCTGAGATGGGATGAGTGGTTTCAAAGCTCACCTCCAAAAAAAGTATTATCAAACAACAAATTTTTTTATAATATATACAAGTTATAAAAAACAATTTGAATAAATTAAATGAATTCTAGATTAATTAAATATAAGCTTGTAATGATATATTTAATTAAATACGATATAGCTATGAATAAGTTTTGAGTTTTCCCATAATAAAGTGACTTTTCAGGCATTTTTTTTCTTTTGCCATAAATGTGTTCAAATTAAAAGGGGTAATTTTTCGCACTCGCCCAGTAAATAGAAAAGTGTCACCTTTAAAATATATAATCGAATAATACACTATTCATTTTATTTGAAAAATTAATTAATATTAATTTTGGACTTTTAATTTTTATATATATATATATATATATTATATACCAGGAGTGTCTAAAAAAATATGCTGGGCCGCATATAAACATCATTTTACCTTTTTTTTAGAACCATATTGTAAAAATTTAAATATTTTCATAATTGGCGTTTGGGCCGCATCTGAAGGGGTTTTGGGCCGCAGTTTAGACATCCCTGTTATATACCTTATATATATAATTTTAATTAATTAATAATATATAATAAAATTAAAAATAGAATTCTTTATTTCTTGAATATGATAAATGGTATGGAGTCTCAAGTTTCATTGATGACTAGAAGAAAGTTGCAATATACATCTTTTCTAAGGTCAATTGATCCAATAATTTTTTAACTAATCATTTGGAGGAGTTACATCGTTACATTCATTCACTCTTATACACTTATATTAAGCGCTAAATAAATGTGAGATTCCTTTTGCTGTCCAATGTCATTTCTTACCAACTTGACTAATATAAAAGTAGAGTATTTTTTTGGTTTCTTAACTTAAAAATATTATTAATAAATATTTGAATCCAACATATAGTGATTTTTAATTATCGTAATAAGTCTTAACATTTTCACTTGTTAAAAATAAATAAATAATTTTCTTAAAATGTCTAAATGACAAGGCCTTCAGTTGGCAACTTAACCTATTTGCTACAAAATCTCTTACACGTCAGGGTTATAATATGTTTTTTTAAAAGCCGATATTTTCCGGCTTATAAATTAAAAGTATACTAATTATTAAATTTTTTTATTTATCCTATTCAATTTTTACAAAGAAATATGGGTAAGTCTGAAAAGAAATAAAAATTTATGAAAATCAGATATATATTTATTCTTCACAAACTTCAAATATGTTTACTAATATATTATATTATATTTTTATATTTTATAGGAGGTCTATTTAGCTATTTTAGAAATTTATTGGGTAGTCGTGAAATGCGTATTTTGATTCTCGGATTAGATGGGGCTGGAAAAACTACTATCCTTTATCGACTTCAAGTTGGTGAAGTTGTAACTACGATTCCAACTATTGGCTTTAATGTTGAACAAGTTACTTATAAAAACCTCAAATTTCAAGTATGGGACCTGGGAGGTCAGACTAGTATACGGTAAGTTTTAAAATCATAAAGAATTAAGTTTTTATCTTCTGTAGATTCATCATATAAAATGATCTCACTTAAATTTCTATAACATTGTTTATAAAATCGGTACAATTATTATTTATTTCATCAAAAATATTACTGATTCTTTTATTATCAACATTATTGATTTTTTATACCAATCACTAACAAAAATTATTTGTAGTGGCACATATTTTTTTTCTATAAAAATATAATCTTAAAAACAAAAAAATAATATATTAATTTGAAATAATTTTATTTTTTTTGTTATTTGCTTTAAATTTAAATTTAATTTTGTTAAATAACAGTTAAATTATTTTTTAAATGACGAAAGATTACTAAGATAATTATTAATTATGCAAAATAGTAAAATAACTTTGCTATGGATTGAAAATATAAATAAATAATAGTATTGTTTATAAATAGTTTAGTCTTCATAACTAATTTAAAAAATAATAAATATATATCAACCATCAAAACAGCTTCTTTTCAATAATGTACTTTATATATATTTAATAAATTTTGTTTGCACATTAATTACTTATTCTGTTATTGTTTTTATATTTAATTTAAAATTTTTTTCGAATTTAAGAAAAATAATATTTTTCAATATATTGAGATTTTCAAGATAAAATCATTATGATGTTAGAAATATATTTAATAATTGAATTTTTAAATTCATCTCAATTTTTCTTCATTCTTAGGTCTTATTTATTATAATGCTCCTAAATTACCTTAATTATGTTTAATTTCTTATATACTCGTATTTTTTAGTAGTTCTCGGCATAATAATTAATTCATTTCTTTAATTTCCAGACCCTATTGGAGATGTTATTATTCAAATACAGATGCAATTATTTATGTAGTTGATTCTGCTGATAGAGATCGAATAGGAATTTCCAAGGATGAACTTTTATATATGTTAAGGGTAATTACAATTTGTTTTTTATTAATATTAACTATTTTATAGAGATTGAAATAATTAATGTCTTTTTTAGGAAGATGAACTGCAAGGAGCAATTTTAGTTGTTTTAGCAAACAAACAAGACATGGAAGGATGTTTGACTGTTGCAGAAGTACATCAAGCCTTGGGACTAGATGCTCTTAAAAATCGAACTTTCCAAATATTTAAAACCTCAGCTACCAAAGGCGAAGGACTAGATTCAGCTATGGATTGGTTAAGTAATGCATTACAAACACGAAAATAACACCGAGATCACTTAATTTTCGTACTTAACATCATCATCGCCTCTTTAAAAAAAAAGATCCAAGCAATGATTTTTCCCATTCACTTCCGAACATTTTTTCCGAATATTTTTAAATTGTAAGTGCATTTTTATATTGAAATTCAATAGAAAATTATAAAAACTTATGTTATATATATATATATATATATATATATGTGTTAATTTTTGTCAATTGTTTAGATTTAGATATTTTCGGAAGAATGAGGAAATTCCTCATGTTTTGGAGGGTATTTTATTAGCAAAGACTATTAAATATATAAAATAATATTTATATAAAATAAAATATATAATTTTCCAAAAAGTGATATACTTTGGAAAAGAGTGTGTGCAAGAATCAATGAATGTATATATAATATATATATATAAGAATTTTGTGAATGTATGTCCGAATTCATTTTTTCATATAAATTTATTTAAAAATAAATTTTACATATAAAATAATTATCTCTTCATAATAATAATCATTATTTAATTAATAAAATTATTTACATTTTTAAAATAATTTAAAACTATTAATTTTTTAAATCTTATAAACTATAATATACAAAATAAAGTTTATTTAACATTCTGCTCGCCTTCTTCATAAAGTTTATCAAGTTCTTCACGCCATTTCAAGTTATCAGCTAGATGTAAAATACCTTTAATAATATCTACATCAAGAATAGCATCGTGATCACGCATTCCAAATGACCCTACAATTCCTTTATTTATTAATAATCGAGGAACATGATATCCCACAGCATCTGCAACACCTGCAAAAGGATATACCTAAAACAAACAAAACAATTTTATAAAAAGAATATTATGAATACATTTATTCAATACTTACAATAAATAAAAGTAACCATTTTATTTTGAAAAAATAATCTCAAAATTGTATATTATATTAAACACATAAATATCGAATATTTATATACATTCAATATATAAGTATTTTTTGTAATTATTGAGAATTGTATAATTTGTAATTAATGAATATCTCTTTTTTAAATATAATTAAGAGAATTTACATTTTACAAATTATAAATCTATTTTTTTCCTTTTTTTTTCTTATAATTACTTTCGGTATTTCAAGTAAATCTCATCTCGCTTTTGTTTGCTTTGCTCGACTTTAGTACGTGAAAAATATTTTCTTTTTTTAATTTAATAAATAAGGATTATAGATCATATATATTTCTATGATATATAAAATTTTACCTCTAAAGATGTCCCGATAACGATTAAAAGGTCTGCTCTATCAGTATCACTTTCAGATAGAATCACAAATTTTTCAGGTAACATTTCTCCAAAAAAAACTATATCTGGTTTTACTAATCCCTGAAAATGAAAATAAAAATTATTATAAAATAATAAAAATAATTTTTTATTAAAAAACAAAACTTTTACTCTACATTACAATTCTCACAGTTTACTACTTGATCAGCGAATATATCATTTTTGACCTTTAAGGGGTCATGTGCTTTTCCACAATCAATGCAACTAGCAGTGTAGAATGTTCCATGTGCCTCAACCAGCCTTTCAGAAGGTACACCTGCCACTTTTTAAGTAAAAAATTCAGGATATTGTACACTAACATAAAATCTATATAAAAAAATTAATATTTACATCGTTCTAATCCATCAATATTTTGAGTAAAAACTCTGAGTAATTTTTTTTTATCTTCTAAAAGTTTAAGAAAATAATGTCCAATGTTTGGACGAAATTTTGTTCCTGGATATAATTCTTTAGCTCGATCAAGAAATGGTACTGGATTTTCACGAAAATAATTAATATCAAATATTGCTTCAGCATATGGTAATTTATATTTTTGAAGATTATAATATAATCCAGTCTTCGGTGATCTTTAAGTAAAATATTTAGATTATAGTGTGAAACAAAAATCTAATCAACTAATTATTCTTAAAAGAAAATTTCAAAATATAATTAAAAATACTATGTTGAGTGTATGATTGGAGGCCTTGGATAAATAATTGTGTTTATTAATTATTTTTTATAATTGTTAACATAAGAATGGAATAGGACAGGTGCTAGGAGGCATAAAATCTGGAACAAGTATTATTCATTGTACAAACATAACATAATTTAGAAATTTTATTTTATTTAATTGAGTGTAAGTCTAACAATAAGAGCTCTAGGGAGGGAGTTATAAAAGATAATATTACGATCTAGAAAATTGAGAATGTTAATAAAACCCCTTTATTTATTTTAATATATTCTAAATGAAAAAACTTTAATATATAATTTACATATTTTCAAAACAAATTTCTCCTAATATTGCATTTTTGAAAATCTACAACATTTAGCTTATTTATTTTTAGATCAACTGAATTTTTTTAATTTTTCTTAGTATTCAGGTGTGAACCTATTCAATTTATTTATAAATCTTTCTAATAGAAATATTTTTAAATAAAATAGTTAAAACATTAATCCTTAAAAACTAATTTTTTATTTGAAACTTTGTCAACCTTTATGTCATACTCTTTTCATATTACCTACCGAAAATCTGGTATCCCACTAGCAGTACTTAATCCAGCTCCTGTCATTACTAAAATATTTTGAGATTTTAATAAATAGGTAGCAAAATCCTCGATTGTTGCAAGAGAGATATCTGAATAGTGTCGTTTAAAATTTAAATTCTTATTAAATGTAGCAGCATAATTTGTTAAACTTTTAATTAAATTAAAATTCATAATCATTATTAATTTTCAAAAAACCAAGTGGTATCAATAAAATATTAATATATAATGAAAAATTCGATATTATAAAACGTAATCTTATAGAACAATTACCAACATATCATTAAAAAAAGTTTTATTTAAAATTACATATTTCAAAACGATAATAAAATGCCAATTTTCTTATCTTTAATTACTATCGTAATAATTTAAACAATTATTGAAGAATCTATTTTTTTTAAGTTATAATAATAAACATAACCTTAAGAGTAATGGAGTAATCACTAGTGTCACTAGTTTCTTTAAATTTTTTAAGGATTATATTTAAATATATTTTAATTTATTTAAAATCAAAAGTTTTTATCTCTTTCGGAGTTCCATGGCTATTCTTTAAACTTATCTTATTGTACCAAATTAATTGGTGGTTTTACTACCTCGAAATATTGAATTGTGAACTATTATATTTGCCAGTCAGATATAAAAAAAAGGACGTTTTTATAGTCTATCTATTATAATTATTTAATTCAATCAGCTATATTGATTAATATTCTAAATTTTTAATTATCTAAGAGAAGTTTGAGTAAAATATTTATATATTCGCGCTTAAAGTCCTAAATTTTAATATATATAAAACGTTTAATTCAAAAATACTTTATCCTCCTTCATCCTTTAATCTTATGGCTTACTAATTCAATTAATATCAAGGAAACTCGAGCATACCAAAGAGAATTTGGCCACCATTTGATGATATACAGATTATAGATTTAAAAGTTATTTTAATAATATAATACAAGTTTAAAAGTTCTTTATTTTAAATTATTACAAATATTAACAAAGAAATTGGTTTCGACTTGGTTAATTTATCTTAATAGAATAGGAACGTGTTATTCAAAATATATGATTTATGAAAGGTTAGCAACACAAATGGAATGATAAAACAAGTTTGAAATAGCTAATGATTATATTAAATACGATGGCGAGAGAGCGTCGATAATCCCCTAAAAATGAAAAAAATATTTTTAATTGGTATGTTTTAAAAATATAATATATATAATATATATGAAAAATAAGAAAAAAATCCTTATGAACTTACTTATCATTTCGAGAGACCCTGTAATAAGTATCCAAAGTATCCAAACAACTCAATTCATCTAAGAATTTGTCATCATGGGTGATAATTATAAATTGTAAACTTTTCTTAGCATGTTCAGTACTCAATAGACTTGAACAAAAAAAAAAGGGAAAAATAATTAAAAAAAATGTTCAAGAAATGAACTTTAATATTTTACTCACGCTGCAATATTTTCACACATGGATACAATATTTTCTTTATCCAAATTAGTGGTAGGTTCATCAAGTGTCATTATACCACAATTGCTACTAAAAGTTTGTGCTAAGGCCATTCGAATTATAAGACAAGCAAGCATCTATAAAAAAATTAATTAATTAAAATCGAAATTTTAAATGAAAATAAAAATATCAAACAATCTTATTCTTATAATGGGATTGCCAATAATAAACTTTGGTCTCACTTCTTCATCAGATTTTCTACTTAATGAATTTTAAATTTAGTAATTATTTTACAATTAAAAATAAAGTAATTTCACTTTACCTTTTGACCAGCACTGCATCTCCCACGCATTTCTATGACCGCTTTATTTCTATGTTGAACAATACCATAAGAAAATGTACGTCTCTTATTAATGTCTCTAACACCTTCATCTTCTGTTTTTATTTGTATAAAATCAATATCATTTCCTCTATAAATATCTCTCCACATTATTTTTACAAGAGAATTAACCTGCTCCATTTTTTGTTTATGGAATTGTTGTAAAGACCAATCTAGAGCATTATAATATTTATGAAGGTCTTCGCAAGATATTTCTTTAATCTATAAAAATAAAGTAATAATAACTATGAAATGTAACATTAGATAATGTTTAAATTTCCCGAAAACTTACTTTAAGTTTGACAAGTTTTTCGTAATAATTTTTGTCTGCGTATTTAAAATCAGGTTTAGATATTTCTTCTTTGAGATCATCAAGAGTTGATTTCATTTCTTTTTTACTTCCTTGAATCCTTGCACTCTAGAAATTGAATTGAAAATGTATATAATCTAACATGTAATAATTGATATATTTTAAAAGGTAAAATTATTATATTAAGTTCTTTAAATCAAAGATGAGACATAAATTAGAAATTTGTTGAGTGTTGAAATGGACCAAATTGTAACCATTTAATATTCGAATTCATTATTAGTCAAACACTATATTAAACTATTGTCATTAATTATTAATTTGTAAGATTAAAATCTAAGATAAATCTAATAAGTAAAATTCAAAGAATATAAAATTTATATTATTAAACAAAAAGATATTTAAAAAATATATTAAATTAATTAATCTCTTTTTATTAATTCAAAAATTATTGATAAATCATTTATTTTTGTTCTTAATGAACATACATCTCTATCTATTTGATCCCGATCTGCCATTAACTTCTTCTTTTGTTGTTGAATTGCATCATGATCCATTTTTATAAGATTTTCACGTAAAATTTGAATTTCGTCATTGAGATCTTGTAAATTTTTTTTTAAATTTCTTTGTTTTTTAATATCTTTCAATTCTCTAACTTTTAATTCATTTGTTGATATAAAATTGGTTTGCTCTTTAATTAGATCGGATATTTCCCTTTTTTTTATTAAGTTTGTTTTCCGTTCTTTTTCTAATGATTCTATTTGACTTTTCACCTCATCTAATGATGAGATATTACCACTATTATGGGTATTATTATAATCTTCGATATTTGAAGAAATACGATTTATTTCAGTAATGCGCAACTTCAAGTCATCGATCTATATTAAAAAGAAAAAGAAAATAAATAAATTATTAAGTAGTGTTCATTACTTAGAAATAATTAGGAGTATTAATAATTAACATTATTGAAGTATGAATTAATTGATTATATTATAGAGTAAAATGATTTCTACATAATTATTGGGCCAAAAATATGAGTTTTTACAGTTTAACCTTTTGCATATCTTTTTCAAGTATTTTTTTATGGTCTTGTTTCATTTGTTCTCTATTGGAAGTTTCATTTTCAAGTTCTTCTCTAGCAGGCTGTACTTTCTCTGAAATTTCGGTATGTTCCTTTGTAAATTTAGAAATATTTTTTTCAACTTCATTTAATCGAGAAATATATTGATCGCGTTTCTGTGCCTAAAATAAATTAATTAAATGAATTATTAAAAATGATAATAATGATAATATTAAATGAATAAATATATGTTAAAAAAAATTATATTACATTTCCTTGAATAACCAATTGATCTTTAACAAAGGAATTCAATTTTTCGTTTAATTCATTTACTCGAACAGTATATTTATTAAGGCGTGAATTGAAATTTGATAATTGTTGTCTATTGCTAGTAGACTCATTTCGAAGAGTTTCTTGTATGGCTAAAGCTTGTTTTAAATTTCTTTCACCTGAAATTGATTTTTCAACATGAGAAATAACTTTGGAACAAAATTTTTTTCTTTAAATCTATAAGATGAATGAAAAAGATAATAGAATAATCGATTTATTTATTAAATGTTAAATTCATTTTAAAGGACAAATAAAATAAAATTATTATCTAAAATTAAGTATTTAGTCTATTTTAATGACAAATAAAGGCATAATTACCAGTTGTTTTTAATTGGGATTCTAATTTTTCCATTTCTCGAGACAATTTTTTAAGATCAATTAAATGTTGATCTAACATTACAATATCTCCAATCATATTCTTTGTCAATTCTTCATCTGAGACAGGTTCTTCAAGTTCTGAATTTAAAACATTAATTTCCGACTTGAGGTTATTAATATTATTTTCAATATCTTTCAGTTTTGAACTAAAAAAATAAATAATATTTTATAAAATCCAAAAAATAAATATAAATCAAGTTTTATAATGATATTGGCTAATTTGAAAGTATAATGGACTAGGTGAGAGCCAAGGCAGTCAACAGAAAAACAGAAGATTAAGAAAATTAACTTGATTTTTAATCAATGTCGATCAGTTCGATCAGGA
Source organism: Labia minor (assembly GCA_963082975.1). Taxonomy (NCBI): domain Eukaryota; kingdom Metazoa; phylum Arthropoda; class Insecta; order Dermaptera; family Spongiphoridae; genus Labia; species Labia minor. The sequence continues at coordinate 38,263,387 of OY720345.1, forward strand.
CCCTCTTCAGAACTTTTGTTATATATATATATATATGCCCTTCTCATATAATACATATATACATTAAACGTAAGTGACTTGTGGATTCGATCCTCCACATTCAATAATATTTAAGATTGTTAGAGAGTTGTAGATCTAAACCTTCTGTTTCCTGTAGCTTCCTGAGGTCTCCCTTATAATATTTATATGTTGATTTTATACCGTTGTGAAGGCAAGTCATTTTGCTTAATAGTTTTTATAGTTTCAACCATGGGCTGCATTTGTAACATGTTTTTATATTTCTCTTGCAAAGTATCTAATTCTTCTTTATTATTTTTAATTTTTTTAGGAACTTCCTTTACTTTATTTTCAAGCTAGAAGGAAATTAAATATTAAATATTTTATTGAAATAAATAATTTTGTGTTTAAAAGGAAAATATAGTTCAATTCCTTTTTTTGTAAGTTTTCCTACATAAGGAATTAATTAAAATATATTTTGAAAAATATTTTTATATTAAATAATAAATAATTAATTAATTGCAGTTTGAATTTTATACAATGTTACCTCATAAATGAGTTCAGTAACATCTGCCTCATTTGAAAAATCTCTATGACATAAAGGACAGCAAGGCTCGGACGATTTCAATTGATCAACATATCTTCGGTACATTACATCGGAACTTGATAATGTTCCTTTTTGATCTTGAAGATTGTCAATACTTGTATTTAGAGTTACAAGAGTTTCATTAAAATCCTCATTACCATAGGTTTCATAAATTAAATCTTCTTTAACTATTATGTCAAAAAGAAAATTAAACAAGTAAATTTAAAATATTTTTATGATTATCTAAGATAATTTGGGCAGTTTAATTTGAAAGTGCATTAATTTCAATTTTCTAGTGTTTTAATGGCCAAGCGATTTCCTTTATTAAGCCTAGTTTACACGGGCTTAGTACTTGTCATTAGTTCAGGGGTGGATAAATACTTTTAAGAGCGGGCCAAAATGAAATTTTTAAAATGTCTTCCGGGCCGGAGGACCATATTTCGAAAACACTAATAAAAATTATTATTATTATCTTTTTTTTAGAGACATATTGAACGAAAAATCCAAATAAGAGCCAACTTTTTCAACAGGCCGGCGGGAGTTCAAAAAACCAGCGCTTAAAAGTATTTGCCCACCCTTGAACTAATGACAAGTACTAAGCCCGTGTAAACTAGGCTTTAGTTATTTGTTAATTCAACAAAGCATTTGCATTATCTAATTTTAATTAATGATTAATCAAATGTTTTCACTAAATGTTAATCATAAATTACGGGATATTTACATTTTTAAAAAAATTGATTTACATAACTTTCAAAATAAAGAGTCCACTTATTAGATAAGAAGTTAAAGAATATTTAGAGCAGAATAAAATTAGCATTATCATTAAATAATTATTTTCTATTTTACAAATACTTTTTGTATATTTGTAATCAATAATTAGTTACTTTTTAAATCTTGTTCTTGATCTTGAATTTTTTCTTTTAAATGTTTTCTATTATTTTCAAGAATAAGTAATTCTTTTTGCTTTTGTTTTAATAGTTCATTTTTTTTATTTATTTCAAGCGCCTATAATTAAATTTAGTTTTAAAGAAGATAGATAAAAAATATATAAAAATTAAATATACATTTTAACAAAACAAAAAATAATTACCAATGCATCCATGTAATTCTTAAATTTGAATTTAATTCCTTGTTCAGGTAATTCATCTATTTTTAACATTCTTTTTATATTAAACAAATGTTTATTTTTTCTGAAATATGATGAAATAGCTTCATAAATATAAAAATAAATACACTTTTATTATTAATTTAATTGAAAAAATTAATGAACTATTGTTAAATACATTTTTTTGATGTCAGCCTCTTTAATGGACTTATTCTCTTTTAAATTATCATATTCAATTTGAATGGAATTTTGTTGTTGCAATGTTTCGACTTCCTTATAAATTTTTTCTAATTCTATTTCGTTTCTAAAATAAATAGAAGATAATAATTAAACAATATAGTTATTAAATATGTAAAATTAAAATTTAATCATACTCAGATGATTTGTTCTCTAATGATTTAATCTTTATCTTCAAATTTTCTATATCTTCACTTTCAGAAACTTCTTCTAATTCATTTTTGATTTTTTCAATTTTTTGTTCAAGACGATGTAAATCTGAAGATGCTTGTTCTATCTAAAAAAAATTTAAGAAATAAAAATTATTGATAAAACAAAATTGTTAATGAGGACTGATGTTGAATGATTGAAACAATAAATTTAAATAATTTTGGGTTGCGATTTATATTGCTGGCCTAATAATGGATAAACGAATTATTTAGTTATGATTGAAATTGGGTTTATTGCTTTTCAAAATAGTCTTGAAGATCAATAAATTTTTGCATGCCTTTGCACCAAATTTTGAAGCACTTTTTCCAATCCGATCTAGGTAACTCCAAAATTTGGGTTTTTGAATGTATCAACAATCGATTTTTCATTACTTTCAATGTGGAATGTGGTTATCAAGATAAAAGAGCATCGATCAACTTAATTCTTTATTTATAGATTTCTTATAAATAAATGGTTTAGTTACTATAGAAAATTGTTAAATTTTCTTTAATTTATGATGTTTCACAAATTTCAATAACATAATTTTATTCAAGTATTTAAGATTGACGATATATTTGAAAGTATAAAAAAATTAATTTAAATAAAATATTTTACTTGATTAAGTTCATTTTGAATTTTTTTTAAATCTTGTTTATTTTCAGCAATTTGTCTAGACTTTGTTGTTAAATCTTGTTCAACTTTAACTTTTGAATCCCTAAAATCATGATAAATATGAATAATATGAATATTATAAAATACTTTTAGAAAATATGCATACCTTAATCCAAAAATTTTCTCTTCAATTTGTTTTTCAGATTTTTCAAATTCTTTCTTTTTTTTAGTAAAATCTTCATTTAATTTTTTAAAATTACTTTTTATATCTTCAATTCTTTGTTTGTTGTCAAATAAATCTTGACTAAAGAATAAATTTAAATCATTGGAAATAGTGACAACTAATGCTTTAAGATTGGATACTCTTGTTTGTTGTTGATCTTCTTCACTCTGTAATTGACCTAATCGATTTTGTTCTTGATTTATTCTTCTTGTTAAAGTTTCTTCCTTAGCATTCAATTGAGTTAATTCTAATTTCACCTGAAATAAAAAAATTATATATTTAATTAATATAATTAAATGAATTTCATTTATACTGACTTTATCTAAATTTTCATGTTTAGATCGGAATTGGGAATCACGTTTATTTATTTCTTCCTCTAACTCATTATCGCTACCTTCAAATGATTCTTTTATTGTAGATTCAAGTTCCTCTATTTGTTTTTTTAAAGATAAACAAAGAGTTTTCTTTGACTCTATTAACAGAAAGAAATTTAGATGAAATCTATAAAAACAAATGATTGTTTAAATAAATTAAATACCTCTAGATGCATGAATTTCACTAAGGTCAAACTCTTTTTTTTTTAATTTTCCCAGTTCTAATTCAATAGGATTAACTGAATAACTAAGCTCTTTCAATTTTATTTCACAGTCTTTTAATTTTTCTTCCATTTGTTGAATTTTTAATTTTTTTTCATCAACCATAATTTTCATTTTCTCTAATCCTTTTAATTCAATTATTATACCATTTATTTCTAAAATTATAAATAATTATAGCAGAAATGAAAATTGTATTGGTTGAAATTTTAAATATTTTTACCTGATTGATAGAATTTTCGAATTTTAATAATCTGATCTAATGCTTTATTATATCTTGTTGTATTAAAAATAGCATCAAATCTCTCTTTCACTTTTTTAGGTTCATCTAACGGCCTATATTTTAATAAGAAAATTACAACAAATTTAGATATTATTACAAATTTTTATACATTCAAAATTGTTCTAAAATTTTATTATATAAAACAAGAAAGCAACATAAAAATTGTTCAACTTTCCAATTAAAAGTTTTTGAATTTTTATGCCCCTGACTTCAATCATTCAGATAAGATTGTTTTCATCTTTGATTTCACAAAAACAATAAAGTTAATAAAAATTTAATTAATTAATTATAATTTTTAAAATTATTACCAATAAGAATCTTCTTGATGACAAAAAATTACATAATTTAATATTGGTTTTGATACACCAAAAATTCGACATACTTCTTCTTCTACATTTAAACATTTTTTGCTAGCTTGTTTTTTCTAAAAAATAGATATATATAATTAAAATATTAATTAAATTAATCCTTACATATTCAATAATAAATCAATAATATTTACATCAAATTCGTTTTCATAGGTGATTGTAACATCTATTGTTTTAAATTGTATTGTTTTTGCCTTTTGAGTGGCTTGGGCAGATCTTGAAATAGTCATGGTGTTATCTTTTGATGTTTTCACTTTTAATTTCACATTTCCCCTTACCTATAAATGATAAATAATAATTGAAGGATTTAGATGAACATAATGGAACTAAATATTAAAAATAATTAAATAAAATCAACTGTTATAGTATTAAATTATAATATTTTGCCCTTGATTACTTCGGTAAGGTCAGCTACTTTAGGATCATGAATAAATGAAGATCCTTTTAATCCACTGGTACTTGGAGGTAATTCTCCCGTAAGACAATATTTTATGGATTCAATTATCGTAGTTTTCCCACATCCATTTTGTCCTAATACAAGAGTAACTGGAGAATTAAAACGTATCTTTTGTTGATCTTTTGATTGAGGGCCAAAACTTCGAATTCCTTGCAGTGTCATTGAATGAAGATATATCATTTTGAATTTTATTTATTTAACTAATTATATAAAACTAAAAATAAATAATAAAATATCTTCTTTAATTTAAAGTTGTCATTAACTTATCTATATTATTTTCCTTAGAATTTGAAAAGATGTTTAATATTGCAGAGATAGCAACAATCTCGACTGTCACTTATAAAGATACTGTCGCTTGATAAATTTTATCTAAAAGTGAATATATCTTGATTTTTTAATGAAATCTCTTTTTTGTGTGATCAATATTAATTTGACATTAATAAATTTAATTTTAATGAATTGGTTAATAAATTGATTTATACATTAAATTATCAACTTATTTTAAATTTAACAAGTATAAAAAAATATTAATTTAATAACTTTAAACAAATATATATATTCTTATATATATAAATTAAAAAACTATTCTAATTATTATTTAAAATTCTTTTATTTTTTTATTTGATTTACTTTTCAAATCAAAGTCAATTTTTCTAAAAAAAAATTAAAATATGAATATGATTAATAATAATAATAAATTATATTTTGTTAACCTCCTTCCTATAATTCGCACGTGGTTAGAATGGGATTGAATGGATGGTTGGAGAGAAATGACTAGAATTTGTTTGTAGGGAAACCAGTTGGGAAGCGTCTGGTTGATTGACCAAGAACCCTGAGGAAAACAATTTAGGGGGGGGGGGGAGAGAGAGAGAGAGAGTAAGAGTAGCACAGAAGAGTAACTCCGGATAAGCCTAGTTTACACGGGCTTAGTACTTGTCATTAGTTCAATGGCGGGCAAATATTTTTAAGCACGGGGTTTTTTTTATTAGTGTTTTCGAAATATGGTCCTCCGGCTCGGAAGACATTTTGAAAATTTCATTTTGGCCCGCGCTTAAAAGTATTTGTCCACCCCTGAACTAATGACAAGTACTAAGTCCGTGTATACTAGGCTATAGGAAAGTTTGGAAGGGCGTGGTTGCTTCGACCAAGAACTTTCGAGTTCAAAAGAGCCACAGCAATTTTGATATTTTTTTTGAAGAGATGGTACGTTTCGTCCAAGTAATCGTAGTAGCTAGGAGAAAACCTTTTAGGTAATTGGAAAAATTTAACCTCCTCTAGATGTCTTAGGAGGCCATTAGTATTCCACAGGGCAATTTTAAGGGTCTGATCCATTGGGAAATCTAGTAACGAGGATTGTCAGGAAGTTGAGCATGGTATCCATACGCTCAATCAACTTTGACATCATGTTTTCAAGTTTAGACATTTGAGTTTCATTACTGTTGTTATCCTCATTATTGACAGGATGAGTATTATTTACATTTTTGTTTACATTAATTGTGGGGAAGGGGATTTGCTTAGGAGTTGGTTTAGGCTGGACAATTTGTGAATAGAGTTTACGATGTTTTGGTTGGGGATTAGTAGAAGGAAGAGGGAAGTCAGATGAAGGGTTTTGATTGGTGTTAGAAATAGGTTTTGGTCTTAGGCCTGGGAATTTAGATTTTATAAGGGACTGATAATGAGAGCAACCCCTATAATTAGCAGGGTGACTCCCATCACAGTGTATACAGTAAGGAGGGGATTCTCTACTTTTCTTACACTCGGATGTAAGATGACTCCCTGGGCATTTGACACATCTAGGCCTCAGCTTGCAGTAAGATTTTGTGTGACCAAAACCCTGACATCTAGTGCACTGGGTTTTTTTTTGTCACGAATGTTAAAAACACCAGCAACAGAATGACCATGGGTCTCTGCGTCTCTCTTAATATCATCTATGTCGATTGTGTGATGGAGCTTTCGAATAACTACTCTAAAGAGTCGTTCTCTCTTTGGTTGATAGGTAAAATAATTAATGTTTAGGCTATCTAAAGCACTAATGGTAGAGGTGAAGTTAGCTGGAGATATGGGATTTATCTTGGTAAGATCTTGATTGATAAGGTTACACGTGAAACCATTTGGTGCGGCCCCACTTATGGTGTTGGTCATTTGTTTAAAATTAGAGACGTTGGGAATGAATATAGGGGGAGGTTTGATACGAGCAGTGCCGCCCTAACCACAGGGCTAAATGGGCTATAGCCCCAGGGCGCAAGCCTTTTGAGGCGGCAATTTTTTATTTGCGATATAGTAAAAAATTATTTTTCATTTTATTAGTTTTTACTTATTTTTAAATTAAAACACTTCTTAAAATATTAAACTGATTTTTATTTCTTTCAAATGTGCTGAAAAACGATAGATAGAGAAGGGCAACGCGAAATAGGAGTAACACCCTACCGATCGTACTTTTGTTTCATTCGCACAATATAAGACCACCAGGATTAGACTAAAAACTGATCGGAACTGTCATTATATTGAGATAATCCCCTCAAATCTGGGTAAACATTTATACCCATCTTTTAAATAAGTGACTTTAAAGAAAAGTTACAATAAAGATAACAGTTTATTATAAAAGTAATAAATAGTTTTTTCTAATACTGACACTTTTGTTTTGTATAACTTTTCCGACTCCAATTTGCCATTCTGTGTATTTTCTTAGGAAGAAGGGCGCATTATTTTTAGTAGCCCATGGGCGCCGAATTTCTTAAGACGGCCCTGGATACGAGGAGTAATTGTAAGGGGTTGTGATTCATTTTGACTATCAAATCTTAATCCATCAATCTTTTTATCGGATCATATGATGAAGTCTGATAAGTCAGATTGAATAAATTCCCTAGTGTAATGAATTTATTTTATAAAAGTTACAAAATCAATATAACTATTAGATTTCATATTATTCTCATTAAATTTTATTATCATATTTAAATTCTAACAAATAAATTGTGATTTTTTTAAATATTTGAAATCTACAAAAATAAGATTTTACATACTTATATTTTTATATATTGTCGTATATTAGAGGCTTAGTATGGGTTGGTTTATAAAAAAAATATTGGGTTTGAAAATTAATAATTTTAATGTTGAATCTAATATGGTAGCACTGGTTAATTTTATATAGAAAATAGTTTTCACTAACTCACTAACTCACTAACTTTTCACTAACTCACCCCCAACTGGTAGAACTTCTGTTCTTGGCCACTTTTTGCCAATATTGAATACCAGATTCAAGTACTTTAAAAAAAACAATTCAACCATTATTTTGTCTTCATCAATAGAAAATATTTATTTTCTCTATTTTTCTCTAATAAAGGGCATTTTTATGCTTATATGTTACAATATGTTTAGTGATGAAATTAGTATAGTGGCGCTGTTATCGGACATTTGATAAAAGCGCCTTGTCATTGCCCGACAACAGCGCCATCACGGCGTTTACTTTTTTCCGTCACGGTACTTGACCTGAACTCTTCTGCTCTTCACACATGACCCAAATCTCTTAGAGCTCAGGCATTTCTTCAGATTTGGTAACAGGAAATTGTTGCAGGTAGCTAAATTTGATGGATAGGCTGCATGTAGTAAAAGTTTGTAACCCAATTTATGGATTTTTGCTATTGTAACTACACAATCGCTGCACCCATCCCCTGGATAACTTTTTCATGTACAAATAATTATGTAAAATGTGATGTATTCGGTCAATATAGATACCTACAGTCTTAGTCGCTTCACTCTTTCATTCCCCATCATTCCATAAATTTATCTTTGATCTGAACTTTCGGAATTACGACCGACTCCACTGCTAATCCATTGAAATTGATGGTGTGGGCCCCATATTATCAAACTAAACCTTGGTTTCGGTTTTTCAACGCAAAAAACAATGCTTAATCAGCAAACTAAATTCACTTGTTCCATTTTCGTTTAAATTCACGAGGCTGTTAAACATAAACTAAATAGAGCAGCTTGCCTAAACATGTACAGTAGTCTAGTAATAGATGACAAAGAATCAATGCTGCATTTAAATTTACTACACCGGAAATTCAAAATCACTAATCAACTTCCCTAGTATTACATATACATATTGATGAAATTAAAAACATAATATCACTTATTAAATAAATATTAAACAAAAATTGCTAGAATATTACCAATTTTTTAAATTTATTAAAATTAATCTAATTAACTTGATCATTTTATTTTTCATTTTTTTTTGGATTTCGACAAAGAAAAAACTAATTTAATATATTAACTTAATATAAGACATTTACAAAATTTTCTAATTTAACACACTATTTATATATTTGGGTTTCTTCTTTAAAAAAATTGTGTTAAATAATTTTTTTGCCTTAAAGATTAAATATAGATTTTTCATTTTAAAAATTTAAAAGAAAATATTAAGGAGAAGGAAATAATAAATAAAAAAAGACTTATCGAAATTAACTTATTTATTTTAAAAAAATTAAAAATTTACAATTATGAAAATATATCGATTGTTTGATGAACGATCAGATATATATAAATATATAAATATATATACAAATATATATATATATATATATATATATACATATTATATACACACCAACTTTAAATTCTTCATCAAGAGATATCACTTCATTTTATTTATGGTAACTTTGCTCTTTGCAAAATAAAAATATTCTTCTCTTTTCAAAAAAATTTAAACTTTCTTTTTTTTTAATTTTTAAAACATTCATAAATCACCCAAAAATTAAGTTTTTAACTTTATATTTCTATCGAGTATTTATTTAAATGGATAAAAGTCAATTTTGTTTTATAAAATTTATATATATATATATTAAATATTCCTAATAAAAATTTTAGGAAAAGAGGACAAGTGATGATGGTGAAAGGGCCACAATCTTCCATAACTTACCATCGTATGAAGAGGAATTGAGAACCTTTTTCATATATAAAAATAGTACGTGGATTCCAAATTCCCTGGGTCTGTAAAAGAAAACCACTTGTGAAACATGTCAAATTTAAAAATGTATACAACGTCGACACGCCTGTTCAAAGCCCCAAATACCAATCAAGTTATTTGAAATTAAATCCAGGACATTCAGAAGGATGCAAAATAATATTTGATAGATGAAGTTGTTTTAGTGTACCTGGGAATTGATATCCGGACCATAGAACCACGAACCGTCGAATCTTCATTTCAATTCTAGAACTTTGGACATAACAACATTAAATAACAAAAATTAAAGTAAATAGATCACAGCCTAAATTCACTAGTCGTTCACTTGTACTTGTATTTTAAAGTTTAAAAATATAGCAAAAAATGTAAATTATGTAATAGAAAACAAAAATGACAAAATTGTTCACTTGTAAATTAAACAATGAGAATGGGAATGATATGATAAAAGAAAAATGAAAAGGAGAAATGTATTATAGATATCAATATATATCAATATATTGTCAAAGTTTATTAAGTCGAGCCGCAGTGCTGATACCCGCAGGCGTCATCAATGCAACGGCCACTTAATTGATAAGGACAAAGAAAGGCGTTGGGATCCGCTACCCTGAAACAAAAGACATAAGGTAAAATATTAGGTGTTAAGCACATTACAAAACATTCAAAGTTATATATAATTTTAATAATTAATAAAAATAATTATTATGTTATACCTTTTAACATTAAATTTAATCAAGAATTATGAATTAAATAATAATTCTAAGTAAAATCGAAAGAAAAATAATATAAAAACTTTTTGTTTTTATTAAAAATAAAACAAAAAATTTTGAATTTCGATAAATTTTAAAATGCTATATTAAGTAAAATATTTCAATATATAAAAAAGTTAAATATTAAAAATTGAAGAGTGAATACTCCAAAGGTTGAAATTTGAAATTAAACAATTTTTATAAGATAGAAAAATGAGTACTTATCTTCTGTGAAAGCAGTCTTTATCTATCGTCAATACGTGGATATGGTTTATTTATTACCTATTTTAGTTTATTAGTAGTGATGTTTACATTTGATTGTTGATGTTTATATGGATTAGACACTTTTGATTCAAACTTCTAGATCATTTGTAGATTAAAATTTCCGAGTGGAGTCGGTCATCTTTTAAGAAATAAGTTTTGTTTCTCTTCTTTGTTTCATATTTATAATTGAGAAAATGTTTTCAAATTCCTGATTTTATTTTAAAGTTCATCATGATCAATTGGAGAGTTATTGAATATTAATAATTTAATATATTCAATTTAAGATATGTCATTCACACACAAATTTCATATATTTCATATTAAATCACTTGAGTATAACTAACATAGAAAACATTTTCTTTAATTAAAATTTCGCCTTTGGAAATTCTTTTCTTCAATTAATAAAATTTAATCATCTCTATAATCTTTTTAGTTAAATAATTTTGTTAATTTTTAGTTGAAGATAAATCATGAGATATGATTTATAATTAAAAAGCTGAAAAAATATATTATAAAAAATCGCACGCTTGCCTGTATGTATTTAAATATTCAAGAGGTGATTTGTATGGCTTAAATATGTTGCTGGAAGTATTCTTTTCTTCAGGTTGTAAAATATTAAACATCGATATGTTTGAAGTTTCTGGTTCTGTGGCTTTTTTTAAAGGTGATGATATAGTCTCATTTTTCGCAAGATTTGTTTTAGTTAAATCATTTTGAAGAAACGCTTCAGAAGCTTCAGGTTGTGGTTCTAATCTTTTCTTACAAGTGTTTTGTTGGATTTCAGGATTTTTATTCAAATTATCTGATGTATTTTTTGAAATTTCATCTTCATTATTTTTCTTAATATTTGATTTAACATTCTTTAATTGTTTACTAATGTTTAAATTCTTCTTAGTATTATTTTGACATTGTGATGTTAATCTGCCACCTTTAAGTCTTTTTGTATAATTTCCTACTTCTTCCATTTTCTCCATAATTAATTCAGCTCCTTCAGATGGCACTCTGAAAAAAATTTCAGAAATTTTTGAACAACCGAATAGAATTATTAAATAATTAAATAAATAGATATGTTCAATCTTTATATTTAAACAAAGAGATACAATTATAAGATGCACAACTAAGTTGGTGTTTACATATGAATGGCACTACTCGGAAAAAACACTACTTTTGCTTCACGTGGATATATCAATTGTAAATACGAATAATAAAATACTAAGTAAAGATACCATCACAAATAATTACGTACTACTTGTAAAGAAATGGTGTTTTGAGCCACAATTATATTACTATAGTTTACGAAGTGATAAAATAGTAAAGTATAATTTTCATATTTAAGTAATTTAAAATTTATTATAATATTCATTTTTTCATTATAACAACATGTTCTGTGTTGTTGTAATTATAATTATACATTATTATATAATGTTAATTCATTTAAAATTTTATTTAAATACTTATATCGACAAGTGACAAACATCTGAACAATTTTGATTAATTTATAAGAACTAAATTTATAGAATTTTAAAAATAATACATAGGAAAAAAAATATTTTAACTTTGATTAACATTAATTATTAAAATATACAATATAGAATAGACATTTATAATTTATAAAACTGGAACCAAAATGATATTGCCTATTTCTTATTGATAGGAGAGATAACATTATTTAAAGTTCACATACCTGTATTCTCTTCCTTTGACATTAATGCCAATTGTTAAACATTTTTTAGTAAGTGCTACACATTTAGAACGTTCTTGAGTTACAAATCGGCGACAATTAGCCATTTTTAATTTTGCAGCATGATTTAAAATCTTTTGTTTAGTTAATCGATTTTCAACTTCTCTTAATTTTAAAGTTAAGTTAGATACAAGATTTGATAAATCTCTTTCTCTTTTTTGTTTATTCTCTAAATCCAAAATTTGTTGAGTTAGTAAAGTCAAATGTTCAATAACATTAGTCCTAAGGAAAAAAATTAAAATTATAAAATTTATTTTGAAATCTACGAGTTTTAATTGATACTACCTGTTATTTAATAAATCTCTTTCAGCTTTAGCAAGTTCTTCTGAATTATTATCTTTATCTTCTTTAATGTTTTCTTTATTTTCTTTAGAGATAATCTCCACTTTGTCTTTTGGTTTTTCTTTTGAACATAGAAGCTTTTTCTTAGCTTGAAGAAGTATTTTAGCAGCACGATTCAAACTAGGGGTTGACACATTAGAAGAATCGGATGGGGAAATATTCAATGTGGGACTAGAATTTTCTTCATTTATTTGATCAAGAGAGTTAGAATGAATATTTTCTGATTTATCTGAGTTAAGTAATATTTTAATCTCATCTGGACTAGATTCTTTGGTTTTATCTTCACTTAGTAATTTTTTATTAGTATTTTCAATTGATGTATTAGGAGATGACAATTCTATATCACAATAAGTATTTTTTAAAGGAATATCTTTTATTTTATTGTCTTGATCAGTTACAGATATATCCTTTAACTCATTTACTGACTCAACTGTTATTATTTCATCGGAAGACTTAAAATTAATTAGTTCTTTTATCGAATCGGAAGAACGGTTGGAATGATTTTTAATGTCACTCTCATTAGTTCTTTCACTTACATTTATAGAATTTGCAATAATTGGCAAATTTTTATTTACATCTTTTGATGTTATTGTCGGAACACTATCTTTTTTAAATTTTGCCATTAGTTGAAGTCTTAATTCTTTTGGGGATGATGCTAATGTGGCAGCTTTCTTTTCTGCAGTTAATTTAGCAAGTTTTTTTGTTTCTAATGCTATCAACTTTGCTTTTAGTTGGCGATATTCTTGTTGTTTTGTAGGTGGAAGATGTCTCAGTGCCTAAAATAAAATTAACAATAATTATAATATAAATAACATAAATCAAAATGGATTAAAAATAAGAATATTTACCAAGGGTGTTGTTTTTACTGTTGTACTTTGTATTTTAGTTTTTAAGGGTGTTAATGTTTGCTTTGATGTATTAGATTTTATTTTAGCAGTATCCAAGATGGACGCGCTATTTTTATTGATTAATAATTTATTCCACTTTGAAATTTTTGCTTGTGTTTTCACTCGAGTTTCCATTGTACTTAATGTTTGAGTAGGCTTTGAGAATACAGTTACTTTTTGTAATTTAATTTCAGAAGAAGTAATATCATTTTTAATGTTATCCTGATTTATTTTCGATACATCATTGGTTTTTGACATATTCATTTTATTCAAGATAGTTTTACTAGCCATTTCAGTATTAGAATGGTAGATATCTTTGTTATTTGTAGTTGTTTTCGATTCAGCATCTTCTCGAGCCTTTTTCAAAAAAGAATCTACACACTTTTCAAAATCTGTATTTACATTTGAATTTACTTCTTCCTCGGACTCCGAGTCGGTATTTAAACAAATAACAAAACGATTAATGTTGGTTTGTTGGTTAAATGTCACCTTGGAAAAATTATTGATGAATTAGATTTAATTATAACTTAATAAGTTAAAGTACTACCTGCAGAATAATTAACCTGCTCAGCAAGCTCAAAAAGTTCTTATTCCAGTACAATTTATAATTAGATCAGTTATCAAAAACATTTTGAGGTTCTGTAATATTTGGAGCAATGAACAGGGATAATTATTTTGCAGGAACTGTATTAAAAAAAAAACTAAAAATAACTTCAATTAAATTTATAATGAAATAATTTTAAATGACTTTTTGAAAATTTAATTTGAGAAAGAAACATGTTAAATTTAACCCTTCAAGCCGGGAATTAAATGAGCAAAAAATGCTTTCTTGCACTCGTACCTAAAATAATTAATATCTCATAAACTACTCAACAAAAATTTGTGAAATTTTCAAGAGATGTCAAAGGAAGTTGTTTCTTTGTATACAAAAAATTTAATGAGCTTAGCTAGAAATTGAGTTTTGAAGACTCTCGGAAAAAAAAGGTTTTTTCTTCAATAAAAAAACATGTGTTCGAAAAAAAACAATAAAAAAGTGGAAAAAAGAGAAAGAGTAATTATTGTAGTTTTAAAAAGTGCAAAAATTTTCAAAATTGATGCCAGAGAATTTATATATTTATATAAACGCTGGAAGCCGGCGTGTACAGACTCGGGGTCCCGCCGTTACGATAGATTTTGTCGCGCGAGTACGTACTCGAGTTCCCGGCTTGAGGGGTTAATAGTATAAGAAATTTTAAGTTGATTTCTTACCTGCAAATTTGATATAGTTTGAGGATTGTTTCCTTTAATGCGATTTAATTGTTTATTTTTTACATTTTTTTCAGAAATCATTTGACTATCTGAAGTTGGGATTGAATTTGATTGATTAGGGATTGGCAAGGAATTGTTTGAAGCTAAAGATGAAATAGTAGTCATATGGGAATTTAACAAATTAGAATTTGGAACTTCTGGTGTGGGAACAGGTTGGTTTGTTAATGGAATAGCATCGTTTCTCTTGGGTAAAAATGATTGTTGAGGTTGAATAGTAGAAAAAGCTAATGGGGATTCGACATAAGGTGTAGTGGGAATTTGTAATGATGTCGATGACGGAGTTGAAGGTGGAGTATGAATAGGCATAACAACATCGCCTGATGGTGAATAAGGACCTTCGGACGTGGGGGATGCGGCCGAAAATGATGATAAAGAAGAAGTGGGTTTTTTAATATTATTATTCTTTTCTAGACTTTGAAGCAGAGCAGCTCGTAATGTTTTTTCCTCATCTTCTTCTGGATTATATGGAGTAGAATTTAATGACTCTTTATAAGAATTACCCATAGAATTATTTACTAATTGAATCAAATTAGGTCTGAAAAATAAGCATTTTTATATAATTATTTAAATAAAAATACATTTTTATAATTAAGTAAATACCTTAAATGTGGAGAATGTTTTTTAACAATTGTATTTGATCGGGAATCATAATTTGACCTAAGATCAGGTGAATTTGATCTTATAATTGGTATAGGATATCCGGTATTTTCAGGAATTTGAATATTTAAAGCTTTCAAAACATTAATATTATGTGGATCATTTTTTGCTTGGGATTTTAACTCAGCTACAAAAGCTGCTGTGGTTTGAGCAAAAGTTGCAGGGTCAACCGTTGGTAGAGGAGGTAGCATTTGATGTAGTGAAAAATTAGAATAGGAAGGATCTAATGAAGGATCCGATTCAGTAAAATTCATGTTTGAATAATAATATTCGCAAGGAACTGAATCTTCAATTCTTCCTTCACCTTCATCAGAAGCAATATCCATATCAACGAGAGTATGATCTGGAGACGAAAAATGTTTCAAAGATGCTTTTTTAGATTCACTTTCTTGTGAAATATTTTCATTTTTCTTTTGTTTTCTTTTTTCATGTTTAAATAAAACAGCAGATTTTAAAGCTGCCATTCGTAACTGTAAAACTTCTTCATCTTCATTCATTATGGAAAGAGGTACAATAATGTCATTCTCTCTAATATCATCGGAAGGATCATATGGATCATCTAAAATTTCATTGAATTCTTCCATTTTTTTATTTTCCTCTTTATCATTTGAATTTGTATATTCTAATTGTTTAGAGTCCTCACAAGTATCTTCTGGATTTGAAATGGGGTTACAATTTAATATTTCAATCGGTGATTTGGTTAAAGGAAGAGGGGATGTTGGTTTCGATATTATGTTTTCTGAGAGAGGTGAATCCAAAGGAGAATTAATTTTATGAGATTTTAAAGCATTTGATCTTAAAATTTCTAGATCTTCCTCAGTTGATTCTTTAGTTTTTGTATTATCCAATTTTTCTGAATCATCTATTTTAACAGGATCTTCTTTAAAAAAACCTGCATTTAATAAACGTTTTTTTAATTTTGGAGTCTCGGTATTTTTAGAATCCTCTTTTTTAATATTTTCTTCTTTATTGTTTAATACATTTTTTTTCGAATTAAATTTTTTTCGAATTTTATCATGGCGTTTTTTATAATTATGCTTAGTTATAAATTTTTCGGGTGATTCACTATGATGTAACCTTAGATAACGTACATTTTCAGGTGATCTTGGAGATATTCGACGACTTTTATATTTTGGTGATCGAGGATATTTTAAAGGAGATCTAGATCGTCTAGGATTCGGCGATCGATTTCGATAATATGGCGAACGTGATCGTTTTCGATAAGATTTAATTCGTTTGTAATTTGAATGGGAACGATAATTAGGGGAAATTGAAGAAGATGAAAAGGAGTTTGGACTATTTGAACATGTACATTCCGGTGATAATGATATTGATCTTGAAAAAGAACGAGAATATTTCCGTCTATGCCGTCTTTCGATATCTAATCATAAAAGAAAAAGAAAAATGTATAATTAAATTATATTTTAAGGAGTTATTAAAGTGTATACCAATTTTACTTATAATAGTGTATTTCAAAATAATATATATTTATAAAAAATTAGAATTTCTCAAGTTCTGATTGTTTTTATAAATTAAATATAAAATTATCTCCAATTATAAAAAATTTAGATATAGAAAATAGAATTAAAAACAAAATGGCTGAATATGATTACATGTAGTCATGGGGAATATATATATTTATTATGCTTTATAAATATATTAAATAAAATAATTACCGTCAGATTTAATTTGTTTTTTATTTAATTTTTCGTCACTTCCTGATATGTTTATATTTGAATGACTTGTTTTGTTTAAAAGTGCCTTTTTATATGACTTATCATTTTCATCATCAACCATTCTATTTTTATTTTTTCTTTTCGTTGTAAAATAATTTATTTTTTTCATTTTGTTAGTTTTCGAACACGTAATTTCCATGGAATTTTCTTGTTCATCTTCAGAACTAATATCTTCGAGAGAATCATAAATTTCTCCTTCTTCGGGGCCCTCCATTGTATCATCCATTTTCTCGATTTCCATTATAATCTAAAAAATTCAATTTACTATTTTTGTAAAACTCAATTAAAAGAAAAAGTAAGAAAAAATAAATAAATATGAAATAGATCACTGAATTTCTTAAATTACATGACGATTACTTCAAGGATCCATAATATTTTCACAAATAATGTTAAAACTAGAAAGACAGAATGACCATGATATCAAAGTTAAGAAAGATGGCATTGTCATTTCGAATTAAAAATATTGAGTTCATATCAATATGTTTTTTTTTATTTATAGAAATAAATTTGAAAATTATAATATATTGTTACAAATATATAATAAATGTGCTTATTTTAAATATATTGTTTTGAAATTTAAAAATATTATTTTTAGCGGGAAAAATAAAAATGACTATAAATTTATATTTTTTAAAAAATAAAAGGATAATTCTTGAAAAATTATATTTAATCAAAAATTTATTCAAATTCAAATATATTATAATATATCATATGAATATTGTTTATCAACAAAAAATTCCAAAATTTTATTATTTATAAATAAAATATTTTGGAATTTTTTTAGAGATTATCAAAATGTACCGGCAAATTATTACAAATGTAAAGAGGCTCTTAAACATTTTCGACTTTTTTTTCTAAATTTTTTCCATTTGGTTCTAAAAAAAAGTTAAAACGTTTTTGGGACTAGGCTCTTAAACATTTCCGACTTTTTTTTCTATATTTTTTTCAATATTTTTCTAAAAAAAAGGGTAAACCGTTTTTGGCACCACTTTTTCAATATGGTAAACTTTAACACTTATCTTTTTCTTTGTGTGCTGCAAAATTTAAAAAAATTTTAAAAGTAAGTGTGCCGTTTAGAAAAAAAGGTTGAGAATCACCTTAAAAAAAAATTAAAAAGATCAAATCATAATTTATAAACAATGTACTATATATATTTTTAATTCATACTTTTTGATTTATTATAAAACCACAAAAATCAAGCAATATATGTAATTTTAATTTTCCAAATATTTTTTCTCAGTCAAGATTAAACATTTTTTGATATATATTTTTTACTGAAATGTATAATCATATTTTTTGGCAAAGTTTAAAAAAATAATTATAATCATAATTACTATAAATAATATATATGATCTATAGATCTAAAAAAAAATTGTTTTTCTTAATAAAGAATGAAGATTTCAGATTAATATTTTTCCCTGCAATTATGTTGCACTCCTCACAAATTAACTCCTTTTTTATCTATGTCGTATTATTTAAAAAATATTATTTTTATAAATTTGATAAATTAAAAAAGTTTATCTTAGAATATTCTTTATATTATAAATCCTATTGGGGAAAATAATCATCGTTAGGTTTTAGAGCAACATCATCGGAGAGGAAATGCCTGATCGAATAATAAAGCCTCCGGCAACACCTCTCAGACACTTATAAGGAACTTATATTATATACATATATCCATTAACAGCTTCGTTTTAAATCAGGAGGAACCCGAGGCAATTTAATGTCCTCATTTGTAAATTTACTTCTCCAATTCTTTTTTTTAATAATTATAAGTAATTGATCAAGTTTTTATTAGTATAAATTTAAAATATGCTTTTTTAATATTCAATAGAAAGATTTGAGAGAATTCATTTTTAAATTCAGACTAGTTTTTGTTGAAATTAATATAGTTCATAGATGTATATTTTGATCTAAATTATCATATTTTTATATTATTTTTGATCTTAAAATATATCCCCTAATACTTATGCAATCATCTACACAGTCCTAAATTTTTGGATATATCTATCTATCAATAATTATAAATAACACATATTATTAATTATTTTAATATAATTGATTATTCAATTCTCAATTTAAAACATTTGTTAATAATTACAATATAATAATAAATTTAGTAATTTAACAAAGTAGAGTTAAAATTTATCTTAAATATAATTTTTTTTCTCTAGAGCAATTTTTTTATTTTTAAATTTTGTTAATTAAGAGAATAGTACATTAGTATTATAATAGTTTATTATTGATTAAATCTATGTTAAAAATTATTTTTAGATTCTAATCTAAATTTAGAACCCTGCTTATGATTGCATAACCAACTTGCGATGATTAATATAATAATTTTGAGAGTAAGCATATTGTTTAGTAAAGATATTGAAATATAATATTTGAATTATTAATCTAGGTCATCGAGTCTATTGCTTCTTGGCGAAATGCTGTAGCAAAAGAATAAAAGTATTTTAAATAAAATTAATAAATGTTATGATATTAATTAATTAAAGCATGAAATATTTTTTTTGAAAAATAATCTAGTATTGCTTAAGGTATATGGTTAGTGATACCATATTTAATGACCCATTTAAATTTTTATTATTGAAATTTGATATTTTTAATTAATTTGAAAAATGAGATATATTGTATATAAATATTATTACTCTTCAATATTAATAAAAGAAAATTAAATATTTTAATGGTTATTAAAAATCTTTAAAAAAATTTCTTTGTGAATGTACCTATATAAGTGTTTGAAATAATTTTTACTAAATAATAAAATAATTGCAAAGAATATTTATTCAAAACATATAACATCATTTCAATTTTATAAAATAATTAAAATATTACAGAGGTTATCAATTACACGAATAAATATAACATGGTAACTATAAAGAAGTTTTACTAAAAAAAATTAAAATATTATGATAAACAATATAATAATTAACATTTATGCTGTAATTCAATCCATTAATTTATATATGTGCCACTCAGAAGCCAAACCAATTAACTCCAATTTTTAAAATTTTGTTATTAATGTAATGTAATGTAATCTGCAACACATATGAAATGAATAATGAACTTGATAATCTTAATTTTGCAATACAATATACATTTTTCTGTAATCAATAACCCTGAATTTCCTACAATGTGAACTTTGGGCTTCATTTTCTTAGTTAATCGCTTTGGCTTATTAGTGGCATATATATATATCTAGTACCGGGACCCCGAGCCTCGGCTCGGTACTTAAGTTAAAAAAAAATGATTCATTATTATTGGGTTTGTCTGTAAATAATAATACCTGGGACACCGAGCTCCCGCTCGACCCTTTAAAAAATATTGATATACAATTCTTTAATTATTTATTACAATTATTAAATGTTGCATCATTGCATCAATCTGATTAAAGTGAATGGAACTGGGGTCCTCAATAATACAAACAATTTTAGCTAGCATTATAAGATTAATCCAAGTAATATCGTCTATTTCTATTCGACACTATTTTCAGTTATGAAATGAACAGTCAGTAGAGAGTAAAAAAATTGTAATTGAACGCCGCCGTTTTTTAAAATAATTAAATTATTTTATAGATTATAAAATAAAAATTATTGTATTAACATTAAAAATATTGAAGTAAAAATAAAAACACAAAAACAAATAAATGTATTTAGTATATAATATTTTATATTTACGGAGTCGATGTATAATAAATTGATAACGTCATTTAATTCTCCTACTATATATCGAATCGAATAAAGATAAATCTTTTATTAATGAAATAATAAAAAATCAAATATGAATATAAATATATATCTCACAGGCGGTGGTTGTGACGTCACATATATACATTTAAATTTAGAAAGAAAAATCTAATAAAGATGATTTTTGAGAACCCATGGCCATACAAACATACAAACAAACAAACAATTTTTACTCTTATAATAAGATAAGATAAGATAAGATATATATATATATATAATATATTTAAAAGGATTTTTATTTTTTGGGTATATTCATTTTGACTAATATTTCATATCATATATTAAGTGAACTGAATAAAGCGAATAAAATATATAATAATTTTAAATTTAATTGCACCTATAAATCTATATATTTAAAATACATAAATATCATATAAAATAAAAAATAATTTTAGTATGTTAATAATAAGGAAAAATTAATTAAAATTTTCATGTAATTTAATAGAACAGATATTCTGAAGGTAATATTAATGCAAATAGACATAAAAAGACTACTCAGAAAATTAAAAAGAACAAATGCAAATTGTTATAAGATTACTAGGATTGCATTAATAATGAATTAATGAAACAAAAATTTCATGGAATTTATTAAAAAGAATATGAAAAAACTTCAATACACAGTGAAAAGTAGTTTATTTGTCCTTCAAACACCTTTCATATCAGCCCATTAGTGTCAATTGTAACTTATCAAGATAAATTAATACAAAACATCAGAATTACAAGCTGCTTTTTATTTTTAAATTAGTAAAAGTCACTTATTATTGCTGTTGCTAATTTGAAAATGAATAAAAAATATCATTTTTTTTTTGTTTTAGACAAAAAAGATTTAAAATCTTACAATCTTACCTTACCTATAATATATATATATATATATATTATTATCAGATTTATCAGGGATATGATCACGTATTTTTGTGAGATTGTTTTCTCGACGTTTCGGCACCCATTTTGGCGCCATTTTCAAGAGATTATTTAGGTGGGAATATTTTTGGGATTCTGGGTCTTAGTCTGTGTGACCAAGGGTTAATATCGGGATTTTGGGTTGATAGGTTGGGTGGTTTTGTACTCACTGCGTTGCTAGTGTAGAGCTCCGAAGAATCCTGGGCAATCCTGAGACCAGCACACGTCCGCACTGGACAACAGTCCGAGGCCAACTGAGAACTGATGCTTGTGATTCTATCTGAGCTTGCTACCTGCGCATGCGCAGTGGGATTTTGTGTACTTAAGTGGGCGGAGCTTAACTTAATGTCGGGATTTATATTGATTCTGGATCTGAGGCGGGAATTCCAGCTGTTTGTGCGATCAACTTTGTTATTGGCAATATTTTTAAGAGTTTGTGAATTGTTTTGGGTTTGAGTTTTTATGGGAGGTTGGGATTTTAGAGCTAATTTCCAGGACGGAGGCAGGTTCAGGGCGTCGTCCCTTGTGTTGAGGCAATTGGGACGTTTTTCAATCTCAATTGCTTCACGCAGGAGTCTGGGATATTTGAGTTGGATAGGAGCTAAGGTTTTGGTTTCGGAGAAATTGATGTTGTGACCAGTCTCGTTGTGGTGCTTGGTTAAAGCCGAGGCCGGATCTAATCTCCTTAGAGACAGTTCATGCTCATAAATTCTATTTTGTATTCTCCTGTTCGTCTGTCCTATGTATGATCTCGGGCAGTCTGAGCAGGGAATCTCATAGACACCTAGGCTCTCATTGGGAACTATGTCTTTGGGAGTTCGGATTAGGTTAGAGAGTTTGATGTGGGTCTTAAAAATGGGTTTGATTTCATTTCTGGAAAGAATTCGCCCAATTTTGTCCGTGATACCTTTTACGTATGGGAGTACTATTTTATGTTTTTGGTCTAAGGGATCTTTTTCTGTTGGGGGAACTGTTGATGATGGTTTTGGGGTGAGAATATATATATATATATTTTATATTTTATAAATTAATATTTATAAATTATATTTAACATCAGTAAATATAAGATTATTCATTTAAATGATTTGTGTATCTGCACTAGTAATGGTATTTGTTTATCTGATGAATAGGAAGAGAGAAAAAAATATTTACTTTCAATTTCATTAGAATATATATACCGTTTTATCAATATTATAATACACACTCTCTATAATAAGCCTTATGAAAAAATTACTCATTTAAATTTTTTAAAATTATTATTTAAATTAGTAAAAGTCAATTATTTTTAAATAGTTGATAATTTTTAAATAAATATTTTTTCTTTGCTGTTAATTATGATACGAGTACATAATACTTTCTATATTTAATAAAATATATATGTCGAATAAAATATAAATAAAATAAATAAATAATCAGTTAAAAATATCTCAACGACGCTGAAATATTTTTCTAAAAACCGATTTAAATAATCCAATATCATTATAAAACTTTATTATTTAATTAAAACACTTATAAGTATTTTTTTAATAATATTTATTTAGAGGTTGATTTTATGGTTCATCATTATAAATAATATGCTTTATATATAGGAGTGCGATCTAATTGCAAAATTTACATTCTTCACATTTTGTTTTGTTGGCCGGATTAAAACATACATTATGTAATATATTGGTAATGTCAAATTATATATTTTAATTGCAATACAAAAAACGGTGATTAAGTTTAAAACTAACATTCTCTACCATTTCTTGTAAAACTCAGATTATGCATTTAACCAAAAAGAAGCTTTTATTTTATTGAGCACGCATTATTAAAACTAAATGAATATTCAGGATACTCTATTTAAAATTAAAATAGATGGAAAAGAGATTTTTTAGAAGATGCAAAATATGGATTTAGAATTAATTCTTGGAAGGGGTTGTCATGGAGTTGCAATTGACTCTGAAGTAAAACCATTAAATGGGAAAAAGAGTCTCAAGTAAAGATGAACTGAATATACACCTTGAAATACACATTCAAAGGGATGCATGGAGGTTTTTTAAAAAATATAAGATATGTAAATAACAGAAAGTCCAGTGTAATAAATAGAAAAAGTGTTATATAACTACATACAAAAGATATTTTTAAAATAATCTTTTAAAAATTTTCCTTCGAAAAAGAGAAATGTACTTATTCATACTTTGAATCAATATTTTGTTTAATTGACAATCCTTTTAAATAAAAACATATGTTCAAGTGTGATATATTGTTTTTCTTTTATTAATCTTTTTATCCCAGACAAGGTATACCATTAAGAGATTTAACAAATATCTCAAAAACAATCAAAAACACTACAAAGATAAGAAAAATTAACCATTCTGAAAAGTTATTTTTATTTTTTTCATAAAACTTTATTCTCGTAACAAAAATAATTTAAATAATTAAAAAATAAATAAATATAAATATAAATATATAATTATTTAAAAAAATTTACAATCTACCCACAGGAGTTATTTAAATGGAGAATGTAATTTGACCATTCATATTTTATGTACTATATATATATATATATATATCATATCTACCGATATAAATATTATTGTTTTTACTATCTCGCGCCAGAGATAGTATTGCGATGTCGAGATTTTGATGCTTTGATACGTTTTGAAAGTTCCTGAATCATTTTCACTAATGTTGAGAAAAATGTCTTTATGAGTGTATGTGTGTATGTAGACAAGATTATGCAAAAACGGTTTGAGCTAAAATCATGAAATTTGGTATACGGGTATTATTCAAAATTCGTATTTTTCTAGCAACTTTTGAGAAATGTAGGTCGACCGGAAGAGGGTCATTACCTACCACATTTTGATTTTTTTTCCTCTAAACTGAGCGTAAAAATAAAAATATATTTTGGATAGTTTTTCACATGATTAAAAATTGTATAAAACTGATATATATAGAATTTCAGCTTGATTGAATCGCTGAAAGTCCCGTAATTAATTTTTTAACACTGCAAATCACGCGCCTGCACGCCAACAAAGAGCCAACCACGCGCTGTTTTAATAAATATTATTTATTAATTTTAATTTAAGTATAATATATGTTATTTAATCCAATTCAAATTGCGAGATAGTCGAGTGGAGACACTCCAGCTTATTTTTCTAATTTCTTCAAACTCTTTTTCAAAAAATAAAATATCCACTTTTTAAATGTAAAAAAATTTTCAATCAAACTTTCTATAAATAAATTAAATAATTTAAATTTCAATTAAATGATAAAATTAATTCAATTAAGTAAATTCATTTGAGAGAATAAAAAAAATTTATAAAAAGAAAAAAAATGAAATTAATGAATGAATATTAAATTATGATGATGAAAATACTCTTTCTTTATTAAGAATTTTTCCTTTATTTACATAAGTTATGTATGATTATTAAACCATCTCATATTGTGTCATGTAGTAAATACATATATTGATAACATTCCAAATATGGTAATGTGTGTCTCAACTTTTTATACTGGTAGGTTATAGTTATTGATAAATTGTGTTATTTATTTTAATATTCATCTACCATGACTGTCCAAAATATAATGAAGGAGGATATCTTCAATTAAATAAATTTTACATTAAGATAACCCTATTTTATTATATTTTTTATGAATTCTAAATTTAAACTCTCACAAAAAAAAAAATAAATATTTAATCCAAATTTTTTTTAATGTATTTAAATAAAATAATTTATTTACTATACTATTTTTTCATTTGATTACATTTGGCAAATGATATTGACTAATATATATATATAAAGGGTGTTTCTTTTAGAGGTAAATTGCAATAAAACAACGATGGATTATTCGATTGACATGAATTTTATTTATACGAAAGATAATCTTTTGGCACTACATTTTATATATATAATGGTAGCTAGTAACCACAGAGCATCCATGCTAGTAACGTAGTAACTATATTTCTAAAACTTCTAAATCATAGGAGCAAATTTTCAATATCTTATTTAAATTATTCAAATAGAAATCATTTAAAAGATTTTTTTTATTAAATCTTATATGAATTTAAAACAATATAGATATGTATAATTCTCTAATAACAATATTCAATAAAATATTATTCAAACTAAAAAAAGAAACATTCATTATGATTTTTTTTTAAAAAACTAAAAAATAAAATATGAATAAATTTTTATTTTTCAAATATGTTTACTTAATAATTTATAATGATGAAAAGTAAATATTTAGTAATAACAACTTTATCTATTCATATTAAGCAGATTAAAAATAATTGTTGAGATATAAATTATTTTAAAAATACTTTAGAAATAAATAAATTAAACTATATATATATATTGATGTAAATGATATTTAAAAAAAGTTGAATAATGAATTTTGTTAAAAAAATAAGATATATATTTTATAATTAGAGAGAAGACGATGTTTTGAGATATTAGTTAACTTATTTAGATAAATCATTCCGAAAATATACTATAATAATAATAAATCTAATGAGTTTATATATACTATGATATATATATATATATATATATATATATATTCATATGTATATGATTGTTAAGATTTAACTAGAAGACATCAGTATTACATCTGACTAACTTCAATGTTGGTTCTGAGCCAACGTGCTCTTTGAAAAAATTCAGCTGCCGTCAAGGTCTGAACTCCACCCACTTCTCTCCATTTAGGATTTACATAAGGACTAGCCAAATAGCCTATAAAATGATTTTTTTTCCTGGAACACTGTAATAAGGCCCGACGACATTTTTCTAATTGATTAATTATTGATGATTAAAATGAAGATTGGAACGTGATGAAGAATCGGTGGAGGGGGGGGGGGGAATGAAGAAGAATTGGAACCAGTTGTCCGGTCGAATTGACGCTGTTAACCTGAATGCTCGACAGCGCGACTTAGGCCTGGGAAGCATCCCGAGGGGGCAGCTCCGGACTTCCTGAAACGGTGCGCGCGGAAGGCGTTAGTGGGACGATTGCCGATGACCTGGTGACCGAGTTCGAGAGGCCTCCCAGGGTGGCACTCGTCGGTGTGTGCAGTGTGCGGAGGGGGCCTCAGGTGAGAGGTCCTGCCTCGGCCTACTGACTCACTTCTGGAAGGGGGACTGCGGTGGCGGAGAGGCGTCGGACCCTTCTTCAGCCCTGTCAGTTCGGTGCTCGCCATCATGCCCAACGGATGTCATTTCTGCTGCAATCGCGACGACAACAACAATGTAAATCATCATCATCATGGATGTGGCCCGGGTGGCGGGACCAATTCCAATTCGGTTGGGTATACCGGTGGCCTGGGCCCTGCACCCCGACGACAAGTTCAAGTCACCGCCAAAGTACTCTTCGGATCAGCCCAAGCGATAGCCAACATGCGACAGGCAGAACGTGCGGCGCGAGGAGGCCGCAAATGACAGCAAAAGTCCAAATGATGTTCGCAAGTCCGGGGGACGAGGCAGAAGCACGCGGAAGGTGGTTTCATGACGTCACGGAGCCATTGACCCATTCGCAAAGCCCCAGGGCAGAATGTGCAAAAAAATCATTAAGAAAAACAGAACGAACCGACGACTTCGATGACCGGGTGGTTCTTCACCAAGAGGAAGAGATTTACAATCAGTTTAAAGAGATGCTCCGAACATGCACCGCCTCTCTGAGCCTTCTTCTAGCATTGTAAGAATCTTTCTCACTTTTCACCTATTCTTAACAAGTTTTCAACTCCCAAACCATTCCCATTCAAATGAGAAAACATTTCAATTCGAAAACTTAGATAGTCCTTTTTAATTAAATTATTTAAAATAGTCAACGAAAGCATCTTAGTTTTTTTTTCTTATTTTTTTCCTTCTTAGGTTTGTGAAATTAAATCCCTCCCCCATCCTTCTTTCTCTGCTAAAATTTATAAACACTCTTTTTTTATTTTTGAAATATTATGGAAATGTTTTTTTTTAGAACCCATTTTTTAATGAAAAATATTCAAGTTTATAAGAACACTTTTCTTTTTGTTTTTGAATTAACACATAACACACAACAAATACTCAATAATAAAATGAACACTCATTGGAGGTGGTGGATAAAATTAATATAAAAATCTTATAAAAAAAGATAATTTATTCATTTGGATTCTAGAAGTTTAGCCGGCGGGGGTCGAGAAGGGCGGCAAATGTTGAGCCGAGAACTTGTCCAGGAAGCTACTGATTTTGGACTTCGAATGATGAATCAACTGATTGAAGAACAAGAACCTGAACTGTACAAAAGAGGTAAAATTCCTATTCGCACTTTCTATGATAAGAATGTAAACATTCATACATATAATTAAAGCAGATTAGTTTGTGTAGTAACAAAATATTGTTTTTAACACAATTGTATATATAATATATATATTTACTTTACAATATTTTTGTATTTTTTTTTATTGTTTAGACTTAGAATTTTGTTATAGGGCATATTATCAAAAATATTTGTTGTATATTTTATAATAAATATAAAAAAATGTTATTCATTCATTGATTATTATACTAGTCAATTATTTTTTTTAAATGTGTGAATGATAAAAAAATTTGAAAAACCTAATATTTAATTATTTTGTTAAAAAGTGAGTAATGAAATAGTTTTTGATTCTTTCTCATCTACAAATGAACTGATTTGTGTATTATTTTACTTATACCATTGTTTTGTTATTTTTTTGGACTGTGATTTGAAATATTCGTGTATTTTATGTGATTTTGTAAATTGTATATTATTTTTATATAAATATATATATATAGTATATAATATTATAAACGTTCTATTAATTTTTGAAATAAATTTTTTTAAAGTTTTTTTTTATTTTATTTAAATATTTATTTAACAATTAAACAATACATACACATTACATATAAGTTGTAATAATTATTTTGTTTGTTTTTTTTTTAGTTTAATTTTAGTCGATAAATTTTGAAAGTATAATATTATTATTGATATGATTTATTTTTAAATGATATATAATTTGCTAGATGCAAAAAATGAAAAAAAGAAAAATTAATTTTTAATCAAGTTCACTTTCTTATGATTCACATCAAAATAATTATAAGATAATTTCAGAACCAGTTTACCATTCATCATGTTGGAAGACATGTTTGGAATTAATTTTGTTTTTTTTAATAGTAAACCAGGAATAGATTCGCTTCTAAAGTTGTTTTATTTGATAATTTGGGATTGAATAATATCAAATATATTAACACTTCATATAAATTAAATACTACGTACATATATTATCAATATTATCAAAAGATTATTTTTTTCTAATCCATTAGAGATAATTATTTTCTTTTTGTAATGGTACAAGTAATTTCATTTACACTCTTAAGATTTATTTTATAAGTAAGAAATTATCAATTTGCATTTAAATCAATCTAAAGTTTAAAGTTTTATAACATATAATAATATGGGTCAAAAATAATCTCGAAAGATAAAATTGATAATTTCTTTTGTGTTAATATTTTCTTCTTTTTTTAATTTGAATACATTTACACTTAATTAGAGAAAAATATTAATTATAATACAAAATAAATGACTTAATGTCTCGGGCTCCAAACCTATACATAATATATAGAAAATTAAAATAAATCAAAGTACATATATATATTCCAAAGATAAATATTAAATTCCCATAATAAAGGTTTTGATCATATGCAGTTATTATAATCTCTCGAATCAAATAAATTGTACTGGTAAATAATATACCTGGTACTCTTAAATAAACTTACCTTCAAGATAAATTTCAAAAACTTTCTTTAATTCATTTATATTTTATTTACACAAATTTGTTCTACTATATCTAACCACAGAATTATATAAATAAAATGATATCTTTTCACTTTATTAAATAAATTCTAATTATTAAAATTATTAATCAATCAATTCCTTTTACATTGAAAAAAAAAATATGTTTGGAATATTTATATTTTTTTAAACAAAACTCATTATTTATTTATCACAAATTAAATAATTTTATTTGACTAATTAAATATTTTTTATCTAAATAAAATACAATTTATCATGATTATACTATGAATAAATTTAAAATAAATTTTTATCATTAATATATAATATATACTATATATAGTATATACAAATTGCTATATGAATAATATAATAATATAATATATAATAATATTTAAAAACAAGGCCATTTCTCAAAGATGGGAAAAATTCATCTATTCTATTGTCTATTACTTTTTTGTCTAGTTGAAAGTGTAGCTATATACCTAGTATATATAAATATATATTATAGATATATATCTATATATCTATTATATATAAATAGATGAAAATTATTCTCATCATTTAATTTGTCCTTTAAGATAAAAAAATCATATGATTATTTGAATTCAAATTCGAAAGTAAATTAGCCTTGCTTTCATATAACGGAAAATTATAGTCTCAATCGTAATCATTTCAAAATATAAATATTTTTTTTTTGTCTTTTAAAATATATTTATATGGAATCGAATTAATTTAAAAATAAATATATATTTAAAATAATTATTTTTCAAAATATAGCACATAAAAGAAATAATCTACATAGGAGGAAAGTAGTGTGAAAATCGAATCGAAACAGGAAATACAAACTGATAGGTTATGTCGATAAAAAAATTTAATTTATTATTTATTTTATCATTCATAATTTTTCAATCAAAATTTATTGATTTTTTTTTAATAATTTAAGAAAAAAATCAGTATTTTAAATATAACCTTTTTACTCAAAAACAAATATCTATATTCTATTAGAAATATATTTATAATATTTTCCAAGAATAAAAGTTTATTAGTAATTTATATTCAACGGGAAAATCTATAATGATATAAAAATAAAAAACAAATTTCAATTGGCAAATAATAATTTAATAATCTGTTAAGATAAGTAAAATAGTAAAATTATAAGAAGACATTGTAAACAAAATCTATTGTCAATATATTTATTACTTTTATTTAGTTATGAAAACTTATAACAGTGTTTTTCAACCTTTTAGTATTCACGGCCCAATTTTCAATAATAATTTTCATCGCGCCCCATAGGTTGAAAATCACTGACTTATAATAATTTAGTTTTCATTTTTTTTCTGATTCTTTTTTAATTTTTAATTCGATTAAAATTTCTTTCAAATCTATAAAAATATTTTGCACTGCTAAGAAAGATCAAGTTTTATCCTCCAATTAAATATAATTAATTAATGTATTTGCATATATTATACATATATAATCCTACTTCCTAACCCCAAAAAAACATTAAATATAATATCGTTATGTTTTTTGAAAATGGGAACATGAGAAATATATTATATATTAATTTTTTTTAATGATTAACCTATTTAATATTTAATAACTATTGATTATTATTATTTGTAAATAATTACATAGATTATTATAAGGACAATTATAGAAAAACATATCTTTATTGTGAAATTTCATGAAAACAATTAATAAGAATACCTAATGAAAAGAATGATTGTAATAAAATTTGTGGTAGAACATTTTTTTTAAAAAATAATAAACTTGAATTTAAATTTAAAGACTAAATCAGGGGTTCTCAACCTTTCAGGCTCTGCGGCCCCCTTAGAACACTGATGTGAGGTCACGCCCCCTGTTTCAGAGTATCGCAAATATTTTTTTGACCATTTTGAAAAAAATTGAAAAAAATATCGGAAATGTTCGAAAAGTTAGGCTACAAAATCATCTTACCTTTTTATTTTTTACAACAAAATTTTCAAAATTTTGCGGGCGCCCCGCCTAGAATGTGCTCACGCCCCCCAGATTGAGAACCGCTGGGCTAAATGGATTCTCATAGGATTTAGTATTGAGGTACTTATTTTAATAAATTTACCTAAAGACAAATCCCCCAAATTTTAACTAAACAAATAAATATTTTAGTTTATTTTACTTAATTTTAAACTATAATTGTCTCTTTTTCTCAAATTTCGATTTCATTGTCTCATTCCAAGGACTATAATCAATATCTATATCTATGTATATATATATATATATTTATACCATATATAGTATATATATGATAAACATATTGTTAAACTCATACGATATTTGTATGTGTGTATTCTCATTAGTATATATTTCAATTTATTTTTCTTTAAAAGAGATTTTAAAGAAAATCTAGATTAAAGTGTCTTGAAAAAGATTAAATAAATAACATTTGCTATCTTCAATTATAAATAAAATTAAAATAACATCTTGATGATCCATTTGTTATGTTTTTTTAATTTTAAGAGTATATTTGTTTAAAAGAATAACATAATAATTTTCAGTTTTTTTTTTATTATTTACAATTTATTATTTTATCAGTTCATAAATTATATATACATATATAAATATTTGAAGAATTTTTTTTCTTTTGGTTGTTTGTTTAAAGAAATGTTTAGTTGGCAGAGATAATGGAATGAGGCTAGAAAAATTTGCTTTCGCTATAAAGTTATGATGTTGATCTTACTGTCTCCTTTTTCTTACCCACTCCCTCTCCTCACTTCCTAACCTTGAACTATTCCTAATGATCTTAACTTGTACCAATTGCTTAAGCACTTGGTAGTATTGTTCATAATTTGAATCAATCTAAGAAAAAAAATAAATTTTTTTCAGGTAAAATACACTTATTTTAAAGAATTATAAAAAATTCACCAAGAAATCTTTATTTTTGGAATATGTTTATTATGCTTTAATATTTATATATTTTTTTCATATATGGTATTCATAATTTTTTTTTCTTTTTTTAATTTTGAATAATATCAATTAAGAACTTAAGTAGATATCTTATCTTCTTATACGAGTAAAAATTGTTTGTTTCTTTGTTTCATTGTTCTCAAAAACCGCTCTAACGATTTTTTTGAAATTCACAACAGAGATAGTATTTATAAAGAAAAATTGAGTTTTATTGATCACATCTCACGAAACTTTATTAGTTCTTCTTAATTTAAATTTATAATATATTGATGACGTCACAACCACCGCCTGTGAGATATATATATCTATTCTTAAAATAAAATTAAAAATATTTATATTATATTCATATATTTGATTTTTTAATTTCATTAATAGTTTTACATTTAAATTATTTGAAATTGTTTCACACAACGTTTAAAAGAAGATTTATCTTTATATTCGATTCGATACATAGTAGGAGAATTAAATGACATCATCAATTTATTATAGAACGAATCCGTAAATATATTTTTAATATTATATATTAGCTATTGATTATATTGTAATTCCACTCTTAATTATATACTTACATGAAAAACGAAATCCAATTATGAGATCAAAATTAAAATTAAAATATGATTTTTTAGACATCCTCTAGGCATTTATAATATTAGATTTATTGATTAAAAGAAAACAAAAACAAAATTAAATTATAAATATAAATAAAACATAAAAATTATAAATATTATATACATATTCTTTGACCAATTATATGTTGCATGTTGTGAGTATGTGATTACACAAATTGGGAAAAAATCACTCAAGTTAGGCTAAGCAGACGTCTTAAATATTATAAGAGATTCGGCAATTGCAATTACAGATAGCGAGGAAAAATTAATGGAGGTTTGAAATTAATAGTGATAAGAAAAAATATTTAGTGAGACAAAGAGGAACAGTATTAACATACAAAATCTTAATATACAATTTAAATCGAGGTATCAATCGGGAAACGCCTGTTATCATGCAGTAAAGAGGCTTATCTCATCAAAATTATTATCAAAGGGAATCAAGACCATGGACGCATAGGAAGGACGTAAGAGAGATAGGACAAGGGCTCAGGATAGGGACATTTGGAGAAATGTGGCCAAGAACTTTCGACTATCTTTGAGCTATATAAATAGAAGAATACTACTTTTAACCAAATACGATGTACCACTCGGGGGTACAGGGGGCGGAGCCCCCGTCCAGCTGTGAAGAGCGCCGAAGGCGCTCGGACCAGCTGGTTATATTTTATTCTATATAGTATATATACATATAAGTATATATATAAATGTGAAAGCTCATTCTGACTCATAAAAGAACACACTCATCACAAATTTTTCGAATTACACATTAATTAGAATAGAATAAAGAAACAAACACATAAAGATTAAACAAAGAGTATAAAAAAAATTATTAAAGTAGCCAAAAAATGTGAGTTAAACAAATTCCTTCTTTCAATTTCCTTTATTTATCAATTTATCATAATCAAATCAAATTCTTTTAACGTTTGCTATAAAATTAAAATTCTATGTAATAATAATTTTTAAATTGAAATTCTTAAATATTGATAGAATTAAAATGAGTATTTTTTTCTTAAAATATAATATATTTATTACAAATAAAATATAAATCATAGTTATTCAAATCAAAGTTATTCAAAATTATAGGTATTTTATTTTATTTAATTTTCTCTATTACGAAATAAAATTTAGTTTAATTAATTAATCGACTAACGAAATATAAATAATATCAATTATTTTTTTTATCATTATACCTGAATAGTAGTACATAAAGTATCACTAAATAAATTTATATCTAAATATTTGTGTAATAATGAAATAGAATATTTTACATTTAAATGTGTATAGCTAAGAACAGTTATATTTTCACTTAAGTAAAATTGTTGTCCTCTTACTTTTTCTTCAGATCAAACTTTCAAAATCCTCTATTTATGTAATTATAAATGTTTATAAAATTAAAAATCAATTCATTATTATTTGTATTTAATTAATATACGCATATCAATTATTAATCAATAACTTATGTCAATCTGATTATAGAAAAATAATTTTAACCGATGTTTTATATACATACCTATGTAATTGTGGCAATATACTGTAATTATTTTAAAAATTTTAAATGAAAAAAAAAATTAGAGATAAATTTTATCTTTGTAATTTGATATTCATTCTATATTATTGTCGTTATAAGTTGGAAAGAAAATGTTATAAAATAATATGTATAGTTGATCTAGTTCAGAAGTAAATTAATAATATATTTTTATATTAAGAAAAGCTCATTTATTTGTTTTGAATTTTTAATTTTACAATTTTTTAAGTAATGAAAATTTCATTGATTCATTCGCATTCGCCAATAGTATTCATTTTTATAACTATGTTATAAGCAAAAAATTAAATCTTTTTCTTAATATTTTGGTATTTATATAACAAGATTTATTTGAACCATTTAAATTTGTCGTCAGGAAAGATAATTATTTGTAAATAAATTAGCCCATTTTAAAAAATGACTGGGTGATGATAAAAATACCAATAATCCATAAATAAATTGACCATTTAAATAATAGTTTTTTTGTAAATAAATTTTTTTCTAAGAAATTAGAGGTAAGTATCAATTGTAAAATTTAATAATTGAATTAATAAATTAGAAATTAATTTCTAATTAAAAAATATAAACTAAGAAAAAGTATAATCTATGCATAATAAAATATACATATATCAATAGTTTTGATTTAAATAAATACAGGGTGTCCCAAAATGAAAGAGCAGATTTCAATTTCGTATTAGAGACAAACTGAGACAAACTATGAAAGATAGAAACACATTGAGCATGTCATTGGATAGAGGAAGGTTCAAAGTTTTGACACTACATCATACACTCAACATGAGCGCCATGTGTTGCTCGAGAAACATCGAAAAGGTAGTCCATTTCATTCTATACACGATTAGCTGGTCCCTGTTTATTGAATTGAGGGCTTCAATAATCATCAGAGATCTTGAAAAGTAGCTGGCATAGGTAGGACAAACACTGTCTCTTTTATGTATCCCCACAGAAAAAAATCACCAGTTGATGCATATATGCAGACATAGACTACCGTTTCGATGTTTCTCGAGCAACACATGGCGCTCATGTTGAGTTTATGATGTAGTGTCAAAACTTTGAACCTTCCTCTATCCAATGACATGCTCAAAATGTGTTTCTATCTTTCATAGTTTGTCTGTAATACGAAATTGAAATCTGCTCCTTCATTTTGGGACACCTTGTACTTTTGGGAGAATATATAAATAAATTAAATTGTATTTCTTATTTTTTTATATTGGTATACCTACGTATGTACGAGAGGCACAATATTATAATGCTTGTTTATTTAAATAAAAATTCAGCTTTACCTCTGCGACACGTCAGAATTCAAAATATTTTATATATTGGCTCTATTTTTTTCTGTTAGTAAATCATGTTCGTTCTTATCCTTTGTTATTTAATTTTTCGATGCTATCTATCATTGAGTCGAGCCTATTAATTATTTATATTGATAATATTTAAAAATCACCAAAAATAGAATTATATATAAAATATAATCTGATAAAATTTAAAAAATGGCATTAAATTTATATTGAAGTCATAAAAGAGAAAAAACTCCTTATCAATATTCAATATATTATTAATATTTAGTCCGATTTTTTTTTCAATTAGTTACTGCCAGCATTCGCATGGTGGCGCCAAAAACTTTGTTTCATCGAGAACAATAGAGTTTAGCAGTCTGTTAGATGGTCTGTGGTGGAGTCGCTTGATAACGATTGCAGAAGTAGTAATCGAAACGTTGTGTATATTTTTTGTATTTTTTGAATAAATTTACAATAACCAACTTTCAAATCTACAATTAATATATGAGAGGGTTCAAGGTAGGCGCACCTTTCTTGCGCTCGCTAAATAAAAAGACGACTACAGGCAGGCTGAGCAACTAGTAATACTAGTACTAAGGATAAATATTTATTTTACATTCAAATAACTTCAAAATATATAAAATCTCAATATTTTACCTGCATATTTAGTCATTCCATTTTAAATCAAATAATAAAAGAATGCCTATCTTAAATATAAATAATTTATAGAAATAATAAAAATTAAATTAAATGAATAGTTAAATGGGTGAATTGATTGAAACCAACCCAATCGAAAATATCTTTGATATTCATTTTCTAATTATAATCCCCTACATAAATGAAAATAATTAATTTTTTGAAACAAATTATCTGTGTAGCACACAGAACTGCTAATTTTTATTTTTTTCTAAAATTAGTATATTTCCTATATAATATCGAGTATTAGTATAATATATAAATTAAGTTTTTATTGTATGAAAATCCATATCTAGAGAGTTTTCTAAAAGTTGATTTAATTTTTGTAAATGGAAACAATGTGATCCAAATTAAATTTCATTCTACAATGTTTATTATTCTAAATGGAATTTTGACATTAGCGCGTATATATATATATATATGTATGTAGGTGGTGGATTTGGCTTTTATGGTGTAAGTGGAAAAAATGTTGAGTATCCAGATGATCCTTTTAAAGCGGTGCGGAAAAATATTAAGCTTAATTCACCAAGAATAAAGTATTCTAATTAGTGAGCCCATTAATTTTCGATCAATCAAGTTGCAAAATATCTGAACTAGCCGTTAATTTCATTTGCAGCCGAAAGAGATGCCAATGGTTTGATGGTTATCTTATTAAAACAAATGATCCTCCATTCGCAGCATGCATCAATGGTCTAATCAGGCGATCAATGGTGTCCAATTTGCTGCTGCCCGATTGCTATCGGCTTCGTGGTTCCACTTCCGAGGCCATCGTGGCTTTTCAATTTTTGTAGCATCATCTAAACCGAGAACCTAATCGAACTCCAATCACTTTACCAACCAAACTTGGATTTAATCGGGCGCTGGTCATTTCAAGCTTTTTAGATTAATACACCCCCTCTCCATCCCACTCACATACACAAACACACACATATATATATATAAAGGGATTTGATTCATTATTAATTTTTCTTTCTCATTCCACAGTCACATTATTCATTTATCATCTATATTTTTATATACAACGTCTTTTTTTTTGGAATTTTAATCAAATCAATAGGAATTTCATTCGTTGATTTAAAAATAAATTTAATTGACAAAAATAAATTAAATTATAAATTATTATTATTATAATTTTAAATTATATATGCGTTGTTATAACTAGAAAGTATTAATAGAATTTATTATTAAAAAATGTTAAGGAAAATTTTAAACAGGAATGTTTATATAAACCAGTAATCATTTTATTCTCATTTTAGGATTAATTATAAATCAATGCCTTTGCTAGTGATGTTATCATTCATTTTATTAGGCATTAAATAATTTAAAAAAATGTTATTTCTACCTAAAAAGAATAAATAACTGTGAGGGAATTAGATAAAATTGTATTTAATTCCATAATTAACTTAAATTTAGACATTGACATTAATTAATGAATTGATTTTAAAGAAATTTAATTGAAAATGAAATGAAATAAAGAATGTACCCCGATGTTGGCGATTTGTTGGAAGGTGTAATAAAAAATATATATTATCAATTTATTGTAAAAAGAATTGAATAAGCTCATGTATATAAAAAAATAAGTATAATCTTTTAAAATAAAGAGTGAACATATTGCTTGTTTTAAGGAGTGGGGGGGACCCCAAAAAGTAGGGAGATATTCCATGTCCGCCATATTGTTCCCTTCAAAACATTGAATTTCACATAAGACATAATACATTTTTGTTTGAAATTTTCTCGTAAGTTTGAAAGTTTTTCTTAGTTATTTCTTCTTTATTTTATAGTTTAGTTAATATATTTAATAATTAGAAATAGTTTTTAATAATTTAATTTGCATTTAATATTAAATTATTTTTTATTAGATTCTAACTGGATTCTAAGACCAGGTTAGGTTTACATCAGGGTTTAAGTCATAAATAATTGTTAATTTATTTTTGTTTTTAGAAATAATTAAAAAAATAGAGGATCTCTAGTGTTTCCCTCATTAGATGTAATAAAAATATGTAGGAAAGCGGAATCACTAATAAGAGAAGCCCTCAGTGAAAGTGGAGGAAAATTCCTTAAAAAAACACACAGAGAGCTATTTATCACAAATATTTGTTGGAAACATTATTGATTCTCATATAAATATTTTTTCTACATTAAATGAACATGTCATTAATAACTCACCCCTAGAAAACCACATATTTTTTCTTATTAAAGCCATTAGCCAATATTATTTTAAAATAAGGATTCATTTTATTTCAAAAAATTATGTAGATAAAAGCAAATCTAAAAGATTTTTCAATAAATTAACACATTTTCAAGGGTATTAATAAGCTCATGGTTGTATGGCTTCAATTGCTGTTCTGCATCGGGGCGCAAAAGTCCTAGAACCGGTCTTCTTTTCAGCATAATGAATAACAATTTATTTGAATTAATAATTTTGTAATTAAAAAAATACATTAATAAATATATTTTTTGTTTATATTTTATTTTTTGTAATCATTTTTCCATTAAACTAATGATAATTTCTTTTTTTAATTGACTAATCATCAGCATAATGAAGAAAATGATTGCCGCAACATTTAATTTTTTTTATACATATATGTATATCAAAACGGCCTGAAAGTTGAAATAAAATAAAATTTAAAGAGCTTTTTCTTCATGAGAAAATTTTTGCTCACATAATTTTCCACAAAAAATGCCCGAAATTTAATGATATATTAACACTAAGATCAATGGAAAATATAATGTTTTGATGGAAACAATATGGCGGCTGTGACGTCATTTTGGGGTCAACTTTTTTACCAAATGTTCACTCCATCTCCTCATGTTACAGAAGGAATTTGGTAAGTAATAAAAAAAAATTTCCATGGTTATAACAAACCAGGGTTGCCATTGTCGTATAAAATGGCGTCGTTACTTCCTGGATATCCTTTAGCTTCCCAATTTTGATTTTGAAGGCTCGGTTGACTTTGACCCATAGTCCCCAGGAGGAAATTTACCTTGCCAGGCTTAGGACATGAACCCAGGACCATGAGGATGTCATTTTGGCTCTTAAATACCTTTTCAAAAAAAGAAACAATCGCAGGCGTTTATTTAGGTTATTGAGAGTGCTAGAAAATATTCACCTTCCCTGGGAGGTGATTTGGTAAGACAGTTGATAGAATAATCAATTAACAATTTTTTACATGATAATATTGATAATGATTGTTTTAATTGATAATATAATTTTTAAATTTTTTCAATATCTTCCAAAAAATCATCAATTTCACTGACACATTCTGTACTTCAATTACTTTTCATAAATTTATTGTTTTAATTTCGTTAAAAAAACTTCTAACAATAGTAGAAATTATGAA
Organism: Labia minor; assembly: GCA_963082975.1. Taxonomy (NCBI): domain Eukaryota; kingdom Metazoa; phylum Arthropoda; class Insecta; order Dermaptera; family Spongiphoridae; genus Labia; species Labia minor. The sequence continues at coordinate 38,303,496 of OY720345.1, forward strand.
ATATGTATTAAAGAATAAAAGCCTGACTAATGATAATCCAAGTATTATTCAAAGAAGATTTTATGGTTGCTTATGTATATACACATCACACGACCTATTTTCTTTAAATATAAAATATATGTATATACATGCTCAATATTTTTCAATACAAACTATTTAATCTTAACATATTTTTATATAATTTTTAAAGCCAAATAAACATAACACTACTTAATTTAGTAAAGCAAATTTTGATGAAATCATTTACCTATAGGTTGCTCGTAGAGCTTTGTAACTCTTAATTTGTCAATGTCAATCGTAATTAGTCGTTGCGTTTTGGTATTCAAAGCCACATCTCCCCCTCTGTTTAGTGGTCATTTACTTAACTACGATTATAGAAATTGATAGAAATGTCAAAATAAAAAACAATATATAAATTTTTATTTATTTATACATTTTTTTTAAAAATATTAATTAAAACAATTAGATAAAAAATTTGCTATCTATATTATAAGTTTTAATATTGTATATCGTTTTATAACTTTTAATGAATTTTAACATTACAAAACAACAAATATTGTGATATATTAATGATAAATAAGAAGAATACCAAATTTAATACATTATTTCTTTCATCATTTTATAAAGTTCGAGGTAACTACTTTTTAGTCAGACCAATAATTTTAATTAACAAACAATAAGGGATATAAGGTCTTTACTTTGTGTTGAGAGGAGGCTGTGTTTCTACTTCAGAGTGATTTGTAATGTTACTATAGTCTTTAGCTTTAATAATAATAAATATAAAAATTCTAAAAAAATATTTTTTTTAATTTCAAAATGTTTTATATATAATTTTAAATAAATATATATATATATATATAATGAAAAATTAAATGTCTGAGCTCCTTGGAAAAAGGTTCCCACTCCACCATTTTCCCATTATCTGCTCCACATCATTCCTGACAAACATCTCGAACCCTCACTAGTCGATTGTCAGTGATGTATACTGCAGATACTTCAATTCAATAAATAAATAAATAAATTAAACATGAATTTATTAATTAAAATTAAATTTTCAAACTACTAAAATATTGTTTTAAACATATAGATATTGTTTACGGAATATTATTATAATTAATAATTATAACATTTTAATGTTGATTAATAATTTTTATATAATGTACTTTTAAAAAAAAAATTATTTAGCGAATTAATTTTTAATATAATACTATTTGAGATTTTTTGTTTCACTTTCAATTAAAATAAATAAATTAAATTAATTTTATTTTTTTAATTATTTATTTGATTGCCCTCGTCCTTCTTTAATTCAAATGAAATAATGTCATCGAAGAAATCTTATATCTGATAATAATAATATATTTTTTTAATATTATAATATATCATTCAGAAAAAAGAGTTATGGATTATGGATCTGATTTTTCCAACGGATGACAACTTCTTAGTTCATCCTCGCTTGTATTTTATAAATTTATAGTGATGGAAAAAAGTAAACGCCAGGGTGAAGCTGTTGTCGAGCAATCAACCTGTAGAGATGAAGACAAATGCGTCACATTGGCGTTTTCTTTTTTCCATCACTGCACATTTATTTATACAATATTGCACGATTTCGTAAATAACAATTTACATTTTAATATAGGGTTTGTTCACAAACTTTTTAATTCTAATTTAATCATCATGCATCTCTAGATCTACTCTGCTGATTTTGTTCTCCAATATTAATTGATCGTGTCAATCATCTACAAAGAAAACTGACAGAGATTACATTGATAAATAAACATACATTTTGAACCAAAGTACATATTATTATTATTAATAAATGTTTAAATCTTTCAGAAAAAATTTATAGGAGAATAGTTTCTGTCTGGGACAGGTTGATTTGCCCCTGCCATAAACCGTTTCAAAAAGGTTAATTAATTTTTTACCGACTGACAATAGTAAGGGAGGTATTGTTTTCACACCAAATTTCACATGTGGAGATTTTTACATATCTCCACGAATCATGCATTTTCTTAACAGAAAAAAGTATTTTTAGCATGATGTCTGTCCGTCTGTCCGTCTGTATAGATGTGTACAGCTTGAAATTGTTTCTGTAGCTTGAAATTAATTTATTTCAAACCGTCGGTCGGTTCTCCGCTTGGCCACAGGTCATTTTTAATTAATACATAATATAATAAATTGTTTATATTTAATACATATTTTATATATATATATATATATATATATATATATATATATATAATAACTAAATAAAAGATTAATTATCAAAGAAGAAGTAATTTGGTTAAACACGCGTTGATACACATGCAAAAACTATTAAATAATCCTAGAGCCTATTTATGCTAAGTTCTTTGGTAAACTTTTAACGAGTGTTTCATTATTTAGCATGCACTTTGATCTAACAACTTCAGTAAATATTTACCATTCATGACCTTCTCAAGAGAGTTATTCAAATAATTAATAGAATATTATTCCTTGTAATATAAATATATTTTTGTATTCAAAATCTTTTACAAAATATAAAAATCTCTCTGATTTTGTAATTTTTTTTATGGGAGGAGGAGTTATAGAGTAGTTATGTATGTAAGTGTTTAGTAATAATTAAAATACATTCAAAACAATAAGAGATTTATAAAATAATACAAACAAAATTTAATTACAAATAATACTCTCAAAATTGCTATTATTTTTATTTTATTGTATTGTAATAAAGAATGAATGAATGAGTCTGAAAGTTGCACAAAAAAAAAGTAAAAAAATAAACCAAACACAAAAAAAAAATAAATCTCAAATCCTTTAATTCATTTTCTTCTTACAAAGTTGCAAAGGATTTAAAGATAATTTCATTTCTAATTAATTAATTTGTTTCGCAAAATATATATAATATATATATATATATATATATATATATATATAAAAGACTAATACAATTCATTGGATAAATTGAATTATTTAAAGAGCACAACTTTTTGATTACTACTTTTAATTACCATGTTTGTTGTTTTAAAGCTAAATCTTTACAAAATCCTCTTAATAGTACTTGAATTTTATTTTCCAACTTTTTATTTTAATTGACTAATAATAATAATTGTAGTAATAGTAGGATTTCACTTTATATTAATTTATAATTTTTAAATTAAACATGAATATTTAGAGTACATTTGATTTATATTTTTTTTCAATTTATTTCTATTTACATTTATAAATAGAATTAGTTAAAATTATTAATTAATCATTTTCGACTTGACAAGAGAATGACACTTATTGACAGAGGATTTAATTATCATACAATTAATATAATTTAATTATTATAAATTATTAAATAATATCAGTAAACAAATATACAATAGATTTGAAAATTATCTTTTTCAATTCTTCTTTTTAAAAATTTATGTATATATATATATATATATATATATATATATATATAATTAATGAATTGGATTATTTTAACTAAAATAAGTTTTAGTTATTTTATGCTTATTTTATCTTAAAATGTTTTAAAGAATACAAAGATCTATTTTTAAGAAGGAACAAAATTCAATTTTAATCATAAAGGGTCTAAAACCTAATAACCATTTCTTTTAAAAAAGTATAGGTATTTGGGTATATGCTTGAAGAACATCATAATTTTTTTCATATTATACATTTTTAAAAACTATTAATAATAGGATTTAAATTCTTAAAACGAATTAATTAAATAATACTAGTAATGCTTATTTTTAGTTTTAAGGGTAAATGTAATTTCTTTAGGTCCGGTCTTAATAAAAATAACATTTTAATTTTTAAGAATAATCTTTTTCTTATTTCTATTTTATGTCATTGAACTGAAAAATTTATCCCGAAATTTTCTACAAACATCTAATTAAAATAATTAAAATTCTTTGGTATTTTTGTTAATTATCTAAACTAAAAAAAAATTACATTCAAAACAATTATTTTTATAAACTTATAACTCATATAAATATACATATAAAATTTATTTAAATTTTTTATTAGTAAAAAAATAAGAATTTTAAAATATATAGAATTTCCTAAATAATAATTAATTTTATGAGAATTAAATAAATCACAAAAAAATTTATTTACATTTAACAAAATAGGTGGATATTATTATTATAATTTTAAAATTCCAAATATCAATGGGTTTAATTAAATTTAAATTAAAATTAACAACAAAACGAAAACAAAACAAACAAAATGATATTAATAGATGATATCAGATGTTTATTAGCTGTTTTAAGCACGCGGGAAAGAGTTATAATTAACTCAATTGATGTAGTCATATTCAAAAAAAAAAAAGATTCATCAAATCGCAATGACTTAGTATAAATTAATTCAAAAAATATTAAAAATATAGAGATTGAAATAACAATCACGTATAACCAACAACTACATTTATATATGATATAAATATCTTTCAATCTAACTAAACGCTACCCACAATGAATATTAAATAATACTAGAATTTATCATTTATCTCATTTGAATTAAAAAAATTGAATGAATGACAGGGTTGTATTTGAAGTTGTATGAGAAAATATAATTCAATTTATACGTGAATGCAAAAAGATTAGAATATAGAGAAAATAAATATTTGATAAAAAAGTAGTGCTTCCGATCAAGAAAATCAAGGTAGAGGTTGATATGATCTGAGAACTTTTAAATATATCCTATTTGATACTTTCTGTCCTTGCATAGAATGTTCAAAAGGTTTTTTATTTTTATTTTTTTTATTTATAATGCAAAGTAAATTATTAGCATTTCTTTATATGGGTTCTAGTCGATGGTCAATTCCCATCATCTTCCTAATCATCTATTAACGATGGCGATCATATTGACAATAACACAAAGTTCAATCTCATCGCATCCCAAAATTAGATTTATATATATACGAACTTAAGTAATAATTGGAAGAGTTTGCTATTGAATAGAGAATTTGGCTCAAACTCTTGGGTGTGCAGTTGGCTAGAGAACTTTCCAATTCTATTCCGGGTCTCATGTGTCTCATTCTAATTGATTACTGAAATTAATGAGAACTTCTATCCTTCCATCTTCATTAACTTGTTATATTATGATAAGCTAATTCTAGCCTAGACAAAAAAATTAGAAAATAATAGTTCATCTTGTTATCTTAGTATATTTCAACTTTAGCATAATTATTTATAATTATATCATTAAAAAATACTCTTTCTTTTGGACATCCTACGAAATAACAGCGACTATCAAGTTGGTTGACGCCTAAGCGGTGTAATATGGTCAGTACAACGCTTATTCTCAACCTTTATCTTTCTTGATCGATGAACGCTACTTTTTATTTCATGTAGCTCCCAATTTTGATCACGTAGGTTGTGTGGAACTCGTTCATAATAAATATTTTAAAATTTTTAATTTGCTATACTATTCTTGTTTTAAATATCACTAATAATTTGTTAATATGTATAAAGAAATTATTAAATATTTTTACCCTGATAAGTGTATTTAAAATGAAAAAGGTGCAGTATTATTTGATATTATTAATTATTATTATTACCATTATTATTTTATTATTATAATTGATTTTTAATTTTCAGCCCATTTTTATATTAGGGCAGATATCCCACGTCCTACAAGGATATATTGTAGTTTAGGATTTTTACTATCTAGCCAGAGATAGTATTTCGATCACGAAAATTTTTGTTGTCGAGATTTTGATGTTTTTATACGTTTTGATGGTTCCTGAATCATTTTCACTAAGGTTTAGAAAAATGTCTGTCTGTCTGTGTGTATGTGTGTATGTATGTAGACAAGATTACGCAAAAACGGTTTGAGCTAGAATAATTAAATTTGGTATATTCAAAATTCGTAGTTTTCTATCAACTTTTGAGAAATGTAGCTCAACCGGAAGAGGATCATTACCTACAACGTTTTGATTTTTTTCCTCTAAAGTGACCGTAAAAATAAAGGTATATGTTTGATAGTTTTTCACATGATTAAAATTTGTATAAAACTGCTATATATAGAATTTCAGCTTGATTGAAAGTACTGGAATTAATTTTTTAACACTTTGACTGGCAACAACACGTGACGTGGTGCCATCAACAGAGCCAAACATGCGCTGATTTAATAAATATTATTTATTAATTTTAATTTATAATTAATTAAATTTAATTTAAATATAATATATGTTAATTAATCCAATTCAATTTTGCGAGATAGTCGAGTGGAGACACTCCGGCTTATTACTAACTAAAACCCCACCTCGGGCCTAAACATGTACTCTTCCATACTCACAATCAGTGCATTTAATGAAAAATAATAGAAATAATAAATTAAGACCATAATATATATATATATATATACTTAACTAAATATTTATATATAATTTTATAATCATAAAAAAAAATAAATCTCGATATAAATTAATAATTAAATTTTTCTTATAAAATTAATTTTCTTTAAAATAAATTAAAATAAAAAATACCACCCCCTGTCATCATTTCAAATATTTTGTATGGTTTATAGAAGAGGAATATATTATTTCAATATCGAGAGTAGGGAGGTTAAGTACAATAATCGTCTAAGTGCTTAGAGAGTAGAGAATATAACTATGAAATGTTATGATGTGTGGATAAATGACCTCTTTAAAAGCATCATATGTCTCTTTCCAAAATAATTTAATTAAATGCAAGAATTTTACTCATTCAAAATTATTTATTTAAATTTTAACACTTTATTTATTATTACATTCACTTAAAAATAACTTGAGATACAATTCATTTTTACTATCTCGCCAGAAATAGTATTTTGATCAAGAAAATTTTCGATGTCAAGATTTTGATGTTTAGAACACTCCAGATTTTTTAATATTAAATGGTATTTTTATTTATTTATTGAAAAAAGAAGAACAGGAAATTATTACTCTCGAATGTTGAAAATAATTTGAAAAAATCAAGATTAGTTCCATCTTTGTTTTTCTAGGTGATTGATTTTTGTCCTCGACGGTTTGGGTCGCTTCACCGCTCTTTTCTGTTCCTGTTTGTTTTCCTGATTTCCCTTTTTCCCTTTTGTCCCGCTCGGGCGCAATCTCCACATGACAGATATAGACGGCCCAACTAGAACGAGACCATGACCAAATTTCTAGTTATTTTCACTGTAATTGATTTTTACACTCCTTGTTTGAAAGTCCTGGCAGTCCATTTACTTAGGGTGAATGTCTCTCTAACCACTCTCTCCCCTCCCCCAACAAATATAAAAATGGGTTTCAGTTTAAATTTGAGTAAGTGAAATTAAAAAAAAAACTACCCAAAGAAGTTGAAAAGTTTCGAATCATTCTCCCTTGAAACTTTAATTGGAAACTTAGCTTTTAATTGAATAAATTATTGAATACTAATTAGATCCTGTTTATACTAATTAGTTACTTTTGATGAAAAGTTGATATCATTATTGAATGTATCGAATACTTTTTGATATATTATAAAAAATTATTTAAAATATTAATAGTCTATTCCAGAGGTTCTCAAACTGTCGTACATTTTCCACTGGTAGTATCTTATAATCTGACGATGGCACCTGGAGTAGACACACACAATTACTTTTAGTATCAAAATCATTTTAGTGGTAACTGAACTTTTTGTTGGAAGTTTCTGTGGAACCAATTTGAAAAACTGTGGAAACCTCTGGTCTATTCAAACATACATCCGAAGAATTTTAATAAATATTTCAATCATACATAATATTATTACTTATTACTAAAATAAAAGTTAAAAAATAGATTAAATTTTCTGAAATAATTTTTTGACTCCTTAATATATTTTAAAATATAAATATCCCCAAGATATATAAAAGTTTAATAGTTATTTATTTTATTATTTAGTTACACATTTAAATAATTCATTTTTAAGAAATTTTATAAAATAATTTTATTGGTAATTGTTTACAAAACAGGGAGCTTCAGGGATTTGGATGAAATTTTACCTGTGGGTTCCTTGTTTAATTCCAAGAAACTTTTCTTATAAAATTTTTCTCGATCTCTTCTAATTTACCAGATAAACATTATTAAAATTGACTCATAAATTCATTGATATTCTGTTTCTGTCTATATGTTTTATTCATTTGACAAACAGATGGCTCCACTAATTTTCTGTTTTTTTAGTTCGGTTTGGTCACATGAAAATTAAAAATTAATTAATTAAATAATTTTTTTATATCCAAACCGAACCGAAAAAAATCGAAAATTAGTGAATTAGTCATAAACATTATTAAATGGCTGCCCATTCATAACTAGTTTATCTGCCAAACTTTAATAATTTTTATCTCGTAAACTCGAGACCTAGAAATATTGCATAAGGAAAGTTACTTTGGAATTAGAAAAAGGAATTAACTGACAGTTTCATCCACATCCCTGAAGCTCTTGTTTTGTAAAGAATTACCATTTCATTATTATTTTCTGCATTTTATTTTTATTCAATTATATAAACAATTTATTTATTTATATAAAATGAAAAATTATATTGATTTATTTATTTATATATATGAGAGATTTATAACTATTTCTATTTGTATTTATAATAAATTTAATTATTTATATATTATCTTACTATAATAATATCAGTTTTGAATAACAATTAACTTTTCAAATCAATCCAAATAATTTAGGATGCATTGTTATAGTTATCCATTCTATTTTAAAATGTCATTTGAAATAATATAAAAGTAATTATATGTTTAATATTAATATTTAAATTACATGATGTGACCCAGAAATCAATTAAACTGCGATGACTGTAATCTGCATGTTTAATTCAATTAAAGACGTAAATTGAATTCAAATTATAAATGTACTTTGTAAAATAATCAACCGCTTGAGGGGTTCCTCGCTTGTTATCAGCAAATGGTAGGGGACAAAATTCGGGAGGGGTTTCCCTTTGACCCCAAAGGAGAAACGTTCAAACAAATCGTCTTTTGATTTGAATGCTAATTATGTCCTGGCATCTTAAAGAACATTCTTTTCAATTTATTCCGCGCTTCTTCTTTTTTTAATTTCATTTCAATTTTATTTTTTTATTATTATCATTATTATTAGCTTTTAAATCGAAAAATGAAGTTAAAATATATGATATAATCATCGAAAAATATAAACAATATAAATAAATTATTTGTTCTTACACCTTTCCCCTCTTCTTTACCATCTTTTGAGCATATCTAAAATATTTTTTAGAAAGATTTTAATAAAATAAAATTTAATAAAATTTCTGATTTTTATTACATATCTACAATAATTTATCCAATAATTTATATATGTACATAGCCCACTGTTTAAATATAAATTTATATAAATATAGTTAATTTTACTAATTTATTTATCTACAACAGAAGTAAACTTGCTTATTACTTTAAAAAATATATATTCATCTTTTGAAATATCCATTGAATTTCTAAATTATCTACATCTAAATAAAAATGATAATTAATGGCCAAAATGGTTTGATAAATAAATTCAAATGTAATAAAGTAAAAAAAAATGATTTATCTATTAAAAAGGGTTTTCGTCCTGGAAATTTAATTTAGTTATTTTAACAGAGGGGCAGGAGCTTTCACTTTTTATTTATTTATACCTTGCAAATAAATAAATATCCGAAGCTCATATATAAAATATATATTTAGATGAATATATACCAATATTTAATCAAGCTCTTCGTACATTTGACACACCCTTTTGTATTATATTATATTATATTATATTATTATATTATATAATATTAAATTGTATTAAGTCCATTCTTAAAATTAAATATTAGAAATGAATAGTAAAATAGGTTGGGGAAAAAGAAATCCATTATTTTTACGTGAACTTCAAGACTTTATTTAACATGTTTTGCATTGTCCGATTTAGGTCAAATATGCACCATTTTGTTCTATAATTTGTTGCCATTTTAATGGTAGCTTCATTATGCCTCTCTCATAAAAGTCTTGGTCCTTATTAGCGAAAAACTCCAGCAATTGATTTTCACACTCTTCCCTTGATGCCAATTTCTTATCACTAAAACACGCTTTGACCACGATCGCTTTCGCATAATGTTGTCGTATGTGACCCATTTCTCATCCCCAGTCACCATGCGTTTAAGAAATGGGTTGATTTCATTACGTTTGGCCAAGGCTTCGCAGATGGAAATTCGATCCATCATGTTTTTTGGTGTTAATTGGTGTGGCACCCAAACATCAAGCTTTTTTTTAAACCCAGCTTTGTGCAAATGGTTTAAAACTGTTTTGTGGTCGATCTTTAACTCCTGGGCGATGCTACGACTACTAACATGCCGGTCCACTTCGATGATTTCAGTGACTTTGTCGACATTTTCGACGACGGGCTTGCCTGTGCGAGGGGCATCCTTAACGTCAAAAATACCCGAACGGAATCGACGAAACCAAAATTGCGCGTAATTAGCTGTTACTGTATCGGGACCATAAACACTATTCACAATTTCAGCCGCCTGACTTGCATTTTCGCCCTTATCAAAGAAAAACTGTAAAATGTACCGAATTTTCTCTTTGTTGACTTCCATCTTTAACGCCGTGTAACTCAGAACTGAATGGACAAAACAAAAAACTGCAAACGAATTCTTTTAGTGCGAACTGTTACCTTGACAACGAGCATAAATTTGAAATTGTTTGATCGATCACTACAGCCATCTGCCGAAAAAATAATGGATTTCTTTTTCCCCAACCTAATATATTTATATAATTAATTTTAACTTTGTAAAAATAAATTTTTTAATTTTTATATTATGAATTAATCCAGAGATGAAACAAATTTATAAGAAAATATAAATACAATAAATTAATAAAATATTCCTAAATAGTACAAATGAATAATAAAATAAAAAAAAAATTATTTATTATTATATAAAAATTACTTTCTCCTATTCTTCAATAAACTAAAATTTCAATAATATTCATTATTAATTGAAGAAAAAAAAATTTGACGTTGAATTCATTATGAAACATGAGTCATTGATTCTATATTATTATTTACTAAATGAATATTAAGTAAGTAAATATAATTACTGAAATAAAAACAGTTACACTATATTTATGAAGAAATGGGAAATATAAAGAAAATGCTAATTATAGTATTAATAACCATAATAAATATAGATGATAGTTTAAAACTATTGAAAAATCAATGAAGAGAAACAATGAAGGGAGTGTGAGAAAAATAATCGAAGCATAACCTCAACCGCCAACTTCCTTTTTCATTTTTCAAATGTCATTTAATAAATAGATATGTAAATACAGTAATAAAAATTCTCACTTTTCTCTTAACAAAATAAGTAACAACTGATTAAATCAACCTTGTACTCAAAACGACTTTTTTATTAGAAACATTCTATTTTCACTTTTTGTACAATCCATTATAACATGAGCCTTCATGGAAATACCGTTATCAATTCGATGGATGTTCTCAGGCATCCAATCAACCTAATTAGCTAAGAAATCGAGATGAAAAACAAAAATCATTTCACTTCATATATATATATATATACAATAGATAAAAAAATAGACATAAATATAAATTATTTTTATATTTTTTAAAATAATTTAAAAAAAAAGTTGTTTATCATTGAAAGATGTCAATTTTAAGATTTACTTTAAATTTAGAAAATCATCTAATCCATTCTATCAATATTATCATTAATTTTTCTCTTTAGGTACTAGAACTTTTACTATATTAGTCCTTTCAATTTTTATAAGATTCTTATATTTAATTTTTTCTGAAATTGAATTCGATCAATTGTCTCAAATTTTTTAGCTCTAGAGTATTTCTCATGAGTTTCTTTCAGAAGCTAATTGATCTTAAAAATGGTCATTTATCAAAAAATAAGTTAATTTCAAGTTTTTTTAAAATGAGTTATATTAGGTTATGTTATATTATGATGATGTAAGTTCATCTTTTTGATTTTTGTTTCAATTGAATCTGAATTGAGAACAATTTTTTTTTTAATTTTCTTATAATTTTGTTGCCCTCAATTATAGCAATAAATTATCACAACTCTCTCAGTTGACAATGAGCACAAAAATTATCAAAATGTTGTTTAATAATTTGTTATGTGTAAATACGGTGAAATATTCATCAAACTGAATGGATGTTTTAAAAAATATTTTTGTATTATATTTAAAATAACGTTTTATTTTGTTTACTATTTATAAATCCATATATACAATTTTTCAATGTATAGGACTAAAAATGATAATTTATAAATATGTATATAATAATTGATTTATTAAATAAAGTAAAATTATAAATTTAAAAAAAAAAGGAAAAAATTTGAAAAAAAATATTTTATTTACCTATATTCAGTCAGCACTGTAGTCTAGGGACAACACGTCTGTTTTCAAGTCCCGGATCTAGCAAAAAGATTTTCTTTTAGCTGCAGTCTCTGGGAACGAGGTCCACCCAGCCTTGGTGATCAAAATAAGGTAGCGGTCACCGTTCCGGAATATTATGATAACAGTTGGTAGGATCCGTTGTTCTGATCATACAACACCTCTCAGCCAGCAAAGTTATATTTCTAAAAAATATATCAAAAATAAAAAAAAATATTTTCTCGTCAGTTTATTATATTAATTTAATGTTTTTCTTATTCTTGACATTTGATCATTTCCTTTTTATAATTAAGGGAATCCATAGAAGTTTAAACCTTAGAAAAAGATCTTAAGAGTATCTAAAATTAGTTTTTCATATATTTTATTTAATAATTTAATAAAATATGTTCTTAAAGGATTATTCTATATTATATTTTTAACAAAAGTTATAAGAACTTATCTTTTTTTTAGATTTTAAAGAAATCTTTTGGTTGATTTTTAACTATATATTTTTCTGATGAGAGAAATATATATTTACTAGCTGCTCAGAGCGCCTTCGGCGCTCTTCACACCTAGACGGGGGCTCCGCCCCCTGTACCCCCGAGTGGTACATAGTATTTGGTTGAAAGTAGTAAAAGGTTTTCATCCATTTTGTTTCAATCCGTATATTACATAAAACATTCATTTCTTTTTGTGTTCTTATTCAAAATCTATTTTAATTTAATCAGTAAATTAATTATATATATTATTATTATTGTATATGTTATATCTATCTATCTATGTGGCTCAAAGATACTCGAAAGTTCTTGGCCGCAACAACCACATTTCTCCAATTGTCCCTATCCTAAGCCCTTGTCCCATCTCTCTTACGTCCCTTCCTACGCGTCATTGGTTTTCCAAGCGGACGTTTTCCAATCGGTCTCCCCACCAATATCTTTTTCCTCTCCCATTCTAGCCACGTGCCCTGCCTATCGCAGCTTTTTTCCTTTTATAATCCTAACTATTTCTGAAGATGCAGAGAGACCATGCAATTTCTTGTTATGCTGTCTCCCCCATTCCCCGGTGACCTCATCTTTCTTTGGCCAATAAATGCAGGGAAGAATCCTATTCTCAAATACTCTGAATCTACTCTCATCTCCCAGGGTCATAGACCATGCCTCCCAGCCATATAATGCAACAGGCAAAATAATTTTTTTATATATTCCCTTTGATAATAATTTTGAAGAGATAAGCCTCTTTATTGCAAGATAACAAGTCGTTTCCCGATTGCAACCCCGATTTAAATTCTTCTCAAATATTATTATCCTTCGTGATTACATTCAATTTTTCTACATATTCAAATTCTACATTTTGTATCTTAAGATTTTGTATGTTAATACTCTTCCTCTTTGTTACTAAATATTTTTTCTTATCACTATTAATTTCAAACCTCCATTAATTTTTCCTCGCTATCTGCAATTGCAATTTCCTAATCTCCTATTATATTTAAGTCGTCTGGGTAACCTAATATTTTACAATTGATTTCCGTATCTTATTTTTTCTTTGCTACCTTCAAGACAAATTTGAAGATCAAAATTTGAAAAAGTTTATGCTGATCTATATTGAGTCATGCGTATGTTTTACTAAAGTCTACAAATAATTAGTGAACAGAAATATTGAATTCGCGATTTTTTTTCTAATATCTGTCATAATGAAAATATCTTAATTAATGTTGATCGATTTGGCCTGAACCCGCAATGATATCTCCTAATATTTCCTCCTCCTATGGTTCGTAAGTATTGTATATGTTATAATAGTGAATAGAATATAATATTTCTTGAACATTACATTTTGATATTTTATTTTCATTGCTAGATTATTATTGACTATTTTTAATTATAATAAAACTTGAGAAAATGCAAAAATATAGACTTGAGACAATTTATAAAAATTAACGGTATAAAACTATAGATAAATTACCAATATATACATTCATTAATAGTATTAATTTAAATTAATTGATTTATTTGTTTTTTTATTATTAAGTTCATTTATTAATTTTTTTAGATCATAGTTATTTTCCTCCCTTAAAAGAAACTTATCTAATTCTGTGGTGCTAGGGGATTTGAAAATTATATTAGTCGCAATATGAAGATTTCGCTTACAGTTTTTCTGTCATGTCCGACCTCCGTCCAACAGTTATTTCCCTCAAGTTTCTTGATTCTCTTAATCATGTGATCTATATATTTAATTTTTTTTGATTCATTGTAATAAAATTTAAACAAATAAAAATTTTCACTTTGTTAATTTATATAAATTTCAATTTACACTGATTGTGAGTGATACGCTTTGCCAATACTCTGAATAATTTGTGTATAGAAATATTGAATGTTCTTAGCGAGATTTTTTAACCTTTCACTTTCATATAGAAAAGAAGAAATATTCAAATATATAGAAAGAATAAATAAAAATTAAGTTAATATAAATATGATCTAAATATTTTATTAAATTAATGAAAATGGGAACTTTTAGAATAAATGATTTAATTGAATTGATATTTAAATATTAGAATTAAAAATAAAAAGGGAAATATTATAATAATTCTTTTATTGGGAATCGCTATGATAATTCATTGTTTGAAATAATTCCGCTAGGTCGACAGTGAGCCGCGAGCTGCTCTTGAATGAACAACACGGAGAATTATCTAAACTTTAAAAAATTAATTTCTGCGGTTATTGATAAGATATTAATAAAATTTATAGCCTATGTTACTCTAGAGGTATATAAGAATATTGTGATGTAATTTCAAAGAAATCGGTTCAGCCAATTCTGAGTCTATAAAATAGTAATTTTCCGGACAGACAGACCGACAGACAGACAGACCGACAGACAGACAGACAGACAGACAGACATGAAAAATTCTAAAGTCACTTTTGGATTCTAGAGGTCATGAAACGCGAAGATATGCAAAAATTTTTAAATTCTGAGCAATGTGCAGACAAAAACCTTTTTTTATATATATAGAAGAATATCTATATACCTATATAAAAATGAAAAAAATGGAAAGTAATCCAAAGACTAATAAAAGCTTTTGATCCAAAGTTGCACTTTAACTAGAATTTACTTTCTTTTTTTTGTATGATTTCTTTAATCTTGAAATCCTCCACCGACATGCTTTCCCCCAAATGCGCTTGCACTCATAATGTTTCCTCAATTTTATAAAAGATAACAATTTTTCAAAGATTTGTTATTCTCTCATCAAATAACCGTGAAATGATTCATCATTTTAATAAATAAAATTCTATTTTTATCAAATAGAGCTACCTAATAAAAATTCTTTATGATTTTTTTTTAAATGAGAGAGATTTTGAGTCATTTCAATTTCCATTTAATGGGATTAATAAATTAAATTTAATGATAAAAACGAATATTTTAATCAATAAAATGATGTAGATAAATATATTTTCATAAAAATACCTCTCGAAATTAAAAAAAATTATCATTGTTGTTTTTTATTTTAAAATTTATAATTATAATTAAAATTTATAATTAATATTTATAATTAATATTTAAAAGAATAGTTAATTAATATTATTAAGAATAATATAGTAGTAATTTTCTAAACGTTGGTCATATTAATTAAATTTTTTATTATATTTTTGTACAAAATTTGTACTCCATTTCATTTTACTTTCATTTACACATTTAATTTACATATAGAGCGCTGACGAATTTGATTAAATTTTATGAAAATTCTCAGTAATAAAATTTTCAACGATTTTATTTTAAAAGGGATTTCCTTAGACTTTATTTATTTATGCATTAACATTCCAATTAAAAACTATTAAAAATAATCATAAATATAATATGAAAATAAAATTATAAATTAAACTCACAAGGAGAAAATCGAAAAAAAAAAAATTTTATTTTATTTTAAGTACCTATATAATTTTTCCTAAATAAAATAAAATTTTCTTATACGTAATTAATTTCCATTAATTTATTTTTAATCGATACTCAATCTTTTGTTATTAAAAGTAATTATTAATTGTATCGTTAGTCTAAAATTGATTAATTTCTTCATTATTGGAAATGATATAAAATTATTGAACTATTAAATTTTTATAACGCAAATATAATTAAAGATTTCGTAAAATTTAAAATATCTATTGAAATTATCAGCATTTAATGATTTATCATTTAATTTATTTAACTAATCTAGTTTTATGTTTGCCTAGCACAACCCCTTGTACGTTAATGGATTATTTTTCCGTCAGTTATATATATATATATATATATATATATTTATATATATGTTATCTTTTTATTTTAATTTAATTTTTTTGTGGTAAAGTTTATTTTGGGTGAATATTAAAAAAATATTTTTTTTAAAATAGCATTCAAAATAATGCCTGGGGATGTGTGTCTGTTCAATAATCATTAAAAATAAAAGGAATATATTTTAGTGATAAAATATAAATATCTCTTATTTTATCTTCCCAATTTATTAGTTATCCTAGTTGAATTCTTAACTTCTACATTGAATCAATGATGTTTCAAGTATTACGAAATCTCATACTTAAATATCATATAATTAATCAAATCCAATATTTTACTTTCCTAGTTATAATGAAACAATTCAATTGAATGATTAGAAAATTAATTTCATTAATAAAATTATTCAGTTAAATTTTTAAAAAAATATAAATTATTAAAAATATTTTGCAAAATAATTATATTTTCTTCAAATATCAAAGTAAGTTGCATTATTTGATATATAATAACTGATAAACTTAATGAAATTTTTTGATAATTAATTATCTTTTACCAGCGAAGAGCTCCTTATCCTTTTTGATATAAATAAGATTTAAATAATAAGATCAATAAGAATTTAAATAAGAATGAATAAGGATTACTAATATAAAAGAGTTTATAAATGGTTTGGCTTTTGGCTATTCATCCTTATACCTATAATAATTATTTGTTATTATTTATTAGATTCTAAAAAATAAATTTAGTCATTAATGGTTGATTATCGACCATTTCTCGACTTATACTACCTATTTTTCACAATAAATTAGTGCCAAAAAAATTGGCGTCCTAATTTTTCACAATTATAATAAAAAGCATAAAATTATTTTTGAAATTAAAAAAAAAAAAAAAAAATATAAAGTAATAAAAAATTAGAGGTAAAGGAAAAATAAATGATAAAAATGAAAAATATTTACATATTTATTTAAATTTTAAAAAATATATTTTCTCCCGAATTATTATCATTTTGAAAACTTATTAAAATAAAATTACTACCAAAAAGTGAAATTGTATGTATATAAAAAAACTTATAATCACAATAATTAGTTTGTACTGAATTTTAAAAACAACAAAAATAAATAAATAAATAAAATGTATGGTTTTAGTCTTCAAAGAGAAAAGAGGAATCCGAGCGTGTATTGCAATTGTCTAGTAAAATATACATTAAAAACAATAAAAGAATAATATTAAAATGTAAGTGAAAGTAGGATTAGCCCGGGGGTGAGGAGTAATGAACAGAACAAGAAGGGGAGGTTATATTGCTGGTTGTTTGCAGGGTTGGTGCTGGGGCCGGATCACCCGGGCCGTTACCTCGCTGAGTTCAATGGACCATCGAAGGAGGCTCGTCGTCTTGCACTTTACGGCTACGCCACTCTGCAAGCCACTACGAGATTAGTCGATCGGTAAGTGAAAGTAACAAAAAATTAGAGAGGGGCAATGAACAGGGTTATAAGTCACTTCTTCATGGGGTTCATGCCAGTTCCTCTTCGGACAGCTCAGCCCAAACATAAACCAAATGATAATTCGAGTGAGTCATTTTTATTATTTTTACTATAAAAATACTTACTTTCCCCAATTATGAATTTTAGTTATTTTAAACACAATGTGTGTAGATTTATTTAAAAAACTTTTTATCCTTAAAATTCATATAATCGCTTTTAAATAATATGGAATAACTTAAATATAAATATAATATATGTTATACTCTTAAAAGTCATAAATATAACATTCATAGAGTATTAAAAATTACTTTTTTAGTTTTATGATGTCTCTCTCATCTTGAACAAACAACAAAACCACTATTATTTTATAATTAGAATAATATATGATTGGTCAAAAATTTATTTTCTTTAATTTTTCATCTATTTTGATATTTTTTTATATTTATTTATTTTAATCTAAAACTTAAAGGATCATTAATTTTTTGATTAATTATAGATTTAATTTTATTTATCACAAAATAAATCCATTTTTTCAAACTAAGGTGTTACAAGTACTATAACTCTGGAATTTCCTACTTGTGAGTCACACAAATAATAGGAGAATTTTTAATCCAATCTTTGCTTCAAAAAACAATCACTAAATTATTTTTATATGATCTAGCTTATAAAAAAAATTTATATATAAATTAAATTTAAACAAAAAAAATCTAATAACTATTTTTTATATATTTTTTTGTTTTATTATTTTTTGAGAAACTATAATCAATTGATTTTTATATTATGAACCAAGTAACCTACTCATGTTTATTTTTTCTGCAATATAATTATTAATCGGAAGTTAAATGAAAAATTTAAAATATCTTTAACAATCTTATAAAACAATATATATACTTCAGTAAATAAATAAAATAGTATATAAACAAATAAAAATTTTCAAAAAAATAAATAACTTTGAATGATAAAAAAAACTTTAAATTAATTTTACGATTTTAAATAATTTAAATTTTTTTTTTTTATTTTTGTATTTATTATTCTCAATACATAATAGTAATTAAAAAAAAATATGAGCTGTAGCCCAGGCACAGAACCGACCGAAGATCTGAAATAAATTAATTTCCAAACGACATTATATATATAAAGTATCAAAAATAATATTTTTAAAACTCGAATTAAATTTATTAAATTATATTATCTTGGTTTTTATTTTTAGTTTAATTACTCAATTATTAATTACTACTATATTTTAAGTGAAATATTTTCCAAGATGAATATAAAATTAATATTTTGTAATCTACCACTTACGGTTTCTGGATATTCACCAAAAGGTGATGAATTTATGCTACTGATGCATTAAGTAAATATTCCAAATTTTATCAAAATCTGCTTAGCCGTTCAAGCTATACACGTTTATACGGACACACAATGGACAGACGAATAGACGGACGGATGGACAGACGAACAAACATCATATTAAAAATACTTTTTTCTGTTAAAAAAATAGAGAAATGTGAAAATCTCCACATGTGAAATTTGGTGTGAAAATAATACCTTCCCTTCTTATCGTCGGTCGGTAAAAATATGTACATATTTATAAAAACTATTTATTAAATTTTTATTTACTATGAAAAATTAATTATATTGCTTTGTTAATAATATTGAAACTATAACATGATAACTATAATATTTGAATTTCAATGTTTATCGTTATACAAATATCCATATAAAATTTTAATATTAAATAATATGATAAATATAACATGAGTTGCAATTATTAGACATACTTAAAGTATGGTAGAAGCACATATCTGCCTTGCATACCTTCTTCCCATTTATTTCCTTTTTTTTCTAGTCGACGGAAAATTTCTTGTTCGTTACGAGAGGTTACTAATCTGTTCATTCCAACCAATTTACTATCAGAGATTCAAATTTTAGATTAAATTTTTTTCCCCAAAGTCCTTTCAGTGGCACAATATGCATTAAACTAGACAAAGATAATTTATATCACTGACATATTTTGGTAGATACAATCCAGCATTGCTGAATGCAATTCAATTTTATTTACCATCTCTCACTGTTAATCTCACCTTACTTGGTTGAGGGGATGTTTTTCAAGGGTTGAAACAAACATGCTTCCCTATCATAAATTAAATTTAATTAAATTTCAGTCTAATTATTATTGAATATAAACAATATTTCATTCAAGTGCAATCGCTTAATCACTGAAAAAAATAATGTATTAAATCCCAGAAAGAAAAATATTTTTTTTGTTTTTAATGTTTTTATCCTTATAATAATAATAATAATAATAAAATTGATAATTCATATCTTACGCAAACAAAGGATAAACAGATATGTGTTAATGAGCAATTTGTTGAAGTAAAAATAGGGATTTTATTGAAATTTTTCTATAATTTTATTTTTTTTAATACACTATTTCTATGTATTATTTATTTGAATTTACACAAGTTATTCATTAAAATACATAGATATAGATATTATTATCATGAATTATATAATTATTAAAGTATTTCTAAAAATTCAAACCTAAAGCAATGAGTATAAAAATAAAAAAATAAATATTAATTCAATTTATAAAATAAAAATTAAAATACCAAAATAAATTCTTAAGAGATCTCTCTACTTGATTCAATAATAATAATAAAAATAATATATTATTATCATAGATTAAGCGTTAAGAGGTGACATAAAAATTGTAATTAAAATTTGAAGAAATTGATTGATAACGAGGAATCGCATGGCCTCTATGCACCTCCAGACAAGGTTAAGGTAATCAAATCAAAAAGGTTCCGATGAGCAGGACACTTGGCAAGAATGGGAGATGAAAGACTGGAATCGTCTGGTTGGAAGATCAAGGACACGGTAGCCAGTTAATGCAGGAAGGGACTTAAGAGAGATTAGAGAAAAAAAAAGTTGGGTCGATGTAGCTAAGGATAGGGACATTTGGAGAAATATGGATGCTGCGGCCAAGAACTCTCGAGATCCGTAGAGTCACAGAGATTATTTTTATTAATAAACATCAATGTATGGCCGTTATTCAAAGACTAGAGAGGTACTAATAAATTGTATTATTTAAATTTTTCAGAACTAGTAAGATTTTGAACTCTATGTCTCAAGATTGTAGCTCAAACCTATGCACCTTGATGAAAATTATATTCAATATATTTCTTAATTAATTTATCACAAATAAATTTTAATTATTAAACGTTAGACTTTAAAGATAGATAAGGCACTCGATTTTTTTAAAAATTTCTTAAAGTTATACTCGTATATTCTTTTAATAAACAATCAATTAAATATTAATCCTAATAATAGTATATTGTTTATTAAAATATGGATCATTATTACACTTTGAAAATAATTACTCTTTGAAAAAATAAAATTGATTCCCAAATCTCTTTAACTTTAAAACTATAGTACCGGTACCCCGAGCCTCGGCTCGGTAATTAAGTTAAAAAAAAATAATTCATTATCATTGGGTTTGGTTGGTAATATTAATACCTGGGACACCGAGCTCTCGCTCAACCCTTTAAAAATATTCAATTCTTTAATTATTTATTACAATTATTAAATGATTAAATTAAAGATAAAATAAGATATATATATATATATATATATATATATATATACTACATACTTGTAAAATCCTTTATTCATATATATTATACTCCCATAATAATATACACCTATATATATATTGTATATATATATATATATATATTACCACTTGTTATATAATTAAATAATCATTTGAAATCTTAATTATTCTCAAATTTAAAATCTTCTGGAATTAAAAAAAATTGAATAAATGATTAAAATATAAATAATACTTAATGATCTTTATTTAAAAAAATGATTAAAATTAAATTTGGAAAAAATCATATAATATAATGCTTTTAAAATTTATCTATCAAAGTTATAAGGCATTTATTTATATATATTAACTCCTCCAAATTTTATAAATAAAAAAGTTTCAAAAAAATAGACGAAAAGCATTTTCTTTATATTATAATTGAATCATTTAATATAAAATAAACAAATTAGCAAATATCAATCAATCAATTTCAACTACAAAAATTCTTGATGAGCTTTACACATAAAGAATGTGACAAATTCAGTTATATTCTGTTTGCCCCATACTTTTGCTAATATATATTAATATCTCCTTCCTTCTAAAATCTAAACTCAAGAAGTTCACCTGATTTCAGACAAAAATTAAATAATAAGATTAATTTGATTGAAATTAAAAAAAAACTACAACTTTAAACATTTAAAGTAATATAGGATATAGGATGTAAATTAAATTATAAAATGTTATTACCTATTTGTAGGGTGACCAAACGTCCTGGTTTTCCGAGATTGTCCCGTTTTTAGGTGCTCATCAAACATTTAGGACATTTCCGACTTTTTTTCTAATTTTTTTCAATTTGGTTCTAAAAAAAAAGTTAAACGTTTTCGGGACTAAGCTCTTAAACATTTCCGACTTTTTTTCTAAATTTTTCAATTTGGTTCTAAAAAAAAAGGTAAACCGTTTGTTCCGGTTTGGTGTTTCCGAAATATGGACACCCTTGTATCTTCTAAAAATTTAATATTTTTTTTTTAAAAAATAAAAAGTAATTTAGAATAACATGGAAAAATAAAAAAAAATATTACTGAATAAATTAATAAATATTAGTCTAAGTGAAATTGTCCTAAATTTTTTAAACTAGAAAAATCATTAAAAAGTTAGTTGAAAGTTTATAATAGTTAATTTAATATTAATATTATTTTGCTTTCACCAATGCATTTTCATTCTAAATAAATAAAATTATTAATATTGATATAACAGAAATTGAATTTCTTTTTGTTTATTTAATAATAAATGAATGTTTTATCATCCTCCTTTATTCTGGTGGAAAACAGAAAAATGATTTGAAATTTCTAACTCTAGAAGTTGGCAAAAAGCAGAGGGGATCAGAATAGAATTTTGAAGAGTTGTGACTGAGTGAAATAAGGGGATGAGGAGAGAATAAACAGCCTAGGGTGGTATCGGCTATATAGGGCACATTTAATCATGCTCTGTTGCTGCTTTATACAAAATTATATCATAGAAAGGTAAGAATTTAATTCAATTCAAATTGAAAATGAACTTCCATGGCCTAATTACACTAATAAGAAAAGTTTCTACAAAATATTAATGAGAAATCCAAAGACATCTATATAATGAACTTTAACTTAAGTTACTAATTAATAGGCTTCAAACGTTTTAAAGTTAGTTTTTATGAATAATTATTAATACATAAAATATTTAATATAATAGTATAATTAAAATATAATTATTATTAATTAGGAAAATATAATGTATTATACAAATTTTATCAAATAAACTAATAAACAAAATACATAATTAATATTTTATAGAAATTTATTCTATTGAAAGGATTTTGAAAATATTTTATTATATTTATTTTTAAACCAATGGGATCAAAGCATAAAATATCAGTATTTCTCTCCATTTAGTATAAATTATACTTACTTACTAATCATACATCTTTGTAAATCTTTGATGGTGAATTTTGATCACTCGTCTTAAGGTTCAGTAAACCATTATACCAATAAGCTATGCACTTCTTCCTACTTCAAAAAATCCCATTTTCAAATACTCTCAACTCCTAAGGTCTGACCTTGACTTTGTACGTCCTGACAACGCCTATCAAGTCGGTTATATCAATGAGGTGTCATATGATCAGTGGATCGGGTCCTATCAACCTTTACCTGGATTTTCTTGATCGGAGGCGGTATCAAGTAGCTTTCCCCATTTTGATCCCGGAGGCTGGGTAGACTCCGTTCCATAGACCCCAGTTAGAGAAATTCCCTTGCCAGGCCCGGGACTTGAATCCTCGAGAATGTGAGGAAGCTTCGCTATCCTCTCACCCTGTGGCGCCTTACACATCCATATAATACAACCAGAAATATAATTGTTTTATATATTTTAATTTTTATAATTAAAAATAATAAATATATTAAATTATCAATGTCAATTTTACAATTTTAAATACTACTGGAATAAATTTCATTTTATGATTTAAATATAGAATTTCATTAATATATACAATATACTTATAAATATAAATATATCCCTTTAAGCATTCATTTGAACTAAACTATGCATTTTTTTCTTATAGATTAAAACTTCTCCGACAAGAGAGCCTCGATGAAACTGATGGAGGACTTATCGGCGACCACGAGGAGGGAAGTTTTCGTTTTTCAGATCTCTCCTTAGAAGAGACAGAATTACATGCAAGATGCCCTTGGGAAACAAACATCCGATGTCCCGTCGGTCGTCGATATCGCTCCCACGACGGCAGATGCAACAATTTAAACAAACCATGGTAAGTTGTATTTATTTATACTTGATATTATTTATTTTTGATTTGATTATAAATTTCGCAAACATTAGATGAAGTTGATAATTTGTCAAGAGTTTTGGTGTTAATCCGTTCAGCAGTTGTACTTTATTCAAAGAGCGTTCATGCATTCAAGCGTTTCGATTAGATTGAAGGAAATTATTACTACACTATGAACTGATTAGCACCTCTTTATCCTTTCATTGCTCCAAGTCTGATTATAGAATACATGTCTAAAACATTTGAGCTTTACAACTACTTATGCCTAAAGTGCTCAAATATATTTGTGAAAAGTTATCTAATAATTTTAATAGCAAAAATTTCAAAAACAATTTATGTTCCTAACTCTAACTAATTCAACTAAATTTTTTTTTTAAATATTTTCTAAATACGGGCAAATATTTATTTCAGAAAAGTAAAATTATTTTTAATAGTTAGTATATACCAGGGATGAGCAACCCGCGGCCCGCGGGCCGCATGCGGCCCTTTAAATGTTTTTCTGCGGCCCGCCGAGCATTTCTAAAATAGAATTTTATTATTCGTCTCGATTATTTATAAACAATATTATAATGTTTATTAGTATATATCTAAAGCTTTGTAAATTGTTAGTAAGTGCGGCCCGCCACAAAATTTTAAAATTTAAATTGGCCCGTGGGTTAAAAAGGTTGCTCACCCCTGGTATATACCATACTTTCCTACAACTTTTGCATTTTAATATTCCTATCCCGTATATTAATTCTAAAATTATTTAACTTTAATTAAAATTTAGGTTATGTCAATTTTCATTACTACGAACTAATTTAGTTTAAATAATAATATTGGTACAATCCATACTATTTTAAATTTATTGTAATAAACATCTAAATTAAATTTAATTGTTGAATGTCATTTTTAGATTATATCTAGACATTTATGAAAGAATATATCATATTATTATTATTTGCGGATAAACCCTAAGGATCACATAGAGCCAGTGGCGTACCTAGGGGGGTGTGGTGGGTGCGGTCCGCACCGGGCGGCACTTATCTTGGGGCGGCATTTTTTCTATTTAGTTATAGTTGTAAAAAGTAACTTATTCATTTCATATTTATTTTTTTTCTTTCTTGAATAATAAATGATTATTATGATTATTATAAGTTTACTATTTGATTTATATAAATTATGATCAACTATATGATTTCGAATATTATTCCTCGGTGTATATAAATACATTTTAGTGTAAATTTTGAATTCTAATTCCAAGAACAGGATAATAATTTTATTTTATTGTATTCATTAAAATTCGTTGAATTCGTAAACGCATGTTTAAGATTTTGTTCAGCAATTTTTCCTAACTAAAATTTTTTGATATCAGTTAATAAATGTCATTTCTTTTGAAAAGTTTATATGATTACTTTGAAGTGATATACCAATATTTTTCTTTTGAAAAGCAGGGCCGGCGGAAAAAATATAAATATAAATTTTGAGAGCATTATTATACACGATTTTTCTAGTATGAAAGCTAGAAGAGTAAATATTATATTAATATGTTTACGAGTGCATACAAATATGTGTAAAAAAATTTACTCTGTGTATTAATTAATATTGATTAAATAACTTAATAATTTATTTATGTGCATTAATTTATAAATACCACTATTTGATTGACTTATAATAAAAAGGGCGGCAAACTGGAGATCGCCCCGGGCGGCAAAAATTCTAGGTACGCCACTGCATAGAGCTTTAAAGAAAAATTATTAATTATTTCCCTAGGCCCGAATTTGAGTATTCAGTGAGGTTGTCGTGCTAACCACTAAATCACTGAAGACTCCTATATCATTAATAATATATGTAAACTAATATTAAACGTAAAAATATAAAACTTAATAAGAATAATTTTTAATTAAAGCACTCGGTGAACTTTCAACATTTTTTTCTTTATGCTTGTTGCATCACCATCAATAAATTTTTTTCAATTAACTGTCATTTTGAATTCATAAAGCATATTTTTTCAATATATTTAAAGTCATTTATACTCAAAAATAATGATTAATTAAATATTGTTCTAAATATATGTGGATATTTTTAAATTAGAAATGAGAACAAAAATATTTTTTCTTTCACATCACTCGTATATTGAATTTGATTGGATGGGAGACAGAACCAGAGATGAAAATGTCGACCCTCTTTTCATTCAAAGGTAAAAATAGCAAGGCGTATTTGACCATTATAATATATAAAATAAATTCAATTGAAACTTTCTTTCAATTAACGATGATGACAAAATATTTCCAACGAATCCATTTAATATAATAATTTAATTATTTTAATAAATTTATATAGTAGCAATTATAATAATTGAGTAAATAGTGATCAGCAATAATTAAGTATATAATATATCTAGTAATTAGTTTAAATGATCTTCTAATAAACTAGAAAACGAGGTATATTTATATAGGTATGTTGTAAAAGATATCTTTTCACAGTCGTTAGGGAAAAGAAAAAGAAGAAAAATGAAGAAAAGAAAAACTTCCAGGATTGCTCCAAGATCAAGAGAAATAGACAATTAAGATTTTTCAGGTGCTTACTTGATTCATGAATAAAAGTCATTTAAAGAAGTTTAAAATAAATTCTAATATAATTGAAAACTGAGGATCATTTACATAACATTAGACAAATATATATTTAAAATAGAAACCATTTATCATTATATAGTAACAAACCAAAATACATAACAAGTTTGCATTATAAGTACCCTGTTGAAATGTTAGATCATAAATTCATATATTTACGAAATAAAAATAAAAAAAAATGTTTTTTGAACTTCATTATATATTCAATATGTCTAAAAAGCCTAATTAAACATCATGTAAATGATTGTAATCATGAATTTTACACGTTACACCATTTCAATTTGATTGTTTTATATTCGAGTTAATAACGAGTAAAAAATTAAAATTATAAATTTTGTACTTCAAATAGAAATAATAATCGAGAAGATATATAGTAAAAAATGTGAGTAATTGTCCAGATTAGTTGTCATATCAAAATGATTTGTATAAAACTTTACCTTTGTTAATTCCAAAGAAACTTTCCTTATGGGATTTTTCCGGGTCGCTTCTAGTATACGGGATAAAAATTATTAAAATTTGCATATAAATCCATTGATTTTCTATTTAGCTTCTTGTTTTATTTATTTGACCAGCAGAGGGCTCCAATTCTGTTTTTTTTTCATTTCGGAATGGATATAGAAAAAATAAAAAATTAATTAATTATATAATTTCCCTATATCCAAACCGAACCAAAAAAGCCTAAAATTATTGAATAAGTATATAATTAGTGAATTAGTCAATAAAACATTACTTAAAGGCTGAACATTTCGACGTTCATAACCAGTTAATCAGGAAAACTTTAATAATTTTTATCTCGTAGACTAGAATAGACCGAGAAATATTGAATAAGGAAAGTTTCTTTGGAATTAAAAAAGGAATCTATTAGCAAAGTTTCATCCAAATCCATGACATGATAATTAATCTGGACAATTACCAAAAGGATAAATTCTATAAATTTTCTATATAATTTATATTTGATTTAATATTTCTATTAAAATAAATATAATAAATGAAATTAAATAATATTAATTTTTTTTTATAATTTATAGATGCTTCTAATATTCTTTTTCTTCATATAAAAACACAAAAGAAAAATAAATACAATGAAAAGAAACTTTTTCATAAATTTATTTATCTTAATTTTTAAATATGTCAAAAAATAATCACATTTTAGTTGAAATATAATATTTATACCATTTATCTGCGAGGCCTGGGTCCATGAACGACCACAAACAGAACAAACAATGACATAGGTAATGTTAGAAATGTTTCACCTCGTAAAACAATTCTGCTTCACTGTGGGAAATCGACGTTTTCTTCGGGCAGTGTCAAAGGCAGACTATGTAATGCATGTAAGAAGACGAGACAGTAAACGTGTATCTCCACTAAAAGTTTTTTATTTATACATGTCATTTCTAACAACCGAACTGTTAACAATGTCCTCGATACAAAGGAATAACATAAGGATTATATGAATTAAACAAATCTATATTGAAATAACTTAGTACAGTTAAGACAAAATAATCAGTACAGAGACTTTATGGACATATATATATCTATATGCATAGATGTATATATATATATACCTATATATTAGTTATTATTTTTTTTATTGTATATAAACGACCACATATATATATTAGCTGGAGTGTCTCCACTCGACTATCTCGCAATTTGTATTGGATTAAATAACATAATATATTATATTTAAATTAAATTTAATTAATTATAAATTATAAATAATAAATATTAAACCAGACATTACATACATACATACACACACACACGCACGCACACACAGACATTTTTCTCAACCTTAGTGAAAATGATTCAGGAACCTTCAAAACGTATAAAAACATCAAAATCTCAACATCGAAAATTTTCGTGATCGCAATACTATCTCTTACGAGATAGTAATAAGAGGTCTAAAATGTTTAAAGTATTATTTGTTATTCAATAAATTCTGCATTTTTTAACTATATACGAGTATATTAAGTATTTATCTTATATTCAGTCCCATAAATACGATGAATATATATTCTGAAACCTGAAAGAATTATGAAAATTTATTTATAAATATGTCTTTACTTATAATTATATGGGTGCTTTATAATAAATAAAGAAAGAAAAATTAATTTTTCCGTTAATTGATGTTTTTATAACATTTTAGGTCCTATAAATTTTAATAATATTTAATAAATTAATTAAAATATCAACTTTTAGAATAAATTAAATCATTTGATAATTTTTCTATAAGAAATAAAAATAAATATGTATATATTTTAATAATCCAGGAAATTAGTAAATATAATATTAATTTTGTATTCACTGTCGAACATGTGTGCACTGATATGAGGCAGTCATAGAATGAACACCATTGAGGTTTAGATAAATGTTTTATAAAGATTTTATAACTAAACTTAATTTGTAAGAGTGTTCATTGATTGGTGAACAAATAGAGTAGAGTAATTATCTATAAGATAAGAATCATAAATATTAGACTATTTATTATAAAGAGACCAATTTATTAATAAATCCAAGAAAATATGCAATACCCTGTTAAACAAGTTATTACTCAAACTTACTTAAGGATACATGGAAGGAGGTATATATTTATAAATACATATTTCATGAATTTATAGTAAAAAAAATTTAACATACAAATGAAGGAATTTGAAAATGTAGAGAACTTTAAATATTAGGGTTCTGTAACCACGAAAGATAATAATAATATTCGTGAAGAATTTAAATCATTGAGAATTGCAATCAGTTAAGGCCTGTAAAGGGATTATGCTGTCAAAATTATTATCAAATGGAATCAAAATAAAATATATAAAACAATTATTTTGCCGGTTGTATAATATGGGTGTGAGACGTGGTCTATGCCCTTAGAAGACGAGAGTAGATTTCGAGTATTTGAAAATAGGATTCTTCGCAGTATTCTGTCCACGTGAGCAGCCCAACATTTCCTTCTCATGTACACCCATTCGATTATGTCCTGGAGTTCTCCTGATTTCTCTTAAGTGTTCACAATCTTCATCTCAGTTTTTCGGAGTAATTGTTTTGTGACAGTTGTATGTGCTCTTTACTCAGCCCCATAAATGACTATTGGTCTAACACAGGTTTTGTAGATTCGCAGCTTAATTTCTGAAGTCATATACTTGTTCTTTCATATAAAATTATATAAATATAAATTCTAAATTATAAAAATTTATATTAGAATAATAATTATATTATTGAATTTTTTTTACTTTTCAAAAACACTCCAAAGAAAATTCAAACTTGGTTTGAAACTCAATTCCTAAGAAATAAATTTGTTTAAAAATCCTTTGTTAAATTAAATAATTTATCATGAATGAATTGACTGTAATATAGTTGTAATATAGCTATATATAATTTTGAAACTAAACTTTTTTTTAAATTAGCACTCAGGTGAAAAACTTTTGCCAATCAGATGAAAAGTAATTTTTAAAATCGGCATCAACTCGAATTTAAATAGAAATTCAAAAGGATTAAAGAAAGAAATGTGTTGAAAAGAATAATTATATGCAAAAATACAAGTTTTTTTGTCATTTGACGTTTGATTTAAAACTTTTTTCCCTCTCACATTCTTGTCTTAGTTTCATTTTTTTTTTAAATCAATATTTTGAGAGTTACACTTGAAAAAGACATTTTAATTAAAATTGAATGAAAAAAAAACTTTTATAATAATGAATGAATGACTACTAATTTATTTATTTATTTTTTTTTAATATTTCCCAGGCCATTTTGTTTTGATAGAAATCAGCAGATATGCTTACATAAGCACAAAATATTTGTTTTTTTTTTTTACTTTACAAAATGTTTATCGAGTTGAAATACTTCAATCATAATCATAAAAAGATAACATTGCATAATAAAAAAAATCCAGCTGTATAAAATAATCCATCTTTTTTTAATTATAAGCATATTTTAAAAAATATGAAAAATGGTTTGGATCAATATCACAGTTTCTACGTGTGTAGAAAAATATTGCACTCAAAATAATTTCAATACATTCTAAATTTCCAAGAATCTATTTTCTGACATTTTAAGTGCTTACTTTTTATCAGATTTAACTAAAATTTTTTAGATAGATTATAACTTGATAAAATACACCTCGAAAGAGTTTTAGCAAAATCTGAATTCAAATGCCTTCATAAGTTATGTTTTATTATTTATAATTCTTATACAAATTGAAATGAATTTGAATTCTTGTTAATTTTTTTTTATTTAAATATCAACCAAATCAAATATTAAATAATTTTAAATAATCTAAAAAATTACAAATATATATAAAATTAATACAAGGGTTCTCAAACTTTTTCGGTTTCCCGTGCCCTTAAAATATTTTCAAATTTTTTAGTGGTGTTCCATATTAAACTTTACCATTATTTACTAATAGTTTGTCTTTATTTTGGATTTAGATGCGCATTGTTCTATACCTTTCATGTTTGTAATTTTAATTAATAAACACTAAAACTTACTAACTTTTTTCGAGGTAAAGCGAAAAACTAAAATGGAATTTACAATTTTTTTTTAAATAATATTGCCTAGGTGTTATCTATATTGAGACTAAACTACCATAATGGTTCTTGGTTGAAGTAACTATCCATTGAATGCATTCAATACTGCCATATGATGAGTGATCTTCAAAAAGAGATTTAATATTGCAATACAAATCAATTTAATTGATTGAAACTAGTAAACAAGGGAAAATAATCATTGATTACATATTCTTTAATTTCTCTTCTCCATAATTGTGATTTTTTTCTGAAAGCTGAAATTGTTTCTGGTAGGTTGAAAATGTGCATATTACGTTTTTGTAAAGAAAGAATTAACCTATTAAAATTTTCAAATATATCACATAGGTATGCAAGTTTAGTTAAAAGAATTTGTTTCCAGAGCCCCCCTGTCTAAGTGTGAAGAGGTGCGAAGGCTGTCTAAATCATTTAATTAGTAATATTATAAATATAAAGTATCGAAGAAAGAGGGTAAGAATGGAATCTCAGGTGATTTTGAATTTTAATTATTGATTATAATAATAATAAGAAAAGTTTCCTAGGATATCACATATTAAACGATTTTTTTTTACATTACCCATGTTGTGAGATCTTTCTTCAAAAAACAAAAATATTAGTTTTCTATTGCTGAAAAAAATGTTGAAAATCTAATTGAGGTAATCGTAATGAATAATGATTATATACATATATATAAAATAAGAGTGAAGATATATGTTTATGGATTTTACGTTTTACGCGTATGGAGACATATTGATTTAACCAATGTAAGTATAAATACAAATGTCATAATAAACATAATATTTCTTAATTCATACAAATTTAAATAATATCAGAAAAAAAATGAAAAAAAAAAATTTCAAAGAAATTCGAATATTAATTTTCTTATAAGAAAACACAAAAAGAATTTTGGATTAAAAAAGTAATACCATTTAAATTTAATTTTTATAAATTATAAAAAATAAATAATTTAAAAAAAAGGTAAACCAAAATATTTATATTTTTAAATTTAAACTTTTACAAAACAAACTTTTTAATGATTTATATTGAATTAATATTTTTTAAAATTAAATTTTTAATTGTATTATTTAATTTCATTCAAAAAATTTACATTTTAAGCAAGTAAATAACCTATTATATTATATTAACCACCGGATGAATGAATCCATCATGCTGAAGCCAGCTGTGGTCGGCTCTGCAACGCGAAAGATCAAATGGAAAAAGCAAAAATACTCGCATGATCTATCAAGATATTTATTCTGCTATGCTATACTATGGCTATCAACAAAACAAATGATTAAAATCCATACATCTTCAATGGATAATAATCGTCGTATTATGATGGCTGGTCACACGTTTTGTAGAAACGATTTATTACCAGACGGTATAACAAACAATATTCTTATTCCAAAAGTATTCTACTAGTAATAAACAGCATTGGATTAATACGTCTACCTATATTACTTACAGTTAATATTACTTATTATGTGCAAGAAGGCAAGACAAAATAAAAAAAAACGAAGTAGTCTCTATTTTCCAAGTCTACTATCTAAAGTCGACATAAAAATTCTTGCAGACATCAGGAGGAAGGGTTTTTAGCCGGTAAAAGTCCGGTCCTACCTTGTTAAACAGCAACAATCAACCACGGGTAGTCCATGAGGATTTTCCCCCCTCCTCCAAAACAAACGATTATATTTGCCAATCTCTTTGTATTTATTTGATATCTACTAATATTTATATTAATGTATTTCATTTGTTTTAATAAATACCTACCTAACAATTGCACAACTTAAAGCTATTCTGTATTTATGAAACTTTTTTATACAATCGATTTTAATTATATTTTTAAGAAAGAAATTAAATTTTGATCGATATATCTTTACAATTAAGTATATCAATCTATTTTATTCTATTGAAATTTAATAAACATTTATTTCAATTATTGATTCACTAAATATTGGTACATACATATATTTATATTAATGTGCTGGACAGTAACGCGTTACAAGTAACGTGGTTTCCTAAGCACGTTACTTTTTTGCAAGTAACGAGTAACTCCTTTTTTTGAGGAACTTGTACCGGACGTTACAAGTTTCTAACGATTTTTTGAATGTATTGAATCAGAAAAGGAGAGCAATATTATAATGGTGGACTAAGAATAAGGCCTAGGCAACCTAGGCCTGAATCCGATTATTAAATAGGCCTACATACTATATGCCAACGATGACTAAACCGTGGCTCGCTAAAAAAAAAAAGTGAAAATTTTTTTACGATTTGACTCTTAAACATCACCAAGTATCGCCACCCCTGCTATATACTTTAAAACCAAACTACCAGACATGACGTGTATCCTGACTGAAAAATAGGCCTGGAACAACAATGTTGTCTAGGGCCCACTTTAGCCTTGGTCCGCCACTGCATATATTTCTTACTGTAATTGGAACTTTCGAGACATGGAACTCTCACAAGAGAGCAATTATGATTGGAAGTAATATAACAAAAATGTATATTTAGTTCCCACATTTTCATATATTTTTTTTTTTTATAAATTTTGGTTTCAGTGGCCAAGTTTTAATATAATTTACTACTCACCAGAAAACCCGATATCAAACTTATTTTTATAGATTATTTTAAATTTTCATATATTCCATAGGTTCTTAAACTTATGTACTCCACGGACCCCCACTTGAAAAAATTTTTTTTGACGGACCCCCATCACAACTTTAGGTACTTTTCGTCATTTTATTAATTAATTTCTGGCTTACGATCTCATAAGGACAAGGATATATGATGAATATTTCTAACAGTGATTGGTGAATAACGATTTTTTTGCATATTGTAGAACACATTTTATTAGAAATTATAATATTGAAGAAAGAAAATACAAACATTGTCATAGCAACAAATCTCACAAATTATAATGGGTACTTACATTAAATTCATATAAATATTTTATAATTTTTTTCAGAAAATATTAAATAAGAAATATTTTAAAAAATAACTGCATCTATCTCATTAAATATAACTTACATATTTAATGAGATGTATGCAGTTGTTTTCTTGAAACAAGAATCTCAATATCTGGCTTAATATTGGAAACTTTTAATCTAAGATCCGGCTCTACATTTAATTTGTTTCTATATTTAGACTTAATATAAAATAGTACCGAAAAAGCTTGTTCGCATAAATATGTTGTGCAGAATGGAATCAAGTGTTGAAGTGCTTTATTTGCAAGCGCAGGATAATCTGACCTGAGAAGTAACCAAAAGTTGCTCAATTCAGTTTTGTTAAATTTTAGTTTATAAGTTGTATCACATGATAATTCCACGAGAATATCTTGTTCAGGTGCAGATAAATGTTTAGCATTTGTAATTTCCATATTAAATGGATCTCTGATCCAGTTATTGCAAGGATCAGGAGTAGAAAAATACTTCCTGAAGTTGCTTTTCAAAGTAATTAAATGTTCAACAAATAATTGACGCGTTTGATTAAGCAATTTTTCACTGGAGCTTTCTATGAAATCATTGAGAGTTGGAAAAGACTCATATACACCGTTCTGGATGCGTTTCGACCACAAGTCGATTTTTTTAATCATTGCTTCTATTTTATCTTCAACTTTAAATATATTTACAACAGTACCTTGCAGGCTCAAATTAAGTTCGTTCAATTTTGTAAAAATATCAGTCAAGTAAGCCACCTTAGCTAACCAGATAAAATCATTGAAACATTCGGTCAGTTCAAAATGCGCATCTATTAAAAACAATCGTATTTCATCTCGAAGCTCAAAAAGGCGAATGAGTACTTTCCCGCGGGACAACCAACGTACATCTGTATGTAATAATAAATGTGTATGTTGACTACCCATTTCCTCACACAAAATTTTAAAAACTCTGGAATTAAGTGGACGAGCCTTAATGAAATTGACAATTTTAACTACTTCGTCTAATGTTCTTTTCAAATCTGGTGACATATTTTTGGCTGCTAATGATTCTCTGTGAATGCAGCAATGATTCCAAACAACCTGAGGCGCAACATTTTTAATAAGAGCAATCAATCCAGTTCTTGTACCTGACATTGCACGAGCACCATCAGTGCAAATTCCAACACATTTTGGCCACTCTATTTCATTTTCGGTTATAAAATTATTCAAACTGTTAAATATGTCATTAGCTGTCGTTCGTGAAGGTAGTGAATCACAAAACAATACATCTTCTTGTATTTGATTTTCAAACTCATATCTAATGAAAGCTAACAAATTGGCATTATTAGTGACATCAGTACTTTCATCCAATTGTAATGAGTAATAGTGACTTTTGCGCACTCTCGATATTAATTCTTCTTTTATATTACATGACATGTCTTCAATCCTATTCTTAACCGTATCATTTGATAATGAAATCAAATTTATATCGTTTGCTGCTTTAGTTCCTAACATTATATTTGTAATTACTTTTGTAGCAGGAAGAATTAATTGCTCTGCTATATTATGCGGCTTTCCTGCTTTAGCAATAAGTAGAGCTACTTCATATGATGCCATTACTGCTTTCTTACTCATACCACCAGATCCCGTCTTTACCATCAATTTCTGACTTGAATTAAGTTCTTCTTTTTTCATTTTAAAAAATTCGATAGACTTACTAACATGCTCGCTGTGCTTTGTTTGTAAATGACGTCTGAGATTAGCAGGTTTCATACTTTCATTGGATAAACTTTCCTGACATAGAACGCAGACTGGTCTTTCCACATCATTGTTGCAAATATAAGTAAATCCAAATGATAAATAATCATCCGAATATTTTCTAGTTTTGCGTTTCTTGGTAGAGTTTGCTGTTGATGCCTCATCATCTGATTCTTTCCGTTTCTGTGTTGAACCAGTTTGTAGCCAACGATCCATTTTATGGAGTAATTTATTAACATTGAACTACAATAATATAAATATAATATAAATATAACGAATTATTATTTACTAGCTATGTTTTAATATGATTTTAAATGAATGTTTTAATATCATTTTAAATGAATGTTTTAAATCATTTTAATAAATGTTTTAAATAATTTTAAATAAATGATTTAATATCATTTTAAATGAATATTAATTTATATAATAAATATATTTCGTAATTTGATTCTAAAATATTATTAATTTCGTAATTTGATTCTAAAATATTATTAATTTCGTAATTTGATTCTAAAATATTATTAAAATAAATATTTTTTATTCATAAAACTAACTTATACTTACTCTCAAAAACAGCCTTTCTGGGAAATTGCAAAATGTGTTTAGTGTTTTTATAAAATAATGATCATGCAAATTACACTAAAAATTAAAAAAAATTATTAGCTATAATAAACTATTATTAGCTATAATTTAATTATAATTAATTAAATTAATAAAAATAATTTAAAGATACAACTCGTTGAGAAATGAACTTATAATTAACATTTGCTTTAAAACTGTTTAAAACCCCAGAGTGGACGCTGACAATTTGGGTTTTTCCGGGTAAGACTGTCCCCTCCCCTGGTTTTCCCCAATAACAAAGTGAAAGAAAATTCCCTTATATGCCTCCCCTTCCGAGCCCCTAAGAGGGGTTATTTTAAAGGAACAATCGAAAAATGATTTTAAATGAATGAATGGATGAAAATTCAAATTTTATATATAGTTTTTTATATATGTTTATTTATTCACAAAAAATTAATTGACATAATTATCAATTTAATAAAATAAAATAGTATTATTAATAGTATTAAATTATAGCCGTAATTCTCTAGGAGGATATAGTTAAACAATGAACTTTAAATATTTATATATGTATATATTTTTACGATGATTTTTTTCCGAGGACCGCGGACCCCCAGTAAAGGCTTCGCGGACCCCCAGGGGTCCGCGGACCACAGTTTAAGAACCACTGATATATTCTATTAAAGTTAATCAGATAGTAATAATTTATATAGAATTTTTTGATCAATAGGATAGTTCGAATAAATCATAGAATTAAACTAGAAAGAAATTAATGTTGAAATAAAATGTGTCATAATTCAACATTTCAATTCATTTATATTCCATCAAAAGGTAAAAATGCTTCCCCAAGGATGTGAAACGATTTAACTTTTTTCCAGAAGAAGCATAACAAAAATTTCATAAATATAAAATTTGACCATTTTTTGCGATTCTTTTTAATTTTATTAAATAACAATTATTTTTATTTTATTTTTAATATTATATAATTTTTAATTAATATATTGGTATATGATTTTATATCTAATTTGATTTAATATTGTTATAATTGTTTAAAAAAACTTTAAAATTCAATCACCAAGACTATTTCTAGGAGCAAAGATTAAAATGAAATATTTCTCTTCGTTCTATTGAAAATAAAAAAAACGCATTAAATTATTATTCTAATTCATCATTCGAATAAATTAAAATGAAATTAATTACCTTTTGGTTTGATTAATAGTATATTCCATGTTCCATTGATTTGTTAGAAGGAAAAAAAAAATATTAATTCAATTTTTTGACCGACCCAAAAACGACCATTTATCACGAGGCGTCACCAAAGACGATTGCATCGTCATTTTGCCTCTTTAATCTTCCAAGTGCTTGAAGCTCTCGAGAGGAAAACTTTCTAGATTTTACTAAAAACAATAGGCATCTTTATAATATTTAGCCAAGGGTTTATACAAATTCAGCAATAAACTATATTTGATTACGAAGATAAATGAATCGGTTAATACTAATTATAATTTTAAAATATATATTTTTTGTATAAAAAATATTATCCTCAAAATAAATATATTTAAAAATATTTGGTCTATAAAAATCCAATTATTTTAGTATATTAGTTAGTTGTCTGTTTAAAATAAATCTATTAATAAATATTTATAATAAATGTAACTTCTTACATAAATAGGAGTAATAATAAAGCAATAATCGATTTTTGATTCCGTGCCGGAGAAATATTCACTCTGAAACACCTGATTGAAAAACGACTGGCACAGTCTTTGTTGACCTGCAAAGGCCTATGATACTGTCCCACTTGGCAAACTGTGGAAAAGCATGAGGAATAGAGGTATCCGAGAAGAGTAGGTATATAAGGTCCATCAAAAACTTGTATGTGGGCTGCAAGAGTAAAGTGAAGATCGGTCACAGAATCTCTCAGGAATTTCCGATAACGAAGGGACTACGTCAGGGCTGTTCTTTGGCGCCTACCTTATTCAAAACATACCTGGAGGAAGCACTAAGCATGTGGACGAGGAAATGTGGAAAAATTGGAGTTCCAATCTTTGCCGATGATCATAATAGCTGAGGACAAGGACGACATCGAATATATGCTTCGCAAGCTCAAGGAGGAATATGAAAAATGGGGAGAGAGAAAACGGAATATCTTGTGGCGATAACATCCCAATAAAAAATCCAGGGAAACTTGACCCCATTCTGTGGAGCCAACAACTAACTAGAAACACTAAATCGACCATATATAAGTCAATAGTTGAGAGTACGGGTGTGAGGTATGGGAGCTGAATAAGAAAGATAAAAATAGACTTCTGACTATGGAGATGGATTTTTGGAGACGAAGCTTCGGAATATCAAACTCCAGCACATCCTGAACGAGGTGATACGGCAGCAAATGAAAGTCGAGAAGTCTATCATCGACAGGATCGAGGAGAAACAGCTGCACTGGTTAGGCCACCTCAATAGAATGTCTGAAGAGAGATGGCCGAGAAGGGTGCTCTGCTGGGTTTCTCCTTGGAGAAGTGGAAGAGGCCGACCGGCGAGAACGTGAAGATGCTAAAGCCGGCGGCAGCCGTAGACAAACTCTCTAATATATCGATTTTTTTTCAAATAATTTATAATAAAATTAAATTAAAAGAATTTTAAAAAAAAATTTTTAAAAGAGATTTAATAAATTCTTTAGGTTGTTCTTTTGACCGGGAGGAAGGACTTAATACCATAATTGACAAGTTTCGAATTTATTTATACATAATTATTAAGCTGTTAGTTTAGTTTACTGTTCTATAGCGCAAACGTCAAATCGGGACATAAACTACCCTAACAGAGTAATTACCAATTACACAATTATTATTAGTAAACATTTCTTTACACCATGATTTGTATAGCTTAATAATCTTAATAATTAATTTCATAACAACAGATTTAAAAGATGACTTGAATTAGGAAGCATTTTGATTTTGAGTGAAAGAATGAATTGAAATGTTGAATCTTGACACATTTTAATTTCAAACTAATCTATTTTTCTTATTATTTATACCAGCCAAATTCTATATAAATTACTATTACTATCTAATTGATTCTCATTATAATTTATTTTTCTATTTTAGGTGGGGTGCAGCTCAAATGCCTCTCCGTCGTTTTTTGCCCCCTCGATACTCGGATGGCGTCAACCGGGGCAGAGAAAGGGACTCGGATGGAAGTCCTCTACCCTCACCGAGGGTGGTTAGCATTGTGGTTCATGCCGATAAGGACAATCCAGCACCTGGGGTCACGCATATGGCCATGCAGTGGGGTCAATTTCTCGACCACGATCTCACTGGTGAGTATCCAAATGATTGACTGTCACGGCCAGGGCGTGAACCACTCACTGGGCACCACTTTCTATTCATTAAGAAGCGGAAACAAAGCAATTGCTTACCTAATATTTTCATTTATTTTTCAAACTAAAAAAAAACATTAGATTTCAAATCACAAATTATAGAAATGTAATTTTTTTATATTTTGTTCAACAAATATGAATAAATTAAATTATTAATAATTCAATTAATTTTAGAAATTTGTTTATATTCATCAAACAAAATAAGCTAATTCTCAAGAATTAAATATATAAATAAGTAAATAAAATGCATTGAAAAAGAAATTACTTTCTTATACACTCTATAATGTTATCGTTCTAAGAGAAAGTGGGATAGAGCAAATATATTATAAATATTTTAACCCTCCCCCGATTAATCTTAGATTGTTATTAAATAAATAAGTTGACCTGTGGCCAGGTCCGAACCGACCGACTGTTGAAATAAATTAATTTCCAGCTACAGAAACAATTTCAAATAATTTTAATATATCTATTAATGTAATAAAAAACAGATATGGATACATAAATAATAAATATAAACATTTTTAATTTTATTTTATTTATAATATATATGCAAGACCAGGCTGTGACGTCATGAATGGCTGGATGACGTCATATAATTTTAAATCAAGAAAAAACTAATAAATATGATTTTTCTCGAGGATAAAACCAATACAAAGTGCATGATTCGTGGTGATATATAAAAAAATCTCCTTTGGTGTGAAAATAACTCTTTCCTTCCTATCGTCGATCGCTAATACAACCACTTCCGGTTTCCGGAATTGCACCAAAAGTTGATCAATTCATCTCACTGATGCATTATAAGTAAATATACCAAATTTCATCAAAATCCGTTCAGCCGTTCAGGCTGTACACATCTATACGGACGGACGGACGGACAGACATCATGCTAAAAATACTTTTTTCTGTTTAGAAAATGCATGATTCGTGGAGATATGTAAAAATCTCCACATGTGAAATTTGGTGTGAAAACAATACCTCCCTTACTATCGTCGGTCGGTAAAAATGGAAAAAATTATGTTTTTGCATTTAATTTAATTTTATAAACTATAAAATCGGAGTGGTATATATATTTATCTATATATATATTAAATTAAATATTAAATTATTATATAATCATATTATGGTATATATAAATATTAAATTTAAAATAACCATATAAGGGGATGAATATTACTTTTTTATTTCTATGTTCTATTTATTATTTAAAAGATTATTATAGCATTATCATATGATATTGTATTATAAAATAAATATTATATGTATAACTAAATCTGTTTTTAAATCAAATACTACTTTATACAAACTAATTATCATTAACCCTTTATTATTCTTTTTTAATATATATTATTACAATATTTATCCTAATTATTTCATTTCACTAATTAATTAAATAAATTAATAATAGGTGTCAATAAATATCAAAGGATATCAAAAACAAAACATTAAAATAATTCAAGATGGCTAACTGTGATATAAACATATTATAGATATTATTTTATGGATATATATCATAATATTATATTTATTATTAATTTGTATTTATATAATAACACAATAAAATAGAAACTTCTTTACAATTATTCAACAAGAATATATGTATATACTTGTCACTGGACGCTCGAACAGTGCAGTCGCTTGATAACGATTGCAGAAGTAGCAATCGAAACGTTGTGTATATGTTTGTATTTTTTGAATAAATTTACAATAACAAATATCAATATCTGGTTTAATTTACAAAATTCTGTTATAAAGAATATATTTCTTTATGATTTAATTTTTAAATTTTTTTAAAATAATTTTAAAAAGAAAGAATATGATTAAAATTTTAAAAAAATTCTTAGTCATTATAATTTCTTTTGGAAATTGAACCACTGTAAAGAGATTTTAGTAGACTAACCTGAAGAGGTTTATTATTTAAAAGCCGGAATTCAAAATATATAATATATTAACGTAAAATAATTATATTCAATAATTTCAATTGTTTTTTATCGGATGCCCTAAAAATAAATAGTGGTTTTAAAAATCACAAGAGAAAATTGTCGTTTAAAAACTTTCGAACACATTGCATATTTTTACTTGCAATAACAACATTAAAAGGGGAATGAATGTCTTTAGTCATAAATTATGATCAGAAATAAGTGGAATATTTTCTTTATATATATATATTTACCATATATGTATGATCTTTCTAACAAATCTCTTTATTTTGTTAATTGATATACTTTTTAGAAATTTTACCTGAACATTTTTTGTTTATTATTTATTTCTTCAGTTTAAAAAAAGAACCCAAAAAAATAAATAATAAAATCAATAGGTATAAAAAAATTAAAATAAAATTATATTGAAACTTATAATTTTTATTATTTATTTTATAAATTGAAAATTGTTAAAAAATTTTCCAGGTTAAATTTTCAAATAGATACAATGTTTCAAAAAGAGCTATCAATCTAATCTTTAAATCTAATTGATATATATTACTTTTAAAATGATAATACAGATTAATACAGGGGTGTCTAAACTATGACCATTCGAGGACCACATTGCAAAAAAAATATGCTGGGCCGCACATAAATAAAAAATAAATAAATATAAATATTTAAAAGTCTGACCCCAAAATCATTTTACCTTTATTTTTTTTTTTTTAGAACTATATTGAAAAAATTTAAATATTTTCATAATTTGTGTTTGGACCGCATCTCAAAGGGTTTTGGACCGCACTTTAGACAAGCCTGAATTAAAAATAAATACAATTTTATTATAAGAGCAACAAAACAACAATTTATGTTCATTGAATATATTTATAAAAATATATACTATCCATAAGTTTTAAATATTTTAGATTTTGTGAATATAAGTACTTCTAAATATTAAATAAATACTATACATATATAAATAATACATAATTAACAAATAAATAATTAATCAAATTTGAATACCTTATGAATATATTAATAAATCATAAATAATCATAAAATCAGTAAAGCAAATCAATATTTTCTTTTGTTATTCCCTCAGGAATAGAAATTAGCAGTTGACCCCTCCGAGACTAGATTCTAGTTAAAATGACAAATAGGAAAATCATGTATTTTCAGTTACCATTTGAGTGTTCGATTAAAATTTCCATTTATTCATTAAATTAAAAAAAACAATAACAACACAAACAAAAATTGTTGATTTTTTTATTCCAACATAAATAACAAAGCAAATAAATAAATAAACGTTCATTAATTGACGTAAAGCATTTCCCGTTGGAAAAGATGTTGGATGAATTTACTACGGGCCTCCAATCGTTTTGTCAATACCATTAATTTCGCTTTGAACAGTGACTGGGTCGATGTAAGCAATTCGTGCCACGAAACGAGTCGCCGATTAAGCCGAGGCTCAAATGTGTGTTACAACTTTCTTCTTCATTGCCTTCCTTCCTTCGTTCATTACTGCCATTCGATTTGCAAAGCTTGATCGAATTGCTGACCAAATAAACTAAAAAAAAAAAAACAAAAAAACAAAACAATAACATCTCTATACCCAAGTTATTTTATTGAATTCACTATTAATTTACTCTTAGAGAAAATTTCATTATCTCAACCGCGAATTGAATTGACACAAAACACAAATAGAAAGTTCTTAACAAATGTTAAGTTAATTGTGTGCATCGACATGTGAAATGTTACACAGGTTTTAATAAATTTTAATGAAATTTTAAAGCTGATATGTATGTATGCTTTTATCGTGTTAATTTATTTCTTAAAATAAACAATATATATATATATATATATATATATATATATAATATAACATTGAATGCCTTTGAGGATACAGGCAGAGAAAGGTCAAGTACAGTCACGAGTTGCCATTTCCATTAAGAAATTAATTTTTTTCTTTCTCGCTGAGAACAAATTCATATATATGTACAATAAAAGTAATAAATTCGATATAATATTATTAAAAATATATCAATATTAACAGTTTAAAAAAAATATATAATGAAAGAGGTCGTAATTGTAATTAATTGAGTGAACACAAAGGTTCAAAAAGTTGCAAGCTAACATTCAAAACCAAATTTAAGTAATTATTAATTTAAATTAAAAAACAAAAACAAAACAAACAATACCAATTAAGAGAATGGTTAAATAGATGAAATTTTTATATAATAATTAAGGTATTCTATCTTAAAATAACATTTTCCTATATTATAATTAAATAACAGGAAATTCTAATTTATTCCCTACATTGGTAGATCATTCATTCATTTAAA
Source organism: Labia minor (assembly GCA_963082975.1). Taxonomy (NCBI): domain Eukaryota; kingdom Metazoa; phylum Arthropoda; class Insecta; order Dermaptera; family Spongiphoridae; genus Labia; species Labia minor. Next base: position 38,347,967 of record OY720345.1, read on the forward strand.
TTAGAATTTATTATTTTAAAAGGTAGAAAAGAGGATTAATTCTTTCTTTTGATATTCTAATGTGTGAAAGGTCATAAGTGAACGAAACATTCAGATTAATTTTAATTTAAGTCACCTAAAGAAGAAATAAAAAAAAAACAATTGAATTTAAAATTTGTAAAAAAATATGAAGATTAATTAATTTTTAAATATTATTTTAAAGAGGTAGGGATGAGAGCAGGAAGTTTGAATATTTATTTAAATGGTCTGATTTAGAGGGCATATGTTTATTTAAAAACTGAATTTGAATCTCAAACACTTAAATACAGTGACGGACTAAGGCTAAAGTGGATCCTAAACAATATTGTAATTCCAGGCCTATTTTTCAGAAAAATTTAATTTGTTTTTAGCGAGCCACCGTGGGCATATAGTATGTAGGCCTATTTAATTATCGGATTCGGGCCCTAGGCAAGTACCTAGGTTGCCTACGCCTTACTCTGCTCCTGCTTAAATAATAATGAATTAATGGATTTTTATATTTTTAGAAGCATCTCTTTCGATGTTCGGGTAATTAAGAAATAATTATTTAAATTTGAATTTATATCTCCAAATAATATATAAAAAATATATAATAATATATAATATATTTATCTATAAAAACGTCTATTTAAATTTTATTTAAATAAATAAGATAAAATTTTGTTTTACGTTTCAAGAGATAAATTAACATATTTTTTTTAATACAAAACATCTTATCATGTGATTATCACTTCACTTGAATAACAAACTAAAAATATTCCTCTCTCTCACTCTCTTTCTTGCCCTTCTTAAGAAACGTTATGCAGATTAGACGCTTCAATAACAGTCATCTCAAACTTGGGCGGGGGCAGTTCTTTTTATTCACAATAAGAGCTTTTATCTTCTGTAGATAATTTAATATGCTGGTTGACACAATAGAAGAAAATGTTGTAGATTTTAAAGTTCACGGCCACCATAAACTTGAATAAATTTTTGGGTTATCTATCCAGAAGGATATTTTAAATATTTTGGCCTTGTTCGTGTTATTTTTTAAATGGAAAAATTGTTTTTTGCTTTTTAATTTATTGACCTTGGAACTTTAAGTTTATCAATTTTAATTTAAATTTAAAAGTGCCTCCCCTCCCTTCCCTACCACTGAACCACCCAATTGTTATAAGTTAGGAGATTAATATCCATCAATATATATATACATATTAAATAAATATATTATCATTAAATAATATTTTAATTATTAAAATAATTTTTAAAATTAGATCGATACAGAGAAGATTAGCATAGCCCCTGTGCAAGGATGTATCGAGAAGCGTTCCACATTTTTTAAGATTATTCAGTTTAGTGGTTAGCACGACAGACTACTACACTGAAGACTCGAGTGTGGGCCTAGTGAAATTCATTAATTAACAATTTCTCTTTAGAGCTCTCCGTACTCCTCAGGATCTATCCGCAAATAATAATAAAATAATTTTTATTTTTTTTATAGAGGCAAACATATTTCCTAATACAAAAATTAAATAATAAATAAATAATTATATAATATATATATATAAAAATATATATTATATTGATATTAATTGGAAAATATTTTTTTATGTCAATTATATTTTTAACGTGAAATTTTATAATTTAATTGATTAGATCTGATATATTTATAATAATTTCATTAATATATAAAAAAATATTATTAATTAATTTCATATAAAGAACTTTTTAATTATCCATTTTACACAATAGAATAGATTAAAAATAAAAAAAAATAATTTTAAATATACTAAAACAAATATATTTTATTGAATAACTTAAGTAATTGTCTTATTTATAAAATTTTATATTGTATAATGTTTTTTTGTAATATAATGAATTCATACTTACCTCCAACCAATGAATAATAATTCTAATGGTTGAACGTTAATAGCTCTTTCAATTTAGATTTTAAAGTATGATGCCAAACCGAATGAAATATTCAATTATCCGCTTTTCTATCTATCGTTGAGAATGTCATTTTTCATTTCATCAAATTGACTTGTTGGTTTTAATAACTTTTATGACCATGCAATCGCAACCCGAAGGTACATCATGCTAAAGTACCGCAAGGCCAAACATTAATAAATCTGTTTGAGGTGAGATTATGTAATGTTTTTTACGCAAGACTGGAAGAAGCAATTTGCGTCATTACTTCATATATGTTGTATCACATCTCGCACGGGTTTAAAATCTTTATCAACATTCTAAATGAACTTGGAACATTTTGTAATTTGAAAGATCAAATTCAAGTCCTTTATATTCTACTATAAATTTTACTAATTAAAAACAACTAATTATTTTAATAGAGAAAACTTGAACAACTGTGGAGTGGGAGACGGCTTAGTTTGAGTAAACTCACACTAGAAGAAAGGAATATCTAAAATATCAAGTATAGAGAAATATAATTATTTTTAAATAAATTTTTTCTCTTCTAAAAATATATAAACATTTTTAAAAAAAAGTTGCATTTTTTGAATAGTTAAATTTTCCACCCTTGATCCCTTCTAAAATTTTCAACTCTACGTGTTATTTTTGTGTTTTTTCTAATAATTAAGTATAAGATCTTTTTAAAATATATAAATATATAATTTTATACACAAAATAAGCTGGAGTGTCTCCACTCGACTATCTCTCAATTTGAATTGGATTAAATAACATATATTATATTTAAATTAAATTTAATTAATTATAAATTAATAAATAATATATATTAAACCAGCGTGTGTTTAGCTCTTTGTTGATGGCACCAGGTCACGTGCTGGCGCGTGATTTGAGGTATTAAAAAATAATAAAAATAGTAAAAAAAATTCAGGTGATTTCAGCAATTCAATCAAGCTGAAATTGTATATATAGCAGTTTTATACAATTTTTAATCATGTGAAAAACTATCAAACATATAGGTATATATGTATATTTGTACGGTCAGTTTAGAGGAAAAAAATGAAAACGTAGTAAGTAATGACCCTCTTCCGGATGAGCTACATGTCTCAAAAGTTGATAGAAAACTACGAATTTTGAATAATACCCGTGTACCAAATTTCATTATTCTAGCTCAAAACGTTTTTGCGTAATCTTGTCTACATACACACACACACCCAGAGACACGCGCTGGTTTAATAAATATTATTTATTAATTTTAATTTATAATTTAATTAATTAAATTTAATTTAAATATAATATATGTGTTAATTAAACCAATTCAAATTGCAAGATAGTCTAGTGGAGACACTCCAGATGATTTTATATCATATAGTTATAAAATATTTAATACGATTTATTTAAATTTTAATGGCAGAATATTCGATAATAATTTATTTTTTTATTCCCATCCTTATTTCTTATTGTTTTGAATGTAAATGTTTATATATTTCATTATTTATTATTTTTCAAATAATATGACCAAATTTGTGACATTAAATTTGTGTATCGAAGGTTTTTGTCCCATTAATTTATATTTTGTATTGTTTCTAGTAATTCCATAATATAGTCGATTCAATGGAACAGAGCATTTTATTTTGTTTATTTAATATTAATAAATTTAAGTTTAATATTTAAGTACATCTGGGTTTCATTTTTTGTTATTCTTAAAATTTAAAGTATTTTATTCAATTTCAAAAAGTTCAAAATAGAGATCAGATAAATAATAATAACAATCAATAAATGTTCTTTTCTGATTTTTAAATTCAACAGATGTTTACATTTTATATATATATATCACATATATCACATCTCAAAAACAAATAAAGATTTATAATATGATATTATATTTCTGTTCTGCTTATGGAATCCATTCCAGTCATTTGAGACATTTTAAATGTTTTTAAATATATTTACTATCTCGCCGGTTTGAGCTAGAATAATGAAATTTGGTGCACGGGTATTATTCAAAATTCGTAGTTTTCTATCAACTTTTGAGAGATTTAGCTCATACGGAAGAGGGTCATTACCTACCACGTTTTCATTTTTACCGACCGACGATAGTAAGGGAGGTATTGTTTTCACACCAAATTTCACATGTGGAGATTTTTACATATCTCCACGAATCATGCATTTTCTAAACAGAAAAAACTATTTTTAGCATGATGTCCGTCTGTACGTCTGTCCGTCCGTATAGATGTGTACAGCCTGAACGGCTCAAAGGATTTTGATGAAATTTGGTATATTTACTTAATGCATCAGTGGGATGAATTGATCAACTTTTGGTGCAAATCCGGAAACCGGAAGTGGTAGTAATAGCGATCGACGATAGGAAGGGAAGGGTTATTTTCGCACCAAATTTCACATGAGGTGATTTTTTTACATATCTCCACAAATTATGCACTTTGTATTGGTTTTATTCTCGAGAAAAATCATCTTTATTAGTTTTTTCTTGATTTAAAATTATATGACGTCATCCAGCCATTCATGACGTCACAGTCTGGTCTTACATATATATTATAAATAAAATAAAATTAAAAATATTTATGTTATGTCCATATCTGTTTTTTTATTACATTAATAGATATATTAAAATTATTTAAAATTGTTTCTGTAGCTGGAAATTAATTTACTTCAAACTGTCGGTCGGTTCGGACCTGGCCACAGGTCAACTTATTTCTCCTCTAAACTGACCCTAAAAATAAATGTTCGATAGTTTTTCACATGATTAAAAATTGTATAAAACTGCAATATAAGAAATTTCAGCTTGACTGAATTGCTGAAATCACCTGAATTAATTTTTTAACACCTCAAATCAAGCGCCAGCACGTGACGTGGTGCCATCAACAAAAAGCTAAACACGCTCTGGTTTAATATATATTATTTATTAATTTTAATTTATAATTAATTCAATTTAATTTAAATATAATATATGTGTTAATTAATCCAATTCAAATTGAGAGATAGTCGAATGGAGACACTCCAGCTTATTTGAAAAAAAAATTGATTTTACAAAAAACATTAAGATTTTTGTTTCTTTTATTTATATAATAATCTCTATATTTCAATAAGAAAATTATCTGAGTTATAGATCGTCAATCCATTAAATTTAAACTTATTGTTTGATTAATTTTCATTATACAGAGCCGTTATATAATTTTAATTGTCTAAAAATATTCGCATTGATCTAATCGTAATTATTATCGGCATTCATTAATATGGTTAATTAACAAATAAACTTATTTATTTTTTTTAATAAAAAAAAATTTGATTTTAGTTTCAATCTTCTTTGTTTATTGTTTGAGTAATATTTGATATGTATGCGACTGTCAGCCTGTTTATATGACCTGAAAATGCCATCCATAGCAATAACAAATGAGAATCGATAACAGGTTTGTATTCAAATTTGATGCATCTATCATTCATAAAAAGTTTTGACTATTATTTAACTGTTTTCCTAAAATAGAGTTCCAGGTTTCTTTTCAAGTGCTTAAGCCCAAAGCAAAATAACTGTTGATAGCCCCCACATAAATCATCTATCGATTAGAATTATATAACAATATGTATTTATGTTTTGGACTTAACTGAAGATTCATATATTATTATATTATATTAAAATATAGAAAAGTAGATAAAACCCTTGTTTTAATGATGATGTATACCTAGATAATCTTTGGGCATTTACAGATAAATTCATTTGAATATTATTTGTAATAATTATTATTATTCTAATATATAGTATTAAAAATTATAATTTTTTTAGACAGAAAATCGAATTAGAATTCATAAAAGGTATCTAAAAATAAATGATAATATTTTTATAAGATTAAAAGAGATAGAAAATATCAACAAATTAAAATTAAAAAAAATATATTTATAATTTTTCAATTATTTTTCTATAAGATTCATCTAAATTAAATACCTAAATATGATTCAATAATTTGCAATTTTAATAAATAATATTGAAAGATTTTTATTTTCATTTATTTATTAATTTAAGGCTCATTTTACTAAATCATGTGTAGAATTGAAAATGTGATCAATATAAAAATGAGACTTATAATGTTATGGAAATAAATGATTAAGTTTTAACAAGGCTCTAAGCATATTCTTACACCACCTCAATCTTTTTCTTATATTTATATTCTTTTTCTTTTGGAAAACTAAACTATAAACTCTTTATAGATTTTAATCATTATAATCAACATATTAATTTATTGAGATATAATTTAAAATAACACACAATAAAAATATATAATTACCATCTATTGGGTCTATATATATATAATATTTATAAAAATATATTTAATATTATGATATTTTTAATAATTAAAACATATGTTTAGTGAGAATAAAAAAACAGAAAGGTATTTGTATAATTCTTATTTGTATATTACTTATACGTGCTTTGCATATTGATTAGAATATAAGAAAATTTTTAGTTATGGATATGTTAATGAAATAATACCAATATTTGATTTTATGTAGGAGTCGTTTAATTTTGAAATTATAAAATACTCTGTTTTTGGATTAGAAGAAATATACCTGACATATGAGAACAATTCATTTGATGGATTTATATACATAGTTAAACTTACTTATCTAGATCATTTTTTTCGAAGTTTAGTTCAAATGGTAAAATCCTCTCTCGGAATATTCTCATAATGAGGTTCTAACTAGTAGATCACAAAAATTAAATATTTCAATAAAAAAATGAAATCTGGAGTGTCTACACTCGAAATTTGAATTGGATTAATAACACAGATTTTATATTTAAATTAAATTTAATTAATTAAATTATAAATTAAAATTAATTAATTAATTAATATTTATAGATAGTAAAAATTAATTTTGTTAATTTATTGAAAGAAATATAATAAATTATAGTATTAATACTCTATTCTATATAAGCATTTTATAAACTAAATACGAACAATAAGAAAAGAAATTGAATTAAATGAATTTGTAATTGCTCTCATTTTTATACTAAATTTTTATATTAAAATGTTTATACTAAAACTTTAATTGATATTCAATTGAATTAATTTATAAATTCGTCATTATAAGTTATTATGAAGAATATTGTTAAAATAATGATTAGAATGATTAGGAAATAAAATAATAAAAAGGTAAAACATTTATATAAATTAATGTATAACATATCCTATAATATATAGCTAAGTATATAAAAGTGTTCTATTGTAACTGTATAATATAATTGTTAGATGAAACTAATAATATATTTTAGGTCAAATATATATAGAAAATAATAGATGATAGATATTGAATTGAAAAATAATTTGAAAAGGATCAATATTATATTCATATAAATAATCTCGCTATAATTATAATTATATTTTGATAAAATCAGTTTATTTATTTTTGTTTTGTGAAATCTAATGATGGGTTAAATAAATTTATTTTTTTAATCATTATTCAAATCAGTGTCATATATATAAAACAAATCTAGAAAGAAATATAATTATATACAGAACTATATTATGTTTGTATTTTAATTAGAAAGATAGTAAATATTTTTGTTAAAATAGTTTCATATCTTAGAGAAAATCTTAAAATATATTAGAGATATATGATAGGTTAAATTTAAATATTCTCAAATTAATATATTAACTAAGTATTATTTTTGTACTTTTTTCCTATATAAAACTAAATGTTAAAGAACATAATTTAGAAATTACGATAAAATTCTTTTTTTTTTTTTACTAAATACATATCCCAAAAGTTAAATTAATTGATTAAGAAAAAATAACATGGTTTATTAATCTATTTTAATTATTAAAATAATATTTAAATTTAATTTATTTTTATTAATTATAAACATTTCAATAATTAAATCTAAAGATAATTATAAATTTTCAGATTATTCGCTGAATATACATACTATATATATGTATTTATTAAGTAATTATATTCTTTCTTTATAATTATTTTACAAAATAATTAAATATATGAATGAAAGTAAAAGAAAAATAATTATTTTTTTATTATGAAATAATTAAATATATAAAAGTGTACAAAAAGGAATAATATAATTACATATACTTTATTCTGTTTGTTTCATAGAAATTCAAAAAGATGTTTTATAATTAATTAAATTTACATTTTCTGTTATATATATATATATTTATTTATTTTTCTTTATTTATATAATTATAGAATGGTTTTCTCCCCCTACTATCTTTCCATTTTATATTTTAAAATTAAAATAAAATTTAGCTACGATTGAATTTGGTGAATTAAAATATTTAAATTAAAATAATAATAATAATAATAATAATAATAATAATAATTGGAGATTTTATAAGAAAATGAGATAATTCAAAATTTCCCTCATAATAATTAATCTTAAAAAAAAAACATGCAAGTCAAAAACATTCTGATCACTTGATAAGCTATGATTAATATAATAAAATTAAAAAAATATCTAATTTTATGAAAATGTCTATAATAAATAAATTAATTAATTAATCAATATGTGTATGATAGGTTAAATTTAATTTCTTTTGAATTAATAATTTTGAATTAGTCAAGTCAAATAAGAGGGATTCATCTAACGTCCCGTATTTAATTAGAGTTAAAAGTGGAAAATAATCATTTGTAAAGGTTGAATAAAATGTAATTAAGATGGATGATGATAAATTGTTTGAAGTGACTGGTGCCTTTGTCTTGCAGCCTCTGCGCAGAGCCGGGGCTTCGAGGGGTCCGTCCCCCAATGCTGTGCAGATGGCGGCCGTGGTTTCCTCCCCCCGAATATGTTGGTATGTTACCCTGCATTCCTAGTTCAATTTATAGATTCAAATAATACCTTCCTTTTCTCCTCCCATCACTATAAAATATTAATGTCTAATATATAAAAGTCGATTATTTGTTCAACAACGAAATCAATGACAAAAAAAAAAAAAATAAAATAAAAAATAAATTCATTAAATCCATTTGGAGGTGTATTAAAATTTTATTAAATCAAATAAAACTTGAAAGAACTTTTAAAAGGTTTTTATAATTCAAACAGAATTTCAAAATTAATTTTACAAACTGATTTTAATAAATATTTTATATATATATATATATGTATATATACTATCACATATATATAAAATCACAGATCTGTTTGTCAATAGAATGAAATGTTTAAACTATGTTTCTAATATAAAAATCAAAATTATTATTTTCAACAGAATATATTTTTTAAAAATAATCCAATACAATCCCAATCAAATAAACTTAAACAAAGAGAAATTTTTCATTTCTGCAAAAACTCAAATCATGAAGCATCATCTGGTATTTGTAGCAATAAAAAATTTTCAAATTTGGCAAAGCTCCCATTTTATTAATTTAGTAGGTAAATCGATTTAAAATATGTATTATTTATATACAATTCTATACTTTAAATGCTTTTAAACTACTACATATATACAATAAAATTTACTATAAAACAGATAACACTTTTTTCATAAATTTTAAATAAATATATTGTGAAAAATTTTGAACATGGTTGGGTTTAAATCTTCTTGATCAAATTCAAGACTATGCCATTTAAGTCATAATGCTTGGATGATATTTATTTAAAATCAAATTTTATTGAATTTGCACGAATTGAAATAAATCTTTAGAATTTCTTGTGTTTATCTTGTGGTTAGTAATATTTATGTCAAAATGAAAGTTATTTAATTTCTAGGTTAATAAATATTTTTGATTCCTAAAAAAATATATCTCAGAAATTTTATATCTTAAATTCTAATATTTATCATCATGGTCTAAAAATATAATACCCATTAATCTATTAAATTGATCAAAGCAAAACTCGTGAAAATATTCATTTGTATGATAAGCAATCGATATCAACATATCTATATCGATATAAAATAATTAAGCGATAAACGATCGTTTTCTAATCAACATGGTAGACCAAAAGTAATTAAGCTAAAACACATTAATTAATTTCTCATTTTTCAAATAATTATAGGTCGTTTTTCGGATCCGATTCATATTACAATTTGCATAAATTGTTTTCACATTCAAAGCAAAATATTAAACAGATCAGATTAAAATTGATTGGATATAGATATTCACGTCATTATCATGATTATTTTCCATCGATATTGGATAATCCCTCGATTAACCACCAACCAAGTTCAGAGATTTTTATTCTCTTACAAATTAACTAATAATTTTGAATAAATAAAATAAATATTTTGTTATACATTTTAACGATTCATGCCTAAATATATAGGTATAATAAAACAAATCTAATAGCCCACATTTACGTCATTACTAATTTATTTGTCCTATTTTCAAAAATTTTATTTCTAAACTTATCTCAAATATAATCTAAAAAAATGTTCAAATTAAGCACCAAGAAAAAAAATTAGACAAATAAAATTTAAGCAGGGCATTAGTCTACTTAAACTATTTGTTTGATTAGTGTTTCAAGACTGACGCAGGCGCTAGAAGTGTCATTTTAAATCTGAAATAATGACATCTTAATAACCAATATATACGTTTTATAAGCATTCAATAAAGTTCTTGGTGTTTGGATTTTTCCGCTAGTGTACCATATATATATTTATTTTGTTATAAAAAAGTTTGGAACTAGGACTATGATTATGGGTACATGAAATATTCAGGGAATATCCACAAAGTATGGGGAAGTTTTTGGTGAACTTCTAAAGTGGACATGGGACTAACTGAAACTAAAAGAAAGTGCCAGGAAAATGGGTATATTCATATTTATCGTGGGGCTCCAAAGTGAGACCTAGGCCTGGACTATAAGTAGCTGAAAAACGCATATATATATATATATATATATATATATATATGTCGTAGGCAGATGGCAATTTTAGGAAAATAGTATTTGCCTAGGCAAAAGCTATTTGGCTAAATCTTTGTTGGGCAAATAGTTTTAAATATTATTTCATTTCAATTTGACTAGAAAAATAACTCAGAAAATGTCGGACATTTATTGGACCGATGACATGAACAAGACATACGATTAGTGTATTCGTCTGCCTTCATTGCATTCCGTTCTTAGTAAAAATGAATAGAAAAAAAGCAAACCTGAAAACAAAAGTATAAACAGAAGAAACAGAAAAAATACCCAAATATTATTTATTTTCAAAAAATCTTTTAATGAATTAAAACAATTTAATAAGGAAACGAATATTTAAAAAAAGAAGATATAAACAAAATAATTGGGAAAAAATATTACTTATACTCGAATTCTTTAGTAACAATTTCTTATTCTCAAATTCTTTGGCTATATTGTTAAATATATTTTGTTTATAATAAACTGTTCTTAAAATTAAATGGATTCAACATGAATCTTAATTACTTACGTTAGCACAACACATGCTTTCATTTACCAACATATTTATTTAAAAACAACGAATAAAATATACTTGTTTATTGAGATTGCACTATGGGAGCATTTGCCCAACAAAGATTTAGCCAAATGGCTTTTGTCTAGGCAAATGCTATTTTCCTAAAATTGCCATCTGTCTATGACATATATAAAAGACGAAATTTAATTTACTTATTTAGAGATATTAATATTATTATTAATCTCTTGCGCCAAATCGTAATTTAATGGCATTTTAAAAATATGTACTCAAGGAACATTAACCAATTAATTATTAATAGAGAATAAATTTATATTATTAGTATTAATTACTATATCACTATTTACTATTGTCTACTTTACTACTACTGGCAACTTTATCTCAACTAAATTTATTAATAGCTATAAATTAATACATTCTAAATAATCAAAAATTAAAAAGTTATAAAACAAATCCATAAATTTTATTGGTAATCCCCAAGCTCAGGATTGGGGGTTTAGAAAATTTATTAAAATATAAATATTTATCATTTAACTAGAGTGCAGTTACCAATAACAATAGTTCAATTAGACATTAATTTAGTTATAATATAATTTAAATGATCACTTATTATAATCTATTCTATAACCAATGAACTATAATTAAAATATAAACATACATTAATTCAATAAAGTGATTGATTCAAATCAATTTGGCTTAAATAGAACTTAATTTATACATCAATTCCATTTATGTTTAGCAAATCATCCATGAGTTCTAATGCAAATTTATACAATCTACATATTATACAATTTCAAAGAAAATGCCAAACTTACATGTAAGAATTTATGAGAAATTAGACGTGAAATTAAATATAATATTAGTTTGTTTTTTTTAATTTTAAACAGAACCGGTTCTTATCAACAATCGAATATAAATATGATTATTAAATTTCTTAGATTTGTTATATAATTAATTTCTAATCAATATATAATAGTAAATTTAAATTAATGATTTCTAAATTAATTTAGTAATTATATATATAGAATATAATTTTTTCTCTTGTTTTATTTGATTTTTTCGAAAAACTTCTATAACATTTGTATCTTTCCTAACCAAACAAGATATAAAAAACAATGAATTTATTTATTTAGTTTAATTCAAGGATTTTGTTGAATAAATACTTTTTACAGTGTTTTATTTAACTTGCTTCGTTGTCTGTATGGTTCAAATCTAGTAACTCATTTTTAATACAGTTACAGTTTACCAATCGAACTAAAACTTTGCAGACTTTTCAGATTTGAATGACAAAACATGAATATGAAATAAAGTTTTCATTTTCTTAATTAATTAATAATTTAATTAATAAATTTTAACCCATCATTAAATATCATTTATAATCTCAAAGTATATTTAAATAAAACTTAAAACCTTAAAAATTTATTTACTAAAATATTAAAAATAAAATAAATAATTAAAAAAAAATTATTTATAAATGCACTAAATACTAGAAAATAATTTGTCACTTAAACAACAATGGTCTAGATACTTTGAATAAAGAGCCTAATTAAAATGAATTAGTTAATTGATTTTCTAGGGATCTCTCAAATAAAACGCTTGCATTTAATTTTTAATTTTGTCACCATTTTTAATGGTAAATCTCTCAAATAAAACGCTTGCATTTAAATTAAAAATGGTGACAAGTATCTAGACCATTGTTGTTTAAGTGACAAATTATTTTCTAGTTTTTAGTGCATTTATAAATAAAACACTGTAACTTAATTTTTTTTTTAATTATTTATTTTATTTGATATTTAATAAGATTTTTGTTTAATATTTCACTTCTCAAAATCTCAATTAGTAACCTAATTCGTGATATAATTCAAATATTTTCTCAAATTTAATTTTGAACATTTATTTTTGTATTAAAGCTTAAATATTATTATAAATATAAATAAATATAAATAAGAAATATAAATAAGAAATAAATATTTCCTTTAAAAAAAAGAAACATAAAATAAAATAAAACGAATATTGAGATTAAATTTGATTTTTTTTTTTACTAATTTATTTAAAGAAAAAATGAAAAATTTAGACATTCATCACACACATATTTTTATTACGAAAATAATTTATTTATTTTGTTTTTGAAACAAATCCGAGAAAAAATACTTTCCATCTCCCTTTTCTGATTAAATATATAACCATATATATATAATAATGGTTATTAGAGATATAAATTGACCACATTATAATTTATCGTTTATGATTATTTTTTAATCTTATATTCCTGAATTTCCTAAAATATAGTATCATTATTTAGATATATTTTATGGACGAGATTGTTAATTATGAAATTAAACTATCGGATAAATCATCTATAAATTATATATATATTTCGCTTTTGTATTAATAAATTAATGTTTAAAAGTGTAAGAATTTAACGGTATTGAAACCTCTTTTTCTACCATCCGATAAAATCTTTATTGCTTTCCATTATAATGGAAATTCGCTGACCCCATAGACCATTTGATTCAAGTATAATTGTGCAATATCCTACTTGTTTATATAATCTTGTGAGTTTAATTTCGAAGAAGCCACCTCGTCAATTTATATTTGTGTTGCAGAACTGAAGAGACATTTTTTTAATGATATATTATCTTAAATTATTAATTATTATTACACCTCTCTTATTTTTAACCAGAAACTGAAATATAATTTCACTAATCGTAAAGTTAGTTTAATTTAATTTATATTTTTTATAAATCGATTTATTGATTTGTTAGGTTACTATAATAAAGAAAATACCGATTATGAAGCACGATAATAAACTTAAAAATGTAATCCGGGTTTTTAAAAAAATTTCAAACCTTAAAAGAATTATTAAGAATGAGTTAAGATTATTTGCAGTAAATGACAATTAAAATTATAAACTATGTTTGGAGAACATTCTTAAAGGATATCAAGGAAAAATAGTAATTTTAAACCCCTTATATTCGGTCATTTTAAATATATATATATATATATATATATATATACAGGGTGTCTCAAAAAAATGTTCTAACACTGAATGACTATTAAAACATTATTTATGAACATAAAGACAAGTGTAAAGGCTTGAATTACAGCAGAAAAAACTAATTAAAGAATAAAAAATAATGTTCACAAATGTTCAAATTGATGACCGTTATTGTTCAGACAACGCTGACAACGTGAACCAATGGATTCACAAACGGTACGAAACGGTACAAAAAATGGTCCTATTCTGCCCAAAGCTGATATCTCACACCACACTGTTACCTGTTCAACTGTAGCATGCGGATTTACAGCACCCCAGTAGGTGCAATTATAGCGATTAATTGAGCCATTTAATTTAAAGGTGGCCTCATCGCTCCAAACAATTTCGTATGAAAACCCTGTATCTTCTGCATATTTTACCAGGTACCAGGTACAGAATTGAACTTTCCAGTCAGGATCATCTTCATTGAGAGCATGGAATAGTGTTGGAATGTAGCATTTCCAAAGCAGACGCTTCAAGAGCCACCCTGTATATATATACTAAATAAATCTTGGACCTCTCACTTAACAGGTGACACTTCCTAATCTTCACAAACTTAATCAAGAATATTAATTTGATATATAAATAATTTTTATATTTAAACAAATACAACCAATAATATTTAACAATAAAATTTGTTTTTAAATTTAAAATATATCTTTATTCATTTCATTTTTAATGTCTATGTATTCATTAAATTTCGAACTATTCCTATTAAATGATAATAGAATTGTATTATAAAAATTTAAATTATTCAACTATTAATTTAAATGGTCTAAGAGGATAATAAACTTTTAGTTTGGTGAAGGGAACAAAGGCCCTGTGGAAGAGTTGACTCATCAATTATAATTGCTAGTGAGAGATGAAATTTGAAACTTCGGTTATATGTGCTTTAAACACAAAAATAAAAACTCTATTCAAATACTGTAACTATTGTACAAAATTGAATGCCTATTCATATGGATAACAAAAATGAGAGTTTATTGATTATTATTATTATAAAATTCATAATATCAATATATTGACAAATTATGAATAGAAAATTTATAAAAATATTTAAAAAATATAATTTATTATTTTATTTTATATATAATTTTTCTATTGATCCCAAGTAAATACATTTTTTTTCAATTTTTAAATGAAATTTGATATTTTAAGTACTATTTATTTATTGTCTTATTGATATCTAAAAAATTTAATCCACCCTTATTTGTCATCTCTCAAACTTTTGTTGAAGCTCATTCATGTTAATACCTGATATTAATGAAGTTTGATTAATTTTTAATAAATATCTAAAAACATAAATAAAGCTATAAATAAGATTTTCTTACACATCTAAATTGATTTAAATATTTGAAGTTAAAATAAACTTCCTTTATCTCTTTCGAGGTAACTAATTTATCTAAATTTATTTCTTTTAATTGAAACTAATGAATATGAAAAGCCTATCTTACAAAATAGATTTAATGAGTATTTATTAGGTCTCTTTAAATTGATGTATAAACAAACAAAAAAAGATTTGTTTGTTTAAAGCACAATTAAAATACTTTTACATATGTTTACTTTTAATGGAGAATCCAAATTTATTTATTTTAGATTTAGAATTTTATATATATAATTAATATTATGTAGTGATGTGTTCCTTAACTAATTTTTTTATTATTTATATCTTATCTTATCTTATTATACAAGCAAAAATTGTATATATATATATATATATAGATTTGGATATTTTTGAGATATTAAACCGCTCTAATGATTTTTTTGAAATTCACACCATAGATAATATTTATAAAGATAAATCGATCTGTATTGGTTTCAGCCTCAACTTTATTAGTATTTTTTAATTTTAAAATAGTAGAGATTTAAATTAAGTCACAAATGACGTCATACATATTGAAATTTGTCTTTTGCCATTCTTTAATAGATATTGTATTAATATTTTTTTAATTTAAAATTCTTCATTTAATTTCGAAATAAAATTAAAAATATTTATTTTAATAATATTTTACAATGGGTACCAATTAATTGCTCAGTTTTATAATAACGCACAGTACACATTCCCAGTAAATTATTCAAATGTCCAGTAGAAAAAAAATTGCACAGTATAAAACTAAATACTCAGTAAAAAAAATCTAAAGGTTATTTTATTTTTCTTGCATACATTGTAATGTTATTCAAAATAAATTATTGAATGAATATGATCTAACAATATTAAATAGAAATAGAAAATAATTTTTTCATTTATTTTTTTAATTATTTGTTAATATTTATTTTATTAATTAGTTATTATACTTTTTAATTATTTTTTTTTCTCTAAAATATTTGAAATTTATTAATCTGTTTTGTCGTTTAATTTTTTGTTAATTCTTATAAATTTTTATTAGTTAATATTATTATTTATTTTTATTATCTATTATTATTGAGAACCTTAAGTTCAATTCATTTAATCAGATTGATGCAATGATGTAACATTTAATAATTTTAATAAATAATTAAAGAATTGTATATCAATATTTTTTAAACGGTCGATCGGTGTTCCAGGTAATATCTATTAACTTAACTAATATATAATATATATATTATAAATTTTTAATTAAAAAAATTAAAGAAGATAATTATAAGAGAAAAGCGGAATGGAAAATTAATATTTTAATATACTGATGGAAATTAAAGAATTGGAGAAACCACAACTTATAACAAACTATTATTAACTATTTCTGAAAATTCAGTGCGAAAAGAGCCGAAGGGGGTATGAAAAACTGATTTAAGAAAAAAATTTAAATTCTTGGATTCATTTTCTTGTTTTTTATACTATTAATATATATTAATATATTTAATTAATAATTAATAAGATTGTAGGAATAAAATCCTCTGAATGGGATTTACTCTCTGTTTATTAATCAATAGACCAGTGTTTATCTCATATATATATATATATATATAAATGTCCTTCGGTTTCGATGATCTTTGTAATTCAGATTGATGATCTCTCTAATTCTCCAATAACTAATCACATATCCCACTGATTAATATTCACTTATATTACTATCCGATTTTAACCTCATAGCTAACTCCACTGAATCATTCCAGGAAACTAATTAATTATATACTATTAAATTTAATTTTACCTAAATATGAGATTATAGACCAGCTCTATAATAATATTACACAATTATATGAAAATTTAAAATGATTTAATGCCAAGTATAAAAAAATATTTTTTCGTAAACTAGTTTCAATTTAAACTCGTTTAATTATTCACTGTTATTTGATGGTTTTATTTATTACTTAATTGAAATCGATATTGATAGATGATGGAAATAATTAGATTTTGTAAGATAATGGTGATTAAAAAAAAATATTGACATTTTGAGAACAAATTTTAAAATTGAAAGATAATTCAATTTTAATTCTATAATTAAAATCTTTCAAATATTGAAAGAGGTTCTTCTATCTTACATGGTTTAGAAAGAATAGGTAGTTAAATTTACAACAAAATATTAATAAATTCAATTACATAATAAGATTGTTTTGTTAATTAAATTTTTTAATAATAATTTATAAATGAAACATTCAAGTACATTTTAGAAATTAATCTAAATAATGTAAGAGAATGGATAAATTATAAGCAAATATTATTTTTTTTATCCATTTTCTTATAGCTTATATATACCACTCAAAAACACAATTATCTACTTATCTATTATAGAGATATAATATAATTTTTAATTTAATAACCTTTCCAAGTAAAAATTAATTATTAGTTCTTTTTCTCACAAATTATCACTATTCAATTAAGAACTGATCGGAAGATAAAATTTTAAATAATAATAATAATGTTCATTTAAAAATTGTATTTAATTCCCAACTTTAATTAATTAAATTAAAAAAACAAACAATACTCCCTTAAATAGAATTTTGTTGATTATAATTATTAATATAATATTATATCTATATATATATAAAAAAAGGTTTTTGTCTGCACATTGCTCAGAATTATTATAATATTTAACTTTTTATTTTAAATTCTAATATTCAAATATCAATTCAATTAAACAATTTATTCTAAAAGTTCTCATTTTAATTAATTTAATAAAATATTTAGATCATATTTAACTTAATTTTTATTTATTCTTTCTATATATTTGAATATTTCTTCTTTTCTATTTGAAAGTGAAAGGTTGAAAAACAGAATATATTATTTTTAATGTTTTATGAATACAAAAATATTTTCAAAACGTCAATTAAAATGACTAAATTATATTATTTTTGTTTTTGTTTCAATTATTAATTACAACTATATTTTAATGGCAAAAATTTTAAAAAATGGAGTGTTAAGAAATTAAGATGCCTTATTCAACATGGATGGGTAAATCAATTGGGCTAAAAGAGAAGGCAATTTATAATTTTCTTCTAATTCAGATTTAGGACAAATCGGACAACATTATATCAAATCTCGTTAAGAACATTCAATATTTCTGTACACAAATTATTCAATCTTGGCAATGCGTATGACTCACAATCAGTTTAAATTGAAATTTATATAAATTAACAAAGTGAAAATTTTTATTTGTTTAAAAATTTTATTATATTATTTATTAATTTTCAAATCTCCTAGCACCACAGAATTAGATAAGTTTCTTTTAAGGGAGGAAATTACTATGATTTAAAAAAATTAATAAATAAATAAACATATACATTAAAAAAATAATAAATAAATAAACATATAAAATACTTACGAACCATAGGCGGAGGAAATATTAGGAGATATCATTGCGGGTTAAATTGATCAACATTAATTAAGATATTTTCATTATGACAGATATTAGAAAAAATCCGCGAATTCAATATTTCTGTTCACTAATTATTTGTTGAAAAATATACGTATGACTCAATAGATCCGGATAAACTTTTTCAAATTTTGATCTTTAAATTTGTCTTGAAGGTAGTAAAAAAAGAGTAAAATATTTGAGAAGAATTTAAATCGAGGTTGCATTCGGAAAACGCCTGTTATCATGCAGTAAAGAGGCTTATCTCATCAAAATTATTATCAAAAGGAATCAAAATTAAAATATATAAAACAATTATTTTGCCTGTTGTATTTTATGGGTGGGAGGTATGATCTATGACCCTAGATGAGGTCACCGGGGAATGGCGGAGACTGCATAACGAGGAATTGTATGACCTCTATGCATCTTCAGTAATAGTTAGGGTTATAAAAGCGAAAAGGCTGTGATAGGGAGGGGAAGTGGCTAGAATGGGAGAGGAAAAATATATTGGTGCGGAGACCGATTG
The DNA here is from genome assembly GCA_963082975.1 of Labia minor. Classification (NCBI taxonomy): domain Eukaryota; kingdom Metazoa; phylum Arthropoda; class Insecta; order Dermaptera; family Spongiphoridae; genus Labia; species Labia minor. The sequence goes on from OY720345.1 coordinate 38,367,614, forward strand.
GAAAACGTCAGCTTGGAAGACCAAGGACGCGTAGGAAGGGACGTAAGAGAGATGGGACACTTGGAGAAATGTGATTATTACGACCAAGAACTTTCTAGTAACTTTGAGCCACATACATAGATAGATATACAATCAATCATAATAATATATAATTAATTTACTGATTAAATTAAAATATATTTTAAATAAGAACACACAAAGAAATGAATGTTTTATGTAATATACTGATTGAAACAAAATGGATGAAAACCTTTTACTACTTTCAACCACTCGGGGGCAGCAGCTAGTTATAATATATTGTTATATTATTTGAAGCTCGAGGCACCTCAGCAACTATGGCATTTGCGCCTTAAGAAATCATCCATCATATATTATTAATCTCATTCCTCTCCAAGCAATTTTCCTAAAGGAAGAATTCCGTCTTCTTCGCCGGGGCACAGCCAGGCAAACATTATAGTACTGAATCCTGATCGATTCCATTGTGTCTGAGCCCGGGTAGATCACTTATAGATAGAATGAAATCTTCTTCCAGTCAAAAATCTATCTATTCTAATAAATAAATAAATAAATAGTTCAATAAATAAATAAATAAAAAAGATCACTGGTTCAATAAGCAACTATAAAGGGGTTCCCATTAAACATGACTAGAATTTAATAAATAAATAACAAGAATATAAACTATATAATATATAATAACAATTTATATCAAAAATATATAATATATTAAATATACAAAATTTTATATAAATATATAATTTATTTATATTTATAAATACTTCATCCTAAATAAAATATTTTATACATTTAATTAATTTTCATTTGATTTGATATTTATGCAAAATATATTGGATGTTATTATTAAAAAGCAAAAATGGTATTGTAACTCTCCTGTCTCATTATTTGGTATTGTAGGACCTATATATTTTATATTTCATTTTCCTGATGTGTTAAACTTTATTTGGGGAGTATTTTTAGATTTATTTATATTATAGGTATATTTCAAACTAAACATTAATAAGTGACATCAAATTATAATAAATAAACAAAATAAAAATAAAATCGATAAACAAAAAAAAAATATCCAAACGAATTATTATTTTGCAATTGCCAAGACACCAATAAGATAAAGATAAAAAAAACATTTGTAATGGAAAATAAATTGTAAGATAAAAGAACTCCTATCTACCGTTTCTTATATGATCATTTAATTTTAAGTTATATTCTAATTAGATTTTAAAATACATTTTTCTTAAAAAATTTCATAATATGCGAGACATTCATAAAATATTTTTCCTGTGTGTCATTTCCTTCTCTTGTACTCCCTCCTGCTTTCTGTTATCTTATCTTCATGAATTTTTTAAATAATTTAACTTTATATATGAATAAAATATATATATATTAATATCTTAAACGTACAAACATGGATTTTCTATTTAATTTTTTTTATATCATAATTATAAATTAAATTATATTTACTTTGATTACGAGTACGATATTTTATGTAAACTAGTAAATAATAAAATACTTTTCTATTAAAAATTTAAAAAGTCCATTATATTTCACGGAGGGAATCTTATACAAATTATAAAACAAAATAATTAAAATATTTCTATTATTATTATTTTTTGCAGAATGTGAAACTATTGACATCACATTGACATTTTTATTGTATTTATCATTTTTAATATTTAAAATATTTTAAAATGTTTAGTTCGGTTTTAATTTAATTTCAAAATAAAATTAAAAATATTTATTTTAATAATATTTGATTATTATAAATAAAAAGAAACAATTTTATATTTCTCGAATGAACAGGGCGGCTGCCTCCCGTCATATTATTTTTTAAATTAACTTTGTACTAATTATTTTTTTTATATTTAAAATATTTTTAATCATTAAAGGTATAAGAAGATAGAAATAGTGGGTTGTTACATTTTAAACTTCAATAATAATTAAATAATTTATATATATATATACAGGGTGTTCGGGATAAATTTGACATATTTATAATTGATTATATTTTTCTGTAGGTTAGAGGTATTAACATAAACTACTACTCATTTAAAAGTTTGAACCTTTCTTTATTCATATAAAAGATGGCAGAAAGATTGGATGACTGGAAGCCACTTGAATCATGGAAGAGAATAACTTGCATCATGATGATACGCGCCGGCCATCAAAATAAGGATTTTATGACTAATACCCAAAGCTCCCTGAACACAATAAAAACAATCAGGCATAAACTAGAGACTTGCAATGGTAACTAGGAGGATGTAGAAAGAAGAAAGAAGAAAGATCCCAAGTAGACGATCTGATTGCGTTTGTACAGCAGAAATCCTTGCAAATCTGCAGAAACAGGTGTTAAAGAACCCTGGCATTGGAATTCGGGCTTTGTCACGTGAAATGAATGTTGCAACCTCTACTATGAAGCTCGCACTCAATGAAGACCTTCGCTACAATTCATACAAGCGCCTTAAAGTTCAGCTACTCACAGAAAATAGTTATCTGGAAATTTCTACGACTTCACCAATCCAAATGTTTGGCCTCCAAACTCCCCAGACCTTAACCCCATGCATTATTTTGTATGTGGCACATTTGAAAAAAAGACACCAATCATACTTCCAGTAATACAAAAGCCCAGTTTATGGTAAAATTAAAGCAGTTTTTGAGGCCCTTCTCAGAGAGACTGTAGCATCAGCTTGTTCGAGGTTCCGAAGCAGGATTGAAGCTGTGATCGATGCTAATGGTGGTTATTTTGAGTGAATCTTGTTGATAGTATTATAATTTACTCTGCCTGTAATTTTTTTTTATCAATTCATTAAATTTAATAGTTAGAAAGAAGATTTTCTTTTTCCTTACGAACCTGTCAAATTTATCTCGAACACCCTTTATATATATATATTATTTTATATTGAAAAAGTATATATGATAATATAATTTCATAATTTAAATTATTAGAAGTAGTATACCTTGGTCGAAACAGTCTATAAGTTGTTTCTACTTTGAAAATTATAAAATCAGTCCTTCTAAGTCCTTATAACTATATATCTAATCTTATTATGCTAGCTAAAATTGTTTGTTTGTTTATATATATGGGTTCTCAGAAACCGCTCTAACGATTTTTTTGAATTGTAATAAATAATTAAAGAATAGTATATCAATATTTTTCAAAGGGTCGAGCGAGAGCTCGGTGTCCCAGGTATTAATATTACTAGCCAAACCCAATAATAATAATTTTTTTCAACTTAATTACCGAGCCGAGGTTCGGGGTCCCGGTACTATATAATATAGAATCAAATATTTTATCATGTAAATTTAAATATTTTTTCATCTTAAATATAAATTGTGTCCAGGTACTAATTAATTATTACTCAATTTCAGTATAAAAAATAAAATAATTTCAATAAATACATATAATATAAAATCATCTGAATTATGTTCCAATTCAGACCATAAGAAATTTATATTTAACATGACTTTTCAAGATACTACTTAATAAGATTCTAAATTTTCTTGTGTTTTTGTTTTAGCATCCTGATTGTATGCCTATTCCGATTCCTCCGGATGACCCTTTTTTTGGACCCCGAGGTATTCGTTGTATGGAATTCGTTCGTTCAGCTCCTGTCGCTCGAGTGGGTTGTGCCCTTGGACATCGCGAACAGATTAACCAAGTATGCTTAATTGATTATCCCCAGTAACACAAAAAGTGCCAAACTAGAGACTTAAATTCAATCTCGCTTTTTATGACTCATAAAAATCTAAACTTTTGTAATAATTTTGTCTTAAAATGAAAAAAAAAAACAATTAAAAAATAAATGAAGAAGAAGCTAAAGTATATGAAAAAGTATATTCTTAAACTTTTTTCTATTTTCAAAAGAATTAAATTCTAGGTAATTGTAAAGAAAAAAATAATTATACAATTTCACTTTTATTTAAATCTCTTCTAACCCTTTAGTGCTATTCTAAATTTAAAATGATTTACTTAATTTAATTAATAACTGCTCCTCAACACTTTTTTTATCCCCATTTATCTCTTAAATCATACGAATTCTTAATTTACTTAATACATGATCCTTTGACGATTGGATTACCTGTAAATAATTATATCTCTTTCTTTCTTCTAATCACACACAATTTCCGACAATCATAATCTTCATAATTTCTCAACAATATATTTGGAAATCCAATTATTATGCAATTCCACATTCTTTTCATTTAGAATAAAATACTTGATGTAGTAGACCATCAAAGCTAAACAAAGATCAAATATAATAAGATAAATGTACCTCTAGTTGACTGTCTTGAGAGAAATTTTCATAAAAAATAACTAATATTCTGTAACAAAACTGAGAATGACAATAAGACACACAAGTGCTAACATATTTTATAATTATCACTATAACATAAATATTCAGTTAATATATTATATATTTAAATTTTTTTTTTCAATTTTTTTCTAAACGTATTTTTTGTTCTAGTAATAGACTAGTAATAGGCTCAACTACTGGTACATTTACCTTAAATGTGAAAAATTATTTTTTCAACAATTCCGAATCTCTTTTCTAATGCATTGTACCTCGGATTATGGTTTTGAATTTAATTAATTAAAAATAAGTTAAAATCCTTTATTCACAGTTAATTAAACTTATACAGCGATTAATGATTGGGAATACCTTTAGAATTAGAAAATTTTATTCTAAATATAAATACGGGTTTTATTTGGTAAAAATTACTTTGGTTATAGAAAAAACTTCATTTTCATGTCTTATAAATAATTTTTAACAAATTAAGAAAAAAAGAATCCAAAAATTAACATAAATAATTATTTTAGATTTTTTTTTTTAGAATTATTTACTTTTGTCTATTTTTTACTTTATTGTCGAAAAGGTTCATTGTCAAATGTGGGATGTAATAAAAAAATCTTGTACTGAGGAGACGAGACGATATTTTTAAAATTATCTCATGCGTCTCCATAAAGAGAATTCAGCAATCAACAAATTACCATTAGCGATGAAGGCCAGAACTTTATCTTTAAAACAATTCATTTGTCTACCAAGGATTGTTTTACACTTTTTAATTCACTTCATATATATATATATATATATATTGTTTGAAATTTAATCGAGTTTAAAACAAACATGCTTAATAAATTCTTTCATGAATTTTATTATTGATTACAATCAAATAACTTTTTTTTGTTTTTTCTTAATAAACTTCACTGTTAGCTTACATATTTATATAAGAAAATTTTAATAAGATGAATGTAATTGGGAAACTTTGAACGGCTTAGTTAAATTAATGAATAATCTATTAGATAATAAATGGTATATAATTTTTGGAAATTCTCCCGATCGATGAATACTTACTTACTCGTTTATATCATTTTGTTTCAATTCTGAATTATTATTACCGATATAACCAATGAACAATAATTGTATGTTTTAGGTGACTGCATTTATTGACGGCTCTCAGATTTATGGCAGCTCAGACACAGAATCCCAAGAATTGCGTTTAGGAAGGGGAGGACTTCTTCGGTTTCGTCGAGTACCTGGAGGACTTCCACTTTTAGCTGCGTCCGTATCCGCACCATCTGGTTAGTATGCAAATTTTATTGTGGAATCTATGAATATCTATCAAATTCTCTATAAAGTATTTCCTATGCAATTTTCTAAATTTCTTTTAGTTTAAGAAATATAGCCATTTTAATTATTTGTTATTTAATTTTGTTTATTTATGAGTGTATTTAATTGAGGATGTTGCCAGGTCGTTAGCACCCCAATAGAAGCTTAAAAATAAAATTTGGATGGGATCGGTTTGACCGTTTGACCGAATTTTATTCATAAGATTTCTTTCACACACACGCACATACACCCAAGTCAACGAAAAAACCACTTTTTAGGAATCTGAATGACTTGAAACGTGGAGATCAGTGAAAAAACGCATACCAGAAGTGATCACAAGTCCTTCTTAGGCCCGATTCACACACAAGTGGCGTATGGCACTGGCGTGGTTCTGGCGTGGAACAGGTTTGTTAATGTAATTGCGTTAGCTTATGACTCAATACACACAGATATGGCGCGTTGGAGGCGTGGAAAATGGCACGAAGACCACTCCACTCCGACGCCACCGGTGGCTCGTAGGACTGGCACGCCACTTCTAGACCATTTCATTATTCATTTCAACTTTTTAATCAAATTTTATATTTTGCCAGCATTTAATTTTAAAAACGTGTTTTTTGTGTTATCATCATTGTTAACGCCTCTCTCTGATTTTGATTTATTTATTTAATGTCAATTTATTTTTATATAATTTTTATAATTTTTTCTTTCATATATATATCTTTATATATATATTTTACTAGCTGATCAGAACCACGCCAGAACCACGCCAGTGCCATACGCCACTTGTGTGTGAATCGGGCCTTAGCGTCCTTTCAAAAAACTTAGAATTTTTCTTCCAATGAAAAGTAAAAATAATTATATTGAATCAAAACTTCGATATATATGTATATATATATATCGAATATTATTTGTATCTTTATTTGTCATAAAGTATTTATAATATTTTTTCAATTAACAAATTAACTTTGTATAAAGTAAAAATTTATTTAGAAATATTTATAATTTCACAATGTTTATCTTTTATAAAACAATTCAGGTCAAATTTGTTTCATCGCAGGAGAATTTTTCTTGTTTGACCTTTTTAAACATTATTACTTAATTCCTTGGTAAATTTTTTCTCAAATAGATGTTTTAGTGATTTCGTAGATAGATAGGTATATATTATTCCAAATTAGGAGATTTTATTTTTATTTTTTCCACAAGATTGTTTATTTTATAAATAAAAAATATTTCTCTTTGTTTTATGTAATCTTCCCAAAGAGGAAAATTTATTTGTTTTATTTTGTATATCTACCCCAAACACTCCTTACATTTTTTATCACAATAAAATTATGATTATTAAAAAATGTATGTGAAAACAGTATTTTTTTTTGTGAAAGGGTGAATAATTAATTACATAATAAAATGCAACTTAGAACTTGATTTTTTTTCTTTTTAATCAATTTAAAATTTTATTTTATATGTAATTTTGAAAAAACACCATTCATTTTTAAAAATTCTTTATTCAATTTTTGAACTACTCTTGGAAATATATAAAAATGTTTTTAAAATATTGATTCTTTTTTAATATATGTAATTATAATTTTATCTAAAACATCATATTTTTATTTAATATATATATCTATTAATTTCTATAAAATTCACAAATATTTTTCTTTTAATCCAGAGGTTCCCAAACTTTTTTGGTATATGGCTCGCATAATAGATTGGATTTTTCCGCGACTCCCTTAATTAGGGTGACCATATTTGGAAAACCAAACCGGGACAAACGGTTTACCATTTTTTTTAAGAAGCATATTGAAAAAATTTTGAAAAAAGTACGAAATGTTCAAAAGCTTTTTTTTTTAGAACCAAAAAATTTCAAGTATTAGGAAATTTTCTTGCGGCTCACAGTTTGGGTATCACTGTTTTAATCGTTTATTCTATTGGATTTATTTTTAAATTTATGTTTTTTTTAAATAAATATCAATATTTGTTAAATTTAGATGAGATTTTTAATCTTTATCTTTTTTATAATTAGGCCAATGAGACCTATTCAGTTCAAAATGTCTTTACGCCTTGTTTTTGACCAACCACAACTTCTCATCTCAATAGGAATATTATCCATAACTTTTTTAACTAGCCGATCGCTTTCCATTCTAGATTTATATATAGTGACTTTTATAAAAATGCATTGTAGAGTTTTAATGGATCTATTCATATAGATTCTCTTTATTATCCCTAACAAATATTGTCTTTGAAATGAATTTCTTTTATTAAACTGAATACAATAGAATTAATAAAAATAAAATATATTTTTGTGTGTGTGGTTACAAAAATAAAAATACTATATTCAAACTCATCTTTGCTATATAGCTATATGCTTTATATTGGATATTATTGAAGAAGAAAAATTAATAAAAAATAAAAAGGAAAAAAACTATTCAAACAATTGTTTTTATTACAAATTTTAAAGGATTATGTTTAAATAATACTATATTATTTATTTTCTTAAATAAAAAGTTTTGAACATTTTTTTAGCATATATTAAGTATATACATTTAAATCGTAATTTAGGAAATTTTTATAAAGAAATGTGAATTCAAGAGTTATCATGAACACTTATAATAAACCATTGATTTGATTTGATTTTTTTGTTTTTTTTTTGTTTATGAATCTTTTGTTTGAATATATATATTCTACTTTTTTAAAATTTATTTATTTATTAAACAGATAATTTTTGAATGATGATGTAGATAGAGAGAAAAATGTATTTGTTTCATTATATTTCATTTATTTTAATAATCTTGTTGATAATTTCAAATTTTATTGGAAAATATTTATTATTTATTTAATAAAAAATTTCATTTTATGTAAATGTTATGATACGTATTACTGATAAAAAATATTTCCTTAATGATGGTATATATATATATATATATATTGTATAATATTTTCTATAATTTGAATGAAAAATAATAATAAAATTCTTGAAATAATGAATAATGAAATAATGAATAAAAATGAGTAACAAATGTTTGACGTCATGTATTCTGTTTGAGTGATTATCTATCCTCCAGGGGTAAAAGTGAAATTGTTAAAATTTATGAATGAAACACTAATTAAAATTTTAAATTGAATTATGCGTATTCTAATTTTTCGATTAAATTAAACGATTCAATTAAATCATTAATATTTATACATATTTTCGTCGAAGAATATTTATAATAATATAAAAATATAAATTCTTATATATATATATATATATTTGTTCTATTTTTTTAAAATTTATTTATACATTTTTACTATTTAAGTATTAGTATTACTATTTTTCAATTAAAATAATACATATTATTTAATTTTTTTAAATTTATTTTTTATTTATTTGCCTTAATTTATTTTAATTTTTTATTTTTTTCTGATTTATAGGTCTCTGCCGGGCTCAATCTGAACCCCGACATGCTCAATGTTTCACCTCAGGCGATGGCCGTGTCAATGAACAGCCGGGATTAGCGTCGATGCATACTGTATGGCTTCGAGCCCATAATCGACTTGCCTCTGGTTTGGCTCATCTCAATCCTCACTGGTCTGATAATCGTCTCTATGCAGAGGCACGAAGAATTGCCGGTGCAATGATGCAGCATATAACATACAATGAGTTTCTGCCCTTAGTGTTGGGCCCTGAAGTGCTTCGCCTCTTTGGGCTTAACTTGCTACGGTCCGGTGAGTATTATTTGATCATTTTTTCAGGTCAAATCCATTTTATTCAGATGACTAAACAGTTTGATCAGAATTTTTATAAATTATTATATCATTGTATACTTAAAAAAAGTTTTCAATAAGTTAAAACAAATGTTTCATATAGGTAGAATAGGTAATATGTATTATTAATATGTATTATTATAATGATTATCTAAATTTTTTTGAAATTTAAATTAAAAAATCTGGAGTGTCTCCCTCGATTATCTCGAAAATTTGAATTGGATTAATTCACATATATATTATATTTAAATTAAATTAAAAATTAAAATTAATAAATTTTATTTATTGAACTAGCGCGTGTTTTTATGTTGAATGCACGTCACGTGACGGCGCGTGATTGCCAGTCAACGTGTTAAAAAATTAATTCCGGTACTTTCAGCTATTCAATCAAGCTGAAATTCTATATATAGCAGTTTTATACAATTTTTAATCATGTGAAAAACTATCAAACATATATCTTTATTTTTACGCTCATTTTAGAGGAAAAAAAATCAAAACGTGAAGGATGACCCTCTTCCAGTTGAGCTACATTTCTCGAAAGTTGTTAGAAAACCACGAATATTTTGAATAATGCCCGTGTACCAAATTTCATTATTCTAGCTCAAATCGTTTTTGTATAATCTTGTCTATATACACACACAGACATTTTTCTCAACCTTAATGAAAATGATTCAGGGACCTTCAAAACGTATAAAAACATCAAAATCTCGACATCGAAAATTTTCTGGCGAGATAATAAAAAACAGAACATGCCTAGGTTAGGATAATTGATTTCATAATGAATTTAAAATATTTAAAAAATTATATACTTATTTTTACTTAAGAATACTTATTCTAATTAATTAAAATTGTTTAAATAAATTTTTATATTAACTAAAGCCAGTACAAAATTTGATTTAATTTTTTTTTCTATTTAATTTCATAATTTTTGTTATTTCAGGTTATTTTGAGAATTATGATACTCGACGCAATCCAACTGCGGCAAATTCCTTTGGAACAGCCGCTTTCCGATTTGGCCATTCTATGGTTCAAGGTGCTTTAATGCGATGTGACTACTCATTGAGACCTATACACGCAAATGTATCTCTTCATGAGGAGCTTGTTAGCCCTGCAGATTTATATCGGCCCGGAGGCCTTGATCGTTTAATCCTCGGAATGACAATTCAAATTTCACAGAATCGGGATGAATTCATGTCAGAGGAGCTTACCAACCGACTTTTTCAAACTTCTCGTAAGATAATGGAAAATAAATCATTTACTTTTCTCACATATAAAATAATTGTTAATGAAATATCATCTTTTATTTACAATTTATTGTTCATTTTATATATATATATATATTATTTTAAAAAAAAATTAATCTGATTTATGCAATATAATTATCTCTCTGTAAACAAAAGAGAGAAAATTATTAATACTATTATTGGACAGTAAGAAAACAAAAGGTTTTTTCAACCAATGTCGACGTTTCGATCTGATGTCATGACATTGGTTTTATTAATTTTCGCATATTAAGAGCATCATATATATATATATATATATATATATATATATATATATTCAACTTACGTGACTTGTGGCTTCAATCTTTAACATTAAAAAAAAATGAAAAATAATATAAGTTATGTTCTGATACGGGACCGAAATGTTGACATTAATTAGGGGGGGGGGAGTTAAATAGTTTTAACACCTTTCTGTTTTCTGATTACCCTCAGTAGTCCAATATACATTTTTTAACCAATAACTACCATCATACAACTATAAAAGTTACTTTAAATTTTATTCTTATATAAATAGAGTCGGTATAAATTAAAATAATATACACTATGAGCTAAATTCTTCGTTCGTAGCATTTGGATTTGGATTAGATTTAGCATCGATTAACATTCAACGAGGTCGGGATCATGGAATCCCACCTTATACATTTTGGAGAGAACCTTGTGGGCTTTCTTCAGTCAACTCTTGGAATGATTTAAATAGAGTAATGACTCCAGCCAGCTTAGATCGTCTTCGAAGAGTTTATCGATCCGTGGAGGATATTGATTTGTGGTCTGGCGGTTTAGCTGAAAGACCTATTTCCGGCGCTCTTGTTGGTCCTACATTTGCATGTATTTTAGCTCAACAGGTATCTTTCTAATTTCAAATTATTTGATTACATAATAGAATAAATATAATATAAATTTTAAAATAAAATAAAATATATTTATATTATATTATGTAATTTAAAATAATAAATTTAAAAAAAAAACGTTTTTTGACAGATGATATATTTCTTTTTTTATTTGAATATTTTTTTTCAAAAATATTATTCAAATTTTATATTATATAATTCCAAATTTATCTACTTTAAAAATAAATACATTTAAATATTATTTTAGTTTTCAAATCTCAAATCTGGTGATCGTTTTTGGTATGAAAATGGTGGAATGGAATCATCATTTACACAACAGCAGCTCAAACAAATTCGTCGAATTACGTTAGCAAGAGTACTTTGTGAAAATTTAGATGGAATAACTCACATACAACCATTTGTTCTCTTGGCCGCTGACAATGAAGCAAATCGACCGGTGACATGTGCCTCTGATATTATTCGAGTTTTTGATCTTTCTCCTTGGCGTGAAATTCGACATTCCCAAACCACTCAACCCCCAATTCCATCGGCAGCTCACAACAGTCCTGAACGTCCACCCCAACCACCTAGACCAATTGAATCACTATCTACAAGTACTTTTCGACCTTCACGACTTCCTGTAGAACATAAAAATCCTGATGATTTTCGATTTCAGGAAAACTTTACTAAAAATGAACATCACACACCACCAACTGAAATTGAAAATAGATATTCGACATATTCAACTAATGAATTAACTTCATTTCACAATTATGAAACAAATAAACCTAGTGACTATACTACTGAATCTTATTATCACGAAATAACAACTACTGTAGACAAAGGACCCTTTTATTTTAAACCCGAAATGCCTGTAACTCAATCAACTACTACTAAATATCCTGATCTTGTGACATTTAATTATGTAGAATCAAATAAACCTGAGACAAGTTATATAAAACAAGAAATGACCACCAAAAAGCACCAAACATACTTTGAATTTAGCCCCACAAATACAGCTGAAGAAAGACCTTCTTATTTAAATCCAGATCCACCAAGACCAAGTTACTCCAAACCAGAGACAGAAAGACCAATTTATTTAAAACCTAAGCCACCATCACCAGACTATTTAAATTTAGAACCTTCCAGACCGTCTTATTCTAAGCCAGTGACTGAACATCCAAGTTATTCAAGACCAGACACTCAAAGACCAACTTATTCAAAACCAGAGACTGAAAGACCAACGTATTCAAATCCAGAACCACCAAGACCAAGTTACACGCAACCTATAAACGAAAAACCGACATATACAAAACCTGTAACTCAAAGACCAACTTATTCAAAACCAGAGACTGAAAGACCAACGTATTCAAATCCAGAACCACAAAGACCAAGTTACACTCAACCTATAAACGAAAAACCGACATATACAAAACCTGTAACTCAAAGACCAACTTATTCAAAACCAGAGACTGAAAGACCAACGTATTCAAATCCAGAACCACCAAGACCAAGTTACACGCATCCTATAAACGAAAAACCGACATATTCAAAACCTATAACTCAAAGACCAACTTATTCAAAACCAGAGACTGAAAGACCATCATATTCAAATCAAGAACAGCCAAGACCAAGTTACTTGCAACCCATAAATGAAAAACCGACATATACAAAGCCGGTAACTCAAAGACCATCTTATTCAAAACCAGAGACTGAAAGACCAACGTATTCAAATCCAGAACCACCAAGACCAAGTTACACGCAACCTATAAATGAAAAACCGACATATACAAAACCTGTAACTCAAAGACCAACTTATTCAAAACCTGAGACTGAAAGGCCATCATATTCAAATCCAGACCCACCAAGACCAAGTTACACGCAACCTATAAATGAAAAACCAATATATTTAAAACCTATAACTCAAAGACCAACTTATTTGGAACTAGAAACTGATAGACCAACGTATTCAAATTCAAACCCACCAAAACCTACTTATTCAAAACCAGAGACAGAAAGACCTTCTTATATAATAACAGACTCACAAAATTCATACTCAAAACCGCATTATCAAAAACCAACTTATTCTAATTCACAAAGTCCTGAATATCCTTTACCAAGTTACTCTAATATTGGTACTTCCAAGCCAATTTATGTTAAAAATGAATTATATACACCACCATCACCAACAACAACAACTACAGAATATTTTCTTCCTACTTATACAAATAAACCAAATTATCATAGCAATTCCGAATCGAACGAAGCTAACAAAAATAAACCCGTCTATGTACATTTAGAAACTCTTACTCCAGACAATAACCAACCAGAGGTTGAAGGAGAAAGTAATTCAGAGTTAAAACCAAGTTATATAAAACCGACAATTAGTGAAACGGAATGGAATATTGCTACATGGGGCACTTCTCATCGTAAAAAGAGAAGTGAGCCTGAATATTATATTGAAAATGAAAATACAAAACATGAAAATGAGAATAAAGAAGATGAAAATGGGTAAATATTTTTGATTTGATATTGTATAGTTTATAAAAATAATATTTAATTCAAATTATAAATTCTATATTTAAAAATTTAAAACAAAAATATTTTATTATAGGGAAGGCTGGCATTTTTTAAACGATGATGTGGTAGATGATGATGATGAGATGATTATGCCCAGTCTAAAAAGTGATACATCCGACTCAGAAGAGTTGCCAAAGCCTTTGACTCCTTGGGATGATGAACTAAACTAAAAGGCTCTCTACCCAGGGATATTTAATTATTTTTTTAGTAATATTTATTTATTTTCTATTAATGGTTAACTTTATATAATTGTTATTTTATTTAATAAATAAAATATTATTTATTTATTTCTTTTTATAAATGCAATTTTTTTAATTCATACCTTTTCCAAAACATACAAATATTAATCTTGTAGTTTTTTCCTTTATTTAATTATTACATATTTATTAATTTAAATAAAAACCTTATTATGAAAAAGAAACAAACAAAAAAAAACATTTTTCTTTTACATTTACATTAATATTTACAATATAAAAATATATTTATTAAATTAATTAAATTATAAAATTATTTATTTAGTTAACATTAACCATTGATCGGATTTAATATTTCAATCAAAATTAAATTATCTCATAAAAGGGAGAATTTCATTATATAGCTAATTATATATCTAATGAACTTAATAATAAGTTATGTTTACTTTATTATGATTAAGGGAGAGAACAGTAGTAACTGACGGATGCGTACTATGTACTGCTGGTTTCCGACCTTCTAGGGGTTCAATGAAAACATTTCCAAATTACAGTATAAAAATTTTTCTTAGTATATATATTACAAAATTAATTTTAATCTCAAATAATTTTTACCAATATTATTTTAGTATTGTTTCTATAAAAAAATTTAAATATCATCAAAATATCTCTCTATCTATATATCTCTGTGGCTCTACTGAACTCGAAAGTTCTTGGCTGCAGTAACCACACTTCTCCAAGTGTCCCTATTCTGAGCCACAACCCTCCTCCAATCCCTATCCTCTTTAAATTTTTAGAGAATATAATTATACATAATAATGATTATAATAAATTTTATAATTTAAAATATGCATATCAATCTATCTCAGTGGCTCCATCGAACTCGAAAGCCGCAGCCACCAACATTTCTACAAGTGTCACTATCCTGAGCCACAACCATCCATCTCTCTCACGTCCCTTCCAACATTATCCACCCACCGCGTCCTTGGTCTTCCAAGCGGGCGTTTCCCATAGACCATGCCTCACACATAATTGTTTTATATATTTTAATTTTTATCCCCTTTGATAATAATTTTGACGCTATAAGCCCCTTTACGGCATGATAACAGGCGCTTCCCGATTGTAACCTCGCTTTAAACTCTTCTCGAATATTATTATCTTTCGTTATTACAGAGCCTAAGTTTTAAATTTTTCTACATTTTCAAATTCTATATTTTGTATGTTAAGACTTTGTGTATTAATACTATTCCTTTCTGTTACTAAATACTTTGTCTTAGCAATATTTATTTCCAGCCCCACCTCTTTTCTTGCTTCGATTAATTTTTCTACGCTATCTTTAATTACAATTGCCGAATCCCTTATTATATTTAAGTCGTCTGCGTAACCTAATACTTGAATTTTTTTTGTTTAATTCTATTCCGTTTGATTTTTCCCCAATTTGTCTAATTACATATTCCAGAACTAAATTAAATAGAATTGGTGATAATGCGTCTCCTTGTTTTAACCCATTCCGAATTTCGAAAGTTTCTGATAGTTGATTCCCGCATCTTACTCTTCCTTTACTACCTACATGACAAATTTGAATCATATGTACTAGTTTTTTTGGAATTCCCATTAAGATCAAGTATTTCCAGGTCTATTGAGTCATATGCTTTTGTAAAGTCTACAAAAATTTGGTGAACAGAGATAATGAATTCAAGTTTTTTTCTAATCTCTGCCTTAATGAGAATATCTGATCTACAGTTGATCGGTTTGGCCTGAACCCACACTGATATTCTCCTAATATTTCCTCTGTATATGGTCGTAATTTCATTGAGATAATATTCGAGAGAATCTTATACGATGCCGTCAAAAAAGAAATTCCCCTGTAGTTATTGCAGTTGGTTCTATTACCCTTCTTAAAGAGTAGGATAATAACTGCCTCCTGCCATTCTAAAGGAATCTTTTCCTTATGCCAGATCGAAAGAGCTAATTTATACATACACTCTACTAAAGGTTTTCCTCCATATTTTAATAATTCTGCTGAAATCCCATCTATTCCCGCTGCTTTATTATTTTTGAAATTTCCCAATATCATTTCTACCTTCTGTAACGTTGGTTCTTCTAGATTAATTTCCGCTGAGTCTACAGTTAAGGTTGCTGATCTATTACCTAGATTTGAATTTAATAATTTTTCAAAATACTTTCTCCATATATTTTTAATAACCGCCCGTGTCTGTTTTTAAATTATTATTAGCATCTATAATTAAGTCTAACCGTGCCTGATAACCCTTTTTAATATTTTTAATTCTCATGTATAGATCCTTACTATTCTTCATCAAAACATAAATTTACTTATTCTATGAAATATCTTTTGTATAATTGTGTTTTTAAATGTTTATTAACTCACCTGTAAGTGCAAATCCGCTTTCCTGTCTTTCGACTCTAAATAAAATGAAAGGAGGTAAAGTTTAAAAATACAAAAATGAAAACACTTTTAATATTATTATGATAAATTTAATAAATTTAATTAAACAAAATAAATCCATCGGTAACAATAAGAAATAAATAGTAATCATAATAAACCAACAACACGATTCACTTGCTGACGAGCCCTTCGTTCGTTGTTTAAGCCCTCCACTCGTCTTGTTAGCCTTTAGATGTTACAATTGTATTTCTCTTATTATAATTTATATTAAACTTCAACAAATGAATACCTATTTATAAATAAATATAATATAAATAATAAAATCCAACAATTACACTAGAGTTTGATATTATTCAAATTTGTCATTAAAAAAATAACAAAACCAATTCATTTTCTATCATTTTTCAATTATCCAATTACATTTTGTTACTTTCTTGAACAGACAAATTGTTTTATCGAATATGCCACTCTGAATAAAAAAAAAAAACAATAATAATTCTCACTAAGCCGGGGTCACGAAACCGATCAAAGATATTAAAGAAATTTTCTACAAGAAGAAGACAATAATAATTTTGCTTTTTTTCTGTTTGATTTAATGTAAGTATTTTAAATTAATATTAATTATCTTACCAGGAAGTATTCAAGAAAGAATACGGACAGGTACAATATCGACATGTGGCGGATCTTATCTTTTGTGCTTGTAATTCATTTTTAATGAATCTAAGTTTATAAAAATGGTTTGATTAATTTGACAATGCATCAATACAAATTAGACAAGAGAAAAAATAAAAATGAGTTTTTAATTGAAAATGAAATATAAAATATATTTAAAATGAAATTGAACATTTCTATTACCATAATTCACACTAAACAGTTTAAAAAAGAAATGAATTATTTTAAAAGTGGGACTAGTCCATTTAGTAAAGCTTATGATATAAACTAATGATATAAATAATACTTCATAGTGTTTTTTTTTCTATTCTCAAATAAGAAAATTATTTTATACATTTTAATTTGTGATAAAGCTAAAAAAATAAATAGTCTCTGATTTAATTTTTTTTTTATTTTATTTTAAAAATTTATATAAGGTGAATTTCTTAATTATAGTCCGGGAGGTAAGAGTTAGTGCATTAGCCGACCTCACCATTCCTACAAAACCACATCGCGCAACTTTGTTGCACATAACAAATTTTTTATATTTTAGTTTGCGAGAGTAGAAGACTGTGGTGGAGGGGAAATCACTCTAGGAGGGGGTACCCCCGACTCTCCTGACCACCACCCTTCACGCACCAACTGTTAGCTCCAGGTACCTTATTTATTAATCAAACCCTACACGAAGCAAAGGAATAGTATGCAAAGAATTTTATGATATTTTTAATTAACTAATTCAAAATTTTAAAATAATTTTTTTTTAATAAGATAAATAATAACCATATAATATATTAATATATGTGGGCTTATAAAATAATTGATAATTATTTGGGGTTTTTTACTGAAAGAAAAAAATAATTTTATTTTTTTAAGGTGATTTCATCAAAATTTGAACTCCAAGCTTTAACCTAAACATTGATACGTTATCATTTAAACTGAATGAAAAAATTGAGAAAAAAAAAATAAAATAAATAAAAAAGATAAATACATAAACCCATTTAAATATAAAAAAATAATAATAAAACAAAAGTCATCACAGCCTATTACGAATTTGTTGAATTAGTCATTGAATTAAAAAAAAAAAACTAACGTTTGAATAATGACAAAAGAGTTAATTAATTTAATTTCCTATATTCTCCCTGTTTTGTTTAATCGAATAACTAATTAAAAGCCGATCTATATCATCTGTTATCGGATCCCCAATTTTAATTTAGACATTTAATTCACATATCATTGAATTGAATTAATGATTAATGTTTCTAAAACGACGACCTCGCAGTTTCTGTTGATGATATTCTCTGAAAATAAAGAAATTCATTCAGGATTTTTTTTCCAATATTAGAGAATATTTAAATAATTTATTTTTCTTTTAAATATTTTATAAATGGAAATAAAATTATTTGTACAATAAAGTATTCGTTATTTTATATTAACGTTTTGATTATTATGCTCTTTCGAGCACAAAGGAATCGACATATTATAGTAAAAATATATTCAACTATATATCTCCAAGGATTAATGGATACAACTTAACAACATTTCAGTGTGAGGTTTATAATTTTCCTCTACTGTTGGTTATTATATCTCCAGCACAGAAACATGATTGATTTCATCGGTTTGGCGCTTTCGAAATGACTGTCCATTTTTTTAGTCCATCCAGGGGAGGGAGGAGAGGTAGGTAAGTGCAGAGAAGAAGTAATTTAAATTGGAAAGAGACTGTTTGTAAGGTGGAAAGGTGTATGGTCCCTCAAATGCTAGATTTCACATGCCACAAAAACAGAAATCACTTAATATCAATGTTCAGGTCATTTTATATTTTCATCTAAATATCAGAGGAGATACTGGAAGGGGTAAAAAAGGAAGTTGGTTTTTGTTTATTTATTTATTATTTAACAACACTGTGCTGAGTGTATTAGAATTGTCTATATGTGTTTGTGATGGTGACCTTCCGGAAATTATTTGAGGGATGTATATATATATATATATATATATATATATATATTTGATTTTTTTATTTTGTCACTATAAATTAACAATTTTCATAATAATCTCTTCTCTGGTATATTATGATTACAATTCTTTGAGCGATTAATTATGAATATTGAATGGGAATGTGCGTGCGTTCATGTGCATTATATTATCTTTCTCTTTTGTTTGTAATTTCAATTTTTTTTTAATTTATTTTAATATCAAAGTCCTTAATATAAACAAGTTCATTATTTTGATTATTTTTTTTTACCTCAATTATTGCAGAATATATATATATATATATTTCTATATGTCTTTTTGATCACTTTATATATATATATATATATATATATATATATTAATTATTAATCTCACTCTAAATGAAAGTTTCTTTTTGAGTTTTTGTTTTTTAATGAGTGCTAAAAAATGCCAATCGATTTATTTTCAAATTTTGTGTATTATTTATTTGTGATGTTGATTTCTAGATGAGTGAGTGCAAATTAAAATAGCACTTGTTATATGTTTGATGATTTTTTCACTCTTCTCAGAGTGCAGTGTCCCATTCAGGTGTGCCCATAAAGGCACTCGAGCCCTACCAATAAGGACTCGGTTCCCTATATCAGTAGGGTACAGAAAGCTGGTCATCAGCATGGCGCTTGTGGCAGCATAATCGACATAAAATAATAACACAGCTCAATGCCAAAACGACACCACCAGCTGCCCCCAGACCAATGGCCAGCCAATTGGCACCTAATGGGCTTTCTGTGCGCGCACAGAGTTCAGGGGATTCATCACTCACAGCTGCTATCACTCCAGGCACTCCGGATTCTGCGGTTGTTAAAGTCCCAGCGGTTGCACTTGTTATATTGGGACAATTCACATGACCGTTACAGACCAAAGACCGTGGAATGCAAAGTCCAGCATCACCTGGACAAGCAAATTCACAATCTTGGGTGCGTCGGGCTGTCGCTAGTGTTCCATCTGGATTTCGCGGAAGATGAAACAATTCCGTCCAGGCGATACGGAAGGAGGCTCGTGCCGGTGATACAGTCCCAATAAATTCAATTCGAACACTAAGATGCTCAGGCGTGGACCAGGAAGGAACTGCAGCAGCTAATTCAGCAGAACTTATTATTGGAACTTCTTTAAGTGCGGAAACATTCTCTCCACAAGCCTTGGCATAAGGGACACCAACATGCGATGTCCAATCAGCACCGAAACCACCCAAACGAACTTCCAAAATGCCATCCGAACAGGGTCGAGTAGCAAAACGCACTTTATCAAAATGAAGCCAAAGATCTCGTTCCCGGTTCACCTAAAATCAAAATAAATATCCAATTAATAATTATTAAACTAATCATATTTTACAGTCATTCCCAGTAAATCTCTACTAATCCAAAATAAATAAAAAAGAAAAATAAACAAATAAATAAATAAAACATTACACCCTCTCTCGCCCTGATTAGGATTAATTTATAAAATGAACAGAGCTTTAAAATTAATTAAAATTACGTAAATAGAATAGTTAAGTATATTACTAAATAAATATTTAGAAAATGTATTTCTATATGATTTTATTTAAATCCAAAAGTTTCTCTTTTTAAGCCTAAAGAAAGAATAATTTATAAATACATATTCACAACACAAGAAAGTAATTAATTTGTTCTATAATGAAATTTATAAGCATCTATAATTAACAATATTTGAAAATTATATATTAATTACTTTAGTACATTAAAAATCAAGTGTAATAAAGTACCCAAAAACTTTAAAATAAAAAATATTTATTTTCTCTAATAATCAAATATTAAGTAATGAATAAACTACTATAATGCGAAATTATACTAATAATTACACTAAATATAAATTGATCGTTGGAAACTTTTAATTAAGTTTTTTAAAATTATTTAATTTAATACATTTTTGTGTTATGAATTTTTCTGATTATTCACATAAATATATTTATTTATTATTTATTTAAATATTATTATTTTTGTTAATTTAAATATTTATTTATATTTTTGACATAATATATTATTATTATGTATATTTATTTATTTATTTATTTTTTAGTTTAGGGATTAGTGATGGGGTAGAAAGTATTTGGCTTAACTATTAAGAAGGATGGATAGTAATGTGGAAAATTATTAAACGAGGATATCCGACACAGCTTTTGCTGTACCCAAGTGGTTAGGAGGAAAAGCAATGGTGAACGAGTTTTTTTTTACTTAGGATGAATTTTATGTTAGGAGCTTAGCTTATCTTATATAATCAATATTCTTAAATTTTAATGAATGGAATAAATTTAATTCATATGTTATGTACAATTTTATAAAAAAGATTTTTAATAGTTTTTTCCTCTCCAATTATTTAAATTACTTTTATTTTTTTCATCAACATTTCTCTATAATTAATTGAATATTGTTTTAATTCAATTACATTTAATAGAATCTAAAATGTTTAAGCTTTAATATTATTCAATTTCTTTGAAGGGGCAACAGGAAAATAACAAATATCGATCAATTTCGAAAATGTTATTGTTAATGGATATAATATTTAAAAAAATATATAAAAATAAAAAAAAAAAAAAATAATAATAAATAATATTTGGTGCAAACGCTTATCACACTGAAATCATTTACAATGTCCAATAATAATAAAATCCTATAAGTAATTAATTTAAAAAGGTTTATCTATTTTATTATGATTAAAAACTTGTTTTTTAATTAATTCTCTGCTTGAATGATCTATTTTTATAATTAATATAATTTGATATTAATGTATTTTAAAAGTGAACTTTTTCCATTAACTAAAACTAGCTGCTCCGAGCGCCTTCGGCGCTCTTCACACCTAGACGGGGGCTCCGCCCCCTGTACCCCCGAGTGATACATAGTATTTGGTTGAAAGTCTGTATGTAAAAGGTTTTCATCCATTTTGTTTCAATCAGTATAAGTAGATAAGACATTTATTTGTTTTCTTGTAAAATATATTTTAATTTAATCAGTAAATTAATTATATATTATTATTGTATATGTTATATTTATCTAAATCTGTGTCTCTACAGTTTTCGAAAGTTCTTAGCCGCAGCATCCACATTTCTCTAAGCGTCCCTATCCTGAGCTACGACCAAATCCTACCCTGTCCCATCTCTCCCATGTCCCTTCCTTCATTGACCACCCACCTTGGTCCTTGGTCTTCCACCGGATGTTTCCCAATCGGTTTCTCCCAATTTCTAGTTTCTCCAATTCCAACCACGTCCCCTTCCCATCCCAGCCTTCTCGATTTTATAACCTTAACTATATCTGGACAATATTTCTCGTTATGCCATCTCCGCCATCCCCCTGTGACCTCATCTTCTTTTGGCCTATAAATGCTGCGAACAATATTAATCTCACAAATACTCTAAATCTACTCTCGACTCCCAGAGTCATCGATATGGTGACCAAACGTCCCGTCTTTAGGTGCTCTGTCCCAAAAAAGTCTTCGGGACACCCTACTGTTTTTTCAATATTTAGGACATTTCGTAATTTTTTTTTCAAAATTTTGTCAATTTAGTTCTAAAAAAAAGGTATACCGTTAGTCCCGGTTTGGTGTTTTCGAAATATGGTCACCCTAGTCATCGATCAACATGAAAAATAATTGTTTTATATATTTTAATTTTGATCCTCTTTGATGAGATAAGCCCTTTTACTGCATAATAACAGGCGTTACTCAATTTCAACGTCGATTTAAATTCTTCTCGTATAGTATTATCCTTCGTGATTAGAGATCTTAAGTATTTAAATATTTATACTTTTTCAAATTCTATATTTTGTATGTTAATTGTATGTAAGTCGTATCCGTAGCATAATCTTGAATTTTTTTGTTTAATTATATTTCGGTTGATTTTTCCCCAATTTCTCTAATCACATGTCTCCTCTTCCAGTCCAATTCATTTACCTATCAATGTTGCATAAGGCATTTAAATTTCTTAATTTGGTTAGAACACTCCATTTTTAAAAATTTAAATAGAGGGAGAGAGAGAGGTTCTAATTATATATATCTGTTTCTATGACAACACAAAATAGTAAACAAATTACATATATACAAACACTCTCCTTTATATATATTTCTGGAAAATGGAACACCCGCAGCTCAGCTCAGGAGTTACCTAAGATTCTAATTTCTTTTTTATTTTTCATCATTTGAGGTACCCTTCACCTCAGAAAAATTTGGTTACCTTACTCCTTGTAGTTTAGGCTCTGGAGTTTTTTGCGTACAGACGGACACTATCGTATTAAATATATAGATTATAAATATTTTTTTTATTATTTCCATTGCAATTTTTTTATGTAGAAGTTTAAAAGGTCAGATTCCTTAAATATATTGTTATGAAAATAATTAGTTGAGACAATTATATTATTAAATCTAGATAATTATAATGTATTAATATATATATATTTATATAGCAAATTAATAATAAACAATTTTTTTCGCAAAGAATTTCGCCAAATTCAATTAGATATAAGAATTAAAAATTAATTTCAAATAAATTCAAAGAACTGGCTAAAATAGGTATAGACCTTAAAAGCGAATAAAATTTAAAAATATATTGACTTAAAAATTAAAGTAAATTAATCAAATTAAAAAAAAAAAATAAATAAAAATCACAAATTAATTTAATAAATTTAATATTTAATCAAGAACCTAGTCCTTAACTAATAAAGTTATGGAAGGTCTCATCCAATTTACCAAAGGGTATAATATAAGTACTGGTTAAGATCCCGAAAAAGAATAATCAATAAAAAATTATTTAAATCAATCAAAATTTATTTTATTTTTGATGTAATATCATTTAATGTGAATTGTTTGGCTATTTCAATCCATTTTTGACCTAGTTGTAGATAATTTGCAATAATTTTATATTTTATAAGCCATATTTAATAATGGGTATAATTTAATTGTGAATATTGTTAATTAATTACTTTTATAATAGTAAAAGTAACACAAATACTCTATCCTAGACTATCCGTATGTTCCATATTTTTTACTAGATGTCTTTGTAAGTAAAGAGTAAAATCTTTTAATATAATAAACCCTTCTTCTTTAGATTCTATTTTTTATATCCAATAAATGTGACACCTGTAGGATATTTTATTTAAATAAGACTAATCAGAAAAAAATATCGGAAATATATATTTCTTTATTATTGGAATGGGGAAATATTGAAATTTCAATAATCCCTATTCGTATTTATTGATAAAGGATCAGAATAAGATTTTTCGAAATATATGAAGCATAAAGAATGCCGGGCGTTTAATCTCGATTCAATAATAATATTCAATTTAATTTGAGTTGTTTGATGTTTGAGCATATTTTTTTTTGTTTCTTATTAATTTATAATAAAATTAGCAGAAGCAAGAATTTACAATAATTCACTGTCAATGAATTGAATATTTCATATTGGGTTCATTTTGATATAAATTAAATAAAATTAATCACAAAAAGATTATCAACGCCTGGAACATAGGCAACTAGACATTCAAAAGTTTTTTTTTGATGTATTGACGTTGTTATATATTAGAATTTTTTTGTGTTAAACATGATATGTTAAATTTGTTTATTTTGAATTAGGAATCTTTTTAATTTGTGAATAATCTTTTAAAATTTCAAAGTCAATGAGTTATTTTCTTAATAATATGAGTAATTGTCTATTTATACACAAAATGACGTCTAATTTATCTATCTCTCGCACTACTTTTATATTCATATTGTAAATTGACTATTATAAAAAAAATTATATTTTTCAACTGAATTATGTATTGTGTTTCTAATTTCTATTCAATCAAACAAATATTAATTAATTTTTACAAATATGTATATTTAAGCTAGTCATTAGAATTAGTGTATAATTAAAATTAAAATCAATGAAATTGAAAATAAATTATTTGTACAATATACCTTAATAAAATTGCATATTTTTCAATAATCTATCTTCTAATAGATTTTTTTTTTTAAATTTATCTAGCCAGACTAAAAAAAAAATAAATCCTAAAATACTATATTGAACTTTTACAAAATGCTAATGTTTTATTCTCATGAATTTATAATATCCATGTATAATAAGTAATTTCCTAGCACAACATAAAACCATTCCAGCATGATGGACAGGGTTACTGCTATTTCTTAAAAGAAACAAAAGACCTCTATCCTTGGGGAGTAGAGCTCATTATAAATGGTGTTTTTCTGTTGTGTTGAATTCATTTTATTTTTTGAAATGATAAATACTGTCATTTTAATTCATTCTTTTGTTTAATAAAATAATAATTTCGTATAATAAAGTTATTTATACTGACTATTCAAGTATAAAATAAAAAACTAAAATAGAAAAATAAAAAAAAATAAAAATAAAAATAAAAATAAAAACATACAGGCAAATCAAATAATTCTTTGTAAAAAACCATCTGTAAAAAAATTGAAATACCACTTGAAAAGGAATTAGTTTTGTGCTTGTTATATGAAAATTTTATATTTTTAACAAAATAAATTTTAATATGAATTAGAAATTTGTTTTTTAGGAATATCTTTATGTTAATGTTTCCATTAGAGGACAACTTGCGTCTAGTTTTTAAATATTATTATCTCTTTGAAAAGTTTAATTATGTTTATATATATTATCATATATTATATAATACACATACAAATAGATTAATATATTGTTTTGCCTAGGGATTAAAGGTTTAACCCTCCTCCCCACCTCTTCTCTCTTTAGATCCATGATATCACTCCAAATGCATCATCCAACAGGCATTCATTAAAGATAATTTTTTTTTATTTATTTTTTTTAACTCTCAATAAAATATTTGAAATCGATAAAAATTTTAAAAAACAATCACAACGATGTGATGTTATTATATATTTTAAAAAAGAAAATTTAGTTGCGTCGTGTTATTTAATAAACACCCTCCGCGTTATAAGTTTTTTTTTTTAATTAAATTTATACATATATGTGTTTACCAACCAATTTACATATTCATTTACAGTATGTATTAATATTGTATTTATGTTAAGATATCATTTTGAATTTATAAATTAGAACAAACAAAAGACCAAAAAAGTTTCTATAATCAAAGGGTAAGTGAATTTTATGTTGGTTACAAAAATAAAATAATTTTTTTATAGAAAAGTATTATAAAAATTTCAAGATAAACCAATAAATTAAAAAAGTTTCTTTTAATTATTTATTTTATTAAAAAAAATAAAATCTTTTGTGATTAAATATTAATTAAAAATGAAAAAAATAATTAAATATGTTTAAAATAATAATTTGAAAAATGAGTTTATTTAATTATAATATTCAAATTGCTACTACAATAACTATTAATTTAACTTTACAACACACAAAATTTAGAGTTTGAACAAAATACTATTTATCCTTAGCCCCTATATTATAAGAATAATATATAATATAATTTATCTGTGTTATTTATCTTTAATTTTTTTTGATTTAATGTAGTTCAAGTAAAATTTTTAACTATAATTGTAAATTTGAATTTTAAAATCTTTAATAATTCAAATTGTTTTTCAATATTTCTGATTTTGGTTTTTATCTTTTATTTTAATTAATAACAATTAAAAATCATATTAAATATGCATAATAAAAAATAAAATAATATTTTTTGAAAATTTTAAATAAATATAAATGTGATATAAATTATATCTAAATGGTTTTTTTCGAGACAGAGTTATTGAAAAGAATTCAACAAAAATTTCAAACAAATTACTAAAAAACAGTTCAAATGAAAAAAACAAAATAGATAAATTCAATAAAAAAAAAAAGTAATTCTAAAAAATATTGAAATTTGAATTTTATGATTTCTTAACCACCCTAAAAATAGTTGTTGTTGTCATACGAAGAACATTGGCTACCTATCTATGGCTGCGTCCACGCAACGGCTTTCTGTTATGCTAATTTTGATGTGTCTAGTTGAAAAGACACTCAAATAATCAATTTCAAGCATATTATCAAAAAAAACAAAAAAAACAGGGATTAAAAGATTATAATAAACATATCATCAAAATCAATAAATATGAAAGTTTTGATTTTATTTTAATTACGAGTATAATTTTTAAATAAAATGTTTTATATTTATTATATAAGAAAGGTGAAAAACATATCATACTTAAAAGTTTATTCAATTTCATTGCATTAAAAATAAAATTATTCAAAAAGTTGAATTTTCCCAAAAATTAAAAAAAAAAACATTTTTTCTGCAATGAAAATGCCTGATTATTATGACACCATTAAAAATATCTTAAAAAAATAAATTGAATCTATAATTTAGAATTAGAAATGGAATAAAGTGATTTATAATACATTAATATATACCTCGTGTTTAAAAACGTTGAAATTATTTTTAAAGTAATCTAAGTGTGAAAAATAGATTCATATTCAATATTTAATATAATATAAAATATTTCTCTAATTTTTTCTAATTTCCTTCCTTTCACTTAACTTTATATACAAATATATATTAAGATATAGTAATCGGTTAAAATTTCGAATTCAAGTTTTCAGCCGAAATACATCTAAGAAATCATAACCCAAAAAAATAGTTTGTGAATATGTAAATAGCAAAGCTAAAAACATAAAAGTCTCGATAGTAAAATTTCATATTTATTATAGAATGTGCCTGGGATGTTACAACAATATCAACTAACAAAAAGGTCTATTTTTTATCAGTGATTTTACTGAATTTTGAACTTTTCTCAAATCGACATTTTTTAGTAAAATTGTTTCATCAATGTCAATTTGTCTTAATTTCAAGAAGATCCACTTTGAAGTACACTTTAAAAATGATTACTTGTAAAATTTATAAAGTTCTTTAATAGTACTTAAATTTTTATTATTTGAAATAATTAATATGGTTATATGTTAATAGTAAAAGATAAAAAATTTAAAATTAACATTTCGTGAAAAGTTTTTGATAATTATTGGTTTAGTAGTGTATTATTATTATATTTTTTTTTTTATTATTTTTTTAATTAATTATTTATATTTTATTTTTATAAATTGGATTATTTATTTTATTATTGTGACAAAATCTGTTTTGGAATAGTTTTTAAATTAATTTGAAAATGCTTATTGAAAGTTATAGAAAGCAATTCATTTGCTTATCAAGGAAAGGCCTTACAAAAAATTAATTTAAGCTTCTGAAAGAAATGAAATTGTAGTGTGTGTGTGTTGATTGAACAGGGAAGTTTTTTTGGAGTTACTCCAAAGGTATTATAATATAATAATTCTTTTATCTAAATTAGAATTTGTTTTAAACCTATAAAATGATCTTGTAATGTTATCAAAATATTTATTTGAAAATTCTACCTTAATATACTTAAATACATTTTTCAATAATAATATAAAATTAGTATTAATATTAATATTATATATAATTAATGGTTAGAAAATATTTACCTTAAGTTCCCAAATGCAATGAACACTTGAAGGTGGATCTAAATATCCGAGTGCTTCATAATGAGGAAATCGAAGTTCTCCATCCGTTGCAGGGTCCAGAACTGATGGTCCACATAAAGGTGGATGTACAAATGAATATCGAGCTTCGAATAAAGGCTCAACATGTTTAAAATATGCTGCAGCTGCATGCGTTGCCTCAACTTGTAATTCTAAGGTTAATCGATCGGATGCAGAGACAAGGATGAGGGGTGTTTGAGGTAAGGCTGTTGGTGGTTGTTTGCACATACAAGCTAACGGAGTTGTTGTATTATGTATGGATCCTGGGGCAGATGGTTCATAGATTATAACTTTATCCACTCGATCTACCCAACATGATTGACAGGAGGCTGTTTGATAAGGATGTTCTTTTAATGTAATCGTTTCTACTGTAAGAATCACTCGCGCAAATAATCTTCGGTCAGTAACAAATCGGTACATACATCTCACACCCTGAGGTTGTTTATATACAAGGGTATTCATAGGGGATCGAAGATGGCCTTCTTGATGTCGCCAGGAGGCAAAAAGTTCATCACAGGCAGTTCCAGTTACTCTTTCGCCGCTTGCTGTATTATTAAAAAAATCATAATGAGCCCAATAATATAAAGATGAACCGGAGTAGGATCCAGTTTTAGATTCAAATCGTACAAACAGAGATGAACCACTAGATACAAAATCATGTTTTTCTAAAGGTCTTGAAAATGTATCACAAAACGTTTTGATAATTCGTGCATCATCTGGTCTATCAGCGTCATAAAGAGTTAAACTCTCGGCACAATCTCCATCCCAAGGCTCAATGGCTGCCTCTACACGATTTACACGAAATGAAGGGAAATAGAGACGTACAATTTCTCCAGGTCGTCCACGCATTAAATATGTACAAGAAGTATGAGCAGGGTACCAGTGTGCAACAGAAAGAAAAATGCCATAAGCATCACCACTGGCTTCCAGTGCTTCTGCAGTCAATACCCAATCACATGTGCCATTTCTGCTTCCCGCTGTATCAACATGCCCAGGCCAATTGCCAACATTAAAATGAAATCCGGTGTTTAATAATGGTCCAGCTGGAGAACTTACAAACTCAACAAACAAATCTTCTGAAGTTCCAATTATTGAATAAGGAAATTTTCCTGTTCCACAAAATGTTCCAATTAAAGGAGCTCCTTCATCTCTACCATCAAAAACACGTAAAAAATCGTAAGGACAATGGTGAGGCCCTGAAACGATAGGCCTCATAGGGCATGTCATAATATTTTCACATCGTTGACCATCCACATTAAACTCTTCATTTTCAATGTAAAGTTTAATAAAGGGAAGCCGAGTATTAAGGTGATATCGGCAATGTAATCCTCTTGGATATACTCCTGGATAAGCTGGTGATTGCACGTAACACGTTTGTAAACGACAGTCACGAAATACACGTTCACAATATCCACCAGCAACAACCTCACCCCTTCGATTGGGGTATAATTCTGGATGTTGTCCATAACGTAAATAAACTTCTAGTTGTTGTTCTGCTCTCGAGTCAAATGAAAGGTACGTTTGATCAGTAAAATTATCAGTGTGGAAAAGAACTCGAACGAAACTTGTCTCGGAGATAAATGTCTGGGGTTGTTCCGATTCACCGCAAAAAAGCCCAATATCTCTTCGATTTGATACATCCGTTTTGGCATTTCCATCAACAATCTGAAACAAATAAATAAACACCATTCATTAGAATGACTCAATAAATAATAATTAAATAATTATTTGAGAACATTGAAGATCGAAGTTTTAATGATTATTATTTGTAAAATTTTTGTAAAGCCTTGTTGTACATAAATTGTGAACTTGAATGTTATCAAGGAATTAATATAAAAAATCTAATATAAACAAAAAAAAAGTAATATTTAGTTACGAATAAACTAAAATTAAATAAAAACATAATTATAATTACCAAATATATAGACTATGAGAATCTGTCTTAAATTTTGCGTTAAAAATGGAATAAAGTGCTCAAAAGCGCTTAAAATGTTGACTGTGGGATTCGGTGAGTACTTTGTCTCAAAAAAAATGTTTATAAGTAGTACAAGCGTACCGAAAGTAGCACGCCAAGTTCGATCAAATGTGAAGGTTTTGCTCACTGTTTTCTTCGATTACAATGGCTTGGTGCATCATGAGTTCTTCCCAACAGGTCGTACTGTTAATAAGGAATACTACAAGGAAGTTCAGCAACGTTTGTGTGAAGCAATTCGGCTCAAACGATCGGAATTGTGGAAAAACAAATCATGGATTCTGCATCACGATAATGCACCAGCTCATCCATCATTGCTTTTTCGTGATTTTTTGGCCAAAACAACACCGTAATCAAGCCTCAATCAACGTATTCACCAGATTTGGCTCCTTGCGACTCTTTCCTATTTCCAAAACTGAAAGGAAAGCGTTTTGCCACAATTGATGAGATAAAGTTAGAATCGAGCTTATGGCCAAAACTAAAAGCGCATTTCAGAAGTGCTTCGACGGTTAGAAGAAGCGCTGGCATAAGTGCATGATATCTGAGGGGAATTACTTTGAAGTGGAGAAAATGAATATCGATTAATAAATAAATAATTTGCAAAATAATTCACAATTCACCTTTTCTTTTGAACAAATCTCGAATACAGGTAGAAATAGACGGAAGCTTTTAAGTATGGTGTATCAAGAAGGTGAGAAGGGTAATAAAATTTTTCAACCAGTATCATTTATCAAAATTTCTGAATTGCATTTCATTATATTTATTAAAAATAGATGTTACTTTTTAACTAATATGTTTTAGAAATTAAAGTTAAAAAGTTTTAATTACTTTATAATAGAAAAATATAAAATATGTATGATAAAATAAGCAAACAAACATACCAATATTATATAATATATATACTTATAAACTCTTAATTAAATTCTAATTCTTTAACTAATATACTTATGTAAAATTTAAAGAGTTTTAAGTTTGATCTTATTAAAATATTAAATCAAATTAAGTGTAAATATCTTTTCATTAATAGAGATAAATATTGTTGAATAAAATGATCAACTTTAAATAATTTTTTTTTTAATTATAAACTCAATGTTAATAGTTGATAACAAGATTATCTATTTATCTCTGCGGCTCTACGGAATTCGCAGCAACCTCTGACTTTTGTACGTCCTACGCAAGGACAACGCCTATCAAGTCGGTTATATCAATTAGGTGACCTAGGATCAGTAGAACGGGTCCTATCAATCTTTACCTTGATTTTCTTGATCAAAGGCACTATCAAGTAGCTTTCCCAATTTTGATCCCGGAAGCTGGGTTGACTCCGTCCCATATACCCCAGCTAGAGAAATTCCCTTGCCAGGTCCGGGACTTGGACCCGAGGCCACGAGAATTTGAGGCAGCTTCTCACCCTGTGGCGCCTTCCTCGCAGCAACCACATTTCTCTAAGTGTCCCTATCCTGAGCTATACCCATCCAACTCCTACCCTCTCACATCTCTTATATCTACACCTTCTCCCCTCCTATATTGTTCGCCACATTCTTCCAAGCGAACGTTTGCCAATCGGTCTTCCACCATTCCCCGGTGACTTCATCTTTCTTTGGCCTTTAAGATAACATCCTAATTTACAAGTTATAATTTTGATAATTTTAGAATACATTTTAGGAAATGTTATAAAAACAAATTCATTGATAATTTTATTTTGAAAATAAATATAATGTATTTATTTTTATAACTAATTTATTAATGAAATAGTCTAGATTAAACTTTATATATTTATATTATATCCAAAAAATAGGAAAAAAAGAAGAAAGTTTAAAAAAGATTGGAGATTTCTGTCTGTGGAGAATTAAAACTTAAAAAACTTGAAAATGTTCTACTTTAAAGTCCTATTGAGAATTTCTCGTTTTGAAACTTCTTCATTCTTTTATATTCACAGTATAATTTAAATAGTTAAATAATTAATTTTAAGAGATTATTATAATTGTATAACTATTGAAAATTTATTCTCAATATCCTTCCCTTAAAATGCCTATTTTCTCGCTTGTATAAACAAATTTTAATTCTGAATATATGTATCAATCTAATATTTATATCATATATGATTAAATATATAACTATTGAATATTTATTCTCAATATTATCCCCTTAATAAACCTGTATAAACAAATATTTTAGGAAAAGTTATAAAAACAAATTCATTGATATTTTGAAAATAAATATAGTATATTTATTTTTATAACTAATTTATTAATGAACTAGTTAAATAAATTTGTTTTCTTATTGTATTAAGTATTTTAATTGTCTTTATTATTATTATGTTTGAAAATTATTTCATAGAAGTTCACTTAATTAATATAATAAAACACTTAGCTGTCCGAGAGGTTTTCTAACTCTACAAACATTCCATATAATCGGTGAAATGTGTTAACCATTCGAAAAATATCTTTGGAACGCTCTCATTCCTTTTATTTTCATTTTTTCTATCGCTTAACTCTCTGATTCCAACCATGTTCTCGTTTAGTAATAAAGAAAATCTCATTTAAAGAAAAAGATTATATATATATATATATATATATATATATATATATATATATATTGGAAATCGAATTTAAGGCAACAAATCACTTGGATACCAATTTTTTGATTTATGAATCATATTTTTCAAATAGGTCACTATAATTTTTATCTTTTTCTCTAAATGGATGATTGACATTTCAATAAAAATTAAGAGAGGCGTTATATTATTTTTAATTTTTTTTTTTTATTTGGGTAAATTATTAAGGTCACGAAGAACATCAAACAATGTTTTGAATTGAATTTATAGAGAAAATTAATTTTATTTGAAAAATAAATTAAAAAAAAATCATTAATCATGAATATAATGATTTCAAAAGAGATTTGTTGATTGGGGAGAAAAATAAGAAAGAGATAGAGGAGGTAAAAGAAGATTTTTGATTATATGAAGATTAATTACTTAAAGAGTTGTTCTTAGGGATGAAATCTTTCAAGAAGAGGATTAATTCCAAAAGGTTTGTGCCATTTTAGCGGATTGAAAATGATTTTCAAATAAGAATCCACCGCTTTCTACATCCCCTCTTTACCACCACCTTTTAAGAAGTTATAATGGCTCTTATTAAATTGTACTAATCCACACGAATGGGTTAATCTTTTTCATTAACTTTGTTTTGGTAGAATTTAAAAACTTTTTCAATAGAAATGATAAAATGATAGGACAATTTAAAATAACGTTTATTAAAAAAATCTACGAAGCGTTCTTTTTTTTATTTTTTAAATAAAAAAA
This sequence comes from Labia minor, assembly GCA_963082975.1. Taxonomy (NCBI): domain Eukaryota; kingdom Metazoa; phylum Arthropoda; class Insecta; order Dermaptera; family Spongiphoridae; genus Labia; species Labia minor. The sequence goes on from OY720345.1 coordinate 38,401,664, forward strand.
AAATTGAATCTCCATTTAATTTGAATCAATTTAAAAAACAACTTTCTACAATCAGTTTAATATTAAAACAAAAGGCTACAAAAAAAAAATTAAATTAACATTTTTATTAATTAATTAAATAATCTAGAAACAAATTATTTTATCATTTTTGAAAGTTTATTTTTTTGTACGTTATGACATTTATCTAAATTAATCAAGATGAATATTATCCATAAATGATGAGATATGGAAAAAAAGATTGCCAAGATTAATTATTGTTGAAAAATTATGAAGATTAAAATGTTATTTAATTAAAAATAAATCTAAATAAAACAAGACTAGTTGTTTTTTTTTATTTATAAGAAATATATAAATTAATATATTCATTAAACCATTAAAGTAAATAAAATAAATAGAAAATAAGTTGACCTGTGGCCAGGTCCGAACCGACCGACGGTTTGAAATAAATTAATTTCCAGCTACAGAAACAATTTCAAATAATTTTAATATATCTATTAATGTAATAAAAAACAGATATGGATATAACATAAATATTTTTAATTTTATTTTATTTATAATATATAGCTGAAGTAGCCGGCGTTGCCGGCGTTACCCGAGGCTGTGACGTCATGAAGGGCTGGGTGACGTCATATAATTTTAAATTAAGAAAAACATAATTAAGATGATTTTTCCCGAGGATAAAACCAATACATTCGTCGTGATATGTAAAAAAATCTTCTTATGTGAAATTTGGTGCAAAAATAACCCTTCCCTTCTTATCGTCGATCGCTAATACTACCACTTCCGGTTTCCGGATTTGCACCAAAAGTTGATCAATTCATCCCACTGATGCATTAAGTAAATATACCAAATTTCATCAAAATCCGTTAAGCCGTTCAGGCTGAACACATCTATACGGACGGACAGACGGACGGACAGACATCATGCTAAAAATACTTTTTTCTGTTAAGAAAATGCATGATTCGTGGAGATATGTAAAAATCTCCACATGTGAAATTTGGTGTGAAAACAATACCTCCCTTACTATCGTCGGTCGGTAAAAATAAAAACTGGTTTGTCTAACACAAACACCAGAGGTATAATCTGAATATTATTTTAAAAGAAATTATATATTCATACGATGAATATATATAGGTGTACATATATATATTCAATATTCCACGGTTACTTATTCTTCAATATATTATATTTAATATTTAAAAATAATATATTAATATTGAAATATAAATATTTAAAATCCAAAATTTTTAAAAATCTTCATTATTTAAAAATAAAGATAAAATGGTGCATCGATCTGAAGATTAAGTATATTTGAATATTCCAAAGTTCTTCTGCAGTAACCCCACTTTTCCAAGTGCCCTATTCTGAGCCACAACCCCTCCAATCCCACATATTCTCCCATCTCTCTCACGTTCCTTCCTACATTATCCACCCACCGCGTCCTTGGTCTTCCAAGCGAGCGTTTCCCACTCGGTCTCCCCCCCTCCAATATATTTTTCGCCATTATTTCCTCTCCCATTCTAACCACGTGCCCTGCCCATTGCACCCTTCTCGATTATTCAATACCGCCTTTAGATAAAAATTCTAAAATATTTTATTTTATTTTTAGCGAGTATGAAATTAATTTCATTTCTAAAATTGAATTTACTCAATATTTTAATCTTTTAATTAAACCACCACAAATACTTGCATCACATTTAAGCTGAAAAATATACTCATATATATTCTTGAAAATTTTTTAACCCCAATTAGTTGTTTAATTATTATTCACATAATTAGTGATTATCTCTTAAAAAAATTTAGTTTTTCAGATAATAATTTATTTTCTCAAGTTTCAACCCTTCTGCCTCATACTTCCCTTTCTTCTCCCTCTTACTTTCTATTTCTTATCTTTCAAGCTTTGTTACAAAGTTTTTAATTTAGATGAAATTAAAAAAAAAAAGAATTTTATGTAACCATCTTATAATTTTTTTTCTTAGAATTCACACACTACAAAAGTTTTTCAAATAAATTTAAACTAGAAAGTTGCATTAAGAGAAGATAAAAGTAATTAAAAAAGAAAAAAATAAATCAATTTGATTATATTAAATATAATAATTTATAATCTAATATGATTAAATAATAAAAATAAATAAAAGCTTTTAACTTATAAAAAAAATTGATGATTATTTAAAAAAGAAATAAATTGAATTTTTTTTTGCAATCAAATTCTGTAACAGATGTTAAAAATTTCATTTAAATATAAGAAAATACGAAAACAGCCTAAAAGAATATTTCGAAAAATGAAACTAAATCGAATGGAAGGATTATATTTCGATTTAAAAGAAAATCTCCGACAAAAATAGGAGTTGAAAATATATTATCATTATTTTCCCATTAAGTTGCCTATCGATCGTCTTCATCTTATATAAATTACAGTTTTAATAATTTTAAGTATTTATATTAAACTATGTATTTTTTTACGAAAGATTGAGATGGATGATGTAGGTATCATTTTATAAATATATACCAATAAATAAAAAAAAAAATAAGAAGGATATTTAATGAGTTATCTTTATAGAGGTGTATTTATTTTTTGACTAGAGAACTGTCTATATGGTTGTCTTTTAAATTTATTATTTAGTTTTGTTAATATATTTATTTAAACCTATATATTTCATTATATGACAACTAAAATTATTTTAATTATATTTTTTAAATATAATTTTAACTTTCTTAACAATTCTAACATATCATTCTAAATTGAATTGATACAAATATTTGGTTGGAGATAAAGAAATAATTTTTTTCAAATGAAATGTATCAATTTTGTATGTATCATATAAGGTTAAATAATCTCCTAAGAATTACTGTTTAATAACCAAATTTAGACTCATTTAGAACCTCTTTTGTCAATATTTAGAAGGAGTGAAATCGATGAGAAGATCCTATGCATCCAACTTATAGTTCGGATCTGGCACCAATCGATAACTTGTTCCTTATTAAAGAAACTTATAAATTAAAAATATCTTGGTTTTTAGATAGTTTGGAAAACCGGCATTAGAATTAATCTGAGAATTGTCGACAAAACCTCAAAAAAATATTTGAGCCAAAACGAATATTTGTAACCTGGAAAAATCAATGAACGTAAGAAATATATTTTTTTTTCAACGTCAATATTCCTAAATTATCTTTAATTCTCATTTCTAAAAAGTGTGAACTTTTTTGAGGTATTAAATTTTAACTGCTAAACTATTTCATAACCACAAACATACACGAAAATATGTTTTATAGAAGTTTCAATATATCTACTAGTAAAATGTTTTAAGTAAATAAATGTCAAGTTAAGATAAAAGAATTATTTATTTTTATATCAATAAATAAATATAAAAAAAAAAAATTAATATTTTTATTTATATTTTCTTATAGAAATTGATAAGAATGGCAGCCAATTCTTTGAAAGCTATTATTTATAAAATATCCAAAGACACATTTACATGCCTATCTAGTCAACTAATGTAGTGGAAACAAACAAGCAACAACAACAGTAGGTATAGAATAAAGTAGTGATTATTCTATTAATGTTCCCTTAAATTTGAAAATTCAAATGATTTCTCTTTATAATGAAAGAGAAACACTTTATGATTTGGAACAGAATATATTTTCGGAAATTTTCCTCCCCTCTGGTCAATAAAAATATCAAATTATAATGGTTAGTTTATGATTTTCATTGTAAATTTCTTTGAGTTATATGTTTTTGATCTTCCTTATATATATTCATATCTTTCATTATTAAATCTTCTCAAAGAGCCTGACTTGAAATATAAACAAATAATATTTTATGTATATCTAAATATATTTTTTATTAAGAAATATTTTAGATAATATACATTAAAAATATTTTCTTTTTCATTCATTCCTTTTCTATTTCATTTTATCTGATGTGTAGGTAATTATTTCACTAAAACTTTAACACATGTGTATTCGCAGATATCATCATATTTTTTCAAATATTTACGTTTAAGTTTTTTTTTAATCTCATAAAAAATTACGTTCTATAAATATTTATATTCTTAAGAGAAATATTATTTAAAATCAATTTTTTTTATAAATAATATTTTATGAAGTCTACAGGGTTATAAAATCGGAAAGGTTGCGATGGGCAGGACACGTGGCAAGGTATGAGAGAGGAATGAGATTGGCGAAAAACTGGGGAAAACCAAGATTGCAAAGGACCGGTTGGAAAAAGGGTCATACTATTCCTATGGGTTATTTAGGCTACAGCCTAGGGGCGCCGTAACTTAAGGGGCGCCACGAGGTAAAGATGAGAAATTTTTAAATATACTTGAACTAAAAATGAAATGTAGGTTAACGGGAATTATATTTATAACTGGAATAAAATATTAAAAAATCATATTTAAGAATTTTAATGCCTAGACCCTATGATGCTAAATGGTTTATATTCCAGGGTGCTAAAATTGATAAGAACATTGGAAGACCAAGGACGCTTTGAGCACAGTATTTAGGAGGGATTGTAAGAGAATTTGGAGAAAGAAAAATTCCCCCAAGTGGGGATAGAATCCAAACCCAGGCCTTAGACACGCCATGGAGCTCTATAATTGATAAAAATAAATATTTTATTTACAGAATATTTTTGTCTTCTAAAGGATTACGATTTATAATTATTATTTTCCATATAATACCTAATCATCTATTTTATCATAATATAATAATTAATTGAAAAGTTATGAAATTAATTAAATATATTGAAATTGGTTACGAATAACTTCTGTTATTAATCAAAATTAAATTGTTAATTAGTCGAAAGTAAAAATATGAACTTTTTTAAAAGATATTATAATATCTATTATAATTTATGATGATTTAAAAATTTGTTAGTCAAATAACTACCAGGATTGAGAGGTTTATTTAAAAATTTAAATAATGATTAATAATTGATTTTTAAATTGGGGAATAAAATGAAATATATAAAGTATATTGAAATATTAATAAAAAATAATTACTAAATATATTTAAAGTAAATGAGTATCTAGTCATTTTTTTTTAAATATTTTAAAATTAATATAATTGGAATAAAAAATATTTTATAGAAATTAATTACTTTTTTAAGGAAAATATCCAATTAATACCAACTTTTATCATATTTCATCATCTTATTCTTATAATTTACTCTGTCTAAGAAATAGATCATTATTTAAAAAATAGTTTGAAGTTTTTAAAATATTACCTTTTGATCTAGATAAAATAAAATTAATAAAAGGGGGAAAAAAATAATGTGAATAAATTTATGAGTTCACCGGATCTAAATAGAGTTAATTAGAACGTCGTCTCCAATTAACTTTTCTTCTTCTTGGATCAAAAGTGAGAGAGAGTGGAAACGCTTCCAATTTGTACCACAGAAAAGTTAAAAGACAATAGAGCTAAGAAAGTTAACCCCGTGAATTGTAAGAAATTCAATATTCCTTTTACAATAAGCATTTCATTAGGAGATAAAGATAAAACAACCCCAATTATATAATTATTGGATAGAAAAATTAAATATTTTACATATATTATTTTATTAATGTAAATTACAAAAAAAATCTGTATTTATTAAATGTTTTAATATTAAAAAAATTACAAGTATTATAACAATACAAAAAGATTAATTTTTAATGATAAATAATATAAGTTGAAAAGTATATGAAAGAATAGTTAAATTCTTTCTAATATATTAAAAAAAATATATTTATATTATCTCACAAATGATCTGCAAGCACCAGCTAATAATATTGATTTTTAACCAATTGTAATATAAATTTTAGAAATTAAATCATAAATCTATTGTATTATTTTACTAAACTTTAAATATAAAAATATCAATAAAAATAATATTAATCGAATTTTCAAAGAATAAAGTTGTAAATGTTATCTTGATATATCTTATCTTATCTTATTATATGTATACCAATATATTTGTATTTTTGAAATATTAAACCACTCTAATGATTTGTTTTGAAATTCACACCATAGATAATTTTTATAAAGAAATATCGATCTGATTTGGTTTCAGCCCCGGGAAAAATAATCTTTTTCAGCTTTTTCTTAATTTAAAATAGTAAATTTAAATGACATCAGCACCTCCAGACAGCGCTTCCTTAAATACAAAATATTATAAATAAAATAAGATTAAATATTTATTTTAATAATATTTTGTAATCAAAATATTATAAATAAAATAAAATTAAATATTTATTTTAATAATATTTTGTAATCAAAATACGAAATATATATTATGTTATATCCACAGACTTTTCTGTCTTTTTATTCCATTAATACGTATGTTTAAGGGCTGTTTTATGGCTATTTTATTTTTAATTTATGTTCATTTAAATTATTTGAAATTGTGTCATATATTTTGTCGTTTATTTATTTTAAATCATAATCTTTAATCTTAAATATTCATAGTTTATAAGGAATATTTTTTTTAATGACAGAGCGGCGGCCTGGTACTATAACCAGGTATAATAATCAGCAAGTCAAAGAAAAATACCTTTTTGATAACAATAGAAAAAATAATATCATCCCAAAAAGATAACTCTCAATTATTACGATGATAATTTATTTATATTTTAATTTTCAGTGTAATATAATATATTTTTTTATAATTTTAATAAAAATAGTATAATATATCAATGCGATTTTTTTGATATAGGTATTTGTTAATTTTAAAAATAATTTCATTAAATTGTTTGACTTTCAATTTGTATAAATATTCAATTCTGGAAAAAACACATTAAAAACTTTTTTGTATTAAATCAACACTTATTTAACCGGCGATACGAATATATTGTTGATTTTAAAAAAAACATGAAATTGTATAAAACCTTTAGAAAATAATTTCAATATAATTTTTTAAAGCTTTTTTAATATTTTTTTAAATTAATTGCATATATTAAGTTGTAGCTTATTTAAATAGTATTTCGAATTCATTTATTATTAATCTATCTATATTTAATATTGGTTAAGATTTATATTAATATATAATTTGTTTGAATTTTATATAATATAAAATATATTTCTGAATTTTAGTATATCATTTTTTGTTTTTACCAACCGAGACAATAGGAAGGGAAGGTATTGTTTTCACACTTGAAGATTTTTACATATCTCCACGAATCATGCATTTTGCCAACAGAAAAAAGTATTTATAGCATGATGTCTGTCTGTCTGTACGTCTGTTGTGTGTCCGTATAGACGTGTACAGCTTGAACGACTCAACGGATTTTGTTGGATATATTTACTTATTGCATCAGTACCATTAATTCAGCAACAATTGGTGTATTGGAAACGGTAAGTGGTAGTTTACAAAGTATTAATTTTATATTTATTGTCGGAATATATTTCACTTAAAATATAGTAGTAATTAATAATTGAGTAATTAAAATAAAAATAAAAACCAAGATAATATAATTTTGTCATTTTAATTCGAATTTTAAATATATTTTTTGTGATACTTTATATATATATATATAATATATATGGAAATTTTCCCCCTTCAACAATAAAAAAACTTTAGGTGATCAAAAGTGGGTAAGTCCTTAAAATAAGAAGTAGCTGCATTTGATCAAGAAAATCACAAATAAGGTTGTGAGAGGGAATGTTGTACTGATAACTCCACACTCTTATTTCCATCAAAGTGAGAACGAACACAATAGACCCAGTCCTCCCTTTTTCGATATTCATAAGGCAGTTAATAAAAGAAATAAGTTGACCTGTGGCCAGGTCCGAACCGACCGACGGTTTGAAGTAAATTAATTTCCAGCTACAGAAAATAATTTCAAATAATTTTAATATATCTATTAATGTAATAAAAAACAGATATGGATACATAAATAATAAATATAAACATTTTTAATTTTATTTTATTTATAATATATATGCAAGACCAGGCTGTGACGTCATGAATGGCTGGATGACGTCATATAATTTTAAAACAAGAAAAACTAATAAGGTAATGGCACCTATAGATGACATGGCACCTATAGATGACACTTTTGAATTTAAACTAAAAAAATAAGCAAATTTTAAAACATAAGCGGAAATTTTTTTTTTTAAATGATGATAGTTATGCTTTTCCACCACCTGAGATATCCTACAACAATACAATAAGTCGCCCTATTTTTTTTCTTTTAACTTGAAAAGCAGACCGAATCGTCAACAATTGATTTTTTCAACAAATCTTAAAGATAACCTTAAGGTAAGTAATGTTCTTAATTAGTATTTTATATTTTTATATTCATATTTATCAAGAATTTAATAACTACATTATAAAATAGACTTAATATAGATATAAATCATTTCAATTTAAACACCTAATTTTTAAAAGTATCTTTTTTATCAACCGTGTCATCTATAGGTGCCCCTAAAATTGTTTTTCCTATAGATGACAGCAATGTCAGCTATAAGTAGGTTTTTAAAAAAATTGTCTATTATATTAATAGCTGTAAAGAGGAGATAATTTTATATAATTCCACCAAGTTGCATGTCTGAATTGATATAGGAACCTAAAGGTGACGCTGTGTTTCTTATTGTCAGAAAATTTTTTTCTGTTCCAGAACTTCATACACTATTTTTTTGAAATTTTTTTTAAATTACTCTGTTCTCAATGTATAATTGAAAATGCATAATTAAAAAAAGATTTGTTTAAAATCAATTTTTTATTTTATTATAATAATCAGCTAAAAATAAAATCAATCCCAATAAATATATCTAATGTATCATTATATGAAACCTGATTTTTTTATTATAACTAAAGTTAAAGCAGCAACAAGGCGTTGGAAAGATGTTTTACTTTGTAAATAAATAAGTTGAAGATAAAGAGAGCAAGCGAAGTGAAAATAAGCGGGAGTGTCCTCCCTAGACTTTCCCGCATATAAATAGGTATAAAGAGTTGTGAATGAATATTTAGAATGTGTAAACTTGGTATTGATAAAGAGCCAGTTCGTATTAGTTTATTGGTGTCAAATTTGATATTTGGTAACATTTATATATATATATATATATATATATATATATATATATATAGAATAAAGTGCTACTTCCGGTTAACTGATATTTTAAATGTAAAAAAACAGATATGGATATAATATAAATATTTATAATTTTATTTTATTTATAATATATAAGGGCTGGCTGTGACGTCATGAAGTGCTGGGTGACGTCATATAATTTTAAATTAAGAAAAAACTAATGAAGATGATTTTTCTCGAGGATAAAACCAATACAAAGTGCATAACACGTGGAGATATGTCCTCACGTGAAATTTGATATGAAAATAACCCTTCACTTCCTCTCTTCGATCGACAATTCTAGCACTTCCAGTTTCCGGATTTGCACCAAAAGTTGATCAATTCATCCTACTAATGTATTAAGTAAATATACCAAATTTCATCAAAATCCGTTGAGCCGTTCAGGCTGTACACATCTATACGGACGGACGGACAGACGGACGGACGGACGGACAGACATCATGCTAAAAATACTTTTTTCTGTTAAGAAAATGCATGATTCGTGGAGATATGTACCTAAAAATATCCACAGGTGAAATTTGGTCTGAAAACAATACCTCCCTTACTATCGTCGGTCGGTAAAAAGGAAACGCTACTTGTATAGGTAAAATGTCACTTCCGGTAGTCAGATCATGATGAAATTTGGTATCTCAATTTTTTTCATATTTTTAAATCTATATACAAAATATGAAGCAAATATCTCGAAGCAAACTGGTACTTTACTTGAAAGGTAAACGCAACGAGTGTAGGTAAAGTACCAGTTCCGGTTAACCGATTTTGACGAAATTTTGATAGAAATCTACAAACTGTGAATAATATCGGTGTACCAAATTTCGAAGTCCTAGCTTGATTAGTTTTTGAGTAAATTTGCTTACAGACATTACATACATACATACATACATACACACATACATACATACATACATACATACATACATACATACATACATACATACATACATACATACACACACTCAGACATAATTCGAAAAATGGTATTTTCCGACTCAGGGGGGTCTAAAACGTCAAGATCTATCGAAATCTCGAAGTCGAAATTTTTGACGATTCCAGTACTTCCCTTATACGAAGTATGCGGGGAAGTAAAAAGTAGATGTCATCTTTGGGTTCCATAATTGTCATCATTAGGTTCCACAAAAATTTTTGGTGTCATCTATAGGTTCCATTTGATTACTTTGAAAAAAAATTATATTTCCTATTAAACTCATATAAAAGTTTAAAATATTTATCCTGGTGATAAAAGGTAAGATAAGCTTTATAATAACCAACAGATTTTTTTTGTGAGACGTATAGTTTCAGTTTTATAAAAGAAAATAGTGGCAAGAGCGCTTAAAATGTCATCTATTATCATCTATGCCATTACCTTAAATATGATTTTCCCGAGGATAAAACCAATTAAAAGTGCATGATTTGTGGTGATATATAAAAAAATCTCCTCATGTGAAATTTGGTGTGAAAATAACCCTTCCCTTCCTATCGTTGATCTGTAATACTACCACTTCCGATTTCCGGATTTGCACCAAAAGTTGATCAATTCATCCCACTGATGCATTAAGTAAATATAAATATTAAGTAAATATACCAAATTTCATCAAAATCGGTTGAGCCGTTCAGGCTGTACACATCTATACGGACGGACGGACGGACGGACAGACATCATGCTAAAAATACTTTTTTCTGTTAAGAAAATGCATGATTCGTGGAGATATGTAAAAATCTCCACATGTGAAATTTGGTGTGAAAACAATACCTCCCTTACAATCGTCGGTCGGTAAAAAGATAAATAAATATTATTATTTCTTTTATAATACTATCAATTTTTCTATTTTTTAATTTAATGATAAGTATAATTAATTTTAATTTTTCAGATCCGTTGTTTCGCATATATATTTAGAACATTTATTATATTGTGAAATATTCAAAGTTAGCCTATAAACCAGGGCTTCTCAAACTTTTTTATATAGCGACCCCCTTCAAGCTTAGGAAATTTTAAACGACCCCCTCCTCCATATAATAAAATATATATTAACCGTAGATGTAGATGTAATATCGCACTATTTTACAATGTAAATAAAATAATGATTAAAGAATACATACCCATCCATTTCACATATATATAATTTAATAATTTTAAAATTTTATTTATAATGATTCAAAAGTATTAGATCTTTGCGACCCCCCTGGGGGTCGCGACCCACAGTTTAAGAACCCCTGCTATAAACCATTTGAATGACTCGTAAGTGATTTTTTAGGTTAACGGAAGAAGCGAAGAAGTAACAGTTTTTTTGAAACCAACCCCATTTATGAGATTTTAAGGAAGTCAGTGTGATTTATAGCCCACTCTAAGAATTTCAATAAAACGAACAATTTATAATTATTATTTGACCTTGTATTTATTGATCAAAAACATATCATAGATACCAGTTTTACTTTGATAATTTTTAATCAATCGATTATAATTATTATATGTATTATTATAGAATATGGATAAATAAAATAGATATTTTATTTTTTAATATGAATATATAATTATTCTCATTTAAACAATGATAAATACTAAATAATTTATTAATTATATATTAATAGTACCTGGAACATCGAGCTATTGCTCGAAACTTTAACAAATTTATACATTATACAATTTATGATTATAAACTAAAAATTTTACAATTTTTTAAATTTATTATATACAATTGTTAAATGGGTTTTCTAAAAATGACCCAGCAAAAATTTGTTTCCTAAAATAGAACAAATTAATTAAAATAACTTGATTTTCATTTCAAGATGAAAAATATATTCGAATTTACTTGATAAAATATTTGATCCTATATTATATATATAAATGTTATAATTAGATGGCTTCAGTTTTATATTTTTTTAGGTAGGACCACACACAAGGATTACTACTGATAATAATATAAATTCTGAAATTATATTGATACCTGTACTTGTCTATACTTTAATTTAGAAAGGAGGATTAATAAAGGAGGTTATATTTTTTCTTTTTATTTATAATAATCAATTATCATTTATAATATAATATAATTTATTTAATATTATTAGATCAAATTTATTCAACAATTTATATGAAATTCCTTTCATATGCTAACTTCTTGAATATTTTTTTTTATGAGAGATTAATAAATATATTTCGTAATTTAATTCTAAAATATGCTTAAAATAAATATTTTTAATGTTATTTAGAAATTAAATAAAAAATTTTAAAATATTTTAAATATAAAAATATATTAATACAATATCATTTAAAAAAGAATGGCGGGAGGCAAATTTCAATATGGTTCACATAGTGACGTCATTTAAATTTACTATGTTAAATTAATAAAATACTAATAAACTTGATTTTTCCTGAGGGTGAAACCAATACAGATCGATTTTTCTTTATAAATATTATCTATGGTGTGTATTTCAAAAAAAATCCTTAGAGTGGTTTAATATCTCAAAGATATACTAAAATATTCTCATCTAAATTTCTTATGCTAGCTGTAAAAAAGCTTTTTTTTAAGAGAATTAAGGCTTCGTTGTTTTTCGTGGTTATTTCAATGAAGAAAGATTTAATCTATTCTAAAATCAACATTTTTTCGCTAATTATGATGTCATTTTAAATATTCAAAATGCCGCCTACATTAATTAATTTACTTTTTTTTAACAGTCTCTTTATTTAACCATATAATAAAAGGAAAGTTACAAAAATTATTATGTAAATTGATTTAGATATAAATAGAAAATAATAATAATAATTATGTCATTAAAATTTTAGGGTTGATACTCTTTCTCTTAAAGCAACATTAAAGGTTTCCTTATTGTTTTGTTGTATAATGAAAATTTGCTCCCTTAATTGGTACTTTTATATTTATTAATAAAAGATCTTTTTGGCCGCTTCATATTCAGAAAACCTCAAAGAACCGCCGTTTTTTATGCATTTAATGTATGAATTATTAGTTTTGATTGAAAATAATAAATTATTCATTGTTTTGCCCTTTTTATAACAAAAGACCAACCCTCTTTCTAGCTTAATGAAAATTTATTGACCGGAAAAAATGCAATTAAAAGAATGAAGAAAAGACTCTCGCTCTTTCCCTTTCATATGAAAATAAAAGAAGCCTTCTAACATATTTAGCTAATGATTCATAACGATAATTATTTTTTTTATTTTTTTTTAAACATTACATCACATATAAGTTGGATTATATATAAATCTATTAACTTTTAAATTAAAAATAGTTATCTATTTGTAGTGTTTCAAACATACCCTTTAATTAAATAGAAGAACTTGGTTGAAAAAAAAATCCCTTTGGGTGATTTTTATTTTTAGATCTACATTTTCCCAATAATACGGTTAGCAATTTGAGTGTGTAGCATGTTTCGGTAACACAGCTGGTTATCTCTTTGAAGTAAGTGACCAAAGGATCTAAGAAGTTCTCATAAATGGCAACGACCTGGAATTGCTCTAAATAAGACTGACTTAACCCAACCCGCTAACAAAACCTATTCAATAAAACATCACTCAACTTGATTAAAATATCCTAAACTATCTGAATAACAAAATTTGATCATTCAGGTGTTTAGTATCAGTGCTCTGTGTTTATATATTATTTTATTATATGCTTTAATTTTTATAGAGAATTTTAATGATATAATGAATGTTTTTACCATTTAATTAGACTTACAAATTGTTATACTTTCACTGAGAATAATTTAGTTTGAAATGTATATATCAAGTAATTAGAAACCAGGAAAAAAAGTAACTTGTAAAAAATGCCTTATGGGTACATTACATGCTAGAAATAAATTATGGTAAACGTATATTCTGAAATTAGACATCCTGAATTCAATGGATTATACATTTATTATTGTGATCAACATTTCAGATATGTTCTTTATATCTGTTTGTAATCTATTTTCTAAATTCTATTTATAAATAGTACAAGGTTTATTATGTATTTAAGCAGATTTTTGTAAAAAAACATTTTTATCCATTTTTTATGAAAAATCTTTCAAAATAGACTACATATTTTAAATATAATAAATAAATAAAAAGATTTATTTATAAGATCTGTGTAAATATTAGTAAATTAAAAATATTATCTTCTAACATATTTACACTAATCGAGCTAAAAGATATAAAAAGATAGATGCATAAATTTACTTTACTATTAATATTTTATTCGTATTATTATTGAATCAAAAAAATACCCTAATTTATTTTAGTATATTAAAATTAATTAATTTTGATATTTAAGACTTATTGAATATTCATAATTCTTTATAATTTACTCTAAAAATCAAATAAATGTGATGGATTAAAATAAAAAAAAAACAAGCAAAAAAACTGTTGTTTTTGAAGTTTTCTTTATAGAAATCATTTGCTATTGTCAACAAATCTAAAAATTTGTTGTTTTTTTTGTAAAGAAGATTTTGATCAAAAAGACAATTCAAAGTCTTTAGAGAGTATTGTTTGAAAGGGAGAATCGGCAAATAGTTGATAAAATCTCCAAAGATATTAAGTAGAGCGAAAGAAGAAAAAACATTCTGAATAAAACATAAAGAGATTTTTCTTTAATATAACCAAAATATTTTTATTTCTTTTATATTAATATCAATCTTACTGGATGAAAAAAGAATTTATTAAAGAGGAAAGATGTAAAAAAAAATGAATTCAAATAAGAAATCAAAAAAAAAAAAAAAAAAAAAAAAATGAAGAAGAAAATCAGGGTTGAATTGGTTAGTAAATATTCTTTCATCTATCCAAAGCCCAGAATCATTGTCCAAAAATAAATAAATCGAGTTTCCCATAAATTATAAAGTTTGAATTATTAAGTATAAATTATAAAATAAAAAAATAGTGAATGTATATAACTATTTTTAAATGTTTGTAAAAAATTGATTTTTGGTCAAATTCTCAATTCTTCAATTCTTGATTTTAATTTCAAGATGAAAAATATATTTGAATTTACTTGATAAAATATTTAATCCTATATTATTTAACTACGTATATGTTGTTTAATTAGATGGCTTCAGTTTTAAATTTTTCAAAGTAGCAATAGCTTATAGACTGTTTCGACCACAAAGATTACTACTGATAATATAAATTCTGAAATTATATTTTTGCACCTGTACTTGTCTATATTTTAATTAAGAAAGGTTATATTTTTTTCTTTTTATTTATAATATTAAACTATCATTTATATTATTTATAATTTAATCTAAAAAACATTTTAATTAATATAATATAATTTATTTAATAGTATTAGATCAAATTTATTTGAAATTCCTTCCTTTATAATTGTTCATATGTATTGTATGTTGCTAACTTCATGAATATTTTTTTGAAAACATTGAACATTACTATAAAATCAGACAGTATTACTTTGATAATTTTAATCAATCGATTATAACATTATTATATTTATTTTATAATAAAATATGGATAAATAAAATGGATATTCTATTTTATAATATGAAAGACTAGGTAAATGGTTTTTGAGCACTAAATCTTGTGAATTACTATATCATATTAGAATTAGACCTATAAAGAAAACATCTTCCCATTCATCAAACCAGTAAATAAATAAACTTTTCTATTGATATAAAAAAATTACGATTTATATGGGCAATAACTATAGTAGAAAGTTATTATTTTCCCTTGTGGGGAAAGAAAGAAAAAATACATTTTTATTTTGGATTTAAAAAAATGATTGAGAGATAATAAGCAAAACAACTCTATCTTTGATCAGTGTTTCTTGAAATTACTTTAATAGATACAGTCAGGCTCATTAATAGTAAAAAGAGGTCGGTGAGTTTTTACTAGGCATTTGAGACTTTGTCAAAAATGCAGATAAGCTTTTGAATGCTATTTTCTCTTTTTGTCACCCTAAAGCTAGAGATTTTCTCAGAAGCCGATATTACTCCCGTGGGTTCAATCGAGAATATGCAGGGTCAATAAAAAGCTGTTGAGGTCGAGAGAGGGTCAAAAAGAACTTAAATAACAAAGCGAACGTTCTAGACCTATTATACCGATTTATTTTCTTTTTTTATATCTCTTTGACATGGCGAATTCACTTTAGAATTTTAGAATATTTTAAAAGTTATGTTACACCTGAGAAATCATTTATAATATTAAGTTAACAAAAAAAAAGAGAATATATAAACCCTTTTTAAAGAACTAATATAAGAAATATATTTATGATTTCAATATGTAATATATATATATATATATATACATACATTTGTTTCTAATTATTTTTATTCGATACTTGACTATTTAAAATTAGGAAAAACACGATAAATCGTGTATGGGGCTTATTAATCATTGTGCAGATTACCTGGCTTCGGAAATGTTTTATCCTTGCGTATTATTGTGTGTGTGCTTTTACTTTATTTTCTACCCTTCCTCACACCACGCTATTGAATATTTTTTAAAAATTAATTTCCCTTAGTTTGTCCTATTAGGAAAAACCTATTTTAATTTATCTAATATTATGAAAGATTACTGGAATTATTAAAAACATTTCAGGTATCAAAGTTTAGTGATGACAAATTAGAAGAAAATGAAAGAGGGAGGATCTTCTAATTAAGTGGCAATGGTTGTTAAGTCCCACTAGTATAGAACCTATCCGAAAAATTAATAAGTTCCAAACGGTATAGTAATATATTTATGGTGCTACTTATCTTATATTATACTCAAATGAGAGATATATAAATTGAAATAAAAAATTTCATCCACAAATTGGACAACCCTCTATGTGTAATAACATGTACGATGACAGGTCAATAAGTCCGTGACTTTTTGAATTTCCTGTCTCTTATGAAATTGCAACAGGCAACTATCAGCTGACATTTGACTAAATTTGAACCAACTGGGTCTTTTAGTTTTTGTTTGATATCCATTAACAGCAGACTAACTCGTGATTTGAGAAGAAAATGGAAAAACGTGAATTTCTATGAAAATCCATCAATTGAGATACGATTGATCCCTAATGCGCCCTATTCCCCGGATATAGCCCCGAGTGACTATTTCTTGTTTCCAAACCTGAAGAAATGACTCGGCGGAAAGAGATTTAACTTCAACGATGATCATGTCACAAACACATTTTGATGTTCTCGTTAAACTTATTTTTTGGTGTATAGAGCTCAATGGAGACTACGTTAAAAAATCAAATAATTTTCTATCCAAAAAACTGTGTTTCATTCAAAAAGTCACTGACTTATTGACCTGCCCTCGTATATCTTGTTTATTCCTATTAGAGTTGATTCACTGAACTGCCTCTATAATATACTAACCGTTTGGAAAAAATTCCCAAACATATTTGTTGGATAGATAATATTGATAAAAAAAAAATTTCTAATAATTCCCAATCACAATTATTAAAATATATAAATTTTTAGTTTTTATATTCAAATATTTAAATTATTTAATTTATTCTAAACATTCTTATTTTAATTGATTTAATATTATTAAACCATAAATATTTATTTAATGTTTTAATTTTAAAATAAGATATTCTTTAATTAACATTTTAAAAATATAAAAAATTTCAAAATCAGAAATATATACAATATATATTAATATATAAGAGAAATATACAATTTTCGCTAGTAATAAGAGTAGATTAGAAAAGTTGATTTTCGTTCTCACTATTAGAAGGAAAATAATTTTTAAATATCAAGCTAGAATACTAAATTACCCTTATGCCCTTTAATTAATAGTATAATAAAAAATTATAATACTCTACTATATAATTTTTTCTAATTTCTAAAATAATATTTTTCTATTAATTGATCAATTAATGATATCATTTGTTGTTTTATTGTTTTTATCAATCTTTTGTGATCATACTATACCTATATACTATAAAATTATAATTTCAGAAAAAATTGAACATTAAGGAAACATTTGATTTTTAATATAGAATTGTTTCTTTAAAATAATTATTAAATAATTTAATATCAAATTAGTAAGAAAACGAAAAATAATTAATATAAGACAGTAGATTTTATTATTAACCTTTCTTTAAAAAGAATAAATAAATATAAAAATATATTCCAAGTTATCCAAATAAAGAGATACATTTCTTATTTATATTTAGATATTATATTCATCAAAATAATGAAGGTTATTATTATTCAGATTGTGTTTAGTATCCTGATTTTATTTCCATATTTTAGATATATAAAATTTTGTATAAGAGCAGCTTTTTGAGTAGATGAATGTACTTGAATGCATCTGCCAAACTGAATAAAATCAAGTTTTAAATCATTTCAAAGATGAAAAAAGAGGTTATTTTTAACGAAATCCACTCTGCAAAGCTTTAGATTTATTATTCTTTAGAGAACCAATTAAAGTACTGTTTTTTTATTAGAAAATTTATATTATATATACGATAAAACATACATTCTTTATATAGTAAAAATAATAAATTAAGAGAAAAAAATGCATTCATTAAGAATTTATATTATGGTAATTTATAAACACCGATTATTGACGTGGACTTTTTATTTTATTATTCGCATCTAATGAAAACATATTATCATTTTTTTTTTCAAATATAAAAATCAAAATAAAAATGCATTTATATATTAAATAAATAATTAACTAAAAAATTATAAATTTTATTAAATCAGGAAAACGGATTTTTTTAGTTTTATTTCAGTTATGTAATATGACCCAGAAAAAAGAAAAATTATTTATTTAATAGTAGTCATTCTCTTTTAATGCATGTTTGTTTGTTGAACTATAATATTAGTTAAAATAAATTTAGTAAAGAATTTTTTTTTAATTAAAATATATAAGTAATTAAAGTAGTTTTAAAACATCCACTTTTCCTAACTTCACATTGTTTTTTCAATTAAATAGCCCTTAAAATAAAATCACCTTTTTCCTTGGTAAATAGAATTTAAATTAGAGTCATATACAATAAATAATATTTAGAGGATTTTAGCTTTCACTTAAAATTTTGTTTAGGTTAGTAGATTAACTCTTTTCTATTTGAGGTCGAAGGTTTAATTTAATAATTTAACATTATATATTAAAATTATTTAATATATTTAAAAAAATGCGTAGGTGGGCTTAAATAGGCTTAAAATTTGATGACTAATACATTATAATAAAAAAAAACATTTACGAAAGAACAAAATTTGCATATCAATCCTCTACAAAAATAATATTATTAGACCTCATTATTTAACAACAATACAGCCAGATGCGATATTACTTGTATTATTTTTCAAAAATCACTTTTCTTTTTATTTGAAATGTATATTCTGAATAATTTCATTTCTTGTAAATGTCCGCAACCAATAATTCTCGCTACTCCTTACCTATTTCATTTTTTGATGATTTTCTTATAAAAATAATAATAATAAATAAAAAATAATAATGTTAATTCTACTTAATTTTTATTATTTATTATTATTTATAATATAATTTGATAAACATAATGTTGTTATTTTTAAATAAAATAGAATTTTAGACATATATCTATCTATCTATCTATCTCTCTCTCTCTCTCTCTATATATATATATATATATATATATATATATATATATAGATAGATATAGATATAGATATTGATAGATAAATTTTTAATATATCTAAAATTGTATTGTATTTAAAAATGAATATTCTGCTTATCAAATGAATTTGATGAATAATCAACAATTATATTACCCAGTATATACATATGTAAGGCAACGATTTAACAAATCGCCTCTCATAATATCAGCGAAGTTAATCAATTCCAAGCACGGTCTCTAGTGGTGTGGGTACCATTTTGGGACACAGATCTAGTTCAAGTCGTGTTGTTTGTGTCCCAATGGAATATACTAGCAAGGAGACAAGCAACAGCTGTATCCCACGAGAAACAACGTATTTTCTGTACCAATAGAAACAAGCCCAGTAAAACATAACATGAAATAATAAATATTAAACTTGTGCTAAATTTATTATCAAATGTCTAAATCTAAATGAAAATCGATTTTTGAATTTGTGTTATTTTTTTTTTTTATTTTATTCTTTCACAAAATAAAAATAATATTAATAATAATATCGATAATATTCTCTCGAAACCCGGAAATTAAATTTGTTTGAACCCTTTATGAATATTGAACTCTTTATATTGATATTCAAATTATTGGATGGTAATTATATTTACTTTTCTAATTTTGACCAATTATTCCCAAAAATGATTTTCACTGATTGATTCCATACAATACTAGAATTTATCCAATGTTTTTTGATTTAAATATTAATATAATGTCAAAGTATAATAATTACAAAACCATTTGGTCTTCAATTTAGACAGATAATGATTTAATATTACGGTTTTGCAATTGAAATCCTATTTCGAGTTAATAAGTATATTTTTTTTTAATTAAATGAAAAAAATAATTAAAGGAAATAATGGTATATATTAAGCCTTAACCAATGGAATATCTCTTATGTCTTTAGTTTATACAAGCAAATTATACATTTTACGCAAATTAGTACATTTCTTATATATTTCAGTAGCAATATATATGAATGTATTGTACATACATGTTCAAAAATCTATATCAAATTTATAAACAAAATTTTTACAAAAACACCGGTAACACAGGCCAACAAAAAAATTTTTTTGAAAACTTTTTTCACGTTAATAGGTGATGTTTATAGATTTTTTTGAGCTGAATCCAAATCTGGCCTTGGTTTTTTTGTATCACGCACAGTTTTTGAGAAATCTGTTTTTTAATGATATAGTATAAAACCACTTTAGTATATAGGGAAATTAATGAAACGCTATGTTAAATCATAAGCATGGTTTGTATTTACAGTTTAAAACAGTGACCGAATGTGCCATTATAGGTTTTTATTGATATTACAGGTTTCACTTGTCAGCTGGAATTGGTTTATACTTCCGTTCTCCTCCTTGTTCACCTTCTTGTTTAAAATACTTGGAAAATTGCTGCTCTCTCTTTCTATACACATGAATGCTGGTTCCAATGGCTAACAAGTTCTTTTCTTTCAGTCTAGAGCCAAGCAATTCAGCCTTTTCTTTAGTCAAGCTCAGATCCCTAACCAAGTCATTAAGCTCGATTTGTGTAAACACTTTAGGCTCTACATTTTCAGTAGTACAATGGAATTCTTCATCATCTTGTTCATTTGACCCGGATTGCACATCAGAAAATACTTCAATAGAATTTAAATCATCTGGTGGTTCAGGGACCGGTAAATCTACACTGTGTCCTACTGGTCGGATGGCAGACGGAAGATTAGGATAGCTTATTACCTTCTTGTTTTTTGAGTTATGACCAGTAATATCAACACTGCAAAAATAGCAGTCAGAATAATTTTTCGGCTCCCTCCATATCATAGGAACAGCAAATTTAAAGGTTTTTCTCTCCTTTTTTGACCATTTTCTTAGATCTTCAACACAAACATAACATACCTTATGTGGTGCCCAAGATTTCTCCTGATCACCCCCCAAGTTTAGTTCCAAAATATGATAGATAAACCTTTTTCACAAAGTCTGTAATGTTTCTTTGGTGTTTTTTAATCACAAACTCACCACAAATATAACAAAAACTGTCAGCAGAGTTTTTACAACCGCGATTAGACATTTTACTGAGCACATGTACTAGAAACGTTAAAGTGAGGTTTGGTTGACAGTAAAGAAAACACCAGCTGTTTGACCAGCAAATGTTTTTTGGCAGTGCTACCAACATCATCTACATCCATTAGACCTACTTTTCCAATTTACTTATAAATATTATAATACTATAAATCTGTTTAAATTCTTTAAATATCGCTAAACGCAAAAATCTCGAAAAAAATGCATTTAACTATAAAATGTGAAGAAATGGTAGGTGATTCAGTTTTTTAAGCATCATATTTGGATTCAGCAACCTAAAAAACATAATAATAAGGTATATTCATTAAAAAAGTTTTTTCATCGTTGGCCTGTGTAATTATTATTCGATAATTTTCTTTTTATCTTATTTACTATCTTTGAATTTTAACTGCAATAAAGTGGTGGGGGGAAGATGATCATTGATTATATGTTAATAGATATATTTAAGAAAATAAATAAATTTTGAAAGTTAAATTTCAGAATTTATATAAAGTTAAACTGCTCAATCCATACGCATTGAAATAAAATATAATTATTTTTTCTTTATTTAAAAATTATATATAAGATTGAATGCCTGGAATGTTAAAGCAACATTTTTATTAAAATTAGATTTTTTGAACTGCCACCTTACATATGTAAAGCATACAGTCGTTGGCCCCCTTAAGCAATTCCTAGCAGTCTTTAATGCATATTTGGGCAAATTGCTGAACAATCTGTGTCAAATTAGGTTTCCGGAACATAGATACTATGAGCATTTTGATGAATAAAAAAAAAATAATTTTCTCATGACATTTTCAATAAGCACGCAAAAATCCTAAAAAATACAGTTATTGGCCCCCTGTTATGGTTATTGGCCTAGGTATTCTAAAGTGATTATACAACCATACAACAAACGATTACATAACCATAGTTAATAGCGCAATTTTTAAAATAAAAATCTCTTATTATTGTGTTTTAGTGATAGGGGTCCTCGGGGATAACGACTGTATACTTTATCCTAATTGTTTTGAAACATATTTATAATAATAACATATTTCCAAATGTCTAAAAAATGAATGACTTTAATGATTTAGATTAAATTTGTTTCTTCAAAATCAAATTATTTTTAAAATTAAGCAGATTTGATCTAGAAATTCAAAATGTTCGCTCAAATTCTAATTTATTTTTTTTTATTTTCAACAACATATTCATTCACATTAATAATAGTAATAAAAGATTGATAACAAAGAAAAACAAATTTATTTAACATAAATATAAGATGAGGGAGATAGGATTGTGATTAGAGTCCTGGACTATAGAAAAAATACTGAAATTGAATAAAATATAAAAATATAAAAGAAAAAAAGATGCACAACAATGACAAATAAGTTAAGAACGAAGGAGAAAAACTATAAAAGAATAAAATTACAAATAATGTAAAATTCAGGGTAGTGATAGTTGTATTTCATAATCATCAGAATTACTAGTTGACATAAATAAATATATTCTTTAAAATTCTCATTATTTTTATTTTATTTTTTTATCGTTAAATAAAATAATTTTTCTTATTTTAATCTGCAAGAAAATTGTTATATACAGACTTGATGAATGTTAGCTTAATATATATTAGTAAAATTTATTAAAAAGTTTTTTAATAAGAAACTTTTTTTTCACTGAATTAAACAAGATAAAAAGAATTTGATTAAATATCCTATTGGATAAAGATGCTTATCATTTCTTTGATTTCAATGTATTCACTCATTGAAGTTTTACTTTTCGATATAAAAATTATGATTCTTATCAGTTCTGTAAATGAAGAAATGAAAGCAAAACCTCAATGGCAGCAAACAGATTAGGGAACAATCAAGAAACTTTCTTTGTCTGATTTCCGAGAAGAAAGTTTGACACGTCGAATTAATTTGGCTAGAATAAGGAGGCAGTTTCTACTCGAGTTCGTTGTGAATAGCCGAGGAATGAGAAACTTGAGAATCTTGGAAATGAGGAGAGACAGGAGGTGATTTCCCCAAAACACCTGATGTTAAACAATCAATACAAGCAAATTATCTTCCTATCCCAAACACCTTCAATTGTTTTAGGTGTATGAGAGGAAAAGAAAGAGAATAATTAAATCAACTATTTTGGTATTTTAATAAATCATACATTCTCGAAAATAGACCATTATTTCGCTTAAATTATCAAAAATCAATAAGAATTTTTTGTTTCATAAGGAATACAGAAAAAACATATATTTATCTTCAACAATATACTTATATATTATAGAGGTTGTTTGGAAAGTAATTTACAACAAAATAATTTTCATATAATGAATAAATATTTCCTGTCAAAAAACAGATCCAGATGATTTTTTGAATCTCTTCATTTGACGTAAAGAATTTACTGTCCAAAAAATCAACAAATGCCTTTATCGTGTCAAGAAATTACTCTACTCAGCTTCATCTGACGTTCCATTATGTGGTGCATCTTCGACATCAAAATTTCAAACCAGTTCTGGCACTGGCGTAATTTCAAAACATCTTCTCCATACACATCCGTAAATTCCTTTCTGGCTTGAACAGCATTTTTATCTTTTATTAGGAAAAAGTAAAATATGATGAAAATACTGCTTATTATTGTCATATTTAAAAGGGCACCAACCATAAAACTACTGTGAAGATTCAATTGAACTTTGTAACCAAACATATATTGATTATGCGGCTTATGTGTGAAGTTGTGTTCGGAAAAATTAAATCCTCTGCAGGAAAAAAAACGAAATTACTCTACGAACAACCTAATATCTATGTATGATATTTATACTTTATCATTTTGTCGGGGTCCACCCAGCCTGCAGGATCAAAATTGGGAATCTATCTATCTCCGATCAAGGAAATCAACATAAAGCTTAAGGGGAACTGTTTTACTGATCTAAACATTCAACATCTTTACTCCGCAATCGAAAGGTTTGTTTTATATTCATTGTAATGAATGTACTAATAAATTGATTATCTCAATATATCCAAAATTTAACTGATGGAGAATTAAATTAAATAATTAAATTAATACATGGAGACGTTACAAATAAGTACATTATATATACATACCAGTATTTGACAACAAGAATAAAATCCGTAATCTTATCAAGTACTACGGAATGACGATTAAGATGCGAATCAATTAAATTAAGATTATACAAACATTTCGAAATGTAACACTTAATAAAAGATCTAATAGATTCAAAATGCTGACCTTCATCAAGATTAAATAGTGACAGTGAGGTGATTAAAAACTCTTGCATAGCTCACTAAGTTAAACTGGAGGATCATATCAACGAAGGGGTTGTCTAGTGACTTGACGTGGAAAATATAACAAGAAGGTTAAAAGAGTTAAACCTCCTGAACTTGTATGAAAAGTAATGTAAATCACAAAAAAGAAAAACTAAATTAAGAAAACAAACAATAATAAATAAACTATTATGTAAATATTTAGTTAAGATGGATTTTAAATTTTAAATTGATGTCTCAAATATTCATATTAATTACATTTACAATTATAATGTATTGATAATAAATAAATTTAAAAAAATCTTACATCTATTTATAAATAATATATTCTACCTAAACCCAGTGGCGTACCTAGGGGGGTGCGGTGGGTGCGGTCCGCACCGGGCGGCACTTATCTTGGGGCGGCATTTTTTATATTTAGTTATAGTTGTAAAAAGCAACTTATTCATTTCATATTTATTTTTTTTCTTTCTTGAATAATAAATGATTATTATGATTATTATAAGTTTATTATTTGATTTATATAAATTTTATGTAAATAAATCCATTATAGTGTAAATTTTGAATTCTAATTCCAAGAACAGGATAATAATTTTATTTTATTGTATTCATTAAAATTAGTTGAATTCGTAAACGCATATTTAAGATTTTGTTCGGCAAAATTATCTTCGTTCTACAATGAGTCAATTAAGACTACAAAATCTTGCAATATTATCAATAGAACAAGAAATTACAAATAATATAAATTGTGAGAGCATTATACACGATTTTTCTAGTATGAAAGCTAGAAGAGTAAATATGATATAAATATGTTTACGAGTGCATACAAATATGTGTAAAAAAATTTACTCTGTATATTAATTAATATTGATTAAATAACTTAATAATTTATTTATGTGCATTAATTTATAAATACCACTATTTGATTGACTTATAATAAAAAGGGTGGCAAACTGGAGATCGCCCCGGGCGGCAAAAGTTCTAGGTACGCCACTGCCTAAACTCAAATATAAAATATCTTGAGTCATATTATTTTTAGAAATACTTGCTTTTTGATTTATGAACATAGAAAGTAGAAATATTAATATTAAAAGAAAATAATTATTTCATATATGTACTTTTATAATTAAATAGAAATATAAAGTCTACCAACAATTCATTTATATTTAAAAATATTATTTATATATTAAAAATAAATAAATACATTTTTTTAATGATTTAACAAAAAGGTAAATAAAATATAATCATTTGTTTATTATCTATTGACCATAAAAGTTTTTGGCCACAATAACCATATTTCTTCAAATTTCCCTTAACCACACATTATCTTCCAATTCCAATCTTTTTGTAACTAATTTTTTATTATCTTTCCACCACTTATAATATATTTCATTTCATGTTGAAACACTAATAATATATAATAAAGAATTTAATTTCAAGGTGTAGATTTCAAAAGATAAAACAATTTAAACACAACCTTTTAATTTGCATCTCGTGTTAAACATAATACATTTATTAACCCTTTGAAATTTCACTCGGAAATAATAATTGTGTCCAAGAATGAATGAGTGTTAAGTTACAAAGAAGACAATTAAATAAATGTTAAATAGAAGTAGTAAATATATCAAATTGGATTTAATTAGTTAATATAAACATATTATCAGAAAAAAGGAAAAAAGACGAAATTCGAAATCTCGAAAGGAATTCAAGGAATTGCAAAAGGAATTCCTAATTTAACTACAAAGAGCACCAAAAATCATCTGAGAATGAATAGCTAAAAATATTATATATAAAATTTATATAATAATAAGTCTAAATTTTAAAATTTCTATAAAATAAACTTTTTAGAAATTAAAAATTTTGGAATTTTAATTTAAAAAACGACGGTATGTAACATAATATTACAAGATAAATAGAATCAATATATAATAATGAAAACGCTCCACAAATTACAGACACTCAGCAAAAATAAACTTTTTTTAGTAATGTACAGAGCGAAAAGAAAGATATATATTAATCAGATATTATTTATTGTGAAATTTTGCCGCCCTCAAAAAGTGCCGCCCGGATTCGCCGCCTCCTTTGCTATCACTACTCTACGTCAGTGGGAGAAAGTATTATATAATATATCTATCTATCTATCTCTCTGGCTCTAAAATTCTTGGCCGCAGCAACCATACTTCTCCGAATATCGCTATTCTGAACCACAACCCTTCAATCCCTACCCTCTCTCATTTCTCTCACGTCCCTTCCCACATTATCCACCCACCGCGTCCTTGGTCTTCCAAGCAGACGTTTCCCACTCGGTCTCCCCACCAATACATTTTTTGTCATTCTTTCCTCTCCCATTCTAGCCAGGTGCCTTGCCCATTGCAGCCTTCTCGATTTTATAATTCTAACTATATCTGGAGATGCATAGAGGTCATGCAATTCCTCGTTATGCAGTCTCCGCCATTCCCCGGTGACCTCATCTTTCTTTGGCCCATAAATGCTTCGCAGAATCTTATTCTCAAATACTCTGAATCTACTCTCGTCTCCTAAGGTCATAGACCATGCCTCACACTCATATAATACAACCGGAAAAATAATTGTTTTATAAATTTTAATTTTTATCCCCTTTGATAATGATTTTGACTCGATAAGTCCCTGAAAGTATAATATATCTGATTTTTAAGTTTTTTTCAAAGAGAGAGGATGAAAGTTTGAAAAAGTTAATTTAACGTTTCAAGAAGTTATTACAAAAGTAGATCCTATTCAATTAATTTACATTCTAGATAGAAGAAAATGCTTTTCAAAATCAAAATTTTTCATCGAGTATGTACTTGAGAGAAAGGTATAACAAGAAAAAATACAAATTGAAAAACATTCGTCGACCTACAAACTTGTTTCATGAAAGAAATCAATAAAATAACGGAGTAAATGACCATTAAATAAATTTTCCGAATGAATTAAAACTACACACTTTTCCTGTACGTTAAAAAACTGGTTTATAAAACGAATTTTTATTATTATTCAAACTATTTTTAATTAATTGGGATTTAAATCCATTCCATCTATGTTTTATATTTTTATCTTTTCCCACAAATAAGATTTTTTTATTTTTAATTTTTCTATAATTAAGAGTTTTGAACCATCGTCTTTAATATTCCTAGTTCAAAATATTGTCAGTTAAGATACGTTTAGATTTTTTGACACATTAATTTATTTATTTGTTTAAAAAAAAAACAGTTTATAAATAATTTGTCCCTTGAAAGATTGAATTTTTATATATATAAATTGTTTCTTATCAATAAATAATATTGTTAAGAGATATAGAAAATATTTTTTTTATAAATTAATACTAAATAGTAAATTGTATGTGATTATCCTGTTGGTTCATCTTTGCATATCTAAACCTTATAATTCGCATAATTTCTGAAAGCTTTCTAATTAAGCAGAGATTCAATTCAACTCCTGATGTATCTGATAGCTTTGTATTAATTACCTCTACGCCATTTGCATATCCTGCCCCGCCCTCCCCTTAGATGACATTTCAAGTCAGTTCCAGAATTAAAATATATCCCTTAGCTGTGAATAATCCGAGGTTCCCAGCTAGCAAAAATATTTGATGGACTTGTAGATTATACAAAAAAAAAAAAAATCAGAATTCAGGTAAATCTTATATATACTAGTTTCCTATATCAAAGGAAAAATAATTGAAAATTCTCCATTCAAAGAATAATTCTAAATTTAGATTTTTAATAGATTTTTATATGTTTGAAATTTTGATAATTTATATTTTTCATTTATTTTTATTATAAATATTATTTATCATTTTTTTCGTATATGAAAAACAAAAACACTTTATTAATTCAATTATAACAAGTTTCTTGTTTTTGTTTAATTGATTTTATCTCTGATAATAAATTTTAATTGGGAGATATCTAATCATAAAACAAAAACAAGACTCGATATCGATAAGACTGAATATTGAAACAATTCTTTCTTTTCCTTCAAATAATGTCAAAACTTTATTTTTTAGGTCATTAACGTCAGAAGATTATTATTGTCAAAATATATTTTCTTCAATTCTATTACTATTACAGACAACATATTCACTCAACTTTTTCTCCTAATTTGAATCTTAATTTCCTTTTAACTAAATTTATCATACTTTACCCATTTTCTACAAATGTATAAATATCATTAACGAATTTAAAAGAGTTTTTGTGGAGGGGGCAAAAATTAACAAGGATTACAATAAAAAATCCAGGTTTCTTTTTTATTTTCTATTTTCTAATTTATTTTACCATATTGAAATTTTTTAAATGATACTATATTAGAAATATTTATTATATTTATTTGGAGCTCAAGGCACCTTAGCAACAAAGGCCATTTGTGACTTAAAGAAATCATCCATTAGATCATTATCGTTGATCACAAGCTCTTGAGGGAGAATTTTGTCTTCTTTGCCGGGGCACAACCCAGTCAAGCAAACAGTATACTACTGAATCCTGACTGATTCCATTGTATTAGACTTAACACTCCTCGGGTAGATCCCTTAGAAAGGATTATTTTTTTTATCTTTTTTCAGTAAAAAATCTATCTTTTCCAAAAAATAAATAAATAAAATATCAAAATAAATATAAATAAATAAATAATATCACCACTCAATTTGTAATATTATTGAAATATTATGCTTTATTCATTACAAGTATTCATACTAGTTAATTTTTCTTATATTTCTCATTTCCGAGGATATATACCTAATATTAATACTATACTATATTAATAATATACATCAATTTATAGGTACTACATATAATTCTACCACATATTTTGAAATTATATACTTTAAAAATTGTATTAAAATGAATTAATTAAAATGAAGGTTTATAAATTTAATTACTTTTATAAAAAATGTGTCTATATCTCTTTATATACTATATTAATCATATCAGTATGTTGCTTAACACGAGAGGTCTATAAAAAGTTCATTGTTTTGTTTTACGAGATGCCTAAATATTAGGCGCTAATAACTTGCAATGCTCTCTTGTGGTCATGTATTTTATCATTTTTAATTAATTTTTAAAAAATATTCTTAATCTTAATATATCTATCTGTGGGTGTGAGTAGGTATTTAAGTATATTATTCTAGGAAATAGTAAAAAAATTATAATGTTCAATATACTCTATTATAATAACAAAGTATTTTATAATAAAGAAAATAAAAATATTAATAAGAAGAAATTTAATTAAATTATAAAATTTTATTTAAAATTTATTAAAATATATTTGTTTATATTCTTTTATTTAATTTCCAAGTAATTTTTTTCGTGAATTTTATAAAAAGAAAAATAATATATAATAATTTTAATGATATGTTTATATTATTTATAAATTTAAATTGTTTAATATATTCTATCATTTATACTAAAATTAATATTATACAAGTATTGATAATGTTTAACAACTTTGAATAAATTTATGATCGAAATAATCATAACCATAATAATAATTGGTCTCAACGGGTTGGTTAGAAAATGGAAAACAACGGAATAATATTATCATTGCTATGTTATTATTATTATTATTATTATTATTATTATTATGAAAACCAAATAAAAATTTTAAGAGTAATGAATATTTCGTCAAGGCGCTTTGTTCTACACATGACTGGTTTTTCCCACTCGACACAAAAGGGGAATTTTGCTGGAAACTTTAAAAGAAATCTAGATTCTTTGGGCCTCTTAAAAAAAATAAAAAAAAAATGTGCAAATTTAATTATCCTCTTGTTAAGGAAACCCGGGCAACAAAGGATAACATCTCTTCTGACTGGAGACTTGGAACTGTTTTCTTAGAACTAAAAGTGAAATGAAGAACATGGAAAATGGATTCCATTTCCTTAAATAAAAGTTAAAAAAATAAAAAAAAAACTTCTACAGGGACAAAACATTTCTTTTAGAATAAATATACTTTCATATAAAAGTTTTCAGATCTTTTTTCTTTTTTTTTATACCATTTTGTTAATTTTTAATATTAAAACCTATTCATTGTTATATAAATATATATTTAACATATATTAATGTTTTTAACACTCTTTTGAATTTTTTGAAAAAATATATTTAATATTAAATTGTAATTTTAATGGATGGTTTTCAACAAGAATAATATATATATATATATATATATATATCTTATCTTCTTATACGAGTAAAAATTGTTTCTTTGTTTCATTGTTCTCAAAAACCGCTCTAACGATTTTTTTGAAATTCACAACAGAGATAGTATTTATAAAGAAAAATTGAGTTTTATTGATCACATCTCACGAAACTTTATTAGTTCTTCTTAATTTAAATTTATAATATATGGATGACGTCACAACCACCGCCTGTGAGATATATTATATTCATATATTTGATTTTTTAATTTCATTAATAGTTTTACATTTAAATTATTTGAAATTGTTTCACACAACGTTTAAAAGAAGATTTGTTTCATCAATTTTATTTTTATCATCATAAATATTAAGTTGTTTATATTTTTTGATATAATTAATTAGATTGTTAATTGTTGATTAATGAGATGTATTAGTAAACATTATTATAAGCTAATATGTACAAAGCTTTAGCTTAAATAAAAAGTGTAAGCATAAATAAATTATCTTTGTTGTTATTAATTAAAAATTAACAAGTGGTGACCCCGAAGCTGATGAAAAAAAAATCAAAAAGGAATCATACGATTTTCAAAATGCCGGAAATTGAAACGAAAACGAATGCTACCATCGAAAAGGTAAGCGTGAAAATACCTCATTTTTGGCCTTGGCAAAAAGGAGATCTTTATATTTTTTTATTAAAATAGGCTTCTTTTTTTATTTTTAATTTTTAATAAATTCTCTTTTTATTAAAAAATAATATTAAAGTGTATATAAATTTCAATCAAGCCACCGCTTCTTATATCTTATTTATTTATATTATAAAAATTCAATAAAATTAAAAATATATTTGTTATACTGATATCTGTTTTCATTGCATAAACACATATCCAAACATTAAAAATTTTAAAAATTGTTTCAGAGCAATTAGAAGATTTTCGATAACGATCATCGCATCTTTACTGAAACCGGCTAAGAGCGTGACGTTTAGAAATTCTTCAAGAGAATTAATTAATTATTTGAATATAATTAAGAGAATGCTTTATGTAGCTTTTTCAAGAGTTAAGAATGGAAAAAATTTGAAGGTTCTATTACCACCTGAGAATGAATGTTATACTCGAAATGTTGTTTGGAAAGAGGTATTAAATTAATATATGAATATATGGAAACACCAAATGGGGTAGTGATGCGCAATATATGACACTGTATCCTGTTAGTGTGACTTAGCCTCTCCTACTTAATTCCGACTTTCACCTCCTTGGTGGTGTTCATTGGTAACCTGAGCAACCTCACTCGAAATGCAATTAAACAAAAAAATTGAAAAGTTAGGCTAAGCAGACGTCTTAAATATTATAAGAGATTCGGCAATTGCAATTACAGATAGCGAGGAAAAATTAATGGAGGTTTGAAATTAATAGTGATAAGAAAAAGTATTTAGTGACAAAGAGGAACAGTATTAACATACAAAATCTTAATATACAAAATGTAAAATTTGAATATGTAGAAAAATTGAATGTAATCACGAAGGATAATAACCAAATACGATGTACCACTCGGGGGTACAGGGGGCGGAGCCCCCGTCCAGCTGTGAAGAGCGCCGAAGGCGCTCTGACCAGCTGGTATATATATATTGATAAAGAATCTCGATGAATGATATTGATAAAAAAAAGCTGATTTTAATTTAAATAATGTTGAAATAATGTTATAAATATATTCATTATGAAAACAAACAAATATACTTATACATTTATTAATTTAAAAGTCCTTATAAATTCATGTATTTAATTACCTTAATTACTTATACACATATCGTGCATAACCTATGTTTCTAACTGAAGAATTTTGTTTCAGTGAAGGTAATCAAATTAAAGAGTAATGTTTAAATTATTTTAATATTTATAAAAATATACTAAATTAACTTAAAAAAACATGATAATCCTCTCTAAATCATGACTCCTTTATTAATTATTTTTTCAAATAAATTAAATTAACATGTAGGATTGTTTTATATTTAAGGAATTCATGACTATGGGCAACAAGGGTGAACTCAATTATTTATAACGAGAGGATTAATGTTCTTATTAATTAGAACACCGAATCAAACGATACGACATTTCCAGAATACATTTCACAAACTTAAATGGCTAATTGATGTTTAAAAATGAGATGGAAGGACTGATAAAAGAAGGTCAATCTCTATCCATATACCCATCCCCATAATTATCATCATTTAAATAGTACCAAACTCAAATAATATTTATTAGTATATCTGTTTTGGCTTTTAATCTTCATATTTCTTGTAAAGATTACTTTGAAATACGATTTTAATATAGAATAATATAATTAATTCTTTTTTAATTGTCTCTAATGAGCATTTCATTTATATCAGAATACTTTTCTTTTACACTAAACGTATACTTCTTATAAATAAAAATAAATTATATAATAAAATATTTTAAATTTTTAATAGACATATAAAAATAGTGAAAAGAGATAAAATTGAAAAAAAAAATATTTAAAAGTTTATTAATTGATTTTTTTTCTAGATTATTATTATTTATTTTTATCTGATGCCAAACATTAAATTTAGAATAAAGATAAAAAAATTAAATCTATAATTAAAATCGGTAATTGTCCAGATTAGTGGTCATGTCATGCATTTGGATAAAAATTTAGCAGTGGATTTTATTCATTCGAAAGAAACTTTTCTTCTAGTTCTAGCTTCTAGTATACAAGATAAAAATTATTAAAGTTTAACAGATTAGCTGGTTAAGAAGGTCGAAATATATGCAGCTATTAAGTAATAACACTAATTATTTATTAACAATAGCAGATAACTTTATTTTCAAAAAGTCTATAAGTAAGAAAATTTAAAAAAAATTTAGCGCTAGTAGTTGGCCACTTACTGCGCCAATAGTTGCCCATCCAGTTTGAATGCTATATTTGATGTATTTACTTATTTATTTAGAAATTCACAGGTGCATAGACCCTATTTGGACCCTTATATTGTTCCTGAATATATTTACAGAAAAGAAAATTGATCAATATTATAAAAATAAAGAGGAGAGATAAAAATAAGCCGGAGTGTCTCCACTCGACTATCTCGCAATTTGAATTGGATTAAATAACATATATTATATTTAAATTAAATTTAATTAATTATAAATTATAAATTAAAATTAATAAATAATATTTATTAATCCAGGGTGTGTTTGGCTTTGTGTTGATGGCACCACGTCACGTGCTGGCGCGTGATTAGCGAACGTGTTAAAAAATTAATTCCGGTACTTTCAGCGATTTAATGAAGATGAAATTCTATATATAGCAGTTTTATACAATTTTTAATCAAAAGAAAACTATCATACTTATATCTTTATTTTTACGGTCACTTTAGAGGAAAAAAATCAAAACGTTGTAGGTAATGACCCTTTTCTGAGCTACAGTTCTCAAAAGTTGATAGAAATCTACGAATTTTGAATAATGTCCATATACCAAATTTCATTATTCTAGCTCAAACCGTTTTTGCGTAAATAATTTTAAGCAATATATTCAAAGTTTTAGTAGTTTAGTTCGTTTAGTATATAATAAAATTTATTTTTATGATTATAAAGGAAAACGCTTGAAAAAATAAATTATTTTTTTTATTTCATTCAAGCATAATTAAAATTAACTTTTTAAATTTGATTCCTCAACTTCTTCATATAAATTTAAATAATATGTAAGGTGTTCTTTGAATCCTCAATAAACATAAATAAATAAATAATTATAAAACTTCTTTATATTCACATTTTTTTAAAGCAATATTCCCATTCATAGAAACATTGAAATAAAAGTTAAAAAACAAAACAAAAGATGTTAAGCTCATTAGGAAGAAGAGTGGCTGTTAAAGAACTCTCCTTTTCTCTCCACTCCATTCCCCATTCAAGCCCCTCCCCCCCCGTTCACCATTCTCCCCACCCAACACACAACCTATTTCACCCGTATTTGCTTTAGTGAAAAAGTGACTTCGCATCCAATTGAAGCTAAATGAGAGAGACTTTTTTCCCCCCAAAGATAGAGTAAAGGATTAACTTCAAAAGCAACCTAAATTACTTTATATTTATTGGAATGAGAAAAAGGGTTAATATTTTTATTTTTAATGTAATAATTTCCCAAAGTTTTACTTATTATAATTTAATAATTTACTAAATTTCTTAGTTATTAATCTTTTAATATTTTTAACTAGCTTTATTTAAAAAATTCATCTTTTAAAAGGTATTCGTACTTTCATTTAAGTTATCTGATCATAAAAAAATTGTATTTTGTTATTAGAAATTAAACTAAAACCTGAATTTAATTGATAAAATCATCAACAGTAGTTGGAATATAATTTAATATCTTATATAAAGTAAACTTAAAAATATACAACTTAAATGATTTTTGCAGTTATATTATAATACTAAGTACAGCTGTAAAAATCAATAGACGTCAGATGAGAAGAAAAAAATTTCCTGATGATGTAACAATCGAAATGCGCATAAAGCAAATTTATCAATTATATTTTTTAATTAAAAATTTTTCATATTTTAAGTTTAATTTTAAGAATAACTTTAGTTCATATAATCTATATTAAAATATTTATAATAGAACAATTTTAAATTTCAAAAATCGATTTGGTTTTAAATTAATTTATTTTTTGCTTAAAGTATATTTCAGTAATTACAAGATCATTAGAAATTTTCTTAATAAAATAAATTATTAATAAATAACTGAGTAAAATAATAATTAATTAATTTTAAGCAAACAACTAATTATCAAATAAACAAAAACAAACAAACAAACAAATAAACAATAAAAAATATTTATGGTTTATTTTTGTAAAACTTAATAGAAAATTTTTACCTGAACATAAAATCAATGAGAATTTTCCATTTCTAAAACAAATATTTTTTATAATGAATAAGCTGACTACTAATTAATGAAACTGAAAGTAAAAATCATATTATCTATATATCTTCTAAGTTTGATAATATAAAAAAAATATTTCTATAAATATGAAATTTAATTTATTTTTATTGAGAAAAAATAAAGACTTTTTTGGTAATAAATAAAAGAATAGAGAATTATACTTCATCCTTTATCTCTCAATTATCTAATAAATCAGTCATTCTTTAACTATCCATGACTCTCCAACTATCCATAACACTCACTGTCGCTCTTCTACCCTTTTGAGTGAATAATAAATGAAACTACTCTGAAATTATTTAAGAAACCCTTCAACTCCTATTATTATCATTTCAGCAGATCTACTAACAACATAATTAAAAATTAAAATACTCCTTCAAAATAATTTGATTAAATTGTACTTGAATGCTATTTTTGTAACAATAAATATACAACCTTAATTTTATTAAAAAAATTTAATTAGTACAATTTAATTTAAAATTTTTTTTTTGTATGTAAGGAAAACAATCTTTTGAATTTTTACTACTGCTTATCATGTTTTAGTTATATAGAATAATTATTTATTCTATATAACTAAATATATTTGAAATACTAAGGGTTTCTATTAAATCTAGCCTTATACGATTATAAGAAAATAATGAATTCAAAAACTTGATAAAAATAAATAAATAAAAAAACGAATATTTTAATTTAGTTATTTTTTATATTTTAGATTTATTTTAAGTTTAAAACAAAAAATTATATTTTAAGGATATAAAACTTAAATATTTTTACCATCTCGCCAGAGATCCTAGTATTGCGATCATGAAAATTTTTGATGTCGAGATTTTGATGTTTTATACATTTTGAAGGTCCCTGAGTCATTTTCACTAAGGTTGAGAAAAATGTCTGTATGTGTGTGTATGTGTGTGTATGTGTGTGTGTATGTAGACAAGATTACGCAAAAACGGTTTGAGCTAGAATAATGCAATTTCGTACACGGACATTATTCAAAATTCGTAGTTTTCTAACCATTTTTGGGAAATGTATCCGGAAGAGGGTCACGTACTACATTTTAATTTTCCCCCCTAAACTGACCGTAAAAATAAAGATATACGTTTGATAGTTTTCTTATGATTAAAAATTGTATAAAACTGCTATATATAGAATTTTAGCTTTATTGATTCACTGAAAGTACCAGAATTAATTTTTTAACACGTTGACTGCAAATCACGAGCCAGCATGTGACCTGGTGCCATCAACAAAGAGCCAAACACGCGCTGGTTTAATAAATATTATTTATTAATTTTAATTTATAATTTATAATTAATTAAATTTAATTTAAATATAATATATGTCAGGGGTGGCCAACCCGCGGCCCGCGAGATTCATCACACTTTTATATTCTGCGCCCTCATGAAACAAATATCGCACTAGTGAAATAAATATGATTTCATTTTTTTTATTTCGTTGATTCTTGTTTTATTTTTAGTATTATATATTTTTTACAATGTGCATTCAGTATCATTATTATTATATTATATATGTTTATATGTAAAAATAATAGTAAACATAATAAAAATTCATTATTTTTCAATTTGTCACACCAAACAATATCTATAATGGGTATGTATAATTTTATATGCGGCCCGCGAAGTTATGATGCATTTCCAAAGTGGCCCGCAAGATCATTTGGGTTGGCCACCTCTGATATATGTTCATTCAAATTTGCGAGATAGTCGAATGGAGACACTCCAGATTTTTTAACAATAATCTAACAATTGAATAATAATATTATTTAATATTCTCGTATGTTCATTGTGTTATGTGCATTTCTCCCCTTTGTTTAATCTCAGAAGGCTATAAAATAATAATTGTATTTCAAAAAGATATCGTCAAAGACCATGTAACTGTCCTTTTCATCTAGATAATAGAAGTCTTAGTGTTGTGTAATTAACCAACCCCTCTTCCATCCAATGAGTAATTAGATTATAATTTTTTCATTCTATTCTATAATCCTGGGACTTGTATTACAATTATAATTCCAAGTAGGGATCCAACAGAATCTATTTTATGTGATACCCTATCCCCAAGGATTTGTTTTATTATTAATAGTTATTTATTATAATATGGATATATTAAACAAAAAAATTATAGAGTTAAATATATATATATATATATATATATATATATATTTGATTAAAGCATTAAAACGAATTTATTCATAATACTAATCTATATTTTCATATTCATTTGGGACACAATATTATTCTGACAGTAGTATGTAAAGAGGGAGTATTCCGAAAACAAAGCATCGCTTAAATGTATTATAATTAAATTCAAAATGAAACATTATAAATACTAAATAAGTCACTCTCTAAGGGAAAATACATTTAAGTAAAGGTTTCCAGAATGTTTCAGAGAAGAAAATTTATTTATAAATGAAAAGAAAAGAAATAATTAAACCACTCAATTTTTCATTAAAAAGTAAATTTAATAAATGAAAAATTTTATTAAATATATATATTATTTATTAAATATATATATATATATATATAAATTTGAAAGTAATGTAAAGATATACGTACATAGTGAAATATAACATATTTTCTATAATTATCTGGATAAATAACTAATTATGATTTAATGAAAAACTATTATTTTATAATTGTATTATTTATTAAACGTTTAATTATATAATCTATTTAATTTTACTTATTATTTATAATAAAAATAATAAATTTGCATTTTTTTTTATTTATTCATAAATTAAGTTAAAAATCTGGAATGTCTCAACTCGACTATCTCGCAATTTCGAATTGGATTAATTAATATATATTATATTTAAATTAAATTTAATTAATTTTATAAATTAATTATAATTGGTGTTAAAGCCCCTCCCTGATTTAGATTTATTTATTTTAATATTAATTTATTTTGATACAATTTTTATAAGTTTTTCTTTTTATATATATTTTTTTGTATATTTATATGCAAACACGTGGTCAGATTGTAGCTAAGTTGACTATGCAAAAAGGGTCACGTGATCCCTTACAGCCAATCACCTTGCTGCATTGGTGGATTTTGGGCCCAGGGGCTTCTTCCCTTGGCTTTGGAGAGTTCACTTCCACTTACTTTTTAGACTCGCTGTTGTTCACAGGCTTTTGGCTTTTTTTAGCTGTAAATTCGCTATTTTTTAGATTTGTTGTTGACCACGTGCTTTGTAAACTGTGTTGAGGTATTATTAAAAGTAAAAATTAAAATAGTAAAATATATATAGTAAAAAATTCTAATAATTATAAAATAATTCTAAAAATTCTCTTAATTCAAATAAGATGTTTCTGTTCTTAAAATTTATATTCGTTAAGTACAATTTTAATTATAGCTTTAAATAAATACGATTTCTCTTTTTCTTTTAGAGCTTAGAGCTGGAAAACATGAAACATCGATTTATGAAAAAAATATTTAATTGTATAACATAAAACAAGTTATAAAATTGTGTTTTGTTTTTATGATATAAAATTTTGCAACTTATTTAAAAAAAAAATTTATAAAACAACAAAAATATTTGTATTATTATAGTTTTTGATATCATTTGAATATTTAATATAATAATAATAATAAATAGAAAATTTGAAAAATTTCATTAAAAAAAAACATTTATAAAATATATAGTCCTATTTATAAACGAGATAAAATTTTGATAATGCTAATTTATATAAATAAATAAGTGAATTATCAAAATAGATTACATGTCAAAATATCGTTCAAATATATAAGATTAAAAAATTAATAATTTAATAAAGGATGATGTTTTGGAATTTCATACTCCTACACTGAAATAGTAGGATATTATTAATAGAATGGTGAAAATATATTGTTCTAAATATTATTGAAAACAGTGGATTAGTCGCCAGATTATTTTTCCAATGTAACATGAGGGCGGTTAAATCAATTCAAAATAACATGAATGCAATCGATAAGTCTTTTATGTAACGATGTTACATAATAATCAGGCAATTTTTAAATATGCTCATATGCGTTCAACCACTTTTTTCAGATGCTAATTTCAATCTCCACTTTTGACCTCTTTTGATTAGATTCATTGTGAAGACATGGCACTTTATACTTATTATTCTGAAAACGTCTAGACATTGTCCGAATTTCAATCCAACCATAACCCACTTTAATTAGATCATTTTAAAATTTTTTTTTTTTTATAATTACTATCTCGCCAAAGAAAGTATTGCGATCACGAAAATTTTCGAAGTCTAGATTTTAATGTTTATATACGTTTTGAAGATCCCTGAGTCATTTTCACTAAGGTTGAGAAAAATGACTGTGTGTGTTGTGTTTGTATGTATGTATGTGTGTATGTAGACAATACGCAAAAACGGTTTGAGCTAGAATAATGAAATTTGGTATACGGGCATTATTCAAAATTCGTAGTTTTCTATGAACTTTTGAGAAATGCAGCTCAATCGGAAGAGGGTCACGTACTACGTTTTAATTTCCCCCCCTAAACTGACCGTAAAAATAAAGATATACGTTTGATAGTTTTCTTATGATTAAAAATTGTATAAAACTGCTATATATAGAATTTTAGCTTTATTGATTCACTGAAAGTAAAAGAATTAATTTTTTAACACGTTGACTGCAAATCACGAGCATGTGACGTGGTGCCATCAACAAAGAGCCAAAGAGCCTACCACATTTTGATTTTTTTCCTCTAAAGTGACCGTAAAAGATATATGTTTGATAGTTTTTCACATGATTAAAAATTGTATAACACTGCTATATATAGAATTTCAGCTTGATTGAACTGCTGAAAGTACCGGAATTAATTTTTTAACACGTTGACTGCCATCACGCGCCAGCACGTGGCGGGGTGCCATCAACAAAGAGCCAAACACACACTGGTTTACTAAATATTATTTATTAAATTTAATTGAAATATAATATATCTTAATTGATCCAATTCAAATTGCGAGATAGTCGAGTGGAGACATTCCAGCTTATTTTTATTTAAGGTCAATCTTCATTTTAGAGATAGTGTGGTTGTATATCTATTATGTTGCCACATTTTATTTTTTCTATATATATTCTTCCACACCATTTTTTTATTTTACATGCTATTTCTTATTACACATAATTATAATTCCTTTATAATTATATTATCTATATCCATCTATCTATCTATCTATTTATATGTAAGATGGTTTTCAATGAGAGAAAGATTTCTTCGGATTTGTAGTGATTTTGTTAATTCTAAAAGAATATTTACAATTATTAAATAATTCTTAGACATTTAAATAATACATACCTGAAAGAATAATTAAATTACACCTTATTTATAAAATATTATATACGCAATCAAAATTAAAGTAATGCTTATCTTAACAAAATACTTAATAAGCCCTCTCTCCTAAACGTTGATTCTCAAAGTGTATTCCATTTTCTTCCTAACAAATTATTAAATATTATATTAAATAATATATATAATATGACTGATAATAATTGAAATACATAATTTTAATAAACAGGTTTTTCATAAATGATATGGATATGGATGGATGTATTTAAAATACAGTGATCATTTGCAAAAAAGTAAAAAAAAGTGATTTTAAAAAATATTTCTATTTAAGAATGTATCACGTTATACAATTACATATACTCTACTTTTTCATATTTATTTAGTAATAACTGCTCTGCCCCCTGCACCCTGTATTTGGTTGAAAGTTTATATGTAAAAGGTTTTCATATTAATTTTGTTTTTCAATTAGTATATTACATAAAACATTCATTTGTTTATGTGTTCTTATTTAAAATATATTTTAATTTAATCAATAAATTAATTATATATTATTATTATATTTGTTATATCTATCTATTTATGTGGCTTCACGGTACTCGAAAGTTCTTGGTCGAAACAATCACATTTCTCCAAGTGTCCCTAACCGGAGCTATAACTCCTACCCTGTCTCATCTCTCTCTCACGTTCCTTCCTACATATCCACCCATATTAAAAACTTTCGTGAAAATTCAATTATGAGATTAAAATTAAAATTATTTATTCATATAATCTTAAAAATTAATAGAGGTAATATAGTCGTAGTGTGAATATTTTCACTGTATTAAATGAGTTAAAAAAGGCCAATATGATCAAATAAAATATTAAATAATATAAAAATAAAAATATAAATATAAATATTATAAATATTCTTTGTATTGCATTCTTTTCGCCAAAGAATGACAACATGTACATATCAAATTTTTAAAAATTAATTACTGCGGTTATTGAGTAGATATTGATATAATTTAGAGCCTATGTTTAAATAGAGATATGCAAGAATATTATGATGTAATTTAATCAAAATCGGTTCAGCCAATTTTGAGTCTATAACGTCACAATTTCCAGACAAACAGACAGACAGACGAAAAATTTCAGTCACTTTTGGATTCTAGAGACCATGAAACACGAAAATATTTTAAATGAGGCAATGTGCGGTCAGAAACCTTTTTATATATATATATAGATTAGTGTATTTGAAATTATTATAAAAAAAATTTAATTTACAATTCACAAATTCATGTCGTTAGCTGCTTTTTCCATTCTTTCCAATCTCTTGGGGCAAAAGTAAGAGTTCAAATAATTAAGTATATAAACCAAAGATGTGGTACAAACGAATAATAATTAAATAATATAGAATTAATTAAAAAAAAACATAAATAATATTTATTAAATTTAAGTTAATAAATTTAATATTTCATATATAAAGGTTTTAAAATCTCAAATGTCTTCATAGAATTTGTTTTTTATTCAATTTTAATTGAAAAACTGTAACTCATCTTAAAATATAGTTATCACAATTTTATAAATCTAAATATAAAATAATTTCAATAATAAAATAAATAAAAAAGTGATTTATATGGCAAATCAAATTTTATTCATTTTTGATTACTTTAGATTAAATCTTAACTTTTAAAAAAGTGATAAGAAAAGAAAAGATCAAAAAGAATTTTTTTTTTTTAAATAATTTTTCTTTTTTCAATGATCCTTTTGGGAATCAATTAAAAAGCAGCTGAAAAAGTAAAGCGCCCAAAATGAAAAAAAAGACATGAATCGTTGAATAAGGGCAGAGAGGGTGGTTATTGGGTCTCGACTGGAACTCCTTTTTGATCGAGGTCTCCGTCATCTCGTTACGTCAATTGCCTCACTAATTGACTCAATCGTAGGAGGTTTCGAGTGGCGACATCAACATCGACATCCCTGGGGCTTTTTGCTCACGTTGTCGTTTATTTGGTTCGTTGGTTGCTGCTCGGGTCGCTTGTCTTCCGGTTCTAGTCATCATCATCCTTTTCCAGGAGGGGAGGGGAAAAAGAGAAAATCTATCGCTATATCGTACCGGTGGTTAACTATCGACAGGGTTTGACTCAATCACCCTTCAATCAACAACAATAACAATAAAAC
This sequence comes from Labia minor, assembly GCA_963082975.1. Taxonomy (NCBI): domain Eukaryota; kingdom Metazoa; phylum Arthropoda; class Insecta; order Dermaptera; family Spongiphoridae; genus Labia; species Labia minor. The sequence continues at coordinate 38,445,144 of OY720345.1, forward strand.
AAAAAAAATATTTCTATTTTCATTTTTCTGTTTTTATATTTTATTATTTCGAATTTATTAACTTGTAATGAACATTATATATATGTATAATAATTCTCGAACTAAATTTTTTTATTCTCTTGGGCTCTTTATTCTATTTATATAAAAAAATAATAATAAATAATAAATTATACAGTGAATATATATGTATAATACAAAAGGAGATTTAGTGTTAGTGAGGTCTCTGGAGAGACCAAAGAACAGACAAAGCTGTGTTCAACTTTAGGGCACGAAGTTTCAGGAAATTTGTATGTATCTCTGGTATAAGGGATGAGGGCCAAAAAAGAGATCCAGTAGATTTCAAAAATATATATCATTTATCATAGGAAGAGAATAATAATCCATTTACCCTGCTCCAACTGTTTTTCAAAGTAGTTTCTTGACTTCAGTAAAAAATAATTATAATAATAATAATAATATGTTTTTTTTATCTATTAGCTAAAAAATTTAAATTTAATCTGTTCAGGTTTTGCATTTAATATATTATTCATTTTAATCAATTCAAACATATTATAGGAGTAATAATTGAATTTGAAAATAGGTTGCCAAGAATTCAATTTGATCGTAATATATTACTTTATTTAACAAATTATTATATTACATATATTGACTTATAATGTGATTTAAATACCACTCTGTTTTCTTTGTTTATTTTTGTTTTTTGTGACAATTTATACATTTTCACTTATTTAAAGAAAGTATTATAAGCTCGAAAAATACTATTAAATGTTTTTTTAAAAAATTAATTTTGTTAGAATTATACACCGCCTAAAACGATTAACAGAGTCTATAATCTAGCTAAATGAGAATGGTTCATTAGCTAAATTTCGTTCAGGTTATTTTTACCTCACGAAAGAGCCATGAAGGACTGATTTTGTATTATAATATAATACTTTTACTTAATAATATAAATATATTAAAATCGAAGATCAATATTTAAAAGTATTGTAGAGTATATAGCAAGCGTGTATTAAGCCCAAAATGAATTTTTCAAAATGTCTTCCGGGTCGGAGGACCATATTTCGAAAACACTAATAAAAAAATTTATCTTGTTTATTTTTTTTTATAGACATATTGAACGAAAAATCAAAATAAGAGCCAACTTTTTCAACGGGCCGCGGGCGTTCCAAAGGCCGACGCTTAAAAGTATTTGCCCACCCCTGAACTAATGGCAAGTACTAAGCCCGTGTAAATTGGGCTTTAGGGAAAAGAGGCCAGAGGCAGTTGAATCTCATCCATTGGGGGTAAGCAAGAGATTGCTATGCAGGAATTAAAAAACAATTGTCCCCTTCTAGGTCACGGATAAGCAAAGCATTTGAGGTGGTGGCCAATCAGCATGGCGGCGAATCTTATCAATCTGTCAAAATTCAATAATAAATATTTAATTAAAAATTTCCATTTAATGATAATAAAAATCAATTTTATTTAAAATCGGGCTAAAATTATGTCGAATTGATTGTCTTGGTCACAATTTACAAGATTTAGTCCAAAATTTTAATAAAATGAAAAACATTGAATAGATTTGTTCTGCTAATTCTCTAAAGAATACAATAAATATGAGTTCCAAGTTTTCTACTATTAAGAAGCGTAAGAGAGGATGGTCCTCTCAAAGGCACTTATAACACATGTCTCACTCGTCAATTACGAGGTTTTACTAGTCCCAAAATGTGTGTGATCAGTATATATTTGAATTAACCCCCCAAAGGGAGGGTTAATTCAAATATATATAAAAGACTCTTTATAAAGATTCTGCTATAAGAGACAAAATTTCATTTTTTTTAATGAATCTATGCTAGGTATTCTCCTTCATCCAAATAAACTTGATTTTTTGAAGGATCAAGGGAGGAGGGAAGAGTAAGAGTAATGGAAGGATTGAAAGGCGCCAACGTGTAAAGGACATGATTCCCCTTCTATACAAGAAAGGAAACATGAGCTCACGTGAGGGCAGGAACTCCCTGAAGTAGAAATCTTTTCTATTGGGATCATAGAGAAGAGACTATCCGTTACCCGTCAAAATCTTTCTAATAAGTCTTACTATAGATTTTTTCTATTATTTCTATTATTATTGATATTTTTAAGAAATAATATTTATTTTCTACTTCAAAAGTGACCAGTAGGTATACCGAGGATGGGGTGTGTGGAAAAATTTAGGGCGAGTTGAGAAAGAATAGAAAGTTGGATACACGTGGCTTAGGTAAAGTTGAGGGAATGTGTTTGTTGCAGTCTAAAACATAAAGCGCCACAAAAATAGATACTATAGATGTATTTAATATGATGCTGCTCATAAATGATAAATTATATAATAAAACACCATTTGGTTAAAATTATAATGGAATTGGTTATGAGAGACCGATGGATTCATTTGACCATTGACAATTTTAGCAAGATTTCATTAATGGCTGAGACCCATAAACATTGCATAAATATATTCATATGTTTATTATTTTAAGAGGTCATACAAAATAGAAATAGCCATCTATTTTGAAATATTAACTGGTTATTATACCTATTATAGTATTATTTTACAAATAAATAAAAATAAATTATTGGAAATATATTTTTTTAATAAATAATATAATTTCTCTTTATAATATTAAATAAAATTTCATAATAAATATGCCAAAGTCTAAACAGATAAAAATTCAAATCTAATCAAAAACAAAAATAAAAGGTCTTTAGGGGATTTAAAAGACACACATGGATAGCATAAAAGTTTGTTCATCTAACAAAGTCTACGTTGTTACATCATAAACTCACAGATCATAGATAATCTTCATTTTTCAAAATTGTATTTAATTTTTATTTATTTACAAAATAGAGAAGAAGATAATATAATATCTATCTTCTATCTAAATATGTGTCTCTTTCTTATAAGTATATACAAATTTATTACAATATGTTTATAAATAGTAAATATTAGTTCCGAAAAAATCAATTGAAAACAGGAAATGTGACATGTTGAATTATTCAAAATAAATATTATATATTAGATTGAATAGACAATGTTAAATGTAGCAATAAATAAATTCACTTTTTTTATTATATTTACTATATAAGTTAAATTCCTTTTTTTTACTTTCTCTACTCTTTTTATTCTTAAGTATTGAAAACGTGATAAAAAACCAATATTTGAAATTATAAATTTAGCGAATACATACGTTTTCAAATTTTAAAAGTTATATATTTTTCCAAATAATGGTTTCTAAAATTTTTAGACAAAATCAGACTTTGCGTATATCTATCTAGTTATAGATATTAATTTTGTTTTTTTTTAAATTTCTTAGAATATAAATATATGTATCTAGAAATTTATCTATATTTAAAATATATTATAGATAGAATAAATAGTTATAAATATAAGGTAATTATTATTTTAAAAAATATAATAATTATAAAAATAATCCATCGGTTGTTATTGTTATATAGACAGTTAATTTTAATTCACTATTAATAAAGAATTAATCACTAATAAACCACAAAGAATGTCAAATTGTATTTAATATTATACAATATCTCTGTATATGTAGATCTCTCTTAAAATTTGACCCAGTGTAAAAAAAATGGATTTTCTTTTAATACTTTTATCTATTTGTTTCTTTAAGTAATATTTTCATGTTGATTGATTATTAATTACTCTTCATCGAGGGTAATTATTTACTTGAAATCTAAATAATTGTATTTTTATCGACGTTAAAAAGAAAATAAATAATATTGATTTTGTTTCATGAATTAATTAACTTTTTACTGGTAAAAATCTGCAATTATTTTGTTTCTTTAGTTTTTATAGTGCCTAAATAATAATTATATATATATATATATTATTAATTGTTTATAATATAATAAAATTAAAAGATCTGATCAAATTAATTTACATATATACTGTTGATTTTCATAAACTCTTTTTTTGAAAATGATGAAAAAATTAATATCAAATTTAATAGAAAATATTATTGACATTTTAATATGTAGCTATAATGGTTAAGGAAAGATTAATTTAAAGTAGAATATATACAATCAAATGTTAGTGATTGGAAAAAGGGTAGGGAGGGATGAAGGAATATGGTTATTGTGGCCAAAATAAATCTACTGTATACTACTGATAAATTTCGACATAGAAGTAGATAAATAATTTAAAATTATAGCATTTATAATTTTAACTTTATATATATTGTCATTTTTTAATTTTAATTCAAATTTTTGTATCAAAAAACAAAAGGGACTAGTATAAATTAAATAATTAAATAATATTTAAAAATAGTCTAATGAATATTGTGTAGGAGGTACACAATAAATACTTATAAATTTCTATATATAGGAAAAATTATTGATTGAATTAAATTCAATATGGCTAATTAGGAATAGTGAGATGAATAGTCATAGACAGAGGCATACCAAAACGTTTACACATTCATTAACACGCAACTGAATCTAAAAATAATTCATCAAACCAATCACTCCCTCGAGAACATCATTAAACATTATTGAAATCGGTTTGAATGGGTAATTTACCCAAAATAAAATAACTTGAATATTTTTTGATTAACAAATTATAGTACTTAAGAAGTTTATTTAATTATTTTTCTAACTTATTATTAATAAAAATCAATCATTAAATACAAACACCAAATAAAAATTGATGATTATTTTCATTTAAAAAAATAATTTAATTAATAAAATTTTACTAGTTAATTAGGTCAAAATCATCGTTATGGATAATTTTATGAAATTAATTATAAAAAAAAATTGTGTAAAATTTGGAAAATAAATTTGGATGAAACTAATTTCTTATAAACACAAAGTCTTATATTAAAAAATATATTTTCACTGCTGTTCAACACTTGTCCGGAGCAATTAATATCGTCCTGTCTCTATCCCTGCATCACCTCCATCCAATTGTCATCTTCTCACAATTCCTTTAAAAACATCTCTCTATTATATTATTTAATTATTATTTAATTATTTTTTTATAAATAAATTATGTGACATTATAATTATCTATATAAAAGCCATCATTCATTCATTCATTCTGTCATTCTATCCTTCATTCATCGCGTAACCACATAAGATTCCCCTCACGACACTAGGAGAGATCTTTCAAAAAAAAATAAATAAATAAATAAGTTGACCTATGGACGGGCACAGAACCGACCGACGGTTTGAAATAAATTAATTTCCAGCTACATAAACATTTCAAATAATTTTAATATATCTATTAATGCAATAAAAACAGATATGGATATAACATAAATATTTTTAATTTTATTTTATTTAAAATATATAAGGAGGCACTGTCTGTGACGTCATGAAGGGCTGGGTGACGTCATATAATTTTAAATTAAGAAAAAACTAATGAAGATGATTTTTCACGAGGATAAAACCTATACAAAATGCATGATTCGTGGAGATATATAAAAAATCTCCTCGTGTGAAATTTGGTGTGAAAATAACCCTTCCCTTCATATCGTCGATCGGTAATACTACCACTTCCAGTTTCCGGATTTACACCAAATATATATTCAAAAGTTGATCAATTCATCGTACTGAAGCATTAAGTAAATATACAAAATATTATCAAAATCCGCTGCAACGGGTTCGACTACTACTAATAATAATAATAATAAATATATATTATTATATATACTATTTCTAATAATTATAGTAATAAAAAAATGTTAAGTAAAATTGGATTGTCAAACGGTTTTGATTTCAATTTTTAAAAATAATTATGAATTTGAAAATAATAAAAAAATATTTAATTAATTTTTGTTTTATTTTTTTTTCTTTCTAAAAGTTGAAATTAGATATGTTATTGTATATTCTATATTGTAAAATAAATAAATAAATAGAATAGAGTAAAATCACATTAAAAAAAAAAAGTATAGAGGTATTTTTTTTCATATGAAAATTATAAAAAAAGTAAAGCATTAAGTTTCCAGAGCATCATATTTGAAAATGATTGACTTTTGAATGAAACTCAATAACAAATTTGAATAATAAAGTTCTATAGAATATGAAATAGAAGCTGCGAGAGTTGTTAACTTGATTTCGTGCATTGGCATTGTATAAGTTTAGAATTTAAGACACCAACGATCGACATCCGGGGATATTAAATCAAATCTAGGTCACTCATATGTCATATAACAGTTATAGCTTGTCGAGGGTGGAAAGATTTCGATTTTAAGAGACAAATACGAAATCTGGGAATAAAATTCTATGTATTTGTATTTTAAAAAATATTCAACAAATCTAACAAAAATATAATAAAAAGAAAAACAAAATGAAAATATTATTTAAATATTACACTAGGTTTTTTCTTTTTTTCACAATTATTGATATTTATTTTATTTTAGTTAAAAAAATGGAAAAGTCATTTCTTTTAAAATAACATTTATCAATGCAAAATTAATAAATATGTTTTATTTTTTGTTTTAAACCCATTAGAATCAGCTTTTAAGAGAGAAACCGAGTAGGAATCGTCCGGTTGGAAAATCAAGGACGCGGTGGGTGGTCAATATAGGAAGGGACGTGAGAGAGTTAGGAGAGGGTAGAAGATGGATGGTTGTGGCTTAGGATAGGGAGTGTTTATGAAATGTGGTTGCTGCGACCAAGAACTTTCGAGTTCTATAGAGCAATAGAGATAGATAGATTATAAGAGAGAAAGTTAAAGAGGGAAAATCTTTTTTTTTTGTGTTTTGTATAGTATTTAAATTATTTGGTATTTAATTTTATTTTCCTTAAAGATTTTTATAGATTTTTTAGACAAATGTATTTAATTGTAATATATCTCTGTTTTGTATTTTTCTAATTTTAATTAATCTTATACACACACAAATTATATTTATCTCTCTCTCTGCAAGATATCCACTCATGGTTGAATTTCATATTTATTTTTTAATTTAGTTTCAAATTTGTTTGTTTGTTTGTTTTCATTTGTATTACTTAATGTATGATCTTAATTTTTGTTGATGATTTGAAAGAATTTTTAAAAATATAAAATTAAATATATACCTACATATTTTGAGTTGATAATTTCAAATTATATATTTAACATATATATATATAGAGAGAGAGAGAGTATTTATTGTAAGTTGAAATTTATGGATTGAGAATTGATAGCTTTTTATGAGTAAGTTTGGGCAATTGTTATTTTGAAAAATATCAACGAGAAACCTTCAACATATTTCAATTCTAATAAAAATTAGATTAGTAATCATCAATCAATTAAAATAAGGATGTGTGTGACTATATGTTATTAAAATTAGAAAATATATTTCATTAATTGCATGGTAGAGAAGTATTTTACATCTTTGAATTGCTGAAAGTGTAGTTGAGGTGGATCAAGATTTACTTGCGCCTAGGTTGGTGCTTTCATTTCAAAATCCTAAAGTTTAAAGCCATTATTAGCTGATTAATATTTAATGTAGATACTTAAGAGTCCAGAATATTTTTTTTAATTTTGAGAAATAGGCTTATTTTAATATTCTAAAGAATTTTTTTTTTATTAATTAATTATAATTCAATTTCAAGTTATATTTGAAAAGTGTTTATTTCTTTGTATATTATGAAATGTAATAAATTCCGAGAAAAAAATAATAACTAAGAAGAATAAAAATACATTTATATAAATATATATTTATGTATGATAACACTTTTAGTATATTTTTATATTTGATGAATTTAAGAATATCCAATATAAAGAAATAGATGAATTATACTGGCATGAGGGATGAGAAATTTCTTTTCAGATCATTTTTTTATACGTTATAAACCCATCATTTCTTGTCGACGGTTAATACGAGTTCAAACATATTTCAGAAGTTGACATCAGCGATTCTCCTTCCAAATGAAACATAATAAAAAAAAAGATTTTGACAATTCTTTTTTGAACTGAATAAGTGAAAAAAAAGGTTTTTTCGATTCTAGATTAATGTTTTCTATAATGGTCATAAATGTAGGAGTATAGATCTGTAAAGAGTGGGTGGAGAAGTAAAAAGCACTTTTCAATAAGATTTCTTAAAATTTTAATTTATAATTAAAACTAATAACTAATTCATAGATAATCTAAAAATATTATTTTTTTTTAAATATGAAAAATAATAATAAATGTATTTTTTAAAAAGTAAGAATTAAAATTTATATAATGGAGATTTTAATTTTGTTTTGGAATTGCACCATTTCCGTACAAAATTAGATTATGCGAATTTAAATTTCTAATTTGAAAAAAGGAATTTTATTGGTGAGAAATGTGTTTGAAAAAAACATACAGTCGTCGGCATTTTTGAATAAACGATGTGAATGTCAAGGGTTTACGTCATTTTTTATGTAGAGCGATTGTATCTGACAACAGAGAATATAAAAACCCTTCATAGATTGAGAATCAAAGTCAAATTTAGTTAATCGTCCGTTAAGATCCTATGATTGTGAATATATTTTTTAATTAAAAACCCTAATTCATAGTTATATCTATTAATAGTAAACGTAATGGTTAAAACTATTGTAGAATAGCTTAAGGAAACTAAAAAATTGTAACGTTAATCAGCCTCTTTATTTATTTAATTTGATGAACATGTTAACATGACTTTACTTTGCGACATTCATAGTTTTACACTATAGTGTTCACTCACATATTCACTCCTACTCTTGATTTCGAAATATTTTGACAATAACGTTTTACCGACCGACGATATTAAGGGAGGTATTGTTTTCACACCAAATTTCACAGATTTTTACATATCTCCACAAATCATGCATTTTCTTAACAGAAAAAAGTATTTTTAGCATGATGTCTGTCCGTCCGTCTGTCCGTCTGTCCGTCTGTCCGTTCGTATAGATGTGTACAGCCTGAACGGTTCAGCCGATTTTGATGAAATTTGGTATATTTACTTAATGCATCAATGGGATGAATTGATCAACTTTTGGTGCAAATCCGGAAACCGGAAGTGGTAGTATTAGCGATCGACGATAGGAAGGGAAGGGTTATTTTCACACCAAATTTCACATGAGGAGATTTTTTTATATATCACCACCAATCATACACTTTGTATTGGTTTTATCCTCGGGAAAATCATATTTATTAGTTTTTTCTTGATTTAAAATTATATGACGTCACAGCCTGTTCTTACATATATATTATAAATAAAATAAAATTAAAAATATTTATGTTATATGCCTATCTATTTTTATTACATTAATAGATATATTAAAATTATTTGAAATTGTTTCTGTAGCTGGAAATTAATTTACTTCAAACCGTCGGTCGGTTCGGACCTGGCCACAGGTCAACTTATTTATTATCTCGCCAGTTCGCCTACGTTTTGAAGGCCCAGGAGTCATTTTCACCAAGGTTGAGATAAATGTCTGTCTGTCTGTCTCACTCTCTGTGTGTGTGTGTGTGTGTGTGTATGTAGCCAAGATTACGAAAAAACGGTTTGAGCTAGAATAATGAAATTTGGTATACAGGCATTATTCAAAATTCGTAGTTTTCTATCAACTTTTGAGTAAAGTAGCTCAGTCGGAAGAGGGTCATTACCTACAATGTTTTGATTTTTTTTCTCTAAACTGACCGTGAAAATATAGATATATGTTTGATAGTTTTTCATATGATTAAAAATTGTATAAAACTGCTATATATAGAATTTCAGCTTGATTGATACCGGAATTAATTTTTAAACACGTTGACTGCTAATCACGCGCCAGCACGTCATGTGCTGACATCAACAAAGCCAAACACACGCTGGTTTAATAAATATTATTTATTAATTTTAATTTATAATTTAATTTAAATACAATATATATTAATTAATCCAATTCAAATTGCTAGATAGTCGAGTGGAGACACTCCAGATTTTCATTTTCTATTTTACCCATACTCCTTCATATTGGGTTATTTTCATATCAAAACCAAGATTCTTCATTTTGACAATCTAAAAAATAACCCTAAAATGGCATGTTTTTTATAAATGTAAAAGTAGCTTTTTAATTGTAGATGGTTTTATCTAAATAAATAAAAAATTAAAATTTACCCTAAATTAGAGGCTTTTACTCTACTTATCTAAACTAATACAGGGATACTTCGAATATTTTTCAAAAAGATCTTGCCAATTCTATCCACGATTTATTAAATTATTTTTCCTGTTATATATTATAATTAACAAATATTGACATTTTCTATCCTATGTTTGTAGTATTATTTATATATTTTATATGTATTGGTAAAGGTATCAGCTGGTATTTGATCTCAATTTAATTATTAGAGACACTTGGACATTAAATACCGAATTTTAAACTTTTATTTTTTTCTACTGCACATTTCAGAGTAAATATATATTTATAAATCGAACTTTAATTTAATTTGTTTTTGTACCGTGACAATGGTTTACGATTATTTATTTAACTAATATCACATTTTACAGTATTATATCAATATAATTTTATTGAAAACAAATAAAAAAATAAAATAAAAAACTACTTTACGTATTTAAAATCATTAGCTTTTATTGATGAAAAAAATTTGAAAAATAAAAAACAAATATTAATTAGATTAAAATAAATTATAAAATTCTTTTAAAAAATATTAGGTTGTTCGGAAAGTAATTTCGTGTTTTTTTTTTTTTATAAAACTGAAATATAATTTTCGTATAATGAATAAATATTTGCTGGCAAAAAACTGATCCAGATGATTTTTTGAACCTCTTCATTTGAAGTAAAGGTTGTACCGTCCAAAGATCAACTAATGCCTTCCTTTATGTCTTTATCAGATTCAATATATACTTTATCAGATTCAACCGGTCTTCCAATACGTGGTGCAACTTCGACATCAAAATTACCGTATCTAAATTTTGAAAAATATTTCTGGTACTGCAGTATTGTCAAAGCATCTCCATACACATTCATTAATTTCCTTATGGCTTGTACAGCATTTTTACCTTTTCTATAGGCAAAAAGTAAAATATGTCGAAAATCTTGCTTATTGCTCTCTTAGTTAAAAGATCACCAACCATAAAACTACTGTGCGTAGATTGAATTAAACTTTTTTCACACACAATAGCTATATCAGCTCTCCAAACATATACCTTATGATTATACGACTTAAGTGTGAAGTTGTGTTTGAAAAAAAAAAAAGAAATTACTTTGCACAGATCCTATAGTTTTTTCTCTCAATCAATCTATTTTAAATATTTTAATATTATTACTATTTTAGTGGTTTTTAAAGTTCATTCTGATCTTTTCTATGACATTTTAATATATATAAATAAAAAGTGAAAATCCATATTTTAAAAATAATATATATTTTATATATATAAATATATGTAATATATTTTTATAATAATGATTTTTTAAAAAAGTATTTTAGAAATAATGTGTTAAACTAAAATTATAAACTATTATATGAATTAGGGAGGGAGTGAAATGCCATTAAAAGGGCAGACTTTGAAAAGCATGTGAAATGTTTATCTAGAGAGAAAAGTGGGGGGATTTGGTAAACACACAGCAAACCCGAGCCTGGTGTATTTGTTAAATGTAATAGGCTTTCTATACATATTTAAACATAATATAATTTACTTCTATGATATATTTAGTGGTTTTCATAACCACTATCCAGCAAACCAATGCAAACGTAAACGTCTCTCCAAGTACAACTACTTGTGATGATTCCCCATAAATAAATTACTAAATTCTATTTGAATGACCGGCAAGTCAATATTTTGATATTACAAATAAATTAATAATTAATTGAAATATACGTATACGTTATACCTAAAATCAATCAATCAACAAACTAGTAGATTCAATAAAAAAATAAAAAAGTACGAAACATATTTACATAATGGTCATTTTGTTGAATAAATAAATAAATTGACTCTATTGCTAAAACAAATATTTTTCAAATAATGTTAGGGTTTTCTTTTTTGGGTGTGTGTGTGTGTGAGGAGATGAGCAACCGTTCTAATAAAAAATATACACCATATCAAACATTGATCAATTTATCTCCTGTAAATATTGAAAATTAAATGAAAAATATAAATAAAATTCTATTTATTTTTTTTTTTTAAAAACGTTCTTTTTCTAATTTGTAATATTGCCGTAAAAAAAATTAGTGTCGGTAATTTTTAAATAATTTTAAAATGTTTATCAATTTCATCAAATTGTTTTTTTGTTTTTTGTTTTTTGTGTATGTGTTTATGATGTGTCTATCAATTTTTATAGAATTAGGATAAGCGTGCTTTAAGATAAAAGCTTCCACCAGCAATATTTTATTTATTTATTTATTTTTTTGTTTTATGGGAGTTGACCTATTTATAAAATTTGCTGCTTTTAATTTTTCATGTTTTATTAAATCATATAATTTAAATCTCTTTTTAAGGATTTATTTAATTAATGGTGAAAATGAAAAAAAACACAGTGAATGAATAATAAAAACGAAATAGCCATATATATATAAAATATATAAGCCTTCCAGGAAATCTTAAACGTTCCCTCCTACTTTAGGATTATGAAAGGTGATTTAAATTTTAGAAATGAAACAATTTTAAAGATTCATAATCGTATCTCTTGAATATTTCATTAAATTTTCTTTTTAAACGTTTCCGTTTATGTTTTTTTTCTTATATATATATATATATTTCTAAAAGAAATCTAAATAAAAGATATTTAGAAATAAATTGGAAAAGCTGCTTTGGATTTGTGTTGCCAATTCCGTTCGTTTATTTAATTATATTTTATGATTGTTTCAATAAAGGTAAAGCAAATATAAAAAAAGGAAAAAGAGACAGAGCGAAGAAACTTCTAAATGAAATTCTATATGCATCAAGAATTTATTGGATTTATAAAAAAAAATCCTAACCTAAAAAGGAATATTTGTTAAATTATGAATAATAAAAGACTTGACTATGTGATTTCTAGTTGATCAAATCAAATACTTAAATATATGCTTGCAATTCATTCGATTTAAAATTCTTCGAAGGATAAAATAATCAATGTCTATAGAAATATAAAAATTATCTTCATTTTTTAAGATTATGGATGTATCTTTTGATTGTGGTTGAACTCATTTAATATATTTCTATTGTATAATGAACATAAATCATTCATTAATATTCTCCACAAGACAAAACAAAATAACATCCATGAAGAGGGTACTGATCAGGGACCGAAACTTTGAATTTAAGGAGAAAATACAGCGACGTTGTAGACAAAATAACATCATGGTTACCAATCGTTTTCAATTTTTGGATTTTCAAGGCATTTCCATTACAATGGTTATTTGGGTCTTAAAAAATTTTAAAATTAGTGTCAGGTATTGAGAAAATCTCGTTTTATTCCCAACATCCTGTCACTCTTGCCTACCAAAATACCGGATGTAAATATAAAACGTGCTTATCTAGTGTTTTATTTTTTATTAATTTTTTACCTTCAGTTTTCAGTTGGCTTCCTGATCATTTCCAAATCACAATATTTTTAGGATTTAATTGTTTAATTATTTATTGCAATTATTAATGGATTTTCTAAAAATGACCCAAGATGCCGTAAGATGCGCCAGGCTTTGGCTGTCTCAGTCGGTCGGTCGCTCGAGTCGCTTTGGTAGACTTGATGAGCCAAAAAGCTCCCTTCCAACATATATATATATATATACAATTTTTGAATAAGATAAGATATAAAAAAAATAAAAATACTGGTTTTTGTATTATAATAAAATACTTTAACTTAATGAAATAATATATTAAAATCGAAGATAAATATTTAAAATTATTGTAGAGTATATAGCAAGCGTGTATACTGGGTTCAAGATCTTTGGATTCAATTAGTGCCCAAGATAAATATAAATATCCAGCATATTACTGGATATATACTTAAATACACTTTATATTACAAATTATTTTATTTTAGAATTTATTGATCAAATAGGTTGATTATATACCAATGAACCTGATTCTTAACTTAATCTTAACCTGATTTAACTTTTTATGTACGAGTATATCTATTTAATATATTTTAATTACTTTATATATTATTTCATAAAAAATCTTCTATCACCATGCTCATGAAGATTTAATCTTTGGCGTCTTTAATTTTATCTTAATAACTTTTCATAGAAATTATATGATTCGTGGAAACTATAATAAACTCAAAGATACTAATCGCTAGGTATACTTCGTTACTCATGTTTATTAATTTAATTTTATCATAAAGATATATGAATTCTGAATACTGTCTATTCATTATAATGTTTAAATGATTTAATTATTAATATTTTTTTATTTTAATAAAATATTCTTTTTTTTGTCTATGGTCATAGTAATTAATTAATTTAGATTGAAAGACTAGCAAACAAAAAAAAAAAAAAAAAAAAATTGAAACGGAAAGAAATTTACTGACTAGCTTCTTGTCGATCTCCGCCTCCATTCCAACCCCATTTACTTTCACTTCTAACCACTCACTTAATTTGCTTACTAGTTAATTCAGGACAGACAACGCTCCACGTTTGTATTAACAAATTAAATTCAAATATTTGCATAGTTGAGATTTTAGTATTTATTAATAATTAGAATTTAGGCTTGATCTCAATTTGCATTAGGGAAGGACGCTTTTGATTGTGCTCGGCTTCAAAAAGTTAAGACTTCCCTTAAAGGTTTCTGGTAAATTTTCCCCCTCATCCAAATCTCTCTCTTCCTCTTTTTATGTATAATTTATTTAGGGATCCAATTTCCAATATATATATATATATATATATATATATAACTATTCATTATTTATTCTATTTTCTTAGATAATTGAATCTAATTAATAAAATAACATTTTTCCTAATTGTAATAATTGAAAATATTTGAAGATATAATTTATTAAGTTTGAAAATTAATCATTTATTAGTATTAAGAATATATTTCTTGCATTTTTATCATAACTCAAACATCTACACTGTTATCTGATCATATATCTATGTAAGTTTTAAATTTTAAATAATTAAATACTACAGAAAACTTCATATCATTTAAATGGTTTAATTCTTTATGAATTTGATAATTTTTAAAAAGTAATTTTATTTAGTAGATTTATGATGTGGGCAGCACAAGGGATTGAAATAAAAATGTTACTTTTATTTCAACTTTCTATCTACGTTTCGAGTGCAAGGTCGTATCCTTCCTCAGAATCTGAGTGACACGTTTATTAATGTTAAAATAAATTACAAAGTACATACAGTAGTATTATAAATTCTTTGAAAATTGAGGTTATATACATTTAATAATTAATATCAACTATTTTTTGGGTTTATCGATCTATCTCTGTGACTCTACAGAACCCCTAAAGTGCTTGGCCGCAGCAACCACATTTCTCCAAATGTCACTAACCTGAGCCACAACCATCCAACCCTTACCCTCTCCCGTCTCTCTCACTTCCCTTCCTACATTGTCCACCCACCGCGTCCTTGGTCTTCCAAGCAGACGTTTCCCACTCGGTCTCCCCACCAATATATTTTTCGCCATTATTATAAATTTAAATTTTTTAAAAATTTGAATGAAAAATGCTTATTTATTCATGATATACAACGATTAAATATTTTAGAAATATAAGATTTTCAATTTCATAGTAATTTGTTTATCATTTGTTTTCAATTAGTATTTATTTTTCTCTTTATAGTTAATAATAAAAAAATATATATTAAAATAATTTATATAATCTAAAAGAAAAGTAATAAAATAAATCTATTTATCATTTAAATAAAAATTATATTTCTTTCACTAAAAGATTTGAATAGATGGTTATTAAAGGAGAAGTGCCACTAAAGTTCACTTGAAAGAGCGTAGATCTTCTAAATTAATAAACTGTGAAATAAATGCATCTTAAAACTCAACTCAAATATATAACAGTCTAGATTAGTTTTCATTAAAGTTGGAGGGATTTAATAAGCTATCCTTGATAACATATTCCTAAGAATAAATTTTATCCAGTCAAATTTGACTTCAAGGTGAAAATATACCGCTTATTATGAGTAGGAAAATTTCATTAATAAAAAAGTATGTAGGTAAAACTATTTTTAATAAATTATTATAAAAATGACATATAAACTCTCACCCATCATTAAATTAGTTTTGATCTTATTATTAAATAATAGAGAAGAGGTTTTGCATACAAATAAATAATTTTCACTCGGCTAATTTTCTTCACAAATGAAGATTCTTAGCATTCGTAGTTTCACTTTCTCTTTTTATTATAACATTTATAACTAATATATAATACCTCAAAGTTAAATATTCTTATATTAATAGAAAAAAAAATAATAAAAATGAAAATCATGTTTAATTAATTTATTATTTTGAAATAATATTAAGAAAGAATTTTCTTTCAAATATTAATATTCTTTTAAATTAAATTTTGAATTGAGATCAAATTAACTTTATTATACTAAACAACTAATTAGATATACAAAGGATTCTGACAATACACACAAATTTGTCATTTCAATTTTTCTTTAATCATTTATTTTTTTATTAATAATTTTGTTAATTTTTAGTCTCATAGTAGTAATATTTTTATAAGCTAAAAAAATTTAATAAAATAAAATCATGAAATTCAACGAAGGTAATTTTATTCCCACTTAGCATTTTTCATCCACCCTGAAGTTAGTATTTAAAATTATTTAAAATATAGTTGCTGCTCAACTGCTAAGTGCTACCACATGCTGCTTTCAACTGCTAAACTGCTGACTGTCTGGCCAGAAGTTTAGTTTTTGTAATAGCTACAATAGAAACATATTTCTGAAATTTCATGTTTATTCTTGTACTCAGTTGACTTTTTTAATTTATGGATAAAACTAATAAAAATATAAATATAAATTTTATATATGAATTTATACATATTATAAGATATTATATATTATATTAAATTCATATTATATTTCATTCATTTAAAATATTTTAAATTATAATTTAGTAATTACTCTCATTATATATATATATATATATATATAATATAAATTTAGAGATTTCACAAACTTGGTTAAGTACAGGATAATTGAGTACCACTTGAATTTCAACAATCACTAGATTAATAGAGGAAGTCTAAAGTTCCCTACTACTCAGATACAAAGGCTCTATCCATTTTTTTTTGTTTTTTGAGTAAGTACTCTTAGGGTAATAATGCAATTTTTATTTGTGTGTGGGTGTACATTCCAAAATACTTTTCTTGACTCAGCAAAGAGCTCAAATACCACTTTCCTTTAACGTCCACCCCAAATACCCCTTCGGCAGGCAAACTTGTTATCTTGAACTATTTTAAGTGACACGAGGGTCACCAATTATTTAACTTTATCTTACCAATCATTTATTCTAATCGTGCCCCTTCAAATAAATATTCTAGGTAACATTTCTAGATTTTTCTTTTCTTTATCAGTGAATATTTAAATCATTTCTAAAAGATAAAATTCGAATTAAGATTATAATAGTGGAAATCTTATATTATATCATAAGACATAAAAAAATTCCAAGTTATTTCATTTTAAAAAATTGATTCATCCAATTTTTTAATAGTTAATTAATTATAATTAATCATATTTAAATAAATGGGTATTATTATATTTTAATAAATAATAACGTATTGAAAATCATTGATTCGTTATAATAAATTTTAATTTAGAAATCTTTTTTTATTTATCCTAATTGAAAATTAAAGAAATAAATGAATGAATATTTTTAAAAGAATGTTGATCCTTGGAATATTTTTATAACTTTCTTGACTTATTGTTAGTTACACAAATAAGCTCTATTCTTTTGTTATACCATTATACCATTTCATTTTTAATATACTTTTAATTGTCAATTTTATATTCAAATAAAAAGTTAATAAATAATAATTAATAAATAAAAGGCAAATGATGAAAAAAAGAAATAAATATTAAAATAAAAATTAAGGAAAAAAATAAATTAAAGTTATTCAATTTATTGTGGTCGGAAAATCATAGATTTGCATATTATTTGTAATTTGTAATAATTTTTAAAATAATAAAAATAAAAATATATTTCTTCAAAAACTCTAAAAGAGAGTTAAATTCATTATTAAATTACTATTCTTTTCCCTCAAGTGAATATCAAATTTAGAAAAATCGAAATTGTTCAATGTTTAATATAAATATTCATTTATATAAATAAATTAATAAATAAATATAAATAAATACAAATTTATCAAGAGTCAATAACAGAATTAAAAATCAAATTATTTTTTTTTATTTGATAGTCAGTTGCTATTAAAGGATTATATAAAACACGATATGTTTTCATTGAAATTTTTAATTAATAGTCCTTATGGTAAACAACTTTAATTTAAAATTTAATTAAAAAAATTAAGACTTGTTAAGCACTCCAAATATTATCCCTCCCGATTTTTTTTTTAAATCCGCTTTTGTAGGTTTCTTGTGTATTCATGGATTATTTCCAGGCGACTTAGTCTGCATGTTCAATTATTTATTTATTTGTTTGTGTTTTAAGAAGGATTTTAAAAAGTCTGTAAAATTACCCCCACAAAAATATATATATATATATATATATATATAATCCAATTGTAATTCTCTAAATAAATATATTAGTACTTTTATTTGAAATACGATTTTAAAGCTGGATTTTAGGGATATTTTTATTTTTAGAAATAATTTATAATATTTACTTGTTCTGTGAAGTTTGTAAGTTAATTTAATTACATTTCTATTGACTAATTGTGTTTATATTTTACTCAAAATATTATTAAAAGAATTTTCAATATTTAAAAATGTTTTATAAACCAAATAAGAGATAAAATTTAGTGGAAATTAAAATTATATTTGTTGTTTGAAATTGCTTAAGTCAGGGATGACCAAACTTTTTTATCAAAGGGCCAAATGAAAGTTTGAAATTTCTTGGCGGGCCACAGACAAAAAAAATAATAAATTATTAAATATTTAATAAACAATTCACATAATACCAGCATGTCTCTTTCAAGGTCTCAAAAAATCATTTCATGATTCATTATTATAATTTATATTTAACTTAACAGTAGTAATCAAGTGGCCGGCAAAAAGTTTAAAATATCACTAAAATGATATTGTATTGTATTAGGCTTGGCGAGCAGCACAAATCTGTGTGGCGAGTTGAGGGTTGCTCACCCCTGGCTTAAGTGTGTAAAAAAAAGAAATAATGTGTGATATATTACTTAATATTATTTATTGAATTTTAGACAAAATTTTTGGAAAATACAAAATCAAATAAAAAAGAAATATAAATGAGTTATGAAAAAATTAGGAGAGAATAGGATAGGCCATACTAAACATGTTCACTTGCTCCATAAAGATAAACATAATAAAATAAATAATAATATTAATTACATTTATAATATGTGCCACTCAGAAGCCAAAACATTTAAAGAAACTGAGAAAATGAAGCTCAAAGTTCGCGGCTTGTAGAAAATTCAGGTTTATTGATTACAGAAATATGTATATTGCATTGCAATATTAAGATTCTCAAGTTCATTATTCACTTCTTATATTGCAGATTACATTACATTAAAAATTGGAGTTAATCGGTTTGTCTTCTGAGTAGCACATAAATATATGAAAAACTCACTCCATTCCTCGTCCTTATACAAAATATAAATATATCATATTTAAAAAAAAATGAAAGATTATTAATTAAAAATATAATATTAATCTTATCTTATTATACTAGCAAAAATTGAATATACATGTATAATTGTATTTTTGAAATATTAAACCGCTCTAAGAGTTTTTTTGAAATCCACCCCATAGATAATATTTATAAAGAAAAATCGATCTGTATTGGTTTCAGCCTCGACAAAAATCATCTTTGTCAGATTTTTCTTAATTTAAAATAGGAAATTTAAATGACGTCAGAAACTAAGTAAAACAGCGCTTCCGTAAATACAAAATATTATAAATAAAATAAAATGAAAAATATATATTTTAATAATATTTTGTAATCAAATTACTAAATATATGTAATGTTATATCTACAGACCATACTTTTCTGTCTTTCAGTGCATTAAGACGTACGTTTAAGGGCTGTATGTTTTATGACTATTTTTTTAAATTTATGTTCTTTTAAATTATTTGAAATTCTTTCATATATTATAATGATTAATTTTTTAAATCAGGTATTAATATTATCAGCCAAACCCGATAATAAGGAATATTTTTTTTAATGATCAAAAGGCGGCTCGGTGAACCAGGTACTACTATATATTATAGTCCAAAAGATTGAGTTTGAATGAAATGGGTTATATCTCCGTTTTATGTAAATAAATCTTATTATTCTTTAAAGAGAATATGATTTCTCATTAAATAAATTATTTATTAGCTTATTATGCAAACTGTTTGAATTATATGTATATTAATATATATATATATATATATATATATATTATAAGTATAAATAAATTGATGCAATTATTTTTGTGAGGTAACAAAAATCAGGGAAAGCAAATTTCATTTAAAATCAATAACTAGGTCGGGTTAACTTTAGAAAAATTGCCTTTATTTTTCTATTTGATGGGTGAGTGTAAATAGAGAACAAACACCCGGTATCCACTGAACGAGCGTGAATGTGTGTCGCTATGGAAAGAGCTGAAGGGACGCATATACCATTGCACGAAGGGAGGGGGGGGGGACTAATCCCCCGTGAAAGGGCGTGAAACGAGGGCTCACCCTTCGGACATCCCTCGGGTAGGGTGGTGCTTGCGCGTGTCGATCCCGGCTCCCTGGGGTCGTCAAATTGTGCGTATCCCGAGGGTAGGGAAGGTTGGGAGGGAATGGCAGGAAGGGGGAGGGGGAGGGGAAACTACGATTCAACACGCGCCTCGTTACCCGAATCTAACTCCATTCCAAATAGGACCAATTTAAAATTTCTTAACGGTGGTTTAGATTTGCTTAAAGGGGATATAAGTTGCTGGCAAAGCTGCCCAAAATTTTAGCTAAATAATCATATTTTGGGGATAATTTGCACAATCTAAGTTCTGGCAAAATAATAAAAACCAATGAAAATTTTTTTTATTTATTTATTATTATATTTTTTAAAATTTTTATATATACCACAGAATATCCACAATTAGAAACAAATAAAAATACCCCCCTCCCTATAAGAATCAAAAGATTCTATAATGATTAAAAATAAAAAATAATGGAAAAGTATGTATTTTCTGAATTAAAAAAACAATTCATATCATTCATATGGTCTATTTAAAAATAAAATTATAAAAGTTTTATTATATGGTTGAATTACAACTCCCCTTTTCTATACATGAACAAATCATATTAATAATATTCTTTCCAATTATAATAGAATTATAAATGGATTTATAAAAAAATTACTTGAAATTTTTGTTAAAGAGTAAAAATATTTCTCTCTCAGTTCGTTTACACAATGAATATTGAGATGCTTTGAAAATATCAAAAGAGATCCACTCACACATGAATAAATATTTTCATTTCATCTTTAAAAATACAATTTTTCTGAGAAACGTGTTTTCTTAAGTTGTATTTATCATTTCATTTAGATATTTAAATATATAAATAAATATTATTATAGAATAATATAAAAATAAATAATTAAATAAAAATAATGAGATTATTACACAACTTACAATTTATTGTACATGGAACACCGAGCTATCGCTCGACCCTTTAAATCGCTCTAAGGATTTTTTTTGAAGTTCACACCATAGATAATATTTATAAAGATAAATTGATCTGTATTGGTTTCAGCCTCGGGAAAAATCATCTTCATATTTTTTTCTTAATTTAAATTTATATGACATCATCCATATTTTCCTTTTTACCATTCTTTTTTAATTGGAAATGTATTAATATTTTTTTATATTTAAAATATTTTAAAAATTTTTATCTAATTTCGAAAAAAAATTAAAAATATTTATTTTAATAATATTTTAGAATCAAATTACGAAATTTATTAATTTATTATTATTCTTTCAACAAAAAAAATCTAAAAAAAATGTTGCCTTGCATAACGAACTTTTTGTTCGTTTATAAAATCTATATGTCTGTGTGTCTGTCGCCAAAAATTTTCGATTTTTTTAAATTTTGATTTTGGATTCGAGTAGAGATTAAAAAAGTGTAAGGTAAAGTGGTCTTGGTTTTTTAAAATTCGGTTGGGAACATGGTCAAATCGGCGGTCAAAGTTGAAAATTTCCCATATTTTCAGCGCATAATTATAAATAAGCGATGTTTTCAGCGCATCTTCGATCGTATCATTATAATTATAATTATTATTATAAATTATATAAATTATATTAATTATTAATAATTATTATTTATTATAAATTATAATAAATAGTAATTAATTACTTACGTTATTTTTTAGTGTTTTGAATATATTTTTACCGACCGACGTTAGTAAGGGAGGTATTGTTTTCACACCAAATTTCACATGTGGAGATTTTTACATATCTCCACGAATCATGCATTTTCTAAACAGAAAAAAGTATTTTTAGCATGATGTCTGTCCGTCTGTCCGTCCGTCCGTCTGTCCGTCCGTATAGATGTGTACAGCCTGAACGGCTCAACCGATTTTGATGAAATTTGGTATATTTACTTAAGGCATCAGTGGG
This sequence comes from Labia minor, assembly GCA_963082975.1. Taxonomy (NCBI): domain Eukaryota; kingdom Metazoa; phylum Arthropoda; class Insecta; order Dermaptera; family Spongiphoridae; genus Labia; species Labia minor. Next base: position 38,467,785 of record OY720345.1, read on the forward strand.
ATGAATTGATCAACTTTTGGTGCAATTCCGGAAACCGGAAGTGGTAGTATTAGCGATCGACGATAGGAAGGAAAGGGTTATTTTCACACCAAAGGAGATTTTTTTATATATCACCACGAATCATGCATTTTGTATTGGTTTTATCCTCGAAAAAAATCATATTTATTAGTTTTTTCTTGATTTAAAATTATATGACGTCATCCAGCCATGCATGACGTCACAGCCTGGTCTTGCATATATATTATAAATAAAATAAAATTAAAAATGTTTATATTTATTATTTATGTATCCATATCTGTTTTTTATTACATTAATAGATATATGAAAATTATTTGAAATTGTTTCTGTAGCTGGAAATTAATTTATTTCAAACCGTCGCGTCGGTCGGTTCGGACCTGGCCACAGGTCAACTTATTAATATGGAGAAAGATTAAGATCACATAATAATTGGAATTATTTATGCAATTTTGTGATAAATATGAATAAAAGGTCGTTGATAGTAATGCTTCCTAGCATTCCCAGATGTTTTAATCTGTCTTGTCGTTTAATTTTTTGTTAATTGTTATATGTTTTTTTTTATCTATTATCGCGTTTATTTTTTATTAAATTACTAATTTATATTTATTTATTGTTCTTTTATTAATTAATTTTTAGATAGTTTTCATTTTTTTTAACAAAAATATTATTTAAATTTTATTAATATTATTTATTATTTTCGAGGACTCCAAGTTCAGTTTATTTTAATCAGATTGATGCAATGATGTAACATTTAATAATTGTAATAAATAATTAAAGAATTGTATATCAATATTCTTTAATATCTCAAAAATATACAAATCTATATATATAATTTTTGCATGTATAATAAGATAAGATATTAGATATTATTTAACTTTAGGGATGGGAGCATTAAAACAAATTTTAAATGTTAATTTATTGTTGTTTTTTTTTTTAAAAAAGTAAATTTTAACATTATTATTAATAGTCATTGATTGATGATGTGATGGAGTGTTTAGGCCCCGTGAGAATTACCAATCCGATCGTATTCAGTGAATCAAATGATAAGTTTATCAAATAAAATTAAAATGTCATTTGTCGTTGGATCAAAATTCGATGAATTTTTGATATTTTACATATACCTAAATGTTATATGTTTATATAGCCATTATAGTTTAAAAAGGAAGAGTAAATAGGCAAATTGAAAAAGGATACACATTTTTGTTTAAGTAAAACAGACAAGTAAAAATAAATGAAATTATTTCCTGCATATATAAAATGTTTTGTTTTTACATATTTCTAAAAACTCTGTAATATTATAAATGAAAGGTAATATTAACAACTTTCATAATTAAAACATGATATATAATTTAACATTTAATAATTATTACTTTATATCTAACAAGAATTATAGAAATTGTTAATTATTGATTAAATATTTTGATAATATCCGTTTAGAAATATGAAATATTAACTAAAATTTGAAATACTAAAAAAAAAAAATTACAACAAAGTCAAACTCTAAATTAAAATACATGATCATATTTTATAATTTATATAATTATTTTAAATTAAAATTTTTGATAACATTCTCCTGGTAATTATATTGTAATTTAACACATTAAAATGAAAATATAATATTTTACTTTACTACAGTCACAATAAAATGATGGATTTAAAATTAGAAACGTGGAATGTACTAAGCTTATATACGCCAAATGCATTCGAAAAAATTTTAAGGGATGTAAGAAGGAAGATTGGAAGTTGGGAGAGAATGGGACATGAATGGGAGTGGCTGAGGATAGGGACATGTGGAGGAATGTGGTTGCTGCAATCAAAAACTTTCTCTTAGAGACACGGAGATAGATAATTAATTAACCATTTAAATTAAAATATTGTTTGTTTTATCCATTTAAATTTAATAAAAGTGTTAACGAATTAACATCTATCTATCTTTTTCTATTATACAACTGATATCAAAAGTTCTTGTTCGCATCAGTCACATTCCTCCAACCAATCCTATCCCCACGACTTGCTTTATATTACAATCTCACAGCGTTCAATATAATTTTCATTTTATATAAATTTATTTTAACTGTAAAAAGTTATTTTAATTTGTTTTACATTTGTTCTAATTCATTTTGATATCTATTTAGCTCATATTCTTTTATGTGTAGATAATGAATTTTCAAAACTTACATATAATACGATAAGTTAGATTGATCCAATATTTTTATTGAACTTTTAACAGTTCTAAGGAGGTTAATTAAAAATTAAATTTTAATAATAAATGAACAATTTCTATATCCATTATAATTTATTTAATATGCAACTTTTATAAACTTCAATAAAAAAGTAATTATAATGAATACACATATTACCCAATTTAATATTTCAAAATTTAGTTCAATCATTATTCTTAAGACGGACACACGAATATGTTTTTGATGTGATACGGGAAGAATAATTGAAAAATTTAAGCAAAGAAAAAAAAAATAAAGAAAATGCAGAGCGATTCCTGAATTAAATATAAAATTACACTTGAATCTTATTTATAGTTTTTATTCTAGCCATTTCACATACAAAAATCATTTTTTTTTTTTTTTTGCAAAACATTGTTTTTAATTCAGAAACCTATAAAATGTATAATTTCACTGAATTTGAATTTTTAGCTCAAAAATAAAATTTATATTTCTATAAATAACTTATATATCCAAGTAAAACTAAAACTGCATTTTTCCTAAATTAATTTTGATAATTTTTTTTATTTATATGTATTAATCTATATAAATATATACTTATATATTTTTATAAAATTTGTTAAATATAATATAATTCAATAAAAATTCTATTCACCGATGGTAATAAACCATTATCATACATCTTTTATTCTCAAAAAGTAGAATTAAATTAATATTTCGTAACTTGGAAAGGGCGGTTGAATATCTTCCTCTGTTTTATATCACTCAGGAAGAACCAATTAGGCGTTAATATATAAATTATGCTCGAGTTTTGCCTTCCACTAGGGATTTGCAATATTTCGAAATGGATCTCCCTCTCTATTCATCTATAAACATATATATACATATAAATATATATATATATAAGCTTCAGATATAGATTATAAATCGAATTTCCAGTTTCATTTGAAAACGTGGCTCCCATCAAAATGATAAATCCAAGGGATATTTTATTGAATAAAATTCTTATTATTCAAAGTGTTTTTCTTCTTTTTTTTTATTATTTTATTAAATCGTGAAAGTTGATCACACTTGAAGTCAATAAATGACATTCATATTTGAGTTGACGCATATATACATAAATCTAGAACTCTCCTTTCAAACTCATTTATGATTGTTTGTTTGTTACCATTGAGAATAAATTATATAGATATAGAGATATATAGAGTTCTATTGATAGAATGATTAAGTCATAGATATACAGTTTGATCTTCTATTAATAAATCAATAATTTGAAATTGTCCTTGGTTTATCTCTGGAAATATTTGATTATAATCTTGTTTATTTTTTATATTTACAAATACCGCAATATGTGGTCTCAAATATGTATAAATATATATTTTTATCGGGCGATATTTAAAATATTATTAATTTTATATATTAGTTTAAGGAAAAAAACAAAATGGGAAACTATCGGTAAAAAGACACGGTGGACAAATAAAATGACGGTTAAGTAAATGAGAAAGGATACATTTTGGATACTGGTTTGGGATAGGAATGGTAATAGAATCTAAATAGATCGATTATTATTTTGTATTTTTTGTGATTTTTACTATCTTGCTAGAGATAGTATTGCGATCAGGAACATTTTCGATGTCGAGATTTTGATGTTTTTATTCGTTTTGAAGGTCCCTGAGTAATTTTCACAAAAGTTGAGAAAAATGTCTGTCTGTGTGTGTGTATGTATGTAAACAAGATTACGCAAAAACGGTTTGAGCTAGAATAATGAAATTTGCTTTACGGGCATTATTCGAAATTCGTTATTTTCTATCAACTTTTGAGAAATGTAGCTCATCCGGAAGTGGGTCATTACCTACCAAGTTTTCATTTATTTTCCTCTAAACAGTCTAAACTGACCGTAAAAATAAAGATATATGTTTGATAGTCTTTCACATGATTAAAAATTGCATAAAACTGCTATATATAGAATTTCAGTTTGATTGAATCGCTGAAAGTACCGGAATTAATTTTTTAACTGCCATCACGCGCCAGCACGTGATGTGGTGCCATCAACAAAGAGCCAAACACGCTCTGGTTTAATAAATATTATTTATTAATTTTAATTTATAATTAAATTAATTAAATTTAATTTAAATATAATATATGTTATTTAATCCAATTCAACTTTGCGAGATAGTCGAGTGGAAACACTCCAAATAATTTTTTAAATTTAGCCAAATAACCAGAAAATGTGATAAGAATGGAAAGGACTGTTAAAAAACCTATAAATGTGTGTGGCGAGGCCAAGGACACGGTAAGAGAGTTAGGAGAGAGTTGTAGTTGGATGTAGGTGGCTCAGGATAGGCAAGTTTGAAGAAATTTGGTTCCTGCAGCCAAGCACTTTCGAGATCCGTAGAGCCACATGAGATAGATAAATAAAACATTGAATTGACGAAAAATGAGTGAATTTATGTGTCTAGTATATTAGTGATTATTTTTTTAGTTTTGTTTTGTATTTTCTTAAAAAAAATTTTGTTTAGAATCCATATAAATTTGTTAAATTGTTAATTATAATGTCATGATTGATTGATTCATTAAATTAAATATTAATTTTTTTTTTGATAAGAAAATTTAAATAATTCTTTAAATAAACTAACCGATAATAAAATATGAATGAAATTAATGATCCATTGAAAGTCGTTAAGTGTTTTACCACTCATCCCAATGTAAATAATTAATTTATTATAAATATTACATAATTTATGAAAAATAAATAATGTTATGAATTTGATTTTGCATTTTTTACGAAATTTATTTATGTAAAATATCCAAGTTAAATTTGTCTTGATTGATTGATCCCTGAAACTTTATTAATTAACATTCAGTGATATAATAATAATAATAATAATAATAATAATAAAATATTTGTAAGTAATTCTTGCAATGTCCCAGGTTGATGATAACCTTGATAAAATGTTATTAGATTGGATGATGAGGTTGGATTCCCTTGGGGGTGTATTTTGGAGCGCATGGGATTATTTATGACATAATAAAAGCGAAAGTTGAAGATGAATCTTTTAATATTATATATTTTTATTAGGAAATACATACTTTAATATTTTCTTAAAATAGAATAGATAATATGATTATACGAACTTATGGGTCCTAAAGATCAAACGAATTTATTTTCAAATAAGGATAAACAGATAAATATAATTGTATATATAATAATAATAATAGTAATATATCAAAATAAATGGTAAAATAATGTAGCTATTTCTAAAAAGTGAACTAAACACATTATACTCTGAAGATATTTATTTCTCAAGGGATTAATTACTCTTTGTTATAATTTCAATGTGTTTTATATTTAATTATTCTAATTAAATAGACGCTTGCTCTTCAAAATTAATACATTTCATTTTATATTACTCCTTTTTTATGAGATAAGCTAATTAATTAAAAGTTAAATAATAAATATGAATTAATGAATCAATACTATTATATGTATTTTATCATTGGGATTAAAAAAATGAAATACATACCATAGGTATAATTATTTTAAATTTTCTTATTAAAGAAATTATGTGATAATTTTGAAATTAAAATATATAGATACTCGTGAATTAATTTTGAGATTTTTATATTTTTACCGACCGACGATAGTAAGGGAGGTATTGTTTTCACACCAAATTTCACATGTGGAGATTTTTACATATATCCACGAATCTTGCATTTTCTTAACAGAAAAAAGTATTTTTAGCATGATGTCTGTCCGTCCGTCCGTATAGATGTGTACAGCCTGAACGGCTCATCGGATTTTGATGAAATTTGGTATATTTACTTAATGCATCAGTGGGATGAATTGATCAACTTTTGGTGCAAATCCGGAAACCGGAAGTGGTAGTATTAGCGATCGACGATTCTAGCCACATGTCCTGCCCACCGCAGCCTTCTCGATTTTATAATTCTAACTATATCTGGAGAGAGCAGAGAGCATAGAGGTCATGCAGTTCCTCGTTATGCAGTCTCCGCCATTCCCCGGTGACCTCATCTTTCTTTGCCCCATTAATGCTTCGCAGAATCCTATTCTCAAATACTCTAAATCTATTATCATCTCGCATCTCCTAAGGTCATAGACAATGCCTCACACCCATATAATACAACCGGTAAAATAATTGTTTTATATATTTTAACTTTTATCCCCTTTGATAATAATTTTAACGCGATAAGCACCTTTACGGCATGATAACAGGCGCTTCCCGATTGTAACCTCGCTTTGAACTCTTCTCGAATATTATTATCTTTCGTTATTACAGAACCTAAGTATTTAAATTTTTCTACATTTTCAAATTCTATATAATGTATGTTAAGACTTTGTGTGTTAATACTATTCCTTTCTGTTACTAAATACTTTGTCTTAGCAATATTTATTTCCAGCCCCACCTCTTTTCCTGCTTCGATTAATTTTTCTACGCTATCTGTAATTCACTTGACGAATCTCCTATTATATTTAAGTCGTCTGCGTAAACTAATACTTGATTTTTTTTGTTTGATTGATTTTTCCCCAATCTGTCTAATTATATATTCCAGAACTAAATTAAATAAAATTGGTGATAATGCGTCTCCTTGTTTTAACCCATTCCAAATTTTGTAGGTTTCTGATAGTTGATTCCCGCATCTTACTCTTTCTTTACTACCTACAAGACAAATTTGAATCATACGAACTAGTTTTTTTTGGAATTCCCATTAAGATCAAGATTTGAAAAAGTTTTTCCCGGTCTATTGAGTCATATGCTTTGGTGAATAGAGATATTGAATTCGTGTTTTTTTCTAATATCTGCCTTAATGAGAATATCTGATCTACAGTTGATCGGTTTGGCCTGAACCCGCACTGATATTCTCCTAATATTTCCTCTGTATATGGTCGTAATTTTATTGAGATAATATTCGAGAGAATCTTATACGATGTCGTCAAAAGAGAAATTCCCCTGTAGTTATTGCAGTTGGTTCTATTTCCCTTCTTAAAGAGTGGTTCAAATTTTCATGTAAAAATGAAAAAAAAATTCTTCAAATCGATGCTGTTAAAGATAAGAGAGCTTGTTTTCGGTTTTTTCAGTTCGATTTGGATATATGAAAATTAAAAAATTAATTAATTAAATAATTTTCTATACCCAAACCGAACCGAACAAAATCTAAAATTAGTGAATAAGTGAATAATTAGCGAATTAGTCAATAAAACATTATAACTAGTTTAAATAATTTTTATCTCGTAAACTGGAAGAGACAGAGAAATATTGCATGAGGAAAATTTCTTTGGAATCCACTTTTCAAAGTTTCATCCTAATCCCTGAAGTTTCCCGTTTTGTAAACAATTACCCATATTTGTTTTATATGCTATTTTTAAACTTAAGAGTCAATATTTACCTAATCTACAAATTTGATGGGGCTTAAACTTTACAATGTATCAATGTAATAATCACGTTTAATATTTTATACAAAAATTATATAATTTTTTTTTTCTAAATATTAAATTTGGATATTTAGTGTTTAAAATAGATATTTATTTCTATTAATTTAAGGGAGGTGATAAAAAATAGCTTTGAAAATTTCAGAAAGAAATCAAATAGAAAAACATTTATTATAAAAATCATATAAATTATAAATTAAAACTTCTATATATATATTTATATCTATTTCTATAACAATTTTTTTTAATTAATATTTATATATAATGAATTTAGAATTGTTATATTGAATATTTATAATTAGGATTTTTAAATTTATGAATAGGAGGTTATATTAGTTTATTATATTATTAAAGGTGTTGCAAATTAAAATTTAAAATTTAAGTTTTGTTATACAATGTAGAATTAATTACGTAGCTGAAGAAATGTAAGAAAGTGGTCTAGTGCTTTATTCCTTAAAACTTGTTACTTAAGTGACGTCACATATGTGACAAAGCCAAAGAAATATGCACAAGAATACACCTATATTTATATTCAGATAGCATGTGACAGTTAGTTTGAGTATGTGTTCTTTATAATAAAGAACATCTCACTCTTTATCATACTTTTTATAAGAATCTTGACTAATGAGAAAATATGTATGTTTGTTACATACATTGATTTTGATAATAACTTAATATTGAAAAACATTAATAACACAGTTTTATATCAAGTCATTCATTTATTCCTTTATTTAGAGAAAAAAATATATATTATGATATCAAGATAATTATAATGATTTGTGAAATAGGGGTCATTTCTTAAAAAGAAAAAAAAATTAATATGATAGTGTCAACAGCATTCATTTCAATTTCTTTCTAAGTTAATATTTGTTCCACATTGTGATATTATTATTAGTTTTATAATTATATTATTATTATTAATATTAATAATAATATTATTTTAAAAATAATAATCTTATATATAAAATTCTCGTGTCACAAAACTTTGAAATCATACTCCTCCGAAACGGCTTGACCGATTCTTATGAAATTTTTTATGTATATTCAGTAGGTCTCAGGGCATGTCAGACTTCCTTTATAAAACCGCTAATTGGTAAGGTGAGTCCAGGGGTGCTAATTAAGTAAAAATAGTTTAGTTACAATGCTAGATCATAGAGGCGCTGATGGCGATAATATGACATCTATATAAATTCTAATAGGGAATTTGCCAACAGGAATTGTTCATAGGTGGGCGGGCTAGGGCGTTATCTTATGACTTTGCACCCTTAGTTCGAAACTCGCAAAGGCACATTTTTTTTAAGTATTATATATTTTTTTACAAATTTATTAATTTTTATTATTGGAAAACGGTGTGGAGACCGATTGGAAAACTTCCGCTTGGGAGACCAAGGACGCGTAGGAAGGGACGTAAGAGAGATGGGACATGGGCTCAGGATAGGGACACTTGGAGAAATGTGGTTGTTGCGGCCAAGAACTTTCGAGTATCTTTGAGCCATATAGATAGATAGATATAACATATACAATAATAATATATATAATTAATTTACTGATTAAATTAAAATATATTTTAAATAAGAACACAAAAAGAAATGAATGTTTTATGTAATATACTGATTGAAACAAAATGGATGAAAACCTTTTACTATTCTTAACCAAATACTATGTACCACTCGGGGGGTACAGGGGGCGGAGCCCCCGTCTAGGTGTGGAGAGCGCCGAAGGCGCTCGGAGCAGCTAGTAATAAATAAAAAAATTATATAACAATAATTTTAGAAATGACAGAACAAAAGAAAAACAGGTAGAGCATGCCAAAAATAGACTTACAATTAGACCTTGATATATATATAAAATATGGAGATGTAAAACAGGGAAATAACAAAGGACAGGTGCAAAGAGAAGTAGAAGAATAAAACAGAGAAAAAAGAAAAAAAAACAAAAATAAATAATGTAGAATAATTAAATTTTAATGTAACTAATCCAAACATTTAAAATGAAAGTGAAAGTAAAAGTAAACGCCAGGGTGACGCTGTTGTCGGGCAATCAACGGAATATAAAGGTACACTGACACTGCCCGAAAACTGCGCCACTGTCATTTGTTTTTGTTTTTTATTTCACTGTACCTCCAAACCTCAGAAAAGAAGGAGAGAAATTAAAACTCAGCAAAAAATTAATAAAATATATATGATAATTAAGTGAGATATTAAGATAATATTGAGATGATTTCAAATAAACATTTATTTAAGAAACAAGTGTAAAAAGTAATTAGAATGGTTTTTGTCTACACTACACAAAATTGAAAATTTTTTGCAAATCTTCACGTTTCATGGCCTGGAGAATTCAAATATGATTAGAATTTTTGAATCTCAACTATACGGTTGAAATGCATATTTTTTAATATCAAGAGTAAATCTTTGTGGATTCTGGCCAAATCGGTAAACAATAAATCATAGAGATATTATTTGTAAACTTTAAATAATTAAATAAAATAATTAAAACACCTATATTTTAAATTTAAATCAATTGCATCCAACGACCTCACGTGAGATCCCCCTAATTTGTGTTGGTCTGTCGAGAAGGAAGGTCATTTCTGGAGGACTTCCGATTATGCTTTTGGAACTATAACCATTATTTAAGGTTAGATAAATTATCCTTTTGTTTAATTATTATTATTATTTTAATTTATATTAATTGATTTGAAATTTCGCTTCTAAATTATAAATTGAAATATTGTGTATTTGTGGTCCACTAGTAAGAATTTCTTTTAACCTCGAATTTGGTTATATAATTTAGATTGGTTATTAATTAATTTGTTTAGTTTTTTAAGATTACTTTTATATTGTTGTAACTATTGTTATGCTTATTTATATATTTCTTTCAAATATTAATTTTTTATAAATATATCAGAAAAACCATTGAATTCGTTTTATTTAATAAATATTTTCTTGTTCTTTTAAGAAACGCGGTGAGTTGAATTAATTGTGGTTTGGAGAGCTTCCAATGTTTTTATTTCTTTAAATAGAGAATAAAAACCAGATACCTGCTTTCTTCGGATCACCTAGTGAGGATTTAAATATTTCTTATAATTTGAGAGGTATTTGAGTCCAACTAGTAAACCGGTAAAATTGATTCCTAATTATATAGGTAAGTATTAAATTAATTTAAAGGCTAATTTAAAAAAAACGATTGCTGGGGGTCGTGGATTACCAGTATTTGTATAATTAAAAATATTTAATGAAAGTAGGGGATTTAACTATGCCCTTTAGTATAGTTTCTTTTAGTAACCCCTTTGCGTTAACAAAGAGTATATATTGTTATATATATTAATATTATATATCTGTATATATTGTTCTGAAAAATTTTTTTGTTTTATATAAAAAAAATAAATAATTAAAAAAAAATTAAGTTACAGTGTTTTATTTATAAATGCACTAAAAACTAGAAAATAATTTTTCTCTTAGTCTCATTAAGTATAATCTTCTTCATGATGGGGTTGTACAATGGTCCGCACTACAACAACAATGGTCTAGATACTTTGAATAAAAAGCCTAATTAAAATGAATTAGTTAATTAATTTTCTAAGGATCTCTCAAATAAAACGCTTGCATTTAAATTAAAAATGGCGACATAATTAAAAATTTTTAAGGTTTAAGTTTTATTTGAATATACTTTGAGATTATAAATGATATTTAATGATGGGTTAAAATTTATTAATTAAATTATTAGTTAATTAATTAATTAAGAAAATGAAAACTTTATTTCATATTCATGTATTGTCATCCAAATCTGAAAAGTGTGCAAAGTTTTAGTTCGATTGGTCAACTGCAACTGTGTTAAAAATGAGTTACTAGATTTGAACCATACAGACAACCAAGCAAGTTAAATAAAACACTGTAAAAATAGAATCACGTGTATTAAGACACCAATAACTTGTTTCTTTTAACAACACATTTCATAGCCCATTTGTCTTGGCTACGCCGCAGGTCTCCAGGACATCTCCAGCAAGTTATAATATTTAGGGAAGGTTTTTTGGACCGTTCTGACCCGAGAGAGAGAAACCTGCTTGTGCACAATCTATAATTAATTGTAAATGCTCGGACCTTCTGCATTAGCGATGCCTATCTGAGATGCGATTCAATAGTGTACTTTGTTTTTTATTACGGGGAGACGACGCTTTCAATTTTAATAGTAAAATTAATAGTTTGGAAACCGCGAACTGTTACTTTTATTTTAAATTTGAATTTTATTCAATTTCCATTGAATATATTCTTTTTTATTAAATTATTATTTATTTATTTTTATTATTTACTTTATTTTTTAAAATATTATTTTCTTATAATATTATTGATATTTTTGATATTTTAATTTTCACTTTCATTTTTTTTTACAAATAGCTTAAAAAAAGTTGCTTATTTAGTTTATAGATTTCAATTTCAAGCTCAAAGAACTTTAGATTCCAAATGGGGAAATTCCTTTCCTGAATCGTGACTTGGTTCGTCTTTCATTATCACAAAATTCACTCAACACATCCCATGAATTCTCTTATCGGATTCCCAATCATTGGAGCGATTTCCTGTTGTGATTGGAAGACAACTTCACCATTTTTTTTTTGTTCATTTAAGAAACCTCATTTTAATACATAATTATTCTTTATATTTTTTTTTATTTTTCTATATTTCATGGATTTATCTACATAGATTTGCTTGATTACAAAAATAAAAGAAACATCAATCACTCTCTTCTTTTTCCTCTCATTGAAAATCAATAATTATTTTTTTTTTTTACTTTTGAATTTTAATATTTAAAATAATAATAATAATTTTCTTAGCTTTATAATATGAATTAATTAGAAAAGTTAAAAACAATTTGTTTCGTTGAGTTATTTATTTGTAATTATTTTTGTTTTTATGAAGTTTAGAAAATAACGATTATTTATGATAAACTTTGTTACTAAAAGACAGAGGTATACAATGGAAATTATAATATTATTAAAATTCTAATTTAACTTTTTGTGGTCAAAAGGTCAAATAATCAATTATTTTTGACATATTTAACATTAAATAATTATAAATAACATTTATACGATTTCTAACTTGGAATGTATACTCAGTTTGATTTCAGAATATTTTTTCTAATTAAAATTTTATTTAATATTAATTATTTAATTATAATATTTATTATTCAATTCATTTATTTATTTATTTGTCTCTCACATAATTATATATAATATTACCATCCTACATTACCTATAAACATTACCACAAGTTTGGTTTACTCATCAGACTTTTCCTAATTGGTTTCTCCATAAAAAAACTAGTGGTATGTACCTTTCTCCCAACTCAACCTTCTCTTTTTTATGAGTTTAGTAATTTATAGAATTCACACAATTATACTAATTCACCAGTGATTTCATTTGATAAATTTTATTTTCAATTACCATGAATCTAATCTAGTCCTTTTTAGTCATGGTTCACATTTTACATCCATATAATTAAACAGAGAAAATTTTAATTTTCATACCTTTCTATAATAATATACCAATCAAAATTTTTGCAGACAGTATATATATTTTATATATAAATAATTAGTTAACATACCAAACTCCGGAATTGGACATAATAAATTGTTATTCAATACGCCTTGTTTTTCCTTATTATCATATTCTTCTATATGTAATATAGTTCCGTTCTTACCTGAAACAAAGTTATAAAATTAGTAAAAAAAAAAAATAACTATAATAATAGATAAACTAATAATTGACTTTTTTTAAAAAAATGAAAAGATGAATCAAAAGTAAATAATGACTTTCAGGGACTTATACTAAATAGCCTAAAATTTATGACCAACAACAAATATTTCATATAGATATATAGATAGTGAGAAAATGTTTTATTGTAATAAAATTATAGTAAAAGTCGATTCATCTGTATCACTTAATTCTTAATACAAGAAACTTAATTAATTGCCCAGAAAATGTAGGAGCTCAGGATTTATCTGTTACTTAAAAAAAAAAAATATTTAATTTTTATTTTTATTGTTTGCAATCTCCTACCTTAAACTGGAGATTTCAATGGTCTTGGAGTTAGCAAGTGTTTTGTTTTATAACTCTGACAACAATTTAAGACATGACCCTACATTTTATGTTATGTTTCATTTCTTTTTCCGACATTTCAAATTGTCCCCAAAGTTTTTTTATAGACAATGTTTAAGACTAGAATACTCAACTTTCTTGGGATTAAAACATATGTTAAACATGAAAATTTTATATTGCATTCAACGTTCTGTGTCATTATATTTCTTTTTAAAATTACATTAAGTTAAAAATAACATATTATTTTATTTTTTGACATATAAGATTAATAAAAATAATCCAATTAATTTATCAATATTATATATACTGATACATTAAGTAAATATACCAAATTTCATCAAAATCCGTTGAGCCGTTCAAGCTGTCTCTACACATCTATACGGACGGACGGACAGACATCATGCTAAAAATACTTTTTTCTGTTAAGAAAATGCATGATTCGTGGAGATATGTAAAAGTCTCCACATGTGAAATTTGGTGTGAAAACAATACCTCCCCTACTATCGTCGGTCCGACCGACTCGGTCGGTAAAAATGAATACTGTTAGGCTACTTTAACATATAATTGTATAGTTAATAAAATTATCTTCCTAGTGTATATATTTTTTTTGTGAATACAATTTCGATATTAAGAAAAAATTGTCTCAGTTTCTTCCCCTTCTCTTATAAATTCGTTATTAATGATTTATTCTCTCCTTTTCATCTATTCTTTACTTATTTCCTTCCTTTTGCTAATTTAGAAAAATTAACAGACTCTCTATTTTTTCTTTCTTCCTTCCTTATAAATTGGCGTAACAATCGTGGAATTCGTTGGCGACGTCTCTTACAATACCAATTCGTTTCAATTTCTTCTTTTAACATTTATATTTAATACTTATACTATTTGAAATGTGATCATTGTTTTAATTTGTGTTCAGGTTAAAACCAATTTTAAACCACAGTTATGTCTAGAATGATTTAATTTGAAAAACGACGATGTGACTACATGTGACTACACTATATAATATCAGCATCTATTGACTATACTAAATGTTGTCATCAGTGTTTTTTAGGTTGATGGTTACCCCACCTCCTTTTGTGTTAAACAAAAAAAAAACAAAAAAAATAAAAATACAAAAAAACAATTTTACAAGAAGTAGGTGCCGAGATTATTTAATAAATAAATTTAATAAATTAATAAAAGCTGGCTTTCCATAACATAACATAACGTAATGGACAAAAACTACTGGAAAGCTTGTTCTTGAACCCACCAGACGTAATCCATTATCACCGAATTTGTAATTTTTAAAGTATTTTCATCTGATAGGGAAATTAACATACTTTAATTGTTGTAATTAAGACGATAGTGATTAAATTCCACCCACGTGACTACATACACCATTGACTTGACCCATGCACATTTTAGCCACCTATCTTTATTTAATATAACTAGTTGAATGAAAAGGGTCCATAGTTTTTGAAAAGTAAATAAAAAAAATATTATATTAAAACCCAGGAATACTGATGGATTGAATGGTTTGAAGAAAGTGTTATTTTTCAATAGAATGATTCAAGTTAAGTAATTTATAACACAAATTTTTTCGAGTAATAAATTGCCATAAGATGAATAAAAATTGAGAAAATATTTTTTTTAATTTTCCCACCAAATGAAGAAAGGGTAAAGAAATTTTTTTAAACATTTTGGCTCTCTAAAATGTATAATGAGCTGGTTATTTTTCAAAAGCAATTTCAACTTTTAGCATGAAGATTCTTTTCTTCTTTTTTTGTGCGCTAATGCTCTTCTTCCCTTTATGTTTATGTTAAGTATTTCATTTCAAGTTGCAAAACTTATAAAGTAAAGAAGCTTTGGAGAAGGGTAGGATGGAAGAGAGGCAGTAAGAAGAGAGTGAAGGAGAGAGAAAATGTTGATATTCTTTTTCACCCTCGAGAAATGAGATATATAATTATATGTTAATGCGATATGTGCTTCACAATTTGGAATTAATTTCATCACTTTAATATACAAGGTCTTTTTTATAGAGGATATTAATATATTCAATATAAAAAAGTGTCAGCTTGTTTTTCTTTTTGTATGTATTTTTTTTTTAATAAAAACAAAACCAATTAAGAATACATTATTTTAAAATGAAATTCTCAAGTGCAGCAAAATATTAGAAAATAATAGTATACACACACACACACACATATAGAGTATAGAGAATTTATTTCCATCGAATTTGAGGAGAAGATTACAAATTTTCTCCCTAAATATATACCAGATTTATCTCGTTATAAATTATCCCTTCATTTAGTATTTATTAAAAACAAATAATGAATAATGCAAAAAGGGTTTGTTATTAATCTGAATTCAATATAAAATAAACAAATATTTAGTAATTCTGAAGTAATCCTGAAGTTCATCCATCTTTTATTGTAATTTTTTTCTCCAGGTTTTGTTTAGACGTACTTTTATCAGAATAAAACAGTAATTCCCTTCGCCTACTACTCCCTTTAATCAGCGTCCCCAGGAAATTGATTTTTTTTAAGTGTTAAAAGCAATTAAAATATAATTATGTATTCCTAATTTTAAATTTTTTTGTAAAATTTATTATATTTTTATAAAATTTATTATATATAGGTTAAATCAGAAAAATATTTATTGCATTCAGAATAGAAAGGTAATACAATTTTCCCCAAATGCATTTGTAACCATCACTTCTCTCTTGGATTGCTGCAGCACCCTTCTGGGGGCGATTGCGCTCACTTTGGGCATCAGTCGTCTGGAAAGTGTCCTATTATTATAGAAAAACATTAAAAAATGATTTTTAATTGAATATTTTATGTTTATTGCTGTTTTTTTTTAAGACTAGTGGTATCCACTTTCAGACAATTTTATTTATTTTTCTTTTTTCTTTACCACTATTTTAAATTTAATTAATTTTGGAGAGATTTTATGAACTTTAGACTTCTAATTTCTATATTAAACACCTTTATAAATTTTGGATTATTATCTATTATGAATTTATTTAATTTGTTTGCTCAAAAATATGCTCATAAAACTTCATTCATTATTTTATCAATTAAAAATATATTATTTTGATAAAATTTTATTTTAATTCTAATATATATATTAATAATAATCAGTTTAATAGGAATACCTTAAGAAAAAAGATAGTGCTCAGTACAACGTATAATAGTTTGATTTTTAGGTTAACAAAATAGGGTAAACGTACCAGTAGTTGACCACTGTGCCAGTAATTGACTATTTGAAGATTTTTAATCAAAATAAGCTTTTTAATTTCATATTAAACTCGAGATATCGACAAATATTAAGAAAAGCCTCTTCCGGATTGCTTAACAATGAAACGGAGACCAATCTCTGCATGTAAAATAGAATTGTGAATCCTTTAAAACACGAGATAAGGGTTCTTGTATTTTAAGGTTATTATGCAAAACGTTAAGGATAGGCTTCACTTTATTTTCAATAGATTATGATTTATTTAATAATAATTTCAAAACCAAAAGTTCAATTCAATAGTTGATAAACTACAAATTATATTAATCAATTTGAAATATTTTCTTAATTTTAACATAAACAATTATCAAGAGGATGGTCCATTTACTTTCACAGAAAATCATACAATTTACTGAAGAAGAAGCTACGATTTAATCTATGGAGAATATAGGAGATTTATGTTAAAGTCCAAAAACTGCTCAATTACTATTTGGAGAACGTAGTAGTCACCTTGAGCAATTATCAAAACAAGAAAATGTTAACTAATTTCCGAACTGTATATATAAAGAATAATTAAAATAAATTATAAATAATATTAATAAACCAATCATTAGGGCATTTTATTCCATTTATTTATTTTAACCCCTTTTTTAGGTTGATGGTCAATTACTAAAACTTTAGATTTCAAGATGGTCAATTACTAGAACAAAAAATACGTTTAGAAAAAAATTTAAAAAAAAACAATATTTAAATATACATCAATCGAATATTTGTATTATAGTGATAATTAAAAATAGTTATACAATATGTTAGCACTTGTTTTGTTGTTATTCTCACTTTTGTTACAGAATAATTGTTTTTTATGAAAATATCTCTTAAGGAGGTCAACTACTGGTACGTTTACCCTATATAAGATTTTCCTTTCATTTTCCTTTTTCACAAATTTTTAATTACAACTCTATAAATCAATAATTAGTATAATGAAATTTGAATAGTTTTTTTCATAATAAAATTCAACTTTTTATGTTATTATTAAAAAAATATTTAAAAATAGGTTAAAGATTAAAATAATTTTAATAAACTAAACAAAAAAATTCAAGGTTAGGTAAGGTAGGGGATGAAAATATTTATTTATACCCTTACTAAATTAATATATTTCCTTGCATTGCTTGGGTAATGGTATTTTAAAAAAATGAATAATTATTTATTATTATTACGAAATCAATAAAATAATTAATCAAATAAAAATCATAATAATATTGTTTGTTTCATTCATTTGCTTAGTACCTTGGCTTTGTATATACTAGTAAATCAATAAAAATTAATAAAGAGAAATTAATTTTATGAAATTTATTTAAGATTTGAAAATTTAATAAAAATAAAAAAAATAATAAAATGTACATATATTAAAAAATGTTTTTTAAAAGCAATTAGTTGCATTTTTTCTTAAAAAACATTAAATTGTATATATAAAATTTTAGTAAATCGATTTAAGGGGAAGAGTACCCGTTCTTATACCTGAGCTCATCATTTTCCCATCCATTCTCCCCCTCTCCTGACTAGGAGAAATTATGTCTTCTACCCTTGAACTCCAAACTCCATTTAATTTAAACCAGTCGCTTTTCTAGCACATCCATGATTCCATTCTGAGAATTAAATATTTCCAGAAATTTTCATTAATTAAGCCCGAACTAACAACAAACATTTACCAGATATTACAAATAAATAATTAATATGAAAGATTTAATTATTCTATCAAAAAATAATAAATAAATTAAATATAATTTAAAATGATTTTATAATTAAAATATTGTTTGTTTTTTTTTAATTATAAATTTAATAAAATTTGGAAACTAATTAACATCTATCTATAGATTTATTTAACTCTTTATTTAATAATAACTGGAAAGTTCTTGGTAACAGCAACCATATTACTCCAACCGTCGCATTTTCCCATACAAGTCCAATCTTCTCCCGATTCCATAATGTCTACTTTTATATTGTCTCCATCGCGTTATTGGTCGTTCTTTTGATTAATTTCAATATACAAGGGCAGGTCAATCCTGACTTTTTCAATTTCCCGCCTCTTAAATGATATGACAAACCTGCTCCTCTCAACAGGCAATTATGAGAGTTGACTACTGTCAAAATTGGAACCAACTGGGTCTTTTAGTTTTTGTTTGACATCTATTAATAGCAGACTACCTCGTGATTTGAGAAGAAAATGAAAAAAGTGAATTTCCATGAAAATCCATAAATTGGGATACGCCCTATTGTCCGGATTTAGCTCCAAGTGAATATTTCTTGTTTCCAAACCAGAGAAATGACTCGGCGAAAAAACATTTGACTCCATCGATGAAATCATGACAAACAAATCTATTTTGATGTCCTCGACAAATCTTATTTTTTGGAAAGTATAACAAAATTGGAGAAAGAGTATAGAGCTCAAAGAAGACTAAGTTGAAAAATAAAATAGTTTTTTTTATCCAAAAACGTGTTTCATTCAAAAAGTCACCTTCTCCATAAGAACCTGCCCTCGTATAATTCATTCACACTATGACTTAAATTGGCTGTAAGTTTCATTTTTTTATAATTATTAAAATTTTAAAAATAAATAAAAAATATACTTTTTTTCTAAATAATTTTGATTTCCATAGATAAAGAATTTTGAATAAAATATCTTTATTTGTGTGTTCATGTGTATTTGATAACTAATTCATTTTTCCAGTAATAATCAAAAAAAAAAAAAATCTGTATAATATTAATATTAATACGAAATCAATATTAATGGATTAGATTAGGGCTGGAAATGAGAAATGATCGATGAAAAAACAAAAGAAAATAAAATAATAATTCTCGCTTAAATATACAATTTGCTTTTTGGATACTCTTGTTTATTCATGGTATATTCCATTAAAAAATTCATGAATTCTCAAGAGCAACAAACATCTCTATATGAACAATTGCAACGTCTGCGGGTAATGTCCAACTCCAAATGTGAATGGCGGGGATGAAATGATCCAACCAGCTGACAACATGATATTAATACCCCAACTGTATTTATCGTAAGACCAACGAAATGGTAACATTCAAAAGCTGGTATTTATTGACACATCCGATCCATTTATTTATATAAATAAATATAATAAAATAAAAAACAAAAAAAAGTTTATACTTTCCGCGATTTTTCATTACTTTGTTCCTTTACATGAAAATATAACTTGGTTTTTTTTGATTTATCGTGTGCAATTAAATTCATAAAACTCAATACGAGTTGGTGAAATAGGAAACGTGTCAAATATATAAATTCCCTGCTAAACTAGTGGGGATGAAAATATAAAATAAAATAAAATAAAAAATAAATTTATGCTCCGATTTGACTGAACTTTGACGGCTTGATTCATAATGACTTCATTAAATAATATATAATTCTTGTGAGCGAGACCCGAGCCAAGAATAATGAGAAAAGCTCCCCATTCGGTTTTGCAAAGGCATATACGACGTGTCTAAAACTCGAACATAAAATATCCCATAACAAAGGGCGTGACATTAGCGCCGTCGCTTGATTGGGAAACCTTCAAGGGATTAAGACCAACGAGATGTCATTAAGAGGTGGATTAAAAAAGTCTCGATGGACTAAAAATAAATACATATCTAATAAGGGGATGATTAAAAAAAAGTCAATTAAAAGGCAAGTTCTTAAAGAGAAAATTAAAAGGGCTTAACAAAAAAGTAACGCTCTGTGTTCCCATTATCTTATAAAATCCACTTGATTTCAGACACACTTCAAATTATGCTATTAAACGTTCCGATATGAGCTTCCTTAACTTTTCTTTTTTTTTAATTCTTTTAAAGATATTAATAAACCCTCCATCCTTCCCGCACACCTGCAAAAGATATATAAACTCATCATACTAATTACATTAACGATATTCGATATTAAACCAAGGAATAAAACTAATATAAAGAAATTATAGAATTAATTTTTATATCAAAAGCAAATTAAAAAAAAATATTTTATTTAATATGAATTAATATAAATTTCAATTAACAAAATATTTTTATTCGTTTTATTAATCTTACAAAAATTACTTTTATAAAAATTGTAATGCCTGTAATAATTCTTGAAAGATTAAACAAACTTATAAATTTATAATCACTTTTAATAATTTTAGAATCATTTATTAGAAAAATGATTCATATATTTAAATTTATTTACTAATAATCTTGATTTTTTTCAATTTTGTAGATTTGGATTATATTATGCATTTGGGTATTAGTATATGGTAGTATAGTATATATATATATTTATATATACATATTCACCGAGCCGCCACTCAGTCATTAAAAAAAATTATTCCTTATGAATTATGAATATTTAGGATTAAGATTATTATCTAAAATAAATAAACGACAAAATATATGAAATATATAAATTAAAAAAAGCCATAAAACAAACAGCCTTTAAACGTACATATCACGAAAGACAGAAAAGTATGGCCTGTGGATATAACATAATATATATTTCATAATTTGATTACAAAATAGTATTACAATAAATATTTTTAATTTAATTTTATTTATAATATTTTGTATTTAAGGAAGCATTGTCCGGCGTTGTCCAGCATTATTTTTTTATTATTAAAATTCCTATTTTAAATTAAGAAAAAACTAACAAAAATGATTTTTCCCGAGGCTGAAGCCAATACAGATTTATTTTTCTTTATAAATATTATCTATGGTGTGAATTTCAAAAAAATCCTTAGAAGCGCTTTAATAATAAGTTGTTCAATAAGTTCACGGA
Organism: Labia minor; assembly: GCA_963082975.1. Lineage (NCBI taxonomy): Eukaryota > Metazoa > Arthropoda > Insecta > Dermaptera > Spongiphoridae > Labia > Labia minor. Next base: position 38,489,537 of record OY720345.1, read on the forward strand.
ACTTAACGCGCAAATTAACACTCAAAATATTGCTCACTGTGCCCATTGAAATGCCTAAAGCCTCAGTTAAATCTCTTTCAGACAATCGACGGTCTTGCAATACCATATGATCATAGATCAGGCGCAATCTACTTCCCAAGCCATTTAAATCATTTTCAGTGGATAGAAAAGATTTTTAATTTTTCCTAAAAAAAAGTCTTAATTCTCAGTCTCCTTGAGTCAGAGCAATCGTACTCTACTTGATAATGACTGCAGAATAAGCAGTCAAAACGTTGTACGTATATTTAATTTAGTGATTCTCAACTTGGGCGAATGACATCTTAAAGTGGGCGATTATTTGACTATACGCTTTTGGGGGGCGAAATCATTTTCAAATCTAAAATAAGGTAAGATGATTTTGCGATCAGGCTTTTAAACATTTCCAATTTTTTTCAATATGGTTCTAAAAAAATAAAATGATTTTCCGATCAGGTTCTGAAACTCGATTTTTCAATATGGCTGAAAGTATCACCAAGTGTATCTACCTTACATTAGGGGTTATCATGCAATTTTTATCTGTTAAAATTTTTAGGGGGGGGGGGGGGCGAATTATAAAGCAGGCATAAAAATCCCTTTAATAGTCTTAATACTACATATATACGAATTGTGCTTGACAATGGGTTGGGTAGAAAGATAAATTTTCCTTTTTAATTATTATGATAATATAGAATTTATAAAAATAAAAAATTCACTAGATTCCATTGTAATATAAATTAACCATATATAATGGTTTTTTGATCATTAATTTATAATTTTTTTTTATTATTATTAAATTAAAAAGAATAATGATTAAAAAAAAAAAGAAAAATCAGTTCATTTCAGGTAAAAAACGAGTGTTCCGATGGAGGGGGGTGGGTTGGGAGGGTGGAAGAGAAGGTCGATTATTGATTTAAACGTTTTCCATAAATATTGAAATTGGATTTGCTTAGAGAATAAATGAATACTAGTTAAGCACTTTCCTCTTAGACTGTGAATTGGTTATCCAAAACGTGCTTTCCAATATAATACTGTCAAAGTCAAATGGAAAAGTTGGAAGAAAAAAAAATTCATTCATCCAAATAAAAAAAAAAGAAATTATATATGCTAAATTTATGCAATACTACTTTCAATATTAAATCGGACCTTGTCAAAAAAAAGTCAAGTACGAATGGAAAGATCGAGTGGGAAATGCCTCCCCACTTCCCATCGTCCCCTCTTTACCCAATACTAACTTTCAGTGATGATTGAGCATGTCAAGATACAAGCAAAAGTAATTTCCTGTTAGCGATACCGGTCAAAACGGCATATGCAAATGAATTTATAAAGAATATTTCAAGTAGAGAATCGAACGGGTTCTCTTTCCATCCAAAGGAACATGTCTCTCAAAAGGAAATGTATTTCCTCCTATATTTTATATTTTAAAAATATTTTATTCAAAAACTTATAAGAAAAAGTAATAGAAAAAAAAACAACAAAATAAAATAAAAAATCCATAGTCCATTCATATAACATTTTCTTTGAAGAAATTTTAATACAAAATTGAAATATAGTAAAACAATATTGAATTTTTGTGTATTTTTTTAAATGTTTAAAATCTGGAGTGTCTCCACACGATTATCTCACAATTTTAAATTGGATAATGAAGCTTTTTCTATATTAGGAAATGAATTAAAATTTTATTCTATCCGATCATAGGATTTAAGATTTTTAAAATAATTTTCATTGATAACATTTTATTGAAAAAAGAAGGCAATCAAATAATATCAACAGTTTAGATTTTTTTCAACGTAAATAAAACCTTTACCTTGATTTTTAATTCAAATTTAAAAAAATTAATTCCGGTACTTTCAGCGATTCAATCAAGCTGAAATACTATATATAGTAGTTTTATACAATTTTTAATCATGTGAAAAATTATCAAACATATATCTTTATTTTTACGGTCAGTTGAGAGGAAAAAAAAAATCAAAACGTGGTAGATAATGACCTTCTTCCGAATGACCTACATTTCTTAAAAGTTGATATAAAACGACGAATGTACCAAATTTAATTATTCTAGCCCAAACCGTTTTTGCGTAATCTTGATACATATACACAACTATATACACACATACATACACACATAGACATTTCTTCACCTTTACCTTAGTGAAAATGACTAAGGGATCTTCAAAACGTATAAAAACATCAAAATCTCGACATTTTTCGTGATCGCAATACGATCTCTGGCGAGATAGTAAAAAAGGTAAAAGCAGAATGTGATAAATTGTGATTCCAAATTGTAAATTATAATTATAAATTGAAATGTCAATTTTTTAAAAAATATTATTTTTCTGGAGAATATTTCTGAATTGTGCAGATTTGAAAATAGTCTAAACATTTGTAATTGTATTTATGAAAGTATATGAAAGAAAAAAAAATTTTCTTTCAAATATTTGTTAATTTTAAATTGTAAAGATTTACCTGCAAATTTTGTCTTGACTCAGAGGTCTTCAAAAAGTGTAAGAACATCAAAATTTCGAAAATTTTCGAGATCGCAATACTATTTCTTGCAAGATAGTGAAAATATAGAAATATTTACTAGGTCTATCTATTATTCATTATTTATTCTTTTTTACTTTTGATTTATATAGTTATATTTTATATTATTTGCTGATATAATTAATGATTTTGAGAATTTTAATATAAAATAAAATATTGTTGTAAGATATATATATATATATCAATTTAAATACAATTTTTCTACATCTTTTTCTTTTATTTAAACCAAAATCATCATATATTGTATTTTATAATTAGCATTATAATTATATCTCTACTTTAAACATTTTTTTTTATAATTTATATTTTATTCATGTAAATTTTTAATTAATATGACATTTAGACTAATGAAATATTAAGATTTTATTTGAATAAAATTAGTGCTGTACCACTCGTATAATATAATAATGTATGTTATTATAAGTAATAAAAATGAAAGAAATTTTTCTTTTATTTTTTCTGATTGGAGGGAAAACATTCACGAAATTTCTGATCACTACACTTTATCTTTTTCAATCGTTGCATTAGTTGAAGTTATAGCCTCACATAAAAGAAAGAAAAGAACGATGTGAAAAAAGCATCAATATTCATCTTATCTTTCACCTTACGACTATCGACTACATGATTTTTTTCTACTTCGTCATGATCGTATCATTTATTCTATTCCCATTTGAACGATTAGAGATAAGTTTTAGATTCTTCTGTCATATGAATTTTATTCACACCAATTATATCTCTCTTTACATAGTTTAGTAATTTATGGTATGTAAATAGAATTTATATTAAAAAATAAGAATATTTCAATGTCAATAGACTTATAATTATTCCATATATCTATTAATTATTCTATTCAAAGCATTTATAATATATTATTTACACTAATTAAGTGTATATTAAATAGAATTTTACAAAAATAAATTTAACTAGAGAAAAATTGTTCTAATTTTATATACAAATATCTATCACTCTGGCTCTACAGAACTCGAAAGTTCTTGGTCGCAGCAACCACATTTCTCCAAGTATCCCTATCCTGAGCCACAACTATCCAACACCTACCCTCTCCCAATTCTCTCACGTCCATTCCTATATCGTCCATCCAAAGCGATCTTGGTCTAACAACCACTCAGACTCCCCATCAATATACTTTCCCATTCTAGCCACGTATTCTGTCTCCTCGATTTTAAAACCCTAACAATGTCTGCAGATGCATAGAGGTCATAGTTTTATAGTTTTAAAGTACAATAGTAATTTGACGGCCATAAACAATGGTCCTGATGAGTTAGAAAGTTAGCTGTATTTACTTTTTTAAAGTTTTTAAAATGTTTTATAAAATAATATAAAAAGATTTTTTAAAAAATTTAATTTTTGAAAAAAAAAGTGAGTAACATCAACACATCCTTCACCTAATTCACATGATGAACTTTTCAAAAATAACGAAAATATAATAATAAAAAATTTTATTAGAGTCTATAAATTGTTTTGAAAAAGTCTAAAAATACAATATTAAAAGTTCAGATTAAAATAAGTATTCAGAGAACATATTTATTTTTTTAATAATATTTAATAAAGTTGATAGAAAATTCTAGATGCTTTTAATAAAACCTAATTATATTTTGGGTCAAAGGTGGAATGAGAAATTGTTGATATTATACCGTTCTATATTCGCTTCTGGTATAATTTCATTCCATAAACAGGATGATTATTATTATTTTGCCATTGGTGAACTACTTATAATGAAAATTAAAAAATAAATAAATAGATCCTTATTTATTAACTAAATTTCATCCTTTCAATTGCAGTTTGTCTGTGGTTGAACCATAAAAATGAGTAATGCCCTACCAAACATATAATAAAAATGTCTGCCATTCATTAAGCTTTGAAGGATCTGGGTTAACAGAGACAACTCGTTGGTGATTAAATATGCAATTCAATTCAAAATTGAAAAAACTTTATCGTTATTTTATTTTATTTTTTAATTATTAATATTAAAGGAAGAATAAAAAACTGACAAAAAGCTTTTGGAATGTATACTTAAGTTATATGATTTAAGGTCTTTGAAATTAATTCCTGGAATTTTGAGTTAGTTGTATGTTAACGTTTTTTGTGCATACTCTTATGCATATTATAAATACTATATATTTATTTATTTTATTATATATATTAAAAAAAAATATTATAACTTATACACATAAATAAAAAATAAAATCTTTATTTATAAACATAGAAATAGATATTTTTGATACGATTTTAGGTCACTAAGTCGGTGACTTTTTGAATTTCCCCTCTCTTAAATGAAATGGCAACACTGCTCCTGTCAGCAGGAAACAATCATCTGACTCCTGTCGAAAATTATATCAGCTGGGTCTTTTAGTTTTCGTTTGACATCTACTGAAGAAATGACTCAGCGGAAAGACATTTGACTCCAACGATGAAATAATCTCAAAAACAAATACCTGTTTTGATGATCTCCACAAATCTTATTTTTTGGAAGGAATAAAAAAAATTGAAGAAACGTTGGACGAAGTGTATAGAGTCGAAAGGAGACTACGTTAAAAAATAAAATAACATTTTATCTAAATTCCTGTGTTTCATTCAAAAAGTTATTGACTTATTGACCTGCCCTCGTAACACAAATGGTAACACAAATCGTATAATCCTGAATATACTAATGAGGACTACTTCATCAAATTTCTAAAAAGTAAGAATTTGAAATAATTGAAAATTGAAAATATATCAAAATAATACCAAATAAGATTTTTAAAACAGTTAAAATGGCTTAAATCTCAATTTTTATCAAAATTTGATATATGTATTATTTTAATTTGAGATTTTCAAACTTGTTTTGTAATTTTAATTTTTTTATACATATTACATATATATATATATATATAAGACACCATTGGGTGAGAGACTAGCCTCGCTGTCTCACATTCACATGTTCCCGGGTTCAAGTCCCGGGCCTGGCAAGGGAATATCTCTAGCTGGGGTCTATGGGACGGAGTCAACCCAGCCTCCGGGATCAACATTGGGGAATAGCTACTTGATCAAGGTAAAGGTTGATAGGACACCTCATTGATATAACCGACTTGAGAGGTGTTGTCCTTGCGTAGGACGTACAAAAGTCAGAGGTTTTATATATATATATATATATATATAATTACAGTTCTAATGCATTTTAAAGGCGTTGTTTTATTTAAATAAAATCGGCAACGCTAACACCTTTAAATTTTAATTAAAATGTCAATAACAAAAAAGAAAAATTCCATTTTAGAATTTTTAATAAATTCCAAATGGGTGTGGTATAAGTATAAAAAATGCAATATCATCTACATATTTTGAGGACTGGTGACTTATTAAGACAAAAAATGACGTTGACTCAAGATGACACTCTCTTTACTTGACATTTAAATACATTCCTTTCTTTATGAAAAAAAACTAGGTTACCTACGACGTTAGTACAATAAAGTTCCGAATTTAAGTCTCGCTCAAGGTCTCAAGACATAACGAAACTCGTATAAAAAGGGTCGTAAAGAGTATTTAAAAAGGATAGGCAGTGATTAAAGCGTCTTTTTATCAGCTCCACTCACCATCTTGAAAGAGAATTTAAATAAACTCAAATGACGAACCTTGCTTTGCTTATCTAAGCGAAGAAGTGCTTTGATTTTAGTTTACTATGTGCTTACAGTACATTTAGGGCTAGATAAATGTTTATGGGTCTGAATAAACAAACATTTTGTTCATGAACTAAAAGTTTAGAAATGAATTTCTTAAGGCTAGAATTAACTTATTAATGGATTCTTTCTTGCTTTCAGGTTATCACAAAATTCTGATAAGAGATCTGAAAGGATTATATACCCTTACTGAATGATTACATGAATACGGTTGTCATCATTTATACAAATAAAGCAAGTTTTCATTTTAGATTTATATGTATTTTCATCTCTTTTATCTGGTTTTAGCGAAAACATTTTCTACCCATTCATAAAATTTCAATTAATATATGATATTATAAATATTTTATCAATATTGAAATAATATACAATATTATTTAATTTTAATTATAAACGGATATTATGATAAATTGAATTTAGAGTTATACACTCTAAATTATTATATAAACTTTATTTAAAAAAACATAAGAAAAAACCATCTAATTTGTAAACATCCTATGAAAGGGAAGCGCATATTAGTCAGTTTCGCCTAAACGGGTGGAGGCATTGTATGATCAGTGCAACCATTATTTTGATTTTCTTGATTAGAAAACGCTACTTTTTATTTCATCTATCTTCCAAATTTTGATCACGTAAGTTGGGTGGACTTCTTTTCCTAATACCCCAGCTAGAGAGAAATTCACTTACATGAACCCGGGACTACGAGGTTGAATGGCAAGCGAGTTTCCCTCCCCTCTCAGAATGCGTGGTGTCTTATTTTAAAAACAATTATGAATCTAAATTTTTAAACCTATAGTATCATGAATTAAAAAATCATTTATCGGCGATAATACCTGATTCAATGTATCGGACACGAACGTGATGATTCAGTTTGGTTTGGAGCTCAAACTTCTAACGAGTCTCACTGAGTTTACCCAAAGCAAAGGACTCGGATCGCAGGGTAAATTTATTTTCATCGACAGCTCAAAGTGTCATAAAGCAGGTTTTGTTGAAAAAATTTGAATTTAAAAATATATAAATATTTAAATAATTGAAACTTTTTCAACTAAATATGTGGATGAAAATTTCCATATGTACCAAAAAAAAAATATTTAATTGTAAATGTCTAAAAGTGGAAAATTTTAATAGATCCTTTACTTATTTCTTACGTGTTTTACGTATTTATTTATTTATTATTCACATATAAAGATGTTTATTTGAATATTCATTCAATCAATCGATAAAAAATGCTGTTATAGGATTTGGAATTTTCGAAGAGAGAAATCAGAAAGAGCTAGAAAAGAAAATTGAAGAAATATGTTTTGCTTGAGCCAGTTTTCATAAGTAGAATCTTTTGAGGTCAATTTGATTATAGAAATGGAAATCGAGGGAAAGAATAGAAAACGTCTTAAGGGGAAATGGAAGGCCCCATTCAATATGGACTTCAAAGAAAAAGAAATCGAATGAGAATTAAATTTTAAATTGAACGGATGAAGTACGGGAGAAGGGAGGTGAGATGCTCAAATAGGGTATTTGTTAAAGAAATGATATCGTTTTAGACTATATAACACCTTCATCATGATTAATCACTAAATAATAAAACTAATTATCAATTTTAACGATCATGATAAATGACGGACAGGATTTTTGTATTTCTTTACGTTTTATGGACTTGAGATATTTGCACAAACAAATAATATAAATAAAATCTGGAGTGTCTCCACTCGACTATCTCGCAATTCGAATTGGATTAAATAATATATCTTATATTTAATTAAATTTATTTAATTAATTTTTAAATTAAAATTAATAAATAATATTTATTAAACCAACGCGTGTTTGGCTCTTTGTTGATGGCACCACGTCTCGTACTGGCGCGGGATTGCCAGTCAACTTGTTAAGAAATTAATGCCGGTACAATCAAGCTGAAATTCTATATATAGCTGTTTTATACAATTTTTAATCATGTGAAAAACTATCAAACATATATCTTTATTTTTACGGTCAGTTTAGAGGAAAAAAAAATGAAAACGCGGTAGGTAATGACCCACTTCCGGATGACCTACATTCCTCAAAAGTTGATAGAAAACTACCAAATTTGAATAATGCCCGTATACCAAATTTCATTATTCTAGCTCAAACCGTTTTTGAGTAATTTTGTCTACATACACACATAGACACATACATGACTCAGGGACCTTCAAAACGTATAAAAGTATCAAAATCTCGACATCGAAAATACTCTGGCGAGATAGTAAAAAATTAGAAATAGACGTCTCCTTATATTAAAATATATTTTACAAAAATTATAAAATAATATAATAATATTGAAATGTTCGTAATTGGAATACTTCTATTAATTGCTGACATTTCCTCGACAAAAATTGATTATTATGAATTTAATCTATGTATTTTATTTTTATAATATTAATCGACACGAATAATGGAGTTAAAAGTTTTTTTTCCAAACTTTAGCATAAAAGACATGTCGCTTGGAAAGTAATTAATAAAATTTAAGAATGTAAAGGTAAATGATAGGCGTTGGTTTTAATTAAAATCTCTCTTTCGGTGTCATTAATCATGGAAGTAGCTCTGTTTAACGGAAAACGTAATCAATTTCTTTTGATCTTCATTTTTGAAGTTATATTTCGCTTTTAATAAGTGTCAAAGGTGACATAATCTATCCATAAGCACAGGAAGTACGGCTGTTTAGAAGATTGGGACAAAAACATAACATACGAGTACATCAGCTTTAAATCGAAAAACAGGGGGCCATGTCGTGAAGTCGATGCGGGCGCAATGCGCCTCCATGAACGGGGGACATAGGAGGTTCGGCAGAAGAGAGGGAAGAGGGTGTTTGTCGACCGGGGTGCGATTAGCGCTCACCCGCCAACGAAAAGTGTCTCTGCCCGAAAAGTCTTTTAATTTTTTGTTTGCCTCAGGACTGAATCGAAATTAGAGAGAGAGAGAGAGAGAGAGAAAGAGAGAGACTGATTCGATTTGAAGGTGTGCCTTGACTGAAAGAGCAACTTGCCCTTCCAAGTTTGTTAATAAAAAGAAGACTTGGCACAAAGTCCACCAAAATATCAACCCTCTCTTATACACCCTTGTCCCCCTCCACCTTTTCTATCCGTTGCCCAACTTTTTTTTTTTAATACTATCAATTTCAATATTGATTAATGGAATTAGTTTGACTATGAAGTTATTAAAAAAATAAAATTGTTTTCAATCGAGGGGGAAATATTCCTATGGACACAAACACCAAATACATCACACTATTTTTTTAATATCTTATCTTATTGTACTGGCAAAAATTGTATAAGTATATGTATATATAGATTTGTATATTTTTGAGATATTAAACCGCTCTAAGGATTTTTTTGAAATCACACCATAGATAATATTTATAAAGAAATCGATCTGTATTGGTTTCAGCCTCGGGAAAAATCATCTTTGTTAGTTTTTTTAATTTAAAATAGGAATTTTAATCATAAAAAAAATGGCCACGCAATTCCGGACATTTCCTTAAATACAAAATATTATAAAAATATTATAATTAAATAAAATAAAATTAAAAATATTTATTGTAATAATATTTTTGAATCAAATTACGAAATCTATATTATGTTATATTATATCCCGTCTTTCAGTGCATTAATACGTAAGTTTAAGGACTGTAAGTTTTATGATTATTTTTTTTTTAATTTGTGCTCTTTTAAATTATTTGAAATTGTTTCATATATTTTGTCGTTTATTTATTTTAAATAATAATCTTAAACTTAAATATTCATAGTTCATAAGGAATAATTTTTTAAATTACCAAGCGGCGGCTCGGTGAACCAGTTATATTTCCAGCCAAACCCGATAATATGGAATAATTTTTTTTACTTGTACTTATTATTAATCCTAAATATTTTTTTATACAAAGCTATGAAATTATATTTCATATTTAATTGGAAGTAACTAATTAATTTATAGAAAATGTATCTTTCTTTAAAATGTTAAAAGAATCTTCTTCCTGTGGGGTAAGAACACTCAATCTCCTTCATCTAAATTTAAGTAAGCTCTTGTAATGGAGGGTGAAGCGTTCTTCTACCTTCCATTTGTTATTATTAATATAAAATATTATCTTTCGTTTATTTTTATTCCCCTCCTCTTCATCATCAATTCAAGAACACTTTTCGATGTCTAATAATCAATCATTTGCATATTCATTGAATGAATTCATTTTAATAAGAAAACAAATCAAATAAACGAATCAATAAATTCATTTATTTGATTAATAAAGTTTGGATAACGATTCCGTTGAGTTAGTTACCATTTTGGCATTAAAATTATTATTAATATTAGTAACTATAAGGAGATGATAAATTGAAATTCAGAGTTTGCTATTAATGTTTTGACCCTTTAGATATAGTAATTATATATAATGAAACAAAATATTAAAAAAAAAAGTTATTCATATTAAACAACTTAAGACATCGGATGAAAAGAAATATTTTATACTCTTTGATAAAAATAAAAAAATGAAAATGTTGATAAAATACATAATATTACACGGTTGTTAAACCTGTTGGTAGAGTTAAATGTTATATTAAAATAGTCCATATGAAGTCTCCTCAGTTATTTGCCATTGGATTATGTTAATAAGATTATATATCGAAACATATTATCCCGCCTCTAACAAACATGTGCTTAAAAAGTGACTTTTCAGCTTAAATTATTTGTGAATGTATAAGTTTTATTCATTCTTGCTCATGTAAAAATCTGGAGTGTCTCCACTCGACTATCTTGAAAATTTGAATTGGACTAATTATAACATATATTTTATTTAAATTAAATTATAAATTTTAAAATTAATAAATAATATTTATGAAACCAGCGGGTGTTTGGCTCTTTGTTGATAGCATCACGTCATGTGCTGGCGCGTAATTTGCAGTCGTGTTAAAAAATTAATTCCAGTACTTTCAGCAATTCAATCAAGCTGAAATTCTATACATAACAGTTTTATACAATTTTTAATCATATGAAAAACTATCAAACATATATCTTTATTTTTATGGTCAGTTGAGAGGAACAAAAATCAAAACGTGGTAGGTAATGACCTTAAAAGTTGATAGAAAACTACGAATTTTGAATAATGCCCGTGTACCAAATTTCATGATTCTAGCTCAAACTGTTTTTGCGTAATCTTGTCTACATACACACACATACACACTCACAGACACACACACACAGACATTTTTCTCAACCTTAGTGAAAAAATCTCAGGGACCTTCAAAACGTATAAAAAAACGTATAAAAACATCAAAATCACATCGAAAATTTTCGTGATCGCAATACTATCTCTGGCGAGATAGTAAAAAGTTATATTGATTTTAAAGTAATTGAAATATCTGAAAAATTAAGGTATAAAAAAGGTAAGAGAATTTTTAAAAAATGCCGAAAAATTTGTAAAGTGTACAATGAGAATGATGTAAATCAATGATAGCTCAATTATGTTATCGAAATTTTTATGTCAAAGTCAAAATTCTCTGAAAAAGTCGATGAAATTTTACAACTGGGCAAGCTATCTTGAAAAACATCAACCACATGACAGTTTAAAATCACTTGAAAAGACAATGTTAGTGTTTATGAATTTAGTTATTTTACATTATTTTAAAATACTAAAACAAAACTGCAAACACATTTGATTTCATTTGTAAATTTTCTCTACACGAAATCAGAATACATTTTATGAATATTATTTAATCACAAAAAAGAGAAGAAAAATTTGGAGAAAATAGCTTAATGAATAATTTAATTAGATTCCATAGCTAAATATTGACATTGGTCTCTTTAATAATTTAATTATCCTTCATTGGGGCCAATGCATCGACATATGTATGAATATTGTATAACTTGCTCGGAGATTATCATTTGTTTGAGTTGGCCAAACACCAGAAGCCCAGGCTCACTTACCCAATAAAGATATATTGATTCCAATTATCTCCTTTGAGGTAGCCATTTTCTAGTTGGAACAGAAATAATCTATCTCCATTGTTTCTAAATAGAGACACTACATTCAGATTAATTAAAAAATCACAGTTCTTCATTTTTTTCAATTATTTTTAGTTCTACCATTTTAATTTTCTCTTATTATTTTGGCCATCAATCATTTTAATTTCATTTTTATTTTACTTTGAAATTTTTCTATTCCTTCTGGTAGGAGAGTAAAGCCTTGTAATTCTAAATCAAAAATAATAAAAAAATCGATGTGCTTCTTTTAAAATTTATTAATTTTTTTTAATCATACATATCTACTGAACAAAGTAGTTCTTGTGTGTGTGTGTGTGTGTGCCCCACTTTTAACCATCTTTATAAATCCTCCACCTCCATCCTATTCTCGTTCTCATTAGAAGAATCATATTGTGAACTACTATTGATACAAAATTGTTAAAGCTAATTTTTGTGAAACAAATTAAAAATCACTAGAATCAATTTGTACGCTTATTTAACATAAAAGTTAAAAATCGGGAGTGTCCTCCCGTAGAATTTCCCGCATATAAATAGGTAATTAGGTTAATATTATTATGTTTTAACAACAATAAAAATAAACAAACTAATTAATTTAAATTATAAAGTAAAATGGTTATAACACTATTATATATATTTATAATTTACACCTAACGGTACTTGTATAGGTAAAATGTCACTTTCGGTAGTCAGATCATGATGAAATTTGTTATCTGAATTTTTTTCATATTTTTTAATCTATATACAAAATATGAAGCAAATATCTCGAAGCAAACTGGTACTTTACCTGAAAGGTAAACGCAACCAGTGTAGGTAAAGTACCACTTCCGGTTAACCGATTTTGACGAAATTTTGTTAGAAATCTACAAACTGTGAATAATATCGGTATACCAAATTTCAAAGTCCTAGCTTGATTAGTTTTTGAGTAAATTTGCTCACAGACAAACATTACATCCATCCATACATCCATCCATACACACACAGACATAATTCGTAAAATGGTATTTTCCGACTCAGGGAGGTCTAAAACGTCAAGATCTATCGAAATCTCGAAGTCGAAATTTTTGACGATTCCAATACTTCCCTTATACGAAGTATGAGGGAAAGTAAAAAATAAAACAAATATATAATAATGTATAATTTTTAATTAGTAAGTAACTAGGAATTTGCAAAATATATACAATATAGTATATATTGATTTCTAATTTTCATGGCCAAACACAATTTTGCTAGATTTTTTTGGTTGTTATCTCTTTAATATAACGATTGAGAGTTTTTATATTGAGAATAATAGTCTGGAAAATTTCATATTGATTCAATAAATAATTTATGAACTAACTTTGTAATATATATCGATATATACAACAATATCGAGAGTTATTAATTCCAACAACAGGCATCATTTAAGAATTCATCCACCTCTTATTTTATCTTTGATATATTAAATATATTCTAATTCAAGTTGTCTAAAATGAATGCATAATGTAGTGGTTGTGGAAAGGAAAAGGGAACGGGTGTATATATTGTTGAAAAAGGGTGGACGGGTATTAGAATTATTGACGATTAAGATGGTGGACGTGAAGGCCTCGTTCAATCTTGTTGAAAGGCAGGGTATAGAAGTGAATAACAACGATTGAGGTGCAACACAAAAGCGGCAAAAAAAAGACCCACGAGGGTTCAATTTAAATTCCCTACCAGCAAAGGTCAACAGGATTTGAGGCGTGGTCATAACCATGGATAGCCCAGGCTATTGTTCCAAGTGAAATGAAATCAAATCCTACCGACCAGTTATTGCATTGCCAGCAAAACTAGCATCGATACCAAATGCAGACAACAACAAAAAAAAATCATAAGAAAGGAAAGAATAAAAATAAATAAATAAATGTTGGCAAATAAAAATATTCTATAGAATATTTTTTTCAATGTTAAGTTATTTAAAAATTAATTTAATTAATTTTGATTATACAATACTAGATATAATAAAATGCCTTTTTGATGGAAATGAATTTAAATTTTGAAGGATGAAATTTATATTTTTATATTATATTATTACAGATAAGAATAAATCTTTAAAAATGGTACAAAAAAAGTAAGACGGTGAATAAAATCATGTTATATTGTTTGTTTATTTAAATTTTATTAAAAATATAGGCATATTTTTACTAATTTGATTAGTTGAAAATTTAAAAAATAAATTAAATTAGAAATTAAAAAATTCAGGAGTTGGATGGTTGTGGCTCAGGATAGGGACACTTGGAGGAATGTGATTGCTGCGGCCAAGAATTTTCGAGTTTCGTAGGGCTACAGAGATAGATAGATAGATAAAATTTAGCAGTTGTGTTTTTATGTTCAAATAAATGTGAATAATCAGGATGATGTAAAAATTCTTCCAAAAAATGAGCAATATTAAAAACAAAATATCCCCTAAGTCTAAATTATTTTGATATTTTTTAGATTGTAATATTAATTTTACTGGTCTTGAATACAAACAACCTTCTGTAGTTCTGTAGATGGCTGCTATTGCATTACATTCATTCCTGTAATCTCAGCTTGGAATTATCATAAATATCAAAATTTTTGAAATTTTAAATCCGTTATTCATGAGAAGTTATTTGTTTCTAATGGATTAGATTTTAATTTTTGTTGTCATTTTGCTTTTAACAGCATATATTATTAGTATTAATATTATAAATTATTTAACTCATTTTCACCACAATTAAACATTAGTAAAAAAAAATAATGCTAGATTATTATTTATCACATTTTAAATAATTATCATAAATCTGAACAGAATTGTGTTTGTGTCATACAGTGTTTCTATCCTTTAACAATGGCATTTTTGTTATAAAATTGAATTATATATTTAAGATTTCAAATGACCAGACTAATCTCCATTTAAAATGTATTTAATTCTAAATTAATTTATGCATCCATCGTGTTTTTGAGTTAAAATGAATCGTTTTTACATACTTTTGATATAAAAAAACGAGGTAAATTAAAAAAAAAACGATATAGCGAGTATTTCGAGAGCACCAAAAAGCAATGCTAAAAAAGTGAAATGAATGCAAATTGAGTTTAAAGAAAGAAATATAATTAATTAAACGGTTCAAGTTTTTATTAGAGGAATAAAATCAGATTTTTTTCTTTAAATTTATCAATAATGTTGGTAATATTATTATGTATTGGATTTTATATAAATTTATTCATATAATAAAAGATGAAGATTACAACCTGGATCGTCACAAATTATAAAATAAGGCTACTATGGGCAGGTCACGTCAGAGAGGAAAGAATGGGGAGAAATTTATTGGTGGGGAGGCCGATTGGGAAACGTCCGCTTGGAAGACCAAGGACGCGGTGGGTGGATAATGTAGGAAGGGACGTGAGAGAGATAGGTGAGGATAGGGATTGGAGGGTTGTGGCTCATGGATTGTGAAACAAACAACAACACCTCCAAACGTTAAATTAAGTTTCTTCCAAAGAAGAAATTAATGAAAAAGTCCGGTACGAAGTGATCTGAAGAGATCCATTGAGAAAAAATGAAAATATTCTGGAAAATAGGATGAACCAGAATATAGAATGAAGCAAAAAAAAATGGTTGCGATCCTCAAGGACTAATTCGCATATTAAAAATAATCATATTAAAATATTGTGATTTTAAAAAGGATAAAATTTCAAATTTTTTAATTTATTTGCACGTAGAAATTTTAGAGACAAACAAATAATAAATATGAAATTAAAGGAAATTTTATGTAAAAAATAAGACATAAAAAAATTCCACATTTTTTTGGTCTTCTTTTACAAAAAATATTAATTTGCTTTTAAAATGCATATAAAAGTAATTTTCAATGGATACATTTGCAGGAATTCATTGAAAATGATAATATTGCGATTATTTTGGTTCCCTTTATTAGAAGGATTATTTTTTAAATTTCGTATATTGCAAACATAGAGTTTAAGCTATTTATCAAATATCTGTACTAAACATTAAGCTCCCTATTTATTGCAGTTAGGCTATAATAAATGGATTTAAAATGATTTTTTTTTCAAAAATAATCTACATTTCAAATGAATAAAATAATTTTGTATGTACTTTTATATTGTCACGCCGTAGTGCCCTACCAGAAATATTTTTTCCTTATATTTATAGTAACCGCTCAGACAGCCTTCTGCGCTATTCAGACTCTGCCCCCTGTACCCCCGAAGTGATACATAGTATCTGGTTGAAAGTCTATATGTAATAAATTTTCATTTATTTTATTTCAAACAGTATATTTCATTTTGTGTTGTTATTTATATTTTAATTTAATGAGTAAATTATAAGTAAAATTATAAGTAATTATAATTATATTGTATATATTATAATAATTTTAATTATAATGAAATTTAAGGAAATCTAATGTTAGAGATTTGAAACATTTTATAAAAATAAATTTAACATTTCATTGATATATAAATTAATTTAAATTCATTGATTTTTATCTGTTTTTCCATGGGATTTTTGTTTTAATTAATTTTTCATATGTATTATTTAATTGAAAGTCTGTATGTAATAGATTTTAATTTATTTGATTTATAAAACTAATACTAACTTTTTTAACTTATTTGATCTCCCACAATCATACAAAATTTAATCAAATTCAATGTATTCTAGTTTTTAAATTTACCTATATATAATTTTTAATTAATATAATATCACAAAAGAGTATTTATTAAACATAATAAATCAAAAAAGAAACCTTTAAATAAATTGTAATAGAATATAATAATTTGGATTTAAAATAAATTTAAAAAACTTACCCAATTTTAAAAAGACAAAAATTTAAAATACATGTATTATTTATCTAATAAATCATATTTTGATGAAAAGTAATGAAACAAAAAACAAAGACAATTTAATTTACATTTTAAAAATATTTTTGACATTATTATTTTTAAAATTATTTGAATTTTTTTTAATTAGTCATTAATAAAATTTATACCCTTAACTTTTAAATGGAAAAGAGAAAATATTCAAATAAAATAAGAATAATTTATATAAAATAATAATAATTTAAATTAAATATATCTTATGATCTAAATATTTTATTAAATTAATATAAAAATGAGAATTTATAAAATAAATTATTTGATATTATATGATATTTTACTATTAGAAATTAAAATAAAATTTTAAATATTTAAATAATTCTCTGTATGGGAATTGCTAGAATTATAAATTTTATATTCATTGTCCGAAATGAATCGAATTCTTCACTGAGCCACGAGAGGCTCTGAATAAACAACATTGAGTATTATATAAATTTTTAAAAATTAATTTCTGCAGTTATTGAATAGATTTTGATATAATATATAGGCTATGTTCAAATAGAGGTATATAAGAATATTGTGATGTAATTTCATAGTAATCTGTTTAGCCAATTTTGAATCTATAACGTCACAATTTTCTGGACAGACAAACATGAACAATTCGTCCTTTTTGAATTATAGTGGTCATGAAACGAGAAGATTATCATTAACATCATTTAAATTATATCTATAAAATATATATGATATAATTGTATTATCTTCCTACAATTCTGGATTAAATCCAAGCAAAACTAGATACCAGTTCAATTTTCTATTTACTTGTTTGCTGTGCGATTCCGAAATAAAGCCCCGGGGTTATTACAGACATACAATTGTACACTACAAACGTATACATCCATGAGAATATTATTTTACATAGAAAGTTATTATTATAAAATATTTTCTAGAAATTATTTTTAAAACCTATCTTGTTCGTTTATCATCGAATTGTTTAAACGTTACCTGTTTTATTTACTTTATTGAAGATTTCGGTTTTTTTTAAGTGCATGTTAAAGCTCAACTGATAACAACTTTAAAAAATCTGGAATGTCTCCACTCGACTATCTCGCAAATTTGAATTGGGGACTAATTTTAACATATATTATATTTAAATTAAATTTAATTATTTATAAATTAAAATTAATCAATAATATTTATTAAACCTGCGCGTGTTTGGCTCTTTGTTGATGGCACCACGTCACGTGCTGACGCGTGATTGCCAGTCAACGTGTTAAAAAATTAATTCCGGTTCTTTCAGCGATTAAATCAAGCTGGAATTCTATATATATAGCAGTTTTATACAATTTTTAATCATGTGAAAAACTATCAAACATATATCTTTATTTTTACGGTCACTTGAGAGGAAAAAAAATCAAAACGTGGTAGATAATGACCTTCTTCCGAATGAACTACATTTCTTAAAAGTTGATAAAAAACTTGAATAATTCCCGTGTACCTGGCGAGATATTAAAAAATTAAAAATCAGTGGACCACTCTGACATTTAATTTTTGTCTTATTTACTTGATCAATTGATAATTTATAAGTCTTGTAAGTTGTTGTAATCTTGTAAGTAATCACAAAATACTTTGTTTAACAACTTATAAGAATAATAATGAAGATTTTTGTTGGAATATATAAAAAAATCATTTTCTCATTTCTGACTATCAACTCCTCAATTTATTCTTTTTATTTTTCTATCAACTCTTTTCTCTTAAATGCAATTTGGCTATAAATTTTTCCGCATATGCATTTTAATGAATTCATTTTATTTTCCATTAAATATGGATTTTATTCTCTTCGATATTGATAAAGGATGATTACGATAATTTGCCCCTATAAAATGATATGGCAGATATCAATAAGAAAAATAAATGAGCTAAACGTGATGTAATGAACAAAATCCATATGGGAATAATATTTATTGCATATTTGATCGCTGAACTGAGAGAAGAATGGGAGAAAATCCTTTTGTGTATTATTTAGCATTCATAATTATTTAAATCCATATAATATATCTATATATAATATGGGTTTATAAATATATATATACTGAGTTTAAATCAATTAGATTGAGCTATTTTTTATTATTAAAACAAAAACAATTCAGGATCGCTCTCAAAAATTAAATAAAATAAAATAATAATTTTCTCCCTCTTCCCCCTAATTCCATGATTTGAATTTTTATTAAAAAAAGAATATCCGGTATTTTGTTCAAGTTCATTCAATAAATAAAGAGAAGTAAAGTAACTCAAAAACGATTTATTTGATTCTTACAAAATTCACACTATTTTTCAACATAATCACCCCCAGAGTTATTGTTGTGCCATATTTCTTTCAGCTTGCTATCCTGACACGTGATAAGCTTCGAAAATTGGGATGAGAGGTCTTACCTCATCCTGCCTACAGTCCCGACCTCGCCCCATATAATTTTTACCTATTTGGACCACTCAAAGACGTACTACGTGGAAAACGATTTGCTAACAATGAGAAAATTAAGGAAGCGGTACAAAAGTGGCTTCGAGTAAATCAAAAGAATTATTTACCAGAGAATTAGGAGCCATTTGTCTTTTTACTTATTGTATGACACTCGTATTATTACTTATTGTATGACCCTCGTATTATCGGCATCGAACTCGTAACGTAAAATGTTTGAATCTCCAAAACATAACTTACAATAGTGCTATAAAAAAATTAATATGTATTTATTTTTCTTTCTAAATCATGATAAAACATCTTATTCGGCTATTTACTTTTTTTACAACTCAACAAACAAAATTCATTTATTTTATTCATTTTTTTTTTACTTTGACAAACTCAATGGGAATTTTATCATACACAATCTTTCCACATACAACTAAAAATAAAATCTCATTGTTATTTATTTACCATTTTAAACTTTTATATCTAGTCTATTCTACAGAATAATAAACAGAGTTAAATTCATTTATCAATTTTTCAACTTCTCTAAAAAGGTTATATGCCCATAATCCAAAATATATTGCTCCCTTCGAAGATTTATTAGAATCTTAGATCGAAACGTTTAAAAATCATTAAATAATTAATAGAAAATAGGGGAATTGAAAAACTCATTAATTTTATTGTATATATGATAATTTGAAAAAATGTCCAAGAATACTGTTCTTCACTGTAATATGATACTATATATACAATTTAATTTATTTATTTTAGAATTTTTTTTTAAAGAAAAATATTGGTTTAGAAGTTTCTAAAAATAGATAATTAAATATGAAATTCCAAATCTCTAATCTACAAATATTATCCTAATATAATCCTAGTTAATAAAATAATAATAATGAAATTGAACAAATAGTAAGCTTGTTTTAAGAAACACATATATAAGTGTCAAAAATTGAAAAAAAATACATTTGAATTAATAATTTTTGACTTTCTGAAGGGATTTTTTATTCTAATCTAAAATAACGAAAAAAAGAATAAAATTGATATTTAAGAGGGTTTGATTGATTTTGGCAAATATTGAAAAATTTTCTAAACAAACATAATTCTATTAAAAAACTCATAAATAAGTTTTTATAGTATATTTATATGATAATACTATCTTTTTTATTAAAGATATAATAAATTAACAAATATAATTTTTATTTAAAATAATTAAATATAATTGTATAATATTCCTATATATCACAGACAAAAATTGTTATGAATAAATATTTACTAATTTAATTTATGTTAAAGATAGAAGTATTAATAAAGAAAATAAAATATTTTTTTAAAATAATGAATATCAAAAAGAAATAAATATTCTAAGAAATAATTAAATAGTCAAGGGGTGAGAAAGGTACGGAATTATGAATTTAATAATAATATATCTATATATTTAATACGACAGTCTGTCCGTCCGTACGCAAAAAACTCCAGAGCCTAAAATACAAAGAGTAAGGTAACTAAATTTTTCTGAGGTGAAGGGTACCTCAAATGAGATGAAAAATAAAAAAGAAATTAGAATCTTAGGTAACTCCTGAGCTGAGCTGCGGGTGTTCCATTTTCCAGAAATGTTGCAAAATATATATATATATATATATATATATCATATATATATTTTTTTAGAACTAAATTGAAAACATTTTGAAAAAAAAATTACGAAATATCCTAAATATTGAAAAACGGGACACTAGGCTGTCCCGAAAACATTTTTGGGACAGAGCACCTAAAGACGGGACGTTTGGTCACCCTATCGATGACTCTGGGAGACGAGAGTAGATTTAGAGTATTTGTGAGATTAATATTGTTCGCAGCATTTATAGGCCAAAGGAAGATGAGGTCACAGGGGATGGCGGAGATGGCATAACAAGAAATAATATCCAGATATAGTTAAGGTTATAAACTCGAGAAGGATGGGAAGGGGACGTGGTTGGAATTGGAGAAACTAGAAATTGGGAGAAACCGATTGAGAAACATCCGGTGGAAGACCAAGGACCAAGGCGGGTGGACAATGGAGGAAGGGACATGGGAGAGATGGGACAGGGTAGGATTTGGTTGTAGCTCAGGATAGGGACGCTTAGAGATATGTGGATGCTGCGGCTAAGAACTTTCGAAAACTGTAGAGACACAGAGTTAGATAAATATAACATATACAATAATAATATATAATTAATTTACTGATTAAATTAAAATATATTTTACAAGAAAACAAATACATGTCTTATCTACTTATACTAATTGAAACAAAATGGATGAAAACCTTTTACATACAGACTTTCAACCAAATACTATGTATCACTCGGGGGTACAGGGGGCGGAGCCCCCGTCTAGGAGTGAAGAGCACCGAAGGCGCTCGGAGCAGCTAGTTTTATTTATTACTCTTTATGTACTAGCTTTTTTTATTATAATTATTAATGAACACATAAATATTAATAATTTAAAGTAAATTATTATATAAATTATTTTTTGTGTCATTTTATTTCTATATTTGATTCCATTTTCTCTTGTAATGACTCTTTAAATTTATGTTCATTAATTTATTTCTTTACTCCAATTGACGATATTTGTATGTTTCATTATTTCATATTCAAAGAAACGTATGGTGTAAACGAAATTAGTAGAAATGGCAAGAATATAGGAGAGCCTTAATAAAGGTATAAATTTCCATTGTATGAGAGAGGTGTTCTGTTTATTGGGTGCGTAACGGGGTCATTTGGAAATAATGAAAGACTGAACAACCGACAGAGCTCCGAAAATTAAGAATTTAAACCGTCATTAAAAATATATTAAGAGTTATAGTATACTTAAATAATAATTGATTTTTCTACCTTGCTTTGTATCTATTCTTTCTAATCTATTGGATTAAATTAGAATTTGATGATTTAAAATTAAATGAATGATGAATTCTTCAAATTGAACATTTATTTATTAATTAAATATTCGGTTTTTTTATTAAATATATATTTTTATTAATTTGATATTAAAATATATTTATATTAAAATAATATTTTTTTTAAAAAAAGTATCATACTTATATATATATATATATATAACAAAGTTAAAATAACAAATTATAAATATACCAAACAACATTATATATATATATAAAGTTAAAAAAAAATATTTTTAAAATTTGAATTAAAATGACTAAAACAATACCTTCCCTTCCTATCGTCGGTCAGTAAAAAACAACTCACAATTTGGATTTGAAATTAACAGCCATAAAATTGAAAAATTAAATATATCATATTTTTTATAAATATTTAAATATTATTTTAATTTTTTTTTTCTTCTTATATTTAGTAAATTCACTTCACTCTAATTAAACTATATAAAAACTTTTTCTTAAATAGATTTAAAAAGTATTTAATATCAAAATTTTCATTGAATGTCTGCAGATTTTATATAGCATCATCAAAGTGTCTTTGTGATCAAAGATTGGTATAATAACTAATATAGAAGAACCTGATGGAGAGAATGGTGGGGAGGAGGGGAAGAGAGAGTAAAAATTTGAAATAAATATTAAAATTTTCTAAATATTTTGTTAATGTTAATTGTTTTTATTATTCAAATTAATTGCATATTAATGAAATTGTTTTATTATATGAATTAAATAATTTGACTAGTAATAATGACATTGGCGTTAATAGGAGCAGATGATATTAAGCCAGACAATTTCCATTGCTGACAGATCCAGTCATAGATCAATTAATTTAACTAGAGAATTTCCCTGGAGAATTAAAAGTTTTCACTGGACATGACAGACAAGATTTCATGAGCAATAGGGCATATACATATTAAGTTAATATTAAGTTATATGAATATATCAGTGTGACAAGAAGCAATCTTAAGATCGCAACCCCCCTCCCCTGATTCAAATTTATCAAAAATGTATACAAGTATAATTTTTTATTATAGCACGAACATAATAACTACTAAATCAATACTAAACAATATGCATAAACTGAATCTCAAAAAAAAAAAAAATGTAAATGATATATAAGCAAGTTTTATTGACATTGTCCTTATCATTAGTCTGACCAAAACCTTCAACAAATATTTTACATGTTATTTCGAGTTTAATAGATATAATTGATGTTAACAAAATATATAATTCCTTGTATCTTCAGTAAAAAACTCTTCATCATTTATTTAAAATGAAATAAATGCTTTTAATATTATAAACATTACTTTTTATTTAAATAAATAAATTTATTTTACTTTGCTATCTGCGTAGGTTAGAAAAAGAGTTCAGTAGTATTCATGGTTGCGTTATTTTAGGAGCAGTTAAAAAAAACATAATAGAAAATTACACAACATTTTAAAATAAAACTGAGATAATATTCTTATTTATAAATTAATAGGCCAAATCCAGCTTAATAAATACGTGTATGTACTATGTATATATGAAAATTAGTATTAGTATACCAAATCAATATTTTTTTCAATTATTTCTAAATTTGTAGTTTTCATGTTAAACCTACTCATTATTCTATTTAACTATTTTCTTATTTGTTTGAAGAATTGCGACTTGAAATAATAAATCTTAGAACAAAATCAATATTCAGTTAAATTTCATTCTCATATTTTCTGTGAGTAAGCAAAATATTAACTCTCATAATATAATATATATTTACTTATTTCTATTTATTCATAGGCATAAAATTATTCGTTTATATAAAATTTACTATGATATTTATTTTTAACTTAATAAGCCGACATTGAAAAAGAAATGAAATTTGTAAATGGCTGGCCAGATGGAAAGAAGATTGGAGGCAATTTGCATATTTTAAGTGGTATTTAATACTTTCTTTCCAACTAAACAGTTTCATTAAAATAATGGATAGACTTCTAGATACAATTAATTAAGAATATTTATAATTTTAAATTTAAAGAATGTTTTAATGAACTGAAGTTTTTAGTGACAGTATACAATTAACTATAAAGAAATATAAAAAATTGAATTCCAAAACATCAATTTAAAATTAATTACATTATATCTTTAGTAAAAAGAACTAATATTTAATTATTAATTAAGTGTTCAATTTGAAGAATTCATTATCCATTTAATTTTAAATCATAAATTTCTTATTTAATCCAATAGATTAGAGAGAATAGATACAAAGCAAGGTAGAAAAAAATCAATTATTATTTAAGTATACTATAACTCTTAATATATTTTTAATGACGGTTTAAATTCTTAATTTTCGGAATTTCTGTCGGTTGTTCACTCTTTCATTATTTCCAAATGACCCCGTTACGGACACAATCAATTAGATTTATCTCTGTTTTCAGTTATCTTAATTTGTTTATATTCTTTGGGTATTTGAAATATAATATTCTACCTATGAGAAAATATGATATAAAAGGTATATATGTTTCAAAATTATTTTTTCTTATTAAACATAGAAAAACTTAAGTAAGTGATAGAATATATTTTAATGGAATATAATATGAGGGTAGGTCAATAAGCCTGTGACTTTTTGAATTTCCCTTCTCTTAAATGAAATAGCAACACTACTCTGTCAGCAGTCAACTATCAGGTGACTCCTTTCGACATTTGAAGCAGATGAGTCTTTTAGTTTTTTTGACATCCATTAATAGCAGACTTACTCTTAATTTAAGAAGAAAATGAAAAAAAGTGAAAAAAAGAAAATCCATAAATTGGGTTACGAATTGCTCCATCACCCGCCCTATTCTCCGGATTTAGTCCCGAGTGACTATTTCTTGTTTCCAAACTTGCTCGGCGGAAAGAGATTTGACTCTAACTCACAAACAAATTTATTTTAATGAAATCCACAAATGTTATTTTTTGGAAGAAATAAAAAAATGGAGAAACGTTGGACGAAGTATATAGAGTTCGGAGACTACGTTGAAAAATCAAATAATTTTCTATCCAAAAAACTATGTTAAATTCAAAAAGTCACGGACCTGCATGAATTAAGGGTTCTCAAGAATAAATATAATTATCATGTAATTATTACAACTTTTTATTTTTAATTAAGAAAGTATCATAATTAAAAGAATAAATCAAATATTTGAAATAGAAATCATATTCATGAAGTAATGACCTTCGGAAATCGAGGACAAGAGTTCAATTCTTACTGTAATTATTATTTCTATTATATTTTTTTCTTTTATTTATTTATTTAGGAACGTGCGTTATATAGTCGTAGGTGTATAGAATATATTTATATGAATTTATTAAAATAACTATCATAATTTTATAGAAAGACGAGTCTAATTAAAGCCCAACAGACATTTCCACTCAATTAATTTGTTTTTATAAGCATTGATAAGTGTTTATTTTTTTTCTCCTATATTTTATTTAATTTTGTTTTTTGTGGAAAAACCTACCCACACCCATTGCAATACCAATTTCATTAATTCTAATATGTTCATCGAAAATAAAATAAATAAACAAAGCTAGTTTGAATTGGAATTGGAATGAGCTAAAAGTCGACATTTCATCCATTTTCTGGGAAAAAACACCGGCACCAAACAGCTGACGTATCTCTCTCTCTCTCTCTCTCTCTCTCTCTCTCTTTTAAATAAATGGGCACTAAATGATGAGATGAAAAATATTAAAAAAAACATTCCTTCTCAATGTAACAATAAAATAATGAAGAGGAAAATTAATAATTTTATTATAAAATTATATATTTTAGTTAAATTAAATAAATTGTTTTTTTCTAATTCTTTGTGTTAAATCTTTAGAATGTTTTTACCTGAAAAA
This sequence comes from Labia minor, assembly GCA_963082975.1. Taxonomy (NCBI): domain Eukaryota; kingdom Metazoa; phylum Arthropoda; class Insecta; order Dermaptera; family Spongiphoridae; genus Labia; species Labia minor. The sequence goes on from OY720345.1 coordinate 38,515,806, forward strand.
AATCAATTGTAAATTTTATTCAAAGAATAGGAATGTAAAATCAATTGTATTCCTCCCTAAGTTACAAAAAACAATTGTTCAAGTTGTTCAAGGAAATTAATTTGAAATTTGATTTAGAAAGATCAAAAGAAATATATATATATATAAAAGAGGATTTGCAAATAAATTCACAAAAAAACAATCGGGGTTAGAGGGAGAGGGGAGGAGGTTATGGATTTAAAAGAAAGAAAAGGTTTGCCTTATTCCCTTATAAACAAAAAAAAAAATTCAAATTACTTTTTTTTTTGTTTTTTGTATTTCTTTTCTTCTTTTTAGTCAGTTAATAATTTAATAAGTAAGTATAATATGTACTTAATTTTCATAAAATTATCATATTTCAACTGAAAAATGACACCACAGAATATTAGAAATATTATGTATGATCTTAGGTTAAATTTTAAATTTTTAAATTTTTAATTGTTTAAAAAGTAATTCATCAACTTTTGAAAGAGCTTTTAATTATATTAAAATAATTAAAACAAAGTCTAGATTTTCTTTTGAAACAAATTAAATTATTGAATGTTAAAATATTTTTAATTACAATATTAAAATATAAAAAGTTATAAATCTTGGATGTTTTAGGGAGAGATTTCATCACAAGGATGGGTTCCTGAATGAGTTGTAGAATGAGTTATAAATAAATAAATAAATAATTGATTAATGGATATGATCAGAAAATACTACATATGTTAACATTGTAATAAATTTTCAATTTCTGTTCATTCAGTGTGGTTCGCGTTATTTACATCAATTTAAACTAATATTTCAACCACTCAGAATGTATAGTGTCATATATTTGTTTCATATGAGCGTTAGCATTAAGAATTTAAAAGAAAATGTAATGCTAAATCTATTGAAAGAACGCAGCATTATAATTCTGAATGTTTAAAATAAACACTATTTATGAAATGTGAGGGGGTCTTTCGAGTTTAATTTTTATATTAAAATTCTATATTATTCATAATTTTAATTTTTATTTTCTTTTCAAGTAAATATTTAATTTTAACTACTTTGGGGTTGAGGTATATTTATTACTTATTAAAATTCAATATATATATATCAATTTAATACATAATTGAAAATGATAACTTATATATGTTATTATATATTATGTATAATTGTATAATAATAAATGAAAATAAGTGCCAATGAAAATTATCCACTGGAGTTAGTTAACACATCCAATAAACAGGTTTATTAAGGAAATTATTTGTTTACCAAATATTTCTTTGAATAAATTAATTGAAATTAGCGCTGGATGGCATGTACAAGGCAGGTCAATAAGTCCGTGACTTTTTGAATTTCTCATCTCTTAAATGAAATGGCAACACTGACTCCTGTCAATAGGCAACTATAAATTGACTCCTATCGAAATTTGAACCAACTGAGTCTTTTAGTTTTTGTTTGACAGCCATTAATAGCAGACTACCTCGTTATTTAAGAAAATGAAAAAAGTCAATTTTGTGTGCTCATTAAGCATTATTTTTTGCGGGAAAAAAACATCAATGAAACCCAGTTTTTGCCACATTTCATAACTACTGTCAAATTAGTGGGTTCGGAATCGGCACCATAAATGTTCTCGACAAATCTTAGTTTTTGGAAGGGATAAAAAAGTGGAGAAACGTTAGACGAAGTGTATAGAGCTCAAAGGAGACTACGTTGTAAAATAAAATAATTTTTTAACCAAAAACCTGAGTTACATTCAAAAAGTCACCGACCTATTGACCTGCCCTCGTATGATAGCTTGGCTTTATTGGAAGCTCATGTCACCGATTCCAGTCAATTGAGATTAGAAAAAATTAATAACAATATCTCTATATAATGAAACGAAGACGAATTAATCGATTTAAGTCTTTCCCAACGCTATAGTTTACAGGTACTATCATTTCTACTAATTTTCAGTCCCTACTATTCGCGTGTTTTCAATTAGAGTATACTTTGTGTGAAAACAATCAATAGTAAATCGAATTAGCCGCTCTGATACGATAATAAAATTATCGTAGACCACGAAGTGTTTCGCGAATAGAACCATTATTTTGATAAAAAAATTTCAACAATTGCTAATGTTGTTCGCGTTTTAGTTTAATCATTATGAAAGAACAAGCAAAACTAACCTCAAAGTAACTAACAGCAGTCTAATTGTTTGTCAATCAAAACGTTATTGCCAACCTAAAGAAATGAACCTTTAAAAAAACATTCTAGGGTTTCCCAAAATTGTGAAATAGCATTATGTTTCAAAAGCCTATAAAAAACGTTTAGTTGACTATATACCATATTTAAATTGGTATTATATTCATTTTTAATATAAATTTTTCACTGTCCGTTTGATCGATGGTTTTACTAAAGAAATGCGATATATTGTTTTTTTTTCTCTTACTTATTTTCGATTTAAAACAATGAATAATGTATTCAATAATGATTCTCCAAACATTTTTTTCTTTTTATTCCGCCCGATAGAATCTGATATTCTGTATAGAACCACTTGTTACAGAATTTAAAGCGGGGTGAAGTCGTCCGTCGATGTAGCGGACGCAGTTGACTCGCTAGAATATTTTAATTTACAATTCCTTGGCAGCTGCGAGTTCTCTCAAGCCGATTCCTAATCGACAGAACCCGGGAAATGAAGAAACCACCCTCTCCCTCCTCTCCACCCTCACCCCGGTAGTTGTAGAGCACTCAACGAAATCAATGACTAGCGAATGAATAATGAATTATACCAGAAGCAGGAAAAAAAACATAATTTGTAGAAAGGAAAGGATGCTGAGGGTTATAACTTGTAGATAAAGAACCCGACTTTCACGTGAAAATCCACCTAAATGAAAGTATTAGAAATTGAAGTTCAGTATTTGTATTTTCCTCACATCTTAATACCATTTTATTTCTTTTATTTCTATAATGAAGATACTAAACGTTGATTACAAGTATTTATAATAAAATTAAGGAAATAGTATAGAAAGATCCACACCACAAAACGAAGAGCACATTTATAGCTGGTCATAAAACAATAAATAAATAAATAAATAAATAAAAGTACAAACGATTAATGTGTTGAGAAATGAAAAGATCAAAATAGTATATCAATAAAATGTCTCGGTTGCTTCTTGAATAAGAAATAGAAAACTGGACGAGAAATCGTTACATGGTAAGGAGAAATGCAAGTGTATTCACAGGAAAATGAAAAAGTTTCTCCCCAAAAAAAACTTTAACAATGGCTTAAGAGCCTCTATTCTCATGTTCTATGACAAGCAATGAGTTTATAAAAAGAATGAAAAATCTTCTGGAAAATTCAGTACCAGATGGTTAAATTAAAGAGAGGTATACTGTTAACAAAATAAAGTATTTTATAATCTAGACAAGGGATTTATATATTAATGATAAATATTTCTATTTTCAAATAAAAAACTAAGATCATACAATCTAAGAATATATTAAAAATTGGGATTAGATTAAAATAAAAAATAAAGCTAGTGAAGGAAAAAATTATACACATGACATTAACTAAATATATACAGGGTGTTTCAGAAGAAATATTATTTTATTAAATTAAATTTTAGGTGTTAGTATAGACGAAAAAAAAATTTTATTGAGTAAAGAGTTCTGCTGTTAGTATGTAATCCAAAAAACATTAAATCAAAGACAAATCAAGAAGTTCCAAGTTTAGCTGTGTTATTCTATTATCTATCTTATCTTATCTTATCTATCTATTTAATCTAATCTTCTTATGCTAGTAAAAATTGTTTGTTTGTATGTTTGTTTGTTTGTTTGTACATGGGTTCTCAAAAACCGCTCTAACGATTTTTTTGAAATTCACACCAGAGATAGTATTTATAAAGAATAAGTTGACCTGTGGCCAGGTCCGAACCGACCGACGGTTTGAAATAAATTAATTTCCAGCTACAGAAACAATTTCAAATAATTTTAATATATCTATTAATGTAATAAAAAACAGATAGGCATATAACATAAATATTTTTAATTTTATTTTATTTATAATATATATGTAAGACCAGGCTGTGACGTCATGAATGGCTGGATGACGTCATATAATTTTAATTAAGAAAAAACTAATAAAGATGATTTTTCTCGAGTATAAAACCAATGCAAAGTGAATGATTCGTGATGATATGTAAAAAATCTCCTCATGTGAAATTTGGTATGAAAATAACCCTTCCCTTCCTATCGTCGATCGCTAATACTACCACTTCTGGTTTCCGGATTTGCACCAAAAGTTGATCAATTCATCCCACTGATGCATTAAGTAAATATACCAAATTTCATCAAAATCCGTTTAGCCGTTCAGACTGTACACATCTATACGGACGGACGGACGGACAGACGGACGGACAGACATCATGCTAAAAATACTTTTTTCTGTTAAGAAAATGCATGATTCGTGGAGATATGTAAAAATCTCCACATGTGAAATTTGGTGTGAAAACAATACCTCCCTTACTATCGTTGGTCGGTAAAAATTAAGTTTTATTGATCATATATATCTCTGGAAAAATTCATCTTTATTAGTTTTTTTTTTTTCTAAATTTAAATGTATATATGTTACGTCACAACCACCGCCTGTGAGATATATATTTATCTATTCTTAAAATACAATTAAAAATATTTATATTATATTCATATTTGATTTTTTTATTTAATTAATAGATACATTTAAATTATTTGAAATTGTTTCACAACGTTTATAAGATTTATCTTTATTCGATTCGATATATAGGAGAATTAAATGACGTCATCAATTTATTATACATCGACTCCGTAAATATAATAAAATATTATATATTATCAGTATATTAATTAGATAAAACATTTATTTGTTTCTGTGTTCTTACTTTTAATAGATTTTAATTTAATCAGTAAATTAATTATATATTATTATTGTAAATGTTATATCTATCTTCTAGAAGTGTCCCTTCATATATTGTAATTCCACCCATAATAATATTTTATATACTTACTTGCTTCACACGCGGACCCAACAACTGCGTCTGCGATTCTCCAACAAAATCTAAATCTAATTAAATTGTGGCTTCACAAATGGAGAATCGTAGCTAATGAAGAAAAGTCAGCACACGTGACATTTACACTAAATAAAGCGACCTGCCCGGCTGTTGAACTTGACAAAAAAATCCCAATTAAACAGTAAAATACTTGGGTATGCACTTAGACAGAAGACTGACTTGGGAAATTCACATAGGGACAAAAAAAAACAATTACAATTAAAACTACACAAACTATATTGGCTGAAAGGACGCAAATCTAAAATGACTTTAGACAACAAACTATTGGTATACAATATGCTGATCAAACCAATATTCAATTATGGGGAACAACGAGCAATACTAATATGTCCATAATACAGAAATTCCAAAACAAGACACTGAAGGCAATGGTCAACGCTCCATGGTACATATCTAATAAGATAATCCATGGAGATCTCAATGTTAGAACTGTGGCGGAGGAGGTGCAGTTAAACAGCATACGCTACCTCAACAGACTACAAAACCATGCTAATGAGAAAGCGAGACAACTTACTGAAACACAAGGACTAACCAGAAGACTAAAAAGACCTAGACCTAACGTCTTGATACACGAAACAAAATTCTCCTTCGACTAATGGGCCGACGCGACGGTTTAATTCAAGTCAATCGCTCCATCGTCTTTAATTGTCCCTCATAATATCCTCTACACCTATTTTCGTATCTTAATCCTGTCTAGTCCTATCCCCCTCCCATTAATATCTTTCTTTCTTTATCCTCCTCTCATAATACCCCTCTATTTCTTATTGTATATATTTTGTACATAATACCTGTAAATGTTCTTCTATTGCCTCAAATAAGGCAGATGTGGAATTAATGTATTTAATTGGAAGTTAAATAAAAAATAATATATATATATACTTACTTGAAAATTTTATAAATGATTTAAAAAGTTTTAAAAGTTTTTTTTTAATGTTTTATGAATACAATATAATAGAAAAATATACATATTCTTTGAATAACATAATAAATAATTCCAATTTATATTATCTTAATATACATATTGTGAGAATTAAATAATGCAGAGAGCAAAAAATATTTAAAAATAGATATTTATTTAAATGAAATAAAATTATTTAATTTACAGAATGAAAATGTCTATAATAATGTCTAAACATTTTTTCTTTATAATTTTACATTATAATAATACTAATTACACTAGTTATCATATATGGGGAATTTTCAACTTTGACCGCCGATTTGACCTTGTTCCCAAACGAATTTTAAAAAACCCAGACCACTTTACATTTACACATTTTAAGCTCTAATCGAATCCAAAATCAAAATTTAAAAAATCGAAAAACAAACACACAGATATATAGATTTTATAAACGAACATTTATACAATTTATTTTTAATTAATTTGAAACATTTTAGGAAACAAATTTTTAATGGCTCATTTTTAGAATTAACAATTTAACAATTATATTAAATAATTAAAAAATTGTAAAATTTTTAAAGTATATAAAAATAAATTGTATAAATTGGTTAAAGAGTCGAGTGATAGTTCGGTGTCCCAGGTATAATTTTATATCAACACGCCTAATTTTCTGTTTGTATGTTATTATTTGAATGGCGATACGATGAATAAGGTATTAATATTATCAGCCAAACCCGATAATAAAGAATCATTTTTACCGACCGACGATAGTAAGGGAGGTATTGTTTTCACACCAAATTTCACATGTGGAGATTTTTACATATCTCCAAGAATCATGCATTTTCTAAACAGAAAAAAGTATTTTTAGCATGATGTCTGCACGTCCGTCCGTATAGATGTGTACAGCCTGAACGGCTCAACCGATTTTGATGAAATTTGGTATATTTACTTAATGCATCAGTGGGATGAATTGATCAACTTTTGGTGTATATCCGGAAACCGGAAGTGGTAGTATTAGCGATCGACGATAGGAAGGGAAGGGTTATTTTCACACCAAATTTCACATGAGGAGATTTTTTTATATATCACCACGAATCATACACTTTGTATTGGTTTTATCCTCGGGAAAATCATATTTATTAGTTTTTTCTTGATTTAAAATTATATGACGTCATCCAGCCATTCATGACGTCACAGCCTGGTCTTACATATATATTATAAATAAAATAAAATTAAAAATATTTATGTTATATGCCTATCTGTTTTTTATTACATTAATAGATATATTAAAATTATTTGAAATTGTTTCTGTAGCTGGAAATTAATTTATTTCAAACAGTCGGTCGGTTCGGACCTGGCCACAGGTCAACTTATTTTTTTATTGACCGAGTGGTGGCTCAGTGAACCAAATATTATTATTGAGGACCCCAGTTCCATTCATTTTAATCAGATTGATGCAATGATGCAACATTTAATAATTGTAATAAATAATTAAAGAATTGTATATCAATATTTTTTTAAAGGGTCGAGCGAGAGCTCGGTATCCCATATATATATAATGTTATAATATTAATATGTAAAATAAGTATATTAAATATTTATATATTCAATCTATAATATTTTATTAAATATATAGTGTAATAAATATATATGGTTTTTGTGTTTTTACTAAGAAATAAAAAATAATAATAAAATCACGGCCTTTTAATTTTTCTATCATTCTCTACTTATGATATTTTGAATAAATCCCTCAAATTTGGGTTTATTAATCTCTTCTTTATTATAAATCATGTATAATAGGTCAAGAGGGATCCAAAATGTTCATGTGGGTATATCTAACTCTCAATCATACTTTAGAAATCATTTAAGCAAAATTGCGAAATAAATAAATTTAATTTCTCTGATAATCTATTTCTGAGACTCTACGGATCTCGAAAGTTCTTGGCCGTTACACCGCATCTCCCATTTCTCCCATCTCTTTTACAACCCTTCCTACAATGACTGCCCACCTCATACTTGGTTAACCAACTGAACGTTTCTCAATAAGTCTCCTCACACAAATATTTTTCGAAAGGGTATAATCTATTCTTGCTACGTATCCTGTCCATCAATACATCGCAATCTCCTCAATTTTATAACCCAAATTATGTCTGAAGATGCATAGAAGTCATAAAATTCTTCGTTATGCACTCTCCGCTATTCCCCGGAGGTGCTGAGAACAATCCTATTTTCAAATATTCTAAATCTACTCTCGTCTCCTAAGGTCATAGACCACGCCTCAAACCCATATAAAACAACCGGCAAAATAATTGTTTTATATATTATAATTTTTATTCTCTTTGATAATAGTTTTGACGAGATAAGTCCCTTTACTGCTTGATACTCGATTTTAATCTCGATTTAAATCCTTTCGAATATTATTATCCTTCGTGATTAGAGAACATAAATATTTAAATTTTTCTAAATTTTCAAATTTTATTTTTTGTTTGTTAAGATTTTGTATGTTAATAATTTCTCTAATAATATGTATAAATTTTTTATATAAGGTAAGCTAAACAAATCTGCAAAAAATATAGGATGGGGGAGTGGGACTGGGAGTGGTTGAAAATGATAAAGATAATTTTAATAGAATAATATTGTATAAACTTGCGAATAATAAATTATCTAAAAACTATAAAAAAAAATAATGTATTTTTAATGTGTATAAAATATATGCATCGTTCTGTAGCGTCTGTTAATTAGATAATCTAATATTCAAGTCTGCATTGCAGGTTACAATTCGTAGGCGTTCGCACCGTTTTTTCCCATAAAATATACAATTAAACCATACTTTTTTTATATTTGTAAAAATTTATATAATTATTATGAAATATACACTCAAAATAACGTATAATCTTGAATTAATATTTTAAATTAAAAATTGTCAATTAATTTTTTTTATTAAAAAACAACAACAATTAATAATTACATTTTAATACAAAATTTTTTTATATGTAAAAAGGAAATAAATTGTATTTGTTTATAGATATCATTTTCCACATATTTTAACTGATGGATTTTCATCGAATATTATGTTATCTCGATATGTAATTAATATTTTAAATATTATTAAAAATTGTAAACACAAACACACACACACAATTTTACTTAAATTGATTATATAAATATAAATTCTAATTAATATTAGGATGATATATTATAATAAAGGGATTGATGCAATGACCACAATTAACAAAGCGAGAGAAAAGAGAGGGAAGGGAAACAATTTATCAATCTTTTTTTTTAATCCACTAATCAAATAATGTATAAACTGGTATAATCTATAATATATTTATATATATTATATTTTATATACATTTGAGTATAAATACAGCATCATGGTTGTATCTAAAGAGTGTATAAAGAGGTTAATAAAAAAAAACATTCAATAAAGTCCAATTCCATCATGTAAACACGATCGATGTAAATAAAAAGAATATAATGCCATCCACTTTCCTCTAGAATACCTTAAGCCAACCTTGCCAAGACGATGAACATCCATATTTATTGGAAAAATATAGGTCAACATTTTCTTATTTTTATCAACCAATCTACTTGTTTACTCTTTTTCAGACATCTTCCCATGAGGATCTTTTAATTCAATAAATTCAAAATTTATTTAAAAATAATATATGTATATATATATATATATTTATATATCATAATATATTTTATCCTAAGTTATATGACTTGATAAATATTTAAGGATTCTTGTATGAACCAATAAGTTTTTAGTTTTTAAAAGAATTCATAAAAAAAATTCCATTTTTATTGATCTTTTATTGTATAATCTGTCATTTCTACATCTATAAGGTACTTGAATTAATAATTAACGTTTCGTATAAGAGGCCGCCACTAGTGTATGTTTCAATATTCCAGTTTGCAATGTCTTCCCTCTAAAACCTACAGTCTATGGTCGTCTTGAACAGCTTGTATCATTTGGTTGAAACGTAAACAACAGTACTAAATATTGTTTCGAACATGTCCAATTTCGTACCAGATAAAGTCTTTTTGCGGGGAGTTCTTTTTCATTATTTTAATAATGAAGAAAAGTGCGGCCGAGAGTCATCGAATCTTAGTGGAAGTTTACAGCGAGTATGCTCTATCTGAACAATAGTGTCGGAGATGGTTTGGTCACTTTAAAAGTGGTGATTTTGAGCTCGAAGACAAGGATCGGCCGGGTCCAACCCAAAAAGTTTGAAGACGAAGAATTGGAATCACTACTCAATGTAGACCAATGCCAAACGCTTCAGGAGTGCGATTAGGCCGCGAACTGAAGTAAAAACGGCCGGAATTAGAAGAAAGGCACGACAAAGTGATTTTGCAGCATGACAACGCTCGACCACATGTTGCAAAACCGTGAAAACCTACCTAGAAATACTGAAATGGGAAGTCCTACCACACCCGCCATATTCTCCAACCATTGCTCCTTCGGACTATTACTTGTACCGCTCGATGACACATGGTCTGTCCCAGGAGAAGTTCACTTCATATGAACAATGCAAAAAATGGGTCGATGATTGGATTGCCTCAAAAGACGAGTCGTTTTTTCGAGCTTGCATCCAAAAATTGCCAGAAAGATGGGAAAAAGTAGTGGCCAGCGATGGACAATATTTTGATTAATATATTTGTAACCATTATTTGAAAATAAATCCGTAAATTTCTAAAAAAACGCTCATTATTAATTCAAGTTCCCTATACATTTAGCAATGTTTTCGATAATTTAAAGTAAGAATATAGGAGAAGAGATCAAATTTTCTTAAATGATTGGCATTTACTAAAAACTAAAAGAAATGATTCCTATTATTTATCAGCACAAGAAAAAAGTTTTAAATTGATATGTAAAATTTATATTAATTTAATATTATTTTTTTTATCATTTAATATTTATTATTTTACGTTTGATATATATTTAGATATTTGGATTAGGACCTGCAACTTCAATTCAATTTATTATAGTATTGATATATTACCAATCATCTTATAATAGTTTATATCCGAAGGAAGGTCAACAAATCCGTGACTTTTTGAATGAAACACAGGTTTTTGGATAAAATATTATTTTATTTTTCTACATAGTCTCTTTTGAGCTCTATATGCTTCGTCTCCAATTTTTTTATCCCTTCCAAAAAATAAAATTTGCCGAGAACATCAAAATAGGTATTTGGTTGTGAGTTGATTCCATCGTTGGAGTCAAATCTCTTACGGCTGAGACATTTTTTCAGGTTTGGAAACAAGAAATAGACACTAAGGGGCGAAATCCGGAGAATAACGGCGGATGAGGGAAAGATCCGTATCCCAATTCATGAATTTTCATTGAAATTCACTTTTTTCCATTTTCTTGTCTAATCAAGTAGGTAGTCTGCTATTAATGGAGGTCAAACATAAACTAAAAGTCTCGGTTGGTTCAAATTTCGACAGCAGTCACCTGATAGCTGCCTGAAGAAGTGTTGCTATTTAATTTAAGAGACAGGGAATTCAAAAACGCATGGACTTTTGACATATCCTAGTATTAGAAAATTTGAAAAATATTCTTATTGTTCCCGATAGTTGAATTGTTTCTCCATTAATCGATGTAAATAAAAAAATATTTTATTTTAGAATGATTTATTCTTTCTTTTAATATTTATTTTGATTAATTTAATATTTTATTATGAAAATTTTAAAAATTACCCAGAAATACAATTATTTATATTAGGTATGTATATTTAAATAAATTTTATTTCTAAATAAAAAAAAATAGTTGTGATTTATTCTATTGTATACGATTGTCAACCTGTACTCAAGAGAAAATATTATTTAAAAAAAATTGATTAACTGTCTGAAAGGAAAGCACACAGGCATTTAGAAAAAATAGTTTAAAATCAGAATCCAAAATATTCAAAATACATTATTGTTGTATACAAATTATTGTAAACGATGAAAATTATGAATGAAAACTGGACTGCAAAATACTGAAACGCTGGGTTAAGATATTTAAAAATTAATTAATTTTTTACTCAGATTAAATGAAAATTAGGTGGTGTGATAATATATAGAAATATTAGTAATTGGATCTTGATTCAATAAAAGTATGGCTACATAATCTTATGTTAATAAAAAAATAAATAAATTATCATCGAAGTCGTTATTATTAGAAATAGGTAGTTTATTCACAATATTTAGTATAAAACTCTCTGGTAGATTTCTGAAATGTATATCTTCACTTGATAGATTGGTATTGTCTCTAACAAATCTTTCTAAGCTGTTTATTTAGTGTATTAAATAGTACTTTCTATTAATTGATTTCTATTTATAGAATCCAATCTGAAAACTGATTATCTATTGATAAATTAATTTTGAAATACTTAGAATCAATAAAATGAATCTTAAAGGGTTATTTATTTATATAATATTTAAGATAAAAATTTAATTAATATTTATTTATTTAATCTATGTTTATGTGGACAATGATGATCAAAAACGAAAAGATTTCCGAAACTGAAATTACATTTTTAAGATATTTAGATGTCTGGAATGTCTGGCTAAAATCTGTTAACTGAAAGCGCCACTACAATTATACAATTTTCACTTTATACAGTTTTCTCAAAAAGATCAAAATTTCATATTTGAATTAATTATATGTTCAAGTTACAATTTTTCATTAAAATCGTACTTCCGGAAATACCAAATTACATTAATGAAATTTACAATTTTCTAATGAACGGCCCTAACGATTTAGTATAAGCTCACTTCATCATTGTAAAATATTATTATCTTAAATATCATGAAGTTTTATTCACTTCGAAGTATTTTTAGGGGGCTTAAATATTGAACTTTCTAAATTAAGTTCGTTTAATTTTTTATTTATCTTAGATAAATAAAATTTTTGTATGGTTTATAGCAGAGATTCTCAAAATGTGGTAAAGTACCTTATAATGTAACTGTTTAATACCTCCAGTACAGTTACTTTTAGTAATCAAATCATTTTAGTGGTAGTTGAACTATTTGAAAGGATCTGTGGTATCAATTTGAAAAAGTTTGGTAATTTCTGGTTTATAGTAATAAAAGAATGACAAATATAATTTATGTGCGAAATTAATTATTACCCTAAAGAGAAAATTTCAAAAAAGTGTAAAATTTAGGGTTGAAAGTGTTAGTAGTGTGTGATGCTCGTCCATTTATTATTTGCTTCACTTGATTTATTTAATGTAATCTAACCACACTAAAATAATATTTACTGATTTTAGCAATTATTTCCGGATCCGTTATCAAATATTGATTGATGTTATGAAAATACATCCATCAACTCGCATGAAAAGGGAGTTCCACTCTCTTTAATAAAATATTTGTAAATAAATTGTTTTATTTTCTATAATACTTGTGAAGGAAACAAGAGGAAACAAAAAAAAACAGTCTACACTTTATTTCATTTTTCAAATATTGTTCTGATATCTTAAATTCTTTTTAAAAGACGCGAAAGACTTTGAATAGCAAATGTATATTTTATATTCAATGATTAATAATAAAATGGAAAGTTTTCTTTCATTCCTCAAACACCCTGAAGGATCTGTGATGTTCAACTCCCGACATTTTTTTTTATATCAGCCTTAAGATAAAAGTGTCCTATAATATTGTTTCTCTATTACATTAATGATTCAGAATATTTTTTTAATCCCTTCTCAAACTTTCTATAACTAAATTTCCCAAATTTTAACTTTCATTAAAAATAATGAGAAATCATTTTAATTTAATAAATAATATACTTAAATCAAGTTTCATTTATTTTTAATTCAACGTTGTTTATTTATAATTAATTAGATGATTAGCTTTCTTTCCTTTATAAAAGAGAATTACATTATATATATTTAAAAGGTATATATCTCTTCAGTATAAATATATATATACTTCATTTCCTTTTTAGAATCAACAAAGAAATGTCTTCGTCAAGAGAGAGTAGCTTTTATTATTTTTCGATTTTATTTAGTTAAGATAATTGGATCTAAAAAAACAAGTTAATTAAATTTTCAACTTAGATTTTATACAAGGCAGCAGACAAAACGATAATTATATATAAGTTAAACGTGAAAATATACATTTAAATAAAATATTTATTTTCAATGATACTTATATAAGAATAATCCTAATATATAAATGAAGAAAAATAATTATTACTTTAATTTACAAACTAGATGGCGCTTCAATAATATATTGTTAAATCAATATTTAAAATATTCAACTATAAGATATAAGATGATCTGAGCATTTTAGAACAAAGCAACCCATGATTATATTTTACCGAAAAAAATAGTTTGGACTTAGTGGATTAGAATTTTTTAAATTATTTTTCGGATGGAAATTAGCCTTAAAATCCGGATATTTTTTTACATATTTAATCAATATATATAGAAATTAAAAAAATTCGAACAAAAAATGAAGTGAATCTTTTATAGAAATCTACGTTTTTACTAAAATATAAGATTTCATTTAGTTGTTTCTCTGGTAAAAATTGAACATTAAAAATTTTCATGTGAAATTAAAATATCAAGAATGTCAATACACTAAATGTAAGATTTTTTTTTTTAAATTTTCCAAATAGAAAGTTACGTATTAATATTAATCGATGTATATATGTATAGTGTCATGTAATTAAATATAGAACTATGAATTTAATAATATTTAGAAAACTAGTTCCAATAATCCATTATTGTTTAGGTAATGGTGCAGTTTATTAGATTGAAAGAAGACGAAGCTTCCAACTTCTAATTTTATAGAATCAGGACAATCAATAGGATTACTTACGTAATATTGTACGAAAATTAAATTGAGCAAGAAGATAGGGAGTGAAGATGAAATTAATTCCTAAAATGATTTAGAGAGGACCCGGTTAGGCTCCAGTATTTCTAAAGGTTAAATAAATTTAAAAACTTTTATTTATTCATTTTTTAAACCTAATTTAACTATTGATATTGAAAAAAATAATATATTTATATCAAAATAAAAAATAGGCAATTTATTAATTGTAATTTTAAGTATTTTATCTGAATATATCCATATTAATGAAATATTATTATAATATATTTTTGATTTCAAAATAATACCATACTGTCTGTTTTTGGAATGAAAATTCATGGTCAAATATATTTCTAGATGCCATATTTTATTTTAACAATTATTTGAAATTTATATTTCATAAAAAAGAATTTAAATGAAAAAATAGATAACATACTCTGGAATATTTCGAATAAAAAAAAGAAAATAAATTAAATTGTTTCCTATAAAAATGTTACTTAAAACTTTAAAAAAATAACGATAAATTCTCCGATTATTGTTGAGTTAGTTAGATAATAAAAATTAATTATTAATATAGCTAAATGTATAAATAAAAATCAAATAGTATATAAATTTTATCATTAGTATTGAAAAATATACCAAAATTGTATATATTTAATATACATATTTATTTATATAAAAGCATTAATGACATAAATATCAAAAAATATTTAATTATAATAAAAAAATAATTAAAACTAATAAAAGGTTCAAGGCTATTAACTATTTTCTTATTTTCTTGATTATAATATATGAATAAATAAATATGAAATTTTATAATTATTAAATAAATAAATATGAACGTTTTAAGGGATGTAGTGAACTTTATTCGGGAGACATAAAACATTTCTAGGTATGATTATTATTATTATTATCATAAGGAGATAAAATGAGCTTTTTAATACTCTTTTTAAGTTACGATCTTATTTCTCTCTCTTCATTCTTATATTTATTTTTTCTTATTATTATCTTATTATTCTTATCCCATGTAATCTATTTAGATAATTAGACATTTCAATGAAAAAAAATGTAAAATTTTCTTACCTGATATCACTTAACAATTTTATTTTTCAAACTGACTATATATATTACACTGTTCAGTAAAGATCTCTTGTTTATCGTAACCAAATTCGATTTGAAATGATATTTACCTGTAAAAGAAAAAGAAAATTGTTATTATCTATAAGAAGAAAGAAAATCAAATTAAAAATTAAAAAATCTTAAAAAATCATTGATCGTGCCATTTTTAATAAATATATATATTAAAAATTAATTGATTAATTAAGAATATATTGGAGTGTATGTAAAGAGGCCAGTCATTCAAGGAAAACCATATTGATTTAAATATATTTAGCTAAATATATCTTATCTTATTATACTAGCAAAAATTATATAAATATATATATATATATATTTGAATTAATTTATTAATTAACCACTAATAGGATTTTTTTGAAATTCACACCAAATATAATATTTATAAAGACAAATCGATCCGTATTGGTTTCAGCCTTGAGAAAAATCAACTTCATTAGTTTTTTCTTAATTTAAATTTATATGACGTCACAAATGAAAAAAATCTAAAATTTATTTGACTTGCAAATATTGTATGTTTACTTATGATATTTTAAAATTTTTAATATTTTCTCACTAAAATATTATTTATTATTTATTATTATTATTTAATGTTATTGAGGACGCCAAGTTCCATTCATTTTACTAAGATTGATGGAATGATGTAACATTTAATAATTGTAATAAATAAAAAAAGAATTGTACGAGGTGTGTTGTATTTTTAAGGAAAAAATATTTATTTATTTATCAATATTTATGTTGTCCCCTTCAAAGTAATCTCCCTCAGATACAATGCATTTATGTCACCGGTTTTTCCAATCCTCAAAGCACTTTTCGGTATAGCCTTGAGCTCTTCCAGCGATGCAGTCTTTATCTACTCATTCGTTGCAAATCTCTGTCCTTTCATAGGTCTCTTTACTTTTGGGAACAAGAAAAAGTTACATGGGGCCAAATCCGGTGAATATGGTGGCTGAGGCATGATTGTGGTGTTGTTTTTGGCCAAAAATCTCTCACAAGCAAAGATGAGTGAGCAGGGCTATTATCGTGATGTAAAAGCCATGAATTGTTTTTCCACAATACTGGACGTTTTCTTCGTATTGCTTCGGCGCATAACTTCAAGATAATACTGTTTATTGACCGTACGACCATGTGGTAAGAACTCCTGATGCACCACGCAATGGTAAAAGGAAGAAATCAGTGAGCAAACTTAGTACAGATGTTCGGGAAGAGTGTATCAACATAACAAAACAAAAATATCGATAATCGAAAGTACGTTGCCCGCGAAATTTGAAAAGTCTCCTTACTTTTCGAACACACCTCGTATATCAATATTACCTAAAAGGTCGAGCGATAGCTCGGTGTTCCGGTGGTACTTTATATTTATATGAGTATGTTCAGAAAAATCAAAATTGATTTGAAACTCTTGTAAATTTATGGAAATATTTAATAATCCGATTAGAATTATTTTCGCAAGTACGTGAACAATGTATCTATTTATAATCAATTATTCTTGAAGGAATTTCCTATATTAGTAATTGGAATTGTTTCGAATATGATCGGTTCGGGGAAAGATGAAAATAATGGAAACGTTCCATTCATATATTGACGTATTATATATTAGATTCTAGTGAACTTTTTGGAAAAGGTTAGAAAGACACAAAAGCGCTGAAATTAATCTTCTTAGTCATTGGGGGTGTGTAGCTCTCTCCCTCTCCTTCCTTCCTATCCATTCATTTCTCTCGAATTCTTGATTTTATTTTACAAATACCAGAAATTTCAATTTTCTAAGAAACATTTAAATTATTTTTTTTTTTTTAATTTTAAAATATTAAAAATATTCGTATATGTACTATGATAGATTCAAAACAGGCATTTATTAAACTTTAAAATATTCATTAGAAATAATATTTTATTATTATATTATATACTTATTCATTTGAGGTGGAGTAAACGAAGGTGATAATTAAACATACATAATCAAACATATCCAATTTAAGAGAAAAACATTTTATATCATTTATGAGAATATCAGAAAATGATAGTATATTTTCGAAGATTATTATTTATTAGAAATTAAAAATTGTAAATAAAACAAGTAATATAAAAAAAATTTAAATCAATTCTTATTTAAAACTACTAAAAATATTTTATAAGTATTTATAATTATTTGAAAATTAAATTAAAAAAAATTTATTTATCTAAAAGCCTGCCGTCCACAATCCCTTGCCATTGAAAGATAAGTACATATATATATACTGATAAAAATTAAAAAAATAATTAATTAAATATAATTAATTAATTGATATTTGTAAAAAATGAATTAACATCATTGTCATCCATTATAAGTTTAAAAAAATATATTTGAAATAAATAAAAAGTATTTTATTAAGGATTGAGAATTTGTGCAAAATAAATATATAATAAAAAGTGTGTGAACTGAATTAATTTTAATGAATCGAAGGAGTCTTAAAAGTTGTAAAAATTTTAAATGGTCTAGATTCCTATAAGTAAAAAATAATATATTGTGGTCTTAAATTTTTGTTGTTAAAGTCAAATATTGAAACAAATATTTAGAGATAATTTTTAGTAAATATTTAAAAATTATTTTTCAAAAAAAAAGAAAAATATAAATGTTTCTTCAATTTCTTTGATAAAATTATTTATGTAAATTTTGAGTCAACTCTTCTCCTCCCCTTTCCTTACGAGAAGTGCTCCTCTGTTTACTGATTGAAAATAGGCTTATTCAGGTAAATAATCAAACAAATAAATATATTTAATTTTATTTAGTTATTTTTTAACTTTATTTATTTTTTTAAATTTATTTATTATAATTACATATTAATTTTACATATTATTTTATAAGGAGGCAGCTAGCCGAGAAGGTAGCGTAGCAATTTTCTACACAAGAAATCGGCGTTCGATTCCAACTAAGATTAAAGTTTTCTAATAAAATTCAATTTAAGATCAGCTGCCTCCGGCTCCAGGAACTGTCAGTTCTATACATGCGGAAGGCAACGGGAACATTCCCAAGAAAAATCAACATGGCTGGGCAGCTTCTAAGTTCTAAGGCTATTCTAGTCAAGATGGTAGCCAAACTCCGAAAGGGAGACGGCACCTTAAGAAGATTAATTTATAAATAAGAAAATAAATAGTAATATATATATATATACAAATATATAAATATATTTTATAAGGAATTTGAATATATATATATATATATATAATTTTATATTTGATATATGTGATTGATTTTATTTATTTTTTCTCAATTGTTCGTTGAATATGAATATGAAAAGAAATTGAGTCCAATTTTTTTCTGATTCTAATATAGCATGCATCAATAAAATTACAGCGTTTCCCTTTGGGGAACAATACATATCCATCTCCTGGAGTCATCTTTGATGATGAATATTCCCGGTTGACCATCCGTGACGGCATAGCTCTTCAGAACTTGGCTCCACCTCTCCATTTATCGAATAAAACAAGGGTGAGGTTTATTTTTAGTTGGCATTAGTTCGAAAACCACCCCTTGGGGGTAAAAATGGGCAGATCTGCTTATGCCGAGAGATTAATAAATAAATAAATAAATATATAAATATATATACATATATTCAAATCGATAAATGTGTATTATTGATTGGAGAATGGAGGCAATGGCTGTATAAGGCAACTGAAGTTGATTTTACGCTAATGACTAAACTTGAAAAGATTTATAATAATAATAATAAAAATAATAAAAAAAAAATATATTAAGATAAATTCAGATTCAGATTTCATAATTAAAACTCAGCACATCATAAATATTTACTTATTTTATTTGAAATGCAATAATTCCAATTTATAAAGAAAATAAAAAATAAAAGAATAGAATAGTAATTATCATATTGACAGATGAATAAATAAATACCTAAAATACATATAATATCTTTTTATATCAAGGGATATTTTTATTTAATTAAAATTATTTTTAATTTTTTTTTTAAAGAGAGATGATGGAAATAATTTATTTTTAACTTTTTTTTCATTTAATTAAATCAAAAATTAAATAATTGAAATTTTGAGTAAAAAAATTGGGAGAATTTTTAATCAGATTAATTAAGATTTAATATTTTATGATAGACACATACCTCATTCTTAGTAATTCTTATATAAATATTAATTTTATACACATATAAATATATAAAAGTTTATAATACAATATATTAATGCTAAAGTAAATTAATTAAATAATTTAAAATTAAATTTAAAAATTAGGAAACCATTAACCATCACAAAAACAGTCACAACTTTTCTCAACAAATTATTAATAGAATTACTTAAAAAAAATTTTTTCTCCTTCTATAAAATTCATTTGGTTTAAAAGACATCTCTTCAGCTCTTTAGATTTTTTTAATTTATTAAAATTATTCTTACTTTACTTATCAGATTAATTTTTTTCCAATTTATTATAAATGTATTAATATACAGTAATGGAAAAAAGGTAAGGTAAGGGTGGCGCTGTTGTCGGGCAATGTCAATGCGCCTTCTGAACCGGTTGATTGCCCAACAACACAGTTCCCCCTTGCGTTTTCTTTTTTTACCGTCTATATAAATATATAAACTATATATTTATAATAATATATATACCTATATATTTAAAAATATTTATTTAAAAATGAAGTAACATAAAAATAGTAATTTTACTAACTCGCCAGAGATAGTATTGCGATCACGAAAATTTTCGATCTCGAGATTTTGATGTTTTTATACGTTTTGAAGGTCTCTGAGTCATTTTCACTAATGTTGAGAAAAATATCCGTGTGTATATATGTGTATGTAGTAAAGATTACGAAAAACCGGTTAGAGCTAGAATAATGAAATTTGCTATACAGGCATTATTAAAAATTTGTAGTTTTCTATCAACTTTGGAGAAATGTAACTCAACCAGAAGAGGGTCATTACTTACCACGTTTTGATTTTTTTCCTTTAAAGTGATCATAAAAATAAAGATATATGTTTGATAATTTTTCACATGATTAAAAATTGTATAAAACTGATATATATAGAATTTCAGCTTGATTGAATCGCTTAAAGTACCGGAATTAATTTTTTATCACGACTGCAAATCACGCGCCACCACGTAACGTGGTGCCTTCAACAAAGAGTCAAATAGAGAGAGTTTAATAAATATTATTTTAATTAATTTAATTTATAATTTAAATAATTAAATTTAATTAAATATGTTATTTAATCCAATTCAAATTGCCAGATAGTCAAGAGGAGACACTCCAGATTTGTTTACTTAGAATATTATTTTGTTTCGTTACTTGTAAAGTAACTCCTCATTTATATTTGTTATTATATTTGAAATTTATATCTCAATTTGAGGAAATACAAGGGTATTAATAAATAATAAAATATTTATCGCAATTCCAAAAATTATGATATATATATATATATATATGTTGAAGGTTGAATTTTAATATTTAAAGAATTGCTCAATCATGGGATCAATCAATCACCTTTCATATTTCAATTTAAATTTATTTTTACTCAAACAATAGGTGACTATAGTTTTTTATTGATCTTTTTTGGAGTGCGCAAAAAGTACCGGGCCCTCGGGTCACGTGTCGGTTGGGTTTGCCCTCAAGCTTCCTTTCCAGGGGACTACTCAGCTCACCATTAATCAACAAACACCCCTCGCGATTCAATTAGATACAAATTGTAATAATCAATCCGAATCCCCTCACAATGTTTCTTTACCCTCGACTCGTAAAGGGAAAAGTCAAAATTATCTTATCATACTTTTTGTACCTTTCTTCTTCAATTAAAGTAATTTATTCAAAGTCACTCACTTCACATTTTATTCAAATATTCATTATTTTCTTCGTAATTTCCCTTATTAAAAATTATCAATTCATACATAATTGTATTTTTTTTTTCGTTATCTTTCTAACAAGCAGTTATTAAACATATCAAACAATTTTTTTTTAAAGAAAAAGATATTTTTAAAAAATATGTAAATAAATTAAAATTTAATTTTTTTTTTAATAAAACAGAATACTATCTTATAAATTTATAAATATTCTCCTTTGATGTATTTATATTTTATAATTGATCAATACCACCAATATTCAAAAATTTCAAAAAATTTAATTTTTTAATCAACTTTTAAAATGTTTAATTAAAATATTTTTTTTTCCTATTTTTCAACATTTTTTTCTTTTTTAAAAACACAGAAGTTACTAATAATATTTAATCTCATTCAAACGCTGACTGTTGAAAAATAAATCATTAATTGAGTATAAAAGGGTATCAAAACAATTGCCTTTGAATTTAATATATATATATATATACAATATATAATAAAAAAAAATGTATAACAAAGGTATATTTTTTTAACGATCACATTGTAGTTGCTGATAAAATATTTAAATATACATTAAGTGAATGGTAAATGACCCTGCGTTAGTTAGTATATAAAAATATTTATTTAATATTTCATCAAATATTAAGTTAATTTATGTAGAGTTATCTTTATTCATTCATTTGGAATAGTTGGTAAAAAAAAAATCAAATTATTTTTTTATGGGAAGAGCTCGTAAAAATTATAACAAAATATAATAAAAGATGAATGGGGATATATAGACAGATATTACCTCTCTTGACATATTAGTTGATATTTAAATATTATTTATTTACAAAAAAAGAATGTTCACAATAAAATTTACGCTCGAACGGTTTCTTTTAACGACAAACCTTTCTTTTTTTTTATTTTTCAGTTTAATTAAAAAAAAAATATGTATAATTTAACTAAAATGAAAATTAATAGGAATATTATATATATATAAATTATTTTTTTATTAAAATAATATTGATATAATTTATTTAGTTTGAATTCAAATGAAATGTAACAATAGGTAGTAATAATAGCATACATCAAATACCTATTAGTAAAATAGTATTCAAAATATTAATTTAATTAACTAATAAATTATTAACTAATATCTACTTATAATCAAATCTTTCAAATTTTCATGTGTTTGTGCATGGCTAAACATTTTAAAATTGCCACCCCTTTCCTTCATAATTTTTAATTTAAAAAAAAATAAATTATATTGTATATATATTATTCATAGATATTTATGTAAATAAAATATCGAAAAGAAAATCTGATTTAATTATTATAATTTTTTAAAAAAGAAAAATAAGGGATGCAAAAAGAATTATCCGATGTTGCTACTTCCGAATCGTACCCCCACTCTTTATTTTTGAATTTCACTTCAGACATCAACCAACAACGCTCGCCCCTCATTCTATCGCCATCCGCTAACCATTATGCAAGATTGAGCCTCCATTATCTATATCGCTTCATTTTTTTATTTTACTTCGATTACATTATATATTTTTTATCTTAAAATTAAAATTTAATTGCCTTTTTTATTTTCTTTAAATAACCCTCCTTCCAATCCGTGCGAAATTTTTATTTATTCATTTAGAACAAATTATTTTTGTATCTTTAGCCTGGTACCTTTACAATCTCCTGTTAAAGAAGTCCGATAGCCCTCATTGCAAATTATAATTTAATAGTTTGCATATTTTCTAAAAAATATTGCTGGCGTCCCACACGGTCAACATTGAATAATGCATTACAAGTTGTATATAATTATAAAATATAAATGGTCCAGTGCTATCAAACTTCAAAGAAATTAAATTTATCAAAAAAATGCAATATATTAAATAACTTAAAATAAAATATCGGTCCAAATGTGGGTGTGTGTCTGTGATTAATATTTAAAAATTTATATTATTAAATTTAGTAGTTAATAATAATTTATTTAGCCACAACTTTCCAATTATTTAATTAAGGAAAGACACTAATAATTTTGAAATGTAATTGGTTGTATGAAGTTTTATGTACAGATATATTTGAAAAGATAATAAAGGATAAATATATATATCCCTATAAAAATTATGAAATTCAATACTGATACGAGGGCAGGTCAATAAGTCCGTGCCTTTTTGAATGAAATACAGCAATTTGGATAAAATATTATTTTATTTTTCAACGTAGTGTCCTTTGAGCTCTATACACTTCGTCCAAAGTTTCTCCAATTTTTTTATCCCTTCCAAAAAATAAGATTTGCCGAGGACATCAAAATAGATTTGTTCAAAGTCAAATCTCTTTCCGCCAAGCAATTTCTTCAAATTTGGAAACAAGAAATAGTCACTCGGGGCTAAACCCGGAGAATAGGGCGGATGAGGGAGCAATTCGTATCCCAATTCATGGATTTTCAT
Source organism: Labia minor (assembly GCA_963082975.1). Taxonomy (NCBI): domain Eukaryota; kingdom Metazoa; phylum Arthropoda; class Insecta; order Dermaptera; family Spongiphoridae; genus Labia; species Labia minor. The sequence goes on from OY720345.1 coordinate 38,539,977, forward strand.
TTTCTTATCAAATCAGGAGTTAGACTGCTATTAATGGATGTCAAACAAAAACTAAAAGACCCAGCTGCTTCAAATGTCGAAAGGAGTCACCTGATAGTTGCCTGCTGACCTAAGCAGTGTTGCCATTTCATTTAAGAGGCGTGAAATTCAAAAAGTCACCAACTTATTGACCTTCTCTCGTACATAGTGATGTAATACAACGCATTTCTATAAATTCAAATATTTTAATATTAAATTAAAACTTTGTAAAATTCTTACAATTCTAATTTATTCTATTAGTTTGACTAGTATTTATTATGCTAATATTAAATAAATAATAATATTAATAATATTAAATACGTAGATTTAATGTAGGCTCTCGTTGAAATATTTTAATATACTATCTAAACTATAAAATTAAAATTAAAAATATAAATCTTATTAATAATATATTTTTTTTTGTATATTAAAGACATAAATCAAGAAAACACCACCGAGTGTCTTTGCTATAAAAAAAATTATTTTTATTATGGTTTATATTTTTAATTCTATTTTTAGTTTGTGTAAAATATGATAATATTTTATTTTTGTGTTTTTATTCATTAATCATTTATTTATCGTTCATTTAATCATTTTTCTTCATTATATAGTGTATTTGTTTATTCTTTGGGCGAAGAGTAAATTTACATACAAGCATAAAAAGTTTTTCCTACTGGGATTTGAAAATATAGTGAAAAATTAAGTTGAAATTTTTTGGGTTGAAGGCTAAATGTTCATCCAGGAGTAAAAAAAACTTCACCTCAACACAAAAATCGTGTTTGAAATGAAAGAAAGAAGCCATTCAAGATAAAATCCATTCTCCACCACCTGAGGGATAAACTGTCACTTCCCTTTCATGATAAATCATTTAATCATAACACACCCCACGGGTCCTCCTGATCATATTATTTAGTTTATCCTGTATCCTGTATGTATTTCAAAAATCCTATGCTAACAACACACGATAGGATGGATTATTAAAAAAAATACTTCTCCATTAGAGAGAGAGAGTTCTCTCTTTTTCTCTCGGGAAACTTTTTTTCTTTTCTACCGCTTTTCACTCAAAATTTTTTCGTTAATTCTGATAAATAAATATTAAGTAAAATTTATATATAAATAAATAGGGAGAGATAGAGAGAGAGTATATTTATGCCAAAGTGATTAACTCCACAAATGAAGCCAAAAGTTCACAGTTTGTATTAAATTCAGGGTTATTGATTACAGAAAAATGTATATTGCATTTCAATATTAAGATTATCAAGTTTATTATTCACTTCATATGCTATAGATTACCTTACATTACATTAATAGAAAAGTTTTAAAAATTGGAGATAATCGGTTTGGCTTCTGAGTGGCATATATATAAATATAAATCAATACATATATATATTATATCCTATTTAGTAATAAAAGTAGACGAATCGTACATGTTAATAATTTCACATATTTATGATCTGTTAAAGAAGCAGTCAATTTCCTTTAGATAAAATAAAGTAAATAAATCCACAAGATATAATCCCAAGAGTTATTGTCCCCTTAAACTTCTATTTAGATGCATAAAACGTTAAACTCGCATAAATAATTGTTGATTTGACGAGAAAATTTATATAGAACACATTCAAAGTAATGGTATATATAAATAAATATATTAATATCTATTTGAAATGAATAAATAATTTAATATCTTCGAATTTTCTTGATTAATTTATTTATTTTATAGATTTTGTTTTAGTTTACCGAAATTATTTATACTATATATATATATATATATAAAATACTCAATTTCGTTTATTTTCTTTTAATTTTAAAACACACACTCATAAGATAAGTTAAAGGCTTTGGCAATGATCTCGATGATGGTGTGTGGTCAAGAATATATTTCAGTAATCATATAGTCACTTACAATTTACAAAAAAAACATACTGCTGAAAAACAAGTTAATTCTTAATTAATTATTTTATGCATTTATCACGTATAAAACATGCATCTGATTTATATATATATGCCATCCCCTCCCTACTTTTAGAGCTTGGAAATTTTTGAAAAAATGGGTGGTATATAAACATGGGGAAATACGGTAATTAAAATTAAAAATTATTTAAATTTTTTATAAAACATAATCACCTTCACACACAACCGAAGTGTGGTGTGTTGACTAAAAGTAATATATTATATTTATAGCATAGTCGTATTTAAAATATTTATTTTTACATTTAAAAAAATTTAAAAAATCTGGAGTGTCTCCACTCGACTACCTCGTAATTTAAATTGGAATAATTAACATATATTATATTTAAATTAAATTTAATTAAAATTAAATTATAAATTAAAATTAATAAATAATATTTAAAATAAGCGGGAGTGTCCTCCCCTAGACTTTCCCGCATATAAATAGGTATAAAGAGTTGTGAATGAATATTTAGAATGTGTAAACTTGGTATTGATAAAGAGCCAGTTCGTATTAGTTTATTGGTGTCAAATTTGATATTTGGTAACATTTATATATATATATATATATATAGAATAAAGTGCTACTTCCGGTTAACTGATATTTTAAATGTAAAAAAACAGATATGGATATAATATAAATATTTTTAATTTTATTTTATTTATAATATATAAGGGCTGGCTGTGACGTCATGAAGTGCTGGGTGACGTCATATAATTTTAAATTAAGAAAAAACTAATGAAGATGATTTTTCTCGAGGATAAAACCAATACAAAGTGCATAACACGTGGAGATATGTCCTCACGTGAAATTTGATATGAAAATAACCCTTCACTTCCTCTCTTCGATCGGCAATACTAGCACTTCCGGTTTCCGGATTTGCTCCAAAAGTTGATCAATTCATCCTACTGATGTATTAAGTAAATATACCAAATTTCATCAAAATCCGTTGAGCCATTCAGGCTGTACACATCTATACGGACGGACGGACAGACATCATGCTAAAAATACTTTTTTCTGTTAAGAAAATGCATGATTCGTGGAGATATGTATCTAAAAATATCCATAGGTGAAATTTGGTGTGAAAACAATACCTCCCTTACTATCGTCGGTCGGTAAAAAAGAAACGCTACTTGTATAGGTAAAATGTCACTTCCGGTAGTCAGATCATGATGAAATTTGGTATCTGAATATTTTTCATATTTTTAAATCTACATACAAAATATGAAGCAAATATCTCGAAGCAAACTGGTACTTTACTTGAAAGGTAAACGCAACCAGTGTAGGTAAAGTACCACTTCCGGTTAACCGATTTTGACGAAATTTTGATAGAAATCTACAAACTGTGAATAATATCGGTTTACCAAATTTCGAAGCCCTAGCTTGATTAGTTTTTGAGTAAATTTGCTTACAGACATTACATACATACATACATACATACATACACACACACACAGACATAATTCGAAAAATGGTATTTTCCGACTCAGGGAGGTCTAAAACGTCAAGATCTATCGAAATCTCGAAGTCGAAATTTTTGACGATTCCAATACTTCCCTTATACGAAGTATGCGGGAAAGTAAAAACCAGCGCATGTTGGCTCTTTATTGATGGCACCAAGTCACGTGCTGGCACGTGAATGCAGTCAACGTGTTAAAAAATTAATTCCGGTACTTTCAGGGATTCAATCAAGCTGAAATTCTATATATAGCAGTGTTATACAATTTTTAATCATATGAAAAACTATCAAACATTTATCTTTATTTTTAGTTTAGAGGAAAATAAATGAAAACACACACACACACATGGTAGGTAATGACTCTTGAGTAATGAGCTACATTTCTAAAAAAGTACGAATTTTGAATAATGCCCGTGTACCAAATTTCATTATTCTAGTTCAAACCGTTTTTGCACGGACATTTTTCTCAACCTTAGTGAAAATGACTCAGAATCCTTCAAAACGTATAAAAACATCAAAATCTCGACATCGAAAATTTTCGTGATTGCAATACTATACTGGCGAGAAGCAAAAGCCTTCCATTTATGGATCTTTTTGTTTTCAACAGTTTGTACTTCATGCTTAAACTCAACCAATCAGAATCCAAGCCCAAACCAAAATGTCGAAGGAAATTGACATTTAATATTAAAATTTTTATAATTTTTATCTTGATAACTAGAAGTTTCCGACTTTCTTTAGTTTAAAAAAGTTTCTTGGATTGAAAAAATAGGAATCTACAGGTAAAAGTGCCTTATATTCTGTATTACCAAATTTTCTTGTGGTTTAAACTTTAGAAAAATATTTTTTTTATTTAAAAACATAAATTCAATAGAATAGAATTCAAACAAAATTGCATTTAATTGTAAACCCAAACAGTCTGATAAAGCAATGAATAAATTCAAAACCTGTTTCCCAAATACATTTAAATATAAATACGAATACTCAGAATGTAATTAAAACACGTATTTTAGCCATGTATTTAAATAAACCTCCTCACCTCCCTCATTTATATGTTAAGAGATTAATTAATTAATCAAACAAGGTAATCAATTCTTTTGAGGTGTGATAATTAACCAATTAATTATGTAAATTTAAAATATTTCATTATATATACTAAATTAAATGAATAAATTTTAATCTGATTAAGTTGATTGCAAAAAATGCAGGTATATAGGTTATTATATGAAGTTATTTAAAAAATGAAGAAGAAATGACAGCACCAGTTCGAATATAAAATATGGATAGATAGCGACAACGGCCAACGGCCTTATGCATATTGACATTGGGTCAAAGTCACAAAAGAAAAAAACCAATTTTATCCGACAATTTTTACAATAAATGAAACTGGGTCTACTATTTCACTATACAATACACCTGAGTCCAATCAACAATCTAAGCAGCAATTTTATTAATATACCTGGATAGACAAAAATAAAATATTCTTAAAATAATATACCCACTTGTTCGTTGAATCATATACTATTAATTTTTTATTGTATAATTAAGTGTGATCGTTTTCTGATAATTTAATAAATAATTTTTGAATTGGTTTAAATTTTAAAAATTTAATTTAAAAGATTTATGAATAATTTTAATAAGTAAAAATTTAATTAATTATTGTAAATATATTACCTATATATAAGGAACAATTCGAAATTTTTTCCAAACCTCAAATACTAATATCTATTATGATGATGATGATTGGTGTTAATGGTAGGTATTAGGTACTTATAGCATAAATTACAACTTTATATTCTTAAAATAAGAACTACTAAAATTTACAAAAATTAAAAAGTCAACAATATTCATAATGTGGGGGATATGGCTTATAGGAAATTATATGTAAAACAAAAATAAAAACTGTTTAAATATTTAATTAGGTAAATTTTAAGAATTAAAAAAGTACATAACTTAAATAATATATTTATTCAAGTGTGTGACTATGAATATTTACCTCGTCCTAATAAATATTGTGGGGGGAGTTTAATTTTTCACTTTTAAGCAAAGGTAAAACGCACGCATATCCCTTGCCCACACAATGCGTAATATCATTTTTAGATAAAGACTTGCAAATAGTGAACAATGAGAGATCTGTGATTAAATAAGTCTTAATAATTTTAGAGAATGTGTAAAAACAGAATACACTATACCTACAAAAATTGCAAAAGAAAACAAATTATGAGTCTGATAAATATGATAAAATTTCGCATGAATTGATTTTCATGGTGGTTGTCAAAGCATATAATGTGACAATTCCAGTCCCAACTTCGATTGATTAAAATCAGATCTTATTAGTCCTGTACTTAGAATAGCAATTACCTCTTCGATAAAAGCTGAAATAAATCAGGGGCCGCTAACTTCCGATTAGGGTGTAATTCAAGATAAATGATCAAAGAAACTCAGATTTCTCCTTAACAATAATTTAATTAATAGAAAGACAAATTAATAGATATTATAAAATAATATAAATGATAATAAGAATAATGAAAAGTGTAACCAAATTCTGGATGTTGTAGAAATGGAATCAAATGATACTTAAGCGAAGCAGATCACTCCGAAACTAGTGAAATTCTCTCCCATATGGTGTGATTCGTTGTGGATGTGGGTCGCCTTTTGTTTGTAGTTTTGTAGTGGATGGCGGATCCCCAATCCGTTTGTAATGTGGATGTATTTCTGTTTGAAACACGATCGTGTCGTTGAGTAGAAGAGAATGAAGGAGAACTAGATTCACTGGAAATGGGTACTGCTTCTGGAATAAGATTTGGATTTACTGGAAGTATGATAAATGGATTGATTTGGTTACGGATACGATATGGTTGTTAGATAGTTGATTCGATTTATTAACCAGTCTTATATTATTTCTATGTTGTATTGTTACATTTTAGGAAAATTTTGTTTTTTTACTAACTTTATTCCAAAAGAGGGACAACTTCTATTATAAATGAAATTTAGCCAAATGGAGATCTTTATCTCTTTCTGTGTGTGACATTAACATTTCACTAGATGAGTGGGGAAAGTTTAATACAAACTTTGATAGAAGGAAATATAAATTTTGTGAATCGGGAGAATTGATTAGAATTACTTGAAAGAAAATCTTTCAATTTTCTTGATAAAAAATTACTTTTGCCAATGCTTTGAGCCGAAACTAATATATTTATTTTGCAAAATTAATTTGCGAATCAATCAAACGATTGCATTTCAAATTAATAATGAAAAATAAAATTATATTAATTTCATTTTAATACACCTCTAGAATTTATTATATTTCACTATTCTTTGAAATATTGTTGTTTAAATTAGATTAAGAATTGAATTATTAAGTTATGCTACACCTTTCTTATCTCGTGGGACTAAACAGGGAATAATTGTAATTATATTTATTCATTAATCAGTATGAGGTATGGTGGTAGCAAGATAGTTATACTAAAGACAAACTTTTGAAAGAAGGATTATTACACAAAATACTGAAATCAAATGAGCACCACTCTCACCTGACTTAACTGCTTCAGACTTCTTTCTAAGGAGGTACTATAAAAATAAAGTATACCACAATAATTCTAGAAGGCCAACATTCGTGAAGAAATTGAAAACATAAACCAAGAAACATTACGACAGGTGATCGTTCTCTCTCTAGAAAGAGCACATCAAAGAGCAAAATGGAGATCATTTAAAAGATGTTATTTTCAAAATTATAAAAAAAAATATTTTGAAGAAATGTTTTTTTCTTATAAAAGAATAAATGAGAATTGAGAAAAATTTAAAAAAGTTATTTCATTTTAAAATGAACTAATGTCTACTGGATCATTTAAATATTTATATATTTCTGATCTTGAATATTGTACACCCAATTTGTCTAAAAGACAATTATCAAGGAGTTTTGGAGGTGAGAATTAATCTGTATAAATCTCATTTACTCATTTACATTGCTTTGTTTTTAATTAAATTGATAAATAACAGGTCTAGGCCCGAATCGAGTCTTCAGTGTGGTAGACTGTCGTGCTAACCACTAAACCACTGTAGAGTCTTTTAACATATATATATTATTATTATTTTAAATTTTTATTGCCTTTTAATTTTATTTTTTTTAAAAACAATTTATTTCTTTTATTGATATTAAAAATAATAATTATAGAATATCTTATTTTAATTGAAATATTCAATAAATATAATCTAATAATTTTTAAACTAATTAAAATGATTTTAGAATAGATTAAATAATTTAAATATTTAATTATTAGAAATAAAAATGCTTAGTATGATAAAGTCGCCAATATTGAACAGGCTCCTTAATTGAAACACCACCTTATCTTTTAAATATGAAATATTGGCAAGTTTAGAATGGCTGATCAGTCAGTTACTTTTACGTGCTAACATTATTTGCTCATTTTGTTCAAAGCCATAGTCAAATGTTGTCTCAATTTCTAATGTCTCGTAATTACATAAGCAAAGGGTAAACCGTTTTTTATGGGAACGTACAAAAGAAATTTCTTCTAAATTTTGTATTTCTATTATTTTATGTAATTTTCAATAGATAATGTAGTTACTCAATGTTTCATTTTAGAATATGTTCTGTATTAATGAATTAAGTCCGCATTTCATCTTATTTTCGAAAGCTACAAATTACCCAACTCGAAAAATCAGGCAGTTGAACGAAACTAACTTAGCAAATATATATCTATTTAACTATATTATCAATCGATTTTTCAAGTATGATTTGATAGAATATACAATTTTTGATGTAAATCCCACATAAAATTAAACAAAATACACGAAACCAAGATAGTAGAAACAAAGATCTTGATTGGTTTTATTTCTTATGTAAGAGAGACATGATTCAATGCTTCATTTGTAAAATATGATAACTCTATGAAGAAAAAATTAATTTAAATTAATCTATCTCTTTTGTTGTTCAACTAAGTTTACTTAAAGTCCAATTAAAGTAATCGATTACCTAAAATGTACCGCTCTTAGCATTTCGTTTTCTTCAATTCTGTATCAATGATGTTTGTTTATACAACATAACCAATGTGTAAAACTAAAATATACATTATTTTAAAGATTAATTATTATTGATTTGATTTGCTTTTTATTTAAGCTTTTGATTTTTACTATCTCGCCAGGTAACTTGATATTTTAATAATTTTTGTAGAGATTTTTCGAATTTATATTAATATTTTTATATTCATTGTCGATAAGGTCAGATTATCCAAACTTAAGTACATATCGGATCGATATCGGGGGGATTTACATATTCATAAATTCCTATCAGGGTTTTATAAAAAAAAATTGGGATTTTGAAAACAAAACTAATCTATGATCTAACTAAGGTATAAATAATTATAAGATAAAAAGTAGAATGGAGAATATTAATAATAAAGGGTTAATCAGATACTTATTATTATAATATGAAAAATTACGTCAATTTTCGTGAATAAGAAGTAGGGGTGTGAGAATTAGAAAAATAAAGATTCTCCATATTATTCGTGGTATTATAAGGAATATTTTGGGCTAGCCTGTGAATGTTTTTAATGTACTGACATTTTTTTAATGTAGTGACCATTATTATATTGTATATTAATATTTAATGTTTGCCTGGCATTTTGTTAATATTGAATTCTAAGATCTCAGTTTAATAAGATTAAGTGAAACCGACTTTGAGAGGGCAACCCTCTGGGAAATCCCGACCTTTCCAATCTCAGTAATATCACTCAGAAATCTTATTAATGTGATTGAAATGGATTGAGGGTGACTAAATCTCATCATAAAATTCACTGCCCCTAAAAGCCATTTCAGACAAACACTAATCCCATAATATAAATTATATTTCATTTTTTACATCTCTTGTAAAATTTGAAAATATTTGGACGGTGATAATAAATAAATGAAAAAAAATATATAAAAATCACACGTATTCCTGCCTTACAAATTTAATAGTAATAAATGTTTGTTTGAAATTTAATAATAAATCCTTTATAATCCTTTCAAACCGTCTAATGAAAAGGTATCGGTTTATATCTCATTAATAAATCTTTATAAGGTACAAGAACATAAAATAGAGTGGGATAGTATAGGCATAAATGAATAATAAGATTATTGCCTATCAGATCAAGCCAATTCATATGTTAGTAAATTTTCAAGTACAATGAACGATGTATTTAAAATGTTAAGGTAATAGAATGGTCTGGATTTCTTTGTCTTCTAACAAAAGAATAGAATAGAATGAATAAAAAATTAAAAATGTTAAGGGAAAAGAATTATAATATTTAATGAACAATCTTTCTTAGAAAAGAGTAATTGGAGTATAATAATATAATAATGTTCTGAAGGTATATACAATGTTGTTGTAAGTTTTATACAAATATAAAGGTATATGCATACCTTTCTAATTAATTTATTATTTATTTAATAACTAAATTGGGAGTCGAATCTCATATTAATACCTTAATTCTCTATTTCTCTCTCTCTCTCTTTATATATATATATATATATATATATATTATGAATTATTATTTCAGGGTTCTTTTTACGTTTAATTGTAAGATTTGAGCAGATTTGAGTCTCGACGTTATCGCGCCATTTTCAAAAGAATTTATTTAGGAGGGAATTTTTTGGGGATCCTGGGCCGTAATCTCTCTCTCTGCGTGACCAAGACCAAAATCTTCCAGTCATTCAACCCAAAATCTCAACATCGACTTTTGGTCCAGATTCGCAAAAAAATTCCTTCTTAAATAAATTCTCTTGAAAATGGCTCCAAAATGGGTTAAGAAACGTCGAGACTTAAATCTCACAATTAAACATGAAAATAACCCGGAAATAATTTTTCATAATAATAAAAACTTTCACGGAAATCTAAACGAACAAATTCTATTTATATATATGTATAGTACCTATATCATTAAAAAAAATTATTCCTTATTATCGGGTTTGGCTGGTTTCGAACGAATGCCCCCATAGTCGCGACATTGCATATATTGTTATAAATAGTCTAATTAAATGCTCTCGTTCGTTAAGGGTTGATACCTGGTTCACCGAGGATATTTAAGATTAAGATTATTATTTAAAACGTACGTATTAATGCACTGAAAAACAGACAAGTATGGCCTGTAGATATAACATAATATATTATTTATATAAGGTAGCGTCGTCTGACGTAGTTGCTGATGTCATTTAAATTTACTATTTTAAATTAAGAAAAAACTAACAAAGTATGAGGCTGAAAACAATACAGATCGATTTTTCTTTATAAAAATTATCTATGGTGTAAATTTCAAAATAATCCATAGAGCGGTTTAATATTTCAAAAATACAAATATATATACATATATAATTTTAGCTAGCATAATAAGATTATATATATATATAAGAATATAAACAATTAAATAAATGTTTAGAAAGAATAAAAAATAGGTTAAATAGTAGGGATAAAAGCAAAGTTTAAGTGGAATTGGTTGTGTGCTTAAAATTAAAAACAAAATATAGCCCAATCAGAAATATAATCATCATAAAATGAAATCATTTTAACTTTATATTATTTGATTATAAAATAATTAAACATTAACATAGATGTGTTTGTAGTAAAATCCTTGTGTGAGATCATAAAAAAAAGAAAAGATTTTTATATTTCTCTTTACAAGCTGTAGAGGCGAATATAAAAAAAAAGAACTGCAAAAAATTCAACAGCTACGTGGCGGTTGCAATTTGTCCATGGAAAAAACATTTTCGTGATTTTGTAAGTACGATAATAAAAAGCCTTTTTAAGATACCTCATCTGCCAAACGTTTTTTTTTTGTCTCTTTCCCTCTCTACTCACTGTTATAAAAACTTTATTTTTCTATTAAAGAAAGTACTCGCTATTATAGAATTCTATGTAAATATACAGATAAAATGAAAGAAATTGAAAAAATTTTATTTTTAAGTATTATTCATATAAATTGTTATAACTTATTATTATTATTATCTTATTCATTCTAAAATTATAAAACTCATTATATTATTTTAAGGCTATTTAATCCAATTCAGTCATTTTAAACATATTTTTGAAGTGAAAACTTCTTTAGCGGCGTTGAGCACTTTTGCGGGATGGGGAAAAAATATAGATTTCGCGTGAGATTCCAAAACGACACCGACCAGACCCGACCGGACGACCCACCGACCGACCGATATACGCATGCGCAATACGCCAGAATGTTAGACACTAAACTTCTGATACATTCTTTACGAAATTTTACATATTTGCCATATTAAATATTATTATTTATATTTACATTAATAATCAGTATTACTAAATTATGTATATATAAAATAAAATATTTTAATATATTATTATGTGTTAAATTATATTAAATTAATTTCTAATATATTTATATAATTTAAAATTAATTTCAGAATATATATATATATATATTAAATTATATACTATATATAATATATTATATAATATATATTTTAATAAATTAATTTTTAAATATGTGTGTGTGTGTGTGTGTGACCGTAAAAATAAAGATATATGTTTGATAATTTTTCACATGATTAATAATTGTATAAAACTGCTATATATAGAATTTCAGCCTGATAGAATCGCTGAAAGTACCAGAATTAATTTTTTTACACTGGAAATCTCACGCGCCAACACGTGACGTGGTGCCATCAACAAAGAGCCAAACACTCCACTATCCACTCGACTATCTCGCAAATTTGAATTTGATTAAATAATATTTATTAATTTAAATTAAATTAAATTAATTAAATTATAATTTAATAAATATTATTTATAACATCAAAAACATCAAAATCTCAACATCGAAAATTGAATTGCTGAAAGTACCAGAATTAATTTTTTAACACTGGAAATCTCACGCGCCAACACGTGACGTGGTGCCATCAAAAGAGAGCCAAACTTTCGCTGGTTTAATAAATATTATTTATTAATTTTAATTTATAATTGAATTAATTTAATTTAATTTAAATTAATATATGTTATTTAATCCAATTCAAATTTGCGAGATATGCTGAATATGCTTTTAAATAAAAAAAATTTTCAAGAAAGTAATTGGAATTATTAATATTAAGAATCAATAAATAAATTTATTAAATATACATTTAAACATGTAAATTAATCTATATATAAATTTAATAAATATTCAAACAATAATTGAAACAATATAAATAAAACGATTCAATATTTTACTTACATTGTGATTTATATTTTTATTTTTATTACAACTATTATTATGGGTATGTTATTTTTGGCAGTTTAAAAAAAATTAAAAATATTAATAAAATTTATCAAAATAATAATTTGAAAAGATTTCCAATTATTTTTATTTATTTATTGTAAATTTTTCAATGTAACCATGGTAACCATAAATAGACTTTTACCAAAATATTACTATTTAAATTAATTTTGGATAAATTAATTTTGGATTTAACTACACTAAAACCTTCCCTGGGACGCCCACAACAATCCCTGAAAGTTTCATCGCAATCGGACGGGTAGTTTTTGAGTATTTGACAGACACACACAGACAGACAGACAGACAGACATATATATATATATTCATACACATCGTATTTTTAATATTTTTGTAATAATAATCAGTTTGCTGAAAAAAATAATTATGAATTTTATATATATATATATATATACGTATATAAATTTCATTTTTATCGTGAAGCTGGTGCGCATTCCGTCTGCTTTCAAATTTCTTACGCACAAGTTTTCACTTCTGTCGGCCAGTCCCACGACTGCCAATTCTTTATTCTTTTTTTTTAAAAATTGAAAATTTATTTGCTAGGTATTGATGGATTAAAACTTTAAGTTTATGTGTTCAATCCTAAGGCATAAAAAATTATATTTAACGAAATTAACAAAAACAATTTTATTTTAAATTATTTAGTAGATAGTTGCAGAGGCATTCAAGAGTCTTTAAACGCAAAAATTATCTTTTTTTTTTGGTTTCGTTCACCTTTGTCAGTTTAAAATATTATAACCTACGATAAACGACCATGTTACTCTAGTTTTTTTCTTGGTTGTGTTTTTTATTAATTTTTTTATAGAATATTTAAATTTTCGGACATGGTGTGAATAAATTTATAATCTCAAAATGATACTTCTGTGCTTTGTTTATTTATTTTATTAGATTTAATTCAATTATCAATGTTCAAATAGGTTGATATGCTTGAATATTATTTATTTTCATGAATTGTTCTCTTATCATTCATTCAATTTATTTTAATAATTGGAATTATTTAATAAAATAAAATTTTATAATATACAGTAGTAAATATACAGATAAAAGGTAAGAAATTGAAAAGAAAAATTATTTTTAAGTAATATTTATATAAATTGCTTCTTTTTATTATTAAAATATGCGCAGTGTATATTATTACAAAAATAAAGTCTCTCCACTCGACTATCTCGCATTTGAATTGGATTAAATGACATATATTATATTTAAATTAAATTAAATTAATTATAAATTATAAATTAAAATTAATAAATAATATTTATTAAACCAGCGCATATTTGGCTCTTTGTTGATGGAACCAGGTCACGTGTTGGCGCGTGAAATTAAAAAAATTAATTAGGTACTTTCAGCGATTCAATGAAGCTGAAATTCTATATATAGCAAATCAAAACGTTGTAGGTAATGACCCTCTTCCGGTTGAGCTCCATTTCTCAAAAGTTGATAGAAAACTACGAATTTTTAATAATAACCGTATACCAAATTTCATTATTCTAGCCCGAACCGTTTTTGAGTAATCTTGTCTACATACATACATAGCGAGATAGTAATAATCCACATTATGAAATCCAAAAAAATTCAAAGAATTTTAAATAATTGAAAATCAATATGTGTCTATAAATTTTGTATTATTATAAGTTTTAGATCAGTGATGGCGAACCTTTTTGAGAAGTGGTTCGTATTTGGATCATTATTTTTTTTAGATCTAGCTCGTGGGTCACTAAGTAGTTATAGTATTCACGGCCCAATTTTCAATTATAATTTTCATCACGACATCGCAAAATCACCTGACCTTTTTTTAGAATCATATTGAAAAAAAAAATCGATAATATTCAAAAGTTTGGTGGGTCAGTTAAAAAGCTAGATGGGTCAGTGTCATAGGTTCGCCATCACTGTTTTAGATATTCTTGACTATAATTCAAAATAATATCAAGAATTAGGGAAAAAAAATAAATTTTATCCAATCGATAAGGGAAACAAATTTGTAATTAAAAAAATCTGATTTAAAAGTTTAATACAAACCATATATAACATTTAAAATTAAAAATTAATATGAAACTTTGCTTCTTTAATCTTTAATTCTTATTGTTTAAACGTAAAATTTAATATACAATTAATTTAATACTACTATATTAAAGTAATTTTATTAAAATTCAATTCAAATCAAATTTATGCAAAGAAAAAAAAATATTTATAAGAGTCATTATTTTTTACGAAAAAATATATAAAAAAATAAAATTTCTAAATAAATATTTATTTCCTTTAATTAATTAAAATAGTAATTTTTTTTTTAATTTAATTTGAATAAAAAAATATCTTATTTTTAAACTTATTTTAAAACATTTATTATAATTACGAAATTTCCCATTCTTATGCATCCTCTTCTTCCTTGACAAAAGATTGTAATTTAATTATATTTAATAATGAGCCCCCGGCCCCCTCCTCCACCGGATATCAAATTAATAAATGAACATTGATCAGCGTATCAATTTTAATATTCAGTGAACTGGTAATGATAAACGAGAGAGAATTTACTTTCTACCTCATATTCATTTATTAAAAACAATTTATACAAACATATAATATTAAATTAACTAACAAGATTATTTATAAAATATATTTCTCGCTGATTGGATGAATTTTTATTTATATATTATACATATATAAATGCAAATATACATATATTAAATTCATTGTTCTTATATGCAAATAAACATTTACAATAAACAAATAAATAATTTAAATGATCAATAAAGAGCAAAAAAAATTATAACAATTAATATTTCTAATTTTTTAGATGTGTTTGCATTATACAAAATTTTCATTAATCATAGATATTTTCGTTTACTTTGATTTACATATATAATGTATAATAACATACTTATAATGTATAAAAATGTCTGCATAACTACTCGTATCTTGTATGTTGTTCTACTTTCTATAGTCATGTATAGTGAAAAAAATTTAAAAGTTAACACCACGGTGGCGCTGTTGTCAGGAAATAACAATGCACATTCTCAACCGGTTGATTACCGGACAACTACGCCACCATGGCGCTTACTTTTTTCCATCACTGTACAATTTCGACAATTCTATTCTATTCTATTCCTATTTTTACTCACTCCCTTATATCTTGTACCCTTCTATTGACACCCTACCGTTTCTTGCTCAAGAATCCGACTTTTCCTAAATTGGTTTCCCTTACTCATTAGAAACATATTTCTTATCATAAAATCCACGACCTTATTATTCTAATTAAAGGGAAACATAGAGGTCATGTAATTTCTCAATTTAGAATCTCCACCATTCCCCTAAGATCAATATATACTACCTAGAATCCTATTTTCAAATACTGTTAATCATTTCTATTCTCTCAAAGTCATAGATCAAACCTTCTATAAGATGTCCGGCAAATAATACTTTTTAAATTTGAATTTGGATATCCTTAAAGAATCATTTCGATAAACTGGGGCTCTTTTCGGCATAATAAGTGGTGTTACTCGATTTAAACTTCAATTTAAATTCTTTTCAAATATTATTATTCATCTTCGATATTTGAAATTTGAATTTTAAGAATTAAACTATTGACTATGCCTCTGTTCATCTACATTCTTTGTACTTTTAATTTCGACTTCTTTTTCCTTGCGACAATCAATTTGCAATGTTGTTTATTAACTAAAATCTAAGAATAATTAGTTTACAGATTTGCTGAATTTGCGTTTTTTTTTCTAAAATATGTCTTATTTGATCAGATGTAGAACGTTTATGTTGAAATTCGCATTGATATTCTGCTTAATTGTAATAAAATAATATTAAAAAGAAAGAACTTTCGAGTTCCGTAGAGCCACAGAGATAGATATGTTAAAAAGAATTTTGTAAGATATTGTTAAAAGAGAAATTCCTCTACAGCAATATATAACAATTCTTTAACAAAAAATATTACAAGTTATTCAATAGAAAAATTTTAATGGATAAAAGATTTAAAATACATTCCCTTAAAAGAAAAATAAATAAAAAAATAATCTATAGTACATATATGTATTTGGTCCGGTTAGTTCAATGAAATATGCAAAATGGATAAAATTCGTAAAATATCTAAATTAGCTAAATATTCTTGAAATTATATTTAAATAAGTTGACCTGTGGCCAGGTCCGAACCGACCGACGGTTTGAAGTAAATTAATTTCCAGCTACAGAAACAATTTCAAATAATTTTAATATATCTATTAATGTAATAAAAAACAGATATCGATATAACATAAATATTTTTAATTTTATTTTATTTAGAATATATATGCAAGACCAGGCTGTGACGTCATGAATGACTGGATGACGTCATATAATTTTAAATTATAAAAAACTAATAAAGATGATTTTTCTCGAGGATAAAACCAATACAAAGTGCATGATTCGTAGTGATATGTAAAAAATCTCCTCATGTGAAATTTGGTGTGAAAATAACCCTTCCCTTCCTATCGTCGATCGCTAATACTACCACTTCCGGTTTCCGGATTTGCACCAAAAGTTGATCAATTCATCCCACTGATGCATTAAGTAAATATACCAAATTTCATCAAAATCCGTTGAGCCGTTCAGGCAGTACACATCTATACGGACGGACGGACGGACGTAGTATGGATTAGTATGGATTTAATTTATTAATTTGAATGATTTATCATTGTTTTTAATTTTAATTGAATTTTAAACAATTAAAATGAATACTTAAAGAAAATATTCAGAAATTAGGAAATTTATTCCAATTTATTATGATATATAAAATCATATAATAATTTTCTTAATATAGTTTTATTTTTAAACAAATTAGTTTTTAACCTCATTTAGTACTAACAATATATATATATATATATATATATATACGGTATATACTGATATGTTTTTGAACTTGAAAAATATCCACATGACTTTGAAAGACGAATCAAACTGTTTATGTCTCATGAGGAAATTCAATTTATGTATTTTTTATTAATTAAGATAAATTAATAAATAGTATTAAGAAATATTAAAATCAAAATCAAGATTATTTCAAAGTGACTTAATTATTAGATTTTGGAATATATATTTATAGCATACTATATATATTTTTTAATATAATAATATCTTAAAAACAATTTTCATTTTTTAAAATGTTATTTATTTAAATATATTAGATAAAATTAAAAAACATTAAATCTTAATTTCTATTAAAATACTAAATAAGTTTGATCTAATTTATGAAATAAATTAATATAATTATTTTTACTATGATTTAAATAATTTAAATGATATTTAATTAATTAAAAACTTATACTAAATTAAATATTTTAATAATCCAGCCAATTGATAAAACATGAACAGTGGCTTCGAATTGAAATAGACATCAAATGAATTCTTATTAAATGTTTTATAATGAACATTAATTTATGGTTTATTCAAATTATATAAAAATCCTTAAAAAGTGTCATGAATCAGAATAATTTCGAATAAATATGAAAATACATTATATTATTATTTAGATTATCCCAGTATAAAATATAAAAGATAAATAAAAAAAAATTATTCTTATGCAATATATTGAAAAAAGATTTTTATAAATTTATATAGAACTATATAATTTTATTTTTTTTGTTATTTATTTAAATTAAAAAATATTTTAAATTAATATTAAATAGAATGAATACATATGGAAGTTATATTATACGTATATAATTAAATGAAAAGAATGAAAAATTATTTTGTGACAATTTTACAATGATAATTGTGAGGAGGAGTTGAGAGGGTTGTAATTGGTTATCGAGTTATAATATAAATGATAATAAACCTCACCCCGAGGTTGAATTTTGACAGGAACAGCACCGCTCGCCGAGCTCCCTGGCTATGCGTGCGCACTCACACACCAACACCGATAGACTGACTACCGCTCGAGCGGCTGGCTAAAAAAAGAGCCCCTGGCATTTAGGCAACCCGCTGCGCTAGTTTCCAAATTTACAATTTTCATATTTAAAGTACCTGGATTATCCAGCAGCCGCTCAGAAGTTTAAAAATGTATACTTTACTAACTGTTTTAATAATATTAATTAATTTTAATAATATTCTTAAATTTGAATTAGAAAATTGATGAGTATATTGATTTATTATGATTATACTCTCTTCTGATATTTTTATCTTATAATTAAATAATAATTATTATTTATAAAAATATACAATCTATATATTTATTGAATAAACCATAAATTAATATTTATTATAAAACATTTAATAAGAATTCATTTGATGTCTATTTCAATTCGAAGACACTCTTCAAGTCATGCTTTATCAATTAACTGGATTATTAAAAAATATAAACTTTATGTTAATTTTAATCTCAATTTAAATTATCTAATTTATCATAAAAGTTAATATTCCCTTACCATCGTCGGTCGGTAAATAATGAATTCTAAATGAAATATTGTCATTTAAATATTGAAATTGATTGATCAAGAATTCATTAAAAAAAAATATGAGAAATGAAAAAATATCATTGAGAGGGGTGAAATTCTATTTATCTATCAATCTTTGAGAGATCTAAAATTGCTGGCGGTATATTCTTCCAACCTTCTCTACAATTTTTACCGACCGACGATAAGAAGGGAGGTATTGTTTTCACACCCAATTTCACATGTGGAGATTTTTACATATCTCCACGAATCATGCATTTTCTTAACAGAATAAGTTGACCTGTGGCCAGGTCCGAACCGACCGACGGTTTGAAATAAATTAATTTCCAGATACAGAAACAATTTCAAATAATTTTAATATATCTATTAATCTAATAAAAAACAGATAGGCATATAACATAAATATTTTTAATTTTATTTTATTTATAATATATATGTAAGAACAGGCTGTGACTTCATGAATGGCTGGATGACGTCATATACTGTATTTGCCTACCTCGCCCGTAGAGTTTTCCAACATTTTTAAATAACTAATTATTATTTAAAATATTGTTTATTTGAGTTCTTCTGTTTAAGATTTTTTTATTTGGATATTGAACGACCTCAAATTTAGTTATATAATTTAGAGATATTATTATTATTAATTAATTTGTTTAGTATTTAAGATTATTGTTATATTATTTTGATGGTACAAACTAGCTTTTTGCTCATTTGTATAGTATTTTATAAATTTCTTACAAATATTAATTTTATAAATATATCAGAAAATCATTTAAATTTGTTTCAATTTAATAAATATTTTCTTGTTTCATTAAGAAACGCAGGTGAATTAAATTAATTGTGGTTTAGAGAACTTCCAGTGTTGTTATTAATTTCTTTAAATAAAGAATAAAAACCTCGATCACCTAGTGACGATGTAAATATTCCTTATAATTCAAGAGGTTGAATCCAACCAGTAAACTGGTAAAAATTGATTCCTACTTATTTAGGTAGGTATTAATCAATTAAAAGGTTAAACTAATCTCCATTTAAAAAAGAGAGATTGTTGGCGGCCGTAGATTACCAGCCTTTATATAATTAAAAATAGTTAATACAAGTAGGGAATTTGTTTATGTGCTTTAGCATAATTTCTTTGGGCGAATCCGCACCAGGACTCAATTTGTCCCTTGCGTTAACAATTAGTATGTAAATTCCAAAAGAAGAATAGTATCGATACTGAGAAAATACTATTTGTTTTTTTCATTAATAGTTCAGAAATATAAATACCTCGTTATATAAATGGATATTTGATGCTAAATGACCTAAAAGTTAATGCACCTCTAATTAAAAATCATATTAAAAATCATTTAAAAAAAAACATTATAAACATAAAAAAAATTTTTTTATTAGAAGTGGTAAAACACATCATTTTCTTTTTTTTTCTTGCACTGGAATACCCAGATAATCAACGATCCTTTGAGGTTCTACTGTACTATAATTATTTAAATATAAATGTGTTTAGAATTTGGCACACGAGTTTTATTAAAAAAATCAAAACATGAAATAATAATATTTGAGACTAGCATTTCATGTTTAATGAATCTACATTTAAATTATAAAACCATTAGAGAAGTTATAAATTCAAATATTTATATATATATATATATATTATATAATTCGTGCTATCTATTTAGTGTTTTATTATAAAACAATAAATCCCCTCTTCCTTTAATCTTAATTGTTACAAAAGGTTATCCATGCAAAAAAGTATGCACTTGAATGGAAATTTTATTACTTTTAATTGATTCCTTTAATTCTCATTGAATAATGAATCAATCAATATATATATATATAATTATATACGAATATATATATAAATTGGACAAGAGTCATATAAATGTAAATTGAAATTTTATCTTTTTTTATATTCAATTGAATAAATCTTTTAATTATAATTTTGAATTGGAATGTGAAAAAATGAAAGGTGACTACTGATAAAATGCATTTGCTTGCAACTGTCCATTCTTGATATTGATGTTGCATTATTGATAGATTCTATCCAAAATAAAAGAATAATGTTGTTTACAAAAGCAAGAGGAGATGTTACTCTACGTTTGTTCTGATTTACTTGGATCAAAGTCTGACAGGCTGATTGTTTGTTTTGGATCAAATATTTAGGGTTTAGTTTCTAAACATAAAAAATAATTAATGCAGGTTGCGTTAAATAAAAAATGGATAGTTCAACACAGATCCCTTGATTGAAGAGTTACACACACACATATATAGATTTATACATGTTTAATATAAGCTATCATCAGTTTAATGTAATTTAGAATTGCTTTAATAAATTTATTAGAACTTGAATGAATAGGGAAGCATGAAAAAAATAAAAGTTTTAAATTATAAAATCTTTAGAAATAAAGTAAAATAAATTAAATTATATTATGTATAAAAACCAAAAATATTTATTATAGAAAAATACAAACCTACATAATTTTCTATAAGTTTATTTTAGAGTTATTTTTAACGTTCTCTCCATTATTAAAGAAGTACTTACTCGTGAGCATATTTTTAATACAAATAAGAGCGATTTACTTTTGGAAATACATTTAAATGAAAAAAAAACGCCATAATAATTCAATTTAATTCAGTTTTATTTTTATATTTAAAAAATTGCATATATATATAGCTAAAATAATAATATGAAAGTATATAAAAAATTAAAAGAAATGAAAATTCAAACTCGACATTTCAATAAAATTGTTCTCAAAATAAAAAAAAAATGTTTAAAATTTAGTTTAAATTGTTTGTTCGTTTGTTTATGTCATTTTGCTTGTAAAATTCAATATGAATATATAAGATATATAGATATTACGAGAGTATGTCAATAAGTCCGTGACTTTTTGAATTTCATGTGTCTTGAATGAAATGGCAACACTGCTCCTTCTTGTCAGCAGGCAACTATCAACTGACTGCTGTCGAAATTTGAACCAACTGAGTCTTTTAGTTTTTGTTTGTCATCCATTAATAGCATCCTACCTCAAAAAACCTGTGTTTCATTCAAAAGTCACGAACTTATTGACCTGCCCTCTTATATAAGTCCAATCCTCTAAATATATTTTACTTTATTTTATTTAAATTAAATAAGAAATTGTAAATAGAGTTTCTATCTTGATTGAACATTTTAATTATCTATTTATTAAAAAAATGAAAGAATTCGTCACCTTTTCGGGTTTGTGTATAAAAATACTTCCCTGATAAGAGATTAGAGCTATAAAGATAATTTTTAAGTAGTTAGAAAAAGAACCGTAAAAGAAATCTGATATTTTTGCAACTAAATATGTAACTAAAGAAATAAGAACTCTTTATATAATAGAATGCAAATTGCACCCTACCCATTTTCTAATATCTCCATCGTTCTCTCTCTCTCTCCTTCTCTCTTTTGATTAATTGAAATGGTTTTCAAAAAAGAAGAAAACGAGTATGATAAAAAGGAAATCGTAAACACAATGTACGTTTTCAAGAAGAAGAACTCCAATCCAAGTTTATCTCGAAGAAAATTATGTTATAGGGCCCTAGAGATGACAGAGAGATTAATTCACTACTATTTTTATCAAAGATAAAAAGTTTCGATTCGTAAAACTTTTATTTAATCTCTGTTCTTTATGACCTCTTTTTTTATAATTTACAAAAAAAAAAATTTATTTTTAATTAGAATGGAAATTCCATCGGGGTGAATTTTTAGTCTTAGCCCTTTTTCTCCAAATAAATGAACTTAACGAAATAAAAACTCAGGACTAGTGGGAGT
This sequence comes from Labia minor, assembly GCA_963082975.1. NCBI lineage: Eukaryota > Metazoa > Arthropoda > Insecta > Dermaptera > Spongiphoridae > Labia > Labia minor. The sequence goes on from OY720345.1 coordinate 38,562,907, forward strand.
GGTTGGCGGATTGTAGAGGGGAAAGGAATAGAAAAAACAAGTTGGTGTTTGCATTTAAAAATGGTTTGTATAAATAAACTCGGAATCAATTTGGATTAGAAAAAAAAACTTTTGGCATGTTTTTTCTTTGGTATTTATTCTATCTAATTGCATCTGTATTAGGGATTTTTAAAAATTATAAAAAAAAGAATGTATGTTTATCAGGTTAAAAAAATATCTCCCCTATTTTGATATAAGTTTATTTTCCTCTTATAATTAAATATTTCTATTAAAAATATAATACAATTAATATATTTTATATATTTTACTTTAAAGAAACTCTAGAGGAGTCTTTCCTAACCTTTTTTAAGAAATGCCTCATCAAGGTTTCTAAAAACTTAAAATGCCCTTCCAAGTTATATATATTCCATAATTTCTAATATTAAAACATTTTAATTCAGACGACTAAGAACTATTAAATTTAATCTATGAAATAGTCCGATTTTTCTATTATCTCCCTAAACAGTCAAATTGCCTCCCTTTTGAGAAAATTTTTCTACTTTTTTTTATATATAGGGTGACGCAGCCTGTAATTGATATCCTGCCATTAGTTAATCAAATATACCAAATATTGAGCCATTTTTAGGTGGAAATAGGATTTTACCTTGGCCAATACATAATATTTTTGTATGAAATTGGTAAATGTAATTTGACGCCGTTTAGATTTTTTTGAAGTTAACGAGGGTGAGCATTTTGCATTGACATCTGTAAAATACAGCCAAGGCTATGAACAAATTATACTATCTACCTTATGACATAATTCGAAAGAGTGGATGATATCATTTGAAAAAAAAAGAAAAAGATAAAAATCTCTCTTATTTCAAGTGAGGTGTTTAATGAAACTGATTTAAATAATGCTATTTTTTAGAACTATTAGATGTTTAATTATCTTTTGTTAAAAATAATGTTATGAAAAATGACTGATCAATTACTGGTTTTATTTAAGAAGCGAATTCCAGTAGTTGATCGTAGTTGATCTGGATCTAAAAACTCATTCATTTTTGGAGAAATATTCGAAATAAATGTCTTCAATCAACCGCAACAAACATGCTATCCGAAAGAGGACAAGAATCTGCACCTGCTCCTCCTAATAATTATGAGACACGAGCACCTTCCTCCTTGTCCAGCTCATTTTTAAGTAATAGTGAGAGTATCGGTTTCAACCAGTTGATCAACTACTCACTTGGGCCACTCTGTTATAACCTCCACGCACATACAGAACTGGAATCGATTGTGATGTTAGAATATAATTTTAATGAAATTTATATTTAAAAAAATTCATATCATCTATTAAAGTCCATCAATCTTTTTTTTTTGGATACAGTCTCATTAAAGGAGATTTGCTCATCGATAATCTTATTCATGGGAAATCAAGGAGTTCATCAATTACTCTTTTTTACCCCCCTTGACAATATTATTTATTCATAGTATACTATATTAGATTTTTTATCTATTGACATAAGTATAATACTCTTTATTAATGATAATTCAAAATTTGAGACATAAATAGTCCTTACAATGTAGACATGTTATTTATTTTATTTTTTGTTGATTTGATTTATTTTTCAATTTATTTATTTTATTTTTTGTAATTCTATCGTCCATTTTATTTTCTAAATATACCATGTAAAAGAACATGAATGTTTATAAATAGTAGATAGAGAATTTTACTACTATTGGTTAGCGTGTTCAAGGTCCTAAAATTGATTCGATCAGCAAGCACGATATACCCCATTTTGAACTTTATCATTATCGTATATAGGTATATATATTATCAAGTAATATTTAAAGACAGTAGACATGTAAATTGAATTGTCAATTAACGCTGTTGTCAATGATTAGTTACGATTTTTGACATTGTTGGTTCTAATTCAAGAAATAATAAAAAATTAAAAATAGAATTTATTATATTAAGTAAGAATTAATTAATCGTTATTATAATATGTATAGTGACGGAAAAAAAAGTAAACGCCATGGAGGTTGAGAAGGCGCATTGGCTATGCAAGATAACAGCGCCACCCTGGCGTTTACATTTTTCCGTCACTGTACATTATTAAAAATGTTAAGATTATATCAATTGATTTTTTATTAAGATTTTTGTTTAACGAAATCTAAGCCTGTTGCGCTTCTTAGAAACTATTTAAAATTTTATTAATTTTTAAATTAGATTAATGAACGATACGATTGTTAGCTTACCTTAAACGGACCAGAATAATACTCACTGTTATTACTTCTATTTATACAAACTAATTTATTTTTACTAGAGCTGTGGAGCCATGTCGAAATTGATCTGCACCGGTTCCAGCTCCGGCTAAATTAAATTAAGATATAGATAATAAAAGTCAAAGCCCGGCAAAGAGGAGGTCAATTTTGAAATGATCCCCGCTGTCCTGATTTTTACTCCACCCAGTGACAAAAAAGAATAAGTAATATTTTTTGGAGCCAGGACCAAGATAAATGATAAATGGAAAATAAAATACTGTCTAAAGTTTTAAGGGTTTAAACAAAGTGAAAGTTTGATAAAGAACAAAAATGATACTTTATAATACATAATAATCCTTGATTATATTTGCTCTGATGTATTAGAATTAATCAGATTAGTTAAATTTTTCTTTATTCTTCTAATTTTGGGAGGGCCCTTGGGGCCATGAAACTTCTCCCAAATATTTATTTCTACTTAAATGATTTTTTTTATTGTTGATTAATGTCTTTTAGGTTATTTGTGCATTTTGAATATAAATATATTTTAATATTCTATTTTAAATTGTTAAATAAAAAAAAATCTGGGGTGTCTCCAATCGACTATCTGGATTAATATATATTATATTTAAATTAAATTTATATATTATATATTATATTTATATATTAATTAAATTATAAATTAAAATTAATAAATAAAATTTATTAAAACAGCACGTATTTGGCTCTTTGTTGATGGCACCACGTCACGTGCTGGTGCGTGATTTGCAGTGTTAAAAAATTGATTCCAGTACTTTCAGCAATTCAATCAAGTTGAAATTCTATATATAGCAGTTTTATACAATTTTTAATCATGTTTATTTTATGGTCAGTTTAGAGGAAAAAAAATGAAAACGCGTGGTAGGTAATGACCCTCTTCCGAATGAGCTACATTTCTCAAAAGTACGAGATAGTAAAAATTAATATAAATTTCATTTAAATATAGGTATTTGAAATTCATTTTGTCTCTCCTTTAATCTTTCAAACTGATAACTATTTAATACTATTGTATAAATTCAACAAAGAAAAACTCCATTTTCTCAAACATTATTTGACTCCACTTATCTAGATTATAGCTTACCGAATAGAAGCTTTGGATGTTTAAATTGTTAAGAGAAGGTTTACGACTAAAACCACATGTTGGTTTAGCAATTGAATTCAATTCTCTACGAACCAATTCATTCCTAAAATCAACATCTGGTTTAATAAGTTGAAAAAAAGGTCAGACCATCGTGCATGAAAAAAATAAATATATTTGAAATTCTAATTACATTGATATTGTCTTCTGAATGATTGACATATGTATCTACATTTACATATGTATATATAAAATTAAATCAGCGAAAGTGATAAGAATATTGACAATTTGTTGAATAATGATAAATGATATCAATTTAAATATTTACACAAGGTATAAATATGGATAAACTAAGTTAATAGAGTTTGTTATATTTATCATTGTTAAATATATCTATTTTATTTATTTTTTTTATGTATTTATTAGAAATTTCATGTATAAATTTATCTAGAGTTGTGGTAATTATCTAACAATAAGTCACCATTAATTAAAATTTGACAGTAAAAAAATACTGTGACTATACATTCTATTAAAATTGATTGCTTATACAGAGTAAAGGTGTTGTGTGATCAGTACAATTAATTTATTTAACCTTTGATTTGAAGACGTCTCTACTTTTTCCTAATTTTGATCATGCAGGTTGGGTGAACTTCATTCCTATCGACCCCAGCTAGAGAGAAATTCCCTTGCCAGACCTGTAACTTCAACCAGGAAATACGAAGTTCAAAGACATGCGTTTTGCCCCCAGACTGGGTAGCATCTATAAATGATATAATTATAATATGAATGAATTTTTAATTTATTTTTAAATCTAATTGATTTAATTAATATTAATTAGTATTTATATTACATTTAATAATTTTTTTAAAGGTAAATCTAAAATCAACCAATCATTCTAATTGATTTCTCTTCTTTTTAATTTCTTTTAATATATTTGTACACATTATTAGATGTATAGTAAATAGACTTATGACTCACGGATGAATAACTTTAATTTTGAAATGTTTATACCCATTTGATCATTTTCGAGATCAAATTACACAATCATGTAAATTAAATATGTTTACTGAAGAGTATATGGTGTCTATAAAATATTTTCAAAAGATCAAACTTTTTGGAACACTAATATAATAGGTGGTTATAAATTATAAAAATATTTGTTTATAGAAATACTGATAATAATTATAATTAAAATTATAAAATAAAATTATTTTATTACTTCAATATAAATTAAGTAAAATAAGGAAGTAAAAAGTAAGTAAAATGAAGTAAAAGTGAATGTTATTATAGTTGCAGATAATCAGAGCTCATTTATTTAATAGTAAGGCATTTTATTAAGAATATAAATTAATTTGTCACAAAATATTAAAAAAAAAAATTTGGGTTATATTTTTATGTTTTTTATATTTGTTATTTTTTTTTGTTTGGTGATAGTTTGTAGATGAGTAATTAATGGGTCAGACATAAAGATAAAAGGATTGGAGATAAATAAGGAAAGTTCAAGATTTATTATTGGGCGGATTAAAGTTCACGCTCCAACTATAATCCTCACAAGTCTATTCAAAGAAAAGTCAAACTAAATAGTTAATCGGATGTGGGTACTGTCATTTTACCACCGTCCTAAGAATAAAAAAATAATCCAACTGGAAAGTTCCATCCTCCTCCAAAACTTGATGAAAGACAATAAAAGAGAATAAAGCAGAATTGCAATTTTAATTAAACCCTAGCAAATTTTATTTATTTCGAAAATGTCAAAAAGAGAAATTTAAATTCTAAGGACCTACTTGAGGGGCGTAATAATTAAAAAATAAAATTACCAATTAAAAAGAAAATTAGAAAAAGTTCAATTTTAAAAAATAGAGTAACTGTAAATTAGAAAAATTTATATTTTTTTTTATAATTTCTTAAAAACAGGGAGACATGAGTAAAATTAAGCTTATATTCAATATATATACACGTATATACTACCTGATTCACCGAGCCGCCGCTCAGTCATTAAAAAAAATTATTCCTTATTATCGGTTTGGATGTTAATATTAGTACCTGGTTCACCGAGCCGCCGCTTGGTACTTGAAAAAAATTATTCCTTATGAACTATGAATATTTATGATTAAGATTATTATTTCAAATAAATAAATGACAAAATTTATTAAACAATTTCAAATAAGTAATTTGAAAGAACATAAATTAAAAAAAAAATAGTCATAAAACATACAGCCCTTAAACGTACATATTAATGCACTAAACGACAGAAAAGTATGGCCTGTTGATATAACATAGTATATATTTCGTAATTTGATTACAAAATATTATTAAAATAAATATTTATAATTTTATTTTATTTATAATATTTTGTATTTAAGGAAGCGCTGTCCGACGTTTTTTATTATTAAAATTCCTATTTTAAATTAAGACAAATCTAACAAAGATGATTTTTCCCGAGGCTGAAACCAATACAGATCGATTTTTTTTTATAAATATTATCTATGGGATGAATTTCAAAAAAATCCTTAGAGTGGTTTAATGTCTCAAAAATATATAAATATATATATATATATACTAGCTGCTCCGAGCGCCTTCGGCGCTCTCCACACCTAGACGGGGGCGACGATGACGCCCTTGCTGACTTGACTACGCACCATTCTCGTTTGCAAGTCTCGAATTAGGACTTATATACATGTCAAATTATCGCCACCAGCGCCTCTATGATCTAGCATTGTAACTAAACTAATTTTATTTAAATTCCACCCCCTGGACACACCTTACCAATTAGCGGTTTTATAAAGGAAGTCTGACTGCCCTGAGACCTACTGAATATACATAAAAAATTTCATAAGAATCGGTCCAGCCGTTTCGGAGGAGTATTTTTTCAAAGTTTTGTGACACGAGAATTTTATTTATAAGATATATATATACTTATACAATTTTTGCTAGAATTATAATAAGATAAGATAAGAAATAGAGTTGAAGGGATTGTTAAGTTATAAAATCATTCCATTAAAAATATGGTTATTTTAAAATTGTTTTCAATTCAATATTATATTTTAGAAAGGATGGATTGCAAATTCTCTTGCTCTCCCTATTTTAATTTGAAATCATTCGTCCTTTGCATATTAAAATTGTTGGTTGATCATCACAATAAAGCAGGACAATGAATACGAAAGCTGATCGTCTGTGTACACCATTCGCTCTTATTTTATTATACCTAATCCAATCATAGTCGAACCGGCACAATTGAAATTGATCAACGAAATTCCAGGTCTTCCATTTCTGGTTTTCTAAAAATAAATTCTGATATCTGAAAAAACTTTATATTCAAATTTTTTATTTAAATATACGAATTTTCTGAAGATAATGTATAAAAAATAAACGAAAATTTTATTTTTGTCAGATAATAAATCAAAAGGAACTGAAAAAAAAGTAAAAAAAAAATTAATTTTAATTATTTTAACTTTTACTCAAATAGAATAATATTTAATGGGTTTATATTACTCTCAACATTCGAATTATAATGATTGAAATTTTAAAGGTATTTTTCTTGAGGTTTATAAGAAGAAAATACATTTTAATGATTTTGATGTTTTTATATGTTTTGAAGGTCCCTGAGTCATTTTCACTAAGATTGAGAAAAGTGTGCGTGTGCGTGTGTGTGTGTGTGTGTTTGGTACACGGGTGTTATTCAAAATTCGTAGTTTTCTTTCAACTTTTGAGAAATGTAGCTCTTCCGGAAGAGGGTCATTACCTACCATGTTTTCATTTTTTTTCTTCTAAACTGACCGTAAAAATAAAAATATATGTTTGATAGTTTTTCACATGATTAAAAATTGTATTAAACTGCTTTATATAGAATTTCAGCTTCATTGAATCACTGAAAGTACCTGAATTATTTTTTTAAATTTTAACTTAAAATAATCCAATTCAAATTTGCGAGATAGTCGAGTGGAGACACTCCAGATTTTTTATTTTTGTAATTCAAGAGCCAAGTTACAAAAATTAACCTCTAAAATATTTACACAATGTATCTTATCTTATTATGCTAGCTAAAATTGTTTATATATATAGCCATGGGTTCTAAAACACCGCTCTAACGATTTTTTTGAAATTTACACTAGATATAGAATTTATAAAGAAAAATTAAGTTTTATTGATCACATCTCTGGAAAAATACATCTTCATTAGTTTTTTCTTAATTTAAATTTATATATGGAAAACGACACTATGTCATCCATATTGAAATTTGACTCCCGCCTTTTTTTAAAGAATATTGTATTAATATTTTTTTTATATTTAAAATATTTTAAAATTTTTTATTTAATTTCGAAATAAAATTAAAAATATATATTTTAATAATATTTTATAATTATAAATTACGATATATATTTATCATTCTTCCAATAAAAAAAAAATATTCATGCACTTAGAAACATACCTAATAATACATATTTATGTGTGTGTGTGTATTATTGAGGACCCCAGTTCCATTTATTTGAATCAGATTGATGCAATGATGCAACATTTAATAATTGTGATAAATAATTAAAGAATTGTATATCAGCTCGGTGTCTCAAGTATTAATATTACCAGCCAAACCCAATAATAATGAATTATTTTTTTTTAACTTAACTACCGAGCCGAGGCTCGGGGTCCCGGTACTTAAAACTTATAAAGTAATAAAATTTAATAAAAATAAAAATAACCGAAATTATATAACAATTTTCAATGGGTTTTAGTGCTTTCTTTGTACTATAAACATTTTTTTTAAATCTACATTTATATCTATATATCTATATCTATATATCTAACTATATCTATATATCTATATCTATATATATATCTATATCTATATATATATCTATATCTATATATCTATATCTATATCTATATATAGATGTTGACATGAAGATTACTTGAATTGAAAGACTCCCTGGTGATTTGTTTAAAAAAATACTCCATTTCCATTAGGATTTTAAGGTTTTCTCAAAGTTGAATTTGAATTGTAAATTTCTAACTCAAATTGAATTAATTCTTCACTTTTAGGTTGACAGTGTACTTGTCGTTGTAAAATTCACTGACTGCTCAATCATCCATGTGTTTTTGAATGCCTAGCAAGCCTGATTCATTGGAAGGGATTATCGTCACTCTTCGTTCCCAAGAGACGCAACTTCTTAAAGGGCTACCGATTTTCACCTGAGATTGTTACTACGATCCAAGTTGCATCCTTCCATTACCCAGGGGATCACCTCTTCTCTCCCTTCTTCTCTCCCCTCTTCTACTCAATCACTTGAGATAATTCCGTGTTTTCATGCGTTGAATTAAAGTTGGTTCCCATTCAAATTATAATTTGTTGATTTTACCTAAAACGTCACGTCACTAGTTAGTTAGTTGTCATACTAGTTTTATCTATGTGACATCATTCATTCTTTTTAACTCAATTTTATTCATTTTATAATCAACCGTGCGCATAAAGTTTTGGCGCTAATTGGGAAGATTAATTAAGCTGATACAGCGATTGAGGTTGCACATGGACAGATTCCCATTAAATTGATTAAATCAACATTACCTTTTTGGGAAAGAATAAGTATCATAATTAGGAGTAATTTAATTATTTTAGGTGTAATATAAATTTGTATATTATATGACAATTATATTTAAAAAAATCTGGAGTGTCTCCACTCGACTATCTCGCAAATTTGAATTGGATTAAATAACATATTAAATTAAATTAATTCAATTATAAATTAAAATTAATAAATAATATTTATTAAGCCAGCACGTGTTTGGCTCTTTGTCGATGGCACCAGGTCAAGGGCGTGATTTGCAGTGTTGAAAAATTAATTCCGGTACTTTCAGACAGACATTTTTCTCAACCTTAGTGAAAATGACTCAGGGACCTTCAAAACGTATAAAAACGTCAAAATCTCGACATCGAAATTTTTCTTTATCGCAATACCATCTCGGATGAGATGGTAAAAATAAAACTAAAACTAATCTTTTAAATAATAAAAACACCGATATTGGATCCTTTTTCATATTTTCTATATAAAACATAAAAAAATCAAAATCAAAACAAAAGCAAGCATAAAGAATATTTGGAAATAATGTATACTTCAAGAAATTTAAAACAAATGTTAAATGTTTTTATTGTAATACTAGACAACTGGATTCTTAAATTGATCCTCATTCTTAATTAATGGAACAGGCAAGAGAATAAATGAATTTATTATATAATGAAGTATTTCCAGAAAGCAATGTTTACATATCATTTAGATAACTTTCTTTAACCTTATAATCATAAATTTTTTGAAACTAAAGAATCGGTCAAGTACTTTTACATTCACAAGATTTATGAGGTCTAATATATTTATTATTTATTTATTTGATTCCCTGCGTGTTAATTAATTGCCACAATTGTATATTTATAATAATATATATAATCTATATTAAATATATTTAAAAAAAAACTTTAAATTAAACAAAAAATAATTAATTAATTTGTTGGTAGGGGTTAAAAGAAAATGATTTAAAATTAAAAAGACAAATTGACTAACAAAAAAATTAGGGTTTACTTTAAATATTTTTTAGTTTAGTTTTAGTTTTAAAAGTTACTATAAGAGGAATATTTATATATTAACCAAGAGGGTTGTTTAGCGATTATAGCAGGGGTGGCCAACCTGTGACTATTTGAAGGATTATTTGTGGCTCTCGATAAATGTACTCGAGTTCCCTTTTACTATATGTAAAAAATTATTATCTTTCCGTATGTGTTTCAAAATGTCTTTTAAATTACTGACAACAAATATGAAATACAAAAGTGCAAAGTTGTAATCGATTTGTAGATTTGTTTGATTCGATAACTGCATTTCTAAAATAAAAGTAAATAACCTATTCAGAATTAGACGATGACGAGTGATTACAAGACTTCACGTTTTTTACTGATATCATGGAACATTTGCAAACACTGAATATACAATTGCAAGGGAATGATAAAATAATATCTGGCTTCTCCCTTTGTATATTTAGTTTCCAAACTAAATTACAACTTTTTCATTAGGACATTCAAAATAAAACATTTTGTCATTTTTCTCGAATTAAAATTAGCTGGAGTGTCTCCAATTGACTATCTCGCAATTTGAATTGGATTAAATAACATAATATATTATATTTAAATTAAATTTAATTAATTATAAATTATAAATTAAAATTAATAAATAATTATTTATTTATTAAACCAGCGCATGTTTGGCTCTGTGTTGATGGCACCACGTCACGTGTTGGCGCGTGAGATTTGCAGTGTTAAAAAATTAATTCTGGTGCTTTCATCGATTCAATCAAGCTGAAATTCTATATATAGCAGTTTTATACAATTTTTAATCATGTGAAAAATTGTCAAAGATATATCTTTATTTTTACGGGCACTTTAGAGGCAAAAAAAAATCAAAACGTAGGTAATGACCCTCTTCCGGTTGAGCTACATTTCTCAAAAGTTGATAGAAAACTACGAATTTTGAATAATGCCCATGTACCAAATTTCATTATTCTAGCTCAAACCATTTTTGAGTAATCTTGTCTACACACACACATACACAAACACACAGAGAGAGAGACAGACAGACATTTTTCTCAACCTTAGTGAAAATGATTCAGGAATCTTCAAAATGTATAAAAACATCAAAATCTCAACATAGGAAATTTTCGTGATTGCAATACTAGCTCTGACGAGATAGTAAAAAATTATTCCAATATTAAACAAGAATAACTCAAGGGTTATATAAATAAGTTGACCTGTGGCCAGGTCCGTACCGACCGACGGTTTGAAGTAAATTAATTTCCAGCTACAGAAACAATTTCAAATAATTTTAATATATCTATTAATGTAATAAAAAACAGATATCGATATAACATAAATATTTTTAATTTTATTTTATTTAGAATATATATGCAAGACCAGGCTGTGACGTCATGAATGGCTGGATGACGTCATATAATTTTAAATCAAGAAAAAACTAATAAATTTGATTTTTCTCGAGGATAAAACCAATACAAAGTGCATGATTCGTGGTGATATGTAAAAAATCTCCTCGTGTGAAATTTGGTGTGAAAATAACCCTTCCCTTCCTATCGTCGATCGCTAATACTACCACTTCCGGTTTCCGGATTTACACCAAAAGTTGATCAATTCATCCCACTGATGCATTAAGTAAATATACCAAATTTCATCGAAATCCGTTCTGCCGTTTAGGCTGTACACATCTATACGGACAGACGGACGGACAGACATCATGCTAAAAATACTTTTTTCTGTTAAGAAAATGCATGATTCGTGGAGATATGTAAAAATCTCCACATGTGAAATTTGGTGTGAAAACAATACCTCCCTTACTATCGTCGGTCGGTAAAAAGCCAGAAGCAATATTGACGGAATTCAATATAGATTTGAATTTCTTAAAATTTTTATTAACATATTAACATATTATTAGTATTGTTGCCAACCTAATGCAGAGCAACAATAACAACAATCCAAGGAGCGGTAAATTCGAAATAGCATATTTCAAATTTATATATATATATATATATATTAGGTTTTTTTATCAATTTTCTTAAAGTTGTTTAATCTATATTTTTATTGATGATTTGTAGTGCTTTTGCTTCTTTAGCCATCACTATTTTTTTATTTTTATTTTGAAATTTCGCAAATGGATCCCTACATTAAAATAATACTCTCTGAAGAGAGATTAATTCTGAATAAGCGATAATTCCAAAGGCAATAAGTGGTTTAATTTGTCTTGAAACTTGTGATATCAGCAAGAAGTTTCTAACCTCACTGCCTAAAGAGAGAGATAGTGAGAGTGAGAAAGAGAGAGGGAGAGGAAACGAACGGGATGGATAAGTTTCCTTTGGCCTGAAGGCAACGCGAAAACGCCACTTCACTCAGTCATTTTCAAGTACAACATACGCGGCACGAACCCAACCATTCTATTATATTCTATTTGGGATGAGCAATCCCTTCATGGAGAATAACAAAAAAAAAAAAATACTAAAACAGAAAGCATCTCATTAAATATAGAATCCTTATGCATGCTCCATTTTAAAAGCTTTTAAAAAAAAAATTAAAAATGAAAATAATTTTTATTATTTAGGTTAAAATTTAATTTAAATAAAATATTCCACAAATTATAATGAAAACTAAAAATAAAATTTGGAATTTAAATATAAGAAAAAGTTGTTAAATAATTAAAATAATTAAAAAGATCAGAACATTTATTTATATTTTTTAAATTATTTTTTATAATTTGTTTGTTTTATAAAAAGTTTTACTGTTCCTAATCTTTGAAAAGTAACTCTAATTCTTTTCAATTAATTGTAAAAAGTAAGATTAGTCAAAAGAATAAGTATTATTTCTTATCTGCAAAATTACACTCCTGCCTTTAAAATACTTGAAAAAAAAATAAATAAATAAAACAAAAAGTCTTATAAAACTAAAATTAAATTTAAAAATATAAACTTTAATAAGGATAATTTTTTATTCGAACCACTCACAGTGAAGTTTCAAGATAATTAATTGTTTCATAAAAATGTTTCTGATGAAGGTGTAACAACTAAAATGCATACAGTAAAAGCTCCTTATTCGCGCTTCCGTTAAAAAAATTTGACTCAATTCCTATATTCGCGGATCTAATAAGTACATACATAATAATAAAAGGATTCCAATAGGTATTCTAACCAATATTCAAATAGACTAATAAAATAAGTAAATTAGATCTTATTATAACTTTGCCTAAAGTATGTTGTTAAATGATATCACCGAGGACTTTGACATAAGCCGCCTTCACCGCGATCTGTGTTTTTGAGAATGTAAACAACCTGAAACCTCACACACACATTGAAGTCATCCTGGAAAAAAATGTGGCCTGCTCTAACTGCGGAAAATGACAAAGAATCTGTGCAAGTTCAAACTTTGATTGACTTGAGATGGGTTCGAACAGATAGAATCAAGTGACATTCAAGAATTACTTCAATCTCAAGATTTGACTGAAACTGACTTGGAGGAAATGTTAAGTTCACAGCCCATTGAAGAAGAGGCTTCAACAAGCACTGGAAACGTGACATTTAATTTAAAAAATTTTAGTGAAGGTTTAAGAATGGCAAATGAACTTTCCAATTTCTTTATGAATTTTGATACGTCTACCAATTCTTATTTTTAGGAGGCTACGTATCAGTCGTAATTTGAAGTAGCTTTTAAAAACTGTCAAGCAAAAGAAAATTACAAAATTCTTCAAACCATTGACTAAGCTACTTAAGATAATTAATCAAAATGTTCAAAAACTTCAATTAAATTTATTTTATTATATATTTATTTTTTTTATTTTGTCACCTAGTAACGTATCCCCTATATAAATTGTCATTCTATATTCACGGTTTCTGTATACGTGGTAAATTTATGGAACATATACCCCGCGAATAAGGAGCTTTTACTGTATTAGCCAAATATATGTATCTTTACCTTCAAATTTCACTGTGATTTTAATAAATAAAATTGTCTTTTTATGGTTTATATATGTTAAGTTTAATTTTAGTTTGGATAATTTATATAATAAATGTGGGACGTGAAAGTTGTGGCCGATGGACCATTGGCGACGGGGGTGTGCAACCTTCTCACTCAAATCTCTCTATGAAGGGCCATTGTCTATACTCAAGGTTGTAAAATGTTCCTCTGCTACCAGTAACCCACCCCAATGGAAATGCCCCGAGTTTCACCACTCTCAATCATGCATGACACCAGGCCTTTGGTGACGTTCAAGAGAAAATCTCCCGACCCCTTTCCCACCACAATTAATGCTCAATAAGGGCAGGATAGATATACGGACACCAACAAGAGAGAATGCTATGACATAGAATTTTTGCTTGACACAAGATCTCTGTGTCCGGAGGTATTGAGAGTGTATGAATTTGTATATTTATTTGTAAATAAACCGTTTTTAAGAAATCTATAAGCTTTTATTTGAAAAGACCAAACAAGAAGTGTTGCTCTCTTTGGAAAATTTACCCTAGACACCAAAACGATCCCCTCCACAGTCTACATATATATAGGCATTTTAACATGTACTTTAATTTCTTGACATTAAATTTGGTTAAAAATAATTTATTAAATACAAGATCTCCAAGCCCCAACGCCCTCCATAAAATAAAACAATGATTTTTATTAATAAAATTTGATTAGGGGTTTAGGATCTAAAGAGAGTATAGGTATATACATAGTATTTAATTGAAACTCTTTTTGGAATAGGTTTCGCTCTCTTTGGTTTCAATCGCTATATAAAATATATCTTTCCTCATTTTTTTAATTTAATGAGTAAATTAATTCTATAAATTGTATAAAACATAAAAAGATTATAATACTTCTTAATAACAATTTTATATTAAGTTTTTATTATAATATGATTATAAAATATTTAAAATATTCTGTCATTCATCCTTTTAAAGATTTAAAAAATATATCTCCAAAAATGTTTCATACGCCCTAAAAGATAAATTAAGAAACATTGTATTAAAATATTATTTAACATTTTATCATTTGATGACAGAAATGCTGATAAAATAAAAAATCTTTTGTTTTAATGCTGTTAAAGCAAAAAATATTAGCATGAACTGTTCTAAATAACTAGTTAGCTTAATTGAAAGTATAATATTACAATATTACATTAGGGATTAGTTCAAATACTGTGAGTAAAATAAGAATAAGAAACAAAAGCGCGATATATTTTTAGTAATAAGAGAACTGCTGTCTAGCGAGGAATAAATCCCCTCATTTGGAATTATCATATAATTTCCAGTCTAATTCTGTTCGCAAAAGCATCAATTAATCATAAACTAAAAGAATATTCTTGTTACTTTCGTTCTTCAAATTTTTTTTTTAACTTCTGCCAAGTAAAAAAAAAACTTCTAAATAAATCAATTAGCCCGTTGGCGAAAGGCTAAGTTGCAAAGTGCTTAAAGTCTCGTAATAATAAATAAAACAGAAATTAGTTTCGCTTTCCCCCTCTCTTTAAATAATTCATCTGAGACGACTAAATGATACCTTAATTAAATATTTGTTTTTGGGGAATTGAAACAGCTTATTAGGCTTATTTCACTAATATTAGAAATTCAAATATGTCCAAACAATTCGATTTTAAATAAATATACACCCACATACAAAACCTATATACAAAATAAATATAAAATAATAATAAAATTGTGAATATTTAATTAACTTAATCACCAAATGATATATTTAATAATTGATCTATTATTAATTAAAATATATGTAGGATCCCTTCCCCAAATTTAACAAAAAATAAAAATCTATATATATAAAAGGCAATGTCTGTGTGTCTGTGTGTCTGTCTGTCTGTGTGTCTGTCTGTCTGTCTCTTATAGACTCAAAAACTACCCGTCCGATTACGGTGAAACTTTCAGGGATTGTTGTGGGCATACCAAGAAAGGTTTTAGTGTAGTTAAATCCAAAATTAATTTATCCAAAATTAATTTAATTAGTAATATATTGCTAAAAGTCTGTAGTGTCACAAAACTATCGACAGATGGCGCTACATATAATTTTCAAAATTCAAATATTTTAAATTTTTTTTAAACTTAATATTTCTAACTTTGTATTACAATACAATAATGAGACGGAATTGTTGTGTGTTAAATTAGATTTTATAAATTGAAAACCATTAGTTATACTCTTAAGTTATTTAGTTTTATTGATCACATATCTGTAAAAAATCATCTTCATTAGTTGTTTTTAATTTAAATGTATATATGTGACGTCACAGTTACCTCCTTTTAGATATATATCTATTCTTAAAATAAAATTAAAAATATTTATATTATATTCATATATATGTAAAATAATAATCTCTATAAAATAAGAGAATATACTTATTCCGAAAACTGTTAATTAAAATGTAATAACCAGTGGCGTACCTAGGGGGGTGCGGTGAGTGCGGTCCGCACCGGGCGGCACTTATCTTGGGGCGGCATTTTTTATATTTAGTTATAGTTGTAAAAAACAACTTATTCATTTCATATTTATTTTTTTTCTTTCTTGAATAATAAATGATTATTATGATTATTATAAGTTTACTATTTGATTTATATAAATTATGATTAACTATATAATTTCGAATATTATTCCTCGGTGTATATAAATGCATTTTAGTGTAATTTTTGAATTCTAATTCCAAGAACAGGATAATAATTTTATTTTATTGTATTCATTAAAATTCGTTGAATTCGTAAACGCATCTTTACCTTTTTGTTCAGCAATTTTTCCTAACTAAAATTTTTTGATATCAGTTTATAAATGTCATTTCTTTTGAAAAGTTTATATGATTACTTTGAAGTGATATACCAATATTTTTTTAAATCATCGATTTTTCTTTTGAAAAGCAGGGCCGGCGGAAAAAATATAAATATAAATTTTGAGAGCATTATATACGATTTTTCTAGTATGAAAGCTAGAAGAGTAAATATTATATTAATATATGTTTACGAGTGCATACAAATATGTGTAAAAAAAATTACTCTGTGTATTAATTAATATTGATTAAATATCTTAATAATTTATTTATGTGCATTAATTTATAAATACCACTTTTTGATTGACTTATAATAAAAAGGGCGGCAAACTGGAGATCGCCCCGGGCGGCAAAAGTTCTAGGTACGCCACTGGTAATAACTATTAACAATTAATAAAGTAGAAATAATTTTCGAACAAATAAAAATGTAATAATTATTAACAAAAAAAATAAAAAATAAAAATAAATTATTAACAAAATAAGTTGACCTGTGGCCAGGTCCGAACCGACCGACGGTTTGAAGTAAATTAATTTCCAGCTACAGAAACAATTTCAAATAATTTTAATATATCTATTAATGTAATAAAAAACAGATAGGCATATAACATAAATATTTTTAATTTTATTTTATTTGTAATACATATGTAAGACCAGGCTGTGACGTCATGAATGGCTGGGTGACTTCATATAATTTTAAATTAAGAAATATTCGTGGAGATATGTAAAAATCTCCACATGTGAAATTTGGTGTGAAAACAATACCTCCCTTACTATCGTCGGTCGGTAAAAAATAAAAATAAAAATGTAATAATAAAAAATAAAATTTCAATTATATTAATTTAATAAATTATTATTATTATTATTATTATTTTCACGTATTAAACGGTATATTATTATTTGTAATAATTCCAATAAAAATAAATAAAAATAAAAACCAAAAAAAAAGTGCAATTAAAACTAACATTTCAATTATATTCATTTAATACATTATTATTATTATTATTAAGTGTTCAGTTATCATATACGTAGATATGTATGCAGACACACATGCAAATATTGGGAAACATCCGGTGGAAGACCAAAGATAAAGGTGGGTGGACAATGAAGGAAGGGACATGGGAGAGATGGGACAGGGTAGGATTTGGTTGTAGCTCAGGATAGGGACTCTTAGAGAAAAGTGGATGCTGCGGCTAAGAACTTTCGAAAACTGTATAGACACAGAGTTAGATAAATATAACATATACAATAATAATATATAATTAATTTACTGATTAAATTAAAATATATATTTTCTAAGAAAACAAATATATGTCTTATCTACTTTTACTGATTGAAACAAAATGGATGAAAACCTTTTACATACAGACTTTCAACCAAATACTACACTCGGGGGTACAGGGGGCGGAGCCCCCGTCTAGGTGTGAAGAGCGCCTGGAAGGCGCTCTGATCAGCTAGTAAAAAATAAAATAAAATAAAAAATTAAAAAATTAAAATATTTCAAGTAAAAATTAGTAATTCATTTTAATTGTGTTGTTTATTTTTTTTAAATTATATATTTCAATGGATTTTATCATCTTGCAACCTTAAATATTTGTTTCTCTATTATATATTTATTAAAATTATTAACATACTTTATATACTTTATATACTGTAAATTTGAATAAAATATTGTATAGAAATTTTAACTTCTAATTAACTCATTGACTGAATATTTGTAAATCAATGTTATTATTATTATAATTATTATTATATCAAATTTAGCAATGGTTAAAATTCAATGTTAAACAAATGTTAAAAACATGATAAAAAGAGGAAGCATTATAATAAAAATATAATTTAATCCTTTATAATACTGGTACTATTAAAAAAAAATATTTTTAAATCTATTATCAACCTCTTTAATGTTATTATTATCAATTTTCTTTGTAAAGACGGGTTTCATTAGGTTTACTTGTTAGTATAATTTTAAATAAAGTATGGATTTAAAAAAATATATTTAATATTTTTTTTATAAAAGTTATAAAATTCTAAAAAATAAATAATAAATTGAAATGTTTTCATTGTTATTTAAAATTATCAAAAAGTTTCTAGATATGAACAAGTAAAAAGTATAATAATACCTATGTTAAACATTTCTAGATTTTTTTTAACAAAATAGGCTATTGATTTCACAATTGCTAACATATCAAATTAAATATATATATATATATATATATATATATATATATATAAACAGGAATTGTTACTAAAAACAAAAAAAAAATAAACGATATTTTTTATTGTCTCAATAAAAAATAAATTCTATTAAATATTATCTCTTTTTTATTGATAAATTTAAATTAATACTTTTTTAAAATAAAAATAAAAAAATTTACTTATTTTATTATTATTATTTAATTAATATATACTAAATAATACAATATTAAATGAAATAATTGTTAATACTAATACTAAGGTATTTTCTAATTATAAACTATATATATATATATATATATATATAAACATTAAAATCTATATAATTTAGTTATTTAATTTATTACAAAAAGTCATTGTTTTGGTAATAAAGTAAATTTGTCTTCTTTAGTTCATATCCACCGAATGATATATTACTAATAAATAATGGCGTAAATTCAAGCTTGGTACAGTTTATTTTATCTACATATAATATACATTTAATAATATATTAACTTTATTGTTTCTAACTGATTTATTTGGATCCAATTAAAATCAAATGTTTTCATTTAAAAAAGCAGCAATGCCAGACAAACGAGCAGTTTATTTTTATTATTAGCAATTAATATTATTTTGTGTATCTTTTTTTTTTGGTTCTTTTGTCTTGGTCATTAAATCGGTAAAGACATTTGGATGAGAGAGAAAAAAAAGAAAAACAGAGAGTTAATATTATTACCAGTGAGGGACAAAAGGGCGCCAGTGTTGGAAAAGCAATTTGAGAGAAGAGGGAGATTGGAGGTTCAAAGAATGAGGGGAAAGAAGCAATATATAAAAAATGCAGATGAACATGGACCAAACAGCATTTATGGTTTATCATAAAACCTTTTACCTGATGGTTTCTCTATTAGTATTTAATACAATTTTTTTTTAAATGCTTACAATTCATAAATTAATTATTTAAAATAAATCAATAAATTCAGAGAGATAAATGAACTCTACATAAGCTGAAAAGTACCAGGATTTGTCAATAGGTGACGCCACTAGAAAATGACTCATTTCGAGAGGCTCATCTGTCACTAGTTTATGTATGAAGTATCATGACATTTCGTCCATTAGTTTACAAGCTACAGTCGTTTGAGTGATGCTACTTTCGCCTTCATAAGAAAATTGGAAAAACAGGAATATCGCGTCTTGATTAAACATTGTTCTCGAATTGGTTGCTCACCCACCTTATTCTCAGACTTGGCCCCCAGCGACTATTATCTGTTCCCAAACCTCAAGCGGTGGCTCCAGGGAGATTCACATCGAATGAGAAAACCGAAGCGTATTTTGAAGGTATGAACATTTTGTACTACAGAAGGGGCATCGAAATGTTGGAGGATCGATATACCAAGTGTATCGCCCTCGAAGGCAACTATGTTGAGGAATAAATAGTATTTTACCAAAAAAATGCTTATATTCATTAAAAATCCCGGGACTTTTCAGCTCATGTAGTATACAATAATTAAAAAAGTCGCCAGTAGAGTATTTTTAAAGGAAAGGAAATTAAAAGAATATAAAATGGTTTTTAATAAATATGGGATATATGAATAAGATAAGATCAGAGATCTCTTTGATTAGCTAGGTACTCGAATAGCTGATATCTTAAATATTAGTTTTTGAAAATTAAAAATAAAATCTCGGTAATTAAAAAAATAGTAATAAAATAAAAATATATTTAATAAGTTAAGTTATATAAATTAATGATAATAAAAGTGAAAATGATTTTGAATACAAATAAACAGATAATACCAAAGGTTTATTTATATATAATTATTTATAATTTATATATGAAATAGTAGCTAGAATTATAATCAATAATATGAAAGGGAATATACAATGATCCCATATTTAAGCCAGGAAAGAGCTTCCCATATTACCGAATATAATTTGAAATTAAAAGTAAACTCTCAAGGCTCCCCTGACGAAATGCCCAGTCATACAAAGAAGAACGTGAAACAATTTACTTCAGTGGTTCTCAAACTCTTTTGGCCCACAGATAAAGAATACTAAAGTAAGAGTATTAAAATTCACTACCTTCTGATTTTTTTATCTATCGATTGCATCATCATCAATGATTTAACTATATATTGTTTTGTTAATACATATATATTTATATAAATGAATTAATTAGATGAAGTTCATAATATTAGTTAAATCCCATCTTATTTAAAGTGGTAAAAAAAATTTGATTATAAAATGATAGAAGATGTAATTACCTGCATGTATCCTCCTTGGCAGTGGGTGGCGTTAAGCAGAGTACCGACTTTGAATTTCTTGAACCGAATCCGAAGTATCCAGTCACGAGGTGTACCCCGAAACGAACGGAAACGATACCAACAAGTCAATGGTTTGCCCACCGTGTCCGGTGTTGGGGCAGGTGTTGATACATCTTCGTAGATGTCCACCGTTTTATTACAGTGATCTCGTTTTGCTTCATTCCCTCCTGGAAAGAATAACATTCACAATTAAGTGGGTTTTTTTATTTCACATAAGACTTTTACAGGTCATAATCTAAAATAAAAACCAACTGATACTAAAAATAATTGATAAGTTACAAATGCATAAAATTAATAGAGCGTGATACCACCATCCATTAGTTATTTTGGGAAACTTTCAGAGTTTGACTGTTAAACTCAACAGGAGAAAAAATTCTATCTTAGTGAAATTGAAGATAATAAACTTATTTAAAAGTTTAAACCTATAATATGGGTTTATCTAGAAAACACGGGCAATTGATTTTTTGTTAATGTAACATCCTCACTAAGATGACAGTCCAATGCACTAAAACTCCATCGTTAGTCAATAAAAGAATACTTTTAAAGTACTTTTGGATCTAAAATAAGATCATTAAATAAGAAAAGTTTTATATAAATACGTATAAAGCTATATTTTTTAAATGTATTTAACGATTGTAATTAAAATTATTGCCAAAAGCAATTAATAATCAAATTATTCATCTTATTTATAAACGTATGTGCTTGGGGTTTTTTATCCTCTTATTGAATGTTACATGATTTTATATTTAAGGATGAAAGTTTATTTAATATGATATGAATATATAAAAAAAATATAAATTATGATGTGAATATTTGATAAGTAATGTAAATAGATTTTGGATTTTTGAAATGAACAAAGAATAATTTAGAGTATTCAGATTATAATATAATATTTTTTGATAGCAGGAAATGTGATCAAAATCACTTTTATACTGATTCACTATATCTTATATATTTACCTCTATGACACAAAAATTATAGACCTCAGTCACCATACTTGTATATACTATTCTTATACTACTAATTTCATTTCTAATTTGTATATTTACATATCAACTCATTCTTCGATTCTTAATCTGTTAGGAAGAAATAATATACCCTTAAATATTTGACCAATCGATAACATTTAGTTTCCTAACTTTATCCTATATATATCTAAATATATATATATTTAGATATATATCAATGAAATGTAATCCAATGAAAATTTGTAAAACTTGAGTTTAAGAATAGTTGACACAAATATAAGAAGGCAAAGTTTTTGATCAAGTTGAATAGTTCTTTATTTCTATCATTTTAAGTTTTGTTTTTCTTTCTGTCAAAAAAGAGTATTCAAGTTTGTTTGTCTTTTTAAATCGAACTTCATCTCAAAGAAATTTGATATATTTTTAATCGTTATAAAAGGTTAATAAAATTAAAATGTTTTATTTTAAATTCAGTTCTTTAATATATTAACAAATCTGTAAAGTAAAATTTTAGAATGAGTCGATACTCTAACCTTAAAGGGTATTTTCATCAATCCATCTTATTAAAATTATTTCTCTCAATGAAGTTTTATCATTACAAACAGTTATTGTTTAACATATATATATATACATATATATAGAATTTATGATTATTATTATCATATTATTTGCGGATAGACCCTGATGATCACGCAGATCTTTAAAGAGAAATTATTAATTAATGAATTTCCATATGCCCAAACTCGAGTCTTCAGTGTGGTAGTCTGTCGTGCTAACCACTAAACCACTAAAGTGTCTTAGAACTTATGATACTTATATGTTAAAAATATAATTATTTAAGAAATTGCATTATATTTGTTTTTAGAAGGGGCTTTTAAGGGGTTTATCCCTAACAATAATTACGATTTCGTTTTTTTATTTTTAATACTTACAACTCTGGACATTCAAACATTTAAAACGAATGGATTGATTTCTTCTTCTCTGTTTGTTTTGTTTGTTGTTATTAAAAATGAAAATAAATAAATGAGTAGTTAATGAGAGAGAAATATTACTAATTGTCTAATTATGAGAGCGATATTATTCGATTAAAAATTTGAATTATATATATTAATAAATGAAATATAACAAAATATTTTAATATCCGGAATCTTAAATCAAGTAGTAATTAAAAAAAGGGCAGACGAAAGCGGATCCCTAAATTATTACTAGAAATTTTGATTTTTTTCTCATAATATGATTATCATTATTGATATTATCATTTCTTGAGTTTAAGTTTCTATTCGGTTTGAAATTTTAATTTCATCTCGATCTAAAACTTGTTTAGTGTATATATTAGTATAGCATCGATTTGTAAAATAAGTATAAAGAGATGAATTAATAAATCTTGAATATAGAATCATGTATCAATAAAATTACTCTTTAAGTGTTGATGATTTATGGTGCAGTTAATTGATTGCAGAAAGGATTTCCATTTCCATTCACACCTGAACTCCCTTACATGCACAATTAATTTCTTTATTATCCAATCTATCTATCGTATAGATTCTCATTATATAAATCTAATAGGGGAATCGAGCATTAATAAAGCGATATTATAGAATTTATTGCAGTAAATTTCCTATTAACTGTCACCTGTCTGAATAGTACAATAGACATTAGATGTAAACCAACCAAACCAACGACGTAAACCCCTTCATTGAGCCCAGACACCGAATACCTGTAATCGATGAGGCATTCGTGGAATTATAACGAATAATTATTCAATGACAAATGAATTTGCATCTCCAAGTAATATTATCCGGTTAAAAGATTGTAATTCTATTTATTGGAGGTTTTATTTTTCAAATATTGATTCATAAATTTAATTAATTTGTATTTTTGATTGTTTAAGTGAAAAGTAATCAAATTTCTATTTTAGAACTACTAAAGTTGGAGAATGAAATAAAAATTTTTTTATATATGGTAAAAAAAAATTGTTATTTTAATTAAAGAAACTTGGGCATCATCGAAACTTGAAAAGACAAGTAACATGGTCACGTCAATGAATAAAGATAAGGCAGGGCTCAAAAGGAAAGAATGAAATTGTCTTTGAAAAGAATAACTTCTATATATAGGTGTATATATATATTTATATTTAATCCGAGAAAAGTTTGACAAAGTTTTCTTCAAAATAACTTGTCATTTTATATTGTACTTTATGATTTTCGGATTTTTTTATAACTTGAATATTGAAGTGTTTTGTTTTTATTTTTTTGTAATATTTGAAAAAGTGTATTCTTTTATAATTAAAATTGTATAATATTTTTTTTATAAATAAATCGAAATAATCTTATATTCAAGTGATAAATGCTCATTTAATATTAGATTGTTCGGAAAGTAATTTTGTTAATTTTTTTTTTTTTTTTTATAAAACTGAAAGACAATTTTCGTATAATGAATAAATATTTGCTGGAAAAAATTATCGAGATGATTTTTTAACCTCTTAATTTGAAGTAGTTTTTCCACTGTCATCCAGCTTCAACCGGCCTTCCACTACCTGGTGAACATTTTCACACACAAGCATTGTTATATCAACTTTCCAAGCATATAATGACTATGCAGCTCAAGTGTGAAGTTGTGCTCGAAAAGAGTATTAAATCCTCTGGCGGAAAAAACGAATTTACCTTCCCAATAACCTAATAGTTTAAACTGGAAACAAACTGACTTTTTTAAAATCAGTAAACCGTTAATCATAATTTAATAAAACTAAAAATTCCAAATTCAGTAATTTATACATAATAAAAATTAAATTTAATTATCTTTCTATCTCTGAAACGCTATTGAACTTGAAAGTTCTTGGCGGCAATAATTACTTTCCTCCAACCAGCCCTCCATCCATTTTATATTCTTTTAAAAATCTCATTTTCGATTTGTTTCGTCCCTATAAATTCTCGACTATTTCAACGATCATTTGTAAATCGGTTGTCCCATAAATTAACTTTTTGATAATCTTTATTTTTTCATTCTTGCCAAAATGTCTTTTCAATCATAATCATCTCAATTTTATAATTTTATCCATGTATATTTGAAGATAATAGTTATTATATAATCTTATATCCCAGTAATGTTTAATTACAGCCCATATAATCTGCTTAAGCCCAGGGTTGAACCTTCCATTCATACATATACAAAAATGTTGCATTAAAAAGACAACGGACAGGTAATTTTAAGATTTTTTGATACTGAAACAATTTTATTTTAAATTATGGAAAGAGTTCTAACTCAAAACGTACTATCATTAATTATTTAAACTGAAATACCAAATATCGATTTTTTACTTATTAAGAGATTAAAAAGAGGATTTAAAAATATGATATAATTTTAAATATAATAGATAATATTTTCTAATTTTATTGAAAAATATATATAAATTTTCATTAAATAATCTTATTATAAATAATAAAATCGGATTAGTACTATTGAGAATAAAAACTTTATTCATTTATATATGTAAAAAAGAATATATTCATATGATATTCATAGTGTCTAGTGAATTTTCTTACTTCTGAATATCATATAAAATATAAAATAACTTAATTAGAATTCATAGAAGGTCGTAAACATTGTAATATCAATTTAGTAGTTTTTCCAACATCTCTATTAGGATAAATTTAGTTTCGTATACGTATCACATCTTTTCATGAATGATAAAAATATTAAAGTGTGGTTTTAAAAAAATCTATTAAAGATTCATAGTTTTTTGGACTCTTATTATATTTATTATATATATATATATATATATCACCGACACGATTTACATTTTGATAGACAACAAGAAAATTATCTTTGATTGAAGGCGATGAAGATAAGCTGTCAAAATTGTCATCAACAAAACCTGAAATGTTTCATAACAATTGATCAAATCAACAATCCAAAGATTGATTAAATAAACTTTAATATTTGCTAATCTTAGTGATCGTGACCGTCATGCAAATCGTTATTTTAAAATAATGTCGATTGTTATTTAAATTTATCTTTTATATTTGATAGGATTATTTATCTGAAATGAATTTTATTTTGATAAGTAGTATATAATTTTAAAATTAGAATAGAAATTGGTAATTGTCCAGATTAGATGTCATGTTCACGATTTGGATGGAACTTTGATAGTGGATTCCTTTTTCAATTCCAAAGAAACTTTCCTAATATTTTCGGTCTCTCCTAGTTTATGAAATAAATAAAGATTTTTTAAGTTTGGCCGATTAACAGATTATGAACGTAGAAATGTGCAGCCATTAAGTAATGTTTTATTGACTACTTCACTAATAATTCACTTATTCACTAATTCTCGGTTTTTTCGGTTCGGTTTGGAATAGGGAAGTTATTTAATTTTTAATTTTTCTATATTCAATCCGAACTGAAATAAAACGGAAAATTAGTGGAGTCCTCTGCTGGTCAAATGAATAAAATATGGTAGCTAAATAGAATATCAATGGATTTATATGCAAATTTTAATAATTTTTATCCCGTTAACTAGAAGTGACCCGGAAAAATTGTATAAGGAAAGTTTCTTTGGATTTAACAAATGAATCCACTGGTAAAGCTTTATAAAAATCCATGACATGACAACTAATCTGGACAATTATCTCGTAATTAATTTGTTTAGTTAAAATAAAGAAATAATTATTAATTAAATTATTATTTTATGTTTTTACATTAAGTAAATATTATAAGGTAGACGTTTTGATGTTACTTTATTGTTTAGCATACATACATAATAATTAATTATTAATATTAAAAGAGATAATATAATATTTTTAATATAATTTTTCAAATATGAAAATTATCTCTAATGTAATAGATTGATGTAAATATGTATTTTAAATTTGTTAAATAATTAAGTGTATTTTTTTTTATTTAATGTATTTTTAGTTCATTTAGTATTAAATTAATAATATAGTAGATAAAATGTTTACAAGAAAAACAGAGAGAATCAGAATCCATTTTTATTCATCAATTAATATTTTTTGTAATTCAAGTAATATTATATAATATAAAATCTTTATAATGTAAACTAGTATAATATTGAATATTAAATATTTTAAATATGCATTACATCCTGGAGAATTTTCGTAGCTGAAATTTATAAAATAAATCTTTTAATATTATTTGTATATTTATATGTTGGTGTTATAAAAAAATGAAATTACAGGGAAATGACGGAGATTGTATAACGACCTCTTCGCCTTTCCAAACATAGTCATAAAATTGAGGAGATTACGATAAGCAGTAGGGTGAGAATGGGTGAGGAAAGACTGATAAGAAATTTGTTTACTGGAAAACCAATAAAATAGTTGCAAGAGTTATTTTATTTTTAAATAGAAAAATAACTTTCGATCCTTATTATTTTGCCTTATTTTGAAAAAGTATAATAATTATTTTAATTAATTAAATATTGATTAATTGTTAAGGTAGTCACTATAGGTAATGAAAGCTTGTCAAGCGTCTCTTTTAAATGTATTAATTAAGAATATTTTTTTCAATATTTCATTAATTATTTTGTATTAAAACCTTCATATTAAAAATAAATGTAAAATTACCCTAATAACTTACTATTTTGAAATTATCATTTATTTTAATCTCGAATTTCTAAAACATTATTCCTATATATAATCAAGCAGATAATAATAAATTATATGAATATATATATAGATAATTTTAATAATCTTAATGAAATAAATACAAATTACTATCAAGAAATATACTATTTTAATTTATTCAAATCCGAATTATAGTAGGGGTTTAATAATTTCAGAAGAGTAAAACTAAAATTTATGTAATTAATGGATGTATTATTATTAAGAGAAGTTACAATCTTATTTATCAATAATTCAGAAGTAGAATTGAGGCATTATCCAAAAAAAGAGAGACAGGCATAAATTTGAAATAAATTAATTTCCAAACAACATTATTTATATGTGGGAATGGAGCTTTTTGGCTCATCAACAAGCCCAAA
Organism: Labia minor; assembly: GCA_963082975.1. Taxonomy (NCBI): domain Eukaryota; kingdom Metazoa; phylum Arthropoda; class Insecta; order Dermaptera; family Spongiphoridae; genus Labia; species Labia minor. The sequence goes on from OY720345.1 coordinate 38,591,052, forward strand.
GCAACTCGAGCGACAGACCGACGAATTCGGAAAACGCCTGGCGCATCTTACTGCCTCGATGTCGGCCATTCTCAACCACAATATCATCGGAGTTGTTGCTTCCTCTCAACGCCGCTCCAAGCAGCGAGCGCCCCAGACGCCGTCGCCGCCTCCCCACCATGAGCTACCATCACCGTCGCCGCCTTCTCCCACTCCACGCCACCGACCAATAGCAACCGAGTTCCAGCTGTTTGGACTTCCTTTTAAAAGGGACACCGGCACGATTCGAGTTTAGTATATAGTCAGATTTCAGTCAGTTTACAGTTAAGAGTTTATTCAGTCTTTTGTACATCGCAAGAAGTATTCAAGAAACGAAGAAGTTACGATTTCATTTATCTTTACACTGTATTTTTATCTTGTTCATCTTTATTCAATAAAACGATATTTTTGCAACCATTTAAACAAAACAGATATTTTTTGCTAAACAACCCCTAGACAACGAAATTCCCTACAAATTGGGGGCTCGTCCGGGATTGAAAACAACTCGTTTATCGTTCGGGCAAAAGAAGATTCCTAGACTTGTTCACTCTTAAGATTTTATGTGAATAATCTTCAAGCAAAGATACAAGATTCAAGATTCAAGTCTTATTCACGTTCAAGATTTTTGTGAATAATTCTAAAGAAAAGATACAAGATTCAAGATTGAAGATTTATTTACTCTCAAGATTTTTGTGAATAATTGTCAAGGAAAAGATACAAGATTTAAGATTGGAAACTTATTCACTTTCAAGATTTTTTTGTGAATAATCAGCAAGAAAGAAAATACAAGATTTAATACAGTAAAGATTAAAGAAATAAAAATATATTAAGATGTTGAATTTGTTTTTTTTTCCAAAAATCGCAAAAAACATCAATGAGGCCAAACCATATGAATTGAAAGGATTAAAAACGATAATAACGGGTGACGCAACATGCCGCCTCAGTAGAAAAACCCTACTCAACTTTGAAGGGTTCAACTTTGTTGAAGGTTCTGAGGAATACGAAAAGAAAAATGAAGAATTAAAGGAAAAACTTACCAGTAAGCAACTACGTCGAACATCTAATATACTCAATCTTCCTGAGCAAGACAGCGACGAACTAATCAGAGGTAACATTCTATCTTGGTTATGTACACTGGACGAAGATGATGAAGAAGAAGAAAAAGAAGAGACTGATAAGAAAGAATCTAATAAAAAAGAAGAGACTGATAAGAAAGAATCTGATAAAAAAGAAGATACTGAAAAGAAAGAATCTGATAAAATAGAAGAGACTGAAAAGAAAGAATCTAATAAAAAAGAAAAAAATGAAAAGAAAGAATCGGAGAAAATAGAAGAGACTGATAAGAAAGAATCTGATAAAAAAGAAGAGACTGAGAAGAAAGAATCTAATAAAAAAGAAAAAACTCAAAAGAAAGAATCGGAGAAAATAGAAGAGACTGATAAGAAAGAATCTGATAAAAAAGAAGAGACTGAAAAGAAAGAATCTAATAAAAAAGGAGAGATTGAAAAAGAGGAAGTCAAAGAAGAAAAGAATGAAGTTAAAGAATCTCTAACGACTGATAATGAAAAAAAGACCGAAAGTGAAGTTAATGAAGAGGATAAAGTTAATGACGATGAATCAATGGAAGTTGATAAGGATGAAAGCACTTCAGAAGATCGAAATAAAACAATTCGTGAAGAAGAGATTGATCCCAATGATAAAATTTTTTATCTTGATGAAACAATGCCTGAAAGTGAAGATGGTGAGAAAGACAGTGAAGAAGATGACGTTACTAATTTAAAATTCGCCTGGAAAGTTTTAAAATTGGCAAAAGTGATTTATGAAAAACAAGCAAATGAAGGAAATAAAGAAGCAAAATTAAAGAAGAAAGTTCTAACGATAATGATAAAACACAAACTGCAAGTAAAGTTGAAACTGAAGATAGTGTTTTAAATAAAGAAAATGAAGATTTTAATGTGGATTTAAATTTAGAAACAGGCATAAATGATTTATCCAAATCACAAGATATACTATTTTACGTGAAGAAAAAAATCGATAAATATCGAAAAACGAAGGCGAAGTGGAGAGATAAGGAAAAGAAGATTAACGTATTCGAGGCCGAATACATAGCAGGACGGCCGAATGTGGGAATGGAGCTTTTTGGCTCATCAACAAGCCCAAAGCAACTCGAGCGACAGACCGACGAATTCGGAAAACGCCTGGCGCATCTTACTGCCTCGATGTCGGCCATTCTCAACCACAATATCATCGGAGTTGTTGCTTCCTCTCAACGCCGCTCCAAGCAGCGAGCGCCCCAGACGCCGTCGCCGCCTCCCCACCATGAGCTACCATCACCGTCGCCGCCTTCTCCCACTCCACGCCACCGACCAATAGCAACCGAGTTCCAGCTGTTTGGACTTCCTTTTAAAAGGGACACCGGCACGATTCGAGTTTAGTATATAGTCAGATTTCAGTCAGTTTACAGTTAAGAGTTTATTCAGTCTTTTGTACATCGCAAGAAGTATTCAAGAAACGAAGAAGTTACGATTTCATTTATCTTTACACTGTATTTTTATCTTGTTCATCTTTATTCAATAAAACGATATTTTTGCAACCATTTAAACAAAACAGATATTTTTTGCTAAACAACCCCTAGACAACGAAATTCCCTACATATATATATATATATATATATAAAGTATTAAAAAAAAATTTTAAAACTTGAATTAAAATGAGTAAATTATATTATCTTGTTTTGTATTTTTAAGTTAAAAATTTCCGACAATGAATATAAAATTAATACTTTGAAAACTACCATTTCCGATTTCCGGAAAAGTTGATGAATTCATGCTATTGATGCATTAAGTAAATATATCAAATTTTATTAAAATCCGTTGAACCGTTCAATCTATACACGTTTATACATACACAGAATGGACAGACGGATGAACGGACATGCTAAAAAAAATTTTTTGTTTTCTGTTAACAAATTGCATGATTCTTGAAGATATGTAAAAATCTCCACATGTGAAATTTTGTGTGAAAACAATACCTTCCCTTCCTATCGTCGGTCGGTAAAAACATTGCTTTGTATTTTGAAGAATTTTCAATTATTTTTGTTGGGTTGAAAATGGAAACCATTTTCTAATCTGTGGTCACTCTTCAATTTATTTGTAACTAATTAGATTTGTCTTACTAAATTGTATTTTTTTCAATTTTCTAATTAAACTGTTCACTGGTCGCTCGGTTTATTTTTTCCCCCTCTAATCATTTGCATAATAGAAAAAGTCATTGGACTATCGATTGCTATAGTCCAAAAACATGTTAACCATTGTCAGGTAGTGATGTTTTTAGACTCCCAAGTGTGCTGGGACGAAACTTGATTTTGTCCCAGGACCACTCAACTCCAGGAGGTTTTTCCTTTCTCCCCACCCCTACGCCTTGTGACGCGACTCAACCCCAATTCGCCTGGCGTTGTTCGCTAGCCTCTATATACGATCGTGTTTTTCCGGTGGCCATTTCTTGTTGGTTTGTTTCGCTTTTTTCCACTCACTTTTCGCAGACACGGAAATCCTAGCCTAATGCCTCGTGAGTTATTGGCTTCACCCGTAACGCGGTTTTAGATTCTAACAGAAACATCGTATTTTCTTTTTTTATGTCTTGGTTAATTTTATTTTTTAAAATCACCTCCACATAGTAAATTATCATAAAATATTGCGTAATAAATATCACCGAAAATATCAATTCTTAATTTAGTTGGATATTGAATAACATCAATAAAAATTTCAATAAAAAATCATTAACAACATGTCTAAGTAATTAGATCGAGGTAAATTAATACCTACTATATAATATTTTCTATAAAATAATTATTTTTTTGCCTATTTTTGTCTGTCTTTGAAAGAACACTCTCAGTACATAATTTATCTTAGATTATAGATTTTTTATAATTTACAAACAAATAAAATTGTTAAATCAAAGAAATAGTTATAATCACAGTATCCAGAGCCAATCCTAGGGTTTTGAGCGCCCCGGACCCCTTCTACAAATAATCTTTAAAAAAACAAAAAAACAAAAAACTTTTTACAGATTAAAAAGAATTAGCCTATATCAATCAAAATTTTGTTTTTGTCTATTAATTTTTTTTTTATTATTATGAATTTTTAATATACAATAGATTTCTTATAGAAAATATTACAATTAATCAATCTGTTGACAATAATAAAATAATTAGCGTTGTGGCCTTAATTAAAGAAAAAACGATTTATTGGTTTCCAAAAAAAAAAATCAAGATCTCATGAAAATAATCAATTAAAAATTATTTTATTTTTTATGAGCGCCCTTCAAAATTTGGCGCCCAAACTACCCACCCATTGTTTGGCGCAGAGAGTATCAGTATATTTTCTAAATCAATTATAACTACAATGAAAATTAATTTACATATTCAAGTAAATATATATTGAGTATTTTGATTTGTGAAAGAGAAATAGTACCAACTGCAATAATCATATGACTCAATAGACCGGGAAAAACTTTTTCAAATCTTGATGTTAATGGGAATTCCAAAAAAACTAGTACGTATGATTCAAATTTGTCCTGTAAGCAGTAAAAAAAGAGTAAGATAAGGGAATCAACTTTCAGAAACTTTCGAAATTCGGAATGGGTTAAAACAAGGAGACGCATTATCACCAATTTTATTTAATTTAGTACTGGAATATGTAATTAGACGAATTAGGGAAAAATCAAACAGAATCCAATTAAACAAAAAAATTCAAGTATTAGGTTACGCAAACGACGTAAATATATTAGGTGATTCGGCAATTGCAATCAAAGATAGTATAGAAAAATCAATCGAAGCGGGAAAAGAGGTGGGGCTGGAAATTAATAGTGCTAAGACACATTTTTTAGCAACAGAGAGGAATTGTATTAACACACAAAGTCTTAACATACAAAATGTAGAATTCGAAAATGTAGAAAAAATTAAATACTTAGATATTCGAAAAATGGCGAAAAATATATTGATGGGGAGATCGATTGGGAAAAGTCCGCTTGGCAGATCAAGGACGCGGTGGGTGAATAATATAGGAAGGGACGTGAGAGAGATGGAAGAGGGTAGGGATGGATGGTTGTGGCTCAGGATAGGGATACTTGGAGAAGTGTGGTTGCTGCGGCCAAGAACTTTCGAGTTACGTAGAGCCACAGAGATAGATAGATAAATTAATTTAAAAGTCGAATAATAAATCAATAATTCATTTAAATAATCATTTGTTTATACCTTTTATTAAATTCAAACAAAAACTTAAGGATCCATTTCTGAATCATAAATTATTATTTTTTATTTTTTTTACTTCAATTCAATGCTTATTTTAGTAGCTATGTTTTCATTTATATAGATAGATAGATTGATTTATGAAATGGAATTCCTCTCACGAAATATTTTAAATATATTTTATATTATCTAATAAATGATTATATTTTACTATAAATTGATATTTAGAAAACAGGAATACATTCGCTTTCTGTAATATTATATATATTAAAATTTAAAAAAATAAATTTATTATTAAATATCATAAATGACTATTTTTAATTATAAGTAAATGGATTAAAATTGATAATATTGTTTTGATATGGGTTGTCAAAATAAATAAAAATTAAATTACGTATCATGTGAAAGGTAAACGAAATAAAATACAATGAAATCAGTTTTCAATAATCAGGAGAAGAGATTTCGTTAAGCATAAAATTAATATTAAACTCATTCTATTACAAATTCATAGTATTATTTACAATTAACTTTTCCACTCGGATATTCTCCCTGGCTGGAAATGTCAAAAACAAGAACTGATGGAGAGGGAAGTAGCATTTTGCTTTGTTCAGATGATACTATTAGTGATTTAAACTGATGAGAGAGATAAACTAGTTTTCGGGTTATTGGAAATCCCCTTGTCCTCATAAACAGAGTAATATATAAAGAGGAAAAATAGATAGGAAAATAAAGAGATGTTATCAATGAAAAGGCCGCTTATCCTTGATAAATGATGCTCGCGAATTCGCCAACATTTTATAGCTTTGTTATACAAATATCCCCTATATTAAATGGGTGGAGTGGTAGGGAAAAATATTATAAAACTTTAAATAACATGAACTAATCTTTGATAATCCTACTTGAAGGTGACCCAGGAAAAAGTTTGTTTAAACTTTTCTAAAAAAAATAGATGACAAACAAGAATTGCTTTCGCATATGAAAGATTTTATCATAACATAATTAGGCATTACTTCAAGAGGGTTTGGAAATTTAGAAAAGAAATAGCATTGAAACGTAAATCCTGAAGATAATGAGGAAAGTTTATATGATTTACCTAAAATAGCATAATCTATAATATTTATTTGATGGTATAAATTATATTATATTTATATTTTAAATTCAGGAAAAATAATTTTATCGACATATTTAAATATTGTAATTAATTAATAAATATTATAAGTAAATGTTTTGTTTTTTTTTAAATAAATTACTTTTAAATTAAAAAAATTTGGAGTGTCTCCACTTGACTATCTCGCAATTTGAATTGGATTAATTTTCACTTATATTATATTTAAATTAAATTAAATTAATTATATATTATAAATTAAAATTAATAAATGATATTTATTAAACCAGCGCGTGTTTGTCTCTTTGTTGAAGACACCACGTCACGTTCTGGCGCGTGATTGTCAATCAACGTGTTAAAAAATTAATTCAGGTACTTTCAGTGAGCTGAAATTCTATATATATCATTTTTATACAATTTTTAATCATGTGAAAAACTATCAAAACGTATAAAAACATCAAAATCTCGACATCGAAATTCTTGTGATCGCAATACTATCTCGGATGAGATAGGAAAAATAAAATTAAAACCAATCTTTTAAATAATAAAAACACCGATATTGGGTCCTTTTGCATATTTTGTATATAAAACGTAAAAAAATCAAAATCAAAATAATAAATATATGAAAATTTACTTTTTATATGGTAGACTGAATTTTGTTAAATTGTTAAGTGCTTTATCCAAAACTCCTCAAACATAGTGGAATGATTATAATTAAAAATAAAGAAAGTAATATTTATCTAACTTTGTGTATATAGTAACATAAAAAAATTATTTTTATCATTATTATATTTATTATAATTATATGTTCTAAATAAATATGAGTGACATTTCTATTATTGGTTTTAGAGAGAAAGAGAAACCAAAACAAATATTTCTATAACAAACAGCCGTGACTAATTAATAATGGATAATTGCTGGATTTTGAATTCTCCATCAAAAAATCGGTTATAATTCCAAGAATTTATATGTTATCGTTATCGATTAATTAAAATTATTTATTGAGTATTTTTAATTAATCTTTTCAATTTGCGTGTTAACCTCAAACCGCCAATATCGAAATCGAAATTAACTTATTATACATCATAATAAACCAAGTTTTTTTTTTTTTTATTTTTACAAAGCTTTTCAATTCACTTCAAGTTGATCATAAGTTTTGTTATCAATTTTATTTATTTATTTATTTTTAATCAAGTTTGTTTTCCGCATTTTATGCCTTAAAAAAAAAAGAAATATTTTTTTAAGTTGCTATTTGTTTTCATTTTGAGACGAAAACATTAATTTGATCTTAAAAATGTTTCAATTCATAAAAAAGAAGAGAATAATGAAATTTAAATATAAGAAGAAAAGTCCATCAAATTGTTTAATTTAAAAATTGCATTTTTATTGTTCTTTTAAAAAAGGAATGATTAAATATTTTTATAAATATTAGATTTAAAAAAAAATGATAAAAATTTGTATTTTGTTAAAGTTTTTCATTTATATATTAAATATAAATAAACTTATTCATGTCTTACAAATTATGAGAATGATTAAAAGTGTATTTATGGTAAGTTAATAATAAGTTTATAAATATTTATTTATATAAAATCTGCTGTTTTTGATGTTAATCAGTGTTTTTAATACTATTACGCTTTAACACATGGTTATTTTTGCTCTCCTTATCAGCATGAAACTCGGTTACAACTCTTATCTAACTTATTTCATAAATGCTCAACGATCTGTAGTCCACCCGATTCTTTATCGCAGTCTCTTCCAGACACTTTAAGACGTCTTTTGGATTTGCCTGGTGTGGATGCAACCTGTCATACACTGTGTGTTGCTCTCCATTTTAAAATAAAATAAATATATAAATGAAAACTCAGCTACTAAAATAAGCATTGAATTTAAGTAAAATAAATAAAAAAAAAATAATTTATGATTCAGAAATTTAATAAAAGGTATAAACAAACGATTATTTAAATTAATTATTGTTTTATTATTCGACTTGTATAATTTTGTATTTTTTAAATTAATCTATCTATCTACCTATCTCTCTGCCTCTACGGAACTCGAAAGTTCTTGGCTGCAGCATCCACATTTCTCCAAGTGTCTCTATCCAACAACCATCCAACACCTACCCTCTCCCATCTCTTTCGCGTCCCTTCCTACATAGTCTACCCACCGTGTCCTTAGTCTATCAATCGGTCTCCCCACCAATATACACCTATCCCCCGATTTACACGGTACTTGTTTTACACGTTTTCGCTTTTACACGGTTTTCCAAATAAATTTTTTTTTTGTTTTTACCGCACTCTACTAAATGCTACTGTGTTTGAACACGTGCGCTGTGTACACATCTCACGGGTTATCCCGAGCTTATGTGCTGACTTGGTGCACATGCACACTGTGTCTGTATTTCTTCTCATAAAATTAAAGTTTTATCTACGGAAAATTGTATTTGAGTGAAAGTTTCACAGTTTCAGAAAGATTTATTTTTCCATATTCGTAAATTACAAGTGAGTGCATAATTTAGATTATTATAAATTAACATTAATTAAAAAAAATTATAGGCTTATAATGTCGAAAGAAGTTAAAAGAAAAGTTCTTTCTTTAGAAACTAAAATCGAAATTTTGGATCACTAACGAAAGGGAGATAGAGTAGTAGATGTTGCAAAATCATATACCATGAACGAAGCTACAATAAGAACTATAATGCAATAAGAACAAATGAAAACACAATTAGAAAGAGTGTTGCAGCTGGCAATACCACGAGTATGGGCACAATTGTTAATAACCGATTTTATTACCACCTCACAGAATGTAAATATTTCTGCTACAAACATCGAATCGGCACAAATAACTTCGAGTGATGAAAGTGAATTCCAACCTTCGATTCCGAAAAAAAGAATGAGAGTAATTTCTGATAGTGATGATGGATAATAAAACACCTTTGGTTTTATTTTTTGTTCTTCTGTTTAATGTATTGTAATTAAATAAAAAAACAGTGTTTCCGTAATATATTACATATTTTAACCTTTCAATGCATTTTATTTTTATTTCTGTGTACACCTAAAAATATTGAAAAAAATCACAACTGTTAAATAGCAAAATTATGCATTTTCTGCAAGCTTTTCGATTTACACGGTTTTGACTTGAAAATTTTTAATTTTCGATTTACACGTTTTTCTCAGGAACGTATCTACCGTGTAAATCGGGGGATAGGTGTATATTCGCCATTCTTTCCTCTCCCATTCTAGCTAAATGCCCTTCTCGATTTTATAACCCTATGTCTGGAGATGCATAGAGGTCATGCAATTCCTCGTTATGCAGTCTCCGCCAATCCCCGGTGTCCTTATCTTTCTTTTATACTAGTCTGTTAAATAAATAAAATCATATATGTATTTTTATTTTTATTTATTTATTTTTGGTTTGTTTTACTACATATTTCAAGGATTTTAATGAGTCTTTTAACAATAGTGTGAAATTATTTTTAAATTAAATTATGAAAGCTTATTTTAATTTGTAAAAATTTTATAATTGTTAATAATTATTTTAAAAATTAATAATATCAATTAAAAATAATAATAATACATATATGATTTTCATTTTATACTGTTAAATATTATTTTCTATTCGCACGGGGATTCTTCCCCCTGTACACCTGAAGTAATACATATTAGTATTTTGATTCAAGCTTGTATTTAAATGGTTTTCATTTATTTTCAATTAGTATATTAAAACCTTGATTTCCTTTTTGTATTCTTATTTATTTGTTAATTTTTTATTTGTTATTTATGTAGCCTTCTAGATTTTATAATTCTAACTATATCTGGAGATGCATAGAGGTCATGCAATTCCTCGTTATGCAATCTTCGCCATTTCCCGTTGATCTCATCTTTCTTTGGCCCATAAATGCTTCGCAGAATCCTATTCTCAAATACTCTAAATCTACTCTCGGCACCCAAACTCATAGACCATGCCTCACATCCTTATAATACAACCGGTAAAATAATTGTTTTATATATTTTAACTTTTATCCCCTTTGATAATAATTTTGACGCGATAAGCCCAGCCCCTTTATTGCATGATAACAGGCGTTTCTCGATTATAATCTCGCTTTAAACTCATCTCGAATATTATTATCTTTCGTTATCACAGAAGTATTTGAATTTTTCTACATTTTCAAATTCTATATCTTGTATGTCGAATCACCTATTATATTTACGTCGTCTGCGTAACCTAATACTTGAATTTTTTTGTTTAATTGGATTCCGTTTGATTTTCCCCAATTCGACTAATTACATATTCCAGTACTAAATTAAATAAAATTGGTGATAATGCGTCTCCTTGTTTTAACCCATTTCGAAAGTTTCTGACAGTTGATTCCCTTATCTTACTCTTCCTTTACTACTTACAAGACAAATTTGAATTATACGTACTAGTTTTTTTGGAATTCCCATTAAGATCAATATTTGAAAAAGTTTTTCCCGATACACTGATTCTTATACTTTTGTAAAGTCTACAAAAAGAAGGTGACTTAGAAACAAGCGGAGCATTATTTTTACTTTCCCGCATACTTCGTATAAGGGAAGTATTGGAATCGTCAAAAATTTCGACTTCGAGATTTTGATAGATCTTGACGTTTTAGACCTCCCTGAGTCGGAAAATACCATTTTTGGAATTATGTCTGTGTGTGTGTATGTATGTATGTATGTATGTATGTATGTATGTATGTATGTATGTATGTATGTATGTATGTATGTATGTATGTATGTATGTAATGTCTGTAAGCAAATTTACTCAAAAACTAATCAAGCTAGGACTTCGAAATTTGGTACACCGATATTATTCACAGTTTGTAGATTTCTATCAAAATTTCGTCAAAATCGGTTAACCGGAAGTGGTACTTTACCTACAATGGTTGCGTTTACCTTTCAAGTAAAGTACCAGTTTGCTTCGAGATATTTGCTTCATATTTTGTATATAGATTTAAAAATATGAAAAAAAATCAGATACCAAATTTCATCATGATCTGACTACCGGAAGTGACATTTTACCTATACAAGTAGCGTTTCCTTTTTACCGACCGACGATAGTAAGGGAGGTATTGTTTTCACACCAAATTTCACCTATGGATATTTTTAGGTACATATCTCCACGAATCATGCATTTTCTTAACAGAAAAAAGTATTTTTAGCATGATGTCTGTCCGTCCGTCCGATGTGTGTCCGTAGAGATGTGTACAGCTTGAACGGCTCAACGGATTTTGATGAAATTTGGATATTTACTTAATGCATCAGTATGATGAATGGATCAACTTTTGGTGCAAATCCGGAAACCGGAAGTGCTAGTATTGCCGATCGAAGAGAGGAAGTGAAGGGTTATTTTCATATCAAATTTCACGTGAAGGCATATCTCCACGTGTTATGCACTTTGTATTGATTTTATCCTCGAGAAAAATCATCTTCATTAGTTTTTTCTTAATTTAAAATTGTATGACGTCACCCAGCACTTCATGACGTCACAGCCAGCCCTTATATATTATAAATAAAATAAAATTAAAAATATTTATATTATATCCATATCTGTTTTTTTTACATTTAAAATATCAGTTAACCGGAAGTAGCACTTTATTACATTCTAAATATTCATTCGCAACTCTTTATACCTATTTATATGCGGGAAAGTCTAGGGGAGGACACTCCCGCTTATTTAATTAGATATTGATAAAATGTATAGCCTATGTTCTAACAGGGGTATATAAGAATGATCATCATTAAAGAATCACATATTCCTGTTCAAACAAACATATAGACAGGAAGATATTCAAAAACGCACCCTAGGTGGTAAATGTATATATATATATATATATATATATATATATATATACTATGTTTTTCTTTAAATATAACTTTTTCCTAGTTAGTAAATCAAATAAAAAAAAAAATTATATCAATATTATGTAGAATGTAAATAATGAAATTCGCTGTAAAATTAAAAATGCAAATGTTACTAATTACGACCATGCGTCACCAATTGATTGTAAAAATTATTGTAAACCCTTTTTGTTATGTATGGGATAAAAAAAAGAAAAAAGAAAAAAAATTATGTATCACAAATTGGCTAATAAACATACTTTTTTAAACTATACTAAAATGTATATATATATATAGGTATATAGATTTTGAGATTTAGTTCTTTTTTCAAAGTTTTGCAAATTCTAGTTTCCATCCCCAATGTAATACAAGAATATATATATATATATATATAAAACAATTTTTTAATTTATTTATTTAAAAATAAATATATAATTAAATAATACATACCTTGATACAATTGACAATGATGTAGAATACATAATCACATGTTTTTCACATATAATATAAGAAGCGTATACTTTAAATGCCACGAAGAAACTGATTTTTTTATTTTATTTAAAAAAAAATTGGATATAAATAATCTTATCACTTCTTTTTTTATATTTATTTAAAAATATTATAATAAATTTCTTAGAATATCTATTATTTCTAAAAAGAAATGTGAAAATTTTTTATCAAATTAAGTAAATAAATAGATGAATAAATATATTGAAAGTTTTTAAATCTGATAACTTAAAAGTTTAGAATTATAATAAAATTTATAATTGAAAACAGACCACCCAACATTTTCCCCTTATGGAACTATTATATTTTAAATGTTTTTACATATACGTATTTAATTATTTTTATATCTTTTAAAAAATTATGCATAATGAAATAATAGGAAGAAATAAGAATATTTTTACTTATATTAAATATATAATTTAGAATAAACAATTAATTATTTCTTTGTGAACTATAATGGAAATCTTTGTTTCTCTTGGATCTTATTTTTAATTTTAATTAACATAGGAATCTTTTATTAAAATTTAATTATTAAATACAATGAAATAGAGAACAGAGACTTTATCTTATAATTATTTCATCTATTAAAGAAATACAATTATAATTTAAATTTGTATATTCTTCTCTTGCAAAGAATATAATTTTTATTTTAAGATAAATTAATATAAATATTCATATACACTTAAAAAAAACTTTAGCTTAAGTCAGACTATAAAATAAATGATTATTAGCTTAATCTCCAATAAATATAATTTGAAATATATGTAAACATAACCTCAAAGATATATAAATAAATAAAGTAAATTTTACATAACACTTCAAAATCATTATTTATTATTGAAAATTATTTTAATAATAAACAATATTAAATTTTTATAATAATCCTATTAATAGATTGTTATTTAGAGTAAAAAAGTAAAAGTTAAGAGTTAAGAAAAGATTTTATTTTTTTTTAATTATTCAAATTCTTGCTCTTTCGTTGGTTTGTTGATTTAGCTAATTGACGTTGGGGGTTTCAAAACTTTTCTTTTATCCACAATTTTTTTTCTCTTCCTCTGAAGTCAATTCATCAGTAAAGAAGATGAATTGCATGAAATTTTCAAACTTATCCTACTTTGTATATTTTATTTCTTATATTTATTCTATCATATCGAGTAGCTACTTTTTAAAATAGCAAATGGGAATAAAAAAGTCGAGTTCTTCCAGTCAAGAAGTGGAATTTTTTATAACATATTTAATTGTAATTAAGTATTATTATTAAAAGTATTATCCAAAGAAACTTATTATTAAACATTAAAGGAGAATAAGGAATAGAATTAATAAAAACTCATCAGTAAATATTTAGAGAAATCCAAACATTTCCCTTGTTAGAAAGGAGTCTTGTTTTTACAAATTTTGCTCAAAAAATCATTATAATTATATATATTTTAACTTATTTTCTTAAATCTCTCTCTCTGTATATATAATCTTTATTATATATATAAATATAATTTATAATAAAATTTTGCATTTCTAGGCTAGAAAACTGTACCCCTCACATAAAAACCTGGATTTTTTGGTTAAGTTTCCCTATATAAAAACTTATTGTTATCCTTTCTTCACTTATTTACACCACTCTTCAAATTTTATGATTTTAAGTTTGAGTTGATATTATAAATTTCCCTCTATATTATTTTTGTCATTTTCCTGTGCATGAGGATTTTAGCACCCCAGTAGGTGCAATTATGGCGATTAATTGAGCTATTTAATTTAAAGGTGGCCTAATCGCTCCAAACAATTTTGTATAGAAATCTTCTGCAAATTTTTCCAGGTACCATTCACAGAATTGAACTCTCCGATCAGAATCATTTTCATTCAGGTCAAGGAGTAGTGTTGGAATGTAGCATTTCCAACGCAGACGTTTCAAGATGCACATTTTTTTGGGACACCCTGTATTAAATATAATTTATTAGCAGTTTTTCCCTTCATTTTATTTTATTTCATTGAAAAAAATTGCAGTATTTAAAAAAATAATTTACGATAATAATAATAATAATATATATATATATATATAATAGTTTACAATAATAATACCTAATAACTTTAATTCTGAGTACCGGGACCCCGAGCCTCGGCTCGGTACTTAAGTTAAAAAAATGATTCATTATTATTGGGTTTGGCTGGTAATATTAATACCTGGGATACCGAGCTGTCGCTCGAAAAAATATTTAGACATTATTATAGACATTTTCATTCTGTAAATTAAATAATTTTATTTCATTTAAATAAATATCTATTTTTAAATAATTTTTCTCTCTACATTATTTATCTAATTCTGACAATATATTAAGATCACACCGGGACCCCGAGCCTCGGCTAGGTAATTAAGTTAAAAAAAAATAATTCATTATTATATTGGGTTTGGCTGGTAATATTATACTTGGGACACCGAGCTGATATACAATTCTTTAATTATTTATTACAATTATTAAATGTTGCATCATTGCATGGAACTTGGGGTCCTCAATAATACATAAATATGTATACCGGGACCCCGAGCCTCGGCTCGGTACTTAAGTTAAAAAAAATGATTCATTATTATTGGATTTGGCTGGTAATATTAATACCTGGGACACCGAGCTCGCTCTACCCTTTAAAAAATATTGATATACAATTCTTTAATTATTTATTACAATTATTAAATGTATTAAATAATATTTTATTGAAAAAATATTAAAAATTATAAAACTATCTAAAACTTAATTAATAAAAGAACAATGAATAAATAAATCACTAAAATAGATAAAAAACAAAATGAACGCGGCGAGTTTCGATCCTTCGAACTCGGGGAGTAAAAACAATTGTTCTTACCGCTGGTCTATGATATATATTGATAATTCGAAAGATATTTTTACCATCTTTCAAAGACATTTATTTGTTTTGTTGTTTTTTTTTTGAGAGAGATTAATAAATATATATATATTTTATTAAAAATAAATATTTTTAATTTTATTTCGAAATTAAATAATGAATTTTATTTTAAAATATTTTAAATATTTAAAAAAAAAGCGGGAGTAAAATTTCAATATGAATGTCATATGTCATCGATAAATAATAAATAATATTAATAAATATTAAATTTAATAAAAGAACAATGAATAAATAAATATAAAATAGTAATTTATTAATTAATTTATAAAAAAATAATAGATTAAAAAAAAAAAAAAAATTATTTCAAAACCATTTTTTATTTTGTTGTTATTTTTTTTTGAGAGAGATTAATAAATATATATATATATTTTATTAAAAATAAATATTTTTAATTTTATTTCGAAATTAAATAATAAATTTTAAAATATTTTAAATATAAAAAAAATATTAATACAAAATTAAAAAAAGGCGGGAGTAAAATTTCAAAATGGATGCCATTTACGTCACCCATATATAATTTTCAATTAAGAAATTAATAATGAAGCTGTAAGTTTCAAGAGATGTGATCAATAAAACTCAATTTTTCTTTATAAATACTATATCTAGTGTGAATTTGAAAAAAATCGTTAGAGCGGTTTTTGAGAACCAATGGTTATAGATAAATAGAAAGAAATATAGATATATATATACAATTTTAGCTAGCATAATAAGATAAGATATACTGATTACCTCAAATGAAAAATGATAAAATTAAGATTTTTAAAATTAATTTCATTTAAATTTGAATAGCATTAAGCATTTATACATTAATTTAACAATATTTGTTCAATATTAAAGTATTTGTAATTTAAAGTTAATAAAAAATTTAAAACTAAATTTCATAATGAAATTTTTCAATTCGCATATTCATGTGACCCAAATCCCAATTCGTCCCACGCGGCCAAACCCAAGAAGTAAAGAAAGATTTATAATATAATATATAAAATGAAAATAAATAAAACAAATACATATTTTTGAATGAAATTAATCAATTTTGAAGGACATATGAAAAATAATTCATTAAATGATATTCAATTTTCTCTATTGAAAAGATACAAAATTAATAATAATATAAAATTCGTTAATTAAAATTGTATTAAATGTTACTAAGTGTTTTAATAAAGTGTTAAGTGTTATTATCTATCACTTGAATGGATAAAATATTTTTAAAAATTTCGAATTTTAAAATATTGAAATTTTTGAAAATCTAAATTAATGAGACAATATATATATATATATATATATGTATATATGTTAATTAATAAACACTGTAATTTAAACACATGTTAATATAACTTTATCATTAAATTTTAAAAATAACTAAAAATGGCATATTTAGGTCATAGATTCATTAAAGTTAATTTACCCGATGGAAATGTTATAATTTTTTTCTTTTCCTTTACCTTAAATGATCTTTTGCTATTCCCAAATGATTCTCAAAACCATTCTTTTTCTTTTCGACCCCTCAATTTTCTTGAATTTCTCTTCATGTTGGAGGACAATAAAAAATAATCACAGCTATTTATTTAAACCATGAGACCAAAGATGTGCTTCTTAAAAAGAATAAAGATTTCATCCTCTATATTCGTATTTTTTTTTTAATAATAATAATAATAATAATATTTAAAATTTGATTAATGTCCTCAAAAAAATGGGTATTTTCAGTTGACATTTCCTCATGTGGACAATGGTAGCTGAGATGACTTTCTTGCAAGAACATGAGTCGATAAAGAGAGTATAAACCGAATGAGGGCTTACTGATTGCCTAAAGTTAATTGGAGAAGTTAATGCTCAACATAGACGAAACCAGACTTAAGAGCCTTATTGAAGATTTAAGTTGAAAGCTCTGTTAAATAGTTAAATCTTGTGCCAAACATTAGAGGAAAAAATGTCTAGGATTACAAACACAAACAACGAATGATGGATGTTTGATATATATATACAAAAAAAAGAGTAAAGTAAATAGATGACAGATTAGATGACATAATGTTGATATATAATATCCTCCATTTATTCTAAGATGATATAAGTTGATAAACATAAAATTGTACACAACATCATAAAAGTTTTACATCATAATATGATTGTTTTTTAAAACAACTTAAATAAATAAATTAAATATTTATATGGTAATTATTCAAGTAAACGAATTTTTGTGGATTTGGATAATACTTTATCAGTGGGTTCCTTTTGAAATTCCAAATAAACTTTTCTTATGAAATTTTTTCGGGCCTCTTCTAATTTTCGAGATAAAAATTATTAAAATTTACATATAAATCCATTGATATTCAATTTAGCTAGCATGTTTTATCCGTTCGGCTACCAGAGGTTGCACTAATTTTCGTTTTTTTTTATAAGTTTGGTTTGGATTTATGAAAATTAAAAAATTAACTAATTAAATATTTTTCCTATATCCAAACCGAACTTATAAAAACCGAAAATTAGTGAATAAGTGAATAATTAGTGAATTAGTCAATAAAACATTATTTATTGGCACATTTCGACGTTCATAACTAATCTACCAAATTTAAAAAATCTTTATTTTAATAATTTTTATCTTGTAAACTGTAAGAGGACCGAAAAAATGTCATAAGAAAAGTTTATTTGGAATTGCAAAAGGAACCCACTGGTAAAGTATTATCCAAATCCACGAAAATGCATTTACTTGAATAATTACCATTTATATAAATATTAATTTAAAATACTTTTATATTCTATTTTATTTAATAATAAAAAATTTATATTTTTGAATAAAAATTATTTTCAAAAAGTTTACTAAAAAATATTTAAATATAGTTATATATAATTAATTTATAAACTTTAATCCCAAAAATATTTTATAGCAATTTGTTTAGAATGAGTATAAAAAAGTTAAAAGTCAAAAAATATTTGAGAAAAAAATAATGACATCAAACTTGAAACGTATATATGTATATATTCGCATCAACCATTGGTTGTTTTTAAGAGAAAAAGTAATCATCACTTTGTCCCAGGTGGCAATGTGGGGATTTCAATCAAATATCGATGTCGGTACATATCCCAAGCTTTTAACCAATGCGTTTGCCCACCAAAATAGATAATAAACAATCAACAGTAAAGAGAAAAATAGAAATATCACTTTTAAGTGATTGGTGTCAGTACAGCAGCTACCAAACTATATTAATAAATTATTAAAATTGTTTTAGATGTAAATCATATTAAAAAAATTCAATAGTATTATTTTTTTAAATAAATTAAAAATTAAATAATTTTCATTTAGTTTTTTTTTTAATTAGTAGAGTCTCAATAGGTTTCAATAGGTAGGTAATATTTTATAATACTATAAATAAAAACTTTTAAATAATATATAATTTTACAGATAATAAGAGTAATATAAAATTTCTAATATAATTTATAAAAGTGTACTGAAAAATCAATTGAGATACATTTTTCAATAGTACTTGATCATTTATTCTAAAAAATGTCATTCCTCAAAAAATAAATAATTATTATCAAAATCACATTTTCATTTCAATAATACTTATATTTATTTATTTGAAATATTTATTTATATTGAAAATTTTAACCACTAAATAAATATGCAAAGGTTTTATTTATTTTTTAATTAGAGAGTGTATATAGAAAGGTTTGAGTACTTTAATGAAATATTATTTTTATTTATTTATTTTATTTTATTTATTACTTTTGTTTATATATATTTCTAGAGAGTTGAATATATTTTAAATTATTATATATTGAATAGAGATATAATTATATTTAAATTAAAAATCAATTTAATAATATTCAATTATTAGATACCTTTTAATAAAAATTTTATATTGATTATGACTTAATTAAATGTCACTTAATTTTCTTTGTGAAGAAAAGGTTCTCTGTTTGTCTAACTGTGCCCCTTTTAAAACAGCTTTATATCACCTAAATGGTTGCTACGATAAGAAGCAGATTGAATGTAAATAAATCATAAATGGAATAAACAGAATCAAATGGATGATTGATTGCTGGCAGGAATGCTTATAAAACTATAATAATAATAAAAAAACAAATAAAGTTTAAAAAGAATGACATTCTATGAATTTAAATGGAAAATAATAAATGGGATATAAGGAGATTAGAGTATATCAGGCGTTAGATAGATTACCCTTTAAGATAAGATAATCTATGGTGAAAGACTTTTTTAAAATGAGAGAAAAGAATAAAAAAAATGATTTGAACATAATAATTCATACTTATTTAAATAATTTTAATTATTTATATTCTAGTTATAGGTATTTTAGTTAAGTCTAAAAAATATATTCCAACTATAACAATAAACAAAATTAATTTTAATAATATAAATATTATATTTTTCTATTATAATTATGTTGATGAATAAGATTATAATTTATTTTATATGATATATATAAATATACTATATATATGGTAGATTATGATAAATTACATTATTTCCAGGTTATTTTCACATTTGATTGTGAGATTTGGAACTTGATGTTTCTGTGCCCATTTTGGTGCCATTTCAAGAGAGTTTATTTAGGATTATATAGATAGATAGTTAGATAGAGTGTGTGTGTGTGTGTAAAAACACAATCTTTAATAGGTAAAATTTTACTTTTCTAAAGATGTTTTTATATATTTTTCTTCTTCCCCATTAAAATGATTTTAAGAAATATAAAATTACTTTAAAAAAATTACAGATAGTCTTTTATATTTAAAAAAAAAGAGTTCTCGTATATTTTATTTAACCAACACGTATATAATTTTCGTAAGAACATGATAAAAGCAAAGAAATTGCTTTATTCAAAAGAGAAAAGATTATTTTAGTGATAGCTAAAAAAATTGCAATAAAAAATACATTAAGTTCGTCCATCTCTTTCCTCTATTTAAGTGAAAAAGCGACAAAATGTAAATATTAATGAATATGCATTATTTAGTAAATTCGAACATTTCAAGACCAGGGGACCAGAGTATAATCAATATACTATATTTATATATATGATCCTTTAATAGATCAAAAATAGTAAATTAATAGTATATCCTTTCAGGATTGTTAGAAAATTTTTGGTTACGTTTTTGAACTGTATTGCTCTCAATTACGAGAAAAATTATTGTGTTTTTTTTTTCTTAATTAATTTATCTATAAGTCAAAATATATTCAAAACATAATATAACAATGACTCGACTTTAAAAAACATAATATAACCTACAATATAGGATAAGTATGTATGGTAAAGTCATTGGCCCCCTTAAGCGACTCCTAGCAGCCTTTAATGTATATCTGGGCAAATTGCGGAACAATCTGTGTCAAATCAGGTTTGCAGAACAAAGATACGATGAGCATCTTGATGAATAAAAAAACTCACTTTCTCATGACATTTTCAATAAGCACTTTAAGAAAAAAAAAATCCTAAAAAATACAGTTATTGGCCCCCTATTATAGTTATTGGCCTAGGTATTCTATAGTGATTATACAACTTCACCATAGTTAATAGCGCAATTTTTAAAATAAAAATCTCTTATGTTTTAGTGATAGGGGGTCAAGACTGCCTCGGGGCCAACGACTGGATCCTTTACCCTGACCGAAAAATGTTTTCGCCATGGTTGTGCTTTTGGTGAGCAATAACAATGGGCTTTCTCAATCGGTTTGACTATAAATGACTAATCAATTTATATTATTATATATTATTATTAATATTAATAAATTCATAAATCATCTAATATATAAAATTTCAATAATTTTATTAGAATTATATTAATTATTAATATTATTATTATTAATAATATTCTAGTACTCCATATGAATGGCGGCAGAAAATAAGCAGCGAAAGAAGTAACTATAATTAATAAGATCCAAACTTTTTTTTGGTAGTTAATTGAATAGCACGGTAGGTCAATAAGTCAGTGACTTTTTGAATGAAACGCCGGTTTTTGGATAAAAAATTATTTTATTTTTGAGCTCTATATACTTCGTCCAACGTTTCTCCAATATTTTTATTCCTTCCAGAAATAAGATTTGTCATAGCCTTCTTTGGTGCCGATTCACTCCGAAAAACCCACTGTTTTGACTGCTGCTTGGTCTCTGGTGTGTTGTGGTGGATTCATGTTTCATCCACGGTTACGAAACGGCTCAAAAACTCGATTTCAGTAATGTTTTATTCTCTCAAAAAATAATACTTAATGAAATTTACTTTTTTATATTTTCTTCTCACAAGGTAGTCTAGCTATTAATGAATGTCAAACAAAAACTAAAAGACCCAGCTGGTTCAAATTTCGAGAGTAGCCAGTTGATTGTTGCCTACTGATAGGAGCAGTGTTGCCATTTCATTTAAGAGATGGGAAATTCAAAAAGTCACGGACTTATTGATCTGTCCTCGTAAAATACAATATTACTATTTAAATGTTTATAAATATACGAGAAATCTATTATTTTTTTATGATTCAAATTGATTTTGTTTGGTTGATTATCTATTTTATAGTTTAATTTAAATTACATTATTGTTTAATAGAATTTATGTTTACTATTAATTAAGTTTATCAAAAATATAGTTTACTTTATTGATTCTGTTTTAGTGCGTATCATTTTTCACGTATAATAATATATATTATACTTGAAAAACGATATTTCGAGTTGTGGTTTATTTTTTTATATATAGTATTTTGTAGATTATAAACGAATTCTATATTACATATAGATATTGATCTCTTTTGGGGAGGGGAATGGGTTGATGTGGTACGGTTTTACTATTCTTGCCATTATTCATGCAAATCATGCATGCGTCCTCTTCACCTACCACCTACCAATTCCGTACGATATCAGCTACTTTGTATTTGTTGCTCACTATTATTACTAAATATTTAGTATTGGCTTCTCTAAACACTAAATTGACTTATCTATGATACTAGATATGATTATTATTATTCACCACTATCATCAGTTTCAAATTAATTAATATGAGATTATAATTATATTATTGAAAACGGATTGAGGATTTGGATTCAGTCTTCGAAATTACTTAACTTTTAGTTGATCACGTCCAAAATTCAGTATATTTCTTTAACAGAAGTTAATTATTGTTGAGTAAGTAACATAAAAGAGTTTAAATTACTAACGAACAGTTAATTAGCGACCAACTGATTCAATATGGAATATCTTTACTTAAAATTTGTAATCATCGTTTAATGAAACATTATAAAACAATACAAAAATTAATTTCTTCTCTTTACTATCTAAAAGTATATAAATATATTCAATATATTCATATCAATTTAATAAAAAAATAACAATATAAAATATAATTATTAATTTATTATTCCATTAAAAATATATTTTTTATTAAAAAAAAAATATTTTTTTTACTATTGAATGAATTTAAATGCATAATTATGTAAAGCTTTAATTCTATTCAATATATGCATGTATACATTTGTTGGTGCTCTTGTCTTTATTCTCTAAAACGTTTATAAAAAAATATATGCATATATATATATATATATATATATTAATTATTCTTTCATTTATATTAGCATTCTAATTTGAAATTAAATTATATTTTGAAATTTATTATATATATATATATATATATATATATAAAACAGTTAAATTTGTTTCTTTTTTTTATTAAAATATATTTTATTTTAATTATATTTACTTCCAGATAATTGTTATTATATACAAATTAAATAAAAAAATAAATAAATATATTCAAGGCCGCTCAAATTGAAAGCTTATAAAATAAAATAAGTAACTCGTTTTCAAAGAAAGAGTAATCCTATAACTGTTATTTGTATTGAATTCAAAATTAGTTGTAAATATAGTATATTAATAGTTTCGGATGTGTCATCAATTGTTGTATATAAGTTTAACATTAAACTATATTAATAAAGTATATTTTTAACAATTTTACAACAAAATAACAATTTATATTACATTAGGAATAGAGAGAGATTAGTATTATTTTATTTATAAAAACTTACAAAACAATATTTTATAAATTAATAATTCTATAAATAATACTCATTCCTGAGTGAAAAAATTAAAGTGAGTATTGAGGTTGATGTTTTTTAATATCAGGTTTATATATATAAATTTTGTTTAATAATTTCGATTACGATAATATAGCTATAAATATTATCAAATATTTTATTAATTAAAAATTATAGGAAAATATTTATTTACAAAAATATATAAATTCAATTAAAAAAACCTATTTAAATTAAATAATAATTTAGATTGAAAATTTTATCAAAAATAATGTCTAATTAGAAACTTCTTAAAAAAATACCTTAAAACATGGACTATTAAATAAATATTTAATAGTGTAATACATATAACTTTAATCAATACTAGTACTATGGGGACTAGCAGAATCCGTTGACAATTGTTTGTTTTTATTTTTTTGTTTAGTTAACAAATCCTTTACTTTTTATAGGAATTGAAAGAGGAAATTCCGCCATCGACTCCTAAAAGCCCCCTCAGGTTCTGTCGACCCTATTCAAAGCTCCATAATCCCTCAAGGGGTCCTCTTGGACCCCGTTGGGAATGCCTTGTTTAAAACAAAAGTATTTACCATAAATGATTCTATATTTTTGACAAATAAAAATTTTATAAAAATATATTTAGTGAAGGATGGTTAACAAAACTACATACAAACTATTTAAGATTTTGATAAAAAAAATATTCTATATAGTTGTGCTAGGGTCAAATTTAATTTATTTTAATTTAACTATTGATTTAGTTATGTTGCATTTTAGAAAAGACAAAAATGAAAACTACATAATCAAACTATGTTATTCACTTTGTAGTAAATATTATTATTATATAAGTATTAAGATTCATATAAAAATAATCCCAAGTGTGTGTGTAAATGTAAATTTGGCCAAAATACTGATTGAAAGTTACCTTTTCAACATTTCCAATAATTCGATATGTAATTTCTGTTGAAAGCAAAGTCCCTTGAATAATGTAATGTAATGAAGGAATCTTTTAACGTAAATTGGTAGAGAATCATTTGGAAATAATCTTATAAATAGGCCAAATAGGGTTATTCATTTGTGAAATGCAAATTAGTTTATGACATAATTGTGGCTGTGACTGGCTGATTATTGTTACTAATTCTTCCTGCCGTCGAATAGCGGCCAATTTCCAATCATGGTTCAATGTGATCTTTGGTGATCTATCAATTATTCATCTCTATTCAATGCAGAGGCTGGCAATGTTACTTTAATGGCAGTCAGGAATGATAATCCTTTGCAATCTCTACACACACAAACCAACAAACGCCATCAAAATCAATGCTGTTGGAGTCAATTCAATAGGATGGCTGAATTTCAAAGCTTGCTTCGTCTGATTGAAATATTTCTATCAGATCTTTTTTTGTTGTTGCCATGGCTGATAGTAATAAAATATTCCCCAAGTATCGGGCTTTGTTTAAATTTTTTTTTCTATAAAAGAAGATAAAAGGAATGAATTAAAAAATAGAGATAAAAATTCTATTAAGTTATTTAAGTAGCTATTTGGTATCATTTTTGTGCTGTTTCATACGCATAAAATTATATCAACTGGAAATTGTGTGGTCCAACCATTTATGCATTCTACTGAAAAGAAGCGGAGTGTCAAAAGGGAAAGCCATAGGATTAGATTTATCTCTTAAAAGTAGTTTTAGTATTTATCTAAATAAGCTATTTTTCAACCTTTTGACAAATCCATACTAAAGGTTTTATTCCCATAGAACAGAAATTAAATTGCATCAATCAATTTTCTATATTTTTTTTTATTTTAAAACCTTCAATATTTTTATATATAAGTCCATTATACTAGTCATATTTATTTTATTATAGGTTTATTTATTTTTTTTTATTAGATCAATATATATACAATTTTTGCTAGAATAATAAGATTCATCGAGGAATTTTGACAATAATCTTGTAAATAAAATTGATTCATAAATTAATTTCTGGGTTATCTTAATTTAATTCATGTTAATCATGCGAATCTGATTTAAATTCATCGGAGGTGTAGATTGGAATTGTCAACCGTTTCAGCTCATAAATTAAGTTTCACATTTCAATTACTTGTTCAATGAGCATGTTTTGAATTTTTCAACTAAAATAATAATAGCAGTTAAAAGTTAACAATTGAATTAATTAGTCTGATCTCATTATTAGAATAAGATTGTTGTATATTTAAAAAAAAAATATTTAATTGTTCAATTAATTTAAAATGATATTTAATCCTATAAGGGGAAAAAATGATGTAATCTGATCATTTAGGGTTTCCGTAAGTTGTAATCTATTTATCAGATTAACGATGTGGTTTCCAATGATCTATCCTTTAGTAGCATTCCAATTATTTTGCAACCGCAAACTTTTCAATTCTTCATGATGTTTCAACAAAAAAATCCTCTCTCCGTGTATCTTGTTTAAAAAAACAAAAAAAAGA
Organism: Labia minor; assembly: GCA_963082975.1. Classification (NCBI taxonomy): domain Eukaryota; kingdom Metazoa; phylum Arthropoda; class Insecta; order Dermaptera; family Spongiphoridae; genus Labia; species Labia minor. The sequence goes on from OY720345.1 coordinate 38,617,169, forward strand.
CGAATTTTTTATTTTCTTCTTTTCTTTTATATATATATATATATATATATATATAAAAGAATAATTCTCACTGTTTGCCTGGGTGTGCATGTTTAACCCATCTCGATAGATTTATCCATCTTTCAAGCTTTTCTTTTGAAACTTCTATTCACTGATTTGAATATCGATGGAGCTCATATTTTGTTTATTGTTGGAAATAAAAACCAGGGCTAACGTTGATTTTCAATTGAAATCAATAAGTTTTATTATTATTATTATTATTATTCTTTTTCAAAATCAACTCCCTTAATTGAAATTCTGGAGAAAAATAATATTTTATTTTCCAGGAATAAACAAAGTTAACTGGATTAAATAACTAATCTTTCGTTTAGAACTTTGATCATCATAAAGTCGTTATCTCGAAATGGCAATTCAATTAGTATTCGATTTTAGCCACCCTTCAAATAGAAGAGCATTTTTTAAAAAAGAGGTTTCAATGAAGAGATTTAGCCAAAGTCACACAAAAATTATTAAATTGCGTATCAATATTAAAAAATAATTTCAATATGAATTGAGTTATTTTTATATGTTGAATATTTATATGGTTTCATTGAATTTGCAAGTTCACAGTCAAATCAATTATACCTGACAGGGATATATATGTAATATTTACACCCCTCTACAACAAACCTGTCCAATAAATAGATCCAATTTGATATTGTCCATTCTCAACGACCATCACCTGGTGTATCAGTTATTACTTAAGTTTTGCCTCCAAGGAATTTAATTCATGAATGTTGAATTTTAGGCATATCAAAGTAAACAATGTAAATCCAAGGATTATTCATCACAACTTGAAATATTTACATTATTTATCGTATCAATCCTTCTTCCATAATTAATATATTTATTCTTAAAATCCTCTTATTTTCAATAATTTTAACATACCAATTTTAACATAATTTTGGTTCATAATATTGTGAAGTTCACAAAAATATAGAAAAGTATTTCTCTTCAATTGTTCAAAATTAATGTTTTTTTTCAAATATATGAAGTTATAATTATAAAAATAGAAATTTTTTAATAAATTAATTTCTAATTTAATAGGTGTTATGGAGTCCAATATACTCTAATAACAATATTCTTTAACTAAAATATAATTAAAAAAATATTATTACAGATAATAGAAAATAATCTATTATAAATTTGAAATTTGGCTATGGGGTAAGACATTCTTCGGGTAGGAAACGACAGAAAGACATGATCTCTAAGTGATACGACAGTACCAGGGGCATACATCGAGGCCAACCAAGAAGTTGCATGCCCAGAGAAGAATATCAATGAATACCTGGAAAGATACGTCCGGAGAAACATCACTCGTCTCGCCTTTTACTGAACTCTATACTAGTTACATTAACAGCTAAGTGGTCGACCCTTTATAAATTTCTGGAGCCGCCGAAATCTAAACCAACATATATATAAATAGATATACTTATTTTCTTTAGATGGCTACAAACAACCTTTTCTTATTTATTTTCTTATTTACTATTTTTATATTTTTTTAATTAAATGTTCAAAATAAAAGGTCGTAAAAAAATTAGGTTGATATATATATATATAGATAAAGATATATATAAAAATTTCATTTCAATAGAAGAAAGATATCAGAAAAAATATCAATTAGATTTTATTAAATATAATGAATTCTTTTCAAGTCAAATGATAAAGAACATGACAAATTGAGAAATATTCAGGGCGGAATTCTATTCATTTTAATGATTAAATTTCATATTATATTAATATCTAATAGAAGGAAAATTGGCAAGTGGCCTTATAGAGCAAATACAAAATGTTACAGTTATTCAAGCTTAAAATTTAATTTAACTAATTGGTATTACCTCTTTAGAAATTATAATAACCAACTTGGAAACTACTACTTGACACTCAAAACAATTGATAATATATATATATATTTAATGAGAACTGTCTCGTACCCTGGAATTTGTTTAATTAAATAAGATAATATTAGATCTTTAATTGTCATAAATTAAAAAAATAATAAATAATAAAGTTTTATAGAAGATAGATTTTTGAAATATTATTATACAGGGTCCGGCAGTCAAACCTGACGGTTTTTGAAATGGGATAAATAAAAAAGTTGTTGAGATATTTTAATTATTTTTTTTTATTGTAAAGAGGAGAATTGGAAATTTAATATTCATAATAAAAAAGCACAAAAATAACTTATGTAGCAAAAATTATGTCACTTAAATGATGACCACCATTTTCTCTACACTGTACGAGTCTCCTGGAGAAGTGTCATGACTCTCTTCAATGTTTGGCGCGGGATCTCACGACTTTCTCGCCGAATGTTCTCCTTCAGTTGGTTCAAATTATTTGGTCTGTTATCATAAACTCTTCCCTTGATGTACCCCCATAGATAAAAGTCACAAGGGGACAAGTCGGGAGAACGTGCCAGCCATTCAATGTCACCCCTGAGCGAGATCAACTTACCGGGGAAAAATCCTCTGAGTTGAGCCATGGACGCCTGAGAGGTATGGGCAGTTGCTCCGTCCTGCTGAAACCAGACCCTCCTGAGAGGGATACGATGGCGACGTAACTCTGGGATGAGAAAGTCACGGATCATGGCAACATAACGCGCTGAGTTCACTGTCACTGTTTGGCCATTCTCCTCATAAAATAAGGCCCTAACACTGTTGACTTACATACTGCAGCCCAGACAGTTACTCTTTCACAGTGAAGAGGCTGCTGGTGAAGATGGCATGACTAACTTCTCCAGGAGACTCGTACAGTGTAGAGAAAATGGTGGTCATAATTTAAGTGACATAATTTTTACTACATAAATTATTTTTGTGCTTTTTTATTATGAATGTTAAATTTCCAATTCTCTTTTTTACAATAAAAAAAATAATTAAAATATCTCAACACAACTTTTTTATTTATCCCATTTCAAAAACCTTCAGGTTTGACTGCCGGACCCTGTACATGAAAATATAAATACGTTAAACTCATTTTTACTATAAATTATTTATTGTTGTCAATTTCTAATATTTTAATGATAGATTGAGTATTATTCTTAAAGTTAAAAATATACAAATATTTTTCATTTGGTCGAGAATTGTTTGTTTTTAATTGAATTATTTCAATGCAATATGGTAAAATTTTAATTGATTTTTCTCTGCATTATCATTTTTTTTAATTAAACAGGTTTTAGTGAATATTTGTCATTGGAATATTTTTAAAATCTTTTCAGATATATATTTTAGAATTTATATTCATATATTGGTATATAGAATGATGTGATTATTTAACAGATAAAATAAATAATATATAAATTTTTAATTTAATTCGATGTCACATGGATTAAAAAAAAGGATTATTATCATATTAAATAAATAAAAGATAGGAGAATTTTTTAATTTAATTTAAAAAATAATTTAATAATAATAATATATATTGAAATAATATCATTAAAATGAGTTACTAAATTTTAAATAGAGTATTCATAAAATAATTCATATATATATATATATATATATATATATATATATGTATATATATATTACTATCAGATTTATTTATAGGGATATAATCACGTATTTTTATGAGATTGTTTTCTCGACGTTTCGGCACCCATTTTGGCGCCATTTTCAAGAGATTATTTGGGTGGGAATATTGTTGGGATTCTGGGTCTTAGTCTGTGTGACCAAGGGTTAATATCGGGATTTTGGGTTGATAGGTTGGATGGTTTTGTACTCAGTGCGTTGCTGTGGAGCTCCGAAGCATCCTGGGCAATCCTGGCACACGTCCGTACCTGACAATAGTCCGAGGACAACTGATCAACAATTAATACGGACGTGTGCCAGAGTCAGGATTGCCCAGGATGCTTCGGAGCTCCACAGCAACGCAGTGAGTACAAAACCATCCAACCTATCAACCCAAAATCCCGATATTAACCCTTGGTCACACAGACTAAGACCCAGAATCCCAACAATATTCCCACCTAAATAATCTCTTGAAAATGGCGCCAAAATGGGTGCCGAAACGTCGAGAAAACAATCTCATAAAAATAAGTGATTATATCCCTGAAAAATCTGATAGTAATATATATATATATTAATAAATTAATATATATATTAATAAATTAATATAGTTTCTACTTCCTTTTCAACTCAAGGCACTAAAAATATATAAATATACAATAAATAATAATAATATATAAATATAATTTTATGTATATTTATAAAAATATTATTATATAATATGATATTTAGTTGATTAAATTAGATTAGATCGAAGATTCTCCCAAATAGTATTTTGGTAAAAGTCTTTAGCATTCCATTTAGTTTGTTTTAATCAATTTATGATAAGCTTATTTTTTTTTGTTTTCTACTTCATAATTTAATCAGTAAAATTATAATATATATTGCATAATAATAATAATTTTAAAGTAATTTTTTTATAACCTTACTTTTGTATAACCTTGCTGGACGAACAAATATACAGACTGATAACAAAAATAAAATGCCTAGATGAAATGTAAAGATGTAAAAATTTTTAAATTTAAATGAATGTACAATATATATGTATATAATAATATAGATTTTATGTAGTGTAACGTCAATAGGGTGAGAGGGCTCTTTTACCTTTTACCCACACATGATTTTCTACTATAACACTTTTCTTATATGGAAAAATCATGTCTTTTTCTTTCAACTTACTCACTTTTCTAATCTTTTGGTGACTTATTCCTCTTAAGTACAATTAGATTGGGAGAGATACATAAAAAATTTAAATAAAAATAATATCCATAAAAACTGAATTATTTTTATTAATTATTAAAATCATTTAAAAATAAATATTCAGTCATAAATTGCCGAGATAGGAATTTGAGATCGAAGGTAGCCATCTCATCAAATTCACAAAAATTAAGATTTATATAATACAATAATTAAAATACAAAAATATTTGTTATCAAATTGCAGATATTAGCTTAGAATCCAACACTTAAATTTTTGTCAAGATAATATGTGAATAAATAAATAATAAAATAAAATTTCTCTAATATGTACTCAGTTATCAGAAGAGTATATATATATGCTAAGATTTCAGTGAATGTTTTTATTATTATAAGGAGTAATTTCCGGTTTATTTTCACGTTTTATTTATGATTTGAGTCTCGACATTTTGGAACCCTTTTCAAGAGTTTTTTTTTAGATAGAAAATTTATGGGTCATAGTATGTATGACCAAGAGTCAATATTGAGATTTTGGGTTGAATGGGTGGGTAATCTTTGACTTATAAAAGCTCTGAACAATCTTCGGCATTAGCACTCACACTAAAACACGTCTGATTCGTACGACTGTCATACAGACCAGGAATCCCAGAAATTCTGTCCTATAAAATTTATAAGTTATAATTTATATTTAAAATAACTTATACTTATAACTTATATATACTTTATGATATATTTAATAATTGTTTTAAATTTTATCAATAACTTGATAATCCAACAAGTGTCATACGTGGGTTTCCTACATTCTATTAACATTTCACAATCTTTATATAAATTAAAAAAAAAACTTTTCTTTTTTTTGCAACTCTTTTTTTTTCTTAATCCTCTTTACCGACCCAGTGATATTAAAAAAAAGAGACATTGACAAGTGTTGGATTTAAGGAGAACCACTTAAGGTTTAAGTCGGTGTCTCATCAACTTCTTCCTTTTTCCCTCTTTTTTCGTTTGATAAAAAAAATTCTTCTGCACATGCTCGAAAGAATAAAAGAAATATATAAAGTTTGATTTTTTTTTTCAATTTTAATTGTGAAATATATATTTAGATAAGCTAAATAAATTTAATTATTTTTTTAACATATAAGTTTTTTTTTCCTAAATTTGAATATTATCTTTTTTGATAAAAATAAATTAAAAATTTATTTTAATTTAAGTTGCTTTATTTTTGATTAGTGAATTTTTTTTTTATATTCATTATTTAGATATATTTATATAAAAAGAAAAAGAGATTTAATTAATGTAAAAAAAATATTTGTACAAATTTTAATAAAATTTTGAACATCAAAAAAGAGAAGAGAGGAATAATAAATAATTACTTTATTTTAATTTAAATGTTATTGGATAAAATGTTAAATATATTATATTTATAAAATATTATATATATATTTTTATTTTGTTTATAACTTTATTATGATTATTAGTTATTATTAATATTATTGGACGAAAAAGGATAAGAATCACTGAAGAATGGAGGGCAATTTGAAAATTGACATTTTTATAGAAGGGATTCCATAATTCCTTTTATTTTTTCTCCTTTTCATATTTCAGATTAAAATTTCATTGAATATGGTTACATTGAATATGGTATTTTTTTTTAATATAACATGCTATCATTGTGAATAAATCCAATTTCAGATGTGTAACTAATGTGGTTGAGAATTTTATTGAACTCAAGTTTGAATCGAATGTAAGAAACGGATTTCTGAGTTTTCAGATTCTTTTACTTTTTACTCCTCTATAAATATATATTTCCAAGGAAGAGATTTCTATAAAGTGAAAATGAAACGAAAATTGAAGGGGTGCCTCTGGAAAAGGGCTGCGAAAAGCCTTCTTAAGAAGATAATCATTTCCAAAGAAAGAGAGATTCAATATGAATGTGCGACGCATGAACGCACGCACTATAGACCACTCCACATAATCTCTACATTTTTCATGGGGCTTTGAATCTCAAGGCGATAAGTAATATTTATTATATTAGATGGGTAGATGGAGGGTGTTGTTTTATATATATATGAAGCTCACTTTGAACACCAGCTGAAAACAAAAACACTCTAAGATTTATTTGGACTTTTCTTTAATGTTATTAATTTCATCCGAATTGAATAAATAACATATTAATTTATATATGACAAGGAAATAATAATAATCATAAATTTATTCGAAATAAAATGATTCGTTTTTTTTTTAAATTTTCTTGATATAAATATTTAATTATTTCTGTTTATAATGAGCATTGTACGTCATTATTATTAATTAATCAGATTTAAATATATTCCTATTTAAATAAATAAATGATTTATTAATATGACCCTCCCTTTGGTTAATATTATTCATTTGATCAAATATATTAAAATAAATATGTATTATAAAATATTAATTTTCATAAATTTTTTTTTTTTTGTTTTTGTTTTTACTGAAAATATGATGGAAATTATTTTTCATGAGATTTTATATTTGGATATATATAAAATTTGTTTGAAAAATTCATTATATAAATCATGATCTACTAATTTTCAAAATAATCTATGTCAGTCCAAGATAGGTATACATTTTTATATAGATCTAGGATCTAGATAGAGTAAAGCATACAGTCGTTGGCCCCCTTAAGCAACTCCTAGCAGTCTTTAATGCATATCTGGGCAAATCTGTGTCAAATTAGGTTTGCAGAACAAAGATACGATGAGCATCTTGATGAATAAAAAAAATCACTTTCTCATGTCATTTTCAATAAGCACTTTAAAAAAATTCTACAAAATACATATTGGCCCCCTGTTATAGTTATTGGCCTAGGTATTCTATAGTGATTATATAACCATAGTTAATAGTGCAATTTTTAAAATAAAAATCTCTTATTTTTTGTGTTTTAGTGATAGGGGACCAAATGACTGCCTCGGGGCCAACGACTGTATACTTTAGTTAGGTTAAAAAATCATTCTGTAACTAGATTTAAGAAATAAAAAATAATTAATTGAAAAATAACCTAAATTTACTAAGATATTTTAAGTCCCCTAATAAACTAATATAACAACTTTCAGGCAAAATTCAACTTTATTCATCAAGATACTTTCCTTCAAAAGAGATATATTAAGCCTCTAGCTTCTTTAATTTTCTTTTTTTTACCTATCTTGTAGAATGATTTTTCTTTGCTTTAACTTCGGTAATTAATTATTCATTAGAGCAAAATCTCTAGAACCTTCTTCTAAATACACTGGAGTCAGGTCTGGATTATGAGGTGGGTGGAAAATCATTTCAAAGTAATGTTTAATTAACTCATTTTATTTATTTTTTCATTCATTGTTAATAAGCAAAAAATTCAAGTTTCAATTATTTGAATGTTTCTTTTAAATTAAATGCCATATTTTTATGAAATTTTGATTCTCGTTAAGAGTAGAGTAGACATATGGAGAGTCAATAGGAGATTACGTAATTTATTTATGTCAAGCCTGGGACTATGGAGTGACCTATGCATGATCAAATAGACATTATATATTTGACAGTAGTATGTAGGTAGAAATTAATTAATTAAGTTATCAATGTCCATTGATTTAATTAGAGGAAATTCATAGGAACAGTATCGTATAGATAATTAATTATACGACTTTTATTATATTTTGATATTTATAATTTTTAATTTATTTTTATTTGATATTAATGATAGTTTAAAATAATTTTATTTTTTTAATTAAAATTTGAAAGTATGAAAATTTTTATTATTTATTATTTAATTAAGAATATTATATTATATTATTTATATAAAATTATAAAATAGACAATTGTTAGCTTAATAGACAAATAGACATTAATTAATTCTGGACCATAAATTTAACCAATTTTGATTTTAACAAAAATGTATTCTTAATTCTTTAATCTTATGAAAATTATACATATTAGTATTATCAAAATCATGACACGTTTTAAATTTGTTTACTAGTCCTACTTCTACTCCTTTGATTATCGGGTGCTCCTACTTTCGTTTTTTTTTTGTTCCATATACTTATTTAATATTTGCTAAAACATTCAATAAAAAATGACTCATTCAGTGTATTTATAAATAAACGTATCGAACTTTTTCCTATATTTTTAAATATCTTCAATATATTAATTATTCTTTGGCTTTCTTTTGAGCAAAATGAACAAATACTGAGACTCTTCGATCTATAAAAGAGACAGCTCGATTAAATTAAAGGTTAAAATCAAACCTCTCTTAAAAAGTTTCAAACTTTCTATATTAAAAACTAAGATTTCTTCGCTACAGGTTTGTTTGTTCAACTGTTTTGTTCTTCCTTACTAAAAACTCAAAAAATAAATCGAGAAAGAAAAAGAGAAATTCAACTGTAATATTGTAAAATGTTAAAGAGATCAAAGGAAAGTCTTGATTGAGTTGCCAATGTTGGTTTTCATCACAAACATTTCTAAAAAAACAATCTCCAATAAGTTAAAGAAAAGTCAAACGCGAATAAAATTTTAAATAAAACTAAAAAGTATATTTTTAAATAAATCAATTTATTTTATATACTTTAAAAATTTAAATTATTGAAGTATAGATATTTCATATTATATAATTTCAATATTTTTTTAGAGATTTTGTTGCTCAGCATATCAACGGTTGCAGAAATATTAATAGATCCTCAACTAATGGCCACACAGCTACAAAAGATATATCAATATTCATTAAAAAAATATTAATAACATAATAAAATATATTTCACATTTATATATAATTTAATAAAAAAAAATTAAATCAAGGATTTATATAAATATGTAATGATTATATAAATTGAAAACTAATTTACTAAAGAACTATCCATAATTCTTAAATATATTTGTGAGTAAAATTTATTCATTGTTTTTAAATTTTATTTATATCAGATGAAGTTAATAATTTTTAAAAATCTAAAAGGATTTTTTTTAATTAAATAACACCAGATGAAAATTAATCATTTCAAAAAAAATTTAAGAGTAATAAAAATGTATTATGTATTTTTATAAATTGTAAACAATTGGTTTGATGGGGATTTAAAAAAATCTCAAAAAATAATAATTTGTGGAGTTTCAACTACTTCATTACAAAAATTGTCATCTAAAAACTCTCTCTCTATATATATATAATTTCGAGTTTTAATCTACTCAGAGAAGAAGTGCATCATTTATTAACTTTCAAACGTTTAGAAGTAATTGTTGAAATCTTCCATTTTAATTTTTATATCTTGCATCCATCTATTGTATTCAATCTTATATTTTTATTTAACCATAATACGTTTCAAATAAAATGAATCAAAATAATTACTTACAATAAAGGTATAATATTAATTTTTAAATTTAAAGAAAAATAAAAAATTACAAATTTAAGATCGCTCTCTATCTCTGAGTCTCTATGGAACTCGAAAGTTCTTGGCCGCAGCAACCAAATGTTCCTATCCTTAGCCATACCCATCCAACACCTATTTTCTCCCATCTCTCTTACGTCCTACATTGTCTTCTACCACGTCCTTGGTCTTCCAATCGGTCTCCCCAAAAATATATTTTTTGCTATTCTTTCTTCTCCGATTCTTGCCACGTGTCCTGCCCATCGCAACCTTCTCAATTTTATAACCCTAACTAAGATGCATAGAGGTCATGCAATTCCTCGTTATGTGCCTCCACCATTATTCAGTGATCTCATTTTTTGGCCCAAAATGAAGAATCCTATTCTCAAATACTCTAATTCTACTCTCGTCTCCTAAGGTCATAGACCACGACTCACACTTGTATAATATAACTGCCAAAAATAATTGTTTTGTATATTTATTAATTTTTATTCTTTTTGATAATAATTTTGAAAGAGAAAAGCCTCTTTACTGCATGATTACAGGCGTGTCCCGAATGAAACCTCGACTTAGATTCATATTTAAAAATATATAATCTATTATTATATTATTATATAAATTTCAATTAAACTAATCTTAATTCCTAATATTGTGAAATAAATATTTAATTCCATTATGTCTATTCATTTATATACTTATGTATTAATATTTGTATAATATCCATATAAATAAAACATCTATATGAAATGATAAATGGATTGATCTGACAAAGAATAATAATATTTGTTGTATACTATCGTAATCTACTATTTCAGCCATCTAACATCAAAACTCCCATTTAAACTATCGAAACCGCGTAGTTGAAAAGGGAAACATATTCCTAAGGCAGCCATCCAATTCTCCTTTGCAACCTCAACCCTATTATTCTATCGTATGGCCGCCCGTCACTTGGGTGTTGTTAAGCGAGAAATCAAGTGTCAACGGTACTGTTCTATTAAACTAAGAGAAAGTACAGAACTCGGTTGCAAGTACGTCAGGTTGGCCCGTTAACAAGTTACCATTTAGGAGGATCTTGTCAAATAAACATGTTTCCAACAGTCAATTTATATTTATTAACAAATGTCATAGAATTGCATTCATTATCCTTTCATTCGATGAATTCATTTGGCCAAAAATTGAACAATTTATATAATAAATAAATTTATAACAAAATATAATAGATTTTATAAATTTTTTTTTTCTATTAATTGTAGTTAAATATTATCTTTAACTTGTTGATTCATATATTAAAATATTATTATAATCTAGAAAATGGAACTTTTCAACTGATTACCATGCTTTTTACTATTTCGCGAGAGATAGTATTGCGATCTCAGGTCTCTGAGACATCTTCACTATTGTAGGGTTGAGAAAAATGTCTGTGTTTGTGTATGTGTTTATGTAGACAAGATTACGCAAAAACGGTTTGAGCTAGAATAATGAAATTTGGTACACCGGCATTATTCAAAGTTCGTAGTTTTCTATCAACTTTTGAGAAATGTAGCTCAACCGGAAGAGGGTCATTACTTACCACGTTTTGATTTTTTTTCCTCTAAAGTCACCGTAAAAATAAAGATATATGTTTGATAGTTTTTCACATGATTAGAAATTGTATAAAACTGCTAAATATAAAATTTCAGCTTGATTTAATCGCTGAAAGTATCGGAATTAATTTTTTAACACTCCAAATCACGCGCCAGCACGTGTCGTTGTGCCATCAACAAAGAGCCAAACACGCGCTGGTTTAATAATTATGATTTATTAATTTTAATTTATAATTTAATTAATTCAAAGATAATATATGTTAATTATTCCAATTCAAATTTGCGAGATAGTCGAGTGGAGATACGCCAGGTTTTTTTATTTATCCTAAAATACTTATTCATCTACTTTAGGAATCGGCAACCTTTTGAGTCAGAAAAGCCAAAAAAATTAGAATTTACAAAATTTCCAACATTTTTTACTATCTCGCCAGAGATAGTATTGCGATCATGAAAATTTTCGATGTTGAGATTTTGATGTTTTTATACGTTTTGAAGGTTCCTGAATCATTTTCACTAAGGTTGAGAAAAATGTCTGTGTGTGTGTATGTGTGTGTGTATGTGTGTATGTGTGTATGTGTGTATGTATGTAGGCAAGATTACGCAAAAACGGTTTGAGCTAGAATGATGAAATTTGGTACATGGACATTATTCAAAATTCATAGTTTTCTATCAACTTTTGAGAAATGTAGCTCAACCGGAAGAGGGTCATTACCTACAACGTTTTGATTTTTTTTCCTCTAAAGTGACCGTAAAAATAAAGATATATGTTTGATAATTTTTCACATGATTAATAATTATATAAAACTGCTATATATAGAATTTCAGCTTGATTGATTCGCTGAAATTACCAGAATTAATTTTTTAACACTGAAAATCTCACGCGTCAACACGTGACGTGGTGCCATCAACAAAAAGCCAAACATGCGCTGGTTTAATATTTATTATTTATTATTTATAATTTATAATTAATTAAATTTAATTTAAATATAATATATTATGTTATTTAATCCAATTCAAATTGCGAGATAGTCGAGTGGAGACACTCCAGCTAATTTTTCAATAATATGATATTATATTAGATTTAGGTAACCTAGAGGTCGCCAAAGTGGTTTTATTAGATCCCTTATCTAAAGCGGAGGTCGAATAAATATTATGGTATTTAAATTTCAACATTAATATAATTTTCATCAAATTATTGTTAAACAATGTACTATTATTTTAATAAATATTTAAAATCATAAAGTAAATGTAAAAACAGAATATCTAATAGAGTTTTATTTTAATTAACAAAAAATAACTTTTATGGGGGTCGATGATTAAAAATGTTTGGCTACCCATGAGGTAACCTCTAGATTTGATTTTTGATTTAAAATTAATAAACTGTTCTCTATTGAGTGTTTTATCCTGTTTGCAGAATATATATATATTTTTTTTTTTTTTTTTTTTTTTTTTTTTAAACAATATTTTGAGTTTTGAAAGTAAAATATTATAATATAATTATTAAAATTTGAGCGTTGAACTGGAGTACCATATCTTCTTGACTCACAAGAGCCGATATAGTCTGATGAAATTAAACTTTTTTCTTTTTAAAAAAATTTTTAATTATTAAAAATTATTAAAATGTACAAATTTCAATTATTTAAATTCTAAGGCATATATTATAGGGTATTACTTAATAAAATAAATATTTAACAAACAAAATTAACAATCTTTAATCGTAAATAAACATAAACATAAATGATCCGTTACATTCAAGTGCTTACATAAAAGTGGGCAGTGCATTAAACAACCACAGGTCGCAAGTATTGTAGTATAGAGGTCGCTTCCATCGCCTTCACACAGCGCCCTCAGTTAACTTCAACTTTAAATGAAATAATTTAAATTATTTCCTACAATATATATATATAATAAAATAAATATATATTTATTTATATATATAATCCTTCTTTTCTCTCCAATTCAAAGAAAATCATGTTTATAAAAAAATAGAACGATTTAATCTATTATAATAAATAAATATTAATAATCATGAACATGTTATATATCAGAGCTATCCAGGGTCCAAGAAAAATTCTAGTTTTGTCAAAAACATTAATAAAATGTTTTTTTTAAGATAGTCTTAGAATAAAAATACCAAGAAACAAATAACATGCTGAGAGAGAAAAGAAAACATTAATCTGAAGAGAAAAATGATCCAACTTTTATTCTTTCTTTAGTAAAGAAATGATTTTAACAGAGATATTAATTATTTTAGTTGATCAAAAAAACACCTAGTTAAGACATATAAATAAAAAAAATAAAAATTAAATACTTATATAGAAATTTTGTTAAGTATATTAAAATATTTTTAAAAATTATTAAAACATAACCTAAAATGAAAACTCAGTAAGCTTAATATATAAATATTTTTATCTATCTATGTAGTGCTATGAGACTCAGATATTCTTGATAGCAACAATCATATTCCTACAACTATCCTGAGACAACTTTATCCATCTCTTATCTTCCTTCTCTCTCATATACCCCTTTACATAAGATATAAATTGTCTCCCCTCCGCTGTTATTGAACTACCAACTGGCTACTTCCAAATTTCTTGCTAGAATTTCCTTACTTATTCTAGCCATGTGTCCTGTCCAACGCAATCTCATCGATTTAATGACCCTAACTATGATTAGAGGTCGTTATGTAGTTTAATAAGCAAACTAATATAGGATTAAAATTTATTAAGGGAACTTAAAATAACTTTTTTATTTTTAAATTATTAATTATGATTATGATAATTGTGATTCTTGAATTATTATTTAAATTAATTTAAATAATTTATTTTATAACAAAAATTAAAATTATATCAATCTTCACAAAAAATATGCTTATATTCATCTAATAACAAATAGTATAAATAGATAACATGAAATACATATTTAAATCCAGAAATTGGATTTATCTACAAAAAACAAAATAATAATAAACTTAGAAAAAGATTGAAAATAAATGAAAATATAGTTTGTCACAAATTTCAAAATGAAATTTTAATTTCCTTAAAAATTGGAAATTTTAAACAAATCATATTAAACAAAATAAGCTATAAATCTTTTAAATAAATAAATATTAAGTAATAAATATACTGGTCAATGATTAAAAAATAATTTTAATAACTATAACTAATTTCTGTTTAGTATGTTGATAACGAACAAATACTAAAATAAAAAAATATAAAAAAATTGTTAAAAACACGCTTTTATTTAAATGCACTAAAAAGGAGAAAAGAATTTCTCCATACACACTACGATTTTCTTACAATTATCGGAATACACGGAAAGGAAAAGAATACGAAAGACATCATTGTATATGCACAAACCTTTGTGTTTTTTTTCTTTTCCAATGTCTATTTGAAGTAGAATTTGCGTTTTTTCCCTACATATATATATGTAGATAATTACTATTTTCAATATTATGTATTATATAATTAGTAATTGTTATAAAATAATACCTCCGAGGTCACCTATGACCTGGGATGAACCTGAATATTACATTGTCATGGAAGTTACATATGTATGCAAAATTTCAGCTTATTTGAACATTGGGAAGCGGGTCAAATTCACCTTGCAAGACAAGACACGATGTGAAACTAAATAAAAGCGTCTAAAAATTCTTATTACCACTAATTTTTGACATTGAATATAAAAAGGAAGTTTTATAGACTCATCAAAACCAAGTTTAAAAGCTGGACTATTAGACATATGGTTCATTGCCTGTTGCTCATTCGGATTTAATGAAAGAAATTTATAAAAATTTGAATATTATTTTAGTGTAAATTAACTATACTGTTCATGATTGGATATTCTATAGAGATTTAAAAGTTATCTGCATGCCCCTTGATCAACAAAAGGGATTTACCAAGTTTCCATGTTTTATATATGACTGGGATAGCAGAGCAGGGGATTAACATTGGCCCAAAAAACAATGGTGCTTAAGAAAAACTTTGAATATTTTGAATAGAAATTAAATTAAGTTCAAAAATTATTCTACCCCCACTATAATTTTTTTCCTGAAAATTTAGGTGATGTGTGTGATGAGAAGGGGATCATTCATTATTTTATAATGAAGAAAAAATATCAGGGGCGGTGTAATATCAACATGATGGATGATTACTGTTTGTCTTTTCAGAAAGAACAACAAAATGCATTATATCGCAAAAAAAATTATGCAAGAAACTTTATAAAGAATAAGGTCCTAATATTTAGTAATCAAGTATTTTGTAAACGAACATTGCAACCAAAGAAAAATCAAACTTTTTAATTTGTATTTATTCAATTTTCAATTTTTTGAAAACTAATTAATTAATTAGTTTAATTAACATATTTTGAGAGAATTGTAGGTAATGTAAATTGATATCGAATACGACTTCAGCACCCAAAAATACATAAGATTCAGTTTTTACAAACAACTTTTATTATAATTAATAAAGAGTTAAAGTAAAAGATTAATTTCACAATTTTATAATAATCATAATAATAATAAAAGGATATTAATTTTTAATTTTTATTGACGCATAAAATAATTATTTAATTAGCATAAATTTTAATTAAAATAATTCTTATTTTTTTTTTATTTACAGCGTGCTTTGTATTCTTTCTTCTCATTCAAGTATTGATTATAATTCTTTTGAAAAGTGAAGTTTTAGGTTTATCTTGATATTCTTTGATGAAGGGTGTTATTTTCTTTTCAAAAAAATAATATCCAATTTATTTAAACTACATAAATTCGTTTTTGTTTTATTTTAAATAAAAAGTCATTTTCTGTGAATCAATTATTTATTGTCCCTTCTTTGGAACTTTGGAATTGGTTTTTATTCCAATTGGCATAAAAGATTTCAATTTCAGTTCATGATTAAAAAACAAAATTTATTATTATTATTATTATTATTATAGGAAAAAACAAAAAAATAAGATAAATGAAAAGATATATATTTTATATAACCTTTTAATTTTAACTATTTGCAGGTATATTAAATTATAAACAAATTTGGGTTAGTGATGAAGTATGTAATGAAATAGTGAACACGGTGAAATAAATGTAATAAATTTATTTATTTAACTTTTAAAGAAAAATATATTTTTGGAAACTATAAACGTCACTTAACAACCAACTACTATTTTTCCATGATGGGAGCAAGAATGCATTCCTTTGATAAATATAATTTTTATAAATAAAAATAAATGAAAAACTACTATAAATAAAGAAATAATTATTTATATTTCAATTAATAGTTTATAATACTTATTATATTATAATTTTTAATAATATAGATAAATTTTATATTTTCTTTTCTTTTCAGTATCAATAATGTATAATAGAAGAATTCAGACCACACATTGTATAAAAATTTATCTATAAAAAAATAATTTATTTTAAATATTGTATTCTAAATTTTAATTAAAACTAACATTTTGGAGTTTTTTTACTAATATTTTTTAAAAGGTATATTTACCATGTACATTATTGTCTTTTTTAATATGTCTTTTTATTTTCGCTTAGAACAATACATTATACTCTCTTTTTGAAATGAATGTCGATATTTGTAGAGGAAGGTGAATCCATATCCTGACGTCACAAGTCATACACGTATTATGCATTTCGTTGGTCTATTATGTTAGCATAATTGAAGCTAAATGAAATATATGCCCTTGATAATAGTATTCAAAAAAAAAAAAAAATATCGCATTTTCAATAGAAAAATATATTGTTGTGTTGTTGAAAATAATTCATTTTTAAAATTTACACAGTATTTTATTCAGTATGATTATATTTTAAAATTGATATTAGAACATCTAATGTCTAACTCTAAGTTAGAATATTTTAATGAGATTATTGATGTTCTTAGAGAAAAATATTTTTTATAAAATATCATTTAAATTTAAAATAAATACATTAACTAACATGATTTTTAAAGATGCCACTATTTCACATTTGGAATCTCTTTTCTCGAGGACCCGTACTCCTGTAATCTGTAATATTGAAAGAGTATTCTATTCAAAGATATCTTAATTTTTAATATTTAAATTTTAATTTTCAAAAACCAACTTATCTTTAGAAAAATGCATTCAATATTTCTAAATACAAAATATACATGCTAAATTCCAAGCAAAAGATTTCTACTTAAGCCACATAATTTTTAATCTTTAATTGTAACACCTATTCAAAAATGTTTAAAACAATTTAAATTTTTAATTTTCTTATATATAGTTATATGTATTAATTAATACCTATATGCTTTATATGCTTTATGATTATACGTATATATATAAACTTTTCTATTTCGAGTCCATTAAAATTAAGACATTATATATTTGGTGATAAAAAGTTAAATGGAAAGCGAGCTAATTTTATAAAACCATTAACAAAGTTGCCATTGGTAGAAGACCATGAAAATTAATGAACACAACCAGCCAATGGTGATTTAAATTTATTTTATTTCGTTATGTGTAAACTAACAAGGATTGTGACTTGCGGTTTGGGTATTTTTAAAAGGTTCTTAAAAACAACATTTTTTTCGAAAAAATTTCAAAAATCATTTAATTAATTCTTTCGAGCAACATTAACTTAAGTTCAAAAGAATTCGCTAAATACTTTTTAATTAAAAATATCTTTTATTCAGTGATACTTTCAACACCTTTGTAATGAAAAAAAAAAATTAAGACTTATATTAAAGAAATTAAAAAGAATAAAAATAATTAATTAAAGAGTAAGAAAGTACAAAGAGATATAATCAATTATTTAGGAAAATTAATTTGATTGTATAAATGTTCTTAATCAATATATGAGCCGTTTATTTTGAAAGTGGCCTAAAACTCCGTTTTTCATTTTTTTGCGGGTTATCATGGCTACATGTCCAACTTCATATTATTTATCAGTAAAGTATTTCAGGTACTTTATATTCCAAGTAAATAGAATAATTTTGTATTGACTATAAAAATCTCAAACCAATTACAACGACAAAATTCAATTTTATATACCACCGGAACATGATGATTTTTTCAAATCCCTTTCACACGTGCAAAATGTAAATGAGTAGTACAATTGTTTTGTAATAAATTTATGTTTGTAATTTTCTATGTGTTCTGTAATTGAAAAATGTTTTGAATCGCATAAATTATGTTTCCGAAGTGTTACAAATTCCGTATTCTTTTTTTTCAATTTGAAACATCTTAAATTATGTTGAATGGACTTGGGCACCTTCAAATTTTATAATGAATCTGACTGTTAATTTTGAAAGTGGCCCAACTCCATTCTTGATAAGAAAACGCACGTTATTTACTTAATAATTGCCACTATTTTAACAGGAACTTTAAATTTAACATCCTTAGATACGCTTAAGCAGTATGACTCCTTAGTATTTTATACGTATATTTTTAAATTCATTGAAACGCAAAACTTTCAATATCTCGATTTGAAGATAAATGGAGTTAGGCCACTTTCAAAATAAGCGGCTCATATAATATATGAATGAGTTTGTTTTCTTTGGTAGTTTCTTACAAAAATATAAATTTTAAATTATGCAAGATTGTATTAATAACAATCATATATAAATTTCTCCTGTTTTTTTATCAATTTCAAATGACGATTGAAGTTTTTATTAAAATAATGTATATTTAAAATGTTAAAATTATGTAATTATATTTTTCAACCTTTAAATTAATTCTTTGCCAATCTTTATTTTATAAACTACAGCTGCTAATACAAAAGTAAATAAATACTGTATACTTTAAAAAAACATTTTAGATCTTTTTTCAATTTTTAAGCTATTCAGTGATCTTAAACATTGAGTGTTTTATTAAGTAAGAAGAAATCCCTCTAGTTTTTTTGGAAAATGAGCTTCTCATAGAAACTTTTATGAATATATACCTATATACGAAGAAGAGATCATAAAACAACCCTTGAATGATGCAAAAAAGAATCTACCAAAACGAATGTTAAAAAAAAATTCTTTCCTCCAAGAAATCTAAATTACATTCAACTTTTATATATTAAAAGACAAGGTAGAATGAAAATAAATTGATTTAATTTATTTATATAATTTGATGATATAAAAAAAATTCAAATGATTAGTTAATTGAAATTAAAATAGAAATGAAAGACGATTGATTATTTTGTATAGGAAAATAGATATGAAAGATCATGAGAAGAGACATTCAATTGAATTCTCCTCAAGTTAATTTGTTCCAAATAAATGATTGTGATCTCATTATTGCTTAATTAAATATGATGTAAATTTTAAAGGAAATATTATATGAGTTCATCTACAATATGAAATTATTATTTATTGATTTTATAAATGTCAAAATATTAATATACAAAAGAGAAACCAAATATTGACATTTTAATCAAACATAAGTAATATTTATTAATTAATAATAAAATAAATAAACATTATTTAAATGTTATCTTTAACCTTTAAGTTATAAAACTACTTAATGTGTTTTTGAATAATTAGACAGAAATCTATTCCCAGTAAATATAAATAATTTAAATATAAAAATTATATAATATAAGTATTTATTTGAAATAGCTCAAGATCAAGGACGCGATGGATGGATAATGTAGGAAGGGACGTGAGGGAGATGGGAGAAGGTAGGGGTTGGATGGTTGTGGCACAGGATAGGGATGCTTGGAGAAGTCGTTGCTGCGGTCAAGAACTTTCGAGTTCCGTACAGCAACGGAGATTAATTTAAAAATTACAAAATTACATCTATTAAAAAATTAATAATTTATTTAAATAATCATTTGTTTATAGCTTTTATTAAATTTAAACAAAAACTTAAGGATCCATTTCTGAATCATAATTTATTTATTTTTTATTTATTTTACTTAAATTCAATGCTTATTTTCGTATTAATTCTGTTTTCATTTATATATTTATTTTATTTTGAAATTTTTATATTTCGTAATTTGATTACAAAATATTATTAAAATAAGAGCAATACAGTGCATGACTGATTGCATCCTCAGCAGGCAAATCCAAAAGACGCCTTAAAATGTCTGGAAGAGACTGCGATAAAGAATCGTATGGACTACAGATCGATGATGAAATAAGTTAGATAAGAGTTCTAACCGAGTTTCAAGCTAAAATTAATTTAAGATGCTCAAACGCTCGGTTAATTATTCAATCAATTTTTTAACTTTTAAAAATTTAGTACCTGGTTCACCGAGCCATCGCTCGGTACTTCAAAAAATTGTTCCTTATGAACTATGAATATTTAAGATTAAGATTATTATTTAAAATGAATAAACGACAAAAAATAAGAAACAATGTCAAATAATTTAAAAGAACATAAATTAAAAAAAATATATTGATAAAACATACAGCCCTTAAACGTTAGTATTAATACACTGAAAGACAGAAAAGTATGGCCTGTGGATATAACATAATATTTTATATTTCGTAATTTGATTACAAAATATTATTAAAATAAATATTTTTAATTTTATTTTATTTATAATATTTTGTATTTAAGAAAGCACTGTCCGTCGTTGCCCGGCAGAATTTTTTTTATTATTAAAATTCCTATTTTAAATTAAGAAAAAACTAACAAAAATTATTTTTTCCGAGGCTTAAACCAATACATATCGATTTTCTTTATAAATATTATCTATGGTGTGTATTTCAAAGCGGATTAATTGCTACAATTTTTGCTAGTATAATAAGTTAAGAAAGATAAGATAAGAAGTCAAGATAACAAGGAGTAAAAAAATAAACTAAACAATCAACTAACAAGACAAAATTATTGTAGGATAGAATTTCAAAATCGAATTCTGAGTTTGTTTTCTTTCATAAACATTAATTTTTAAACTAAAAATTATATTCGAATATTTTAATTATTTTTATAAATAAATCTTATTTACGGGAGAGAGAAGAGGGTCGAGGGAGTCACGCTAGTCAGAATGAATTATTATAGTACAGGTAAGGTGAGGTAGATTTGGTTTTCAATTTATTTTTATATTTTAGTTTTCTCGATGGTTAAAGTAAAAAAAAATTGATACTAATGTTTTTTTTTTACATTTAGGTAAAAAATTAACATTTCTTGACAATTAATAATAATAATAATAATAATAATAGTAAAATAGACATTAAAATTAATCTGTCGCTTTATACGGGATAAATTATTCTTCTGTTAAATTAAAACATGCCCACCATTGTATTTTCGATTTATCAAAAACTTTTCATTGAAAGACTTGTATTAAGTTTTCTAGCGAGTCATAAGAAAATAAATAATTGTGCATTATGATGTAATGGTGCAGAAGAAAACGTGGGTTGTCTCTAAAGCACTTTATTTGAAATGATAGATATATAAATATATTGCATTCACAATTATGTTGACGGTTGTATTTGGAGTAAAATTTGTTAAAGAGTTGTTTATTTCTTTGTTTTGTGTAATTAAGAGAGTTAATAAGTTGCTCATTTGGTTTACTTTGAGGATAGGAATATAATAAAAGCTTGCTTGCTTCTAGGGGAGGGGGGGGGGAGAAATGGCGGCCGCGCAGTATGGGGATGTGGGTGGAGGATATCTTCTTTCAAATCTCTATCAGTCTCGAAGGAGGAAGTTTACATTTTATCTGTTTGCAAGTAGTTCTGTCGAGAGGCAATTGTCTATACAATATTTTATCAAACTTCTCAGAAAGTTTACCATTTAATATGTCTTACTTATTATGTTTTATCTAACTTATATCTTTCTCTCAACAATTTGTATATGCTAATGTACAATATATTCAGGGCGCCAGGGGAAGAAGAAGATACGATGAAAGAAGAATTCCCATTGAAGAAAGTAAAAAAAAAAAAATAAATAAATATTTTCAAGGGAGTTTTTGTTTTTATTATTATTATTTTTTTTATTATTATGACATGTAACTTTTCTGATTTTCTTTTGACTAATTGACCATGATTAAAAACAATTCTCATTTTTCATTATATTTTTAATCTAATCATATTTTGGTAATCAAATAAATAATAAAAAATATCATAAATTTATTTGATTCAAATTCAATAAATTTTTTTTAACTAATCCTATAAAACTATATATGCAAACATATATATATATTTTAAATATTAAAAAATTATATATATATGAAGTATAAATCTTCAGTAGATTGATCTTTTTAGAGAATATACCTTTAAGGAAAATAAATTCTCACAATGACAATATATATAATTCTACTTTCATCAATAAATAATATAATGTCTTAGTTGCGTTTTATTAATGAATGTAATTATTTAGTAGATAAAAAATTTTTAATATTATCTGGTTTGAGTAGAGTAGAAAATTAGTTAAGCCATGTTTTAAAACTTTGAAATTTTTATGTTTTTTCATATTTATTTATTTAATTATTTACATTTATTTACATGCTTATTTATTTAAGGACACTTGGAATGACCCACTAACTCAAATCTTACCCTAATTTTCTTTGAATAAGCCGATATTATAAAATATAATAACTTCAGATATTTATAAAAATATCGCATCGGTGGTTCAGTGGTAGAATGCTCGCCTGCCACGCGGGCGGCCCGGGTTCGATTCCCGGCCGATGCAAAATATTTTTATTATCAAGAAGAGAGAGACAAGAAGATAAAAAGATAAACAAGATAAAAGATAAAAAAATAAACAAGATAAAAGTTGAGAAAATTTGTTATCCTGATCAAACAACACATTTACCTTACTCGATAGTTCCTGTTCTTATATCCCAGTGATTCTCACCCTGGGCGATATCGCCCCCTGGGGGCGATCGACATCTTAAAGGGGGCGATTATTTGACTATACGATTTTGGGGGGCGATAAGTTATTTTTGGGAGGCGAAATCATTTTCAACTCTAAAATAAGTTGACCTGTGCCCAGGTCCGAACCGACCGACGGTTTGAAATAAATTCATTTCCAGCTACAGAAACAATTTCAAATAATTTTAATATATCTATTATTAATGCAATAAAAACAGATATGGATATAACATAAATATTTTTATTTTTATTTTATTTATAATATATATGTAAGACCAGGCTGTGACGTCATGAATGGCTGGATGACGTCATATAATTTTAATTAAGAAAAAACTAATAAAGATGATTTTTCTCGAGTATAAAACCAGTACAAAGTGCATGATTCGTGGTGATATGTAAAAAATCTCCTTATGTGAAATTTGGTGTGAAACCAATACCTCCCTTACTATCGTCGGTCGGTAAAAAAGGTAAGATGATTTTGCGAACAGGCTTTTGAAACATTTCCTCTTTTTTCAATTTTTTTCAATATGGTTCTAAAAAAAATGGTCAGATGATTTTGCAATCAGGTTCTGAAACTCGATTTTTCAATATGGCTCTAAGTATCACTTAGTGTACCTACCTTATATTAGGGATTATCATGCAAATTTTATCTGTAAAAATTTATAGGGGGGGGCGAATTAAGAAGCGGGTCTTACAAAGGGGGCGATTGGTCCAAAAAGGTTGAGAACCCCTGTTATATACGATGTACAAAAATCCTAGAATTATTTTATTTTTATATACTTATATATTTAATTTGTGTAAGTACATATAATAATATAAATCTAATGCATTATAAATATATAACATGATTTACGATTTACAACTAATGACTCACTAGGATAAAGATAAAAGAGGGCAAATAAATGAAGTGTCATAATACCCTTTAGCCTAAATATAATCAATCAACTCAAATTTTATCCAAGAATGAATTCTATGGCATTCTAGCATAGAAGTTTTTGTTTAAATAAATTTAATATTTGTAGGATTAATCAATTATTTTTTTTTTACTTATAATGAAAATGATTGATTTTAACTGTGAAATTTTTTCTCATACTTTTCACGCGAAATATTATATTATTTTTTTAATTATGCTGTATTGTGCTAAGTGCTAAAAATATTGATTAATTAAATTTTTCAATCAATTTAAAATTGAATAGTCAAGGACATAGCAACGTCGAAAAAACAAGAATTTTATGTCGGCTGAATTTTTGATAAGACCTCTTTCATGGTATCTCTGCCAGCACGAGCGGATTGACAATTGTTAGAGGATACATCTATACTTGTTCAAGAAAAATGGAATAGGAAATATTACAAAATCAACCGACGAGACAAACAGAAATTAAGAAAATAGATAGTGTTTAGAAAAATTTAATAAAATATTTAATAAATATTATATATTTATAAAAAAAAAAATGAAAACTTTTCTAATATAAAATATATTAAATTTTTTTAACAAATACATTCAATTGAAAAATATATAAATCTACAGTATTAGTCTAATAGATCTTGCCAAAAGATAATACTTATTTCATGATACAGTGATTAATTATTTCTAACTTAAGATTAATGTTTTTAGAATATATGTTTAAAAAATATGATTTAAAAAAAAGTTATTGAATTTATTGGAAACATAATAAACTTAAAATAGATGAATGCATAAATCTTTATTAAATTTAGGAAAAAATTTTAATAAAAAATAGTGAATAAGAAATGATTTATAAGTAAGGAGGAAAAGGGTGAAATATTATTCAAATTTTATTCTTATATTCATTTAAAGTTGATTAACCGTTTTTGAAATTTATTTATATGCTATTTATTTTATCTATTCTTTATTCATATTGAAACATAACATAGTATAAATAAATATAATGATTAGACACCAACGGTGAGTAAAACATCAATTGATAATCAATGAATCGTTTAGAAAGGAGGAAGCGCCTTAAATTTGGTAATCAGCCGTTGCTTTGACGAAATCAGAGTTGGATTGGATTTCACTGGGAATAAGGAAAGTCATCAAGTACGAACTCTGGTTCCAATGCAAAAAGAGAACCAAATAAATTACTAACTTTACTTATAGACAAAAGAACCAGAAAAAAAGTACAAATCACAATGAAAATAGATTCACTAAATTTATTTGTTTTTTTCTTTAAATGTTACTCTTTATAATGATATTTGTGAAATCAATATTATTTATTTATAATGATTGTTTTGAGTTCTTGTCTTATATCTGTATACAATTGAAAATAAAATTAAGATTTATTAAAAGATACACTGGATCATATATTATCGTAATAGATTAAAACATTTTAATATATATACAGCGGTTAAAGGGTAGGCAAGGCAGGCGACAGCACGGGGCGCTAAATTTTCAGGGGCGCAGATTTATCAATAAAATATTTCATAACATTTATTATTCAAAAGATAATTTGTATGAAAGGGCGCCAAATCTTGTTTTTCTCGGGGCGCTCAAAACCCTACAACCGCCCATATATATATATATGGGCGGTTATATATATATATATGGGCGGTTATATATATATATATATATATATGGGAATGGAGCTCGAGCCACCGACCGACCGAGACAGCCAAAGCCTGGCGCATCTTACGGCCTCCAGCTCGGCCAATCTCAATCACGAAATCATCGCAGAGCGTGCTTCCTCTCTACGACACTCCAAGCAGCGATCGCCTCACATTTTTTCATTTATTTATCTTTATACTGTTTTTTTATCTTGTTCGTTTTCTTGAAATAAAAACGATATTTTTTGCAATCATTTCTAAACAGAAACATATATTTTTTTGCTAAAACAACCCCTAGGCAACGAAATTCCCTACATTTTAAATATATATTATAATATATTTTTAATATATCATCCTATCATTATACATTAAAACTCATTAAATTAACTTCATATTTGTAATTAATATTTTGTTATACAAATTTGATGTTGTTCTATTATATCTACAAATTGTACTACACTTTCGACTAGAGATAAAATTTTTATTATAAAAATTATGAAATAATTATTTTATATTTTAGATTGATTAGCTTTTATGTATATGTTTGTATTATATTTATATATGTTTATTTAACAAAAATAATTATATAAACTATAAAACTAACAAAAAATATGATAGTTAAAAATAAAAGTTAAAGCACAAAACTCTAAAAATAAAATACAAATTCAACAAAGAATTAATAAAATAAAAATATATCAAATTTTATTAATATAAGGTCATTATGTTTGGACCAAATTCGTAAAAAGAAGATCGAAGTGAAAGAAAATGGGAGACTTATAACTTGTATTCTAAAACGTAAAAATATCTGTTTAGAGACCATAAATATAATATCATTTGTAATTACTTTTAAAAATATGTTTATTGTATACTTTTAAATATAGGTATGTTTATTTATAATAAAATTGTTCCTCAATAAATGCTTAAATAAATAAATATATGTATAAGTATATTCTTTACCTACATAGCACTTAAAATTTCTGCAAAACTAATATTAAGTTTGTGTTGCTGCATAACTCCGGTGTAGCACTTGAAAATTAAAATTCATTGGATTTTCATATTCATATGAAAAACTGGAATGCGGCTCTTATTGGATTAATCTTTATCCATTTTTATAACGTTTTTCTTAACTTCACTTGGCGTCTGTCGCTGTGTCTGTTCGCTCTTTTGACAAATTGAAATCGATTTTTCATCGACTTTTTTTGTACTATTTAACTGATTTTCGGTTTATTAACGATTAACTTTTTATTATACTGTAATCACCATATTTTATATTGTTTGTACATTCAAAATAAATATTCTTCTTCTTCTATCATGAATGAATATGAAAATCCAATGAATTACACCCACGTCTACATATATTTATAGATTTAATATAAAAAAAAACTCAGAGCACGATGTATATTTAATAGACGACACGAAGCAACTAAATTTTTAAATATATTAATATTGCATTTTATCAATTTTATCATTTTTCTAAATAAATAAATTTTTACAATTTTTTTTTTTTTTTTTGATAAATTTTATTCTTAATACTCAAGTGAATATATGATATTTATGGGATATTCTTGTATAACGGAAGACAATCATATACCCAAGAAAGGTGGTTATGAGATTTGACTCCTCCTCTCAATTTAATTTATTTATAGAATTTTTTACTTTATATCAAATTGTATATATGAATGTTAAATAAAGATCTTTAATTATATACACTAATAAATTTTACTGATTTCCTGTTGAAAATCTATTTTCTTTTTTTTTTTATTTTGGTAATTTTTTAAGGCTTTATCTATGCTCGTGTTTTCTGGTAACGTTACTTTGAAATTAATTGGTGTAATGAATGTAATTGGTGACGGAAAACCCTAGAATTTGCAACCGGTGGTCTAACACATTATCCAGCCCTTCAGGATCCAGGTTGATGAATTATAAAGAACATCCAGGATAGAAAAAAAATAATTAGTGTAATGCGAATAGGGAAGACAATCTAATTAAAGAAGATTTTTTTAACATTATATTTGAGAAAAATCGAAAATAATCGAAATGAAATATTAATTCAATTAATAAAAATTTATTACTTTTAAATATCTATTATTATTATCCTTTTATATTATTTATATGAGAATATCTCATATTTATTGCTTACTAGCTGCTTCGAGCGCCTTCGGTGCTCTCCACACCTAAACGGGGGCTCCGCCCCCTGTACCCCTCCGAGTGTCCCTATTCTGAGCTATAACCATCTAACTCCTACCCTGTCCCATCTCTCTCACGTTCCTTCCTACATTGTCCGCCCTGTTCACAATTGGTCTTCCAAACGGACGTTTTCCAATCGAACTCCCCACCAATATATTTTTCCTCTCCCATTCTAGCCATGTGCCCTGCCGATCCCAGCCTTCTCTATTTTATGACCTATATCTAGAGATGCATAGAGGTCATGCAATTCCTTGTTATGCAGTCTCCGCCATTCCCCGGTGTCCTCATCTTTCTTAGGCCCATAAATGCTGGGAAGAATCCTATTCTCAAATACTCTGAATCTATTCTCATCTCCCAGGGTTATAGACCATGCCTCCCACCCATATAATACAATTAATAATTTAATAATTTTGATCCCCTTTGATAATAATTTCCAGATTGCAACCTCGATTTAAATTCTTTGCAAATATTATTCTCTCTGATACTAATTATTTTGTCTTATCACTATTAATTTCAAACCCCATCAATTTTCCTGCCTCGATTAATTTTTTTATGCTACTTTAAATGTTATTAATTTATTTAAAAAAAAATCAGAGTAAACAAAATAAAAATAAAATATAAAATTAGCATAACACTAAACTACTATAAAAATAATATTAAAAAATATATTATATATTAAAATCTTACGAGAAAATCCAATTATGAGATCAAATTTTCTTAATTAAAATAATTTACTCACATAATCTTAAAAATTAATAGTATTAAATTATAGCCGTAATGTGAATGTTTTCAAAGTTTAAAAGGCCAATAAGATCAATTGAGATATTGTAAATATCAATAGATATATAAAAAGATTTTTATCTGCACATTGCTCAGAATTTAAATTACCGCCAAATTATCGCCACCAGCGCCTCTATGATCTAGTATGGTAACTAAACTATTTTTAATTAATATTCTTTATAATTTTTTTAAAATTTTTCTAATTAAAAAATCGAAAATCGGGCTTCGAGGTCTGGTAGCCAGCCCCTTTGTGCTTCCGTGTAAAAAATTCCATGTCCCTGCGTGCGATAGATTTGCCTGGAGAGCTCGGTCAGACAGACAAACAGACACATTACACTTGCTTTTATTATTATAGATTATCCTAATAATTATAAGATCAACATCTTCAAATGTCATAAATGAATGATAAAATCTCAAAGAAATTTCTTATTATGATTCTTCTGAACGTTTGAAAATTATAAAGAATATAAAAAAATGAATACTAAACTAAACACTTTAAAAATTTTAATCTTAAATATATAATTTTTATTTTATAACAATAATTTAACGCTATGGGAATTAAACTTTTTCACAAAATTGGATTATAGAAATTATTTGTAATTTCCATTTCATTAGAAATCCTATCTACATATGCAAAATACAAGTAAAACATGGAAATATTATATATGACCAATAAATATGGATTAAAATACATTACACTGGGATCTTTCAAAATTATTTTAAATAAATAATTTATGATTCTAATTACAACATTAAAATTAAAATTTCAATGTAATTAATTATATTTGATATTTATGTGCTACTAAATAGGAAAGTTTTTGGTAGCAGAGGCCACATTCCTCCAACCGTTCTTAAAGCAATTCCTTTCATCCAATTCCCTGTCTTTAATACATAAATACATTGCTATTAGTGGTGTATACGTAATGGTGTATCTTTTGTGACATATTTACATAATATAATCCACCAAAGCACCACATACACTTTTTGGGCATTACATAGCCTCCGTGTGTGTCTACCATTAATTTTATTTAAGAAATTTCTGTTTAATTTTTAAAATTCTATTTAAATTTTTATAATTTCAAAGAGTAAAAAAAATGTTTTTTTAATATCCGCTTCCTATAAGTGAAGTTTATTCCCATGTGATCATCCATCTGTAGTTAAATTTCCTTAACATGTTATGGCCTTTCTCGTTCATTATTCAAGTCTATTATCATATCAAGAAGAAAGGAGTTACACTTTCCATATGAAAATCAATATCCTCTGTTTATTATATGTCCTCTACGTCAGAATGCTTAGGATTGAAGTGATGAAAAATTATAGATTTTTCAATTTTCCTCTTCATTTCTCTTTGAATATGAAACCCAATTTAAAAAAAATTAAAATTTATGAATATATATATATATATATATATTTGTTTAATAATTTTTTCGAGTAATTAAAAAAGTTGGAGGAAAGATGATTATTCTTTTGGAGGGGGAGGGAGAGAGAATACTATTTATAATTCAATGTTAAGTAATTGTTTTAAGTAAAATGTTGAAAAATATCTTAAAAAAGAGAAGAAAGTGAAAAGGTGATTTTCGGGAGTGGAAAGAAGAGGAATATCCTTAAGAGTTAGTGAGGGTAGAGAAATTTTATACGAAGAGTTGAAAGAAAATGTTTGCCTGGCTCAGCCACGTCTAAATAGACGACGTTGTCGTTGTCGTTGTCTTCAACGAAACCATCTCTACCGTCTTATAGGGTAAGCGATAAAATGCTTGCTGAAAACACCCCTATCTCATTTCAGGCTAGTTTCGCTTTAACAAATTATTTATTAGCCAACAACACTTCTCTTTTGCAGTTTGTTTACCGGGGGAGGGGGGGAAATTGATTAACACACACGTCGGCTGAGGTTTGAAATTCTTAATGGAGGTGGAAGTATCATACGGAAATTAAATCGATCGTAGATAAGCAACTCATTTTTCCTTTCTATCCCAATTGATTGAAGCAATTCATATCGAGGAAGAACAACAGAACAAACTCCGAGACAAAGCAATCGATTCATCTCACTGAATGAATTTCATTTTATTCTCTCTTACTTTATAAATTAAATTTTTTTATTTTATCTTTTTTTCTGAAAATAAATGAGAAAGTTTGAAAAGCTTTTTTTTTAGAAAAACACGACAACTACAATTTCCTTTTTCATTCACTCATTTAAAATTATTTCATTTATGGTTTAATATACTATGATGTTCGTGTTAAAGATAATGATATAATGAAATTGGTCGAAAATTTTATAATCTTAGTGTCAATTTGAATATTCATAAATCAAATAAATTTATTAAATTAAATATATATATATATAGTGAATTTGTAATTGAAGGATTTGAATTACAAGTTACTTGAAGTTTCCTTTCTGCATTTTATCTTTGAAATGTTTTCAAAGAAAAAAATTCCTAATGCATCAATATTGAAGTATAATTCAATTTATCAAACGTTATAAATACATAAATATAAAACTATTAATTAAGTACTTCATTGTGTAACTACGAGGGTTATTCAATAAATAAAGAAACAAATAGCTATAGCTCAAAAACGGTTTATTTGCTTCTTACAAAATTCACGCTATTTTTCAACATAATCACCCCGACAGTTTCCTAATTCTCTTGGCAAAGAATTATTTACCTCGAAGTCAGATTTTCACCACTTTCTTAACATCCTCATTGCTAGCAAATCTTTTTCCACATAGGGCGTCTTTGAGTGTTCCGAACAGGTAAAAATCAGTTGGGTCAGGACTATAGGCAGAATGAGGTAAGACCACTTAACCCAGTTTTAGAAGTTGATCATGGGTCAGCTTAGGAAGTTGCAAGAAAGATGGGAGAAGTGCATAACTGTGAGGCGTGATTATGTTGAAAAATAGACTGAATTTTTAAAAAAATAAAATAAACCCTTTTTTGTCTCTTTACTTACTCTTTTGTCTCTTTACTTATTGAATGATCATCATATAACGACATACAAATTAAGTTCTAACTATTATAAAAATCGGAAAGACCGGGGTTAGTAGAAATATTATTTAGTTTGTGATTTTTCTATTTTGTTGTAATTTATAATCCTAAGAAGAATTCTAATGAATGCAATAGACACATATTACCTTTGAACCGCGAAATCACTTAGCATCATTAAGTTTAAATCATATGAAGGAAACTCTATATAAGCCTATTACAAAAAGCTTCCACTTAGGACAGGGTATAAAAATGATAAAATAGGGGTCCTTCCCTTGTGCTACTGCCATGCAAACGGTACTTAACGGTGAATGAATCAACTTTAAATTCCTTTTTCTCTATGAAGATGAGCTCTAGAATTAGATCCACGAATTTAGTATAAAATTGAGAATGTTGTGATAAGCGGGACAATTGACATAAAAAGGGAAAAGCAATTTAGTTTACCTGGAAAGGACTTGAAAAACAATCGTGGTTAGATTAAGAAAATAATTATAATTGTTAGTGGAGAGAATAATATAAAAATGAATATGAGAAAATTAGAAGATAGTAATGGAATAAGAAGGCGTGTGGTTCAAGGTAGAATATGGTAGAAGTTAAGAATTTGTTAGGGCCAAGAATTTTCCTATTCATTAATGTCTCATTGATTATAAATATTATTATTGGGATGTATTTCATATTTTTATAAAATAATAAACACTTAATTATAAAAGAAATATTTATTCTCTCAAAAAAGAATAAGAACAAGATTTGTGAAAAGTTTATTCATGGCAGGAAACCAATTGCAAAAACAAGCTCAGTAGATAATATCAACTAACAAGAAGGAAGTGGGTGGGAAGATAAATATAAAATAATATATCAAATACATTGTAACTACTATTAAATAACACAAATAAAAATTAGAGAGTTAGTCCAGTAGAGGATAGCTCACTGGTCCGGTGATTATTTATAAAACTATTATATTTGTTTCCTACTATCAATAGTTAGCAAAAAAATATTTTTATTTATTTAGTTAATTTATTTTATTTAAAAGAATTTACAGAAGAGCAAAGACCCTTTAAAGCAGTGTTTCCCATCTTTTTGTGTGCCATGCTCCACCTAAGTCCTTCTAAAATACTTATTTACCTATGTAACATATTCATAATTTTGTATATTTTCGAATTGCCCCCTGAGGGCGTGGACCCCACGATGAGAAACACTGCTTTAAAGAATAATAATATATCAAACTATAATGGTTGTACATACACTCTTGTGCCTGTGCTACTATTACAATCACTGGCCTTCTGATTAATAATTTTAGTCATATTTTTTTATTCGATATTTCATGTAGCATATAATAATTTCCATATTCTAATTCAGTTGTCCTTGATAAGTCAGCCAGAAATATAATAAATAATGGTGTTATTGTATGTCTCATAGATCCCAAACAAAGAAATGTAACGAATAAATATATAACAAATATGGATATAATCTATATATTCAAATATCAATTCCCTTTTTGGCAATGTGTGGAATTTTAAATGAACTAAATATATAATAGTCGTAGTACAGGGGGTAATTAGGTAATGGATAAGAGAGTTATATGATTGATTTTGTTAATGATATATTTGATTTTATTTTTTTTTAAATTTTTTTGGGATAGAGGTGATAAACAAAAAAAAACAGAAGGATAAAATAAATAGAAAACAATGGGGATTATTTTACTAAATTCGAATTTAACCAATAATATAGAAGAATAATAGAAATGGATTTTAACATTTTATTTAAAGCCATAAAACAATTATATATATTGAAATTTAAGATACATACTCATACATGATACCTGTGTTTACAAATCTTATCTTATTATGCTAGCTAAAATTGTATATATCTATATATCTATATATCTATTTATCTATAACCATTGGTTCTCAAAAACCGCTCTAACGATTTTTTTCAAATTCACACTAGATATAGTATTTATAAAGAAAAATTGAGTTTTATTGATCACATCTCTTGAAACTTACAGCTTCATTATTAATTTCTTAATTGAAAATTATATATGGGTGACGTAAATGGCATCCATTTTGAAATTTTACTCCAGCCTTTTTTTAATTTTGTATTAATATTTTTTTTATATTTAAAATATTTTAAAATTTATTATTTAATTTCGAAATAAAATTAAAAATATTTATTTTTAATAAAATATATATATATATATTTATTAATCTCTCTCAAAAAAAAAAAATAACAACAAAATAAAAAATGGTTTTGAAATAATTTTTTTTTTTTTTTAATCTATTATTTTTTAATAAATTACTATTTTATATTTATTTATTCATTGTTCTTTTATTAAATTTAATATTTATTAATATTATTTATTATTTATCGATGACATATGACATTCATATTGAAATTTTACTCCCGCTTTTTTTTTAAATGATATTGTATTAACATTTTTTTATATTTAAAATATTTTAAAATTCATTATTTAATTTCGAAATAAAATTAAAAATATTTATTTTTAATAAAATATATATATATTTATTAATCTCTCTCAAAAAAAAACAACAAAACAAATAAATGTCTTTGAAAGATGGTAAAAATATCTTTGTAATTATCAAAATATCATAGACCAGCGGTAAGAACAATTGTTTTTACTCCCCGAGTTCGAAGGATCGAAACTCGCCGCGTGCATTTTTTTTTTTTATCTATTTTCGTGATTTATTTATTCATTGTTCTTTTATTAATTAAGTTTTAGATAGTTTTATAATTTTTAATATTTTTTCAATAAAATATTATTTAATACATTTAATAATTGTAATAAATAATTAAAGAATTGTATATCAATATTTTTTAAAGGGTAGAGCGAGCTCGGTGTCCCAGGCATTAATATTACCAGCCAAATCCAATAATAATGAATCATTTTTTTTAACTTAAGTACCGAGCCGAGGCTCGGGGTCCCGGTATACAT
The DNA here is from genome assembly GCA_963082975.1 of Labia minor. Taxonomy (NCBI): domain Eukaryota; kingdom Metazoa; phylum Arthropoda; class Insecta; order Dermaptera; family Spongiphoridae; genus Labia; species Labia minor. The sequence continues at coordinate 38,652,072 of OY720345.1, forward strand.
ATTTATGTATTATTGAGGACCCCAAGTTCCATGCAATGATGTAACATTTAATAATTGTAATAAATAATTAAAGAATTGTATATCAGCTCGGTGTCCCAAGTATTAATATTACCAGCCAAACCCAATATAATAATGAATTATTTTTTTTTAACTTAATTACCTAGCCGAGGCTCGGGGTCCCGGTGTGATCTTAATATATTGTCAGAATTAGATAAATAATGTAGAGAGAAAAATTATTTAAAAATAGATATTTATTTAAATGAAATAAAATTATTTAATTTACAGAATGAAAATGTCTATAATAATGTCTAAATATTTTTTCGAGCGACAGCTCGGTATCCCAGGTATTAATATTATCAGCCAAACCCAATAATAATGAATCATTTTTTTTAACTTAAGTACCGAGCCGAGGCTCGGGGTCCCGGTACTTAATGTATTATATTATTAAACAAAATATATCATATATGTATACATATAACTAATAATATAAAAAATATAAATTTTAGAAGTTCAACCTATGATTAATTAATTAATTGGTATAATCATATTCATATACTATTTGATATATAAAATCATATATTTTATAAAGGTATTAAAATGACAATGAAAGTTGAAAATGTTAAATTTAATATAACACATTACCTTTTATAAATGGTTATTAAATAGATTATAAATTTATTAATAAATAAATCACTTTGATAAAAATTAGGGTCATAGAATATACTAATTAATTTCAATTCGTTTAAATGAATATTCCTACAAACAATTTTTATAAATATTTTATACTATTTATAATTAAATGAAATTGAATCATTTTCATCATTTTGAAATTTAACTTGACTGAGAAAAGAAAAAGAAAAATAAATTTGTGTATGCTCATAAGAATAACTCGTTAAATAAAATAATCGATTATCAAATAACCATATCCATACCACATATATAGATATATATATATAACTCGTATATTTAATTAATCCCTTGTGAATTAAATAGATCTCACTGGAATGGTAAACATTTTTGGTTCATGAACCTTTCCGTTTACATGATATATATCAGGATTTATCTATAAAGTCCTTAATTAGAACATTTATATTTGGTCATTAATTAAAAGGTTAAAAAATGTTAATGATTAATTAATGTACAGATATTTAAATTTATTGTATAATAAGGTGGTAGGGTATTCAAATTTATTCTTATTTTAGAGGAAAGTTTGAGTTTATTTTGTGGCATTTCTCTATATATATCCTATGCATTTATGGCGACCAACCGGTTGCCCTTAATAACAAAATATTTTGAAAATTTTGAATAACAATTCACTTATTGTTACTACCCCTCTTAACCTTCATATATATACGACCCCAAGGCTAGAGTTGTAAATTCGCCTTCTCCTTCCTTGTCCCTTTGTCTAACAAAATTATGAATCGAGGTGTTTTATTATGTAAAATACATTCTCTATAATAGAACAAAATCCTATTTAATTATATGACATTAATTTATTTTAATTAATTTAAAATAAATAATGTAAAATACAAACATGTCGCCTTTGGCATATTGAGCTATAAAAAGTGGTTTTTTTGAGAAATTAACCGAACCGACTCTAGACTCTAGAGAACAAAATAAGTTGACCTGTGGCCAGGTCCGAACCGACCGACGGTTTGAAATAAATTAATTTCCAGCTACAGAAACAATTTCAAATAATTTTCATATATCTATTAATGTAATAAAAAACAGATATGGATACATAAATAATAAATATAAACATTTTTAATTTTATTTTATTTATAATATATATGCAAGACCAGGCTGTGACGTCATGAATGGCTGGATGACGTCATATAATTTTAAATCAAGAAAAAACTAATAAATATGATTTTTCTCGAGGATAAAACCAATACAAAGTGCATGATTCGTGGTGATATATAAAAAAATCTCATGTGAAATTTGGTGTGAAAATAACCCTTTCCTTCCTATCGTCGATCGCTAATACTACCACTTCCGGTTTCCGGAATTGCACCAAAAGTTGATCAATTCATCCCACTGATGCATTAAGTAAATATACCAAATTTCATCAAAATCGGTTGAGCCGTTCAGGCTTTACACATCTATACGGACGGACGGACAGACGGACGGGCAGACGGACGGACAGACGGACGGACAGACATCATGCTAAAAATACTTTTTTCTGTTAAGAAAATGCATGATTCGTGGAGATATGTAAAAATCTCCACATGTGAAATTTGGTGTGAAAACAATACCTCCCGGTCGGTAAAAAGGCTAACCAATACAATTATTCAGTTTATTAAATTAATATGCTAGATAAACCGGACTAAGAGAACAATCTGACCATTTAGTCCTGTTCCTTAGCCTATAAAACTGGAATTCAAATCTAAAACATCGTATGATTATTTTAAATATAATAAACAGAAGTAAGGAGGGCAGGTCAATAAGTCCGTGACTTTTTGAATGTAATACAGGATTTTGGAGAATAAATTATTTTATTTCTCCTTTGAGCTCTATAAACTTCGTCTAGCGTTTCTTCAATTTTTTTTATCACTTGCAAAAAATAAGATTTGTTGAGAACATCAAAATAGGTATGTGAGATAATTTAATCATTGGAGTCAAATCGCTTTCCGCCGAGCTATTTCTTTAGGGATAGAATCAAGAAATCGGGGCTAAATACGGAGAATAGGACGGATGAGGGAGTAATCGTTTCTCAATTCATGGATTTTCATGGAAATTCACTTTTTTGCATTAATGCATGTCAAACAAAAACTAAAAGACCCAGTTGGTTCAAATTTTGACAGGAGTCAGCTGATAATTGCCTGTTGACAAGAGTTATGTTGTCATTTCAAAAAGTGAAATTCAAAAAGTCACGGACTTATAGACCTACCCTCATATTACTTATATTATTATGACGTTGATTATTATTTATTATTATTTGAAGATCGAGATATCTCAGCAACTACAGCCATTTGTGCCTTAAAGAAATCATTGATCATATATGATTAAGCACATTTTCTCAAAGCATCTCTTTCAGGGAGAATTTCGACTTCTTCCTGGACACAGAAAGGCAACAGTACTACAATTACTACTGAATACTGACCGATTCTATTCTGTCATAATTATGAATTTTATTTGTATACTATATTATCTAATGAATATTTTACTAATTTTAAAAAATTCAAATTCTTTATAATTTGTTTAAAGAAACGATTAAACATACATAATTAATATTTTTGCTTCTCGGTTTTGATTTCATTAATAATTTGATATACCTGAATATCAATACCAAAACAATTCATAGTGATATACCTAATCAGCACAAAAAATATTTTTTTCATTTTTACATTTCTCTTTATTTATATGTCTAGTCAAATATTTATTCAGACGAAAATTCTTGTCGTCTTTATAATTTAAAGTTTAAATTTATTCAATATTTAAAAAAAATCTCAACCATCAATATTGAAGAATCAATGCATTAAGCTGCCTTTGATTGGACAAGTTTTATTTAATTTCGAATATGAATCATTATTCAAATATTGTGCAGGATAGTGCTGCAAAAACCATGAATTGTTTTGTCATAAATTTGTTATTGATATTCAAGTAATGTCTACAATGTCTTTAATACTTAACTAAGTCCAAGATCCTTGATTTTGATAAGTTTTCTTGGTTCTTGTGGCAGATTCATCTTCAACTGCTTCTCAATTTTTACTAAAATCTATATACTACCTATGTACTTGTAAACTTTTTTTTTGAAATAGATATTTGGGGTTGACGCCACAGATATATAGAACACATTCTTAACATTTTTAATGCATTAGTCCTAGAAATTTTCATTTTTTTAACGGAAATTACAAAAAAAAATTGTAATACAAAAGAAAAACCTAACAAACAAAATCTTATGAAACCTATGTCTGATTTTAAGGACAGTCATACCAACTTAAAAATAATGATTGTATTGCGAAGTGAAACTCGCCTTATTTTTGGTCTTATATTATAGAAATTAATAAAAACCAAAAGTATTATTGGGGATAAGAAGGACTTATATATGAATTCAAATGGAAATAGCCTAGATTATTAATATCTTCATTCCTTTTGTTTTTATGTTTTACTTTCTTAAAATTCTCATTTATATATTTAAATGTTTTCAAGAAATTTCAATTGTTTTTGTTTTAATTATATTACTAATTTATTTAATATATTTATTAATATTATTATTTTTATTATTTGTTTCTAAACTTGGAGTTAGTGAAATTATTTGAACTATTCCTTGGATTTTGTAAATTGGAAAGATACAAGGAGAGAATTTGCTCTTATAGATTTTCGTTTTCAAACTAACAAACTTTCTAGTGGTGTGACAAATTGGAAACCTTCTTTCAAACATTCCTTGTTTCTCATGGTCTTTGCACCTAGAAACAAAGTAAGCTTACTTATAGTAAAATTTGACATGAAATCTACGATATCTCGAATATTGAGAGAATTATATCAGTTTATTTAATAACATATATATAAATTAAATTAACTATAATAATATATAATATATCACAATATTTTTATTATTTTTATTATAATTAAATATATGCCAAGAACAGAAATAAAGTTTATTATTAAGATTATTTGATTAATAATATTAAAATAATAATAATAATAATAATATGAAGTTTTTGGTATTCAAAAAAATATTTGTAAGATGAAAAAACTATTATTAAATAAATATAATTTTATTTTTAAGCTATGTTCATTGGTCAAATTTAGATCCAATGACATTGTTATTAATAGAGGCTCTTCAGTGGTTTAGTGGTTAGCGCGACAGTCTACTACACTGAATACTCTATACTCTAATGGGCCTAGGGATAATTAATAATTTATCTTTAAAGATCTTCATGATCCTCAGTGTCTATCAGCAAATAATATATATATAATAAGGAGCTGAAAACCTCTATTTACATTAAAATAAAGAAAGAAAAAAATTTCAAAACCAATCAATATAACGAAATATTCAATTATTCCTATCAAATGATTCCTTCCTTTCAAAGTAGAGCAAGTATTTTTGTTATTAAAATATAAAAAAATAATAATAATGCTAGAGTGTAACGGAGTGGAAAAACAATTTATTAGAATTTTAATCAGGAAGGAAACATTAAGCTAAAGAAATCTTTTAATTTCAAATTGAAAAAAGTGCAAGTCAAGTGAAAGAAATCGTTAATTCTTCGGCAACGATTCTCGTTCTACGTAATTCACGCATTATGGGGACATAATGATTTCTGAAAAAAAAATCCTCTCATTCCTCTTGAGTTATTGGAACAGAGTTTAAACGGGAATTGTTAATCCTCTTAAAGTATTTGAAACACCGATGTTCCCTCGCTTGGGTTCAAAATGAAAGAAAGAAGGGATACCATGTAAAAGCATTCGGGATAGAAATTATACTTCCCCACCCACACGTATACCATCCATATATACCACCTCTCTATAACAACTTCTTTTCTTTTTTTTTATTTTCATTGAAATGAAAAATAAAAAGATTTTAAAATGTTTATTTTTTTTTTATCATCACATTGAATTATTTTTACGGATTACTTGATTACAAATATTATATTATATAATTCATAATAAAGAGCTTTTTCCTTTCAATAAAAAAAAAATTAAAAATATTTATCAAATTTTGTACACATTTCTCTTTTATATTTAAAAAAAAATTAAAACAAAATATGTATAAATATATTTTTTTAATTGAAAAAAATAATAATAAATATATATCTATATATAAAAAAAAAAAAATCAAAAAATTAAAATAAATCTGAACTCCATGAATAGTCGTTATAAAATCTCAAAGTCAAAACTTTTTAACTTGTCGAGTAGGTATATTAAAGGGTTTTAATAAAGGCATGAGCTGTTTAAAAGTTCTAAAGAGAGTTCCCCTGATTTTAGCTAATATAAAGAGATTTTATTTTTGAAGATTATATATATTTATATTTGCAATTCTCTATTCATTTGAAAGTTGAATGTATGATTAATAAACCAAACGTTGTACTAGAATTAGAAATAAATCAAGGGTTATTTAACTTGATGATAATTAAATTAATATAGTTAGTAATTATACGTCATATATAAAATTGACACAGTGCTACTATCATGCACAACTACTATGTCTAACTTCATGTTAGCTCATACTACTCTTTATTTTCTCCCAATTCACAACTATTTATTTATTTTGCTTTAGTAAACCATTTCACTTGCTTTACTTTAGATTTTGCAATTTTTTTTTTTTATTATATTCTATTTTACTCATAAATGCTTTAGATATTAAAGATGCAAGATAAAATATTAAAATAAATAAATACTACAATAAATAAATATATACGATATATATATATATGATGTAGGCAAATGGCAATTTTAAGAAAATAGCATTTGCCTGGCCAAATAGCTTCAACTATTATTTCATTTCAATTTGACTAGGTAAATAGCATTTGTCTAGACCAGTGATTGTCAACCACTGTGCCGCGAGATTTTCAAAAGTGTGCCGTGAGATTATCAAAATGTGTGGCCAAATTATTACAAATGTAAAGAGGCTCTTAAACATTTCCGACATTTTTTTCTAAATTTTTTAAATTTGGTTCTAAAAAAAAGGTAAACCGTTTTTGGGACCACTTTTTCAATATGTTAAACTTTTGCACTTATCTTTTTCTTTGTGTGCCGACAAATATTTAAACCGTTAAAAGTGTGCCGCGGTAAAAAAAGGTTGAGAATCACTGGCCTAGACAAAAGTCATTTGGATAAATCTTGCTTGGGTAAATTGCTTTAACTATTACAGTAGCCGATTACAAAATTATTCAAACATTTTTGTGTTGAAATCCATTTAATTTTAAGGATAGTTTATTATAAATAAAATATATTTAACAATATTGCCAAAGAATTCGATAATAAGAAATTGTTACCAAAGAATTCAAGTATAAGCAATATTTTTTCCCAATTATTTTATTTATATCTTTTTTTTTAAATATTCATTTCCTTAATAAATTGTTTTAATTGATTAAAAGATTTTTTGAAATTAAAGAATATTTGGGTATTTTTTTCTGTTTCTTTCCATTTTTTCCAGGTTTGCTACTTTTACGAAGAACGGAATGCAATAAATAAATGTCCCTAATTTTCTGAGCTATTTTCCTAGACAAATTGAAATGAAATAATAGTTAAAACTATTTGGCCAGGCAAATGGCTTTTGAATAGGCAAATGCTATTTTCCTAAAATTGCCATTAATTAAAAAAAGTTGATTAATTAACTTATACTAGTGTAATTTTAATTTAATTAAAAAAAAATTATATCGAAATAAAAAATTAAAACAAATTGAGTATTATTCAACCTTAAACTGAAATCAGTATTTCTTCCAATTTAAGAATAAAAAAGGATATCCTGCAAATGTGGACCCCTACTCTCTTTCAGTAAAGTTTACTGCAGATTTCGACATCATGACTAGGTATCACTTGACCTATTTTTCATCCTTGCTGTGTAAACTTTGGACCTGACATATCCCCATAGATATATATAAAAGTGATCCTCATCTGCAGGATATCTAATTTTATTCTTACTTACTGATAAATTGGATAAAATATTGAACTCAAATTATGATTATGTGTAATACTCAATTCATTGTTTTTTAATAAAGTTATTTATATTGTAAAAATGTATAAATATTACCATGGAGGGAAAAGATATTGAGCTAGGTTGAGCTAGGCTTACCTTTGATATAGGCAATCATTTTAATTAATAACACATTCACAAAGTGTTTGTTTATTGCCCGAAATGGCCTAGAGATTCCATTCCTTTTTAAACCCATCAAAATATAAATTTGTCAATCATTTAAAATTAAATTGGTATTAATAATTAATTTCTTTAATATTGATTCACATATATTAATTAAAAGAATATTCCAATATTATGATAATAAAAAACACCATAACTGAGATTTTGAATGAAATCTCTACCTTAATTGTGTAAGTTTTTAATAAATGTTGGATTTAACAAGACACATATTTCCAAGAAAAGATATTCGGATTGATATTTGACCATAGAGAATTCGAGAAATTCCCTTTTCTATTGTCTAAATCAGGAGTGAGTAATTTTTTTTATCAAAGGGCCAATCGAAATTCAACATTTCATGGTGGGCACAGACAAAAAAAAACAACTTTGTAAATTGTTAAACCTTAAATATTTAATGAACAATTCACATAATACTAACATGTCTATTTCAATGTCTCATAAAACCATTTCATTGTTGTAGCGATTATTATAATATATATTTAACAGTAATCAAGTTGCCCGCAAAAAGTTTATGATACCATTTAATGATATTGTACTGCTTGGCGAGTCGCAAAAATTTGTTCGATGAGCTCGTCTAAATGATATTCAAACAGGAATTCTTGCGTTTTTGTTTGTAAAGCAAAATCATGTGAGTGATCTTCCCTATCATTGCCCACAAGGAGAAGAATCAGATAAAGATCTGCCGGATATGTTAAGGGTCATCTATTGTTCCGATTGGTGTTTCTATCAATTTATAATTTAAATTTAATATTTCTCTTAAAAATTTGATTTACATAAAGATTTTAGATAAAATGTTTTTTTATCACTATCTAACATTTTAATGACGATTTCGGTTTGTTTATGTCACTATCTTCTTTTTTTTAAATAATAAATATTTTTCATTACAATAATAATATAGTAAAATAGAATGGTTGCCTATATTAAAGGCAAACTTAGCTCAACCTAGCTCAATATCTGTCCGTGACTTTTTGAATTTTCCGTCCCTTAGAAGAAATGGAAACTCTGTTCCTGTCAGGGGACAACTATCAGCTAACTGGTGTCGAAATTCGAACCAGCTGACTCTTTTAGTTTTTGTTTTATATCCAATAATAACAGGCTACCTCGTGATTTAAGAAGAAAATGGAAAAAAGTGAATTTCCATGAAAATCCTTGAATTGGGATACGAATTGCTTCCTCATCCACCCTATTTTCCGGATTTAGCCCCGAGTGACTATTTCTTGTTTCCAACCCTGAAGAAATGGCTCGGCGGAAAGAGATTGGACTCCAACGATGAAATTATCTCACAAACAAATACCTATTTTGATGTCCTCGTCAAATCTTATTTTTTGGAAGGGATACAAAAATTAGACGAAGTATATAGAGTTCAAAGGAAGTACTACGCTGAAAAATAAAATAATTTTTTATCCAAAAACGTGTGTTTCATTCAAAAAGTCACTTATTGTCATATCGTATACACATATATATATATATATATAGAGAGAGAGAGAGAGAGAGAAAGAGAAAGAGAAAGATAGATAGATTGATTGATTGATAGTTTGATAAATAAATAGTGAGATATATAAATAGAAAATTATATTAATTTATTCATAATAAATTCTATTTTCAAACGACTTGTTTACATATGAGTTTATATTTAGATTAATTTCTATTTATATTTTTGTCATATCAGTTTAATTTAAAAAAAAATTATTAGAATAATTTTTGATTTTACAATATTTATTTAACTAAACAGTTTTTGGTGTTATTTTTAACGAGAGTCAATTAGAATAATTCAATACTATTTTATTCGATCCAATGAAAATTTAATTTAAACTTAATAAAATAATAAAGATATTGAATAAAATTTTCTAGGTGTAAAAAAGTATATATTGGATTATTTACTTTGTTTATAAACACGTAATAAAATTATCTGCTGAGTTTATTTTCCGTATTAGTACGAAAAGAGTCAAGGTAAAGGGATGGGGGAACTTTAAATCAAATTTATTATATCAATACCTAAAGATAAGGCACGTCTATAGTACAAGAGTGAAACACAATCAATATCAATCAGATTAGTTTTTGTTTGAGAAATTCCTCTGTCAATTGATTTATCGGATTGATTTTTAGAGGGAAAATAGTAAACAAAGATATTTTCGAGAAAAATCTTGAGAAATTAAATTTCTTTATCAATATAAAAAAAACAGAACGTCAAATTTTCTATCAAATCGATTGATTGCAATAATTTTCTTGTAAATAAAAGTTTTTTTACAATGAAATGATAAAAATAAATTAAGTGTGTCAATCTCTAAAAAAAGCATGAAAACTCTAAAATATATGTGTGTGTGTGTTTACTAATTTATTATATCATATATAAATGTATTTATTATTTTCACTTTTTGTGTAAATTGAAAATTACTTTTATCAATCAAGAGGGTATTTTGTGATTTTTGAATAAATAACTTAATAAAAAAGAAAATTATAAAGAAAAAATGAAATGAAATAAATAATAATTCTAAATAATTATAAATTTATCTAATAAAAATCTGGAGAGTCTTGACTATCTCGCAAATTTGAATTGGATAGTCAAGCTTTTTTCTATATTATTAAAATTAATTAAAATTTTATTCTATCCGATCATAGGATTTAAGGTTTTTAACATAATATTCACTGATAACATTTTATTGAAATAAGAAGCCAATCAAATAATATCAACATTGTTTTGATTTTTTTCAACGTAAATAAAACCTTTACCTTCATTTTTAAGTCAAAATTTAAAAAAACTAATTCCGGTACTTTCAGTGATTCAAACAAGCTCGCAGTTTCAGGAGGACAAGGTGGGTTCTTCTTTTTAGAACTGACAAGACATTCCTTATTTCGCTAATTCTCGCCGAAATACGATCAAATAATGGCATCACATTGACTATTCCATCGGGCATTGCAGCAACTTTATAGAACAGCTCATGTTTTTCACATTGACAATTATACGTTGCATGCTCTCGAGTGGGTAAACCATCAAGTTTATTTGTTTTAGATAAAGACGGCCTAACAAAAAATATTGTCCACGCAGTAGCATCAAGATATTAGGTAATGTGAATTAATGATATAAATAATTATTACTCACAATAAATTATAATAAATTAAAAAAAATAATGTTTGGTGTTTTGTTATTTTTATATTCCCTCTCATCGTTCACTGCGCTCCTTGCCTTTTTCACTCATACATCATTACACACTTCCAATAAGTTAGTTATTTTTTTCTACAAGAAATTCTCAAGGCAAAACAACGTTTTCTGGGTCAGCTAGCTATGTATATAAAGAAAACGTAAAAAATAATGATAGTCACGGAACCCTTGGGCTTGGTTCACGAAACTGGGTTCCGCAGAACCCAGTTTGAAGACCACTGGTTTAGAAGAAAAATATAAAAACTTAGTAGGTAATGGTTCTCTTCCGAATGAGCTACATTTCTCAAAAGTTTATACAAAACTTCGAATTTTGAAGAATGCCCGTGTACCAAATATCATGATTCTAGTTCAAACCGCTTTTGAGTAAACTTGTCTACATATACACTTACACACACACAGACATTTTTCTCAACCTTACTTTAGTGAAAATGACTCAGGGACCTTCAAAACGTGTAAAAACATAAAAATTTTGACATCGAAAACTCGGGATCGCAATACTATCTCTTGGGATAGTAAAAATATAAAAATATAAATTTACAATCATTAGTCAAACAGTAAACTTAGGAAAATCAATTCTTAATTGGTGATTAGAGATAATATTTTATTTGGTTTGAGAACTTGATTATTATTCACTATTTTTTGTTTTTATTTTATAAATTGGCCTTCGGAAGACAAGGTGAATTAGAATAATAACAATTTTCTTGAATTGCATTATTCAAATTAAATTTCACCTTTCAAATGGGTTTTAAGAATATAGGAATTGGAAGGATTTTAATTTCTTGAGATACGCGTATTTTAACTTGCGTGATAGATCCAAATGATGGTTTATGAAATTAATTGGCTTGGAGAAAAAAAAAACAATTTTTAGAATTTATTATTAAGAGTAGTATCCATATCATCAATTTAGCCAACTAATATATATATATTCATAAGCACCATGACATCATGCAACTATTGCGTGTCAGTATAATGATTTTGTTTTTATTTTATTTGCCGATTTTTTTCTTATTTTAAATATTTATTTTCGGAAAATTTCATCTTTATTCCATGAAATTGTAAATGCAAGTGTGTATATACATAAATTTAGTATGCATATTGATATATTAGTATTAAAGCAATTAAGGAATCATATGCATTGAAAAATAAACATTCATTTCTTTTAAGTAATATAGACATGGTATAGTATTATTATTAATATTTTTAATTAAAAATATTTCATTTATTAATTTATTAATCAATACTATATAAAATACATATTAATTATAAATTAATTATAATTTAAATAATAAAGATTTTATAATAAATATATATACTGCAGACCATAAAAAGAGTATGTTAGAGATTATTTCAAAAATAATTAATTTTAATACAATGAAATTGAATGAACTTTTAACATTTCTTAATAAATTTAAAACATTTTATTTAAAAATTCAAGCAAGAAATCGCTTTGAAAATGTTCAGGAAGTAAATGTGAGTGCCAGAACAACTAAAAGAAGACTTAATGAAGATAACTTGGTCTCAAGAACACCTGCCACAGGCTGAATTTCAACACTAAGTTTCGCGAGAGCTCGGCTTCACTTTGTGCCGACCCATACCATGACATAGCCTCCACGATATTCCCCCCTCCCAGAGAAGGTACACGCTGCATATCACTCTCCTGGTCTACTCCACACTCTTTCGCATCTATCCGGAAATTTAATAGAAAAACGAGAGTTATTGGTGAAGAAAACTTGACTCTAATGACTCAACAGCCAATCTTTCTACTCGTGGTCAAATTGAAGCCGTGTTCTCTAATGACTTACTGTAGCTGTCCTCGGATAACATTTGGCCGAGCGTTGTCTTGCAAGTTAATGACATTGCGTATGTTACTCACTATTCTGGTCTTATTGTAATGTCTTTCAAATTTATCAGTTGACGTCGGGGGAGATCTGCAGTTACTGTTTCATTAGGTTTTAGCAGCTCAAATACACTAAACCTTGCTGATTCCACCATATGCACAGCAAGACTTTTCCGATTTGGTGTGGATATGAATGGCTCTCCTGGGCTAACCCACGACTTTTTGCGCTTGGTGTTGTTGTAATAGATCTACTTTTCATTGTCCGTCACAATACGCCACAGAAAACCCTTTTTTTACCTGGCAAGCAATGAAACTGCGATGCTGAAACGATTCGAAATGGCATTTTCAGATAATACTTATGGTAGTTATTCTCCCTCCTTTTGGATCTTTCCCGATTCATCAACTGCTAAGCTGTTTTAAAGTTCTTTGAGAGTTTGAGCTGGGCCCTCCTTCAATAAGTCGTGCAATTCATTGTCATTGACATCAAAATCACCACGTTTAAATTGTTGAAACCAAAACCGACAATTGGGATAAGACAGAGCAGCATCAGCAAAAGTTTCTAAAAGTGGGCTTTGGCAGCAGATTTTTTCAAATCAATCAAATCAAATTTAATAGTTAGGAAAGTTTGTTGATATTGATACTTCACATCTTAACCAATGGATGTCGCTAGCCAAAATACACAATCAAAATACAATTATAATAGAATTAAAGGAAAATCCAACAATTGTCTCTTAAATATTAAAGAGGAAACGTTTGGTTCTATCGTCAACAAATTGAAAAATTTAAAATAAATTAATTTACTCAAAAATTGATTAATAATAAAATATAAAATGTCTAGAGGAAACTAATGATAATTAATTGAAATAATTTAGTGAGATATTTATTAAAAATAAATAAATATAAAATATTTAATTAATAAATAATTATTATTATACAATAAACAAAAAACAAGAATAATAGCCAAATACAACACACACAATTATAAATATCACAGCGGGGTCACCATTTTGACGAAATTTAAAATGGAATATTGGTTCTTTTCTATTGTTTTTTGCGATTGTCTTTTATAATTATTCTTTCAAATACGATTGGTATTTTTATTTTTGTCATTTAATGTTTTTTCAGGAGGCAGCTAGCCGAGGTGTATCATAGCAATTTTCTACACAAGAAGTCCGCGTTCGATTCCAACTAAGAACAAATATTTCTAATAAAATTCAATTTAACATCAGCTGCCTCCAGCTCCAGGAAGTGTCAGTTCCTGGTTCTATACATGCGGAAGGCAACGGGAAACCACCGCATTAACATTCCCAAGAAAAATAATCATGGCTAGGTGGCTTCTAAGGCGATCCTAGTCATGATGATAGCTAAACTCGGAAAGGGAGACGGCACCTTAAGAAGAAGAATGTTTTTTCTTTTTTTTCTTGTTTGGATTAATAACGAATTTATTCCTATGATAAATAGAAAAATTATAATCAACTCTGAGTGTGAAATATTAAACTAATAGTAAATTCTTGAAGGAAAAAATATAATATGCCAAACTCAAATATAAAAAAGGGGAAAAAAAGAATAAGAGAGTGGGGGTGTAGATTTTTATCATTTTCTGCTTCAGTTGTGAAATCCTAGCGTCTGATAAAAAAAAAATCAGGAAAACAAGAACCAAGATATTTCACTTAAATCGTTCGATAAATCGGCTTTCAAAGAAACAAAAAAATAATAAATTTTTAAATTCATTTTTTTATTCGTGCTTTTTTGTATACTGGATTTAACTATTTAAAACTATTAATAATAATAATAATAATAAACAACAATCTATTTTAATTTTAAATTAAAATTCTTAAGATAATTTAAATTAATTATTTAAAAGAAATTAAATTATTTAAAAAAAAAACGATTTGAAAAGTAAACCAAGATTTTAAGAATATATATATATATATATATATAATTATTTTATAAATCTAATATACCTTTTCTCTCTGGGCAGGGGAAATTTAATAAAAAATAAATTCATCTTATATAAACTTTTATTTGACTTACTTTAAAATTTTTTAAAATGTCTTCTCAAGTTAAAGAATATAGAAAAATGCGTGACCATGCACAGAAACTTGAAATAAAATGACTAAATTATATTATCTTGGTTTTTATTTTTATTTTAATTACTCAATTATTAATTACTACTTTATTTTAAGTGAAAAATTTCCGACAATGAATATAAAATTATTACTTTGTAAACTACCACTTCCGGTTTCCGGATATACACCAAAAGTTGATGAATTCATACTACTGATGCATTAAGTAAATATAACAAATTTTATCGAAATTAGTTGCATGCATGATTCATAGAGATATGTAAACACCTCCACATGTGAAATTTGGTGTGGAAGCAATACCTTCCCCTCTTATCGTCGGACGGTAAAAATTATTTTCTTGATATAATTGATTAATGATATATAATTATTTGATTATGGATGGTAAGAGAGGATACAATTTCAAAGAGATTATTAGTTTAAAAATTTAAATGTTTATTTATTTATTTTTTTAAGTTCAGCTAAAGTTTTACAAAATGTTTACGGTTCATAGTATTCTATTTTGGTTATTGAATGTTTAAATAAAAATTTTTTGTAATATGAATATAGTTGTTCCAAAATGGTTTTAGTTTCTATGCATATAAAAAAATAACCGAATTCGTTTGTATTAAAGATGAAAGCAAAATTACCCTTCATCTCTTTTCCACGACTCTTCTATTACTATCCACTTCGACCCTCGTGGTTAAACGAATGAGGGTTGTTTTAAGAGAATCTATTCGTCCATGAACAAAAAAAAAAAAAACATTCGTGAGGGAGAAGAGGTGGAGTTGATCGTATCAACGAGAGTCCAGTTCAGGGTCTTCCAGTGACATCAAAGGGCCGCTTTGATTGGGACCCTCCAAAAGAGGACCAAGAAAGTAATAACGAATATCGACTACTTCAGCTAAATTTAAGACGACTAAAATAATATTTTTTTCCAAAGTACGAATCTTTTACCTGATTAACGACGTAAAAAATTTAAAAAAAATATGTCCCTCTAAATAATTTAATTATATACTATATACCACCCTCCTATATATATCATTCTGAAGTTCAATCATTAAATTTATTTAATATTAACTCATATAGTATAAAGAACAACGCTTTTTATATTAATTTCAACTCATCTCGGTGAACGTGTATGACTTTAAAAGATGCGCACGCGTTTAAGCTCCTTATGGGTTGCATATTTATACCTGTAGGTCAAGAGAGGGAGATAAGCAAACAAAGTAAAGCAAAAGGATGAGCTTTCTAGTAAATATAATTAATCTGAAATGTAATTAATGTGAGATAAAAATGGAATTAATGCGTAAAAATAAATTAATAGAAACTTAATCAACTTTAATAATCTAATAAAAAAAGGTAGTTAATTTTAATAATAACTATAATATAATAATTTTAACTAAAATTAATGAAACATAAAAAACAAATCTCATTTTCTTTGTTATTTTTATTTTTATAACTTTTTTCTTAACTTCACTTGGCGTCTGTCTCTCTGTCTGTTCGCTCTTTTGACAAATTGAAATCGAGTTTTCATCGACTTTTTATTGTGATAGACTTTTGAAAATTTTTATAGATATTTCAAAATATATAAGTATATTACAGTGAAAAATAATAAAAGATTAATTTCTTAGCTCTTAAACTATCAATTTTATTGCATGATTTGTCAGTTTAATAAAATTTTTAAAATTATAAAAATTTGACTTGATTGTTCATATAAATAAATTAAATTAAATGCGCCCAACGTTTTTCGTTGAATTTGAAGCAATTCATCCATAAACTTTGTCAGGCTTATAGAAATATTATTTTATTCTTTTTAGTCCATTGGAAAAACGTTATTTTATAAAAAAAATTTTATATTTATATTATTTTAAATTCTGACAAAATTTTTCATAAAAAGAAATGAAATGTCTAATATTTAATTCTATTGAAATTGTTTCAAATAATTTTTATTTTATAATATTTATAATAATATTTTAAGAAATATGGCTATTTTACTTTTTGAAAACTATTTATCTTGGTTTAACCAAATTTTTTATAAAAGATGAAATTTGTAGAATAAAATTTTATATAAATTGTTTCATATATAATTTTCTATATTTTTTCTATAATTTAGAAAATATAGTCATTTTACTTTTTTGATATTTATTTATTTGTTTTATTTATGAATTTATTTAAGTGAAAATGGCAGGTCGTTAGCAATCCAGAAGGTTTTAATCGGTTTTACCGTTTGACCGCAATTTTGTTCACAAATATATATATATATATTTATATAGTATATACGTCAACGGAAAACCGCTTTTTTGGAATCAGAATGAGTTGGATCGTGGAAATTTGTTAAAAACCGCATATTGGTACTGTGAATCGGGATTCCATTCTTTACTCTCAAAAAACTGAAATTTTTTTCAAAATTAAAAATATAATATTTATTTTAAAATAACAATAAATAATAAATAATATTTAATAGTTAAAAAATGTATTTGTTTGTTTTAATGAAGTGATTTGACTTTATTATACTTTATTATTATTATTATTATTTTTATTATTATACTTACGATTGAGAATAACTAATGACATTGGAGTGAGACTCACCTAAAACAAAATACAAATTCAATTTTAAACAAGACATTTTTTAAAATATATTTCAATTTTATATTTATTTTATTATTTATATTAATTTTGATTTTTATTTAATATTTTAATTATGAAAAATATCAAATTATTTATTAATATAATTTATAATCTTTTGTTTTTGTTATTTTCAATTCTTATATTATACAATTAATATCAAATAAATTTACAAATAACATGTGTGAAAACAAAAAGAAACAATTTCTGATATGGTGATTAAATATTTAAATTCAAAAATAAAATGTACAATATAATAAAAATTGCCGAATGTACCATATTTAAATTAGAAAGAGACCAATTTTAATAATGCAATTTG
Source organism: Labia minor (assembly GCA_963082975.1). Lineage (NCBI taxonomy): Eukaryota > Metazoa > Arthropoda > Insecta > Dermaptera > Spongiphoridae > Labia > Labia minor. The sequence continues at coordinate 38,669,898 of OY720345.1, forward strand.
AAATATTAGAAACTACGTTCTCCTCTCAATCTATAAGCATAAATAAAGGGCGTCCTCAGGAGTTTGTTTCCTTGTAAAAGCAAAAGTAGAGACTTTGCTTAGATGATTCATTAGATATATATATATAATCTAATCTTATTATGCTAGCTAAAATTGTACATATATTTGTAAATGGGTTCACAGAAACCGCTCGATCGATTTTTTGAAATTCACATCATAGATAGTATTTATAAAGAAAAATCGAGTTTTACTGATCACATCTCTGGGAAAAATCATCTTTATTAGTATTTTCTTAATTCAAATGTATATGACGTCGCATCCCTAATAATTAATTAATTAATCATTAATTTCTGCGGTTATTGAATATATATCTAAAAAATAGATGTATGTAAGAATATTGTAATGTAATTTCATCGAAATCGGTTCAGCCAATTTTGACTCTATAACGTCAAAATTTCCAGACAGACAGTCATGAAAAATCCTAGTCACTTTGGATTTTAGAGATCATTAAATTGACAGAAATGTGCAGAGAAAAACCTTTTTATCTATATAAATCAAAATTACGAAAATATATACATTTTATATCAACAGGTCTACTTTTCTGTTTTTCGGTGCATTAATACATACGTTTAAGGAGTATATGTTTTATTAGTTTTATTAGTTCTCTTTTAAATTATTGGAATGGTGAGAGACTCGGTGAACCAGTTATTAGTATTACAAACCATATTCGATAATTAGGAATCATTTTTTTTAATGATCAAGCGGCCGCTCAGTGAACCATTTATGATCTAATAATGTACCAGGTATGATATAAGGAAAGCATAAAAGCAGCATAGCTAAATTATCTCTTTAATCTCTAAATAAATAATTTTTTAAGGCCATTCTTTTCTGTCTTCCAGTGCATTAATACGTAAGTTTAAGGGGTGTGTATTTTATGACTATTTTTTTTAATTTATGTTATTTTAAATTATTTGATTGGCGAGTCGGTGAATCAGGTATTAATATTGAGGAACCCAAGTTCCATTCATTTTAATCAGATGGATTCAATGATGTAACATTTAATAATTGTAATAAATAATTAAAGAATTGTATATCAATATTTTGTAAAGGGTCGAGCGAGAGCTCGGTATCCCAGGTACTATATATATATACGAGGTGTGTCTAAAAAGCAGGACACCAGAAAACACTGAACGTGTACGAGAGATGCTAACAAAGGATCGGTGATTGACTCTGCGACTAATAGCCGAAGAATTGGGTATTAGCAAAGACACAGTAAGTAGAGTTTTCTGGTGTCCTGCTTGTGGAATGCCGGCCTGAACGTTATGGCGGCTATTCTGGGAACGATTCCACATCAAGAATTATCCAACAGTTTTCAAGCGTTATACGAACGCTGTCAGAAGTGTGTTGTGGCCAGTGGAGAGTATTTTGAAGGTTAATAAAGGTATTTACAATTAACATTCTCTTTTTATGTTTTTATCATAACATTCACCGAACTTTTTAGACACACCTCGTATATATATATGTATGTAAAAAAAATTATTTCCTAAATAAACTCTCTTGAAAGTGGGCGCCGAAAAGTTTCTCAAATCTGACAAATAATCATTAAAATAACCGGGAAATAATTTCTCATAATAATAAAAACTTTCACAGAAATCTATACGAACATATATACCATATATATATATATATATATATATATATATATATATATAATATGAAGTTATTATGAATTTCAATAAACACTTTAATTTTATTCTGTTGTAGTTATCAGTTAAGTCAGATTGAGCCTGAACTCTTTATAAAGGACTGAATCTCAATTCAATAGTAGATTCCCCTTTGATGCTTCAAATCACTGACAAATAAATTAAATCTTGTGAAAGGAATTTGTAACCAATGTTTTGACGTGTTTCCAGGCAAGAAAACAATGGAATCTCGAGATCAGAAGGAAAATTATCTTGCGCTTTTACCTTTCAGTGGTTGGATTTGATGTAGAGAATTCAATTTGTTTTGATTTGATCGAAAAAGGTTCAGTACAATTCTATTGAATTACTAATCATCTCAAGATTGAGTATATTTTAAAAAAATATCATAAAAAAGAAATCAAATTATAAGTCTGTATATAACAATTAATAATACTAAAATAATAATAATAATAATAATAATAAATAAAATTAACTTTGTGAATAGCCATTTAACAATTTATTTCTATTATGAAATTATAAAAATAATTAAAAGTTAAGAGAGAGAGAAAAAAAAAGAAAAAACAAACTTTTTAGTAAAGTTAAGTTTCTGAAGCAGAATAATAATTTATCTTGAACAAAAAGAAAGAGGGAAAAAAATCAATCGTTATTTAATAAAGTTATTATTTTAGTTATTATATTATCCCAAGTTTCAAAAACAGTATATTCCATTTATGTAAGGACTTTTTTGTTCTGTAGAAAATATGATTGTATTGAATTTAAAGGTATAGAACGTTTTACACAGAATATTAATGAAAAAACGGTTGAATTTTAGTGGAATAAATATTAAAAAAATATTTTATCAATCTAACTAATAATAAGGTAAAGGCATTAGTCGTAGGTAAGGTAGATTTCGAAAACCAAAATATTCATTTTAACCTGCGGAAAATTAGTAAAATACCAGTCCTTTTAATTGCTTGTTTATTTTCGTGTGCCATTAAAGTGAAAGTTTAATATACAATATGATTATCTCGGCTAAAATGACATATTCTGATTTAATAAATTTTTTACCCATGCTTTTAACATATTTGTAAAGGTTGTTTTTGTTTATATCGAGTTTTGTATTTAAAGTGATTTTAAAGTAATTTTATTTTCCATGGATCTCACCAGTTATTATTTAATGTTTTGTATCAGTAATTTTTTATTTTTTTTTTTCTCTTCAGATGAGTTTTAACAAATTCTTTCCCAACAAATTTTTGTAATCCTGTTTTTGCACTGATTTGTTAATTAGTTTTTGTTAATATAGTGCATCTTTTGCATACACGTTGGATAATTTTTTTTTCTTGATTAGCAACGTTAATAAAAAACCAAACTGCTGACAAAAAAGTCAGTTTCGACTTCTATATTTGAAAGAGCACCAAACACAAATCGAATCAAGCAGATTTTATTATTTCAAATCTTGTAATATCAATTGTATATATTCACAAAATGTCTTAAGTAGGAATTTCTCTGTAAATCCTCTTTCCAAACACAGTAATATTTTCTGAAATAATTTTTAATTTATTTCCTTTAAAAATTCTTTTTTTAAGAAATATTGGAATCTAAATCCATTTTAACCATTCAAAACATTTTATAATTTTATTATTTTTTTTAATTATAAATATTACATATATATAATTTATTTAATTATTATTTTTAGATGAATTGAACTTGGTAAGGTTTGAATCTTTGTCCTCAAGCCCCTTAGTTCAAGATTAATGTACCCTTGAATATCTATATCATTTAAAATAAATATACAATTAATAAAAGCAAAATTAAAAAAAGGTATTGTAATATACATTTGAAATTAATCACTTTAATAATCTAATAATAAAATAAATAATTTAAAAAAAATTAAGTTACAGAGTTTTATTTATAAATACACTAAAAACTAGAAAATAATTTTTCTCTTAGCCTCAATAAGTATATTCTTCTTCATGATGGGGTTCTACAAGGGTCCGCCTACTTAGCAATTCAACAACAATGGTCTAGTTACTTTGAATAAAGAGCCTAATTAAAATAAAGTAGTAAATTAATTTTCTAGGGATCTCTCAAATAAAACGCTTGCATTTAAATTAAAAATGGTGACAAAATAATTTTCTAGTTTTTAGTGCATTTATAAATAAAACACTGTAACTTAATTTTTTTTTAATTATTTATTTTATTTTTAATTTTTGAGTAAATAAATTTTTAAGGTTTTAAGTTTTATTTGAATATACTTTGAGATTATAAATGATATTTAATGATGGGTTAAAATTTATTAATTAAATTATTAATTAATTAATTAAGAAAATAAATACTTTATTTCATATCCATGTATTGTCATCCAAATCTGAAGAGTGTGTAAAGTTTTAGTTCGATTGGTCAACTTTAAATTATTAATTAATTAATTAATTAATTAATTAAGAAAATGAAAACTTTCTTTCATATTCATGTATCGTCATCCAAATCTGAAAAGTGTGCAAAGTTTTAGTTCGATTGGTCAACTCCAATTGTGTTAAAAATGAGTTACTAGATTTGAACCATACAGACATCCAAGCAAGTTAAATAAAACACTGTAAAAAAGGTAGTTAATCCTAATAGAAACTATAATATAATAATTTTAACTAAAATTAATGAAACATAAAAAACAAATCTCATTTTCTTTTTTATTTTTTTAAATTTTGACAAAATTTTTCATAAAAAGAAATGAAATGTCTATTATTTAATTCTATTGAAATTGTTTCAAATAATTTTTACCGACCGACGATAGTAAGGGAGGTATTGTTATTTTATAATATTTATAATAATATTTTAAGAAATATGGCCATTTTACTTTTTGAATACTATTTACCTTGGTTATTTAAAGTTTAACCAAAATTTTTATAAAAGATGAAATTTGTAGAATAAAATTTTATATAAATTGTTTCATATAAAATTTTCTATATTTTTTCTATAATTTAGAAAATATATTCATTTTACTTTGTTGATATTTATTTATTTGTTTTATTTATGAATGTATTTAAGCGAAAATGTTGTCAGGTCGTTAGCAATCCAGAAACCTTAATATACAACTTAGTTATGATCAGTTTTACCGGAATTTTGAGCGGAATTTTCTTCACAAAATTATTATTATTTGATTTATTTTTTGATTTTGGTTTTTTTTTTCTCTTCATGAGTTTTAACAATTTTATCGAAAAAATTTTTATAAACTTGTTTTTGTACTAGTTTGTTAATTAGTTTTTGTTAATATAATGCATCTTTTGCATACAAAATATTATTTAAATATCGACCCGGAATTAAATTTTGAAAAGACCCATTAATGAAACATACATAAAAAATTTTTACTTTCTTTTTTTCATGAATATTTTTAACAAGTTTCTTCACACGAAACTTATTTCAAATACCATTAATATTTAGGTTTTTTTTTCTTCGATGTTCATACATTTTTACATGGCTTTTTTCTTGTTAAATTACTCCCAAAGCGCTATTCAAAATTAATTTAAATTATGATCATTTATTCAACCGATATCTTGTAAATGAGAACTGTCGCTTTGACATGAGAAAATAGCATGCAGGTGATGGGTGAGGGTGGTAGCAGTAAGTGAGGTATAAGTCAAACGCATCTGGTAAAGTAAAGTTGTACCTGGGAAATTTGTTCTGTTTTTATATATATATATATATATATATATATATATATATATATATATGGCTTTCCTAGTGCAAGTGCAAGTCGATTGATTCAAGAGAGCAAACGAGAAGGCGGAAGGGGCCCGGGGCCGAGGGGCCAATGCCTGGGAGATCGCTCAGCCCTCCTGGCTTTGCTCTGTTTAGGGATTCTGACTGCGGAACGCGTTTTCACAACCGTTCAACGACGAGACTCCCTCGTTTTTTTCATCCACCTTTAAATCTACATACACAAAATGTAGATGGTTGGGAGCTTAACATTTTTTGATTCAAGGAATATTGGCTATAGACACAAGAGTGTTGAAAGAAATGTATGAGAAATGACAGGAAAGAACAAAAGGCGTGGAACCCTCCCAAACACAGCTCAAGAATACGAATAGGAAATATAATTGATAAAATGTCAGTGTGGAGGGAAAACCGAGGTTGTCACTGCTAACAGAAAGATAATTAAATGTTTAGAGTATAAGTTAAACGAGTCTTGGATAATGTGATGAAAATTAAGTAGAGGAAAGGATTAAACAGGAGAACGTTCTTTAATTATTAAATTAAATCTAATAGAAAACAAACACGATAGATAAGAATTTAGAAAAATAAATTTAAAATATTCAATGAATATAAAAAAATGAGCTGTGGCCAGGCACAGAACCGACCGACGATCTGAAATAAATTCACTTCCAGATATATAAAGAATCAAAAAAAATATTTTTAAAACTTGAATTAAAATGACTAAATAAAAAATTATCTTGGTTTTTATTTTTAGTATAATTATTTTAAATGAAAAATTTCCGACAATGAATATAAAATTAATACTTTGTAAACTACCACTTCCGGTTTCAGGATATAGACCAAAAGTTGATGAATTCATTCTACTGATGCATTAAGTAAATATACCAAATTTTCGTTGAGCCGTTCAAGCTGTATACGTCTATACGGACAAACAATGGACAGACGGACAGACGGACGGACAGATATGCTCATAAATTTAAGTAAAAAAAATATTTTTAAAAAACACACTTTACTTAAAATTGCACTAAAAAGTAAAAAATAAAATCACTGTAAAGTGTGTGCGCTCAAATTATAATAACACCGTAAAACATTTGCTTCCACTATTGGGCGCACACATTTTACAGTGATTTTATTTTTTACTTTTTAGTGCAATTTTAAAGTAAAGTATGTTTTTTAAAAAGATTTCTTTTTACTTAAATTTATTTTATACTTTTTAGTCGTACGTAAATTTGTGTTCAGCGCCTCTAGAACTGCTATCGCCATCTATGATTGAAATAGTGAACTATTCCATATTCCGCATATGAAAGTTTAGTTAATTAATTACCACTAATAGATAAATAATTCAGTGGATTTTTCAATTGATTCGTGTATTATTAGCAGGAGCAAGCGCGTATGCAAAATTTCAAGTTGATTGAATGACGGGAAGTTGTTGAAATATCGATTATAAAATGCCGCGGACAAACCGCGTACAAACGGACAACCGGACAGTGTGAGTTAAGTAAAGTGTATTAAAAATACCTTTTTATGTTAACAAAATGCATGATTCAAATTTCCACATGATAAATTTGGTGTGAAAACAATACCTTCCCTTCATATCGCTGGTCGGTAAAAATAAGAAATATGCTATGTTACCATCTATTCAGATAATTTTTAATTTTATAATCATTAATTTTCACCTTAAAAGTAATTTAAACATAATTAATTTAAGCAGATCCGTCGCTTAATGCTTGTAATCGTTGAAATCTCTAGGAGTTCAATAATTTAACATAAACATAAATTAATCATCTAAATAATTGCAAAAGCTGGATAAAATGGACTTACTTAATAGTAAATCCTAATGGAGGATAAAACCAAAAAAAAAAAAAATTAATCTTGGAACTCTTCGAAATAAATTAACTCTAGTATATATGCATATGTATGTGTATATGGATATTTTATACGTATATATATATATATATGTATATATATATAACAGAAAATAATATCTTTTTTATCTTTATCTTTTTTTTTAATTTTAATTAAAATTTTATTTTAACCTGGATTGTGTATGGATTCTAAATGTTAAATTGAAAAAAAATAATCAATCGTTGATTAGAAAATGATATTTTATTGAGATATGTCCTTTTTGTTTAATTTGAATTATTATTATTTTTTTTATTTATTTTGTTCAATCAGATTAGTAATTTATGTTTTTCCAATTTAAATTTGTTTAAGAAAAAACATAATAATAGTAAATTATAATAATATTTTAGGAAATCTAAATTGGAAATATTTATGTTATATTTTCTAAAAAAAATAAATTAAAAAATTAAATTGAATTTTTTTTTAATAAATAAACACCATATAATAGCTCATAACGCTATAATATTGACCAATAATGTCATTTATATTAAAAAATTTAATAATAAAATATTTAACAATTTTAAATAATGAAGATCTTTCTTATTAATTCGAAAAAAAAATTAAATGATAAATTTAATTTTATATAATCCAGGAGATTCAAAACTACGAGGAGAGGTCAATAAGTCCGTGACTCTTTGAATGAAGCCCAGGTTTTTTAATAAAAAATAATTTTATTTTTCAACATAGTCTCTTTTGAGCTCTATAAAGATCGTCCAACGTTTCTTATTTTTTATCCCTTCTAAAAAATAAGATTTTAATAAAAAAGCATTAAAATAGATTTGGAGTTAAATCTCTTTACTCAGTTTCACAGGTTTGGAAACAAGAAATAGTCACTCGGGGCTAAATCCGGAGAATAGTTTGGATGAGAGAGCAATTCGTATTCTAATTCATGGATTTTCATGAAAATTCACTTTTTTCCATTTTTTTTCATATCACTATGTAGTCTGCTATTAATTGATGTCAAACAAAAACTAAAAGACCCAGCTGGTTCAAATTTCGATACGAGTCAGCTGATAATTGCCCACAGTCAGAAGCACTGTTTCCATTTCATTTAAGAAACATGACTTACACTCGTACCTAGGTAATATTTTATTATTAAAATTATACATATTATTATAAAAACAAGATAAAAATGAAAACTCTAATTAATTTTCATTAAATTTGTGTCTAATTTATCACCGTATTCAAAGAAACGTTTGAATGTATAATAAATCTTTAAAATCTTAGTATTATCACTATAATAAACATTAAAATTCTTAATAAAAAAATATAATGAAGACAACTTCTTTTTCTAGTCTAAATCAAAACTCTTTTTCTTTCATATAAAATTCATTTTAATTTTGATTGCCCTCCCCATTTCTCCTACATTTTATTTATTTAAAAAACTTAATTAAAATTAATTTCTAGAAAACAACAAAAAAAAATAAATAGAAAGATACCATAAAATAATAATCTTAGCAATTAGCGATAAAAACACGGAAGTTTAATTTATTTTCCAAATGAAAGACATCCTTAATATAATTTTCCAAAATTAAAAATTAAAACAACGTAAACAAACTATTAGCCTTTAATTCTCTCTCCCTTTTCTTAATTCTCATCACATTAACCCACGGCTCGTTTAGCTGATACTTTAATTCTCCCACTCTCCCACTTTCTCTTCCATTTTATCTGGAGAGGCTCATTTCACCCCACCCTCCATCGTCCTCTTTACTACCCATCCCCGTCTATATTTTCTATTCTTATATCTGGGGGTTCCGCTTGTACCCCAAACACCTCTTGTTCCTTTCAAGTCTTTTCTTTCATTCACCTCCGCGTAGAATCAATTGCTCTTAAATCAAAAATTGCTATTCTACTTAAAATGAATTGATTTCAAGTTCTTCAATGGATTCCATTAGAAATATACTCAATTCAATTTTCAATTCAATGGATATTTCAATTCTTTTTTTTTCTTTTTTAATTTGTTTTACTAAATTAATTACAAATATAAATTAAAAAAATATAACAATTATTTTATGACAATTCTTTTAATTCAATGATTTCTAGAATAATTTACATAATTCTTTAAATATGGTATTACATCATTCGTTTATCCGTTTATCATTTATTAAAATAATCTGAACAAAAACTCATTCATAAAAGATAAAATAGAGCACCTCATAATAAAAGAAAATGATTAAATAAATAGAAATGATAATGAAGTTATGTATTATTAAATGTTTCACATATCATCAATTATTTACTTTATTTTATTTTAAAATAAATAATTTTGTTTTTTTTTATTCATTTATTAAGTATTATATTTAGGCCATGTGTTACATATTTTACAGTAAAAAAAAATTAAAATGTATTGTTTAAAAATATCTGTAATGTAATACTTCGGTATATATACATATGTAATCAATTAATTCTATTACAATTATGTATCTATATACATTTTATATTTTTAAATATATTTAATAATAAAATAGATTGAACAAAATTTAGGAACGATCCTAACTTTATAATGAGTCGGGCATACCACATGAATTATCAAAGACAGTTGATATACCTATATTAGGATAATGAAATCATTTGTATTAAAGTGAACCACACTGAGATTGCGAATAGAATAGGTCAGAAGAGCTTGTAGGTAATTCAATTGGCATACCACAAGAAAAGTTTATTCGCCCATTGAGTAGATTTGAATTGCATTTGGAGTGGAAACACGTCATTTATTAAATTTTATTAAATATTTATTAAATTTACATATTAATATTTAATTTTTTAAACTTTTTGAATTTAGGTTTAAATCGATCATATATTTTATTTCTAATTTTTACTTACAGAGTTAGGCAACAGTTTTCATAATTACAAAGACAATTGTAATGAATAAAGAAGAAATACCCAATGTAATCAATTGACGTTGGTCTTTCGAACATACTATAAAAGGAAAGTATCAAGCCTGTTGTCGCTTTTAAGGTGTAGAGGTGTTGTATGATCAGTACAACTATCAACCTTTATCTTCATTTTTTTGATCGGAGGCAGCTACTTTTTATTTAATTAGCTTCCCAATTTATTCCATAGACCCCATCAAGGGAAAAATTCCCTTGTCTGATGCGAGTTTAAGCCCGGTGCACAAGCTTGAAAAGCAGACATCCTGCCCCCAGTCTACAGTGGAGCTTATAAGAGCAAGTAAAATATATTCTACAAAGTTTCTATCAAATAATTATTTTAAATTAAAAAAAAAACAAGGTAATTCTATACTTATATGTATGTTTGATGGATTTTGATAAAACTTTACCAGTAGATTCCTTTTTTGATTTCAAACAAACTTTCCTTATGAAGTATGTGGCGGTTGCTTCTAGTTTATGAGATAAAAATTATTAAAATTTGCATATAAATCCAATGATAATCTATTTAATTTACCATATTTTATTATTTGACCACCAGATGGCTATCTTAATTTTCGGTTTGTATAAGTTCGATTTGGATATAAGAAGATTAAACAATTAATTAATTAAATAATTTTCCTATATCCAAACCGAACTTATAAATACGGAAAATTAGTGAATAAGTTAATAATTGGTGAATTAGTCAATAAAACATTATTAAATAGCTGCTCCTTCATAACTAGTTGATATGCAAACTTTAATAATTTTTATCTCGTAAACTACTTTATAAGCGACCACCACATACTTCTTCTTGAGGAAAGTTTGTTTGGAATCAAAAAAAGGCAACTACTGGTAAAGTTTTATCAAAATCCATCAACATACATATAAGTATACAATTATCAAAAACAAAATATAAAAACAATATAATCGGATACTCAAAATTACCATTCACCATCTCCTCCAATAATTTCAGAATGCTTTTGCTGAATTATCAAATGACAAGCCCTTCCTCTAAAGAGTAAAAATGAGATATACCACTAGAAATGACAGCACCGAGGGGTGATCCTAACCAAGATATCCCCTATGTTAATATAATTTTAAAATTTAATTAATATATGCTTTTTTATTTATAAGATAATAAGAATAAAATACAGTCAGAAAACAAAACATTAAACAAACATTTTAATTATATAATTTGAAACATGTGTTGAATTATTTGATAGATAATATTTTTTAACGACTTTGGGGAATATTGAAGTGAGATTCTAAATCTAAATTAAAAAGGAGATTTACTTCCCATTTGAGACAAAAAAAACAAGATTGAATTTCTCCGGTATAAACAATATCAAAATAATCACCGGATCAATGTCCAAAGGGAAAACGAGACATTGCTAACACTTGATTCATTTTTATATCAAAGATAAATTGGGGAAAAAATCAGTGAAAGAGAAATGAAATGTCCAATGGCCAGGTAACAGCCAATTTTCAGTTCACTAATGAAATATTTATTATATTATTTATTTTCGTAACGGGACAGTTATGATAAATTTATTTCTAAAAAAGAGAATCATGTACTCTAGAGCATATCAAAAGATAATTAGATTTTATCCCAAGTGATTCTATACATTTAGATACTTTCGATGGTTTGGAGAATTCTTTAATGTCCTCTATCATATTTAGAAAAGAGATTGATACTATCGATAACAGAATGTGACTCCACTCGACTATCTCACAAACTTGATTTGGATTAATTAATATATGTTATATTTAAATTAAATTTAATTAATTAAATTATCAAATAAAATTAATAAATAATATTTATTAAACCAGCGCGTGTTTGGCTCTTTGTTGATGGCACCTCGTCACATGCTGGAGCGAGATTTGCAGTCGTGTTAGAAAATTAATTCCGGTAGCGATTGAATCAAGCTGAAATTCTATATATAGCAGTTTTATACAATTTTTAATCATGTGAAAAACTATCAAACATATTTTTACGGGCACTTTAGTGGAAAAAAAATCAAAGCGTGGTAGGTATTGACCCTCTTCCTGAGGAGTTGATAGAAAACTACAAATTTTGAATAATGCCCGTGTTCATTAATCTAGCTCAAACCGTTTTTGCGTAATCTTGTCTACATACACACACACACACATACATTTTTCTCAACCTTAGTGGAAATGACTCAGGGACCTTTAAACCGTATAAAAACATAAAAATCTCGACATCGAAAATTTTCGTGATCGTAATACTATCTCTGGCGAGATAGTAAAAAGATATATATATATATATATATATTTCTAGAAAGAATTTAATATTATTATCCAAATTATTATATTATTATCAAAATCCAATAAAAAAAAGTATATAAAAAATAAATTAATTTATATAAACAAAAACATTTATTTATCTAATGATAATAATTAGAGAAAGTTTATCATTCAATATTCAAATTAATGCAATTGCTCTTGCTTTCCTGACAAATTTAAGAGTTTAATTAGAGTTGTCATATGGGAGTAGTTAAAGAGGAAGTGGAACGATTAATTGATTGGATTTATTATAAACATTTAAGTAACCTTTAATGGTTCACTGAAAGTCATATGAATTAATTAATCATTTATTATTATTGATTGAATTACACATTTAAGAGAATTTAAATCAATTAATAAATTGAAAAAAATAAATAATTTATTAAATGAGATTATAGTTTTTAGGGAAAATGTAGTTAATTAAACTATCAATAGTACGTATATTCAATTTATTGATGATATATTATCTTTTGTTAAATGCTTGTTCTGTACAATAACTAATAAATACATAATAAATAAATGGAATTGTAAAGTTAAAGATTATACTAGGAAATATGATGCAATGTAATATCTAATTGCCATATATTCTTTCGCATCAAAAAATATCTACTCCTACTTTACAAAAAATATTAAATAAATATTTACATAAAAAATATTCTTTAAAAAAATGAATATTACAAAAATATTTGTTTTATAAAAATTTTAATTAAAAAATTTTAGACTATAATAAAAATATTTAAATTTGGGATGATTTTATTTAAAAATTTTTGTGAAAGTTATTTAATAAAGTACATAAGAAAAATTTAAATTATACAATATTATTGAATATACAATTTATATATATATATTATAATATACATATTAAGAAATTTATTAAAATGTCATTTTTTGTTATAATTTACATGAAAGAAATGAAACCAAATTTAAATGAATAATAAAAGATAAATTTTATATTATAAATATTATATATATATATATAATCAATAATATAAATATATATAGAGTGAAAAAAATAAATAAATTGAATTGTATCTGTTGTAATATAATAATAACAAAATAATAAAATTTAGAGAAGAATATGTTCTACAACTGGTTGAAAGGCTTAATATTTTCATTTTAAAAACTATCTATCTATTACTGTGGCTCGATGGAACTTGAAAGTTCTTGGCCGCGGCAACCACATTTCTCCAAGTGTCCCTATCCTGATCCATAATCATTTTAAAATATTATATTTTAAATTATAAATATTGAATAATAATTATTTATATTAAAATTTAATTTGTAAATTTCAAGAACTCCAAATGTTTATTTTAGTAATTGAAACTTAAAAGATAAAAAAAATTATTATTATTCATAATATTATTAATTATTTCAATATTTTTTTATAATTATTTATTAATAATTTAATATATTATGTATATATATTAATGTTTATCAATATGTAGGTATTATAAATTATTGAAAAAGAAAAAAACAGCACACATATATACCCCTATATAAATAATTAAATGAATTTAATATATAAATTATAATAAAAAATAAATATAATATTTAAATAATGAAATAATTTTAATAACATTGAGAGAGATGCAGAGAGTGAAAAAAAAATTAAATTGAAACCACCATCATTAAATTGTGTCTGCATAATCCCCTTTTAGATAATATAATAATAATAAAAAAAATAGGGTAAAATATGTTCTACAACTGGTTGAAAGATATAATATTTTCATTTTATTAATTAAGAACTCTATTTATTATTTAAAACAAACAGAAAAGCTTTTGAAATTATTATTAATTAATATCGGTCTAATTTTTTGGCATATCTCGTTAAATAGTTCAATCAAATTTTTCATTTATTTAAATTCTTATGATATTAAAAATCGTTTAATTAGGCAATGGAGACAAGAATTAGTACCTATATTGTATTATAAAATACCATTAAATAAATTTATAATTATTCTAGTATAAACATTATATTATAATATATAAATATTTTAATAGATGCTCAAAATTTAAAAAAGGAGTGTTAATTATTATTCAATGCATTATATAATATCAAATTAATTAATAGATTTGTTTAAATATAAGAATAAATGATATTACCCAAAAATCTTAATTACCACTAGATAAAAATTGAAACACATCGAAGTTATTCTATCATCAATAATTATTTAATAAACTTAATTTGATTTCCCAATGAAGACGAACGATACCGTATCGTATTCGAAAATTATTATATTTATATACAGGGTGGGTGCGCAGTCAAAAAGTAAATACCACGGTGGCGCTGTTGTCGGTTGATTGCTCGATAATAGCGCCACTTTTTACGCTGTTTACTTTTTACTTTCCCGCATACTTCGTATAAGGGAAGTATTGGAATCGTCAAAAATTTCGACTTCAAAATTTCGATAGATCTTGACGTTTTAGACCTCCCTGAGTCGGAAAATACCATTTTTCGAATTATGTCTGTGTGTGTGTATGTATGTATGTAATGTCTGTAAGCAAATTTACTCAAAAACTAATCAAGCTAGGACTTCGAAATTTGGTACACCGATATTATTCACAGTTTGTAGATTTCTATCAAAATTTCGTCAAAATCGGTTAACCAGAAGTGATACTTTACCTACAATGGTTGCGTTTACCTTTCAAGTAAAGTACCAGTTTGCTTCGAGATATTTGCTTCATATTTTGTATATAGATTTAAAAATATGAAAAAAATTGAGATACCAAATTTCATCATGATCTGACTACCGGAAGTGACATTTTACCTATACAAGTAGCGTTTCTTTTTTACCGACCGACGATAGTAAGGGAGGTATTGTTTTCACACCAAATTTCACCTATGGATATTTTTAGGTACATATCTCCACGAATCATGCATTTTCTTAACAGAAAAAAGTATTTTTAGCATGATGTCTGTCCGTCCGTCCGTCCGTCCGTATAGATGTGTTCAGCCTGAACGGCTCAACGGATTTTGATGAAATTTGGTATATTTACTTAATACATCAGTTGGATGAATTGATCAACTTTTGGTGCAAATCCGGAAACCGGAAGTGCTAGTATTGCCGATCGAAGAGAGGAAGTGAAGGGTTATTTTCATATCAAATTTCACGTGACGACATATCTCCACGTGTTATGCACTTTGTATTGGTTTTATCCTCGAGAAAAATCATCTTCATTAGTTTTTTCTTAATTTAAACTTATATGACGTAACCCAGCACTTCATGACGTCACAGCCAGCCCTTATATATTATAAATAAAATAAAATTAAAAATATTTATATTATATCCATATCTGTTTTTTTTTACATTTAAAATTTCAGTTAAGCGGAAGTAGCACTTTATTCTATATATATATATATATATAAATGTTACCAAATATCAAATTTGACACCAATAAACTAATACGAACTGGCTCAATACCAAGTTTACACATTCTAAATATTCATTCACAACTCTTTATACCTATTTATATGCGGGAAAGTCTAGGGGAGGACACTCCCGCTTATTTCTTTCACTGTACATATAGCAGGAATAAATTATATAAGTTCAATCATTAAACTCGTAACCAGACACACACACACACATTTAAAAATAAATTATTCCAAAAATTTCTTCTCTGAGCTGGTAAAAAATATATTATTAGTTTTGTATGTAACTATGTACTTTAATTTATTTTATATTTAATATATAATTTATATATATATATATATATATATATATATATTAGGTATGAATAGATTATTTATTTTTAATAAAAATATAGAATTAAATCATTATTGTCTTTCATAGCTGTCTGTCATTTAATCTTCTCAAATGTTTTACCTTTTGGGAATGAAAACCATTCATTTGGTTTAAAAATATATCAATCAATATCTATATACCATATATATAATATGTTGGAAGTGTATCAATCAATAATAATTTGCTAACAAAATTGACGGGGCTTGCTTTAAATATTATTTTATCAAATCGAAAAAAGTTAAAAGTCCATCAAAATTATTTTTTATTAATCAAACTTTAATATGTTGTCATAATAAAGTATTGTATTGATAGTATTGGTAAAAAAAATAAACCATTTGTAAATATTATCCGAATGATTACCATAATTTTTAATTAGAGACATATAATCATAGTAATATTTTTAATTCCTTTTATTCATTTTAATAAATACCTTTTTTAATATGTGCAATAATATGTAGAACAAATATTTTATTTCGAAAAGTATTTTTTATTTATTCTGGGTAAAAATGATTATTAAATCCAATGGTTAGAAATGTTTTGGAACTGGCATCTATTTTAGTACATTTGATGGCTAGTTAGGGATTAGAAAGTTTGATTAAAATAGTTGTAAAGAAAAATGAAATGGGGGAAACATTTTCCATTTTGTAGTCAGGTATGCTATATTTATTTATTATAATATTAGAGAAATAATCTATCTATATTCAATTTTTAATTAATAATAAATTTAAAAGAAAAATATTAGATATAAGATAAAATAATATATATGTAATTTATAAATATACCCTATTCAAATATGTTTGTGTGGAAGAACATAAGAGGCGCTGAATTTTTATATTATAATTTAAGAATTGTTTGTATAATTTAATTTGTAAGTCGTTTTTTTAAAATAACGGATTTTATTTAATTCTAAAAGAAATAGAAAAATAAAGAAATATAATACATAAAAGAAATAAATTAAATTACAAGTTTTTGTATAACACATTAAATTGAGAACGAAAAATTATAAACAATTAACAATTAAATTAAACAAACAATTATTAAATTATAAAATAAAAATCCACCGCCCCTGTTCTTCCACACAAACATATTTGAATAGGATCAATATATATAATTTCTGTCGTATGTATGTGATGTCTGTAACATTATGAAGTTAGTTACAAATTGTACAAATTGTATCTAACTTCATTTTTTTTTATTTTGTTTTGTTATTATTAAATATTGAAAAAAATGAAAAAATTATTACGACGATTTGAATAATTTAAATTATTAACTATAATTTTATATTCTACTAATACTAGCTGCTCAGAGCTCCTTCGGCGCTCTCCACACCTAGACGGGGGCTCCGCCCCCTGTACCCCCCCGAGTGTCCCTATTCTGAGCTATAACCATCTAACTCCTACCCTGTCCCATCTCTCTCACGTTCCTTCCTACATTGTCCGCCCTGTTCACAATTGGTCTTCCACACGGAAGTTTTCCAATCGAACTCTCCACCAATATATTTTTCCTCTCCCATTCTAGCCATGTGCTCTGCCGATCCCAGCCTTCTCTATTTTATGACCTATATCTAGAGATGCATAGAGGTCATGCAATTCCTTGTTATGCAGTCTCCGCCATTCCCCGGTGTCCTCATCTTTCTTTGGCCCATAAATGCTGGGAAGAATCCTATTCTCAAATACTCTGAATCTACTCTCATCTCCCAGGGTTATAGACCATGCCTCCCACCCATATAATACAATTAATAATTTAATAATTTTGATCCCCTTTGATAATAATTTCCAGATTGCAACCTCGATTTAAATTCTTTGCAAATATTATTCTCTCTGATACTAATTATTTTGTCTTATGACTATTAATTTCAAACCCCATCAATTTTCCTGCCTCGATTAATTTTTTTATGCTACTTTAAATGTTATTAATTTATTTAAAAAAAAATCAGAGTAAACAAAATAAAAATAAAATATAAAATTAGCATAACACTAAACTACTATAAAAATAATATTAAAAAATATATTATATATTAAAATCTTACGTGAAAATCCAATTATGAGATCAAATTTTCTTAATTAAAATAATTTACTCACATAATCTTAAAAATTAATAGTATTAAATTATAGCCGTAATGTGAATGTTTTCAAAGTTTAAAAGGCCAATAAGATCAATTGAGATATTGTAAATATCAATAGATATATAAAAAGATTTTTATCTGCACATTGCTCAGAATTTAAATTACCGCCAAATTATCGCCACCAGCGCCTCTATGATCTAGTATGGTAACTAAACTATTTTTAATTACTTATTCTTTATAATTTTTTTTAAATTTTTCTAATTCAAAAATCGAAAATCGGGCTTCGAGGTCTGGTGGCCAGCCCCTTTGTGCTTCCGTTTAAAAAATTCCATGTCCCTGCGTGCGATAGATTTGCCTGGAGAGCTCGGTCAGACAGACAGACAGACAAACAGACACATTACACTTGCTTTTATTATTATAGAAGAAGAGTTTTATACCGCCGGAAGCATATAATGCCGGGAACGGCTAGTATATTTTTAATTTACAAATATAATATAAATTATTATCATGAGTACTACAATATATGTAAAATCGTGTATTTCATATCCAAACGTTCATTTTACAAAATTCTCATATATATATCCTAAATATATATACTATATATGCTAGTATTAATTAAAATTTATATATATAATATTAATTAATTATTTTAAAATATAAAGAGTTAATATGAAAAAATTAAAAATAAATGTATGTTATATTATATACATAAAATCTTAATATATTAAAAACAGACAAAAAATGTTAGGGACATATAATCTTTGTTTTCAATTCTAAAATTATAGAAATAAGTTGACCTGTGGTCAGGCGCAGAACCGACCGACTGTTTGAAATAAATTAATTTCCAGCAATTTCAAATAATTTTAAATAATTTAAATGTATCTATTAATGTAATAAAAAACAGTTATGGATATAACATAAATATTTTAAATTTTATTTTATGTATAATCTATAATCTATATATATAAAGGAGAGTGTTTGTATGTATGTAATTTGTTTACTTTTTTGCTGTCATAGAAACAAAAAAAAGAAATTTCTTACTTAAACGACACTTGGTAATTTAGAATTATAAACAAAAACAATTGAACATAAAAAAAAAATTTCTCACTTAACCGACACTTATGTATACACGTAATGTATGATGGAATTGAGGCAGGAAATAAGATCGGGATTGAAATTAATAGGGATAAAACAAAATATTTAGTAAGAGAGAAAAACATTATTAACACACAAAGTCTTAACATACAAAATGTAGAATTTGAAAATGTAGAAAAATTTAAATACTTAGATTCTATAATTACAAAGGATAATAATATTGGATAAGAATTTAAATCGAAGTCGCAATCGGGTAACGTCTGTTATCATACAGTAAAGAATTAACTCATCAAAACTTTTATCAAAATGGATGAAAATTGAAATATTTAAAACAATTATTTTGCCTGTTGTATTATATGGGTGGTCGATGTTCTTGGGAGAAAGTAGATTTAGAGAATTTGATATTAGGATTGTTTGGAGCATTTAAGGACTAAAGAAAGATGAGATCACCGGGCTATCGCGGAGATGGCATAACTAGGAATTGCATGACCTCTATGCATCTCCAGATATAGTTAAGGTTATTAAGGTTATAAAATAGAGAAGGCTGGGATGAGAAGGGGTCATGTCTAGAATGGTTGATTAAAGATCGGCGAAATATATTTGGATAAACCGATTGGGAAACGTCCTGTGTGATTTGGAAGACCAAGAACGTGGTGAGTGGACAATGTAGGTAGGGACGTGGGACAGATGGGACAGGGTTAGATGGTTATAGCTTTTACATACAGAGTTTCAACGAAATACTATGTATTACTTCGGGGGTACCGGGGGCGGAGCCCCCGTCTAGATGAGAGGAGCGCCGAAAGCGCTCTGATCAGTATAAGTATGAGCTGGCTGTGACGTCATATAATTTTAAATTAAGGAAAATCTAATGAAGATGATTTTTCCCGAGGATAAAACCAATACAATGTGCATGATTCGTGGAGATATGTAAAAATCTCCACATGTGAAATTTGGTGTGAAAACAATACCTCCCTTACTATCGTCGGTCGGTAAAAACATAAGATAATTTATTATTTAAACAAAAGAATATTTTTAATTTTATTTTTTTTGGTGTATTAATATTTCACTCTCTTTAGAAAATTTTAAATTAAAACGCTCAGGTGAATTAAATAAATTATACCGAATTGGTATTTTTTAGCTGTTCAATGGTTTGTTCAATTATTCGGTACCCCTCGAGGAAAAATTGAATTGCACATGAGCAACAAAATCTCTCATACTATGATCCAATTCAGTCTAGAAATGGATATTTAATGAAATAAAAATATTGAAATCCTAGTCTATAAATTATAATATCAACTTTAAAAATTTATTATATTGATATTATATGATATCATATATATATAATAACTTTATTCGAGTCAAACAAAATATCATTTAAACAATGAACTTTATAATACTTTGCTTTAAATAATATACATTTTTAGTTCTTTAATTTATTATTTTATAAATAGCAATAAATTATATTTAATAATAAATAATTTAAATATCCCTAAATTATTTCTGAATAGTAGCATCTCAAAATGCCGTTTTCTTGCCTGGTCCTTGTAAAACTTTGATAATATATAAGTTTCAAAATTTTGATAGTATTATTTTTTTTTTGGTTTCAAGATCTACCTTGGAATAAAAAATAATTTACTAATAAAAAATATTTCATTTCTTGTTTATGAATTGAAAGTTTATCCTTTTTCAAAATTTATAGTTGTAATATATAATAAATGAAGTAAGGTTTTGTATTTAAATAAATATTAATAAAATAAATCTATTTGAGAAAATATTTATAATCAAATGACTGTACTTATTATTATTGTTATGTATTATATTAAATAGTAACTACTTTTAATTTAGATAAAACCATTTGATTACGAATCAATTATACTAAAACATTTAACAGAACACATTAAAGCCAAAACATCAACAATAGTTACTGTTCAACTTTTAAATGATAGAAATAATACCATTTCAGCTGTTTCAGATAGGCAGATAGGAATGATGAAACAATGCTGAAAAGGCATGAATTAATTTAGAACGTAGAAGAGGTGAAATCAAATGAATTTAAAATTTAGAGAAATTTAGTATTATTAATAATTCTGATGTATTTTAATTAATTAATATGAAATATATTTTTTTCATTTATATTAATTTTGATTGATTGAAAATGTAATCAATAAGTTAATACTAAATAGATTCCAAAATGATGTTCTTGAAATTTTAGAAAATATATTTTCGTAATAAATAAATAAATTGATAAATATATCAAATACAAATGATCAATACTAATGATAAAGATTATTAATGATATTTTTTTTTAATTAAACAAAAATGTAAAAATATGAGATACTTAAGATGTCACGAAAGTAAAAGTTGTTGATATTGTTACATTTTTACTAATGGATAATAATTCACAAATTTTAAGTACAGGCATTTGTTTAAATCAAACCCAAATAGAATTATATTCATTTATTACATCTCGTAAGAGATAGTATTGCGATCACGAAAATTTTTGATGTTGAGATTTTGATGATTTTATACGTTTTGAAGGTTCCTGAATCATTTTCACTAAGGTTGAGAAAAATGTCTGTGTGTGTGTCTGTGTGTATGTATGTGTGTTATGTGTGTGTGTGTATGTATGCAACCAAGATTACGCAAAAACGGTTTGAGCTAGAATGATGAAATTTGGTACATGAGCATTATTCAAAATTCATAGTTTTCTATCAACTTTTGAGAAATGTAGCTCAACCGGAAAAGGGTAATTACTTACAACGTTTTGATTTTTTTTCCTCTAAAGTGACCGTAAAAATAAAGATATATGTTTGATAATTTTTCACATGATTAATAATTGTATAAAACTGCTATATAGAATTTCAACTTGATTGATTCCCTGAAATTACCAGAATTAATTTTTTAACACTGCAAATCGCCCGCGCCAGCACGAGACGTGGTGCCATCAACAAAAAGCCAAACATGCGCTGGGTTAATATTTATTATTTATAATTTATAATTAATTAAATTTAATTTAAATATAATATATTATGTTATTTAATCCAATTCAAATTGCGAGATAGTCGAGTGGAGACACTCCAGCTTATTTTTTATTTTACCATCACTAATTTATATTAAGTTAATAAATTAATTTAATTTCTGATTTGTTAAATAATAAGAAAAGGTTTGCAATTTTTTTATTCTTTCAGGTATGTATTATTTAAATGTCTAAATATTCTAAGAATTGTTTAATAATTGTAAATATTCTTTTAGAATTAATAAAATCACAATAAAACCGAAGAAACCTTTCTCTCATTGAAAGCCACCTTACATATATATATATATATATAAATTTTGGACACATTTAAGAAAGTATCAGAGTATTATATTATTTATTTTTTTATACACCTATAAATTACAAATTATGATTGTAATAAAGGAGTATAAATATTGGGAAATGTGTGAAATATGTTCCTTATTGTATAATTGTTATATAAGTATTATATAAGTAAAAGGGTATCCTATATTTTCTTAACAAATGGTATTCTTAATAAATGTTTATTATTCTCATCGTTGATCAAATATTACAATACAAGAAAATTGTTTTAAATCTAATTAAGTATAATAAAAATTTTAATGAATATTTTTATTCTCCACTCTCGATTTTTCCAATGATCATTTGAATTGTTTAACACGCCAAACTGATTAATTTAATTTTATTAATAAAAAATATTGATTTTCTTAATAAAACAAAAATTTTCATAATATAAATGAAAAGAAGAAGATAAAAAAAATTAATAATCGTGAATTATTCCTTAAAAACCCCTCCAACAAGAACCGTATCTTTTATGTCATTTTTATTTCCATTTAATAAACTTTAATATCTATAATGGAGCACTCTTAAAATAATAAACTTGCTAACTCATATACTCTTTATTATGGTGTAAATTAATCTCCTAAGATTACTTTAATTAGGTAATTAATTAAAGTCCTAAAATTAATATAAAATAATTTTTAAAGTTTTTAAATACACTTTATAATTTACATTTATTAGTTAATAAACATATTTGTTTATTCTTTTTATTCATTTACTAATTGATAAAATATTTATTATTTATCATTGAAGGATAATTAATTATTTATAAATATTACTTAATATTTGCTTTTGTTGCAAAAAATGGATTGAGATGTTTTTAGTACTTTAAAATAGGGATGATCAAGTGATAACTTGAATAAATATATTTTAATTTGTTAAATCTTGCTTGCAGAAATTGTATGGGTTGTATGTTTTTCAACATTTTAATGAAAGTATGATTTAATAGGTTGTCACATAAGTTTGTTCGTATTTAGGAGCGGGGATATTGACGCCTATTGGACGGACAATATTTAGGTGGGGGGGGGATATATTTTCGGAACGTCAATTGTACTATTGTAAGCTACTTTTTAATGTAAAATTTATTTAATTTTGCTACTTTATTTTTCACCTCCTCTTTAGTATAATGGTAGAGCAAAATGAGCATTTTCGCCATATTATGTTGTATTATTTTCGGAAAGGGAAAAACGCAACTCAAGCAGCGAAAAAAATATGCAATGTCTATGGGGAATCTGCAGTTACCGATCGCGTCGTACAAAAGTTGTTTGCCAGATTCAGAAGAGAATTCAGCCTTAAAGATTTCGAGCGCTCCGGACGGCCTGTAACAACTGACAGGGTCACAATATTGTTTACAGTTGTCGAAAATTCACAATTTAAACTACGTGAGATACAACACAATTAATTTCTTTAAAAATACAATGACTATTTAATTGATAACTTTTAGAAGTAGCATGTTTAAATAAAATAAAAAAAATTATCCTGTAAAGTAGGCAACCGAATTAGCCGAAACCGAACGAACTTATGTGACAACCTAATAATATCTCTTAAACAAGGAATTTAAAGCTCCATAGACCTCCATGGGACATGGAAATTGAATTTTATTATAATATAGATATTAATATTTCATTATTATTTATCATATCATTTATTGTTTTTATTTTTAAATTTTTAAATATGTTGGAGATTAAAGTTTTGTATTTCATTTTACTTAAATTTAATTAGTTTCAATTCTAATTTTTAAAGGTTTATAGGTATGAGAATGGTAAACGTGGATGAAATTACTTCTTAATTCTACTACAAGAAAAAACACAGTTAAGAACTTTTATTTTATTGAATCATTCGAATGGCAATGTAGTTGTGATCAAACTTTGAAATTCAATATTTTCAATTGATTCAATAAAATTTCTAATTCAACAATGAATTTAAAAATCTTAGAAAATTTAATAAATTTTTAATGAAGATATATTTTTTCTAATCCTCTTTTTGATAATTATTTTATTTTTGATAATTAATTATTATTATTATTATTATTATAATGATTAATATTTATTCATGTTATATTTAGAAATATCGAATTATCTCATTAAAAATGTATTGATTTGAAATAGAATAATGTAAAAAAAATTAAAAATAAATCAGAGATTATCTATTAAAAATTGCACAGAATATATGATAGCACCATTGATATTTATTAAAGTTACCCTAAAATTTTAAACCACTTTATTTACAACTTGTGAACCACGCATTTATTATCTATATTCTGAAAATTATAGCTGTCACTCAATATATATATATATATATATATAAACCTATTTACAGATTTATGATTTTTTTCTCCCTTTCGATCGATTATATTTTAAAGTAATGGTAACTTTCTATCACTAAATTTAAAACTTTTTTTTTAATCTTAGAGAAGAGCAAATAAATTTCATACAAACATTTTGAATCTCCCTATTTCGATTGAGAGCGAGGGAAGGAAAAAAAACTGAACCCTCTCGATCTTTTCGTTCACATCGCGCTACACAATTTCTCCTCAAGGAAAACAAAAATTTCCCTTCCTTTTGGAGATGAATACAAATATATTGATCAGAATGATTGGTTGTCGACTTTCATTCAATCAAAATTCAATTCGAGGAAAATCTTACCCTTTTCAATTTCATATAGAAATATGTACCTACTATAGAAAAAAAACAAAAACAAAATAAATAAAATAAATAAATGTAAAAATAAAAAATAGTTTAAAAACTATCTAAAGGTCAATAAGTCCGTATTTTGGTAAAAAATTATTTTATTTTTCAACGTAGTCTCCTCTGAGCTCTATTACATACTTCATCCAAAGTTTCTCCAATTTTTGTATCCCTTCTAAAAAATAGGATTTGCCGAGGGTATCAAAATAGATTTGTTTATGAGGTAATTTCATCTTTGGAGTCAAATCTCTTTCCGCCGATCCATTTCTTCAGGTTTGGAAACAAGAAATAGTCACTCGAGACTAAATCCGGAGAATAGGGCGGATGTGGGAGCAATTCATATCCCAATTCATGGATTTTCATGGAAATTCACTTTTCCCCTTTTCTTCTTAAATCACTGCTATTGATTGATGTCAAACAAAAACTAAAAGACCCAGGTGGTTCAAATTTAGACATGAGTCAGTTAATAGTTACTCGCTGACAGGAGCAGAGTTGCCATTTCTTCTAAGGAACGGGAAATACAAAAAGTCACGGATTTATTGACCTGCCCTCGTATTTAATAGCTTATATATATTTGAACATATTTATTAATATTTAATAGCTTATTAATATTTAATTATTATTTATTAATATTACTTTTTGATTATTTTTAATTATTATTAATATTTATTAACATTTAAACATAGCTTTTTAACATTTAAAAACATTTAATAGCTTTTTGTTTCTCTTTTAATGAAATAATAATTCTAAGCTATTATATATTTTTGTTCTTTGTCAACTTTGATTTATATTAATTAATTGTATTTTTAGTCTATAAAAAAAGAATGTAAAAATGAAAAAAATTTTAATATTCTGGAACTATGTACCTTCCATACAATGACGAACATATTGAAATCAGCTCCTACCCTCAAAGGATTATAATTTTTCTAAATTAGTGATTTTTTAACTTTGAAATTTGCTGAATTTTGTACAAAACGTGACCGAATTTTTTTAAAACTCTTTCTTAGTAAGCACCTAAGAACCAAGAGGAAATTTGCACTCGGTTTTAAATGATTTGATGTGAGACTGAGTGAGTGAATCAGTCACTGATATTTGAGCTTTATATATATATATATATATATATATAAATAATATTATTAAGTTTTCTGCGAACGACCTAATGATGCCCTTTAAGAAAATTTAATATCATAATTAATTTTAATTTCTTCATACTTTTGAAAATCATGGTGATGTTTAAGTCATTTAATATAAAAAATTTCAAAATTATATATTGATTTAGAAAGGTTTTTGTGTAAGAAAAAGTATGAGCGAAGTCAGGTATTTTTTTTTTATTTTCATTTTACGTTCATCGTATTTTAATTGTATTTATTTTCGTCCATTTTTGATTCATTTATTCATTTCATCAACCTTTAGTTAAATGCTTTGTAAATATTAGAGAGATATTCAGAGATCTCTTGTTTGCCTACTTAACTTCTGAATTTGACTTTATTTTCTTCAATTACACACACTCTTTCTTTATTCTTCGAATCATTTTGGCAAATGTACTCGGCCAAAGCTGTCGTTTGGCATTTTAAACGTTTTATCAGAAAAAAACACATACTCTATATACATGTACTATATATATTAAGAGAGAGAGAGAGATCTAATAGAATATATAAAATGAATATAACATTTATTATAAATTAGGTTAAAGCTGTTTTGAATTTTAATTTTGTTTTCTAACCAAAATATTATATTTCATTTATATAGATATATAAATGTTAATATGTGTATGGTGTTTATTAATATATTTTTTATAAAATAAATAAATCTTTATGAATAATTATTAATTAATAGTTTTACATAACAAACATTTTTAAATAATTTGTATTTAATAAATATAATAATTTATTAAGTATATAAATTATTTAAATTAAATAATCTTATACATAATATCTTATAATAATATTTATCATTTTAAATCTTTTGGATATGTTTTTGTTAGTGAATGATTATTTTCTCCTATTATATCACTGATAGAATTCAAATTGAAAATTGAAAATAAGGGAAGAAATTAAAGTGAAATTCCCGGGAAGGGGGGGGGGGGCAGGGTAATGGAATTGAAAAGAAGAAGAAAAAATAACTTATATAAGAACGAGAATAAAAATAAGAGGAATAACAACAAATAAGTGTTTTTTTTTGCAAATCAGAAAATTGTGTAATATAAATATTATTATGTTTTAAAATTTTCACAAATCTTTACGTTTCACAATTCTCTCTTTGTATGTAAGGAACGCGATTGATGTCCACAAGCTGCTAATATTAATAAATATATACATATAAGTGATTTTAACTTAAACATTTTAAATAAACAATAAGAAATAATACAATGAAATGTAAGTTCTCAATATATATATTTAGTTATAATACATATAAATTATTACTTTTACTCCTTAGTCCTTTGTTCTAATAAGTATTGTAATAAGTTTTTAGAATTACAAATAAATAAAAGGTGGATGGTGTTTGTATAATTGTAAATTCATTTCATTGTATAAAAAAAGATATAAATTTTTTGTCAAAGGGTCAATAGAAAAGGTAAAATATCCTTCACGAAGATGTGTATGTGTGTGTGTGTGGATAGATCCTTTTTATGAAAATCTCCCTTATATCTACATAGAGGAAGGATCAATAAGAGACCCTTTTTAGATTAAAGGTACTTTAAAAAACTATATTTCAAGGAAAACAGAATTTTTATTATTTTATCATAAAATCCACCCTTGAAATACTATAATAAAAGAATTTATCTTATCAATATAATATATGTATATTTCCTTTTCGTCAAATTTTGATTTGATTTGAATAAAATTTACCTTTTTTCCCAATTTGTCTAAAATAGGCAATGCCATGAATTAAACATAAAATATTTCTGAATAGATTTAGTATAGTTATATGAATATGTATATTTAACAAATATTTTAATTAACTTTCAAATTTTGATAAATGAAATTATTATCAAGGTAATAAAATAGGTTTATAGCTAATTATATTTTTTATCACACTTTATTTTAATTTAATAGGGATTATTAGATTTTATTTAATCATAGAATATATTATATATAAATTTAAGGTGGAGACCTTATAAAGTCTGAAACACATTCATTTTAAATCTCCTCGACTTATACAATATACATGTTTAAGTGATTTAGTTGACTGAGTGGATGCAGAAATCACATTCCTCCAACTGTCCCAATTCTGAGCAATATCTATCTTATTTCTATCTTCTCCTAATTCCATCCTTTCCACTTTATCTATCTATCTCTGTGACTCTACTGAACTCGAAAGTTCTTGGCCACAGCAAACACCTTTCTCCAAGTGTCCCTATCCTGAGCCACAACCATCCAACTTCTTCCCCATCTCTCACATGACCCTTCCTACATTTTCCACCCACCGCGTCCTTGATCTTCCAAGCGATTTCAAATAAATACTTATATTATATAATTATTTATATTTACTGGGAATAGATTTCAGTCTAATTATTCAAAAACACATTAAATAGTTTTATAGCTTATAAGTTAAAGATAACATTTAAATATTGTTTACTTATTTTATTATTAATTGGTCTTTCAAGCAAACGTTTCCCGATCGGTCTCCCCACCACTATATTTTTCGTCATATAATTTACACTTTAAATCTGTAAATTCTTTCTTTAATTTAATCATCAGTCATTCCACAATTGGTTCCTTTATTAAGAAACTTTGTCTTTGAATAATAAATAATAAATTTGAATTCGTGTAATCTAAAAGTTTAATTTTTTTTTATTTAATTGGATAGCATTAGTTTTTTCCAACCATATTACATATTTCATCTCTATCATAGATTAAATAAAATTGTTTTTTTTAATTTCAAAATGTTTTTTATTGTTGATTCTGTACATCTTTTACTATTCTCAGAACAAATCCGTATCAAACAAACTATTTTTTCATTTTCTTTTTTTTTTGGAATTACCTTTAGAATTAAAATTTGAAGTTGTCCTGATCTATAGAGTCATAAACTTTGCTAAAGTCTACAAATAATATTATAAATATATTGTGTATTAAATGAATTATTTTTTTTAAATGATTTTTAAGTAAAGTAAATTGAATATAAAAATTATTCTTCATTAATTATTTAAAATATAATAATTAGTCAACACAGCCAATTAATTTATTTATATAGTAAATTACAAAATTGAATAATATAATATTCATGTGAATAATAAACTTGTTATATTAATTATAAATTAAAATTATTGATAATTACTTATTTACTTATGCAATTATCAACTATACAAAAATAGAGCCAAGGCATTTTAAATTTAATTCATTCCCCTCCTCTTACCATTGCAAAATATATATATATGAGAAATTATTTTCGAGATATTTTTACGTTTTAATGTGAGGTTTAAGTCTCGACGTTTTGGCGCCCATTTTGGTGCCATTTTCAAGAATTATTTTGGTTATGGATCTTATTGTTAGTCTGTGTGCCAGTCTCGGGATGTATATTAAGGTTAGTGCTACTGACGGCGATACATCCTAGCTTTAGAACGTAGTAAATAAGGATTAATCATCCATTCAATCCAAAATTCCAACTCTCCCCTCTCTCTCTCTATATATATATATATACACAAATATGTATATATTTAAAAACATTAAAAATCAAATTGAACAGACATTGAGAATAATGTTTTTGAAATTATTTTATAAATTTATTGATTCCATTAATTTTAAAAATAATTTTTATCATATTTCTATAAATGTTTATTTTTTAAATATTCTATTCTTTCATTGATAAAATAATTTTTTAACAAATTTAAAATTTATAATAAATCTGCAAATTTGTTTGTTTTTTTTAATTAGATATATAATATTTATAAAAGTATTAATAATACAATTTGAGTTTGAAAAATTGAATTATTTTCAATTAAATAAAAAGTGTTAATGAAAAAAAAAATGCATTTATAATTCCCTTTATTATGTGATGTTCATTATTATATGATATAATATAGTAACAACTCATTATGTCATTTTCTAAGGGAAATTTATCTACTTCTCTTTATTTATCTCGCTTAGTTACATCAGTAATTATAAAGGGTTAAATATTTCAAAATAAATCTGTAGAGATCCATCTTGTGAAACTGGTGTATATGAAACCGTTGTGAAATTACAGGATAACTTTTCTCCTCCATTTACGCCACTCTGTTCTCCTTTCTCATTTAAGAAATACAACATCGGACGGCACCCCTCACCTTCACACTAACTACTTACTCTTTTTAATTTACGCCTAAACTAAAAGCCAAATTCTCAGATGGTATTTTCGAGAATACTTCGTCAAGTGGATAGGCGAATAGGCTCTTTGAAGTATCACGTCTAAGAGTGATTAACTTTTGTTCTATTCATCCACTCGCATTCTCTTATCAGGTTTGTAGATTGGCATATCACCTCCAACTTGCTAAAACATGATTAAAAGTTAAGGGGTAAAAATCAGAGATAAAGAACAGCCAACAAATTTGTTATCAAATTCTTTTTTTTTTATAAATTGTTTTTGGTTTTATTTTATAAATTGAGAGTATGTTAAAAATCTATTCAATTTAAGCCTTCCTCTATCTTAGCTCCTTGGAGACACTTTTTAAACAATATTAGGGAGGTAATTTTCTTGTATACGGTTCACAGGTGAGATCCAGTTCTTTCTCTGGAATCTAACGAGCCAGTTTTATCCTACCCGCAGGACCAATTATAGAATTAATCCGTTCACATATAATAGTAGATTATAAACGGTATTACAAAATTATATAAGTACAATATTTATACTATATATATATATATATATAAGATTTTAAAGGCTCTTTCATTAAGAAGACCCAATTAAAGGTTCATTTTATAAAAAAATATAAACAAATTAAAATTATTTTATTTTGGTTTTCCTTTTTCTTTAGAAAAAATCAGGAGTGTCTCCACAGACTATCTCGCAAATTTGAATTGGATTAAATAACATATATTATATTTAAATTAAATTGTAAAATAAAATTAATAAATAATATTTATTAAACTAGTGCGTGATTGGCTTTTTGTTGATAGCACCACGTCACGTGCTGGCGCGTGATTGCCAGTCAACGTGTTAAAAAATTAACTTCTGTACTTTCATCGATTCAATTCTATATATAGTAATTTTATACAATTTTTAATCATATGAAAAACTATCAAATATATATCTTTATTTTTACGTTCAGTTTAGAGGAAAAAAAATGAAAACGTGGTAGGTTATGACCCTCTTCCGAATGAGCTATATTTCTCAAATGTTGATAGAAAACTACGAATTTTGAATAATGCCAGTCTATCAAATTTCATTATTCTAGCTCAAACCGTTTTTGCGTAATCTTGTCTACATTCACACACACACACGCATACACAGACAGACATTTTTCTCAACACTAGTGAAAATGACTCAGGGACCTTTTCGGCGAGGTAGTAATAAAATTTTGCATAATGAATTGGATAAACGTCACTAGTCAATTGATATCCGCTCCTAATTTTTTTGATTTTCTGATTTCTTATTGTTTTCCCATCGCATTTATGGTTGACCCATTGGTCATTTCCCAGATTTTTTTAGGCCATAAATCAATTTTCTACTAATTTTTCCTTATCCAATTGGAGTTAAATTTTCTACTCATCTTTATATTGTCAATTTAATAATTTTATTATTTATTTCATATATAAAACTATAGAGAGGCATGTGATTTTTTAGTAAAAAATATTTATAAAGACATCCAAAATAAAAAAAATAAAATAAATTAATTAAATAAATAAAAATAATGTAAATTTAATTTAATTAATTTGAATCAAATTTATATTTATATAATAATTTTTTGCTATTTAAGAGACCCATAGCAAAGAATATAGAAAAAAGAAGGGTTCTTCTTTTTCTAAAAGAGAGAAAACCTTAATATAATATTTCTCAGATAATATTTAAGCTTCTAGAGAAAATATAAGTTACCGATATATTCTATTGGGGTATTCTCTTCCCTTTAGTTTTATTTTTTCATATTTTAATGAATAAGCTAAAAATAATAAATAACCTGACATATAAATAGAATTTAAAAAAATATTTAAAATTATTAATTATAATATAATTGAATTCTTTACAAATAACATTATTGATTTTACTTAATTAATTAAATTTTATTATTAAGATTTTTCAAACATAACAAGATTATAGTATATGTATATACTATAAATATGATTACAATATATATATATATATTAATGGTTGTTTATTGGAAATAATGGATTTGTTTTAATTATTCTCTTTTTAATTTGAATTGATTTTTTAAACAAATAATCTTTGGAATCACTGTGAATCCAAAAATGGAATGGAGGGGCTCCTTTGCTATGTGTTTTGCTTTAAAGACTACAAAAAAATATTGAATCTTCATTAATAATTATAACATTTGAAACCGAAAGAGATTATATTGCATATGTATATTTCAATAATATTATATTCCAAAGATTATTTGTTTAAAAAATCAATTCAAATTTATAAAGAGAGAATAATTGAAACAAATCCATTATTTCCAATAACCAACCATTAATATATATATATATATTGTAATTGAATTAGAAATGTTTAAAATAAATAAAAGTTATAGTTAAAATGATATATAAATTGAATGATTTAATAATTAATTTGATAGAATATATAAATTAATTACCTTTGATGCAGCGCAGATCGTATTTTTTGGATGATTATCGGACTTAAACTAATACCAGATAAGAAGCTATTATATAAATGTAAATAGAGTGATTTATTTCTTTAAAAATAAAATTTATAAATTTTACGATAACTGAATTAATAAAAATTCCCGGAATTTACTATAAATAATATTAATATTATTATAATAATTCCAAATATAAAGGTGAAATTGATAAAGAAAAGATATCATTTAACTTTTGAAAAGATGTTTGAATGAATATAGAAATTTTTTTATTTATAAATAGCAATTCGGATCGATTAAGTGGCTATTAAGTTCAACCAGACGAGACTTTAATCCCATGAACACTCATTTGAGTAATTTAATTTTTTGTCAAAAATTTATTGATAAAAAAATTAAATTTTTAAATGAAATTTTTTTCATGAGATAAATTCTAAATTAAATTAAATATATATATATATATATATAGATAGATAGATAGATAGCAAATGTGATTTCATGTAACTAAATTAACTGACTAGAACATTACGAATATATAGAATTAATGATATTTCATTTATAATGTATGTTTCAAAAAATAATTAATGTATTAAGGTCGCTGATCACTTTGCATGTTTTAAGTGTGTTTGCAAGGGGTTAATACTTTTACATATATATATATATATATATATATAAGTGCCAATTATACTAATTGTCAATTATTTTGATAAAAATAAAAGGGATAATTGCAAAATTTTTCTAACACTTTCTACTACACTAATCAGTTTCTTTTTTATTTTTATTTCTTCTTAATGAATAAGAAAAAAAAATATTATTAAAATGTAATTTCAATCGGTAAACTTATTCATTTTTATGTATAAATAATAATAAAGTTTTATATAAGTAAATCGTCCTGTTTTAATTAATTCTAAATTTCTAAAATAAGAATATGTCTTCTTTTCTGATTTCTTTTTTGATTCAGTGAAAAAAAGATTGATGAAGATGTTCGTCAAGTTTATTTTATATATTTACAAAACAAATTGTATATATTTATTTAAAAAAGGGGTGGTAAATAAATCTTTTAAACTAATTATATAATTCCTCAATTTTATTTGTTAAAAATATTTTAAAAATTTTTGAGTGTAAGAAAAAAAAAACTTTTTTAATCATCTTAAGTTGTTTACGTAAATTCTTTTATTTCTTCTTAACTTCACACACACTCACACATTTTCATAGATATGTAAGTTTGGAGCTTATCGTTTATTTATGATATAATTATTATGTGGATTATATATACTTTTAAAAATATATATAAATTGTGTAATATATAAATATTGATATCCATTTCAAACTTTCAAATTATTTTATTTTATATTTACTTTTCAATATATATGTTTTAAGGTGACCATTGGGAATCGGCTTCATTTAGTTTAGCCCTCGCAGCCTCTCTGAGAAATATCCCTTGCACCATTAATTTATGCAACCGAAACGTTATATCCTATATAATCTTTAATGATTTAAAAACTTTACTTAGATAACTAAAAAATAAAATTGCCTCATATCAATTATTTACATAAGTTATGTTTTAAATTTGCCCATCTTTTATAATAGAAATTTTGATTTCTGCTTTATTGTATCTATACGATAACGTATAACATTTATTCTCCTTTTAAACAAATTTGCTTTTATATAATTAATAATAAATTATTTCTAAGACTATTTGTAATAGGTATTAAATATAATATATTATGAATTACTTAAATGAAGACAAAGAAAGCAATCTTCATATCTCACACATCACTAAATCCCTATCATAACACCTTCATATGAACTTTATTTCCTTCGTTACAAGTCTAATTATAAATTTAATATTATAGCAATATTTAATAAATTAATAAAATAAAATATGTTTTACAATTCAATTATAAAAAAAAACATAAAAAAAAATGTCAAAATCAATAATAATTAATTTATTATTTATATTTAATAGATATTTTTAAAATTAAAAATTAAATAAATGTTTTACTTACTTAATTCAATATTATTTAATTATAACTTAATATTAATATAGAAAAAAAGAAAAAAAACAAATAAATTAATATGTATAAATAAAATAAAACATTAAAATTATAAAAAATTTTAAATTAGCTAAATATTATAATAAAAAAAATCATGGGATCATTTGTTATATTAATTATAACAAGGAAAAAACTTGATAAAATTCTATTAATTTAAATGAAAAATATAGGTAATGGTTTTAACATTTCATTTTTGTTAGCAGTGGAAACCCCCGTAAATTTAGAGTTGTTGAATAACTATTCAGAATATATGATTGCCTAACTTGAAGGGGATTTGTAAAATTTAATTTGTCGAGTTAATGCTGTGTGCAACTTGTCTTATATAATTAAAATAACTTAAATAAAACTAGTTATAATATTATTTTATTAAAATAAAGTGAAATTATTTTATTGAAAATCCAAGAACTTAAAATTAGAAACCTATATAAATTTATTATTGATAATGAATTGTTAAAGAAAAAGGCTAAAAAATAATTTAAAAAAAAATAAAATAAGTACATATATAAGTTCTTTATTTGCATATTTCTGTGTGATTAGACAATTTACATTAAAATTATATTTATTAATTTTATGAATATTTTCATAATATATTAATAATGTTTTGGTAAATTGACTAGATATACATATATAGATTAATTAGTGATTATTTACAATGTGGTTAACCTAAATATACATTTATTATTTTAAAATATATTTAATATTAGTATTTGTTTATTTATTTATTATAATAATAAAATAAAATTGTGAGATCATTTTATCTTACCTTGGTTCTATTTGATTGGTTAATATTATAATATTATACCAAAAATCAATATAGAAAAAAAACTTTAAAAAAATATATATTTTCTTTTTAAGGTTTTAATTTTTCTTTTCCTTTTTTGATAATTTTTCTTATTTTTAACAAATTTAGGTAATTGAGATGTATTAACAAAACAAATAGTTTTTAAACCGATAATAAAAAAAAAATTCTTGAATTGAGATCTAATTTAATCACATATTATATTATTTATAAGTTGTTTTTTTTTTATTTCTTAATTTTATTTCCTTTCTTTTGAATTTGACATGATATTCCCTTTTGAATTTAATATGTTATGAATTAAACGGCCATGAAAAAAGGGCAATGTTTGAGTGCATTTGCTGTCTTTTGCAAGATTTCTAGTCTGCCAGATCGGCAAGTCGCGTAGCATGAGGATCCCGAGGGGAATCAGTAGGCCTGGGAAGGAGGTGGCGGTAAATCCCCCGGGAAAACCTGAAGGAACCCAAAGCCACAAGGCACGTCTTTGCAAGGGTGGAGAGAATAGGATTTATTCAATTCAACCACCCTCGTATATAGAGATATATATACACCACACAACATAGAAAACAACTCATCCCATCCCACAGAATCCCCGAGCCCTGTCTTTTAACTCTTCGATCTAACACTCACGGTCGGAATCTAATCCTAATTTAATGATTCATGCCCTGTCCAAAGAGACGATTGAGAGAGGATGCGGCCGATTGAGCGCATGGGTGGCACAAGGCCAACAGAAGACATCAATTACTACTTGAGTGGGGTCCAGGGTAGGCCCCTTGTTACCTTGTTATGACAAATATTTCCATCACACACACACATCCAACAAATCAAAATCCATCTCTTTTTTCATCCTTCCGTTGTAAATTATATTCGGATAGCAATAAATGGATTCAATTCCCTTGCCTAAAGTTAGATATTTTAATGTCAACCCCTAAAGCAATTTTTCCTCCCCATAAGAAAAGTAATTTTTCAGATGACATACCAAATATTCCTTAAATCATCAGCTCTAAAGGGGGTGAAAGTCAATTGAAAAGTGATTGGTGAAGCTAAACTTTTCGACAAAGAAGAAGATATATTTTCCCTTTTCATATTAAAATTCGATTCCGAATATTAGTTGCTAGAATGGAATAATTATGAAGATTACCTCTTCTAGTGGTAGCAATGGTCGGCACAGGAAACACGAGGTCTATTATGACGATGACAGCCACGGCAGTGATGACAGATAGAGTGGCCGATGATCGACCTCGTTGACAGGTTGTAGCCATACCGGAACTTACATTCCACACATGCATATAATAATATTAGGCATGGGGGGTGAATAGTGAGAATGAAAGAAGGTTTGAATACGGAACCCCAGGATGATAACAGCGTGGATCTCACGGCACTGGTTTGCTAAAGCTCCAGCACAAGTAGACAGTATTGTAGGGGGATTCTACACCCCACCACTACACTCTACACCACACCCCTCCACGCGCCCAATTGAATAATAAATAGGCTGAAGCAGCAGCAGCAGCACCAGCACGAAATCGCAAACGTCCCATCTCTTTCTATCTCTATAGTCTTGTCTTTCTTCCTCTTTATAATATATGTATTTATATATATATCTATCTATATATATATATAAATTTATATATATATATGTCGAATTGACACGTCCTGTGCTGTTAGGAAGACTACCAACACAAATGTGTGGGAGACGAACGGTATGTATATATTGGAATGAAGTGGTGTGTGTGTAGAAAATGTGCGCGCGCGCGTTTTGGCCCGCCGCCGTGCTTAATTGCACCAAGTTGAATCGATCCCGCGACGACGACGTCGACGTGGGGCCTAATCACGCGACGCGGCAACACAGCCAGCCGCGATCAATAACGCGGGTCCCGGCAGTTGGTCGCTCGTCGTGGTAGCCGTGGTGGTTGTGGTAGTCGTGTGGGGCATGGTAGTCCTGGTACTCGAGGTAGAGATGGCGGGCAAGGAGGTTGAGGGCCGCAACGTTTGGTCAGCAGCAGGCGGCGAGCTCAGACTAATCAAAGAAGGGATGTCGTTCGAATCGACATCGTCGAGATCACTTAAACTTGATGGCAGTTTGACATGGGTAGCCTGGGGTGCATGGTTCGCGACGCCAGTATACACAAGCAGATCATCCAGCATCACCTAGAAAATCAAAAATCTTAATTCGTATCAGGTGAGTGAAAATGGTATAAACATTGGGTTATACCCAATTCCAAAATGTAATTACAATCTTTTTTTTTAAATAAAATATTTTTGAATCAAATAAAACTAGTATTTTATTTCAATACATTCTTTCCTATTATCTCCACCTACTAAAATTATTTATTATTAGACCTAACATAATTCAAATAAAATGTATAAATATAATAATAAATAAAAATATAATTTTAGAAATTATTTTAAATAAAAGAAAAGAAGTTTATTTATTTTATAGTTAGAATTTAATTTTCTTTAGAATGTTTAAATTTTATCATCATCCAAGTGAATGGGTTAATTGTCATTATGACAAAGGCATTAGTAATACAGTTATTAATAGAACAAAGGAAAATATATGCTTACCCATTATAATTCTACACCAAAATAATTTATTTTAGTCAAATAATTAAATTATAAAATATTGTTTATAATAATTTAGGGTGAATATGACATAAAGGGCAAAGAAATAGGAAAATTTCTACTTAAAAAATATGAAAAATACAAAGTTAAACACAAAAAAGAACATAGATTAAATGATAAAATTCATTTTAAATCGAAAACAATTAAAATAAACAAATAAAAGAAATATATAATTCTTCAAAATAGTATTTGTATGTATTTTGAAATTATAAAAAAATATTAAATATTTTGTTGCTCGAATTAAAATTCTTAAATACATTTAAAGAAAAAAGATTGCTGTATATATATATATATATATATATATATAAACGGATTTTATCATCTTTTGATAATTTATTTTACGAAATTAGTCAAAGTTCTATACTACATTTAATGTCCCTTGAATTGTTGATAAGCTCAGAAATGAATTTTAAACCTCATCAGAGGCTGGATGCTTATTAATATTTAGAGCTAATCCAGAGTCATTAATAAAGAATGAACCTTGGGACATAAGCGTGTCAATTGTTTGCTTTAAACAAACATTTGTTAGTGAAATACCCCCTGAGGAAGAGGAAAGGAAGAATGTAAAATCTGAGAGAAAATAGATAAAAATCATATAAAAAAAAAAATCTTACCCCAAATTCTTTTACTCCTCGTGATGGTGTTTTCGAATAGTTAAATAATGTTAGTTCGCCAAGAGCCACTGGAGCATCCATAATTACGAACAGACGATTGACTGTATCTGGAAGTACAGGTGCAAGCCACATGGTATCTGTTCTACCATCCACCAGTCTATCAGGTGTCCGTGAATCATTATTGACAACCATTAATACATTGACAGAATCAGGTGCGGCAGCTACAGTGTGAGGATTGATGTTTATAAATCGACCAGTAATATCATACAATTCCAATCCTTGTAGGCCAATATAATAGGCATCTCCCCAAGTAGAATAAAGTAAAAGTGTCACAAGAAAAGACCCAGGACCTGTGCTCGGTGTCATCAATGAAATAGGAATTTCCTGAACGAAATTATAAAAAAGATGTCCTGGTCCTCTTCGAATTGCTAATTCTGCACCTCCCCAAAGGGGACGACCATCAATACTTGCTGCGAGCGATCGTACACCAATTGATGTAGGTTCTGCATTATAATTCCAAATATTTATTGAAGAGATTGTTGAAAAATCTTTTAAAGTAATGGTCAACGATATAGGAAGAAGCATTGATGTCCACATTAATTTTGGATCCGTCGTAATATGAGAGCTTTTGATAAGAGTATTTAAGTTAAAATATTCATCGGAATGTAAACTTTCAATCTCGAGAGGATTATTTTTCGAATCCAAAATTTCAATTCCCGTTAATCCAATCAAAGAATCGGGAGAATCATCCCAGGATTCTATTAAAATCAATTCAATTTGTTGTCCTTCAAGATCCCGACTATTTCTACGATATTCTTTGGTTGAAACATTATAAGATGATGATATTGGGGAATATGAATTTTCATGTCCTGTCCCTGGCCGAGGTAATAATACACTAGCATCATTAAGTCTACTGTTATTTTTCGGGTCCAGAATTGGATCGCTTTGAGCATTCACAAGAGGCGTTGATGATGCGAGAGAATCACGGAAAGAATGATCATTGAGCGAGATGGCTTCCAAGATACTATCATCCGTTGTGAATAGAATGGTCTGTGGAAAAACAATTTGGATTTTATTGCATGAAATCCCTACTTTGTATTTATTAAGCTAAACTAATTTAAAATAAAATCAATAAAATTCAATTTATTTGAAGTAAATAAAGTTAAGTTTGAAAATAAAATTGATTCTATTGATTAAATCACATTAATGTATTTCAGATTTGAAAACAATAAATTCGTGGAATTTATATCAATTTTTATTTTAAAATAAATTAAATTAAAATAAAAATAGGAATTTAAATATTAAATAAAATTAAATAAAATATTATTATCATAAAATAAAATAAGATTAATTTAAAATCTCATTAATTTAAAGAAATATCAGAACAAAATAGAAATAATGATATGAAAATGTATTTATTTATTATGAATTAAATCAATAATGTCTAGTATAAGTGATATCCTAATGAGTTCTAGTTATTTTTTCACACCTCCTTTTTTAAAAATTAAAGTATTATCAAAATTTAGAATATAATGGTTTTAGAATGTGTACAATATTCACTAAAATAATAAAACAATTTTTTTTCTCGTACAAATAATTTTAATTTTTTTAATAAAATTAAAAGAAAACATATCTTATATATTGTTTCTTATCCCATTTAAAACTAAACACCCATTTATTAAATTGAACAAAATCAATAAAAATGGAAACAATAATAAATTAATAGAAAATTAGAGAATTAAATAAATCTATCTATTTCTTATTGATATACATAATTAAGATTTTATATTGTCAAAAGATACCTTTATATATGTATATATAGTAGATATATAAATATAAAAGTGATGTTTAAATATTTATAATTTTGTATTAAACCATATAAAAAATAGGAAGCAATTTTAAAAATAATTTTTTTGTGAATTTCGAATTTTTTTTTATAGATTATCTTTTTAAAAGATGATATGAAATGCGAGAAACGAGATGATTTAT
This sequence comes from Labia minor, assembly GCA_963082975.1. Taxonomy (NCBI): domain Eukaryota; kingdom Metazoa; phylum Arthropoda; class Insecta; order Dermaptera; family Spongiphoridae; genus Labia; species Labia minor. The sequence goes on from OY720345.1 coordinate 38,711,107, forward strand.
TAATCATATTATATAAGACTGACATCGCCAAACGAGGATGGGTCATCACTTCTTGTATCACCAGAGGCTCGTGCAATCTCGCCCTGAAAGATAGCCGAGTCGTCAAGGGAGACGATCACATGACGCACGCCACGGGCAGAGTGAATCCTTGATTTATTATAATTCTGAAAAAAATCACATTTGTTTTTATAAAATTTAGAAATTTAATAAGAAAATCTTAAGTTGCAAATGTTAAATTTTTTTCAAAAATCAGCAGTCATTCTTACTGTATAAAATCAATTGGATAAACGGTGTACACCTTTTCCTTAAATACAGTAACTTCTACACAAATAACATAGAAAAAAAATCTCAGGATCTTTGGATAATATTAATTTGGATAATATTAATTGTAATTTGTATTTTTTTTTTATTTTACTTAATATATATTTAACATTAAAATTTTTTTAAATATATATCTATTAAGTAGAGAACATGATATTTAAAATATAGAACTAAATAATTTATTTATTTGTATTTATTATTTAATTAAATTAATATATCCTCACTGTTTTTGTTTTATTTCGTTTCCATTTATTTATTTAATTATATATACTTATATAATATATTCATTTAATTTGAATTTTTTCCCTCAAAATTATTAAATTAAATGATTTTTTTTTTGTTCCTGTTTCTCATTGGATTAAATTACATTTTTATTAACCCCATATCACCTGGAAATACAAAGCGTTGAACGGAATTGTCGACCTCCGTTAAGAAAAAAATGCGGGCAAATGGATTAAACGGATCTTATCTTACACATAACGATATTAAGTAGGCAAATAGAAATGAATAAATTTATATTCAATGAGATTAAATGAAATTCGTAAAAAAATATTAAGTTTTAATAAATGAAAAGTTTATAAATGTTTTATCTAAATATTAATTTTTACTTAAATAAGTATATGATTAAACAGTGTAAAAATTTAAACATTTAATATAAATTGAAAAATAAAAATTTTCATTATAAATATATATTTACGAGTATATTTTCATGTATAACAGTATAACATAAAAATCTTAAAAAAATTGGTTTAATAATATTTTCTATGTGAGTATGGATATTAGTAAGTATGTAATTGAGTTATTTAATGCAACAAAATATATGTAATAAAATTAATTAAATAAATCACTCATGTTTAATAATAATTATAGTGTATTAATTGTCAGAGACGAAGGATTATATTTAATGTGATTATTTAGCTTGAAATGAAACTCATTTTCAAATAATGATAATGGTATGTTTTTGTATGTATTTAAGAACGATCAGTGTAAATTAATTGCTTTGATGGTTGATGGTTGCAATGAAAGACTGAAAGATTGTCTGGTTTTAGGAAAGTGAACTTTCTCTGATAGGCTAAGCGTTTTCATTAAAGTTGAACCTAACTACGAAAATGATTTGCATATATGCAATAAATTATTAATTAAAATGGAACAATAAAGATAACAAAACATAGAAAGACAAATGTCTAAATGAAGAGAATAAAAGAATAGAAATAAATTAGTTTATTAATTAAATTAAATATAATAAAATAGATATACTAAATAGGTAATAAATTTCAGTCTGAAAATATACTGAGATTAAAAAAATTAAATGTTTTCATATATATATACAGTGGTGCCTCACACAACGAACTTAATTCGTTCCAGGAGCAAGTTCGTTATGTGAAATGTTCGTATGTGAAACGCAAGGGGATGCAATACAACGGCAGCGATCGTAGAAGCTCGGGCGAGTTCGTTGTGTGAAACGAAGTTCGTTGTATGAATCATGAAATTTAGTTCATTATGATTCGTTGTGTGCAGCGTTCGCTGTGCGAGGCGTTCGTTATGCGAGGCATCACGGTATTCTCATAATATATATAATATATTTATATATTATTAGAAGTTATTTCAGGGTTATTTTCAGTTTAAATTGTTAGATTTGGAACTTGACATTTCGGTGCTCACTTTGGTGTCATTTTCAAGAGTTATTTTTTGTGAAAATTTTATGAGATTAAGGGTGTGTATGACCAAGAGTCGATGTTGGGATTTTGGGTTGAATGCATGGGTAATTTTTGTCTTCCTGCGCTGAAATGTCGTGAGTAAATCTCACAAATAAACGTGAAAATAACCCGGAAATAACTTATCATAATAATAATTTTCACGGAAACCTAAACGAACATATATATATATATATATATATCTGTGCAATAGATAGACATTGAAAAATGTTATATATCTTTACGTTTTATGTTCTGAAGAATCCAAATATAGCTTTTACATTTGTTTGTTTATCTTTCTCTAAAGACTAAAGACTAAATATTTTATCAAGATTTTATTTTAAAAAAATCCTAGAAATTAATGTTTTGATTTTTTTATGAAAGCTAATACTTTAAAAAAACAACAATGACTAAATTAAAATGTTTTTATTTTGTTGTTTTTTGTTATAATCATTTATTATTTAATTATTGTTATTTAAATCACATAAGTAAAAATGGTTTAAATATTTTATATTAAATAAGATATGATAATAAAGAAAAGAAAAAAAATAGATTATTATATGTAGAAATAAGGAAATCTTAAAATTCTTACTTTAGTTTTTTTAATTTATATACATGAAATAGACATATACATATAAGATAATTTTAAATTTATAAAAAAATATTTTCATTTTTGAAATTTTAACAAAAATAAATAATAAAAGAATTTGAATTAAATAGAGAAGTCTCATTTATATTATGGAACAAGTTTACTTTAAAAGTGAAGGATTCGTATTAGTCACTATTAATTAATCAATAATACAATTGAAAATGAAAATCTAGTATATATTTTATTTATTTATTTGATTTCTATATGATTATGTCAATCACTTTATCATAATTAATCTATAATTATTTTTTTAGTATATTTGTATCATCTGACTCAATTATGTATTGAATAAACTATATGTAACTAATATAAACGATAATTATTTATTTATAGAAAATTCAAGATTTTAAGAAAATTTTTCAAATTTAGAAGCGTTCCTTTTTAAATATATGTTGATATTAAAAAATTATACATATTATAAATTCATTAGTAAATGATAATCAATAAATGATATTTATTAATTTACATAATATAAAATTTAAATAGCATTTAATAATGTATTTATGAAATTATAATATATTGAAAAAACATAATTTTCCCTTTGCTAACATGTATTCAGTAATGTTATTATGTTTACATCCAATGGTTGATGGGGATCATTTTAAATGGAGTTGACAAGAGATTGCAGAGAACAAGGGTTTTGTTTTGAAAGGGAGAGAATCATTAATATCCCATAGTATCATTTATCTACTACCCCTTTTTAGTGGAAAATAATGTAATCATAGAAATTTCAAACATTCAAGTCATAATATGAACTATTTATTACAAATAAAGAAATTTTAATTATTTGAAATAATTTGTTTAGACATTTCTTGTTTAATGAAATGACGAAATAAAATTTTTGAAATTTTTAAATACTGCTTTTGTCTCTTGTTTTTTACGATTAGGTTGATATGATTTATATATATATATATAATAGATATTTATTATACCTATTTTATTCGCCATATATTAAATTAATACTTTTAAATTATTTAAATTATTATTTGTAGTTTAAAAATTAAAATTTAACATTGAATAATTGTTAAATCAAATAAGAGATAATTAAAAATATTAATTTACCTAAATAAACAAAAATATAATTCAACATAATTTTACTAATAATTCAAAATGTTCAAATGTAATAAGTGTATTTAGGTGTTTTAAACTTAAATTTAAATAAATATGATATAATATTTTATAATGTCGATATTTGCAAGACAATATATTTAATATAAATTTAATATTAAATTTAAAATATTTGTTTGTTTAATATGAAAGAGTATCGACTAAACTTAAAAGAAAACTTAAATCCGTTTAGGTTATATTACAATTTATTTTCTAAATGTATATGATGCAAAGAAATAATCTTTTATTGAAATTAAATTTTCAAATTAAAATTTCTAATCTCTATTTATTATTATAGTTTGAGAAAGACAAATAATTTAATTATTAATGTTATATGGAATTGATTAGTTAAAATTAAATTCGTAATAAAAACATTTGGAGTAAAAACATTCAAAATTAGTTGTATGGCGAAATATTTTATTTTTGAAATTATACTTTCCTTTTATATTTATATGAGGTCCCAGGAATTATTTACATAATGATATATATATATATATATATATAACGGTCAAATAATTTATAATAATATCAAATATACATTTCATATGATGATGCCCCAAATGAATTGTATTTATTAAATTCATATAAAATGTCTCTCTTATGGATTATTATAGAAACAATAACAATATCGATAATTTTATAGATATGGTGAATATCCAATATTACTTTAATGTCAATGGATCAATTATTTATTTTCAAGGACTATTTGAAAATGTATTCAAGGTAACATTAATGGTATTTTATATATTATTATGCTACGTTTGTTAATATTTTATTAGAAATAAATATTTTTAAATTTTAATATTAAAATATTAAATTATTTTTTTAAGTTCAAAATTATGTTTAAATTAAATTTTATTTTTGTACATAATTATTATGCTTATTAATTTATTCTTTCATTATAGTAAATATTGTTCATTTTATTTATTTTTGTTCATAAAATATCTAATTCAAATTGTACTAATATATTTTAAAGAAAATTTTTTGAATCAGTTTATGTATGTATTTTTTTTTGTTAATTAGTTATATTATTTAATAGGTTTCATTCTAACATTTAGTAATAATTTATAATTAAAAATCTATATATTGATATAATGACTTAATATTGATAAGAATCTAATATTTTTTCTCATATTATGGTATATAATAAGTAATAAAATAAAATTAAAAAAGTGTTATTTTAATGAGGAAATAAAACATGTGTTTCAATTAGAGTTATTTAAGTATATTAATGTCTTTTATAAAATTACTTATTAGATATTTTAAATAAATATCATGAATTAATGTTTAATGTATTCTACAAATTTATTATAATATTATTTATTTATTATTATAAAAGTTTATGTATACGAAATAAAATACATTTTATTATTAGTATTATTATTTAGGTAAAATAGATATAAAAAAAACAAAATAATTAATAAAATAAAATTAAAATAAATTGGATGAAGATTTATAAACTTTTTGATATTATCTCAATTATTTATTTATTTAGATTTATTTTTATGATTTATGGTGAATTTATTAATTATACGATTCATAATATAAACTAAAGAATAGATTTTAAACATACCCAAATCCGAAGAAGGGCTAATTTAATGGGAATTTTGAGTTTTAAATGAATTCGATGCTCTACTCCAGGCGTATAGGGAGCTAACCAGAGATGAAGATCATCAGTAGTTCGATAAACGCCATCAATTATATTAGCTGGTACACGAGGATCATGACCATAACCAGGTAAATCATTCACATCTGAAGTCGGTTCGCACCAAACCTAGAAATAAATAAAATATTTGTTAATTATATTGAATCGATAGGAATACAAATACTCTATTTCACTTATTTATATTTAATTTTATAAAGACATCGTAAATGGACCATTTAATATTCAAATGAAGGTATAAAACAGAGAAGGTATAAATAAAAAATTAAACAAACCTTAGAAACGTGAGCAGGTTTCCCATTGGCATCGAATAATTCAACGCCATTCAATCCAATATAGTGTCTGTCGCCCCATGTACTTAGAATATGGATAATTAAATGCTTTCCAGATGGCAATTCCGGAATAATAAATTCCGATAAAGAAAAAGCATTTGAAGAATTTCGACCACTACGAACTCGTTCACTTTCAAATCTTAAACCTAAAAATTAAAAAAAAATATTAAATTAAAAGTTATTGTTAAAGAAAGTATTAATTAAATCAATTGTCTTGCAAGTGATTTATATATTAAAATAAGTATATTATATAAATTGATAGAAAAAATTGGTTAATATTTGCAAAATTTTATTTTAGTATTAGTTTTATAGTTCTTTTTAATCTTTATTATTCAAATACAGACCCAATAATAGTAAAATTATTAAATAAAAATTTTTAAAATTTAAATAAATTAGTTTACTATATATAAATTCCTATAATATTTTTTAACATACTTATATTGATTCACTAAAATAATTTTCTATGTTGAATTAATTTTTAAATTGTTATTTTAGTTATGTTTAATGACAGTCATCAATTAATAATGAATATTCTTAAATAAATAAAGTAAAATAACATAGTGATTATAATGAATAATTAAATTTAAAAAATATATTATTTTGTTTTTAACATAATTATTAAAATAAAGCATAAATACATTGATAACTTTGATTTATAAAAATATATACCTAAAGATTCTAATTCGTCATCAAGATCATCAATTTCTTCAAGAGGTAAACGTCCACGATGTTTTTGATCAAACCAACTTAGACCATCCCATGATTCCTCTAAAGATTGTGTTCTATTATGAATTTTTGCTGAATGTGACGAGGAACGAGATGAAATTGAAATGTTTGATATTTCTGAAGGACTAGGCGAAGGATTTGCTCTGCTACCAAACTTTGCTGAACTACTTCTGGAACTATTTGTTTAGAAAAAAAAATTATATATATATTTATTTATTTATAAAATCAATAAAAATCATTGATAAAATACCTAATATAAGTTGAACTCGAAATTAAATCTTCAAGTTTATCTGACAAATTAAAGGTTTGCGAATCAGATAATCGCCGATTTAACGAATGTAAAGGATCTTGTGAATATTCTTCATTCCATGATTTTGGTCTTATCAAAAGAATATAAATAGATATTTTAATTCTTTATATATAACAAAATTATAAAAATGCAAAATCTAATTAATTAATTACCTTGACATATCTTCAAGCCATTTAGGCAATTTAATTTTTTCCTTAGAATCCATGATTTAATGTTTTTATCTAAATTCAAAATAAATAAAAATAAAATGAGAATAATTTATAATGATTGACATATTAATTATGTTTGTTTGAATGGTTCAATGCAAGATTACATTTGTTAAATGGTTAAAGTAAACATAAATAAATAAGCAAAGGTAAATTGAATCGTGTTTTAATACCCCTACTGACATCTAACAGATTCGATTACTATTAAATACTTGGAAAACCATATTTGAAATAAAATATTAATTAAAAAAATATTTAAAACTTTTTGCTAATATCTTTTTAAATATTGGATGGTCTATGATTTTAATCAAAAAACTATTTAACAAATTTGTTTTATTTTTGAATTTTAAAAAAAATAAAAAAAGTATATATTTAAATTTTAAATAACTAAAAATCTAAAACTACTCGAATGAAATTAATCAATCTTTGAGTATAAGATCTTTAAATTTAAAAATAATATAAAAATACTTATGTTTTGATAAAACAGAGTGCATATGGATTATCAAGGATGGGACAGTAAACAAATAAAAATAATTAATATTCAATAGAAATATATATATAAATATATATATACTCATAAATTAATTTATTTTAAGCACAATTTTAAAATATCTATAATAAATATCAATATAATATAAGAAAAAAAAGGTTAAGAACATGAAAAGAGGGGTTGTGTATTAATTCTTGAGAACCAAGTATTAATATTCATTAATCCTTGATTAGGCTTGTGTTTCCGAAGGTATGACCATAAACATATGTCAGCAACAGATGGTCGATGGCCAACCAAATATCGCGAATTAAGGTCAATTAAAGAATTTAATTTCTTTAATCCAGTATTATTATGATTATTAGTCTCTAAAGTAACCAAATCGAGACATTCATCGACTTTTGCACTCCTCTCTGGACCAAGACGTTCATAACGAATACTTGATTTATTTGGTTGATATTCATCTAAAATTCTTGCCAAATATCTTGCAATATTTACTTCTCCAATAATAGGAACTTCTTCATTTTTATATATTAATTCTGGTCTATGGTGATTAAGCTTTTTCCAAATAACATTAATATGGAAAATATCTTGATTCGTTGATGGAGGCCAAAAGTTTTTCAAATGGCTTGGTAAATCAGTAATAGAAGAATGACAATGTGTTTCATAACTAATAGATATTTTCTCCGATATACAGTTTAGAAGCACTGGAATTGAATATGGAGGATCCTCAGGATCGCAATAAAGTGTTAATCTGAAAAAGGGTTTATTACAACATGGTTGTTGACCTTTAATTTCTTCTTTTAATTTTTCAGCTGACCTAATCAAATTATCAAAGCGATTGATTAAATCTTGCATTTTATTTATATCATCAGGAGAAATAGGGTCGTTTTCCTGATTATTGGATTTGGAATCTGAATTTTTCGGAAGGGATTTTTCTAATCTGCATAAAGGATTGTCATATACATACTGTAAGTCCACTTTAGGGCCGACCAGATCCCGAATATTATCATAACCGTATTTGATCATTGTCGGTCTTTCTAAGGAGAGTCCCCATGCGATGACATTGACATTTTCGGGAAGCCCCATCGGCAAGAGCATCTCTGGACGAAACATTCCTGAGTTGCCAACTTCAATCCATTTCTCTAAACCTTCATGATATGCGAAAATCTCCATCGAAGGTTCCGTGTATGGATTATAAGCAGGTTTAAAACGTAACTTTTCCATGCCTAACTTTTTGAAGAATTCATATAATATTCCGATTAAGTTTCCTAACGTCAGATTATAATCAGTGACAACTCCTTCTACTTGATGAAATTCAGCCAAATGTGTGGCATCTAATGTTTCATTTCTGAATACTTTGTCAATACTAAAATATTTTGAAGGACGAAAACCATCTTGAGCAAGTTTATATAGCATTCGAGCACTAACAGCAGTTGTGTGTGTTCGAAGTAAATTTTTCTTTGCTTCAGATAATTTCCAATCATATCTATAACCAATAGAGCCATTGCCTCCATTGGTATGCATATCTTTCACTCTTTCAAGATAATCATTTGGTAATTCTCCACAATGGGATGGTTGAGTCAAGAAAAAAGTATCATGAGCATCTCGAGCAGGATGTTGTTGGGGTTGGAAAAGGGCATCGAAATTCCAAAAAGAACTTTCAATATATCTATTGGTGGGCATTTCTGAAAAGCCCATTTCGAGGAAAATTTGTCTAAATTCACTTCTTACTTTCAATAATGGATGAAGATGTCCCGATGGAGGTAACAATCCTCTTGCATTCATATTATATGGTCTGAATTTTAATGTTTTCCAAGAACCAGTTGCTAACATTTCTGCTGTAAGTTCTGTTTCTGGCTTAGAAACATTTATTGAGAAATTGGATCCTTTTTTTATTAACATATATTTTATAACATTTTCTTGTACAAGTTTTCGTTTTTTTAATTCAACTTTATCCGAATCAGAAGCTGATGCAAGATTTTTTATCAATACAACAACCTTATCTTCAACGTTGGGTTGGGCTCTTGTCACATTTCCTTGTTTATCCATTTTGATCCATCCATTAGAAAGTGCTTTATTAAATCCTATCGATCTGGTAAGATCATCATTAAGCGTTTTAATTAATTCATTTCTTTTAATGCAATCTGACACCGGTACTGCTTGGAAAACTTTCCATTCATAACTACCTTCTTTTAAAACACGTTGTCCTTCCGATGTGGGTTCCCAATGCTTCTCAGTTTGTATCGTTGATTTAATAATATCATCCAACGATTCTAAACTTTTAAGTGCACCTACTATTTTCTGATGATCTTCCTTAAATTCTCGTGCTAATTGAAGGGAACTTGCACCATCTTTTGTTTCCAGCCAAGTTAATATTCTTTCTTGAAGGCTTGAATTGGCCACTGATTGATTCATTATGTTTAATTTGAATTGAAATTAAAAAAAAAAAATTAGTATAACAAGTTGATTATATGACTTTTGACAACTTGAATGTGATTGAGACAACGTGGAAAGGGAAAAAATTATTTCAAGATGTGTTGTGATTGTGGTAACTCCTGCCATCTACAGGTAGCAATTGAAAACAAAAAGAGTGGATTTCTCGAATTTTGAAGTTAATATGAATATATTATAATTATAATATTCTATTAATTGTTTGTAAATAAAAATTCTAAAATATTTATAATTTTTTGAAATGAAAAGAAAATAATTAAAATTGTATTATGTTTTTATTTTATAGTTGAAAATGATAAAAAAAAAAATCAATCTTCTATACCAAGGATTTGAAAATCTGATTAAATTATAAAAATTATGAATCAATCGCTGTAAAATAGTATTTAATATAAAAAGTCAATAAATTTAACTATTTTACAATATTAAAAGTCATATAATATCATCTGCATATCTACATTAAATTAAATTTTTTCGGCCTACTATTTAATATTAAAAATGTGAATTAGCTAAATTTATAAATTAATATTATTCTATTATATCAAGTAAATATTATTTTCATAAATTAGTTATTTAATTTATTGATATTTATACTTCATTTGAGATATAATTTAAAAGGTTGGTTACGATTTTCTTGATTACAAAGTCAGAGCCGCACACCTTTATTAATTTCACAATTTACTAATTTAGAAGATTATATATATATATATATATATATATATATATATAGATAGATAGATAGATTAATAATTAATAATTAAGTTTGTTTAGGCTATTTTGTTTATCTTTTCATGTTTTATTCTGTCCTTGAATTAATGTATTTATCATTTATTTATGCTATAAATATGTTCAAATCAATATTCTTATGATTCGTATTTCTGTATATACACCACAATATGTATAATATATGCCTATTTAAATTATCAAATTTAAAAAACAAAAATATTTTAAAATAAGTATATTCATATATATATAAAACATATACTTGTTATAATTTTCTTAGATAAAGATTTGCTTATATTTTTATAATAAATTGTCATTATTTAAAAAAAATCAATAATCTCTTCTTTGATTTTCAAAAAAATTTATTCATTCTTGGTTTACATTACAAATAAATACATAATAAAGAATATAATAACATTTAAGTGAATATTATCATCAAGATTATAATATTAATTATAAATATTAAATAAATTTTAAAATTATTTACTTATTTAATTATTATTTTGTTTGATTATTTTTATTTATTCAATGATGGAAATATTTCTATTTATTTAATAAATATATTTATTATACTTAATAATTATACTTAAATTTAATTTTGTGTTAAATGATATCAAATTTTTAATTATTTTTTCTTAATTTTAGAAATTCCTGAAAATATTAGCTTATATTAATTAGAATTCAAGCATTATTTAAATTGTTTCTTTATAAATCGTTTATTTTTCAATTTTTATTTTTTTTTTTATAAAATAATCCCATTTTCTAAGAGCATCTATTGCTGTATGGACATTCGGAAATGGTTACTTAAAGGGCCCTCATCTGCAAATCCTGCAATCTCTTGAGGAATGATTGCAGATTCTTCAACAGCTGTACAAGGTCTACACATACATTCTAATGGGGCTTTTGTAGTAACTTTGCGAAATTTACGTTCGCCTGGTCTTGCCTTTGGACAGAAAAGTGAAACCTGCAAAAAAACAAACAATTATTAGAAAAGTTATTTTCATATTATTTACTTTAATTATATTATATATAGATATAGATAGATTGATAGATATATATATTTATCATATTTACAATCTATATCTATATAATATATGGTACATATACTTAGGGCTATAGATATATAAATATAGATATTTGTTATAAAATTTTAAATAGTAAAACATTTGGTGTTTATGGTTGAATTGTTGTGCTCGTATGTTCTCTCTCCATTTCCTCTCTTGCAGGAATATTTTTTAATATAAAACATTGAGGATATAGATATAGACTTCTAAGAATTTTTATATATGTACTTTTAAAAAACTTTACAATATAATTTTACTTATATAAACAATAATATAATATAACATATATTACGATCTATTATATTAAGAAATTATGTTTATTTTTAGTTATTTTTGTGAGTTTGCTTTCGTATTTTAAAGTGTTTGGAAATTGTCAATTTAATGATTATTCAGCCCTTTTTATCACAGTTCTATTCCATTCGATTAAAAGTCGAATAGGAAAAGTTATTTTTGCTTAAATACAAAAAGTTTCTAAAGTTCGGGAACACTTTAAAATAAATTATAGTAAACGATTATGTAAATTTATTATAACTTTTGAAGTAGGCTAAATACTATAAAAATTCTTTTCAGATTAACAAAAACAGAATTAAATAAGTCAGTTTTTACTATCTCGCCACCTTCACGAAAATTTTCGATGTTGGGATATTGATGTTTTTATACGTTTTGAAGGTTCCTTAATCATTTTCACCAAGGTTGAGAAAAATGTCTGTGTGTGTGTATGTAGACAAGATTACTCAAAAACGGTTTGAGCTAGAATCATGAAATTTGGTACCTGGGCATTATTCAAAATTCATAGTTTTCTATCAACTTTTGAGAAATATAGCTCTTTCGGAAGAAGGTCATTTTTTACCTACCGCATTTTCATTTTTTTTTCCTCTAAACTGACCGTAAAATTAAAGATATATGTTTTGATAGTTTTTCACATGATTAAAAATTGTATAAAACTGCTATATATAGAATTTCAACTTAATTGAATCGCTGATAGTACCAGAATTAATTTTTTAACACTGCAAATCTCACGCGCCAACACGTGACGTGGTGCCATCAACAAAGAGCCAAACACCCGCTGGTTTAATAAATATTATTTATAAATTTTAATTTATAATTTATAATTAATTAAATTTAATTTAAATATAATATATGTGTTAATTAATCCAATTCAAATTGCGAGATAGTCGAGTGGAGACACCCCAGATTTTTTAAATTCATTTAAAAAATTTATTAATTAATAACAATAATTAATTGCTATTAAATCAATAATTTAAAAATTTTAAGAACAAACCTCAAAATATTTATTTTTTTTTTACAAATATTTTGTTTTATAATTTTAAAAAAATATTCTTATTTAGATGATGGTTTATATTTTTAGTTTTGAAAATTTAAAATTTGTAAAAACAAATATTTATATTTTCTATGTATTATTTTTTTTTCATTTTACAATTTTTAAAAAATATTCTATCTAAAGAACATGAAAAAAGAGAAGTTTCCATACTAATCCACTGCAATAATAATATCTTTAAAATTTATCTAAAAATTAAATAAATTTTATTATTAGAGAGGATAGTAGAAAGGTTTTTGTTTTTACTACCTGAAAAAAAACGGAATAATTTTTATATATATAATTTTTGTTTCATTCTAGACTGAAAAATTAAAAATATGATTAAACATTTTTAAAGATTACTAAAATTCTAAAAAAAAAAAAATTAAATTAAAAAAATAAATAATTTAAAAAAAACGAATCTTGGATTTACCTGTGCCTCCCGTTCACCAGATTCCTGACAGCACATGCAGCTCCGTTCCATCTGCCAGATTTTCGAACCTGAAACCTGGACATAGCTACTGCAACGGCCGGTGCATGCAAACGAGGGTATCGGTTTCGGGACACAGCCCGGATACTGTAGAACATGAATGACAGGTGTCACTTGACATTCATCTGCCGAAGGGGTAGGCGCATCGGCAGCCGCAATCACAGGTCCTGAAATGTCGGCCAACGCCGCTCCCGCTAGCCAAAGCATACCCAGCACCAGCATCGTCCTCGCGTCCGACACAGCCAACCTGCTCGTTCTTATATATCAATGAATTGGACGTCCCGTTGAGAGAAACAAAGCCCTGCCATTCCAGCAACAAGCATTTGCTTTTAACTCTGGAGGGGTTGTTGGTATTTTGCCAACCGGACTATAATCTCATATTCTCTTCCCTCCCCCTCTCTCTCTTTTTCATTCTCTTATAAAATACAATAATAATATTATATATATATATATATATATATATATATATATATATATATATCATTTTCATTTAAATACATTGAAAACAAATATAATAAATATATTCTACAGTTTTTAATTGTTAATTTTTAAATGAGAAAACATTTGAAAATATGAAATTAACAATTAACTTTCAGTTGTATATTTTCATTAACATTATTTATTTATTTTTATTTTCTTATTTATTTATTCTACCATTATTAATTAAAATAAGCTGGAGTGTCTCCACTCGATTATCTCGCAATTTGAATTGAATTAAATAACATATATTATATTCAAATTAAATTTAATTAATTAAATTATAAATTAAAATTAATAAATAATATTACCACCATGTCACGTGCTGGCGCGTGATTTACAGTGTTAAAAAATTAATTCCGGTACTTTCAGCAATTAAATCAAGCTGAAATTTTATATATAGCAGTTTTATACAATTTTTAATCATGTGAAAAACTATCAAACATATATCTTTATTTTTACGGTCAGTTTAGAGGAAAAAAAATCAAAACGTGGAAGGTAATGGCCCTCTTCCGGTTAAGCTACATTTCTCAAAAGTTGATAAAAAAACTACGAATTTTCAATAATGCCCGTTTACCAAATTTCATTATTCTAGCTCAAACCATTTTTGCGTAATCTTGTCTACATACACACATAAACACAGACATTTTTCTCAACCTTAGTGAAAATGACTCAGAGACCTTCAAAACGTATAAAAACATCAAAATCTCGTCTTCGAAAATTTTCTTGATCCCAATACTATCTTTGGCGAGAAAGTAACAATTTATATTTTCAATAACAATATTTATTTATTTATTCTACCATTAGAACTTGGTAAGTTGTATTAAAACTTTAAATTTTATTATTTTTATATTAATCTCCCAATATATTTAAATCTATGAATTTTGAAGATTAAGGTGATCAATATAATAATCCTGTTTAAAATTTATGAAAATCCTATTAATATATAAACTGATTTAAAATATATTCATATAATTCAAAGCAAATTTAGGTGATTTTTATCACTAAATATTTATTTACTAACTTTTTTGTTCATAATGTTAATTCATTGTGTTTTTTTTTTGAGTTTTACTATTTTCTTTATAAATTAGTAATGTGATGCCTTTTTGCACCTGTTTATTACAATAATTATTTTTTTAAATGAATTAGAAAACTACAATAGTTGCGAAATTTTTAGATTTTAAAAGATAAAAAAAAATTCATTATAATTGCTTCATTTGGTGCAACTGAAATTGAAAGAACTGAAAAGTTTATATTCCAGTAAACCTATAATTTTTTTAATAATTGAAAAAATAAAACATATTTTCGACATAAATCTTTTATTTTCCTGTTTTAAATATTAATATGTATTACCAATTTCCAGATTTCTTTGATACTACATAGGTATATACTTTATTATATATATATAATATAAACTACTAGAGTATATAATCGAACAAAAACAAATTATAGATTTGAAAGTAGAATGGGAATTGTTTTCTGCTAATGTATGTAATTCTGTTTTGTGAATGTTTGATGACAGATTTAGGCTTTTAATAAATAATGTGCGATAGGTTAATAATTTTGGTTGGGCCATGTGTATTACGAAGGGCTTTTGCTAGGTTAATGAAAGCTTGATGAGTTCGGGTCGCAGGGCAGGTGAAGGCAAGCGAGCGTGACCCTTCACCCCTCTCCGCGCACGTGCACGCACGTGGGCCAAAGGGCAGCTGCAATCGCGAGCACGTGCGCCCACTTCAAGTGACATCGCCTATCCACGACACTCTATAATATTTTCATACTAAATATTTATCGAATAGTTTTAATCTCTCGGATTAAATTCATCCAATTGGCAACCCCAACTAATACGATTGGGCCCCTGTAAAAATGCATAAAAAGCCCTCGAGTGGGTGTTAATTCTCCCTCAAAAAAGAGGGATTAAGATTTTCATTGTGTATTGTGTATCCATCATCTTTTTACTGTATATTGATAGTATTAATCTAAATTCAATTAAAATTTAATCAAATTTTAATCTAATTCAATATTTAAATATGTACTCTCATATATAATTAGATTTTATTTTAAATAATATTTTTAAACTAACATATATATATTATCTATTTATATATTATCTATATCTATATATTTAATACGATATTGTCCGTCTGTACGCAAAAAACTCCAGAGCCTAAACTACAAGGAGTAAGGTAAACAAATTTTTCTGAGGTGAAGGGTACCTCAAATGATGAAAAATAAAAAAGAAATTAGAATCTTAGGTAACTCCTGAGCTGAGCTGCGGGTGTTCCGTTTTCCAGAAATATATATAAAGGAGAGTATTTGTATGTATGTAATTTGTTTACTTTTTTGTTGTCATAGAAACAGATATATATATATAATTAGAATCTCTCTCTCTCCCTCTATTTAAAATTTTAAAAAATTTCTTAAGCCAGGTAAATGAATTGGACTGGAAGAGGAGACATGTGATTAGAGAAATTGGGGAAAAATCAACCGAAATGTAATTAAACAAAAAAATTCAAGAATTATGATACGGATACGACTTACATACAATTAACATACAAAATGTAGAATTTGAAAAAGTATAAATATTTAAATACTTAAGATCTCTAATCACGAAGGATAATAATATTCGAGAAGAATTTAAATCGACGTTGTAATTAAGTGTCGCCTGTTATTATGCAGTAAAGGGACTTATCTCATCAAAGAGGATTAAAATTAAAATATATAAAACAATTATTTTTCATGTTGATCGATGACTAGGGTGACCATATTTCGAAAACACCAAACCGGGACAAACGGTATACCTATTTTTTTTAGAACTAATTTGAAAAAATTTTGAAAAAAAAATTACGAAATGTCCTAAATATTGAAAAAACAGTAGGGTGTCCCGAAGACTTTTTTGGGACAGAGCACCTAAAGACGGGACGTTTGGTCACCCTATCGATGACTCTGGGAGACGATTTGGAGTATTTGTGAGATTAATATTGTTCGCAGCATTTATAGGCCAAAAGAAGATGAGGTCACAGGGGGATGGCGGAGATGGCATAACGAGATATAATGTCCAGATATAGTTAAGGTTATAAAATCAAAAAGGCTGGGATGGGAAGGGGACGTGGTTGGAATTGGAGAAACTAGAAATTGGGAGAAACCGATTGGGAAACATCCGGTGGAAGACCAAGGACCAAGGTGGGTGGACAATGAAGGAAGGGACATGGGATGATAATTAACAAACAAGTGCATCTAAACTTGGCATTGGGATGGATTTGAACCCTTTTTTAGGCAAACAAATAACCGATAGGAACTTGGCCTCCTTTTTAACAGGTATGTTTGGATTAGATATATTTTACAAGAAAACAAATACATGTCTTATCTACTTATATTGATTGAAACAAAATGGATGAAAATCTTTTACATACAGACTTTCAACCAAATACTATGTATCACTCGGGGGTACAGGGGGCGAAGCCCCCGTCTAGGTGTGAAGAGCGCCGAAGGCGCTCGGAGCAGCTAGTATATTTTAATCTTGATGATTATGGAGGAACATAGAAATTTTGATGGGAGAGGGAAGAGCAGTGAAGTCTTCAAAATTCATACTAAACGCTTAAAAAAGTTTTATTTTATTCTATTTTATTTTTTTTTTTTTATTTATTTTTATTTTTATTTTTAAATAACCCAATAATTCATTTGTCTGGCACAAATTTGACCACATTGATGACAGCACGTAGTTCTGACAATCAAAGAGAAAGTGTCGAAATTGAATAAAGAATTTTTTATTCATTATTAATTCTAATTAATAAATTTATTAAAAGTAGTGGGTTTTTATTTCATCTTTATAAATCATTGTCCTTTATTTATATTTTTATATATTCTAGATCTAGATACTGTTAGTTAAAGAAAAAACACAATATAAAAATTAGTTGGAGTGTCTCCACTCGACTATCTCGCAATTTGAATTGGATTAAATAACATAATTTAAATTAAATTTAATTTAAATTAAATTTAATTAATTATAAATTATAAATTAAAATTAATAAATAATATTTATTAAACCAGCGCATGCTTGGCTCTGTTAATGGCAACCAGTCACGTGTTTGCGCGTCAAGTTAAAAATCCGTCCTTACTTTTATACCCCTTTGTAATATTCCATTCCCTTTTCAAATATAAATCATTAATAGTTAATTAATAGGAGAGATAATAATTTAATTATTATTATTCCAAGGTATTCATTGGTGAGCGTTGTACAAGGTTTATTGACAAATTTTTAACATTTATTTTTGCAAAAATTTTAGATTTAATTATGCAGTTTTTCTAAAACTAAATATAGGTTAGTTAAAATCAATGTTAATTGATATATAATTTAATTGAATGTAAATTTTAATATACATATGTTTCCCATATGAAAAAATAAAAATTAAATTAATTTTATAAAATCTATTTTATAGAGGATTAAAAAGTTTATTGTTTGCTATATCAAATATATTTTTTAATATTTAAAATTAATATTTTAATTATATATAAATTGTTTTTTTTTGATAAAGTGAAAATATCCAATAAGGTTGGGGAAAGGAATATAAGGAGTTTTAATGAAAAATTCAAAAATTAATTTACTTATATACAAAAATATTTATTAAAATATAAAATTAAGAATATAATTATATTAATATAATATAATATTTAGATAGGATTGGAGAATAGTAATATTATATAGATTTTACATTATTTATAACAAAATAAAAATTAAATATTATTTAAAAGAATAATTAAATTCTTAAATTATAATAGAATTTTCTTTTTCTATCGACTCTATGACTTGTTAAGTCCAGATTTCTTCTCCTGGTCCGCCGACGATTAATCGGGAGATTGATCACCGTCTCGATGTCATCCTCGTTCGGCGGAATATTTTCTTTATTTGCCATTATATTTAAAAAATTGATGTCTCCACCAACTAATCTTTCCGGAGTTTCAATTCTTATTGATTCATCGTGGAAAACGTCGAAATGTCGTCTATGATGAAAGTAATTGAGTCCTTCTTCTATGATATTGTGAAGAACATTCCACTCCTGTTTTAAATCCATTCTGAAATCAAAAAAAAACAAAAATAATTAATGTTAATGATATATAATAAAATAAAGAGGATCGATTAGGGAAGCAATATTGAAGATTGTTTGGTTGTGTTGGTCAGAAAATTTCTTGAGAGCAACTGCTTGCTAAGAGAACTGAACAGTGAATGAGTCTCAACACAAATTTTCTGTATATATACTCCCTTTTTAACAAAGGAATCCAATTTGCATGGGTCATACAGGTACCGTTTGTATTGTTATTTTATTTTGACCCTTTGAATAGCCAAAATTTCCAGGTAAATCTTTTCAATTCAAAATAAACAAAAATTTGAAAAAATATTTTTTTTCTTTCATATAATTTCATAAATATAATTGAAAATGTTTAGACTATTTTTAAAATTTTGACATTTTGTAATATTTATGACTTTGTTCAATTTCTTATTTATTGTTATTATTTATTATTTTTCTAATACAAATTGTATCTATCCTTTCTAACAGAATACAAATAATTTAAAAAACTAAAATTCATTGTTAAATGAACAATCCAAAAGGAATTTCTTAATAAAATAAAATTTTAAAAATTGACAATGATAAAAAAATTAGCTGGAGTGTCTCCACTCGACTACCTCGCAATTTGAATTGGATTAATTAACACATATATTATATTTAAATTTAATTTAATTAATTAAATTATAAATTAAAATTAATAAATCATATTTATTAAACCAGCGCATGTTTGGCTCTTTGTTGATGGCACCACGTAGCGTGTTGAAGCGTGAGATTTGCTGTGTTAAAAAATTAATTCTGGTACTATCAGCGATTCAATCAAGTTGAAATTCTATATATAGCAGTTTTATACAATTTTTAATCATGTGAAAAACCATCAAACATATATCTTTAATTTTACGGTCAGTTTAGAGGAAAAAAAAATGAAAATGCGGTAGGTAAAAAATGACCTTCTTCCGAAAGAGCTATATTTCTCAAAAGTTGATAGAAAACTACGAATTTTGAATAATGCTCATGTACCAAATTTCATCATTCTAGCTCAAACCGTTTTTGCGTAATCTTGCCTACATACATACACACAAACACAGACATTTTTCTCAACCTTAGTGAAAATGATTCAGGAACCTTCAAAACGTATAAAAACATCAAAATCTCAACATCGAAAATTTTCGTGATCGCAATACTATCTCTTACGAGATAGTAAAAATAGTACACTATACATACTAAAAGACATCATTTTAGAATTATTTTTTTTAGATGCCTTGATTTAAGTTTTATTTAATAATGTTGAAAATTTCCCTTAAAAGTTTAAATTTTTTGGGCTCCAGAATCAATAACACGTCGACGATTCAGAACGCTTTTTGAAGTAAGAACATGGATCCACCATTACGCTCCTAAATCAAAAAGATCGTTAGCTGAAAACTATTAGCAGCCGATGAAGATCGTTCAAAGCGACCAAAACCTCTAAAGACGGCTAGCAAGATTATGGCATCCCTATTTTGAAACACTTGTGGAATTTTGTTCTTCGAGAAAAACAAAACTATCAATTTAACTATTTTACATGACATTAATGGATTAATTGAGTGCAGAAATCAAGAAAAAAGCCCCACATTCATAAGAAAAAGTGTTACAACAGGAAAATGGCCCATATCAATGAAAACAATGATTAGATTAAATTTATTTATGCTTTACTTAGCGTCTTCATCCTCCGTACTCTCCAGTTAATTCTGGCTTTTTGTAGACTTGAAAAAAATGCTCCAGGGAAATGAATTCGTCTAAACTGAGAAAGTGATTGAAGTTTATTTAGAGAGCAAAGACAAATCGTTTTATATGAAGGACAACAAATATGCTGTTGAATAAAATCAAATTTCTAAAAAAAAAAAAATTTTTCCTTGTTAGTCTGAGACTGAGTGACATGTTAAATCATTAAATAGAATATTTATTTTTTAAACTTAGTAAATAATTCATTACCACCAATGAGGGAGATTTGTAGAGATCGGAAAAAGTGATAGTCAGAGGTTGCTATATCTGATTATTAAAATTTGTCAACCAGCTTGACAGGTGACCGAAGAAGTATGTGATCGGGCGTTATCTTGGTACAATATTCAATTCATGTCGTTTTCTTTCAATTTGCCTAATCTGATCTGATGAATTAAGAATCACTCACCTGGCTTACTATAAGTAGATCAAGATGGACGATTCTCTTCCGATACCTCTACACCCTCACATCAGGGTAAATTCTGGATTCATTCAAGGACGGCTCCCATCCTTTATCCACGGATGTGATCCATTTTTCATCATCAATTATTACACATTTCAGAAATAATTAATCAAAGCATCACAGTGGTTAATTAATTAATTTAATTAACATTAATTAATTTATGTTATCATGGTTTTCTCCTTTAACTCATGAGAAACTCACATATCGACTTTTTTTCGTACCTTTTGTAAATGGTTCAAAATATTTACATATGTCTCAATACTTATGTAGTTCCTTACCAATGCCAACACTAATAATATTATTATCTTGTTGGACCATTTCAACAATATCATCCGTTTTTCAAATTTTAGTTGAAACAATATGAAAAACATATGGAACTAGTTAGACAATTTTTAAGAAACGTTAATAAAGAAGTAGAATCTGAAAATGAATAGTGAAAAAAATCTAACTTTGAATTCATTATACGAGTATTTTCTCAAAATTAAAAAAAAATATAAAAAAATTTATTTTATGAACATTAGTTATTTATTTCGAAATATTGTTATTAGTAATGGCTTTAATTTATTCCCTGAATTTATTCAGACTGTTTTGAAAAAATTAATTAAATATAATTATTATTAAAATATAATCTCCAAATATACGAATTAAAATTATAAGCTCAAAAAGGGAAAAATGAAAAACAAATTATCATATATCATAGGAATTTAAATTTTATTATATTATAAATCATATCCTAATTGAATCCTATTTATAAAAAGTATAGAAAAACTTGAAAATAAAACATTATAAGCAGTGGCGCAACCAGGATTTGATCCTGGGGGGGTTTTGACTAGCCGCTCCACCTTCGCCCCCCCCCCCCCCCGCTCTCTCAAAGACAAATTTTCATTAAGATTTTTTTTTATATTAAATATTTAAAAAAGTTTTGTAAGTGAAACACTGATTTTACAAAATCTGGCAAAAAAATTTAATTTTGTATTTTATTTACTTGTATTCACAATTTTAGAAAGAAAATATTTTTTTCCAGCTATAACTAAATTATTTTAGCTTTCCTCATGAATAGCTTATAGGATGATCGGAAAATTTTTGCTCCGAGATTCTTCGAGATTTCCACTTTTCAGACGGTTCTGAATCCAAAACTGCAAAAAAAATTTTTGAACCGGCTCGTTACCGAGATTACGTCTAAACAAAATGAGATATTGTCTTGAAATTTGATATTTAGATATTTTTTTTGGGAATGATGGGCGGGGATTGGATTGTTTTTGGACAATGGTCCATAAGTAAGGGTAGTTTAAAGAGGTGTCAAAGCACATTTTATTGATTTTCTCAAAAAATACCGATTTTTATGAGAATTATCATACTATCGTATTAAATTTATAGGGAATCGAATTTACTAAAAGTTTCATTATATTCATTTTTACCTAAACTTAATAATAAAGGAATTATTTACAAAAAAACTACTTTAAGATTTCGAAAGCTTTTCGTCCGCCCGTAGTGGCAGGATATTTTGAAAGAAATCATGTAAAAATCTCTAAGAAAAAATCCCTAAATGCAAATATCCCTAAAAGAATAAATCCCTAAATAAAAAATTTCCCATTAATCAGGTCCCATACTGATGTCTTGTAACCTCCTAAGCGTGAACGAAGAGCATTGTTGTAACCTTCCAATGCATTGTTTGTTCGAGGCAAACCCATCAAAGTGGCATCGTAGATGTTCCAATGTTCCAATTTCGAATTCGGGGCCATAAAAGCCAGCCAAATATTGTTCACCTAGCCAAGTGCGCTCGAAGTAAGAAAAAAGATCACGAAGTTTTGCCCTGTTGGTCGTCCAGCTAATGCTTGGTAGGCTACAATGACTTTTGATGGTGGTACCAAAACCAAAGCTGCAAGAGTTCGTAAATGAGTGGAGTTGTCAGGATTATCTATATCATTATAGAGCTTCAAAACTTCTCTGGCATTGACTTGATGTTTCTATAAATGCATTGAGCAAATTAGTCTTCGCTTCATAATTTTTATGAAATTAGCAATTAATGTATTAATAATAAAAAATATTTAGAATTTGAGTAATATTTTTATTTATTTTATATTTTATATTTAAATAAAAGTCAAATTGGAAAATTCCACAATCATCTAGTAATCTTATATTAAGTCTTTT
The DNA here is from genome assembly GCA_963082975.1 of Labia minor. Classification (NCBI taxonomy): domain Eukaryota; kingdom Metazoa; phylum Arthropoda; class Insecta; order Dermaptera; family Spongiphoridae; genus Labia; species Labia minor. Next base: position 38,734,557 of record OY720345.1, read on the forward strand.
GTTTTTTATGATTTAGGAGAAATAATAAAATAATTTAATTCTGTACGAAAAAATAAGCAATTTTTACCGACCGACGATAGTAAGGGAGGTATTGTTTTCACACCAAATTTCACATGTGGAGATTTTTACATATCTCCACGAATCATGCATTTTCTTAACAAAAAAAAGTATTTTTAGCATGATGTCTGTCCGTCCGTCCGTCCGTATAGATGTGTACAGCCTGAACGGCTCAACCGATTTTGATGAAATTTGGTATATTTACTTAATGCATCAGTGGGATGAATTGATCAACTTTTGGTGCAATTCCGGAAACCGGAAGTGGTAGTATTAGCGATCGACGATAGGAAGGGAAGGGTTATTTTCACACTAAATTTCACATGAGGAGATTTTTTTATATATCACCACGAATGTATTGGTTTTATCCTCGGGAAAAATCATCTTCATTATGTTTTTCTTAATTTAAAATTATATGACGTCACCCGGCACTTCATGACGTCACAGCCTCGGGTAACGCCGGGCAACGCCGGCTACTTCAGCTATATATTATAAATAAAATAAAATTAAAAATATTTATGTTCTATTCATATCTGTTTTTTATTACATTAATAGATATATTAAAATTATTTGAAATTGTTTCTGTAGCTGGAAATTAATTTATTTCAAACCGTCGGTCGGTTCGGATCTGGCTACAGGTCAACTTATTATTTTTGTTAAAATTTTTTTAAAATAAAATAAACTTACTTATTATACACTAAGTTATACTTTAAGAATTATTTTTTTTTCAAATAAAAAGGATTATATTTTTTCTTTTCTATTTGTAATATAGTACATAATATACGGCAATTTATATTTTTTTCTCTCCTGGGGGGGGGGGGTTTAACCCCCAACCCCCCCCCCCTCCCTGGTTGCGCCACTGTTATAAGATATACTTATGAGCCCAACACACCAATATGAAGATCTATTCAATTTTTTAAGTAAAATTTGACTATTTGAAAAAAGGCAACACATAATATTTGTTTATTTAAGTTATTCAATTATTTAAATTACTTATTTATTTTAGATTTAAGTCCGGGTGGCCCTTTTCTAGCCACTCCAATAACTTTAATTTTTATGAAATTATCAATGTCAGCATTATTTGCTGTTGGGAAACAGTTCAATGTTAGTTGAGAATGTTTATATGCTAGTTTCTTGTATCTAATTGCTAATTGACAACTTGTGATAGAATTTAAATTAAATTTATTTATTTTAGATTAAAATCCGCCTTTTACAGCCACTCTAAAAGTTTTGGTAATATTTATTTGTATATTTTTTTTATAATTTACTTATTTACCAATGTCAGATGAATCTGATGGATGACCATGTGATCCTAACTTTGACAAATTTTCTTTAAAATAATGCCAACACATTATTTAAAACAGAATTGCGTTAATTGCCGACACGCCTCTAAAATCCAATAATAATAATAATTAAATGTTTTATGATTTTAGTTTAAACAGAAATGTTTAATCAATTATTTGATATTTGACATTTAAGTTGATCGACAACGTAATGTTAGTGGCTCTTTAAATCTTGGAAATTTTGTTAATTGTAACTTTTGGCTTTTCCGTCTGAAAAGATTTTCAACCTCTGTTCAACAATAACCTTACATCAGTGCTAATGTCACAAACCAATTAATTAATAAAACTAAAAACAATTATTTTATCTATATTTTTACTATCTCGCAAGTGATAGTATTGCGACCACGAAAATTTTCGATGTTGAAATTTTGATGTTTTTACACGTTTTATAAGACATTTTTACTAAGGTTAAAAAATGTCTTTAAATGTGTGTGTGTGTGTATGTAGACAAGATTACTCAAAAGCGATTTGAGCTAAATAATGAAATTTGGTACACGGCCATTATTCAAAATTCGTAGTTTTCTATCAACTTTTGAGAAATATAGCTCTTACCGCATTTTCATTTTTTTTTCCTCTAAACTGACCGTAAAGTTAAAGATATATGTTTGATAGTTTTTCACAAAACTTAATTAAAAATTGTATCAAACTGCTATATATAGATTCAGCTTGATTGAATCGTTGAAAGTACAAGAATTATTTTTTATCAATTTTGACTTAAAAATGATGGTAAAGGTTTTATTTACGTTAAAAAAAAATCCAAACAATGTTGATATTATTTGATTGCCTTCTTATTTCAATAAAATGTTTTCAGTGAAAATTATTATAAAAACCTTAAATCCTCTGATCGGATAGAATAAAATTTTAATTAATTTTCAAATATAGAAAAAAGCTTGATTATCCAATTCAAATTTGCGAGATAGTCGAGCGGAGAAACTCCAGATTTTTTATATATTAGGTACACATACCTAAATAAATATATATACGAGTATAAAATTTAGCAATTGTTTTGGTTGTTGTTTTTATGTATGTAAATGAAATAGATGGACATATAATAATGTTTATAGAAAAGATATATAGTTGGTGTTTTTAAAAGAAACAATTTTTGTTGATATATGGAGTGCCAATTGAATATCCATTCCCCTATCAATTAAGAATTTCATGTAGACAATCTGTCTATCCGTGATGCTTTTAAGCTTATCCAAACAAGTTACTTGTATTTGGCAGCAGCCCGGATGGGCTTTCGGCGCCTGTTTCAAAGAGATGTTTGTGCACGTGCTCCCCTTGAATTTATCCAAGTTGATGCGCAGGGCAAATTTTTATGAATCAGCCTGGAGCGTCCATCTGCCTGGGACTGAGTGCAGGTGCTTGGCGCTCACCCCCGCAAACAGGAGGCTCCGCCCCCTCTATGAGAATGGAAACAAGTGTTATGGTTTTCCCTGGTGGTGGGTCGATCATCCCACCCCTGAAACTCGATTGGCGGACGCAAGACTCCGCCCCGGGAGTCCTGATTGGGATGCGCTCCCCCAGATAAGCCCAGTAGTCCACGGCGAATGCCCTTTTTCGAACGCCGACCGGAACCGTCAAGATTCCGAGCTGGAAATACGGCCCGATTTGGATGCCATGTATGGCATGGATAGTGTGGATCTTCTTCTTGATGGCCCGGGATCGGGACCCAGTTCGACGCATAGTGGGGATTTGTTCCTTTACGATGATGACTCGTCCTCGGAATCGGCATTGTCTTGTGGAAGTGACCATGAACCTACCTCGGGAAGTGCTGGAAGTGGGGGTGGGGGTGGGAATACCGGGGGACGAAGACGTAGAACCAAATGTCGTCACCAACAAGTTCAACAAAGACAGGTAGCAAAATATTAACCATTCCTATTTAGAAAAGTAAAATTGTAAACTGACATAAGTGACATTTAAAACGTACACAATTTTTCAATCTATAAAAAAACGAAAAACTAAAAACTTAAAATAAATATAAGTTTAAGAAATATATTATTTAATATTCATAATCATTTTAAAAAGCAAATTATTATACTTGTATTAAATTATAGAAGTGATTTATTTTTAAACATTATAATATTTAAAAAAAATATAATAAGTAATTACATTTAAAAGCGATGGCGTATTTAAAAAATTAAAATTAAAAAACCTATCTTAATTCCAACAAAAATTTTGACTTGACATAAGTAAACTTTGTGCAATTGTTTTTAAATAAAAAAATTATATATTTTTTATTGTTTTTAGAAATAATATATATTCGAATAATTTGGAATTATTGAAAAGTAATTTATATGTTAATTTTAAAATACGATCTCTTATTTATTTCGAGATTAATAAAAAAATTTTAATAAAATAAAATATAAATTTTTAATTTCAATCAAAATAATAGCATAATAAATATAATCGATTAATAACGATCCATTAAACCTAAGTTTATATTAAGTTTAATTTTAATTATTTATTCGGTGTTAATCAAAATTATTATTATTAGTATAAATCGTCTTCAGGGCAATTCAAAGTTAAATATAATATTTGTCTATGATTTATATACAACCAGGTTCGAAATTCAATTAATTTAGTAATGAAATATCGCTATGTTAACCTTCTAAATTAATTATTTTTCAATTAGAAATTATAAATTGAAATGCAATGATTTAAAAAAACGATAGTTTATATATTTTTGTTAATTTTTATTTTCAAATAATAATTAAATTATAAAGTAAGTATATATACATTTCTTTTTTCCTCTTTCTCTCTCTTATATATATATATATTTATATTAATATTTAAAAAAAAAATAATGCAATCATACTCTATTTTCAATTATTATATTTGGAAATAAAATTATCAAATTTATGTATATGATATATTTTAGTATTTATTTTACTAAAAAAATTCTAGAAAATGGATAAAACGTTTTTTGAGTCGTTGCGTTGTTGCGCTAACAAAGGGCGGGTTAAAAGTATTGTTTTCTCTATTCGAATAAGTCGTTAAGTGTATCTAATGGTATATTTCTAATGTTGATTAGACCTATATTTAAAAAAGTAATTTTGGAGACAAAAAATTAAAATGTCTGTTCATTTTTATAATCAAGGGATTTATCAACTTAGAAAATCATAACATGAAAAATTCAAAAGTAAGTAAAAAAATATTTGATTTTTAATATTCCATTTAATTGTATACTAAATATTTGTATACTAATCAAGACTGAATCATTTATTTTAAAATTTCAGAAAGAAAATTATACATGAAACATATGACATTTGTTAAAATATATTTGTACAATTTAAAAAAAAACATAAAAAAGACAATTCAACCCTAAATTATAAATATTTAAATGTCAATTATGTATTTAAAAATACATAGATGATACTCGTAAAAAAAAAAACAAATAAATCAAATTTATTGAAAGATATAGGTACTTGCCTACATGTAATATTGTTTGTTACCTATATAAAAATATAAAACCTAGGGTGTATTTTTTTTTTCTTATTTTTAATGGGTTTTATTTTTTAAAATATTTAATATAAAAACCAATACGTTTCATCTAGTAATAATAATTTTTTGAACAAGTTAAAAATAAAATTAATTATTTAAAAACAAAATGATTTTATTTTAATGAGTAAGAAAAACTTTTTTTTATTTAAAAATTTTGGAATGCAATAGTTTTTATAATAATTTGCAATTTTACTCTTATAAATATGTATGGATAAACAATAAATATGAATTTTATGAGCTAACCTCTAAAGAAAGTGCGGCCATTTTGTTTTATTATTGAATTTATTTTTATTAATATTTATCATATTAATCAATTTGTTATGAGAATTTACAATATGTTATAATTTTTAATTAAATATTTTCAATTTTTTTTTTGTTTAAAAATAAAAATAGGATAATACCAATTAATTTCAGATTAGCCTAATTAATTGACATATTCACTAGATTTTATTTATTAAATATATTATCTCAATAATTAAAAAAGTTTGATTAAAACTCATAGGTGTTTTTATTCTAAAATTTTCATAAAACAAAAAAAATATGCTTTATTATTAAAATTTGATATTTACAACAAACTATATATTTTATTTTATTATGTATTTGTGTAAATTAAATTATTTATTTTCAATTTTGTAGACAATGTTTTATATAAATTTTAAAATAACTAATTGAAAGTTTTTTTATAAAAAAAATTGTGGAATTTAATTAAATAATGATTCATTTTTAATTTATCAAAAATAAATAATATCAATTGAAACTAAATATGAGTTATGCATTAAAAAGAAATATGTTAGAATTTTCATGAAAAATTGATTTTAAAAATGTTTGTTTAACTAATTTATTTATTGAAAAATATACATATTTTTAAATTTTACTATATAGGTTTTAAATCATTAATTTATATTTTATTTATATAATTATGTCAAAACTTAAAATTACATCTCACTCCCCTAACATGTCCTCTATTCATAATAATATTATTAATAAACCTTTGTTATATTATAATAAATATAATAATACTTTATAAAAAAAAAATTTTAAAAAACCACGTTTTACTAACGGACTAAAAAGGAGAAAATAATTTTTTTCTGAAAATCCATACTGACATTACATACAAGAGATCTGATTTGAATCAAACTGTCCATAACGTAAAACGTGGGGCGCAACAAATAATAATTTTTCTATTCAAATATGATTTCCTTTATTAATTTTTATTTAGCATCAATCGTATTTTTTAAGGCTTAAGTTTTCACCAAAATTCTTGTAGAAGGGAATATTATTAGTAATACGATAGGATAAGTTTCGTGATATAATTTTTATAAATATTACCTATTAAGTATTTAACAGACTCTTTGTAAAAGGGAATATTATTAGTTAATCATTAGAAAATTTATCGTATGTTTAATATACAGGGTGCTTCAAAAAAATGTATACACACTTTGAACTTCCATAGAAAATTTATTTACCGTTCTACAAAGTTAAATTTCAGGAAAATAGAAATCTGAAAGTCCAATGTAAATGAAACATAAATAACAAATGTTAATACTGTTCAAATTGGTGACCTGCAGCATCAATACAATTCTGAGTACGAGTCACCACTGATTCTGTACATCGTATCAAAACGTCCAATGAGATTTCTCTACACACTGCTTGAATCTCATTCCAAAGAATGTCTAGGTTACGTGGTTTACGTTTGTACACCTCATCTTTTACTGTGCCCCACAAGAAGAAATCCAGTGGTGTGTAATGTCTGGAGAGCGTGCTGGAAACTCGAAGAAATAATTACTGATTCTTGCCTCTCTTCAGAATGCGTAGCACGCTGCTAGCACTTACATCACTTTCACGTGCCCCTTGCCTTGAAGATTTGTTAGGAGAGCGTTGAAACAACAGTTCCAAAACTACAATAGTTTAAACTGTGTATACATTTTTTTGAAGCACCCTGTATTTAAAAATTGTTTAAGATACTAACTTATAGTGTCAAACTTTTCAAATATTAAATTTTTTATCAGACCACTTGTTTTTTTAATTTAAATTCTTTCAAGCATTAAATTTAATATTTTTGATAAAGATCAATATTCATTCGTCAAATTATATTATGCATGGTTTTAATGTTTATTTTGAGATTTATATATTTTCTATATTTTTATTAGAAACAGGATATTTTAGACATATTCACTATGAAGTAAACAATAAATGAGAATATCAAAAAAAAAAATAAAAAATAAAAATGAGCTGTGGCCAGGCACAAAACCGAATTTGAAATAAATTAATTTCCAAACAACATTATATATATAAGTATATATAAATAATCAAAAGAAAAATATTTTTAAAACTTGAATTAAAATGACTAAATTATGTTTTCTTGGTTTTTATTTTTAGTTTAATTACTCAATTCTTAATTACTACTATATTTTAAGTGAAAAATTTCCGACAATGTTAAAAAAATAGTTCTTAAAATTTGAATTTGTCTCAAAATTAAAGAAAGTATTAAATGCCGTAATCAATCGGGAATATTGAAATTCGAAATGAGACTAAAAACAAAGGCATGCATTGGCGAATTGTAGAAATATTATTGAAATATCCATAAAATGTAAATTTAGAAAAATTATTCAAATAAAATATAGAAAAATTATTAGTGTCAATTTCAGACTTTTTGAATGGTGTATACACAAAATGGATCAATAAGATGAAAAATATAAAAGCCACTAATAAAAGAGCGATTCAAACTATATTGTGACAAAAAAGTTTCCGAAATTTCTAAATAAAATGCAAAAAGTTAATCTTCTTCAATATTTATTTTGCCTCCTTCAAAATATACCCCTTCTCAAGCAATACACATATGCCAACGCCTCTTCCAATCTTCGAAACATTTTTTGGCGTTGGCCGAGATGACATTCAGCTCTCTCGTCGCATTCTGTTTTATGGAATCAAAACGGGTTCCCCAAGTGACAATTTTAGTTTTCTAAAGTGGGCCAGATCTGGATTGTACGGTGGCTAGTCGATGGTATTTATCGAGTGTTTTGCCTTAAATGCGTTCACAATCGAGGCTCGATGAGATGATGCGTTTTCCTCGATCAAAATCCACGAATTGTCTGCCCACAATTCCTGCTGAACACGACGGACCCGTTTGCAAATGCCTCAAAACAGTCACAATATATATAACTATAGAAATGAAATACTTCTTCAATCTTAAAGAAAACTTCACCATTGAGGGATTCTCAATGTTGGTTGTTAATTAATGATTTTTCGTTTTCAGGCAGCTAATCTACGAGAACGTCGAAGAATGCAAAGCATCAATGACGCATTCGAAGGTCTTCGTGCCCATATCCCTACCTTGCCATATGAGAAACGTTTATCAAAAGTAGATACCCTTAAATTGGCGATTGGCTACATCAACTTTTTATCCGATTTAGTAGCAGCGGATCGAGCTGCTGCTGCAGCGGCCGCTGCGGCTGCTGGGCCCGGTGGAAGCAGCAACGGTGCTGTTGGTCACGGAGTGACAGGCGCAGGGGTGGCTCACGGTGGTTGTTTAGGCAGACAACCGCGGCCGGACGAACCGAAGAAGGTCATTGTCCGGGGTGAGTATGTGCGTACATTTGTGGTTTCTTCGCATTGCATTTACCTAGAAACGTAAAAACATTTAACAATAGTATATGAAAATTTAGTTTTAACAATATTGCGGCTTTGTTCTATGATATTAATAAATTGGTAATGCCAATTATTATAAATATCCTTTATTCCATTTTTTTATCCTATAATTACCATTATTTGTTCATAGCAAATAGATCATGAATCAATTTGATTTTTCAAAAATTTAGAAATTATTTTTAGTATAAAACACAATGAATATGAAATTTAAAATATTAGTTCTATCAATTCCTAAACAAAAAATTATTAAAATATAATAACTATTCATTATTATTTCTAATAATATAATATAATTTAAACTACATTAATTATATAATTTAATAAGATCTCATTTTAATTAAATATCAATTAAAAAATAGAGTTTTCAAATACCAAATATAAAAATCTGGAGTGTGTCCACTCGACTATCTCGCAAATTTGAATTGGATTATTTTAAGTCAAATTTTAAAAAATTAATTCCGGTACTTTCAGCAATTCAATCAAGTTGAAATTCTATATATAGCAGTTTTATACAATTTTTAATCATGTGAAATACTATCAAACATATATCATTATTTTTACGGACAGTTTAAAGGAAAAAATCAAAACGTTGTTGATAATGACCCTCTTCCGGTTGAGCTATATTTCTCAAATAGAAAACTATGAATTTCGAATAATGCTCATGTACCAAATTTCATTTTTCTAGTTCAAACCGTTTTTGCGTAATCTTGTCTAAATACACACACTCACTTATTGACACCTGTTATTATTTACTTTAATTAAGAAATACAATAAAAATGATTTTTCCCATAAATATATTCAGATCGATTCTTCACTTCAAAAACCCTTATAAACCATGAATTTCATAAACATCATGTGTACAATTTTCAAGATCAGGGAAACAAACATATACAATTTAATTTGTTGAAAGTCTGTATGCGAAAAGTTTCAATTCATTTTATTTCAATTAGTATATTTTTTTCTCTCAATTGGATCTTCGTTTTCACTCAAATTTGCAAATTGCACAATTTTTCAATATGTAAATTTAAATATAAAAAATATTACTTACGTTTTTTTAGAAAGTATTAATCAATTAGGAGATTCACTTTTAATATTATAGAATATTAGAATTTAAATATTATAAACATTCTTTTTATGGAAATTCTAGAATTATTAATATTATATATTGAAATGTCAACTTCTTATTTGAGCCACCGGGAGGCACATGGAGCGTCGTTTAGGGTCGTTTTTTTTGCCCATAACTTTGGAACAGAATAACTTTTTTGAAATTTTTAGCCTTATACCTTATCCTTGGGTCATGACGGTTCTAAAGATCCATGAAGCCGTTTAGAAGGAGTTTAGGATTGCGTAGTCGTTTAATTATATAGAATAGATATTTCAGTTATTTACAAATGGATTATTATTTTTTACCGACCGACGATAGTAAGGGAGGTATTGTTTTCACACCAAATTTCACATGTGGAGATTTTTACATATCTCCACGAATCATGCATTTTCTAAACAGAAAAAAGTATTTTAAGCATGATGTCTGTCCGTCCGTCTGTCCGTCCGTCCGTATAGATGTGTACAGCCTGAACGGCTCAACCGATTTTGATGAAATTTGGTATATTTACTTAATGCATCAGTGGGATGAATTGATCAACTTTTGGTGCAATTCCGGAAACCGGAAGTGGTAGTATTAGCGATCGACGATAGGAAGGAAAGGGTTATTTTCACACCAAAGGAGATTTTTTTATATATCACCACGAATCATGCACTTTGTATTGGTTTTATCCTCGAGAAAAATCATATTTATTAGTTTTTTCTTGATTTAAAATTATATGACGTCATCCAGCCATTCATGACGTCACAGCCTGGTCTTGCATATATATTATAAATAAAATAAAATTAAAAATGCTTATATTTATTATTTATGTATCCATATCTGTTTTTTATTACATTAATAGATATATGAAAATTATTTGAAATTGTTTCTGTAGCTGGAAATTAATTTATTTCAAACCGTCGGTCGGTTCGGACCTGGCCACAGGTCAACTTATTATATTTTGAGATAGAAATTGACTTTCATCAAAATTTGTGCTAAAAAAACAATTAAATTTATATTAAAAAAAAATAAAAAATCCATGGTCATATATAGATAGTGTACAGCTTGAACGGCTCAACGGATTTTGATGAAATTTGGTATATTTACTTAATGCATCAGTATGATGAATTGGTCAACTTTTGGTGGGTGCAAATCCGGATACCGGAAGCGGTAGTATTAGCGATCGTCGATAGGAAGGGAAGGGTTATTTTCACCACCAAATTTTCCATGAGGAGATTTTTTTATATATTTCCACAAATCATGCATTTTGTATTTTTTTATCCTCGAGAAAATCATCTTCATTAGTTTTTTCTTAATTTAAAATTATATGACGTCACCCAGCTCTTCATGACGTCACTTACGTCTTACTTATATATTATAAATATAATAAAATTAAAAATATTTATGTTATATCCATATCTGTTTTTATTGCATTAATAGATACATTTAAATTATTTAAAATTATTTGAAATTCCTGGAAATTAATTTATTTCAAACCGTCGGTCGGTTCTGCGCCTGGCCACAGGTCAACTTATTCTCTTTAGATCATTAGCTTCATTTTATAATCAAAACAAATAATACCAGAACTCTCATATTAAAACTCTACTTGTGTTTATAAATAATCTTCTAATCGGGTTCATATAAAGATATAGCTGTAATCCTGTGGGAAAAACATAATCAAAACCAGGTTTGATTGTAACAAAATAGCAATCAGGTGTCTATTAATTTTTTCTAATCAAACATGAACCATTTATCAGTAATCGTTAATCCATGTTACAATTTTTTTTTTATATCCTATTTATTATGTTGCCCTGAGGAGTCCAATTTTAATTTTCTGATAACTTATCTAGAAAGCAAATTAATTATTTTCGTTGACGAAGCCACCCTCAATAAATTGCCACTAAGTAAAATATTTCTTTAATCTATAAAAAATTTCTTTATTTTATAATATAATTTATCAAATAGAAAAGAATTATATTACCAAAGAGATCAGGAATTATATTTGACAAAAAACATAAAAGAGCATATTATTAACATCATTAATTTGAGAGTTATTTTATCAAAATATTAAATAATTTCCAATCAAGTTTCTAAATTATTATATAATAAAATAATTTGATATTTCAATGAAAATTTGTTTATTATATATTTTTGCACCTTTGGGTACAGTTCTATTAGGAAATTTAATTCTCGGTAGAAAAAAGGGTTCCTCTCTTATAATCATAATTTTGATTATTCAATTAATCAATTCCCAATAAATTAATAAATAAATGATTACAGATTTAATATGATTTTTGTCATTTATAACTACATTCAATTTATAAATATAATTAAAGATTAATAATGAAATTAAAAGGTTTATGGTAAGTTATTATTATCAACACTTGGTTGTTTATTTTAATTTATTTTGAAACAAAAAACCGAGTGTTGTTAATAATAACTTGCCTTTAACCTTAAATTTTATTATTAATTTTCAGTTATATTTATCAATTGAAAGTTGTTATAGAAGAAAAAAACAATTTCAGGTCAAATCTTCAAATAATACAATGATTCAATCTTAAAATCTAAATAAATGATTATCATTATGAACAAGTAAATGTGTAAAATTTGGATTCAATCGTTTGATTAAAATTTAGTTAAAATTTCATTACAAAATTTCATCTAAACAGGAGGATATTATAATTTGTGTCTATTGAATTTATTAAGAGATTTTTTTTAGATAAAGTTGATTGAGAGAAAATCTTACGCTACAGAAAACATTAAAAATGACCATTGTTAAATCTATTCAGTTTTATTTCTATTTATAAGGTCCTTTTAACCAATGAGGCTACTGTTTCCAGGCAAAAAAAAACAACCAAATTTAGTCTAACTACATACATTTATTTTATTTTATATCTACATATTAGATAGATATTTCAATAAAATGATCATTTCTGCTCATTTTATATTTGTATTTATTATATGTGGTACTGAGAAGCCAAAGCGATTAACCCCATATTTAAAGAAACTGAGAAAATGAAGCCCAAAGTTCACAACTTGTAGAAAATTCAGGTTTATTGATTACAGAAAAATGTATATTGCATTGCAATATTAAGATTATCAAGTTCATTAGTCACTTCATATGTTGCACATTACCTTACATTACATTACTAGCAAAATTTTAAAAATTGGAGTTAATCGGTCTGGCTTCTGAGTGGCACATATAAGAGAAGATTTTGAATTACGTAAAACAAAAGAACAATTATGAATTTTATTATGTTAACGCTCTATGCCCTTATAATTTTACTATTAAAATATTTTTTTAAGTAATTGAACAATTAAAACTATTAATTGTAATGAAATGAAAAATATATTTTCGAATTAAATAATTATATTTTATATAATATGAAATTTGTGAAGATATGAGTGCTAGTTTGATTAAAATTTTACTTTTATTTATGACTAGCTGATCAGAGCGCCTTCCAGGCGCTCTTCACACCTAGACGGGGGCTCCGCCCCCTGTACCCCCGAGTGATACATAGTATTTGGTTGAAAGTCTGTATGTAAAAGGTTTTCATCCATTTTGTTTCAATCAGTATAAGTAGATAAGACATATATTTGTTTTCTTGGAAAATATATTTTAATTTAATCAACAACAAATTTTCCTAGTATAAATATAAAAATGCTTGTTTTTTATGCTTATATATTGGATGTATTATGATACTGAGCACATGGCAAAGACTTTCTAAAAATAATTGTTTAAAAAAAAAAACGCAGGGAAAACCCAGAGATATGCCTCTTCGTTACCCCAATAGAGAGAGACGGGTGGACAATTTTGCCAAGTGGCAGAGGAGGGGATGATTGGCTTCGACATATTTTGAATTCTCAATTCCTTAACTACACAATATACCAACTGTGGTCGACAATTGGTAATTAATAATTAATTATAAATTGCATTTGCTAAAATATAAATTAAAGTTCTTTTAATTTATATTTCTATTTTTACGGTACCTTTCAATTATTCTATTTCATCTTAATTTCTTGAGTTATCTATTTTAATTTAAATTCTTACAGTTTTATTAAATAAATCATTTTTAGTTATAATTTTATATAAGCATTTTTTAATTGAACCTATTCAATCTTGTCATTCCCTAATCAACCTACGCGGTTTCAATAACCCTTTTAATTATTCTAAATTCAATCCAGAGTGCTACCAATTAATTAAACTTATTTTTAACCCAATTTTTCTTATAAAATACCTCATCCCTAATATCTTATACACGACAATCTATATATAAGATGGTAGGTTTAATCAAATGGACTATAGACAGATTTGTTTGCTAAAAAAAAATTTTAAATAATTACAATAAATAGAATAATATATTCTTACCTAAAAACAAATTGGTTTTTATAGTCAACAATTCTTTAACACACAACAATTCCGTCTCATTAAAGTTAGAAATATTAAGTTAATATAATTAATATTATTTATTTATTAATACCAATTAATAATAGTAATTACTTATAAATAATTCATAATAATAATAAATTGTGATACCAACTTATAGGAATATTAAAATAATATAATTATTATTTTACATATATATGAATATAATATAAATATTTTTAATTTTATTTTAAGAATAGATATATATCTAAAAGGAGGTAACTGTGACGTCACATATATACATTTAAATTAAAAACAACTAATGAAGATGATTTTTTCCAGATATGTGATCAATAAAACTAAATAACTTAAGAGTATAACTAATGGTTTTCAATTTATAAAATCTAATTTAACACACAACAATTCCGTCTCATTATTGTATTGTAATACAAAGTTAGAAATATTAAGTTTAAAAAAAATTTAAAATATTTGAATTTTGAAAATTATATGTAGCGCCATCTGTCGATAGTTTTGTGACACTACAGACTTTTAGTAATATATTACTAATTAAATTAATTTTGGATAAATTAATTTTGGATTTAACTACACTAAAACCTTCCTTGGTATGCCCACAACAATTCCTGAAAGTTTCACCGTAATCGGACGGGTAGTTTTTGAGTCTATAAGAGACAGACAGACAGACAGACACACAGACATTGCCTTTTATATATATAGATAGATAGATAGATAGATAGCCAATGTATCAACATGTTTTATATATATATATATAATATTTAAATTTACAAAGTATTATCTATTTTGGACATTAGGTGCAGCAGGGACGGCATATGCAGCCCATTCCTTATCGTGGTCCTCAGATAAGGAGAATAAATCGTGCCCGAGGGGCGGCGTGATGCACGCTAAGTTATGGACACCAGAAGATCCCCGGGCGAAACAGGGACCAGGCTCTTCGAATACTTCATCGCAAGGGGGATGGTCCTCTGGAGGTCCCCACTGACTATCTCTACAGCCAAGCTCCCATCAAATCAAATCATTTTAATTTTGTCGTTATTTTTCACCTCCAATAAAGATAATTTTATAAAAATCAATTAAAAATTACAAAAATGAAATAAACAGCAAAGTTAATTAAAAAAAAAATTTTACTATTTATTTCATTATGATCATTTTTGGAAATTTAATTTAATTGGTAATTGTCCAGATTAGTTCTCATGTCATAGATTTATATAAAACTTTGCTAATGGATTCCTTTGTTAATTCCAAAGAAACTTTCCTTATGCAATATTTCTTGGTCTCTTCTAGTTTACGAGATAAATAAAGGTTTTTTAAGTTTGACAGATTAGCTGCTTATGAATGTCGAAATGTGTGCACCCATTAAGTAATGACTTAATGACTAATTCACTAATTATTCACTTATTCACTAATTTTCGGTTCGGTTATAGGGAAATTTAATAAATTAATTTTTTAATTTTTCTATATTCAATTTGAACTGAAAAAAGTACCCGAAAATTAGTGGAGGCCTCTGCTGGTCAAATGAATAAAACATGGTAGCTAAATAGAATATGGATGGATTTATATGCAAATTTTAATAATTTTTATCCCGTAAACTAGAAAGGACCCGGAAAAATTACATAAGGAAACTTTCTTTGGAATTAACAAAAGAATTCACTGGTAAAGTTTATACAAATCATTGCAATGACAATTACGAAATGAATATAAAATACTAGTCTGCTGAAATAATAATTTAAAAATAAATATACTATTATTATTATTTATTTATTTTCTAAAAAAGATAAAAAGTTATAACATTTTTATTTATTTTATTTATTTTATTTTAATAAATATATGTATATATTCTTTTATTTGTGAATAACTTCTTTGTAATTTTATTTTATATTTATTATTAAAATATGTATAATATAGTGGATTACAATATAATATAAACCATTATATTAAAATTATATAAATAAAATTGTGCAATATTTGAAAATTATTAAAATTAATCGATATTTATTTATTAATTTTATTTTATTAATGATAATCTAATATGTAAAATATAATCAATTCTTGAAATAAATCATTTAAAAAATTTAATTCTAAAAATATCAGAGACAATGAATGGAGGATGTATGTATCTCATATCATTCATTCCTTCCTATACAATAATTCTTAGTAAACCTACTATTTAAATTAATTTTTCTCAAATTTTTGGTATATTCTAAATATTGTATTTACAAATTTACAAAAAAATAAGATTTGTCTGTAAAAACTTTTTTTATATATAATGTATAAGTAATTATTTTAGATATAAATATATAATTTATTTTACTTGTTTATATCAACAACATAAAAAATTAAAGTTAAATAAATAAAAAAAAAAATTGCAGTATTTATGTGATTATAAATCTAGTCTCTTACTATATAAATATAATTGTTTCTATTAAAAAATCTTGTAAAATAATTTAAACTATATTAAATGAATGGTTTAATTTATGATTGTTTATTTAATATTAATAGATATATAATATATACTATTATATTATTATATTATAAGATAAATGTAAATATTTGTTATTTATTTAATAAATAAATTATTATGAATAAAAAAAATCATTTTAATTTTTTGTTATTTTTCAAACTTTTCAGTTACTTTTACCGTAAGTAGTATCTATCTTCTTATTTTCTAAATTTTAGAATTTTAATTTTCTCATAATTATGTTAGTAATTTGAGAGGTTCTATAAGAGTAGCTTGTGATAAAACTCGATCCGCTGTGATTTGATTTCAAAGGATGTGTTGTGGATGTCTCATAATTTTTTTAAACTGTGGATCTCTTTTATGAAGTCGTGGGTCCTACAGGAGTCACGAACATTTTTAGTAATTTAGATTCTACTTTAAATTAATTTTACCAAAAGAAAAATAATATTACAGAATGGAAATGAAACCAATCATTACTTTACTTTTCTAAATAGATTCTGGATTAGATTTTATATTATTTTTTTATTATTTTATGAGTTAAAGTATTTGAGTATATGAAATTTATATTGATATCAATCGGTTTGATTATATTGTTGTGAGGCATGTGATATATGACCCAGGGAGACGAGAATAGATTTAAATTTGAAAATAGGATTCTTTGAAGCATTTATGAGCCAAAGAAGGATGAGGAATGGTGGAGACTGCATAACTATGAAATGCATGACCTCTATGTATCTCCAGACATAGTTAAAGTACTAAAATCAAGAAGTTTGCAATGGGCAGAACAGGTAACAAGAATTATATTTATGGGGGGACCGATTGGGAAACGTCCGGTTGGGAGACCAAAGAATCGGGGATGGATAATTTAAGAAGGGATGTGAGAGAGAGGGAGAAAATAGAAGTGTTGCTCAGGAAAGGGGTACTTAGAGGAATGTGGTTGCTGCGGCCAAGAACTTTCGAGTTCCGTAGAGTCACAGAGATAAATAGATTTGATATCAATTATTCTATTATAAATAAAAAAAAGGTTTTATCTAACCTTTTTGATTTATAATAGTCGAAGAGTTCTGGAAGAAGAGAAGATTTGTTCTAGGGTTTTAGGGCAGCGCCCGTTCTTTAAGGCTCCCCGAGCAATAAAATAATTTTTTTTTTATTTTAAAATTTTACATCTGCCCATTTTCTGGGCAACAATAAAATATCTACAAGTATTTACAATATAATATCATATATACAAATGTGCGCTGAATTTGAAAATAATGGGAATATGACAGGGAAGGGGGGAAGCATTGGATATTAGAGGGTAATAAGGGAAATAATGGTACGGGTGGGAATTAGAGGAGGTGTAGGCCAAGAGATTGGGTAGATAGGGGCAGCCTGCTAACGTCAGTGTCTGTTCGTAAGTAAGTCATGTGGCTGAAGTCGTCTAAGTCTTCTATAGTTAAGTTATCTGTAGTAATAAGTCGTCTTCCTACTTGGTTTTGATGAAAGGTAAGTCTTTTATGGTAATTAATGGTTGTATGCTGAATGACTTCGGTGATATAGAGGATATTAAATTCATTATGAAGGAGGTTTGATGAAATGTAGCGGGGAGCGTCGGCTACGGTCCTAAGGACACCATTCTGGAACCTCTGAATGATGATTATGTTAATAGAATAGATTGCTGCCCTTATATTAGTAAAATTTATTACTTTATAACCAAGATGCCGCCCTTCAGATTTGCCGCCCCAGACAAATTCCCGATTTGCCGCCCTCTAGAGAGGACCCTGTCTAAAGACAGGATTGAGACTTTCATTTATATATAATATTATAATAATGAAGCGAATGGAGACATCTGCTAATCATTCGACCACTTCACTGTGAGAAAAAGTAACAAAAAACGACATATTTTGGTCATTTATTTTAGATTCGCTTCGCCAAAGTGTGAATAGTTAATAAACTTATGATTACTTAGATAAAACATGGGAATAGTGATTAGTGAGTCTATTGAAAACTTATTGAGTTGAAGAGGGGGGTGCTACAAGCATGTATTGTAGTAGTATTAGAAGGGGGGAGGAGGTGGACCACATTGGAAGGGTGTGCACCCCTAAATAAGCAGATGGATCCAATCAGGCGTGAGCCGTGACGCCTTTTTCCGTACAGGCGCCATGGCATGTTTCGTATTGATCCAGCGCCTTCCTCTTTCCCTGTGCCTTTTCCAGCCAGGTGTTCCAGTTCCCAGGCGTCCGTGTGTCATCAAATGGGAGAAGGAATCGTATCATCCTAGAAGGGGAAGACAATTAGTCTATGGACAAGAACATTTATTATGGATATCCTTCATTGAACAAGCACAATTAATCAATATGCGAAATAATTTAGAAAACATGATTGGAATAATAACCTGACCATATGTATACCTCGACCCCATTGGATTATTAAGAGGGGAGTCGTTCAGGAGTAGTCTCTTTCCACTTCGCCTTAAGCAAAAGTTTTGAAATTTTAATAAAAAAAACAACAACATAAATTTACATATTTTTTAAATTTTTTTTAAGTCATGAAAATACTGAAATAATTAAAAAACATAGAAATTTCAATTTAAAAATTCATGTTTTTAAAATACTATAAAAAAACTTAGCTGTGGCCTCCATTGAAGGTTTAAATTTTTTTATTTTTAACATTTAAGTATCTTTTACTTCAATTCTAATTAAATTAATTGCATGTATATAACTAATATAGTATTTTATTTTACAGATTTGTGAAGTTAAGCACATTTAATTCTTTTATCCCTCTATATTTTGATACACTTCTTTTAAATTAGATTTTTTTTTATAAAAATTATAAAATAATTATATTGTATTTTCCCTTTCTTAAATTGTTTCACTTATATATTTATATGTATACTGTAAATGAATATTTATCTATCTATCTCTATGGTTCTACGTAACTCGAAAGTTCTTGGCCGCAGCAACCACATTTCTCCAAGTATCCCTATTCTAAACCAAAACCATCCTTCCCCTATCCTCTCCCGTCTCTCTCACGTCCCTTCCTACATTGTCCACCCACCGCGTCCTTGGTCTTCCAAGAGGACGTTTTCCAATCGGTCTCCCCACCAATATTTCTCGCCATTCTTTCCTCTCCCATTCTAGCCACTTATCCTGCCCATCGCAGCCTTCTCGATTTTATAATTCTAACTATGTCTGGAGATACATAGAGGTCATGCAATTCCTCGTTATGCAGTCTTCGCCATTCCCTAGTGACCTCATCTTTCATTGGCCCATAAATGCTGCAAAGAATCCTCTTCTCAAATACTCTAAATCTACTCTCGACTCCCAGGGTCATAGACCATGCCTCACACCCATATAATTAGGCTGACCAGAAATGGTGCCGGTCAAAACGGGACAATACCCGTTTTTTGATTTAGAAAACGCGACAAATTTTTTTTTTTCAAAATATGATTTTGTATAAATTTATTATAAAAATATTCAAAAATATAATTAAATAACAATATCACTTAACAATAGGAACAAATATATAAGTGTAAATAACAATCTATATATATAAAAAAAGGTTTTTGTCTGCACATTGCTCAGAATTTAAAAATTTTTGCATATCTTCGCGTTTCATGACCTCTAGAATCCAAAAGTGACTTTAGAATTTTTCATGTCTGTCTGTCTGTCTGTCCGGAAAATTACTATTTTATAGACTCAGAATTGGCTGAACCGATTTCTATGAAATTACATCATAATATTCTTATATACCCCTAGAGTAACATAGGCTATAAATTTTATTTATGTCAACAATAACCGCAAAAATTAATTTTTTAAAGTTTATATAATTCTCCGTGTTGTTCATTCAAGAGCGTCTATCGGCTCACTGTCCCTAGCGGAAGCATTTTAAACAATGAATTATCATAGAGATTCCCAATCAAAGAATTATTATAATATTTCACTTTTTATTTTAAATTCTAATATTCAAATATCAATTCAATTAGATAATTTATTCTAAAAGTTCCCATTTTAATTAATTTAATAAAATATTTAGATCATATTTATATTAACTTAATTTTTATTTATTCTTTCTAATATTTGAATATTTCTTCTTTTCTATTTGAAAGTGAAAGGTTAAAAAATCTCGCTAAGAACATTCAATATTTCTATACACAAATTATTCAGAGTATTGGCAAAGCGTATCACTCACAATCAGTTTAATTTGAAATTTATATAAATTAACAAGTGAAAATTTTTATTTGTTTAAATTTTATTACAATGAATCAAAAAAAATTAAATATATAGATCACATGATTAAGCGAAGCAAGAAACTTGAGGGAAATAACTGTTGGACGGAGGTCGGACATGACAGAAACTGTAAGCGAAATCTTCATATTGCGACTAATAATTTTCAAATCCCCTAGCACCACAGAATTAGATAAGTTTCTTTTAAGGAAGGAAAATAACTATGATCTAAAAAAATTAATAAATGAACTTAATAATAAAAAAAAACAAATAAATCAATTAATTTAAATTAATACTATTAATGAATGTATATATTGATAATTTATCTATAGTTTTATACCGTTAATTTTTATAAATTGTCTCAAGTCTCTATTTTTGCATTTTCTCAAGTTTCATTATAATTAAAAATATTCAATAATAATCTAGCAATGAAAATAAAATATCAAAATGTAATGATCAAGTTATATTATACTATTATAACATAGAAAATACTTAAGAACCATAGGCGGAGGAAATATTAGGAGATATCATTGCGGGTTCAGGCCAAATCGATCAACATTAATTAAGATATCATTATGACAGATATTAGGAAAAAAATCGCGAATTCAATATTTCTGTTCACTACTTATTTGTAGACTTTAGTAAAACATAGGCATGACTCAATAAAGATCAGCATAAACTTTTTCAAATTTTGATCTTCAAATTTGTCTTGAAGGTAGTAAAGAAAGAGTAAGATGCGGAAATCAATTGTAAAATATTAGGTTACCCAGACGACTTAAATATAATAGGAGATTCGGCAATTGCAATTACAGATAGTGAGGAAAAATTAATGGAGGTTTGAAATTAATAGTGATAAGAAAAAATATTTAGTAACAAAGAGGAAGAGTATTAACATACAAAATCCTAAGATACAAAATGTAGAATTTGAATATGTTGAAAAATTGAATGTAATCACAAAGGATAATAATATTTGAGAAGAATTTAAATCGGGGTTGCAATCGGGAAACGCCTGTTATCTTGTAATAAAGAGGTTTATCTCATCAAAATTATATCAAAGGGAATATATAAAAAAATTATTTTGCCTGTAGGATAGGATTCTTCCCTGCATTTATTGGCCAAAGAAAGATGAGGTCATGGGGGAGACTGCATAACAAGAAATTGCATGGCCTCTCTGCATCTTCAGAAATAGTTAGGGTTATAAAAGGGAAAAAGCTGCGAGAAGCAGGGCACGTGGCTAGAATGGGAGAGGAAAAATATATTGGTGGGGAGAGACCGATTAGAAAACGTCCGCTTGGAAAACCAATGACGCGTAGGAAGGGACGTAAGAGAGAAGGGACAAGGGCTCAGGATAGGGACACTTGGAGAAATGTGGTTGTTGCGGCCAAGAACTTTCGAGTATCTTTGAGCCACATAGATAGATAGATATACCATATACAATAATAATAATATATATAATTAATTTACTGATTAAATTGAAATATATTTTAAATAAGAACACAAAAAGAAATGAATGTTTTATGTAATATACGGATTGAAACAAAATGGATGAAAACCTTTTACTACTTTCAACCAAATACTATGTACCACTCGGGGGTACAGGGGGCGGAGCCCCCGTCTAGGTGTGAAGAGCGCCGAAGGCGCTCTGAGCAGCTAGTATTATATAAATAGATAATATTAATATAAAAAATATATGCTTGCAAAATATAATATTAATATCAATAATATTAGCAGAATATAGGATATATATAATAAATAACTAATTTATACATATATGAAATATGAATTGTATATAATAAATAATTGCAAGTAAGACTATAGAAACAAATAAATACCATAATTGTAAATGTGTAAAGTATCTTTTTAAATTAATATTTTAAATCTTACAAAAGTTAGTTTACTTATATTTTGTTGTCAATTAGGCTTATATAGCTGACGTAATTTTTTTGTTTATTAAAACATATTCTTATTATTATTGTATACATTTAACTCGATTAATAAACTTCTTCAACTATATTTAATTGTATTTATTTAAATACATAACAAATTGTTAAATGATTATAGAAAACAATCATTTTTATTTAATTTTTTTAATAAAATTTTCAACTAATAGGAGTACTTATTTAAATAGGATTATCACTTATCAGTTGCACTATTGTACTTCTCTGATGGCAATTTTATTTAATATACGAGGTTCTTTTGAAATATTTTGAAAAAATTGTTCGCATGTCAAATTACAATTTTGTCTAACAATTAAAATTAAATTGAAAATCATTCAAATTATGCGAAGACGCGTCAAATTCGTATATTTCAAGAAAATGACGGTACGTTTAAAACTAACTTATAAAACGGTACGAATGGTTAGCCTAAATATAATACTAAATAATTGTTTTATGTTATATATATATATGTATATTTAAATTTGAATTTGCATTAGTCCGTAAATATACTGTGGCTCTTATAAAAAATATATAAAAAACTGCAAGGTACAGGATTCATTGACTTCATCTATGCCCACCGCTGGATGAGATGGACAAGTTTAAAATGCAAATATTTTTTACCGAGAAAAACATTAAAAACGGAAAAATAATAAAAATATATTCCATTTTTCTCTTAATTTCTGGATACTACTTCTTTATTCTATAGAAAATCATTCATCGATCCTTTTTTTCAAACAAACCAAACCTCTGCTCAGCATTGCAAAATCGGATGGAGTCAAGTCTAACAAGCGTCTCGAGAGACCTTGCAAAGGATTTCGAATCTGTTTTGCTTTGTGGAAATTATCATAAAGAAAAATGATTTTGAATTTTCATGATTAGGTCGAATTTCGTGGGCTAGATTCAGCAAATGTATGATTGTACGAATTTATATTTCGTTCTCAATACATTCGATGCTGGTTATTTGAAAATATCCATTCCACAATAAGATCCGATCTTATCTATAATCTTTAAGTGATAAAAATTCATCAATATTCAAGCTAAAAAAATTTGATAAAAAAAAAAATCAAATTTAAAAATATTTAGCTTCGAAATAATATTCTGCCTTATAAAACCAAAAAAAAAATTATAACTTGATATAAATTGTATTATATATTTAAAAATATTTTAAAATAGGTACTATCAAACATACATAACCTCCGTGAAATAGAGAGAAAAATAGAAAATTTAAATTCTTATTATGAAAAATGTAAAATAAGAGTTCGTAAATCTAAAATAGTTACTAATTGTCGATAATTGAAACAAAATTTGTTAAAAATATTTTGGAATATATGAATAAATTACCAAATGACGCACACCGCAAATCAATACATAATAACAAACTTAATATATTTTTATTTTTTTTTGAAAAATTATTCAGATTTGATAAGTTTGATATTTAATTATAATGTAATAAAATAAAAAAAAAATTATCATTTAAATAAAATATTTATATTTGATTCTTAATTTAAATTTAAATAAGTTGACCTGTGGCCAGGTCCGAACCGACCGACGGTTTGAAATAAATTAATTTCTAGCTACAGAAACAATTTCAAATAATTTTAATATATCTATTAATGTAATAAAAAACAGATAGGCATATAACATAAATATTTTTAATTTTATTTTATTTATAATATATAGCTGAAGTAGCCGGCGTTACCCGAGGCTGTGACGTCATGAAGGGCTGGGTGACGTCATATAATTTTAAATTAAGAAAAACATAATGAAGATGATTTTTCCCGAGGATAAAACCAATACATTCGTGGTGATATGTAAAAAAATCTCCTTATGTGAAATTTGGTGCGAAAATAACCCTTCCCTTCTTATCGTCGATCGCTAATACTACCACTTCCGGTTTCCGGATTTGCACCAAAAGTTGATCAATTCATCCCACTGATGCATTAAGTAAATATACCAAATTTCATCAAAATCCGTTAAGCCGTTCAGGCTGTACACATCTATACGGACGGACAGACATCATGCTAAAAATACTTTTTTCTGTTAAGAAAATGCATGATTCGTGGAGATATGTAAAAATCTCCACATGTGAAATTTGGTGTGAAAACAATACCTCCCTTACTATCGTCGGTCGGTAAAAAGAAAATTGCAATGAATTATCATTTAGGAGATACTTTGAGGAATAATATAGGAAAAGAATTTGAATTATCACCAAAATGAATATATTTTAACTTTTATAATAAAATCTTTTATGCAATCAAAAGGATATATATAGCTATATAGAGGAATTTATAAAATAATTTAATAAATACAACAAGATTAATTTCATTCATGTTTATTAAAGTGAAAAAACATCAATCTTGAGTTTAATCTTCTTCATCGTCGGCAGCACCGCCAGTACTTTGACCTTTACGTAAATTCTTTCGCTTGACTCGGCCTGGGCGACCGCCACCGAATGGTGATTTCAATGAGAAGTCAATGTGTTTTTGCGAGTCCAATCTTACAATAAAGCTTGGAATATTGACGACTTGTTTACGTACTCTGCAAAAATAAATGTTTTTTTTTTATTAAAAATAATTTGAATAAATTAAAAATAAATAATTTATAAAATAATACTATTCTTATTTGAACTACGTATTGCATATTTATTTCTTTGATACGAAACAGATAATACTATCAAGTTTTACCTGGGATTAATCAAAGATATTTAATATAGCCTCAAATGATTAAGAGATTATAACATTTATGGTTATTCCCTTGCCCAGATATTGAGGCAATTTCTTTATTGAAATATTAAATAAAACAAAATAAATTAACTATAAAATATTTATAACATTATAAATTTAAAAAGAAAAAAAAATCATTTATAAATTATTATTTCTTTAATACGAAACAGATTAAATTATATAAATTTAAACTGTGATTATTCAAAGATATTTAATCTAGCCTTAAAGGATTTAGAGATTATAACATTAAACGTTATTCCCTTGCCCAGATATTAAGGCAATTCGTTTATTTAAATATTAAATAAATTGATAATAATAAAAATTATAGATTCATAACCCTTAAGCACTAACACAACAAATTAATTTATATTAAAGTATTTATAATTTATTATAAATTTAAAAAGAAAAAAAATCATTTATAAATTATTATTTCTTTAATACGAAACAGATCAAATTATATAAATTTAAACTGTGATTATTCAAAGATATTTAATCTAGCCTTAAATGATTAAGAGGCTATAACATTAAACGTTATTCCCTTGCCCAGATATTAAGGCAAATTTAAATGATTAATTGAATTTTTTCTTAAATATTACAATTTCATAAAATCGGGCGTTTCCTTCCTAATTTTGAATGAATATAAAATTTAAACCTTTATAAAACGATTTAATATTTTTTTTTCTTTTTTATTTCATCAGTACCTGAGGTGAGTTGAGGAGATTTTCTTTTTAGATTCAGGCATTAGACTCATTAGGATTAACTAATTTGCCCAAGTGGCCTGATAGAAAAAATTAGGACCTCAGACATAAGGCTTAGTAGTTGATCTACTAATTAGCCCAAGTGGCCTGATAGATAAAATTATGTTCAGACATAAGGCAGAGAATCGAAAAAAATTTGCCCAAGTGGACTGATTGATTTATAAGTTCAGACATAGAACAATGTACAAGTACTTGCTCTAGTGGCCTGATAGATACCATTGTACTCATATTCAAAGGGTCCTCGAGAGATAGAATCCCTCTCACCTATGAAAAATAATTTGATTAAGTAAATTAGATTCAATTAAAAAAAAACAATTTAATTATTAAAATAATTTAAATTAAATTAAAATTTTTCAATTATAGTTATTTATGTTTGAATATTAAATAAACATCTTAACACGATATATTGATAAATCTCTAAAATGAATTGAACCTCTAATTATCAATTTAAAATGAATTTTCATTGGTGATTGATTTGTAAGAAAGGAAATAAGTTGGGTATTTAAAAATAAATTTTGTACAACCAGTTATATTTCGAAATAGATTCTAGGAATTATAAATTTAAAAAAACGTCTGAAAGAAATATATATATCGTGTGTAGATATAATAAATATTTATATCTTACATTAAAATATTAATGTGATTAAATTTAATATAATTACCTAATGTGGCGTTGTCTAATTAAAACACGAGCATGATGAATAGACTTAGCTAACCCTAATTTAAAAACTTGAGTTTGCAATCGTCTTTCTAAGAAATCTTCAATTTTCAGACCCAAAACATAATCAAGTTTCATCCTGGCTTCATCAAGAACTCCGATACGAACCAAACGACGAAGAAGAGCATTACCTTAAATAATAACATGTATATTAAATTTAAAATTCAAGTAGATAGAATTTTAGGATTTATTAAAATTAATTGTGTATAAAAATTTACAATTTCAGATTAATAATTAGTCGACATAAATATTCGGACAAGAGGTGTCAGAAAAAAATAATTTTTCATCATTTTAAATATATAAAAATAATTTAAGAATAATTTAAATATGTATTACCTTCAAATAAACGTTTTGGGTCTTTTTCTTCCAACGTGAGAAGTTCTCGAGCAGCTTTACGAATTTTAGCAAGGGTGTATTTTACACGCCAGACTTCACGTTTATTTCTCAAACCATATTCACCAACAATTTTCAATTCCTGATCTAAACGTGCTTTCTCATATGGACGCCTAGGCGTAACATAAGTCTTTGAGCAGACCGTGGGTATTCTTCCGTTAACCATTTTCTAAAAATTTAGGACAAGCATGTT
Source organism: Labia minor (assembly GCA_963082975.1). Lineage (NCBI taxonomy): Eukaryota > Metazoa > Arthropoda > Insecta > Dermaptera > Spongiphoridae > Labia > Labia minor. The sequence goes on from OY720345.1 coordinate 38,761,977, forward strand.
AAATTTAAATCAATCAATATAAAAGGAATCTTAATATTTTTATGATATTTTATAGAATTAAATATTGTTTAATTTTAATATAAGAGTAAAATGCTATTTAGTTTTTATTTTTAATTTTAAATAAAATATGGTTTCATAAATACCTTAAATGGTAAATAGAAGTATGATACTCCGATATAAAAAGCGAAAGAAGGATGGAATGTGGCTTCCTGTTCCTTTTATATACTACACCAGAGCCAGGACACGCAGATGGGGCTCTTGAAACGCAGTTTCGCAGGTAGGCTGCGGCCAGATGGCGCTGCAGATGCCCAAGAGATGCATGCGACAGTCAGACGGCACTGCAGGCGCATACTAATTCTTGGTATAAAAATGTGTGCAACTCACAGAGCATCCATACACGTGCAACTTGAATGTGTAAAATTGCTTAATGAGTTTACTAGTGAGATCATCACAAAATTTGTAAATAGCATTTTATAATTTTAATTTGTTTTCAAATAAATATTGTATTTTACATAAAACATTATTCGTTTCTTTTAGATATGTAATTACATAAAAGTATGTAGAATTTTCACTTAACTGAAAATTCTACAATTTTTAATTCTCAATATTCCCTCTAAATAAAAATAAATTTAAAAAACGTGCCACAAGCCCCACCCCCTTTTTTAAAAAAGTTTATGGTTGTTTGCGGCCAGATAGCGCAAAACGCGGTTTCAGAAAATAACATTGCGTGTCCAGGTCTGATAACGGATGGTCTGTGTACTACACACTTCGATAGTCAAATCAATTGTTAATTTTTCATTTAAGTATAAAATATTTGTTAATATATTTAAATATAGTTAAATAATAATAATTTTATTTGTATTTTTAAATTATTTATTACACACCGAGAAAAACAAAAATAAATGAAAAATAATAGAAAATATATTTAATTTTTTAATCAAACACCAGGCGGTATATTTAATTTAAATTAAGAATTAATGTAACTAGAATTTATATAAATTAAAATATATATATTAAATGAAACTAAAATATAATCAAAAAATAATTACATTCATTGTTTTAAATTAATATTAATTTTAGAAATATATTAATAATTATATATATTATAATAAATTATTCTATTCTTAAATTAAACAACATGTAACAACATGTAGGTAAATCAATTTAGATTAACAATTAATTTTATTAGTATTTTAAATTAGAAAATTATTTCTTAAATTTAACTGGAATATAATCATAAAAAAGTTAACAGATAATTTTTTATGAATGTATATTTATTTTTTATATTTCTTTTTATCACGTTTTACTTAACTTGTATTCTTGTCTGTGAATTGTTTGTATGGGTCAAATCTTGCAATCGATTTTTCGACGACGTGGGGAGCAAATATGTCTAAAATATCCTGTTTCTAATAAAAATATAGAAAATATATAAATCTCAAAATAAACATTAAAACCACGCATAATATAATTTGACGAATGAATATTGATCTTTATCAAAAATATTAAATTTAATGCTCGAAAGAATTTAAATTAAAAAAAGTCGAATTGGCAGTCGTGGGACTGGCCGACAGAAGTGAAAACTTGTGCGTAAGAAATTTGAAAGCAGACGGAATGCGCACCAGCTTCACGAGAAAAATGAAATTTATATACGTATATATATATATATATATAAAATTCATAATTATTTTTTTCAGCAAACTGATTATTATTACAAAAATATTAAAAATACGATGTGTATGAATATATATATATATATGTCTGTCTGTCTGTCTGTGTGTGTGTCTGTCAAATACTCAAAAACTACCCGTCCGATTGCGATGAAACTTTCAGGGATTGTTGTGGGCGTCCCAGGGAAGGTTTTAGTGTAGTTAAATCCAAAATTAATTTATCCAAAATTAATTTAATTAGTAATATTTTGGTAAAAGTCTATTTATGGTTACCATGGTTACATTGAAAAATTTACAATAAATAAATAAAAATAATTGGAAATCTTTTCAACTTATTATTTTGATAAATTTTATTAATATTTTTAATTTTTTTTAAACTGCCAAAAATAACATAACCATAAAAATAGTAGTAATAAAAATAAAAATATAAATCACAATGTAAGTAAAATATTGAATCGTTTTATTTATATTGTTTCAATTATTGTTTGAATATTTATTAAATTTATATATAGATTAATTTACATGTTTAAATGTATATTTAATAAATTTATTTATTGATTCTTAATATTAATAATTCCAATTACTTTCTTGAAATTTTTTTTTATTTAAAAGCATATTCAGCATATCTCGCAAATTTGAATTGGATTAAATAACATATATTAATTTAAATTAAATTAAATTAATTCAATTATAAATTAAAATTAATAAATAATATTTATTAAACCAGCGAAAGTTTGGCTCTTTTTTGATGGCACCACGTCACGTGTTGGCGCGTGAGATTTCCAGTGTTAAAAAATTAATTCTGGTACTTTCATCAATTCAATTTTCGATGTTGAGATTTTGATGTTTTTGATGTTATAAATAATATTTATTAAATTATAATTTAATTTAAATTAATAAATATTATTTAATCAAATTCAAATTTGCGAGATAGTCGAGTGGATAGTGGAGTGTTTGGCTCTTTGTTGATGGCACCACGTCACGTGTTGGCGCGTGAGATTTCCAGTGTTAAAAAATTAATTCTGGTACTTTCAGCGATTCTATCAAGCTACACACACACACATATTTAAAAATTAATTTATTAAAATATATATTATATAATATATTATATATAGTGTATATATATATATATATATATATATATATATATTCTGAAATTAATTTTAAATTATATAAATATATTAGAAATTAATTTAATATAATTTAACACATAATAATATATTAAAATATTTTATTTTATATATACATAATTTAGTAATACTGATTATTAATGTAAATATAAATAATAATATTTAATATGGCAAATATGTAAAATTTTGTAAAGAATGTATCAGAAGTTTAGTGTCTAACATTCTGGCGTATTGCGCATGCGTATATCGGTCGGGTCGTTTTGGAATCTCACCCGAGTTCTATACTTTTTCCCCATCCCGCAAAAGTGCTCAACGCCGCTAAAGAAGTTTTCACTTCAAAAAATATATTTCCCTTTTACAAGTGGTCTGATAAAAAATTTGATATTTGAAAAGTTTGATAGTATAAGTTAGTATCTTAAACAATTTTTAAATATATTAAATATACGATAAATTTTCTAATGATTAACTAATAATATTCCCTTTTACAAAAAGTCTGTTAAATACTTAATAGGTAATATTTATAAAAATTATATCACGAAATTTATCCTATCGTATTACTAATAATATTCCCTTCTACAAGAATTTTGGTGAAAACTTAAGCCTTAAAAAATACAACGATTGATGCTAAATAAAAATTAATAAAGGAAATCATATTTGAATAGAAAAATTATTATTTGTTGCGCCCCACGTTTTACGTTATGGACAGTTTGATTCAAATCAGATCTCTTGTATGTAATGTCAGTATGGATTTTCAGAAAAAAATTATTTTCTCCTTTTTACTCCTTTAGTAAAACGTGGTTTTTAAAATTTTTTTTTTAAAGTATTATTTTATATCATGCCAACTTTGCTATTTTAAATTGTGAATACTTTCCAGTTCTGTAAATTTAAAGATATCACTATTAAATCTAACTTAAGAGTTTTTATAGAATTATCATTAGATTAATTAATTATTCTATACAATTTGGAAATTCAGAACTATAAAATAAAAGAACAAATAAAATTATTATATTTATTATATAAACAATTATAATTTTAATTAAAACAATGGCAAATTTTTAAAATCCAGAATGGCGCCATCTTTTAACTGAAAAGAATATCAATACGGCTAACTTCAAGGGGAACATTTTTGTCATCCGCAGCGGTCTGTGATAGGCACATGCAGACACATGCACATGGATGGTCTTTTGTACAGATGTTTATATTATTTTTAAATTCTTTTTGTAATTTTTAATATCGAAATACATATATAAATAAATATATAATATATTTAGAAATTATACTTTTATTATTATTTGATTGTACTGGCACTTTTGATGTAAGTAAATTATTTTTTTTTAATATTTTTAAATATTTTCTCTTTGATACCAAAAAATCATTTAAAATTTTTTTTCATTTCATTTCATTTTTTTTTATTATACAAATAATTTTTTAATTTTCTTTTTATTATACAAATAATTTTTTCATTTTTTTTTATTACACAAATAATTTTTTCATTTTTTTTTTATTATACAATTAATTTTGTACATTTTTTTAGAAAATGGCATCAATAAAGAAATCAGCAAATGATACATTGTTGGAATTAATTCAACCAACTCCAATTGCAATTGAATCTGATGAAGATAATGATACTTCGGCAAAAGTTTTAGAAAAAAATGATGAAGATGAATTCGACTTACCTTTATACAGCTCAAATTTAAGAAAAAGAACTGCTCAAACATTAGACGATGATGAAAGATATATGGGAAAAAAAATATTAAGAAAGAAATTAAAACATGATAGTGTTGATTTAGAAAATAAACTTGAAGAAGGTAATTACGATCACGATGATGATAAAACTGATGAGAGTGATCAGGATGAAGATGAAGATATCGATGATGATGATGACGACGATGACGATGAGTATGATAATTATAGTGAAGCAGAAGAAAATTATGGTGATAATTCACTTGTTAGTTCTGACAATAATGGCGTTATGGAATCTGTTCAATATATTTCAAAGGGAATACAAGAAGATAAAGCTAAAGGAATCGGTGTTCGAAATCAAATAGCTATATGGGATAACTTATTACAATGTAGAATTAAAATGCAAAAATGTTTACAAAATTCTAATTGTATACCTAAATTAAATAAATTCGTATCTTTAAAAAATAAAGGAGGCATAGAGCTTCAGCAATCTATAGATGATACTACAAATGGAATTTCGAAATTATTAAAAAAATTTATCGAATTTCAAGAAATCATGCTAGATAAATGTCCCGAAACTATAAATTTCGATAAAAAGTTAGAAGTAGAAGAATCAGATGAAGAAATTAATAGTGATACTGAGGAGGAGAATGAAAAAGGAGAAGAAAAAGACGAAAATAACACAATATTATCTCAAATTAAAGATTCTATGAAATTTAAAGGAAATAATTTAAATCAATTTGAAGAAATAATTCGTCAACACCATGAAAAATACTCCACTTATCGAAATAATGTTATAGATAAATGGAATGATAAAACAAGAGTTATTATTGGTCATGTAAGTAATAAAGATTTTTCAGGATTTGAACAAAGCACAACCAAACAAGTAGAACAAGTTCTAAGTAATCGGCAACGTCTTCTTGATCGAACACGACTTAAACGGTCGAATTTTAAAATTATAGGAGAAACTTATAATGAAACCTTAAATGATCATAATCCAGAAATTTTCGATGATGGTGATTTTTATCAACAATTATTAAGGGAATTAATTGAAAGAAAGGCTGCTGATGTAACAGATCCAATCGAACTTGGAAAACAATGGTTAGAAATTCAAAAAATAAGAAGTAAAAGAAAAAGACAAATAGATGCCAGAGCTTCAAAAGGACGTAGGCTTAAATATAAAGAACATAAGAAACTTGTCAGTTTACTAGCACCAGAAGACTACCTGTCAGTGAAAGATACAAAACAATTATATAAATCTATTTTTACTTTATAAAATTCTTTAATATTTAATTTATTTAATGTTCATATTATAATAAGTTTAAAAATTAATATTTCTAACAATATATATTAATCTGTTGAACAAATTTTGTAAATATTTTTTAAATTTATATTTAAATAAAATCTATTGATATTACAAAATTTATTTTTTTATATTTATGTTTATATCTTAGCTATCTATCTATCAAACTAATCATAGTATACAAGGAAAAATTGTTTATATCTCTTGATGTAATTCTGATCTTGAAAATTATGCATAGTAAATTTATGAAAGATAGTTATTTATTCAGTTATAATTTTAATTATTTTTTCTTAAAGTGTTAACTAACAGGTGTCAATAAATATTCAAAATAAAATATTAAAATACTAGAAGATGGCTTTGGTAAATATATTTAAACAACAACAATATTATTATTACAATATAATTTTTTGTCTTAACATTGTATAGAATTTTAAAATATTTTACATATTTTTACATTTCAATTCAGCGCAAATTAAATAAAACTCAGGAAAATTGTATCACTATAGGTTGGTTGAGCCAATTATTAAATAATTGCACAATAGAATTATTATATATTTGAACATAGACTAAAAAATTAATCAATATTTAATCAAAAAAACAAATTAATTTAAAAAAGTGTATACAGCTCTAAGTTGTTAATCCGTTGACTCCCTCGGCTCAATGAACCTGCTGATTGAGATTTTTTTTTAAATTTGTTATAAACTCTAGTCTTATTAGATTCGATTAAAGTTAATTATCAAATAAGAAAATGAGTATATATTGTAATGTATACGATTAAATAATAATTAAACAATTTTGAAATTTTAAAAATTTTAGACAAAATTGAAGATTTTTAAAAATAAATTACATAATAAATTTATTTAAAAGTTTCTTTGAATTATTATTTTTATTTTTAAAAAATTATTGTTTAAATTTTATTAGAAATACAATGTAAATTAAATGTACAATTTTTAAGATCATTTTGAATAAAGATTTGATGTATAATTAGAACATTAAAAAAAAATTATATGTATTTTAGAGTAAAATATGAATTATCTTTCAAGAATAGATACTTTAGAAAAAATACTCATATTAATACATTATTTATATATTTTTTTTTTAAATTTTGAAGAAGAAAAGTATAAGCAAATTTTATAATTTAGATGCCTTTTAGAATTTGTATGAATAAATACATTGGACTGTAGTAGGATATAATTTATAATTATCTTCTAATATCAATGCGGATTCTGACGAAACCTTTCAACATTAAATCAAAGTTTTCGCCAAGGCATATATTAGAAAAAAATCTGAATTCAATGTTTCTGAATATCATTATTCTTAGAATTTAGATAAGCGTATGAAAAAATGAATCAATAAATCGGGGAAAACTTTAATTATAATGGAGATTCCAGATAAATTCCTTATTAAGATACGGATTTCTCTTTAGAGTTAGAAAAAACATCAGAAACATTCGAAATTCGCATTGAATTAAAATTAGGAAATACGCTTTAATTTTATTTTATTTAATCAGCAGTAATAATAAAAATTTGAGAGAAATCGAATGAAATGCAATTAGACAAAAATAGGAATTTGAAAATGTAGAAAAATTTAAATACTTGAAAAATATTATTTTCCATTATTCCCCCCCCCCCTCTTTATTCATTCGGTTATCAATGACTACGAAATCACTTGGACTACTCAGTCACTAATGATAAAATATCTTTAATCACAGTATTTTTGGGTCACTAAGATTTTGGATTAATTTTGTTGTTATTTTTCTAATTGATTGAGATTCATTGATAATTTGATTTATTATTTCGGCAACACTCAAAATTTCAATTATTATTATTGTCATTTAAGAATTAAGTTATACAGAGAATCCTTTAGTATTTTTTCAGTTAATATATTTGGATTCGTAAAAAATTTAAAATAGAATTATAAATTTATATTTCAAAATTCATTTAAATACCATTCATTCCAAAAAGGTTAAAACTTGTACAAATTAAAAATCTGTTGTTTTTCTGTCCTTTTACAAGCTCGCTGCAAAAAAAAAATATATTTTGTTTTATATTAGACGAGTATTATCTTAATTTGATTGTTTTTGTTTAATTTGTTGAATGAATCTATCCATTTTTAAAAAGTAAATTATATGTATTTTATTCTTAATATAAATATTATATAATTTAAAATTTTTACTTAAGTTATACATCTAGGGTAGGTATTTATATGTATATATAAAGGGAAATACACATACACACATTAAATTATTAAATTCGAATCTAGGTAATAGAAAAGAAACCTTAATGGAAGAATCAGCAGAAACTAATCTCGGTAGGGATCTAAACATGGGAATTAAAAATATTAAAAAGGGTTATCAGGCACGGTTAGACTTAATTATAGATGCTAATAATAATTTAAAAACAGACGTGGGCGATATTAAAAATATATGGAAAAACTATTTTGAAAAATTATTAAATTCAAATCTAGGTAATAGATCAGAAACCTTAACGGTAAATACAGCAGAAATTAATCTTACATGCGGTAGAAATGATAATGGGAATAGATGATATCGTGGAGGAATTAATCAAATATAGTGGAAAACCTTTAGTTGAGTGTATGCACAAATTAGTTCTTTCGATCTGGCATAAAGAAAAGATTCCTTTAGAATGGCAGGAGGCAGTTATTATCCAACTTTTTAAGAAGGGTAATAGAGATAACAGCAATAACTACATGGGAAAATCTCTTTTGACGACATCGTATAAGATTCACTTGAATATTATTTTATTAAAATTACGACCATATGCAGAAGAAATAATAGAATATCATTGCGGGTTCAGGCCAAATCGAGACATATTTTAGAAAAAAACGCGAATTCAATATTTTATTATAATATATTATTTGTAGACTTTAGTAAAACATATGACTCAATAGACCGGGATAAACTTTTTCAAATTTTGATCTTATGGAAATTCCGAAAAAACTAGTACGTATGATTCAAATTTGTCAGGAAGGTAGTAAAGGAAGAGTAAGATGCGGGAATCAATTATCAACTTTCGACATTCAGAATGGGTTAAAACAAGGAGACTATTATCACCAATTTTAGTAATTTAATACTGGAATATGTAATTAGACGAATTGGGGAAAAACCAAACGGAATTGAATTAAACAAAATAATTCAAGTATTAGTTTACACAGACGACAATTGAAATTAAAGATAGCGTAGAATAATTAATCGAAGCAGGAAAAGAGGTGGGGCTGGAAATTAATAGTGCTAAGACAAAATATTAAACAGAGAGGAATAATATTAACATACAAAGTCTTAACATACAAAATGTAGAATTCGAAAATGTAGATAAATTTAAATACTTAGGTTCTGTAATCATGGGGGATAATAATATTCGAGAAGAATTTAAATCGAAATTGCAATCGGTTAACGTCTGTTATCATGCAGTAAAGGGGCTTATCTCGTCAAAATTATTATCAAACGGGAATAAAATTAAAATGAGTAAAACATTTATTTTGCCGGTTGTATTATATGGCATGGTGTATGACCTTAGGAGACTAGAGATTTAGAGCATTTGAAATTAGGATTCTTCGCAGCATTCATTTATGGACCAAAAAAGGATGAGGTCACCGGAGAAAGGCGGAGACTACATAACGAGGAATTGTATGACCTCTATGCATCTCCAGATATATGGCATCATATCAAATCAAGAGGGGTGCGATGGGCAGGGCACGTGGCTAGAATGGGAGAAGAAAGAATGACGAAAAATATATTGGTGGGGAGACTGATTAGGAAACGTCTGCTTGGATGACCAAGAACGCGGTGAGTGGACAATGTAGGAAGGGGATGGTTGGTTATGGCTCAGATACTTGGAGAAATGTAGTTGCTGCGGCCAAGAACTTTCGAGTTCCGTAGAGCCACAGAGATAAATAGATAGATAGACATACGCACATTTGTTCTTATGTATTTAATTGAACAAATAATTACAGTCATTTAACATCAAAAATCAATATCCAACATTATTAGGTACATTGATCTAAAACATTCAATTCCCTAAAGTCTAACATTTAAATAATTGAGCAAAATACATCAACCAGAGGAAGACCTATATAAATGTGGAAAAAAGTAATCCTACATGAATGTTTATAAGAATATGTGAATTCTAGAATAAATTTAATTTATATTATAAAATAGATATTAAGAAAAAAAGGGTTTTTTTTATATAATAGAAAAACTTTCAATCACATAGAATAATTTTCAAACATTACAGTTTATATAATAATTTTAAATAACTTAAATTAATATAAAAAGTATTGATTTAAAATATGATTGGTTTATAATGATACTAGAAAAATATATATATTTAATTTTTCAGAAGCTAATATAATTCTTGTATAAAGTAATTTTAAAACAATGATTTCTAATCCCAGTAAGAAATTTAAAGGTAGATGTTTATATATATAAAAATCATGAATAAAATTAGTTTTAATCTAAAAGTTGAATTTTTTTTTAATTTTTATTTCTTATTGGCTTACAAAAATAAAAAGGTAAATACATGATAATCATCTTTTATATAGATCTATGAATACAAGAAAATTGGAGATCTTAATATTGTAAAAATGGTTACAGTCTTCAGGGATAGTTAATACAATAATATCAAGATTTAGATAGATAAATTTTAAAAATTTTATACATTAAATTCTTATATATTTTTCATTATATATAAACTAGCTAAAGATAAAATCCCTTACCAAAAATAAAGATTTTTAAACATTATCTAAATAATATATTATTTCACATATCACTTAATCACACCAATAAATGAAAGACAATAAAAATAAATAAACACTATTAATAATTAATATATACTACTAGTCATTTGAAATATCCATGAATTATCTTAAAAAATTTTTAAAGACAAAAAAATTCTTCTTTTGAAAATTAAAATAAAAAAACATACGTATTGAAATCAAGTTACAATTTTTTCGGATAATTTTTATTAGAATTCTTATTTTATAAATAAAAAATAAATATATTGCATTTGAGGAGTTTCGTAAAACAATATCACTATTGCATGAATAACCAAATTTTTGGTTCAGTAGATCATTGTACTCTAAATAGGAAGTTATTCCATCTTGTATCAAATTAGTTATAAAAATGAAGAAATATAACTATAAATTAAAAAAATAGTTCGATCATTGGTAAAACATTAAAAAAAATCTTAAAATATAAAATATAAAACCATTATATATATTGGCATCACTAAGGTTAACTTGTCCTCTTAATATCAAATTCAAAATAAAAAGTCAGCCATTACATAAAATTTGGACAAAAGCTATATTAAAAAAATATTTCATTATCTTTAATAATCTCGAAAACATTTTATATAACAGTCTATCTAGTAATAAAGTACACAATATTTTTGTCTTTTTCAAATAATCTAAAAAAGCTTTTCTTCAATTAAATTATTAATTAATGATTGAAGAAATAAAATTGTTTAGATTGAAATCGTATAGGTACAATATTCCATCATTCTGATCAAATTCAATATAAACTAATTATATATTTTTAAATTTAATCAAGAAAATGCCCTTATATTATTATAAAATAAAATATTAATACATAAATTTAATTATTAAAGATTCACAAAAATTACGAAAATATTTCTCATGTAATTTTGTAAAAATATTATAATATATACTGAGATTACCAATTATATATAAATTTCTATCTCGAAATTCATTTAAATACCATTAATTCCAAAAAGGTTAAAACTTCTACAAATAAAAAATCTGTATCTGTTTTTTTGACCTTTTACAAACTCTCTGCTAAAAAATACAATTTGGGTTAAAAACGATACATATAGACCAGTCCATCATGATTCATTGAAAAGAAACAACATGCTTTATCAAAATTTAATATATTACTAATATTAATTAATTTCAAATTTTAGAACAAAACAAATTATTCTCTTTTATATAATGTGTATATAAACTACATATATTTATTAATGATAAAATAAAATAATTTTAAAAGTAGATAAGTATTTAAAGGATGAAAAAAATCAAATAAATAATAATAAAAATATTTCATCGTAACACCCTTTTAAAAAATATGCTCTTTCATTAGGTATATAATTCTTATATATTTGTAGAATTTTTATTAAATTAAACCTTAAATAATTAAATATTAAGATTTTATTAAACTGGCAAGATTTGATAGATCTAAAAATAACTCCATAGATTTAATAATTTTTATATACTTTATAAATAGTTATATATATGATCAATATTTAATATAGTTATATAGAATATATAGATACAATATATAAGATTTAAAAAAGGGAAAATTTGGCATCTACTTATTGGTAAAGGTGATTCATTTCAACCTATGATATCACAAATTCTTTGTTTAAAATTGAATCTGATTATTTCAAGGATTTCAAGAAATTCTAAATTGATTGTTCTGTTAATTTATATAGAGTTAAACTTTAAATTCGACAGAGCGTATTATGATTTAGTTTCATTCTTATAACGATTATTTCTAAAAAAATAAATAAATAAGATGTAAAAAAGGAACACATTGGATTGATATTGAGACCATTTCTATGTAGATAAATGATGATAATAATAAATATTCGTTACTAATATTAAAAGAACAAATTCTAAAAGTTATAGAATTCGAGGAAGAGCATTTAGCATCAAATGTTTATGCTTTTTCGACGTAGAGATAATTTAAAATGGCATAGTAATGAACACTGGCAGCGAGAGCAACGAAAAGATGCCATATAGCATGGGCACAAGGAATTTTGCCATCTGATTTAAAAAAAAATACCCCTAAAACATAAATCAAACCTCCTATTTTTATCTCTGTCATGCCTGATATCTCCGTATCCTGAAATAAAAAAAAATTTAAATAAATACATAAAATAGTAAAAGATTTATATAAAATATAAGATATACCTGACTTAGAATTGCAAAAGATGGACCAATTCCCATGACTAGATATATACAAGTTTCAAGTGACTTGTATCGTTCATGAAAAATTTGTTGATAAAGGATCCCAATTAATGCAAGAAGCCATATCATCCAGCGCAATTCACATGCCCAAGATCCTGGAGTGATAGGTGCTAAATTTAACCATGGGAAATAGGATGCAGCAATAAAGATGTATATCATAGCTCGATCGCTTCGATGAAGAAAGTCTTTTAATGATCTAAAAAATTAAATACAATGAATATTTTAATGATAAATTAGTTTTTAATTTATTATAATTAATATAAAACTTCTAAAAAATATTTAAAAAATTACTAAATTATATAGATATTTTATGAAGAATATATAGAAGATATAAGATATATAATGAACATAAATTAAAAAACTGCAAATTATTATTAAAGTATGAAAATTGGAATTAAATCTAAAAATAAAAAAAGTCGAATTGGCAGTCGTGGGACTGGCCGACAGAAGTGAAAACTTGTGCGTAAGAAATTTGAAAGCAGACGGAATGCGCACCAGCTTCACGAGAAAAATGAAATTTATATACGTATATATATATATATATATAAAATTCATAATTATTTTTTTCAGCAAACTGATTATTATTACAAAAATATTAAAAATACGATGTGTATGAATATATATATATATATATGTCTGTCTGTCTGTCTGTCTGTGTGTGTGTGTCTGTCAAATACTCAAAAACTACCCGTCCGATTGCGATGAAACTTTCAGGGATTGTTGTGGGCGTCCCAGGGAAGGTTTTAGTGTAGTTAAATCCAAAATTAATTTATCCAAAATTAATTTAAATAGTAATATTTTGGTAAAAGTCTATTTATGGTTACCATGGTTACATTGAAAAATTTACAATAAATAAATAAAAATAATTGGAAATCTTTTCAAATTATTATTTTGATAAATTTTATTAATATTTTTAATTTTTTTTAAACTGCCAAAAATAATATACCCATAATAATAGTTGTAATAAAAATAAAAATATAAATCACAATGTAAGTAAAATATTGAATCGTTTTATTTATATTGTTTCAATTATTGTTTGAATATTTATTAAATTTATATATAGATTAATTTACATGTTTAAATGTATATTTAATAAATTTATTTATTGATTCTTAATATTAATAATTCCAATTACTTTCTTGAAAATTTTTTTTATTTAAAAGCATATTCAGCATATCTCGCAAATTTGAATTGGATTAAATAACATATATTAATTTAAATTAAATTAAATTAATTCAATTATAAATTAAAATTAATAAATAATATTTATTAAACCAGGGAAAGTTTGGCTCTCTTTTGATGGCACCACGTCACGTGTTGGCGCGTGAGATTTCCAGTGTTAAAAAATTAATTCTGGTACTTTCAGCAATTCAATTTTCGATGTTGAGATTTTGATGTTTTTGATGTTATAAATAATATTTATTAAATTATAATTTAATTAATTTAATTTAATTAAATAATATTTATTAATTTAAATTAAATCAAATTCAAATTTGCGAGATAGTCGAGTGGATAGTGGAGTGTTTGGCTCTTTGTTGATGGCACCACGTCACGTGTTGGCGCGTGAGATTTCCAGTGTAAAAAAATTAATTCTGGTACTTTCAGCGATTCTATCAGGCTGAAATTCTATATATAGCAGTTTTATACAATTATTAATCATGTGAAAAATTATCAAACATACATCTTTATTTTTACGGTCACACACACACACACAAACATATTTAAAAATTAATTTATTAAAATATATATTATATAATATATTATATATAGTATATAATTTAATATATATATATATATATATATATTCTGAAATTAATTTTAAATTATATAAATATATTAGAAATTAATTTAATATAATTTAACACATAATAATATATTAAAATAAAAAAATTTTATTTTATATATACATAATTTAGTAATACTGATTATTAATGTAAATATAAATAATAATATTTAATATGGCAAATATGTAAAATTTCGTAAAGAATGTATCAGAAGTTTAGTGTCTAACATTCTGGCGTATTGCGCATGCGTATATCGGTCGGTCGGTCGGGTCGGTGTCGTTTTGGAATCTCACGCGAAATCTATATTTTTTCCCCATCCCGCAAAAGTGCTCAACGCCGCTAAAGAAGTTTTCACTTCAAAAAAAATTCTCCCGACTGATTCTTTTATAATAATCTTTGTTTTTTTGTTTTATTTGTATATATTTATAATTTAATTAGGGTCATTTTTCAATTTCCCATTCTTTGATACACCCACGAACAATTCGAATGATTGACAATCTTTTCAAAATATTGGTTTTGTTGAAATAAAAAAAAAAATAAAAATATATTTTTTAAATAATAAAATAAATATTATATAGGGGAAAATATCATTTCTATTCAATATTATAGCAAAATATTTACTATTTTATTTTATTTTCTCAATATTTTTATTTTTATTGAAGAGTAATTTATATTTATTTTACATGCCTGAATCACATTTGAAATGATATTAGATCTATTTTTTTTTACTTTTATTTATAAAAAATCGCTTTTCCGTTGAGATTTTGATGTTTTTATACGTTTTGAAGGTTCCTGAATCATTTTCACTAAGGTTGAGAAAAATGTATGTGTGTGTGTTTATGTGAGTATGTAGACAAGATTACGGAATTACAAGATTCAGCTAGAATAATGAAATTTAGTACACGAACATTATTCAAAATTCGTAGTTTTATATCAACTTGTTAGAAAAATAACTCAATCGGATGAGTGTCATTAGTTACCACGTTTTAATTTTTTTTCCTCTAAACTGACCGTAAAAATAAAGGTATATGTTTGATAGTTTTTCACGTGATTAAAAATTGTATAAAACTACTATATATAGAAATTCAGCTTGATTGAATCGCTGAAAGTACCGGTATTAAATTTTTACAATTACAAATCTCGCGCCAGCTTTCCTCTGTGTTTCCTCTGAGATTTGTTTGTGTTTCCTCTGAGTTTTAATTCTGTTTCGTCTGTGTTTTTTATTTGTGTTTTGTTTAGTTTGTGTTGCCTGTGTTGTGTTTTGTATGAGATTTGTTTGTGTTTCCTCTGTGTGTCCTCTGTGTTTTGTTTGTTTTTCCTCTGTGTTTTGTCTGAGTTTCCTCTGTGTTTTGGCTGTGTTTTGTCTGAGTTTCCTCTGTGTTTCCTTTGTGTTTTGTCTGAGTTTCCTCTGTGTTTTGTTTGTGGTTTTTTGTGATTCCTCTGTGTTTTGGCTGTGTTTTGTTTGTGTTTCCTCTGTGTTTTTTCTGAGTTTTGTTTGTGTTTTCTCTATGTTTTGGCTGAGTTTCCTCTGTGTTTTGGCTGAGTTTACTCTGTGTTTTGGCTGTGTTTTGTTTGTGTTTCCTCTGTGTTTTGGCTGAGTTACCTCTGTGTTTTGGCTGAGTTTTGTTTGTGTTTCCTCTGTGTTTTGGCTGTGTTTTGTTTGTGTTTCCTCTGTGTTTCCTCTGTGTTTTAGCTGAGTTTCCTCTGTGTTTTGTTTGTGTTTCCTCTGTGTTTTGTCTGAGTTTACTCTGTGTTTTGGCTGAGTTTTGTTTATGTTTAGTTTATGTTTCTTCTGTGTTTTGTCTGTGTTTTGTCTGAGTTTCCTCTGTATTTTGGCTGTGTTTTGGCTGAGTTTCCTCTGTGTTTTGTTTGTGTTTCCTCTGTGTTTTGGCTGTGTTTTGTCTGAGTTTTTTCTGAGTTTTGTTTATGTTTTGTTTATGTTTCTTCTGTGTTTTGGCTGTGTTTTGTCTGAGTTTCCTCTGTGTTTATTCTGTGTTTTAGCTGAGTTTCCTCTGTGTTTTGTTTGTGTTTCCTCTGTGTTTTGTCTGAGTTTACTCTGTGTTTTGGCTGTGTTTTGTTTGTGTTTCCTCTGTGTTTTAGCTGAGTTTCCTCTGTGTTTTGTTTGTGTTTCCTCTGTGTTTTGTCTGAGTTTACTCTGTGTTTTGGCTGAGTTTTGTTTATGTTTAGTTTATGTTTCTACTGTGTTTTGTCTGTGTTTTGTCTGAGTTTCCTCTGTGTTTTGGCTGTGTTTTGGCTGAGTTTACTCTGTGTTTTGTTTGTGTTTCCTCTGTGTTTTGGCTGTGTTTTGTCTGAGTTTTGTTTGTGTTTCCTCTGTGTTTTGGCTGATTTTCCTCTGTGTTTTGGCTGAGTTTTGTTTGTGTTTCCTCTGTGTTTTGGCCGTGTTTTGGCTGAGTTTCCTCTGTGTTATGGCTGAGTTTCCTCTGTGTTTTGTTTGTGTTTCCTCTGTGTTTTCGCTGAGTTTCCTCTGTGTTTTGGCCGTGTTTTGTCTGAGTTTCCTGTGTTTTGGCTGTTTTTTGTTTGTGTATCCTCTGTGTTTTGGCCGTGTTTTGTCTGAGTTTCCTCTGTGTTTCCTCTGTGTTTTGGCTGAGTTTTGTTTGTGTTTCCTCTAAGTTTTGGCCGTGTTTCGGCTGAGTTTCCTCTGTGTTTTGGATGAGTTTACTCAGTGTTTTGACTGTGTTTTGTCTGAGTTTCCTCTGTGTTTCCTCTGTGTTTTGGCTGAGTTTCCTTTGTGTTTTGTCTGAGTTTCCTCTGTGTTTTGGATGAGTTTACTCTGTGTTTTGGCTGTGTTTTGTCTGAGTTTCCTCTGTGTTTCCTCTGTGTTTTGTTTGGGTTTTGTTTGTGTTTCCTCTGTGTTTTGGCTGAGTTTTGTTTGTGTTTCCTCTGTGTTTTGGCTGAGTTTACTCTGTGTTTTGGCTGTGTTTTGTTTGTGTTTCCTCTGTGTTTTGGCTGAGTTTTGTTTGTGTTTCCTCTGTGTTTTTTCTGAGTTTTGTTTGTGTTTTCTCTGTGTTTTGGCTGAGTTTCCTCTGTGTTTTGGCTGAGTTTTGTTTATGTTTTGTTTATGTTTCTTCTGTGTTTTGGCTGTGTTTTGTCTGAGTTTCCTCTGTGTTTCCTCTGTGTTTTAGCTGAGTTTCCTCTGTGTTTTGTTTGTGTTTCCTCTGTGTTTTGTCTGAGTTTACTCTGTGTTTTGGCTGAGTTTTGTTTATGTTTAGTTTATGTTTCTACTGTGTTTTGGCTGTGTTTTGGCTGAGTTTCCTCTGTGTTTTGGCTGTGTTTTGGCTGAGTTTACTCTGTGTTTTGTTTGTGTTTCCTCTGTGTTTTGGCTGTGTTTTGTCTGAGTTTTTTCCTGAGTTTTGTTTGTGTTTTCTCTGTGTTTTGGCTGAGTTTACTCTGTGTTTTGGCTGAGTTACCTCTGTGTTTTGGCTGAGTTTTGTTTGTGTTTCCTCTGTGTTTTGGCTGTGTTTTGTTTGTGTTTCCTCTGTGTTTTGTCTGAGTTTCCTCAGAAAAAAAATTAATTCTGGTACTTTCAGCAATTCAATTTTCGATGTTGAGATTTTGATGTTTTTGATGTTATAAATAATATTTATTAAATTATAATTTAATTAATTTAATTTAATTTAAATTAATAATAAATAATATTTATTAAATTATAATTTAATTAATTTAATTTAATTTAAATTAATAAATATTATTTAATCAAATTCAAATTTGCGAGATAGTCGAGTGGATAGTGGAGTGTTTGGCTCTTTGTTGATGGCACCACGTCACGTGTTGGCGCGTGAGATTTCCAGTGTAAAAAAATTAATTCTGGTACTTTCAGCGATTCTATCAGGCTGAAATTCTATATATAGCAGTTTTATATAATTATTAATCATGTGAAAAATTATCAAACATATATCTTTATTTTTACGGTCACACACACACACACAAACATATTTAAAAATTAATTTATTAAAATATATATTATATAATATATTATATATAGTATATAATTTAATATATATATATATATATATATATATTCTGAAATTAATTTTAAATTATATAAATATATTAGAAATTAATTTAATATAATTTAACACATAATAATATATTAAAATAAAAAAATTTTATTTTATATATACATAATTTAGTAATACTGATTATTAATGTAAATATAAATAATAATATTTAATATGGCAAATATGTAAAATTTCGTAAAGAATGTATCAGAAGTTTAGTGTCTAACATTCTGGCGTATTGCGCATGCGTATATCGGTCGGTCGGTCGGGTCGGTGTCGTTTTGGAATCTCACGCGAAATCTATATTTTTTCCCCATCCCGCAAAAGTGCTCAACGCCGCTAAAGAAGTTTTCACTTCAAAAAGACAATTGCAAATCATTAGAATAAGAAAATATATAATATATTCTTAGAATCAAAATATGAGAGTTTAATTTAAAAATAATTACTTACAAGTTTTTATTACAATAAAACACAGAATGAAACCAAGTTGAAACAATAAATAGTAACATCAATGCTGCCCCATAAATCATAGCAGATATAAGTTGATGCCATGTCTGAGATTTTTGAATAAGTTTTAGACTGGCCATAATACTTGGAACAACCCACACCTGTTTGAAATAGATAAAATAATTATTTTTTGACTAAACCTTTGAATGAAAAATAATGGTTATTGGATTTTAACAACGGAGACTCACTTAATAAATAAATGAGTATAAATAAAAATAATTTATACATAAGGTCTGGACTCTAATAATTCAGATATATACCATATTTTACAAATTTTAAATTTTTCTTATATTTTTAATTTAACACTAACCTCTAAAAAACTTCCCTCAAAGAACAGAAAATAATTAAAATTAGTACAGTGCGTGATGAAACGGAATGATTGATTTACATCTTATAATATATATATATATATATATATATATGGTAAATGTAAATATATAATTATATACTTAATATTAAAATATTATGGCAATTTAGTTGTTAGTGCTCTAAATATATATATTTTTGCAAATTGCTAAAAATTGAACAAAGAATATGGATTTCCACTTTCTAGGCAAATGTGTAAATATAAATATATTTGAATTTGAATATCAATTAAATATGAACAAATAAAATTATTGTTAAGTAACAATATGTAAAAAATTCTCGAATTATAGAAATATTTATAAAAAAATAATTCTATAAATTCCCAAATTCTCTTTTTGTTGTTTATTGTTGATATATTTTTTTAAATATTGAAAATGAATAATTTATTCATAAAGGATCCCAATTAATGATCGAAGTCATATTAACATCATTTATTTATAAAAATTCAATTTCAATTGTTTTTATTTTGTTTCTAGAAATAGAAATATCTAAACAGAATGAAATATTAGAAATTGCCAAGGCACTTTTTCGTTCTAGATCGATATTTATTCCCCCCTAGAGCATTGGGCAATTATTGACCTATTTCATTCTTTGAAACCCTTATATAATACAAATCGAATCTTTCCAAGGTGTATAATATATTTATATAATAAGAATGAAAATTTAAAATATGATCAGAAAGGGGGTATAATTTATTTAATGTTTGTTTTCATAAGGAAAACCTACCCCATGCGTGACGACGTTGGCTACATGTTCAATGGATGTTGGAATGTAGGCAGTGTTGGGTTTTGCACGTTCATTCATCCATCGACCACTGAAAATAGAAAATTTAAAATGTTCCAAAAAATTAATTAGTGCAACCTTGTTTTATGTTATTTTAGAATCTTATACTAAATATACTAGCTGGTCTTTCAAGGTTAATTCTAATTCTAAGGTAAAAAATTTGAAAAAATTATAATAATGATAAATAACTAAATTTATATCTGAATTTATAATATGTATATGATTAATAAAATGTTAAATAATTCATTTTTATTGCATGATCAAGAGCAGCATTTGTTCAATTCACAACCAATAATTTATGCTAAATATTAATGTATACTTATTTACTAAAATAAATGAAAATTATGGGTTTTAATTATTTTTAAAAAAATAAGTATTCTAATAAAAAAATTGTTTAATAATGTCATTTCAATTTCAATTCAGTGTATCTATCTCATGAATATTTATAACAAATGTTTTTTTTTTTATATTTTATTTGCAAATTTTCCATATTTCCATTATTCGATTAATCAAATATCATCTAAGATGTTTAAATTATTTTTAGGTACTTTTGAATAGGATTTTAACCCGAAATATTGTTCATATTTCTCAAACATGTTTTTTTTTCAATTTTCATTAATGTTAAAGTATGGATTATTAATATTTTTTTTATCAAAAGTTTATCATGTAATCCCCAAAAATTATATTAAATTTAATAAGTTGACCTGTGGCCAGGTCCGAACCGACCGACGGTTTGAAATAAATTAATTTCCAGCTAAAGAAACAATTTCAAATAATTTTAATATATCTATTAATGTAATAAAAAACAGATATGGATATAACATAAATATTTTTAATTTTATTTTATTTATAATATATAGCTGAAGTAGCCGGCGTTACCCGAGGCTGTGACGTCATGAAGGGCTGGGTGACGTCATATAATTTTAAATTAAGAAAAACATAATGAAGATGATTTTTCCCGAGGATAAAACCAATACATTCGTGGTGATATGTAAAAAAATCTTTTTATGTGAAATTTGGTGCGAAAATAACCCTTCCCTTCTTATCGTCGATCGCTAATACTACCACTTCCGGTTTCCGGATTTGCACCAAAAGTTGATCAATTCATCCCACTGATGCATTAAGTAAATATACCAAATTTCATCAAAATCCGTTAAGCCGTTCAGGCTGTACACATCTATACGGACGGACAGACATCATGCTAAAAATACTTTTTTCTGTTAAGAAAATGCATGATTCGTGGAGATATGTAAAAATCTCCACATGTGAAATTTGGTGTGAAAACAATACCTCCCTTTCTATCGTCGGTCGGTAAAAATTCGAAAATAATCTCATCTTTTTTTTAAAAAAGAATTAATATACAATATATTACTTTTTTTGAATAAATTATTAAAATAAAAAGAATAATTATCATTTCTTCTTATTTAATTATCATTTATTAAATATTTAATAATTAACATTATATATAAATATCTTTAATGAGTTGAGTGTTTTCTTTTACTGGGTATTCTCACTTTTTAAATTATCCTGATTCCCTAATAAACCAAAGAATCTTTCCTTTAATTAAAAAAAAATCTATGATTGAACTTTTGAAAAAGTTTGTTTTATAAAACAAAATTTATATTAATAATAATAATAATAATGATCTGCAGTGATAACGAATCTCAAAGTCCTATTTTCAATATTCCATGTATATATAATATATATAGTAAAATTAGATAAAATATATTCATCGATTTTTATGGATATATAGACGATAATAATTAATAATTTAGTAATGACAATTTGAAGTAAGAATTATTTCTGATTGTGTTTTAACTTGTGTATATACATTTGGAGCATCGGACTTTCCTTTTGGAATTAATAGATAATAAAATAATCAATTTTACATTTAAAGACAAAGATTTAATTAAAAAATAAATATTCTAAATATATTTTCTATTTTTTAAAAAGATTATTTATTCAATATTTTTTTTGATTTTATTTTCTAATTATTGGTATATTTTTCTGAATTCGATAAAGGTAATTAAAAAAGATAATAAATAATTTAATAATAGAGATATTGGTTTTTGATAACTTACTTGAGATGCATCCATTTGGAAGGGGCCATTTGGTCGATGTATGACCAAATCTGTGGTACACGCAGATAAGGCATGAGCTTGTCGCTAGTCAACATGGTCCCAAGACTTCCATGATTCAACTGTTATCCATTGACTGAGAGTCTGCCCTCGCCGCCACTGCCCTCAACGTGGCTATCTATCAATTATTCAATCAATGAGAAATGCAAAGCTCAAGAAACACTTATATCAAGGTTATAATTCTAAAGGAATTCATTAACTAAAATTAAAGCTATTCATAAGTAAATAATAGACGTTGAATATTAAAATATTACAATGTGATAAAAAAGTTCTGCATTTCTATGACTTTTTTAAAGGAGATTAGATGATAAGAAAAAATAATGCGCTTGTAAAAATCAATCATACAATCTGGTTCTAAAATTGATTTTATATTAATATATTTGGATATTTCAATAAATATACATATATATTTTTTTTTATTTATTTTCCCTTAATTTTTTCAAATCTACACATTTGTACGGAAGAACATATTACATAAAATTGAAAATTATTCATGCTTTTTTTATGTTTATATTGATAAAGGAACATATTTTTAAATATAAAACCTTAAAATGCATAGTATTTTAATTCATTTGTTTTTTTTTAAATATTATTATTAAATCAGAAGAATAGCTCTGGAAAAATATTGAATTACTGAACTTTAGGATTAGGGTCCCAATTTCACCAAGTTTTACAAAGTTTGAATTCCAAATATTTATTGTATTAATTAATATTGATTAATTTTCAAATAGATATGTAAAATGGTTAAAATTGTTAGATTCATATAGGGGCGACAAAATTCCAATATATATATATATAATGATTTATTGGTTTTCTTCGAAATCTAAATCCAATTAATAAAACAATCTTTACAATTATTAGAATATTTATAAATTATTTGATCCGCAACTCCAGGTTTGATAAACCAGAACTATAATCACGGTCAAATTATATAAAAATACTTCAATATTATTTTAATATCATTTCATTGAAACATTTCATTTGATATTTCTATGATTGCAACTCCAGGTTTGATAAACCAGAACTATAATCACGGTCAAATTATATAAAAATACTTCAATATTATTTTAATATCATTTCATTGAAACATTTCATTTGATATTTCTATGATTGTACTGGGTATTTATTAAAAAAAGGCTCGATTTGAAAAGAAAATAGCAATAAAATGATATCTAAGTCATGTATATATTTAAAAATATTTTTAAATAAAGCTTAATAAATTATAACCCCAAAAATAATTTAAATTAATTTCAATCCTTAAAAAAGATATAGACATTTTTTCCAGTGAAAGTGTATCGATATCAATTAAACGATTCCTTCAAAAATCAGTAATGCACTTTCAAGCGTGTATTAAGCAAATTATAAAAGTAAAATGGCTTCCCAATGGAATTCTCTATATAATCTAATTAATCCAATGGAAGGAGGGGGAGTATGCAATGGTAGGTAATGAAAGAGTCGACTAGTATTTAAAGGGTCAGAGAATCCAGGGCGGGCGAGAGTATTCCAAAGCGGATATCCTCTTAAGCGTAGATCCGACCTCTTGCTAAATGCTTAAGTCATACAAGATTAAAATTTCCTAAAGGTTTTTTTTATACGATTTGATTATTTTATAATTGTCCATATCTTTCAGTATAATCCTAATACTTTTTGTTATATTAACACGAACATTATTTAAAATAATTTTTAAAGTATATTAATAAAACCTTAAATTTGATATTTACTATCCTTAAATAATTTGAATTTTACGAGGTCAGGTCAAAAAGTCCGTGATTTTTTTAATGAAACACGGGTTTTTGGATACAAAATTATTTTATTTTTCAACATAGTCTCCTTTGAGCTCTATAGACTTCGTCCAACGTTACTCTAATTTTTTTTATCCCTTCCAAAAAATAAGATTTGTTGAGGACATCTTTGGTGCTGATTCACCCCAAGAAACTCACTGTTTTGACTGCTGTTTGATCTCTGACACAGACCGTCTCTGGTGTGTTGTGGTGGATGCACGTTCCATCCACGGTTACGAAACGGCGCAATAACTCGGTTTCAGTGAGGTTTTTCTACAAAAAATAATTCTTCTCAAATCACAAGATAGTCTGCTATTAATGGATGTCAAACAAAAACTAAAATAACCAGCTGGTTCAAATTTCGACAGGAGTCAGTTAATAGTTTGCTAGTTGACAGAAGCAGTATTGCCATTTCATTTAAGAGAAAGAAAATTCAAAAAGTCACGGACTTATTGACCTGCCTTAATATTTAAAATTTTTAATGCGAATTTATATAATAAAAACTTATATTAATATTTCAATGAAATTAAGTAAATCAAATCATATTTAATAGTTCTATTTAATAAATATTTATAAAAAAAAAAGAATTCGGTTGATTAGTCAAGAGACTGGTTGTGAAGAGGAGATAATTGATTGAGATAAACATAAAAGACGAACTAAATTACACGTTACAAACGCGTGACAAAATTAAAGCAACTGTTGGGATGTAGGATTGGAGAAACATATTAACAATTTAATTTTTCATCGTCAACGATGAATTTTATATGTTTTTATGCAATAAATTACTTGCTTTTGTATTGTCCCTTTATTTTTTCATATTTGTTTGTTGATTTTTTGTTTCTAATTTTTCAAATAAATAAATATATCTTGTATAGAAAGTCATTAAATTAAAAAGTCTTCAGTAAATTCAAAAACATTTCAAATCGTTAAAATCCATTATAAACGAACGAATATAATAAAACGTAATATCAGTTTAAATGTGTTTAAACCAAAACAGCAACACAGTTGCTATTTGTGAGGCTGTGGATATAGTAATATTATATAAATATATATATTTCCATTATTAGGTTAATTTTACTTTCTAAAATTTATCCATTTTATATAAATATAAATTTAGAATTAAAGTCCACCCGACCTCCGTGATCAAAATTGGGAAGCTACTTGATAAAAAGAAGCGCCCCTCCGATCATTAAAATCAAGATTAAGTTGAAAGGACCGTTCTACTGATCATAGTACACCTTTAGCCTGCTTGATAGGCGCTGACTTTTCGTAGGATGTTCAAGGGTTTTTTTTTAATAAATATTTTTTATTCTATATTTTTATATTGTTTATTCGTTTGATATAATTCAAAAAAGCAATAAACTATATTTTCTATTCCTTCTAAATTTGAATTAAATTAAATTAAAGTAATTAAATTAAGAATTTTTAATATAAGTATACGATCATTATATCACATTTTTATTAATACAATAAAATATATAAAATTTTAAGATAATAAGCAACTAGGAAGAAAAATAAAATAAATATACAATCGATACAAAAATAAATTCACAATATTGATAAATAGTTTTTATTTTCTGTTCGAATATTAAGATTAGATGAGAATTTTTAAAGGTCATTAAAAAGTCATATCTATGTTTATAAAGAATAGTTGTTTTTTTACATGAATGATTATGAAAGTAATCTCAATGAATAGATTATATTTATTAATTGAATTACTAATCATTCCATATATTACAACGAGATCAGGTGTAAAGAAATGATAAGATAATCAGATATTTTTAATGATCATGTACCATCTGTAAAAATTCTCTAGTGAAATAATAATCAATTATTTATCTTTTAGATTTGGCTTGTATTTCTTTCAATCTGTTTGTCAGGAATATAACATTCAGTTAACCTTTACTAAATGTCGTCGAAGAGGTGTTTGGGCGCATTTAAGTAGGAAGTGATATTAAGTTTGAATATTAAATATGCAGACTCTTTCCTTAAAGGTCTTAAAGTGCATGAACACCCCCTCCAATCTTTCGAAGGGAAGATATTTTACAATTTTTCCTTTCCTATGATTTGTTGGAAGAAAATCACATTGAATATATAAAAAACAAAAGAATGAAAATTTATGATTATTATATACTTAAAAGGTTTTTTATTTTTTATTTTTCTATGTTTAGGATGGTTACGGGACACTTCACTGTAGAACTTTGAAGATATCAAACACACAATATAAGATTTATATTTTCCCCCCTACTTATATAATATAAATAAATCGTAGAGACTAAAAGCGTTATGTAGCAAAAAATTGATATGTATTTGTATATAATAATAGTTTCAATTTTATTCAAAATGAAATGGAAAATAGGTATAAAGATTTGTTAATCATTATTATTGAAGAATTTTTCACTAATTATTTATTAATTGTACTAATCATAATCTATATATATACATCTCTTTCTCTCTCTCTCTCTCTATATATATATATATATATATTCATTAGTACAATTATTTAATTCTTCAGCAATCTATACTAAAAGATAAAAATATAAAACATCTAAAATGTTAAAAGATAAATACCCTGAAGAATTTTTTGCATTATTTTTCTAACATAAATTTTTAATATGACAAGTTTTGATATGCAATTTACCAAAAAAATACTTACTAAAGGTTTTTGTACACCTCTGATCCACTTGGAAATTTTTTAAAATTCGAAAGTATTATTTATTATCTATTTAATATCGACACATTTAATAATTTATTCTTTTTGGATACAAAATATACAGTTTCATTTTTTAAGCGATTAAAATATTAATAAAGTTAATTAAATTTCTATAAATAGAAAATAGTATTCTAAATTTTACCCATGCTTTTCTTTTATTAAGTAGAGGATATAAATAAGGAGCAAATGTTATATAAATATTTTATGAATTCTATTATTCACTACTAGTATTACTAATACTTTCACTACCACTGCTACTATTACTAGTGCACGAACAAAGTTAAAATAAAATATTAAAGAATGAATTATTTTTTTAATACAAAAATGTAATTAAAAAGTTTTATTTGTTTTTTTTATTTGGAGATTACCATATAATTTTTAATTAATATTACTTATATATAAATTATTTAATATATCAAAATAATCACCACAATAAATAACATTAAATAATATTTGTTATTTTCACAATCTTTTCTTTAATTTTCAGTAATTGCTGTTAATAATAAGGGAATTTTTAGATAATAAAAAATAAAATTTAATCAATTCAGATTTAAAATATAACATTTTTTCATTTGTTTTATATACAATTTTATTTATTAAATAAAATATAAATTTTAAATGGGTATTTATATATAGGGTACATTTTGATACAAAGATTAATTAAATATTTAATAATGTAATAGTATTTAAATTTTAGGATATGCTTTATGTTTAGGTGAATATATTTCCCCCAAAATTTGTATGATTTTGAAAAGAATGTGTTTTTTTATATTTTATTTTTTAATAATTAAATATTCCTTGGTACTTATTTGGTGTTTTTAATAAAAATAATAGCCGCATTGGTAATTTTAACAAACCTTTATAATATATAACTCACATCATTTACAATTAAAAAATAAACTTAAATAATAATTTATTGTAATAATAACTCACATCTTTATGGGTTCATCTTCCCTTGGCACCACTTGGCACTTTGACAATGTCAGAGGAATTGAGGAACATCATAGAACATCTGTTATGTATCTGAACAATCTGAGGTGAACATCACATAAATTCATCTTGAAATCGATTATTGACAACATAATAAACGTATAGTGGAATAACAAAACAATTAATAATTTTTTGAAATTAGGGAAAATTTATTTGAATAAAATATACAAATTTTATCTTTAAAAATACTAAGTGATAGAATATATAGGACCGCGTTTATTCGAAATATTTCAAAAAGTTTATTTTATTAATATCCAAAATAGTTTGTTTTTTTTTTATTAAAAATGAAATTAATTTATTTATAAAATTATTATTATTGTAAACTTTGGAATCAAAAATTTTACCATTTCATTAATTATTCATAATGCGTAAATTTATTTTATATTTATAAAAGATAACTAATGTTTTTTTAAAAAAAATTGATGAGCCACTAAATTAATGACTTAGAATTATAGACTCAGAAAAAGTTGTAATTTATTTATGAGTTTATTTTACAATTGAGTAGTTGAATATAACTATTTTACTTGTATTTACGTAGGTATATAAGTATTCTTTACATCAATCTGGAAATGAATTTGTTTTACCATTATTATATTTTGTATCATTAAAGTAGTAAAAAGAATTATTTACTATGAAAATTAAATAAATCAAATTTAATCAATTTAATTTAAGGACATTTATAAAAAAAATTAATGTCAGATTAAAAGGAAATGTTATTAATTTTTTTAGAATATTTTATAAAAGTAAATATTCAAAATAGGATTTTGAAGTAATTTAGTGAACATCTATTTTCTTTATCTCTGTGGTGAAACTGAACATAAAAGTTCTTGCTGGTAGAAAACTATGCTAATTCCTTATCCTTCGAATTTCTATCCTCTTCTATATCCACTGAGTTTAGGAATTAGTTTCCCTGTAAACAATCTTCAACTTTCCCTCATAAATTTTAACATGAACCACACATATCCCTCCAAAGAGAACACTGTTTATATTTATATCCGGTATTTTGGATGGCAAATCGTTTCTCAAAACTTAGAACTAAAAATAAATTTTTAAGACCCAATTAAACTAAAGTTTAGTGAGAATGACTTGAAATTTGAAAAAAGCCCCAATTTTTCCAATAAACTAATCAGTTGTGGCAATCATGTTACAAAATTGGTAATTGCATTTTTCTTGCTCACCAGTGAAGTCAGCGTATTCTCTTCTATGGCTCTATGTTTTGGATCGCATAGAGATCATGCAATTCATATATATATATATATATATATAGAGAGAGAGAGAGAGAGCGAGAGTTGTATATGTATATATTGATTGATGAAAGTATTTTAGTTAATGTTAAGGAATTATGTCATAAATTAAAAAAATTAACAATTCTAAATGTATGTAAAATTTAATTTGGATAAATTATATTGATAAATTTATTATTAATTATATTATAATAAATTTATTATTAATAAAATCAAATGAAATTTGTTCTTAATTTTATATTAATACTAGCTGCTCAGAGCGCCTTCGGCGCTCTTCACACCTAGACGGGGGCTCCGCCCCCTGTACCCCCGAGTTGTACATAGTATTTGGTGGTTGAAAGTAGTAAAAGGTTTTCATCCATTTTGTTTCAATCAGTATATTACATAAAACATTCATTTCTTTTTGTGTTCTTATTTAAAAAATATATTTTAATTTAATCACTATATTAATTATATATATTATTATTGTATATGTTATATCTATCTACCTATGTGGCTCAAAGATACTCTAAAGTTCTTAGCCGCAACAACCACATTTCTCCAAGTGTCCCTATCCTGAGCCCTTATTCCATCTCTCTTACGTCCCTTCCTACGCGTCATTGGTTTTCCAAGCGGACGTTTTCCAATCGGTCTTCCCACCAATATCTTTTTCCTCTCCCATTCTTGCCACGTGCCCTGCCTATCGCAGCTTTTTCCCTTTTATAACCCTAACTATTTCTGAAGATGCAGAGAGGCCATGCAATTTCTTGTTATACAGTCTCCCTCATACCCGGTGACCTCATCTTTCTTTGGCCAATAAATGCAGGGAAGAATCCTATTCTCAAATACTCTGAATCTACTCTCATCTCCAAGGGTCATAGACCATGCCTCCCACCCATATAATGCAACAGGCAAAATAATCTTTTTATATATTCCCTTTGATAATAATTTTGAAGAGATAAGCCTCTTTATTGCAGATAACAGGCGTTTCCCGATTGCAACCCCGATTTAAATTCTTCTCAAATATTATTATCCTTCGTGATTACATTCAATTTTTCTACATATTCAAATTCTACATTTTGCATCTTAAGATTTTGTATGTTAATACTCTTCCTCTTTGTTACTAAATATTTTTTCTTATCACTATTAATTTCAAACCTCCATTAAATTTTCCTCGCTATCTGTAATTGCAATTGCCGAATCTCCTATTATATTTAAGTCGTCTGAGTAACCTAATATTTTACAATTGATTTCCGCATCTTATTCTTTCTTTACTACCTTCAAGAGAAATTTGAAGATTGAAAATTTGAAAAAGTTTATCCGGATCTATTGAGTTATGCGTATGTTTTACTAAAGTCTACAAATAATTAGTGAACAGAAATATTGAATTCGCGGTTTTGTTCCTAATATCTGTCATAATGAAAATATCTTAATTAATGTTGGTCGATTTGGCCTGAACCCGCAATGATATCTCCTAATATTTCCTCCGCCTATAGTTTATAAGTATTGTATATGTTATAATAGAGTATAATATTTCTTGATCATTACATTTTGGTATTTTATTTTCATTGCTAGATTATTATTGAATATTTTTAATTATAATGAAACTTGAGAAAATGCAAAAATAGAGACTTGAGACAATTTATAAAAATTAACGGTATAAAACTATAGATAAATGACCAATATATACATTCATTAATAGTATTAATTTAAATTAATTGATTTATTTGTTTTTTTTATTATTAAGTTCATTTATTAATTTTTTTAGATCATAGTTATTTTCCTTAAAAGAAACTTAAATTCTGTGGTGCTAGGGGATTTGAAAATTATTCGTCGCAATATGAAGATTTCGCTTACAGTTTCTGTCATGTCCGACCTCCATCCAACAGTTATTTTCTGTTAAGTTTTTTACTTCTCTTAATCATGTGATCTATATATTTAATTTTTTTTGATTCATTATAATAAAATTTAAACAAATAAAAATTTTTACTTTGTTAATTTATATAAATTTCAATTTAAACTGATTGTGAGTGATACGCTTAGCCAATACTCTGAATATTTTGTGTACAAAAATATTGAATGTTCTTAGCGAGATTTGATATAATGTTGTACGATTTGTCCTAAATCTGAATTAGAAGAAAATTATAAATTGCATTAAAATGAGACCTTTTAGAATAAATTATTTAATTGAAATGATATTTAAATATAAGAATTTAAAAAAATATTATATTCTTTGTTTGGCAATTGTTATTTAATTATGTGCAACATGATTCGACTTGCACAGAGCATCGTTATTTTTTATTAATATCACATAATAAAAATGAATCTTTTAAACATAATAAATAAAAAAGACATTTTAATAAATTTAAAAAATATACCCAATTTAAAAATGTCAAAAATTTAAAACAACTTTATATCATCATATTTTAATTTTTATATAATATATATATATTTAGTAATTAATAATAGAGTAATTAAATTAAAATAAAAAACAAAGATAATATAATTCAGTCATTTTAATTCAGGTTAAATAATATTTTTTTTTATTATTCAATGATAAAATTTATATATTATTATATATATATTATAGAAAAGAAGAAATATTCAATTAAATAAAAAATAATTTAAGATAAAAATATGATCTAATAAATATTTTAATTAAATTGAGAACTTTTAGAATAAATTATTTAATTGAATTGATATTTGTATATTAGAATTTAAAATAAAAAGGGAAATATTATAATAATTCTTCGATTGGGAATCTCTATGATAATTCATTGTTTGAAATGATTCCGCTAGGCCGACAGTGAGCCGCGAGCTGCTCTTGAATGAACAACACGGAGAATTATATAAACTTTAAAAAATTAATTTCTGCGGTTATTGATAAGATATTAATAAAATTTATAGCCTATGTTACTCTAGAGGTATATAAGAATATTGTGATGTAATTTCAAAGAAATCGGTTCAGCCAATTCTGAGTCTATAAAATAGTAATTTTCCGGACAGACAGACAGACAGACAGACAGACAGACAGACAGACAGACGTGAAAAATTCTAAAGTCACTTTTGGATTCTAGAGGTCATGAAACGCGAAGATATGCAAAAATTTTTAAATTCTGAGCAATGTGCAGACAAAAACCTTTTTTTATATATATAGATAGAAGATAGTAAAGTGAAATATCTCAAATTTTATTAAATAATTTTATACTACACTAAAAATAAATAAATAAATTATTGTTTTGAAATATTATTGAACAAAAATGTTAATATTGCAACTAAGTCATTTAATTTTTAAAATACAATGTATGTGAGTGACAAATTGATGATAACATTAAAATGTGATGATGATGATAAATTTTTTAATATATAAATATTTGTGTATTATAATAAATCAAGGAATTTATATTTCTATTAAGTATAATTTTTAGAAAAATTAATAATATAATTATATATCTATTAGTAAATCTGCTGCCATCTAAAAGGAAGTATTTTAAGCAGTAAGCTTTCTTTGTTTCCACCAGAGCTAGTTATACAGTGTTATACAGTAGCACTAGGACGCTCAGCTGATTTCAGTTCTCATAATGGAGTGATAGCATCAAGGTCGAGTAAAATTTACGCAATATATATGCAAAATTTCGCTAAGAACGTCGATGTGTTGACACAAGGTTTAAAATCTGGAATATCTGGACTAATGAACCTAGCAAATCAAGCATCTGATCCTGCCAGTGGAGTATTCTTTGTTAATTTTAATCAGGACTGCACGTAAGTTGGACCCGCCAATCCTTTCCAAACTTTCTTTGTCTTCAATTCCACCTCTTCAAATTTTATTTTAATCCATTTTTATATTTCGATAATTTTACAAATCATTAAAAAATGAACTGTTATTTCTTTCAATTCATTTTCCAAATAATATCTAGATAGAAAGAAAAAATAATAAATATATTTTGTGTCAATTTGCATGTAAATAAAGAAAAAAAAAATGACGCTGATATTCACTTTATTTTGACGTTTATACCATGACTCACAGACAATCAAATGTTATCATATTTCATTTTGTATGCGTTTTAACATTAAAAAATTGTTTTAGAACAATTGTTTAAATAATACATTAATTATTTATGAAAATTTTAAAATTAAAAATAATTATACACAATTAAATAAATGTTAAAATTATATTTTTTAATAAATCACTAAAAAAATAATAACGATAATAAATAAATTAAAATAATTAATTTTAATATTGATAATATATATATATTTATATATTATAATAAGTTAAGTTAAAAAGTGAAAGTAAAATCTTTGTAAGTGGGACAATTACGCAAAGTTACAAAAGGATTGTAATTTTTAAGGTCATCATTGTTTATATTTACAAAATTAAAAAAAAATTTTGTACATATTTAATTTGTTTTTATCCAATTTCAGATCGCTAGCTGTTGGGACGAAAACAGGGTACCGATTATTTTCCCTCAATGCAATTGATCGACTCGAACAAATTCATGAAAATGGTAAGTGGATTTATTGGTAAACCCCTTTCAAAAGAACTATGGCCTTGATTTCATCATTATTAATTTTTTCTTTCTTTCAAGATTATAGCAGAGGCTATTTTATCATGCATAAAAAAATATCGCCTATGTAACTTAAAAATTAATCCTTGATAAAAGAATAAAAATTTTATTTAAATTTATGTAACCCTGAATTAATTTCATGACTAGTTAGTGCAAGTTCAGGGATAAACATAATATATATATTTATATATATATATATATATTTATATAAAAGATCTTTAGTTTAAAATTATTACGTCTTTTAAAAAAAAACATTTTTTTTATAATTAAAATTTCAGATAACCGTAAATTTGGACAGCTGCATCGAAAAAAAATATGAAGAAATTAAAAATTCATATATATTAAAATTAATTTTAAATTTAATATTATTAATAATAATTAATAACTTTTTCTTTTTATTCTTTTAATTATTAAAAAAAAAAATTTATAATATTAAATTAAAAATACATTTAAAAATAATTTTCTTTAATTTCTAACGATTAAAAAAATATCAAAAACATAAATTTAAATATTCAATGGGTGATCTAGAATTTTTTTATACAAAGAAATTAATAATAATTGTCTTATTGTTTGTATTTAAATGTGGTTTCTTGTTTTTATTAGAAATGCTGCTGTTAATATTTCATAAAGATATTATTTTTTTTAAATATTAAGTAAACAAAATTTATCCTTTAATTTAAAACGAAATAAACAAGATATAAGATATTATTTTTAATGTTTTTCTAAATGATTACGGAAGTAATATATTTATTAAATGGTCTTATTTGATATAAACCATATCTTTTTTATCATCTTTTTATTTTATATTTTATTTTTATCAAGATATTTTGCTTATCTTTTTGTTCGATTTTTTATATCGGTTAACGTATTCAGTTTTTAATTATTATAATATTTTTAAATTGAAATGAATGATATATATATATATATATATATATTAGAACATTTTTATCATATCAATATATTTCCTGTTAAATTTAAAAAATAAATGCGACGTAAATTTAATATATTTAATTTAATTAAGCCAAATCTCTATATATATATATAGTATTTTTGTTTTGTCTGAATAATGTAATTTTCCTATACATTTATTATTCATCATTTTACATAAATTAACTCAATAAGAACTATTCCCCTTAAAAAATTTTATGAAATATAAAATTTCCTAATATTCTATTTAATGATTTTAATACATTAATAAGTTTTAATTTAATAATAAAGAATGAGAGACTAAATTACAAAATAAATATGAAACGCAAAATACTAATCTATTTGATAAAATAAAACTATCAAATTAAGAATAATATTATAGATAATTCTAAAAACAAAATAGAATTAAATGAAATTTAAAATTCAGACATACCCAGCCAGAATAGTCACGTCGAATCGATATGAAATTCTGGCTGGGTATAAAATATTTACATTACAAATAACATTTTTTAAAATTAATATTTGTTTCAATAACTATATGTATATTAATTTAATATTAATATTTAAAAATTTTTTTTATTTATTTATTATATAAAAAAATTAAAAATCTATTTTCCAGACACGGAAGACATATGTATCGTGGAGAGACTCTTCTCCAGCAGCTTGGTGGCCGTGGTTAGCCTATCCTCACCCAGGAAGTTGAAAGTATGTCATTTTAAGAAAGGCACTGAGATCTGCAATTATAGTTATAGTAATACAATCCTTGCTGTTAAATTGAACCGAGCTGTAAGTATATCTTGCTCAGTTTTTCTTTTTAAACATATAATTAATAATTATATCCTTAAGGCATTTTTCTATATATCTATAATTTAATATTAAAAACCATTTTTAAATTTTAATCATAACTCATCTGAATTTATATGTAGATGAAATTATTCTTGGCAATGTTTTTTCTAACGAGTTATTATATTCAAATTGTGACCTAACAAAAAAGTTACAAATTTTTAATGTTCGCTAATATATTCTTTTAAATATCTAATTTAGTTATTATTCTATTGTTTTATATTTACATAATAAAACCAATTTATTTTTTAAAGTATTTTATCAGCAACTATATATATATATATATATATATATATATATATATACATTCATTAACAATGTCAAACCTGCAACAAATTTTCTTTATTATACAAATATTTTGTTTTGTTTATTTTAATTATACAATTTTAATATTTAGTTTAATCGTTTTTATATATCTTTTTCAGAGATTAGTAGTATGTTTAGAGGAGTCCCTTTATATCCATAATATACGTGATATGAAAGTACTTCATACTATTCGTGATACTCCACCTAATCCTTCTGGACTCTGCACTCTTTCTATTAACAGCGACAATTGTTTTTTGGCTTACCCTGGATCAAATACTATAGGCGAAGTACAGATCTTTGATGCGATCAATTTGGTATTCATTTTATTTTTATATATTTTCTTAAATTTATCTTTATTTAAATATTAATTTACATAAAAATTTTATTTATCATAAACAAGTTTAGAATAAATTATATTATGGAATTTAAATGTATTGCCTAAAAATCATTAACTTTGAAATCAGTTAAGATTAATAATAATAAACTATAATATTAAAAGAAATAACATTTTATAATATTTATCATATTGTTTTTGCGTGATTTTATTTATATCTAACATAACATTTTCAAATATTTTTCAGCATGCAAAAACTATGATCCCAGCCCATGACTCTCCTTTGGCAGCTCTTAGCTTCAGTCCTACTGGGACTCGTCTTGCAACTGCAAGCGAAAAAGGAACTGTCATTCGGGTGTTTAATGTTGCCGATGGTGTTAAACTTTTTGAGTTTCGTAGAGGAGTTAAAAGATGTGTCAGCATAAGCTCCCTTGTTTTTAGCATGGATAGCGCCTATTTGTGTTGTAGCAGCAACACTGAAACGGTAATATTATTGTTATTATTTATTAAAATAAATAACAACATATTCATCGACAATTTTTTAGATGACTTTACAAACAAAATAAAAATCAAAGTTCATATATTATCATTTGTTATTTTATCTACAAATTTTGATTACTTAAAAAAAAACAAAGAAACAAAGACAAAAAATAAACAACCTTGTGTCATAATTTTTTCTATCTATTTGTTATCAATCACTTAACTTTACAACCATTTTATTTCTACTATTACATTTATATATCATTAGAATCGATCAATCACTTGATTATTTTTTAAAAATAATTTCATTATTTATTTACTAGGAATACTATATAATTTAAAAATATAAGAATTAATACTAATTATATTAATGTATTTTTAATTTTTTTTTAATTTCTTTATACTTTAAATTTACTAAACAAAAAAAATTACTTGCATCTTATTTAAACCAAATTTCCCAAGAAAGTCTCTACTGTAATATAGGTGCGAAAAACAATTAATTAATCTAGTCTCTACTGTAATATAGGTGCGAAAAACAATTAATTAATCTAAAAAAATTCATTTAAAAAGTATTCAAAATATTGTTTATTTACAATTCAATAATTTTTATAAATTGTATTTAAACTTTCTCATTAAAATATTTTTCTGATTTTTTTAGGTACATATATTTAAATTGGAAGAAGCAAAAGATCCTCCGCGTCATCCCACCGAAGAAACAGGAGGATGGATGGATTACATTTCAAAAGCAGTTTCTGCTTCTGCTCATTATCTTCCCAGTCAAGTTACAGATGTATTTTGTCAAGGTCGAGCATTTGCTTCTGTTCATTTACCCTTTCACGGGCTTAAAAATGTGTGTGCTATTACTACGTAAGTAAAACATTGTAAATTATTTTTTATTATTATTATTTTAAAGATAATTTTTTTTTATTATTATTAAAATAAAATCATTATTTATTTTCTATTACAGAATTGAAAAGGGGCTTCGCTTGCTCGTAGCCTCGGCTGATGGATTCCTTTACATGTACAGCTTAGATAGTGCTGAGGGCGGAGATTGTACTTTACTCCGCCAACATAGGTAATAAAGATTATTCATAAATTGAAACTAAAATATTTCTGCTTTTTTATCAAAAGGGCAAATTTATATTTTCTTGTAGTTATCTTTCCTTTTGGGTTAAGGAACAAACGGAATAATTTTAAAGACAAAACATTTAATTATAAAAAAATATTTATTTTTTCAAAAATAAAAGTATGTAAATAAATTTGATAAAGTAGGATTATTTTGTTAATTTAAATTTTCATAATTTAATATTTATTAATTTTTGATTAAATTTGATACATCATTGTCGTCGAGTTTTTGATATTGTTTCGTATAATTTGGTGGATGTAGAATGAATGAATGAATGAGTTTATGGTGTGTTTGTTGGTAAGATTGGATGGCAAAAGCGACTCTGATGATCAACTCGGGAAATTACCGACCGCCGGAAGTGGTCCAGCATCATCTGCTATCAACATGGCTTCTGGCGCCAATGTGCCACCATTGTCTACCACCAACAGCCCACCAGCGGCCGCGTCAGGTGAAACTTCTCGACTTCTTTAACATCCACCATTTATTTTCATTTTCTTTTTTTTTCTTTGTTTTCTTTTATTTATATTCATAATCCTTTTGAAAGACCTCCCCACCTCATTTATATTTTGACATTTCATAAATAAAAAAAACTTTTCTGTTGAGATTGAATGTCTTTAAATTTATTTGAACAATAATCCAATTTCGCCATATTAATTTTCGGTCTTAACAATTTCCATGTAAACTTTAATCAATGTTTTCATGGATTTTGAAAAAATGTACCGGACATATATATTGTTTAAAATCTTCTTTTTTTTTATTTGGCTTTTTAAAATTCACTTAATTCACATTAATGGTACTGGTTTGATTAACTTGATTATCTTCTGTCTGCACTTGGAATTGACTCTCAGTGGGCACTCCTAATATTAATTACCCAATTTTGTTTCTACTAAAATAATTTATGTTATTTGAATTAAAAAAATAAATATAATTTGGCCTTAACAATTAGTATCTTATAAATGTATTTAGTTTTTATTAATAAAATAAAAAAATAAATATATATAAAATACCCTCGAAAAAGGGAGTATTTTTTCTAAAAGAAATTTAAGAGTATATTTTTAAAAAATTCAGTTACAAATTAATTTAATAAAAAATACTCTTTTTTTTATAAATAATACACAAACATACTGTTTTTAAGAGTGAGATCTCCTATTTTATGACTTCAATAGGATAAGAATATTAATCTATACTATTAAACATTAGTTTTTAATTCTAGATAAAAATTATATATATACATGCATATATAAATATATATATATATAAATAATGAACATAAAATTTTATTTATTAATGTATATATATATAATAATAATATAAAAAAGAATATAGAATGAAGATTAATAATGTAATATAAAACTTGATTACTATTTTTTTGTGAAGAAACTAAATTAAAAATTTAAATCTAGAGGTGAGCACTGAAGAGTCAAAACCATTCTTTATCAAAGCATTTACTTAACCAATCATAATAATCATTTACACTTTGTCACAAAACACCCCGACAGTTGATATACATCGCGCGCGTCATGAATGTTTTTTTTTTTTTTTTTTGGTCGGTACCTTCAGGGGCTGTAAGTAGCTACGCCGGTGTAGTGAAGGGCGCCACACCAGGGGAAATGTCAGGTAACCACAATAAACAAGCACAAAAGGCAAAAATCCGATAAAGTAATAAATATTATAAAAAAATGATACTCACCTTTAGATCACTAATATTATATATATATACATATATATATTTTAATTAATAAATTGTAATGTTTATTTTGTTTTTAATATATCTACGCGAAATTGGTAAAAAAAAGTTAGTAAATCGATCGTTCTGTTTCAGATTAAAACTATTAGCTCAAAACGCGTTCCATCATTCATGATCATAGAAAGGTAAAATAAAAAAACAATAATGAATTATTCTATTAAACACATTTCAATCCGCGTAAAACAGCTTAAAACAATTAAAATAATAATTTTCAGTTTTTTTTCTCCTATTTCATTTTAATTCAAACCTTTAATTGATTAAAATAATCGGGCTAAAAAGTGTAAATTGCGACTCTAGCCTTTCTATTTGAGAGTAGTTTTCAATTTGAAACAGAATGTTCTTTCCAAATGTATAAATGAGATTTTATTGAGTGAATGATGTGCATGGGGAATGATAAAACGAAGCATGTGAAATAAACAGGTGAGTTTTCTAAATAATTATATATTATCATAATTGAAAAAAATAAAACTTTAAAAATTAATAATTGTAATATATATTTAATATATTGTTGTGGTCCTTTAAAGGCTCAAATTTGATGTTAATGATCATACCAATCAATTTGATGGATGTATGAATTTTTTAATATAGAGAAGAAAGAAGACAATACAAATCTCCAGATAATAAATAATTAGATAAGTCTGTAAAGTTTCGTTTAAAAAAGGATAAGTGACACTAATTGTTATTGAAGAAATATATATCCTATTTTGAATAAATAATATAATGAATAAAAGCAAACTATGGTAGAGGATTAATATTGAAGAATTCATACTAATATATAAAAAGAAACTTTGTGATTATTATAGAAAGTTACAAAATGAACACTCAATCCTTTTTTGAGTTCCTTTCTATTCACAACACATATATGTATATATTAAAATTATTATTTTTGAATTATTTATATATTGTAAAAATATGTGATAGAGTTAAGTTTTTGTGTATTATCGTACATTACTTGTGTATTATTATTATAGTTCATTATTTAATTGTTTTTTTTTTATTTAACATTAATTATATTTAAAACTAATAGCTAAATATATTATTGTTTTTTTAATTAGCTTCGGAGAAATTACACGAAATGGCTGTGGCTACCGAGTCTCCTCCAAAGGGTGGTTTTCGTTTTGATGATGAAAATGAATTTCCCCCAGTCACTCAGAAGACAGAATAAATCAAGATTATATATATATTAAGGCTAAATAACACAACTGTGGCCAAAGCACTTTTCCCATTTCTTATTTTTTGATTTCTTTATTTAATAACACGGTACAATTAATAGTCCATATATCAGGTATTTTAATAAGAATATTCAGGATTTCGGTGCATAATGAAAAAGAAAAAATATTGCAAAAAAAAAATTAAAACATTTCAAATTAACTAAAATATTATAATAGAATCAATGTTAAATACATCAATTTTTCAGAATGTATTTTTTATTATTAGGATAATAAATATAATAAATAATTATAAGTACTTATATATATATATATAAGTACATATATATATATATATATTTTTATCAATGAAAATAAAAATAATGTTTTAAATTATTTTATTTTCATGACTTTATTTAGATTAGTAAATTTTGAATTGTAAGTAATTTGTGTGCTTCTCAGTGTCTGAACTTATTATTGTGTAAGACGAAATTTTGCACAAAACAGAAGAAGCCTATTTTAAGCCATAATATTTTTTTCTTAATTCCTTTTCTAATTTTAAGAACCAATAAAAAAAATTATGAAAAGTAACTAAAATTTTAAAAAAAAAATAATTTATGTAGAATTTTATGTTTTTTGAAATATTTTTGGGATAACTATTTATCTTTACATCTATATTCTTAGATCCATCTATAGATGTGTAGATAGATATTTATTAAAAAAAAAATAGAATTATATGAAATCACAAGAAACGAAAGGAGGTGTATATAATGTATTTCTATTTTTTCCCTTCACCCAACTTTTTTTAATTAATACCCTTTCTTGTAATAAATATTTGAAAAAACCAAAAAGTTTCTTTTTATTGATCCTTTTTTCTGAATGATTATTGAAAAATCTGGTATATATTCTTTTCTTTATTAGATTTTATAATTCAAACTCAAGTACCATATATATCATGTCATAAATTCACTTTTTTATTAGTTAGGTGATAGGATATTTTTTCTTACCAATATAATTATAAAAATATAACTTTAATATATTTTATAATGATTTCATATTTCTTATAAAATTTAAATTCACTCTAACTAAAATTGTAATACTTAGCTGAAATTATTAATTTGGTGAGTATTTAAAATAGTGTATAACATAAAAACTTATAGTACTTAAATTTGATATTTTTTTTGAAAAAATATTCTTAACTTTGTTAACTATTTAAAATAAGCTGGAGTGTCTCCACTCGAGTATCTCGCAATTTGAATTGGATAACATAATATATTATATTTAAATTAAATTTAATTAATTATAAATGATAAATATTAAACCAGCGCATGTTTGGTTCTTTATTGATGGCACCATGGCACGTGTTGGCGCGTGAGATTTGCAGTGTTAAAAAATTAATTCTGGTACTTTCAGCGATTCAATCAAGCTGAAATTCTATATATAGCAGTTTTATACAATTATTAATCATGTGAAAAATTATCAAACATATATCTTTATTTTTACGGTCACTTTAGAGGAAAAAAAATCAAAACGTTGTAGGTAATGACCCTCTTCCGGTTGAGCTACATTTCTCAAAAGTTGATAGAAAACTATGAATTTTGAATAATGCTTATTACCAAATTGCATCATTCTAGCTCAAACCGTTTTTGCGTAATCTTGCCTACATACATACACACACACAGACATTTCTCTCAACCTTAGTGAAAATGATTCAGGAACCTTCAAAACGTATAAAAACATCAAAATCTCAACATCGAAAATTTTCGTGATCGCAATACTATCTCTGGCGAGATAGTAAAAATAAGTTGACCTGTGGCCAGGTCCGAACCGACCGACGGTTTGAAGTAAATTAATTTCCAGCTACAGAAACAATTTCAAATAATTTTAATATATCTATTAATGTAATAAAAAAATAAATATTTTTAATTTTATTTTATTTATAATATATATGCAAGACCAGGCTGTGACGTCATGAATGGCTGGATGACGTCATATAATTTTAAATCAAGAAAAAACTAATAGATATGATTTTTCTCGAGGATAAAACCAATACAAAGTGCATGATTCGTGGTGATATGTAAAAAATCTCCTCATGTGAAATTTGGTGTGAAAATAACCCTTCCCTTCCTATCGTCGATCGCTAATACTACCACTTCCGGTTTCCGGATTTGCACCAAAAGTTGATCAATTCATCCCACTGATGCATTAAGTAAATATACCAAATTTCATCAAAATCCGTTGAGCCGTTCAGGCTGTACACATCTATACGGACGGACGGACAGACATCATGCTAAAAATACTTTTTTCTGTTAAGAAAATGCATGATTCGTGGAGATATGTAAAAATCTCCACATGTTAAATTTGGTGTGAAAACAATACCTCCCTTACTATCGTCGGTCGGTAAAAAATGAAACAGGCTATTGACTTGAAAAATGGGGGAATATATTGTTTATTTTCCTAATCTATAAGGAAAGTTAGTAAGGTAAATAGAAAATTGTTGTTAATATCATAAATTTTGTCTTGTATTTTTAAATTATAAATTATAAAGAGATTGATATTTTTTAACATACAAAATAGAGAAATATGTTCTTCCATTTTTTAAATGGAAGCAATACTTACAAAACCATTAAAATGATTTAATGAATTATTAAAATATCTAGGTTCTAATGAATTCAAAATCAAAATTTAAAATGATATCAAAGCTCAGCACAATCAGCATTCATAATATATTAATTTAGAAAAACTATATAATTTAATTTGTAGTAAACAAAACTTATTATCCAGAATTGTTGTTGGCATTATAATTATAATAAGAATGTTCCTCTCAAATCATTATATTTCAGCATGAAAGACCCTTTATTTATTGTCAATCTTATAAATATGAACTGTTTAAGGATTGAGTCATTAAAATCTTTTCTTCTATCCGTATATTTTAATTGAAAATAAAAATTTTTGTAAAAATATATTAATTAAAAAAGCTAATATTGAATTTCTCAAGCTGACTTAAATCCAGTGTATTATAAAATGATAAGTTAGAGATAAATATATATAATAGACATATATTTCATTTTCTTTAAAAAAAGAACGATTCTGGATTCTCTCTCTTCCTCTATATATATTCTTGCAATTTACTTATTTTATCGAAAATAATGTGCTTTTATAAATAAAAACTTAAACTATTTCATTTCATTTGAATTTAAAAAGATATATTTTTTATAATCCAACCCTTTATACAATAGATTTTTTTAAAATTATCTTGTAAATTTATATATCAAATTTTTTAATCAACTTAAAGATATTGGATTAATATCAAATTTTAATAATTTATTTATATGTATTTATTCATGATTTAATTTGAAATTTATTTAAATTTGTTCTTTTACAAAAGTGGTAACATATTTTTATTATATGTACCAATATAAACTTTCTTATTACAATTATTCAATAATAATTGAGAGATTTTTTACCTTAATAAATAAATAATAATATTAATATAATTTTTCTATTGTTAAAATTAATCATTAGTATTATTTTGTGCATTGGATTAATGAGATCACATTCTTTTTATTTATTTAACTAATTTCGATAGACCAATGTAAATTTTATTTTTATTAATTTTCTTGTTAATGGAATTCTTCAAATTTTTCTTGGCTGTATTTTTTAGAAAAAAAAAATGATTTTTCATAACGTTTTAGATTATTAATATAGAAATTTGAAAAGAGAATTAAAAAATAATGCTTTTTATCAATGGAATATGTTATTTTATAATTTA
Source organism: Labia minor (assembly GCA_963082975.1). NCBI lineage: Eukaryota > Metazoa > Arthropoda > Insecta > Dermaptera > Spongiphoridae > Labia > Labia minor. The sequence continues at coordinate 38,806,317 of OY720345.1, forward strand.
TTCAATTAACACTTAGAAATTTATTTAACTTATTTAAATTAAATAAGGATTAAAATAATACAAAACATATTCTCAATATCATCTTCCAAAGAATACAATTTATGTCATTAATATCAATTTACATTATTGGACTGTTTTTGATATAAATTTAATAGAAAAGAATAAAAAATACAATTCCATAAAAATATAATGTTATAAAATAAAATATAAAATATTCCCTTTCTAAAAAATAACATAGATTAATAATCAAAACGTTAAGTATGACTATAAAAAAAAATTTAAATAATGTGATAATCAGAAAGAATCGTATATTTAATTTAACATTTTTTATATAAAATTCTATTATTATTTTACTAAATAGCTTAAATAAAAGCATGAAAAGGAAAGATAAATGATTTATTTAAAAAATAGGAATTATTTTTAAAGGGATTGTGTGGTGTATAAAAAAATCACCATTTTATTGATAATTAAGATAGGTGTGTCTGATATAAAAATTAAGACCTTTCATAAAATTCCTTTTAATTAAATGTAAAAAATAATGTCAATGAATAGTATAAAATAATAATAAAAAAAAATTAAAATAAAAAAAAATGTTTCTGAAATTTTATAAATTTTATATAACCAACTATTTGTAATAAATTTCAAAAGAAAACACAATATGAAAATTTGAATAAATGTAAAGTATCATTTAAATAAATATATGTTTTTATTCAATTTCAACTCCAAATCAATAATGAAAAATAAGCACTTATACATATTTTTAATTTTTTTTTTTGCTTTTTTTCTTATTATTATTATATTTTTATTCAATAAAAAATTTCTGAAAAATATCAAAGAATTGTTTTTAAATCTAAATGAATTAATAAACAATTCGTGAAAATATTTAATGATTAAACCTTGGCAGGTTACACATATCGCAAGTGGTGAGATCAGATGGATTAATAAAAGTGCAATGTGGACAAGTCCATTGTTGTCCGCCAGCATTGATACTGGAATTAGCTCTAGCCAGGTTACTTCCGCTTGCGGACGAAGCACCGCCGATCACATCCTCTGATTTCGAAGTGGAGAGGCCACCGGTCCCCACTGAACGACTACCTGAGGCACTTACATCCATATTACTACTAGAGGCCCTTTGTTGAGAACTGGCTGCAATCAATTGCTCTACTGTTGCCCAATGGACACTTTGCGACCACTCAGCTGCTTGGGATGCATTCTGCGTTTTAATTGCTTCTAATAAAGGCGGTAAGAATTCCTGAAACAAAATAAAAACAATAAAATAAATGAATTATTTTATTAATAAACTTTTGTAATAAAACCGAAGTTTTTTTGAGAAAAAAATAAATTAAGTAATCACTCTTGTAATATTATAAATATAAATATGTTAAAGAATAATAAATTATAAATACGATAAGATCTTATTTTATTTATGCTAAAGAAGAGATTTAAATATGATTATATAAATTTATAATTCGAATATCAAAAGTGATTAAATGAGCTATTTATTTGTTTATTAAAAAATGCTTTTCGATATTAATTTAAGGGGACAATAAAAAAAGTATTTTCTAAAAAATTTTAATTTTCAATTTGAAGTATAGTCAAATAAATTGTGAAATTCTCCTTTTATTAAATATTTTGATTTTTTTATTAAATTATTAGGATATTAATTATCGAGGATTATATAAACTTTCCATAAAATAAATATAATAAACATCTTCAACGAATTTACTTTAAAAGTAGCAATTTTCTATTAATTTAAATGGAATTATAGAAAATGGATAATCCGATTTGCTGTATCACTAACTGTCTACATCAAAGGGGGAAATTGAAATTTTTAATGATATAGATTTTGATATTTCTAATCAACTTTTAACACATTTAATCTACATAAAACAAAATGAAAAGTTCCAATCTTAATCTATATAAATATTGTTTCACTTAAAAGACATTTCCAAAAATCCAACAATAAAATATTCTAAATATCAACATAATATTATTAAGTGACTATATTAATCAAAGAACGAAGAAGAACTAGACTATAACCATGAAAGAAATATAGTCAGATGCCATTGGGACCATCAGTAGAAACAGGTTAATAATATATAAAAACTAAAATAAAAAATATATTTCCTTACCTTCATTGGCAACATATCCATAGTAGATATATAAAGTAAGAAATGAAAGTCACTTGCAGCCCGAAGAAAATCGAAACCTCTATCAAATTGTGACATATAATTACTTAATGCTGTGAAGTCTTGAATATGTCCATCTACCATTCTAACAAAATAAAAATAGAAATTAATAAAATAAATAATTATATGATGTTTGCTGAAAATGTTGAATAAAAAATGTATTTTACTTTTACAATTTCTTTCAATTGCTCTCACCCTCTTTTAAAAAATACATATTTGAGAGAAATACTTCTTTAATTGCGTCATTTCAAAGTTATTTTCTTTTTATCAAAATATCGCTTTCAAATCAATATAATTATTTTTTTGCATCAGAAATAAACACAGAACTAACTCTGATTATTAGGGAAGTTAATTTTTAAATTATTTGAGGATTGTTCAGATTATAACTAGAGAAAACTTCTTCCTCATTTCCTCTTTTAATAACAATATACTATTCAAACTTTTTAGACAATACCAGTGTATTAATATGAATAATAATATTAAAATATGAAATGAAAAAGCAAAGGCAATAGTTTAATATGTACTTGTACTCATTAAAAAAAAATTATTTAAATATCGATACTATTTTAATGTATTATTTTAAATTTTATATTATAATTAAATAATTGTAATTTGTTTCAAATTTAATCAAATTTGAATTTTATTAGTTTTGACATACATATCTATATACCTATTATTTAGAATTCTTTAATGAAAATAATCTATATAAATAATAATAATGCTGAAATGATAAAATTAGCTGCGAATCACATTTGTTATCTATAATATTAATATTATTACAAATAAAATAAATTTATATATATGTAATAATCGAAATATTGTAAGTATTACTCCAGTTCGTTTCTGATTATATGTTAATGCGGCCCTGAACTTTAAAGTTACGATATTAGATAAAATTACGTATATGTTTATGGTTATAGTAAATGATAAATATTTTCTTAATAAAATATGCAATTTAAAAATATAAATTTAGTATTTTTTAAGGTAAATTTTAAGTTACCTATTTTCAACTGGGAAAGATTGAATATTCGGATCAGCCGTGAATGTATAAAGTGGATTAAGGGGAGTTGAAACTGGGACGTCCACTAAAAGATACTCTACTGGCAAAGGTCGTGCTATCCGAGATACTTCGTTTCCATAACTGTCCTTTTCCTGAAACAAACGAAACAAAAATTATTAGCGTTCATCAATAAATCAATAATAATAAATAATAAATAATTCAGTCATTAATAACATAAATAAAATGTATATTTTCAATTATAATTTTATAATTATTTATTCGAAATGATAAATAATTATTTTAATTTATTTATATATTTTTGTTTAAGTATGATAGAATTAATTATTGAATAGATATAGTTTCAAATTTATAGTCTAATTTATATACAAGTTACTTTTTATATAAATTGATAATAATTGAAAATATAAATTTCATATGCATAATATATCGTATTTTATATACATCGAGAATAATCATACGAGTAATATCAATTAGAATAGTTGCGCTCTGTAGATAGATTTTCCATTTAGAAATTGCTCTTTTCTCCCTTTTCTAATGAATTGACCAGGAAAACCTGATTCAATAATATTGTGTATAATTGTAATAAAAAAAACAAACTATTATATAACACCAAAACCATATCAAACATCTGGAGTTTCGCAATTGATTATTTATTTATATGACAGTCATGATTAATTCAAAAGTGACAGAATTTACTAATCAAGAAGAGATCATTTTTCATTAATTTTTAACAGAAAATTAATACTATAAAATCTCTAATAGAATAAAATGATTTTTGTTTTAAATATAAATTATTATTAATTTATATAAAAAGTAACTTGTATATAAATGAGACTATAAATTTGAAACTATATCTATAAGAATCAATTAAATAAAAATGAGTAAGGTAGTACCCAGTGGCAAGGAGCAGGGAGCACCCCTTTTCAAAGTAAAAAATAATAATAATGAAATTGTTCTAAAATGAAAAAACGTAACGAAATGAGGTTATAATCCTTATTACAAATTGCCTTTAATTATCTATAAAAATAGTTTCATTAGCTTTTTCCATTCAAAAATATTATAACATAAACAAGAATGGCTTGCACCCCCTCCTTTAGTTTTGATCATGGGTACATCTTTGCAGGTTAGGTTTATTAACTTTAACTTTATCTTATCTATTTAATCGTTATCATTTTTAAAGATTATATATAAAAAAAATTAGTTTTGAAATTAAAAATGAATTGATGATATTAGGCATATTACTTAAGGTTAATGTTATAAATAGGATTATTATTAATAACATCCGGTTGTTTTTAATAATATCCGCATTTTGATATATATATATATATATTATTAATAAATATTAATTGTTATAGTTACGGACAGTTTGAGTTCAGAAACGTCAGAGTTAAATAGATCGACGGGTAAGTATTCAATAACTAATTATAATATACTTGATACATTTAAACTCCTCTTTTTATTTTCATGTATCTATTTATCAACAAAAACAGGTCCCTAGGAGAACATTAACCAGTCCTTTGTGGTAAATATAATAAATCGTTGATAAATCGAATGCAATTTATTTTAAAACTATCTTGTGAAAGTAAAATCTACAATAATTGCCGGTTTATGTTTTGAATTATTTCAAATTAATCGCTTTGATCTTTTCATTTGGATATTAATAATAATATTCGTTTAATTAATTTAACCATAACAGAGGCGAAGCAATTAATACACATTTTGAGATAGGGAAACTCAAAATTTATTTTGTCAAAAAATTAGTAACGTACTATATTATATTAAATTTCCTAATTAAAGTAGATAAAATATGTTTTGAATGTATTAAAATAATAATTGAAATATCTTTCAATGGAGAATGGGAAAAATTCGGGAGTTCTTCGATATTTATAATTATACAAATATTCTAAATATGTATTATTTACTTCATATATAATTAACTCTCTTCATTAAAATATTAAAAATTTGATTGGAATAAATAATAAAAAATGTTTTAATTTTAATACTAATTAAAATAAAATTAATAACAATTCATTAGAATTTTCTTAAAAAAACAACATATTTCCTTTATAAGCAACATAAGATTGGGCCTTTCTAGAAAAATTCGATAAATGATAAAATTTATTTAATTTAATAAATTATCTGTTTATAAATTGAAATAATATTTAAGATATTAAAATTTCCAAGTACAATAAAATTTAAAAAATAACACATTAAAGAATTAATAAGAAATATTATTTTTTAAGAGAAAAAATAAAACAATAATTTCTAAATATAGAACAGAATATAAATATATAAAGATTATGTAAATATTCATATACAATATTAATCCTTATAGATAAAATACAATGCATAAATATCGATATAAAATATAAAATTTAGAATAGACTTATTTTGTAATATAAATAAGCTCCAAAATTAATATTTAAATAATCAATAAAACTAATTTGTGTTAAAAAATTAAACAAACAAACAAAAGTTAGTTGTTTATTTATATAATTTAACAATTCTTAGTTAGCGACGAGTAGAGGGAGAGATTACGATAATTGTATATACTTTTGTATATATATATATATATATATATATATATATATAAATTATGTGTAAATCGACTTATATATTTTAAATTCTTAAATAATATACGATATAAAATTAAATAAATTTTATTAAAAAATCATATTAAAATAAAATAATTTTATTTTTAATAATATATTTTGCATGAATTACATTTATTAAAAAGATTTTTTAAGAATTAAAAAAAAGGATTAAGTGGATGAGAAAGGGTTAAGGTCATTAATAATAAGTTTAAACCAATATCTTAAAAATATTATCAAAATTTTGAATAGACATTTTTATTGATTTATTTATTTAATATTATTATTTTTTATTTTTTTGTTTAAAAATCAGGGTAAAATTCCATAAAAAAAATTAAAAGTAATATTCTTTGACATGAAGGATGTTGAATTTAAAATGAGGCGCAGGTTGCGCGTTGCCGAACGCGGACGTGCAGAGGGCGTTCTTGCTCGTTTATTTGTGAACACCAATCTTCCCGGCCGCCATGCCAAGTGGTAGAGAAGCTAACAACAACATGATGTGGCATAATGTCCTGACTTTTGGACACCTTCAACGTCAAATAACACTTGTGCGCGTTATGTAAAATTCGTGTGGTGTTGTTATTTAAAAAAAAGACAAAGGTGCGTCCCGCTAGGGACGCGCATTGAAACCTTCCCGGTGTAGCCCGCTCGCGCTACTCACACAACGACAACAAATATACAACATAAAGTGTAGCTCAATACTACCTGCTGACTTTAAAAAAGAACAATCCATCAAGGTAGGATTTGTACCGAAATACATTTGAGACGTATTTTCTATTGATGGATGATTGAAATTCGAATGTAATAGTCTGGGAGATGAGGGGACAATTCAACTAATGACCTATCAAGCTAGCCAAGTGACATTGGCGGGAGATTAGCGTTTTGTTTTCTAAATGACAAAAATTATTTTCTGAGTTGAACAAATCGATTTGAAAATAAAATTAAGATTATTATTCATTAAGATAAACGAAATTTAATATAATTTTAAAATTGATTAGTTAGGGTTTATTGGAAAGATTAAAAACATATCATCCATGTTAGACAAGGACAGCGAATCGCAAGTGAAAGAGAACGAGATATTTTGATTGTTTATAGTTGTTTTCTTTCCAGATGATGGAACCTGGAGTACCGCCAGAACTTGAGGAATTGACCCTATGCAATTTTTGCAAACAAAAATTCAACGACTCCGATTTATGCCCTAAGTTCCTAAGTTGTAAACATTATTTCTGTTTAAAGTGTATTCAAACGGCATTGATGAAAGGCCGTGAATTATACTGCGTACATTGCTGGAAAAGAACCGAGCTAGGGGAACAGGGTGCTGACACATTACAAACTTATAATGCTGTTCTCACCCTTGCAAAAAATTTCGGGTCCTTAAAATTAGGATCCGGTACAGTAGGAGGAAATAAAACAGCTGATAAAGACAGAAAGGTAGCTGTCAAAAGATGACAATTATTCTTTGGCTCAGGAATTTTTTCAACAATTAATAATTTCAAAGTAAATAATGATAATAATTTGAAAATAAAATAACTATACTTGATTTATATTAAATATAATATATATATATATTATTTAATAAGTATTTTTTAATAATGATTAAGAGAAAGACTCCGAAACAAATAATTAATTATCTTTTTAACTAGATAATACTAAAATTGAATTTTTAAAATTTATTAGTTTAATAATTTTTTAATATTTTTTTTATCGTTAAAATTTGTACGATTAGGAAAAAATATTTAATAATAATAATAAAATTGGCCAAAGAATATTTTTTAATTGATATATTTTAAATTAAATAAAAATAATTTAATTTTTTTTTTTTATTTAGTTATTACCAAGCGAAAATTGTCACACGCATGGTATGCCCTTGGCTCTTTGGTGCCACAGCTGTTGCGCAGCAATTTGTAGGGCCTGTGCTGCTCAAGCAGAACACATGGGCCATCAGGTCAAGTCACAAGCTGAAGCAAAGGACCAACTTCTCTCTGAGGTAATTATTTTTATAGCTAATATTATTATCGATTAAATAGATATTTATTTTCTTCTGCTGAAAAAGAATGATTAATATTAAAAACAGCGTTATCATCATCAGAATCATCTATGGTGCAAATAATAGAAAATATTTTTTTTTTTATCAGAAGATGTTAGATTATTTATTTAATTTATAACTGTAACAAGTCTTTTATAACATCTTGTTAAAATAATCTATTGCCCTTGTAGGTACAAGTTGAGCTTGTTGGTCTAAATAAAATGCTTGGTGATCTACAACGTCTTGTAATGCAACAACGTGATTTTCTTCTAAAAGTACTTGAAGCATGTGTTACTCTTAAAACTCATGTAGAAACGGATCTGCAAAACGGTTGGGGTGGTCATCAAATGCCTGAAGTTTCAGAAGTCCGCGAACTCTTAGCCAAAGCGCGTACGTCGCTCAACGCCTGTGATGGACCCGCCGATGCACATCACCTCTACTCCTCGCTTTCTTTAGAAAAACAGCGTCTTCAAGCGAAATATCAAGAGATGTTGTTACAATGTCAACTTGACGATCTCATAGGCAACAGTGTTGTCGTGTTCGACTTCCCATTATTAAAACAAGCCTTATCTAATCTCCATACGGGAGGAGATTTAACAGGCTTATCAACCGCTGGGGGGCGTATGACTGGCGTTAATCAACCACACAACCCCATCCTATTCCTTGCAAACTATTGTATGAGTCAACTATATTCGAGACATATGTTGACCAAACAACAGCAACAGCAACAGCAACAACAGAACGGAACTATTGAGTGGAATTCTCATGGTGCTCTTGCTCCCCCCGCCCATGTTATAGTCGCTCCGCAACCCCCACCGGCAGCAGTAGTCAGGGCGCCTGGATCTGCCTATCCACTATACTATTTTAATGTAGATGTTAATGGATCTCCTCATGGTCGGATTGTTATTGAAGTAAGACCAGATGTGGCTCCAAAAATGGCCAAAAACTTTTCTGTACTTTGCACAGGAGAAATGGGAGTTAGTTATAAAGGATGCGCGGTATTTCAATGTTGGGAGGGCGAAAGTGTTATTACCGGAGATTTCGAATTAAATAACGGCCGAGGCGGTAGATCGATTTTCGAAGAAGGTTATTTCATGCCTGATGATACAAAATTTCCGGCTGTTCGAGGGGCTGTGGGAATGCGTCGTACACAAAAACGGCATGATAATTTAGGGATGGTTGGGTCACAATTTCGGATTATTTTACAAGAGATGAGGGGTTTTACTGGTATCTTTGGTCATGTGGTTGAAGGCCTTGAACTGGTCGAAAAAATTTCAACTTATGGTGATCAAACCGGGAAACCGACGAAAACAATTGTAATAACAAAATGTGGGAAACTATAGTGCGCTTTTTCTTCTTATTCGTTCTAAAATCTATTATTTTTTTCCTTTAAACGTTGATCTCGCGCCTAACGAAATAAATTCTTTCATCCCTTGACACGCGCGTCTCGTGTCACATTCCTTCGCGCAGTATCGTTTTTCGTCCAAATATCGACTCAACACGATCTTAATATATAAATATATATTTATATTTATATTATATATATATAAAAAATCAAAGATATAAAAATTTAAAAAAAAATGTTAAAAAGTATCGCTATTATTATTTTTAAGATAAAAAAAATTTCTTTGTTTTTATTAATGTTCTCAATTGGAACACAAAAAAGAGAAATTTATTTAATTATTATATATCTATAAACTATATTTTTGTAAGAGGGTGGGATGAGTGAAAAGAGGGATACTTAAATATGCAGCTAAATGCCTATAAAAAAAGTCCACCGGAAAAAACCCTCAACTATATCATTTGATTTTATCTGTTGCCAAAAACTGTGTTCTTTTTTTTATTTATTTTATCTTTCATCATAAAAAATATCTATTATTTCGATCATTATTTTCATTAATTTTCTTTTTATTTTGTTACTATATGTGGGAAATACCCCATCTAATTCTACCACCCACACCCTCAAACATACACATTTACATTCGTTTATAAACAAGTTTCATTTGTTATTATCGATCTGCCAGAAAGATACATGGCCATCGTTCCTCTTATTGTTTCTTTATTTGAAAAAAAAAAATACGAATGAACATTTTTTATGTGCAATGTCGATTTATTTTATTTCAAAAATAAAATAAAAAAAAACAAAGAAAAAAATTATATATATATATATATATACATATATATTATATTTAAAAAAATATATATATTTAAAAAAAAAAAAAAATAAAAAATAAAAAAAAAACAAGAATAAATTAAAATTATCCGGAAACGTCTATTTGTGGTGTCAGAAGAAGCCCTCCTTGTTTTTGTGCCTTATAAACATATTAAATCTAATAAGAAATTTAAATATTTATGATAAATAGCCAAAAATGCTTCCTTAGTTATAAAGAATAACTGTCGAATCTATTGCTATAGATGTTAACCTGATAATAGATAAAATATAGAAATTTGTTATCGAAATATTTTTTAAAAAATTGCGATATTCAGCATAAGATATTAAAAGCATCGTACATTAAAAAACATCCTTACACTCAATATGTTGCGTCCAAAATAAATTAGCGAAAAAAATACAAATCTCGTTGGATTTCGAAATACATTTAAAAATACAATATATATATATATATATATATATATTTATATATGTATATATAAAAGTAAAGAACATAAACAGTTTTTTTTAATTATGAAACCATCTTTTGTATACCTTTGTAGACCCCCTCCAAAAAAAAATCTATGTATTTATTTATTTTTGGTTTCTCGTTTCTATCTCGATATAAATGAGTAAACATGAAAAACAAAAAAACGATATAAATAAGTAAACATGAAAAACAAAAAAAAAAAAGTAAAAAAAAAAATGTCAAAAAAAAAAATATTTAAATATATTTACTATGTGTTGCACTTTAAAGTGCCTTACGAAAAAATTTGTGATAAAATCTTGTAGCTCTCTTTGGTGATCAATAGATGTATATTCTATTATAATAAAAACAAAATAGATATATACACGTATTAAAAATATTTAAAAAAAAAGATTAAATGCATTATCGGGAAATCTATGAACGAGATTGTTTAATTATTTCAACCTGTGTTACATTCAGTCTTTCCTAATAAATTAGGTTAAATGTTCATATTATTTATTAATAAATTATAATAATATTGTATATTATTGATTTATAAATATTTATAATTTTCTTAATATCTTGAAATTTAAAATAAAATATATATATATATATATAAAAATAAACAAAATATTTCAACTAATGTAAATAAATAATATATAAATTGAAATCTATAGATTCTATAATTTGTAAAAAGAAAGCGATTGGACGTTATACGAAATTCGATATATATAAATAATTAGCATATATAATTATATTAGAAATTATAGAATAGTAATTTTCCAATAAAAAAAAATGAAAAAACAAAAAAAAAAAAAAACATTAAAATTAAAAATTGTACTTTACACTTCGTAATAATATTAATAATATCGTTCTATCTCTAAAATCCACTAATAAATCTTAATTATCAGAGAGTTTTTAGTGGGTACAAAAAAAAAAATTAAATATATATATATATCTCGAAATTAATAAAAAATTTTCTTCAAAATGATCGTTTTAGAATTCTAGAAATATTTTTTTTTTATAAAAAAGAGTTCCGATTTATTTTTAAAAACTATATGTACGAATCATAATTTAAAGTAAATATTAAAAACTTTTATCGATTTTTATTATTTAAAAGAAATTATAAATATATATATATTATAAAATTTAATATCGAAATTAGATATTATGCAACTTATAAAATTTTTGATCAATGAAAAATATATGGAAAATCTTCAAAATGGGATAAGAGTGAATTCTTTCTGTTATCTAGATAAAAAAAGGAGGGCTTGGAAAATATAATAAAATCTAAATGTATATTTATTTAGATACCTATTGAATCAGCTCGGATTACTCCCTAGTTGAGTATCCTAAATAGAATATAAAGTATTTTATAGAATATTGAGAAACAAGCAAATTGCCTTTCCCGTTAGGCTTTGGTCAGACAACGAAAATATTTATTTTTCTCTATTAAAAGTTGTTTAAAATACGGCTGGTCCTATATAATCATAATTTATTAATCTAAAAAATTTAGTTTTATAAACACGTATATCGATTTAGAATAAAATATTTATAATATGTTTTTTTCTTTGTTTGACCATTGTCATAATTAAATATTAGATCTAGAAAAAAGATTGTATTTTTTATCTAAATTTCAAGTTTGAAAAATTTCTAAAAAAAAAATAAAATAAAAATTGATGGTTATTATTATTAAATTGCTTTTGTCTTTCAATGTAAATTACTCTCTCTCTCTCTCTCTATATATATATATATACACGAAAATACTTTGTGAAGAACCCTATATATATAGATATCTACACTTTGTGAAGAACCCTATATATATATAGATATCTATATATATAGGGTTCTTCACAAAGTATTTTCGTATTAATTGTAATTAGAACTTATCATTACTCCCTTGAGTATAAAATTTAAAGTATATTTTTTTCAAATTCCTATTGATTATGGAGAGATTAATATCTTTAAATTTCTCATTGTATTCAATTGAAAATTCTTAACTCATAAGCGGTGAAGTAAATAAATATTTTTTCAATTAAAAAACAAAAGGGAAATTTTTCAAACATATGTAAATTTTTGATCTAGACCAGTGGTTTCCAAACTTATTTGGCCTAGCGCCCCCTTTCAAGAAAACAATTTACTCAGCGCCCCCTGGAGATTAACTTTTTTAATTTTAATAACAATTAAACAGAAAGATAAATATACCTATTTGCAAAATATTATAAATAAAGGTTTAAATTACAAACCTTGAAATTATGAAATTATATTAAATTATTGAACTCACAAATATAAAAATAATATACTATAAATGTCATTTTCCCTGAATGCACCTGTGCCCATCACCGCCCCCCTGGATCGCTGCAGCACCCACGAGGGGGCAGTAGCGCCCACTTTGGGAATCACTGATCTAGACGAATAATAAATTTCTTCATTAATTTTTCCTTTTTTTATAAATAGCGAATATAAACAATTTTTTATAATAAAATACATGATATATAAACAAAAGTAAATGTAATTTTTAAAACGTTGACATAGATTTAAAATTCAAGAAAAATTATAATTTTCAGATGTTTTCCTTTTAGATTAGAAATATATCTAATATCTGACCGATTTAGAATTTGTCTTCTTGAATAGTTGATGGACGGGACAATGACATTATTAAAAAAATGAATTATTCTTATACAAATTAGAATTATAAAATATCTAAAAGATAGTCATATAGAAAAGTAAAAACTTGTAATAATGTATTGTTTATTATAAAATGTTTGTTTCAAATTTGTATATTCGATTAATATATTTTATTTTTGTTCAAAATGTTAAAACTCTTCAATTAGAATTGGCTTGAAAATGAATGAACCTAACAATACAAAACACAAGAACATACGGAGGGCCCCTGTTACAGAATTATTTTTCAATTAATGTTATGATTATTTTTTTTTGTCCTCTAATGAAATTTTTTGGCCAATATGTTTAATTAGTCTTGTTTTTTTGTCAATAAATAATATGAAATTATTTTTGCAATTAATATGTTTATTTTATTCTCCCTTCCTTATAATAATTTTCAGTTATGCAGTGAATAGAAATTTGGAAACAGAAGGTAAGTTGGATTATACTATTTTAAAATATTTTAAATAATTAATAATTTATTATGATTGAGAAATATGTGAACAGTATCATAGGTCTTTTTAAGTAAACATTATCTTCTCTTAAAAACTTAATGAATAAAAAGACGATAATATTAGTAAACGATTCCTTTCTTTTAATAAAAAAAACCAGAATCTAGAAAGCTATAATGAAGAATAATGCCAAATTAAGAATCTTAGTTATTAAATAAGTAGTAGTTGTATGAATTATAGTAATTGTTATGAATTTCTTTCCAACTTAATAAAAACTAGCACAATATTAGTTTATAGTAAAGTATCAGACATAATATAATGATAGAAAAATCCAAATACTATATCAATTTAAAGCCACATTAGAATTAATTTTAGTGATTTTTCTTTTAAATTTTTATGTGTTGAGTTTTGCAAAAATTTCTAGAAAGAATGTTTATAATTCTATATATATATATATATTCTAATTTAAAATAAAATAATTTTTAGTTGTCTTTTAGTTTATGCTGTGATTGTAATATAAAAAATATTTAGTTTTAAGATGAATTATTTTTATTAAAAAAATAAAAGAATAAATAGAGAATAAAATAATTTTAAATAAAAAAAAAAATAGAAATTTTTGATACCATCAATTTATTTAAATTATTCCATATTTTTAGTTCTTTTAAAATAAACTTGAGTGGCACATTTAAATTTTCAATTTATTACTATAAAATAATATTAATACTAATCAAAATAATTACTCTTTCTCGATCTAAAAATTCTAAATAGCATATCATTTTTTGAACAAGTTGTAACAAATTTATAAATCATCGATTCAAGTACTGTACTCTATATTAATATTTTACTATATTATTACATTTCAGAGAATAATTGTGAGCAACAAAGGAGAGTTCAAGCTGGGCGACTGCCTGTGGCGCCAAATTTTGAGGGGCGCCTAAATAAATATAAAATATTTTTTTTTATTTATTATTTTTTAGATTTTATTAATTAAAATTAATCCTTTTTCAAGAGACATCAATATTTTTAGCAAGAAATAAATTGTTTTTTCTTTAATAAGATTAATTATAGGTCATAATGCTAATTATATTATTGTTGACAGCAGATTGAATAATTGTATTATTATTTATAAGAAAACTATTTGTATAGTCAGTAATCATAATAACTCAAAAAAAAAAAATAATGAAATCTAAGAATTTTTATAGCTTTTATAACACACATTGATGCAGACAAATGCTTTTAAATCTATAAAATGTTTATTTTTATTTATTTTGAAATTATAATTTGTATGAAAGGGCGCCAAATTGTGTTTTGCCAGGGGCGCTCAAAACCTTAGAACCGGCCCTGATTGTGAGTAAGAAATACCCTAAACCAAAATATTTAACAAAATGTAAAGATTTAATAATTTATTTTTTTTCTCTATTCAGGATAAAACTTTACCATTACATTACTAAAGTTTAAAAATCAAATTAAAATTAGTTATTTATATACTCTAAATTAAAAAATAACTTTTTCCATTTAAGCTGAATTGTCAAAACTGTTTAGTTAAACAATATAACTAGATAGTTTACGTTTCAGATAAAGAATGTTATTTTTAATTCCAAATTGAATAATTAATTATAAAAATAATAAGTTGACCTGTGGCCAGGTCCGAACCGACCGACGGTTTGAAGTAAATTAATTTCCAGCTAGAGAAACAATTTCAAATAATTTTAATATATCTATTAATGTAATAAAAAACAGATATGGATATAACATAAATATTTTTAATTTTATTTTATTTATAATATATATGCAAGACCAGGCTGTGACGTCATGAATGGCTGGATGACGTCATATAATTTTAAATCAAGAAAAAACTAATAAATATGATTTTTCTCGAGGATAAAACCAATACAAAGTGCATGATTCGTGGTGATATGTAAAAAATCTCCTCATGTGAAATTTGGTGTGAAAATAACCCTTCCCTTCCTATCGTCGATCGCTAATACTACCACTTCCGGTTTCCGGATTTGCACCAAAAGTTAATCAATTCATCCCACTGATGCATTAAGTAAATATACCAAATTTCATCAAAATCCGTTGAGCCGTTCAGGCTGTACACATCTATACGGACGGACAGACATCATGCTAAAAATACTTTTTTCTGTTAAGAAAATGCATGATTCGTGGAGATATGTAAAAATCTCCACGTGAAATTTGGTGTGAAAACAATACCTCCCTTACTATCGTCGGTCGGTAAAAATTATATCTCCCTTATTTAGAGATTACATAAAAAAAGTTAATAAATCTTTTAAATAAATTTTTTGATTGCATTTGTTCATATAATTTACAAATTATATAAAATAAAAAATGAAACCAAATCTTAATATTTCTTAAATCTAGAACTGAATAATAAACTTACCTTATAGAAAACATCTGGAACATATTGCCGATCAGTAGACTCACGAACGTAGCCAAGTTCTGGAACATCTCGTGTGGGAACAAGACAGTCATCTCTAACAAGAGCCATACATTGATTTGATACTTGATAGCCTTCCATATGAACCTAAAAACAAAATTTTGATGTATTTTAGTAAAATTATTAAAAATAAAGTAGACTTAGAAGGTGAATTGATTAGGCAACTGCTTAAGAATGAAACAGAGATACTGGATTCAAGGTTTCTCCTGATCTATTTCAATATGAAAAAAAACTAAAGAAATTGTGGAAATTAGAAGTTTTCTTAAAGTTTAGACTCTTGAATCTGGGCTCATCACTATTTATAAACAAATTGTTAGCTTTTAATTTTAATATTTTCTTAACCGACGTTTAATGACAATTAGAATTATTATTATTTTGTCATTACAAGAAACACTTCTGGAATATTTTACTGACCAAAATTAATCTCAATTATTTTGAAGAAAATGACTAATTGGAGAGACCCTGTGGTGTGAGTTATATAGATTTAGGAAAATCTCATGCTTTTCCTTATCTCAAGTAAATGCAATCTCATCAAATAAATTATTTTATTTTATTCAATGCACTCCATGCTTTTTAAATTAAACTGTTTAGATTAAACAGTATATATATATATATATTTATATTTAGAATATAGAGTTCCATTATGTTATAAAAAAATATTACGGCAAAAAACTTAAGAAAAACAAATATTTAGTTATTTTTAATTTTTTTTATAGTAAAAAAATATTTAATAATTATTGATATTTAATATGAATTTGTTGTTAATTTTTTGTTCAATAAAATTATATTCCCAATATTCGTAAAAATTATTAGGTGACAAGGCTCCGAGATTTCAACTGTTTAAGGGCCTCCATCTTGTTTAATCTCTGGCATTTATTTTATTAAATAAGTATATTATAATTATAATTTCCTTTATATACTTCTAATTATTTACCTGATTAGTCTTATCGCCAGTAACACATATCGTGGCAAATTTACTTCCAAATCTGCGGTTCGGTGGAGGTGCAAACCGACATGGATTTGGATAAAGACTTTGGAAATGACCTGCCATAATGCATTCACTTGCTGATAAAAAGTGGCTTTCAATATTTCTAACATGTTTAACCTAAAAACAATTAATTTGATTAATAATATTGAAAATATAACATATATAGTTGATATATTTATTTATTTAATATAATATAATATACTTACAGTGCCTTTTTTGACATCTTCAGCAATTAAATCTGTAAATATCCATCCAACTCTAACTAGTCCAAGTCCTAGAGCTAGTTGATCAACTAAATCGCTTTTGTCATCTTCTAGAAGAGTAACTGAGTCACGTGTGCTTTCCTGAGGGGGTTCATATATTGCTGCAACAGTTGCTCTTATTCCCAAAGGAACATCTTGATGAACTTCATATCTTCCAAATAGAAATCCAACACGTTGATGCCCAGTTGCACGCCAATAATTAATGAATCTCTCAACCAGATGTGCATTTTCAAACATTACATTATCGATATGACGATAAATCTAAAGTTGTTTGTAAATTATGAATTAATATTATTAATAGAGTAAAATTTTCGATTAGAAATATATCATTTGATTATTTATGAATTACCTGACGATTCAGAGTGATCGCATTGGGTTGGCATTTGCTACAAATTCCTTTTGGCCAGGGCGGATGATCCTTACATCCTGTTTTTATTCTACAAGTTTGATCTTCAAGAGAAACAAATTTGCCTCTATCAACACCTGCAGTTAATTTTCTTAAATATGCATGGAAGGACATATGTTTAACATTTTGTGATTTAAGATATTCTGCATCAAAAGCTTCAAGTGGAGAACAATGAACACATCGACCATTTGGGCCATGACGACAACTAGAAAAAATTAAAATAATAAATTAATATAGAAAATATTTAATTGCACATTTTAAATAAATATATATATAATAATAAAACTATTCTCTCTTTCTCTCTCTCTCTATATATAGTAAAATTATTTTAACTTTTTTAGCCTAAGTGCTGATATGTACGTTTATTAAATTTAGGACTATAAATAATTTAATTCTTCAAAAAAATAATAAACAATAAATTTTATTTTCAAGGGATTGTGTGGGAAACGTTAAATTGATACTAAATAATAAATTTATTGACTATTATCTGTATAAGTAATAATTAATTATCTTTAAAAAAAATAATGTTAATGATAATGAACCTAATATAAAGTATTAAAAATATTAAGAGGAATATGTTTAAGATAGAAGATTATTAACAAAACTTTTTAAGATAATATAAGTAGAATGATTATTATAATTACAATTTTTCATCTCTTTTACGTTGGACTTTTCCATCCAATTTCCATAAAATTTGATCTATTTCATCTTCTTTAAAAGAATTATTTTGAACGGAAATTGATTGAGCTGTAGATACCACATCCATTGACATGGAAGTATCAGAATTACGTAGAGCTCCATTAAGAGGCACTAAATAAAGCATATCACCATGACGTAGTCCAGATTGTAAAACTGTTTTACTAAGTGTAGATGGTAATTCATTTTTCTGATTTTTTTCTTTATATAATGTACATCCAGTTATTTGAAAGGTTTGATGTACCTTAAAAAATATCAATATATATATTATAAAATTTCCATTCCAAACAAATAATTATTTATGAAAATGAAATTCATAATAACATTTTTTTAAAATACTTTTAGATATAAAATTAATGTTAAAAATATTATTTTTTTAAAATGATCAAAATTTCTAAAATTAATTATAAAAATACTATATAAAAATTAAAATTTTATAATAAATAAGAATACAACTTTCAAATTAATAAATAATTAATTTATAATATGAATATTTATTGTGTGAAATATAAAAATAAAATAAAAGAAATTTTACCTTTTCAAAAAGTTTTTTTATAGAATCTGTCGATTCTACATTTATTCTTTTAGTTCCTTCGGAAGATTGGACTCTTAAAACCTGTAAATAAAATGAAATGAAATATTCAATATTAAATTAAATATTTATATATGAAAAATAAAATAAAAAATTCTTTAAAATTTTTTTATTTTGCCTATATATAAAAAGAGTGACATAGCAATAATAATTTTTTTTGAATAGAGGTTGGAATTTAATAGTAATAATTTATTGTTAGAGTTTATTTTCTGAAGAGTGTTATTTTTTAATGAAGAGTTTAAATTTAAATTTACTCACAAGAGATTTATTTTTCGACATGTCGATTGTAGATACAAATAATAATTTTTTTTTGTGAAAAGATCAGCTGTTGGTTGGATTCGTGCAGCCAAGGCTGTTCTCACTCGGCAATGAAATGAGTTTCAATTTCAATGCTCGATTCCGACTGCAAGTTTGCCAAGAGTGAGCACACCTTTCAATGGCGTAAACTCAAACAACTTCTAAAGGATACTCACAATCATTTCGAAGGACAAATGTCATTCTAGACTTGCTTGGAAAACTGGTTAATTTTTATAAACAATTCCTATTCACTCCGGTTCAATTCTAAATTGATTTAATCATCTTCAAATTGGAGATATATAACCTCTTCGAAGTAAGTAAGAGAAAATAACAAATCTCACTAAAAAATTTAAATTATCACACACATCTAAATAATAATTATAAATATTAAAAATACTTCTAAACCTTGTCCAAAAATAACTTTTATCATTAATGACTCACCATATAAAATCATTAATGTTAATGAAAAAAAAGCGGCATTTACAAATGAAGAACTGATTAAATTATAACAAAAATTTTTTCTGAAAAAAATAAATTTAAAGATTAATAAATTAAAAATAGCATTGTTTCATATTTAAACAATGACAATAATATGAATAAATAAATTAATTATATAGACAAATTAAAAGTTAAAAAAATGAAGATTAAATTAATTATAATTTATATATAATATTATAAAATTTTGAATTATAAATCGCGTAATTATTTAAATTTGTTTTAAATAGAGATATTTACCTTTATTTTTTAATTATTATTTTTGTTTTTTCAGTCGAAATTACTAAAAATAATATATAGTTACCTCATATATATCTTGTATATATAAATAAAGATTCTATATATTAATAAAAACGTTAAAAAAAATATTTAAAAATTAAGTTATATTATAAACCGAAATTATTACAAACAAGATATAAAAGTAAATGAAAAAATATTAAAAAAATTAAGTTATATTATAAACCAAAATTATTAAAACAAGATATAAAAGTAAATGAAATTAATTAGTTGAAAGTTATGTTTTGTTATTTATACAATTTTACATATTTCAAATTATACAATTAAATATAAAAATTTAGAACAAATTAGTTTATATTTTAAATTTCTAAATGTTTTTTAATTAATTTCATTATACTAATTTTGCTCCTATAGATAGATTACCTGTTTAGCATATAAGAAGGAATGGTGGAGTACTCTTATGGGTTTATCAACACAAAAAAACGCAAATATGTCTTTTTTATTAAAAAAATATATATTTTTTTAAATTAATTCAAATTAAAAAAGTACTGTAATGGAGAGACATTGAATCTTACTCACGAATTATCGCCATTATCACCAACTTCATTACTATTTATCATTAACATTATCACCATATCTATATCAATACCTATAGAGATATAAATATAGATATATATGAGGTTTCATTGAGAAATGTTTGGATATGAGAAACATATATATATAAAATATAAATTAAATTAAATACTTGTGTTATTCTCAAAATGTTAGGATATTTTTAAACAGATAAAAAATTTCAAGAATAAACAGCAAAATGGATTAAATAGATATACTCTTAATTGTAAGATATCGTAAATAAAAGTAGAATCATGGTCTCAAATTCAAATAGTTGAAGGAGTTCATTTTTGAATTTGTGAAATGGGAAACACACACACACACATACTAAAATATCAATACATGTTATTTAAAATTTAATTATCGATAATATGTTACAATTTTTAGAAATAGTTTTGACTAAAACTTCGAAATCAAATTAACAAGAAGAAAGATCCAACAAGATGTTAGTAATTCAATAAAAATGTAAAATATTACTATAAAACATTTTAACGAAATTCTCCTTCTTTAAATAGGAATAGTTTTTAGAAAAACTAATATTCACAAATAATTCTTTTCTTGGAAATCCTGAAAAATATATAGTGTACATATGACGGGCAAGTGATACATTTCATTTCATCCATCAATAGTTCATATCCATTATTCCATTAAGAAAGTGCAAGTCCTCTTAAAAAAAAAGTAACTGCTTTTACCTCGTCTTCTGTGAAAATCCATTTTAAGGTGTATAATAGTGAAACCAACTTTTATCTGTTATAAAAAATTGTTAAAGAAAATCAGTTTTTTTTTAAATTTATTACTTTCGTTCTCATTTGATCCAATATCATTATGCTCGACATCCTCCAAATTAACTACTTTTCCAACCAAGACATTTCAGTCCCGTATTAGGACCCTCTTCGTGACCTTGGTTTTGATATTTTCTACCAATAGGGATAACATAAATGAATGATATATGTTAATTATAGAAATATATATATATATATGACTAAGTGCGCTGACTAGCTGCGCTCTGAAGATTCCTTGGCACTAGTAGTGACACTAAAACACCTCTCGCTCGTACCGAATATTCTTCTTCAGAGCTTTAGAACACAATAAATTTCTTAATAAAACATGAAAATAACCAAGGAATAACTTCTCATAATCAAAACTCTATATCTATATATACAGTGTGTCCCAAGTAAGACTGAACCGGCAAATAACATGCGCGCTCCAAGTGGTGTATTTTATAACACTGACTCCTTAGTAGCTACGAATAGCCACTCTCGGTTCAGTTGCTTGAATTTGTGAATTTTTTCAAAAGTTGACAGAAAATGAGTTAAGATATGCATATTTCCAACAGCATTCTGCCACAGCTCATACTACACATAATTTTTTGCAAGACATAAAGGCGGTTTTTTATGATAGGGTAATCTCGAAGAGGCCTCTTCGTCCCCCGAATCTTACGGTGTATGTTTTTTATTTGTGGAGAACCTTAAAAAATAAAGTTTACAGAAATAATCCTCACTCCATGGAAGAACTTATAAACAATATCATAACAGAAATTAGGAACATTACGCAACAAGAACTTATGCGCGTGAATGGCAATTTCATTAGAAGGTGCCAGGATTGTTTGAATGCTGAAGAACACCACTTTGAACACCGCCTGTAATAAAGGGACTCATTATAAAGGCTATTGGGTGCATAAATAAGAAATAAATACAATAATATTTGAAATAGAATATGTGCATGTTATCTGCGGGCCCAGCCTTACCTGGGACACACTATATATATATATATATATGTTCGTTTAAATTTCTATCAAAGTTTTTATTATAACAAGAGTCAATGTTGAGATTTTGGGTTGAATGGTAGGGAGATTTTGGACTTACTGTGATCCGAAGCTCCGAAGAACCATGTCTGTTTCTGACGACAGCTCGAGGCCGACTGACTATTTATTTGAATTTTATTGTCATATTTTAATTAATCTATCTTTAAATACAAATGTGTGTTGTCACAATATTGGTTTGAATTTAAAATAATTAAGATAACTTTATCTTTCAGTCCGTAGAATTCAAATATAACTTTAGAATTTTTCATGATAATTCAGATTACTATGAAATTACTTATCAGTATTTTTATACTACATAAATACATACATACATACATACTTTATAAAAAATATTTGACTTTGTCTTCTACTCCTACGACCTCATTATCTTCCTACCTCTTACTTGGTCCACTAACTGACCACTTCCCAATTGGTTTCCCCATAAACAAATTTCTCCCTTTTTTCACCCATTTTAAGTCTGGTATGCAAAGATGTCATGCACTTTCTCGTTATACCTTCTCTATCATTCCCCATTGATTTCCCTCTTCTTCGAAATTTAAATACTAGTAGGAATCGTATTTTCTCTTTTGGAATGTACAGATAAAAACTTTTTTACTTTATTTAAATATAAGAATAAAAAAATTAAATAGAAAATTAAGGGATATTTGAATCTGAATAAAATTTTATTATTAAAAAATATACGCATATTAGTTCACTTAAAAAGAAATTGTTCTATTCATTTTTTGAAATTTTAAGTACTTTTTGGAACACTCAATAATGCTATAGGAATTGGCAATTTTCACGAGTAAGTATCTTCTAAGAGAGGAGAACTAAAGAGGTCTCTAAATTTTAATAAAAATTAAATGCCTATACAACCAAAAAATAAATCAATTAATTTAAATTAACTTTATTAAATTTAGTAAAATTAATTACAGCATTAAATTATAGAATACGATCAATTTATAAAAATAGAATAGATGTACAAGTTTTCTTTCGAGTAAACTTTGATTTATGAAAACAATAATTACTTCTTTTAATCAATTTGATAATTGGTAATATAACATAACTAAAATAAATAAAAAATACCCTTAAGAATAAAACGTACTTGAAAATTGTTCAACCTTGTTACTATTTTACTAACAATTCTATTTTCGTTTGTCTCATCTGACAACTTTTTGTTGATGAGCTCATTTCAAAACGTGTTTTTAAATATTTATTCAATTAAAGATAAGTTTTTACTTTAAATTTATATTCTTCTAAATATAATTGTTTTTTTTTAATATTATTATCTATTCTATTGAATTTAAATTATTAATTTTTTTCAGACCTCATGACCTAGTTTTAGTAAGGTGATGAGTACTTTTGACCTAAAAATTTAAAATAAACTCTATTTCTTGCTAATAGTTTCTTGATTAAAATTAAAAATGTAATTGAACACTCCTTAATTAAATCTTTTGTGGTATGTCATATAATATATTTGATTACAGAATGAACTAAAGTTTGAAGGAAATTATTTACAATTGAAGCAGTGCTGTATTAGTGATTACAACCTAATTTTGTTTTGTTTCATCATTTTATAATCATTTAGTTATTCTCCCCCTGTTCATCGATAGACGTGGTCAACAATTAAAGTATTATACTATTTATATTTATGATATGTCAAAAAATAAGCAATAATGTTGAATAGTAATTAAAAATTATTTCTATTTTATTCTATTTAATTATTTTATTCTTTAAAAAAATAGTATTTGAGAGTTTTTTTTAGAATTAAGAATAAATTAGATTAATACCTACATAAATTTTCAGTTTTTTTAAGTCTGTAAAAAAAATATTATTCTATGAGGGAAGGGAGACCAAATTTTCATTGGAATTTGTGTGATTAATAATAGTGTCATATTTAATTTTTTTAAACATTTATTTACTAAATAATAGTAAAAAAAATTATTTAAAAATTTACAGAGTATATAATTACTTTATCTTATATTAAATTATTTTGAACATCAATTACTTAAATTATATTAATTAATTATATATATTATAATATTATATTAATAAATATATATATATTTATATTGTGATTTGTATTATTTGACTAGTGACTATTGATCTAAACCCATTTTAACTAATTTAGAGATTTATTTAATAATCTATCCCCAATAATAATATATTCCCATTGTGTATAATTTTTATCAACTTTATGAGTCATGAACCATCATCCAGAATATAATTAGTTTAAACGAGTTCGTAGGTATATATAATATGTTAATTATAATCATTATTAAATATATATATATTTAATTAATAAGCTCCTGAACCAATATATACCAATATATAAAAATAACACGTCTGTTTGAAAATTATAAAAAATATTTTATTCAAAATAGACTCCATTTTAATTTATACATTTTTCCCACCTCTTCGGCAGATTATGAATGCTACGCCAAAATACAATTCTTCCTTTGAAGCAAACCAGTTGTCGAGTCATTTTCGTACATTTTCATACGAATCGAATTGTTCGGCGAGTGCATGTCCCAAAGATGCAAATAGATGGTAATCAGAGGAAGTCAAGTCTGGAGAATAAGCCGCATGCGCTAGTACTTCCCAATTGAACGCCTCGACCGTATCCGTGATCCATTTTGCTGTGTGTGAGGGGCATTATCATGAAGCAAAATGACTTTATGTTGTCTTTTTGCATATTCCAGTCGTTTTTCAAGTATTGCTCTATTCAAATCGATCATTTGTTGATGGTAGCGATCAGTGTCAACGGTTTCGCCAGATTTTAATAGCTCATAATATATTATACCCTTTTTTACACTTTTTCGGTGGTTTCCCACGTTTCTCACGACAAAATCACCACTTTTAAATTTTTTAAACCACTCAAAGCATTGAGATTTGCCAAGAGCATGTTCACCGTATTCTTCGACAAGCATTCTATGAGATTCTGTATCAGTTATCTTCAAATGATAGCAGAAAACCAATGCTGTCCTCAAGAAACGTTTACATATATTCTAATTAATATACATATATATATATTACATTATGTATAAAATTTTTATAAACTTTAATCCATCATCCTCAATTTCAATAGTTCAGCATATTAACATTGAGCTACTTTTTTATTTAATATTATTAATATTTATTAAAACATTAATATTATTGTTAGAAATGTATTGATTTATTTTTTAGTAGAAAGTATGACTGGTTCCAAACATCTTTTTATCCTAAATTATTTCATCAGATAAGTGACGAGCTTTAATCATTCAGAATTCTTATCAAGTTCTAACTAGCTAAGCTAAAATTCATTATTTAATTCAATAAAAATATAAAAAAAAACAATTTTTTTTTTATTTTTTTATTCTGCGATCAGAATTACAATCATCACAATCATCATTACAATCATTATGCGAATTCTATGAGCAGAAGGGGTGTCAACATATATTAACTGGGAGGTGTGAGGAGATGGGGATGGACGAGGGGCGAGGGGAATGGGGCTCACCGTAGTGTTAATTTCTGGACACAGAGTATGTCCTGGGGCCATTTCCTCTTGAGTCTTCTATTTGTGATGACCACATTTAGGGTATCTATCAAGCAGTTGGGGTGGTGGGAGAGTCTCCCGTAGAGTGATTGGGTTTTGGAGTAAATTGTTTCTGGTATTGTAGGGATGTTGAGGTCTTTGTGTATTGATTTATTCGTGACATACCAAGGTGCGTTGGTGATGATGCGAAGGTATTTGGACTGGAATCGCTGGATCACATCAATGTTAGATTTTGCCGAGCAACCCCATAGTTCTAAGCCGTACGTCCATATAGGTTTTATGATTGCCTTGTATATTAGGACTTTGTTTTCAAGGGATAGTTTGGAGTTTCTATCGATCAGCCAGTACATTTTTCGTATTTTGATATCCATTTCTTGCTTCTTTTTCTTGATGTGTTCTTTCCAGTTGAGTTTGGAGTCTATATGAATTCCCACAGATATTTAACGCTGTTGTTTTGCGGGATGGCTTTATTATTTATGTAGATTAGGTGGTTCTCTCTTTGGTATTTCAGCGTGAAGGTGACGTGGCTGGACTTGTCGCAGTTAACTCTCATTCTCCATTTGTCAAGCCACTCGGAGGCAAGATTTAGGTATGATTGTAGACTAGCACAAGCGCTGGAGAGAAAACAATTTGAAAGGAAATAATTTCAAAATATTTTCTATTTTTTTTCTTATGAAAAAAAGAATTATCTAAATTTATCCTTTTGGAAACAAATCAAAATTTTAACGTCTAACCTTAGTCACCTGTCATAATAAAATAAAAATTAAAAGGAATACAAAAATAATAAATAAATCTTTTGTATTTTTGAAGAATCATTCGAATCATTATTTTAGAGGATAATTTGAAATTTTTCACCTTAAAATTGATTTATTTATTATTTTTTAATTGATAAATTGACAAGACACCTTTGACATGAGTTATTGGCTTCATTCGTCTGCAGGTGAACCATAAATAGGTACGATTCATTTGGGCCATCTCGCGCTGCACTTTGTCTATTCAGAGCAAGGTCCCCTCCTACCGGACTACGTCACACCGGGCGCCCAGCGTGCTCTTCACTTCTTGATCGTCATTCTATGTCTGACTTTGGTTCCGAATCAATCACAGAAAATATTTTATCTATTCAATATCTAATCATTTATTTTGATATTATTTTTATTTAAATTTTGTGATTTTTTTTTTGTTTTGTTTAGTCATCTACTTTTAATGTGTGATACTCTGACAGGAGGTAGTAGAAATATTAAACCATCACAAAAATCTATTAACAAATATTTTTAATTAAAATTAATTTTGTTGTTTTGTTTTGTTTTACAGTTGTAAATATGTCAGAAAATCAGTCGGAGAAAACGGTAGTTAAACTACATATCTACGATTTGACGAAAGGCTTAGCAAGGAGCATGTCACCAATTTTTCTAGGTATTTATTTATTCATTATAATTTTTTTAAATTAAATTTTAAGAGAAAAAAAAATTCTTATTAAAAATCAAACATCAATTTTTTCCATTTAGATTTTATATCATTTTTATTTATTTATTATTCTACAATTATATATAATAGGTAAACATATTAGTCTTTAATATTTAAATTTTTTGATCTATTATTTTCTTTTATACTTATCAAAAAATAAATTTATATACAATATTATATGTACAATCGTATTGTTTAACTATTATATTCCATATAATATACAAATACTACACTATATATATTTATACTTACATTTTTATTATCAGAAATTTAAAAAAAAATTCTTTATTAAAAAAATACAATATACTTATATATGATATTCAAAATTATAAACAGTTAATATTTTTTTTTAAATTTTTGAAAAATAAAATTATTCAACTCAAAATAAATAGAATATTAAGATATACTTAAACTAGTTTGAAGGAATTCGTTGAATAATACAAAAAGAAAAAAAAATCCTATACTGTTTTGTATATTTTTCAATGAAATCAAATAGAGTTATAAATATTTACAAATTTATTATAAACATAACATTGTTATTTCCTTGTGCTCAAAGAAATAAAGAATTCACTTAAAAACCTAAATTATACTTATAAACAAATGAAAAAAAAAATTTCGTCATTTTCTAAATATACCTATTTTCTTCAATAAATCATTTATTTATTAGACCAATTTTATAAAATTTCTATAGTTTTTATAATTTTTAAAAATAATACATATTTACTAAATTAATAAAAAAAAATTGAAAGATATTTATTAATTAATTATTTAAAACTTCCAATAATATTTATTAAATTTCAAATTTTAAAGCAAATTAAAAACTAAATAGAAAAAAAAATACTGATCGATATAATAAAATATAATCATAACTGCCGAAATGATAGTTAAACATCTTCACCTTGAAATTAATGAGTCAACATTTTACTAAAATGACTTTGCACAAAACGTTTATAGATAAACATAACATAACATAAAAAAATCAATAATATATATTTAATTAAAACAAACACATTTTATTATAATTATTTAATTAATTTCATATTTTAAGATATATATATATATATATATATATTTATTTATATATATTTAATTTATTAATATTTAAATAAATACAATTTTTATATAAGAATCTTTATATGAATTTATAAGCGTCAAGATGCATGTAATTTTTATATTTATAAATGTTTCAATTTCATATTATTATTATTATTGTATATTTTATAAAATAATATAGATGTAATATATATATTAATGATTATATTAAAAATATCTATCAATTTTATGTCATCTTTATTTATTGAATAATGGAATTGGTTCGAATTCATTATATTCGTTCTTTCTTATGCAACAGGTCGTCAAATCGAAGGCATTTGGCACACCGCGATCGTAGTCTTCGATCGAGAGTATTTTTTCGGCATGGAAGGCATTTTAAAGTGCTTCCCGGTTAGTGATTTTTTATTTAATTTATTTAACTGAAAAATGTTTTAATTTCTTAAATAAATTGATTTTTTTTAATTTTAATATTATTTTATGAAAAAATGTTTATGTATTAGTGAAGAAATGAGAGTGTAAGATCTATGCTCTATATATATATATATATATATATAACAAATAATTTTTCTTCATGGAGTAATTTTATAATATTATAATGAATTGATCAACACGATTTAATAATTTCAACTCTAAATATTCACTCGACTACTATTATTTTGAATTTTTTAAGTTTATTTAATTAATATTAAAATTTTTCTAAAAATTTCTAAACATGATAATAACTATAAATATAATATTTTCTAATAACTGTTTTTAAAAAATTAAATATTTTTCGATTATATCGTAAATAGAAATATAATACTATAATATATAATAATTTTGTAAATTTCAAAAGTTTAACTTTAAATTATAATACTTAGTTTATTTGAAAAAAATCTTACATTATTTTTAATAATATGAAAAGTAAACTAACATCAAGTTGTGGTTGTTTTGGGAGAGAGACAACACTAATAATATAATAACTTGCTTTAAGTAATTTAATTAAATTTACATATATCATTAAAACTAAATTTACTCTAAACTTTAATTATTATATCTATATGATATAATTTAAAATGAACAATAAATAGTAAAAATAACTTAAAAATAAATAAAATATAATATTAACTTATAAAATAAATATATAAATAAAATAAAATAAAAATAAATTTATATATAAAAGATCAATAGCCTGAAAATAAAAATGAAACTACTTTTAAAATTTTATAGTAGTGTGAAACAATAAGGTATATGAAAACCTTAATTGAACGAAATTCTTTAAAATATAGGTTTTTTATTTTATATTAATTATTATTACGAGTATAATTTCGAACTTTGTTAATATTTATAATTTTATTTAGTTAAATTTATTGAAAAAACCTTAAATTAAATAAATTTCACTAATATCAAATTTCTAATTTGGATAGAATGTTTCAATAATATTTATATCTCCTTTAAAATCCTATTTATTTATTTTCAAAATCTTGACATATTTAACCGGAACAATACTATATAATATAATATCATAAATCTTACATAACTTTAGATAAATATTTATTTAAAAAAATAATAATATAAATCGAAGTGTATATTTTTAAAACCATATAAATTTTATTGGATTTTCCACTAAATTTGTTGATCAACAAATATATTAATATCTTGTTTCATAGAACCAAAGAATGTGTGTTTGGAATGCTGAAGTATCCAAAAATATAGTTGTACGTTTTTAGAGAGAGAAACGGAACTGCAAAAGTAGGGGAAGGTCCATTGAACCTTTAGAAAAATTATAAACATATTTACCTTTCAATTCAATTCAATTTCAACTATAAATTTAATTTTACATTTTTATTATATTTTATTTAACTATTTTAATACAATTATATAAAATATAATTAACTCTAATTAAAATATATGGGTCTTACAAACAAAAGTCTACGATATCTATAAATTCTTATTTATAGGGAAATGTTGCTATCAATGGGCGACTTAATGGAAAGTCGTAATAAAATCTATGGATAATGTAATATACGTATAAGTATATACTCGTATATTTGTTAAAACAATAAATTATATTTTGTTTTTCACTATATAGGACACAGAAGTAATAAATATTCAATGTTATTGAGATATTTAAAAAATAAAAAACTTATTATTATAATAAATATATGTATTTTGTTGATTTTTATTCATTCGATTATTATTGTTATCAATATTTTCTTTTTAATTTGTTTGCTACGAAACTCGGTAGTTGTGTAGAGGTGCGCATATACAGTGGTTCTTTTAAGATTTTAAGGCAACCAACAGGCATTGCTTAGGAAAAACAGACTCAGTTTACAACAGGTAAATTTATATTCTGAATATGAAAAAATACGGACAATTAATTGAACTTTAAAATATTTTCTGCATAAATTCAATCTCTATTAACATCTAGCTAAATTGTTTTGTTTATTATTAGTAGTAATTCAGAAGGAAGATTTAAGATTTTCTTACTAGTAAGAAAATCTTAGTTTCGATCACAGAATTTCTTTGTGCCTTCTTGATACAACTCAAAAATAAAGCTATCCTTTAACAAAACGGGGTACCTTATTGTTTAGAATAAGGATAATGCCCATCTATAGAAACCTTCGAATATTACATAACTGTGATATTAATAAAAATAAATTAAATTAAGTACAATAATAGTCCGTTTAAATAAAATTAGTTCGATTGAGGTAAATGATTTAACAATATTAATATAAATTAGTATATAAAAAAAGGAGCAATACAAACGTTAAAGATAAAATAGTAATTTTCATATAATACACATAATATGGAGAATTATTATTAATATTATCTATCTATCTATCTATATAAATAAGAGCTAATTTAATGTTTTTATCCAAAAACATGGGTTTCATTCAAAAAGTCACGGACTTATTGACCTGCCCTCGTAACTCATTTGAATTAAATAATTTATTCTAAAAGTTATCATTTTAATTAAATAAATTAATATACCACTAATTTTGATTTGAGGTGAAGAATCGACCTGAATTAGATTCTTTCAATATTTACACTAAAACCTGAAATCCATAAATAAACCGGGCGAAATTTCTCTCAAGACTAAATATTAGGAAATAGAAAAAATACAAACAAAAAAAAAATAAAATAAAGCTTTTATTTAAATTCACTAAAAAGGAGAAAATAATTTCTGCACACACACCACGATTTCCTTACAATTAGTCATATCTACAAAATGAAAGCGTGGGCGCCAAACATGCAGGGAAAAACGCAAATTCTACTTCAAATAGACATAGTTATTAAGTATAGTGAAAAAGAAAAAAGAACAGAAAATTTTGTGTATATACAATGAAATGCCCTTCGTATTTTCCATTCCCTGCATGTTTAGCGCTCACGCTTTCATTTTTTAGATAGGATTAATTGTAAGGAAATTGCGGAGTGTGTGGGGAAATTATTTTCTCCTTTTTGGTACATTTAAATAAAAACATGTTTTTAAAAAGTTTTTTGTTAATATTTTTTTTATTTCATAATTTAATTCTTTAAAACAAAACATCGAATTTTACCTAATTCTATACTTTAATTAATTTTTATTAATTTTATTAATATTACAGATATGCAATACATATAAAAATTTATATAATTTTATATATTTACTATTTCTTGATTGAAATTACGTAATTTAGATAAAAATTAAGATTCAAGACATTCCTTCATTCTTATTCATTTAATAATTATATTGTCAAAAATCTATTTATGATTGTTTCTTCTTTTTTTCGAATTTTATTTCTTTAAAAAAAAACATCGTCATAGAAACCCACGCGTGTTCTTAAAAAATAAACATTATTTAAAAAAGTAATTCTGACTTTTTCTATTTCTGATGTAAAAAATGACTTCCTCCCTAATTACAATCTTCGCTAGGTTACCGTAAACTGGGGCCAATAGCCATGGATTTTATGGTTTATCAACATGAATACATACAAATTTCATTTTTTTTTACTTTATTTCAACTCTAGGTTTCATACGCAATATATCAATTAATTACAAATTAAATTTTTATAAATCATTAAAAAATGGTTTTAATATTTCTTATTAATTAATTAATAATTATTTTTTTCAGGTATATGAAAGAATATACCCTATTTTTACGATTCATTTTTTAAATATTCTTATAATTACTAAAATGTTTATGTATCATAAAATATAAATACATTCATATATATATAAATACATTCATATATATATATATATATATATTATATACACTAAACTATCAAAAATCGCTTTCCCCATCTTCTATGATGCCTCATTAACAATAGAAAATTTAATTTGAGTAAAACTTATTTAAGCAAATTTATTAAATTTTATATTAGATTAATTATTTGAAAAAAATGTAGTTTAGTCAAAAAAAGGTGTTTTTATTTTATCATTATATCTTATATAAATTTAATTATTAACTTTTTCGTAATTAATACATAACAATAATATATTTATTAAACAGTTTCGATTCGATTAAAGTTTCGTGCCAGCGAATATGTCGTTGTCTAAAATGTCGTCATAGTTCTTAATTTGTTTTATAGTGAGTGCTTATTTAAAAATATATATTTAATAAAAAAAAACCTTTAGCGTTGATTCAAAATTCACAAAAATTATGATTATAATTATTCTATTTTTAAAAGTATAAAATATATTCTTTTTTTTAAACTCTCATTTCTCATGTCTTTCATTGCAGCATATTGCATTATATTATTTTTTTAAAATAATATTTGAAAATTATTTTTTATATAATCACTACACTTTTTATTATAGAAGAATTTTTCTATTTTTAATAATTACTAATAATATTTAATATTTTTTTAAGATAAAACTTTTAATACCAATTCAGTATATTTTTCATTTACTTATTTTGTTTAGAGAAATATTTTTTTAATGTATTAATAGTAAATTCTTAATACTATTTCATCAGAATTTTCTTCTTATGAGCCATCTTTTAAACGAATTTCATGCTATAAATTATTAGGTCTCATTTGGGACAGACATAATCCATTGAATGGATGGGAAAAAATTTTATTTTAATCTTGACCTTTTCAAAGAAAATAAGTTGATAAAATAAACATTTCATAGATCATTTCCTCACATTTTTTTTTTCTTATTATTGTTTTCATTAATATATAAATAGGTATAACTATTATATTATGTAGTAATTAATACTTAAGATAGAAATGAAATGAAAAGTAAAAATTCAAAAATGTGAATTTAACTAAAATACAAGTTACAATATTTTTTTATCTATACTTAAATAATAGTAAATTTAATTTTTTTTTTAAATATTTTTTTAAGAAGAGATTGGATTAAACAAGGAGGCATAAACTTTTTCTTAAAGATTTTGGCTATTAAAAAAAATGAATTTAATGTTAATTTGTTTTATTATTATTTTTCAGTGTTCCTCAAAAAATGTTTAACAATTTTGGTTCAATTGAATTAAATTATTTGATGGAAGAATATATCATATACCTATATATTATTAGTCATTTTGATATTATGGTATACACATACATTAATTATAGAAAGTATAAAATTATATGAATTAACTAAAATCAAATAGTATAATTCTTATAATTAATTATGATTTTGATTGAACCCTTTATAAGTTCATTTTTATTAAAAACAAAATAATTTTTTTATTTTATTATTTATTATTAATTACAAGTAATGTTCTAATAAATCATATGAGGTAAAATACCCAGAGATCTATTTTTAATAAACTAAAATTACAAAATAAAATATTGAATATAAGGCAAAACTGAGGGATATTATGCAGAATTCGGGTTTTTGCCAAATCTCAAAATATAAAACCTATTATGACATGATTATTGGTGTTAATAGGACTATTAGGCATTGCAGCTTTATTCTTAAATTAAGAACTACTAAAATTTACAAAAATAAAAAAGTCAAATTTTCGGCAATATCCCTAACAGTGGATAAAGTTGAAATGTTTAAATATTTAATTAGATAAGTTTTATGAATTAAAAAAAGTACATAACTTAAATAATATACATATATTTACACAAGAATGAGATTTCCCCCTTCTTACAAAATTGTTTGGGGGATTCAATTTTTCACTGTTAAGCATATGTAAAACGCACGCCTTCGCACTCACAATATGTAGTCATATCACTCCTTAGACACAATTTGAGATAGACTTGTAAATAGTAAACAATGTGGGATATTTGAAAATAAGTTTTAATATTAAAGAATGTGCAAAAACCTAGAATACATTATACTTACAAAAATTGCAAAAGTAAAAATATTACGGACCTTTGAAATAAATATGTGTTGATCTTCAGGATGGCACACAAAACAAATCCTCCTTACTCGACGGTTCGATTATTACTAAAGTAGACATGCTTCTCCTAGTGTTGTAGGTGGCTACTATCGTCCTACAATGCCTTTTTCAATACCAAAAGCGTTACTATTATTATTAATTATTTTCTTGAATATTTGTTGTTGAAAATATATTGGAATTTAATTTATATTTAGCAATTGCAAATTATCATTAATTACCAAGGATCGATCACTTTCTGGTATTTAAAAAAGGGGGAATAGAGGATTCTTTGGAGACTTGAGTCTTGAGTGTCGTCCGGCGGATTTATCTGGAACATCGCGTGGGCAGTAGCATTTCTCAAAAAGGGGTTGTGGATGGATGTCCTTCCTGCCAGGGAAAATGTTGTCTCCTCCTCCAATTCCTGATCAAGACTGACTAAAAATGTAGATGTTCATCATCCCCTCCAATCAACTTGGCAAAATTGTCCACCCCTCACTCTCTCTTGGATAACGAAGAGGTATATCATCTGGGTACCAGATGGAATGCATTTCCCTGAGTTTTTTAAAACAATAATTCTAGAAAGTTATCTTTTATATACTCTGCCATGTGTTGAAAAAATAACTTTCTAGATTTCATAAAATATATAAAAATGCTATTTTTAAGCTTATATATTACAATATAATCATTTTTCTTCTAAATATAACATACAATTTTTTCTATATATTTAAAGTAGGATGTGAGGAAAATGGAAGAGAAAAATAAGTAATTGGATGGAATTGGGTTAGTGAAGTGTTGACTGGAAGAATGTGATTGTTGCAGCCAAAATTTACGAGTTCCGTAGCATCAACACCGAAAGATATTTAATTAATAAAATTTTGTACGTCCTACGCAAGAACAAAGCTATCAAGTCATTATATCAACTAGGTGTTCTATGATCAGTAGAACAGGTCCTATCAACCTTTATCTTGATTTTCTTGATCGGAGGCGCTTGGGTTGGTTTGACTCCGTCCCATAGATTCCAGCTAAAGAAATTCCCTTGCCAGGCCCGGGACTTGAACCCGGGACCACGAGAATGTGAGACAGCTTCGCTATTTCCCACCCTGTGGTGCCTTTATTTAATTAATATAAATATTATATAATCAAATAGATATAAAAATAAGATATACGATTTGATTTATTAAGTCAATTAAATAAATAATAAAAATAAATTGTTAAACCCGGAAAGGTCAACTACCACCAATGCCATGGTCCTATCCCCCACCCATCCCTTTTCCCCTTTGCCTGTTTCCTCGTCGTGAAGCGATGACCCATTGCGCGTGCACGAAGAGCCGCTAAATTTGGCGCTCGCCGCTATTCTAGCTCACCATTCACCCTCCTCTCTCTTTTCATCTTTCCTTTTCTCTCACTCATCGAGTTCTATTTGCAATCTTTCTCTTTCAATTCCAACCGAGAAGCCACCATCCTAAAAAACTTAGTCTCGAACTAAACTCACACCTCGTTGCTGCTTTTCATGCTTTCTTTTGGTTTGTTCTCCAAAATTTTTTTTCTTTAATTTTATCATAATTAATCCAACGTCACACTTAATTAATTATTTTTTCTATTAATCAATTTAAAATAATCATATTTTCTTGTTCTCCATTACCCTACCTATTCATTTTTCTGAATATTATTTCTTATTCAAATTAATAATTAATTATGTAGATTATAAATCCAACAAAATTCATTTTAAGAATATACCTACATAAACTAAACTCGATTCCTAAAAAAAGGGAAAAAATAATTCTTTCTAAGAGAATGGTCAATATAAACAATTTTTATTTTATTTTTATTAAAATATTAATTCAACATGCCAACCAATATATGATATTAATAAAATATTTTACTAAAAATTTTCTTCTGCCTAATAAACTAATAAATAGTATAGGTTATATTGTATAAGTATCTTATTTCTCGCAATACAAATTCGTATTCTAGTCTATTTTTAAATAGACATCTTTTTTCTTTTCTATTAGGTTACCCAAATGAACTATCAAAACTTTATATATATAAATATGTAAAGGTATATTATATATAAGTTTTTATCATTTCAATAAAACATAGTGAAACATTTAACAGTTTATTAGTAGATAAAATAAATAACAATTTTTTTTCCCTATTAAAAAAAAACATCTCTAAGATTTTAATTTAAAACCAAATCATCACTGAAGAATTTTCAAACTCATCATAAATGTAAACTGAAGAAGTTTATTTGTCTTGAGTATCCTTTAGAATAAAAGAAAACAAAAACATAAAAAAGATCCATTAACCCATCTTTTTCTTTTACATATATAAATCTTTTATTTATTTATTAAATAAAAAATAAATAAATAAACAAATAGGTATAAATGGTCATCTTTTTTTAATTAATTTTTTAAATATTTATATGCATAGATGACCCTAACAAAGCTTATAAATTAAACTTTCTTTATTAAATAGAAATTTTATTTTTAGATTAAGATAAAATTTTAAAAATTTCAATTGGTTTTACTTCATGTTTAAATAAATAAAAAAAATAATAATTTTTAATTATTTAAATCTTTTATTATTTTCAGGGTGGCACTATTTTGGGTGCTCCAGATAAAGAAATCATCTTAGGAGAGACTTACATCCCTTACAGCGTTTTTGAGGATTACCTAAACGGTTTGCGTGATTCTACATTTAGGTAATACTAATAAAATAATCTAAAAAATTAATTAAATAAGTGAAATATTTTAATTATATAAACATAAATTTTTTCAGAAAAGGATCATATAACTTATTCCAACATAATTGCAATAACTTCAGCAACGAATTAGGCCAATTTCTTTGTGGACAAAGTATACCTCAGTATATTCTTGATCTTCCTCAAGAATTTCTTAGCACGTGAGTTTTTGATAACACCATATTGTTCTTATATTTTATTTTATTGTAATTATTATCTAATCTTTTAACATTTTATTAATATATTTTTTTAATATATCTATATATAATTGTGTCTATATATGTATTTAACTAATAATAATTTTTTTATTTCTTACTATTTAATAACTCAAAAAGATGATATTGATGGTGCCATGTTAGGGATGTTTTGTAGATGATTCAGAAATTCCCAATTGTTATGTTACTTATTTGTGACAACATAAAAAAGATAGATCATTAAAAACTTTACATCATTTATACACATTTCCATCACCAATATATGGGATCAAAAATATTGAGATTATAAAATCAGGAGTGTCTCCACTCGACTATCTCGCAAATTTGAATTGGATTAACTAACATATATATTATATTTAAATTGAATTAAATTAATTAAATTATAAATTAAAATTAATAAAAAAATTAATAAATAATATGTAATAAACCAGCTTGTGTTTGAATCTTTGTTGATGGTACCACGTCACGTGCTGGGGCGTGATTGCCAGTCAACTTGTTAAAAAATTAATTTCTGTACTTTCAGCGATTCAATCAAACTGAAATTCTATATATAGCAGTTTTATACAATTTTTAATCATTTGAAAAACTATCAAACATCTATCTTTAGTTTTACGGTAAGTTTAGAGGAAAAAGAAAATGAAAACGTGTTAGGTAATGACACTCTTCCGGATGAGTTACATTTCTCAAAAGTTGATAGAAAACTACGAATTTTGAATAATGCCCGTGTACCTACATTACCACCATTTCATTATTCTAGCTCAAACCGTTTTTGCGTAATCTTGTCTACACAGACACACATACAGACACACAGACATTTTTCTTATCTTAGTGAAAATGACTCAGGAACCTTCAAAACGTATAAAAACATCAAAATCTCGACATCCAAAATTTTCGTGATCGCAATATCTCTAGCGAGATAGTAAAACCCGAATAACCGAAAGCGGCATTATTAACACACATCCTCCTAAATTTTAGCCTCCTTAACTTAACACTTATCTTTTGGTAATTAAAATTAGCTACTAGTAGATAGTCTGCATACATAAGTTCTTTGATAATATAATTTTTATTGAAATTATTAGTTTTAATTTATATTGAATTTTTTCAGACCTCTTGGAGCGACTCTGACTCCATTAATCGAGCAACTATCCAGAACTGGATCAGGAGGTGGTGGTGGATTTGCAGGGGGAGGTGGCATAGATCCAGAGTGGGATCGTCTTTCTCAAGATATTGAAGAGGCCAGGTTCGATCCGTCAAGGAAACCCCCAGACAATTCTAAACCTGAGAAATAACCATATCTCTTAACATTTAACTCCTCTTGTGTATGTTTAATCATTAAATGTTGCATTTTTTATGTATTTACATATATAAAAAATATAAATATATGACTATACCATTAGAATATTATATATCTATTTATTTAAAAGAAAAAAAATATTGATTTATTTTTCTAAACTTATATTTCAATGTAATAATTAATTGTTAAAAAAATTATTGATATACATATATCATTATCATTAAAATATAAAATAATTATTCCTATAATTCTTATAGATGTTATAGTTACAAATAATAATAATAAATTTTATTATAAATTTTAAAAATGTTTATTTTTGTCAATTTAAGTCAAATAATATTTATAATTATAATGGAATTTAATATCATGAATAACTTCCTTTGAATATGGCATATACTTATATCCAAACAGCTTCCATTTTTAAAAATATAATTCATGCATATATCAAATAATTTTTTGCAGGAAACAAAAATACTCATTTTTTTCAACATTAATCAAATTTATTAAAATGTTTTATATGATTTGTTGTGAAATATAAAATCTAATAAAATCACTAATCATTTTATTTTTCCGTAATCCTAATAATCCTTATTTTAAGCTTATTTTTTAAAAATTACTTAATACTACTACTAATTTATTAATATAATCCATCCTATAAATTTATCTGAGGAATTTTCGTTGCCATCCTAAGTAACACACCAGAAAAAGACACATGTAATAATATTTGAAAAATTTATCAAATCTTTTAAAGTTTAAAACTTGTCAACTTTATCAAGAAATAATACAATCATTTAAAAAAACAATAGACTTTTTTTATTATTCTAAGTGACAGAGGTAAACCCTACAATAAGACCAGGTATCAATCAGTTAAACTAATTATCTATGATTTTAACTTTCAAATTAGGAATACTACTATAATATATAAACTTAGCATAATGGAAGGAGGGCAGAGATTTAGTTTCACTATAAGGATAAGATATACTGACTCATTTTTAAAAATTTACATTAATCTAGTGCAGGGGTCGTCATCCTTTGGAGACGGAGGAGGCAAAAGTTAAAATTGCAAAATTTTGTTTCAATATTATGGTATTTGATTAGGAATAAGTATCCTAAAGATTTGATTTTTAATTTAAAATAAATAATTTGTTTTCTGTTGAGTTTTTTTATCCTATTTACAGTGTTATTTTTGCAATATAAAATTTTCAGTTTTGAAGATAAAATAATTTAATTATTAAATTTAAGCGTTTACGCCTTGATGAGTCATTTGTATACATATCCCAATCATGAAGAAAAAATTAATCATTTTTTTAAATTCAAGCATAAACATATCGCAAGCATTAATTAATAAATATTAAAAAAAAATTATCATTAAATTAATTTTATTTTAATATAAACCTTGAAACTTGATCTTCTATAATCTTATATAAATTCAAATGCCATTACCAATTGCCACAATGCTTTAGAAATTTATACTTTACGTATAATAATGTAGTATAATGTTTTAAAAATTTTCCAGGAATACTAAGAAAATTTCTAGTCTGATTACGCCTACTTCAATTAAGGAAACCTACCCATACATGCTTGACAAAGAATATACAAATTTTAATTCTAGCAATTCCTAAAATTATTAAAATATATGATTTAATTTTAATTTCAAATAATGAAATACAATTAAAATTAATTAATTTATTCGAAAAATTATCATATTAATGAAAATTATTTAAAGCAATAAATTATTTTTAAAAAGAATATATATAAAAATATATTGAAACTGATATTAATTAATTTAATTAAGAAAATGGTTTTAAAATTATAATTTTATAATATTGAAACTTATACAAATCGATTCTTTAGCTTAAATATCTCCTAATATGTGAACCATAAAAATCCTGTGGGCAATTTTCAAAATCATAAGACTAGATATATGTAAAAACCTACCTACAATCTTTGCTAGCACTATAAGCTGATACTATATATTCATAAATAAATTCTATAAATATTATTTATGAAACATAATCCTATTTAGTGTATAAATAATGAAGAATTTTTTTATCTTTGAAAATTTTGGACATATAATTTTTATTAAAAAAATTTATGATTATTTGACTTTTCAAGTAGTGATGATGATTTTTCGTATTTATGAACTTTTTCGGACATTTGAGTTTGTTTTCTTTATTCAGGCGTTGCTCTGTTGCTCTTGAAGAGAAACGTAACGCAATAAACGAGAAACTTGCCAAACGTGAACGAAAGAAGAATAAAAAAAATAAAAAAACAAAAACTAAAGACAATTCTTCAAAAAGACCTAGCTCCAAAACAATAGGTGATTTGAATTCTGCATACTTTACTAATTTTAAATTCATTTTTTTTTTACTTTTTATAAAAATTCTATTTTTTAAATAAATCAATCATTCGTTTTCAATTGTAGGTGAGCTTACTCCTGACGAAGGAAATTCGAGTGGAAGTGGAGAGTCAAAGGGAGCATCCCCTCCGGTTATCCTCAATAATACACAAAAAACTATAATGGCTGAACAACCCGCAGCAGAAGGTTCTGTTGAATTGGAACCTACCACAACAGAATCTGAACAAAAGGTATGATATTTTGTAAATATAATATTTAGTCGTGTAATTGAAAAATAATATAAATATAAAATTTTTTATAAAATAACGTTAAAAAATGGATTAAAAAGAATAAAATAATTTTTCTATAAGCCTGACAAAGTTTATGGATGAATTGCTTCATATTCAACTAAAAACGTTGGGCGCATTTAGTTTTATT
This sequence comes from Labia minor, assembly GCA_963082975.1. Taxonomy (NCBI): domain Eukaryota; kingdom Metazoa; phylum Arthropoda; class Insecta; order Dermaptera; family Spongiphoridae; genus Labia; species Labia minor. The sequence goes on from OY720345.1 coordinate 38,848,098, forward strand.
TATTTATATGAAAAATCAAGTCAAATTTTTGTAATAATAAAAATTTTATTAAACACATAAACTGTCAAATTTTTTTTCATGCAATAAAATTGATAGAGTAAGAGCTAAGAAATTAATCTTTTATTATTTTTCACTGTAATACACTTATATCAAAGTATGTATTAAAATTTAAAAGAATTTTTATTAAATTTACATATTATCAATAAAATCCAAAATGGTTGATTATATTAAGAGAAATAGTGTTACTTGTTAATGAAGTGTTTTAGTGTGGTAAGTGGTATGTATGTATATATAAGAATTATACCTCTATAAAGGAAGTAAATTGCATAGAAATCAAATGAAAACTAAAGGCGCCCAAAGTTTTTGAATATGAAGCAATTCATCCATAAACTTTGTCAGGCTTATAGAAAAATTATTTTATTCTTTTTAGTCCATTGGAAAAACGTTATTTTATAAAATTTTTTTATATTTATATTATTTTATTCATTTTAGTGCAATTTTAATTGGATAAATTTATTTAATATAACAAGAGAAATAGAAAAGATAAAGTTATACGAAAATTTACAAATGAATAAAACAAAAAAATATATTAATCTTCCAAAATTGTTTTTATGCATTTATGTTAAGTAAATGTTATTATTGAATAATAATTATTTTATTATGTTTATAAATAAATAATTTTTATTAATATGAGATTTTATAAATGTATATAGGATATTGTCTGTACTCATATTGTCTTCAAAAAAAAGGTCAATGCTTTGATTTTTTTCATTTGGGGAAATTTATAAAAAAGGATATTTTCTTTAAATGGCAATTTGAGGGCAAAAAACCCCTCTTCATTGGCGTTTCGACTGATTAATAAGAATTCATCATTAATTTTAATGCTATAAAATATATTTAATTACTACCAAAATGAAAATCTATCTTGAAATCGATGCTTATGCTTCAGAATCCGTTGAAAAAAATTAATCTGAGCAATACAAAAGGAGTTAGTTACTAAAAGTAATTAATCGCTAATTAATTACAATTAATCAATTATAGTTCAATTATATTTCTTCTATACCTTCTAGGGATCCATTGAAATATCTATACAAATTTTTAAAAGTCTATGTCAATAAAAAGTCGATGAAAAATTGATTTCAATTTGTCAAAAGAGCGAACAGACAGAGAGACAGAGAGACAGGCACCAAGTTAAGTTAAGAAAAACGGCACAGAACCGACCGACGTTTTGAAATAAATTAATTTCCAACAACTTTATTGATATATATATATATATATATATATAAAGTATAAAAAACTATTTTTAAAACTTGAATTACAATGACTAAATTATATTATTGGTTTTTATTTTTAGTTTAATAACTCAATTATTAATTACTACTATATTTTAAGTGACAAATTTCCGACAATGAGTATAAAATTAATACTTTGTAAACTTGTAAACCATGTAATCTACTACTTCCGGTTTCCGAATATACACCAAAAGTTGATGAATTCTTGCTACTGATAGTAAATATACCTAATTTTATCAAAATCCGTTGAGCCGTTCAAACTGTACACGACTATGGACGGACGGACAGACACTTTTTTCTGTTAACAAAATGATTCGTAGATATATGTACAAATCTCAACATGTGAAATTTGGTGTGAAAACAATACCATCCCTTTCTATCTTCGGTCGTTAAAAATAAAACGAATTTTACTTATTCGATTATCAGGATGTGATGGACATCCTCCCATAAAATGACTTAAATGTTTATTTATAATTTTTTATTTATTTTATATTTTAATTATTATATAACATTGTATTGTATTACAGGAAAAGACACGTCTTGCAGCAGATGTGGCTGCTGAAATTGAAGCCGATGAAAGAAGAGAGAGAGAAGAAGAACGTAAAAAGAAACCTAGAGAACCTCCGATAGTATTTAAGGTACTAATTTTTTTTCAAAATGTCTTTTTCTTAATAACAATAATTAACTAATTTCAAAATAATTTGCATTTGTTTTTAATTACAATATACAGGGTGGACCAAAAGTCCGGTAACATTTCAAATGGTTATAAAAAATACAAAAAGAGATATGAGAGAAAATATGTTTATTTATTATAAAAGTACAAAAATCAGGGTTTTATTTTTTAAAAATAACGTCGTCCAAATGTGCCCCTTGTTTAGTTTGGCACCCTTGTAACCTAGTGCGGAATTATCCATCACCGCCTGACAAATGTTTGGAGAAATGTTCTGAATTTCCTCGCGTATATTTTCTTTTAATTCTTCAATAGACTGAGGGTTGTTATTAAAAACTTTACTTTTGAGGTATCCCCAAAGGAAAAAGTCCATTGGTGACAAATCCGGACTCCGGGGTGGCCAGTTAATGTCACCTCTTTTGGATATGACTTTTTGCCAAAAATTTCACAAACCGCTGCTTTTGAGTCGTTGGAGGTGTGACATGTGGCCCCATCTTGTTGAAACCATGTTCGTTGATTAAAACCATAGTAGTCCTGTAATGCTGGAGCAAAAAAGTTCTGTAGCATGGCAATGTATCGCTGTATGTTGACGGTAACGGGACGGCTTCTCTGATCCTCATAAAAATACGGACCAATAATTCAACTGGCTGATAAAGCTGCCCATACAGTAACTTTGGGCGAGTGTAACGGCTTTTGGTGCTTCAATTGCTGGTTAGCATCACTCCAGTATCTGCAATTTTGCCTGTTCACATGCCCAGTTATGTGAAAATGTGCCTCGTCTGAGAAAAAGATGTTATTGAAGCTCGTAAACCTCGCAAGCATTTCGTTGGCATACTGCAGCCTCTGAATGTAGTCATTTGGCCTTAATTGCTGTACAATTTGAATTTTATACGGGTGTAAATGTAAATCCTTGTGAAGAATATGTCCTGGACACATTTAAAACACTAGACCGCTTTCGAGTAGAGAGGCCAGGTTGTTCTCTATCAGATGCTCGTACGCGCTCTATGTTTACGGGCTCTCTCGACGTCCTAGGTCGGCCGGATCGTGGTTGATTTAATGTTGAACCCGTCTCCTCGAACTTCTATACCCAATTTTTAATTGCACGAGTTGATGGAGCTTGATTTTTATTTTTTATGTTGTACTGTGTACAAAATTTTCGTCGCGCTTCAGTCGCAGAATCGTTGTTGCGATAGTACTCGCGTACGAAAAACGCGCGTTGTGCTCCGCTGAACGACGCCATGGCACTGAATTCCAACTAGCTCTCGCGTTTAGTAACGCCCCGCTCCCCCCTATCCCCCCGCAATAAAAAATGCACATTTAAATAAGAATAATTTAAATTTAAACATTCACTTTGCTCTTTGAATTATCATTTTAAAGTTATATTGTTGAAATTTAAATTATTCTTATTTAAATGTGTATTTTTATTAAAATTTAATTTTAATTTAACTTTTCATAATAAAGTTTGATTATTTAATTTAAATCTTTGATTTTTATTTATTAATTATATTGTATATTATTATAAATTTACTATTAACCATAAATTTAATAAGAAATTTTATTTTTAGGATGTAGTCGATGTTAGAGTGGAATTTGATAATCTTGTCGGACTGATTGAAAATATTATGACAACGGAAGATCAACAATCGTTAGAGGAACTTCATCAATATATGCTGGAAGATGAAGGAAGTTGGGCATTAGGTGAAGGATTTTTAAATTTTATCGGTAAATAAAAATAAATTTATGAAAAAATAAATTATTTGTTTTTAATTTAATTCCTTGTATTGTGTTATTTCAGGACGACTTCTTCATGATAAATCTCTTCGTCCTGATATACCATTAACAGCAATGCTCGTACTTTCAGCTGCAGCTCTGAAAGACGATGTTATTTTGTTATTACATCAAGATCGAAGAGAACATATTCTAATGAATTATGCTTATGAAATTGATCGACTTTCTTTGCCTGAGCAACAGGCATTAGCTCTATTTGTAAGTAAAAGAATTAAATTAAGTACATATATGAAAGTTGAATAAGTATTTTTAATTATAAAATCGACACAAAAATAATTTTAAATAAATAAAAAAAAAACAATAAATTTTACTATAGGTTGGATTTATAAAATTTTTTGATTCTAAGATCAATAGAAAATTACAAGAAAATAACGAAATAAATAGACTATATGCATTCCAAAAAATACTTTACGAAGGACAGAGGATATGACTTAAATAGAGAAAGTTGTTTATGGTAAATCAGTCTGTTTACCATGGATGTAATGCACAGACAATAGAAAAGTAGATGGGAGAGATTTAGTAAAGAATAGAAATTGTATTGTAGAACCATAGAGTTTGATAAACATTCATTAATTGAATGGTTGAAATCTTTATATTATTTTGAACAGATTTAAAATAACATTTAATTAGATTAAAAAATGTCAAATATTACAAAAATTTCCAATATACTAACCCCCGTTGGTCTAGGGATTCCTCATATGATATCATACATCTTAAGATAAAAAGAAAAAACCTAGAGGTTAGCGATCCATATGGCAAGACATATTTTGGAAAATGCAGCTCTAAAGATGAGCACCGAAACCATCTACGCAGATCTTTAAGCCATGAATTCTGGCGCCCACTCACCGATCTCTTCCCTTCAATCTTCCCCTCGATAATAAGGCGAAGAATTTCATATTTCTCACCACGCACGATATGACCCAGATACTCAATTTTTCTTTCCTTGATCGTCAAAAAGATTTCGGTTGTCTTCTTCAACCTGGTGAGGACTATTCTACTATCTTAGAAACCTTGCTCATCCATAGAATTTTTAAAATTCTTCGGTATAGACTGTTAAGGTAAGATTAATTTCAGATCAGATGAAGAATTTTTTTCATATTAGTGAACTTCTTTCTTGCCTGCTCTATTCTTGATCTTATTTCCTTTTTATTCGCAATTCTAGTTAATTTGTATACCCAGATATTTGTGAAGGACTCAATTTATTCAATATTTCAATTTTTCACTCTTACTGTTGTTGTTTTAGGTGATTTTAAGCAAATAGCATTGCTTTTGTTTTAGCTGTATGGATCTCAGGCTATATTGTTTACTATATTCTACTAAACTATTCAGCGTCTGTCAAGTCAGTTATATTAATTAGGAGTCCTATGATCAATAAAACGGGTTGTATCAACCTTTACTTTGATTTTCTTGATCGGAGGTTCTACTTTTTATAAAGTAGCTTTCAATTTTGATTCCGAAGACTTTGCTTTGAAATATTGTAATTAAAATATTCTATTTCATTTATTAATTTATTTATTATTGTTATCATTACATTAAATTAAAAATCATTTCAATTTTTTTTAAAAAAATGATAATTATATAAGTTTAATTTTTTTTAATGAATTCTTTTCCATGACCTTATAGTAAGTTATTTATTTTCTAGTATTATAATTATAAAAATATGGTAGTAAAGTAAATTCCAATATAATATAATTATTTGTTTTTTTTTAGATTTGTAACATGTTTGAGAATCTTTCAAGTTCAGAATGGTTGATGTACATAAGCGAGTGGCAATATTGTAATCAAACAATAAGTAACATACGAGTTACAACCAAAGTGTGCGTCCATGCCCTCTTAGCTGAAGATCCTATTTTGCAAGAGCGAGGCACGGCTTTAGTTCATAACTTAGCCTGCAAGGAGGTAAAGACCGTGGTCGGTATCATTTATTCATAAAAATTTGTTTCGTACAACTTTAAAGTAGCACTCCAAACAAGAAGATGAAAGAGATAGAGAGAAAGAGAGAGAGAGAAAATTCTCAGGATGATCGAAACGGATTTAAAAAGTCAGGCATTGGTAATTTTTTTTCAAAAAAAAAACATGCAAGTCAAATTTATTCTTTTCATATTATTCCAAATAGTTCTAATTGTATTTTTTAAATATTTAATAAGAAATGTTAAAAATTAGATGATCTAAATTTTTAATAGTTTTTTTTTTAATAAAGAATATAATTATAAAAAACTACATCTATTTAAAATATTATTTTCAAAATTATTATTTTTCATTATTTTCGTTTGTTTGTATTCGCATTTGTCGTTTTTTCAGAAAATGTACAAATCCCTTGCAATTCGGAGCATTTTACCCCGTGGCTCTAAATCCAAGGTATACTTTGGTTTAGATCTTGCATCTACCAAATGATTTAATTAAACACGCACATCGCTTCCAACTTTATTTTATATTCAACTTCTCTCATTCTCTCGCTCTTTCCAAACTTCATTAATTTAATTAAAACTAATTAATTTAAAACTTCATAGCTTTATTTATTTATTTTTCTTATCTGAAGCATTTGTAGATTAATATTTTAACATTTTGCAAAGAATGTTTCTAATAAATACAGTATTAGGGGCTATCGGTAAAACAAATGACCTGATAGATAAAGATTAGTAGTTTATTTATTAAATATGTACAAATAGCAGTTGTTATTGATGAGTGACTGAAATCATTCTAAATTTAAAAAAAATTATGTAATAAATAATTAGAAATGCGATAAAACTATTGAAAATGAATCACATTAATTGAATAAAACTAATTCTATTTTAATTTTCATTAATTTTTAATTTGTTTATTTATTATGATAAATTAAGAAATATTTAAGGAAACATATTCGACCTAATTTAATCAAATATAACTTGGGAGAATAATAAATTAATCAAACATATCATATTTATTGGCCTTTTATATTAATATTTATTTTTAATATAATATATATATATATATAATTATTTATAATATTATGAAGAATTAAAAATTGAATATTAATCTAATGACTGGACATTGTTGAATAAAATTCGGTCACAATTTCCATGAAAATATAAAAAAATTATATGATATTTTTGAATGAATAAATTATCAATTGAATTTAATTTTAACGTTGTGTATTTATATTTATCGCTAGCCTTTTATTACTTAAAAACTTTGTTTTCTTAACTTTGATAATTATAATTAAAATTAATTTAATAGTTTATTTTTGATTAATCAATAAACAAATATTATAATTACCAAATAACAACTTATTTAAGTAAGTTAATCTTAGGTTACATTGAACAAATTTAGAAACATATGAAAATACATAGAGATCTATTTTTAATAAAATACAATTACAAAATAAAAATATTGAATATAAGATAAAACCGAGATTTTACCTAATCTCAAACGCCATTACTATAATGTGACATGATTATTGGTGTTAATGTTACCTAGGACTATTACTTATAGTATAAATAGCAGCTTTATTCTTAAAATAAGGACTAATAAAATTTACAAAAAGTAAACGTTTCTGCAATATCACTAAGATAGGTGGGGATATTGCGGAGCCGATGTGGGGATATGGCTTATGGAAAATTACATGTAAAACAAAAATAAAAACTTATAAAGTTGAAATGTTTAAATATTTAATTAGGTAAGTTTTAAGATTAAAAGAGCATTTAACTTAAATAATATATTTACACATGTCAGGTACTATGAATATTTCCCACTTCTTACTAAATTGTGTTTGGGGGGATTTAATTTTTCACTTTTAAGTACAGGTAAGAAGCACACAATACGTTGTCTTATCCCTCCTTTGACACTAAAATCAAAATAAAGACCTGCAAATAGTAAGCAATGGGGGATATTTGAATAAATAAGTCTTACTATTGATTTTAAAGAATTTACAAAAACGTAGAATAGACTGTACTTACAAAAATTACGAGCCTTTTAAATAAATATGATGAAAGTGTTGATCCATGTTGAAGATGGTGGGAAAAACAAATCTTCCTTACACGACGGTTCGATTATTACTAAGGTACCTACTCTCAGTGTCGCCCTAACCACAGGGCTAGCTAAATGGGCTATAGCCCCAGGGCGCAAGCCTTTTGAGGCGGCAATTTTTTATTTGCGATATAGTAAAAATTTATTTTTCATTTTATTAGTTTTTACTTATCTTTAAATTAAAACACTTCTTAAAATATTAAACTGATTTTTATTTCTTTCAAATGTGCTGAAAAACGATAGATAGAGAAGGGCAACGCGAAATAGGAGTAACACCCTACCGATCGTACTTTTGTTCAGTCGCATTTGAACTGTCGGAGCTGTACTGGAGTTAATATAAGACCACCAATCATATAATAGTTCCGATCAAGTTCTAAGGATTAGACTAAAAACTGATCGCAACTGTCATTATTGAGATAATCCCCTCAAATCTTTGAAATAAGTGACTTTAAAGAAAAGTTACAATAAAGATAACAGTTTAATATAAAAGTAATAAATAGTTTTTTTCTAGTTCTGACACTTTTGTTTTGTATAACTTTTCCGACTCCCATTTGCCATTCTGTGAATTTTCTTAGGAAGAAGGGCGCATTATTTTTAGTAGCCCATGGGCGCCGAATTCCTTAAGACGGCCCTGCCTACTCTTCATCTGGTCGCGTAGGTGACTACTATCGTCTCCCGTTTCTATATACCAAAAGTTATTTTTTAAGTTAGAGAAAACCCGTCATATCCCTATCCACGCTCGGTTTTATGAGAAATTATTTCCGTGCCACTTAATGAACATATATAATATATATATTCATATAGATATAGCTATATTAGAAAATAATGCAAATGCTTTTAATAATAAATTTTTACATATTTATTAAGTAGCACAATTATATTTAAAGGCTTTATTTGCATGTATATACCTATAGAATAAAAAAATCTGCTGTAAAATGACAAAATTGCAATCCATCAGAAAAAAAAATTTTTGAGATAAAAAAAATCAAATGTTAATAAATTTAATTTTCTTTTAATTCAATGCATAATTTTATAATTAAAAATTTTGAAAATATTAGAAAAATCAATCAGATTAAATTATAAAAAAATGAAATTAATATTATATTTAATATTGTATACATATATAAGTATTAATATTAATAAATTATTTAATTCTTTTTAGATTTTTGATGATATCGCAATGGAGATCACCATGGCATTGTTGCAATATTTCAATTCAAAACCACCAGAAGAACGACTCTTTCGATGTATGAAAGCGTTAGCAAAATTCTCCCAGGTTTCACGACAAGATGTTGCTCAATTAATTCAGATGATTGGTCCAAATCCAAAACAATTTAAAGGAATAAGTGAACGTATAGATGCTCAGATAGAATTGATCCGTTGTTAAATGTCCATTTCTATATTAATTAGTTAATCCGTTCTGAACATGATATATTTGCGCTTTTTTACTTTTATTTACTAAAAACAAATCAGCGGATTGTATATATATGTTACAATAAATGTGATTATTTATAATAATCGGTTATTATGCATAAGTAGCTCTAAATGTTGTAAATATAACAAATTTTTAAAAATTTATCAAACTAACCGGTTTGTTTGGAAAATTTCCAAATCGTAATGGGAAATGTGATAAAGTCTCTAACTTATAAATAAAGCCCGAAGTCGACTGGGTATTAGCGCCCGCTCTAGCTTTTTTGCCAAGTCAAATTGACAGCCATTTAAACAAAATTTTTTTTTAGTCTCAGGGCAAAAGTTTAGATACTTCTCTTAATTTTCAACACTACCACCATTCTCCATTGTCCGAAGATTGACTTATAATAACACATGTAGGGTCTTTTAAAAGATTTTTCATTACGAATTGGGAACAACAAACCTGTTAATTTGATCAATTTTTAAAAATATATCATATTTCCCAAATTTAGTGGTGATTGTACATAATTACTAGTTATTATATATAGATAATCAGCGGTTATCAGCATTACTTTTACCGTAACATATATATAAATCTCAAATATTTTCTTTTAATTAATATAAGATTCCAATAATAAAACGAATATCAACATATTATTTAATATTCAATATTTTCTATATTATACAATACAATATATATATATATATGAATTTTTGTCGCTTTTTTAAAATCAATAAGCATTTATTTATTTTAACTATTGTATTTTATAAACTCTCATTCATATTTTATGTTGCTTAAAAATATCTTTATTCTTTACAGAACAAAACATTTTTCTTTTAATCTCATTTACGTATATTATCATAAATGGAATATTTAAAAATATGTAACTATTTTTTAAAAATTAAAATTAATTTTTTCAATACTTAAAAAAAGAATTTGTAAAAAAAATAATATAATCAAATCTTCCACTGACAAATGGCAATGAAAAATTTGATTGAAATAATCCTTCCCATTTGATATCTTATCAGTTTGTAAATAATCATAAATATGACTTTTTTAATTAAAGGAATAGAACAATAAACTGTTTAGAACGAACCCAGTTCTTATGTATATACATAATTATATTATTATAAACAATTATTTAAAGAAAATAAGCCATTTTTGTATTTTATATATTCATTGGTTGATATAAAATTAATTATTTTTTTTTAAATAAAAATTATATCCTTTGTTTTTATATTTATATTTTAAATTTTTTTAAATACGTAAATAGAATATGTATTTGTAAAATGAATGAAAAAAACAATTAAAAATATCACAAACATATTGATTTAAGTTATTTTTTTAATTCATTCATAAATAAAATACTCATAAATTCTCATTATAAAATTTAGTCAACTCTACAAATATTTGTAAGTCATTTTACTTATTATTTAATAATTTTATTTGAGTTCTTGAATAGTGACGTGGATTGACGTTCTTATCTTTCAGTATTTTAATTAATAATAATAATTATAAAAAATAAATAAATAAAATATATAGATAAGAATTTATATGTATCTCAAATGTTATGTTTGTATAATTTGAAATTATATTATATAGAGAATTTTTCAAATTAATTAATAAAAGTACAGAAGGAATTTCTCAATGAGTGCAGCAAGAAGTCAGTTTAACATAAATAGCTTGAGAGTGCATCACAATTCAACCTGTGATTATAAAAATAGTTATAAAACAAAACTTATAAATATATAAATACTAAGATTTTATAAGAATAAATTAATTGACTAAATTAATTAAAATATTTTATTAATGATACTAAAGAAACAGTTTTTATGAATATTTTATATATATACTATATTATAAAGTATTTGATATGGTATATTATTTTGTAGTTCATTACTTAAAAAATTTAAAAAAATTAGTAGGTAAATATTTATTAATTTTTTATTACTTGTGGATGAAAAACAGAGTTTAAAAAAATTATAAATTGCAAATAAGCCCATTATAATTGAGAAAGAACCAATAATGAAAATATAATAGGATTTTTGTTCAAATTTAATTAATCAAGATTTCCTATTTATTTTATATTATATTAGATTCACAGGTGTTTTTTATTTATTTATAACTTATCCATTTCATCCTTTAACAATGAAGTTTTTTTTAGAAATTTTTCAATAAGTGTAGAATAGTAATTTAGTTAGATTATTTTTTTTCTTCACCCCTGACAAATCGGGCGCCGACATTTACAATTATTAGGATGATCATACGTACCGTTTTTTTTCATATTTTTCAACCGTATGTTTTCTTAAAAATTTAAATTTTGTCAGTTTTTTAACAATCTATAATAAAAACTAAAATTATGTTATTGAGTATGACAAGTTTTATAATAAGGTGATGAAAGATTGAAGACATGGTACACCCCTCTATATATAACTAAATTTTTGTATCGGTTCAGTCACTATAGAATAATCATTTGTAGAATTAGAATGTTTATATTATAATTTTTTTATTATCTTACTTTTTTATGAATATATAATATTTGACAATTAGAATTGGGTCTATGGACTATATTTTTGTATGCCATTTTAGCCTTTATGTATGTTATGCATAATGGTTATAATGGTTTACAATCAAAATATACTCCTAATTCCTTTATAGTCTTCATTTTATAACACCGTCACATTCACCCGATTTTGTATTTAGACTATATGATCACCCTAACATTTATGAATAATAAACTAAATTCTTTTATATTCGTTATTAATATTTTCCAACATCAACTAATGTTTTGGACTGATATCGATAACATACAAATTCTAAAATATTTTATTTACAAATAATAACAATAATAATAATACTAATAATTTAAATATAATAATTTATAAACTAAATTAATAAATAAATTTTACTTAGATTAAAAATTAAAATTAAAAATACCAATACTTATTATAAGGGATTAGTAAACTTGTTAGTTCACTTACATTAGCTAAGGAGGCAAATAGCATTCTAGTTGGAAGATCAATTAACCTTTTGGATTGCTTATAGAATCATTCGATATTTAATTTATGGAATTTATCCTAATAGAATGTGATTCACATCACCTACTTAGACCGAGTTACAGATACAAAACGGATTGTTCATGTGATGGAGGTATTCCGGCGAAGACATTACCGACATGCTTCTAAACAAATTAATCTGTTCAAATCAGAGTTGTTTAGGCACTTTCGAGAATATTTTGGAAAAATATTGACACTTCCGTTGACCATAGCCTTCTATTTAATCAAGGAGAAGATTTTACTAATGGTTAATTTTAGTAGGAAGTTAATTCTGTTATTTCTTTTGGAGCATAATTTTCACTTTTTTGTTTTCTATAAATCCACAATGACTCGGAATTCACAAAAAATCACTTCCTTTATACGAATTCTTGTTTATTAATTTTGTTTAAAATGTGCATGATCATGTAGAGAGGGCATTTATTTTTAGGGACTGAGTTTTATTTATATTTTCAAAAAATCTTTGATTAAAAAAATTAAAGATTTTGATGGGAGCACCGTAAAATGGAAAAAGGTGTTTTTAATATCAGAGCATTAGGATCACCCAAATAATTCCTAAACTGATCCAACCAGCCGCCTTTCTCAAATTCTTCTCTTCATCAGATCATTGATTGTAGTTGGAAGACGTTTCAGATAGGCGAAATCTGTGACAACTCTATCAGCTCTCTGGGAAAACCCATTTCTAATTATTTATTATTTTTTATATAGTAATGGCGAGACCTGTCTGATTTGATCAATACTTGACAAGCTGCAGATTACATGTTTCAAAATTTTTCCTAGTTATAACACGTGAAAAACAACTTAAGACACCCCTATTTTTCAATTCGCATCTCGATATAGCGATGAAAGTTTATAGTAGTACAGTCAAAATAACTATAGATAAAAATGTAAAGTTTTAATGTTATCAAATATCTATTAGAAGTCAATAAATTTTCATATTTATATTCGAAGATGACCTCAATCTTTGAGATCTAATCAAGGGTCCTAAATTCTTATCCAAGACCTGATCTGATTATTTTCACCTTTTAAGCAGATACTATATTACAGACTGGTGGTAAATATATTTTATAAACTTAACAAAAATCTGGATTTAACTGTAAGTAAAAAGTGTGAGTGTTTTATCTCCAATTAAGATTGCATACTTTGGATTTTATGTTTTATTCCTTGCATCTGTGCTGCGTTTCAAAATGAAATTTTGCTCTATTTTATCGATGTTGAAATGTTGAAGTTCGCACGACATAAAATATAGTCAAACTTCATTTGGTGTGATTTGTTTCCACCTACTTTTAGGAGTTTTTTATATGAGTTCCAAACAAATAAACGGTTAGTTTTCGCAGAGTTGATTACTTACTTCTCACCACGAAGAGGTAACAGTAAATATTTGGGGTGGGGGGAGAGGGATATAAAGATATAACAAATATTTAATCTTAATTATTATATTATAAAATTTTATTACTAAGAAAAAGAAATCAATTTTTTCTGCGATTACTTCAAATATATAGTGAAATACGCGAAAAATAACTTAAAATCTCTTCCACTTCCTTCATTTTCCAAAATAAAACCATATGAGTGTTAATCTGTTTAAAGCTTACTTATTCTTTGATTTGCTTAAAATTTAAGAATTATCATTTTTATTAAATTGTAATTCTTTGTGAGTAATTATTTAATAAGTTTGCCATTACAATGGATCAAATATTATTTGATTTGTGTCATCTTTGCAATATAATGTCATTACCTTGATAATTAATGTTTTTCAATGATATATACGTAAGACTTGCAGATCTATCTATCTATTTAAATAAGATAAGATGTTACTAAGTTCATGGAAAGAATATCAATAGATTGCGATTTTATTCTTCAGTTAGATTCGGATCTGATACCTTCAAGTGACCCATCTGAAAAAAAAGTGAAGGAGTGAGTATAAGAATAGTTGTCGACAAAACTTTTCAACATTTAATTTATACCTTATTTAATTATTTATTTTATGTTGACTTTATTATTGTTTATAAAGTTTAAATTATAGTAGTCCATAATAAACTATAGATTGGTGTCCCGAATGTGAAAGGAAATGCCCAAAATTGGGTAACGATCAGTGGGTACACTAAGAGAGTGGCGGGTAGCCATTATAGTAGTATATAAATGCCTAGGACAGGGTTTCTCAACCATTCAGGCTCTGTGACCCCTTAGAACACTGATTTAAGGTCACGCCCCCCTGTTTCAGAATATCGCAAAATCATGTGACCTTTTTTTTAGAACCATTTTGAAAAAATTTGTAAAAATATCTGAAATGCTCGCCCCCCCCCCCCCCCCAGATTGAGAATTCTATTCTAGGACAATTAGAGAGAATAGAAAATAAATGACCGAGGATAAAGGCGGTTGGAGGAATGTGGTTATAGCGAAAAAATTGACAAAATAATGTTTTTTTTAAACTTAAACATTAATAAGAAATTATAAGTTTTAAATTATATAAATATATAAATTTATATATATTATATAAAAATAATTAAAATTTTTATTTGAATCTTCAATTATAATAAAATTAATCATGATTATTTTAATTATTTATAATAATATTTAATTTATATCATAAATTTTATTTGAAAGTTTCATTTAAAAGTTTTATTTTTTTAAAACATTTATTAATAAAAACAAAAATCATTTGAAGGTGGTATTTATTTATTTATTTATTATTTATTTATTGATTTATTTTATAATTAATAATAATGTTTAATTAGAATATTATAATATATATATATATATAAATTTTATAGTTTAATAGTTACTAGCTGCTCAGAGCTCCTTCGTCGCTCTTCACATCTAGACGGGGGCTCCGCCCCCTGTACCCCCGAGTGGTACATAGTATTTGGTGAAAGTAGTAAAAGGTTTTCATCCATTTTGTTTCAAACAATGTATAACATAAAACATTCATTTATTATTGTGTGATTATTTAAAATATATTTTAATTTATTTAGTAAATTAATTATATATATTATTATTGAATATGTTATATCTATCTACTCGAAAGTTCTTGGCAGCTACAACCACATTTCTCCAAGCGTCCCCGGTGACCTCATCTTTCTTTGGCCAATAAATGCTGGAAAGAATAATCTGAATCTACTCTCATCTCCCAGGGTCATAGACCATGCGTGGCTCAACGGTACTCGAAAGTTCTTGGCAGCTACAACCACATTTCTCCAAGTGTCCTTATCCTGAGCCTCTGTTCCATCTCTCGTACGTCATTCCCTGATGTACTCATCTTTCTTTGGCCCATAAATGCTGGGGAGAATCCTATTCTCAAATACTCTGAATCCACTCTCATCTCCTAAGATCATAGACCATGTCTCACACTCATATAATACAACAGACAAAATAATTGTTTTATATATTTTAATTTTCATTCCCTTTTATAATAATTTTGATGAGATAAGCCTCTTTACTGCATGATAACAGGCGTTTCCCGATTGCAACCTCGATTTAAATTCTTCTCAAATATTATTATCCTCCGTGATTACATTCAATTTTTCTACATATTCAAATTCTACATTTTGTATGTTAATACTGCTCCTGTTTGTTTCTAAATATATATTTATTTATCATTATTCATTTCAAACCTCATCTCTTTTCCTACCTCGATTAATTTTTCCTCGCTATCTGTAATTGCAATTGCCGAATCTCCTATTATATTTAAGTCGTCTGGGTCACCTAATATTTTACAATTGATTTCCACATCTTACTCTTTCTTTACTACCTTCAAGATAAATTTTAAGATCAAAATTTGAAAAAGTTTATCCGGATCTATTGAGTCATGCGTAGGTTTTACTAAAGTCTACAAATAATTAGTGATCAGAGATATTGAATTCGCGGTTTTTTTAATATCTGTCATAATGAAAATATCTTAATTAATGTTGATCGATTTGGCCTGAACCCGCAATGATATCGTCTAATATTTCCTCCGCCTATAGTTTATAAGTATTGTATATGTTATAATAGAGTATAATATTTCTTGATCATTTCATTTCGATATTTTAATTTCATTGCTTGATTTTTATTGAATATTTTTAATTATAATAAAATTTGAGAAAATGCAAAGTTAGAGACTTGAGACAATTTATAAAAATTAACGGTATAAAAGTATTGATAAAACTAAAGATAAATTAACAATATATACATTCATTAATAGTATTAATTTAAATTAATCGATTAATTTGATTTTTTATTATTAAGTTCATTTATTAATTTTTTTAGATCATAGTTAATTCCCTCCCTTAAAATAAAAGAAGTACCTATTCAAATATGGAAAGAATAAATACAAAATAATTTAAGTTAAATATGATTTAAATATTTTATTATATTAATTACAATGAGAACTTTTAGAATAAATTATTTAATTGAAATGATATTTGAATATTAGAATTTAAAATAAAAAGTTAAATATTATAATAATTCTTTGATTGCTAGTTATATACATTGTGTAAAATGAGTCCGCCAGTCAGTGGGCCACGCCTGGCTCTTGAATGAACAACACGGAGAACTATATATAAACTTTAAATCTCTCTCTCTCCCGCTCACACACACTCCCACCTCTCTCCTCATCCCCTCCACCTCTCATTTCTTAGTTATTTAAATTTCCACAAATTGTCTTATTTTTAAAATATTCACTAATTTACTTTCTATTTTTATTCTTTAATCCTTAAATAATATATTTTCTATTTTATGTTAAAATGTAAGTTATTTACATTTTAACATATTACACTATGACAGCAAAAAAGTAAACGAATTACATACATACATACATACAAACAGTCTCCTTTATATATATAGATAAATCTAAAAAAAGTGAGATTTTATTTTATTAAAATAATTATTTTAGAGCACATTAAATTTTAATATATATTTTATTCTTATTATTGACTCCACAGTGATGTAAGCCTATATTTAAACATATATTTATTTTTATTCCACATATTAAATAATATATATATATATAATAAATTTTTATGAACTTACATCTTGAAGAAATAGGTTCAGCATATGAGCCTCAATGAGCTTCGCTCTTGATCATTTTGAATATAATAAAAATATGAAATTTTATAATAAATATATATTTAAAAAAAATTCAATAAATAGTCATTTTAATAATAATAATTTAATAAGTTTTTGTATAAATATCTTTTTAAATTTTCTTTTCTTTAATTTAAAATCTTTGAATATTAGAAAAAAATGGTAATATGATATTGAAGGAGTATTCTAAACAAATATTGAAATATCCTATTATAATAGAAATATGTTGTTTAAAGCGTGATAATATAATAAATAATTAAAATATATTTATTTTTTTAGTGAATAAAGTAAAAGCACTTGTGAACAGGCATGTACCAATTACTGCTTGGCTTCCAAAATATAAACGAGATGATGCTATTTCTGACCTCATTGCTGGAATTACCCTCGGCCTTACAATGATCCCTCAAAGTATTGCTTATGCAGCCCTCGCAGGAATCGGTGCTCATGTAGATATCCGACTATTAAATACGATATTATTTTGTTAAGAATTGAAGATTTTTTTCCATTTTCTAGCATGGCCTTTGCTCTGCATTTATTGGTAGTTTTGTTTATGTGATTTTTGGAACAATCAGAGAAATATCTATCGGACCTACCTCCTTGATGGCTCTTCTTGTGTTGGAGTATACTTCCAGATTTCCTTACCCATTTACGGTGCTTCTTGCCTTCATTGCTGGTTGTGTGGAACTCTCCATGGGCCTCCTTAATCTTGGCTTTCTTGTGGATTTTATTTCAGAACCCGTCCGTTCAGGATTTACTTCTGCAGCTGCTATTATTACTGTCTTTGCTCAAGTAAGAAATCGCTCCGCTTTTATAAAATGTATGTATTATAAAATTTATTATGTAGTATTTATGACTTAAATTTTTTATTCATATTTTTAATTTTAAATAAATTTTAAATAGTATCAATAACAGCGCTAATAAATTAATTTTATCTATGTTATCCTAAAGAATTTTCATTTTATTCGAATATTTTATCAAGTATGGAAATTTTAAAATTCATTTCATATTGAGAATTTTAGTGCATTCTATATAGAACAGTTCTGTTTCTTATATTAAAATCTAAAAATACCAATTTATTTAATTGTCTTGAAACATTCATATTATATAAATATAATAACATTTTCATAACCATTACATACACATATTACTATTATCATTAATATTATTACATATATATTATATATTATTATATTATATTTATATTAAATGTATATCTTCTTCTATATATATGAAAAATTCTAAAATCACTTTTGTTTCTAGAGGTCATGAAACGTGAATATATTCAAAAGATTTTAAATTATGTATAATGTTATGCCAAATGCAGACAAAAACCTTTATATATATAATTATATATATATATATATATATATATATATTTATATAAATTTTAACAAGATTGAACAACACATTCTTCATACCTTGGCCATATAGTATGGTTCATATATGAATAATAACAATTATATTGCTTTAATTGTATATGTGAACAGATTTCTATATCACAAAAAATAAAATTTTAATTTTTTTAGACCAAAGGTCGGGAACTTCCGGTCCGTGACTTTATAAGGTCCGCCATTTGCTTAATTAGTATAACAAAATTATAAAATTTGATATATTAGCTTTAATCCTCCCATTGGAATTTAAAAACCATCACATTTGTAAATTAAATATTAATTTAGAAATTCAAATTATATTAATAAACATTAAATATCTTATTAAAATTATATAACTAATTTAAATATTAAATATAAAATTATTTTTTTTTCAAATTAAATGATAGATATTAATCAAATAATTTATTTATGTGCAATATTTATAATTACATTAAATTATGTTAAGATGTCAATATTTAAATTATTTGTTTAAATTTTACTCAATATTTGATATCCAGTTTTTGGTCCATTGAAGGAAGTTTGACTGTTTTCAATTTTAGTCAGAATTACAAAAATGGTGCCAAGCCCTGTTTTAGACTATAGTAATTTTAATTTTTGTTTTTTTATGAAATTTTTTATCTTTCCTTTACCATGTGATTAGTATATCTAGCTCAAGATTTAATTAATATATAGACCAATTTAAAAAATAAAATAACTTTTAAACAGGTGAAAGGCTTATTTGGTCTTAAGAAAATGATGGCTCATGGCTTTATTGAAACCATTCATCAACTGTGGCTTTATAAAAATGATATTCATAAATGGGATGCTATACTTGGATTAATTTGTATTTGTGTGCTTTTATTAATGAGGGTAAGTTATTTGTTTTATATCTTAATTTGTTTTTTTTTCATTATTTATAAATATATTCATTTTAGCAATTGCAAAATTTTCCTAAATGTGATGAACATTCTTCTGAAAAAAAACGAAAAATAAATAAAATTTTTTGGTATGTATCTCTTGCAAGAAATGCTTTCTGTGTCCTTTCTTGTTCTGTTCTTGCCTATTTTCTTTCAGAAAGAGGATTGATACCATTTAATTTATCAGGTAAATATCAATTTATACAATATTTTATTATATTATGAAAGGGGAAAAAATAAGGAATTGTTTTTTGTTAGGTCGAGTGGAAGGTGGCCTTCCTTCATTTCGTCTCCCACAATTTTATGTTCACGAGGGAAATCAAACATGGACTTTTAGGGAAATGTGCTCTGACATAGGATCGGGACTTTTTGTTCTTCCAGTCATTGCTATTCTAATTAATATTGCTATTGCCAAAGCCTTTTGTAAGTTATAGGTTATATTTCTTATCTTTATTACTAAACTATTGTGCTCATAAATAATACCTATATGTATTATATAATTTAAATATAACTTTTATTTTGGTACAAGTCCCCATTATAATAATTTAAGATTAAATTTATAAAAAATAATTTCATTTTCAAAAATATTTTGTTGCAAAAGAAAAAAATCTTTAGGTTATAATTTTTAATCAGATCATTTATCAATATATTTGTATAAATTTAAATAAAATTCAACAGTTACATTTTAAACAAAATATTATACAAATATTTAGTTTTTTCTAATATTTCTAACTAAAAGATAAAAATTATTAGGTTAAAATCAAGGTTATTCTATTAGGTTAAAATATTTAAAAAAATTAAATAATTAAATTAATTTATTATTTATTTTGTTTCTTAGCTACTGGACAAAGAATTGATGCTACTCAAGAGATGATTACCCTTGGATTATGCAACCTTTGTGGCTCCATGGTACAAGCGATGCCTACATGCGGGGCGTTTACCAGAAGTGCAGTTAGCAATGCATCTGGGGCAAAAACTCCAATTGTGGGTCTTTATTCAGGTAAATACAATTTTAATTATTTTTCATAAACCTATAATAATTATATTAAACTAAATTATCCATTTTCTATAAACAGGAAGTTTAATTCTTCTGGCGCTTAGTTTTTTGACACCCTATTTTTATTATATTCCTCGAGCTGCCCTATCAGCAGTTTTAATTTCTGCAGTTGCATTCTTATTTGAGGGACATGTATTGATATACTTATGGAAAAATAATAGTAAGCCATATATTTATACAAAGTATATATATATATATATATATATATATTAATTTATAAAAATAACTGAAACCTAACTATAATATTTTTTTTTCTAATATTTAAATTATTAATTCATAGTAATTTATTTTTATTATATATAATATTTCAAATTTCAGCATTAGAAATTAGTTATATATATAACAATATTATTAATTTAATAAAATTATATCTTTATTAAAAATAAATTTGTTTTTTATGATTTTTGTTATAATTATTAGATAGTCATTAACATATATCTGAAAGTAAGTGATGAATAAAATTTAATTCTAATTTATAAACTCTTCTCTCTAAATATCTATTTTATTTATCATTATAAAAATATATATCAAAATAAAACTTTCTAGTTTTAATAAATAATGTTATTTTAATAATTTTTTAAAATATTTTTCCAAGTAACAAGTTTTCTTTTTTTTTGGAATTTTAGAAAAGGATTTCTTTATTTGTTTTGGGACATTTATGGGATGTCTTTGTCTCGGAATTGAAATGGGGCTGCTTCTGGGGGTGTTCATAAATGCTTGTGTACTTCTAAGTATCTGGGCGCGGCCTTCTGTCAAGATTGAGCTCATAAAAGTATAATTTCTATTTATATAGTTAACTGTGTAGGAAATCTAAGAATTATTTCTTTTTATTCTAGAATACATATGGATGTGAAATGGTAACAATTACTCCAGATTTAGGCTTGTATTATCCAAGTGCCAATTTATTTGATGAACAAATTAAACGAGCTGCCCTGGAAAATGCTAATGGAGATCTTCCTGTAGCAGTGGATTGCCGAAATATTAGGGCATTAGATTTTACAATTATTACGGTATAGTGAATTTATAGTTAAAAATTTTAATTTGGATAAAAATAATACTTAAATACAAAATTATTATTTATTTTTGAGAATCCCTAGAATTAAGATTATTTATTATTTATTTATTGCGTATTGACCCTTTTTGGGTTATATTTCTCAGTTATTAAAGGAAATTTTGATGTTAATTTTTCGTGATCATCTGGATCTCCAGAATTCGAATAGCCAGTTGCCGGCTTGGAGACAGTTGGATTGATTTCCACATGGGTATTTTCATTATTACTATCTCGCCAGATGTCGAGATTTTGATCTTTTTATATGTTTTGAAGGTCCCTGAGTCATTTTCACTAAGGTTAAGAAAAATGTCTCCAAGCGGCAACTGGGTATTCAAATTCTGGAGATCCAGGGATCACGAAAAATTCACATCAAACTTCCCTTTAATAACTGAGAAATAACTGAAATTTGGTACACGGTAAATGGATGCTTGTAATGAATAAGTCCTGCGCATAAGCCAGGTTTATGTAGATACAGGTTTAATCATTAATATCAGGGAGTGCAAAAAATTGACGGAGTGCCTTACATAGCTTCCCCCCACTTCAGGAACTTCGGAGGTACCCGAAAAATTATATTATTAAAAATTAAAAAAAAAAAAAGAAAAAATAATAGAAAAATGAAAAACAAAATTAACATTTGAAAATAGAATATTTATAATATGTATTTTATAATATGTATATTATAGAATTATTCTTTAGGTTTATTTTAATACTTAATTTTTACTAATTTAAGTGGTTCTTCATCCCAATGATATTAAATAGTAGTGAAGCATTATTACTTTCAGCTAGTATAGTATAAGTATATAATAGATATGTTCTTCACGCCGTTTGATTAAATAATTGTCTACCTCATAAATTTTCAAATTTTTAATGAAAACTACCTTATTTATTATTTAAATCCTTTAATTTATTTCGTAACGATTTTGTTTATTTCATATCCCTTCTAGAGTCTGAAAATGTTAATGAAAGGATTCCATCATCGTAAACAACAACTTATCTTTTATAATATTTCTGATGAAATATTTACTATGTTGGAAAAATATAAAATCAACGAATTTCTTTATTGTAAAACTGAAAATGAGATGCAAGATTTATTATTTGGTATGTAAATTTAATAAGTTATTTTATTTGAAGAATTTAATTAATTATTTTTTTAATTGTTTTTTTAAGGTGAGAAAATGGATCTTGCAAGAGTTGATACAATTCCAATTTTTCAGAAAGGAGAATCCAATGACGAGAACAATCACCAAGAAAATGAACTGTCATTAATAAATAACAAATATATAGCAAAAAAAATTATTGACTAATATTATATTGTATTATTAAATCTAATATTAATTATTCTATTATAAATTATAGAATTATTCAAAATATTTTTATATCTATTTTTGTAATATAATATTTAACAATATAAACATATATTTATTATACTTTTGATAATATTTTATTTTTATTTTTAGATACATACTCATTAGTATAGGAACCAACCATAGTAGCAGAAGTTTCAATAAAAAAAAATCAAAGTAATATACCAATCATCTAAGAGGAGAAGGGAAGGAAAAATTCCATTGAGATTCATATTTTCCTCTATCGCTGTAGCTCTACGGAACTCAAAAGTTTTTTGTTACATTGTTTACCCTTGTCCTTGGTCTTCCAATAGGTCGTATCTCATCGGTCTCCCCACAAATAAACTTTTCGCTCGTCTTTCCTCTCCAAGTGTCCTGGCCATTGCAACCTTATATAAGTTTTATTACTCTATGTCTGGAGATGCATAGAGATTATGCAATTCCTCGTTACGAAGTCTCCGCCATTCCTCAGGGACCTCATCTTTCTTTGGCCCTTAAATGCTGCGAAGAATCCTATCCTATCAAATACTTTAAATCTGCTCTCGTCTCCCATGGTCATGGACCACTTCTCTGGAATGGCTTTGTGTGGATTTTAATTTTACTTGCCTTACATAATAATGATATGCTATCTAATTATATTTCAATTTATTCAGTTTTTAATTATAAACAATTATATTTGAATCATTTTTATATATCTTTTATAGTTTTCGTTTTCTTAGCCTCGGTTGAAGTAATAAATATAATTTTTTGACCAAACTTGCTCCTCTTTTGTTCCCCACTTTCCAATCTCGAAAATGGTGTTAATTTCTTCAAATAATATCAATATTATTTGACACTTATTAATTAAAAAGTCAGAGCGTTTCACTTATTGATGATCACTCATTCAACTCACAAACTCGATTATTTGTTTACATATACAAATAACAATTATAAGTAACTATGAAATGATAACTGTGATGATGCATATTATGAAAAATAAATAAATATTTATTAAATAATTGACAGACTTACCTGTATATTGAATTAAATTAAAAAAAACATAATCATGAATAATAAATTCTTATGGCAAATCGTGTACAGAACACCCCACTTGATTGATTTCTTATGCATAAAAATAAATTAAGTTTAATATCTAAATTTATTTTTTATTAATCAAATAATTTTTTTTATTCAATTATTAAAGTATAATTCAAATCCAATTTTTTTTTTCAAATTATATTTTATTTTATTTATCAATGGGCGATCTTTAGAATTGAGCGATTGGGTTATTATTATTCGTTTTTATTTAAAGAGAATCGTGAGTTGAATGACACCATCGATGTGTCTCGATAAGGAAAGCAAGAGATGGAAGGTGATTCGTGACAGGTGAGAGATTGTAAATTGATCTAATCGATAAAAATATAAATAAGAATAATAAAAATATAATAAAAAATGACTTAAAAATTATCGTTAATAGAACAAACGCATAATCTATGATTTCTATAAATTAAGAGACAAAGCATATTTTTTTTTATAATTTTGGTTGATAATATTTTGATGAAACAATTAATTTATACAAAAATAATATTAAAATCTTAAAGTTAAATATTTTTCAACTAAAGGAAATGACGAGGGATTAAATAATATAAAATTATTTATTTAATATTTTATTAATTAATAATTTAATCCATTGTGTATAAAAAAATAATATAAATATTAATAAATACATCTTTACATATATATAATTTACAAATAAAAATTATTAATAAAATTATTTATTTATATATATAAAAAAAAATTTATAAATATAAAAATATAAAAATTAAAAAAAAAATATTCTTAAAACCACATATTTAATTTATTGTTTGTATTAAAGTCCAATTCATTAATCCATCTTATCATGTCCTTAAAACTGAACAATCGTTAAATAAATATTACACATTTTTTTGTTAAAAATAATTTGCAATTTAATAGAACAAATTGTAAAAGAAACAATAATACGGCACAGTAGTTTTATATATATAATATAAACTTTAAATAAATATTGGCATTTATTTTATTTATGTAATACTTCCCTCATTTTGGTGTTTAATTTGAAGCAATGAGTTATTTATCCTTGATTTGGGTGAGGTCGATATTTGTTGCCATGATAGAAAGGTGAAGATGGTCGATTGGAGCCGAGTACCATATCAACTAAACCATTTTCTCGTCTCTCCTGTTGATTTCTAAGCAGCATATTTTCATGTTTAATATCCTTCCAAAATAAACGTTTTTTAAACAGATGATTCACTTTTTGTTTTGCTTCATCGCCAGTAATCAAATAAGGATCGTGCGGTGCTGGTTGAGCTAGATTCACAAAATAAATAATAAATAAATCATTTTATTATGTATAAGCGAATTTTGTAAATAATACCACATGTTAATATTTGATTGTAATTTTTTTATTGTAATTTATTCGCTTGATAACGATTGCAGAAAAAGCAATCGAAACGTTGTGTATTTTTGTATTTTGAATAAAATTTCAATAATATATTAATATGTAGTATTATTTACAAAATTCCCTTATGAATAAATATAATCACCAAAGATTTAATAATTCATTTTATTATGTACTCTGCCCCCTGTACCCCCGATGTAATACATAGTAATTTGTTGAAATTCTGTATGCGAAAAGTGTTAATTCATTTTAATTCAATCAGTATATTTTTTCTCTCATTTGGAGCTTCATTTTCACTCAAATTTGCAAATTGCACTATTTTTTAAAATATAAATTTAAATATAAAAAATATTACTTACTTTGTTTTAGAAAATATTAATCAATTAGGAGTAATATTCAATTTAATTTTATTTTATTTTTAATATTATAGAATATTAGAATAAAAATATAATAAACATTCTTTGTATGGAAATTTCTAGAATTAATAATTTTATTTTGAGTGTCAATTTCTTAACTGAGCCACCAGAGGCATCAAATGGAGCGTTGTTTATTTGGGTTGGTTTTTTACCCATAACTTTGGAATAGATCAACTTTTTTGGAATTTTAAACCTTATACCTTATCCTTGGGTTATGACGGTTCCAATGATACCCGAATGATTAAGATCAATTAAGCCGTTTAGAAGGAGTTTAGGATTGCGAAGTCGTTGAATTATATAGATTTATTGTATATAATTATAGTAAATCTAAAATTAATGACGATAAGGACATATAATAAGTGAAAAACAATTTTTAATTGACAATGTTCGATTTAAATTTTTCAAACTATTTCTAACTTCTTTTATATATATTCATTCGTTATTTATTTTTCAAAATTTCCTATTATGTATTATTATATTTTAATGTCTGTTTTTTCTTAAGAATGAAGGTTCAAACTTCAACAAGGTATCAAATATTTAATAATAAAAATAATTAATAAGAAAATGGTTCGAGATTCCAAAAGTTTATATAAAACAATTAATTTACAAGAAAAATTTTCATTGAAAAAATATTTTTTCAAAAGTTTAACTATCAAAAGTAACATATTCCAATTAAATCAACTTTAACTCATCAAACTCAAAAGCTAAATGGATGAAAAATTTTATTTTAGATTATTATTTCATACAATGTTTTTTTTCGTATAAAATTTAGTATACATTATAATTTATCGTTTAGAAGTGTATGATGCCTACAATTGTGGAGTGAGTGAAGATATATGAGAAAGATAGATAAGTAGTTTGCGGTTTATTTATATATATTGTAATATATAAGAAGAAAAATGCCTTTTAATAGACAAAGGTGCGAAATATTCTAAGGACAATTATAACAAACATCGCCACATGTGGATGATATAAAGAATTTTGCTAAATTGGAGAATGAAAGACCTTTGGTCATAAAACATCTGATCTCCAGATGTACAGAGACCCATCCGTGTATCCAAAGTGGGGGAAGGGATGAAGAGTTTTCTTTATTGGTGTAACAAGAATTTTTGAATCATTTTTATTAGAATTGGAGAAGGAGACACCAAATCCCTTGCAGGAGTGACATGCCGGCAACCCCCCTTTGAGGAGCGCCGCAGCCCACGAGATATTCAAGAAGACATACAAGACTCACGTCTCTAATAATTCTCCATCTATTCCTATCAATCATACAGCTAAGTGGTCGACCCTTGCTTACTCATATAATTGCAATTGCTTAATAAATTAAATTCCATTTAATTTGTCATATTCATATTTACAACGGTACCTTCTTAACTCTTTATAATTACTATGTATCAATTCTTATAATATTAATTCTTTTATTTTATTAAATATTTAATTTTAGTTTAATTTTATATCTGCATTTTTTAATCTGAACGAATTCAATTTTATCATTTCCCTTATCAACCTTCGCTGATTCAATACCCATTTATTTTTCTAAATTAACCCAGAGTGCTACCAATTTAATAATTATTAATTTTCAACCCTTTATTCTCACAAACCACCATAAGCCATCCAATATGCGACAATATATAAATATATATATATATATATGGATGGATATCGTCTCCACCAAAATCTATTGACTCTATTGGTTTTTCTTAAAGATGATTTATTAATGTCCACTGTGCTAGTATATTGAAATCGATTAAATTGAGTAATCCTTTGGAGAGAGTAAAGAGTCATTGCTTGTCCCATTGACAAATTACTTACCTAAATGTTGAGAAAAGTCAAGTTTAGAATGGGTTGCTTGGAGATCAATTGAATTTGAAAGGCCTGATGTAAACAGAGATGGTTGTTCTTGATGTTGAAGAAGTAATTGTTCCAAGGGCAGTTCATTCAGATGATCAACGCTTGGATGACTTGAGAATAGGGAAGAATCAAATTGAGATGCAAAGGAAGAGGGAGAATTTGATGCCGAATTTATAAGAGAAAAATCACCTAAAAATATAAAAATTCATGTATTTATTAAAGCTTTTGTGGTTATTTTGATAATTATTAAGAGAATTTTTATTAAAAGACCACATTATTTGTATAAAATTATTTATTAAATTAAAATAATTGTACAACGTTTCAACTGCTTATTCTGCAGTCGTTTTCAAGTAACCGTACGCTTGCTCCGATTCAAGCGGACTGATGCATGTCGGGACACGTCACCTCTTATATAGGCAGTGATATTGGCGCCAATTTTTGGCTCCAATTTTTACCGCCAATTCTTAATCTCAACATGAAGTCAGCAGCAATTGTCAAAGCAAGCGTTTACAATCAAGAAGTATGATAGTGCATTATGTCTCTAAAATGAAGATACCAAATTATTTCCATAATCAAGATATATACACAAATACACATTAGATTAATTATATTTAATTTAATTTGACAAATTTTACTCATCCAACACTATGTTCCACATCTTATTAAGTCTATATCCATCCTCTTTGTTAATATTATTGGGATGATTATCAATTTCTATAGATTCTTTTATTTTTCTTTTCCACCAATTATTTTCAATATGAAGTGTTTCTACATTATCTAAATTTATTTTATGTCCTGTTGTTAAGGCATGTTCTGCAATTGCTGATTGATTTGGATGTTTCAATCTAATGGCTCTCTCATGTTCAGACAGTCTTGTAGAAATCTTTCTACTTGTTTCACCAATGTATACTTTTTTGCATTCACAAGTTACCTTATAAACTCCATTATTTTCGTTTTTAATTTTGTCTTTTATATTTGAGGTGAGAGAAGACATTTGTTTATGAGGTTTATATGTTACTCTGATGTTGTGTTTCCTCAATTTTGACGCTATTTTTTCTGTTGTTCCTTTTATATAAGGTAATGTTATTTGTGATCTGAATATTGGTTTTTCATTTTCATTTTTGATTTCTGTCTTTTTTGTTTTACTGAATTTCTTAATTTCATATTCCGAGAAGCCATTGTTTATGAAAGCTTCCTTCAATCGTTGTTTTTCTTTTTTAATGTTTTCATTTGAGCATATCTCTTCGGCTCTTTTGTGCAGTGTTTTTATCACTCCATATTTTTGTGATGGATGGTGGTGGGAATCTGCGTGGATATATCTGTTGGTGTGAGTTGTTTTCCTGAAAATATCAAACCTTAATCTATTCTGTTTCTTTTTAATTAATACATCAAGAAACGGTAACTCTTCATTTATTTCCCATTCAACGCTTAGTTTTATATTTTTATGTAAATTATTTGCTGCTTCTACAAATTTAACTAAAGAATCCTTACCATGAGGCCAAATCATCAAAATATCATCCACATATCTAAGAAACAGTTTTGGTTTCTTTATTGCATTATTGACCAATTTTGATTCAAATTCTTCCATGAATATGTTAGCGAATACTGGGCTTAGTGGACTACCCATAGCACATCCTTCTTTTTGCTTATAAATCTTTTTATCATAAATAAAGTATGTAGATTTTTGGCAAAATTCTATTAATTCGAGAGTATTTTTATCTAATGTAATGTTTGATTTTATAATCTCAATGGTCTCGTCAATAGGAACATTTGTGTACAAGGAGTCCACATCCAGACTCACCAATATATCATTTTTTGTAATTTCTACTTTTGATAACATTTCTACTAAGTGGGTGGAATTTTTAACGTATGAAAAATTAGTACCTGTAAATGGTTTTAACAAATGTGCTAGATATTTTGATGAGTTGTAAGTCACTGAATTGATTTGACTAACTATTGGTCTTAAAGGTTTGTTGGTTTTATGGATTTTGGGATTACCGTATATTTTTGGTATTTGTGGATCTTTCGGTTTTAATTTATCTTTATCTTTTTCCTCAATAGGTAGATTCTTTATTATTGATTTTAGTTTTCTACAGAATTTATCCGTTGGATCTTTTTTCTGTATTTCGTAGGTAGAAGAATTCAAAATATTTTCCATTTTTTGTTTATAATCCGCTGTATTCATTACAACAGTGGCGTTACCTTTGTCGGCAGGGATAATCTTTAGAGAGTCATCGTTTCTAATTTCCTTCAGAGCACGCATCTCAGATTTGGTCAAATTTGGTTTGGGTGGTTTAGCATTTTTCAGTATGTTAATCGTATCAAATCTGAAGGAAATTAGAAACGATGACTCTCTAAAGATTATCCCTGCCGACAAAGGTAACGCCACTGTTGTAATGAATACAGCGGATTATAAACAAAAAATGGAAAATATTTTGAATTCTTCTACCTACGAAATACAGAAAAAAGATCCAACGGATAAATTCTGTAGAAAACTAAAATCAATAATAAAGAATCTACCTATTGAGGAAAAAGATAAAGATAAATTAAAACCGAAAGATCCACAAATACCAAAAATATACGGTAATCCCAAAATCCATAAAACCAACAAACCTTTAAGACCAATAGTTAGTCAAATCAATTCAGTGACTTACAACTCATCAAAATATCTAGCACATTTGTTAAAACCATTTACAGGTACTAATTTTTCATACGTTAAAAATTCCACCCACTTAGTAGAAATGTTATCAAAAGTAGAAATTACAAAAAATGATATATTGGTGAGTCTGGATGTGGACTCCTTGTACACAAATGTTCCTATTGACGAGACCATTGAGATTATAAAATCAAACATTACATTAGATAAAAATACTCTCGAATTAATAGAATTTTGCCAAAAATCTACATACTTTATTTATGATAAAAAGATTTATAAGCAAAAAGAAGGATGTGCTATGGGTAGTCCACTAAGCCCAGTATTCGCTAACATATTCATGGAAGAATTTGAATCAAAATTGGTCAATAATGCAATAAAGAAACCAAAACTGTTTCTTAGATATGTGGATGATATTTTGATGATTTGGCCTCATGGTAAGGATTCTTTAGTTAAATTTGTAGAAGCAGCAAATAATTTACATAAAAATATAAAACTAAGCGTTGAATGGGAAATAAATGAAGAGTTACCGTTTCTTGATGTATTAATTAAAAAGAAACAGAATAGATTAAGGTTTGATATTTTCAGGAAAACAACTCACACCAACAGATATATCCACGCAGATTCCCACCACCATCCATCACAAAAATATGGAGTGATAAAAACACTGCACAAAAGAGCCGAAGAGATATGCTCAAATGAAAACATTAAAAAAGAAAAACAACGATTGAAGGAAGCTTTCATAAACAATGGCTTCTCGGAATATGAAATTAAGAAATTCAGTAAAACAAAAAAGACAGAAATCAAAAATGAAAATGAAAAACCAATATTCAGATCACAAATAACATTACCTTATATAAAAGGAACAACAGAAAAAATAGCGTCAAAATTGAGGAAACACAACATCAGAGTAACATATAAACCTCATAAACAAATGTCTTCTCTCACCTCAAATATAAAAGACAAAATTAAAAACGAAAATAATGGAGTTTATAAGGTAACTTGTGAATGCAAAAAAGTATACATTGGTGAAACAAGTAGAAAGATTTCTACAAGACTGTCTGAACATGAGAGAGCCATTAGATTGAAACATCCAAATCAATCAGCAATTGCAGAACATGCCTTAACAACAGGACATAAAATAAATTTAGATAATGTAGAAACACTTCATATTGAAAATAATTGGTGGAAAAGAAAAATAAAAGAATCTATAGAAATTGATAATCATCCCAATAATATTAACAAAGAGGATGGATATAGACTTAATAAGATGTGGAACATAGTGTTGGATGAGTAAAATTTGTCAAATTAAATTAAATATAATTAATCTAATGTGTATTTGTGTATATATCTTGATTATGGAAATAATTTGGTATCTTCATTTTAGAGACATAATGCACTATCATACTTCTTGATTGTAAACGCTTGCTTTGACAATTGCTGCTGACTTCATGTTGAGATTAAGAATTGGCGGTAAAAATTGGAGCCAAAAATTGGCGCCAATATCACTGCCTATATAAGAGGTGACGTGTCCCGACATGCATCAGTCCGCTTGAATCGGAGCAAGCGTACGGTTACTTGAAAACGACTGCAGAATAAGCAGTTGAAACGTTGTACAATTATTTTAATTTAATAAATAATTTTATACAAATAATGTGGTCTTTTAATAAAAATTCTCTTAATAATTATAAAAATTCATATTTATTTGATTATTTTAATAAATTAATTTGTCATGAAAATAAAGTGGTTTACTTAGTACACATTTTAATTGCATTTATATTATTTTCATTATTTTATTAAAAATTCCATGTTATATTATTTATTGTATTATAAACCAATTTTCTAAATATTTTTTGGAATAAAATTCTTTATTATTATAATATTTTCTGATTATTTGGAAATAAATAAATTAAACAAAAAAAAAAAATGTTAGTGGTTGTGATTGGAAATTAAGAAATGAAGTTATTTCATAGTATATTTTTAAAATTTATCACATTTAAATATTTTTTTTGATATATAAATATTAACAAATATAAATTTAACATAAGAGTAAAATGTTAATATAGTGTTGAAGCACAATTCTTAACATTAAAATTTATGATGTTCATTTTATTTTACATATGTATATAAAATAAATGAGCCACACAGAAGCCAAAGCGATTAACTCCATATATAAACAAACTGAGAAAATGAAACCCAAAGTTCACAGTTTTGTATTAAATTCAGGATTATTGATTAGAGAAAAATGTATATTGCATTGCAATATTAAGATTATCAGGTTCAATATTCACTTCATATTCACTTCAAACTTTTGCAAATACTCTGTGGTAATGTGGGAGGTACTACCACTATTTGCAAAAGTTTTATTGGAAATGCAATTAAATACACTATTCAGGAAATTAACGTTTTAAAAACAATTAATATTGTAAGGTGAGTAAATTGGCGGCCGCACTAATTTTTTTGAAAGACATTTTTTGAAAGACAACTTTGCGAGGCCCTAACTTTTATGATTTCCTAACTTTTAGGGCTCACAACTTAGCGGGGAACCTCTACCACGAAGTGGTTTTTTGTCAGATATTACATTACATGATTACATTACTAGCAAACTTTTAAAAATTGGTGTTAATCTGTTTGACTACTGAGTGGCTCAAATATAGATATTATAAATATATCAAAATTAATTAGGTATATTTATAATAATCCTATCTCCATTAGAAAATAATAAAATGTAGATATGACTTACAAATAATTTATTTAAAGATCTTGAATATCAACCTAAATCAGATACTTCCAAAAATAGAAAGGCTTTTAAGAAAGTCTGTGAAATAATTATTTTGGGAGGAAAAAAAAATCGAAAATAATAAGCACCCAGATTGAATTAAATTTCTTTTTCAAAATAGAGATATTTTTTAAAAAAGAAGGTTATTTTAATGAGAACAAAAACAAAAATTCTATCAATTTAATTGTACCAAAACCTCAAAGAATTCCAGGTTTCTCTTTAATGATAAAACAAATGTCCCATTTAAAAAAAAACGAACAAACATACAATTAGATGGAAGTGAAAAGATATTGTTTTTTTTAAAGAATTTTTTAAAATGAAGTTTTTTTTATATATCCAGTTTGAATTTTTTTTTAATAAAAATGTGTGTTATTAAAATAAAATATATTTAAGTTTTTAATCAAATGAATACTAATAATAATAATAAATAAAGAGAGAATCTTATATATATGTATAAAGAGAGAAGATTTTAAAATCATTATAAACTAGCATTCCCTTAAATAATGGGTTTGACGAACACAGTAAATAATAAATAACTTTATCGAAGGTTTAATTTATAATTCCTCAATTATTTATTTCAAGAACATATTTAAACAATTAAATCTTATCTTATTATAGTAGCAAAAATTGTAGGTTTATAGTACTAGTATTTGTATATTTTTAAGATATTTTATTCTGCTAAGGATTTTTTTTAAAATTCAGCCAATAGATAATATTTATAAAGATAAATCGATCTGTATTGGTTTCAGCCTTCTCAAAAAATCATCTTTGTAATTTTTTTTCTTAATTTAAAATATGTAGTAATTTTAAAAGACGTAAGCAACTACATCATCCATATTGAAATTTACCTTCTGTCTATTTCTTTTTACCGACCGACGATAGTAAGGGAGGTATTGATTTCATCCCAAATTTTACATGAGGATATTTTTACATATTTCCACAAATCATGCATTTTGTTAATAGAAAAAAGTATTTTTAGCATGGTGTCTCTCCGTCCGTCCGTATAGATGTGTACAGCTTGAACGGCTCAACCGATTTTGATGAAATTTGGTATATTTACTTAATACATCAGTAGCATGAATTCATCAACTTTTGGTGTATATTTGGAAACCGGAAATGGTAGTTTACAAAGTATTAATTTTATATTCATTGTTCCAAAATATTTTACTTAAAATATAGTAGTAATTAATAATTAGGTAATTAAACTAAAAATAAAAACCAAGATAATATAATTTAGTTATTTTATTTCAAGTTTTAAAAATATTTTCTTTTTTTATACTTTATATGTTGTTTGGAAATTAATTTATTTCAAATCGTCGGTCGGTTTTGTGCCTAATCGCAGCTTATAATTTAATTGATATTGTATTAATAATTTTGTATAATTAAAATAATTTAAAATTTTTAATTTAATTTAAAAATAAAATTAAAAATATTTATTTTAATTATATTTTAGAATCAATTTACGAAATATATTTTTTAGGTATTCCCCCACTCAAAAAATAAAAAAAAATATTCATCTAGTTAGTAACATAATAATACATATAGACAATTATAAATGAAGGAACTTTAAATAACATTCATTTTATTTACATAAATAGGCATTGAAAGAGCAGCGGGAAGATTTTAATAAATTCTTATAAAATGTTTTATACTAAAAGATTTTTGGGGTTTCCAAATAACAAATTGATTGATATTTTCTTTGTAAAAATACGGGTTATTAGTTTAAAATTACTATATTCATCTAAAAAAATATATAAAACATTTATTTTGTCGGTTGATTATAAGGCATTGTCTATGATCCTGGGAGACGAGAGTAGATTTAGAGTATTTGAGAATAGGATTCTTCGCAGCATTTTTAGACCAAAGAAGGATGAGGTCACCGGGGAATTGCGGAGACTAATAACATGAATACCTGGAAAACCGAGCTATATCGCTCGATAATTTAACAATTTTTAAACTTTAAAAATTATACAATATTTTTAATTTTTTATTACAATTATTAAATGAGTTTTCTAAAAATGACACATCAAAAAATAGTACAAATTAATTAAAATAACTCGATTTCCATTTCAAGATAAACAAATATACAAATTTACTTGATAAAATATTTTATCCAATATTTATTTCTTAATTAAAGTAAAAATTTTAAAATATTTTAAATATAAAAAATGATTAATACAATATAAAAATATTCGTCGAGAGGCAATTTTATTGGACGCTGATATCGATGCTGACGCCATTTTGTCATTCAGAATGCTATATTTAATATAGGAAAAACTAACAAAGATATTTTTCAGGAGGTCGAGACCATACAGATTGATTTTTCTTTATAACAATTATCTAGTGTGTGAATTTTAAAAAACCTAACAGGATAAAATATCTCAAAAATATAAAAATATATACTTATATATATATATACAAACATAAAATTTTTGCCAGTATGATAAGATAATAAGATATAATTATTATAAGATGGGTATGGAGAGAGGCTGAGTTAGAAAAAGAGAGAAGTTTACGTCCCCTACTTTAAAAATTAATTTATAAATATAAATTATTATTATTAGTTTAAATTACTTAGAATCATTTAGTATTTAATAAACAGATAGTATAATAATTTAATGAAATTAATAATAGAGTTTATAAATAAATAATAAACTATAATATATTTATTTACTTATAAGACTTATGAATATGCTTTCTCAAATATTAATAATAGATCAAAATTTAAAAATAAATAAAGTAAAGCTACAAAATCAAAATAATAGATAAGAATAGATAATAAATTAAAGAATAATATAACTACAAAGTTGGGAGGTTAATATTAATTTATTTTTAAAAGTAAATAAACCAAGATGAGTTTATTAAAATGGTTAGAAGATAAAATCAGATATTGTTAACTTGACAGATTTGAAGTTGATAGACATTGACCATTTGACCTCTGTTTGAGAAATCATTAATAAGAGTGAAAGATCAAGATTAAGCCAGAGAGAGAGAGAGAGAGAGAGAGAGTGAGAAAAAAAAGAAAAAAGAGAATTGAATGAAAAAAAAACACTTCAGAAAAATATAATGATTTCCTTGTCATTTTTTTCTTGTTTAGGTGGAAGAAGACTGACCAAAAGCTGCTTCAGGGTGAATGCCTCCAAAGTTGAGGGCAAAGGATCCGTCGGGTGGCCTCGGTTGGGAAAGATCTGCAACATGGTGTTGCAAGGAGGCAGGAGCAAATCCGGGACCGAAAACATTACCTTCCAATCCTGCATTGTGGCAAAAGAAAAAACAACTTGTCAACAGAAAGGATACATCAAGATACTTCACCTCATAACCGCAACATTTCAAGGTTTAATTAATTCCACGCACAAATATCAAGTATCAATTGATCTGATTATGTTTTAATAACAAAAAATCATTTTAATTATTTTTTTTAAATGATTTAATTAATTATGGGGTTAAATATATTAAAAAAACAAAGTTTTCTTCGTTTTAAATTAAAAAACAATATTGTTTAAATGAACTTTTTTAAAGAGGAATATGGTTTAAGCTCAATTTAATCGAGTATAATATTTCATCATTTTCTTGAGGTCTGTATATAAAAAAATTGTATAATATAATAATATTTTTAATTCTCAATATATTTTATTTATATAAATAATTACTCTTTTTTAATGGATGTATTTCACATTAATAAAAAAAGTAAAAGTTTTCTGATTATTATGCAAATGTATTTACCTTTTTATCTAAATTCATATTAGTAGACGTCTAATATAATATCAGAAATTTAAGTAAAAGTTGCCAGCCATTGTCATAAAAGGTAAATATCAATTTTTGAATTTCGTCTTTCCCATTTGTAGTGTACAAAGAATAAAATCTAAATTAAATTATTTTTTTTTTTAATTTTATTTTTATATATTAATATTTTAAATCTTATAAAAATTAAGCATGTCTTTATTTCGAGGGTTATTCAAAATTGTAAATTTAATCAAAATTTCTAAAAAAAAGTCATCCTTCAAAAAAGAGTATATCTCTCCCTTCTTTCTTTATATGCAATGTTCAGAATATGTTACCGATAAATGTTGTCTTCGGTCACCTAAGCGAAAGTACTCGTATTAGATAAAATTACTTATATTATAAAATATTTATTTATTTTACATTTATATGTTTATTAATAATTTAAATTTTAGGATTAAGAAACGATGACAAAGAATTTTTTTTAAAATGTCACGCAAATATAATAAATTTTAAAATTAATGCTTAATAAATAAAATTATATTATGGTGAATCATCAAAAATTTTAAATTATTGATAAATTTCCAAAAGAAGAGAAGGTTCTTTGTATTTTTGTTTGACAAAATTGGAAAATAAATGTTATATATATATATATATATATATATATATTATATAAATAAAATAAAACTTTGATTTAACTACTTCCTACGAAAGGAAAGTGCCTATGAAGTCGATCGTCGTCTAAACTGGATAAAGATCTTCTATGATCAGTAGAACGGGTCCTTTTAATCTTTATCTTGATTATCTTGATCGGAGGCACTACTTTTTAGTATTTTTTTAGTAGCTTCCCAATTTTGATCCCGGAAGAAGGGTGGACTCCGTCCCATAGACCGCAGCAAGAGAAATTCCCTTGTCAGGCCCGGAACTTGAACCCGCAATCACGAGGATGTGAGCCAACTGCATTGATCCACAGACTTCGTGGTGTCTTTATCTGATTAATAATCTTATCATAATTGTATTAATTACTATTATTATTATTATGTCAAGATATAATAAACTACAGAAGTTTAGTCTCTTAAATATCTTAGTTAATAGTGATATATCATACTTTGAGAGTTTTTTATTGCATACCTTGATGATCTGAATTATGAATTAATCCATCACGAAAACCATAAGAATATTGATGATGAGGAGATGATAAAGATACGTGGACGGATGAAGTTGCTTGAGGGGATGTTGATACAATTGCAAAGACACCAAGAAAAATTAAAAGATTTATTTCACTTATAATCGCATCCATCTAAAATTAACAAAATACAATTTTAAAATAATTGTTTATAAAATTTTATATAATATAATTAAACAAAAATATTTATTACATATGTAGAATAATTAAAAAAAATAGGATGAATCAATAGTTAACCAATATTTCCTTACACAGCATTTAAATTGTTCCTAAAAACGCTAACTATAATCCTTCTTTAGGAATTTATAACATTCACACAGGAATTGCAGACCACATACGCTTTCAAAGAGATCATTATAATATGCCAAAAAACGGATCATAAAACTTAAAGAAATACCAAAATCTTAGAGACATTATTTATCTTAATTTCTACAATTATAATATAGATTCACAACACAAAAAGTAATAAAGTTAACTTTTTATTATTTTTATTTTAATATTTGATATATGTAATTTCTTAATCAGATTTAGCAATAATTCTAATTTTAAAAGATATATATATATATATATATTTCATTTCACTTGATTAAATGAACGGAAATTGTATGACCTTGTACGATGCATTGTGAAAAATGGGTCAAAGTCAGAATGTAAATTTACATTCTCATACATTATAAATCATTTTTATTTAATACAATTATCTATTATATAAATATAATATTAACTTCCTTATCCGAAAATTTTATTCTCTCACTTTCTAATTAACTTATTCAGACGAATAATTGTTTTACATTTTTTTTCTTTATAAACAAGTTTTATTATTTTACTTTATTTTAAAGATCTCAGAAATGCATTTCTGATTTTTTTATTAATATAGTAATTTACAATATAATTTTAATTTTATACATTGAAATTTAAATATCTAGTTTAAATATCTAGCCGCCGCTCGGTCATTAAAAAAATTATTTCTTATTATCGGGTTCGGCTGATAATATTAATACCTGGTTCACCGAGCCGCCGTTCAAATAATTTAAAAGAAAAAATAGACATAAAACATACACCCCTTAAACGTGCATATTAATTAACTGAAAGACAGAAAAGTATCACCTGTGGATATAACATAATAAATATTTCGTCATTTTATTTTATTTATATTTATAATATTTTGTGTTTAAGGAAGCGCTGTCTGACGTAGTTGATGACGCCAAATAAATTTCCTATTTTAAATTAAGAAAAAACTAATAAAGAGGATTTTTCCCGAGATTGAAACCAATATAGATCAATTTTTCTTTTCAAAATTATCTATGATGTTAATTTCAAAATCCTTCGAGCGGTTTAATATTTCAAAAATACAAATATATATATATGTACAATTTTTGCTAGTATAATAAGATAAGATAAGATATATATATATATATATATTGTATATTGAATATTATAATTATCATCATTAATTATTATCTATGGAGAATAGTAGATTCAACAAAAATGATATGTTGTTATCACATCTAAATGTAAAATACTTGCAATTAAATTAAAAAAGTTACAAGCACTGTTGGATCTTGACTATAAAACTGCATAAATGATTAAAAAGGCTTAAAATATAATTTGAAAACACTCAAACAACCAAGAGTAATTCCTCAATTTTAAATAATAGGAATAAATACTCTCAATTAAAATTATCTCCATCTCACTATCCCCCTTATCGTTTTTACAAACTAAGTGATGTTCAGAGATTACGATTTTTCTTTAATTATGAAAATAAAAAAATAAAAAATTAGAGACAATTTTTTTAAGTGCTCTCTACATAAATAAAAAAATCTAATTAAAATATATAATAATATATAATAAAATAATATGAAAAATGTTAAATAAAAATACCCATAAAATTTTTTTTTAATTTTTTTGGTAAAAGAAAATTTTTACTTCACCAATTGTAATTTTAATCGACTTTATATTGAGTTTTCTTTTTACTATTTTTTTATTTTTATTTGGATATTCTTGTTAAAATTATTCTTTTTTTTAATTCAGCTCTATCCTCACTTATATTTTAATCTTGTATTATATAAATATATATATAATAATTAGTATAATTAGTTACCTTTAATTAATGAAAATGGGCTAGTAAAAAAACTATTAGAGTATAGCAAAAATAGAGTAATAAAATTGTTTAATTCTTTGTTAAAAAAGATAATAGAAATATTACGTAGGATATTTCATGTCTAGCAACGTTTTATGAGAATGACTTCATGACACCTGAATTTATAACATTACTAGTGTTTTTTCTATTATCTGTTCTCCCACGTTTACCTTCATGAGTAAAAAATTGGCTAATCCCTTGTAAAACTTGGTCTTGTTATCATTCACTCTTTCTGATTAGAACGTCCCCTTATTTTTGACTATATTTTAATTATAGTTTATGGTAATAAAGTTCATGATTCTATTTCATATTTGATGTGAAAATTTCATAAATCCTTACTTCATATCAAGTCAATTTATTTATTTATATATTTATATAATGGAATTAAGATGAATTTGAAATCAATTATGTAAGAATATTTTAAAATTAAAAACTTCTATGTTATGAATTGAATTTTTTTAAAAATATTTACATATTATAATTATATACGCATAAATATATATGAAATAATAATAATTATATTATTTTTATATATACAAGTATTTTTAAAATTACATCTTTTCAAAATTGTCCTTATTCTGGAATTAAATAAACTCTTGACGGTTATATAAATACGAGAGCAGGTCAATAAGTCTGTGACTTTTCGAATTTCCTGTCTCTTAAATGAAATGGTAATTCTACTCCTGTCGAAATTTGAACCAGCTGGGTCTTTTAGTTTTTGTTTGACATCCATTAAGAGCAGACTACCTTGTGATTTGAGAAGAAAATGGAAAAAATTTAATTTCAATGAAAATATCCATGAATTCGGATGCGAATTGCACCTTCATCCGCCCTATTCTCTGGATTTAGCCTTGAGTGACTATTTCTTGTATGCAACAAAGAAATCATCTCACAAATAAATCTATTTTGATGTCCTCAACAAATCTTATTTTTTGGAAGGGATAAAAAATTTGAAGAAACGTTGAACGAAGTGTATAGGGCTCAAAGGAAACTATGTTGAAAAATTATATTATTTTTTATGCAAAAACCTGTGTTTCATTCAAAAAGTCACGGACTTATTGACCTGGTCTTGTATTTGAATTTAAAGCAAACAATATCTTCCCTTCTTATCGTCGGTTGGTAAAAATAGTTTTCTTGAAATATTATTCTTTAATCTTTCTAATGAAAAAGTTTTAATTTTTTCGTTTAAATCTTTTTAAAAAAATACTTATTTAGTAGAAATTTATAATAATAAAAATTATAATCAAATTCTCCTAGGATGGAGGCTTCAGCGTGAGTATATTATAGTAAAAGGCAGAAATTAATTAATTCTAAAATCGAAATAGTGTAATGTATGTATTTAGGTATTACTTGTATTAAGCATTTTAGTTTGATATGGAGTGTTTTGATTGTATTCTGTGATCATTCTCAAGCGAATTATCTCATTGACAGTTTTAGATTAAATAATTGCATTAAATAAAAAAAAACAATTGAGTCTTTCATTTGTGATTTTATGCGTTGGTCCATATTCTTGCATATATGTATAATTATATTTACATTTATTAATTAAAATATTTTCCACACATAGGATAATTAAAATTCCAAATTCTTTTATATTATATGATAATGAGGAGAATGAGTTAAAATATTAATCCTGAATACTTTAACTTGTGTGCTTATTTATTTTGGTTTCAATTTAAAATTTCACTACTATAATAATAATAATAACTTTTACTCATTGATTTAATAAATATATACTAACCTATTATAATTATTTCAAATACTATGAAATTATTTTTTATAGAATTAACTATTCATTGAAAAATATTTTATTTTATATTTTAAATTATAAAACTATATAAAAAATAATTAAATATTTTTTTAATTTTTTGTTTTTCAAGTTTCTTAATTAACATATTGGGAAATATCATTTGTCTTATAAATCGATATAATGATCATGATTGGTTGTTTTTCTTTAAAACTTAACAATGATCATATTATTCAAAAATGAATCAACTTATTATTTAAAATGATTATTATTTAAATTGTAATCGTGAAGAAATCAAAATTATGATTATAAAATAACAAACTTGTTTTTTTTATTATTATTATTAATATTATTACTATTATTAATAATAATTGTTAATCACCAGTGATATTGATTATTTTTATTTAATTTAGACTAAAATAAATAGATATTTTCATTTAAGCGAAATCAATCAATCATATTTCATAGAGTTATTATAAATCAACACCATTTCAGAGGCTATTTAGAAAAATCTTGGATTAAAATCTTAATGGATTGATTTTCAATGACTATTTGTTAATAGATTGAAGATAAAAAGCAATTAAAT
Organism: Labia minor; assembly: GCA_963082975.1. Lineage (NCBI taxonomy): Eukaryota > Metazoa > Arthropoda > Insecta > Dermaptera > Spongiphoridae > Labia > Labia minor. Next base: position 38,890,610 of record OY720345.1, read on the forward strand.
GCAAGTAGATAGCTTGGAGCTTTAGTGAACGGTCTATACAGATTTTATTGTTTAATTAGTTAGTATAATGCTTTTTTTTTAATCTTATGTATTTTATCGATCTGCATGGTCCTTGGTCAAGGTAGGTTGGAAAGACCGGATCTTAAAAGAGATCTAAGATAAGTGGCATTGATATATTGAGAGTAAGTTTTTAAGAGATTTAATCAATTTATAATCTCCCTAAGCTCAATTAGATGGAGGTTTAGAGAGGCATTTCTAAATATCATTGCTATTAATTTATTCACTTCTTATTATCACTTTAAATAAAGTAAGTATCCAATACTCTGAAATGTGTAAAATAAAAGAAAATAAGTTGACCTGTGGCCAGGTCTGAACCGACCGACAGTTTGAAATAAATTAATTTCCAGCTACAGAAACAATTTCAAATAATTTTAATATATCTATTAATGTAATAAAAAACAGATATGGATATAACATAAATATTTTTAATTTTATTTTATTTATAATATATATGAAAGACCAGGCTGTGACGTCATGAATGGCTGGATGACGTCATATAATTTTAAATTAAGAAAAAAACTAATAAAGATGATTTTTCTCGAAGATAAAACAAATACAAAGTGAATGATTCGTGATAATATGTAAAAAATCTCCTCATGTCAAATTTCGAAGCAAATTCTTCGTACATTGCCATTTTTTTTCGCGATTTCTATAAAGTTTATGTTTTACATTCCATAAAAACTCTTTCTCCTCATAAAGTTCGATTAATTTAAACACTTCCTCGTCAGTCCACTCGCGCTTATCATTCATTTTTACCGACCAACGATAGTAAGGGAGGTATTGTTTTCACACCAAATTTCACATGTGGAGATTTTTACATATCTCCACGAATCATGCATTTTCTAAACAGAAATAAGTTGACCTGTGGCCAGGTCCGAACCGACCGACTGTTTGAAATAAATTAATTTCCAGCTACAGAAACAATTTCAAATAATTTTCATATATCTATTAATGTAATAAAAAACAGATATGGATACATAAATAATAAATATAAACATTTTTAATTTTATTTTATTTATAATATATATGCAAGACCAGGCTGTGACGTCATGAATGGCTGGATGACGTCATATAATTTTAAATCAAGAAAAAACTAATAAATATGATTTTTCTCAAGGATAAAACCAATACAAAGTGCATGATTCGTGGTGATATATAAAAAAATCTCCTTTGGTGTGAAAATAACCCTTTCCTTCCTATCGTCGATCGCTAATACTACCACTTCCGGTTTCCGGAATTGCACCAAAAGTTGATCAATTCATCCCACTGATGCATTAAGTAAATATACCAAATTTCATCAAAATCGGTTGAGCCGTTCAGGCTGTACACATCTATACGGACGGACAGACGGACGGACAGACGGACGGACGGACAGACATCATGCTAAAAATACTTTTTTCTGTTTAGAAAATGCATGATTCGTGGAGATATGTAAAAATCTCCACATATGAAATTTGGTGTGAAAACAATACCTCCCTTACTATCGTCGGTCGGTAAAAATGCATCATATATCTTAAATTGTTTACAAATTCCATATGAAGTAGGGAGAGAGTGAGAAAAATATACAAATAATTGTAATTTATAAAAAAATAATATTTCTAATATATTATAAATTAAATAAAACAAAAGAGAAAGGATAAAGACAAATATTGTAAATAAAAGAAAGAAACCAGGGATTTGTTAACTCTTGCCCCCTTCCCGTAATAATAATAAACAATACCTCCCTTACTATCGTCGGTCGGTAAAAATTATAATATATCTATATTAATATTGGATTTACTTTGTGTTTAACTATTGAAATTAATTAAATAATAAATAATTAGTCATTTTTTTCTTTATTAATGTAATTAAATAAATATAGATCAATAAATATCAAAGAATATCAAAATAAAAACATTGAAATTATTCAAGGAACTTAATTAATTTGACTAAAAAACACAAACAAAGCATAAAGATTTTACTATATGTTTGGTTGGTGAGACTGTAAATTCTTTACTATCAACTGCTCTCTTAATTCAAACCTATACTGTCAACTAATCAGATTGAAGCAGACTATCGAGGAGAAGGAGCTGCAATGACGAAATATATACCCTCAAGATAACCACAGATCACACATATCCTTAACGACATGCCAGAAACTCCGAGAGTTTGAATTAGAGGTTATATCGCACCCACTATATAGTCCAGACCTGGCCCCTAGTGATTACCCTTTGCTCTAGTTAAAATAAGGTGGTTAAGTTTTATAAGATTTCTTCAATAGTGGAATTTTGAAATTTCCTTCAAAATTAATTTGACTGTAAATCATTTTTGGTTTCTCCGGGTCACGAAAAAAAGATTTTTAAATTTCGAAAATGTGCAATCAAAATCCTGTTTATATCTTATATATAAAATTCTCGTGTCACAAAACTTTGAAATCATACTCCTCCGAAACGGCTTGACCGATTCTTATGAAATTTTTTATGTATATTCAGTAGGTCTCAGGGCATGTCAGACTTCCTTTAGAAAACCGCTAATTGGTAAGGTGTGTCCAGGAAATGCTAATTAATTAAAAATAGTTTAGTTACCATACTAGCTCATAGAGGCGCTGGTGGCAAAAATTTGAAATCTTATATATACCCTTATAAGAAGCTTCTAAACAAAAGCGGTTCCTGGCCGAGCGAGCTAGCGCGTCTTCTTATGACTTTGCACCCTGAGTTCGAAACTTGCAAAGGCACATTTTTTTCTTTAAGTATTATATATTTTTTTTTAAAATTTATTAATTTTTATTATTTTAATATTTTATTAAATTAAATTTTATTATTAAAATAATTTTATTTTATTAAATTAAATTTTATTATTAAAATAATTTTATTTTATTAAATTATAATATTAAATTTTATTTTATTAAATTAATAATTATGTCAATTAATTTTTTCTGCATAAATAAACATATATAAAAAACTATATAAAATTTGAATTTTCATTCATTCATTTAAAATGATATTAAAATATTCCTTTGAAATATAATAAATAATTAAATTAATCCCTACTAGGGCCTCGGGGGGGGGGGGGGGGGGAAGGTAACTTTCTCTTTTTGGAAAAACCCATATTGCCATCCCCAGCTCGACTATATATATATAAAAAAAAGGTTTTTGTCTGCATATTGCTCAGAATTTAAAAATTATTATAATATTTCACTTTTTATTTTAAATTCTAATATTTAAATATCAATTAAATTAAATAATTTATTCTAAAAGTTGTCATTTAAATTTATTTAATAAAATATTTAGATCATATTTAACTTAATTTTTATTTATTCTTTCTATATAATTGAATATTTCTTCTTTTCTATTTGAAAGTGAAAGCTTAAAAAAACTGAATATATTATTTTTAAACTTTTATCAATACAAAAATATTTTCAAAACTTCAATTAAAATGACAAAATTTTATTATTTTTGTTTTTGTTTCAATTATTAATTACAAATATATTTTAAGTGCAAAAATGATTTCTTGGTTAATTAAAATATGTTTTTTAGACAAATGATATAAACGAGATGTTTTAAATTTATGTCTTTTTTATATTGAGTATTTTTTTTTTAAATTAAAATTTGTTTTAAATCAAAATTATTGTATTCTATTATATTTTTTTATTAATAGGCTTCTTTTTTTATTTTTAATTTTTAATAAATTCTCTTTTTTGATATGATATTAATAAAAAATAATATTCAATTGTATTTAAATTTAAAAATTAGAATATTTGAATTTTTTTAAATTTTAACACATGTAATCAATCATATGGATAACGAATGGAACATTTTGAAAATCAAATTGGTATTAAATTCAGAAAAAAATACTGATATATAGAATATAATAGACCATTCGAATATAATTTAAAACTATTTATCTCCTTTTATTTTAAATTTAAAAAAACGGAGTGTTAAGAAATTAAGATGCCTGGATAGGTAAATGGGCTGGAAGAGGAGGTAATTTATAATTTTCTTCTAATTCAGATTGAAATTAATGGTGATAAGAAAAAATATTTAGTAACAAAATCTATATACAAAATGTAGAATTTGAATATGTAGAAAAATTGAATGTAATCACGAAGGATAATAATATTTGAGAAGAGTATATATATTTAAATCGAAGTTGTAATCGGGAAACGCCTGTTATCATGCAGTAAAGAGGCTTATCTCATCAAAATTATTATCAAAAGGAATCAAAATTAAAATATATAAACCAATTATTTTGCCTGTTGTATTATATGGGTGGGACGCAAGGTCTATGACCCTGGGAGATGAGAGTAGATCCAGAGTATTCTTTCCAGCATTTATTGGCCAAAGAAAGATGAGGTCACCGGGGAATGGCGGAGACTGCACATCGAGGAATTGCATGACCTCTATGCATCTTCAGAAATAGTTAGGGTTAGGCACGGGACGCGGCTAGAATGGGAGAGGAAAAAGATTTTGGATTGGTAAACGTCCGCTTGGAAGACCAAGGACGTGTAGGAAGGGACGTAAGAGAGATGGGACAAGGGCTCAGGATAGGGACACTTGAAGAAATGTGGTTGCTGCGGCCTAGAACTTTCGAGTTCCTTAGAGTCACATAGATAGATAGATATAACATATACAATAATAATATATATAATTAATTTAGTGATTAAATTAAAATGTATTTTAAATAAGAACACAAAAAGAAATGAATGTTTTATGTAATATACTGATTGAAACAAAATGGATGAAAACCTTTTACTCGGGGGGGTACAGGGGGCGGAGCCCCCGTATATGTGCGGAGAGCGCCGAAGGCGCTCGGGGCAGCTAGTATACATATATAATTATATATGCATATAGATATAGATAGATTCAATCATTTTATCATTCCAAAAAAATAATATAATAATATTATAATTAATAAATAATTAAATTAAAATTCTATTATTTTTTCATTTTTATAGTTGGTTTAAAAGTGTATCATATTTATAATTGAAGGTTATTAAATGAGGGTAAACATATTATCTCACTAAAATAGATCATTTGTAATTAGAGAGTTAAACAATCTAATAAATTTTGTCTATAATCTAGTTGAATTGCATAAAATGACCTTTTCAGGTGCTATGTCCAGTCTTACTGATGCTCGAATACAGGTAATATACGATACATGTATCCATGAACTACATAGATCAAAACACAAATTCATCCGTTGATAGTATCGGTTATGATAGTTTTTTCAATGAGGAGTGCATGTCCTGGTGGTTGGTTGGCCTCGTTCCCCGCTCGTTCGGGCTTCCTATCTACCGGTGGGATCTTTCAAGAGAAGAAAGGCTGGAGACTGGTGGGGAAAGAGCACTGTCAATCATCATTTGTAACTGCAATCGAAAGGCAAAAATACGTTCAAACGATACCTGAACTCAATTGATTGGGGTCAAAATAGCAGATCATTTACCCATAGGTAATTCGAGCTTATTTTAATCCAACTATATATTATTGTTTCCATACGATCCATACAATAAATTATTTGATATCTGACCAACTCATGTGGAACAAAATTTAAGTAATTCATACCTAAAGATACAAATTTCAACATTTTTCAGACTAAATAATTTATTTCTTTATGCTTTTTTTTGATCCACCCAAATAGTTGAAAGTATAAATATTACCCCTCTGGGCAATTAATTTCTAATAGATAATAAAAATAATTATATACCAGACTCTGTGAAGAAACAAAATTATATTTTTAATAGAGATTTGGATTTGAATCAGTATGTATAATATTATAAATTAATATTATTATATTTAACATATCCCCAATATATACGAAATTTACGACTCAGTGGCTTCGATAATTTGTTGTTTCTTGTTTTTTTTTGTTCATTTACAGATGATAATAATCCTAACAACAAAACAATATATTTTATTACGAAAACGCCGCCTGCTTTTTCCGCATTCATATCCTATTATCTTTGATAAAGCGATTTTCTTAAAGGAATAATGGGGAGAGTTGGATGAATAAGTTGAAAAAAGAGATATTTTCATATTGACCTTTAATTAATTAACTTTGAGTTAAAAAATATTTAATTTTATTTATAAACTCTTCTCTCACTTTTTAGTATAACACTGTATTTTAAATAATAGGTGTGTAAAAGAAATAAATAATTTATTTCTTTATGCTTTTGTGGTGATTTTGAAGTCAATGACAAAAGGTGGTCTGGAGCAGCTGTCGCCAAACTTTTTGACCTCACGGACCAGTTAATTCATAATTTAAATCCCGCGGACCACTAATAGGATTTTTTAAGTGTTAAATATATTTATAAATAAAAATTGTGATCAAAGAACACATAAACATTGAGTTTTTATAATTTATCACGTATTGTTATGAATTGAATCATGTTTTAATGCATTTTAAAACATAACTTAACATGGTGAGTAAGCATATTCCACATTTTTCTGCGGACCAGCGAAATTTTCTCGCGGACCACCACTTTGGCAACCGCTGGTCTGGAGGATCAAACAAGTTTGTATACAATGAATTGCAAGACTTATTGAGCGAGGACCTAGCTCAAATTCTCAAAGAACTTTCAGACTGGCTGAGGAGTTGATGAATCAACTGTTTCTAGACGTTTACATTCAATGGGCAAGATCCAAAAGGAGGGAAAATAGCTACCATAAGTATTAACTCAAAATGCCATTACGAAGCGATTCAACATCGCGGTTTGATTGCTTGCCAGGTAAAATAGAAGAGCTTTCTGTGGCGTATTGTGACGGGCAATGAAAAGTGGATCTACTACGACAATCCCAAGCGCAAAAAGTCTTGGGTTAGTCCAGGAGAGCCTTTCACATCGATAACGAATATTCATGGCCATAAAGTCTTGCTGTACATATGAACAAATGTCATATGAACAAATTGAAGGACGAATTGAAAAGCAATAAAGAGTAACAGACACAAAGTCATCCTCTTGACAACACCGGCCACACGTTGCAAGAATTGTGAAGGATACACTGTTGCAGCTCAAATAGAAAGTTCTGCCTCACCCAGCGTACTCACCAGACATATCGCCTTACCACTTGTTTAGTTTGATGTAGCAGGTTTCGAAAGGATGAAGAAGTTCAAAAATGGATCGATGATTGGATTGCTGGCAAACCAACATCGATCTATTGACACAGTATCGCCATGTTGGAAGAAAGATAATATTGATTGATTAAAATATATTGTACCAATTTTTCTAAATAAATGCCTTTTTAAAGTGAAAAAATGATCAGAATACATGCAAGAACTTCAATATAATATATTGTATTTAATATACGAGAAATAATTTAATTTATGCATTATATATATATATATTTATTGTATATCAAGGTTTCATTTTATATTTAATCTTATTTTTCTTAATTATACTAAATAATCAATCAAAAAAAGTAATAAAAATCAGAGTAAAAATTTCGTAAGTTTTTTTTTAAATTTCAAATTTAACCCTCATTATATTTTAAATGAAAAATAGAATGATCAATTAATAAATATTTTCTGAAATTCTATAAGAATATATTTTGACAAACAAGAGAAAGAGAGAAACAGAAGTTCAATTTAAAATCAAATAGATAAAAGTAATTAATTATAAATAAAAAAAAATTGACATTGCATAAGTATTGTTTTTAAAGTAGATCTATTAAATGGAATAATAGCGCTAATAATAATAGTTGCAAGCTATTAAATGATTCAGGTCAATGCAGTCTGATGAATAATTCGCCCACTTTCTTGTTCGGTTCACATCCATTTGTCATTTTTCATTGTCATTGACATTCGCATTTGAGATGGGAGGTACCCTGGAATAAAAGAGCAAGGTTCAACCTAATATTTTTTTAATATTATTCTTAGATCATTTAATATTTGAATTTTATTTGTTATGTTTAATTTTTTTTTATTTTTATATTTAATTTTTAATTTATTTTTTATCTTTAGTATTTAATAGTATAGTATTAACAATCAATCCAATGATTAAAATTCTTAATTAAATTATTACTTCAATGATTTATTAATAAATCAATTAATAGTAATATAGTATAAATCATATATATCTAAAATAATAATAATAATATTATTTATATAAGGATGGGGTATTAATGAAGCTTAAAACTAAATATAATTTCAATATTAACTGGAAATAAGTTGACCTGTGGCCAGGTCCGAACCGACCGACTGTTTGAAATAAATTAATTTCCAGCTACAGAAACAATTTCAAATAATTTTAATATATCTATTAATGTAATAAAAAACAGATATGGATACATAAATAATAAATATAAACATTTTTAATTTTATTTTATTTATAATATATATGCAAGACCAGGCTGTGACGTCATGAATGGCTGGATGACGTCATATAATTTTAAATCAAGAAAAAACTAATAAATATGATTTTTCTCAAGGATAAAACCAATACAAAGTGCATGATTCGTGGTGATATATAAAAAAATCTCCTTTGGTGTGAAAATAACCCTTTCCTTCCTATCGTCGATCGCTAATACTACCACTTCCGGTTTCCGGAATTGCACCAAAAGTTGATCAATTCATCCCACTGATGCATTAAGTAAATATACCAAATTTCATCAAAATCGGTTGAGCCGTTCAGGCTGTACACATCTATACGGACGGACAGACGGACGGACGGACAGACATCATGCTAAAAATACTTTTTTCTGTTTAGAAAATGCATGATTCGTGGAGATATGTAAAAATCTCCACATGTGAAATTTGGTGTGAAAACAATACCTCCCTTACTATCGTCGGTCGGTAAAAAATGAAATATAAGTTATTTTTAATTTTCTATATTTAATTTTATATTGTTTTAATTTAAGATCAATTAATCAATATAGAAAACAATTTATACTAATCTTAGTTTAAATTATTATATTAAGATATTTCTGAGATTAACTATAATATATAGGCTGATTGGTTTCTGAAAACTAAACAAGTATAATTAATTTATCTTAAAGTTAATTAAGTATAAAAACAAATATAATAAATTAAAATAAAAATTATAATATAAAAAAAATCAAAAATAATATTTATTTAAATCTTTTCAATTAATATTAGAATAACAAAGATGAATTAATAAATTAATTAGTGAATTATATATATAAGATGAATTGATTAGTTATAAGCATTATGGATGCCATCCACAAATAAAAATAATATTATTACTATTATTAAACAATTTATTTATAGATTTTTAAGTTATTTTAATTAATTTTAAGTATGACTATAAGCATATATGTACGTTGCACTACCATACTAATAGGTTTGGTGACTTTAAAAATATATCTAATAGAAAATTGATAATAACTATAAAATAAAATTTAAAAAAATATACTTCAATAAATTTTCTGTTAATACATATGAAAAATATAAATATGGTTACTATTTTTATACCATATTTGCAGAATCCTTTTACTTTTAATTCGTTGTTGAGGCTATCAGATGAAGTGTGCCTTCACCTCATTTCTACTTTTCATCAAATAATTATAGATTAGAGTTTTCATCTTTTGTTATTAGAAAACTATAATCACTCACCTATTATAATCCTTTTAAGAAAAAATAAAGTTATTATAACAATTTCTTTTCGTTTCATATTTCATATACTTTACTAAAGAGGGGTTATTTATCCCTTAATTACTTTATTTCTAACTAAATATAGTTATGAATGTTTCCCAGATAAAAAATTCAAGAAATAATTTGGATATTTAGTATTTACATTTTCATTCCTTATCAGTTTTAAGACATCCATAGATAATAAAGATTATAATGAAATCACCTATCCTTCGAAGTAAATTCATTTTTTAAATTTAAAATATAGATATTATATATATATATATATATATATATATATATATATATGCGATTCGTTAGGCCGATTCTGCTTATCGCATCTCATCTTCCATCTATCTCTATTATTTCAATCTCCCTCCAGCATTCATATTTATATGTCCTTTTTTAAATTTTTAATATATGTTAGATTTAATATTTAAAACAAAAAAACAATAAATTTACCGATTTTATATTAAAAATCTTTCATTTTTCCCCCTTCCTAAAAAAACAATGAATAAATACACACTAATAAATATATAGTAATTTAAAAAATATAATTAAATTACTTTTTACTTGACTAGGATAAATTTAAAATGTTATATAAATATTTCTTCGATATATTTGTACCTACTGGTGGGTTATACATTAGGTATATTTTACTTTTTTTTACAAAATAAACTTAGAAGATTTTAATTATAAGATAATATAATATAATATAATTATGCAGATAATTGAATCTTATTGGTTTTTTCGTTTCCTTGTCAGAATAGAATACCGTTTATAAATAGATAATAAGCTCTGGCTAAATAAAATCATTTCAGTATATGATGGTGCAAAAGATTACAAAAGATGCTTCAAAAAATACCGGAAAAAGAATAAAGAAGCAAAAGAGAGAGAGAGAGAGAGAATTTTATTGGGAAATCAGCAAGCAGCCAAGATTTTAAAATCAATTTGATTATTCCATGAGAGGATTTTTATTTAAAACACAAAAACAATTTGTAATTTCTAAAATTATGGGCATGGTTCTAAAATTTTCTCTCTTTTAGATCCTCTAAGAAATCAATTCAATGAGATATGAAGGACAATTATAGAGTGATCTGAAGATGTCACGGGTAATGTCGTTGGATCTTTGTTTGGATTATCTAACAAGAAAGTGATGGTGAGGATGATTCCAATGCTGGAATTTCACTCGGCGGCTGGAGAAGGAAGCACAGCTGATGGGGTCTCCAACAGACCAAACGTGAGGTCATTCCTTCTGTGCTGTTGGCTACTTTTACTTTTCCTGTCATCTTCAATGCATAATCAGACGCGTTAATCTGAATTTAATTTTAAATAACGATCGAAGCGAAGATTAACTGAAATTGATCTTTCGACTCAATAATATATAGAATAAATAATAACACGATAATTAATTAATTTAATAAAAATTAGATTTGGTATAATAATATTAATAATAAACTTTTATTAAATAATACCTTAATGATAAACTCTATTGCATCATTAATAAATATGCATGGACATTATAAAACATAAAGAAATACTTAAAACTATAATATAATATATATTTATTGTTTTCATAAAAAAAGGTTATTCTATTGTTTTGTTTCCTTTCTCTCGGGGATATATATAAAAAATAAGATCTTTTCTTTGTGCCATTTGGAGGGAAGAAACCCCTCTTCATTGGCTATACAACTGATTAATAAGAATTCATCATTAATTTTAATGCTATAAAAAATTTTTAAATACGTTTAAAATGAAAATCTATTTATGTTTCAGAATCCGTTGAAAAAAAATTAATCAGAGCAATACAAAAGGAATTAGTTACTAAAAGTAATTGATTGCTAATTAATTACAATTAATTAACTATAATTCAATTATATTTCTTCTATACCTTCTAGGGATCCATTGAAATATCTATAAAAATTTTCAAAAGTCTATCTTAATAAAAAGTCGATGAAAAATCGATTTCAATTTGTTAAAAGAGCGAACAGACAGACACAGACAGACGCCAAATGAAGTTAAGAAAAACGTTATAAAAATATATAATATATTTAATTTAATAAAAATAACAAAATAAATTACCTAATGAAATGGACCAAAACAAATTCTAATGTAATAAATTATAAAAAAAACTATTTTATTATTATTATTGTTATTATTAATATAGGTAAATAGTTAAAAAAGCGTGAAGACATTAAGTCATCTTATACACAAGTCACTCCAACTAAAATCACCTCTCCTATTATTTATTTATTTGTAATTACAGAATCAAATCTCAGATTACTAATTAAATAAAAAAGCATATAGAAAAATAAATATTTAGAAATAAGATTATTTGTATTTGTAAAGGCAATAAAATGTTCAGTCTGCAAATTTTTCGTATCTATCAAATTTTAAAATCAAATTTCTTATTCATATTTCGTTTTTATCTTCACAAAAAAAAATTTCGCAAATGCAATAAAAAAACAATCAAATGAATAAAATTACTTTTATTGCTTTATGTAAAATTAAGAATTACCAAGAAGTTATTAAATTAGAAAGTAGTTTTATCTATTTAGTTTTATAAAAATATTATTTTTATCAATTTTATAAATTTAAATTTTTAATTTGAAAATTAATTTACAATATTAATTTTGAATTAACTTAATGAAATTTTTAAGAATTTAAATTGAAAAAATAATAATTTGGTTAATTTTTTATAATTAATTAGTGTTGGTTCTATTGCACCTTCACTTCTCTTCAAAAGTCTCTTCTTTTCCCTGGTTTCATTATATACCAGCTGCTAGACAGCATGTTCCATTACTATAGAAATTAAATGTTTAAATTTGAAATAGTTTTTATATAATTTATCATTAATAAATATCCAAAAAAATTATAGACATAGACAAATTTAGTCACTCCTTCAAATTAAATTATTTTTTATATATTAAGAGAAATATGATTAATTTTTCCAATGATTAATTTTTCATTTGGTTAAAAAAAATACATTTATTTGATGCAATAATTTTTCAAATAAATGACTAAAAAAAGAAAAGTAATTTTAATTTTGTAATGTAAAAATAAATTATTAACTTCTTCATTTATTTTAATATTAGAATTAAACGTAAAAATTCTTTTTTTAACCACTTCACTTAGTCAAATTTTTAATTGTTTTATATTTTATATACATGTACAATGGGGGATATGATTTTTCCATTTTATTTTGAATCTCTATTTTTTCTGTAAAATTCAAAGTAAAATTTTTAAAGGCTTTAAACAAATTTTAGAAAATATGCAATTAAATTTAAATTTTGTTTATCATGCATTTAATTTTCAATGTTACTAATTTAAACTAATATTAAATATGTTTGAAATTTGTTCCTTTTTCAATTGATTTCTTTCAATATATAATCTTTTCATTAATCTTTCTTACATCAGAATCTTCTCCAGACATAAATATCACTTTTAAAACAAATTATCATTAAGTGTTTAATAAGTTATTTCTTTTTATAAAAATAAATTTCAATAATCATTCTCGATTGTTTATGAATTCGAATTTCAAAATTTAATTTAAGGAGAATTGATGAAAATAAATTTTAAAATTAAAATTTATTTTCTTAAAATATAAAATTCTTCATTGAAATTAAATAAAATTATTAATTGTTAATTTAAATGATATCAATTACTTTTAAAGTAAAGAAAGTATTTTTTTTAAATTTGTATGATTAAATGTATAATTTTGTCATATTTTTTATATATAAGTAAATAATTATTAATTTTATCTCTATACTATTCCTGAATTTAATATAAATATCAGTCAAATTCAAAATAAATCTAAACAACTGTATAAATTTTTATATATGTATCTATTATAAACAATTACAAACATAAAAGATTAAATTATTTATGAATTTGGATGCACTATAATTATGTTTTTAGGTAAACAGCTTATGGAAACTAAAATAAAACAAGATAATAAATTATTATTATGTATAAGATTTATTTATATATATATAATTTCCATTCCATAGAAGGAATGTAAATAAATGTTATATTTTTTTCTGTTTCTCAATTCTTTAAAAATATCACCTTACTGTTTTTTATTATTATTATTATTATTATTATTATACGAAATTTGATTCTATTTCTCTTGTACTGTCAATAAGTAGATCGATTATTTACTCAACTGGCTTCATAAAATAAGGTAGCCATCTGTCATGAACGTATTATATATACATAACAATAAATTGGAAACCATGTTGATCGCATTACTTTGGATATTGATTACATCGTTTAAATTGTATTGTATTTCTCAATGGAATAAAAAATCAAAGTGTTTATTCTATTATTTGATATAAGTACTTTCTTCACACTATAATAACAGAATAATCATAAAGTTGAGCAGAGTATAAAAACAATGAACAAGTTTATAAAAAAAATGAACATTTGAAGACTTAACAAATTACATTTTAAGAAAAAAATACTTCCTTTTTAATTCCTGTTTATTATTAAAAGATTTATCTTATTTCTTTGGAATTTCCTGTTTCCTAATTCATTTTAATATTAAAATCTTTAATTGGGGTGTCATTCCTCTTTTATTATTTATTATATATTATTTATATTACTTATATTAAATAAAAATCACATATCTTATTTTATATATATTATTTATCTTATATTATTTTTTTTAAATTCACTTTTTGTTATTTTTTTTATAACGATCTAACCAGTGGATGAGAAGTAACCAAAGTTTAGTATTGATTTTATCTTTCACCTTTCTAGAACCTTAAGAATTCATTTATTATAATGTAAGTTGATTTAATAAGTAAATAAATATATATGTATAGATTTATTAATAAATACATGTCTTTTTGTATGCAAATAAATTTTCTCTCGAGTATGTTTGTAGAATGGATCGATCAACACCAATCTGTTTTAAATTATTATATTAGAAGTGATCGTTTATGTGATTTCCTAATCTTTTCAATCAAAATCTCAAATTATATATTCTTCTTCCTCTCCTTGAATAAACTTATTTAATAAGGTCAAAATATATCAAAAGAATAACGTAAATATTTTATTTCATCATTATTATTTTATTTTTATTTTAATTGAATATCTTATTTCAATATTAATTAGAACCCATTCAATATGAAAAAACGTTTTCGAATGTGATGAGTGGTTAAGGCAACATTCTTTTATGTAAAATTCTGTCTAGTTAAGGCTTTCATTCAAAATATCACTCATATCAACCCTCAACTTACGCTCCTGTTCACACAGCAATCAGGACTTGTAATTCAATAGTTTTGCATTGATTGTTCGGGAAGTCCTACATCTGGTTTGATCTCATATCACAAACTGAACCATCATAACCATAGACCATGGTCCTAAGTATATATATATAAAAATAATATATATATATATATATATATAAATGTGGATAATGAGTAAAAATACAAATATTAAATAATGATAAAATTATTAAATAATGGATTTTGGAAATTTGTTTTTTTTTTTTTTAAATTTGAATTGAGTTATAAAAGAATAAATAAATATTTATATAATATTAATAGGTAGCACATCTCACTTTTGTAAATCAATAGTTAAACATAAATTGGTACGTCATGTGAAAGTGAATGAGTCAACTTGTTTAATTGCAATATTTTAAAAATATCTATATTTCTTCATAGGTAATTTTTATTTTCAAAATACTAATTCAGTTATCCATCATATTGTGAATATTTTATATACATTTAAATAAAAATGGTAAGTTTGTTTACAACAAAATAGATAGAAAAAAATTACATGATAAAATGATAATTCAATAAAAATTTTATATAATAAAATTAAATTTATTACAAATAATATTTTTATTTAAATTCAATAAAATGTGTCATTAACATTTAATAAATAAACTGTATTTAATAAATTTTAATAAGTTTCAAAAGAAAATTCAAAAAATTTTTTTTATTATTTATTTATTTATAAAATTAAATGAGCAAAAAAAATAATTAATCAAATATCTCCATGTTACCTTATTATATACTTTGTTATTTTTTTTATTATAATTTAAAATATAATTAATGGAAAAATAATTAAATTAAATTAAATAAAAAAATAATTTTTATTGGACACAAGAAAAGTAATATTTTTCTAAAGAACTATTACAACTGTGTTTAACAAAAATTTTAATTTCAACGGGATGTTTCTTAAAAATTCTGTAACATTTACCGAAGCGTATAATATACGTTCATGTATAGATTATCATTGTGTGAAACAATTATATTTTTAAATATATTATTATACCTATATACTACATATATATATATATTAAATTTTATTATAAATAATTTAATGTTACAGTAGAAAATTTATTTTGAAAATAGGTAATTAATAATTTATACTAATAACTTATATTATTAACAAAGAAACAAATTGTATTACCTTAAATGGGGCTTTAATTAGCGAAAATAGTAGTAATAGGTATAATCGTATTAATAAAAATTAAATTTGAAAAATAAGAATTTCATTATTACACTTACATTACATTTCAATTTCAATACTAAAATATTTACTTTTTAAAATTATTTACTATAAATGTGAATGTTGAAGGAAATAAAATAAAAACAAGACTCACCATAAAGAAATGTTAGAAATTCGTGGGCGTTGATCCGTAACTCACTCTAATCAGATGATTATGTGTGGGTGTTTATCCAATCGTCCAATGTCCATAGAAGACTTCCAACTGAAGTATGATTCTGTCCGGTTCGAGATGAAGCCCCGAAGTGAAGGTTTTCTTTGGACCGTGTTCCAACTGAAATGACAGACCACGTGCGGTGGGAGGAGAATTCTACCACCTCCCGTTCCGTCCTGCCACAGGTGTCAAAATCAATGTTTAATTCAATTTAAAAAAAAATTAATAAAATGATATCTATAATTTAAAATAAAATAAACAATTATTTTTTAAATTTTATTAGATTATTTTAAAATAATAACAAATTAAAATCTTAAAACAATCATTTTGATGATTAGAATTATATTATTTAATTAAATAGATTATTAATTTCATAATTATTCTTCATTATTATTATTAATTTGAAAAAATTATATAAATAATTAATATATTACTATGTATTACTACTACTGTTTCATTCTATTTTCGAATGTATTTATTTTTTTTAAATAATTAATTTAAACATTATTTATGAATGATTAAATTGATACCCTTATTGAATATACCAGCAAATAAATATATTTATAAAATAAAGTTTTTTTTCTTTTAAATTTCTAGAAATATTTACGTTGTTTATGAACGTATATTACTTAATATAAAAAAAAATTAAAAATAGGTATACATATATTTTAAGAATATATAACTTGCAATATTTATTATTTTAGTGGAATAGATAAATATTACTATACTCAAGGGCATAAGGGTCTATTTCTTTTCAACCACTCACTTGTAATCGTTAAATCATTCTAATAAAGATAATGGAAAAGAGATGCATATCTTTTAAACGGCAGTAACACGACTTTCAATTATATATATATATATATATATATACTAGTTGCAAAGAGTATGTACCCTCGAAATGATGAATAGTGTTTTGTTAAAAGTTTGTACATATATAATAGTTTTTTACAATATTTCAATCTGTTTTTTTTTTACTTTTTTAGATAGTATTGGGATCATGAAAATTTTCGATATCGAGATTTTGATGTTTTTATACGTTTTGAAGGTTCCTGAACCATTTTCACCAAAGTTGAGAAAAATGTGTGAATGTATGTAGACAAGATTACACAAAAACGGTTTGAGCTAGAATCATGAAATTTGGTAAACGGGCATTATTCAAAATTCGCAGTTTTTTATCAACTTTTGAGAAATGTAGCTCAACCGGAAAAGGGTCATTACCTACGTTTTGATTTTTTTTCCTCTAAAGTGACCGTAAAAATAAAGATATATGTTTGATAATTTTTCACATGATTAAAAATTGTATAAAACTGCTTTTTATAGAATTTCAGCTTGATTGAATCCCTGAAGGTACAGAAATTAATTTTTTACTACGTTGACTGACAATCACGCGCCAACACGTGACGTGGTGCAATCAACCAAGAGCCAAACATGCGCTGGTTTAATAAATATTATAATTTTAATTTATAATTTATAATTAATTAAATTTAATTTAAATATAATATATGTTATTTTTTCCAATTCAAATTGCGAGATAGTCGAGTGGAGACACTCGAGTTTTTTTACTATCTCGACAGAATTAGTATTGGGATCATGAAAATTTTCGATGTCGAGATTTTGAAGTTTTTCCGTCCGTCCGTATAGATGTGTACAGCCTGAACGGCTCAACGGATTTTGATTAAATTTGGTATATTTACTTAAGGCATCAGTAGGATGAATTGATCAACTTTTGGTGCAATTCCGGAAACCGGAAGTGGTAGTATTAGCGATCGACGATAGGAAGGAAAGGGTTATTTTCACACCAAATTTCACATGAGATTTTTTTAAATATCACCACGAATCATGCACTTTGTATTGGTTTTATCCTCGAGAAAAATCATCTTTATTAGTTTTTTCTTAATTTAAAATTATATGACGTCATCCAGCCATTCATGACGTAGCCTGGTCTTACATATATATTATAAATCAAATAAAATTTAAAATATTTATGTTAAATCCATATCTCTTTTTTATTACATTAATAGATATAGTAAAATTATTTGAAATTGTTTCTGCAGCTGGAAATTAATTTACTTGAAACCGTCGGTCGGTTCGGACCTGGCCACAGGTCAACTTATTATTCTACCTTTGTCACTATTTTATTTTGTATTTCTTAACTGAATCAAACTTAAAATACATTTATATGTAATATGTAATAAACATCTTAGAAATACATAACTATTATAAAGTTTAAAAAAATATGACTAATAATTTTTTTTTTTTTTTTTGTTATTTTTTTATTTTATTTATAATTCAATTTACAATGAATGTTATTGTTTTGCTTAAATGATTAGAATGGAAAATTATTACAAATTATTTATGATATGATATAATTTAAAATTCACACATAGATTACAACAATAAATAATAAAAAATTTTTTATGAAATTACACTAATTAATTAATAATAAATATTTCGTTAGGGAATCTGCAAGATAAAGTTTTACTAATTACCAGATTTTCTTCATTAGTTATATCGTAACTTAAAGTTAATTATCTTTTAATTAACTTTTTGAGAATGTATTGAAATCTTTTTATATATAATATACAATGGACTAACAAAGATAATTATATAAAATTTTTGGGTTAAAAATTAGATTATTCTAAAGGTAATTCTTAGAAATGATAATAAACAATTCTATTTACTTCTAATAATTTTTTATCTTTTAATATATAGATTTAGATATACCTATATAAGATATTGTTTACTATAACTAGTTGGAAAACGTATTAAATAAAACATGTTTGATTTGCAAATCACATTTCTTAACATTTCGCAAAAGATTTAAGAGTATAGTTGAATAGATAAAGCGCTATGTATTCTATATAGTAAGTATATTTGAAGGATAATAATTAAATGATGTAATAGCAAAGAATGGTTCCCATCAGAATTAATTTAAACGAATTCTCAGGATGTAACAAGTCGTCGATAGGTGTATAAGTATACACAGTGATACATGCACTAGATTTCAAAGTAAAATAGAAAAATGGTGGATTCTTTTCAGAAGACCAGTTTCTTTTTATGATTTAATTAAAACATTTTATTACTAAAAATAAGATATATAATGAATATTATACAAAATTTTATCTTACATTTGAACTGAATTGATATAATATTTTATATTTATTATTATTGAAATACATATGAAACATATGAAATTTGAATATTAGGAGATTTATTTGGATTAATCTTTATATAACGTGGATTATGTAGCATAACTTATCTGTAAAACTAAAAATACGAAATATACTTACATATTTTATACTTATGTAACTATTTATTATATATAGGTTAGGAATTTAATGAAAATTCTTTAAATGATTTTAGTTATTATTTAACTATTTCAATCTTAAATAGAAACAAAATTCTATAGATTCATAAATAAATTATTTTACTTAATGAAGCATTTCATAATATCTTCATTTCCTTTTATATATGGACAATAATATTTGAATTGAGTTTTTAACTGTTAATGTCTTTTGAGCTCTTTTGAAAATGTA
This sequence comes from Labia minor, assembly GCA_963082975.1. Classification (NCBI taxonomy): domain Eukaryota; kingdom Metazoa; phylum Arthropoda; class Insecta; order Dermaptera; family Spongiphoridae; genus Labia; species Labia minor. The sequence goes on from OY720345.1 coordinate 38,910,437, forward strand.
CTATATGTGTACGTGTGTGTGTCTGTTGTCTATGTAAATATTATAAAAATTAAAAAAATGTTTAAAATTGAAATTCTCTTTTTAAGATTAATAGATAATATGAATATATATATTAAGCAACTTTATCGTTGAAATTTTGCTCTGAATGATTTTAAACTTTTTCACAATTTTAAGAATTTCATTCATTAATTTAAAGTGAAATTATCAAGAAGATTTTAATTACTTTGAAAGAGTCTGATAGATCTTTTTTTAAAATATCACATTATAAGATATCTTTAATCAGATAAACAATGTTCTCACATTGTAAATATAATTATAATTTAATTTTAAACTATAACCAAATTTGATAATTAATATCAGGAAAAAGTAACAAAAAAGTATAAAAAGTAAGATATTAATTGAAAATTATGTATATGTAGTTTTTATATTTTAATTTAGTTTATTACATTTTGATTAATGTTGTTTTTTCTAAAAAAAAATAAAAATAAACATATAAATACAATTGAGTTTTAATTTTATGTTAAGTTTATAAGAATTTATATTTTTTCAATATTATTTATCTATTGTGTGTATTTCGAAACTTAGTTATTTACATTTCTTTCATATATAAATTGCTTAAAGATGGTTTGCCTAACTTCCAGGCGCTTATTTCCACCATCTTAAATAAATATTATTGTTTCTTATATTCTATCAAAGAACATAATTTTTTTCAATCTAATTTCTTCTTTATTTTCTTTATTCTTATATTTATTTTATTTTGTTTTTATATAATTTTTCGTCGGCAACATTGGTTCTTTTAAAGGCCATGTATGCTGAGCTCATAAATCAATTTTGGCGATTGCCTAAAAGTGATGATCCATTTCAGGTGAATTTTATTACCTCATAAGTAGATCATTTAAATTTATTTATTTATTCAATTGAATTTATGTATGATCTCTAATCTAGAAAGTAAAGTTTTTTAATGATTAAATTATAAGTTTGCTTATATTAGATTAAATAATTGTCATTTATTTTTTGATAATAATTAGGATGCATATAAGATGAAACACAACATTGAAAACTTACCTGAATTTACTTCAAATGATCGACTTCAATCAATGATGTTATGGTTAATTCAGATGCAAACTTCTTCAAAAGAACAAAATTCTTTAGAAATCTATTCCTCCTTGTGGGAAAAGATTAAAAAAATACCAATAACTCAATTTACAGTTTTACCCATAGTAAGTTGAACATTAATTAAATATTGAATTATTAAATATTTTATATACATTAATACAGTCTTTTATTAATTAATTAATACTGGAAATTATAAGTAGTAATTATAATTTTTTTATTATCAGCAAATCATTATCTATTGAGAAATTTAATTTTATCGCTTCTCATAAATGAAAATACAAGGAAATTAATTATTTTGGAAAAAAAATAATAATTCATGTCAAATTATTAATATTAATTAAACAATAATAAAAGAAAAGAATAAAATTAATAAATTCAAAAATTAAAATTTATTTTTTAGTTAACGATTTTTAAAATATTTTACAAAGGAAATTGTATTTATTATTACTGAATTTAATTTAAATTTATTACAGTATATAATATTTTTAATTATATACAAATATATTTAAATCTCTATTTAAAATTATTATAGAGTCATTTTATATTACGATACTTCACTGTTTTGAAAAAAACTGAATCGACACTTGCCCATGAAATAGTACAAAAGCATTTTCCAGTCAGTGATAAAGCTATCAGTTGGAAAACCATATTTAGTGAAACAAGTGTCCCAAGACCAGATAACGAGTCAAAAAACGAACTTTTCAAGGCAAAGTATACTATAATTATTTAACTTATTTATAAAATATATACAAATTTCTAATATCAATTATATAAAAAAATTAAAATAACTCAACTGTTTTATGAGAAAGCAAACTCCAAAAGAATTTTAAAATGAACCTTTTTTTGGCAAAATGCGGTTTTTCACCCTATCCCACTTCGAATGGAAAATAATTTTAAAAAAATAATAATTTAAATAAATATTGGAGTAAAAAGGTTTTTGTTTATCAATTTCGAAAACTTTAATGTTTTTATATATAACACACCGATTAAGCAAAAGCAAAAAAAAGTTTGAGAATCGAACAAAATGTTTTACGTAATGACTTTTTTGTCGAATCTTTGAGCAAAAGGTTGAAGAATATTTCAAAACGATTTGTCTTAGTGTGTTATGAGCTGAAAGATAAAAAAGAATAAATATTAAGGAGGAAAATTCGGAAAAATTCAGTATATTATATTTTAATCTGATCGGGCTTTAACCTCGCATATTACTGAAACTATACTATCGGACAGAATATTTGAAAATTAAAAAGTTGATAGAAAATTGAGCGGCTCACTTATTTTTATTATCAGCCGATTTTGAAGCTTGTTAATTTAAATAAAAGAATTATCGATAGTATTGTGTGAAGGTCCTTGGGATTTTTACGTAAGATTGTAAGAAGTAAAATATATAATTACAAAATAGTAAAATGTCAATTTTGGGTAGTTTTCATTAGTTTTTTCGGTAATAAGAGAATGAAAAAATATTTTATATATAATTTAAGAAATATAAGAAACTCAAAAACTCATTTTGTGTAAATAATTATAAAGTTATTTCATAATATTAAGGATCAAGAATCAATAAGTAAAAATTACCTAATATTCTTTATTAATTTTAAATAAAATATTTTATTATCATAAATTTGATTTCTCTTTCAATTATAACCTAAAAATAATTTCTTAATTAGTCAATTTGTGTTTTAGATAAAAGTAAAGTATTCAGAAATTCTTTCTAAATACTATTATGAAAAGAAAGATTGGCATTCATTGGCTAACACCTATCATCAAATGTTTAAAATTATTTTGGAAAATCCTCAATTTTATGAAAGGACTAAAGTTATATCTTGGCTGGCGGCATTTGCATTTCGTTTATCTCGTTGTGGATGGCTAAAACAAAGTCAATTACATCTTAATTTAGCAGAATTTCTTATTCGTTTATGTAATCAAGATGGTGAATATATTCCTCCTCAAGGTATCTATTTATGTATTGATTTTTAAGGTTAATTAGCATACTCTCCAGTAGCAAAACTAGAATTTGATTTCGGGAATTAGACCCTATTCAATTTAATAAATATAAATGCCAGCTTCCTTGTCCATCCTCACATAACACACATAGCTTCGATATAATTTTTATGCACTTTTTCATTCTACCCCCTTACGATAATGGAAAAGAAAAAGTCCGTTAAAAATTACCGTTATACATAAATGTTAAATATTAGACCATAAACACACTTTAACCGTATGAAAGGTGGGAGGTATTGAAGATTAAAAGTACAATGTAAAAAATTTCCTAGAGAAATAAAAACTTATTCGCGGCAAAGTGAAAAACAGAATATCATTATCTTAGTTTGTTGGAAAGTCTATAAAATTAACCAATTACAAGATTTAGGCCTTCTTCACTTGAACGTTAACCATAATTTTCACTTCATTAACCAAGAAACCTGTGATCACATGCAGACTGTAGAGTAGTTATGAGGACCAATCAAAAAAAGAAACAACGCGGTATCTCCTAACATCATTTACAGATATATTTAGCTGAATTGGTTTGGTTTAAACAAATAAAATGTACATAAATGGAAAAAGATTTGTCCGACTACATCATCAAAACGATTTCGAATCTTTATTTTACATTTAATCAAAATGAAGACTTTATAAACAATTTTCAAAACATCTCCAATGATTATGATAGTAATTGTTTTTGTGGGAGAAAAAGTACTATTTTTTAAAATTATTCTATTATAATAGAAAAAATGTATTTTTATTCTATAACTTCGATATATGTGTGTATTTAATTTAACCTCTCTCCTTTGCTGGACCGCGCCTTCGAACATCATTAAAAATTTAAAAAAAAAAAACAATTTTCGCAATCTGATAAAATAATATGTTGGGAAAAAAGAAATCCATTAATTTTTTCGGTAGATGGCTGTAGTAACCTATATCTCTTAAAGTACTTATTGATCAAACAATTTCAAATTTATGCTCGTTGCCAATATGACATTCCACACTAAATAAAATAATTTTGTTGTTTTTTTGTTTCGTCCATTCAGTTATGAGATAAAATGAAAGTCTTCAAAGAGAAAATCGGTACATTTTACAGTTTTTCTTTGATAAAGGTGAAAATTCCTGCCAGGCAGCTGAATTTGTGAATGGTGTATATGGTCCTAACACTGTAACAGCTAATTACGAACAATTTTGATTTACAGGCAGGCCCGTCATCGAAAATGTCAACCAAATCACAGAAATAATCAAAGTTGACCGACATGTGTACGACTACTAACAAGTAGTCGTAGCATCACTAAGGAGATAAAGATCGACCATAAAAAGAGTTTTAAACAATTTGCGCAGTTGGATACCAAAAGAAGCTCAATATTTGTGTGCCTCGCCAATTAACACTAAAATCGAATTTCCAAGTCATGGCCAAACGGAATGAAATCGACCCATTTCTTAAATGAATGGTGACTGAGGATAAGAGATGGATCACATACGATTACATTGTGCAAAAACGATCGGTGGCCAAACAGTCAGGAAAGTTCTACTGTGTATCTAGTGGGAGTGGAAAGGAATCATTTATTATGAGTTGCTTATTGTGAATTGTCAAACATCAAATTCAGATCTCTACTGTCAATAACTGGACCGTTTGAAGCTAGAAATTTACTAGAAACGGCCAGATTTGACCAACAGAAGAGGTGTTGTATTCCATCAGGACATCGCCAGGTCACACACGTCTGTAGTGACTCGCCAGAAACTTGATTGGGAAATTTTAATGCATCCACCATGTATAGTCCGGTGTAGATTATTAGAGTTTTTCGCCAATAAGGACCAAAACTTAAATGATAGGGGCATCATGAAGTTACCTTTAAAATGGCAACAAATTATACAACAAAACGATGCATATTTGACCCAAATCCAAAACATGTTAGATAAAGTCTTGAATTTCGCGAAAAAATAATAGATTTCTTTTTCCCTAACCTAATATTATATTGAATACTATACAATTTACAATATAAATTGAAATATTTTATTATGGTAAAAAAATAGGATTGAGATATGTATTTTTTATTTAAATATATATATAAATGTTTATAAATAAAAATATATAATTACGAAAAAAAACTAAAATCTACTATATTAATAGAACAAAAACTATTATTTATTAGTATAATTAATTAATAAATGTGTTAAAATTAATAAAAATAATTAATTTACATTATTTTAGTTGATTATTTAGTGAACAGAGCATGGGTTATTTTATATAGAACTTATCTTGAAAGATCTACAGCTAAAATTCTATCTAAAGCTTATGAAACATTAGAGAATGTGGAACCTTGGAATTTAAATCAAACTGAGAAAATAGAAGACATGAACTTTGATAATATAAAATTAGATAAGGAAAATTTAAATATCAATAATGGAGATGATGCTTTTAAGGTTATTTAGTCTATAATTTCAATTTAGATATAATTAAATATAATTTTTGGAAAAATTGGAATTAATGAATGATAATGATTGATATAGTTGAACCTAATGAATATAAATCCTTTTTTTTATTTCAGATTTTTCTATCAATTATATTTCATCTTTTGCAAATACCTTTAACAACCTTTGATAAAGTAACCCACTTGAGTATATATTTAGCATTTTTAGCTGAAAATCAAAATGATATAGACAAAAAGTATCAAGTACAGAAAATAAGATCTGAATTATTAGATTTTGCTATTGCTAATTATATTAAGAAAAATAATAATCTACATAATCGAAAATTAATTCCTCTTATACAAGATCTAGCTGAAGTCCAACTCGAAATGATTAATATTAATTTAGAGAGAATGTCAACAACAATTACAGATTCAGAGGATGTTCAAGAAGTCCTTTGTAAAATGGAAGCTACGGCCAGAATTCATATGCGTTTGAAAAATTTAGGAAAAGCATTGGGAGAAGCTCAAGATAGGGATGATCCTGAATTTGCTAAACATTTTATGTGAAAATTTTTTTAATTTAGGAGAAAGAATATCTAGACATTAGAGAAAAATGAAATAAATAAATAAATTATTATATAATTATACTTTATCATATTTTTCTTTAATTTATTTCATATAATATTAGAAAAAAATAATATAGTAATGAGAAATTATTATTACATTGTATAGCAAAAAGGAAATTCAACTTAAATATATACATATATGTTTTGATATTTTAAAGAAATAAATCAACTGTAATTTAGTTTTTTAGATACAAATATTCATTGTTAGCAAAATGTTCTTGAAACATATTTAAATTTCATTTCATAGAAAAACTTAACATTCTAAGCATTCTAAGTCTGTGGTTCTAATCCTAAACTGTCCTAAACAAAATTATCTTTGGGTTTCTTTTAGGAAGAACAATAAGTTTGAAAAATTATCATTTCCATTTACCATTTCTATTTCTTATTTTATTATTTTGTACTATTTTTTAATTTATTATTTCTTATTCATTTATATTATTTTCTATGTTGGTGAATTTAAAATATGTTGGGCACCCTGAAATATCATTTAGTGATTATAAAAAGATCTAATATTTAAAATGTCATTTTGTTAATTCACATAAAAATGTCATAACAAAAGTGAAAAACACAATTAATTAAAGAAATAAAAAATATTATTAACCACATATCTCAAATAGTTTTTTTTTTTAGTTTTTTCCATTTATTTATTTTTTTAAATAAAATATAAATTATTAGAAAGATAAGAAAAACCGGAATGCTAAAAATAAAAATTATATTATAATTATTTCGACTTATTATTATTTAATACTTAGTTGGGTTTATTCCAGGTACTCTTAAACAGAATTAATTATCTAATTTAATCTCTCTGATATGCTATTAATGACCTATTCAATGACATGTTCTTAAGCTTACATAAAAGGTTTCTAAATCAAATTCTTCTAAGAAGGTCAATATATATTATGTGAGTTCATTTTAAGCAGAATTTTAAAAATTGAAATCGAATTGATTAACACATTTTATCACTTTCAATCCATTTTAAGACATTCTACAAACAAGTCACTTGTTTTGAATCTTTCTTATATTCAATTAAAAATCAAGGTAATAAATTGAATTCAAATTATTCATAATTAATATTTTGTTTGTCTATTCGTTGAATAAATATTATTCATTTTGACATTGTTTTAGATGAATAAACCTTTATTAGCTGCTTTCGATTTTGATCATACAATAGTGGATGATAATAGTGATATTGCAGTCCGTAAATTGTTGCCTAATGCTTTTTTAACTAGTGATGTTAAAAGTCTATACAGACAAGATGGATGGACCAGTTATATGGGAAAAATTTTTCAATTATTATTTCAAAACGGAACTCCCCCTTCGAAAATTTTAGAAGAAATTGCTTCTATTCCTTCCATTCCAGGGATGGTAGAATTAGTGAAATTTTTGAATCGAGAAAATTGTGAGGTTAGTAAAAAAAATATGATCAATATTATTATAAAATTAAATAAAATTGATCAAACAAAAGACTATATTGAATCATTCATGAAGATTATATATATTTAAATAAAATTTTATAAAAATAATGGTACAATTTGTGAATTATATCTACCTAACTAATATTAGCTTGTATTTGATTAGTATATCTTCACAGACTTTCTTTGTTGTTTTCTTTAGGAGGTGGGTGTTATGCTGCGCTAATAAACCCTAATATCTTGCTTATAACTTTATACAAAAAATCCTCTTCAAGCGAACTTGCGATATTATATGACTTATTTCCTCTCTTTAAAATGATAAATTCCATAAAAATATACTTGAAATTATAGAATTTTATATAAATAGATATATAAAATAATAAAGAAAATTATCTATTGATGTCATAATATATACGTATAATACCAATTAAATATAAATGGCATATTTATGGCTTTGATGTGATATATATCAATCCTACAAAGGATATAAATAATTAATCATTAAATATTTAATTTATATTTTTAATTTTCATATATTTAATTTATACAAAATTAATAAATTGCTTAATCAGATTGATAGTTTTCCAATAGTTGATATATCTTGCTAATTTTTCTTAAAAATACAGATTACTTATTAAAATGTATTACCAATTAAATTTCAAATATGTTTTAATCATTTATATAAAGGAAAACAAATAATAGAATTTTATATATATAGATATATAAAATAAAAAGATCGATATATCAATTAAAATATATTTATCATATTTAATAGTATAAGAATTAATTTTGAAAATGACAAATTTGTTTTGTTTCTTAATGTTCCTTATAATAAATTAAAAATAATATAAATTTTTTAATTGTTTATTACTAGTTAACATTTAATATATTTCCATATTTCATTATTTAAAAAAAATTATAAATCGAACAATATTTACAAAATATATATTTGTTTTAAAGTCATTTATTGTTTATCTTGTTTTAGGTGATCATAATATCAGATTCAAATTCTCTTTTTATAAATCACTGGTTAAAAGAACAGGATATCCTAAATTGTGTTAATTCAATTTTGAGTAATCCTGCTCATTTTGATAATAATGGACAATTAAAAATTGAAATGTATCATTTTCAAGATTGGTGTAAGCTTAGTACCAAAAATCTTTGTAAAGGTTTTATTCTTGAAGATTATATTAAAAAACGTTCATTAGAAGGAGTGACTTTCGGGAAAATTGTTTATGTTGGAGATGGTAAGAACGATTTGTGTCCTATTTTAAAATTAAGTGAAAATGATTTAGCATTTGCAAGACAATCTTACCCATTAATTGATTGTATACAACAAAATCCGCCGAAAGCTCAAGTTCATGAATGGAAGCACGGTAATGAAATAATAAGTGTTTTAAAAAAAATACTTCATCCTTCCAATTAGAAAATTTACTCTTATATAAGTGTATTGAATCTCTTAAAAAATATTTTTATTTTTTATGAAGAATATATAAAAAAATTTTAAAAAATGTTTATATTTACATACTATATATAAATTATTAAAATAACATTTATTTTTTTCAAAATTATATAAAAGTTATAGCAAATTTAAATAATTAACAAATTACATAATAATTAAATATTTAATTATAATAAAATTTTTAAACTCGGTAGACTTCAAGAGCCACACTAAGATATTCTTGAATTTTATTTTAAAATATAACAAATTATTTTTTTTAAATTGATATTATTTGGTACTGTTTGTATTAAGTGAAATGTTGGTATATATATAAAAAATTTTAAATTATTTAAGTATAAAAATAAATAAAAAAACTTTCTTTGAAGTAGAATGATTTTATGAGACTATGGATTCGAGTTGTTAGGTCATCTAAAATGATTCCAAGGTTCTTGGCTTGGTTTATAAATTGGAAGCGAAATTATACTCTCATATATTCATTCTACTTCAGAGGAAGATATTCTTTTTTTATAACTTATGAAAAATTCAATCCGTTCTAAATATAACATTTTTTTTATTTGTTTTGTTTTATTTTCCAAGTTTCTTCTCTTATTATATCAGAATTATGTTTTAGTTACATTTTTATCAAATAATTACTTTTTATTTTAATCTAATATTTCTACTGATAAAAAATAACTGTTATTTAGTATCATAATAATTAATAAATAGAAAATATATAACCATCATCACCATTTTCAGTGAAATTCAGTGTAATTCAAGACGTTTAACTTGAGTAAATAAAAAGGTGAGTCGACATAAATATCTCGATCATTGAAAATAAACGAACCGAAAACTCACTCATCTTTGTTGACTTTAACAGTACTATCCCTTAAGACTTAAGATAAAAGGTACGAAGATGCATTGAAAGTTTTTCCAAATTACGAAAATAAATGGGCATTTTGATAAATAAAAATACATTTATAATATTAATTATCATACCTTCAATCCATTACAAAAGAGTTTTGAATTTTGAGATTTGTTTTGATTTAACAACTTGTTTAAATATTTATTTGTACATACATATATGTATATAGTTTCTTTTCAAGCTCTAACTTATATCACACAATTTTTGGCCTGTTATAATATACACAGTTTTTAATAATTACTATCTAATTACTTATAATAGTTTATATTACTTTGTTTTGATAAATAATATTTAAAAAAGCAAAAATACAAATATCTAATCTTATTTTATTAATATAAAATTTTTCAACAAAGCTATTTATTTAATTGCTCTCTAGAGAAAAAAAATATATACCTTATTAAGGAAAAAAAAAAATCAGATTTTATAAAAAAACATTTTAACAATGAAGGAAATTGGCAGAGATTGTTTTTCAATGTTACATCAATTATTTAAACGTCAACTAATTTTTTTTTAAAATAGAAAAACCATATTGAGAAGTCTATTTCACACTTAATTATCTGGTTTAAAAATAATTTCGCTAGGTAACTTTCAATACCCAATATTTTTGTCTAGTAATTTATTACAGCATAAATAAATAAAAAGATTACTCTAATCTTCGCGAGTGCGTGGGCTTATAATAATTATTGGTAAATATTTTTCCTTTGATTTATTTAAATTTATAAAATAATATTAAAAATATATAAATATAAAAAAATTAAATTTGACAAAAAAGGCATTAAAATGTTTTAAATGGTATCTATTAAAGAGCCTCTTCAACTCTACAGACAATATTTTTTCAATGAAATTATTCAACTTAACTCCAAGGAAATGTGAGTAGGTAGGTCTGCCAAGATTATTTCAAATTGAGAAAATGAGCTTTGATTTACCGCTTACACTCATTATTCATATTAATAATTTTTATTAATTTGATGTAAATAATAAAAATACATGAGTTACATTATTTATTTTATCTTTTACTTAGGAAGACACTTAAGAAATTTGTATTAAATATTAAAATGATCTTATCTTAGTATAAGACGGCTATATTTTGTCATCATCAATCAATCATTGCAATTGTGCAAAATAAAAAAAATCCTCCCCGGCGGGGAATCGAACCCCGGTCTCCCGCGTGACAGGCGGGGATACTGACCACTATACTACCGAGGAATTAGTAATAATTGCAGAAAAATATACTTATATATTTTAAATTTTAAAAGATGTTTATACATTTGAGATTATTTTATTTTTATTTATTTTTTGGAACATCATAAATTACTAAATTTGTATTTAATTTTAATATAGAAATAAATTAATCAATTAGTCTACATAACAGGGTTACACTAAATGTATTTTTAAAATAAAAGAAAAACAAGAAAAATATATTTAGAAATTAATATAATAATGCATAATAATAGAATTAAAAGTAAGTTGAAGCAAATTTTTAATATTATTAAATTTAGTAATACAGGAAAAATATTATAAAACTTTTATCATTTTTAAGGTGCACAAAGAAGAAAATGTTATTGTTGTTAACATCATTTAAATACGAAAATGAACTCCACCATTTTAATTTCAAATTTTACAATTTTTACATAAATTTTAATAATTGTCTTAAATAACATTTAATATTTTTCCTTTTATTCATACAAATACATTTTAATAATCAATTCATCATGGGTGTACCAAAGTTTTTTAGATGGATATCAGAACGATATCCAACATTAAGTGAACTTGTCAAAAATTATCAGGTATCTTTCTGAGAAATTTCTTATCTTTAAGAATAAATATACTTATTTATTTATATTCTAAGAAAAAAGTATAAATTAAGTGTTAATTTTTCGAGATTTTAATTCATTTCTTTCAAAATAGGACACTTTTATTGTTGTCATTTGATATTTAATATTTTAAGATAATTTGAACCTGTATACAAAATAAATATCATCTAATAAATTATAAAATATATAAAGATACCCATTTCTTGATAAAGTTTTGATGTTCAAAGTAATTTATAAGATATTACAAATAGTGATTGCTTATAGAAAAATTGTATTTTTTATTCTAACACCGGTTTAAAATGTTCTCTTACCTTTATTTTTCAATATTCCTCCATTATTTTTCATATTATTAGACTACAAAAATTCTAAAAAAATAAAGTGATAATGGAATACAAAATCTTATACTACACGATATTTTATTCATGAAATCTTGTGCATTGGGTTGCAATGGGGTTTTAAATAACATCTAATCAGTCGTTAGGCAAAGGGATGACGGAGATATATTTTTAGTTATTACTCAAATAAATGAACTCCTAGAAACCCCATAAAAATTTAGATTATTTCTATTTCAAATTTTTTTTATCTTATATCAAGAACGTAATCTCTTATGATTATATGATTTAATTAAAAATTAGATTTGGATTTCTAATTTTTTTTTTATTATCCCTTTTATTATTTCTTATTTTAAATTAAAGTAGATAAAATTTTAATAATTTTATTTTTCTTCTTTTTTCTTTAGATACCTGAATTTGATAATCTCTATCTCGATATGAATGGAATTATTCATGTTTGCTCACATCCAAATGATTTTGATCCTCATTTTAGAATTACTGAAGAGAAAATATTTGAGGACATTTTTAATTATATTGAAACCCTTTTTAAAATGATACAACCAAGAAAACTTTTTTTTATGGCTGTAGATGGTGTTGCTCCAAGAGCAAAAATGAACCAACAGAGAGGGCGAAGGTAAAACTAATTATAAGAAAAAATTATAATTATAATAAACATTTTGAGGCAATGGACAAAACATATCATATTCGACATCTTAACTCTTTTGATATCATAGAGGGAGTATTGAAACCTTGAACCAGCATTTCCAACCTAAGAAATACGAATCATTGTCAATAAAAATTAATTTCTTAAATATTTCTAACTTGATATCACAACTTATTATTATATATTCAATAAAACTATCAAAATTAAAAATTTCAATGATAACAAACATTCTTAGGCCAACTTTTTTATGTTGATGATTTTTAATTAAAGATGTGACTAATATTTTATAGTTTACTTTAATTAAAAACAAAACAACAAATAAAGTTGTATTAAAGTTTTAGGATATGTAATATTGAAGGAATATAGCTGCTTTATGGCACTGCGTCGCAGAGATAAATAGAGATATAATTTTACCACCATTCAAAATATTTTTCAATTGTGCTACCAAATACACATTTTTTGTATAAACATAATTACTAGAAATTTGTTTGAATAATTTGTATTATTCTCGAAAGCCCAAATTAAATACATTAATTGGAATTAGACCGGAGATCCCGAGTCGCAAATTTAATTTAATATAACGGCTTCAATGATAAACCATCCTCTTTTACAAAAGTTAAATTAGATATTTCAAAAATAAATAAATAGGAATATTATAAAATGAATAGTAAACAACACAAATGTAAATTCTATATTATCATCAAGAATACATTGCAATAGTGACAAAAAGATACTTAATACATTTTTTAACGAGATTTAGTTTTTCGCAATATTTAAAATATTGAATTTTTCCTTCATTACTCAATTTTAAATATTTCTTTACTCTATATACAGTTTATAAAAAACAAACTATTTGCAATCTGTTATTTTTTGTTTTATTTTAAAATGTATTTATTTGGAACTTAAAGTGAAGAAAATAATTAATTAATAATATTAATAATTTTATCAAATGAAAATAATTATATAAATTAAAATAAAAATTAATTGACTGATGGATTATTTATAATAGATTTCGTTCTGCTAAAGAAGCAGAAATACTTGAAAAAAAAGCACGCGAAAAAGGAGAAAGTTTACCTAGTGAAGCTCGATTTGATTCAAACTGTATTACACCTGGAACTGCATTTATGGCCCGTTTACAAGACCAATTGAAATATTTTGTTGCTCGAAAAATTAGTATTGATCCTTTATGGTCATCAATTCGTGTAATACTCAGTGGACATAATACTCCAGGTGAAGGGGAACACAAAATTATGGATTTTATTCGCTACATGAAATCACAACCAGATTATGATCCCAATACAAGACATTGTCTTTATGGTCTTGATGCTGATCTCATTATGCTTGGTAAGAGTTTATTATATCTAAAAAACAAATTGTTTTCGAATTTACATGATTATATAAATTTTATTTTTAACCCATGCCATATAAAAATCTCTTTCCGTTTTAATAATTATTTTTAGTCTTAGAATTTATTTAAATTTATTTTTTTGTCTTAAATTATTTTTGTTTTAAATCTTTTTTTTTTATAAAATCGAAATGATTATTATTAATATTCTATCTTATTTTAGGGATGTGCACTCATGAACCATATTTTTGTCTTCTTCGTGAAGAAGTTAAATTTGGTCGACGAAATCAACAACATCGTATAAATTCTGCAGAAAATATAAATTTTTATTTATTACATTTATCTCTTCTTAGAGATTATTTAGCGTTAGAATTTGCCCCATTAAAAAATAAAATTAGTTTTCCATGGGATTTGGAACGAATTATTGATGATTGGGTTTTGATGGGATTTTTAGTAGGCAACGATTTTATTCCACCACTACCACATATGCATATAGCTTCAGGAGCATTGCCTATGTTATATCAAGCTTATATAGAGGTAGTAAAATAGTAAAGTTTTCTTATAATTAAATTAAAATTTTTTAAATATTTGTATAAATTCTTTTTCTCATTTTTTTAAAATTATTTTTTTTAGATATTGCCCTCTTTGGGTGGTTATATTCATGATTCCGGTTATTTAAATCTTCCTAGATTTGAGGCTTATTTACAACACGTAAGCAAATTTGATGTTGAACATTTTAAAGATGCTCAGGGAGATTTGAAATATATGGAGTCGAAAACTGGAAGAAGAAAAGATACTACAAAGGTATTTAAAAAAATATCGAAATAATAATAATAAAATATAATAATAATTTATTTAGAAATTAATAGAAAAATTCATTCATTTGATATTTAAATATATGTATATAGATGAATTATATATTTAATATTCGTCAATAATTAAAAATTTAATCAACATTTTTCTCATATTTCTAAAATGTTGAAAGCAATGGGGAAAGAACCATAAAAACTTATGTTGGAAAAATATAATATATTTAAAAGTTTTTACATAAAATTGAGATTAATAATCCATTTTTAATTTTTTTTATTTTAGAACATTCGGGACGAAGATTTGTCTCAATTGATCAATGCAACTTTGGATATTTTGAGTGATATAAGTGATGCTAGTTCAAATGATGAGGAATATGACGATCTTCTCTTTCGTCAACAATTTTGTGTACATAAAGCTGATTACTATGTTACTAAATTAGAATTTGATTCTATGACCCCGGAAGTCTTACGAAATCAAACTCGTGTATATGTAGAAGCAATCCAATGGAATTTACATTATTATTATCAAGGAGTTTGCTCCTGGTCTTGGTTTTATCCGCATCATTATGCACCTTATGTATCAGATATTCGAGATTTTGGTGATTTAGAATTACATTTTGATATCGGAAAACCATTTCGACCTTTCGAACAATTATTAGCAGTTTTACCTGCAGGCTCTCGAGAACTTCTTCCTGAGCCATATCAAAAATTAATGACTGATCAAGATTCCCCTATAATCGATTATTACCCTTCCGATTTCCGCACCGATCTTAATGGCAAACAACAACAATGGGAGGCAG
Source organism: Labia minor (assembly GCA_963082975.1). Taxonomy (NCBI): domain Eukaryota; kingdom Metazoa; phylum Arthropoda; class Insecta; order Dermaptera; family Spongiphoridae; genus Labia; species Labia minor. Next base: position 38,926,106 of record OY720345.1, read on the forward strand.
TTGTTTTAATACCATTCATCGAAGAAGATGCTCTATTGAAAGCTATGCAACCTATCGAAGATCAACTCAACAATGAAGAAGTAATACAATTTTTTCTAGATAATTTTTTCAATATTTTTATTCATCTCTTTTTCCAATTTAGAGAGAAAGAAATTCTCAAGGACCCATGATGGAATTTCGAAGAGATCCTGAACCTCAGGGTGTAATTAAAGCGCCAGATTATTTTCCCACAATTAACCCCAATTTTGCTAAAATAAGACCAATAACAAGAGAACAACTTTTGGTTAAACGAGAAAATTTAATTAAAGGTCTTTGTCCTGGATTAAATTTAGATCATTATTCAATGGGGTTCCCTACACTAAGGCATATTGCTCATTCTGGTCAACTTAAAAAAGCAAAAGTGAAAGTTTTTGACCAAGCAAGTAGAGGTGATAATATGATCATTGAGGTAAATTAATATATAATTATTATTTATTTATTATTATTCAACAACTAACATTTTCCCCGATCTACGTTTTATTCCAAGAAGTAATAGTAATAATATCATATTAAAATAAAATATATTTTTTTGGAAGTTGATGGTTAAATATAATTAATTATCCATTTAAACTAAATTAATTTTTTAAATTATTTTAGGTAAAACAAACTACTTCCACGTTGCCTTTGAATGAGGCAGCAAAACGTCTTCTAAGCAAGAATGTATGGGTGGGTTGGCCACATTTACAAGAAGCTCTCGTTACAGCAGTAGCTGATGCTAATGAAATAATTTCTGAAGTAACCATGCCATTCTCTCCTAAAGAATGGTCTCTTCAAAAACAAAGTTTACGAGAAGAATGTTCTAATAGATTAGGAATTGATCTTGGAGAGGTAAATTAAATTAATAAACAGATTTAATTTCTAAAGTATATAAATCTATTTTCACTTATTCATTTATTTTTGTGAAAAATAATTTCAATAGATCCGTATTTTGGTTTATGCACGTCCAATGATAGGGAGACGATATACAGTTGGACAAAGGGGTCGGATTACTCTTGAGAAACAATGGACAGTTAATACTGTTCCATATCCTTTGCAAATTGTAATACCGGAATTGCCTGTTCTCAATAATAAAATTCCAGAATATGCTTCAATTCAGCAGGTATGTAATCTATTCTTTATATAAATATAATTGGAATTTTAATTTATAGATGTATTTTTTAAATTTTCAGATATTTCCTGTTGGTTCTTCCGTTTTCTTATTGGTGCCTGAACTGTATGGTGCTCAAGCAGAGGTGCTTCCAACAAAAGAAAAGAATAAAGTATTTGTTCAGGTATCTACCCTTTTTTAAATTTGGATAGATTTTTTTTCTTTTTTCAACAAAACATAACATTTTATCGTCTGATTATATAAAAATAAGACCAATAACAAGAAAATTCTCTATACAAACATATCTATTTATTAATTATTAAGAACAAGGAATGATCTAATTTTTCAGGCGAATATCGCTTGTAATCCCAATCTGGATACAATTAGAGAAATTCAACAACGGTATTTGGCAAGTTTTGTTACTGGACAAGAGGCGGCGCGGCGCGTTCGAACCACACCCTTTCTTTTATCTCGCTTAACAGGAACAATTTATGCACAATCTGAGGGTGAAAAAAAAACGAATTTAGGATTAAATTTAAAATTTAATCGACGCAATGAAGAGGTAGTTGGTTTTACAAGAAAGGAAAATAATACAGCTTGGCTCTATTCAAAAGAATGCGTTAATATTTGTAAAGATTATGTCGATAAGTTTCCGGAGGTAGTAACATGTTTATCGGCGCACTCAAGTGAAGATGTTCTTTCTGAATCCGAGGTATATTTATTTTAGGATAAAATTTATTAAATACATATAAATAAATAAAATAAAATAGATTTAATTGTTTTTTTATATATATATATTTTCAAATAGGTTTTTGAAGACCGAGAAAGGCTTCAAGAAGCTGTAACCTGGTTACGCAGTCTTCCTTGCACTCTTGCTGAACGAGTTCCATGTGGAACTGAACTCTTGTGTGCTGAAGCAATTCAAGAACTTGATCGCATTATTTCTGATAAGGAAGCAGATTGGCGATTAAAAAAAAACATAATTAAAAGAGTCCATGTTCAACCATGCCATGTATTTCGATCTGAATTACAGGTTAATTTTTCACTTATTAATGGGTTAAATGCTCCAATTTAACATATAAATTTAAACCGATTTGAAATTAATTTATTTTAAATTATTTTATATACAGATGGGGCAAGTAGCTCCTGATCCAACTGCACAATATCGACTTTTAGATCGAGTGAATGTAGTTGGCATTAAATTTGGCGCATCTTTGGGTCATTTTGGAACTGTGATAGCTGTTCGTCGACATAACGATACGACACTTTGTGATCTCATTTTAGATAATGGTATAAGGTAAGAGTTCGATATTTTAATGAAGTTAAACAGAAAATAATAGTTATTTATATAACTTTTGCCATATCTATGCCCATCTAAGATCAATAAGATGAATAAGAAAATCATGTTTTTGGTTTATTTATTTATATATATATATAAACAGATAAAAGTTTATAAACAAATTTTTCCTCAAATTTGAATTTGATATTTAAGCATTTAATTATTATTATTTTGACTAAAATAGAATAATAAAAATATGATAGTCATATCTTTTAATCTATAAATAATATTGAAAAGTTTGTTGGAAATAATAAATATGTTTATTATATTTAAAATTTCATTCATTTATTTGTGTATTTATTTATTTTAATAAAATTTAATCATCAAATAAAAACAGTTTAGGATAAAACATATACTATTTTAAAATATAAAAAAATAATGTATTTGTTTAATTTTGCTTGATGTTAATGTTGTTTTGTTTTGTTTAATTTTAGATGTAATAGCTTACCTCCATGGTCTATGATTAATCTTTCTTATGGACGTCGATTAATCCAACCGATGCAACCGAAAGTTCAACCGTCCCCTTGGCATACTTTAGGGCCGCTTTCTGCACATAATATTAACGTACAAAAGACACAATCTGTTCCGTCATCGGGAGGAATTCCTAATGCAATGCATTTACATGCCCCTCCTCAACCTGCATTCCAAATACTCCAAAGACCTCAGAATCCTAATCAAGCAGCTCAATCGACAGTTGTCCTTAGGCAACTTTTAAAAATTGGAACACCGAGTCCTTCAACGACACATCCACTTCCAAATAATAATATAATGAATCCTAATTTAATTACAATGAATCTAAATAAACCACGTCCCAGACTGAATTTACCACCGCCTCCTCCTCCTCAATGGGTTCAAACCAAAGGTAAGATTCTTTTATTTAAATTATTGATTTATTAAAAACTATTAAAAATTAAAATAAAAATTCTTTTAATTATTTTTTTTATTTCTGTGGATAATTTATTTTTAGGAGATCAAAAACCAAAAGCACCGTTTCATCAAAATAATCCAAAAAATCCAATGTCACCAAATGAAGCCCGATTCGTTCCTTTACAAGCAATAAAAGCTCAACAGAGGAAACGAAAAACACAACAAAATTCAGCAGAGAATCAAAATCTTTTTATTCCAGCTGAAGCCGCCCCATCATGTGCCCCAATTTCCTTAGCTGCTGCAGCTACCAGTCATATGCAACCCAATCCTTCAATGATCTCTCCTACCTCTAAAGAAGCAACCAATGAACCTTCGCCCATTTATAATACACCTGCAAATCAACTAAATACATCTGTAAAACAATCTCCCAAACATAAAACCCTCAGCCCAACACAACCAATAGTAGTCCGACAACGAAGACCAAGGATTGCTGCAAATTTCTCTCAAAAATTTGTTGATTAAAAAAAATATCAATATTTTAGAATATAATTTTTTTTTAACTTTGCAAAAATTTTATTGAATTCCTTTTTTATTTTCAAAATATTTTTAGAAACTCAAACAAATACTAGAAAAAAATGTATATATAATACATTTAATAAGAATGTATAAATGGTTTCTGTGATAGGTTCATATATTTGGATTCAACTGTTTTGATTTTCTTTTTTTTTACTTAAAAATAGCAGAGAATCAAATCATTCGGAACAAATTTAGTGCATATCGTTGAATTTTAACATATTTATGTCCCAGAATTATATAAAAATGAATGTATTTTTTCTTAATTTTTTTTTTTAATCTAGTTCATATTATTGTTGTAAGAAATTGTATTATTGTTCTAAAAAAATAGATTTCCTAAATTGATACTACGTGAAATTATCCCTTAAATGTTTGTATTAAAGCATTTAGAGATCGTTGTAGTGCTACTAAATAGAATTAAAATTATTTCAAAATAACTTTTCTTCTACCAATAACTTCATTTTAAGGGAAAATGATCAATTCTGGGATTCATTTTAAAATAAAATTGATTGAAAACTTCTATTTTATAAAGAAAAAAATTAAAATTAAAATGTTTTTCAATTTTATTTTAATTTAAACAAATTGATAATTATAAATATGTAATTAATTTCAAAATGAAATGAATAAAAAGTATTAATAAAAATTCTCTCAAATTTGTTATACTTTCAAATTAACAAACGATATAAAGTTTAAATTTCATAAAAAAAAATCATAATAAAAAATAAATTAAATTATTTTATTTTTTTTATCGTGATTAATTATTCAAACTGAGAAAAGTGATTCTCTAAAAATAAATTTAATGGGAATGTTAAAAAAAACGTTTTTCGAATAATTTTAAAAATTGAATAATAAGAGATATATTTTATCTTAAAAAAAAAAAAGGAAATATAGGGCTACAAGAATAAATTTATTAATTAATAGATTAATAAATAGGCAAGCTCTAAAAATAATATATTGAAAAATAAATTTATCTAATTTTTGAAAATTATAAACTTTAAAAAAATTAAAATATTAAAGAAATACATTATGCATTATTTTAATCAAGTTTTCTAAATTTTAAAATGCTAAATCTATTAAGAAAATGATTTTATTTATAAATACATAAATATAATAATCACCGGCAAAATTATTTTTAATACTCATTTTGTATATCATAAAGGTGATAAATTTTATTTTAGTATTTTTTCATTATCAAAAATAAGCCTTGAATATTATTAAACAAAAAAATTAAGTTTTTATTTCTATTTTGAATCAATTTATTATTTGAAATATTGTCTTTTTTAAAGACATTTTTCAATTATTTGTATTTTTTTTCTATTTAAATTACGAATTCGGCTGGTATTTATTACTTTTAATTAAATAGTTTAGTATTAGTATCCTCTTCATTAATAAAATTGTTAGAGTCTAGTTTTCAAGCATAGGACTCTAGGACAAACTCCTCATCAAGCAACATCAAGCTTTTACTTTAACAGAATATATTTATAGTAAATAAAAACCCTTTCTTTAATTTGAAGTAACACATTTATTGTAACTTTTTTGATAATTGTTATGTTTTGTTTAAGCATTTCTAAAGAAACTTGGTTTTTACATTTCATTCAATAAAATATTTCACTTCTAGAAAAATAATTACTATAAAGTTTAAATTATTTATTCGAAAATAATTCATTTCTCTTCGACCTTTTCATTTGTCCATTTGATAATTAATTAAAAATAAAACATTTTCGGAATGCAAAGTAAAAAGCATAAAATTTTTAAAAATGACTAAAGAAAACAATTAAATAGAAGTTAATAATCGTGAGAATTCATTCAAAGACAGATGTAAAATCTTTTCAATAATTTTATGAAGATAAAAGATTGATGCAATAAAAACAAATTAGATTATATCAAACTGATGAGGAGAATGTCATCGAAATTATAGGCATTCTATTTCAACTTAATATACCTACCATTCCATACACTTTTATTGATGAATAAATAATAGGATTTCTAATTGCATAAATCTCAACCTCATTATGTTTTAAATATAAATTTAATTTTTTAATTTAGAAAATTTAATAAATTTTGAATTTTCATATTTATATATTTAAAAAAAAAAATTTTTATTTTACATAATTTATATACGATTGGGAAACTCGTTTTGAATATTTATTTTTAATAAATTGGATTAATATTTAAATGTTTTTTATTAAATATATTCAAGTAGTATATACGAAATTTTTAAGTCTTGATATTGTTTTTATCATGAAAAATGTAATTGAATGTTAAATAAAAAAACAAGTATCGGATCAATTATCCGATTAATTTTCAAAAACAATGAAAAAAGAAACAAGGTGGGTGAGAAAATATAAAATTTTTTTCTTAATGTCAAAACACGTCACGTTTTTTTCCCAAGAGCTTTCTGGACTTGTGCTTTCTTTTCTTGAGCAGCTGCTTCTTTTACTGAAAAAATATAAAAATGATTAATTCATTTTAGAATATTTGATTTATTATTAATTATATATTATTTGGGAACCGAGAATATTCTACATATATAATTTTTTTATAATAATTTTAAATATCAAAATAAAACAATTGAAGTATTGCAAAATGTATTAATTTATATGAAAATTCTTATTTTTTCATTTAATCATAAAAAATAATTATTGATCAATATTTACTTTTCTTTTCTGCTTCTCTTTTTGCTTGCGCTTCAGCTCTTTGTTGTTTAATAATAGCCAATCGAGCTAAATCTGCTCTCGCTTCTTCAGTTTTTCCTTTAGCGTGTAATCGTTGATAGTATGCTTGCGCTTTTTGACGTTCTAATTCCTCTCTTTCTTTTCTCGATAATTCAGGGTTCGAAGTTTGTGCTTTAACGATTTCATTTAAAGCAGATAACTTTTTATTTTTTTTTTGTACTCGATTTGGATTTTCAACTTCAATTAAGTTTTCTACTCCTTTAGGTTTGGCTGGCTAAAAGAAATGGCAATAGATTAATTTATATTAATTTGAATTAAATTATAATCGATGGAAAATAAGCAAATAATTTTGGAGGTAATTTGTAAATATTACACTCATTCTTGATAGCCTTAATTCTCTCTACTATGTTTAATAAAAATCAATTTATTAATGAATAAAAGAAAATGTTAAAAAAGAAGATCAAATGGGCTAAATTTTTTTCATTGTTTTTAATTTATATATTATATTTTATTTAGATTATTATGATTTCTTTTAAAAATATAATTTTGTAACTAATTAATTAATTGATTATTTGGTTGTCAAAGTATGATGCAATATATATATATATATATATATATATATATATATTATAAACTTACTTCTTCTTCTCCTTCTGAAGAACTTTCGCTTTCGGATTCACTTCCAGATTCTTTTGCCCCTGCTTCATCTTCTTCACCACTTGAAGTATCACCTCTTTCCTCCTAGGGAAAAAATGTTTAAATTAATAATTATTGTGCAATATTAAATATGATTAGAAATTAAAGAATATTTGTAATAAATATTTCATAGGAAATAATAAATTCATAAAAATTTTAACTGTAAAATAATATATTATAACAAATAACCTTGAGATTTAGATAAAATATATTTATAATATTATAAAAAAATTAAGTTCCAAGATTGTTATTTGAATTCAAAAATTAAGATTTATATATATTTAAAACAATATCTTAAAGATAGATTAAAAAAAATAAAAATGTATAAACAAAGATAGTAATGGCTGCTAGGTTATGTTAAACTTACCCTCCACTTGCGTTCTTTCTCTTTACGTTTCTTTTTTTCCTCAATTTCTTCAGGATTAGTAAATCTCCTATTTTTCCCTTTATGGTTAATAAATTTTCCTAAAATTTAAAACAAAACATTTTAGAAATACAAGCTAATATATTAAAAAACTTTAGACTTGATTAAAATTCAATTACCTTTAGGCATTTTGGATTTAATTCAATTTGATTAAAAAGAAAAATGTATTAAAAATTGTTCGATATTTATTAAAGAATGTTTATGAAAAACGCTTTATAAGATTTTAATTATAAATATGGACAATATGGAATTGCCGTATTTAACGAAATGAAAATGAAGAAATTGTCAAACAAGTTAGGAACGATTGAATGCCAACTTCGACCCAGTTGGAACTAGTTTATTTAATACCAAATAATCACATTAGATGTCATGTTCTTATTTGGTGTCGAATTTAAAAAATATTATTATTAAAGGAAGTTAATGATATTATTAAGAATTAAAGATTCAATAAAAAATAGATAAACAAATATCAATAATCGACAGATTACAATATTAAAAAAATTTAATATACATGTACGTGTTTACTTGGAATCAAATTCAATTTTCACAAGAAAAATAAAAAATATCCTAAGAATAATCTTATAAATTCTATTTTATTTTTATTTATAAACAAGCTGAATGTCGAAATAGTAATAATCATCCTAGACATACTTTTGGTGTTAAAAATATATAAATGATTTTACAATCAAATAAAGAGGGTAGGTAATTATCAATTAGGATATATTAATCTTATACTATCAAAGAAAATACAAGTTAAAAGCAAAAAAAAATTTTTCTTGTTATAGTTCATATGTATTAAAATAAGACTTGTACAAAAACTGAGTATTATAAATTTAAGAAGGATAATTATTTTTTTTTTTTAATTATTAAAAATATAATATCACATTTATTATTTTATGGCTCTATAAAAAGAAACCTGTGGGGTTTAGCATCTTACCCTTCTTGTTAAAAGGTGTCCAAATTATGGATTGAAGAAAATCTACTTTTATTAAATATAAAGATATACTCAAGATTTATACTATCATAGAATTGGCATTAATTGAATAATTAATTTTTTAATTCTATTATTTTTATAGTAACCAGAAGATTTTTGTCTGCAAATCATAAATATAAAACTATAACTAGTAATATATATGCTAGATATTCATTTGATTAACAAATTTGAAAAAATGTATACATATATTTTAACATAATGTTTCTAGTCTTGATATATTTGAAAAACAATTATTTCCAATATATTCAGGTATTGCATTATTAAAAATAATTAAGTATATATCTCTTTACATAAAATGATATGAAAGTTTTTATCTAGAATTTTAAAAACCTTGAATATGTAGGAAAATTTTACATAAGATTTGTATAAGAGAAAAACAGTTTAATATATTAGTATAAATGTTTGAAGTTTATTTAATTTTATTATCAATATTAGCTTATTTTAGTGTTCTCCCTTTTATTCTGTTTGTTTTTAATTATATCACAGAACTTTATGAATATGAATATATGGGTATATATATATATATACATATTAAACTTTTAATAAATGTATTAATTTAATTATATTTGGTTTCTCGTGTCATGAAATTAAATTTTAATCTTTTACAAATAATTAATTATAAGATTTTTTAATTATTATATTCAATATATTAAATTAAAATTATCAACAACTATTTTAACAGAAAAAATAACAAACTAACAAATAAATTATTCTGAAAAGTGTTGTCTTGATTTTTCAGGAATAGAATTCATCACAGTCGGTTCTATTAAAGACCAGACCTCGGCTAGCTGAAAAAAATTATATTAGATAAAATTTAAATAGTTTATCTATTAAATTTTTTTTATTAATTAAGAAATTCAATTATTAATGGATATCATCATAATGATTTGAAATTAAGTGAGGGAGTATATGGTAAGTGGAAAAAAATTAATTTATGTAAAAATACTCATATTATTTTAATTCCTAATAAATAAAGTAAATTGATTAAAAAAATGTTAACTTATTTTAAATTATTAATTAAATTTATCTCTATATTTTTATTATTAATGTTTTATGGTGTTAATTAACATATGTGCTAAGTCTTAATTAAAATAAACGTTAATTTATATGAGTAAAAGTGAAGAGAAAAATCTAATTTTTAAATAATGAAATAATCAACCAAATTTTAAACAATAAAAAAATAAGGATAGTAAATAAGTATAAAAAATTTAATAATCAATTATCTTAATTAAAAATTAATTAATTAGAAGAAATTTTTAATTGAAAAGTTTTATAAAATATTAATGGTTTAATGAAATAATTAGTGAAAAAATAATAAATAAAAAATAATAATAAATACTTCTTGATGTCCTTTTTTCTCCACTGTTACTAAAGTAGAAAGAAAAGTAGCTAGAAGTTCAAGATGCACATGCACTAATTGGGTCTCAAGATGTAGGCAATGCAAGGAAAAAGCATATCTTAATTCCACATTAGCAATAATATGTTCTTGTTCAGTAGCACGTTTTTCTAATTGTTCAGCTGAATCACTCTGGAAAATCAAGAAGAAAATATACTGTAAAGAGTATAAGAATAAAGAGATCAATGGAACATGAAAGCCTGGATAATATAAATATTAATCAAAAGAATATAGAGCTGATATATTAAAAAACTGACAAATGTTAAGGTAAGAAATTATTAAAAATGAGAGAGTAAAAGAAAATTAAAGACTTACATCCGATCCACGAATAAAACCTTGCATTTGTCTTTTCTTTAAAGAAAGTAGTCGAGAGAGAGCTCTTGCATGATCTTGAGAAACTCCACGTTCATGTCTTTCACATAGATCACCATGTGATTGTAAAACTTCAACTAATAATTGCAATCGGTCCGATAATTCATTTTCGGTCCTTGTCGCTATACCATTTGCCCGTAAACTTAACCGTCCAAGTTCTCTAAAGTGAAACGTTTTTTAATGAAACATTTAAAAAAAATATAAGAATAATTATTTAAAATCTCTTATACCTTGCTATATTCGGAAAACCTCTTTTCATTTCATTCCAAAAGTGATGGTCACCAAGGGTCCAATTTGTTGATGATTCTTCAGATCCGGCTAAAGAAGTTAATTGAGCACCTAAATCTGCCATATCCATCGCATAGTTTTGCGTCCTAGTAGTTAAACTATCAGCCAATATTTTTAAACGATTAATACATGATAGTACCATCTAAAATTAATTATTATTATTTTAACATTTTATATTTGATGATTCAAATGATATAATTTGACTTTCATTATTAAATCAAAATAAAAGGTAAGAAATAGAAAATTAAATTTTTCATTATCTTAATAACAATGTAAGGTTTATATGGGTGGAAAAATCGAAATATAATTGATAATATCAATTGAATCGAGGGAAATTATCTCTTGAAATCATGTTATCATGGGGAAAATATGAATTGGTTAATTTCTAAAATTCAATTTTATAAGATATTATAAATATAATTAAATTTTGATTTAATTTACCTTGATATGCTCTCTACTATTTGCAAATTGATTATGTTTTTCTGAAGGAACGAGTTCTTTTGCTCTCGCTGCTAGAGTAGAAGTTGCAAATTCATCAGGTAACCTGCGAAAAGTATCTCTCATTTTTTGTTGAATATCTTGTCCGTTATGTTGTAAAAAAAATTCAACGATAGGATCTGTACAAAGAGTGGGATGTCTGGCAATCAAAGTCATCCATCTGCGAAGTGATTTTCGTCGTTCTTCAATAAAATGATGATCAGCTAAAAATGTAAATATATAATAATAATGGAAATAAATAGAATTTGAAATATATATAGTGAATTTTAACTTACTGGCTACAAGCACTTTTTTTGGTGGTAATTTAGGAATAAGTCTATAAGGAAAACGTCCAACTAATAATTCATGTAAGACAACAAAATCATTGTAACGTCTTCGAACGATTGAACCCAAACGCTAAAAATATTAAATTTCATTAAATATCGCCAAAAATAAAACTTAATTAGTCGAATAGACAGAACACACTCAAGGAGGCGGGGGGGGGGGGGAATGATATGTAATACATATAGTAAGACAAAGGGAGAGAAAGTTAAGCCTCTATATATATCAAGCATACAAAAATATTTAAAAAGACAAATAAATATATAAATATAACTTTCTTACTTTACTTGCAACTTGATATTCTACATGTTTAAGGAATAACGCTAAAAATATTAAATTTCATTAAATATCGCCAAAAATAAAACTTAATTAGTCGAATAGACAGAACACACTCAAGGAGGCGGGGGGGGGGAATGATATGTAATACATATAGTAAGACAAAGGGAGAGAAAGTTAAGCCTCTATATATATCAAGCATACAAAAATATTTAAAAAGACAAATAAATATATAAATATAACTTTCTTACTTTACTTGCAACTTGATATTCTACATGTTTAAGGAATAATCCTTTCTTTTCTGGAATTATATCAATTAATATTGTATCAATTCGGCAAAGATCACTATAGTTGTAGCCAAGTTGTGTGGGATTCCTCTGGCGCTGGACCAATTTCTTTAGATCTTCTAAATTATCCAGTTCTATAATCGGTAATTCTAAAAATTCATTTTTTAGTTTGACTTTTTGTTTAATTTTAAGTTAAAATTAATTAAATATCAAAATTTTATACAGTTCTTTTTTATAAAATTTTCACTTTGTAGTACCTTGATTGGATAAATCTTCTACAAGTCTTTGATGAAGTTCTTTTCCTTTTTGACCAAAACCAATAAGCGCAATTCCTTTATAAAATGCATTTCGATCGAGAGAACCATTTGTGATTGGTATTAAATCTAAAATCTATAAATTCAAAAGAATTTCTAGTACTTTGTTATTTCATTTATTTTTTTTTTATTTAATTTTTATTTATAAATGAATTGCAGTTTAATTTCTAATTAGGATAAAGAAATAACGATTATTTTATACATTTATTTATGCCCAAGAATATATAAAATATTGATTTAAATGTATTTAAAAAATTATATATATATATACACGAGAAATAAATATGAATCAATATTTAGTTAAATTAAATATCATGTAGAATATGTAGAGCATTAGAACTAGATTTGTTTACCTGATTTAATAAATTCGATGTCAGGTTGGATTTTACAAATATTTGAGAAAATATTTCTTTAGTTACAGATTGTCCATCAATTGTAATCAGATCAAACAGCTCACGATAAAACGCAGGAATTGTCACTTGAAAAACAAAAATAATTTTTAATTACCTTAGTATATCTCTAATGCTTAGAATTAATTAAGATATCATTCCAATTAAAAATAAAAAGAATACTGAATGATAAAATTATTAATAATTGTAATGTCAACCAGTTATTAGAAGATATAGAAAAAGCAAAAATTCCATAAAATCACATTTTAAATTTGGAAGGGGGAGTGAATAAGCTACCTGTTGCTTCTGACAGCGCCGCCATTTTACTTGACACCTCATCAATGAATTTGAGATCCTCTAATCTTCTTTCTCACTCACTTGTTATAACATCAGTAAGATAATAGGAAAATAACATTACATTTCAAATTATATACACTTACAATAGATAAACTTGGTTTTAAATTTGTTTAAAAAATAAATTAATTAATTAAACAAAAATCAATATATAGAATTATTAAGATATAAAAATATTAAATAATTTCATTATAATTATTATTTATCAGGTTATTAATTGATTAATAAACATTAATAAAATAAATCCTAATGATGAGACTAATTTAAAAATTAAGCATATAAAATATTTAACTTATTAAACAATTTATTTAGCGATCAAAGGATAATATATAAAATATTCTCCAAATTCTTCAGCAAAATTCTTTTTGACATTGTGAATTTTGTTTTTTTTTATATAAAAATAGATGAAAATTCACATACATTAATTAGAAATAAATATTTTTTTATTTAACCAACCTCAATATTCTATTTATGAACATATAACAATTAAATTCACCTTGAGTTGTTTGTCTAGACACCGGTTGTTTCTCATTTTTTGCTCTTATATAATGTTTCTTCTTTAATCTGAATTAAAGAGAAACAAATAAAAATAAATTAAAATTTGTTTAACTTTCTATAGACATTTAATTTGATTAAGGAAAATAAAAAATGCATTGACTGATCGAACATAATATTAATCGTTTATAGGCAAAAACACCAACAATAAGTTACCATATATATGCCTGTGCTGAGTTTTTACTCCTAAGTTCTTCAAATATCTCCATCTGTAGTTCGGGAGCTACTTCCATCCAATTCCTATTCTCTCTAAATTCCCTCTCATTATATTGTCAGCCAACCACGCTTCTCCGCTTAGACACCGGTTGTTTCCCAATTGGTTTGCCATTAAAAAATTTCCTACTATCCTTTCTGCTTTCATTCGAGTAATTCTTATATAAATCTTAAGTATGTTTCAATATAAAGATATAATTCCTAATTATATTTTCTTAGCCATTCTCAATTGATATTATTTTCAAAAAAGCAATAATTAGAATTACCCAAATAATAGACGCCCCCTTCGCCCAGGTGCAGGAAGATGGCGGGAGTTATTATGATCCCCAAACCAGGAAAAGAAATAAATTCATATCGACCCATCTCACTACTATAACAATGTCATTTAAAATATATGAAAAAATATTACTAAAACAAATAAAATCATTTATCGATAGACAAAATATTATATCCAATCATCAATTCAGTTTCCGAGATAAACACCCAACTCTAGAACAAATTCATAGAATAACAAACAATTGAGAAAGGTCTAGAAGTGAAAAAAGTTTGTTCTGTGATATTCCTTGACGTTACAAAAGCATTTGGCATCCAGACTTACATTATAAATTAAGTAAAATATTATCAAATCAATACTATGATCTTTAAATTCTTATACCAGTGAAATATTATCCAGATTAAAATACGACGATCAATATTCAGATATAAAAGAAATAAAAGCAGGTGTACTGCAGGGCAGTGTCTTAGGGGCATTATTACACGTGCTCTATACACATATCTCGACATCATCTCTCGAAGAGTGGGAATACGTTGGACGTCGACGGTGTTTCTGAGTCGATGGTCGGCCCGCTCCTCGCCGTCGGTGGGTACGGTATAACGATCGGCATCGATGGGTTTTGTGCAGTGGTCGCTGTTGGCAGGCATGGTACCGTGCAACGAGCCGGAGCACGACGACGAGGCGGACCGGTCGGGAGATGTTGGCGCTGGCCGTAAAAGGACAGGAAATCGACGAAAGAAAGCGTGGGTTTATAGGGTTTAGATAAACAAGGCCTTAGATAAAATTCTGCCGTTTATTTACAATAAAACTATTACAGATCGGGAGATTGCTCGGTCGTAAAATCTATTAACGATGCTCAAATAGGAACTGTGCAGAACTGTGCAGAACTGTGCCTTTTGGCCCTTTTTTCTCCTTCATTTTTAGGGAATCCCTTTCCTTGGAGTGGGGGTCCCTCTCTCCTCGAAGGACGCGCCGCCAGGGGTTGAAATGTGTGACGCGCACAGAGCATCCTTACGCGAGTTACGACCGCCACAATACAAAAAATTCATAATAAAAAGCTAAGGAACGCTGTGTTAGAGCTCCTGAGTATATAGGAAATAAAGATCTACATAGGAATCTAAACATCGAGATAGTGGAAGACTAAATAAAGAGATATGCAAGAAAATATAAGAAGCGGCTGCAGAAACATACTAACCCAGAAGCAAACTTCCTACCAAGACTAGATGCAATGCAAAGAAGAAGGATAAAGCCATCCTTCAATACATTTTTTTTATTTATCTATATTTGTATAGAACTAAAAATATTACCTATTAATCTTTTATGAGATTAGTTGTCATTAGAACAAAAATATATTATTTTATTCCACTATCATATTCTCTTCCCTCAAAATCATGGACCAGGCCTCACATCCATATAACATTAATACAATTTTTTTTCTTTTTCTATCCTGCGACTTAGCAATCTGTTTCTGCAGAAACAATAATCTAATTTGATGTCAGATTTACATCAGAGGAAATAAATTAGCTGAGATGTGTCCCCAGTGGTACCATTCTCATATCTTGTCGTCAAATCTTGTTGCTAGGTCTGGTATACTATTTCTTTTGAGGCGAGAGTATCTCAGACTACCCTCCCCCTGCAGTTCTGCGGCAAGCTGATTAATATGTTGGTCAAGTCTTGTTTGGTAGTTCTTGCTGTAAGTCTCTATTTCCTCTTTCACCGTTCTCAGATTCAAGTCTAGATTTATATATTTGTTGCTTATGTATGGTGGAATATTGAACATAGCTCTCATCGTTTTACTTTGAAACCGCTCCAGTATTTCTATGTTACTGTGACTGGCAGTGCCCCATAGCTGGATGCCGTATGTCCATACAGGCTTCAGTATAGTTTTGTATAATGTCATTTTACTGGAGTCGGTCAGCTGTGTCTTGCGTCCAATAAGCCAATACATGCTTCTAAGTTTGCAGTCTAATTGTTTCCTTTTTGTCCATATATGTTTGCGCCATGTGAGCCGTCGGTCGAGGTGCATACCTAGGTATTTAACGTCATTTGCTTGTGGGATTTCTGCATTACAAAGTTTTAAGGGTGGACCAGACCTCACATCCATATAACATTAATACAATTGTCAAAATAATTATTTTATAAATACCCTCCAATAATAATTTTTATGAAATAAGTCTCTTTAGTCGTTTAATTTAGATTTTTTTTTAAATATTATTATTCTTGTTCATTATTATTATACCTAAGTACACCCTCCATTCCAAAAGAAACTGAACTTTTAAAAAAAAAATAGTACCACTAATGCCATCTGTTGCCATTTTCATTACATTTGGATGCATACAACAAAAGTTATTGCGTTTCAAATGTCAGTGTGTTTTAAACATCGGTCGGAAAATGAGTTTATCTGCAATTGATTTTTGTGTTAAACTTGGTAAAACTTTTACTGAAACGCACCAAATGCTACAAAATGCATATGGTGATGATTGTCTATCACGTACGCAAGTTTACGAGTGGTTCGGGCGTTTCAAATCGGGTAGAGAGACGCTGGATGATGACGAAAGATCGGGCCGTCCCAGAACCGGATTATCGGAAGAAAATATCAAATTATCCACAAAGAATTTGTTCCACCCAGCCAGACAGTCACTGGAGAGTTTTACTTGGGCGTCATGAAGCGTTTGCTGACAAGAATTTGACGTATTCGGCCAGAATATCGAGAAATCGGCAGTTGGACTCTTTTGCACGATAATGCACCATCACATCGTTCGCGACTTGGAACTGAATTTTTGGTCAAAAATCACGTTATTCCTTTGCATCATTCGCCCTATTCACCAGATCTGGCTCCGTGTGACTTCTATCTGTTCCCTAAACTTCATTTGGCGATGAAAGGAAAGTGGCACGCATCGATTGAAGCGCCATTGAGAAGTCCTAAAGACCATTCTAATCCTAAAGACCATTCTAATAAAGGACATGGAGAAGGTGTTTGGCAACTTGTTGGAGCGTGCAAATTTGTGTAACGATGCAGAAGGGGAATACATTGATTAATAAAAATGATTTGTTCCAAAATGTACATTGGTTTTTTGTTTTTTTTAAAAAGTTCGGTTTCTTTTGGAATGGAGGGTGTATATTATCTATTCTACATATCTACATTTTCAAACTCTAAATTTTTTATTTTAAAATAATAATAGTATATGTATATTTATATATTTATATAAGTAAATAACTTCACCAATACTTGTGAAATATATTTAATTTTTAAAATATAAGTTTTCCCTCTAGAACGCATTTAAAGAGCAATCTATTGACGTTTCATTCAATTAAAATACATGTCACAAATCTTGTTTTTCAAAAACGATTCGTTACTTATATGAATGCAAATTATTACAATATTTTTATTTTAAGAAGGATTATTTTCGCTATGCCTCCAAAAAAGTTAAAACGAGGAAATAGTAGTTCAAAAGAAGAAATTATTGTTAAGTCGAAATATTTCAAACAAGAGGAAAATGAATCTTCTAAATCCGAAAAAGTGGAAAATAAAGATGATAAAACTACTAAATCGAAATGGATGCCTCCAAATTGGGAAGAAATTTTAAATAATATTAGAATAATGAGGGAAGAAAAGGATGCCCCTGTCGATACGATGGGATGTCATAAATGTCATGATGACAAAGAAGAATCTAAAGTACTTGTTGACCATTTTTATTTTATTAAAATCATAATTTTGTAGAATTTAAGCTTAATTAAAATCCATAAAGCCATTTTTTTCTATAAATATTTCATATTAAATTGAAGAATACTTTTATCAAAATATTAGAAATTAATAACAATATTTTGTTAAATTAAAAGACAAAGCACGTATAAAATAATTATCATTATATAAATCTTAGTTTCTAGTATGTGTAGACCTCCAATAACACAAACCCAACTAAAAAATTGGTATACTCAATATAAATCAAATATTTAAAAATAAGTTAAATAAACGTGCATTTAATGTCAGTTTTTAATTTATAAGCGTTAAAAATAGCTCAAATCGTTGTAACCCGTTATTAATATTTTAATGTTTGCCATATTTTCTATATAAAGGTTGAATTTCTAGATTAATTTATCCTATGTACAAAAAATAAGTTATCTATAAATATTAGATTTAATTATGAAATTTTAAATAATTACTAAAGTAATATTATTCTCCATTATATTCTTTAAACTATCTTTAAAACTAATTCCTTCATCATCAGCCTGAAAATCTTTATTTAGGTTCAACGTTATCAATCGCTTATTGCTCTAATGCTCTCGTCTCAAACGAAAGATGAAATTACACATGCTACAATGCTTCAATTACGCGAACATGGTCTTAATATAGATAATATACTCAAAACAAATGAAGCAAAAGTTGGAGATCTTATAAAAAGTGTTGGATTTTGGAAAGTAAGTTATATATATATATATTATATATCAGTTTTCCATTAAAGATGTTTTCAATAAATAAATAATAATTGATGTCATTTTTTCAGAAGAAAGCCTCATATATCAAAAGAACTACGGAAATATTACATGATAAATTTAATGATGATATACCTGATAATATTAAAGAGCTCTGTGAATTACCAGGTGTAGGACCAAAGATGGCTCATATATGCATGAGTGTGGCATGGAATAAGATAACGGGAATTGGTATGAATTATTTGTTTATTTTTATAATTTTACAACTATAATGAAATTTGATATTGAATCATCTGATATTCAGAGGATTATTATCTAAGTAAAGTTTATTAATTTACAGGAGTTGATACACATGTTCATCGAATTTCAAATCGTTTGGGATGGACAAAGAAAAAAACTTCTACACCAGAAGCAACAAGGAAAGAATTAGAAGATTGGCTTCCTGAATCACATTGGAAAGAAGTGAATCATTTATTAGTTGGATTTGGCCAAACAATATGCAAACCCGTCGGGCCTAAATGCGTAGATTGTCTAAATAAAAGCATATGCCCTTTTGGGAAAAAAATTAAATAGTTATTTCTATAAAAGTCAACGATTATTTATATTACATGAATTATTGATGACATTTTTGTTGTATAAATCAATTAAAAACAATATTCTATCAAAATAAATAAAGAAATTTATTATTAAAATATGTTACAATTTAAAAATTAAAAAATATAAATATTTTAAAATATACATTTTAAAGTAAATTATATATCTTCAACAAATTTAATTCTTTCTTTTATTTTTTTTACTTGATTTCTTGGATTTATTATCAAGATTTTTCTTTTTAAGCGCTTTCTTTTTATTTTTCTTTTGTTCCATTTTATTTTTCATTATAAACGCTTTACTTTTTTGAACTTGTTTAGTAGCCTGTCTTTTTAAGATTTTGTTTATATCTTTTTTAGATTTAAATTTAAAATCTTTCACAGGTGTTTCTTTATTTGATTTTTCTTCCAATTCCATCCCTGGAATTTCTGATTCTTCATCGCTCAATGAATTTTCTTCTTCTTTTTCCTCATATTCAACCTTAAATATTCGAAGCATATTTTGTAAAATATTATATTCATAAAAGAGAACTTAATAAAATACCTACTTTATTTTGTCCAATCCAATTATTTTCTTTTGCTAAATTTGTAAGCGATAGCTCTTGAATAACCACTTTTGTGTTATCCACTTCATATTCTTTAGATAAAAGGTCCTCCAATTCAGGGAGAACTTGACTTGAACCAACCATTTCTTTATATGTTTCTTTAGCCTAAAAAGTATCAGATTTATGCCTTCTTTTATTGATTTATTTGATCTAATGTATACATATTATAAAAAATTGTTTGTTATATGTTGTTTCTATTTTTCTAAAATTTCAAACTTACCTTTTGTTTTATCTTCTTTTTTTCTTCTTTCAATTGTTTTTCAAATTCCTCTTGGGCTTTTTTTTTTCTTTCTAATTTTCTCTTTCGAAATCCTGACAAAAATTCCCTGTAATATATAAAATAAAGATGGTAATAAGGTATTTAAATGTCAAAAAGTATTTTTTTTAATTACTTTCGTGCTTTTTCATCAAAAACGATCGATTGTTTTGTTTTTCTGTTAATTCTTGCTTGTGGGTGAAATACTCTTTTATCTACTTGCTTTTTACCCATATTTATTTAAATTATTGAATATATGAATATAAAGATAATATGATTATTTATTTCCAAAATTTGTAAATACAAATCGTCGACTTAACAGATAATTAACTTGTTGTGACCACAGACCACAGACCATGTGACTTGTTAAGGTTAGTTTTGATTCTTTAAATTCTTCCCACATTATGAAGATGGCAATTATAATAGATTATTTAAATAGCAATATAAATTAAAATTATAAGTATTTGAAATTCTGATTAGTAAGTATTAGTAAAAAAATCAAACAAATTGATTATATCATCTCTGTTTAATTAATAGTTATTATCTTTTCTTTAAATTCAATTTATTTTTATAAATAAGAATTTTTTTAAACTCGAGCTAAGACCAACAAAAATATACTTTAGTTTAATTAATACTTTATTTATTAAGTACTATTTGTCTTTAACAACTAAAATAATTAAGGACAATTAAATTTTAAATTAAAAAACATACTAATCTATTAATATCTGTATAATTAAAAAGCTAAATAAAATATTTAACTAATTTTCTTTGAATAAAATAACTTGGTGGCTAGAGAATATTGATTTTTTTATTAATTAAATAATATTTACTGTAAAAATAAGCTTATTATAACTATTATTGCAAGGAACTAAAGTTTTAAAAGAAGTTTTCAAAAACTGTTTGTTAAGAAACTTTATAAAGATTTACAAAGATGCAGAATTTAAAACAGTAATCATCTATAGATACTATGGATTAATTAAAATAAATGACCATTTTTCACATTTTTCATACTTAATTTAATAAAAAAATTAAGTCAAAATTCTATACAAAAATTAAGACAAAATTCAAACAGACAAACACTAATTTGTATTAATGTACTAAATATACAAAAAATTATACTATTTTATAAAAATTAATATAAATATTTAAATTAAGTAATAGTCGAAAAGATAGAATTCATTAATTAAAAGGTTTTTTTATTAACCCTCAGATCCAAGTTATTTAAATTAATATTAGTAAAAATAGTTCATTTACTTCGAAATTTTTAGATTTTCTGACAAATTATTAATTAAAAAATCTTTAAAATCTTTATTAAATTATATTGATACAAATCAATTAAATCTTAATTTTTGATTAAATTATTTATTTAATTTAATTTTTTTTTAATAAATCCCGCCTTGAATTTTGTGAAAGTCTATTGTTTATAACGTCCGGTTCCTTTCTCCATCTTTGATACTCATGGCATAGTGTCCTTTGCTTCTTTAATTTATATATTTTTGCTAATTATATTTTAAAGAAACATTTATTTGTCTTCCAAAATGGAAGGCCAATCTTCAGGCGTTGATGAAATTCCACGATTCGTACCACCTGTAGTACAAGATAATTCTTCAGGATGGGGTCCATGTGACATGCCCGATCAATTTAAAGATATGCCTTATCAGCCTTTTTCAAAAGGAGATCGACTTGGAAAAGTACAATTAAATTAGATACATGTTATCATTTTTCTATTATTTTATAAGTGATTAATTTTCTTTTCCATAATTGTAGATTTCTGATTGGACTGGTGCTGCATTCCAAGACAAGAAATATACAAGTAAATATTTTATTTCTTTGTAAATTAATATATATGAATTCTTCTTAATTTCTCGTATTAAGAAATTCGCTTTTTTTTCTTTATTTTTTTTTCTTTTTTCTTTGAAATTTGAAGTTGATTTTTTTTCTAACATATGGTACATAAATTTTGTTTGTTTTTAATTTTTTTTTTAGATAAGTATCAATCTCAATTTGGTGGAGGAAGTCAGTATGCTTATTATCATGATGAAGATGAAAGTACTTTTCATCTTGTGGATACAACAAGAGTTCAAAAACCGCCCTATCAACGTGGAAGGTTCCGTCAAAATCCTCGCAACCTTCGGGGTCGTGGTGGTGGCCGTGGTGCACATCAAAGTCAACTCCAATTGCTTGGAAAAGGACTTAAAGCTCGTGAGCGTAATCAACGTCAGCAACGAAAATGGCCTATGCGTCCCGGAATGAGAAATAGTAAAAATCAGCCACCAATTAAATCACGAGATGCTTCGGTGACAGTGCGCCCGGATTGGTCTACCGTAGAGGAAATGGATTTCCCACGACTTGCCAAACTCTCCCTTCCTAATGTTAAAGAAGGAGAGGATATAGTTTGTTGTGGCTCACTTGAATATTATGACAAGACTTATGATCGTGTCAATGTCAAGAATGAGAAAACACTTCAAAGAGTGGATCGTATTTTCCACACTGTCACAACAACAGATGATCCAGTCATTCGTCGTTTATCAAAAATGGAAGGCAATGTTTATGCAACTGATGCCATTTTAGCAACCCTCATGTGCTGCACTCGTTCCAATTATTCATGGGATATTGTTATTGAAAAGATTGGCGAAAAACTCTTCCTTGATAAACGTGATAACACAGAATTTGGTAAATATCAATTTTAAATTATTAGAAAAATCAAATCAATATTTAAATTATTTGAAAAATTTAAAATTATTAAAAATATTCATTGAATGTTATTGTATTAAATATATATATTTATTTATTATATATTATATATATTATATTATATGTATAATCAATATTTGGTCTTAAATTTTTGAAAAAAATCTGATTTATACTACAATCGTTTCTCAATATTATTAAAAAAGCAAAGAAAATATTTATTAACACATTTTTTTTTATTTGTAGATCTATTAACAGTGAATGAAACTTCAGTAGAACCACCACAAGATGATGGAAATTCTTTAAATACCCCACGCAATCTTGCTCTGGAAGCGACATTTATTAATCATAATTTCTCCCAACAAGTATTAAAAACTGGTGAGACACGTTATAAATTTGATGAAACGAATCCTTTTATTTCGGAAGAAGAAACAGGAGAGGTTGCTTCTGTTGCGTATCGTTACCGTAAATGGGATCTTGGTGATGGTGTCGTTGTAATTGCCCGATGTGAACATGATTCGGTTATGCTAGGGCCTAATCAGGAGTTACAATTTGTAACTATTAAAGCTCTGAATGAATGGGATTCTAAACTTTCTGGTGGTGTTGAATGGCGGCAAAAATTAGACACCCAACGCGGTGCCGTCCTTGCTAATGAATTGCGAAATAATGCATGTAAATTAGCGAAATGGACTGTTCAGGCGTTATTAGCTGGCAGTGACCAATTGAAATTTGGTTATGTTTCTCGTGCACATGTTCGAGATTCAAGCAAACATGTCATTCTTGGGACGCAACAATACAAACCAACGGAATTTGCTACCCAAATTAATTTGAATATGGATAATGCATGGGGAATTCTTCGTTGCATTGTCGACATTTGCTTAAAGCAAAAAGATGGTAAATATCTAATAATGAAAGACCCCAATAAACCGATGATTCGTCTCTATGATATTCCTGATAATACATTTGAATCGGATCAAGATGATGCCGATGATGAAGAAAATGGATCCTTGGCTTCGACAAATTTAACATCTGCCGTAAATTCTTTTCAACCACTTTACAGTTATTCTAGTACTAAAAGAATTTAAATTATTCTGAATGTTTCATTTTCTATTTAAATGGAATAAAGACGAACTTAATAACAAAAGTTTTTGTATTTTATTTTATCACTTATTTTTTAAAAATAAATAATTTCCAATCCTTCACTTCTTTTTATCAATTGTATTTCATTCAATACTTTTATATATAATTTATTTGAAAGTGAAACTTTTTTTTAAATAAAATTATCAACCAAAAATAGATTTATTTTATTAAACATGCCCAATAGCATGATTACACTTATAAATAATATCCTAAATATACTATACTACTATTTATAAATTTAAATAATCCAATTTATAGTTAGAAATTTCTAAATAAATCTTTTAATGTGCAACTTTCATTCATTTCATTCATATCTGAATTTTTTTTTTTATTTTAAATTTACAATCAGTTCATATAAAAGAAAAATAAATGAACTAAAAACTTAATTTGATTATCATCTAAGACTCATTCACACTTACATATTATATTCATACATCGTTCAAAGTGATTTAGAGTTGTCTTCCAATGATGATCTCTCTAATAGAATTTATTTGTCCAATCGTTATACTTGGAACAATCTTCTGTGTCCAACAAATGAATTTTTTTAATCTTCTTTTAGTTAGACTATTGTCAAGTAGGTTCCAGTTTGGAAATATAATTTTCATATGTGTGTTTTGAGTATGACTTCCCTGACCGATGGGACAAGAAGGTCTTTATGCAAAAAGATTCTTTGGTTATATACCAAGGAACGTTTGTGATAAATCTAAGGATCTTAGATTGTTTTTTGTATTTTGTTAATATTGGACTCACTTGCAATTCCCCATTCATGGCAGACGTAGGACCAGAATGCTTTTAATTTAGCTTTATATATTAAAATTTTGTTTTTTAATGGAAGCTGTGATTTTCTTCCTAATAACCAGTACATAATAATTTTTCATTATATCTGAAAAATATTTTAAGTTAAAGTTAAATCATAATCAATCAGATGGGCACAGACTAATCAATTTTTATTCTATTCTTGATTTTTGCTATTTTGATATTTAAGGTGACCATATTTTGAAAACACCAAATCAGGACATTTTACCCTTTTTTTAGAAGCAAATTGAAAAAAATTTTGAAAAAAAGTACGAAAGTCCTAAATATTTCAAAAAACGGGACAGAAATAAAAAAGGACAGTTAGGACACTTACAAAAGGACTGTCCTACCTAAAGGAGGACGATTGGTCACCTTAATATATTGATATATAGAAGATATTTATAGGATACCTTCTATACAAAGTCGGATTAAACGCCGGGCGGCCGCCCGGGGCCCACCGAAACCTAAATAAAAATATTTCCTTAAAAAAAATTAAAAAAAAACTGTTGAGTTTATGGATAATCGGAGTTTAAATAAAACAAGTTATTCTTGATACAGATCTATTTAGGCTGTTTTATACTTATACTTATCTTTATTGAACAACATTTGGTCTTGTTTGAACCCCGACTAACTTAAGAAAAAATAATCAATTTTGGGTCTCGGCGACCACAGTAAAAATTATGTATTTTTTACATAAGTACTATATATGTAAGTATAAAACAGCCTAAATTATAATATAAACAAAATTTGTCTTTCAATTATATTTGTAAATAACAGAGGGCCCATTTCAATTTTACAGCCCGAGGCCCCCAATCAACTTAATCCGCCACTGCTTCTATATATTAGGCATGTCAAACACGCGACCCGAATAAAAGTTATCTGCTCCCAGCAAGATTTAATATTTTGTTACAAGTAAACGTCCAATCATTCTTAAATATAACAACAGCTCAACAAGTTCAATCAAATTTTCGAGATTTCGTTCATGATAAACGTTGTTTCTTAAAAAAAAATATTTATTTTGATAATGCGACCCACAGCTTGTGTAATACTTGGTGGTAAACGATTTTGACATGCCTATATATATATATATATATTCAATGTGCAAAATTTGATTGTTTATAAAAGGTATCTAAATAAAAATAAAAATAAAAATTATTAGAATTAAAATAATGTATTTCTTTTTTTTTTATAAAATGACAATTTAAGATTTTGTTTTAAATTATAAAAAAAGTAAAAATATGATCATGAAATTTTAAAATTAATAACTTAATACAAGAATAATAATAAATAATATATTTAATTAATTGATATGCATTTTACAAATTACAAAAATATTGAAAAAAAAATCATAAATTTTATATATGAATGTAAATGCTTTGCACTTATAAGATATAAATGAATATTTTGCGTGGATACTCGGCAGTAAATTTCATTATAACTAGATAAAGGTCGTAAAAATTAATATTAAAAAGATAAATAAAATAAGTCAAGTTTGTGAAAAATTTTTATTTAATACTAAAAAAATTTTTAAAGGTTTCTTAACCAATACTTTCCTTTAAAGGTTTATTAAACTTAAAAAATTTTTAATATATATATATACAATTAGTTTATTTTTGTTATTTAATTCAATTAAAATATTTCAGAATGAAGTTAAAAATATTTTTCTTAAGAATGTGTGTGAAAAAGGAAAATATAATAATAATAATATATATAAAATGTTAATTTTTTTTACTAAATTATATTAATAAGTACTTTTATAGTTTCGATGCGAATTTGTTAACCGATCACCAAAGAAATGGTAAAAAGAATTAATAGTAAGATAATAAGTAATGATATATAATAAAATATTTGTACAAATATTATAAAAGTTAAGAAAGAAATTTTTTAAAAAAAGTAACTTGCAAAAAAAAAAAATTAGGAATGTTTTATAAGAAGCGAATGTCTTTGGAAGACTACAATAAAGAGAGATTAGATATATTAAAAAAAAAAACTGTTATTTTGAAAATAAAATTTTTGCAAATAAGTTTCTTTGATCAAATTTATATATATTAATAGAGCATAATATTATTAAGTATTTCTAAATATCCTGCTAGTGAAATTCCATTTAATTAATTTGAGTTTTATAAATATCGCAAATTAAGGAAATTCAAATCATATATATAAAATCAGGAAATAAAAAATAATATTAACAAGCTTTTAACTTTTTCGAAATAAACCTTTTTATAAAATAGATTATATATATGTATATATTATTTTTCAAATATATATATAATATTAGAATATATAAAAATTATATATATATATATATATATAAATATTAGTGAATAAAAAATCTTCACATTTTTTTAGGTTTTTTTTTTATATTATTTATATAATTATAAATGTATATAAAAACCTCCCGAAAAAGCTATTAAAATGTTTTTGAGTATTTTAATAAAAAAATGGATTTGAATTACATACATTTGCGAACATTTATTCTTATATTAATTAAAGAAATAAATTAAAATAAAATTACAAAAAAAAATAAAATAAAATAAAATTACAAAATTTCAATAATATACATTAAACTTAAATCAATATTAAAAAAGTCTACTTCTGTATTTTTTAAATTATTCTTATATTATTATTCGCTTCTCAAAAATTAAAATGCTTCAACATAAAAAAAAACATATAAAGTTGAGTAAATATTTATATAAATATATAATATATATATAGACGTAAGAAATTTTGATACTATTTCTTAAGTTGGTTATTTTTTTAACATAAATAAAAATTCTTCAATTCGAGGTCTCCTCCCCTTCTGCAGAATCATCAAGCGAAGTTAAATCATCTCCAGAGCCTGGTTGTACTGATCCTCGTTTTCCACCGCTTCCTCCCCCTAATCTAATTCCAATCGCGCTAGATGAACCACCACGTCTAAATTTCAAAAAAATAAAAGATAAAAAACATTAAAATTTATTGAAAAATATAAAAAGTACAAAGAAATAATGCAAATTTGTGTTATCAGTGTTAAGCTATACATTAATTTGATTATAGAAGAGTGAAGGAAGTTTCTATTATACTATTTAAATGAGATTTTGATGGTTAATTAATAATACTCATATAATGAATGAATTTGTATTCGACAATATATTCCTTTTTAACATATCAAGTAATTAAATTAAAGTAATAAATAATTTTTTTTTTTTCATAATATTGTTCATGGTTTCTGAAACTTTCTTTCACTTTTTGGTTTGGGGCCCAATATTTAAGTTTTTTGTTCTAATATAATAAGTATTGCTGACAAAATGCTGAAAACTTTTATTGACGTTTTTTAGTCTCAATACTTTTTTTTAAAATGAAATACATTCTATAATAATAATAATAATAATAAAGTAATAATATAATAAAAAAAAATATAAAAATTTAATTTAAAAAGAATCATGAAATTTTAATAAAATAACATTTTTATTCATTGATTTATTATAGGCTAATTAATAGAGAAGAGTAGATTCATTTAAAATGGAATAATTATTTTAATAGAATTTGAATATTTTAGAATTATATTAACTAAATAATACTTAATTGGCTTACCTGAGTTTACTTTTTAAGTTATTCAATTCTCGAGTGACGGCTTCATGACTTTCAACCATATCTTCCATTTCTCGTTGCGCTTTTCGTTTAAATGCTTTTTCACGACTTATTTCTTCTTCAGCTTCATCCAATTGACGTTTCAATGCTTTCATTCTGCCATTTGATTTTTCAACTTGTTCTTTGTATTGATCGGCATGTCTTCTTTCATCCTCTAATTGTAAAGCTAATTCGCGTAATTTCTTTTCTTGTTTTCTATTAATTTTCTGTTGAGCAAAACGTTCTTTTGCTTCTGCTTCCAATTGTTCTTCGAGATTATTAATTTTCGTTTCAAGAGCCGATATTGTTGCTTTTGTTTTTGTTCTTTGTGCTGTTTCAATTTCCACTAATTTTGCTTTCAGTTCCTTATTTTGCCGTTCCAATAGCATTCTACCTGTTTCAAGTTTCTGAGTAGTAGACCGTTCCGCTGCTAATTCGGTTGTTAATTGTTCAATAGTAAGAGAGCCTTTACGAGCACGATCCATAAGAATTTCGGTATTGCTTTGTTCTTCTTCTAATTCTTCTTCTAGAGTTGCAATTCGCGCTTCGAATCGACGTTTTTCATCAATTAACAATGATGTTCTTGTATGTTGATTGACCATTTCTTCTTGAAGTTCGTCCCGTTCCGTTTCTGCTGCTCGCCTAGCACGTTCAGCTGTAGCCAAATCTTCACCCATCTGTAATAATTCAGCTTCAAGATTTTTCAATTTCTTTTCATTTTCTTTAGCAACCGTTACTAATTCATCACGCGCAGCTCTGGCTTCCTCGGCATCTCGTGATGCATCTTTAGCTTGAGTTTGCAAACGTTTCAATTGTTTAAGAGCATCTTCTTTAATTTTATGTTGCATTTCAAGTTGTTGTTCCATATCTTTAAAATCACCCTCTAGTTTCTTTCTTTGTGCTAATGCTCCTGCTCTTTGTTTACGTTCATCATCTAATTCAGCTTCAAGATCACGTAATTGTTTTAATAAAGCACGTCGTTTTTCTTCCGCCTGTTCTTCACGTGCCTGTAATTCTCTTTCAAATTGTGCCCGTAACGCTTGCATATTCACTTCTAGTCGTAATTTGGCATCTTCCGTTAATTGCAATTCATCTTCTAATTCTTCATTTTGACTCTTTTGTTCAGCCAATTGGGATTCCAGGGCACGTTTCGCTCTTTCTAATTCATGAACATTCTTATCAGCTGTTCCTTGACTATTAGCTAATTCATCTAATTCTGATTGTAATTGTCTTCTACCTCGTTCTAATTCCTCAACTTTTTCATGAAGTTCATCTAATTCTCGAGTTAGTGACAATACACGTGTTTCTTTTTCACGGGCTTCTCGCTCCGCACTATCTCTTTCAGCAGCCATTTGTTCAGACACTGATTTTTCTTCTTGCAAAACTTTATCAAAATTACGTTGTTTCTTTTCTAATTCTAATACTTTAGCTCTTTGAGCTTCTAAATCAATGCTTGAATCTTCTAATTCTGCTTGTAATTTCTTCTTTGATTTGTCCAATTTATCATTTGCTGCTTGTAATTCTTCAACTTGTCGTTGTAATGCTTCAAGATCTTTAGCTAATCGTTTTTTAGCTTCCTCTAGTTGAGCAGTCTGTTCCAGTTCATCATCTCCTCTTCTCTTTGCTTCAGTCAATTGAACATTCAATTGAGCCAATTGTTTTTCCAGATTTCTTCTAGCTTCTTCATCTTCTTCTAATTGTTCTTGAAGGGCTTCTTTTTCGCTTTCTAATTGACGAAGTCTGGAAGATAATTGAAGTTTCTGTCTTGTCTCTTCTTCTAATTGTCCCTGAGCTTCAGTAAGTTGGGATTCTAAAGTAGTAGAGCTCTTATGTGCTGCAGAAGCTTTCAATTCAGCTTCCTCTAATTGAGCAGTTGCAGCCTCAGCTTCTTGTTGTAATTTTGTTATTCTTTCGGTCATTTCAACTTTAATTCGATCATTTTCTGCAAGTTTTGCTTGAATTTCTGCTAATTGAGCTTCAGCTTGTTTTCTTCTTCTCTCTGATTCTTGGCGCCCTGCTCCGGCTACTCTCAATTCTTGGGTCAAATCTGCGTTTTCAGCTTCTAATTGTTGTTTTGCCTTTTCTAAAGAAGCTTTATTTTTTTTAACAGTTTCCAATTGTTCTAAAACTTGAGCTTGTTCTTGACCATATTTGTGTCTAAGATCAGCTAAAGAAGTTTCATGAGTATGAGCTTCTTCTTCTAGTGTCTTCTTCAACGTTGCCAATTCCTGTTCTCTCTTAGTTCTTAATTCCTGTTGTGCTGCTGTTACATCAAGCGAATCCAATAATTCATTTTTCAAAGCCTCCAATTCTTCATTAAGATCTCGTCTATTTTTTTCTGCTTTACTTCTAGATATTTTTTCTGCTTCAAGATCCTCTTGCAATTCTGTTAATTGAGATTCTAATTCACGGAGACCTTTCTGAGCAAGGGCTTTGGCAGCAGCTTCTTCGTCAATTCTGCCCATTGCTTGTGCAAGTTCTTCTTCTCTTTTACCAATTTGTAATTGCAAATCTTCAACCAATTGTTTTTTCTCTGATAATTGTTCACGTAAATCGCTAACTTCATTTTCTGCTTTTCTTTTAGTTCGATCCATTTCTTGTCGTTGTTGTTGATCTTTTAATAAACGTTCCTCCAATTCACCAATGGTTGCTTCATGTTTGGTTTTCAATTTACTTAAATGTTTAGCTTTTTCTTCTTCTTCAGCTAATGCTTGAGATAGATCAGCAGCGCGTTCTTCCAAAATTTTCTTTTCTTTAGCCATTTTCTGATTTGTATCTTCACTTAGTGCATAATCTTCTTCTAATTTTTTAATCTTATTTTCGCATTGCACTTTTTCTAATTGTAATTTTTGCCTGGAAGCTTCTTCCTCTTCTAATTGTTCTTCTAAATCTTGAATGTTCAATTGTAATTTTTTCTTTTCTCCAATTAATAAAGATGACCGTTCCTCTTCCTCTTCAATTCTAGCTTCGAGGTCATGCAATATTTCCTCCAATTCTTGTTTTCGTGCAGCTAAACGTGCCCTATGTTCTTCAGCTTCTGCACACAATTCAGTTTCAGCTTGCAATTGTTCTTGTAACATAAGTTTCTCTTCTTGAGCTTGTTTAAATTTATTCTCATATTCTAAAGACATACGAACATGTTGATCTAACTTATCCTTAACTTGTTTTAATTCATCTTCTTTTTGAGTTAATTTTTCTTCTTGTTTAGTAACTTGAAGTAAAGGTTTAACTTTAGTATATAAACGCCACCACTGCCAATTTCTTAATTTTAAATAAGCAGCACAATTTCTTTGAATTATTCTAATTGCATTTAATTGTTGTGTACGTTTTTGGAAATTTCTTCGAGCTAAATATCCCCTGCAAAATGCTTGAAAATTTACAATCAAATCTGTAATTTTATAATCACGTTCTTCTTCAAGATGTGCTAAAACTCCAGCTCTGAAGAAAATTTTCGATTGCCCAACTCTATAAAGATTTGGATCTAATTCTAGGGCCACTATCATTTTTTCGCAAGCTTTTTTACCATCCATAAAACCTTTAGGGATTACATTTGGAGTTAATAATTCGTATCTTTGTCTAAATTCTTGGAATGGTATCCTGTTGGGGAATCCTTGACGACAAATACGTATACCTTCAAGTACACCATTACAACGTAATTGGTCAAGAACAAGAGGAGCATCTATTTTTCCAGCACGTTTTTCATGGTTAGGAATAATACAACGTACAAAATTTGGATTCGTATTTCTCAATGTAACCATTAATTTAGCAAGTTGTTCTTTGTATAATTGGGAAACTGTTCTGAACATTCCTTTACGAGTTCTAGACCCAAATTGAGTATCGCTCAATGCTTGATGTGCCATACCCACTATCTCTGCATCTTTCCATATATGTACAACAAAAGGATCTTGAGCCGTTTGTAAAAGAGAGACAACGTTTTCATTTAAAGGATCCATATTTTTCATTAACCATTTCGCTGCACTATAATCTACTCTTCCTGCATAATGAATAACTGCAAAATCAGCTACTCCACGGAAATCAGTTTTCACAAATTTTGGATGAACAGAATGAGCACCAATTAATTTTTCAACAAAAGATTTATCAGTTGCCTTCGGGAACCAGCATTCTTCATCAAGCAAGGCCATAATTCCCATTGGTTTATCAATTAAATCAATTGTTGGTTGAAGGTCTAAACCAAAATCAATAAATTTCCATTCAATTCCTTCCCTTTGATATTCCTCTTGTTCCAAAATAAACATGGTATGATTAAAAAGTTGTTGCAATTTTTCATTTGTGTAATTAATACAGAGTTGTTCAAAACTATTTAATTCGAAAATTTCAAAACCAGCCATATCGAGGATTCCAATAAAGGAAGCACCTTGTCGTTTAGTTCTATCTAAAGATCGATTAATTCGGTTAACCAACCAACGGAACATGCGTTCGTAACAAGCCTGTAACAAATTAATTGAATTATTTAAAAATATCTTAAAAAAAAATTAATAAAGAAATAAAAAATGAATGTTACCTTAGAAATAGCTTCAACTGCAAATTCTGCTTGCTCTTTTGTCTGTGCTTTTGTTACAAAATCTCGTCCAACTTTAATGCGGGGTTTGAGAAAGGCTTTTGTCATTTCTGTCACTCCCAAACCTAATAAATGTGCCACTTTTTGTGCAACCGTATTATCTGGTAATGTAGCCTAAAATAGTAACGAAATCGGTAATAATATAAATATATATATATACTATATTTACAGTATATATTTGTATAAAATTTTTTTAATCAAAATTCGAGTTGTTAATTACCTGATCTGAATTACGTTCTTGTTTAAATTTCATGGATCCAAAAAGCATAACAGCACTAACTATACGGAAAATAGCGCTTAAATCTTCATTGGTCATGCCCATGATTGCCATAGCTTTACATGTCGATTGAAACTCTGCAGCATCATCAACACCAGGTACAGGAAGAATTCCACCACTTGACAGAAAGTTGTAAGATTTCGGTTCTTCAAGAATAAATTCTTTCTTTTGTTCGGGACTCGCTCCGACCAAAAGTTGATAGAAAATATGAAATGTTCTTTCATCTTTAGCCTAAAAAGTTATTTATATAGTTTAAAAAAAACAATATTTCAAAAAAAATTATAGAATTTATTTTTAAGATATCTTACCTGCCTAATTGCTCGAGATTTTTCTAAAAGATAGGTCTCAATATTAGCACCAGCAATGTAACCAGAAGCGTCGAAATTAATTCTAATGAACTTTCCAAATCGTGAAGAGTTGTCGTTTTTCACTGTTTTTGCATTTCCAAAGGCTTCAAGAATAGGATTAGCTTGTAGAAGTTGTTGTTCTAATTCACCCTAAGAAATTATATCATTTTTAATTGAACGTTATCAAATAATATCAATTAAATGAATCTAAATAATATTTTGTTAATTTATATATTATTTTTTTTAATAATTTCAAATATTTTAAAAATATATTCTTTTAATTTATATTATAAAACCAAATGATCTTATGAGAAAATATTTGAATATTATGAATATTTATGTATTTCTTTTATAAGTATATTATAAATAAATACATTAATTAAATGAGAAATTATTTAATTATTTGTAATTTAACAAAATAAAATGTTTCAACGAGTCCAAATCTATTGACTTCATAAATGTTAATTCTCTGATTTTATATTTGCTATAAAGAATATATATACATACAATATATATATATGTTAATTAACAATTATGTGGATTCTCCTCTTTGGTTAAGTTTGATTTAATAATATATTATTTAATATAATATGGCAAAGTTAATAAAAAGAAAATACGGTAATAGTAATGGTAATCAAATATTAAAAATCAGCAACAAAATTATACAATTATTAATTTTAAATACTAAATTACAAAAGAATTGGTTAGCTCATAAGATCTTTATGGTGTTAATAAATAAATCTTATTAATTTATTAATCATGCTAGTTATTTATTAAATTTGCAAGCAATTGGTAAGTGATTTGCGTTTACCTACCGCTAGCGAAGGGCTAGCGCTAGTGGTCCCCGGGCCATGGCGAGCGGCTGTACCTGGCTGCGGGCAGCGGGTTAAAGAGCAGCGGTCAGCAAAGGATCACACACAGGGTTAGAGGGTGACATCACACAATCAAATGATGGCAAAAGCTCACAATCACACATGGATAAGAGAACCAGCGACCCAAACACTTATAAATTTAAGCGCGCCCAAAAGAAATACAAGAATACCTCACGAAGTTTCGTTTGTAATTAAAATTGAATATATTTTTTTTTTATTATTTATTTTTAATAATAATAATGAATAGGAAATTTATATTATTACTTATTATTAATTTTTATCAAATCATAAAATTTTCTCGGTATATTTAGTCTGAACCTCTCTACATTGCAATAAATCAGTGATACTCAACCTTTTTTTTACCGCGGCACACTTTTAACGGTTTAAAAATTTGGCGGCACACAAAGAAAAAGATAAGTGTAAAAGTTAACGATATTGAAAAAAAGTCGGAAATGTTTAAGAGCCTCATAATCTCGCACCACACTAAAGTGTCGTGGCACAGTGGTTGAGAATCACTGCAATAAATGTTAAAGTATTCAATTTTAAGTAGATTCAACTAGAAAGTTACAAATTTAATTTAATTTATCTAATTATAAAATCAAAATAACAAATAACCATCAATTTCTTTGAAATGTACAAAGTAAGCTAAAGGGTAGAATAGTTGTACATAATTATTCTAATGATAGGAGTCGGCAACCTGGTGCCCGCGAAGCCATTTTCAAGTACCTGCATTCAAATCACTAAGTATTAAATTATTACTAAGTATAATATTAATTTAAAGTCATGACACAAAAAAAGGTAAACTGTTTTTGTGATCAGGCCCTTAAACGTTTTCGATTTTTTTTTCAATTTGCCTCTAAAAAAAGGTAAATTTTTTTTTTCCGATTTGGCTCTTTCAACATTTGCGATTTTTCAATATGGCTCTAACACCAACCCTGTTCTAATTTATCCAAAGAAATATTTCGATAACAACCTTACTTACTAAGTTAAAATAAAATTTCAAATACATCCTGATTACACAAATACTTTATTCAATTTATTAATAAAATCTTAATTAATTTATTTTTCCTTATTTAAAATTTTTTTTAAAGTTTTGTGGAAACAATTATAATTTTTTTTTAATTAATCGAAAAATATATTAAAGGAATGAAAACAACAATTAACTTGTCAAGGTATTCTTGTATTTTATTAAAAATAATAAAAAAAATTTAAAATAGGGCGTTAAATTATATATAATAAATTAATTTTGATCCATATTTTTATTTTTAAATATATCAATAGTTTTGAAGTATAAAAGGCTAAAGTGGCCAATTACACAATTTCTGTCCGCTCTAGAAGGCGGCAAACCGGGCATTTGTCCGGGGCGGCATAATTGGTTATGAATGTTATAAATTTTATTAATATATATATTCTTTTGCCCGGGGCGCCATAAAATGCTAGAGCGGGACTATATCTAATATTTATTTAATAGTCTGATAGTAATTTTAGTATTTAAGTGATTAATAATTGATATCCAATAAATTAATAACAAAATATACTTTTTTGTTTATGTTCATTTTTCTTAAAAAAAAAAAAAATTATTTAATAAGTATAGTATTTATGTAATATATATTTACACTAATCTAGTAATCAGTTTTCAAATTTAAACAAAACTTTATAAATGTTTACTTTCATTCATTTAGGATTTATCTTTGTATGAAAATAGAAATCGAAATTCTTTAATTGTTTTTCAAATTGAATCGAACTTGAAGAATGTTTTTATGAAAACAATTCTAAGAAAATATAGGATCATATTCCATATAATATATTCAATAATATATCCAATATAATTAATTCAATTCAAATATTAATTAATATTCCTTTAACATACTTTACCATTAAAATAATTTTTTTTTTAATAATAAACTGTATTTATATATATATATATTATATATAATCATATTCATATTGAAATGCCATATGAATGAAATGAAACGTATTTGAATTTGAAATTATTCTTATTTCAATGGCTTGCCCATGAAAGGCAAACAAAAACGATTTTATTATAATATGTGTGGGCTTTTGATTTGATTTATTCCAAGTAAGAATTGATGTTCTGTTTATAGAAAGGGAAAAAAATTTAATAATTATAATTAACTTTCAAAGAGTTAGTGTTTTATAATTTATTAATATCTTTATATACATATATATTTATATATATAATGAACATCAATTCTTTAGGATAATAATTATTCAATCATAATTCATAATGTAGATATTAAGTGTGTATTATATTAAACAAATAAATATTTAACAAGTTAATGTTATATAAAAAAGCTATAAGTGTTAATATAGTGTTATTGAAAATTAAGATAAAGAGAAAAACTTACAATTATTAAAGCCTGATTGATAGCAGAGCTACTTTTCGGCTTACTAGCAGCAACATATGCTAAGAATTGAATAACTTTCTTAGTATTTTCTGTTTTACCAGCTCCAGATTCTCCAGTACAAAGGATAGATTGATCTTCACGATCCTAATTAAAAAAAAAACAAAACAATTAATAAATATAATTTTCATTGAAAACAGTAAATTAAAAAATGGTTAATAATAATAATTAATTTTCAAATTGTTGTATAAATTAATTTTGAAATTCTTACCTGTAACATGGAGCGATATGCAGTATCGGTGATAGCAAATACATGTGGAGGCACTTCGTGTCGTTTAATTCCCTTATAGCGTTCCATAATCTTTTCAGTATAAATAGGTAGTCGTTTATAGGGGTTGACTACCACACAGAACAGGCCAGAATATGTCTGAAAAAATAGGAAAATATACAATTAAAAACTAAAATAAAATATTAATTATTATGAAAATTTAAGCAGCATTTATTTCATATAATCAATCTTAAATGAAACATTTACATATTATTAAAATTTTTCTTTTATAAAAATTAAAAAAAAACAACAATATTTTAAAACCATCCATTAAAAAATTGAATCGATTCAATAATTATAAAATAAATTAAATTATTTATGTAGAAATGTTAATATAAATATATTCAGTGCCGCCCTAACTACAGGGCTAAATGGGCTATAGCCCCAGGGCGCAAGCCTTTTGAGGCGGCAATTTTTTATTTGCGATATAGTAAAAATTTATTTTTCATTTTATTAGTTTTTACTTATTTTTAAATTAAAACACTCCTTAAAATATTTAAACTGATTTTTATTTCTTCCAAATGTGCTGAAAAACGATAGATAGAGAAAGGCCGCGAAATAGGAGTAACACCCTACCGATCGTACTTTTGTTCAGTCGCATTTGAACT
Organism: Labia minor; assembly: GCA_963082975.1. NCBI lineage: Eukaryota > Metazoa > Arthropoda > Insecta > Dermaptera > Spongiphoridae > Labia > Labia minor. Next base: position 38,963,834 of record OY720345.1, read on the forward strand.
GTCGGAGCTGTACTGGAGTTAATATAAGACCACCAATCATATAATAGTTCCGATCAAGTTCTAAGGATTAGACTAAAAACTGATCGGAACTGTCATTATTGAGATAATTATACCCATCTTTTAAATAAGTGACTTTAAAGAAAAGTTACAATAAAGATAACAGTTTATTATAAAAGTAATAAATAGTTTTTTTCTAGTTCTGACACTTTTGTTTTGTATAACTCCCATTTGCCATTCTGTGTATTTTCTTAGGAAGAAGGGCGCATTATTTTTAGTAGCCCATGGGCGCCGAATTCCTTAAGACGGCCCTGAATATATTATCTTATTTTTTAAAAATTTAAAATATCAAACAATAATTATTAGATTTGTCCTTCGCTCAATGATTATAATATTAAATTAAATATTTTTTAAATATGATAAACAAATTTAATAGGAATAATCAAGTTATGAAACATTTAAAATTCTATTCCTATTAATCTATTATGAAATTATTTTGAATCAAGTATAAGAAATAAAAAACAATTAAAAGAAAGAATTTTAATTATGATTTATATCCATATTAAAAATAAAGAGAGAAAATAAAAAACTATTAAAAGATTATTATATAAAACAAAAAATCGTAATAAGAAATTGAAAAGTATTTAGTGAAAATTGTTATTTATAAATATATTTGAAATTAATTTCAAAATTTAAAATGTTTACAAATAACAAATAGATAATCAATCAAATTTTCAAATTAGTTCATTTAAATATGTTTGATGTTAATAAAATTATGGATGGTGGTCACTACAGTGGCGCCTGTTATTTATACAACCAGAAATAATTTTCTAATTATTTTTTGACAGTTGTTTATACAAATCCTTAAACATATCTAAGAAAATATCTTATATAAAATTTTAACTCATTTCTAAGCAGATAATTTATTATGAGAATTTAACATTTCACACAAAAACTATTTTAATAAAATTTCTTATGTTTGTTGTTAGTCATTTAAAAATATGTTTTAATAAGTTGACTATCATCTCATTATCAATAAAATTTATACTAAAGGTATTAGAAAATGTCAAAAAAATATTCAATAAATGTTACAGTCTTCTATATATAAATGTAATAATGTTTAAGATAAATTATTCGAAAATTGCACAAATAAAAAAAAAAGTTTGTTTTTTGTTAAATAATATAATTATAAATAATTATTAATTTATCAATATTAATTAATTAACTTTAATAAATCTCATAAAATTTAATTTTATATTTATAAAACAAATTGATGAATTTATTATTTTATTATTAATATATTATGTGTTTTAACACAAATATTTGAAAAACATTGGACCTATATTATTGCCAAGTTAATAGCTTTATATTAAGTTTCAAATTTTAATAATTATTATTATTATATATTATATTATATACAATGTATTTATTTAAATTTATTATAAAAATATAAATATAAAATAATTATTTTGCCGGTTGTATTATATGGGTGTGTCTTTAATCCTGGGAGACGAGAGTAGATTTAGAGTATTTGAGAATAGGATTCTTCGCAGCATTTATGGACCAAAGAAGAATGAGGTCACCGGGGAATGGCGGAGACTACGATGAATTGCATGATCTCTATGCATATCCAGACATAGTTAAGGTTATAAAATCGAGAAGGCTGAGATAGGCAGGACACGTGGCTAGAATGGGAGAGGAAAGACTGGCGAAAAATATATTGGTGGGGAGACCGATTGGGAAACGTCAGCTTGGAAGACCAAGGACATGGTGGGTGGACAATTTAGGAAGGGACGTGAGAGAGATGGGAGAGGGTAGAATTTGGATGGTTGTGGCTCAGGATAGGGACACTTGGAGAAGAAATGTGGTTGCTGTGGCCAAGAACTTTCGAGTTCGGTAGAGCCACAAAGATAGATTAAAATAAAAATATAAAAAGTTAATATTTTATGGTAATTATTAAAAAAAATCAGATATTTTAAATAACATAATGGGATCCATAATTAATTAAATTAAACTAACCGAAAAATTATTTCACTCTTCATTATATAAAATTATTTTTAATTCAATAACGAAAAATTACAATTCATTATAAGAATCTTGATAATTTTATTTTAATACTATCAAATTAATTATTGAAATAAGAAAAAAAATTCACACGATATTGTTTGATCTAAGGCATCTCCGATTTCATTATGTATCAAAAGAAAGGATATCATTGATTTCATCAAAGAAAACATCAAATAAAAATTCTTAAATATAAATTGCAATTAATTATTAATATAACTCCCTACAAAAAAAATAAAAAACAAATGATGTTCATAAATAAGATTTTATTTTAATATATATAATTCTTAAATTATACAAATTAAAAAAAATCTAATTTATGTGTTTTTATATAAAATATTTTAGTTATATATATTTATACGAGTATTATATATTATAATATATTAGATAAATTAAATGCTGAAAAATTCTAATTAAGTTCTCTTAATATGAAGAGTGAACTTTTAACGGTATCTTAAGCTCATATATGATTTTAATCTTATATTATGTGACAAAAGTAATCAATAAGTCACATAAAAGATTCCAATGTTTTTTTAGAAAAGATAAACTAATGCAAATAAAAAATGACTCATTTTTTTCAGAAAAATATCTATTTTAAATATATATATATTGATTTTATTAAGTTTTTTCAGATAATAATTTTTAGAAATTTTATTATATAGATATAATTAGTGATGGACAGTTATCTACTAAAATATTTTAATTTTTTTTTTGAATTAAAATAAATTAACAGATACAATCAATAACACGTTTTATATTTAATTAATTTAATTTAAATTAAAACAGTTATTATAATTAAATTCTTATCAAAAACACAAAAATGGATTAGTTTAAAAAATGTATATTTTTGAGTTGTTAAAATTCTAACAATCTTATAATTCTAAGACGAGAAAGAAACTTTGGAGAAGTAGATTTTATGTGTGTGTGTTTTAAAAATTAAATTTATTTTATTAAAAAGTATTGTGTTAATTAAAGTTAAGGAGGAGTAAATCTAAACTAATTTAGGTCATCAGCCATCAGTACGTTTAACAATACCAATTATAATTCCTAACCAGTTAAGTAGTCTTTTTTTAATACGAAAAATATTCGTTGAATTAAAATAAAATTATATATATATATATATATATATATATATAAGGAAAATCATTATATATCTATATTTATTCATTTTATCATCCTGGAAGAGCATATCCGTTCAGTTCCTTATTTTTGGCAGGCTTTAAAGCTTCACCACAAACAAAAAGATTAATATAAAATAATGGTCGAATTATTATTTATTAGAAATTATACTATTTGTAATTTTATATTAAAATTTTAAATATTATATTATTAATTTATTTTTTCCCCCCAATTTTAATTAATAAAAGAATTAGAACAATATTTAAACTTTAAGTGTGGCAGAAAATTATAATAATTTAAATATTAATTCTATTTGTAAGAATCAACCTCACTTTTCCATCAATCTCTACCCCCTTACAATATTATATAATTCAAACTTTTAACCAATTTCCTTTATGTCAAATTGTTTCCATTGGTCTTATGTTAATATAATTTGTCATTAAAAACGTTTGATTTAAAGTAAAAACATTTTAAAATAATTAATCAGGGATTTCTTAATCTTTGAACATTAGAGAGCAATCAATCCTAAGTTCTAAGTGGCATACTGGGATTTGAACTTGTGATTCAGAACCGGAAGCAATTAAACACTTTATCCATTTATCCAGAACATCTGGTTTACGTAATATTATATTATTTATATAATATTAAAAATTGTATTTTTTATAATATTTTACTAAAAGAGTTGTTCACAATCACACTATTTATAGCAAAAAAAAAAAAAGAAATATCTTAATCAAATATTTTCTTATTTTTCTATTTAATTTAAAACTGTTTGTTATGTATTTTTAGCTAAAGAGAAAGAGAAATTATTTTTCAATACTAATTTATTTTAATATTTTATAACATAAATATTTATTTATTCAGAATTAATAAATTTCATATGATGATATGTAATTCTTAAAAATGCTTTAAAATTTAAGATTTAAATAAATAAAAAGCCATATTGGCCGCTTATCTAACATCCTCCTGGTTTTTGAGAAATACCACAAAATCCTCGAAAAATTATCATTTATAAATATAACTTGTATATCATCATTTAACAAAAAAAAGAGCTCAGGAGTTTTTGGATAAATAAATATCTCCTATTTTAAAATAATTTATTAATAAATATTTTTGAAAATTTTGAAATTCCTATTTAACCGCTCAATAAATTCTCTTATTTATCTTTCAATATTATTTTATAAATCTATACTTTAAATGATTTTTATATCGATTATATTATAAGTACATTCTATTGCTCTTTTAAATACAAATTTTAACTTGAAGGTATACTTTTTGAATTTTGACTTTTGAAAAAGCCTACTTAGAACATCTGTATTTTTTATATAAATACTTTAAAAGAAATAACGGGATGGAAAATGAAATATAAGATTAAGGTTGGAGATGATTGCAACCGGAGACAGTCAGGACATTTCAGAGATTATGAGAAATAGTTTGAATCTAAAATGCATCAATTATAAAATATATATATAATATTATGATAAATATGAAATATTAAAAATAAAAAAGTCAATAAATAATTATTCTACCTCACATAAATCAAACAATTAAATAACTACCTGTTCTAAAATAAAAAAAAATTATATTATAGGTTTATCATAATACAAATCGATATTGTTCTAGAAATAGTCTTAATTGTATTCATTATAATAAAGAAAAGAAAAAGAAATTAGATAACATTGTGTGAAAAATGAAAAAAATTAACTTTTTTTTTTAATTATCAATTTAAAATTGTTGAAGTATTTATAATTAAGGAAAAAAAATATTAGTTTGATAATAAAATAGTATCTGGTAATTTAAAGATTAATTTAATTCTTATTTAATACCTATTTAGATAAATTATTTTTTAAAGAGATAATGAAATATATAAATAAGGATAATTAGGGCAATATTTCAATAGAAAAATACTAGGTATTTTAAAATAATTTAATATAAATTATTATAAAGAATTTATAAAACATTGCGTGATTTTGTTTATGTATTTAATATATAGGTAGGTATATAAAGATGCAAATGAATAAGATATCCATAAGTGATTTATATGTAAAATTAAAAAAAAAAGAAATCTTGGAGATAGTCCAAAAGTGTCCATGCTTATAGTAAAAATATTAAATGATATTTATTCAAAATGAAATGAATTGAAAAAGGTATAAGTTAAATATGATACATTTTAGATTAAAAAAAATGTTTCTCACTATAATTTTTTTCTTTCAATTTATAATAATTTTAAATAATTCTTTCTTTTGAAACATCTGCATATAATTATATATATATATATATATATATAAGTAAATTCGTGCGAGTTCGTTGTTCAAATTCAAGAACGAGAGAGACGGGGGCGGAGACCGCTGGAGACGGAATTCCTTTCTTAGAACGTCACCTTGGTTCAAGCACTAACGAAGACAACTTATCAATTCGTTCTAAATGATACTTTCTTTGAATCGGTGACTAAACAATGTTTAATTAAATACTTTCTTTTTATATAATTCAAAAGAATATATATTAGTCATTCAATATGTGTTAATATAGAATATCAATATCCTTTGACAATAGATGCTTTTTTGGATCTTTTTATCAAAGAATATAAAATACATCCAAAAACAATTAAAAATTAAAGATCAATAAATATCTCTCCCTCTTTCTTCATATATATATATATATATATATATATATAATTGTTTAAATATTGATTTAGATATTATTGTCTATATTTAAATAAAATATTAGATAAAAATCCTAAAATTGAAGGTTAAAAAAAAAAAAAAAAAACTGAAGATATAAATGCATTTTTATAATTAGTTTATTTATCATTTATAAATAAAAAATTATACATTAAATTTTTAATTGATTTGAAATATTATTTAAAAAAAAAATAAACTATTATTTCAAATATATGCATAATATATATACATATAGGTATAAATAAAATAAATAATTAACGAGATATCCTGTAACCTTAATGTGAAGTCATTGACTTAAAACTGGTTCTAAAACAATATTGTTTCCTGAAAGATGCTACTTAGTCACCTTTGTAAATTTTAATAGATCTATTACATGCAAGGCCATTAGTTTCGATAACGAAAGGAATTTCTAAGTTATGTCAATTTCAAGATAAATAGCGGTTCAAATGCTGTGAAAGGTTCTTATGTATATTTTAAATCCTTGAAGGGTATCATGAAAATGGGCTTAAACAGTACTTAACAATGTAAAGAATGTAGACTAGACTATTCGAATAAGAACTAAGAAAGCATCGTGGCATTAACCATTGAAATGTTAAGTAAAAGAATTCAAATTATTTAAACAGTTTCAAAAATAAATGTGCAATTCATGCTATTATTCTAATTTGGTTCTAATTAATTTTCAATGAAATCTATCTAATCTACTAATGCGATCTTAATGATTTACAAAATACATAAAAACCCTTAGTAATAAATTTGATTTTTAACAATATATTATAATGTTTATAAAAAATTACAATTATACAAATATTAGTATAGATGTATCTGATTTTTACACTATTTTATTGTCGAATGCATTTTATTATCTCATTATATTCATTTTATGATTTCGGATATATGCTCTTAATCTTCCTTAACAAGCTTGTTAATTAATAAAATTATTTATATCTATATAAATACTTTAAAAATATGTTACAAAATTATATTTTTTTAAAAGATTAAAGGTGGAAAGTTTATCTTATTAATTAAATATATAGTTAATCCTATTTGGTTAAAAAATTAACTAGCTCTTTCATAATCAATTCTAATGACAAATTTGGTGTTATTATCATAATAAATGAAAAGAAATCGAGATTATTTTTCTAATTTCAAGTTTTTACTTATGGTAGTTTTTGGATATATATATATCTATATATTTCATAATAATTTAAAATTGTTTCTTTTATTAGTCATTTTAACCAAAAATATTTTCCAACTTTCTATTAACTATTATGATGAAAAAGAATTTTAATTGATTAAAGGCATGAAGAAAAGAAAAATATTAATTTTATAATATATAAAATAAAATCACAATTAAACATGAATAGAAAATTTAGCTAAATTGAAATTATAATCAAAACTTTTGGAATTAATATAATAATATTAATTATAAAAAGTATAGATGAAGAGGTGGATAGGTTAAGAAACTCAATATACTCATACTTCTTCAATAGAAGAAAAATTTTGGTTAAATTTTAATAAAAAAACATTTTGGTATTCATATATTAAATATAGTAATTTATATAGTAAGTAAAAAAAAAACGTTTTGAACTTCTATCCTATCCCAATTCAAAAAATTAAATTCTTATGTCCATGTCAAAATTCAAATAAATAATAGGAGTAATAATTTTAAAACATTCTTTATTATTTATATTTTATACATTTATAATACACATTTTATAATTTTAAAAATATTATTGTAATTTATTTTTTCTTTCTTTCGGTTTAAAATACCTACTATTATCAAACTTTTTATTTAACTTGCTCAGTATGTTTAGGTGGAATTTTGTACATAAATTTTATTTACCTTCTTATTACTCGATTATTATAGCGAAATTTTGCACACTTTCTTGTTCTCAATGATAATGTTTTAATTAACCGCGACCTCCTCTAAAATGTTGATTAATTAGTAGGGATTGATTAATAAAAACAAACAAACTATATTTAATTAATAACATTCAATACTTGGTTGATATTGATAATATATGGAGCTATTTGATAGTGTTTTTACTTAGGAGAGGAAAATTTATAAAATGTAAAAAATAAAATTAAAAATAACTTAAAATTGTAAAGAAAAATAACAAATATGGGTTCAGCATGTGCTATGGTGAGATTGATAAAATAAAAGTAATAATAAAATAAAGGACTCGTAATAATGGTTAAAAAATATTTCAAAAATACAGGAATACCATAAAATGTCAGTTATGGTTATAATTTATCTTGTTTAATCCCTATTTTTCATATCTGAATCCATTTCTCTTATAAGAAACAGTTTTCTTACTTCATTTTCTACTAAATATGAGCACCCATAATTTTTTTTAAATATTTTAACTCTATTATCATTATTTTAATGTTATTTTTAAATAGACTATGTTTTTAATTTAAATTTTTGAAATAATCGGTGTAATAATCTTTAGTCATTGCTAATCAAAAAGTGATTGCTGAAAAATAGGATCAAAAGCCTTAATTCACAATTCATATTCAGTGGGAGAGGAGAATTAAGAATGAATTGATTGATTGCACAAATAACAGTCATTTATTTTTAAGCCAAAAGAATGATCTAAATAGAAACATGCAAGCCCCTGCTGCTATTTATTTATCAATTGAATCACTGGAAAGCACATGGCGGTTTTCTCTTTGGGAGATCTACTTTACGTCATCTTCAAAATTAACAGAAAAAAAGGAGGAAAAATAATATCATATCTAAAAATAATATTAAATAAATAATAAAAATATGGAAGGAGGGAAATAAATATCATATATATCACATAAACCTTGCGAACCTTGAGAATGTATTAATGCATAAGTAAATCAATGTCTTTAGAAAAATATTAAATTTATATCATAAGAAAGAGAGAGAGGTAAAGTGTCTATGAATTTAATTTTAATAGATTCTACCTAGCAACCTATGAATCATATATAACTAGCAAAAGAACATACTTGTATATGTATAGAGTTAATAGAAGAAATTAATATAACCAAAAAATTGGGATTGTCGTAATTATCTTCATTATTTCTATTACTAATTATAAAAAAGATTTTGACATGAAAGTATCTTTCAGAACACACACACACACCCTAAATTTTTCAGAAAAAAGGGAAAGTGGAAAAATAGAGCAATAATTTAGACTTGTAATATATTCATTCTTTTTACAATAAATCCAAACAATTCCTTAGAATTAATATGCATAATTATATATTAAATTTATTGAATTTCAATATAGCACATTTAAAAAAAAAGTTATTTAAATATATCTTATCTTATTATGCTAGCTAAAATTGTATATATCTATATATCTATATATCTATTTATCTATAACCATTGGTTCTCAAAAACCGCTCTAACGATTTTTTTCAAATTCACACTAGATATAGTATTTATAAAGAAAAATTGAGTTTTATTGATCACATCTCTTGAAACTTACAGCTTCATTATTAATTTCTTAATTGAAAATTATATATGGGTGACGTAAATGGCATCCATTTTGAAATTTTACTCCCGCCTTTTTTTAATTTTGTATTAATATTTTTTTTATATTTAAAATATTTTAAAATTTATTATTTAATTTCGAAATAAAATTAAAAATATTTATTTTTAATAAAATATAAAAATATTTTAAAATTCATTATTTAATTTCGAAATAAAATTAAAAATATTTATTTTTAATAAAATATATATATATTTATTAATCTCTCTCAAAAAAAAAACAACAAAACAAATAAATGTCTTTGAAAGATGGTAAAAATATCTTTGTAATTATCAAAATATCATAGACCAGCGGTAAGAACAATTGTTTTTACTCCCCCATTTTTTTTTTATCTATTTTCGTGATTTATTTATTCATTGTTCTTTTATTAATTAAGTTTTAGATAGTTTTATAATTTTTAATATTTTTTCAATAAAATATTATTTAATACATTTAATAATTGTAATAAATAATTAAAGAATTGTATATCATATTTTTTAAAGGGTAGAGCGAGCTCGGTGTCCCAGGTATTAATATTACCAGCCAAATCCAATAATAATGAATCATTTTTTTTAACTTAAGTACCGAGCCGAGGCTCGGGGTCCCGGTATACATATTTATGTATTATTGAGGACCCCAAGTTCCATGCAATGATGCAACATTTAATAATTGTAATAAATAATTAAAGAATTGTATATCAGCTCGGTGTCCCAAGTATTAATATTACCAGCCAAACCCAATATAATAATGAATTATTTTTTTTTAACTTAATTACCTAGCCGAGGCTCGGGGTCCCGGTGTGATCTTAATATATTGTCAGAATTAGATAAATAATGTAGAGAGAAAAATTATTTAAAAATAGATATTTATTTAAATGAAATAAAATTATTTAATTTACAGAATGAAAATGTCTATAATAATGTCTAAATATTTTTTCGAGCGACAGCTCGGTATCCCAGGTATTAATATTACCAGCCAAACCCAATAATAATGAATCATTTTTTTTAACTTAAGTACCGAGCCGAGGCTCGGGGTCCCGGTACTTAAATATAAATGAACTATTATATTTTAGTTATAAATATTAAATTTCAAAATTAACAGACAAACCAAAAAATATTTCTCGTTTTTATTATAATGAAGGGTTGAATTAATATATAATCGGAGTATTTTTAAATACTTTATTTATAATATAAATAATTTAAAATTTGCAAATATGATAAAATTAGTTGATTATTTTAATTTTTTTTTTGTACATTTGCCCCGATGATTGTATTCTCAAATTATCAAGTCCAATAAACCACATATCCCTAAATTAGGTGAATAATTTTTATATAAAATAGTCCATACTAAATAATTAAAGTATTTATAAAATAAATAAATAAATTTATTATTATTTATATTTAATAAATAAATTTATAAATAAATATTATCAAGATTGGCAATAGAAAATAATTAATAAAAATCAGAAAGTTCTAACAAAAATCATAAAAGGATATTACGTCATAAATTTAAAGTAAGCATTATTATGTTAAATGCTGATAAGGATATTTTATCAAAAGGTGTTGAAAAATGTTTATTGAAAAATAATGGTTGATTTTAAATTCTAATTTAAATAAAATCAATGTAATTAATTTAATTTGAAATTGATATTTTGACAGATTTAAATTAATGTTTTGTAAAAAAAAACATTTAATAGAATTAAATTATTCATTGTAAATTTGTTACAATTATTAAACAGCTCTATTCAATCTAGCATTGATGTTAATAAAGTAAATGATTCCAATTGAAGCATGAATTTTGATTATATTCTACATAGTTCTTTAATCAAGCTGTTGGGCAAACGGCATTTTTTTTAAGTCACCACTCGCACACGTCCTTAACGACCTTGGTCCTATATTTTACTTTAAAACCGTTCTCATCTCCTTAGACATAAATATTAAATTATTTTTTATTATAATTTTATAGAGGAATTTGAAATAAAAATAATTGTGTACAAAATTTCAGCTCAAATTATTTTTTTAAAAATAAATTTTAAATAATTTTTATTATCTCGCCAGAGATAGTATCGCGATCACGGAAATTTTTGATGTCGAGATTTTGAAGTTTTTATAGCTTTTGAAGGTCCCTGAGTCATTTTCACTAAGGTTGATTAAAAAGTCTGTCTGTCTTTCTCTCTGTGTGTGTGTGTGTGTGTACATGTAGAAAAAATTACGAAAAAACGTTTTGAGCTAGAATAATGAAATTTGGTACACGGATATTATTCAAAATTTTTCTATCAACTTTTGAGAAATGTAGCTCATTCGGAAAAGGACCATTACCTACCACGTTTTCATTTTTTCCCCTCTAAACTAACCGTAAAAATTAGCTGGAATGTCTCCACTCGACTATCTCGCAATTTGAATAGGATTAAATAACATAATATATTATATTTAAATTAAATTTAATTAATTATAAATTATAAATAATAAATATTAAACCAGCGCATGTTTGGCTTTGTTGATGGCACCAAGTCACGTGTTGGCGCGTGAGATTTGCAGTGTTAAAAAATTAATTCTGGTAATTTCAGCGAATCAATCAAGCTGAAATTCTATATATAGCAGTTTTATACAATTAATCATGTGAAAAATTATCAAACATATATCTTTATTTTTACGGTCACTTTAGAAAAAAAAAAAATCAAAACGATGTATGTAATGACCCTCTTCCGGTTGAGCTACATTTCTCAAAAGTTGATAGAAAACTACGAATTTTGAATAATGCTCATGTACCAAATTTCATCATTCTAGCTCAAACCGTTTTTGCGTAATCTTGGTTACATACATAAATACACACACACAGACATTTTTCTCAACCTTAGTGAAAATGATTCAGGAACCTGCAAAACGTATAAAAACATCAAAATCTCAACATCGAAAATTTTCGTGATCGCAATACTATCTCTTACGAGATAGTAATAAAGATATGTTTAATAGTTTTTCACATGAATAAAAATTGTATAAAACGGCTATATATAGAATTTCAGCTTGATTGAATCGCTGAAAGTACAGGAATTAATTTTTTTAAGACTGCCAATCACGCGCCAGCACGTGAGTGTCATCAACAAAGAGTCAAACGCGCTTGTTTAATAAATATCATTTATTAATTTTAAAATTTATAATTTAATTTAAATATAATAATTAATCCAATTCAAATTTGTGAGATAGTCGAGTGGAGACTCTCCTGATTTTTTTTTTCTTTCGTTTCCTATTACATATAACAATATTATAATAGAATGGTATTTCGGATAAAAATTAATTAAAAATTATACAAATGGGATTTATGAAACAAAAGTGGATAAAATGAAGCTTGAAGAGGCCAACGAATTTCATGAACTAAATAAAATAATTTGAAATTAATTAATTTATATAATTATATAAATTTAATAACTTAACTGATGACAATAGATTGTTGTTAGAATTCTGAATTAAAATAAATTATTATTAAATGTTAAAATAAGATATTGAGTTGAATCAAGGCAAATAAAAATAAAATCAATTCTCATTAATATAATATAATAAAATTTTATCTTTAAGTTCAAATTTCATTTGTATGGATTTCCAATCAACTTTTTTTTATATTATATCAAATAAAAGTTTTTTGAAAAGCGATTTTCACTATGAATTGATGATTGTTTTATATAAATAGATAAACATGAAGATATATTCTACAATATAGCATTGTCATGCACTCTCATCATAATAATGTAAACAATTTAATAATTTTCTTTTATTTTATTATTTTATAATATAAAAATAAAAATATTACGTAATTTTTGATCTTTCCTCGCTCTGGATCAAAGCTAATTAAACAAACAATTTTAATTAAATTAATTTTCTATATAAAAAAGTCAAACAGTTCATTATATCAAAGAGATGCGCAAAGAATTATTAAATCAAACAAATCAATTAGATTGTAATGAATTATTCGACCTTAATTATCTCATTGAAAATATATTTTTCATTTAAATATCTTTGTACATTTATATAAATGGAAATCGAATTATTATATGCATAAATGTTTCGTAAAAATAAAGTATTTACTTATTGAGCAATATGAAGAAAATTTGTATTTAGCAAATCAAAAAAATTAATTCAATTTACTGTAATTTCTAATTTTGATTGAAAAATAGATTTTTAATTTCATCCAGTATAACATATATTATTTGCTTATTCTATCCTAAATGTTTATATTTTCATTTTTTATATATATACTATATATATATATACGAGTACAGGTCAATAAGTCCATAAATTTTTTAATTTCCCGTCCCTTAGAAGAAAAGCCAACTGCCTGCTCCTGTCAGTAGGCAACTATCAGCTGACTCTTGTTAGTTTTTGTTTGACAACCATTAATTGCAAACTACCTCGGGATTTGAGAAGAAAATGGAAAAAAGCGAATTATCATGAAAATCTATGAATTGCGATACGAATCACTCCCTCATCCGCCCTATACTCTGGATTTATCCAGATTGATTATTTCTTGTTTCCAAACCTGAGAAAATGGATCGACGGAAAGGGATTTGACTCAAACGATGAAATCATCTCACAAACAAATCAATTTTTATGTCCTTGACAAATCTTATTTTTTGGAAGGAATAAAAATATTTTTAGAAAAGTTGGACGAAGTTTATAGAGCTTAAAGGAGAGTACGTTGAAAAATAAAATAATTTTTTATCCAAAACCGGTGTTTCATTCAAAAAGTCACTAACTTATTGACCTGCCCATATATATATACACATCTTTCAGAAATTTCTTTTAATAGATTTTTATATTTTAGATTGTCAATTCTAAACATAAATATATGTATATACTTTATAAATGGTTTTGAAAATAATAATATAAAAAAACTATGATATGGGTTTGTGAGTAACAAAAATATATTTATAATTTAATATCAGAAATGTTCAATAAAACTATTTCATATGGATATTTTCTTAACAAATTCATTCTTAAAATACATAATAACCTTTCTCTTCATAAAATAATTTTTCATTTTTTGAAAAGAGCAAGAATGAGTAATTGAAGATGAAAAGGCCCTGAATGAGTCATAACCATTTACATATGAAAACAGGTGCGTCACTTGGGAAGTCAAATAACTCAACAAAAACCACTCGTTCAGGTGTTGAATAAGTTTAATGAATATTTTATAATTAAATAAAACATATATTATTATTCTATAACAAAGTGTTTTATTATTATTTTTTAAACAGCTTATAATTCATTCATTATTTGAGAATGAGTAAGTAAAATTATTTAATACCTAATTAATTAAACAAACTCTAGAAATTATGTTTAATGAAAACCTATAATTAATTAATTAAATAATTAAAAATTACAATGGTTTTTTCAATTAATTTCTATTTGACATTCAATTTTTTTTTTCTTTTATTATTTCAAATTTTCAAAATTGATAGTATATATAATTAATTAATTTAGTACTTATAAGTTCATAGAATACTATTAAATACTAATTATAAATAAAAAGATGAATTCTTGGCTTAGAATACTCAATAAAATGTTCAATTACATAATAGACAATAGAATAGGTGGGTTAAAAATATTTACATATTTAAGAAAACGATTTATTATCATTTGAATAATTAGTACTTGTTTTGAGAGGGTGTTTGGGAACTTCTATGACCATATGTACTATGTATGTCGCTAGAAGAGAGGTCTTGCTTAACCTTATATATAAAGCGCGAGTGAGATGGAGATAACGTTGAACCAGAGGGCCATAAAAGGACATAGCACAGACTCTCACTCTACTACCCTCTCTTAAGCCTCAGCACTGGCTCATTCCAAAAAGGATAGAGGCTGCCTTGTGCTTTCTAAGCTATTACTTTATCTAATCTATGGCATTAGTAGGCTAACGTGGAGTTGGCTGTGATATAAAGACGATAATTCTTTAATTCGAGAACCTAACTGATATAAGTACATAGGATGATATAATCTCTCATCAAATTACCAACAGATAAATAAATACTACAAATTCTATAAATATATTTTAATAAATAAAATATAAAAAAAGTTATTTGAATTGAATCAATTATTACTGATATTAAATATCTGTATTCTTTGAGGAAAACATGAACATTATCTACCTATATATATAATGGAGATATTTTAAATAAACTGATAAAACAAAAAGTAAAATTGCAAAAATTAAGGTCTAGGATTTTACTTGACCCTTGTATATATTTTATGACCATAAAATATGAATACGGCCATAACCTCTAAAATATATAAAATAAGTATTTTAAATAATAAGAAGAAAACAATGCAAAAACTAAAATTTATAAGAAATTTAAAAATAAACAGATTAATAAATATAAAATAAAAATAATAATATAAACAATAATTAAAATAAAATAATTATATCCTAATAACAGCAAATTTATAAATATAACTGATATGTTTTATAATAAGAATAAATTAAATATTTATGAAGAAATTACATTTTCTAAAGTAAGATATAATTTTGAAAAATTAAAAGACTGAGATAAGAAAAAATCTGGTTCAATAAATTGATTAAAAATAATTTATATAAAATAAATAATGAATATATAATAATATAATAATAAATTTATATATAGTAAAAAAGAAATAAAAAAAATTTAGTTATTATAATGTTTGTAAATATTAACAAATCATTTTGGAATAAATTATTAATTAATTTAAAATACTTAAAAGGGTAAGTGCTAATAAATACCCAAATAAAATTTTCAATTTGTTTTCGAAACAATCTATGGCAAAAAAATTAAGAGGGTATAACATATGAAACTATATAAACAAATTTTAATTTGAAATTTTTTAAAGACTGGATTGTGCTTATATTATTTTTTTAAATAAATTTAAAAATAAAAAAATTCTTAATAAGTATATTTATTATAAGATTTTTATTAACTTTGTAAAAGTATTTTTTTGTTTATTTTTTTTTAATCCTAGATTAAAGGGAAAAATTAAGACAAATTTGGAATTGGAAAATGTATTTATTATCAATGTTTGAAATTTAATCATAAATTGTTATTAAAATTCAATAGAAAGGTAAAAATAAAATATTGTTATTTTACTAATAGCAAATTAAATAACATTGAAAGAAAATAAGTTTTTGATTAATTGTGAAAAGTGGAATAATTTTAAGCCAAGGTCTTTTTCACTCTCCTTATTTGACCTAATTCATCAGCTGATGGACAACTGTTGATATTTTTCTATTTAATTAAAATTTTATACATATAAAAGTTAAATATATTGCTTGAATAGTAAAATTAAAAATTATTGTCGTTTATTTTAAAATGATTTGTGAATAATCGCTGATTATAATTATGTAAGTGTTGCATGGTATAACTTCCTTTTTTGGTTTGAATAAATTTCCTTTAGGTAACCTTATGTTCGTTAAGGTATAATAGTAACAATAATAGGGCAGATGGGAGTGAATAAAGGGAAATTTCATAAGAAAATAGATGATTCTAATAATGTTGGATAAAAATGAAAAGTTAATTGAAATAACAGTGAGCTTAAAAAAGATGCAGGTGTTATAATTGTAAACAAATGTCGTGCCACAAGAAGTGGGTCTGTTGCGGGTGGAGGCCATTTCAATTTGCGACTTCGGCGGGAACAAGTCAACGATGACTCACTCATTCCAACGGTCAAAAGTAAGTGAGAGTGAACAGGCACATCCTTCCAAATATGGACAAAATATAATCAGATGATCCTAGATATCTTTTATTCAATTCCTTTGATTTACTTTTCCATAAATTTCATTAATAAAATAAGTTAAAAATATAAACTGTTAGTCTATTTACAAAGATGATAATTTATCCTTCAAACCAACTGCCACTTAATTTTTCATGTTTAAATTGCGATAGTACTTCTAATTTGATATCATTATGATAGATCTATTATCAATATTATAACAGCAAGTTAAATAACTATTATTCTTTAGAGTAGTTAATTAATGTAGATTTTAATATATATTTAGAGTTAATATCTACAATATATTCATTCTTATAAAAAAAAATTACTATATGTAAAAGAGGGGGGAAAATATATTGATTTATAAACCATTAGTGGAAAAGTATAATATGTAATAGTGATAAAGTATTTTAGTAATAATATATAATAATAATATATATTATAAGATCAGATAGGAAAAATTTAAAATAAAAATATTTGTAGATTAATTTTGTGATTGAAAATTTTTAATTGATTAATTAATAAAAATTTAAATAAAATTAATTACTTGTCATTCTGGTATTTTACAAATCTAAATTCTAATTAACAGCTTGTTAATGAAATTCTATATGGCTGGAAAGATTAGAATGAAATTTAAAAAGTTAGGATTTTATTTTCATTAATTTTTTAATTATATTCTTGGCCGAGGGACGGTTATAAATGATGATCTATTTGAAAGAAAAATCAAAACATTAATTTATAATCCAAAATGAATTAAATTATAAAATTTAAATAAAGATATATTTTCAAAAATAAATGTTTCAAAGCTCCGGCCTTTTGTAAATATTATATTTGTTATATAATTATCTTTTTTAAAGGATTTTGAATTAAAAAAAAATATTACTAATTCAATTAATTTATTATTATGTACACAATTATATCAAATTAAAATTTTTTCCATAATTTTTTTTTTAGGTGGGCGTGGCTATCAAATGTCAAAAATCATTTGTTAAAAATTTTGTTAAATCAAACATAAATAAAAGATATTAATTTGAAAATTTGTCTTTATATTAAGAAATAATAAATGTTAAATAAATTTACATAGAAGGAATTAAGCTATTTGTTTTGCTCATCAACAGTAATTTATCTAAAAATGTAAAATGCTCTGGAATTATATATTAAGAATATTTTATTATGATTAAAATTTATTTCGCTAAAAAATAAAATGAAGTGAATTAAAAGGAATCTTAAATTTCATTATTTTTGACATGTGAGTTTTGATATTTCAAATAGTTGTCTAATTTGACAATTCTAAGGATTCGACAACACAAAGGGGATTGGATGGTGTTATTTATTTTAATTGAAATAAAAAACAATTAAAATCTATTTGATTATTTGTATAGAATCTCGTCTATAGATTCAGTTAAAGAAAAGAAGAACTCACATAGATGAGCCCACTGTAGTAGCGGTCTTTGATGTTATGCAAAACGGAGGCTTCATTGAGACAAGTGAGCTCTGCCATGTCCTCTGCTTTGTCAAATTTAGGTGGATTCATTTTTTGGATGTCATCTTTCGCGACCATTTGTCGTTTTCCTGTCTCAACCACCTCAACTTCAACTTCATCACCACGTTCTCCCTTGATTCCGGCAGCAACAAAACCATGCATTTCGTGAGGAACCCATACGAGACGTTTTTGCGTCCATTCGGCTTGTGTTGCAGGATCATTGAATACATTCCGATCAACTGATAAGCATTTCAATTCTGGATCTGAACGATCTGCATTGGAGCGCACTTCTTCAGGAGGTTGAGCTATTGTCGTCGCCATGTTGATTTGTAACCCGGCGAATTTTCGTCCGTTTCAAAAGATGTTAAGAAAGGATGCAAGTTGACCGGCACATATAGATAAACACAAACACACCACAGTCCTTTGATCACAAACGCTAATAGGTCAACATTAAAGATTTACACTGTTTAATAATGTCCAACCACACATAAAAATAAAAAAAAAATAATATTAAGAGACAGTGATGTTAGACAGTAGTGTAGTGAAGTGACTGGAGCTGTGGGTCTGGCTGTCGGTGTGGTTCGTTTGAGGGAAATGGCCGAAAACCGAGCTTTTGCTCTGGAGAAGCTTATTGGTCAATACAAGTCATGTGACAGCCACTGGATTTTACAATTGGTTTATTTAAAAACATAGTTTGATAATCTACTAATAGATCGCAGGAGAATCATTACTTATTAGCGGCATATAAAAGTTCAATTTGAATATTATTATAATATTATTAATTCAGAATATTTTATTAATATATATTTTTCATTATTAAAATAAAAAAGTTATAAATAAATAAATAAATTTTATTTTTCAAAATTGTCATCTTAAAATTAACTTAATTAATATATTTAAAAAATCAATAAATAAATAAATAAAAATATATGTATTAAAACGGATTTTTTATGGTTGAAATGAAAGAATGAAATGAATTTAAATATTTTAGTTAATAGGGAATTTAATTTCACTCTATACATAGAGCTTGAAGTCAGGGTTAAGCAATTAAATTAATTGCACTTGATAGTATAAGATGGTTTTATTTTTCTAAATAAAATTATAAGATATGGTCATTCTAATCTTACTAAATGAAGTCACAAATAATTACACTAAGTAAAAAAACAATCTAATTATATAAAATTATTTAAATATCGAAGAAAGATTAACATAATTATAATTTATTTTTGTTATAGAATAAATTTTTAAAGATTTTTCAATATACACCTATATAAATGTAATATTATATTAAAAATTTTAAATTAAATTTAGGTCGGTGAGGGATTTGACTTTATTTTAATAAATATGTATACTATATATACATATTCATAATAATTGTTAACTTTTGCATCAGTTTTAAAAATTAAAATAAATCTTTAATGTTAATTTTTATTGTCATTTAAAAATTTCGCGCTAACTTTTTTTTAAAATTTAAATTTAGATGGTTGGTGTGAGGAAATCAAAAAAACTCTTACTTTTTTGACCGAATTTCAAAATTGTAATAGTATTACAAGTTATATAATTATTTATTCGCATATGTCATTAATAGTTACAAATCAGGTTTAAGTCCGCTTCTCGATAAAACTGCACTAAAAAAAAGAAGATATTAGGTATAATAAGAACCATAAATTACAAAATTTAAAGTATTTATATTTTTAAAAGTATGAAACATATGTATTCATAATTATTTTTATTAGTGATTTAATTATTTGATTTATTTATACAATTATTTTTCTTTTTCTTTTTTACTTTTAATGCATTCAAAAAAAAAAATATTAAAATAAAAAATATAAAATACAAATATGACTAAACGTACTAATGTGGTTCGGTTTGGAAATAATTTTTTAATTGTTTGAAAAATTTACTGATAACAAAAATAATTTGTTTTAAGAACAAACAATATACTTATATATATATATATCAATAATAAAATAATTATTATTAAAAATGATAAAATTTACTAAATTAATAATTTATATATTAATTTGAATAAAAAACATTTTATATAATATTTAATGCCATAAAATGTTTGTTTTTACAAATTTTTGGTCTAATAAAGCTATTTAACTTTCATTGCTCGTAATTCAAGCAAAAAAAAAATTAATTTTATTTTACGCTTTTTTGTATAAAATTTGGGTATGTTTTTTATAATTTTGCGGAGCACTTTTCAAAGTTCGCGTAGTACCAGTTTTAGTTGAAATTTACAAAAGTATTTTTTTTTTTTTAAATTTTTTAACAATTCTAGTATGCTCAGAGTAAGTTAGTTTTAAATTAAAATAATTGTATGATCGAATCAAAAGATCTCTTTTAATTAATTATTTTCTCAGAAAATATGGGGGAGGGGTTTTTATCCTTCCACACCTTTTGAAAGAAATATTTATAATTCTATTTAGTTCTTCAGAATCTTTTAATCATGCCTCAAAATATATTAAACCTTATTTACCTAATAATATAACTCTCTGCGAATTTAAATTTTATTAATCAACTTTATATATAAATTATATATTTATTTATAATTTTGATCAATACTAGAAATAGAAAAGAGAGAAGAGATACTAGAGATTTTTTTACCTTATAAGTATGAATCATAGTTGTTGATTTGGGTCTTTTAACCAGATGGTAACTATCCTTGAGGATTCATTGATTTGAATTCCCAATTGAAATAAAAAAAATTGGATAAAAAAATGCCAACCAAAATTTTATATATTTTATTATTGATCTACTATTTTTCTAATAATAGTAATATATTTTAATTTTTTTCTCATACTGGAATTAAAATTGTAGAGATTATAAAAATTTTAATATAATTTTTTTAAGAAAAGAGTCTTTTTGATTGTACATATGGCGTTGAAGGAGAGAGTGAGAGAGAGAGAGATAGAAACGAAGAGGGAAAGAGAGATCCCCTGGTTCATTTGACCATAAATGGTTTGCCAACTGTAAAAGTCTGATGAAATATGAGAGATTTATCATTGAAGCAATAGAAATAGTAGACTTCAGTTATTATGTAAACGGGTCAACAGATGGACTTTTCAAATTAAAACTACCCTTCTTGTTTTTATTCTATTAATAAACTTTATCCATGTTGTTATATCATTAACATTATTTAATGTTAAATATATATATATATAATGGTTTATAATAATAATAGAATAATTAATTTTAAACGTCTGACATAAGCTTTGAAAATAGGGGCGACCTTAGTCTTATTGCCTGAGGAAATATTATACCTCGACCCTACCTTGAAAAGATTTTCTAAAATTCATTGTAATTACAATGTTATAAAGGCACGACATAAAAGATCAACAAGTTATCATTCAAATAAGTGGCATTCAAGTTTTTTTTTAAATAAAAAATATATTAAAATACAATCACTTCGTATTCTCTTATTAAAATACAATATTTAAATTCTCTATTTTTTAATATAAGATTTATTCCTATTTTAAGAATTTTATTTTAGTACTAAAGAAAACGGAATTCCAAAATTAACTATAAAATCTATTTTATAAAGTTCAATAACAAAATTTTTTTCATTCATATATAAGTGTATAATATATAAATATATATATATTTTTTTATATATAAATTTTAAATTACGAGGGCGGGTCAAAAAGTCCGTGCCTTTTTGAATGAAACACAGGTTTTTGGATAAAAAATTATTTTATTTTTCAACGTACTCTCCTTTGAGCTCTATACAATTCATCCAATGTTTCTTCATTTTTTTTATCCCTTCCAAAATATGATTTGTTTTGGGCTTCTTTGGTGCCGAACACAGACCATCCGATTTACCCCTAGAAACGCACGGTATGGACTGTTGTTTCTGGTGAGTTGTGGTGGATCCACGTTTCATCCACGGTTACGAAACGACACAAAAACCCGGTTTTTTCACTGATGTTTTTTACCGCCAAATATGATGCTTAATGAGTACATGAAATTTATTTTTTTTTCATTTTCTTCTCAAATCACGAGATAGTCTGCTATTAATGGATGTCAAATAAAAACTAAAAGACCCAGCTGATTCAAATTTCGACAGGATGGTTGCCTGCTGACAGGAGCCAGCTGATAGTTGTCTGCTGACAGGAGTAGTGCACAGACCAGTAGTGCACCAGTAGTGTTGCCATTTCATTTAACGGGGCGGGAAATTCAAAAAGTCACGGACTTATTGACATGCTCTCGTACGAAATAGATCATACTATTTTCACTTATCACCAATGCGATTTTCTCCGTAAGTTAATTATCAACTTTGATCAAATTTTATATTTATTTTTTATTTAATCTTATATTATTATTAACAATGTGAATGAAACTGTTATAATCTAAGGTGCTTTATACGAAACCATTACGAAACTTCGCCAATTAAACCTTCTAAGAGTACTTCAAAGTAAAATAAAAAATATTTTATTTGAATAAACGTTTATTTAAAATTATTAATTAACTTGCTCTATAGTTGAATAACATTTTCGATACATATTTCTATAAAATAAATAATGAAATTAAAATTTCTTTGCGTGCATTACTTCGGAAATTTATTACTATTGCATTGTCTTTAGGAATGTTTATCGTTTGGCGCTTTTATAATACGTCACCTCGCATCATCAACGCACCCGTTCTGTGCTTGAAAGTGAATTAAATTGCCTAAATTTAAGATAATTATATTTTACTTTGATTTACCATTTTGAGTGGCTTGAAACGTACATATCCATTGAAAATCTAAATTTATAATTTTTTTTACCAATTACAATACTCCCATTACTATCTAAATACATCTAGACGTAAGTGAAATTAAATATGAGATTCGTATAAAACATTAAATATAAAAAATTCATTAAAATTTTATTTATTAAACTGTAAAAAAATTTTTGAATTTTTTTTTTTAAATAATTAGGTTTTATTATTAATTAGAATTCTGTTTAATTTTTTTTACTTATCTCAAATACCAAAATATAAATTTTTGATGTGAATCAAATAAACCTAAAAATTATAATATTTTATCACCTATTTTAAGAAATTCTTAATAAATAATGAAATCAGACATTATTTATAGGTAAACACATTTTATCGATAAATAATAATAAGAAAGTCTAGATATTATGACATAAAAATAATATTTATTAAAATATCGCGGAGATTTCAAGAAAGATAAAAACACCTGGCGATCATTTAGTTAATTTTATTGATAATTTGTATTAAATTAATTGTCTAATTAAATTTAAATAATTTTATCATTAGTGAAATTGAACCCCAAGGCATTGCAATATAAAAGGAGATTTATTTAATATTCACTAATCAAGTCGTTTTTAAACTATTTTGATGGAACATGTGAATTTTTAATCAACCTAACAAGAATCTATATATTTTAGGACTGATCCAATTAATATTTTTTAGATCATTAATATATTATATTAGATATGAATTGCAAAATTAGTTTAAAATAATCATAATTCTTTGATTATAACGCACGGAATAAAATTAAGTAATTCATTGGAAAATTGATAAGTAATTTTTCTTATTCATATATTAATTACAAATTTAAAATGTATTTTGATGTAAATATATTATTTATTTTAATGAAAATACTACTTCATGAAATTTGAATATTTTCGTTTTTCATCAAGATTCTTAAAATTTATCTATCTATCTCTGTAGCTCTACGAAACTCGAAGGTACTTGGCCGCAGTAACCACATTTCTCCAATTGTTCCTATCCTAAACCACTACTATCCAACTCCTATTTTCTCCTATCACTCTCACATCCATTCCCACATTATCCACCCACCGCGTCCTTGGTCTTCCAAGCGAACGTTTCCCAATCGATCTCCCCACCAATATATTTTTCACCATTCTTTCCTCTCCCATTCTAGCCACGTACCCTGCCCTGCCCTTCTCGATTTTACAACACTAACTATGTCTGGAGATGAATAGAGGTCATGCAATACATCGTTATGTAGTCTCTGCCATTGCCCGGTGTTCTAATCTTTCTTTGGCGAAGAATCCTATTTTCAAATACTCTAAATCTACTCTCGTCTCCCAGGGTACGCCTCGCACCTGTATAATACAACTAGCAAAATGTTTTAAATATTTTAATTTTTATTCTCCTTGATATTAATTTTGACGAAATATGTCCGTTTATAGGCATTACCCGATTGCACAACAAAAAGGCTCCACGATTAAATAAAGGTTAAGAATCTATGATCTAGACATCTAAAGAGAGAATATAGCAATGGTTTCTATTACATCAGTTATTTATGAATAATATTATTTAGTTTAATCTTTATTTGTTAATTAATCATCATTATTATTATTATTATTTGAAGATCGAGGTACCTCAGCAACTATGGCCATTTGTTTTAGTTGGAATTTTTAAAAAAATAACAATTATATACAAATAGTAAAATAAAAAAACTTAGTTTTAAATATAATTAGATTTTATAATTAGATAATTATTAGATTTAATTAGATAATAATTAAAATTTCAATACTCCTACATTTTCCAAGACTCCATAACGACCAATTGTGTGTGTTCCCAAGTATTATAATTTTCCCAAATCCAATTTCCATGCTGATTTATTATAATTTATTTTAATTATATTAATTCATTTTCTAATTTCTATAAATTATTTTCATATATATGAATACAATATTTAATTCTTAATTAAAATGTAAAATGAATGATAAATTTTATTAAATACTTGAAAGAAAAAATAATATAATTAATTATGTTTTAATTTAAATAGAAGAATTCCAATGTATAAATTTATAATACAGTCAGATATCACAAATCAATGAGAACAACGCCTCTGACCGGATTTCAATATTTTTTTTTAAATGATTACCTATTTAGGAGTACAAGTAATGGGTGTGTCGAGTAATTGATTAATATTAGAAAAAAATAAATATTCATTATCCACGACGAGATTTAATTTACTAATTAATACTTTCCAATTTCCCCGCAATTCCATTTCTTGTCATTCGTTCTATAGACTATATTAGTTACAGGTTATTTATATTACATATATATGGGATGGGCAAGAAAAGTCAATGATAATTGTATTCTGGTTTCTCATAAAATTACCAAGACAATTCAAATTAACAATTAAGAAAAATAAAATACAAAATAATTATCTATTTTATAAATTTGATAATAACATATTTAGATTTAAAAGAAATAAACTCAACAAAATACATATTAGTGACATAGTTAATCAGAAATAATAAAAATATTATTAATAATATTAAATGGATTTGATTCTTCAAAAGCTGTGCCACTTTAAGCCCTAAAAAGTCAAAGTTGTTTTTAATTTCAAATGATACCTTTGAAAAAGAATAAAACTTGTATTTTATAACGTTTTATTATTAAATAAATCATATATTACTAAAAAAAATTAACTATTTTTTATTCAAATATTTAAATTCTAAATTTATTTATATAATTGAAAATATAATGTTTATAAACATCAAATTATATATGAAAATATAATTTTAAGTTGTAATTTTAATGCCTATAAGTATATTAGGTATATATAAAAGGTGTGGCTATTAATTCCAGGCCTGGTAACAGATGAGGTGAAAAACGTAAACTTTTAATATGTATCGAAGTAATCCAGATAAATAAAAATTTCTTACTAATTTTAAAATAATAGGAATGTTAGAGTGTTATAGTCCAGTGTTTCCCAAACATTTTTGACCGCGACCCGGTTCGAAGTCTTAAAATTTGTCGCGACCCACTTCATTAAAATAAACATTTATTTAGAACACAATTTTATTTTTCTATAAAAATCAAGTTGTTTATTTCATACACAAAAATTTCAAAATAATTATATAAGAAAAATAAGAGGTAAACAAATAATAATAATTTCTAAAAAATTTTCGCGACCCACACTTTGGGAAACACTGATATAGTCTATAAGATCAATGGCTCCTGTATTTTGCTAAAAAAACATTGTTTATAATTTTAGCCTATTTTTGTTTAGTTGGGTAAAATGTCTTAATTAAATTTATTGCAATATTCTTTTACACTATTTTGTGGCTCACCTATGAGAATGGAGCGCCTCAAGATTTTAAAGAAAGTAATAGTTTTGTTTTAATGAAATTTTAATATAAAATTAAAAATTTGAAATGTATAATATATAAAATTAATAATGTTTTATATTTATATATATTCAAGATTAAATTAACCAAAAATGTCTTAATAATTTATCTTTTAGTGGTTGATAATATTTCATGAAATACTACTCTCAATGTTTTCAAAGCTTTTTCAATATCTTCATCAGTAATTTGATGATATGTAACAAATCTCAACAATGAAGAAGACATGGCAGTAGCTAAAATAATACTTTCCGAAGAAATCTAAAATATATAAGAAAGATATTAATTTATTGTATGTGTCATTTTTATAATAGAAATTAAATTATTAAAAGTAATAATAGTTTTATTTATTACCTTAGTCATTTTTTCAATAATTTCGTTAACATCAATTTTATTACTATTTAGATAGACATTGACAATATTAGTATGTGGTGGTTCATCAGCGAGTTGAATGAATTCGTTGGACCCAAGAATTTGTTTCAACCCCTCATATAAATAATTCGCCCTCCGATGATCATCTTTTAAGAGATGGGGTATATCATGGATGGAAATGAGTCCAGCAGCAGCTACAATTCCTGCTTGCCTCCAAGCACCACCAACTGCTTTTCGCCAATATCTTGCTCTTAAAAAATTCAAATTATATTCAATAATTTTTACTAAAAATAATATTGAGAAATAATAAAAAATACAATAAATTTTATATTTATGAAAATTATTTAGATTACAAATCCAGATGCTTTTTATTTTTATGAATTAAAAAAGTAGGAATACTATTTAAAATCCTTGTTCATTATAAAAAAAATACGGTTAATTGCTTTTATAAATGATATACATACTTATTTAATTGAAAACATTAGAATGAGGATATTAAAAAATATTAAAAAAACGAAAAAATCGAATATAAAATAAATTAGACAGAAAATCAATTCTAGAAAAATATACTAAATATTTTAAACATATATAAATGAATTTTATTTTCATTCTGTTTTTGTTGGATAAATATATTTTACTGATGTATAACAGAGTTCTTTTAGAAACAAAACTGCTTCCAATTTTGTTAAAGAGATAAAATAAAAATTCCATATGCTACTACATTTTGAATTAATTATTATTAGAAAAAAAATAATAGTTAATCTACAATATGATTTTTTCTAATTTTGATGTAAAACATTTCGAACATCTGTTTTTCACTTAAATGGTATTTGTTAGAAAATTTTTCTAAACTTGTTTGTCAACTAATTAAAAAAAGTCTCGCGTCTTGGATTTATATTGATAACTAAGAAAAGATTAAGGTCAATAAAATTATAAGAATTTGGAGAGATTAGATCGAGGTCAATCATTGATAGAAAGACAATTAGATAGGTAATAGAGCTGATAACAAAATAAGTATATTATGGAATCTGGATTCTACCTATCTATATCTATCCAAATCATTAACACAAATGAATAAAAAAATGTTTATATCACTATTTATAAATATTTAATCGATAATTATACAATAATAATACTCTGGAAATTTAACCCAAATGAACAATTTATTATATTTTTAAATGACGATATGCTAATTGAAGCATTTTTATTAAAGCTTTATTAACAAAAATTAAAGAATATATAAAGGGATATAAGTCAGAGGGTAAAAATTATGTCCTCTCTCTTTTTTCTCATCTTTTACAATATTTTTATGTATTTCAATTTTATTTTATTTATAATACTAATAATATGTAAAAAAACCTATAATGAATCAACAGAGATTTATGAGTTCCTATAATATAAACACATTCATCTTACAGTCCAGATCTGGTTATGAGACATTATCAAATGATAATCGCTTTTTACCTCTCAGAATCATCCTATTGTTACAATGAATAATATATAATATGGCGCATATTTGAGCCTAAGGCATTATAATCTTATTAAATATTGATTAATATAAAAGCATAATAATTTCAAAGACTTTAGAATTATTTCATTTATCTATTGATAAAAAAAACAATTTCAATTCCAAATTCCTTAAATATTACCATGTCATACCGAAGGTAGATATTAGCTAATTTCTACATATGAATAAAATTATATAATATAAAAATTACCTCTTAACAAAATCTTTGGAGCCTGCAAGAATCGAACCCATGGGTGCACCAAGTCCTTTACTCAAACATAGATTGACAGAATCAAAAGGCTGACATAATTCTGCAACGGGTATCTTTAAAGCTACCGCTGCATTCATAATTCGAGCACCATCCAAATGCATAGCCAATCCAGCTTCATTGCAAATTACACGTGCAGCTTGTATAAAATTTTCAGGAATAACAACACCTCCACATACATTATGAGTATTCTAAAAAAACAAAGGATTTTAATTTACACATCTAAAATATATTTAATCAACAAATGAAAGTTCTAATTAAATATAAACAAATGTAATTTTTTTATAAATCATGAAGCTCAGTGATAAAATGCTGTTAATCTAAGTAGTAATTCACCTCATTAAGTTAACAAAAACTATAATATTTGATGAAATCAATTTACAAATAAATGTGTCTATTGACTAAAATTGGCTAAGAACCTGAGGGTCAATATAAAAAAATCATCATAATTTAATAGAAAAATTATTTGAATTATAACAATTACATTTATTTTATTTTTTTATTAGGTTCGAAATTTTAATTTGGTTTAGTTCGAATTGCTATTTAGTTTTTAAAAAATTTAATTATTTAATAAAAAAATAACATCTTACTTCAATACAAAGAAGTTTGGAAGTTGGTTGGTGGATATTATCTGGACGAATTTTTTCTCTTAGAGTTTCTAATGAAAAAGTACCATCTTTGTAATTAGGAAGTGCACTTATATGTACAGACCCTAATGTAGAACATCCACCTTGTTCATAAAGAAATATATGGGAATTATCACCAATTAAAATTTCAGAACCACGGCGCTCACTATGGGAAAGAACTAAAAAATAAAATAAAGTATTTCAATGAGAGTAAAAGAAATTAATTATTTTATTTATTTATACTTTTTATTTTATAGCCCTAAGAATTTATATACTATTATTAATTTAGTTTTAGAATTAGTTTATGATGATTTAAATATATCAAAAGACACACTTCCTTCAATCAAAAATAACCTGGAAAAATTAATTAAAGTAAGTAAATAAATGCAACTTGAAGCTAATATTAGAAAAATAAAGAGGACTAGACTTAATATACAAAATCTACAAATACATAGAATTTGTAAATATAGACCTTTATATATATATTTTATTTATATACTAGCTTCTCAGAGAGCCTTCGGCGCTCTTCGCACCTAGCCCTTTGGGTACTGAATTATTTAAAGAGTATCATGCATCTGAAACGTATTTAATTTGTTGCTATCTGAATGTATGATAATGCAATATTTTGTATGTAACAAATTGTTTATTTTAATAGTTTAAATAAGATATAAGTTTATAATAATTACAGAATAATAATGATAAATAAAACAAACAAAAATAATAACAAGTAGTTTTCAACTAACAACTAAATATATCAAAAAGAAAATTACTAATAATTTTGCAAAGTGTGATATTTTTCGAAACATGTTGGTAAATGCAGAGGTACTTGGCATTGTTTGCACTGCCAGGTAGTTTCACTTCTAATTTTGTTTTTATAACAAACTCGGCATCTTTTTGTAGGGTGTTGTTTGGACTCTGTTGATGGCGTTATTTGAAATGACGAGTCGGACTCGTCAAATGTTATTACGCCAAAATTTGCGCATGACGAGCGTGAGCCGTCAAATGTACCCAAAGGGCTAGACAGGGTTCTCTGCCCCCTGTACTCTTGATGTAATACATAGTAATTTGTTGAAAGTCTGTATGCGAAAGGTTTTAATTTATTTTAATTCAATCAGTATATTTTTTCTCTTATTTGGATCTTCGTTTTCAGTCAAATTTGCAAATTGCACAATTTTTCAAAATATAAATTTAAATATGAAAAATATTACTTACTTAGTTTTAGAAAATATTAATCAATTAGGAGTAATATTCAATTTAATTTTACTTTTAATATTATAGAATATTAGAACTTAAAATAAAAACTTAAATTCAAACATTCTTTGTATGAAAATTTCTAGAATTAATAATTTTATTTTGAGTGTCAATTTTTTGACTTAGTCACCAGAGGCGCCACATCTGGGAAGGTTTTTTGGCCATAACTTTGGAAAGGATCAACTTTTTTGAAATTTTCAAACTAATACCTTATTCTTGGGTCATGGCGGTTCTAATGATACCCGGACCTTTAAGATCCACGAAGTCGTTTAGGATTGCGTAGTCGATTAAATATATAGATATAGATATATAGATTAGAAATAAAAATCCAGAAGTTTTGTTCTAGCTATTAACTGAATTTATATAAATTTTAAACAATCCATTAATTTTATAATTTTAATTTTATACCTGACACAAAATTGCTCATTGTTCCACTGGCAAGAAAAAGGGCAGCTTCTTTCCCTAAAAGTTGTGCAGCATCTGCTTCCAAACGATTGACGGTAGGATCCTCTTCATAGACATCATCGCCTACCACCGCTTCTGACATTGCTTTACGCATCTCTTGAGTGGGAACAGTGAAAGTATCGCTTCGTAAATCAACAAAATTTTTCATTGATTGATTCATTGTTGAATTATGATAAAAAAACTAGGGGAATAAAAAAGAATTATAAGAGTAATAAAAATTAAAAAATAAAAATAAAAAAGTAATCTAAATCATATATATAATAAGAAATACAAATAAACTGATATAAAAGTGTATCTCATATCTTTTCTTCTTTTAATTTATTAGTATTTATTATAATATTTATACGATGCGATGAATTTAAAGATATATGAAATATTGTTAAGGCTCAGTTTAGATATTGATTGGGTGTATGTATATTTTTTGAGGATCAATCAATCGTGCGAGTGCTACCTCACCAGACATTCAGAAAAATGAGAAAAATGTGTAACTTGAATTGGAAAATATTTTAAATTAACATCTTTTTAAGATTATTCAAAAATTAAATGTGTATATTTTTCGAAATAACCAGTAACTAGTAGTATTTGTGTTATTGACACCTTCCAATATCAAGAGAATATCTCTGAGAATTCCGACTAAATCGGTAAGCATTAAATCACACATACAAATATTATTCGAATACTCTAGTTATACTACAATATATTGCGAATTTATTTTTTAAATTTTAATTCAGGTATATTTATGTCAATATGTTTATGTATAATTAACATACAAAATGTAGAATTCGAAAATGTAGAAAAATTTAAATACTTAGAATCTGTAATCATGTAGGATAATAATATTCGAGAAGAATTTAAAGCGAGGTTACAATCGGGAAGCTCCTGTTATCATGCAGTAAAGGGGCTTATCGCGTCAAAATTATTATCAAAGGGGATAAAAATTAAAATATATAAATAAACAATTATTTTGCCGGTTGTATTATATGGGTGTGAGACATAGTCTGGGCTGCCTATGATGATCAGGGCACGTGGCTAGAATGGGAGAGGAAAGAATGGCGAAAAATATATTGGTGGAGAGACCGATTGGGAAGACCAAGAACTTAGTGGATAGACAATGTAGGAAAGGACGTGTGAGAGATGGCAGAGGGTAGAGATTGGAAGGTTGTGGCTCAGAATAAAGATACTTGGAGAAGTGTGGTTGCTGAAGCCAAGAACTTTCGAGTTCCGTAGAGCCACAGAGATAGATAGATAAAAGTTTAGGTATAATTTTATAAAATTATTATTAGGAAAAATTAAATAAAAATTATTATTATTATTTCTCCGAAATATGTTTAAATTTTAATTCAAATAATCAATTAAATGTAAATTAAATTAAAGGTTGTGGTGGTTAGAAAGAGTTAATTAGAAACTTGTGAGTGAGGAGAGACCAATTGAGAAGCAATCGGTTGCTAGATCAAATAGGTAGACAATAGAAATAAAACAGAACGAGAGAGAAATGGGAGAGAATAGGAGTTGGATGAAGGTGGATGAGGATAGAGGCGGTTGGTTAGTGCCAGAATCACAACCTTTTTCTATAATTAAAAACATCATTGTCAAACAAGAAATTATAAGTTGTTCACGTTATTAGATATTAATTCTGCTTTTTGGTTATTATCATCTATTCTATTTGGATTAAACATTTCACTTGCAGTATTTCAATGTGTTTTAACAATAAATTTTTGAAGATCATCTGAGTCATAAAAAGAAAGATAATAAAACAAGAAGGATTTCTTTTAAAAATGTCAAAATGTGAATTTGCACAAAATTCAGTTAAATATTGAAAATAATACCGTAACTCCACATCACAACAATTTAAAATCAATTAAAGCATGCCCAAACACTAAAGGAAAAACTCCTAACCCGGTGTCTCAATGAAAGGTTCCTACCAACCCTAAAAACAACCATAAAATTACTCTTTCCAGACTCAATAAGGTTGAAAGCACATGCTTCCGACGTGATCCAACCAATACCAACCCCACTATACCCCCCAACAAAAGCATGATTCTAATTCTTACCGCCCCTATCCCCTCTCCTGGATTCAATATGTTATCTAATCTTAAGGAATACCCGAACATAATATAAACTCAACTACCTCTTCCTCTTTTGTGATTCCTTATCGATTAATCAAAATAAAAAAAATTTAGACCATATTTAGGAATGTATATCACATACCAAATAGTATATAATATTTATTAATTTTACTTCTTTAGTTTAATATAAAGTTTAATATTTAAAATTTGAACACTTTTATACACGATAGTTGGAAGATATACTTTTAATTATATATTAACGCTGAAGGGATTACAGTCCCTTTGATTGGTGCGCCGAATGAGAGAAACTGGGATATGCAACTTGGAAAGTCAGCTTAGGATGTCTGGCCAGCTACTATCTCTTTAGAATATACATAAAGGTACGTATTTGTTAATTTAAATAAAGATAAATTATATAATATTTACAATATATTCCTCTTATCATAACCATATTAAAGTTCAGAAAGAAAACATTGAAAAATTGTTAAGAATTATTTTATTTTATATTAAATATTTATATTTAAAAATTAAAAAAAAAAAATTATAAAGTTCAATTTTTTTTAAATCAAGATATTTTGACATTTCAAAACAAAATTAGCTGGAGTGTCTCCACTCGACTATCTCGCAATTTGAATTGGATTAAATAACATAATATATTATATTTAAATTAAATTTAATTAATTATAAATTATAAATAATAAATAATAAATATTAAACCAGCGCATGTTTGGCTTTTTGTTGATGGCACGTGAGATTTGCAGTGTTAAAAAATTAATTCTGGTAATTTCAGCGAATCAATCAAGCTGAAATTCTATATATATCAGTTTTATACAATTATTAATCATGTGAAAAATTATCAAACATATATCTTTATTTTTACGGTCACTTTAGAGGAAAAAAAATCAAAACGTTGTAGGTAATGACCCTCTTCCGGATGAGCTACATTTCTCAAAAGTTGATAGAAAACTATGAATTTTGAATAATGTCCATGTACCAAATTTCATCATTCTAGCTCAAACCGTTTTTGCGTAATCTTGCCTACATACATACACACACACACACACACACACATACACACATACACACACACACAGACAGACATTTTTCTCAA
This sequence comes from Labia minor, assembly GCA_963082975.1. Classification (NCBI taxonomy): domain Eukaryota; kingdom Metazoa; phylum Arthropoda; class Insecta; order Dermaptera; family Spongiphoridae; genus Labia; species Labia minor. The sequence continues at coordinate 38,998,197 of OY720345.1, forward strand.
CCTTAGTGAAAATGATTCAGGAACCTTCAAAACGTATAAAAACATCAAAATCTCAACATCGAAAATTTTCGTGATCGCAATACTATCTCTGGCGAGATAGTAAAAAAACAATACCTCCCTTACTATCGTCGGTCGGTAAATATATAAATAAATAAATAAAATATAAAAAATAAAAGGGTCCAAAGTAAAATAAAACGTTTTGGATTTCTCGAAAATATCTTTTCTCTGTTAACTAAGTAACCCAAGGAATATTTACTATTTTCTAGAATCTAGACCCTCAGATTAGTATATGTATATATACCTATATATTTGTGATTTTAAAGTATCGTTATCGAAATCTTCAGGGCGCCCGCGACAAATAATGAAAAATTTGGAAACCAAGGTTTACAACTATATTTTTATAAGTATAGCAGTGATTCTCAATTACTGTGCCGCGAGACTACTAGGCTCTTAAACTTTTTTTCTAAATTTTTTCAATTTGGTTCTAAGAAAAAAAAAAGGTAAACCGTTTTTAGGGCCACTTTTTTCAATATTTTTCAACTTTTACATTTATCTTTTTCTTTGTGTGAAGCCAAATTTTTAAAAGTGTGCCGCGGTAAAAAAAAAAAGGTTGAGAATCACTGATATATAGATTATAATTACTATCTCGCCAATTTTCGATGTCGAGGTTTTGATATTTTTATACGTTTTGAAGGTCCCTGAGTCATCTTCACTAATTGTGAGATTGAGAAAAATTTCTGTGTGTGTGTGTGTGTATGTAGATAAGATTACGCAAAAACGGTTTGAGCTAGAATAATTAAATTTGGCACCCGAACATTATTGAAAATTCGTAGTTTTTCCTCAACTTTTGAGAAATGTAACTCATCCGGAAGGGGATCATTACCTACCACGTTTTCATTTTTTTTCCTTTAAACTGACCGTAAAAATAAAGATATATGTTTGATAGTTTTTCACATGATTAAAAATTGTATAAAACTCATATATATAGAATTCCAGCTTGATTAAATCGCTGAAAGTACCGGAATTAATTTTTTAACATGTTGACTGGCATTCATGCGCCAGCACGTGAGTGGTGCCATCAACAAAATGCCAAAACGCGCTTGTTTAATAAATATTATTTATTGATTTTAATTTATAATTTCATTAATTAAATGTAATTTAAATATAATATATGTGTTTAATAATCCAATTCAAATTGCGAGATAGTCGAGTGGAGACACTCCAGATTTTTTCTCCTGACTATTAGATTAAAGCCCGATCGCAAATAAAGTATAAGTTCTTCTGTTAGTTAAAAATATCTTGTGTTTTACAATCACAAGAATTTATATTATACAAGTTGTATGAATCAATCAAATACACCTTAAAAGGCGTACATTCACGTTCATAGTCTAAATAAGGCAGAAATAAATATTCTATACTAATAATAATTGATTTTCTTTATCTCATCTTAAATATAAAAAAAGTATTGTACTATTTATATAGAATTTAATCATATATTACATAATAAGTAAGCAAGATAAGAATATCATTGCAGAACAAAGATAATCGAATCGAAATAGTATCTATTGGTCAAAAATTAAAATTAAATTTTATTATTTCTGTAGGTTTTAAACTTTCAGAATATATTTATGATATATATTTTTGTTAATAGTGAAATGTATATCAATTTTTGAGAATGGATGAACGTGGTCCTTTCAATGAGATGGATGCGGGTAAATGAATATTTACAATCGAATGTAGGTGTAAATAGTAAACATATTTTCCTTTGAAATCTCATGAAATTACATATACATGAAAATATAAAAATATTTATAGTATTTGCTTTAGTTTATTAAGTCACACTTACTATCAAATTGTTAAAAATAAAAGGTACTTTATGTATTTGCGAAATTTCGAATTCATATTTTTGAGTTCATTATAAAATACTTTTTCATTTTTATATATATCAAATATATACATATTCAATTGTAAATAAAAATAGAGATATCAAAATTATTTATTAAACTAATTTACATTTAATAATAATATATATATATATATATATAAAGATAAACTTAATAATTCAGAGTCATAGGAAACGAGTAGAAAATCACAATTATTATATATATAAAGAAGATAATAAAATATTAAAAATAGAAATAAAAAAAATAACTATTTTAAATATTAAAAAATATTTTTATATATAATTCAGAACGTTTTCAAAGAATGTATAGTGAATAGAAAATTCCAATTAAATTAAAAATAAAAAAAAATAGAAAATATTAAAAAAAATTATAATAAGAATTTTAAATACTTACACATTTTTTATTCAAATTTTAATTAAATTTTTTTTTAATTAATTACCTTCTGTGAAACTCTTTTCCATGGAGGGAATCTTACAAGTTGGCTCAATACCTTTGTAAACATTTTGAAATGGAATATCAAGAAGATCACGTGGATGTTGAATGAATGCTTTCTCATATTCTGAAAGGGGTCATTCACTTAGGTCATGTGATGGAGTACCAAATTTAAACTTCATTTGCTTAAAGCCACACTCTTTTTCTTCTTGGGGAATGGATCATGATAGAAAATAAATGATAGAAAATGATAGAAAAAAGAAAAACAATTGATCATAAATATGCAATGACGGATCTAGTTTTTAAAGGGCTTAAGACTATACGAATCTTTCAATCAAAAATTATAAATAATAATAAAAGTGAGTATTAAAGATTAATTATTGTCTTTTCATTAAATATATTAAGTACAAGTACAAATATTTAACTATAACCATAATAAAATTAAATATAATATAATGACAATAACAGACTATTGAATTTTATAATTATTAATATCGCATTTTTCTAATTTTTTTTCTTGACATTTATCTTAATAACTTCAATATTGATTTACTGATGATGACTGTTAATTCACTTCTCACTAATAAAGTTATCAAATTAGCTAAAGTTGAGTAAAAATCATTCTTCATTCACTTTTCATTTTTCTACTTCACAATTATTAATTGGCATGGTAAGGAGAATTTTTGATAATTTATTTAACTTTGATTAAAAATCCATAAATTGTTTATTATAAATAAATTTTAAAATGTATGCACAATTAATTTGAGTATGTTTGTGAACATCAATTATATATAATGTTGAAATTGAGTTCATTCATTATTCAAAGTGACTAAAAGAAAAAAACAGTTTATATTTTTAACCGGTATTGGTAAGCAAAACCGCAGGAGGTTACCAATGGAAAGGTGTTGTGATAAGGAGAGGCAAATTTTCCAAATACCTGGAACTGATTTTAAAATTTTTAAAACCATATTAAACATCTGTTTAGAGAAAATGCCTAAATTTTTTCAATAACTCATTAGTTTTCACAACCATACGCTTTACAATTTGAAACCAAGCATGTTTCTTGCCTGCTAGCTTTACTCTATCTTGTGATCCATCGTCGTTCTCCGATCCTTTAATAAAATATTTCAGTTCAGTTTTATTAGTTAAAAAATATTTCATTTCTCTATTTATTATTTTAAGAGAGAGAGAGATTGGGGCCTATGACTTATGTCCTATTGTTGTAGATCATAACTTTAAGAATATACAAAACAAATAATATATGTAAGTAAGCACATAAATATATCAAACGTAATACTAAAAACTTATTAGAAGTTATTTTGATACATCTTAAATAAGTTGACCTGTGGCCAGGTCCGAACCGACCGACGGTTTGAAATAAATTAATTTCCAGCTACAGAAACAATTTCAAATAATTTTAATATATCTATTAATGTAATAAAAAACAGATATGGATATAACATAAATATTTTTAATTTTATTTTATTTATAATATATATGTAAGACCAGGCTGTGACGCCATGAATGGCTGGATGACATCATATAATTTTAAATTAAGATAAGTTGACTTGTGGCCAGGTCCGAACCGACCGACGGTTTGAAGTAAATTAATTTCCAGCTACAGAAACAATTTCAAATAATTTTAATAAATCTATTAATGTAATAAAAAACAGATATGGATATAACATAAATATTTTTAATTTTATTTTATTTATAATATATAGCTGAAGTAGCCGGCGTTGCCCGTGATCATAATAAGGAGGCTGTGACGTCATGAAGGGCTGGATGACGTCATATAATTTTAAATTAAGAAAAACATAATGGAGATGATTTTTCCCAAGGATAAAACCAATAAATTCGTGGTAATATGTAAAAAAGTCGAATTGGCAGTCGTGGGACTGGCCGACAGAAGTGAAAACTTGTGCGTAAGAAATTTGAAAGCAGACGGAATGCGCACCAGCTTCACGAGAAAAATGAAATTTATATACGTATATATATATATATATATAAAATTCATAATTATTTTTTTCAGCAAACTGATTATTATTACAAAAATATTAAAAATACGATGTGTATGAATATATATATATATATGTCTGTCTGTCTGTCTGTCTGTCTGTCTGTGTGTGTGTCTGTCAAATACTCAAAAACTACCCGTCCGATTGCGATGAAACTTTCAGGGATTGTTGTGGGCGTCCCAGGGAAGGTTTTAGTGTAGTTAAATCCAAAATTAATTTATCCAAAATTAATTTAATTAGTAATATTTTGGTAAAAGTCTATTTATGGTTACCATGGTTACATTGAAAAATTTACAATAAATAAATAAAAATAATTGGAAATCTTTTCAACTTATTATTTTGATAAATTTTATTAATATTTTTAATTTTTTTTAAACTGCCAAAAATAACATACCCATAATAATAGTTGTAATAAAAATAAAAATATAAATCACAATGTAAGTAAAATATTGAATCGTTTTATTTATATTGTTTCAATTATTGTTTGAATATTTATTAAATTTATATATAGATTAATTTACATGTTTAAATGTATATTTAATAAATTTATTTATTGATTCTTAATATTAATAATTCCAATTACTTTCTTGAAATTTTTTTTTATTTAAAAGCATATTCAGCATATCTCGCAAATTTGAATTGGATTAAATAACATATATTAATTTAAATTAAATTAAATTAATTCAATTATAAATTAAAATTAATAAATAATATTTATTAAACCAGCGAAAGTTTGGCTCTTTTTTGATGGCACCACGTCACATGTTGGCGCGTGAGATTTCCAGTGTTAAAAAAATTAATTCTGGTACTTTCAGCAATTCAATTTTCGATGTTGAGATTTTGATGTTTTTGATGTTATAAATAATATTTATTAAATTATAATTTAATTAATTTAATTTAATTTAAATTAATAAATATTATTTAATCAAATTCAAATTTGCGAGATAGTCGAGTGGATAGTGGAGTGTTTGGCTCTTTGTTGATGGCACCACGTCACGTGTTGGCGCGTGAGATTTCCAGTGTTAAAAAATTAATTCTGGTACTTTCAGCGATTCTATCAAGCTCAAATTCTATATATAGCAGTTTTATACAATTATTAATCCTGTGAAAAATTATCAAACATATATCTTTATTTTTACGGTCACACACACACACACACACACACATATTTAAAAATTAATTTATTAAAATATATATTATATAATATATTATATATAGTGTATAATTTAATATTTATATATATATATATATATTCAGAAATTAATTTTAAATTATATAAATATATTAGAAATTAATTTAATTTAATTTAACACATAATAATATATTAAAATATTTTATTTTATATATACATAATTTAGTAATACTGATTATTAATGTAAATATAAATAATAATATTTAATATGGCAAATATGTAAAATTTTGTAAAGAATGTATCAGAAGTTTAGTGTCTAACATTCTGGCGTATTGCGCATGCGTATATCGGTCGGGTCGGTGTCGTTTTGGAATCTCACGCGAAATCTATATTTTTTCCCCATCCGCAAAAGTGTTCAACGCCGCTAAAGAAGTTTTCACTTCAAAAATCTCCTCATGTGAAATTTAGTGTGAAAATAACCCTTCTCTTCCTATCGTCGATCGCTAATACTACTACTTCCGGTTTCCGGATTTGCACCAAAAGTTGATCAATACATCCCACTGATGCATTAAGTAAATACACCAAATTTCATCCAAATCCGTTGAGCCGTTCAGGCTGTACACATCTATACGGACGGACAGACATCATGCTAAAAATACTTTTTTCTGTTAAGAAAATGCATGATTCGTGGAGATATGTAAAAATCTCCACATGTGAAATTTGGTGTGAAAACAATACCTCCCTTACTATCGTCGGTCGGTAAAAATTATACCATTTAATTAAATTATTAATTAATAATTCATTTAAATAATATTATTTAATATTATTTTTTCTAATAATTTTGCATATTGTTCATAATATGTTCTGAAAACTTTTATGTGTAAATATTAAATTTATTTATTTTAAGTGAGATTATTTATTGTTTAATTATTTAAAATTTAATATAATGAAATGTTTCAATAATTTTCAAAACAATTCACTTCATAAATATTAATTCTGTATTTGTTTATAACGATATTCCTTAGTATCCTACAAAGAAGCCTTTTTTGAAATACACTAAATCTATTTTCTTCTCCCAAAGTAAGTTACCACATCTCACACCCAAATAATACAACTGAAGGATAATAATTTGAACGAAACTCTTTTACGGTATGATAACAGCCGTTATCCGATTGCAATCTTATTTAAATTCTTCTAAGTATTTACATTTTTCTACGTTCTACGTTTTGTATGTTAGGATTTTGTGTATTAATTCAATTTTTCTCTGATACAAATTATATTTTGGCATTATTAATTACGAGTCTTAACTTCTTTTCCTAGATCTATTAATTTTTCTCTCCAATTATATTTAAATCGTCCGCTTAACCTAATACTGGAATTTTTTGGTCTAAGTGGATTTCGTTTGATTTCTTCCCAATTTGTCTAATTTGCCTAAACATTTATACCCTATTAAATTATCAAATTAGTGATAGAGCGTCACCTTGTTTTAATTTATTTTGATATTTAAATGATTCTGATAATTGATTCCCGCATCTAACCCTTCCTTTACATTCTTTGAGGCAAACCCGGCTCATCTCGGGCCATGTTTTGATACGTTATTAATTTCATCCTGAGCAGCTTTGATCGAACCGAAATTGGAAGCGAATATAGAATCTCGTTGATGTGAACCCAATTATGATATTATTATAATTTGACAATACATATCTCAATAAAATGAAAAAAATTGTACGTTGATATTAATGTTATTATTTATAGTGCGAACATACCTTGAAGTGAGAATTAAGACTTCTATAAATATTATTTTTAGGCTAAACAGCATAACCAACTGAATGAAGGCAAAGATCAAAAAGTTTAAACTTTAAAAAACCGTTTTAGGTGTTTACCGTGAACCGCACTGAAGAAATCATGTGTCTTTTTCTGGTTTACCTACGAAAACAAATATAAAAGAACATTTTGTTATAAAAAATAAATAAATGTAAATTATAAAGGAAATTTTTTTTAAACAGAAAAAAATCATTATTTAATAAAAAATATATTTGTATTCAATCAACATTTATTAATTAATAAACAATAATCATTTACATATTATATATTATTGTTTTTATTAGGATTTTTAATTTAGTTTAGTTCGTATTGCTCTTCAGTTTTTATATATAAAAGATTATTTTTAATTATTTAATAAAAAAATAATATTTTACTTCAATATAAAGAAGTTTGAAAGTTGGTTGAATTTTTTAACTTAAGATCTCTAATGAAAAAGTACCATTGTAATTAGGAGGTGAATAGACCCTAATGTAGAACATCCACCTTGTTCATAAAGAAATATATGGGAATTATCACCAATTAAAATTTCGGCGCTCACAATAGGAAAGAACTAAAAAATAAAATAAAAACATTTATTGTGGTTATTGAAAAGATTTACTATTTATTTAAGAGGAAAATATTAAATATTTTTACTTTTTAATTATATCTCGGGATAAAATAAAAATTAAAATTGTTAGAGTATGATAAAGATTATAGGAGAGTAAACAAATATATAATAATAAAAATTAAAAAAATAAAAATAATTTAAAAAAAAAAGAAAAGTGCAAGTATTACAGAATTATCAATTACCACCCTAAATTTTTATATTTTTGAAATTTTCTCCTGATGATAATTATCAATAACGTTTATATTTTATATATTTTCACGACTTTTACTATTATTACTATTATATAACATTTTATTTAATTAAAATAATTATAATTAAAGAAATACAAATTCCAATTTTTTAGTCGAGGCTCCTAACAAACATTTAATATTTTATAAGACCAATCATATATACATATATATATTGGTATATGTCAATTTGAAATAATGATAAATTATATTTAGAATAAATTATTCCATTATATTAAAAGATATGCTCATTTTAAAACAAAATAAACACCCAATAAATATATATGATAATATTTGATATTTTATTTTCAATAAGGATTTTAATGAAATTATTCCTAAATAAATTTAAATAACAAACTTAATCTTATTATACTACCAAAAATTATATGTAAATATATTTACCACAATAGTTACAATGTCGCAATTACCCTAGGTGAAGAGGTGATTTTAGAGGGATCAAAACTTGAGATCATGAGTGTCTTCTTTTAAGAAATAAAGTAGATAGGTATATATGTATGGTTTTCTTAAAAACTTTTAAACAAATCACAATATTCTTGAACAGTCACGGAATATTCTTAAAACAATATTATTGGATTCTCCATTTAATGAAAGGTATAGTAAGTAAAAACAATTGAATTCTAAGCAATGAACAAACAAAAACATTTATATATAATATTGACAATCACATTTGATTATTTAGATTTAGAATTTCGATCGCCTGCAATCATGATAAGAATATCTTAATCAAAAAAATATTATAAATATAAATAAATTTTTCATTAAAAGTATAATAAAATTAGTTATTTAATTAATTACCTCTTGGAGAGCTCTTTTTAATGAAGATCAAATAAGTTGTAATATCTGTAAAGATTTTGAAATGCAACTCCAGGAAGATTAGTTGAATGTTGAGGCAAATGAATACTTTCTAATTTCAAAAGAAAGTCATTCACATAAGTCATGATGTGTTAAATTTAACTGCTTTTACCAAAAATGTCATTTCTTCTTGGGAAAACAAGTGTCAATGAAAAGAAGATTGGAAGACTTATTTTTTCATTTGTTAAAAAATAAACCAACTATTAATAAGAAGAACCATCAATTTTCTCTTGTATATTATCTAAAGCAAAATAAAAATTTAAAAAAATATTGAAATATATAATTAATTTAAATTTTGAATAAGTAATTATTAAATAAGCAATATTAAGGTTAAAATAGAATTAAAATATCTACAAATATTTAAATATTTTTAAAATGACATTGCATATTTGTAGTGAATACCTGTTCTTTTCAACTAATCGAACTTTAAAAGGGGTATTTTAATAAAATTTCGAGTTTTTATCTTTAGAATGATTGGATAATTTTCATATCTATTTATTCATATAAAGAAATAGTTTTTTGATTATGATGTAGATTTAATAATTATTAAAATAAATAAATATTTTCATTTCATTATTAATTCAGAAGCCTGTAATAATTTTTAAAATTATTCTCATCAATTCAGTTTAATAATTCTTTCAATCAATCATCCGAATTTAAGAAATTATTAGATTATTCAATTTGAAATATAAATTAAAAAAAAAAAACAAATAATAACGCTTTTTCAATTTTTTCTGAGGTTGACCAACAATTTTTATAAAACCATAGTTTATCTTTCAACAATTTGTTACCTATATTATTGATTATTATTTGATAATTTTGATTTTTAAAATAAATACAAACGTTATTTAATTATTTTATTTAATTAATTAAAAAAATAAATTTTAATTTAATTATTACTCATAAGATAGCGACAATACAAATTGATTCAATCCCTAAATATAAACAAAAAATGATTAAAAAAAGGAATGATAATAAAACTAATTAAATTTATAATTTTACAGCGAAAATTTATTATATAGAAGAATTTTTATTAATCAACTTTTAATTAAAAAATGCGTTAGTTTAATATTTTAAAAATACTTATTAAAATATTAAAAATTTTAAATTCATATATAAGAATAATGTCAATTTAAACAGCTTAACTAAAAATACTAAAAGAAAATGTTACATAACATTTTTGAGCATTTTTTTTTATAATATAAATATTCATTGAAAAGTTGTTCAATACATAACATAATATTGAAAATTTGAAAAATTAATTTATATTAAATAATAATTTCGAAATATTAAATATATTTTTGTTCATAAAAAAAGTGAATATTTTCAAAATGATATGTAAAATCTAGATTCAATTTATCATAAAAGGTATAAAAAATTTATTAAATTTAAAATAATGGAAATAAGACAAGCCTTTGAAGAAATTTTTCATTGCCTATCTTGTATTAATAGATTAAATAAATATTTATGTATAAAGGTATATATATATATATATATATATATATATCGTATATAAAATATGTTTGGGTGTGAAATGAAAGAAATATTTAAAATCCTAATATATTATATAAATTCCTTAATATAGCTATAATTTTTTATTACTGCATTCATTATTTATTAAATATAAAAATTTTTTATATAAATATATAATATATATTTATATATATTTACCATTTTATTAAAAGATATTAAAAAATCCAATTATTATTATAAGGATAGTAAAAATTTTTAATTTTAATAAAATCATTTGACATTTGCCAAAATGCTCATCAATCCATTACCCGTTTCCCATTTGCCCGTTTTGTTTTCAAAATTCATATATATTATATATTATTAATTTATATTTTAGTGTTATATAAATAATAATGCAAAGACATAAATAGTATATTTGAATTTTGTTGAACGGATATTTAAATTCGTTTAAAACAATATAATGGCTATATATAATGTATATACAAATTCGTGGATTAAATATAATGTTAATAAATTCCCAACAGTAAATATTGATAATGTCACGAATAAAAAAATACCCATTATAATCTTGTAATTAAAATATATATAATACATAATTAAATTATCAAAATTTTATAAATAAATTAAAAAATAACATATATATATTTATATATTAATATAATTATTATTTTTAGAAAATAATTAACCATTTATGTATAAAAAAATTAGATTGATATTTTTTATAAAAATAAATTAAAATGATTTATTTCCGAAAATTTATTAATATAAAATGACAATTGAAAAATTAGGAAAAGAATACGTTAATTATTTTCAAAAAAAGAAAAAGGAAAAAATGTTATAGAATATATATATTTATATAATATATATATAATGTGACAAAATCAATATTAGCTTTCTAAAAATACTCTTTTCCCTTATAAAAACAAATAATTATAACAAAATAAATCAATTATATATATATATATATAGATATATAAATATAAAGTATAAAATTGACTATATATATATATATAATTGTTTATATTTATACAAAGAAAATATATTTTTAAATTTATAAAATTATATTTACTATTATTATTAATCATAATAATTTTGATTTCAGGCTGTGAGAAAAGAGTATTCGGAAGAAAGTATTTGAATTATTTAATTTTTCAATATAAATCTTATATTAAGAAAGAAAAGGATTTGGGGGTGAGGATGCAGTAGTTGGGCCACCCCAAACAGGATCAATTCCTCGCATCCCTGAGCTTGAGCCTGGACGAAGGCCCCCAAATGGATTAGCAGCTAAGGAAGCGGCTGTTGCTTGCGGGGGGGTTTGATGCAAGGCCATAGGAGTGGACACTTGCGGGACGGCAGGTTTGGCCGAAACCAAATTGTCAAGATTCACAAGAGAACTGTTTTCGCCAAGAAAACTTTGTGGTGTTTTTTTCATTGCTGGTGATGATGTCGATGAACTTGTTTGATGACCAATATTATTACTAGGTGAGGTTGATTGCATCCGAGAAGGTAATGTCTCTCCAAGCATTCCAAAATCAAAAGGATCAGATGCTAAGCCTGAAAAAGAGAATCAAAAGAAAATTTGAGTTTTATCTTTTTTTTCTATTTTATTGACTTTTTTTAATCTAAATAATAGTAAAAAAGTCAAGTAATTATAATGAAGGTATGAAATCGAGGTGTTCTAACCTCATCAAATTCATAAAATTTAATTAAAAATTGAAATTGAAAAAATAAAAATATCTAGCCTAGTTGAAATTATCTATCCTTAAAAAATAAAAAAACAATGAACATAGATTACTATCGAAAGACTGAATGAAAATGACTAGTTCTGAATACTTTGTTCAGTATTGAAATAAAATGTATAAATTAAAATAAATATCCAGTTAATTTACCAGTATTAATCTACTAGAAAGAAAAGGGCGTATAACTATGTGCTTACCATTATTATTATTATTGTTATTATTTATGGAATTTGCGTTTGTTAGAAGAGAAGGTGCTCTTTCCCTATTTGTGATCACATCAAAATCATCAAGATCAGCAAGTGTTTTCGATGTTGATGGAGGAGAGACTGTTGGACTCCAGGGGTCATGAATTGTTTGTGAGGTAACTGGTGCAGGTACAGGTTTCCAAGGATCCGCAGGAATAGAAGAAGGAAGGGCACTCGTTGTAGACAGTGTAGACGATACGGGAGCAAACGCCATTGGCGTTGGTGAAGTTGATGATGATGAAGGTCGAGGTGACCATGGATCCACTACTGGAGGTGGAGAAGTGGAAGTTGCAGATGGAACAACACTCCAAGGATCCGGTTTCTAAAATAAAACAAAATTCACATAAAATCTTTTTTTTATGAAATGTACAAATTATTGATTTCAAAATAAAAAAATAGCAACAAGCATCATTGAGTGGCTTGGAAAATATTGTCCAGGATTATGTTACAATGATCATTAAGGAAAATTTATAGATGTAGTTGCTAAGTAGATAGAGGAAAAATATTATATATATAAATATCTTGAGAGAAACTGGGGGATCCAAAGAATTATTAAAGAACTCTGAACATAGTTTATCTATTTTCTTTATTTGAATTTTTTTGTCTAATTTAATATTAATTTTGATTTATTTTGTTATTTTATGAATTTTAATTTCTATAGATTTCTTCCTTCTATATAAATACAATACTAAAGAAGGTTATTGAATAAGTAGATTTTACTTTAAGGATTTTATAAATTTACTTAAAATTTTAAATTAAGTTAAATTTTTAATAAATTTTATTATATGATATTATATTTCAAAACTGGAATTCAATTCAAATATATAAGTATTTATTTTTTTGAATTAAAAATAGTTATATATACCTTGGGGATTGCAGGCACAGTTTGGTTTACAGATGAAGAAGGAAGTCCCCACGGATCAATAGATTGTATAGGTGCCACTTCATTTATCCCTTCAACAGGTGATCCCAAGTTGACATCTAATAAATCTAAAATATGACTTTGAGGTTCTTTAGGTCGTTGATTTTTAAATTCTTCTTCACTTTGTGACAATGCTAATTGAAGACGAACATCGTCACTTCGTCGCCTTTGAGCTTCCTGTTCAGCCTCTTCCCGTGACATTGCTATTGCCAATTGTAACTGCAATTCCTCTTCCCCTACTGTACTTGGTCTAGCAGTTTCCAAATCTCCAGGGGCAACCGAATGTTCGCGATTTGCACTACTATTATTACCACGTGGTGAAGATGGACCGCCATCACTTCCACTCCCTTTAGAAATATATGTACAGATTATTTTTGGATTTTGGTTTAATCAATATTATCATTATTATTAGGAATGAGCTTAGCTTACCACTTCCCCACCAATTATTTCCATCACTGCCAAAACCACTTGCAGACTGAGCGAATCTTTCTTTAGCTTTTAATGCTCGCGCTCTTTCATTTTTAAGCCGTTCATCGTCTTTTAGTAAATAAATTAACTGTTTAGCTTTTTCACGAACATTTTGTCCTTGATCTTTGGAATCTTCTAAGTGTTGAAAATCTTTTAAAGTTTCAATAGCAAAAATATTTTCTTTACACTGAGAAGCAACTTTATCCGACCCTATGTAGAAAATAATAAATAATTATTAACATTTTTATTAAAGTAAAGGGTAAAGGTAAATCTAGATAAATTAATTATATTTTAGAGTAATGTAATTATTTTTAATGCACAAAATAAACACATATAATTACCTGTTTTAATAAGATACTCTAATAACATAAGAGATTTGTAGACATGTCTCCAATTTTTTCCATGATCATTAAGTCTTTTCCATATCATTTGCATAATTTCAGTAAAGGCCACGATGTTATAAGTTAAATCTGCTATTTCACCCATTAGCGTTGAATTAGGTCCCCAGGGATCATTACTTGTAGCTTCTCGGACTTTAACTTGCGCTTCGCTATAATTATGAGCAATATTTTTGATGTTTCGCCGTAATCCAGCCACATTCACTTGCATATCTTCCCGTTGGCGTCGCGACATCTGATGATTGAAAATAAATCAACCCCAAACCCAAAATAATTTAAATAAAATCACACAATAGTGAAAATAAGATGAATTTTGAGGTTCGATTTGAATGTTTGTTGATTACTCTTTGCGTTCTATAATTATTTATTTTGTAAAGGGGCAAAACCTTTAAAAAAAAAATAATTTATAAAAAAATTTGTATTGAATTCATTAACTAAATTTAATAAAACATTTACTTAAAAAAATATAACTCTATAATAGGATTAATTGTTTATTTCATTCAATCAATTGGCTATTCTAAATCTATTAATGCAGTTCATTTTATACATAAATGAATGCAAAAATAATTTAAATGAAAAAAAAATATGAGAAACCAAATTATGATAAGTTTTAGTTAAAGTATGTTGATTGATTGATTAATTAATTTTTTTATGGGCGGGGGTAGGGTAATTTCAACATTTTTTCATTATAAAAAGTAACTTTTGAAATATATCTAAATTTTTTAAAATTAAAAAAAAATTCAAAGGTAATTATTCAATTCTCTTCCTTTGTCTCTATACTATATGCATTTTTATAATTTAAAAAAGAATAAATTTAGTTAAATAAATTGAAATCAATAAATCATTGAAAATTTTTATTTTTATAAAAATAAAACTTGGTAGTAAAAAAATTCAGAAAAAGATGAGTTAAATTTTTTTTTAAATTTGGTCAATTGAAGTAATATTTTTTCTTTAGGAATATTTTATCTTATTTTAAATTGTATATCATAAAAAGCTTAAGATGTTAAATTGTTATTGCGATAAAAAATCAAATAATATACCAAGTATTTTAAAGTTAGTATTTACATTGTGATTAGGAACTTATTTAAAAATCATGGGGAATAAAATTCTGAAATAAAATATAATTTATTTAACATAAAGATGAAATGTGTGGATAGATTTTAATAAACAAACATCAGATCGTTACTCAAATACTTATAAAAGGATAGGTATTAAATAAAAATGATACTAGATGAATTATTAAATTAAATAATAAATATTAAAAGAAACAATTATATGGGAAATTGATTAGAATTAGAATCTAATATTTCATAAATAAATAAAAAATAATGATAATGTGTAGTTCATTGATAAATTAATCAAATTTAATCTTATATCATTTGAAGGGTTTCAGAAATTCTATGGCCTCATAAATACTGGTACAAAAATATATATTTTAGGTGGGATTGAATATTTTTTTTAGTTTGAATTTTTATCTAAATAAAATAAATCTAATCTCATTATTTATTCGTCATATGATTTGTCCAAAGAGGACAAGGTCATTATTGAGAATGGCGCTAAATGATGTGTCCGGGGGATAAACTTACCTAAATTAATGGGTAAATTCAATCATATTAGTTAAAGAACCATTAAAGGAGGAGGAGGAGTAAAAGGGAGATTTTATGAGTTAGGCAATATATATGTATTAATAAGGAAAAATAAATTCACATTACATTATTGACATATTAATAAAATAACATATAATAAAAGCATACCTTGAATTTGATGAATAAATTGTCAAATTAAATGACTAAAATTCTAAAAAAAATTAAAATAACATAAGAGAATGACAAGTGAGTTACAAACGAATGACGAAAGCAGCAAATATGACTTAGAGGTTATGGCACAGATGGAAAGACCTGTAGAAAAAGAATTGAAAAGCGCACTCTTGTTTCAATTCATAAAACTACAAAGTAAATCTATTAAACTATTCAATTTTAACGTGAGATATAATTCATCACAAATTTGATAATAATTTATGGATACTTTTATTTATTTTTATTTCAATAAAGTAAATAGGTTCACTTAAATAGAATTATCTTTTGTGTTCTTGGTGCTTACGAAAAAATCTAAAAGTAACCGGCAAAGCGGTTAACCTCTTATTTTTTTTCCAATTGTCAATTTTATATTTGAAACAAAAATGGATATTTTAAAATCTAATTTACGTGAAATGAAAAATAAAATTAATGATGCTATTGATAAATCCATTTTTATTGCAATTGATGGAGAATTTACTGGTTTGGATTCTAGATGGGATACAGAACATAAAATTAATATTTTTAATACACCAAGTGAATATTATAATAAAGTTTTGGAAGGTGCTTTAGACTTTTTATTGGTGCAATTGGGCCTATGTATGTTTCATTATGATAAGGAAACAAAAACATTTTCTAATAGTGCATTTAATATATTAATTTTTCCAAGTCAAGGAAATTTTTTATGTCATTGTTCTACATTACGATTTCTTGATGCACATGGATTTGATTTTACCAAAATGATCAGGGAAGGCATTCCAGTTTTGACAGCCGCTCAAGTGGAGAAACAAGACCAAAAGAAGAAGGGTTCTTCTAATGAGCCACAAGACCTTAATGGAGCTGCTCAACAAGATTCCCCCAAAATACCAATTCCAGTAGAACACAAAACACTTGTCAAAGAAATTTTGAAAGAAATTGGTTGCTTGAAAGAAGAAGAAGAAATCGAATTAAGACCTTTAAATGCTTTTATTCGAAAGTTAATTTATCAAGTAATTTAATTCTAAATATACCTTTTTCAAGATAATATTAATAATTTATTTGATTGTTTATAATCATGTAATATAATTAAATCCTCTATTTTCTAGAATATTGTTTTAATGAGGTAAAACTTTTTTTTTAGGAAACTGCAAAAAAATATCAGAATATTCTTCTTGAGTCCCGGACTTTACCAAGTGGCGAACGACGTTTATTTGCAAGAAAACGTGGTAATGTTGAAGAAGAGAAACGTCGACAAGAAGCCAAAGATTTAGAGAATGAGTTGAAATATCAAGATGCTAGCTGGCTGGTAACGTTAATGAAAACGTTATCCACTTCGGGCAAATTGCTTGTTGGACATAATATGTTTCTTGATTTGTGTCATATTTTAAAATATCTTTGGCCCTCATTGCCAAATAATTATCAAGATTTTAAATCACTTTGTCATACTGCGTTTCCAAGGCTTTTAGATACGAAATCAATGGCTTCTTTTGTACCCTTTAAAGAAAATATGAAATCTACTATTTTGAATGATCTTTTACAAAGATTAAAGCAAGAGCCATATACAATTCCTGAATGTTTACCTGTTGATCCCAAATCGGGTTATAATGGTTCAGAAAATCGTGAACATGAAGCTGCCTTTGATGCATATCTTACAGGTAGGAGATTTTTCTTAAATTACTACTGCAATTTTAAATCTTGTTTAATTTGTTACTAATTGTTCACAAACTTTTTTTGCATTCTAATGAAAAAAAAAAATATATATTTTTAAAAATAATTTCAATTAAAAATTTTTAATAAGTTTTACTCACCAATTATACTCACGATTTTTATATATAAATTTTTAGCTGTCAATAATTTTATGACTTTACAAACTTTTCTTTTATTTTTAAATTTTGCATGAACTATAAAGTTATATTATATTTTTAATAATAAACATTAATATTTTTGTCAATTACTATTATTATTATCATTAATTTTTATTTTCTATTTTCTTTAGGTCTTTGTTTTCTTGGTATGAGTAAACAATTAGATTCCCTAGAGAATCCAGAAGATTTTTGTCTAAATTCTGATAAACTTAAACCTTATATTAATAAGTACGAAATAAATGATAAATAATAATATTATCTTTTTGTTTTTTTATTTAATTGAGTAAAAATCTTCATTTCAGAATTAATTTAAATCGATTAATCGATTGTCCATATACGAATCTGTCTGGTGAAGATTTAGCTACAGGTCCAAGAGATCATGTTTTCCATTGTACATTCCCGGCTGAATGGAAAGTTCCAAAATTAAGAGATCTTTTCAAATTATATGGCAATATAGATATTGCATGGCTCAATGATACAAGTGCCCTTGTTGGAATCCGGGATAAAAAAATGGTATAAATCTTTTTAAAATTGATCAATAAATAAATATTTTAATTTATAAATTTTAATTAAAGGTATCAAGAGCTAAAAAAGCCTTTTCATTAAAACGGAAATTGGAATATACAATAAAACCCTGGAATCCAGATGCTGTTTCAGATAATTTAATAAATATGTCACCAATCCAAAAACGTCGTAGTCATAGTATTGGAAGATTAAGTGAAAGGTATTCATAATTATTTGATCTTTAAAACTTTATTTTCATTTCTATTTAAGAACGTTTTATATCTCTCAAAAATATTATAAAAAAGAAAAAATTAATCAATTTTGATTTGTATATTCATAACTAAGCTATATTTTTACCTTGTTTTTAATTGTTGAAATGGGATCTTTTTTGAAATTTCTTTTAGTAAACTTGAATATTACTTAGAGGAAATTTTGACACTAAATAGCTTATTGTGAAGGAAAAAAAGAAAAACCATTTGTGGATGAATAAGAGACTAATTTCTAAAAATATCTCTCTCAATATATATTATTAGAAGAAATTAATAAATAAAAACTAATAAAATTATCAAACATTATTTTTTTTTTTTTTTGTATCCATGCAAACAAAAATTTACATTAATAAATAGCATAAGAAAAAGAAAAATCAAATATAGTGAACGTTCTTAATTGTTAGAAGATTGGAAATACTAAAATTGGTAATAAAAAACCACATAAAACTTAAAAAATAAAAAAAAAAAAGAAATAATAAATTTAATTTAAAATTATTAGTTTAAAATTTAAAACAATTAAAGGAATACTTTTATTTTATTTCTATTATATTGCAGCAAACCAAGTTTTCCGGAAATACCTGAGGAAAATGAAGAAGATGAGGAAGAAGAAAAAGAAAAATTAGAGAGTAACAATTCTGAAAGTAACTATAATTTAAAGGAAGACACTTCCCCTAAACAAAAAAGACTTAAAAAAGAATATGAAGAGTGCTCTGACTGGGACTAAAGAAAGATAAAAAGAATAATTCTAATATTTTTATTACATGATGACCTATTTATTTTTTTTTATAAAAAAATAACTATTTTTTCATTTTTCTCTTTAAAATCAATTTTACTGATATAAACATATATTAAATATTTGTTAAAATTATTTTTCTGATTTCTAATGTTTAAATATAAAAATATTTTGATTTATATTTAAAAAAAAATAAATTTCTTATCAATTTAAGAATTATTCATAAAATATTGTATTAATAACTATTTTTATAAGTTTGTTTATTATACCTTTATTTTTTCCTGATTAATATTTTAATATATAAAATTGGCTTTCATTTGATAGTTTAAATATTAAATGATTTAATATTATATTTTTTACTTTAATTAATTACAAAAATTATTTTTAAAACATTATTATTATTAACAAAATTTTGAAATAGACAACCTCTTTTCCTTAAAATGCTCTTCCTTATTAATTATAAATTGTAATATTTTTATATAGTTATATTCTTACAAATTATATGAAAAAAAGTTGATGTAAATATTTTTATTATATACAATATGTATTAGATTTCTAAAATGATATAAAATTCGCAAAAATTATATTTTAAGAGGAAGTGAAATGCACATCTATTTTTCAATATAACTTAAAAATTATTTAATGTAATTAATGGTTAAATAAATTAAATTGTCATACTAAATGGATTCAAACAGATTTTAAAATGTTTATTTTAATAATTGCTTATGAAGAATATAATATATTCAAAAAAATATGTCAAAATATAATGCATCAGAAGATAATTCATTTAAAAGTTACCTAGATTAGTAAGTTCTGAATTTTAATAGATTATTTTTAAGATAAAAGTCTATATTCTTCCTTTGTGTGATTAGTACTAAGTCAAATATCATTTAACCCTCATCTCTAATTCCGAAGTTTAGATTATAATAGATTTATAGTAATAAAGAATTTTTCTATTCAAATCATTTTAATATTTTATAAAATTATTTTAAACCATACTTTTCATTATGACTAACAAAAGGCATAACAATTCCAAAAATTAATCTTAAAAATAATTTTGTAGACTTTTAAATATTATATTTTTAGAATTAAATAAAAAATAACTATATATTTATGCTCTTTCAATAAATTTGAAAATAATCCTAAGAGAGTTTCTGCCTCTATCAATTCACCCAAGAAGACACTTCATAAGATTGCCTAATAAACCAGCTCTAAATAAATTTTAAACAATTAGATAATTATATTTATAGGAATAGAAAAAATAAGATTATTCACTTCAATATTTCTAGATTAGATTTAACATTTCTATTTATCGATAATTGTTAAATATCTATTATAAATTAATTATTTAAGGCTACAATAGTTTTCTAAATAAGTAAAACTGTTAGATAAAGCTTATTAATTTTTCGTACTAATACTATAAAAATAAGACTTGATTAGGGACTGAGGAAAAATTTGTTGGCTCTTAATTATTAAATATTACAAAAACAAACTGCAAGCTCCGAGCATTACATTTGGCAATCTATTGATGGTCCAATTGAACAAAAATAAACAAAGTGCAGCAAGAGATAAAAGCATAATATACAAATATTGATCTACCACTTTTAAATTTGAAGGAAATAAAGTAATATTTAATTAATTACAATAATTAAATAGGATCTTGATTTTATTTTTCTCATTCATTTTCTAATGCAAAGGTAAGTTGCACATAAAATAATATCTACATCAAATTGAATTCAAAGGTAAAATAAATTTAAAATAAATTTATATATATTTGCTGACTTTTTTAAAATTATTTATTATATTTCGAAAATATTAATATATTATAATATAAATAAATTAAAGGGAAATTTTTTTTCTTTACAAAAATACTCTTTTTTTTTAAATAAAATATTACTTATTTGATTTCATTTCCAATTAATGAATTAATTAACTTTTATATTTATCTACAAATATAATTTTTCCCATTCAATCAAGCTAATCAAGGCACTAGCTTTCTACTTAACTTCAATTCCCAACGTTAAATTATCTAAAAGTCTTATATATATAAAATTTTAATAATAATAATAAAGTAAAAAAAACAACGAAATTGATCAACTAATTGATTTTACAGTGAGAATTTATATACCTATATATGTATATATATATATATACATATATATAAATATACAAAATTAGTAATTATAAATTTTCCAAATTATATATATCAAAATTAACTTTTGTAATTTCATACTAATAAACGTTCAAATTCTATTTAGAATATTATATTCATAAACAAATAATTCTGAATAATTCCAAATTGCGCTATACTTATTTCATTCTATTTTCTTATAAAGATTAGGTAATTTTTAATCTATGTTCCTTTCACAGTTGTTTTGTTTATTCTTTCATATTTGCTTCTATAAACCATAGTAGTTTGACATTTAAGATCTGGTTTAAATTTAAACGACCGGACTCTGGTCTTGTGAGAGGAAAAGAAAAGGACAACGCACCAGATACTATCCGACCTCCCCTTTTTCTCACCTTCACCTCAAGCCCTCTTTATTAGTCTTCCCCTTATCATTTTTCTATATGATAATAAATTAAAAATATGAATATCATTAAAATATAAGAAAAGTAATTTTTTGATACAACTTATATTTTTTCATATAAATATAATATAGATATCATATACAAAAAATTTAATAGTTAAAAGTGATAATTAACTTCCAAATCAGGCTTAAATTATTATATTATTAAATTAATAATATTATGGAATTTATTTAAATGTAAAAGACAACAAAATACATCAAATTATTTCTATATTTATTTGAGTTCAAGAAATGAAAAATAATTTTTTACAAATATTAATCACACATGCTTCTGTTCAATTATATATATATTGTATAATAAAACAATTAATCAAAGATATGAATAAATAAAGATAATAATAAATATTACACATGCATTTAAATAATGTATAATTTAAGAAATTAAATAAAAATCATGCATTAAAAGAAAATACTTGTTCATTTTTTCACTTTTGATATGTTTTTATTAAATTATTTATTTTTTCTAGATTATTTATTTCTCCATTGTGCGTCCTCTTGATTAGCATTGGTGGTCAATTGAAGTGTCTCATTTTGGGATTTCCAAGGGCATTGCCAAAATAGCTATATGATCTAGGCAAATGCCGCTTTGAAACCCCAGAATGCGACCATCGTGAGAATAATATACCTAAATGAAACGGCAAATGTTTGACAGGACTAATGAAATTAAGAAAAAAAAAACGTGCAAGAATTGATAATAAATTATGAAAATATGAAATGAATAGGAAGACAGTTATAGAGGAGGATTAATACAAAGAGGGATCATAGATGGGAGATGAATCCGTGAAGATCCACTTGGGACTTGGCAGGCCAGTAGAGTGGGACAAACGACCGAAGGGGTTTTGCAACAAAAGGACCCCAGCTGGACTGCCAAGACCCAAGTCGAACCCCGGACAGGCACCGGCCTCTTGGATTAATCCAATTCTTCTTCACTTGAATTTATTTATATCCATCTCTTTTTCTTTAGATTCACTGAATTTACCATTATATTTCATAAATTATAAGTATGTTTAAACATTAATATTAATCAAATTCATTCAATTTTATTTTAGTATAATTAAAATGAAATAAATTATTAACTATTTATGTTAATAAGAAGTTATTAATAATTCAATTTTAAGCTACATATCAGCAAATAAAAAAGTACAACAAAATAATACAAAGTCAGAATTATATTATAAATATTAATTAATATACATAAGTCATAATTGTGAATAATATTATATTAATATTTAAAAGAAATTATTGATTATCTCTATATATATTATATAATTATTATATCATATATTAATATATAAATTAAATATTTCTTAAATTCTGATGTATTCTATTTTCCGTTAATTATTTTTATTATTCGAATTCATTTTTCCTTTAGAAATGTTCACAATTGAATTATATACCCATCTTATATATAATAATGATAAAAAAAGTTAACGTTATCTCTTTTTCCCAAATCTTTCTATTCAAATGAAAATCTCATGCACCCCTTTCCCAAAAAACTCCCCATAATGATTCCTAATGAGAATTCCGGTTTTACTTTATAAATTTTTATATAACTATCTATCTTTATATTTATGAAGATTTCTCTGTTAATAATTTGTTTAATGGAGAGTGAAAAATATTCAAGTAACAAGAAAAAAATTAAATTGTTTTCTGTATTCTTTGAATAATAATTTTAAATTTATTATTACTATTTTCAATTACTAAAGTAAAATTTCATAAAGAAAAATATAAAACTAATTATTATTAGTTTTTTTTATAAATTTATTAATATATGTTGAAAACAAAGATAAATTAAAATAAATTATAAATATAAAAAAAAATATAAAAGATGAAAGAAAAATTCAGGCTAAATTAATATATTTCATCTCTGATTATTTCAAAATTTATATATTAAAATATTTAATTATAAATTGATTTTATTTTAGTTGAAAAATTAAATTTAATTAATAGATTCTACAATCTCAAAACTCAAAAATAATTAGTTTTAATCTAAATAATAAAAAGCAAATTGTATATAATATATGCAAAATTAATTTCCATAGTTCAAAATTTACATCCTTCACCAATAATAATAACTTTTTTATTGTATAATATCCAACTATTTTTAATAATAATATGATATTTTTAAATAATAATAATAATAATTAACAGAATTACAATGATTTTTCTAAATACTATTTGTAAACTAAGAATACTTATTTAATATAATATGAAATAATTTAAGAAAAAAATAATCAATTATTTTATAATATATATAAAATGAAAAAAAAAACTATTTAAATAATAGTTGAAATTTGAATTACTTGAAATTTTAAATATAATAAAAAGATAATTGTTTTATAAAAATAAAGAGAATTATAATTTTTATATACACCTATATATATATATAAACGGATGTCTAGAACTTTAAAAGAATTTTAATTCAATTCATCTACAATGAGGTAACCTGGTTTAAGATTGCTCTGCTTTTAGATTAGATAAATAAATAAATTTTTCCTCATATTTTAATATTGTGCCCTAAATAATATTATTAATAAATTAATAAAAATTTTATTTAATAGAAATTTGGAAAATTAATTTATTATTTTGTGTGAAAATTATTATTATAATTTCATTTTTGGAATCACATTGATACGTTCAGGTAAATTAATAAATTGAAAATGCATGTTTAACATGCAACATATATAAAGAATTAATAAATAATTTTTCATAAATGATGAATTTAAAAGGCATTTTGAATTATTTATTTTTTTAAATTTTTTTATTAATAGGTAATTTTAAAAAAATAATTATGAAGTTGAAGGAATATAAATTACACATTGCTACAAAATATAATACTACTACGGAGAGGAAAATGATTAATTATCTTTACATAATACTCACGTCCAATTCCAGGAGAGATTCTATTTCGATCCCTTTAGATAATCTTTTAATAACACAAATAATTTGTCCCGTTGTAAAGGGTTGTAAAAAGGGTTTCATAGCGCGTGCTAAATGAAGTGGAGGGAGGGCCACGAGCCCGGCCCGTTAGAGAAACCCTCATACGGGCCCCAAATATGATGTAGGGGTGTCCCATTTGGGGTGCAAAGGTGACAGGTCGCGTGTCGTGGGGTGTCCCGAAAGAGAAACCCCGAAACGGGCCGTAAAACAACCTCCATCCAATTGGGGTAAGCGAGTGCACAGGTGGTGGGCATCAGGCGGCCGGCAGGCACGTGGGTCGTACCTTGAAGAGTGTAGGAGTGAGCAGCGATGATCAGAGATGTACGACGGTGTAACTCGTTGAGGAGCTCGAGATCAACTGAGCGGCCTCCATGACTGGAGCCTTCCTCGCGCGCTCGATCCGAAGGACCGTTATCGCCCCGCCCCGCACGCTTACGTAACACGCGTGACAGCATCCATCCCCCCACCACCGTCACCATCACAACTCTGGTCCAGCCTTTTTACTCAGGCTTTTATTGGATTTGGAGTTTTTTAAAAGTAATGCAACGGATAAATCAGCTGCTGGACCCAACCAAAACAGCACAAGTGTCATTCCGCACGGCTTTTAAATTGACCACTTGAAATCAGTGTCAGGTATTTAAATCGACACTTGCAAATCGAACATCTGGAGGGCTCAGCACATCCATACACACCCTCTACAACTCTTTGCTTTAAATAACAAAAATATTAAATCAGTATCAAATAAAGAAAATTTATAGCCCATTTTAATCTTCATACAAATAATAATCATTTTATAAAACAGAGTACTATAACGGATTTTATTATATATATAATTATATATATACCAATAGCAATGATGAAGATAGAGATGCATTGTTTTTGATCAATTTAACTAAGAATTTATTTTTAAATTGAGATTAATAATGTAAAATGTTAAATATTTATACTCTCTGTAGGACAAGATAAGCACAATAGTATAAAATTATTATTAAATATTTATCTTTATTATTTTCTTTTACATTAACCACATTATTTTTCTATCTATTGTTTTTTATAGAAATAAAGAAATTCAATCTTAATATGTGTCACTCTGAAGTCAAACAGATTAACTCCAATTTTAAAAATTTTGCTAGAAATGTAATGTAATTTAATCTGCAACATATGAAGTGAATAATGAACTTGTTAATCTTAATATTGCAAAGCAATATACATTTTTCTGTAATCAATAACCCTGAATTACCTACAAGCTGTGAACTTTGGGCTTCATTTTCTGTTTGTTTAATCGCTTTGGCTTCTGAGTGGCACATATTATATTTAAATTGATATTAAATTCTTTTGTTGTAGTTTTTATTTAAATTTAATTTTAAGTAATATTCTATCATATATTTTTAAAATAATATTGTAATTTTTATAAATTTTATTTAATTAAAGATATATTTGAATAAATTCAAGAAAATTACAATAGTTATATGAAAAAAAAACAAATTCAATAATTTAATAAATCCAATCAATATCTAGAAAGTAGATTAGTAATAATATAGATATAATTAAACCATTAATTGTTGGGGTTTGTTTAAAATAAGCATAGAAATTATATTATAAATACAAATTTAGAAATTTATTATAATAAATAATGGAAACTAATTTGTTTGAAAAATCAATATTATAATAATATTATAACAAATCATTTGAATTATTAAATTGATTTTTTTAATTTTTATAAATAAATTATTATATTGATTTTCATAATATCTTGAAGCTATATAGCTATACAAAATTAAATTTATTTTTAAAATCTAATAAAAAAATTAAAATAAGATGATCAACTAAAATAATATTAAAATTAAATAAATTAAATGTTTTTTTAATATTTATGATTATATCTAAATAATTAATTAATGTTATTAAAATAATAAATAATTAATATTTTATATAAAATATTTAATTTTATTTATTTAATTTAAACTTCTTTGAACATTGATCAGATGAGATTTACTTATAAAGAATAACATTTTGACTCAGTATTTGAAATAAAATTTAATTTAATGAAACAATATGCAAAACATCTTCAAAAAAAAGTCGCATTATTTTGATAGACATTTTTAATATTTATAACATAATATATTAAAGAAAATTATAATTTTAATGATTATATATTAAATTATTTATTATGATAAATTATTATTAAATTTTTAAGATTATTATTTTAAAATTTATTTGAAAACTTTTGTTGATAAAATATTTTTTATAAATAAATCAAATATATATATAAGATATATATATTTATATACATATAATATATAAAATACATTAAAAAGATAGAAATAATAAATTAATTTAAAATATTTAAATATTATTTGCATTAAAAAATTAATTTTCATCAAATTATTGACTCGGAATTGTTTTAATTAATGATTATGAAGATAGGGATTTGACTGCGTGAGTGAAAGAAAAAAATACCGGGTATTAATTGGTACGCGACCAAACAAGAAGAAAGAATCAGGCTGCTTGCTACTCGATACAATATTTTATTATTAAATAAAAAAAAAAAAAAAAAAAATTGGATGATAGATGATCGTGAGCAATGACTGTGGCATATTCATTCATTCCTCGAGAAGGGAGTTTTCCATTCCCTCGTTCTCTTAACATTCAACTCTTTTCTTCCTACTACAACTAGGGGTCCAAGCTTGTGTGACTATACTGCCCCACTTCTTCCATATCCATACCACAATAGATATTCTATTTTGCAAAATATTTTTTAAATTAAAATAAATAGAATAGTTTCGCACTGAACAAAAAAAAATATTACAATTTTTCTTATCCCTTGGAATAGAAAATATATTTTTTTAAAAAATTTCCTTACAAACATTGAGCTGCGCACTATTACTTTTGTCCGAACTAAAACAGGTCTTGGCCCTTAAAGTTGGAGATGTTTCTTTTGTCAAAATGAAGTGAAGAAGGGTTTCGAACACTCCATTGCTATAGACTTAGATCATTTTTTCAAATTAGATCACTAACACTCGTATTTATTATATATACCATATGAAAATAAAAAATAAAATAGTATCTTAGTTTTATTTTCAAAATAATTCTGTCTCTATATCTTTTTTATTTAATATTTATTAATTTATTTAATAAATATAAAAAGACTAAACACAATAATATATTTTTTTTAGATTAGTAATATTAGGGTATAAATATAATAATTATGTTTTAATAATATATAGTATATATAAATATACTATGATAAATGGAATAATTGGATTGGATAATGAATTTAAAAAAAGAATTAAAATTTAGTAATATGTACATATATATTCTATAAAATACACATAAATTCTCTCACCGATCCCATTTTTCTTATATATTATATTTATGAAGAGTTTTTTTTTCTATTATAAAAAGTATAAAAATATAAAATATCCTTATAAATTGAAAAAAACAATTAATATTTTTTTTTTTATAAATTATAATAAATTATTGTTTTATCTTTAGAAATATATAAATTAATTTATTTTTTAAAATTTAAAAAAATTAAATTATTCTTTTTATTCAGTAGTTTAAATTAAAATAAGTTATTTCTTTTAATGTTTATATATTTAATTTATTTTTACTCTATATTCATTTTAGAAAAAAATTATTATATTTATTATTATTTATTTTTATTTATAAAAAAAAAAAATAAAATAAAATAAAAAATATATTATTTTGAAAAATTTAAGATATATACATACATATATAAATATATAGCTGTGTATTATTTTAAAATTATTTCACTAATCTTTTATCGTATATAAAACTAATCTTAATTGAACAAATATAAATAATAAAAATGAATTGAATAGAAGAAAAAGGCAAACACTTTTATTTTTCTGTTCATTTGATTGTAAAAACAAATATTGAACAACTCCCTCCTATTTCTTTTATAAAAATTTTATTCATCCTGATTTGATTCTGGATTAAAGCTTGTTTCCATAAAATACTTCTCTACAAGTCTCATTATATAGAGGTGGGCATTCTTTCTTAGGGTTTAAATTTCCCCTCCCCAAGCAGGCTTTATAATAATGACTTTGGTGGTCCCCCCGAGTTCTTTGCCGGAAAGGGAAGCACAAAATATACATAACCTTTTTCTCATCTTCATTTTAAAAAGAATACAAAAATTTTTACTTCTAATCCATTTTTGTTATCTATATGATCATATTTTGCATTATTAGAAATTTATAAAACAATTGACAAATATACTTCCAATAATAAAAAACTTCTTTCTTCATAATCACTACAAAATGCAGTATAATTGTATGTATGTGTAATTGTTTTGTTACCAGTACATTTTTTTAAACTATTATTTAATTTGAAATTATCACCATATTTAATTATTTACTAGGTATAAATAAATACTTCTACTGACCACACTCTTATTCATTTATATATTTTAGTATTATTATTATTATTACTTGGTACATAAAACAGTACTGGAATCGTTATTACAAAATTGTCTAAGCAGTCTCTTTTCGCGAAATGTACGATTTGTGTTTTTTTTGTTCCAAATAATAATAACAAAATAATAACATATCATGTTGTGTTTTTAAAGAAATAAAATAATAAATAATAAATAATAATTAATAAAAATTAGAAATTATTGACTTGATGATTTTTGATTATTTAATTTTGTATAAATCAATAATTTTGCTACTAAAGATAAAAGTCAAATTAAATTTAATAATTTATATTATTAACTAATTTTTATCAAATAAATATTAAATTCATTCATTGAATCGGATTTGATGAAATCCTTAAGAATTAAAAAAAAATTTAATGTTGTTAATTATAAATATAATTTTAAGTTATGTTTATTGTAGCATCATTATTATATATGTTATTATATAAAAAGTAAAAAAAAGAAATATAAACGACTAATTGAATTCGGGATGAGCGTTGTCAAACTTGTTACCTGTAAAGGAAAAAACCAGCGACGGAACTCATACTTTTTTATTTCTTATACAATCTGGTCAATATAAAAAAAGAAGCAGATGTCTCTAAGGAAGCGTTGACATTCAAGATATTATAATATAAGACTTTTATTTAAAATGCACTTTGCAACACCAACAATCTCCTCACTCTTGTTATAATCATCTTCTTCTTCATTAATCCGATATTACACCGTAATTTATTTTATTTTCAGTGGATAAAATAAATTAACATTTACTATCTCTATTAACATAGATAAAATATATAGAAAACTAATTCTAATGATCTAGGGTTCATTATAATGTATTAAAGAAATAATTAATTTATAATAAACAAATAAATAAAATATATCTTATGTTTATTAATTAAAATAACATATTTACATTAACATATTTACATTAGAATAATACATTAAAATATTGTGCTTTAAATAATTATTTCTTTATTTTTATTTTTTATTTTTTTTTTTTTTATTTTAATACATTGGCCTTCGGTAGCTATACTCATTTTAGCCTTCACATTTTACTTATATTATTTAATTTGTTTTATATTATATATGTTTTATTATCTAACAGTTTATTTGATTCTACCAAATAATTGTGTTTATAAATACAAGATATAATTAATAATTTGGAAAATTGAATAAAATTATAAATGATTAATTTTGAAAAAAAGTAATAACATTCTAAATACAAAAATAGGTAAATAATATATAAATCAAATTATAAAATTATTTATGTTAATTTATTAAAAGAGCTCTTTCAAATAATTTTTTATATTATACTTATTTTTATTTTATGTCATTTTGTATTAATTAAATATAACTATTAATTTATTATTGATGAAATCTAAAAATTATTACCAAAAGAAAAAATTATCTCAAATTTTAAAATTTATTTTTTATTTATTATTAAAAAGTGTTTATTCATTCACTTATATCTGTGTTTTTCAAACTGTAAAACATACGTACCACTGGAACAGTTAATTTTAGTAATGAAATCATTTTTGTGGTAGCTGAACTTTTTTATGGAAGTTTCTTTGGGATGAAATTCAAAAATTTTGAAAACCGCTGATTTATATAATTATAAATACTTATATCTCTTTTTTATAAGTACATATTATATGAAATTTTTTTTTTAGTTTAAAAATGTATGTTTATTAACCAATTTGTGATATATACATTTTTTTTATCCTATAACATAACAAAATAATTTTTACAATCCATTGGTCACTCATGATCGTAATTAGTATACATTTACATTTTTATTTTTACAGCGAATTTCATTATTTACATTCTACATAATATTGGAATAATAATATTTTTTTATTTGATTTACTAACTAGGAAAAGGTTATATATAAAGAAAAGCCTAGTCAATATATTATATGTAAGTATATACATAATATAAAGAGACAATTTTAAAATGATAAATTCGAAATTTGAATGCTCCAAAGGTATTCTCAATATAATTAATTAACTAACTATAGGCGTTGAGCTTACGGAGTTTTTGTTTAGTGGGGAATATAAAAAATAATCCCCTCCCAAGTTGCACATGCCTGCGGTTAGCGCAGGAGCTGACAGCACTTGTCACGCGACACTAGTTGCCTATGCTAATTAGCCAAAAACCCTCCTGTTTGCCAAAAGTACCACTCATTTAGTACTAATGTTCATTCAAAAATTAATTTCTATATCCTATATATATATATATAATATTTTTCATTAACAAACCCCATATAAC
Organism: Labia minor; assembly: GCA_963082975.1. Classification (NCBI taxonomy): domain Eukaryota; kingdom Metazoa; phylum Arthropoda; class Insecta; order Dermaptera; family Spongiphoridae; genus Labia; species Labia minor. Next base: position 39,029,839 of record OY720345.1, read on the forward strand.
CATAATAAATAGGAAACAAAAATTAGATTTTTATTTTAAATCAATATTAAAAATAACAAATATCAAATATGATCCTGTTTTACTATATTTTTGACAATAATAATAAGGAAGTGAATAATATTTTAAAAAAGTAATAGAATACAATATAATAAATGTATAAATAAATTGATAATTGTTAAGCCAAAAATTATTTTTTAAAATGTTAGAATTTTAGAAGATTAATAATATAGTTATTTTAAAAATATGAAATCACATAAACACAAATTGAAATAATAATATATAAAATTAATTAACTTAAAATTAATTATTATTATATTTTAATATCAAAAAACACGTTCTTTCTCACTAAGGAAAAAGTAATTAAATTAAAAATATATTTTTTTTTCACTTAACATTAAAAATTTCCTTATTTGACTATATATTTATATATATAGATATAAAAATACTGGATTTAATTATATTTACACATAAAAGTCATATATTCATTAAATTGAATTTTTCATAAAACAGGATTATTTCTTAAATTTATTTTATGTTGAAACTTAATTGAAAGTCAATTGATATTTTTCGATAATAATTAATATTTTATGCTAATTAAAATATCAATGTTTTCAACTGAAACTGGAACTATCAAAAATATAGAAATTGCAAAATTAATAAAAGGACTTTCAAAATAATTTATATAAGTATATATATAGAGAGTAATATAATTTGGCAATATCTTTTTTGGTCTCCCGATCGATTCTTTTATTATCCACCTACATAATACAAATTTATATAAATATATTATTACGAGAACCGAAAAATTCACTTTATATATTCAATTAAAAACCTTTTTATTGAAAATGCAATTTAAATACTCAAAATCATTTTCTAAAAATATTATTAATGTAATTATTAATCAACAGATAATAAATAATTATTTATAATATCAAAATTTAGAAGAAAAGATAAATATTTGGAGAAAGCGTGAAAATTGATAAATAAAATATAAATAAATAAATAAATAATAAACCATTTTTCTATACGAAATTGTTATCTATATAGTATTTATAACTTTAATTCTATATACTTAAATCTAATCAATTATTATCAAAACATTCTTACTAATTAAAATTAAATATAAGCAGATATTGGTTTCTTTTAAAAAATCAATTAATATAATAGTTTTTAGTAAATTATTTTTACTATTTTGTTAATTTATAATTTATTTAAAATTTAATATTAATATTTTTGTTTTATATATATATATATATATTAAAGTGTATTTTTGTTTAAAATTTCATATTTTTGGGAAATACTAAGTTTTCTATTCAAAGATTTTAATATAAAACTAGCCGTTCCCGGCTGTTGGTGGTTAAAACTCTTCTTAGAATATAAAATTATTAACTTTATTCAAATCGTAATAATTTTTTTATTTTTTTATAATTTAATAATAAAAAAACAAAATTAAAAAAAAAAAATGAAATTAGTTACTATTTAATAATTTTGACAATTTGTAACTAACTTCATAATGTTACAGACATCACCTACATACGACGGAAATTATATATATTGATATGATAAATCTAAAATACACACCAAATGTTTATTATATAAATAAAAAAAATATTTCAATTTGATTTATTTAAATTATTGAACATTTTTCTTTTAGATTTTTATTAATATTTGATATAATCGGAAATATGTATGATATGACAATATAATTATATATAATTTTATATCTTTATTTATATGTTTTGTTTATTACTGGTTTGATTTTTAATTTGTTATATTTATATTATTTTTTATGATAAGGATAAAAGAATTTGAATTCGAATCGCTCTCTCTTTGCAATATAGATTCAAGCTTGTTTAAAAAATTTGAGTGTAAAATTTATTCGGAGAGGGAGGAGATTGTGTATGTCGGTGTAGGGCGGGGGTGTGGTGAGGGAGCTTTCAGGATCTTGGGGAAAATGAAGAGCCGCGAGAGCGAAAGTTGCGACTGCTCCAGTTTTTCCTGGCAAACGGAAGGCCGCCGAGTGACCTTGTTAGGCGCCTGGGCAGAACGAACCCTCTATTCCTCGATTAACCGTCTTTCGAATTGGAATCAACAGCGAGAGATCATTACTCTCTCCTCTCTACGAAAAACGATCGTTATCTCTCTAAGGAGGATGCCAGAGGATGGTCCGATGGACCGGTCTCGATTCCCACGACGCACCCTCCTTCCTTGAAAGCCGTTGAAGATGAGGAGCCACTGTCCTTCGGCATCGCATAAAAGACAACATGGGGTGAGGGAACAACCCTAGAACGCTTCATTAGGGCTCAATCAAACCGACACCTCCGAGTTGTACCACGACAACGACAACGACAATGATAATACACAACCCTCATGCTTTCCACCTTTCTTTTCTCTTAAACAACTCGAGTCAATTACCATTTACATTCACTAACATTTGCCTCATTACCAAATTGGCACCAGTTCAAACAAGAAAACTACTCTTTCTTTTACACTTACAATCTACTATCTATCTAACCACTAATCCAATTAATTGGAAAAACTCTTATTTTAATTATACTCTAATCAAGTTATAAAACAATTTATCTCATTAATTCTATGAAAAGAAAAATATTCTATTATAGATAAATGTTTTTTATAGTAAATCGGAATATTATATGAGATTAATATTATAAAATTTCCTAATCAATAATGAATAAAATTATTAAATCTATCTATACATATATACCTATATATATATATATATATACTATATCTATCTATATAGATAGATATATAAATCAATTAAATTAATTATATTTACAACTTAAATTTATTTCTATTTTTATTTTTATTCTTTAAAAATTGATCCATTAATTTTTTTTTTATTTCTTCCATAAAATTATATACTTTTAATAATGTTTCATCTTATAAATAAGTTGACCTGTGGCCAGGTCTGAACCGACCGACGGTTTGAAGTAAATTAATTTCCAGCTACAGAAACAATTTCAAATAATTTTAATATATCTATTAATGTAATAAAAAACAGATGGGCATATAACATAAATATTTTTAATTTTATTTTATTTATAATATATATGTAAGACCAGGCTGTGACGTCATGAATGACTGGATGACGTCATATAATTTTAATTTAAGAAAAAACTAATAAAGATGATTTTTCTCGAAGATAAAACCAATACAAAGTGCATGATTCGTGGTGATATGTAAAAAAATCTCTGAATCTGAAGTTTGGTGTGAAAATAACCCTTCCCTTCCTATCGTCGATCGCTAATACTACCACTTCCGGTTTCCGGATTTGCACCAAAAGTTGATCAATTCATCATACTGATGCATTAAGTAAATATACCAAATTTCATCAAAATCCGTTGAGCCGTTCAAGCTGTACACATCTATACGGACGGACGGATAGACGGACGGGCGGACGGACGGACGGACAGACATCATGCTAAAAATACTTTTTTTTGTTAAGAAAATGCTTGATTTGTGGAGATATGTAAAAATCTCTACATGTGAAATTTGGTGTGAAAACAATACCTCCTTTACTATCGTCGGTCGGTAAAAATAATAATAAATAATATAATAGCTGAGATCTAGTATCAAGAACGTTTTTCTTATCATATATAGTGGAATAAAAATAAAGTAGAACAAGCGCTCAATCATAATAGAAGAATAATATTTTGAGATTTAAAAAAATAGAAAACAGAATATTTGAATTAAATTAATTTTATCCATTTCGATTTTAAAAAAATATCATATTAATAGTTTATAAAATCATACACAGTACATATACTGCAAAAGTGTAATACGAGTATTTAATAAATGTGAACAGTTTTTTACTATCTCGCCACAGATAGTATTGCGATCATGAATATTTTCGTTGACGAGATTTTGATGTTTTTATACGTTTTGAAGGTCCCTGAGTCATTTTTACTAAGGTTAAAAAAAATGTCTTTGCTTGTATGTAAACAAGATTACACAAAACGGTTTGATCTAGAATAATGAAATTTGGTACAGGAGCATTATTCAAAATTCGTAGTTTTCAATCAACTTTTGAGAAATGTAACTCATCCGGAAGAGGATCATTACCTTCCACGTTTTGATTTCTTTCCTCTAAACTGACCGTAAAAATAAAGATATATGTTTGATAGTTTTTCACATGATTAAGAATTGTATAAAACTGCTATATATAGAATTTCAAGCTTGATTTATTTGCTGAAAGTACCGGAATTAATTTTTTAACACGTTGACTGGCATTCACGCGCTAGCACGTGACGTGGTGCCATCAACAAAGAACCAAACACGCATTGGTTTAATAAATATTATTTTTTGATTTTATTTTATAATTTAATTAATTAAATTTAATTTAAATATAATATATTAATTAATCGAATTCAAAATTGCGAGATAGTCGAGTGGAGACACTCCAGATTTTTTTCTTTGAATTGTAGGGTTGGTAGGGACCATTAGAAAAAGCTGATACCATGAATTCAAGATCAATCGATCTTCAAAATAAAACACGTCTCATTCTAATAGTAAATGATTGATAATGATGATATAGCAAATGAGTTATCCTTCTCGGAATTCTTTCTAGAAGACAAGTTACAAGAAGATTATAAAGATTTTCTATCATTCATTAAATTAAAGAACATGAATATAGTTTTATAGAATATGTATACAAAATTTCAACATCTACAAACTACTCTTGGTAATTAAAATTTTTTAAAAATACAAATAGTAAATAAATGGTTTTGGAAGAATTTTAGTTATTCTTATTTTTCTAGCCTAAATTGGTATATAGGTATATAAAAGTGAGGTAGAAGATTAAACAATTTTATATGATATTTTATTATTAAGGAACATTCGTGACTGAACTGAAGAGAAAGCCGAGTGAGTTGTAAATAGTGTGTGTGTGTGTGTGTGTATGTGTGTGTATGGGAGGGGAGGGGGTGGAGAGTGAAGTGAACGAAATGCACAAATAAAGTATCTTTTTTCTGTTTTTTTATTAAACAAAAACTCTCACTGCATATAGAAAAGATCAATTCAGAAATTAGAAAATATTTTAACATATTCAATAACTATTCTTTTGCCAAAAAACTATTTGTTGTTTTGTTTAAAAAATAGTTTTTAATATAATTAAGACAATGAAATTATTAATTACTCCAATTATGATTTTGTTTTATTATATATATAAGATATTATTTACAAACTAAAAACCTGGAATGTCTCCACTCGACTATCTCGCAATTTTGAATTGGATTAATTAACATATATTAAATTTAAATTAAATTTAATCAATTAAATTATAAATTAAAATCAATAAATAATATTTATTAAACCAGGGCGTGTTTGGCTCTTTGTTGCTGGCACTACGTGACGTGCTGGCGCGTGAATGCCAGTCAACGAGTTAAAAAATTAATTCCGGTACTTTCAGCGATTCAATCAAGCTGAAATTCTATATATAGCAGTTTTATACAATTCTTAATCATGTGAAAAACTATCAAACATATATCTTTATTTTTATGGACAGTTTAGAGGAAAAAAATCAAAACGTGGAAGGTAATGATCCCCTTCCGGATGAGTTACATTTCTCAAAAGTTGATGGAAAACTACGAAATTTCAATAATGCTCGGGTGCCAAATTTCATTATTCTAGGTCAAATCGTTTTTGCGTAATCTTGTCTACACACAGAGAGAGAGAGAGAGACACTTTTCTCAACCTTAGTGAAAATGACCCACGGACCTTCAAAACATATAAAAACATCAAAATCTCGACATCGAAAATTTTCGTGATCGCAATACTATCTGTGGCGAGATAGTAAAAAGGGGTAACTAATCTTATTCTATGGTTATAGGGGTATCAATTGACACATTACAAACTTCACGTATTTACTTCTATATATAAACATGATATTGACAAAACAAATATTTGATTTTAGTCCAGGAAATATTTCTGTAAAAATTAATTTTTAAAATAACAAGTATTTTTATTTTTGATTGTAAAAATTCTTTCGAATTAATAAATATATAAAAAACAATTAATAGTTTAATCAATCTGGTCAGTATTTTGATGAAAAAAAATCATTAATCAGATATAATCTAGAAGAATTTACATTGCAAATAAACGTCATTAAAATTTCATTTAGAAAGTTTACTTTATATACTTGGCAATTATAATAAATAATAATCTCTTCGAATACAATAAAAATACTGAAAGAGAATAGAGAATAGTCTAATATAATTACATACTTCAAACTATACCAGTTGTAAGCAATAAATAAATGAGGTATTTTTTTCTTTTAAAAAAGAAAGATTAAAAATGACATTAGAGATAGAAATGATAGTTACCATTCTCTCATCAAATCAAAAAATAAAAAAAAATTAATAATATTGAAATAATTAAAATAAACATCTTGGAAATTTTATTTAATTAAAAAAAAATTTATATTTATTTTATGTTATATTTATTTTTATAAATAATTTCTATACATTAGGTATTTAAAATTAATTAATTTTTTTTTTACCAATATTATAAATAAAATAATTATTTTTATAAGAAATATTCAAACTTTATGCAATATTTAGCTAATTTGTGTTATATTTATTAGGTATATATTTTTATATAAATACATAATTACATATAGGATAGATAGTTAATATATGTCTAATATTTTTTGAAAGTATTTTTATTTAATAACAAAGTAATTTAAAAATATTTATTTTTTGGAGAATATAAGAATATCATTTTAAGATTGGCGTATTAAAAAATAAATAATTTTCATAAAATTAAATTTTATTAATGTTTTTTTATTAACTAGATATAATTAATAAATTATATTAAATTAATGAGCATGTAAATTTGATTTATTATCAAATGCCAGTTGGTTCACCTTTATTGGTTCCTTTCTTTTCCTGAAAGTTTCCACTTTTCACTTTCCTAATCTGTAAATTTTTCTTGTTTTTTTACATAAATACATATAAATAAATTAATAAAAAATTATCCTATTTAATTGATTTTTGGTTATTTATAAGAAAGTATTTTGTTTAATTTTAAATAACTACATAGGATTTATACACGTATACAGGGTTATTCAAAAAGAAAGAGCAATTTCTTCCAAGCTACAAAAGATGGAAACATGATTCTAACGTTAATGGATAGAGAAAAGTTTACAATTTATTATTAGTACGGGTAAAAGTTCCAATCATGGCCGCATTTACGCATTGGCATTCCAGGACGTTGGATTGGAAGAAGAGGAGCAGAAGATCAACTTTATCTACGGTGGCCTCCCAGGTCTCCAGATATCACACCTAATTTTTATCTCTGGGGTTACGCGTAAAAGAGCATGTTTTTATCCCTCCTAGGCCTGACACTCTTGAAGATCTACGACATCCAATTAATAAAGCAGTGAATTCAATAAGCAAAGACCAGCAGATTTGTGTGTAGCAAGAAATGAACCACCGTTTTGACATCTGTCGTGTGACACACGGTGTTCATATTGAATGCATACCATAATTGTAAACTGTAATTGTAACCTTTTCTCTATCCATTAACGTTATTATCATGTTTCTATCTTTTGTATTTTGGAAGAAATACATTTTTGAAATCTGCTTTCCTTTCGAATAACCCTGTATATTAGTACACTCATTTGGTAGTTTTATCTTAAGGTTTTCCTGTTTTTTAACCAAAACGCGCACTGAAGTACATTAACTACATTTTAACGTTATTTATCTAATATGACGACACGAGCGACAAAAATACGAGGTGGAAAAGTTGAAATTGAGAAAGAACACGACGAAATCTATAAAATTACGAGTTTTCAAAACTACCTGAAAACCTTTTAGGTAACCCTTTAGAACGATAAGACAAAAGTAATACTGGTTATTCTATCAATTGATATTTTATAAAAATATCAAAAAATACATTTTTATTTTATCTACAAAAATTAAATTAATAATATATAATATCTTTAATAAAATATGCAATTATATTAAAAAATATCAGTATTGAAATTCATTAATAGTTTTATTTTATAAAATATTAATAAAAAGGATTTTTTGTATTATTTATTGATCTCTAATTTAATTTAAAATACACTAAATAATTCGCAATCTTTCAATTAAATAATATATAATTTGATAATTTGAATAACACATGAAAATAATTTTATATTAATAATAATTTTATAAATAATACAAAATGTTAAAAAGGTAATATAATTGGTTATTTCCTCTTTGTTGCCATTAAATTTTATAAATATTTATTTTTAAAATAGCAAAATGTTTTCAGATCATAAAAGAAAAAATAATAAAACAATTTTTGAATTTAAAAAATAATTGTCTGTTTTGTAAAAAATTATTTACTTATATTATATTTTAGAATACTTACGAATATTTAAAAAAAAAACAGTAATTCTCAAAGAACCGTTTTATCTACAAAAATCTGAAAGTAAAGATATAAAATAATTTTTTTTTATATTTTAAGTAAGCATTTTTTTATTATTCACACTTTTTCTTATAATTTTTGTAATAATTTCTCCAATTAAGAATAGAAAATTATGAAATGCAGCTATAAATAGATGCAATCTGGTTTTGCATATCTCAAAGGTGCACTTTATGAATTATGATTACGAGAAAATGTAAATCTTCATTTTGTACGCTCATTAGTTATTAGTGACTGTTAAATTATTCATCGTTCTAATTCATGGTTAAGCATACATCTTTAATTAGATGAAATAACATTTGAAAACATGATTGAATAATAGAAAAACGAATAAATTAAATCTATTAAAATATTTTATTTTAAATTAACAAGAACAAAATCTTTTTAATGATTCAATAGTATTTTATTAATCTATAATTTTTTATGATTTAAAAGCAATTTTCAAAATATGTTTTAAAGAAAAAAACATCATATTCAGAAATTTGACTATGGGTATATAAAAATATGATAAAAATAAAAACAAATTATTTATAACATGAATAAAATTTTTGATATTTAAACATTTTCATTCAAATATCACCAGTTTATTCTAATCTTTTGAATATTCTTATAATATTCTGTTAATTAATGAATTATTATAGTATTATTCATAATTTTTATAAAAAAATGAACATTAATGAAGAAAAGTTAATAGCAAAAAGTTTTATATATTTAGATTTATTATTTAGTAATTTTGACTTTTTATTCAATAGATGTGAGTTTTTATTTAAAAGGACCATCCAATTTTTAGATAACACTAAGTTTGTCATTGTACAAATACATAAATTCAAAGAGAGTTTATTTCTATAGTGAGGAGGAATTTTACACTTTCTTTAAAAGAAAGTGTAAAGGCCTCAATATATGCTAACTGGTCTTGGAAACCCAAACCGTACCAATATCGAATTGACTTTTAATCTCGCGAGAGGAAGATGTTTCTTCTTTTTTCATGTAAAATATTTTCGATTGGAATTTCTTTTAAATAAAACCGATGTAATCTATTTATAAAATTAGCTGGTGGTTTGGTGGGCTCCGCCCAAATGGCGACCTCGTTTCGGATGGCGTTCTTGCTCGACATCCGAGTGCTGGGCGTTGGACTCGCGAAACGGGGGTGTCGGGGGCCCGTGGGGAGGTCGCTGTTTGGCCTAATCCAGTTGTCTGACTGTCTGACCGATCGATGCTCGAAGTCCCGTTGATTGGCCTTGGAAGAGAGAGAAAGCTCCACCCACCGTCTCCTTCTTCAGCTACTCGATTTTTTCTATCTGTCCCCCCTCCGACACATTTGCTGTTCACTTGTTGATGGGACCAAACGCAAACGGAACTTCAACTGCAATGCCGACGAAGAGACTTTAATGCACGAATAGGAAGAAAAATCTCCGGCAAATTGGATGGTATGCAGCCGAATGAAAAGAATTGTGCAGCCCGAAAACCACATCAACGTGACTCTTCGGAAATTTTACTATTGGACACGATGACAACAAATAACTTTAATGACGACGACGAAGAGGAAGATATTGATGACGAGGAAGAGGATCCAGGTAAACATCTTATGGTCTCTTTCCGCTCCATCACTATAACCTCTATAACCTATTTACATCATAAATTTTCATCATAAATTCAGAAGACTAAATGTACTATTATTTATACTGCATGATTGGTTTCAAAGATTTTTCTCTAACGGTGACTTGAATGTATAAATGAAAACAACTTGGAATATTACTCTTTTAAATTATATAATCTAAAATTAATTTAAAGTTAATAATAAAAAATTAAATCATATAATATATATATAAATTTATATATAAAACAAATGAAATAAATAAATAAATATATTAATTAATAACCACCTATTTTTAAGAGTAATTTTTTGTATTGTTTAATAAAAAAATATTTAAAAATTATTGTTATTTATTTTTTATTAATTCAAAGAAGATGAAATTTTGAAAAATATGACCGGTTCAATGAATTAATTTAAAACAAATTGCAATAAATTCTTTGGTTTCCCTACCTAGCCTCACTGGAACGGAAAGTGCTCTTCAGGCCCTTCGAAGAGCTTCCCTTTGGACTTTTTTTCTTTCTTTCTTTAACTAATGGACTCGTCCTTTATACAATTATGTAAATGAGGGGGATTCTTCACATCGCAAAGTGCATTGATGCCCTTTGAAATTCTAGCACCCCTCCACTTGCCAATGTCTCCTATTTCCCCGTTAGAAGCTCCACCCAATCTGTTTGTGCGAAAATCAACAGAACCGGATATACAAATTCATGAATAAAAAAAAAATCTTTATAAAGTATTGCTTGCAGGCTTCTCCACTACAAGTTCGCTCTATAAAGATTGCGTCACAAACCAAGAGAAAGTTTCTTAGGGGTGCTGACATAGTTTTTTCCCTAATTAATATTCAATAATCAATATTAACTAATCATCTAATATTATATGATATAATATATGTATATATAATAATTTAATTACTAGATAATTAAAAATTTAATTTATAATGAATAAATTTTTTTTCTTTTATTAGTAGTTATGAATTAATTAATAATTATATATATATAAATTATATATATAAATTAAAGATAAAATTGAGGTTTGTTTATATCGATTATATATCTTTAATTATAATATTTTATATTATTTTAAATGTTTTTTTTTCATTTTGATAACTGAAAAAAATGAAAAAGATAGTAGCTATAAGAAATTATTATTATATTAAAAGGGTTTTATATTTAAAGTAAAACTATTTCCAAAATCTCAAAGAATCAATTTTTGAAAAAAAAATAATAATTTATATGCTAAAATGGATCAAATGAAAGACAGGAGGGGCAGCCTCTATAAGTAATAAGAATGAAATAGTTATACACAAGGATTGCTATTATATTTTTGTCCTAATAATAAAAAAAAACAGTTATTTATGTTCAAAATTGGCTTGATTAATTTTCAAAATATTCATTAAAATCAAAACACTTTTGCATGCGTTTGAATTTTGAAATAATTTTTCAATTGCTATTAAAGTAGCTACAAAACAAGTGACTTGAATGCATTAGCTTCCAAAATCAGTGATCGTGTAAAAAATATGTGCTAACTTATAAAGCAAAATCGATATGTTTCTTTAGGTATATTTACCAATTAGTATGAGATACATCAACAAGATGTATGATAATAAAAAAATATTTATTTTTTTCAATAATAGGCTGGTATTATAAATAACAATTTTTTAAGGGATGAAGAAGAAACAAGATTAGGTTTTAAGTACTAATTCAGCACTATTTTAATTATTTATAATTTATTTAAAATAAAAATTTGGCTTCATACATTCTCAAATGCTACAATCTCAACAGCCTGACTTGACCTTAGGTACGGGTCTAAACCAATGAATAAATCAACCGTTTTGGTTGAACCATTGGATTACTTTAGAAATATTTATACACTTTATCAATTATAAATACACCCATTTATTATTTTTAAATTTATTTGTATAATTTAGAAGTGTATTCAACAATCTTTCGATCTCTATATACCTTGTATATACAAAGATATCAGGCATATTACAAAAGATTGATACTTTTTAAGCAAATTTTTCTAAAAACACCTAATAATAATTATATTAATTATTAATTTAAATTTTTTCTATATTTTCTACAAATATATGTATATAGTCTATGTAATTTAAAATTAAATCATAATATTTAAAAGAATAATAAATAACTATTTATTTTTATTTTTTATTTAAATTAATTAAATTATATATCGTTTAAATTTCATTATAATCTGATATAGGAAATGTAAGTAATGTAATGCTTGAACCTAATTTTATTTCTTTTTTTCAAATAAATAAATAAATAATAATCAAAAATATTGAATGATACAATGTCATACAGGTTTTTATTAATATATTTTTGAAAAGTACTTTTTTATTATTTGTATTATATATACAATTAAGTAAAAAGCTTTCAATTTTTTCTATCTTTCTTGATACAAAGACCAATTTATTGCATCAGTTAGCAAAGAGGCCAGCAACTTAAAGGTGGTAAGTGACGGTCTGCTAAACTCACCATCTCTATTGCTTAAAATGTTATAAAACAAATTATTAATTATTACCAAAAAATTTACCATTACAACTTTCACAATAAAAAAAAAATCAGAAGGTTAAATTGATGAACTTCATAATTTCATCCCTATTAAAAATAAACACAATTTAATTAATTGAAATTTTGCATTCTAATGTTTTTAATGTATAATAACAGTGAATTCCTGTCAGCACAATACATCTTTCTTCAATTTCGTTTAATATCAATATTTATAATATACATATACATATATTATATATATAAATAATTATAATTATTTCTAGAGAGTATTTATAAAAAAATGATTATTTTATTTTATTATAACAAATTCATTTTAATTTTGAAATGGAAAGTTTTTAGTGTATTTGCTCTGCTTATAAATTAATAATTAAAGTAATTTATTTAATTAATTAATTTTAAGAATGAATTAAAATGTTATTTGATTGATTATTAGTAATTCAGAATTTTTTTTGAGAATTGTTACAATAATAATTATTATACTATTTATAATCAGCGAATGATAATTCCTTGAAAAATTATAATCGTTCAATTTCCTTAATTCTAACTAAGAAATAATAATATTTATATATGTTTAAAATATTATTTATATTTATAAGAGAAATCATTATAAAATATTATCAGTGTATAACATTTTTAAAACCAAAATAATTTATTTAAAAATAATTTTCAATCAGAAATAATTAATTTTTCTAATATTTGAAACGTAAAATATTTTTATTTAATCTAGTTATATATCTATATTCATTAATTTATATATATATATATAAGAAAAAAAATATTTTATTTTTAAAAATATGATTAAATGTAATTTACTATACAATATCCTTTAAGCAAGGGCCTATTTAATTATAAATAAAAATAAAAAAAATATATTATATGACAAATATATCAAAATTAGAAATAAATTTAAAATATATATTTATTAAAAAAAAAATAATAATATCAAAGATTTATTTTTTTTAAATTTAATTGTTTTTATACTTTCTCTATTTTACAGGAATAAATAGAATAATTAATTCTAATAAATTTGATGTGTTGTTTAATGTAGAGGATAGTAGTGGAGGCGCCGTTAGTGATGATGTTTCGATGAATTCGGCACCATCGCCAGGTGTACGTCGCCGAAGCCGTCATCGTACCTTATCCCCTTCATCGGATCCCAATCAGCAAAGCCTCTCACCATCGTCGAATACTACTAGTAACACCACTAATAATCATAATGGTTACCATTTGCATCACCATTTGCATCATCATCATCATCATCGACGACGAAGAAGACGTTCCGGGGTCTCAGCGAGGGAACGCAATCTTCGCCGCCTCGAGAGCAATGAAAGGGAGAGGATGAGAATGCATAGCCTGAACGACGCATTCCAGGTAAATTCATCCAAATTAATCAAATAATTGCCAAAAAAAAAAATTAAAAATAAATAAATAAAATAATCCTACCTAATCGAAAAGAGTGACGTATTTTATTTATTTTTTTTTCTACTTTAATTGAATGATATATCAAAAATAGATTTCGTTTTTCTTTAGCTTCTTGAAAGAGATTTCATGTCGTTATTCTTATCATTTCGTATTAAAAGAATAATAGTGACTTAATCAATTCATTAAACCATTTGATTTGAATTACAAAAATTTAAAATAATTTAAAATATTAATAGAGGTAGTACACTTTTTTACTATCTCACCTGTCGAGATTTTGATGTTTTTATACGTTTTGAAGGTCCCTGAATCATTTTCACTATGTTTGAGAAAAATGTGTGTGTTCGTGTGTATATGTATGTATGTGTGTATGTATCTGTGTATGTATGTAGAAAAGATTACGCAAAAACGGTTTGAGCTAGAATAATGAAATTTGGTATACGGGCATTATTCAAAATTCGAAGTTTTCTATCAATTTTGAGAAATGTAGCTCATTCCTACAGCGTTTTATTTTTCCTCTAAACTGACCGCAAAAATAAAGATATATGTTTGATAGTTTTTCACATGATTAAAAATTGTATAAAACTGCTATATATAGAATTTCAGCTTGATTAAATTGCTGAAAGTACCGGAATTAATTTTTTAACACTGCAAATCACGCGCCATCACTTGTCGTGGTGTCATCAACAAAGAGCTAAACACGCGCTAGTTTACTAAATATTATTTATTGATTTTAATTTATAATTTAATTAATTAAATTTAATTTAAATATAATATATGTTATTTAATCCAATTTAAATTGCGAGAAAGTCGAGTGGAGACACTCAAGCTTATTTTATTATAGATATTCACACAAGAGGCACAGCTCAATGTTAATTTGTCGATATAAATTTAAATAAATCATATATAATCATCCTTTATAGATTAGAATTAGAAACATTAATATGATAAACCTACGGAATTCAGGGAGAGGGGGCAATTTATATTCTACTTCATTTCATGTCACACACCCAAATAATTACCCAGTTTTTAATTTTTACTTTAAATCGATATGTAAATTAGAGAGAACTCATTTAAATTATAATTTTATAATATAGTTATATTTATTATAAATTTAATCTATGAATATCTAAACTCCTTTCCCCACTCTTCCTTTCATCATCATCAAATTACGAATTTTAATTTGTCGATATAAATTTAAAAAAAAATCAAATTTAATCCTCTTTTATATTGCTTTGAATTTGAAATCTATAATACAAATAACTATAAATTATTATTTGAGCGTAGCTCAAGATTTTTTAAAAATTTTTTGAAAAAAATATTAATTATTTTGGAGATCCTTTTATTTTGGCATTTTGGTTTAATGTAGATTCAGTATCCATATTGAATATCAATAATTATAAATAATATGTAAATCTTTCTAAAAATTCTATTAAATATATTTTTTTTTAAATTTATTATTAATTTACATTTTTGATTAATATAATTATCACAAATATAAGAAAATAAAATTATTAATTAAAATATTATTATATACAATTTATGTTTAAAAAAGACTTGGAATATTATATAAAAATCCATTAGGTTAATAAAATATATATTAGATAATAATAATATAATAGTTCTTAAAATAAAATTATTTTTTTAAATTTGTAAACTATAGTCACAACAGAGTATAAAGATTGTGATCAGGAGGTCTCCAATATCAATCGATCTTTCCTGATATACACTTTTAATGATATTTAAAATTCGATCGAAATTTTGAAGAAAACAAATTTTTGAAAATAATTTTTTCTTCATGGCAACCAATTTGGCATATGATTATATAAAAATAACATATATTTAATTTTATATTTTTATTTAAAAAGTGGTTACTAATAAGTTTATAACGTAATCAGAAAAATCTTTCTATTGATATATAAAAAAAAATAGAGGTTGCTATTCATCAAGTTCATCTCCATATTTTGAAAATCTATAGTTTATTTTTTTTTTATTTCATTAAAATAATCTTTTGATTTATAAATATTTTTTTTTTTGCCATTTTAACCAGTTCTGCATCTCTTGTAATTATCAAAAAAAATAATTTTGTACAAATTAAAAAATCAATAACTCCGTATATAAGACATCTTTGAATTTTTTTCTAGTAATAAACAATAAAAATTCATTTTGTAATTTTTTTTTTATTTATTTATTTTTCTATAAATAAATAGATAAATTAAAATTAAATAATAAATTAGGGATTGATTAGATAATGAAGTTGGAACGAATAGGAGGATATCGTACCGAAATAATTCGGATTAGATGGGTGAAACGCATCGATTAGAACCTGTCCCGTGGGGTGCCTAAAGAAGGCGCAGTGAAGAAAAATAAAGGGAAGCCAAGACCCCGAAAAACCGGTCCACGAGCAGCATTAGAGAAAGATTCGCAAATCCTTTCAGTCACACCGAGTATGCAAATTATGCAAAAGCTCGCTGCATGCAATCTAGAGTTGAAGAATTTTTGCAAACGTCCCCTATCATACCCCCTTCCACCCCTCTCCATACCAGATTGCTTCAATGTATAATAAATGAATTTTTCGACACGTGTAAAATATTAAAAATAATGCTAAGAAAAAAGTCATTTTTTATTTCATTCTTTTGTTGTTGATTTCCAGTTTTTGCAGTTTAAAAGTGGTTAAGTAAGAATATATATAGTATATATATATAAATAGAAGAAAAAAAGTGTTGAAAAATTATATAAGAAAAGAGGAAAGATATAAGAATAAGGGTTGGTATTTATGCATTCTTACCCCTCTCTTGAGAAGAAATCGCGCGAAGGGGTTCATTTATTAGACTCTAATTTCATGAAAGAACATAAAAATTCATAGCTCATTGATTATGAACGGTATTTTATGATGATAGAGGGGAGGGGGTGTAATCGGAGAACTTATTAGAGCCATTGACAGGTTGAAAAGAAAAGAGAAATAGGAATAATGGAAGAAATATCAAATAACACTTTTTTAGTTTATGAATTTAATAACTGGTGTAAATAGCAGTATTATAAAACTTGATATTTTCTAAATATTTAATAAATAATAATTAATAAATCATTTAATTAAAATTTGTAATTTTTTTTTTAAAAAATACAAACCCTTTAAAATAATTTTGATTAGTTTTTAACCTGAGATTAAAAATAAATAAGTATTTGAAGTTAAAATTCTATAAAGCATGCATTTACAAAAAAACAGTTTTTTATTAAAATTTGTTGTTTTATTACTTGAATTAAGAAAAAAATTATAAGATGAAAATTAAAAGATAGTTATGTAGATTTTGTAGTTCAAAGAATTATTAATTATTATAAGAATTGATACATTTACAAATAGTCATTTGAAGAAAATAATATTACAATAATTTACTAAAATTATTTTTAATTTTTAATATTAAATTCAACTTAAAAATATCATTCTAGTTTATTAGATATCTTTTTTTCTTTTTTTATACTTTTTATAAACTTCACTTTTTTGTCTGTCTTGTTCAAAATTTGTAAATAGATTTTAACCCAACTAGTTGAACGATTTAGGTCAAATTACAGACAGACAGAAATATAAAGTTAATACAACCATAAAACTAAAAACTTGAAAATAAATTAATAAAAAAAACTTTTTAATATACACGATTTTTATTCAAAAATGCCCTAAAAAATAGAAAATAAAATATTAATTAAACCTTGAATATTATCCTTTATATTATATATGCACAATAAAAAAGCGTGGGGTGCATATAATAATATTAAATTCTTTACCGACTCTTTATGGAAAATTTTTAAGAAATTTAAAAAAATCAAAGAAAAAATAAATTTTTACAGATGATATAAATACATAAGTACATCTACATTTTATTTTAGAATCTTATCTCAAAAAATTATAAAATAAGATTTAACCTACAATTTAGATGTATCAGGGAAATTTATCTTTCACATCCCGATTGCATATAAATTTATATAATAATATAATTTCCATCAAGTATCAATTTCTTCAAACTTCAAATGTATCATTCAACAACCCTTATTCTTTATTAAATAATTTTCTTTTTATTAATTTTAATAATAAAACAACAAAAACCAAAAAAAGGTGTTTTTAATTTCTTTTTACTTAAAAATATGACATTTAAGAAATAATTATTAATCTTTTTTTTAATTTAAAAAAATACGTATTTTTTACTTAAAACATTTTTAGAATACCAAATTTCTAAAGACCTCACACAATGAGAGATAGAATTTTTTATGTTCATGCAGAATATGTAAAAATGTTTGAAACTCAATGATAAATGTCACTCATTTTCTTAAGAAACCAAATCAGAAAGATGAATCAATTACAAAATTATTTATATTTTTAAATGCCAAAATTTTTTCAAATTAAATTAATTTACAATTAATTAAGTAGTACAATACAAATTTAATTTATCTGTCAACGGTTCATTTCATATATATACATATATTTTAGATATTAGATTTATATTAAAAAATTTTCTATTTTAAAAAATACAAAATATAAATACTTTAATTTTATATTTGTATTAAAAAACAAAAAAATAATTAGCTGACTTATATAAAATATACAAATATTAAAAATAATCCTTATTGAATATTTTATTAAATTATTAAAGTAGAAGGGTTAAAGATATGTATAATAAGATTTTTAAACAAAGATTTATTTCTTCATTAATATTAAATATAATATATCTATATATGGTATATTTACAATTTGGTAAAACATCGTTTAACGTAAAATGTATTTTTTATATTTAATTGATATAATTATTATTATTTAAAAAACAACTAATTTTACATATTTTTTTCTTTCCCCTCATAATGAAACTTTTAGATCAAACCAATTAAATTTTATAATACTTATATATAATATTATAGTACAAAATATTAATTCAATTTATTCTTTTGATATTTCAGCAATTACGTGAAGTGATCCCTCACGTGAAAATGGAGAGACGATTATCCAAAATCGAAACACTTACTCTAGCAAAAAATTATATAATGGCATTAACGAATGTCATTTGCGAGATGCGAGGTGAGGAGCGGGCCTACACTTTCGTCGACGTTGTGGGCCAACATCCAACCGACACAGCGGAAGAACACCCCACCACCGAAAATAACAACGATGTGTTTCAAACCAACTACGAGACCCAAAAGGAGAAGACCACCAAAGGCGTCTGATGCCACACTCTCCAATACCAATTGATATTATCAAAACTTACATTACCTTTTACCTCCCACCCCTACCCTCTTCTTTCTCTCTTTCTCTTTCAATGACGATTCCTAAAAATTAACACACAATATGTATTTTTAATGTAAATAAAGATTGATCCTAGTGATCAATAAAATATAAATGATAATTTTTAAACAAAAGTGAATAATTTTTTATTTCCTAAACCTTTATACAGCCCAGGGGCGCCTTAACATAAAGATATTCCAGATATTCCATATTAAGCTGATATGGTATTTGAGATATAATCAATATATTTCTGGAATAACGACATCGGTTCTATCAAATAACTCTAGAAATATTTTTTGTTAATCAGTAAATCAATTTATGACTATTAATTTAAATTAAACAAGCTCTTTATATTATATTTTTAATATTTTCTTCTTATATACTACTCTTTGTCCGCTTATTTATTTACAATATGTTCAAGATTATGTTAAAATTACAAACTTAACTTCTTTAACCAATCATCCCTCAGTTTTCAAGTAGTTATAGTTAATCTTATAATTATTATTAATATAATATTTTATTAAAATTGAGAAAAATATTATTAATTAATTATGTATATAACAAATAATAATTAATAGAATATGAAGAGTTAAGCCTGTTTATTTTTTTTCTTGCCTGTTTGTTTGGTTGCATAAACACAAGGGGAATCCATTGAAAGCTAAAATAATTTTTTATATTATATATACAATATATATATATATATAATTGTTTTGAGATTTATAATTAAAAGATAATTATATATAATATATATATAAAGATATATTTAATTATATATACACACAGTTATGTATTAAATAATATTTGTTTTGATTCATTAAAATATACTTGCAATTGAAATACTTTTGATAATTTAAGTTAAATTTATTAATACTAATAAATTAAAGCATTATAGAACTATAGAAGATATTTATAAAAATAAATAAATCATAAAATTAATAACTAAATTTATTTATTTTTACTGTGTTAAAGAAAATGATTAGTATGATAAGAACGATATATTAATGTTTCTTTTAATAATTCAGAGAGGTCACTACTTTCCTATAATTTCATTCTTATTCGTAAAATTCAGGTCACTAATAATAAATTATGTTTATTTATATAGTAATTTATAAATATTATTTTAATAATTAATGCTTAATCTTTCAAGTATCAAATTTGACTTCTGAATTTACATATTCATTTTAAATAAAAATTGTTCCCTTTTATTTTTACTGCTTTAATTAAAACTCTAATTAAAACTTAATTTATTAATGGTATTTTAATATTTAGCATTTAAATAAATCTTTTTGATATATTCTAGTTTTATAGATATACATTTTTAAACAATTATAGCTTTAGTTCGTTCTTATAATATATAATTATACTATTTCTAACATACTTGAATTTAATTTTTTTCTTATTTTATATGTAGCTTAGGGACAACGTCTAACAATTTGTCAGGAAAAATAGATAATTATAAATATTAAAATTATTTAATAGATCGTTAATAAACTTGTAAATATTCGAAAACAAGATTATTATTATTTTGAATAGTCTTTTCACAAATTTTTTTGTAAAAATTTATAAACCCATATAACCAAATTTTTAAAGTATTAACATATACAAAAAATGAGAATGTTATTCTTTTTTAATTATAAATATCAAATGTTTGATCTATGATGAGGTTTTTTCTTTCTGCAAGGGAAATAACTTTTTTTCCTGGCATATGTCAATTTTTAGAAATTCATATTCTTATGTTGTTGACGTCATTAGAGATGAACAGATAAGTTTGTATATGTTCTTTTCATCTCCAGCCCCCAGGATTCAAATCATTTTCAAACCGGAAAATATTTTGAAAATAAAATTTTTTTTAAAGACGGAATTCTAGTCGTATCAGTCACGATTCTAATTAATAGATCTGATTGGATAGGTTCAAGGTGTGTGGGATTGAAATTAAAGAAAAACTTCCTTCTTTCAAATGGATTTAGGTATCTTTCTCTCTCTCTCTCTATATATATATATATATATATATATTCAAATACAAATGTTTTATAACAAAAGAAGTATTTTATAAATTACTGTTATTTAGTTAATTATTTTTGAACTCTGTTTCATATTAATTATAATATTAATTTTTTAATTAATAATTTAATTAATTTCCTGATAGATATTAATTTTCTAATTCATTTGTTACATATTGAATCAATATAGCTGTTTTAAATATTACAACGTGTACCACTAAATTTAACTCTGAACTGGGACAGGTATAAAAACATCCTCAACATGCATATATATATATCTTATCTTACTTTACTAGCAACAATTGTATCTATATATATATATATTTCTGAGATATTAAACCACTCTAAGATTTTTTTGAAATTCACACAATAAATAATTTTTATAAAGAAAAATCAACCTGTTACGGTTTCAGCCTCGTAAAAAATCATCTTTGTTAGTTATTATTAAATTATTTCATATATTTTGTCGTTTATTTATTTCATATATATAATAACCTTAAATATTCATAGTTAATAAGGAAGTACCTTATACCTTATCCTTGGGTCATGACGGTTCTAATGATACATGAATGATCCATGAAGCCGTTTAGAAGGAGTTTAGGATTGCGTAGTCGTTTTATTATATGATGAGAAATTATTTCCAGGTTATTTTCAAGATTAATTTTGAGTCTTAACCTTTCGGCACTCATTTTGGCTCTATTTTCAAGAGATATTGTTTAGGAGGCAATTATGGGTTTTAATTTGTGTAACCAAGAATAGATGTTGTAATTATGTTTTGAATGGGTGAGTGATTTTGGACTTACTGTGTTCCGAAACTCTAAAACCCAATTTACACAGGCTTAGTACTTGTCATTAGTTTTCAGGGGTGGGCAAATACTTTTAAGCGCGAACTTTTTGAACACCATCCGGTCCGTTGAAAAAGTTGGCTCTTATTTTGATTTTTCGTTCAATATGTCTCTACATAAAAAAAGATAAATATTTTTTATTAGTGTTTTCGAAATATGGTCCTCCGGCCCGGAAGACATTTTGAAAGTATTTGTCCACCCCTGAACTAATGACAAATACTAAGCCCGTGTAAATTAGGATTAAATAAGTTGACCTGTGGCCAGGTCCGAACCGACCGACGGTTTGAAATAAATTAATTTCCAGCTACAGAAACAATTTCAAATAATTTTAATATATCTAGTACCGGGACCCCGAGCCTCGGCTCGGTACTTAAGTTAAAAAAAATGATTCATTATTATTGGATTTGGCTGGTAATATTAATACCTGGGACACCGAGCTCTCGCTCTACCCTTTAAAAAATATTGATACACAATTCTTTAATTATTTATTACAATTATTAAATGTTACACATTTGCATCAATCTGATTAAAATTAATGAACTTGTGCTCCTCAATAATACATAAATATATAATATATAGGTACATATATTTTTTTTCTATAGTGTTTTTTTGAAAAACTGTTTAGCGCCCCAAGTGGTTATAAAACAAACTAAAGACAAAAAAACGTGCTTTGCAGCTTTTCGGAATTAAAAAAGCAAAATTGGCAGTCGTGGGACTGGCCGACAGAAGTGAAAACTTCTGCGTAAGAAATTTTAAAACAGACGAAATTCGCGCTATTTCACGAGAAAGATGAATTTCATATGCATGTATATATATATAACTTATATATTATTTTAAACATATATTTTAAACAAATTTGTAACTTATATTTATATATATATAAATACACAACTTTGTTTAAAATATTGCAATACGAACTGTTTTATAATTCTTATCTCTAACATAAAATATATATTTATTATGTGAAGTTCATTTCGTATAATTTTGATTATATATGTATATATGAAATGAACTTTACATAATAAATATATATTTATATGTTAGAGATAATTTATAAAACAGTTCTAATGACAATTCAAATTTCGCGCTCTGTTATAAGAAATTTGAAAGCAGATGGTTTCATGGTGTTGGTCACGATCACGCGAGTTCTATACTTTTTCCCCATCCCGCAAAAGTGCTCAACGCCGCTAAAGAAGTTTTCACTTCAAAAATTATTTAATATTTGGAAATATATCTGACTTATAGAAAAAATGAATATTAATTAAAGAAAGAAATAGTTTTTAAAATATCCTGAATAATATGTAACAATTTTCAAGATAGAAATTTATTACAATATTACAATTATTAACTGTTGCATCATTGCATCAATCTGATTAAAATGAATGGAACTTCGGGTACTCAATAATAATAAATAAAATAATATTAATAAATATATTGAATAATATTTTATTGAAAAAATATTAAAACTTATAAAACTATCTAAAACTTTATTAATAAAAGAACAATGAATAAATAAATATAGAATAGTAATTTATTAAAAAGTAAACAATAGATAAAAAGAAAAAAAAATAACAAAATCATTATTTTCATTTTTAAATAACGATTCACCCGGCGAGTTTCGAACCGACGAAATCCACTCGTTAAAACATCAGTCCAACCGCTGGACTATATGTATTTAGATAAAAAATTGTCATTTTTTTACTGTCTTAGCAGGCAGTATTAAAAATTTTGACGTTTTCCATATATAATTTTCAATTAAGAAATTAATAATGAAGCTGTATGTTTCAAGAGATATCATCAATAAAACTTAATTTTTCTTTATAAATACTATATCTAGTGTGAATTTGAAAAAAATCGTTAGAGCGGTTTTTGAGAACCAATATATATAGATAAATACATATATACAATTTTAGCTAGCATAATAAGATAAGATTAATGTAATAAAAAACAGATATGGATACATAAATAATAAATATAAACATTTTTAATTGTATTTTATTTATAATATATATGCAAGACCAGGCTGTGACGTCATGGATGGATGACGTCATATAATTTTAAATCAAGAAAAAACTAATAAATATGATTTTTCTCGAAGATAAAACCAATACAAAGTGCATGATTCGTGGTGATATGTAAAAAAATCTCTGAATCTGAAGTTTGGTGTGAAAATAACCCTTCCCTTCCTATCGTCGATCGCTAATACTACCACTTCCGGTTTCCGGAATTGCACTAAAAGTTGATCAATTCATCCCACTGATGCATTAAGTAAATATACCAAATTTCATCAAAATCGGTTGAGCCATTCAGGCTGTACACATCTATACGGACGGACAGACGGACAGACGGACGGACAGACATCATGCTAAAAATACTTTTTTCTGTTTAGAAAATGCATGATTCGTGGAGATATGTAAAAATCTCCACATGTGAAATTTGGTGCGAAAACAATACCTCCCTTACTATCATCGGTCGGTAAAAATAATACAATAGTTATTTGCTTACAAGTGATGCAACTTACTTTTTACAAATTATCTTTTCAAAAATAAATAAATATAAAAACTTTTTAGAGATTAAAAAGCATTGGTCTGCATCGATGTTTTGTGATAAAAGTCATAAAGGTTAGGTTTCATTATTTTTATAACTAAATTTTTATTTTTGTTCATTAATCTTCTTTTGAGGTTTATGAATTCAGACTACACAAATAGTTCTCTTATAAATAATAGTACCTGCAACACCGAGGTATCGCTCGACCCTTTAAAAAATATAGATATGCAATTCTTTAATTATTTATTACAATTATTAAATGTTACATCATTGCATCAATCTGATTAAAATGAATGGAACCACAATAATAATAATAAATAATAAATGATATACTTAGGTGAAAAAATATTAAAAATTATAAAACTATCTAAAAATTAATTAATAAAAGAAAAATGAATAAATAAATATAAATGAGTAATTTAATAAAAAATAAACACGAAAGTAAATAAAAAAAATATATAAAATTAACTAATAAAAATTTATAAGAATTAACAAAAAATTAAACGACAAACAGATAAAAAAATTTCACATATTTTAAAGGAACACATATTATAAGATTCTTAAAAAATCTATTGAATTATACATCCCTTAAATGTCCTATGCTGATGAACTTAACACACTCTCATCATAAATGATCAATTTTAATTAATAAAATCTAAAAAAATAATGAATGTACGCCGCTCAAAATTTGGCGCCTCGATTGTTGCCCCTTTATCCGCACACGTCTGAAAAAAATTATCCTGAAAATGGCACCAAAATGGGCGCCGAAAGGTCGAGACCTAAATCTTCATAATCATACGTGATAACCCGAAAATTTTTTTTCATAATATATAATGTATCATGACAAAAAAATACAACGCATTAATAATATTTCTTTATATTCTTCCAGAGGATTATATTATACAGTATCGGATTTGTTTCAATTTGTTGATAAGGGAAATATATACAATACAATCTTAAAAGTGATCATTATAATTAAAATAACTGTCTTCCAAATACTGTGCAATGTATTTAAATGATTAAATATAGAAATATATATATAAATAACTGTTTTATAGACTTTTATTGATTTTATAAATTAATTGATGAAATTTTAATATGCACTCTTTTCTTTACTACACAAGACAATTCGTAGTTAAATATTTAATTTATTTATTCTTGGATGGTGTATTATACAATTATAAATGATTTGAATATAACAAGGATAAAACAATCTTTAGAATCACCTCAGTTTTATTAATAGAAAATAATTATATTAATTTTCATTTTTTTCCTCTCGCTCTCTCCCCCTTTCATTCTATAAACTATAATGGAAGGCAATTGAATAAGCTAATTTTCATAAATTGGATTTTTTTTTATCTCATTTCTATTTCTCTCCGTTAATGTCTATTTGTTTTAATTGGACTTTTATATTCACCTTTTATATTCATTCAAAGGTCATTTGGTTATAGTCCGAGTTGCTCCTTTCTCTTTTCTCGAGTCATTCTTTTTCTTTTGTTACTTATTGTATCTATATATTTTAATAAAGATTAAAATAAATACTTTAAATGTTTCTTCCTCCTATGAAAGGTGATTATCTCGAAAAAATAAAGAATTAATTGGTTTAAATTTATTTTATTTTGATTTCAATCTTTTAAATAAATAAATTTTATAAAATTGTTTCTGTGATATTAAATATAATTACATTTTAATTATATAATTGATTTTTTTTATTTTCAAAAAAAAAATATTTATTATAATTTTAAATTTTTTAAAGATATATCAACATATTATTAAAACCGGAAAATATATATTAAAAGCAAAAAAATTTAATAAAAATGATCTTAGAAAGGATTAATTTTATTCTCTTTTTACATTAATTTTCTATAATAATTTTTATAAATTTTACACTAAATTTTGAAATTTCTTAGTTGAATAAATTTTAATTAAAATATATATTTATAAGTCCTTTCTAAAGATTACAAAATAAAATAAAAAATAATAAAAACATTTTTAAAAATAAAACTAAATTCTAATATGTGTGTATTTTTTCAATTTAGGTATACAAATAATATATAATGTGTATAACTTATAACTTATAACTTAAATAATATATAATGTAACCCTTACACTCTTGCATATACTATAAAAATATTAAAATATGTTGTACTATATAGTTAATATAAAATGTATGATTTTATATTAATAAACTTACATATATTACAAACAGTGGCATAACTAGGGGGGGACATATGTCCCCAGGCTCCAAATTTAGGGGGCGCAAAATTAAGGAAGCCAATTTGGAACAAAAGAAGAATTAATATTTAAAGTTAAACTGTATTTTGTGTAAGTCAATAAATATTATTTATACGCTTATTAAAATCATATAAACCTGTTTCGTTATTCGTCATTAATATTCTTTTAAAAAAAAATTAAATTAAATATATATATATATATATATATAAGAAAGGGGGCGCTAATTTCTCAGTTGCCCCCAGGCGTAAGAACCTCACGGTACGCCACTGATTACAAATTTATATGTATTGCATTATATAAATACCTATATATATATTATATTTTTAAGATGTATTTTTACCGACCGACGATAGTAAGGGAGGTATTGTTTTCACACCAAATTTCACATGTGGAGATTTTTACATATCTCCACGAATCATGCATTTTCTTAACAGAAAAAAGTATTTTTAGCATGATGTCTGTCCGTCTGTCCGTCCGTATAGATATGTACAGCCTGAACGGCTTAACGGATTTTGATGAAATTTGGTATATTTACTTAATGCATCAGTGGGATGAATTGATCAACTTTTGGTGCAAATCCGGAAACCGGAAGTGGTAGTATTAGCGATCGACGATAAGAAGGGAAGGGTTATTTTCGCACCAAATTTCACATAAGGAGATTTTTTTACATATCACCACGAATGTATTGATTTTATCCTCGGGAAAAATCATCTTCATTATGTTTTTCTTAATTTAAAATTATATGACGTCACCCAGCCCTTCATGACGTCACAGCCTCGGGTAACGCCGGCAACGCCGGCTACACCAGCTATATATTATAAATAAAATAAAATTAAAAATATTTATGTTATATCCATTTCTGTTTTTTATTACATTAATAGATATATGAAAATTATTTGAAATTGTTTCTGTAGCTGGAAATTAATTTATTTCAAACCGTCGGTCGGTTCGGACCTGGCCACAGGTCAACTTATTATTAAAAGTTCCCCTAATACCACTAACATACTTCTACTAACACATTTAATTTATCTTATTATACTTCTACTGTATATATATACAGTAGAACCTCGATAAGTTAAAGTCCAAGGGAAACACAAAATATTTTAGGTTATAGAGGTTTTAAATAATCAAGGGTCTATGTTAGGGAAAGGCGGATAGGTTGATAACATTTTTATAAGGCTAAATCATGTCGCTTCTTAAAATTCTCATAACCAGCCATTGCTGGCTTTAAAACTTTTGATTTTCATCGAATTAGCGAACTCTTCAGCTTTTTCTTTCAGTATGGGCCCACTAACACTGAAGTTTTTGTTTCGACACTGTTTAAACCACCTAAACAAACATTATTCTAAATTAGGGAATTCGGAAATTTTTCGTCTTTTACATTGAAGAATTTCTCCTGATTGTTGTTTCTTCAAGATTTCAGTTTCTGAGGGCCAATACAGAGATTACTTATTTAAGTTATAGAGGTTGCTTATTTTAAGTTATTGAGGTTTTGGGCTCTGATGGGCAGGGGACATATTATTTTTTGAACTTATAGAGGTTTTTAAGTTACCGAGATTTGAGTTATCGAATTTCTACTGTATATATATATATATATATTTGTATATTTTTTAGATTAATTTATTAATTAACCTCTCGATGGATTTTTTTGAAATCCACACCATAGGTAATTTTTACAAAGAAAAATCGATGTGTACTGGTTTCAGCCTCGGGAAAAATCATCTTCATTAGTTTTTCTTATTTTATTTTAATATGATGTCACTAACTACATCATTCATATTTGCCTCTTGCCATTCATTTTTAATTGATATTGTATTAATATTTTTTTATATTTAAAATATTTTAAAATTTTTTATTTAATTTTAAAATAAAATTAAAAATATTTATTTTAATAATATTTTAGAATATGACGATATATATATATAAATCTCTCACCAAAAAAAAGACTAAAATTTATCTTATTTGTCTTGCAAAGATTGTAAGTATAAATTATGTTTCTGTGTATGTATCTTGAAAACATATTATACATATTATTTATGATATTTTAAAAACAATTTCATTCTTTAATTAATATTCATTTAAAATGATTAATAAAGAATATCTTATTAAAAAAAAATTGTTGAATAAATATGATCTAATAATATTAAATAGAAATAGAAAAGCATAATTGATAGCTGAAATTTCACTTTTATCTCTAAATAAAAAATTTTTTAATTGCTAATATTCCTTTTAAATAAAAATAAATTTAAAAAACCTGTCAATTCCGCTTTTTTCTTTAGTTCTTCTTGGGGCTGTAAACACTGTTTCAAAAATTAACATTGAGTGTCCGAGGATGATTTGTGATCCATAAATAATAAGTTAATATTTAGAAATAGTTACTAGAACGTTCAGAAGATTTTTACTAACGATCAGGGCATCTTTACTGAAACATTTATTTTTAATAATTAATGAACTGATTTATAAATTTAATTAAAATATTTATAAGTATATCTCTATTTTTACTGTAAATGTCTAAATTATTTCATTGTTTGAATAAATAAATCACTGATAACTAAAAATCAAAGTTTTCCTTATTTATTATGTAATTAGATTAGTGATTAGTTCAATTAAAACACGTAATATAAAATATAATTTTTCTGATAAACATTGTTTTCTATTTAAATGCATTTATCAGTATTAAAATAGCATATATATATAAATAAAATTACAATAAATTTAAAAATAAAATGAATTCATTAAGGAAAACAAAATACATAAAATAAATTTTTTGTTGTAAGAATTAATCAAAATAATACTTGGAAAAAAATAATTTATTTAAAATAAAATATTATTTTAATTAAATAATGAATCCCTGTTTTCCGGGATTGTCCCGTTTTTAGGTGCTCTGTCCCGGCGTCCCGAAAAATGTCTTTGGGACAGTCTATTGTCCCGGTTTTAAACTTTTCTAAATTTTTTCAATTTGGTTCTAAAAAAATAAAAAAGTGAAACCGTTTGTCCCGGTTTGGTTTTTTCGTAATATGGTGTCACCCTACCAATACCTAATATTTCCTAATCCTAAAATTTACGTCCTTTTAAATAATTTTGAATAATCTTACATTATATACATAGGGGGACCATATTTTGAAAACACCAAACCGGGACAAACGGTTTACCTTTTTTTTAGAACCAAAATATTTTAAAATATAAATATTACGATTTTGTTAGTCTTTTAAAGGTATAACTTAGAAATAGTATAAAATTTTGATTTTATTTATCAGACATTTAATTTACTCGTATATCATACTGAAAATACTTTATTTATTAATTTAATCTAGTAGGCTTAGAATATTTTTTTCTTTCATATTACTAAATTAATTTTCACATATTCTTTATCCACCTTTTCTATTTTTGTAGATTGAAACTTACTGAAAATTTGACAAAACTTAGCAACGCAGGAGGTCTCAAACTCCTTGAATTTCAAAAATAGTTTTACTATTGAAAGGTGAAAGGATAACGATAATTTATATCTTAACGATTCTATTATTTCACTTTTAGAATTTTTCATCACGTGACAATTGATAATAAAAGAGTCAGATGGAATTTTTAAAATATATTTTAATACTAATAAATAATATGCAAAATCGGATTGTGATAAATGTTGTTTAAACAAAAAAATGACAAAGAATTATTAGATGACAAGGCCGCCCGCTTCTGTATCTCCTCCTGAAATACAGTTTGATATGTTATTAAATGTATAATTCACTCACACCAAATACCACCCCAGCAACCAACCACATTCTAATTTCGGAGTGTTTCTATATGTTAACAATAATATGAATAAATAATATATATGTAGATGATATTAAGTAAGGTCGTGATTATTTTATCAGGAAATATAATATCGAATTTTTAATCAAGTCACGAATTGGTTATAACTTGGATATACATTTATTTATTAATGTCTATATTCAATGAAATCAATTGAAATATAAAATAGTAAATATTGGTTGTATCAAAAGAATGCTAACTCATATAATTTAGTAATTACAGAAAAATATCTGAATTGTTTTTTTATTTATTATTTTTTCTATTTATTTAAAAATATTTGCAATCTGTCTCGATTTATGATGTTTTATAAATAACTAAATATATAATGAATTAATTTCCTACACAATATCACAATTATCAAATAAAATTTTATAAATGTGACAATATAAGTACACAATATATAACATTACCCTATTATAATAAGAGAAAAAGGAAAAATAGTTGATTTTTATGTGCATATTTTTTTATTAGGTTACGTCTTTTAAAAATTTTCATATTTGTAATCTTAATGAACGGCAAAGTCTCTATTTCAAAACAATAATTCCATTTAAACTCTTGTTAGATATTTAAATGATTTTATTCATTATATTAATGATATGCTAATATTCAAAGATCGTAGTTATCGTTCTCTCTTAGAAAAAAACTTATTTATCTATCTAACTATCTATCTCTGTGTTCCAGCATCCACATTCCTCCAACTATTCCTACTCAAGGTCACTCCTGACCTAACCTATCTATCCTAACTCTCTCAGGTCCCACCTTAAATAGTCTTCCTATTGTTTCCTTGACTCCTTCGACTAAATTTCTCTTTAGCCTTTACTCACCCATTCTGGCCACAGATATTTTAATAATTTTGGTTGAGATCAACAAAGCAGAGCTATACAAAACTATATTTATATATATTAATAATAATAATAATAATAAAACATAATTGTGAGGAGAATATATATCAACATGTTGATTTATTTTTCTATTTTCATTTTATATTTGAGAAAAGATAATCTAGATTAACACTTGTTATAGTATGATATGTTTATAATAATTATCATGATTATATTAAAAGGGATTGTTCTATATTATTTCCAATCTCTCTTTATTATTATTTTTTTCTATTTTATTTTTTACTTTCCCGCATACTTCGTATAAGGGAAGTATTGGAATCGTCAAAAATTTCGACTTCGAGATTTCGATAGATCTTGACGTTTTAGACCTCCCTGAGTCGGAAAATACCATTTTTCGAATTATGTCTGTGTGTGTGTATGTATGTATGTATGTATGTATGTAATGTCTGTAAGCAAATTTACTCAAAAACTAATCAAGCTAGGACTTCGAAATTTGGTTCACCGATATTATTCACAGTTTGTAGATTTCTATCAAAATTTCGTCAAAATCGGTTAACCGGAAGTGGTACTTACCTACACTGGTTGCGTTTACCTTTCAAGTAAAGTACCAGTTTGCTTCGAGATATTTGCTTCATATTTTGTATATAGATTTAAAAATATGAAAAAAATTGAGATACCAAATTTCATCATGATCTGACTACCGGAAGTGACATTTTACCTATACAAGTAGCGTTTCTTTTTTACCGACCGACGATAGTAAGGGAGGTATTGTTTTCACACCAAATTTCACCTATGGATATTTTTAGGTACATATCTCCACGAATCATGCATTTTCTTAACAGAAAAAAGTATTTTTAGCATGATGTCTGTCCGTCCGTCCGTCTGTCCGTCCGTCTGTATAGATGTGTACAGCCTGAACGGCTCAACGGATTTTGATGAAATTTGGTATATTTACTTAATACATCAGTAGGATGAATTGATCAACTTTTGGTGCAAATCCGGAAACCGGAAGTGCTAGTATTGCCGATCGAAGAGAGGAAGTGAAGGGTTATTTTCATATCAAATTTCACGTGAGGACATATCTCCTCGTGTTATGCACTTTGCATTGGTTTTATCCTCGAGAAAAATTATCTTCATTAGTTTTTTCTTAATTTAAAATTATATGACGTCACCCAGCACTTCATGACGTCACAGCCAGCCCTTATATATTATAAATAAAATAAAATTAAAAATATTTATATTATATCCATATCTGTTTTTTTTTTACATTTAAAATATCAGTTAACCGAAAGTAGCACTTTATTCTATATATATATATATATATATATATAAATGTTACCAAATATCAAATTTGACACCAATAAACTAATACGAACTGGCTCTTTATCAATACCAAGTTTACACATTCTAAATATTCATTCACAACTCTTTATACCTATTTATATGCGGGAAAGTCTAGGGGAGGACACTCCCGCTTATTCTTTAAGCTCTCTCTTAATCTAAAAAATTTGTTAAGTTTAGATGAAAAATAAATTAATAAAAAAAGATTTTTTAATATACACGCTTTTTAATCAAAAATGCCCTAAAAAATAGAAAATAAAATATTAATTTTACCTTGAATATTATTCTTTACATATGCCCAATAAAAAAGCGCTTTACCTACTAGTTATGTTTTAACACACTTCTAATTAAGCGATTTCGCTCAGATTTGAAACGTATATTGAAAGTCGATGACACTGAAACAATCAAAAAGAAATAATTTGAATTTTTCAAAAATACGGATTTTTAAAATTTGTGAATTTAATTATATTTACTTAAAGATAACACATTACTAGAGTTTAACCAGAATAACTTTAGGCATATAAGTCATTGTGACAGGAACAAAGTTGATAAAAAATATTGTACCCTTATAGTTAAAGCAATAGTTAAAGCAATAGTTGTTTGAATTACTATACTGGGCGTTGTGTTTGTGTTGTTCTGAGATTACGAAAAGAACTCAGTGCCGCATACAATGTTATATTTATATTTACAATTATATTTTATAGTTTCTATACAATATAATTAAATTCATAAATTTTAAAATATTCAAAATATTTCTTTTTGATTATAGCAGTGTCATCGACTTTCAATATACGTTTCAAATCTGAGCGAATTCACTCAGCTAGAAGTGGGTTAAATAAAATCCAATTACAACTTTTGAAAATTACAGACAGACAGAAAAGTGAAGTTAATAAACAGCGTATAATAAATTAGTTTTGTATTTTGGAGTTAACAGATACAAGTTGTGTGAAAGAGGTCATGTTATCTTTTTATACACAGAGTCCTTTCGACAATAAACCTTGTAAGGGATAAAGTATATTTACTATTTCAACCCATTACACACTATACATTTTAATATAAATTCAATTTTTCTTTTGTTTAAATTCTTTCCATTTCATTTTGATTATAAACCGGTTAAGAAAACAATTAAATATAAAATGTCATATTTTCTTATAATATTTTCACCGTACTTCCCGATTTACTCTTTAAATATGGAAAATATATTTTGTTATTCAATCAGTTGGTGAATATCTTAAAAGTAAAACATGTTTTGCGAATTGTTTTTAAAAATTTATATCTTTTATTTTGGTATAATTGAGTTTATTTCTCTCTCTCACTCTGTGTTAGGTATTAAAAATAGTCAGAAAAGATGATTCAAAGCCCTCGAATGTTTAATTGATTAAAAAATGTATAAAAACTAAATGTTTACTTGTTATAATTAGAATCATTTATATTTACTGAATAATTTACATTTATTTGTAAATATTGCTAATTTTTTTATAAAATTTATTTAAATCAATAGAGTATCGAGAGGAGGAGGTCAGACGAGGCACTGAACTGGAGTGACAACCTCATAGGGGCGGCATATTTTAGAAAAAATTATAAAATGTTTTAAAATTTCATGTTCATGATCGCATATTACACAAGCTTGTAAAATTTGTTACAGTATATTATATGTAATCAAAAGTATTGCAATTATATATATTATATCTACCACCTTATTACTTTTTAATTAAAAAAACAAAACTTATTTTAATTCTTTCTTATTAAAATTGATATTAAGTTTGTATATTATACAAAGAACAAACCCTTTAATTGACAATAATCAGTAATTTAATTAATTTTTTCATAAAAAAGATCCTTAAATTTATATTATTATATTTTATATTTATTAAATATCAATGAGGTAGAATTAAATTTTATTGAAAATTCACAATGTGTCAATG
Organism: Labia minor; assembly: GCA_963082975.1. Lineage (NCBI taxonomy): Eukaryota > Metazoa > Arthropoda > Insecta > Dermaptera > Spongiphoridae > Labia > Labia minor. The sequence continues at coordinate 39,064,627 of OY720345.1, forward strand.
GGTGAGAGTGGCGGCAAATGTGGCATCTGTCCCGGGCGGCAGCAACCTACACCTTGCTAACATACTAGTTGATATGAAAGAATGACGTCATCATGACGCTTGGACTTGACAATGAATTGAATGACATTTAAAAATGATAAAGTTAAATTTATTTTTGAATTAAAATTGATATATTTGTTATGTTTAATAAATAAAATATAACTATAAATTGAAAATATTTTTAAACAATTGGCCTCGACATATTAATTCTTTAATTCAAATAATTGCATACATCTATTCTACATTGTTGCATCAACTTATCAAAAGTTATATTGAAAAAAAAATCATTATTATTATTTTCAATTCAATTTGTTAAATATTATTTTGATTTATTAGAAGGAGTATTTGAATGCAGTCCTCTGACTTACTTAGACTATTGCAAATATTTATTTAGAATTAATAGTAAAACTTTATTCCTATACTTATCCTTATCAAGATCCAAGAATTTAAAAATAGATTTTATTTTTAAAACTTATAGTAGTTTATGAAAAGTTATTGTTTTTAAACATCATGCACACAAGAAGCAAACTTAGTTGTTTGTATGAAAAGGTCCCAGTGATTGTATATGCCAAGGTCGTTGGTTATATTTTTTATACATTTACCAACTCATTCACAAGAAATTTAACAAAATAGAACACTCGTTGGATTGAAAAACATTATTCATATAGTAAAATAGTGTTAATGGATTTGATATTTCCCATGCAAGCAAACACCTGGAAACTTTTGATAAAACAACTATTAAGCTGTGTGAAATTTTTTTGCGAGATATATCCGGATTTTTATCCAAAAAGACTTGCATTTCACTAACTTTGAACTTTGCTACCTTCTTTCCATTGATACTTATAAATCATTGAAACCAAAACCGAAAATTGGTAAATAAAGGAGCAACATTATCATAAGTTTTTTCTGTTAAGAAAATGCATGATTCTTGGAGATATGTAAAAATCTGAAATTTGGTGTGAAAACAATACCTTCACTTCCTATCATCGGTGGGTAAAAAATGACAAATCAATAAATTATGAACGCTCATTAAACAAAAATATATCTATGAAAATCTGAAAATAAACAATTTTATTCCAAATAACAGATAAAATAAAAATCTTCAGCAAATGCTAGTGGTTAATAGATTGGGTCACCATACCAATAATTATTAAAATAGAAAAAATGTTATAAAATAAATGTATAAAATAAAAAAAAACCCACCCTCATCCAACCTCTATAGATAATTCCCTCTACTCCCCACCAATATATTGACTAGGTTATATATATATATATATATATATATATATAGACGTTTCCTAGTCAATAAGACAAATAAAAATACAATGTACAATGTAAATAATGTAAAACAATCTAAAAATAAAAATGTAAATGTATACTAATTACGACCATGAGTCACCAATTAAATGTAAAAATTATTCTGAACTCTTTTTTTTTTGTTATTTTAAGGGACAAAATAAAATATTTTTATAAACTTAAAAAAATCATCCATTTAAATCGAAAAAACCTTACATTTAAAAGGTGAAATATAATTTGTCTCTGTTCAAGCTATTCTCGTTTCGGAACTGTGCTGAATGACTTTTCCCAATGCCCGTTCATTTGATCGACCTCAACTACGCTCTCAGCAATTCAAAAAAGCACAATTTATGAAGTTCAGGCAACCCAACACTTAATAATGGTATGACACTTGTTTTATCTACCAACATATTTTATTTATTAATTCTAATCTAATCTTTGGATTAGTAGGATGAAAACATGCATCCCCCTAAAAATTCCTCACAACAAAATATATATACCAAAGAATAGCCATCCTCCTCGTGTAACGCATCAAAACCTATCAATTCTAATTACTTTTCTCACTTCTGCCTCCTCATATAATGACCCTTCTTTAAAAGTATGCTAAAAAAAGCAAAATGTGCAGCATCGTACACGTGGCGGAAGTGAAACTTCTTACAATCTAGAGAATAAGATAAATTTTAGTTGAGAGTGTGAGTGAGAGAGAAATAGAGAAAAATAAAGGGATCATTTCGAAAGACATATAACAGTATAAAATTTTCGTAACAAATATTCGCTTTATTATTATTATTATCTACTCTATCATCATATCTACATTGCCTGTACTATTGTCGGTTGGTGCTTCAATTGGTAATACTGATATTAATGGCTTGTGATAACTAAAATAAGATATATATGTTCGTGATTCGATATTTTCTATATAACGTGTAAAAACAGCATCTATTGTAGTTCCAGATTTTGTTGTTGATTCCTTGGGATCGTTATTTATAAGCAGACCAAATGTTTCTCGAAGAAAGTTGATCAACGGCAACGAATCATCAGATCCAAAATTTACATTAAAATCTCCCCCGAGAATTAGAGGGATTTTATCTTCGCCTCGTTCAAGTGCATTAGCACCTGTGTGGCTATAAACCAGTAGTGAAAGGTGTATGAAATAAATAATATCGTCTAAATTTTGGTCGTTATTTTTTTTCGGCATAGTGAAATCTGTGGAGTAGAGAAAAGCAGTTTTAAATGCAATAATAATTTTAAATTGATTTAGTAGTGTTAAAGTAATGTTGAGATTCGGATAAATAACGTGAATGGTCATCGACGCACATAACTGTATGTGTTGGCGTGTGAATCGCCGACCATGTTCACACACACAATTACATGCGTCGGTATGCGTGCACGCTGTATATTTGACTTGAGAATTTTAATTATTTCACGATATATATCTTATCTTATTATGCTAGCTAAAATTGTATATATCTATCTATTTATCTATAACCATTGGTTCTCAAAAACCGCTCTAACGATTTTTTTCAAATTCACACTAGATATAGTATTTATAAAGAAAAATTGAGTTTTATTGATTACATCTCTTGAAACTTACAGCTTCATTATTAATTTCTTAATTGAAAATTATATATGGGTGACGTAAATGGCATCCATTTTGAAATTTTACTCCCGCCTTTTTTTAATTTTGTATTAATATTTTTTTTATATTTAAAATATTTTAAAATTTATAATTTAATTTCGAAATAAAATTAAAAATATTTATTTTTAATAAAATATATATATATATTTATTAATCCCGCTTTTTTTTTAAATGATATTGTATTAACATTTTTTTATATTTAAAATATTTTAAAATTCATTATTTAATTTCGAAATTTTATATTTAAAATATTTTAAAATTTATTATTTAATTTCGAAATAAAATTAAAAATATTTATTTTTAATAAAATATATATATATATTTATTAATCCCGCTTTTTTTTAAATGATATTGTATTAACATTTTTTTATATTTAAAATATTTTAAAATTCATTATTTAATTTCGAAATAAAATTAAAAATATTTATTTTTAATAAAATATATATATATTTATTAATCTCTCTCAAAAAAAAACAACAAAACAAATAAATGTCTTTGAAAGATGGTAAAAATATCTTTGTAATTATCAAAATATCATAGACCAGCAGTAAGAACAATTGTTTTTACTCCCCGAGTTCGAAGGATCGAAACTCGCCGCGTGCTTTTTTTTTTTATCTATTTTCGTGATTTATTTATTCATTGTTCTTTTATTAATTAAGTTTTAGATAGTTTTATAATTTTTAATATTTTTTCAATAAAATATTATTTAATACATTTAATAATTGTAATAAATAATTAAAGAATTGTATATCAATATTTTTAAAGGTTAGAGCGAGAGCTCAGTGTCCCAGGTATTAATATTACCAGCCAAATCCAATAATAATGAATCATTTTTTACTATCTCGCCAGAGATAGTATTGCGATCACGAAAATTTTCGATGTTGAGATTTTGATGTTTTTATACTTTTTGAAGGTTCCTGAATCATTTTCACTAAGGTTGAGAAAAATGTCTGTGTGTGTGTGTCTGTGTGTGTGTGTGTGTGTGTGTGTGTGTGTGTGTGTGTGTGTATGTAGGCAAGATTACGCAAAAACGGTTTGAGCTAGAATGATGAAATTTGGTACATGGACATTATTCAAAATTCATAGTTTTCTATCAACTTTTGAGAAATGTAGCTCAACCGGAAGAGGGTCATTACCTACAACGTTTTGATTTTTTTTCCTCTAAAGTGACCGTAAAAATAAAGATATATGTTTGATAATTTTTCACATGATTAATAATTGTATAAAACTGCTATATATAGAATTTCAGCTTGATTGATTAGCTGAAATTACCAGAATTAATTTTTTAACACTGCAAATCTCACGCGCCAACACGTGACGTGGTGCCATCAACAAAAAGCCAAACATGCGCTGGTTTAATATTTATTATTTATTATTTATAATTTATAATTAATTAAATTTAATAAAAAGCAAAATGTGCAGCATCGTACACGTGGCGGAAGTGAAACTTCTTACAATCTAAAGCAGAGGTTCTTAAACTTATGTACTCCGCGGACCCCCACTTGGAGAAATTTTTTTTGACGGACCCCATCCCAACTTTAGGTACTTTACGTCATTTTATTAGTTAATTTCTGGCTTACGATCTCATAAGAACAAGGATATATGTTGAATATTTCTAACAGTAATTGGTGAATAACGATTTTTTTGCAAATTGTAGAACACACATTTTATTAGAAATTATAATATTGAAGAAAGAAAATTCAGCTAAATATGAAGATGGAAACGGTAGCAATAGTTTTCTTGCACATTTCGTTGAATTTGGGTATTTGATCTCTGTTTCCTCACAAAGCCATGCCATCGCTCCTTTTATATTAAATAGTTTTAACTGACTCATCATTTTCTCGTGCACCTGTACGATGGCTTTGCGGACCCCCAGTAAAGTCTTCGCGGACCCCCAGGGGTCCGCGGACCACAGTTTAAGAACCTCTGATCTAGAGAATAAGATAAATTTTATTTGAGAGTGTGAGTGAGAGAGAAATAGAGAAAAATAATATTTAATTATAATCTAATCAAAGAAAATAAAAGTTTGAATCTATTTGATAGTTGATCTTTTTACATATAATTAATCTCAAATTAAATATTTTTTAATATTAAAAATTAAAAATATTTATTTTTAATAAAATATATATATATATTTATTAATCCCGCTTTTTTTTAAAATGATATTGTATTAACATTTTTATATTTAAAATATTTCAAAATTCATTATTTAATTTCGAAATAAAATTAAAAATATTTATTTTTAATAAAATATATATATATTTATTAATTTTTTATATTTAAAATATTTTAAAATTCATTATTTAATTTCGAAATAAAATTAAAAATATTTATTTTTAATAAAATATATATATATTTATTAATCTCTCTCAAAAAAAATTTTCAATTGAATGACTCTCGCCAAGTGTTTTACCTGCTAAATGCTAAGAACCTTAATTTTAAGAGGTTGATTGATACATTGCAAATTATGTCGAATCATAAACTTACTATTTCAATTGTAATGTTCACATGTGGAAGTGTGAACGTGACAAACATAACTTACTTATTCTTAATTGTAATGGACACATGTGGGAGCTTGACATTATAAGCCTTTCTGGGAAATTGCAAAATGTGTTTATTTTTTTATATAAATAATGATCATGCAAATTACACTAAAAATTAAAAAATTATTAGCTATAATAAACTATTATTGGCTATAAATTAATTAAAATTAATTAAATTAATAAAAATAATTTAAAGATACAACTCGTTGAGAAATGAACTTATAATTAACATTTCCTTTAAAACTGTTTAAAACCCCAGAGTGGACGCTGACAATTTGGGTTTTTCCTGGTAAGACTGTCCCCCCCCTGGTTTTTCCCAATAACAAAGTGAAAGAAAATTCCCTTATGTTGCCTCCCCTTCCGACCCCCTAAGAGGGGTTATTTTAAAGGAACAATCGGAAAATAATTTTAAATGAATGAATAAATGAAAATTCAAATTTTATATATAGTTTTTTATATATGTTTATTTATTCACAAAAAATTAATTAAATTGTAATTTAAATTCTTATAGTTTTATTAAATAAATCATTTTTAGTTATAATTTTATATAAGCATTTTTTAATTGAACCTATTCAATCTTGTCATTCCCTAATCAGCATACGCGGTTTCAATAACCCTTTTAATTATTCTAAATTCAATCTTTAATTAAATCTAATTTAACACACAACAATTCCGTCTCATTATTGTAATACAAAGTTAGAAATATTAAGTTAATATAATTAATTACTTATAAATAATTCATAATAATAATAAATTGTGATACCAACTTATAGGAATATTAAAATAATATAATTATTATTTTACATATATATGAATATAATATAAATATTTTTAATTTTATTTTAAGAATAGATATATATCTAAAAGGCGGTAACTGTGAGGTCACATACTAATTTTTATTCTTTCACCCAGCAGAGGCTAAGAAATATTATTCCGCGTCAACGTACTAGTGCGCATGCGCGCCGTGGACTTTCAACCTAGCGACAGGGTATTAGAACGAAAGACAGCATAAAACGAAGACGCAGATAGCCTCTTTCTCAAAGACGAAAGACCGGACAAAAGAAAGACCCAGATAGCCTCTCTCTCAAAAACGAAACACCGCACAAAAGAGAGACAGAGATAGAGGCTATCTCATTCTCACTCGTTATATCTATATCTTTTTTCTCTCTTGCGTTTCGTAACGCGTTACGAAATTTCAATTTTTCAATTCACTCTCCATTCTCAACCAAATGTCAGGACGCCGCTAAAGAAGTTTCACTTCAAAAATTCCTGATCTCACTAAATTCTATAATATAGTTTAATATATTTGTCTATAATATCTTAATGAATATAATCAAAACAAAAAAAACACAAATCATGGTAAATTCAATTATTCTTTATTTTATATTAATCTTTACTTGAAATATTATTACATTGACATTTAGAAATTAATAAAATTTATACCCTTTTTAAAATATGCTCTACTAAATAAAGAACGATGATTACTTACATTTGGTAAGCTGTATTACGTAGATTATTTCATGATCATCATCATCATCATCAGTGATGGAGAAGATAATCTAGAATTTAAGTCAAGTTGAGTAGAAGGAACGAATATTGAATCATGAAATAAAAGTAAAAAATAAGATATTAGATTCTGAAATTTTAAAATAAATAAATTTAAATTGAATTAAAAATCAAATTAATAATAAATACTGACCTTGGAGTTAATAGAGGGTTGATAAATATCGCAGATTAGATTAGACAAAGACTTAAATTGATGTCTCATTTCTCTCATCTGGATAAATAAGAAATGAATTAAGATTAGAAACGTTTTATATCAACTAAATGAATGTAAATAGAAATAAATAAATAACATTAATATGATTCTAATTGTGTAGAGATTTTTAAAATATTATTTTATTTCTAAAATAAATAAATAAATATTGGAACATATATCAGTAAAAAGTTGTAAATTATTTTTTTAAAGTTCTCTAATAAAATAATTAATAAAATAAATATATTTTTCATTATTTCTTTATTAGAGAATGATTAAAGGATAAATTGGGCGGATAATCCGCTCTTTGTCATACACTGAGTAGTGGATGGTGGCAAGAGGAGAAGGAAAGAAGAGTGGCGAGCGACGGTGAGAGCTCTAAGAATAAGCCTCTCCGGTAATTTAATACAATATAAAAATCATATTAATACAATATAAATACAAATTTTAATTTTTATGTATAATTCTATTTAAATTTCTTAATGAAAAATTTAAAAAAGTTATAAACATAAATTTAAGTAATATATCAGTAAAATTTAATTTTCAAAAATTTAATTTAAATTTTTATTAAAATAATTAGTTAATTGTTGAAATTATTATATTTTGAAAAAAAAATCTGGAGTGTCTCGACATGACTATCTCGCAATTTGAATTGGATTAAATAACATATATTAAAATTAAATTTAATTATTAAAATTATAAATTAAAATTAATAAATAATATTTATTAAACTAGCGCGTGTTTGGCTCTTTGTTGATGGCACCACGTCATGTGCTGGCGCGTGATTGCCAGTCAACTTGTTAAAAAATTAATTCCGGTACTTTCAGCGATTCAATCAAGCTGAAATTCGAATGTACGTATATCAATTTTATACAATTTTTAATCATGTGAAAAACTATCAAACATGTACCTTTATTTTTGTGGTCAGTTTAGAGGAACAAAAATGAAAACGTGGTAGGTACATGACTCACTTCCGGATGAGTTACATTTCTCAAAAGTTGATGGAAAACTACGAATTTTGAATAATGTCCGTGTACCAAATTTCATTATTCTATCTCAAAAGGTTTTTGCGTAATTTTGTCTACATACACACATACACACACACATAGAGAGAGACATTTTTCTCAATCTCAGGGACCTTGAAATAAAAACATCAAAATCTCGACATCGAAAAGTAAATAGAGGTAAGATAGAAATTGTTCAATTTTAAATGGGGAATTGTTTTGTGAATGTGATAAAACTATAAATTTAATGTCAATACATATAATAACAAAAGATGGTAAATAGTGAGAATTGGGTCTTACCTTGGTTGAAAAGTAGCAGACCGATGTCTTTTGGAGCCAATAGTGCGTTTTGAATAGATTGTTTTAGTCTAAAAGGAAAAATCATTCTTTTCAAGTGATCTACCCGGGGAGCGTTGAGGTTGGAATCGATCAGGATTCAGTAATTTACTGTTTGCCTGGTTATGCCCCGGTGAAGAAGATGAAATTCTACATGTAGGGATTGCTTGGAGATATAATAAATGAAATTTATCTTGTACGATGGATAATTTCTTTAATGCATAAATGGCCGTAGTAGCTGAAGTGCCTCGATCCTCAAATAATTGTAAAAAAAAATATATTTTCTCAACTCAATATTAATTTGATAGATTATTATTTAAAATTCATCTTTCACAAAGTCTTTTTTCAGAAAAATTAATCTTGTTATCTTTGTGGAAAACTCATTTTAATTAAAGTAATTAATTAACACAAATAACAAAGGATATTAAAATAATTTCAGGCATTTCACTGTACAAATGTCATTTTATTTTTATAAAGTTAAAAAATACCTCCGAGTTGTACATCCTACGCAAGAACAGCGCCTATCAAGTCTGTTATATTTATTAGATGTCTATGATCAGTAGAACGGGTCCTTTGTCTTGATTTTCCTGTTCGGAGGCTCTACTTTTTATCAAATAGCTTCCCTATTTTGATCAAGGAGGTTAGGTTGACTCCACCCCATAAACCAAGTAGAGAAATTTTATTGCAGGCTCTGGATTTGAACCCGGTACCACGAGAATGTGAGTCGCAAGCTGTAACGCCTCTTTTCTAAATATAATTATTAATTTAAATTTTATTATTAATTTATTTTGATAAAATAAAATATTTTATTAAAAAATATTTTTAATAAAATATTATATACAGCATTAATGAGATGAGGGAAGGCTATGGATTACTTATGAAATATATTATAAAAACGAGCCAATTGCAATTTTATTTATTTTCTTCGGGTGTGATGCAGAAATGTTGTAACTATTTGTTTTTTAATTATTAGGCCAGAAATATAAATAGTAATTTTCGTAAACCTATTCTTTAAAATATAATTTTAAATGATCGATTAAAATTAACTAGCTGCTCCGAGCGCCTTCGGCGCTCTTCACACCTGGACGGGGGCTCCGCCCCCTGTCCCCCCGAGTGATACATAGTATTTGGTTGAAAGTCTGTATTTAAAAGGTTTTCATCCATTTTGTTTCAATCAGTATAAGTAGATAAGACATGTATTTGTTTTCTTGTAAAATATATTTTAATTTAATCAGTAAATTAATTATATATTATTATTGTATATGTTATATTTATCTAACTCTGTGTCTCTACAGTTTTCGAAAGTTCTTAGCCGCAACATCCACATTTCTCGAAGCGTCCCTATCCTGAGCTACAACCAAATCCTACCCTGTCACATCTCTCCCATGTCCCTTCCTTCATTGTCCACCCACCTTGGTCCTTGGTCTTCCACCGGATGTTTCCCAATCGGTTTCTCCCAATTTCTAGTTTCTCCAATTCCAACCACGTCCCCTTCCCATCCCAGCCTTCTTGATTTTATAACCTTAACTATATCTGGACATTATTTCTCGTTATGCTATCTCCGCCATCCCCCTGTGACCTCATCTTCTTTTGGCCTATAAATGCTGCGAACAATATTAATCTCACAAATTCTCCAAATCTACTCTCGTCTCCCAGAGTCATCGATAGGGTGACCAAACGTCCCCTCTTTAGGTGCTCTGTCCCAAAAATGTCTTCGGGACACCCTACTGTTTTTTCAATATTTAGGACATTTCGTAATTTTATTTTCAATATTTTTTCAATTTAGTTCTAAAAAAAAGGTATACCGTTTGTCCCGGTTTGGTGTTTTCGAAATATGGTCATCCTAGTCATCGATCAACATGAAAAATAATTGTTTTATATATTTTAATTTTGATCCTCTTTGATGAGATAAGCCCCTTTGCTGCATAATAACAGGCGTTACTCAATTATAACGTCGATTTCAATTCTTCTCGAATATTATTATCCTTCGTGATTAGAGATCTTAATTATTTAAATATTTATACTTTTTCAAATTCTACATTTTGTATGTTAATTGTATGTAAGTCGTATCCGTATCATAATTCTTGAATTTTTTTGTTTAATTACACATTTCGGTTGATTTTTCCCCAATTTCTCTAATCACATGTCTCCTCTTCCAGTCCAATTCATTTACCTGTCAATGTTGCATAAGGAATTTAAATTTCTTAATTTGGCTAGAACACTCCATTTTTTAAAATTTTAAATAGAGGGAGAGAGAGAGGTTCTAATTATATATAAATCTGTTTCTATGACAGCAAAAAAGTAAACAAATTACATCCATACAAACACTCTCCTTTATATATTTTTCTGGAAAATGGAACACCCGCAGCTCAGCTCAGGAGTTACCTAAGATTCTAATTTCTTTTTTATTTTTCATCTCATTTGAGGTACCCTTCACCTCAGAAAAATTTGGTTACCTTACTCCTTGTAGTTTAGGCTCTGGAGTTTTTTGCGTACAGACGGACACTATCGTATTAAATATATAGATGTTCAATGATACATTTATTAATAACATTAAGTATATGTGACCTTGCTTTTATAATTTCTCTTTTTCTTACTAAAACTCATTGATACTATACTATAACAAATATATATCTAATCATTATTAGCAATCTAATTTAAAAGTTAGTCGGATCTTTTTAGAATTCTACAATCAAAATAATTTGTGTGAAAAATCATAATTTACAATAAAATTTCTTCTGTATAAATAAATTAGCTGGAGTGTCTCCACTCGACTATCTCGCAATTTGAATTGGATTAAATAACATAATATATTATATTTAAATTAAATTTAATTAATTATAAATTATAAATAATAAATAATAAATATTAAACCAGCGCATGTTTGGCTTTTTGTTGATGGCACCACGTCACGTGTTGACGCGTGAGATTTTCAGTGTTAAAAAATTAATTCTGGTAATTTCAGCGAATCAATCAAGCTGAAATTCTATATATAGCAGTTTTATATAATTATTAATCATGTGAAAAATTATCAAACATATATCTTTATTTTTACGGTCACTTTAGAGGAAAAAAAATCAAAACGTTGTAGGTAATGACCCTCTTCCGGTTGAGCTACATTTCTCAAAAGTTGATAGAAAACTATGAATTTTGAATAATGTCCATGTACCAAATTTCATCATTCTAGCTCAAACCGTTTTTGCGTAATCTTGCCTACATACATACACACACACACACATACACACACACACACATACACACACACATACACACACACACACAGACATTTTTCTCAACCTTAGTGAAAATGATTCAGGAACCTTCAAAACGTATAAAAACATCAAAATCTCAACATCGAAAATTTTCATGATCGCAATACTATCTCTGGCGAGATAGTAAAAACCTAGAGGAATTTTTTTGCTCCTCGCGTTTAGGCAACCTACCATACTGACTGATGTTTTTACAATGTTGAAATGTTTTTAATTTAAAAATTTTTTTTCACAAATAGATTTTATTAGCTTAATTCTATAATGACGAACTCTAAGGTTTATATATAATATATATTTTGCACAGATTTATTTTATATATTTATGATTATCCCTGCTTATAAAATATTTGGTTAATGGTACTTGCTGAGTCGTACTTTAATCCATAATTAGAGAGAAAGAGAGAGAGAGAGAGTATTCATTTTATAAATAATATTTTAATATAAAAGTAAATTTAATATTTGAATTCCAATAAAAATAGCAGTAAAACTATGAAAATGAGTTTAAAAAATATAATATTCCATTGTTTCATTCGAAATTTTAAATTCCTGTTTGTCTTTGTCTAAGCCTAATCTCTTTAACAACAACCCACTATTACTCTCACTCATTAAGAATTTATTTATTGTCCAGTTTACCTCCAATCAACTATGTAGAAGAAAAATAAAGATAAAAAAAAAATTGGAATTATAAATTATATACTTAACATATTTACACTTTTATTGTACTCAGAGAAATAAATTTTTTGAAATAAATAATCATTCTATTTATTTTTGTGAAGTTTATTATACTCTACTTAGTTAACAGATAAATCTAGAGTCTTAGGTACATCTTTAAAAAAAATTCACTAATATTTAGTACAATATAGGAATTTCGTTGGATTTCAAAATTTTAGTTGAAAATTAATCTAATCTCAATCTCTATAAAAATGAATATATTTAAATAGGTGTCAATGTGTTTACCAATAAAAATAGCAATGGATTATATATATAGAATAAAAAATGGCACAATCATATCTAATACCAAAAGTAGGTCAGCTCTAGTGGCATATTTAAATTTCAAAAATTGCAAGAAAAAAAATGATCAGTAAGGATTTATTAAAATTCATTCAGATTTAATGTGTTTTTGATTTGTTTTTACTTTTATTACTTATATATCACATTTTAAATATGATTTTGGTTTATATAATAATGAAAAATATTTTTAAATAATTTTATTCAAATTTTAATTGACAGAAAATAATTAAATCATTAGATTAATAAATTAGTTTGGATTTATTATTTTCTATTTAAATATTCTAATAAAATTTGATTCAATTTTTAAAAATAATAAATTGACCTCCCTAAAATTACATGTTCCAAAAAAAATTGAATGGTCCTTTTATTCATAAAATAAATACTTTCAAGATTTATTTATTTTCCATTGTCTCTTTCTTATATCCCTGGAATTTTATTATAGTTCTAAAAACACTAATTATCATATCAACAAAGAGCATTTTGATTACTGATATAATAATTGAAAAGTAACAGTTCCCTGATCTTAATCTGATAAGGATATTTAATTAAATTTTATTTATATTTATTTGTTCTAAAGGACCTAATATTTCTTTTATATTTTTCAATTTATTGTTATAATTAATCAGTCATTTGTGTAGGAATTATAAAGAGTTCGAGGGTTTAAGTAGAAGTCACTCAAACATTTACCTTCTTTATGTAGCCTGCTCTTTTTAAATGATTTCAAACTGTCATATGGTTGATGTTTAGTGCCTCCACCATTTGAAAATGTTAGATGTGAATGTTCTGAGTGAATGAAGACCAAGAAGTGGTTTGCTCGAATCCATAATTCTTGAAAGATTCACCTCGTTTTGGTCAGGTCAGCAAGTGATGAAATTAATTAATTTAAGCGTTTTTACTTTTTAGTAAAAAAGCATCCTATAACTTATTTTAATTTCAAACCACAATATAATGTACTATAAGTGTTACCTCTTAAGCACATGTTTGTGTAAGATTTTCGGGGAAATGTTTGATATATAGGCATCAACAACAGTGGTAAAAAACCTATATGATCAAATTTCCTAATTATCTTTTTGTCTGTTACTATCCTCAACTGTGTTCTTTTCATAATCCGCAACATTAATAATTACTTTCTTTTTTTGCGAGAAAATCATCTTCTTTATTTCCCTTTATCAGAGTATTATTCCGCATTCACACATAGAAAAGTACAGAAAGGATAAGAATAGAAATAAATAAAATTATTTGCAAGATAAGAAATTATTTTTATAACATTGGTACTCGGTTTGGACCTAATTTTCATTCCATTGAGCAGAACTTTATCTATTTTACATACAAATTTTTATAGTTTATTACAGTAGTTTCCAACCTTTCTGTACCGGCGCCCCTCTTTTTCTAAAAAAATTCTTGTGCCCCCTTAATTTATGTAATAATCTAATTTCCTTTTTCAATAGTCGGGCACATTTCTGAAATAATATAACAACAAGGATGGGCCATGGTTCAGAGCTGGCTGGTTCATCTGGCCTTTTTTTAGGACCATATTGATAAAAAAAATCGAAAATGTTCAAAAGTTCTTGCCACAAAATCATTAAAAAAAATTGAAAAAAAAAATCGGAAATGTTTAAAAGTTTGTCCACAAAATCATCTTACCTTTTTTTAGAACCATATTGGAAAAAAATTGAAAAAAAATCGAAAATTTTCAAAAGTTTGCGGGCACTTGAAATTGGTTCTAATAAATTCGCGCCCCCACAGGTTTGAAACCGCTGGTTAATTGTAAAAAATCTTCTATATAAATAATACTATTTAATTATAAAAGGCTTTAGACTATGAGGGATAAGATGAAGAGTTTGAAATATAAAAATCTCTTTTAATTTAATCAAAAAAAATCTGGGGTGTCTACACTCGACTATCTCGCAAATTTGAAATAGATTAATTAGCATATATTATATTTAAATTAAATTGAATTAATAATAAATTATAAATTAAAATTAATAAATAATATTTATTAAACCAACCCGTGCTTAACTCTTTGTTGATAAAACTACGTCACGTGCTGGCGAGTGATTGGCATTCAACGTGTTAAAAAAATAATTCCGGTACATAGGAGAAGTTTCTGGGGAAGGGGGAGGGGAGAACCCATTAGTTACTATAGTATATAAATAATATAAAAATAAAAAAAAATTATAAAATAGCGTTTTTCTCATGGAATAAAACGAATAAAATAATTTTTCTATAAGCCTGACTAAGGTAATGGATGAATTTCTTCATATACAACGAAAAAACGTTGGGCGCATTTAGTTTTATTTATTTATATGAAACATCAAGTCAAATTTTTGTAATAATAAAAATTTTATTAAACACATAAACTGACAAATTTTTTTATTAATTTTGGAATTGAAAAATAAAATAAACAACTATTTAAGGGGTTGAGTGAATAAGGTGAAACGTGGGTGGGACAGGGAGATATAAATAAGTATAGAATGGTTGATTTTAGGGAAACTTGTTGAGGTCTGCGGTTAGAAAGTCCACGAGTCTCTTGAAGAGTTGACCCCCCTCAATCTCCCTCTCCCCTCTTCTTCGTGAAGGGGCCGCCGATGGTTGCGCGTGTTGCTGTCGGACGCCCCCAAACGAACCGCGTTTGACTCTCGCGGCTCATTTGGAGAGCGGACGGACACCGAGTCGGGCTCATCCCACATGCCTCCCTAAACTCAAACGCATCTCTCTTATTTATTTATTTATTTATTCATATTTTTTTCTTATTTATTCTACAAAAGTGATATTGTATCAGGTATTATCAGTGAATAACAGTGGATGAATGGATAAGTGGTGGAGTGACAAGCATTAATTCAGAGATAAACATATAATGGCTGCACTATTATTTCATCAACAATCATCGATACACGAAAAGGTCAGTTAACTAAAATAAATAAATAAATATATATTTCAAATAAATAAACTTATTTAATTTATTTCATCATTACTAATAATAGTAATAAATATTTTAAAACAATAAATAAAATGCATTATTAATTTATTTAAATGAATATATTATTATTATAAAATAAATAATGTATCAAAATTAGAAATAATTTTATTATACTAAAAAATGAGGTCAGGCCAACGCGCATCTGAAGACAGCCGCCATTTTGATTTGATACCTAGCCATGGTTTCGTATTAATACCAACAGTAATAGATTGACTGAAGATGGCTTAGCTACCTAATAACTGTGCATCAAGACAACTATGACGCTAGATTGTTCCTTCCAAGAAAAGAAAGACGAGTTTAACTTGTCTTTTCTAGCCATGTGGATGTCATCCAAGTCTCTCATTATTGTAAAAGAGTTGCCATTTTTAACGGGATATCTAAACAATATTATGAAAAAAATTATGTCAAGAAGAGAAAAAATTGAAGAAATGATTTTCATTAAAATTTCTTAAACAATAAAACAAAAATAATGTCACTTTAAGAATTATCAAACTAAATAACAATTAATTTAATAATAATATTTTTTTATATTTATATAATTTATAGATCAATATAGTATTATAACATTATATATATATTATTAATATTATTTAAATTAAATATTATTTTAATTTAGCAATAGAACTAAATTCAATATTTTCAAGATTATTTTTTTCTCGTTTTAATTAATAAATTTATAAATTTAATCATACATAAAAAAATGAAAACTCTTTTTTAAAAAAAATTAGATACTTTGTCATATATTTAATGTTTATAATCATTTTAATTATTTTTTAAATGTTTTATTCATTTTTAGTAATAAATAAATACGATAAGAATAAATATTTATATAAATAAGTAAATTTAATGAAATATTATTTTCTAATTTGTTATAATATATAGATCGTTACATTAAGATTATTTTATTTTAAGCTTATATTTTTTCTCTTCCCTATGTTCTTATCAAATTAGAATAACAAAATATTCATTTTTTTTTATATTAAAATAAAATTTAAATATTAATATTAGTTGGATTAATTTGTAAAATAAACTTTTTAATAACGTATCCACATATTTATTTAATTTTAATACATATTTACATATATTTTTTTTAAATTATAAATTCCTAATAATATTTATTACTTCTCATTCATAATATTTTGGAATATTGAAAATGATTTAAAATATCGAATTGAAACGTAATGTTACTTTATCCTAAATAAATTTAATGGTATTAACATAATCATAACCTTTAATATTATTACTTATTTAGGTAATTTAGAATAAATAAATAAAACAAAATAAATTTAAATACATTCTGTTATTGAAAATAAATTTGCCCCTTGATCGTTTTATGAGGCAACCAACCAAGCCATCTTGTCTCCTCAAGGTTATACACTGGACACGAAATCTTGTTTAATTTTGAATTTAATAATTTAAATCTAATTCCATATGTACTAAACAATAAATTATTTTTGTTTTTGTTTTAAAAGTAAAGATCTATTTTCTTAAATAATATTAATACATTAATAATAAAGATAAATGTCTAATATTGAATTCTAATAGTTAATAGATTTATAGTGATTGGAACAAATATGCTTCTTTATGATAATTTGCACTAATTAATGTCTGTGTGTATGTTAGGTTTTATTTTATAATAATAACTATTTTTTTAGTATGTGTTTTTGATTCTGAAAAGACCACTGACCCCTTCTCATTTGACCCGAACGCATTTCTCCTTTTTTGTTAACATAATAATAATAACAATGAAATTCTTAAATTTATTATATTTAATTTTGTTGATAGGATTAATTAATGGAAGGGTCCATTGGGAAGCTTTTGCTTTCCATACAAATTGACCTTGAACTTTGATGTTAAACGTAATTCTATATTCAAAGGTAAGAAGAGAATTCTTACCTTTCCTTCCTTATAATAAACTACTGAAGTTCAAATGCCACAAAAATCAATGGGTAAAAAAACAACAATCAATTAAAAATCGAAATATATCAATTATTATATTAATATTTTATCAGTATAAAACTATACTAAAATAAAAAAAATAAATCTTTATCATTAATAATTTTTTTTTTCAAATCAAAATAAAATAACTAATCAGACTGTTTCTACATTTGCTAAATTAGTTATTTTATAATTAGTCTTAGATAAATATACATAAATGTATATTATATAATATAATAAAGATTTTGATTACAATTTCTGCAATAGATGGAAAAAATATTTTATTAATGTATATAATTTATATAATACTATAAATTTATTTAATTTTCTACATATTAACATTATTGATAATTTCATTTTTAAAACAGAATTAGTTATACTTATAAATTCATTATATAGAAGAAAATTAAAAAAAAGCTATTATTTTTATTCTCTTTTTCGAAAAGTATGATTTTGACATTTGTATTTTTAAAATAATCTTTATTTGAAATTTAAATTATTGGTTCTTATGGTTTAAAATAAATAAAGATATAACTATTATAAACCTTTATTTTTTATTTTTTCATATTATATAAGAAAAATAGAAAAAGTTTAAGCATGTGTTTATTTTATTTCATTTTTTCATTTAATTAAATTATTTATATCCTACTCAAATATCTTTTTTTTAATTTCTAAATTAATTAAATAATTCTATAATTATTAAGATAAAAATTTCAAATCAATGGACAGATAACCATTAATAACTTTAAACTTTCCATTCTAATTATACCTTTGTTTATATTAAAAGTAAATTTTTCATTATTAGTTTTCTAATAAAAGTACAAAAAATGCACTTTTGTTTCTCTTTTTTATTTTATGTATATATATGTAGGACTCATTTTTAACTAGTAATATTTTATATTTAGAATTCCACGTTCTCACAAAATTAATGGTGAATTTAATCAATAAAAAAAAAATTATCACAAAAAAGTGCATCAACCAATGAACTATTATATAGCAATATTTTATTTTTTTAATTTATAATAATAAAATAAAAGATAATAATAATAAAAGATTGAACTTTGAATTCGAGGATTCCACATAAAATGTCTATGAAATATAATTAATAATTAATTTTAATCAAATTATAGATAGAAATGTCCAAAGGTTAAATTAATCATTGGTTTGAAATATTATATGATATTTTTTTAATATTAAATATATATATATATATATATATATACATATATATATAATATTAGGTGGAATTTTTAATTTATTTTAAATTTAATTTGAATAATCTTTTTTGGTTTTTTTAGCAATGAAATAATTTTCTTAATTTTGCTTTCTTAAAATTATTTATATTTTTATTTATAATTTTTCAAATAGTGAGTTCAATCTTAAACTTTATATTAAATATCTAAATTGCCAAAAAAAAAAAATATTTATTATTACTATATTTAAAATAAATAAAACGAATTCAACATATTGATAATTTTTTTAAATCGAAGAATTTGGTCTAAACTTTTTCCTTATTTATTAATATCAATTTTTAATTATATTATGTTTTTATACATTTTGACCTTAGTTCTTAAACTAACAAAGTTATTATTTTAACTTAAATATTCCAATATTAGGATCTGAATTTGTCTTTGATATTTTATAATGCGCTTTTATTTGTATAGTTGTGATTATTAAACGGATTAAAAAATTGATTAAGGTATATTATTGAAATATTTTCTTTGAATAAAATGTATTACAAGTTTAGCGTCATTATACATTATCTAGGTTTTCAAGTTGTCTTTCTGTGACTCGGTGAATACGGTTCTATTCATCTTGTTCAGATCTCAATAAAATGAATGTAAAGTATAGGAATAATTAAATAAAATGATCGACTATAAATGAATGACATTAATGACATAATAGTATTAATAATAATATATGCAAGTCTGTATCTGTAAAAGTAGAATATTTTAAATGTTGTATTTATATCAAATAATTGTAGAAATGTAAGATTTTGGTTGATATTTGGTAATTTATAACTCATTACTTGTTAGAATGTTTATCTTTGAAAATTCAAAACAATTCGGGACTTATTTTTGAGAAATATATAAACTATCCTAAAATAATAAATTCAATGAGTTCGAATGTTCAATAGTTGACTATTTTGGTGAGTAAGATTTAATAATAGTTTTATTCATACAGCTTAAATAAATGTAGGCCCCTCTAGATCTTGAGGCACTAGGCTCGATCCTAATTAGTATTTAGAAAAGTCCAGTTCTACATTCAATATATTTTTATTAGGTATAGTTTTACAACCATAATTGTGATGGATTATAAATCAATCAAAAATGTTAAATAATAATAATTTTTATTAATATAATTATTTAATTTAACTAATTAACTATAGTTGAACCTAAATATAATTGGTTTTCCTACAAATATAATTTTAATATAAAAAAAATTGAAAAAAAATATCCTATATATTAATTTATAAAAATTATATACATTTTTACATATAAATATTTATCTAGAGTATAATGAGACATGATATATCATTTCGATTATTTTTATTATTATTACACTCAAAAGATGATTAAATTATAAAGAAAGGGAATCTAGCAAGGTCAAATTATTAAACTAATCTGGTTGGAAAGATTCGTAATTTTAATCTTTTAACTTTTTCAACATTTTTTTTTTAACTTCATAAAATTTATTTTTCTTTAATTATTTTTTTTTTAACCAAACTGGATGGTGGGTTAGTCGGTAAATCAATTCTTGCCTACTCTATCATTTAAACCATGTTGTTAATCTCCACTAATTTTAATCTCACATAAATTAAATAAATAATTAATAATAATAATAATAAATATAAATTTAGAAAAATATAAAACAAAAATTGTACTTAAATAACATAAATGGCAATGTAAGACAAATCAAGGTATATAAATTATAATATTATAGTATTATAAGTTATATATATATACCCTATATACTAGCCGTTCCCGGCGGCTTAAAACTCTTCCACATACCATCCGTTACTCTTCATATGTTAGAGGGACAGGCAGCTTCTAGTTTTAATACAATTAAGTTATTTAAGTTAAAAATTGATAATTTTGACAATTTGTGACTAACTTCATAATGTTACAGACATCACATATATATGACGGAAATTATATATATATAATATATATGATTATATGGGTATCATGTATTTGAAATACAATAAAATTTATTTGAAACATTATATTTTGAAATTGTTTAAATTATTCTCTCATTAATTATAATATTTCATTTATTAATAAAAAAAGAATCAACAAATAAATCAATAAGTTTTTTCTTTTGTTTAATTATAGGGAGTGTGTCTAATCTGTATGGAGTGTGGGGGTGGGGTTAATAAAACGAGCAATGTTTCTTAGATAATTTTTAACTTCAACTCCGGTTCGTTCGATGCTCACTCACCTTGCCTTGTTGACCGCCACCATTTTTTATAAAAAGTGTAAACAAGTTTCCAACCGGGATTCAAATTCATTTATTATCCATAATCACTAGACATCTAATTAAAATTGTTTCTATACAATGTATTTGGATATTAAAAATTAATCAATTCGTAAACGAGAAAAATAGTACAGTTAATAATAATATTATTCCTTCCCGATATATATAAGTTGATAGTTGATATGGCAGGTAATAATATATTTTAATGAGATACCATTTATGAAAAATAAATAAATGAAAAATAGCCAAAGGGTCTTGTTTTACAACCTCCTAGCGTGGTTACAAATATTGATAATTATTCAAATAAATAACTCTATTCAAAATTTTAAAATGATAAATGAATTGATGAAAAGAATAATATCTATTACCTCATGGTCTTCGAAAAATACATAGAAATATTTTTTTTAAGTTATTGTGTGTGGTTATTAATATGAAATGAATATAAATAAATTAATCAATGACATATTCGTTTATTTATTAATTATAATGTATGATTTAAATAATCACGATGGATAATAATATTCGAGAAGAATTTAAATCGAGGTTGTAATCTGAAAACGCCTGTTATCATGTATTAAATGGGGCTTATCTCATCCAAATCATTATCAAAGGAGATCAAAATTAAAATATATAATATAATTATTTTGCCTGATGGTTGTGAGGCATGGTCTATGACCTTGGGAGATGAGAGTAGTGTTTGAGAATAGGATGCTTCGAAGCATTTATGGACCAAAGAGAGATGAGGTCACCGGGGAATGGCAGAGACTGCATAACGAAGAATTGCATGACCTCTATGCATCTCCAGACATAGGTGGGGCTATAAAATAAAGAAGGCTGCGATGGGCAAGGCACGTGGCTAAAATGAAAGAGGAAAGAATGGCAAAAATATATTGGACCATAAAAACAAAA
Source organism: Labia minor (assembly GCA_963082975.1). NCBI lineage: Eukaryota > Metazoa > Arthropoda > Insecta > Dermaptera > Spongiphoridae > Labia > Labia minor. The sequence goes on from OY720345.1 coordinate 39,086,823, forward strand.
ATACCAACGCTACCTTTGTTCTTTGACAAACTTTCAAATTTATTCATTAAATCACAACTAAATTTTAATTTTATTATACATTATATCTCTAATAATTGAATTATTTGTTTGTTTTTTGTTTTACTTTTGATTTAAACATGGAAATAATAAAAGTAACAATAAATGGGTGGTGTAAGAATATTGAAAAAATAATTAATATATAAAAAAAGAATTATTTTAATTCATAAAAATTTAAAATTTATTACAGAAATAATTTTTTTAAATGTTACGAAGTAATGGAAATTGTACTAAACAATACCTCCCTTACTATCGTCGGTCGGTAAAAATATGAATCACATTAAGATTATCATGAGCCAAAGAAAGATGATGTCACCGGGGAATGGTGGAGCCTGCATATCGAGGAATCGCACGACCTCTATGCATCTCCAGATAAAGTTAGGGTTATAAAAGATGAGAAGGGCAGGTGGCGAGAATGGGAGAGGAAAGAATGGCAAAAAATATATTTGTGGGGAGTCCGAGTGGGAAACGTTAGCTTGGAAGACCAACTATGCGGTGGATGGACAATGTAGGAAGGGGCGTGAGAGAGATGGGAGAGGATATGAGTTAGATGGTTGTCGCACAGAATAGGGACACTTGAAGAAATGTAGTTGCTGCGGCCAAGAACTGTCGAGTACAGAGTTAGATAGATATGATTTAAAAAGAAAAATATGAATATTTCATCAATTTCTTTAGATTTCTCCCTATATAGAATTAAAAATTAAAAAAATTAACATAAATATATCTATTGATAACATCATAAATAAATAAAAGGGTAATTTGGCAACATGGGACTTTTTTAAGAAGTCTCATAACAAGTGTTAAAAGATGAGATAATCAAGTTAATACATTTATATATTTATTAATTTTTCTAAATTATCATAATTTATACAAATGTTTACTAATTTTAATTTAGTTATATAATTTCAAAAATTTCAGAAAATAATGATAGTTAACATATATTTATATAATAATAATAATATTTACCTTCTGAATTAGTTTTATTTAATTCATTTAATCCATATGGCATATATTATTATAAATTAATGTATTTCAGATGTAAAAACAATCAAATAAAAGCTGAAAATATGTTAATATCTCATTCCCATCCCTACCCTCTCCCATCTCTCTCAAGTCCTACATTGTCCATCCACCGCGTCTTCCAAGCGAACGTTTCCCAATCGGTCTCCCCACAAATTCTCGCCACATACCCTTCCCATCACATCCTTCTCGATTTTATAACCCTAACTATATCTGGAGATGCATAGAGGTCATGCAATTTCTCGTTATGCAGTCTCCGCCATTCCCCAGTGACATCATCTTTCTTTGGTCCATATAATCTTAATGTGATTCATATTTTTACCGACCGACGATAGTAAGGGAGGTATTGTTTAGTACAATTTCCATTACTTCGTAACATTTAAAAAAATTATTTCTGTAATAAATTTTAAATTTTTATGAATTAAAATAATTCTTTTTTTATATATTAATTATTTTTTCAATATTCTTACACCACCCATTTAATGTTACTTTTATTATTTCCATGTTTAAATCAAAAGTAAAAAAACAAACAAACAAATAATTCAATTATTAGAGATATAATGTATAATAAAATTAAAATTTAGTTGTGATATAATGAATAAATTTGAAAGCTTGTCAAAGAACAAAGGTAGCGTTGGTATTTTTGTTTTTATGGTCCAGCAGCAGGACAGGTATCGTTTGAATGTTGGAATTAAATCTCGGGCGGGGATGACGTGCATTGAAGTCGAGTGAGGTGACCTCGTGTTGCAGCAACACTACACCTCCCTTCTTCTTCTTCTTCTTGGCTCTTCGCTTTGCGGGAAATTCTCAAGGCTATAAGAGAAAGGAACAGAAAATACACATTTTAGTTAACACCTAAAGCACACTCGATGAGGAATCTGAAATCTTAACGAGAGAGATATTGAAACAAAATTGAAAGTGATCCATTAAAAATTGAAGAAAAAAAAATTTATCAAAATTAAATAATAAAAATTTAAAAAAAAATATTTTTTTGCTCTATTATATATTGATATATTTTTTAAATATTATATATAAAAAAATCATAATTATAATCTAATCCAATTGACAACATTAAATATATATTATATCAATACAATGTTTTGATAATGTTAATCGGATCTAGGTTTTTTTAACCCATGCTTAAATAATTTTTAGATTTAGTGAGATTTGAACTCTCTTCCTCAATTTTCAAATCACACGATTAATTGAGTTAAAAAGAAATTTAAAGAAAATTTTATTTTCCAAAAATTATAAAAAATTAATTAATTTACTAATACTAATAGTAATAATAATTTAATTAATATAATTCTAAGATCATTAAAGAATAAACAAAAATGTATTGATCACTCAACCATGTATTATTAATATCTCCTAATAAATTGTTAAAAAATTAAATATTATTAATTTTGTTAAAAAAGAAATTTGAATTTTAAATTCTTAAAGAACATATTATATATATATATAATTGAAAATAATATTTTTCTGTTGTAATATTTTAGAGATATTCGCGATAAGGAAATCTTTTTTTTTCTTCAACTAATTAATAAATGTTAGAACTACTTTTAAAAGTTTGTTGTTTTTGACTTGTTTGCTATTTCATTGGCCTTGAATCCAAACAAGAAGAACAAGTTTATTTTTTAGGCGTTCAACTTGAATATACTTTTTTATACTTCATTTTCTTCTTCATCTTTAACTAATCTTTGAATAAATGATTTAAAAGAGAGGGCGAGAGAGAAAGAGAGAAAATGAAATGACTTCTAGTTATGTTAATATACTACAAAAAATAAATAAATAAATAAAAATAAATAATAATTTAAAATATAAATTGCATTAAAAATTTGTATTTATTAATAAGTTTGGATTTCAAATTATTTTGTTATAAGTTTTTTTATTGTATTTAATAGATGTGTAGGTATGTTTGATATTCGATTAAAATAAGGGCTCTTGTAACCTAGGAAGCGAATCTGGCATAGTATAACTTTACTCATTAAACAACCAAGAAATTATTGCGTCAAAAAACAGCTAAGAAAGGAGGGGGTTTGAAAAACAAATTGTAAAAATTTAAAGATATCTTTTTCCTACATGGGGTAACAAACAAAACTTATAATTAATTTATAATACATAATAATAATCATTCAATGATTAATCTTAATTTACATCAATTAACCTTAATTCCTACGTAATTAATAATATGTAGTTGTATAGATATTAAATCTAAATAAGGAAAAAGCCACAATCCTATCTGTTTTACGATGAAAATTAAAAGGATTTTTTTTTTGATAATAAATATTAAAAAGTTTGATAGATAATTTTTTAAAATATAATTAAATAAATTAAAATTTGAGCATCCTCCCTTCTCTGGCCAAAAATAATTATGAATTTTTTACGACTATGGGTTTATTAGTAGTATATTATAAAATAATAAGAAAAAAATAAGCTGGAGTGTCTCCACTCGACTATCTCGCAATTTGAATTGGATTAAATAACGTATATTATATTTAAATTAAATTAAATTAGTTAAATTATAAATTAAAATTAATAAATAATATGTATTAAACCAGTGCGTGTTTGGCTCTTTGATGATAGCACCACGTCACGTGCAGGCGCGTGATTTGCAGTGTTAAAAAATTAATTCCGGTACTTTCAGCGATTCAATCAAGCTGAAATTCTATATATATCAGTTTTATACAATTTTTAATCATGTGGAAAACTAAGAAACATATCTTTATTTTTACGGTCACTTTAGAGGAAAAAAATCAAAACGTTTTAGGTAGGTAATGACCATCTTCCGGTTGAGCTACATTTCTCAAAAGTTGATAGAAAACTACGAAATTTGAATAATGCCCGTAAACAAAATGTCATTATTCTAGCTCAAATCGTTTTTGCGTAATCTTGTCTACATACACACATACACACACACCTAGACATTTTTCTCAACCTTAGTGAAACTGACTCAGGGACCTTCAAAACGTATAAAAACTTCAAAATCTCGACATCGAAAATTTTTGTGATCGCAATCTCTGGAGAGATAGTAAAAATAAGTTAATATTTTTTCTATAAAATAAGGAAATGGTAAAGTAATTTTGATAAAAAGTTAAATTTATGTATTATAATTTCAATTATAATAATAATAATACAAGATTTAATTTATTTTAAATAGTTTTTTATGAAATATTATTAAAATAAATAAAATAATAGATCAGTTTATAGTAATGGGGGTATTTTGTTTTTTTCCTCATGAGTTATAATGGGATTATTAATAATCATTTTTAAAATACGTTGACCAAGGCAATGTATTTGGTAAAGAGGTCACCGATCCACATGCAGCCCACACCTTGTTCTTCGAGTGACCAGAAAAAAATTTATTTGATATTCCAATGTTGGAAGAAAATCGTAAAGTCAATGCCAAAGTCAAGGAATGTGTCTCTTATTTCGAAAATGAAAAATAAATTACTGTTCTTTTTTCTAATTTATTTTCTTGTGAAAAAAAAATTATTCAACCAATGGATTTGGTTAGATGGACCCTTCGTATGAATCATAAGCAAGCTATGTTATTATTTATTTATTTTTTATATAGTCCATGATTTTTCAACACACCAGTCGCCCTTTCAATGGGATTTGCGTCATTCTTTAACTTTCGAATATGATTCAGTCGGTTGGTTGTCGGCATTTTCATTTTTATACCTGCGTGTAATTTAACGCAATAACTCGAGTAATGAATGAATGACTAGATAAAATCCTTTCAATTTTAATTTATGTTAATTCCTTATTTTTTTATATATTTATATAAAATATACATGATATTTTAATGAAAATTACTATGAAAAATTTATTTGATATTATTTATACTATTATATATTTACTAATATATATTTATTGATTTATTTTATCGATTGATGATGACAAATCTTTCCTTTCATCTTATTTGAAAATTTTTATTTAAAAAAAAACAAAAAAAAATTATTTATTTATTTTTTGTTTCAATCAATTTTGTTCAAGTATTCTAGGTCAGGAAAATGGAAAGGAAAGTTAATTCCTTGTCCTGACCATTGAACGCGTCATCCATAATGCTAAAAATTATATCTAAACATTATCAACGAACTTTTAGTTCGATTATAAAATCTCTATGTCTATGTGTCTGTCGCCAAAAATTTTTCGATTTTTTAAATTTTGATTTTGGATTCGAGTAGAGCTTAAAAAAGTGTAATTGTAAAGTGGTCTTGGTTTTACCGACCGACGATAGTAAGGGAGGTATTGGTTTCACACCAAATTTCACATATGGAGATTTTTACATATCTACACGAATCATGCATTTTCTTAACAGAAAAAAGTATTTTTAGCATGATGTCTGTCAGTCCGTCTGTCCGTCTGTCCGTCCGTATAGATGTGTACAGCCTGAACGGCTCAATCGATTTTGATAAAATTTGGTAGATTTACTTAATGCATCAGTGGGATGAATTGATCAACTTTTGGTGCAATTCCGGAAACCGGAAGTGGTAGTATTAGCGATCGACGATAGGAAGGGAAGGGTTATTTTCACACCAAATTTCACATGAGGAGATTTTTTTATATCACCACGAATCATGCACTTTGTATTGGTTTTATCCTCGAGAAAAATCATATTTATTAGTTTTTTCTTGATTTAAAATTATATGTCGTCATCCAGCCATTCATGACGTCACAGCCTGGTCTTGCATATATATTATTAATAAAATAAAATTAAAAATATTTATATTTATTATTTATGTATCCATATCTGTTTTTATTACATTAATAGATATATTAAAATTATTTGAAATTGTTTTTGTAGCTGGAAATTAATTTACTTCAAACCGTCGGTCGGTTCGGACCTGGCCACAGGTCAACTTATTTAAAATTCGGTTGGGAACATGGTCAAATCGGCGGTCAAAGTTGAAAATTTCCCATATATTATAAATTATAACTACTGTAATGTGTGTTGTTATAATGTAAAATTGTAAAGAAAAAATGTTTAGACATTATTGTAAACATTAAAAAAATGCCCGTGAACATTAGGGAAATTCCTTGGAACATTGAAAAAATTCCCGGGAACAATGGGAAAAGTCCCGGGAACATTAAGAAAATTACCGGGAATATTAAGGAAGTAAATGATGATTATAAATATGAATAAAAGTTCGTTGATAGTAATGCTTCCTAGCATTCCCAGATGATTTTATTTTTTTTTATATATATATATAAAAATATGAAATGAATTATTAATTATAATTAATGATATTAATTAAATAAAAAAATATTTATTATTTCAAAATTATTTTTACTGAAAAAAATGTTGTATAAATAAAAGATAAGAATACAGTTCCTTCAATATATAAATATTTATTTATTATCTTAAAACCAAATTGTAAAAAAAAATTGTGGACATGGTAACTATATGTATTAAATTCTTTAAAATCAAATTACTTTATTTCTAACCCCTCTCCACTTAGGTCACTTTGACCTGTAATTTTATTAATTTTTTACCGCCCGTCGACAGATAGGGAAGATATTGTTTTCACCCCAAATTTTACATGTGGAGATTTTTACATATCTTCACGAATTATGCATTTTGTTAACAGAAAAAAGTATTTTTAGCATGATGTCCGTCCGTCCGTCCGTCTGTTGTGTGTTCGTATAGAACGGCTCAACAGATTTTGTTAAAATTTGGTATATTTACTTAATGCATCAGTACCATGAATTCATTAACTTTTGGTGTATATCAGGAAACCACAAGCGGTAGTTTACAAAGTATTAATTTTATATTCATTGTCGGAAATCTTTCACTTAAAATATAGTTATTGATTAATTAAACTAAAAATAAAAAGTTTTAAAAATATTATTTTTTTTGATACTTTATATATATACCATATATATATATATATATAATGTCGTTTGGAAATTAATTTATTTCAAATCGTCGGTCGGTTCTGTGCCTGACTACAGCTCATATTTTTAGTAAAATATTTCTGATTTTACTTCAATACATTTATCAATCATTTATTATAAATTGAAAGTTAAATAATTTAGAAATTATTTCATTATTAAGCAATTTATTTTTTTTAAACTGATATATATATATATTCGTTTACGTTTTCGTGAAAGTTTTTATTCTTATGAGAAATTATTTCCGGGTTATTTTCATGTTTAATTGTGAGTGACGTTTCGGCGCCATTTTCAAGAGTGTTAATTCAAGAGGAGATTTTTTTGGAATTCTGTGCAGTAGTCTGTGTGATCAAAAGTCGATGTTGGGATTTTGGGTTGAATGGGTGGATGATTTTTGAAAGTAGTATGTCAAAAATAACCAAATACCGCTAATATATATATATATATATATATAAGTACATCAATTTAAGTATTTTTTTTTGTATTAATTTCTAGAATAGTGAATAGTTAACATTTAGTTAACGTTTCTATTTTTTTTAAAGTTTTTCTATTTTTAAAAAATAAATACTGTTTTCATAAAAAAATATAAACTTAATATTATAGTTATCTCTATCAGATAATTTAATAGTTTCATTAAAAAATGACTAATAAAAGAATATTTATACACTGGGAACAGAAATTAAAAATTAATATTTTTTAACCTTGCTATTCGCTACTTTCTATTATTTTTTTTTTTATTTTTAGAATTAAAAGAAAATATTTTTTTCTGAATTGTTATTAATTTTATTTTAAGATAAGGAAAAAAAATGTTTTTATGAAAAATTATGATCATTAAGTAAACTTGAAATCAGTTATATTAACTAAATATCTTTTTATTCTTTTTTGACTTTGAAGAAGATCGTGATTTATCTCTTCTTATTCTAGAAAAATAATTTCTAAAGAAAAATTAAAACAATCCATGACATATTTATATAATTAATTTAATTAAAAAAAAATTATTAAACTTTCATTAAAAAATTCTTACTTTCTATTTTCTATCCATCTATCTACACACACACATATATATATATATATATATATATATATATATATATATATATATATATATTATAAATATTATACCAATATGAAATTTTTTATTCATTTTTTTCCATTTCAACACTCCCCTGGGGCTTCATTTTAGAATTTAATGACACCTTGTGCTCAATCCTGGTTAAGTGGTCATATTTGATAAAGATTTACATGCATGGAGATTACTACCTTCAATAAGATAAGTTTTCATAAACGAGGTCGTCTTACAAATGCAGATTTTTTTTTTAAAATTATTCTATAATTGAATTTGATTTGTAACTGTAATTTAAATCATAAATAAACGTTTCGATTGATTGGACATTGAGATTTTAGTATCTAATATTATTATATAATTATATTTTAAATATATAATATAAATATAGATATAATCTTTTCGCTAGTATAATATTATTAGATTAGATAAATAGTAATTATATAATTAATTTCTTTATTTTTATTGATTATTCGTATTGATTATTTAAATTAATAAATTATTTCATCGACGGAATAACTATTTCAAGAAACTATTGGCATTATCTTTACCATTTTTTTATACCACAAGTATTCAATGGAATTAATTAACTATTAGTTTTTATCTATTTATCTATCTATAAATTGGCTGTGCCGATTATAATGAAATTACATCACACATTTTCTATACCTTAATTTGATCATAAGTTATTGATTAGGTAGATCAATCAATCAAGCTTAATATTAAAATAATTAAAATATCTTTGTTTTTAATTCTTTTTTATTATAATTATATTAATTAATACCACCCAGTTGAATTTAGTTTAAATATCATCTATCTTATATATATATATATTATCTTAATTAAAAAATTAATTTTTAAGACAAAATTAGGAATTTTAAAAATAAACAAATAATTTTATTTCTTAAATGTTTAAACTGTCCAATTCTTTTGTTATTATGCAAAACACACACATACACATAGTCATAGTGAAAATGACTCAGGGACCTTCAAAACGTATAAAAACATCAAAATCTCGACATCAAAAATTTTCGTGATTGCAATACTATCTATGGCGAGAACTATCTCGGTTTTAATATTCTACTACAATAAAATAGAACTCAAATTATTATTATTAAGAATACCGAAGAATAGCTGGTTAATAAATAATTTTGAAAAATAACATTTTTAAAGTTTTTTTTTAATGTTTCAAGTAAATTTCTTCAGATATTTATTACCTACTTCTGAAGATAAAATGTTAAGTTTGTCATCATTAATGAAAATAAATATATTTTATACTAATAATAATTCTATTTATGTTTGATAATTTTAATATAAAAATTTTGATTACTTTCCCAGATGGAGCTTAATTTATGAAAACTAATAAGATTTCATTATAAATATAAGAAAGAATATAATAAATAATAATAATAATAATAAAATAAATATTTACCGTGGCATTTATGTTAACTAATAATTATATTATATTATAATTATAATAATTATATAATAATTATAATTAATTAAAATCTGAATAGGAAATGATTTATGTCGAGAATTATGAATTCATTTTCAAAAGATTTATATTTACATTGTATTGAATATTGTTAGAGGACTATAACACAAAGAGGAAGAAAAAAAAACAGAATGTGTTTTATATTTCATTAGAAAAGAATTTCAATAAACTTGGATGGCATTTCATTTAATTGAATGAAGTAAATGGTTTACTCTTGGAACCGTGAGTTGTTCCCGTTAGAATGGGAGCCGAGTTGGAAGCCCCATAAGACACGATTGCCTCACACAGAGACCCAGAAACGGGATTGCCACTTGTTGCCTAGATCCAATTACCTAGCATTCAAATCTCTTGATTGTATTCAAAGGAAACGTCTGCCATTCATATTCAATTTTTTTTCTTTTTCATCTATTAAAAATCTCCATTCAAAAATGTTTCCAATTTTCAATTATTAATTTATCTTATATATAATATTATAGTTCAATATATTTTAAATAAAAAATTTAAAAAAAAAATATATCGATAAGTGTCGTTAGATAAAAATTTTAAAGTTAGATAAACCCCCGGGAATTTTATAATTAATAACATTTCTGACACAAATGTTATATCTGTAAGCTCAAGTTTAATTAAGCGATTTTCATTTATTTAATTATTCGTTTATTAATATTTCCTCCCCCTCCCCCCCCAAAAAAAAAACAAAAAACAGAATAATTCTTTTTGTTCAAAATTTATAGGAGAATTTGAATGAAATATTTATTTGTATATCTAAATACTAAAAAACAATATTTAAATTTATATTGATAAAATAAATAAAAATAATCGTTCAGTTTAATATATATATATATATAATGTAAATAGATATTGATATATGATTAGTAAATGAAGAAAAAAAATAAAAATAATTAACTATTAATTTTCATTAAATAAATTTGTTTTTTATGCATAAAATCTTTTATAATTTTGGTTGGTTTTACAAATAAGTTTCCTTATACCACGGGAAATGCCAGTTTAATCTTGTGATTTTAAAGTATCTTAAAGAATAAATTATTTTATTAGAATATATTAATTGAGATGATATTGATATATAAATAAATATTTCATAATAATTAATTAATAAAAATAATTTGAATATACAATTAGATTATCCACACAAATAATGATAATATTTGTAATATGTTTCTTCTTTCATAAAATATAAATTCATTCTCCAAAAAAAAAAAAAAATCAGAGTAAATGAGATGCAATGCAAGGTCATCGAATCTTTAGCATATTATCTCTCTTGCCAACATCTTATGGGTTAAACCCTCCTTATTCATTGACATGACTCATCATGTAGTATCACCCACTCAATTTGCATATAGCATTTGATTATTTAAACAAAAACAAAAGCTATACCATCTTCATTATTCTATATTTACCTAAATCTTTTGTTTGGATTATACATGTTATACATGTTTCTATTATACATAATAAAAAAATTTTCAAATGAAAATTTATGAATAAAAGTAATTTTTAATTAATCATTCCTACTTCAGAATGATTCATTATAATCTATTCATTTTCATTATATACCTATATATAAATATATATATATATATAGTCTCGTAATATTTCTATTAATAAACGATCATTAAAAATAAAAAAAAAATGAGTAAAGATTAAAGTTTATGTTCCCAACGCTATGAATTGTTACATTCTTTAACGATAAGTCTTTGATATAAAAACAAGACTGTTAGTTACTTTAAAGATATTAATAATTTTTTGTTGATATTTAGTTTTAAATAAAATACTTTCTAAACCTCTGTTCTTTGATTATTATTTTGTTGTTTCTACTTTTAAGGAAAAAAATGAAAGTTTCAAAAAACCACGGAATGTATAAAAAAAAAAACATTGTCTTGTTAAGAAAAGTAATCTGGAAAATGAAATTATTTTATAGCATCTTGATGGAAGGATAAAAAAGTTCGGACTAAAATTTATTATATGGTGAGGTAGTCTAACTAATGGTAACAATGCCCGGCATAAGTTAAAAAATGTATAAATACTTTGATATTTTGGAAAATAAATAAGTGTAAGAGGGAATAAGAATTTATTTGAATAAATAAAAAACTGCATATAATGTAACTTTCATCTTTTGTATGTTTTGATACAACAAAAATATATTGTAAATTTTAATTAATAAATACGTATAATTTTTACTATCTTGCCAGAGATAGTATTGCGATCATGAAAATTTTCAATGTCGAGATTTTCATGTTTTTATACGTTTTGAAGGTCCCTCAGTCATTTTCACTAAGGTTGAGAAAAGTGTCTCTCTCTCTCTCTGGTGTGTGTGTGTGTCGACAAGATTACGCAAAAACGGTTTGAGCTAGAATAATGAAATTTAACACGGGCATTATTCAAAATTTGTAGTTTTCTATCAAATTTTGAGAAATGTAGTTTTTTCGGAAGAAGGCCATTAACTACCACGTTTTCATTTTTTTCCTCTAAACTATCCGTAAAAATAAAGATATATGTTTAATAGGATTTCACATGATTAACAATTGTATAAAAATGGTATATATAAAATTCCAGCTTGATTGAATCGCTGAAAGTACCAGAATTAATTTTTAAAAATTTTAACAGGCCAATCACGCGCCAGCACGTGACGTGGTGTCAACAACAAAGAGTCAAACACGCGCTGGTTTAATAAATATTATTTATTAATTTTAAAATTTATATATAATTAAATAAATTTAATTTAAATATAATTTATGTGTTAATTACCCAATTCAAATTTGCGAGATAGTAGAATGGAGACACTCCAGATTTTTTAAAACCGTAAATTGTAATTACTTTTGGCTATAGTTATTTCTTGCTGAACTTCAGGGCTAAAAAATTGATCCTCGTCAAATTTAATGAGTTTTAAAATTAATAATTCAATTTTAACCAAATTAAAATTCGACTTAAATGGGAATAGATGCCAAAAGTCAAGAAATTTTTTATAAATGATAAATTGTTCTTAAGTTAAAGCAAAATCTTTTGTTTATATAAGAAATATTTTTTCGGTGATATCATCACCTATCTCATTTGCTGATCTTATAAATAAATAGAAAAAAACCTAAATAATATAATAATAATAATACTAATAATAATGTAATAAATATATTTTTTTATTCTTTTGGTTGAATACAATCCAAATGGTGTATCTATATTGATTAGTATGCTGGTTTAGTTTGAATTGATGAGGAAATCCTCGTTTGATTTTTGACTAACGGAGGGGGTCATTCATCGTCTCCCGTAACGTCAAGATTTTCATTACAATGAGTGAATTGATGAATGCATCAGGTGGGTGGAAGGGAGGTTGTGGTGTATGGTGGTGGAAAGGGTATTTCCGAGTGCGGAAGTGACGAGCAGTGCAAGATGTTAGCTTTGGTGTCTGTTCAACACGAATACTAGAAAGGTTTGGTTGGTTGTTGGGGGGCGAAGGCCACCTCGCCATCTACAAGGTCTGGAAGGCGACGAGGCCGCCTGATTCGGAGCGGGCCAACCGGGCCATATCCATTCGCATTCGGTACCCAGTCATGGCGACAAAATAATCCTCGAGTGTTGTGTGTGTGTGAGAACCCTTGCCGATGATTATGTTCCCTCGCAAATGACCGAAACAAAATCACGCAACGACTCGTGTAGACGTCATGTGACAACGTTGGGGCACCAAGGTAGAGAAAGTATTATACTTCTGCTCCGCTTCTTGCATGCCACTTTCACCTCCACCTCCTTCCATTCGCGTTAACATTTACCGAATTATTTCCCGTTCCCTTCACATATCAACTGACACTTACTTCATTAATAAATAGATTCATCTATCTATTTATAATTTACTATTATAATATAATTTTCAAGGAAGAATAGTCGAAAAATTTCTATTTAATATAATAAAATTCCTATTTCAATTTAATTGTATAATTTTGCTTACAATTTAACAATTACTTAAACACTTAAAGAATATAAATCAAACTATAAATAGTATTTTCGTCTTGTAAAAAAATACTATATTAATAAAGTTCTTTCTTAAACAAAAAATGTAAAAACCTTTTCTTTATTAATATATTATTATTATTTTCTATATTATTACTTTATAATTATTTAAATTTAAAATAATCTAATTTACTTAGAAACTTAGATTTACATTTTTTCTATTTTTAGATGAACTGTTTAAAAATATAATTCAATAATTCCATGTTTATATATAACAATATTCTTTTAATTATTAATTCTTTCAAAAATATTTTAATTATTAATATATACTACAATATATATTTAAAACTATTCAAATCTTTATATTTTTAATTCAATGAGTATAGATACAAATCTTTTAAACTCAATGAACATAAAAAACAAATATTTAATTTTGAATATATATATTTTTAAATATAAAAATTATTAATTGAGTAATTACGATAAAATACATTTGTAAATTACTCTTAGTGTTGTGTTCATAAATACTATTTAAATAATTGTTTAGATAATCATATTTTTTATTCATTTGTATAACTGTAAGAAAACTATAGATTTAATTATCAAATAACTGCTAATAAAAATTCTAGAATAATATAAAAATGGATAGTTTTATTTACCATATAATAAACGAATTTTTTTTTTAAATTTAATTTAAAATCAAAATTAATTCTTGACCAACTACTTGAAATTTTTCTTTAATATTACTAAACAAATTCGCACGAATATTTTCAATTATTAATATTTAAACAAAATACCTCTAATAATTTTTCATTAATAATTTTAATATAATTAGAATTTTCATAATTCTTAATTTAATTAATTCTCTTTAGACTTTTCAATACATAACTGTCTGAAAAAGTTAATAATACACTTTGAACAATTTTTAAGGATTAAATCACCTCAATATAATTGATGTTATAAAAAAAAATCAAGGTAATTTAACTGTCCATTCCAATCAGATAAGAATTTCATGAAAATGTTAAAAGGTAATTTAACTTTGTTATCGATTTTAAACATTCTTTTAAGTTTTAACTAAATTCTATCAAACAATATTTTTAATAAATATCTAATTGTAATATATCTAATTGACTTCATTAATTATAATAGCTAAAATAATAGTGTCATTTTGAGTTCATATACATTGTAATATTGACGAATATATTATATTTACTTATTTTTCCTAGTCTTATTGTTGTTATATATAACAAAATTTTCTTTCCTTGAAATTGTTGTATATTATTTTTGACATTATCAATTTTAAGATTTTTTTTCAAAAGACCCACGAAATTATACCATCGACCGCTAGAGAGCTCTCTTTTCGACCCTACAATTTCATAATGTAATGCAATTGTTTATTTTACAATTTTTTTTTATTTTTGTTCTAAAATAAAATTTAATTAATTATTATTTATATAACATAATATTATTATATTTATAATAAAAAAACAAATAAAGATACATTTACAAAGAATCCACCAATAAATTCCACAATCTGGAACCTTGAAGTTCATTCATACCGGTTATAGATTTAGTGAAAGGGGGATTTGATTAAAAAAATGAAATTATTGAAAATAAACATATTTTTTTATATATATATTCGGACATTGAAAAATATATTATCCAAATAAACCAAACAAAATATTTTTTTTATGTAATTATTACATCGACGATGAATTTGTATCCCTTCAGCATTAAGTGTTTTTTTTCTTTACTTTTAATTAACACTTATCTATTTTTCGAGATTTGATAATTGTCAACACAATGTTTTATACCTAAAAGCAGAGATAATAACGTCATTCAAATCGTAAATTCCAATCTCAACAAGAAATTAGGAGACATAAATAAACTAAATTTATTTTAAATATAAATTATTTATAAAATTTTAGAATTATATTTTTAATTTTCGAAGAGAAAACTCAAATTTAAGTTTATTTAAATAAATAATAATTTATCTCTATCTGACCAAGACCAAAATTTTACACATGAATTTAATTAAAAAATCAAATTGAAAATTAATAAAATTGCATGTTCCGTATAATTCCGAAAAAATAATAAAAAAATACTAAACCAAATTTTAAAATTATTGTTATCTAAGATAATTTCATATTTTATAATACAATTTATTTTAATTTCATTAATTGATATAATAAAAAATAGCTTGTGTAATGAGTCAGGATGGAGTTTTTTTGGCTTCTCAAACTGTACCCCGGTGAAAATGCCTCTCTAGCTTTTTTTATTTATGGAATGAAAATGCCTTGGTATTAATTAAAAGATATGAGAGTAATGAGATTAATGACATTATAAGCAAATATCTCAATAAACTACATATATTAAAATAAAATATTCGTCTTTGCTAGTGAATGATTATAAATGATTCTAAGAAATATTTTTTAAACGCATCACATCTTGCATACATGTTATGAATCGGTTGGAAAATATTTCCTTTCAAGTAATTATTTGCTATATGCTTTAGGGCTTATTTTTATGCAAAAAAAACAACAAATGATATCATCATATGATTATAGTGAGATTGTTTTCATTATTAGATATTTTCCCTTTCACCGAAAATATATTCATCTAATTCGATTATTCATGAATATTAAAATAAAACAATTTAATACTTTTACTACAAAAAAATTATTTCATGCTTTATTATTCTTTAATTTTACGTAAAATGAAATTAACAGATACATCTTCACGAAAATTATGAATAAATTATCGATATTTTAAAATCTTTTCGTTCCTCTTTCTTCTACAGAATCATTTAACACCACCTTCTAATAATTTGTTGACATTTTTTAAAAATATTTTTTATTTTTAATTTATTATTTATACTGTCAACGATATTATATATAGAAGGTATATAGAAGGATTAGAATATATGTTTACTAATTTTAAAATAATATTTAAATATATATATATCTATATACTACTTTGGCTAGAACTTATATAATTATTTTTTCAACTTCGATGAAAGCAGTGTTGTTATGAGTTATTAATTTTTTCCTGTGCCATACTCAAACAATACCTCCCTTACTATCGTCGGTCGGTAAAAAATATATAGACTGATATTACTTGATTTTTTTCACCTCAATAATTCATCGTCGAAAACCACAACACATCTCTTCCACAATCACCTTATTTGCCTGATATTGCGACCATATATCATCTCGATTGAAGATATAATAATAGAATCGATGAAAGTACTGAGAATTTGAAAATTGAAATTTTTTAAATTGTGCTATATTTGAAGACGATAAACTTATTTTTGGAGATGATTTTTTTCTATAAACAGCTTTCTGTTAACTTTAAACTTATTTTCTTTGATCCATTGGTCTCAAGAAAAAAAATTGATTTCAATTTGATTTTTTTAATCCATCCTTTCACTAAATCATCTAAAAATAGCGTGACGCACATCTGGCATCCCTCTATCTTTCTCTAAGAAAATAATTTTCAATATTTCTTGATATAGTTTATACTTTCATATCATTTGGTAATTCTAGATCATTTTACGTAAATCTTCAAATGGTTGACGTCAAAAATGAAAAAAATTACCGGATGAATCTATTATTATTATGTATTTTTTCTTTTCATATTATATTCCTCTCACACTAACAACACATGTGCAAATTTTAAAGTTTTATTATATACCAAACATTTTTTTTAATTATATTTATATCACTTAGTTTTAACTTTTCCTTGAGAAAAATATTACTTTATAAATATTATCATTATTTTTTATTTATTTAATTTCTCTTTCAAATCGTTATTTTATAATTTATTAATTTTAATACTATTTAAGTAAAAGATATATTTATAAATACTTAAGAAAAGAATAAAAAAACTAATATATAATATTAATATTTACATTAAATAGAGAATTTAATTAGTGCCGAAGAGATGAATATATTTTCTTTTATCAGTTATTTCCAAATAAAATACTTTTAGAATAATAAACATTATAAAGTATACCTACCATAGCATAAATATCACATACAAATATATCTATAGAACAATTCTGATTTTCAAGTTTATGAATAATAAATAGATGTAACTATGTAACTAAAAATTTATATGTCATATGAAGTTGATTTTATTTTTATAAAATTTATTTTAAAATTTAATATATGTGTGGGGTGAGTATTTGATGCAAAATAAAACTTCCTGTTTAATAATTTTATTCTTCAATAAAATTGATTTTAATACCTTATTTTTCTCTCATTGTTTTTATTTAAATTTAAATATATATATATATATATATATATATATATATATATATATATATTAGTATATATACATATATATAATTATTTTAATATAATATAATATTTTTTAAATATTAAATATATTAAAAAATAATTTATAATAGGAACACATTCTTATACTTATATAGTTGAGTCAAGTCTACCTTGATAATTATAAGGTTTTAGGATCTACCTGCATTCAGGTGAAAGTTGAAATGTTTAATTTATTTACTTATTTTTTACGCTGCATCAATTGACGTCATTATTACTCGTCTTGATCTTTCTCGAGGCCTTAAATAAATCCCAGTTCAAGGCTTAATACATACATACATATATATATAAACTTTAAAAAAATTTTAATTTTTGCCTTTTTCATTTTAAACTACTATATACAAAATAATTTTTTCATTATTATATATAGTATCTGGTTCACTGAGCTGCCGCTCGGTCAATAAAAAAAATTGTTCCTTATTATCGGGTTTGGCTGGTAATATTAATATCTGTTTCACCGAGGAGTCGTCGAAATAATTTAAAAGAACATAAATTAAAAAAAATAGTCATAAAACATACACCCCTTAAACGTATGTTTTAATGCACTGAAAGACAGAAAAGTATGGCAAGATATAACATAATAGTTATATATTTCGTAATTTGATTTATTTATATTTATAATATTTTCTTTTTAAAGAAGCACTGTCTGACCTAGTTGATGACGTCTTTTAAATTTAATATTTTAAATTAAGATAAAACTATTAAAGATTTTTCCTATGAAATCAATACAGATTGATTTTTCTTTATAAATATTATCTATGGTGTGTATTTGAAAAAATCCTTGGAGCGGTTTAATATTTCAAAAATACAAATTTTTATATATAAATATATATATATATATATATATATATATATATATATATAATTTATGCTAGTATAAGATAAGATATATAGTATAAAACATTATATTTGTAATATAATATAGAATACAGATTTGTGTAATTTACATACACGAATTTTTATTCAATTTACAACAGGAAATTTTTAATTTTTAAATTAAAATTACATATTGATAGTGTGTATTTATGTTATAATTCTTAAATTCATTCAAATCAAAAAGACAAAAAATTATATTTTTTTTATAAAAATGCATTAGATTGATTATAAACATAATGTTCATCATTCTTAAAAAAACAATATGATTATAATTATGACTATAGAATGGAAGTTATAGATATGTTAGATAAAAAGCAAACTTCATCCTGATGAGATTGGTTGGTTATTCCCAAGAGGCCCTGAGTCATTAACAAGAAATATGAAATAAAAGTTTTTAATTTCGCTTATATAAGGGAATTTCCTTTAATAAGAAAATAAAACGATTTCTTTTTATACATCTATACATTGAATTAGAAATTTATCCCAAAATTTTTGTTTTTTTAAATTAATTTTAGATGAGCAATATTATGGTATTTGAAATTTAATCATACATACCTAATTATAGTATTTCTTCTAATGAATATAAATAATATATATATATAATCATTATAAATAATAAATATCATTAGGATATCTATAAATATAAAATGTAACCATAACAGCCGATTCTGATTTAAAAAAAATAATAATTATTTGCTATATAGATAGATAGATAGGTAATATATATATATATATATATATATATATATAAAGGTGCTACAGGGTGAGAGGTTAACGAAGCTGATTCACATTATCGTGATCCCGGTATCAAGCCCCGGGCCTGGAAAGAATTTCTCTAGCTGTGGTTTTTGGGACGGAGTCAACCCAACCTCTGGGATAAAAATTGGGAAAGCTACTTGATAGCGCATCCGATCAAGAAAATCAAGATAAAGGTTGATAGGACCCATTCTACTGATCATAAGAAACCTAATTGTTATAATCGACTTGATATGCTCTGTTCTTGCGTAGGACGTTTAAAGTCAGAGGTTTTATATATATATATAATAGTGATTTATCATCAAATTATTTTTGATAATATTATTTGAATGAAATTAATAATAATAATTTATCCACCACGTAGAAAGAAATCAATAAATTATAATAAATGAGAAAGAGATTTCTATAATTTTATAAAACCAATCACACAAGAGGGGAATTTTTAATGTGCACTTGTATCTAAAATCGAAATTTGAAAATCAGGAATGACTTATAAAAGATTTAATGCTCAAGCTATTTCTATAACCATCATGACAAGTGTTGGGATCCTTCATGGAGAACAAAATTAACATAGAACTAATTAATTATCATTTATGACGAGGTTATAAGTCTCATACTTGTCAATAAATATTGGATTTTTGAAATATACTAGTATATTTAAAAAAATAAATAAATAAATTTTGAAAGGTAAATTGAAGGAGAGAGAATTACATTAAGGTTCATTTCCATTGAATTTTTGTTTGATTGACAGGTCGGTTAAATAAATTCATTCATGAATTTATTTTATTGTTCATTTATAGTGTATTCTTAGTTTGAGAGAACATGCTTTATATTATCTAATATATTTAGGTATATATAAGTAATTATAGAAGTATTATTATTAGATTGTTTATTTCTGTAATCGTTAATAATAATGAATGAAATTTTTTGTTTCCACAATATCTTGTTAAAAATAATTGATAGTACTTATCTACTTATGAAAAACAAACTTTCGATTAATAAAAGCATGTGTACGTTTCCTCATTCATATTTGGGAAAAACTATTTATGAAAGAAATTAGGCTTTCTATTTTCACTTTCAAAATAAAATTATTTTCGCAATTTTGTTTAAAAATTTTAACAGAAAATTCATGAAAAATATATATTATAATATATTTAATGAATAATAAATATTATTTTGTGATATATACCAATTGATTTTTCAATTCAATTCAATTCAATCAATTTCTAATTAATTGAGAATTACTATGAAAAAAAATAAAAATTTATAATTTTTTTTTAATTCATTAAAAGAAATATATATTGTAAGTTAAAAAATACCTCTGACGTTTGTAATTTATATCCTACGCAATAAAAACGTCTATCAAGTCAGTTAATCAATTAAGTGTCCTATGATCAGTAGAACGGGTCTTGTCAACCTTTACCTTGGTTTTCTTGATCGGAGGCGCTATCAAGTTGCTTTTCCAATTTTGATCCCGGAGCATGGGCTGACTCTGTCCCATAGACCCCAGCTAGAGTAATTCCCTTGCCAGACCCGGGACTTAATCCCGGGACCACAGGAATGTGAGCCAGCTACCTCCCACCCTGAGCGCTTTCTAAATATTTATCCAAAATTTAATATATGTATATAAACAATACTTAATGCTTACTTATGAAATATGATTGTATTATGATTAAAAATAAGCAATTTTTATAAATCTGAATAGAAGAGGGTGGAAAGTGGGTGTTTTAATTTGCGCTTTGTTCAGCCGTATCACTGATTATCTACCTTGCAGGGGCAAAAAAAACAATGAAATTTACAACTTTTTCAATGAAAACAAATTGTTTGTTTAAAATATAAATTCTTTTCATTTAATCGTTAATTGATCTTTTTATATATAAAAAAAATGATAAAATTATTTTTATTAATTTTTTTTTTTCTTTTTCTTACAGATGCCCCAGACGGTGCCGTTGTCTGGCTTGCAGCCGCTCGTATCGTCTGCACAGCCGGTCCCGCTGCCCCTAATTGCATTTAGTCCACCACCGACGCTGCTTAACCTCGAAGCGGGCTCCCAAGGGCTTTTTTTCGCAGACAGTTTCGATCTCTCTCTTTTGCCATCAACGCCGGACTGTCAGGTAATTTCAAGTCAATTTTCATAAATAAATAAACTTCTCTTTTATTATCCATTTTTGTTTTATTTTTTTGATTATTTGACAAATTAAATGTAAATATTACAATATGTTCAAATTAATCTAAATCCTTGATATAAATTTCCAATGTTATCAAAATGTTTTCTATTTATTTTATAGGTGCCAGTATCCCCCTCCGAGGTTGAGCCGGGAGCATTTCATTCCCCTCCACATTTATTTCAAACATCAACAAGTTTAAATTTAAATCTCACCCCCACCAATAATCATTCCACCTCGAATTTAAATAATCTCTATTATCCAACTGAAGAGGATACATACAATCTGAAGGCAACGGTTCGAGTAAAAAAAGAGGAATTATCGCCAGCACCATCCTCCTTATCCTCCTCCCTCTATTCTCATGAGCCTTGTCTTGATTTAGAGCAATTACTTGACGATTTCCAACAACAACAGCAACAACCAAGACCGCCTTCACCTGTTCAGCCACCTACCAAAAATTCTATTGGATCTGGAACGGATCATCAATTGCTGCGCGAGTGCCTGCGGGATATGTCCTTTCAAAGGCGCTTCAATTTAGAACCAATTGAGTTGCCTTTCATTAAAATGGAACAAGTAATAATAATACAATTTGCATTTATAAAAGAAATAAATTAAGTATAAAAACAAAAAAAAAGAGGTTAAATGAACAAAAGTTGTTTTAAAGTTGACAGTAATTTTAAATTTATTTTCATTTAGAGTGAATAATTTTGAAAAAAATAAAAATTTTTAAAAAAGTTGATTTAATTTTTTCTATATTATGTGGCGTTATATTTTAGATACTCGAATAAATGATGAAAGTTTCTTTACAATTTAAAAAATAAAAAAAAAATACTATAATGCTCATTTTTGGGATTAGAAAAAATAAATCTATTAAATATTTTATCAATATAAACTGGGTTATTTAATAATTTTATGAAATTATATTAAAATTATTGTTTATAAAAGTATAAATTAACCTATTACTTTTCTTTAAATTAATTAATATTTTGTTTTAAAAATTTTGATTTTGATTTGTAAATATATTGGCACATTTGAAACTTATTTAAGCCATATTGTTATAGATCGTATTCAAAAATTAATTATTCTAGGAAATTTTACAATAAAATGAAATGAATGAAAAATATTTTGATTTATTGGAACAGGAGAGTGAGGAGGATGTTCAAACACACCCATCGACTTCAGTGTCATCGCCAGCACCAGCACCATCCCCATCTACCGCAGTACCATCGACTTCGAATTTGCCTGTTTGCTCGGAAATGGAACTCTCCCGGGAACGAATTGAGCCAGTTCTCTCAATGGCAATTGAACAACTCCGAAGGGACGTTCACTCCACTTGCTCTATACTCAATATTTCACCCGGTGAGTATTTATTTTATCTATTTGTTAGAATATATTGGAATAAAATTGGAAACTTTTTTGCCAACTCAATGAAATTTATCAAAAATATATTTATTATATAAATAAGAAAGAAAAAATATATATTATTTTCATCTTACATTTAATAGATTGCTTAGCCTTGAATCTATTTCGCATTAGAAGGTCGAATTTATTAATGAATCAAGTTAAAAAAAATATTTTTTTATAATTTTTTCCATAAATTCATATAAACTTAATAAAAGGAATAAAAGGATTTATTTTACTGAAAAATGATTGTTTCGATAAAGTAATTATTATTATCACTCGTGCATTAAATTAAAAATCACAAATACTATCGTTTTTTAATTTATTTTTTTATAAACCTCTTTTTATTATTACTACTATTATTATTAGTATGGTTAGGATTTGTTTTAGGTATCTTAATAATTTTTTACTATCTCGCCAGACTGCCAATCACGCGCCAGTACGTGACGTGATGTCATTAACAAAGAGCCAAAAAGGCAATCGGCTAATAAATTTTATTTAATTTTAATTTATAATTTAATTAAGTACATTTAATTTAAATATATATGTTAATTAATCCAATTCAAATTTGCAAGATAGTCGAGTAGAGACACTCCAGATTTTTTTTGTTACGATAAAAATTATACAGGGAATTTTTTAATAAAATTTAAATTTATAAAATATATATATTAAAGTTTAAAAAGAAAAAAATTATATTTGATGAGAAATAGGTATATTATTGACATTATTTTCATAAAGTGATTATAATCCTCTAATTAATAATTTAGTTTTTATTAATATCTCCTTTGTTTTTTTTTAATTATTTATTATCTATATTTATTTTTCTTATTAAATAACTAAAATAAAAATAATGATAATAATGTCATTTATCTATATCAAATAACAATGCCAAGAATGATTAAGAATTACTATCCTATAATTTCGACCCACGATACGCCCTTACGAATATTTTAACGAGTTTTAAACGGAAACTTATGTATAGTATTAAGGTGTGGTTTTAATTTTTTTTTCATTCTTTTCATTTGTTATTTTTATTTTTGAATGTAGTAATTGACTTAAAATTTGAGACAAGTTAGTTGTAATAATATTATTTGAAATTGAATAAAAGAAGATATTCATATAGTATATATCTAATAGCTAAATTATTAAAATTTTATATAAAGATATATTATTCAATAGATGTTAATTTGGTTTCCAAATTGAAGAAATGCAATTAAACCTGGAAGTAGAATTGAGGTATAAAGTTTCAATTACTTTGATCATAATATGCAGACAAGATTTTATATTACTTACTATATTATTTTTATAATATTACTATTATTATTATTATTTGCGAATATACCCTGAGGATCACGCAGAGCTTTAAAGATAAATATATAATTACTGAATTTCCCTAGGCTCGAACTCTAGTCTTCAGTGTGGTAGAGTGTCGTGCTAACCACTTTTTTAATGTGTTTATTAGTCAGAATAAAAAAAATATATATAAAAGTTTACAAAAAAATATAAATTTCTAATCACAGCCAAATTAAATAGCACATAGATTGAAAAACATATTTAACAAAAGTTATTTTCATATTTACAACAAATTAATTTTTATTACTAATTTGTGCTAACCACGAAACCACTGAAGAGTCTGTTTATAATATATAAGTATATATAATTATATATAGAATTAAAGATTTTTGTTCTAAAAAAATGGTTAAAAATAAAAGAAAAACAATTAACAACAAAAAAACAAAACTTAAAATTATGAATGAAATAAATTCATTCAAATTTTTTGTATTTAATCAGTGTGTATTTATTTATTTATCATTTCGTAACAATTCCTTGAAATGAAAGTCGCTTCTCTCTTTCTTTCTTCTTTTTCTTTCCACCTTCAGGATATCTTTCACCATATGACGAAATAGTGAACTTGAGTGCATCAGGTGAATAGCAATCAATATAATGCAATGGGAAGATGTTGAGTTGACAAGTCTTCCTTATGAGCACTCATTGATAAAAAAACGATCAATTGAATTTTCGAATCTAGTCAGGAAGGTAGAAATCGCATTGATGAGTGGAGTGGGGAGAGGAATAGAGGGGAGCGTCTTTTTTTCTTAAAAAATATTCACTCTGAACCTACTATATATAATAATATTAGAAAATATATAATGATTTGGATTGCATATTGAATTCAATAATATTGTATTTATTAACGTCACCATATTATCTAGTGAACAAAATGAGAAATTTAATGTCAAAAATGGAACGGTGTTATAAAATGAAGTCTTGAAGGGGTCTATAAAATCATTTAGTCAAAAAATATGAAAAAACGGTAAAGTCCCGTTCAAAACAGTACGTATGGTGACCTTATATTTATATATAAATATAAAATGAAAATAGTATTAATTATTTAATTAGTAACAAATTTTCAATTATTTTAAATTTTGTTAAAAATTTTTAAAATTCTTTTAATTAAGGATACTCAAACCATACGATAATATTGACACTATTCTATTGTAGAGTATTATTTACAATTGAGAATATTGTCTTATACAGCATATATTGCATTAAATAATAATAGTAATAGTAAAATGCAAAACAGATTCAGTTTTATTAAGATGAAAATGAAAAATTTTATTTCATTTTTTTAATTTTTGGAATGAATGTAAAATAAATTATTTGTATTTGATTATAAGAATGTCAATATTAAAATAGAGCAATATAATTTAATAAGTATATAAAGATTGAAAAATTAGTACTTTACGAATTTATTTTTTTATTTTATTAAAATGATTTGTACGTTGCAGATTAATAATTTTGATCTTATTTTGTATCTGGATATTCAAAATAAATATATTGAATATAAATTAAAATAAAAAAATAAAACATCTGGGAATGCTAGGAAGCATTACTATCAACGAATTTTATTCATATTTATCACAAAATTGCATAAATAATTCCAATTTATATGATCGTTTCTTTTTTGTTTTATTCTTCCTCTGTCTCTTTTTCGCTTTTCATCACGAAAGTCCCAATCTTTCTCCATATTGATAATTAATATAATTTATATAATTTATAATTATAATTATAATGATACGATGGAAGATGCGCTGAAAACATCGCT
The DNA here is from genome assembly GCA_963082975.1 of Labia minor. Taxonomy (NCBI): domain Eukaryota; kingdom Metazoa; phylum Arthropoda; class Insecta; order Dermaptera; family Spongiphoridae; genus Labia; species Labia minor. The sequence goes on from OY720345.1 coordinate 39,112,948, forward strand.
TATTTATAATGGGAAATTACTTGGGAAATTTTCAACTTTGACCGCTGATTTGACCATGTCCCCAACCGAATTTTAAAAAACCACTTTACATTTACACTTTTTTAAGCTCTACTCAAATCCAAAATCAAAATTTAAAAAATCGAAAAACAGATAGATTTTATAAACGAACTAAACTAAGTTCGTTGAAAACAAAATATTGAGATTTTTATTTAAATATTATTATTAATTTAAATTATCTATAGAATCTTTAATTGCTATTAAAAGAAAAAATACCTAAATATAGGAATATATATAAATATAAAAGAATAAAGATTTGAGTAGTTAAAAATACAATAATTTCTTCTCTATTAATAATGATTGGATAGCCTTGACAGAACAAATTCTAGATTAGAAGGGTTATCATAAAACCAATTAAAGACCACTCAACATTCATAAATATTAAATTAATTTAAAAACATTAAATAAATAAAAAATAGGCAACATCAAATTTTGTGAATTAAATAATTATTATTATTATTATCTTAATTAAATTTAACTCCCGCTCTCATTAATAATTTAAATAGATTTTCTATTATTATTTCAGTATTTATTCACTGAAGTTCGCTCAATTAACTACTTGCTAATAAAATATTGTATAATATAAATTTTGTTATTTATTATACACTATTTATTAACTTCACTTTTCTGTCTGTCTGTAATTTTCAAAATTTCTAATTGAATTTTAATTCACTTCTAGTTGAGCGATTTCGCTCAAATTTGAAAAGTATAATGAAAGTCGATGACACAATAATTAAATTCACAAATTTAAAAAATCCCTATTTATGAAAAATTCAAAATATTTCTTATTGATTATTGCAGTGTCATCAACTTTCAATATATGTTTCAAATTTGAGCGAAATCACTTAGCTAGAAGTGGATTAAAGTCCAATTACAAATTTTGACCATTACAGACAGTCAGAAAAGTGAAGTTAATAAAACTAAAAAACTAAAAACTTGAAAATAAATTTATTAAAAATACTTTTTAATAAAAAAATACCGTAAAAAATAAAAAATAAAATATTAATGAAACCTTGAATATTATCCTTTGAATATGCCCAAAAAGTAGCTTAGGGCGCATAAAATAATATGAAAATCTTTATCTACTACTATGTTCATTTGCGCCCACGCTTTTTTGTTGGTCATATAAAAAGTATAATATTCAAGGGTTAATTATTATTTTATTTTCTATTTTTAGAGCATTTTTTATTAAAAAGCGTGTATATTAAAAAGTTTTTTTTATTAATTTATTTCTTTGACTAGCTGCTCCGAGCGCCTTCGGCGCTCTCCACACCTAGACGGGGGCTCCGCCCCCTGTACCCCCCCGAGTGTCCCTATTCTGAGCTATAACCATCTAACTCCTACCCTGTCCCATTTCTCTCACGTTCCTTCCTACAATGTCCTCCCTGTTCACAATTGGTCTTCCACACGGACGTTTTCCAATCGAACTCCCCACCAATATATTTTTCCTCTCCCATTCTAGCCATGTGCCCTGCCGAACCCAGCCTTCTCTATTTTATAACCTATATCTAGAGATGCATAGAGGTCATGCAATTCCTTGTTATGCAGTCTCCGCTATTCCCCGGTGTCCTCATCTTTCTTTGGCCCTTAAATCTTGGGAAGAATCCTTTTCTCAAATACTCTGAATCTACTCTCATCTCCCAGGGTTATAGACCATGCCTCCCACCCATATAATACAACAGAAAAAATAATTGTTTTATATATTTTAATTTTGATCCCCTTTGATAATAATTTCCCGATTGCAACCTCGATTTAAATTCTTTGCAAATATTATTCGCTCTGATACTATTTATATTTTGCATTATCACTATTAATTTCAAACCCCATCACTTTTCCTGCCTCGAAACCATTAATACAAACAAACAATTTTAGCTAGCATAATGAGATTAAAAAATAAAAAATATATAAACTTACCTGAAAATAATTAGATATTTATTTAATAAAATTAAATTTTTAAGTAAATAATTAAATAAAATCAAAATTCAAAATTAATCAAGTAATAAGTTGACCTGTAGCCAGGTCTGAACCGACCGACGGTTTGAAATAAATTAATTTCCAGCTACAGAAACAATTTCAAATAATTTTAATATATCTATTAATGTAATAAAAAACAGATATAAATATAACATAAATATTTTTAATTTTATTTTATTTATAATATATAGCTGAAGTAGCCGGCGTTGCCCGTGATTATAAGGAGGCTGTGACGTCATATAATTTTAAATTATGAAAAACATAATGAAGATGATTTTTCCTGAGGATAAAACCAATACATTCGTGGTGATATGTAAAAAAATCTCCTCATGTGAAATTTGGTGTGAAAACAATACCTCCCTTACTATCGTCGGTCGGTAAAAAAGGCAATCGAAATGTTTTAAATTATCTAAAAAAACAATTATTAATATAAAAATACAAATAAAATGATCAAAAAATAAATAAAATTAAATTAAATAAATAAAACGTTTTAAATAGAAATTCAAACTATTTGATATCATGAAAAACAATTTTAAACAAATGTATTTAATTAAATTAATAAATTTAAAAAATATTAAATGATATTTAGCTTAAATATAAAAATTAAAATAAAAAGAAATTACTTAAAAAAATTAAAACTATAATAATAATATTAAAATATATATAAAATTACCTGAAAATAATTAGATATTTATTTGATAAAATTAATTAATTATCTTAAAAATTTATCCAAGTAATATCATCTATTTCTATTCGACACTGAGAAGGAAGGGATTCACAGCACAGATCATCCTTACAGTCACAGTCAGTAGAGAGTAAAAAAAAATGAAGACCGCCGTTTTTTAAAATAATTAAATTATTTTATAGATTATAAAATAAAAATTATTGTATTAACATTAAAAAAATATTGAAATAAAAAATAATATTTAGTTTGATTTAATAAATAAAAATATTATAAACATTTTTAGTGAGAATTTCTCGGGGAGGTAGGGAGGTCAGATAAGCGACAACTTTTATTCCAAATGTTCGTCCTCCCTAGCTGTGACGTCATCAATAAGAAAATGTAAAGAAAAGGGCTGTTTTTAGGGTTTTCCCGACAATTATTCGATTTTTTCTCGCCGGAAAAACCATCCTTGGACTTCAACGAACATTTTAAAAAAAAGAATTGTCAAAATTGGTCCAGGCGTTATTGAGTGATGCAATTACAAAAGTCATTTTTATTTATAAGAATTAAATTTTTAAGTAAATAAATCTTATAAATAAATATGAAAAAATAATTAAATCAAAATTCAAAATTAATCAAGTAAAAAAGGCAATTGAAATGTTTTAAATTATCTAAAAAAAACAATTATTAATATAAAAATACAAATAAAATGATCAAAAAATAAATAAAATTAAATTAAATAAATAAAACGTTTTAAATAGAAATACAAACTAATTGATATTATGAAAAACAATTTTAAACAAATGTATTTAATTAAATTAATAAATTTAAAAAATATTAAATGATATTTAGCTTAAATATAAAAATTAAAATAAAAAGAAATTACTTAAAAAAATTAAAACTATAATAATAATATTAAAATATATATAAAATTACCTGAAAATAATTAGATATTTATTTGATAAAATTAATTATTTATCTTAAAAATATTTTATAATCTATAGAATAATTTAATTATTTTAAAAAACGGCGGTAATCATTTTTTATCCCTAGCTGTGACGTCATCAATAAGAAAATGTAAAGAAAAGGGCTGTTTTTAGGGTTTTCCCGACAATTATTCGATTTTTTCTCGCCGGAAAAACCATCCTTGGACTTCAACGAACATTTTAAAAAAAGAATTGTTAAAATTGGTCCAGGCGTTATTGAGTGATGCAATTACAAAAGTCATTTTTATTTATAAGATATATAGATATTTTGCAACATTTCTTTTAAATATTGATAAAATGTTATAAAAAAAAATTATGAAATAATTATTTTGTATATTCTTTTTCTTTATAAGCATATGTATACATACATTACTAAGTACTTTGGATTTGCATTGAATTTATAATCACATTAATTTAAATTTGAATTCATGTTCTTCAAAATAATTGTAAAAAAGATCGAGGCACTCATTAATTTCATCTGTCCAAACCGCTCTATACTATTTTAAAATTATTATTATGGTCTTTTCGATGATTAATCAAAGTTTAAAATAAAAAAAATTAAATAAATTAGTAAGTCCTATTAGTAAGATACATTAATTTAATCAGGATATTGATTAGTAAATAATTATAAACTAAATAATTAATTTCTTGCAAAATTACTTTTTTCATTACGAAATTACATGACTCCATTAATAATACTTAAGTGAAATTGTATTTGTAGGTTAGAACTATGAACAGGATAAATAATTTGAGTCTATAAAAAATAGTAAAAATATCAATTGAAATTTAATATAAAATGTAAAGAAATTCATTATTTAATTAAGATAATTTCTTTTTTATGGAGGAATTATTATATAAAATTAATATAAGATACATCTTATACTAAAATATAAAAGAACAATTTTGATACCATTTAATTATACATTAGTTATTTTATTAAACATATTTATTATTTTAATAAATAATGATTGAATAACACCAAAGTTAAATCATCTTTTAAATAAACAAATTTTAAAAATTCTTAAATAATGATCTCGAATTGAAATTAAATTTTAATTTTTATAATATTAATAATAATTTATTATTTATATTTATTAACTGTTTACATAACTAAATATAACCTCTACATTCCTTAGAGTTTTAAATAAATACTGTAAATAAAATATTTTATTTATTTAATAATATATATTAAAAATAATAATAATAATAATATTAAGAAATTGAATATCCCTTTTAGGATATTTTTATTCATTTTATAAAATGAATCCTTCTAATAAAATATCAATTAATATTTTTATTTAATTTAGGAATTACAACGTATAATTAGAACCAATAAAAATTAGTATAGCTATTTATTTATTTATTTATCGATTATAAAATTTTTCCATCTTTTAATACGGAACCACAAATTAAAATAAATAAATAAATGAATTCAAGTTCGAGATAAAGATTTTACATTTAATTATTGACTTTTATTATCCGTCTATTAATTTGAAATAGAATTAATTAATATATAGCTAATGAGGGGATGGAATAGATTGTTTTTCTGTAGCCTAAAGGGAGGGACTGGCCTTGGATATGAATTATTTTCTGGGAGCAGCGGATTATATATTAGCAATTGCTCTAATAATTATTCATAGCTATAAAAACAAACAGCAAATATCCTGACAATAAAGTATATATTTAAATATAATCTAATATATATATATATATATATATATATATCAGTTTAAGATCCTGTTGATTAAATCATATTTTGTTATCATTTATTACCACCTTAACTCCTATAAATATAATCTTAAGATTAACATAAATACATACTAAAAAGAAAAAAAATATTGTAATATTCAAAAGCCCTTTATAATGTATTATTATATATATAATGTATATCAGAGGTTCTTAAACTTATGTACTCCGCGGACCCCCACTTGGAGAAATTTTTTTTGACGGACCCCATCCCAACTTTAGGTACTTTACGTCATTTTATTAGTTAATTTCTGGTTTACGATCTCATAAGAACAAGGATATATGTTGAATATTTCTAACAGTGATTGGTGAATAACGATTTTTTTGCATATTGTAGAACACATTTTATTAGAAATTATAATATTGAAGAATGAAAATTCAGCTAAATATGAAGATGGAAACGGTAACAATAGTTTTCTTGCACATTTCGTTGAATTTGGGTATTTGATCTCTGTTTCCTCACAAAGCCATCCCATCGCTCCTTTTATATTAAATAAAGTTTTAACTGACTCATAATTTTCTCGTGCACCTGTACGATGGCTTTGCGGACCCCCAGTAAAGTCTTCGCGGACCCCCAGGGGTCCGCGGACCACAGTTTAAGAACCTCTGATGTATATTAATATCAAAATAATTTGATATTTGGAATTTTTTATTGAAATAATATTTAGAATATTAAATATGGAGTTACAATTAAATGAGGAATTTAAATAAATGCAAATACAACACTGAAATTTTCAAAAATATGGAAAATAATTATTTTTATGAAAATTTAAATACAATATATACACGGTGTGAACAATAACCAAGGTGACTGGTGCTGTACAGGGCCGTCTTAAGGAATTCGGCGCCCATGGGCTACTAAAAATAATGCGCCCTTCTTCCTAAGAAAATACACAGGATGGCAAATGGGAGTCGGAAAAGTTATCAGTTTTTAGTCTAATTCTTAGAACTTGATCGGAACTATTATATGATTGGTGGTCTTATATTAACTCCAGTACAGCTCCGACTGGCTCCGACAGTTCAAATGCGACTGAAACAAAAGTACGATCGGTAGGGTGTCGGGACTCATATTTCGCGTTGCCCTTCTCTATCTATCGTTTTTCAGCATATTTGGAAGAAATAAAAATCAGTTTAATATTTTAAGAAGTGTTTTAATTTAAAAATAAGTAAAAACTAATAAAATGAAAAATAAATTTTTACTATATCGCAAATAAAAAATTGCCGCCTCAAAAGGCTTGCGCCCTGGGGCTATAGCCCATTTAGCCCTGTGGTTAGGGCGGCACTGGTGCTGTAACTCCTTTTCACGGCGCTATACCTAAGATATCAAAACATAAATAAATAGGTATACGAACCCTCGATAATCAAAAAAATTTCAGTTTTCTAGTGTTGATACTTTTTCAGAAATCCAATTTTTTTCAGATCAACTTTTTCTACCTTCTCATAAAGAAACCATGAATCCTACACTCCAAATTCGCGCCAACATCAAATTCTGTTTCAAACTTGGAAAAACACCCACAGAAACATTTGAAATGTTTCAAAAAGCACAGGGAGAGGAGAAGAGGCCCCGAAGAGAAGCGACCCAAAGACCCTTTTGACAGTTTTTTTTAATGCTAAATGCATCATTCATCAAGAATTCACTCCCCAAGGGCAGACGGTCAATGGAAAATACTATTTGAAGGTCTTGGACCGTTTGCTGAAGAGAATCGCTTGAATTCGCCCTGAGTATCGCGAACAAGGCTCATGGAGGCTATTGCACGACAACGCTCTTGCGCTCAAGTGCCTAATTGTGACCGAGTTTTTGGCAAAAAAAGGCGTTGTTCTTATAGCCCATCCTCCCTATTCCCCTGATCTAGCCCCAGCTGACTTTTGGCTATTCATTAAACTAAAAATGGCCATGAAGGGAGAGCGTTTTTCATCGGTGGAAGTAATTCAGAATTAAGTAACCGCGGCCCTAAAGGGGCTCCAAAAGAATGACTTTTATTTATGCTTCAATTCATTTTACAAAAGATTTGAAAGATGTATCAATGAGGAAGGGATGTATTTTGAATGAAATAAAATTTATAAATTTGTAACCCGTTTTGTTTTTATGGTCTCAGTCACCTTAGTTATTGTCCACACCGTATATATGTATTGTTAGATTTAATAAATTTATTTATTCTTTGAAATTTTAATAATTGTCCTTAATATGCAAATAACAGGTTGATTCTTGATTTAGATTTTTCAGTTTCCATCTTGTTTAACTAATAAATATATTTTAGTACGAGGGCAGGACAATAAGTCCGTGACTTTTTGAATGAAACCCAGGTTTTTGGATAAAAAATTATTTAATTTTTCAACGTAATCTCCTTTGAGCTCTATACACTTCTTCCAATGATTCTCTTAATTTTTTATCCCTTCCAAAAAATAAGATTTGTCGAGGATATCAATATAGATTTGTTTGTGAAATGATATCGTTGGAGTCAAATCTCGTTCCTCAGAGCCATTTCTTCAGGCTTGGAAACAAGAAATAGTCACTAAATCCGAAGAATATGACGGATGAGGAAGAAATTCGTTTCCAAATTCACTTTTTTCCATTTTCTTCTGAAACCACGAGGTAGTCTGCTATTAATGGATGTCAAACAAACTAAAAGACCCAGCTGGTTCGAATTTCGACAGGGTCAAAAGATAGTTGTCTACTGACAGGAGCAGTGTTCCAATTTCATTTAAGAGACGAGAAATTCACACACTTATTGACCTATCCTTTCTTTTTTCAAAGTTTGATAATTTTCATTAAATTATTATTATATTTAAGAAAAAAAAATCATATATATATATATATATAAACAAGAATAATTATGATATTCTATTTAATTTTTATAAAGCATCTCCATGATGATTAAATAGGATTTATTAAAGAGGGAATTGAAATGTTAAAATGGTTCAGAATCGTGTTGAATGGTTTGCTTGAGTTTGTGCGGCTTTATTCTTCAAGGTAATCCCCACCCCCGTCGATTGGTGCTCTCCTGTCAAACATATAGAAGTGTACAGAAGTATAAATAGCTGTCGGTTCTCATAGGCGCGGTTAAAGGATGTTATATAATAAAAAACACACAGACAGCACACACCCACCGGGCTGACAGGCTTCAAGATAGAAATGATAGATATTGGTTTGGGAAATCCATGAGCCTTCGATGCTTGCTTGCAGTTAACCTTCATACAATATTAAACTACTTAATTCAAAGAACCTGGCGCCATAACAAACACTACCTACCCAACTTTAACAAATAATATTAATAAATGGAAACATTGATCTTATTTTTTGGATTCATTCAAAATAAAATAAATTTATTAGCAATAAATTCAATTTTTATCAATAAATCAAAATTAATTAAAATATAATCGATTCTTACTGTATTTATTAATTATATATTTCAAACATTTTTTTTATAAATATATAATATTATATATATATATATATATATATATATAAACAAGTTTATTTTTAATGAAAGAAAAACTTATCTATATTATAGGCTTCTTTAAGTCGTAATTTTAAAATCTATTTTTTTTCTCCATGTAGCCTTGAGGTGAATTATCTCTCTGTATATAAATAAATATTATAATTATTTTCCATTAATAAATTTTAAATTATCATCTGTCATATTTTTTTTCTAATTAATATATGAATTCGTATCTAAAGAATGATTTAGTAATTTTTAATCATTAATAATTGTTATTTAACATTTTTATTATAAATTAGTTTTTTTTTAATAAAAATAATTAGATATCACATTTAAACATAATTAATTAATTTATTCTTAAATTAAAAAATTATTCATTGAGATCAGTTGACTACCTTTAAATATTATAACATTGTCACAAAGAATATACAGATTAATAATAAAATTTGAAATCGTAATAGAATATACTTATCAAAGAATATAATATTATATTTGTTTGTGTGTGTGTGTGTGTAAATTAAACTCTCCGTTTGATATCATATAATAATTTAAGCTATTACTAATAATGATTGAATAATCTAGTATCAAAACTAATCAGCCTTCTTCTGAGAATATTTATTATTTATTTAGAAATTTATAAATAAATTATTATGTTAATCTTTATATATTCATTTATCACATTTTAATTAATTGTATACATATATATAAATTCATCATATTCTTATAATTTTGTAAATTTTCCTTATTCATTTATCGATTTAAATAGATAATTTATGCCTAAAAGTATCTTCTAATCAAAGGTAAAATTTAAATTTATGAAGATATAAATAATTATTTTTATGTGACCGCGTTTCAAATTTTAATAAATAAATTTGTATGTAAAGAAAAAAAGAAAGAAAGAGAGAGAAAGAGAGAAGGTAAAGTGCATTCAACTCTTCTTCATGAAGTGAAAGTCAGCCCCCTTCTTCTTTCTCTCTACATTTGGTGAAAACTAAAGTGGGAAAAGAAACACAGAGACATCTATAAAGTGGCCCGATAACGATGGCCTTGCCCAAGGCTACGCATTCCAGATGAAAATACATGACGCAGTTGTTTTATTTTTCATATATGGCAATTGAAAAACGGGTACAATTATTTCAAGAAAATAACTAGAATATATTATTATAATATGGTTTTGGGTATAACACACACATTGTACATATATTATATATTTTAATTTATTTGCAGTGAATTTATAATGATAATCATTAGAAGTGGTAGTGGTGGTGGGGCAATTTGATCAAATCATACCACCCCATCAAATAAAAGGCTATCAAAAGGCAAAATAATGAATAACTGTCTTTTCCTTGCTAATGTGTATATATCTATATTCTATTATCTGAACTATTTTCTTATTGATTTATTATGTTATAGATTTTTATTTAAAATATAGAAAGCAATGATATATTAAATTTTCTTTTAAATATTTGAGAAAAATAACTAAATTATCTAATAAAAATAATTACTCAAAGCCAAAATAGAGTAAAAATTAAAATTAAAAAAAAGTTCAATAAAAATGCATTTGTGAGTATTGCCTATAGGAAATTATATATTTAATTATATATATATATTAGAAGTAACTAGCTGCTGAGACCGCCTTCGGCGTTCTTCACCCCTAGATGGGGCTCTGCCCCTGTACCCCCGAAGTAATACATAGTAATTGGTTGAAAGTTTATATGTAAAAGGTTTTCATCCATTTTGTTTCAATCAGTATATTACATAAAACATTCATTTGTTTTTGTGTTTTTATTTAAAATATATTTTAATTTAATCAATAAATTAATTATATATTATTATTGTATATATGTTATATCTATCTATCACTCTACGGCACTCGAAAGTTCTTGGCCGCAACAACCACATTTCTTCAAGTGTCCCTATCCGGAGCTATAACCATCTAATTCCTACCCTGTCTCATCTCTCCCACGTCCCTTCCTACATTGTCCAATATTAAAAATTTACGTGAAAATTCAATTATGAGACCAAAATTAAAATTATTTATTCATATAATCTTAAAAATTACAAGTCGCAATGTGAATGTTTTCAGTGTGTTAATTAAGTTAAAACGGCAAATATGATCAATTGAAATATTGTAAACATTAGAAAAATAAAAATATAAATATAAATATTATAAACATTCTTTGTATTGTATACTTTGTGCTGCTGAATGACAACATGTAAATATCAAATTTTAAAGTTAAATAAAATAAAATAAAATTTATAGCCTATGATCAAATAGAGATATGCAAGAATATTGTGATGTAATTTCATTGAAATCGGTTCAGCCAATTTTGAGCCTATAACCTGAGAATTTCCGGACAGACAGACATGAAAAATTTTAAAGTCACTTTTGGATTCTAGAGGTCATGAAACGCGAAGATAGATATTCAAAAAAATCTTAAATTCTGAGCAATGTGCAGACAAAAACCTTTTTTTATATATATAGGTGAATAGTTGTTTGTAGCCATGAATTTGTGCCATTTTTCAACTTGAAATTATCTATTCTTTGGACTTCCATTCTATATTTTATTTATCATTAGGACGGTACCAAAAACAATCATCGACTATCCCATATCCATGTCACCAATTCATCCCCTTAGTGCATCTTGATCCAGTTTACAATGTCCAATATCCTCCCAAAAATGTTTTTTACACTAAAACTCATAAAGCCAAAATGAGTAAGTGCTGAAATAAAATTATCGTAATGAAAATATATAATTTTACACAATTAATGTGGAATATTGAAGATAGAAACAACTCTAAACCTTAAATATACTTCGTAAATCTCTGTGTTTTTTGGAAAGGAATGGGGGTGTTTCAATAGTACATATATTTTACCCTAACAAAACGACACTTTTATTTTTAAAAAAATAAAATATAATTACTTGTTTATAGATATTTTTTAGAATTAAGAAAAAAATTATAATTTATTCAATTTATTTCAAAATATTATAAAAAAAATTACCATTTTTTATAATATAATTTTTACCGACCGACGATAGTAAGGGAGGTATTGTTTTCACACCAAATTTCACATGTGGAGATTTTTACATATCTCCACGAATCATGCATTTTCTTAACAGAAAAAAGTATTTTTAGCATGATGTCTGTCCGTCCGTCTGTCCGTCTGTCCGTCCGTCTGTCCGTATAGATGTGTACAGCCTGAACGGCTTAACGGATTTTGATGAAATTTGGTATATTTACTTAATGCATCAGTGGGATGAATTGATCAACTTTTGGTGCAAATCCGGAAACCGGAAGTGGTAGTATTAGCGATCGACGATAAGAAGGAAAGGGTTATTTTCGCACCAAATTTCACATAAGGAGATTTTTTTACATTACACCACGAATGTATTGGTTTTATCCTCGGGAAAAATCATCTTCATTATGTTTTTCTTAATTTAAAATTATATGACGTCACACAGCCCTTCATGACGTCACAGCCTCGGGTAACGCCGGCAACGCCGGCTACTTCAGCTATATATTATAAATAAAATAAAATTAAAAATATTTATGTTATATCCATATCTGTTTTTTATTACATTAATAGATATATTAAAATTATTTGAAATTGTTTCTGTAGCTGGAAATTAATTTATTTCAAACCTTCGGTCGGTTCGGACCTGGACACAGGTCAACTTATTATAATTTATATCTTGAACAGAAGAATATGAAAGCGATGAATTCATTTTCTTAATATCTATTTATTTTAAATTTATTATATGAATAAAATTTAAATTTAAATTATCTTTACCTTATTCAATGGTTTAACTTGGTTTTCATAGAAATGGTATTTTTTTTTCTTGCAGACCCCAGCCAATGGTCCTCAGAAGATGTCCGTGCATGGCTGCTTTGGACACTAAGGCAATTTGACCTTGGTTCTATACCAATGGAATATTTTTCAATGGATGGTACTTCTTTTAGTTCTTTAACTGAAGAACAATTCCAGCAAAGAGCCCCTCAGGTAAATCAAATCATTATTATGCATTTTTTTATTAGAATCATTTTAAAAGGATAAAAAAAATATTTAGTTATTTATTTATTTCATTGACCCTACATATTTAAGCTCATTTAACAAGTCTTCAAATTTATATACCTTTATATATAATTAATTTAATAAATAAAATGATAATTGAATTAAAGAAAATTACATGTATATACAATAATGAACACAGGAAGCATGACTAATGAATGTGTCAGAGATAATCAATTTTAAATTATTATCTTTTTTTTAGTGTGGAAGCACATTGTATGCTCAAATGGAGATTTGGAAAGCTGCCTGGTTACAAGACGAGCCAGCTTCGAATTCAGGAGCCTCGGGGGCTGCTACATCCTGGGATATTAAAAGTACAATTACTTCTTGTAGTGGCTCAAGTGGTGATGCTTCAGAATGTAATTATTATTTCTATCAAATAAACAATAAACAAATATAAAAAAAAATCAACAATCAATATTAAAAGTTAATGTTATATCAAATGGAAATGATCAATTTGACCATAGCTATGCGTTAAAACATTTTGTTTTATTTTGAATTTGGAAATTTAAATAAGGAAAATTTAGATATATAATAATAATTTCGATTTAAACTTATTGGTTTGGATTTAAATTAATTAATTCCTTGATTTTAATTGAAGTATCTTCAGACGACTGATTGAAATTCTAAATTATACTTTTTTACCGACCGACGATAGGAAGGGAAGGATTGTATTCACACAAAATTTCACATGTGGAGATTTTTACATATCTCCACGAATCATGCATTTTGTTAAATGTTTGATAAGATTTGTAATATTTACTTAATGCATCAGTACTATGAATTCATCAACTTTTGGTTTATTTCCGGAAACCGGAAGTGGTAGTTTACAAAGTATTAATTTTATATTCATTGTCAGAAAATATTTCACTTAAAATATAGTATTGATAAATAATTGATTAATTAATCTAAAAATAAAAACTAAGATAATATAATTTAGTCATTTTAATTCAAGTTTTAAAAATATTTTTTTTTATACTTTATATATATATATATATATATATATATAATGTTGTTTGGAAATTAATTATTTCAAATCGTCGGTCAGTTCTGTGAGTGGCCACAGCTCATATTTTTAAATTTTAATAATTATTCTATTAGTTTAATTTCCAAATTAAAAATAAATTAATATTTTTTATAGATATATTTGACAAATAAACTATAAATTTCTTCTTAATTTCATTATATAAGATAATTTATTTATTTTATTTTTTTTATTCAGATGATGATGAAGAATTTTCAAATGATATACCAATGGCTTCACCATCACCATCACTTACAGCCAGTTCCAGTTCTATTTCAATGGGTACACCAACTTCATCAAATATCAATTGTCCATTAAGTTCTGGCACAACGACAACCACCACGATCATTAAAACCGAACAGGGCGAATCGTCCAATTCCTCCCCTTTGATGCCATCAAGGCCTGCAACCTCCCGCCCCTCCCCTACCACTTCTACCTCCTCCCCCAGTACAGGTGGTGGCTCTCATATTCATTTATGGCAATTTTTAAAAGAGCTTTTAAGTTCACCACAAATCCATGGCGCGTGTATTCGTTGGCTCGATCGGGACAAGGGTGTTTTTAAAATTGAAGATTCAGTACGGGTTGCCCGACTTTGGGGCAAACGAAAAAATCGACCTGCAATGAATTATGATAAATTATCAAGATCAATACGACAATATTATAAAAAGGGTATCATGAAAAAAACAGAACGGTCTCAACGACTTGTCTATCAGTTCTGCCATCCTTACAATCTCTAAACAACTACATAATTTCTATTTTAAGGTGATGGGATACACTATTTAAATGTTAATAATCCATTTTTTATTTATATACTAACAAACAGTTTAGCTGGTCTACTGTTTTTTTATTATAATAAGAATTATATATATGTATATACATATATATATTATATTTAACTCTTCTGAGAAGTTCTTGGGAGATCAAGAGTATGCCTAATTTTGGCGCCCCTATATATTAATTTTTAATATATTTATATATGCTAGTTATTAGAATTATAGAAATATATATCAATATATATATATATATATAAAGTAAATAAAATTTCAGGCTGTGCCTGAAAATTAATCTAATATTAAGTAAAACGGGAGGTAATTCCTGTTGTTCATAATGGAAGGTAATTTCCAGAACAAAATAATTTTTTTTATTTCACTGCTCAATCAATTTTCTGTACTGAAACATTTAGGAAAGTGATTGTCCTTTTGTTGCGGTCAGTGAATTGAATCTTGTTTACTGTTTATTATCTGAATCGGGACACCAGCACCTTTCTTGAACGGTTTGAGTGCGGTACACCTGACAGAAAAAACAGAAGGCAAAGAGGCAGTGAATTTTTACCCCATATATCCATGATATATCGTCTCCAAGTACGTTCCATGAACAAACATATACTTAGGGTTAAAATATCTAAATAAATATTATTTCAAGGTATATTTATTCATATACATTCCGAACTATTTTTTATAATTTTTACATTTATGTTCAGTTCAGGATATTGTGGTTTTTTATTTATTAAAAAATTATTAATGTCCAAAGGCATGGTGGTTAAGTTGAAATTAAAAATCAAACCTTGCAAAATTCCTATATTTATTATTAAATTAATAATATATAATTACAATGACTTTAAAACTGTATTAATATTCAAGTTACTATAAAAATATTAATATTAATGCTTCAGTTATCATTAATGATAGATAAATAAAATTAATATTGCAATAAAAATTAGATATTTTTTTTTATTTTTGAAAAAACGAATTAATGAAAAATTGAACATAACACCAATGTATTACATAGATAAAGCTTTTTTATATACTTGTAATAATTTCAATATTTTGCTTTATAAACCATTACAAATGGTTCGGAAAGTAATCAATAATTTATTTCTGATATACAAAAAGAAATGTCAATTTTATACTAATGTAAAAACAATATTAAAGATATTATTGATATTTTAGCCCGAAACTTTTATATTAAGGGTCTTTACATGGTAAAATGGAAGACCTTGGAAATAATTATATGTATCTATTTAATTATAAATCAAACTTGATTGATCAAATAGATAAATATGATATTTTTCATTATTTTAAGTTTTTTCTGTTTTATTTTATTATATAAATATTTTTATACTACTTTTATTAATCTTTACTTGTAATTTTAAAAAAAGAAAAAAAATCCGGCTGTTATTTGTAAATTTATTTAATACTATTTAAAAAAAAAATAGATTTATAAATACTTTGTGAAGAAATAATTAATTTCACTTATAGACCAGTGTAATAGATAATATATTGAAATTTGTTTGATAAATAATGAAAAATTAATTATGTTAGAATTGAAAAACATATAATAGTTTGTTTATTTATTTATAATATAAATATTAGAGATTATACTCAAACATAAGTTACTGGTAACTAATATTATAGAGATTTCTAGAAAAATTGTGATTTATAGAAATTAAAATTAATTTTATTATACATTTAAACTTTCAATGGTCTAAAAATGGTAAAAAAAATAAATTACTCTTATTGAAATCAAAATATTAAAAAAATTTACTATTCATGGGCGTAGTCCAAATTTGATTTTTTGTCATAACACATGGGTAAACAAAAAAACAAATTTTGAGTGCTTCCCATGTAGCTTGTAATCTACCTATTAATTATTATTAATATACATTCATAGATGGCGCTAGTGTAATACTTATATTTTTAATCGTCGACCCTCCCCACGACTGATTGTACATTTAGCAGATAAACTGGAAACACATAATAATAAAAAAAAACAAATTATATAAGAATAATTGGGATTAATTTATTTTCTAAGTAGATTTTCTAATTATTTTAACATTTTTAAATTCAATTTATTAAATGTTTTAGATAACACGTTCTCAGATTCTGCGTCACTAAGTCTATTAATTAACTAATAACTAATAGGTAGATCGCATACTATATGATTACCAAAAATTTTTTTAAATTATTATGAATAAAATTGATATCACATGAGTGAATAAATGAAAGTGAAAATTATATAATATAATCCCTAGCCTTATATTAAATATAACAAATTATTTATTTTTTTTATTATTCGTAATTATATATTTATTTATTTATTTTTTGATCAGAATTATTTATTTATTTTAAATAAAATAAATCGATCTCTTCTTTTTATTATAATATAATTTTTATCTAATTTATTAATTAATTTTATTATTCATTCATCCACTCATTGTTCTTTCTAATATATTACTATTAATATATTTAAACATAAAAGAAAAACTAATTTTTATTTAATGAATTGTCGTTATTTATTTTTTCCTATTTTAATATAATATAAGGTAGGGTCACATATTTATTTAAGAAATAATAAATATATGAAATATTATATATTGAACTTGCTCAAAAAATAAAGATCATTAAATATATCAATTAATTATTTTTTTTTTATTAAGAACAGAATAAACTGGTTATAACTTTCAAGTTCTTTCACATACTTTTTATCTAATGTATATTTGGATATATACTATCTTCATAATTTTTGATTATTATAGTCATCTGATCATTTGATATTATATATGTATAAACCATATTTCAAATGGTACAAGTATGACTTAAAGGATCTCAAATACAAAATCATTGTAAAAAAATTGACACAATTTTTATCATGATTTCTAAATAATTTACAAATCAAATAAATAGAAATTTTGATTAAAAATGTTCTCTTTAATCAGAATTAGGTAATTAAGTATAATCAATGTAATTTCTCTATTCATTAATTATATATATTTAATTATATAAAAAAATCACATAAATAAATATGTTTTTTTTCTAAGTTTAACTAACCTAATAATTAAAATTAAATTTTATCAATAGAATACATTTATTAAAATCTTAAAAACTTTTTTCCAATAAATATACATATTTTAACTCGGCTTTATGTAAAACATTTGTTTTTATGTTTGTAAACATTTTTAAAAATAATGTTAAAAGATTTATGTATACTTCGAAAATTCAATTTTATTAAATAAATTGTTAATGAATTAAAGTGTACTTTTTTATTTATTATAATATATAATATATATATGTATAAATTCATATTTTAGAGTAGGTCGATTTTATTTCTAAAATAAAATAGATGTAATTGCATGATTCTATAGTATATTTTAAGCATCTTTGATCAAACAACCCTAGCCTAGAAAACACTTTTGAGCCTGCCACTTCTTTGTTGATAATTTTGCCTTGAACCCTATAAGAGCTTATTTTTTAGAAAATCTTATATATTAAAAAATAATTATAATTAAAGGAAAAACTAGTAAATAAGTTTTTTTGGTGTTGAGATATTCACTTTTGATGTTTATTTTATTCAAAAACCAATCTTAGAACATAATTATTTTATGCATTTTTGAGGAGAGTCATTTATTATATTTATTTTTCTTCTTGGATTCTTAGTTTATAATTACATTCGGTATTTTAGTAGACAAATCGCAGTATGTTGGCTATGCAACATTGCTGAGATAAGGAGAGGTAATAATTTTTTCAATACTTTGGACTGATTTTAAAATCTATAAGACCCAATTAAAGAATGTTTTTGTAAAAATGCCTTGAAATTCAAAAAGCCCAAATTTTCTTCAGGACAAATCAGTTTTCACAATCATACGCTATCCAATACTATGCTGGTTTCTTGCCTACCAGTGACGTCACGGTGTTTTCTCCTATAGGAGATAACACTATATTTATATCCGATATTTTGGTAGGCTAATCGCAAGATGTCGGCAGTGGAACATTGTTCAGATGAGGAGAGACAATTAATTTTCTCTAAATTTGGGGCTGATTATAAAATTTTTAAGACCCAATTAAATAACAGTTTAGTGGAAAATCCATGAAATTTAAAAAAAGCCTCAGTTTAACTAATCAGTTTTCACAATCTTAATTTACAAAAATGGTAACCTTGCTGGTTACTTGCCTACCAGTGACGTCAGTGTATTCTCTCCCATAGAATAGAGATAATTCTATTCAACAAGATGCTAGAGATCGCGAGGAGGGTCTGAATTTTTCCTCTAAATCAGTGTTTTCCAACCTTTTTTGTCCTCATGCCCCACATAAGCCATTCTAAAATTCTTATGTCCTCCTATGAAACATATACATAATTTTTAATATTATAAAGGGTTAACCTCGTGTCGAGTCCATTTTCGAACAATCAAATTGCCCTCCTGTGGGGCGTGGGCCCCACGTTGGGAAACACTACTCTAAATTTTCGAATTTGAATGCACATCCAACCCTATTATTTGTTTTGGAGCCATCGGTGAAGTATAAAGAATAGTTGCGAAATTTATTAATAGTGGTTTTAAACATCAGTCATAACGGAGTTGATAAAAACGTTATAAAATAAAATATAATATAAAATTGAAGATAAGAAGGAGATTAGGATAGAAAGAGGACTTTGCACTTACGGGGTCTGTCGTAGTGACTTGCGGAGGTGGAAGGGCAAGACCTCGGTGAGGAGATATTAATCAGGATTGAGACTGGCTGTCGAAGAATTTGAAAACCCTTCCAGTTTTCAGAGAGAGTCGTTGGTGCTTTTCATAGACCATCCATGCTTTTGATACCTTCTGGACACCTTTTCTCCCCAAGTGCTTTGAAGTGACCTCCAGTAGAACCCCTCCCTCTACTTGCAAACTAATAATAAAATTTCAAGAAGTTTTTAATTTATTCCTTTTTTTCATTAAATATTTATATCAACTCTCATAATTCTAATAGTAAATATTTATACACATATTTAATCATTGATTATCTTTTAATAAAATATTATTATTATTTTTTTTATATAGTAGATGAAATGCTTTTACGCACAAGGTGTCGGGCTCCGTGCTAGACGATCTACCGACTAAAACACCTACTCTTTCTATTTTATTTTATTTTCCAATCCTGATTCCACGATAGGAATCGCCTTTCGGCATAGCGTCTATCGTAGATTTAAGGATTATTTTTTCGTCTTCAACTATTTTTCTTTTGATTTAATTATTTCTTTTATTAAATTCTTAATAAGACCCCATTTCTCTTTACTTGTTATCTTATTTTATATTATCTTATCTTATATTATTGATATTTAAATTAATTTTTAATTATTTAATAATTTTAATAGATATTTTATGTTATTTTTAAACAATAATATATAGATAAATTATAATAATATATTTATTATTATTTAAAATATTATTTTATATATTATTGGGAATTTCAATGCACGAAAATTTAGTGATTTTTTAATGTGTCAGTTGGCATTGAAGACAATATATGAAGACATTCTTTCTTTGAGGAATTAGAAAATAAAGAAATGTATGGAAACGTTTATAGACCTTGACAAATAGTTGTTTCATTTTTATAAACATATGCTCACTTTCTTAGTTTATTCTTCAATAAACATTTAATCAAAATGAATATTCCATATCTATGGGCAATTTTAATCTTAATTGGGTCATCTTATGCAGGTAATTATTTTTTATTTGTTATTATAAAATAACAATTTATAAAATGTCACTAATATTAATCATTATTTATTTTAATAATATAGTATATAATTATATTTTATTTTTTTATATATACAATATGCTATATATTGAATAATAATTTTAATAAATTATTTATAAAATAAAATTATGAATAAATAATTATAATTATTTTGTATCAATAGGTATAAATTTTGATATGGATTATTTTATTTTTAAATTTAACTTGAATATATTTTTTAGTAAAATTGAAACGTTGCGTTTCTTGTCGTTCAAGAGGAGATCAAGGATCATGTAAGGATCCACTACCTGACTTGTCAAAATCTGAAGATGAAAAGAACAAGACATTAGGAGTAGAAGTTATCCCTTGTGCATCTGGATGGTGTGGCAAAACAATAGAAGGAGGTGGTACTTTCAGAGATAATGGTGGGTATTCTTAATAATATATTTTCATATTTTAATAAAATTATAAACAAATTTACATGATATGAAAAAATGGTGACGGCTATTAAAATTATAAATTTTAATAAATGAAAAGTTGAATAAATATTTACAATAAAACAGGAAGGAAAAAATATTTATCTAAGAATAATATGAAAGAGAAAAAGGAAATTTAATAAATTGATGTGAATGTTTATTACATTGCTTGTATTATAAAACAAATTTTATAATTTAAGTAAAAATAATATTTTAATTGATAATGAAATGGAAAATGTTTTATTTAACAATATTAATTATTTATAAGGCATAGTAAAGAATTTTTCTGATTATATTTTTGAAGGAAAGTAAAACAAGTTATTTGCTAAATTTAATATTTATTTAAAATTATTATATTATTGTATACATAGATCAGTTTTTTCCAAAGTGTGGGTCGCGACCCAGTTACCGGGTCGCAGAAAGATTTTACCGGGTCACGAAAAAATTTTAGAAATTCTTATTAGTTTTTTACATCATTAGAAACACAAAATTACTTCTATTTTTCTTGTATAATTATTTTGTAATTTTTTAGATAAAATAAACAATTTTAAAATTATTAATTATTTTAATTACTTTTATTTTTTTTATATAATTATTTTGCAATTTTTGTGTATGAAATAAACAACTTGATTTTTATTGAAAAATAAAATTTGTGTTCTAAATAAATGGTTTTTTTTTAATGAAGTGGGTCGCGACAAATTTTAAGACCTCGAACCGGGTCGCGGTCAAAAAAGTTTGGGAAACATTGACATAGATATATTATTTTTTTTAAATTTTTTTGGTATAATTCTAAAAGAGAGTACAATGAAAAACATTTCCCAAATTTTATTTTATATGCCTCTTCGTTAAAGTATTTCACTAACAATATATTTATATTTATATTTATTTTTACTTGATAAAAAGTAGCGCCTCCGACCAACAAAATCAAGGTAAAGGTTGGTAGGACCCGTTCTACTGATCATAGGACACCTAACTTAACTTAACCAACTTGATAGGCGCAGTCCTTGCATACGATGTACAAAAGTTAAAGGTTCTTTTAATAAATAAATAAATAAATAAATGAAATAAACTTAAAAATCTCAACTAATAAAATTATTAAAATTGTCTTTTTTCACTCATCATTTCTTTAAATAAATAAATAAAAAGAAAGTAAATTTTCAAAAAATATAATAAATATTTTTATTTTTAATTTGTCAACTATTTTATGAGATAAGAATGAATTAGGATAGTGGATTATTTTGAATTTCATAAATTTTCTACAAATGTTTTCTTGCAATGATTGCAGATTATGCACAGGCAACCGAGCGTTTATGTCTTCAACGTGGTCCCAGCGATGAAGAGGAACGTTGTGCTTATACACTCTTCAAGAATCGCAAAGTATATATGTGCTTTTGTCAAGGAGATCTTTGCAATAATGCAAGAACTAAACATGCACCAACGTATTTATTTATTATATCTTTTTTTGCGACGATCATTGTAGGTAATATCAATTGATAATGGGACAATTTAAATCTTTCAATATTTAAATTCTAAAAATTAAAGTAAAAAATCCAACAATAAATATTATAACTTCAAATTATATGGATTTCACTAAGATACAATTTTTTTTAAAAAAAATATTTTTTATTCAATTGGAATCCAAAATCATTTCTGCTATTTAAATCATTTTATTATTTTTATTTAAGTTTTTAATTTTTTCATACTATTATACTAATTCTTAAAATTATTATAATGCTATGGCATCTGAAATATATATATATATTTAAATAAATTATACTCAGTAATTTACTAGTCAGAATGAATACAATAAATTAAAATAAAATAAAATATATTTTTCTATTAAAAAAAAATAAAATTTTCATTTTCATTATTTATATTTATATTAAATGAATTAATTGAATTAATACTCTATTCATTTATTGGAATATATATTTATTTTCAATGATATTTTGTTTTTGTATTTTTTTTTACAATTTATTTATTATAATCCAAGAAATCTTGTTACCTATACTGGGGATAATCACTTATTACAGATCAATGTTATTGGATTGGAGACATAGAAATGTAGATCAAATATTTAGATAGTTAGAATTTAATTAATTTAATTTGTTATATATATAAAAAAATAAAAATTTTCTTCTCCATTGCTATGTTACTGATTCAAATGGTACTTGATACAATTTATGCTGTTCACTGTGCAATATCGGTCATACTCTATATTAAAATTATTCGTATAATTAATTAAAAAATTAATTAAAAAATAAAAATAATAGAATTATATTATTAATCAATTATATATTTTATTATATTAAAATGATATTATTTAGAGACATTTTATATTTCTTAATTATTTTTTTAAAAAATATTTTTATAATTTTTATTTCAAATGCATTTATTTAAAAATTATGTTATTTATTTATTTACTAATCACATGTACTTT
Source organism: Labia minor (assembly GCA_963082975.1). Classification (NCBI taxonomy): domain Eukaryota; kingdom Metazoa; phylum Arthropoda; class Insecta; order Dermaptera; family Spongiphoridae; genus Labia; species Labia minor. The sequence goes on from OY720345.1 coordinate 39,136,318, forward strand.
ATTAATATTAAAATATATAAATATATTTACAAAAAAACAACTAATTCTATTAATTTATATATTTAAGATTATTTATTTTTGTTTGAAAATAATAATTTATTTCTATTAAATTAAACTTAATTGTTTGTTCCTGGTCAGAAGAAAAAATTACATGCAGTGAATTTTTATTTATATATATTTATCCAATTGAATTTATATTATTTTCTGTTCAATGTATATTTCTTGTTTCAATTTAATTTTAAAAAATATTCATTTACAAAATTTATTTTTCTTTTCACTAATTTGCTTAATCTCAGCTTATTTCATTATTATATTAAATAAACTCATTATATATGTATATATATATTAAGTCATCTCCCACCCTAACAGTCTATGATCGAATTTGAAACATTTCTTATAAAAATTACAAATTTTAAAACAAATATATCTGAAATAATGTCTTTTTATTTATATTATATATATATATATATATATAATATTAACAACTTTACCATCAATTCATTTTTTTTCTCCATGTTGTTTATTAACATGTACTAAATTTATTAATTATATTATTAGTAAAAGAGAAAAAAAATCATAAATTACTAAGTAATATAGAAAAAAAAGTAGGTGCATAATTAATAAAGCCATTTGAATAAATAATTAATTCAAAATTAATAAATATTTTTGTGTTTTTATAGATTTATTTTTTCTTACTGATTTGAGTAAAGAAAGAACAAGGGTTTATAGAAATAAGCTAAATCAATCGATCAACAATCTCTTTCTAATTTCATCATTCATTTCTTTACTTTCCTTCAGACCTAATATATTAGTAATGAAGCCACTCGAATCCTACCTGGGCCTCTCCATAGGATTATCGATTACCCTCAATTCTTTGAAGACACACCATTTGAATAGATGAGTCATGGTACAATACTACTTCTTTATTCGTACACTTAATTCATTCAAATAAATTAAAACACTATTATTAAAATAAAATAATTAAATTTAAAAATAATTAATAACAATAGATGATTATGATAAATATTCAATAATAATTTCAGATAAATAAATTTGTTTAGTAGATAATTAGAAATTATTATATTTTAAATCTGATTATTATTTTATAATCTGTATTATTTTAAGATTTGAATATATTAGAGACTCAGAATACAAATTAAATTTTTAATTATCATATATGTAAAATGAGTTAAATTAGTTAAAATTAGGATTACTATTAGAATTATTTATTTAATTAAATATTAAATTTTAATATTTTTTAGTGTCTTTATATTTACATATAAAAGAATGAATTAATTATTTTATAAATTTGTAAATAAACTTATAATTTATTTAAATACTTTTAAGAATTATATTTTAAATCATCAGATTTACAAATATATTTAAATAATAGATTTTTATTAATAATTCAAAATGTATTAATACACTGCTAGTATAAGTTTTGGATTGTTTAAATTGGGTTTACAATTAAGATATTGATGTCGATGGAGTAAGTGTGGGGGGAGAATTTTATTTTTAAATAAGAATGGTTGTCCAATAAATATTTATAAGATATAAATTATAATTGAAGGAAATGAGTTTTCTTTCAAGAGATTATATTATAATTTGTAGAAAAACTATTTATAATAGATTTTACTTGTATTAGTTACTCTTATTTACTCAAATAGCTTAAATAATTATTTTATATATTTCAACAGCATATTCTATATATATAATTATTATATATAATCATGAAGTGTGGAAGTTAAATAAATATATAAGTCTATATTAATTTATTATAAAAATGTATATTTTATATTAAGTCTATTCTCCATTCCTTCACCCCAAAATTTAAATCTTTCCATACCTGACCCTGTCCTTGTTGTACTAACAATAAATGTTTTCATTTGAAACATGATGAGTAATTAATCGTTCCCTCGACACACTCGATACAGTGACAGAGGGGCGAAGTGGTTTATTCTTAATTGTCTAAAGGGTGATTCTATTTTTTTTTGCAACCCTTTAAAAAAAGAATCGCACCTGTTGGCCATTGGCTGGCTCACCTGCGGTGTGCCTATTGCTAGGGGAGCAGGTGAAAACCAGAACGGGGGCGGAGCCCTCTGTCCTATGGGCAGCCTAGCAATCGACCGGTGGTCAGTTGGGTCGATAAAAGCACACCACTAACACTCAGCCACGCCACCTTTTCTTTCATTTTATTTTTAATTCTTTTTTGAATTGTTTTTTTCCTTACATTTTTGAATTTTTCTTTATTAGTAACTTGTTCCACATAATTCAGGAGGTACACCACATGAAAAGAATCCAATACATCAACCAGATCATCACTTGAATGTATTCGAGCATTGGAATTAGGTAAGAATTTCTATTTGCCACCTACTATACTTACTTCATATATACTTTTATGTATAGATTAAGCGCCTAAAAAAATACATTTTTTTTATTATCATTAAAAGCCTAAAAGTGTTAATGGATTAATGTAAATGTAAGTATATCTTAAAATACAATCTATAAAAATAAAATCTACGGTTTAATATAAATTGTTATCCATTATTTTTAGACTTGTGAATTCTCATATAATAATTACAAATCACATTAAAATTGTTTTTTTTTCTTGTATAAAATAATTATTTTAAGATTTTTGAAGAAATTCAATTAATTTCATAATTACAGTAGAATACTAGATTTTTATGAAGTAATATATAATATAATATTGTAAAAATGATGAATATTTTATCATTTTTGAAAATTATTCAATGTTTTTTAAAATTTTATTTTTTTTAATACTAAAAAGTCGTAAAAATATGACTAAAATATTTACATTATTTTTCCCCCCTAAATGAAAATAATTAATTAAAAAAATAGATATTACAAATTATTAAAAAAAAATATTATTATTATTATTAATTTATTTGTGAGATGTGATTATTGTAATTATAAATAAATAAAATAACTTAAAAAGTGATTGAAAATTAGAAAAGATTCTGACGTCATCTGTCTCCTTTAATTAATTAACATATTTATGTGAAAAAAATAAATTAAAGTAAATTAAATTATTTTGAAATTAAAGAAAAATACAATAAAATGAGAAAATTAAAATTTATAAATACTTATATTGAGTTCAAATTTATTCAAGATCTCGAATAATATATAAAAGAAATATTAATAAAATACTCTAAAAAATTGTTTGAGGTGCTAGATTGAAATTAGTGTATTCCGGTTCAGTAACGTATCTTGATCAAAAATAATGCGTGCCGGCTGACCGTATGGTCAATTCATGTTATGGTTTCATATTATTCCCTTGAATATATGGGTATATTGCAACTGAATCTTCTAAATATAAAAAAAAAAATTGTAGACCCTACATTTAATTTAATCTCTCATATTTAAAATTTGAATTTTTCAAAATTTAAATTTTTTTAATAATATTAATATTTTTATGAAGTGAAGAATTAAATGTTTTTAAAAATGTAAGTTTCTTTGATTTATTATAAATAAGCAATAATATCTTACAATAAGACTCTTCAGTGGCTTAGTAGTTAGCATGACAGTCTACCACACTGAAGACTTGAGTTCAGTTAATTCAATAATTAATAATTTGTCTTTAAAGCTCTGCGTGATCCTCAGGATATATTCGCAAATAATAAATAAATAATTTGTATATGATTAATAACTATATCTATCCCAACAAACTCAAAAGTTCTTAGCCGCATCAATTTCATTCATTTAAGGGTTTCTATTCTAAGTAAATTCATCCAAATTCCTTATATGGAATAACTTTGTATATCTCCATTTCACCAGGTTATTAGTCTACATTCTGATCGTTTCTCAATTGGTTCCCTATTTTTCCTCAAATACACTTCTCACTATCGTTTTCTCATAATTCAAGCCACATGTCTCTTTATTTGCTTCATATTCCATTTTATGTTTGGGAATCGAGAAAAGTCATGTTAAGAAATCTTTCCCCTTCCTTTATGACCTCATCTTTTTTTTAACTTTATCAAAAATTCTATTTTCAAATACTTTATCCTTTAAAATCATTGGCCACTGAAAAAAAAAATTTTAATAAATAGATTTTAATTTTGATACACTTTTTGATTGAATGGACTGAATAATTGCTATTATTATCATATAATATATAATAACCTAGAATTTAATAATTTTATGGATAATTTGTGTTTGATAATTTTAATTTATTGGCTCATCCTTTCACTTTCACCGACACATACTATAGTTTTTTTTAATTACTATAATATTGAAAAAATCGAATTTGATATTATTTTATTTTAATTTTAATAGAGTTCCTATCTTTGTTTGAATAAATGTTTATGTTAATATGTGATAGGTCTCTATGGGAGTCAGCAGCGACGGCGCCTGGTCATTATGCACGTCACTGAAGGAGGCGACTTGACCAGCCTGCATTGGCTGCAGGAGCTGAGCGTCGTGCGGCTACTTCCAGGCCCAGATAATGCTTCAAATCGAAACACATTAACACAAAAGAGTAGCACTAATGATATACAAGAAGGTCCACCGATTGACTATCGGAAAAGTCCTGCGAAACCTCCTTACTCCTACGCCACCCTTATTTGTATGGCCATAACCGCAAATGGGAACAAGATCACATTGGCAAGAATCTATGCATGGATTCGAGAGAATTTCCTTTACTATCGAACTGCACACCCTAGTTGGCAAGTAAGAAAAAAATATTTAAAAGAAAATGAAAAAATTCTAATTAGAAAAGAATATATTGCTCCAACCACCCTTTTCTCAACTAACTCCATCCAATTTCAAACCTCTCCTAATTCATTCTCATTTTCCTGTATTTTGACTTTCCACTTATACATTTCCTAATTCATTCGCCCTCTTCGATTTTAGTTTGTTTAAACATAGATAAAAATTTTTAAATTATTGATTATTTATGTAAACTTCGCTATTTCCACTTCAATTTTTTTTTTTGGTTCATAAATTTTCAAAAATATTTTAATTAAATTTTATAAAAAATTATATAGTTAAACCATAATAACATTTATTGTTTTTTTTAATAAATTTAATTAAGAATATAAGAATTTGTATGTTTTTTTATTTTTTAGAAAATTTAGTTATTATATAAGATATAACGTTTAACATATATTGATATATATATATAGAGAGAGATATATTGTAGATAGAGTAATTGATTTGGATAAAACAGTGGGTTCTTTTTTAATTCCAAATAAACTTTTCTTATGCAATTTTTGCGAGTGGCTTCTAGTTTACGAGATAAAAATAATTAAAGTTTTCATATAAATCCATTGATATTCTATTTAGCTACCATGTTTTATTAAATTGACATCAGAGGGCTCCACTAATTTTCATGTTTTTTTTCAGTTCGGATTAGATATAGAAAAATTAAAAAATTAATTTATTAAATAATTCCCTATATCCAAACCGAACCGAAAAAAACATAAAATTAATTAATTAAGTGAATAATTAGTGAATTAGTCAATAAAATATTACTTAATGACACATTATTTCGAGGTTCATAATAATCTAATCTGGAAAAATTTAATCCTTTTTACCTCGTAAACTAGAAGCGACCCGGAAAAATTGTATATGAAAAGTTTATTTGCAAATAAAATAGGAACCCACTGGTAAAGTTTTATCCAGGTCCATGACTGGATGACCAGTGTATATAATTACCAAATATATTTATTTATAATTAATTATCATATCAATTACCATATCAATCTTCATATATGAGATATTTTTTCGTATAGTCGAAGAAGTGTTATTTTATTTTAAAAATGTAAATTAAAAATTTCATAAAAAAAACATTCTCTGCACATTAATAAAAGAGATTCAGTATCAAATCGTCCAATTATTCATATTTTTTTTAAATTTCTATTATTGTGTTAATGAAAATTATTAATTCGAGAATCAAAGCAATAATATTTTATTCTATCGATAAAACACTCAATCTTTTTATATTTATTAAGAAATATTTATTTTGATGATATGAAAAATAATTTATAAATAACATATACTTATATATAATCAAATAATACAATAAATTAATAAAAAAATGTAAAATTTCTTGATAAATATGACAGATTTCAAAATATCAAAAAATAATCTAATTTATTTGTTTTTAAATTTATTATATTTATATTGTTCATAATATTTTTTTTTTAAATATTATATTTTGTGTGTCCATAATTTACAGAATCTAAAATCCATGTTTGAAAATGTGTTCCAGAATTCAATTCGTCATAATTTATCGCTCAATAAATGTTTTGTAAAAATTCCAAGAACTGAAGGAGAAAAAGGAAAAGGTGGTTTCTGGTGTTTGGACCTCGATCGATTAGAACAAGGCCGAAGAAGTCGAAGACGGCGTCTCAAACCGTCACAAACAAATGGGAAAAAAATATGCACGGGGAAATCGACAAACACTGATCATCCCATAACAACTACAACCAATACAACACCTACATGTTCCGATTCAGTTATCAATGTCAATTCTACCACAGCTACAACCCAAGTGCCATCAACATTAAATCCTCCTCTTCCTGTCCCAGGGCCCTCCACCAATTTATCCATTTCCATTCCGGAAACAGGTTCAGAAAATGTGATTGTTGAACCACTTTTACTCGCTGAAGATGATCTGGCTACACTTTTTCTGGTTGAAAGTTGGGATGAAGAACTTTTAAACTCTCTCCTCGATAATCTTTAAAAAAATAAATAAATAAATATAAAGGGATAAGATATTGAATTCTTTCTAGTCAGAAATTTTTGAAATGATATATATATATATATATATATATATATATATAATATATTTAAAATATTATTTCTATTGAAGATGTTTTAGATAGATAGATAATTGTGTTCGCCAACAATAGTCAAAGAAATGCACGTTTGAAAATAAATTCGATTTTAGAAAAACAAAGGCGTTCAAATTTTAATTTAAATTTTCCAAAAGTTAATCGAAAATTAAATAAATAATCAAAATATAAAATTAACAATCAATAGTATTACATAAAATAATGATATCTTTAGTTACAAAAAACTAAATTTTTAAAAAATATTGTGGGAATATTGAAAATTAAGATATTAAAATTTTATAATTTTTTTTTAAACATCACTATAAACTATAAATAATCAAATTTTTAATGGAAATTGATGAATTTTTATTTATGTTGAATATATCTATAAAAATTCAGATTAATTATTAATTATATAATTAATTAGAAAAAAAGCAATAATAAAAAAAAATAATCCGTCCAGTGTATTTTTCTGCTCATTAAATTAATATTTATTTTATATAAACATTTTCTTAGATGAAATATTTAATAAAATTTAAATTAAATTGTAATAAATATAATAAGAATTATATAAATTATAAAGACTGAAATATTTAATTAATTAGTTTTTTTTTCAATAAATTAAGATAAAATGATACCCGGTTTAAATAAAATTAAAATTTCATAATAGAGCATATCGTCAATAACATCTAAAAAAAATTAGTTATTTATATTTATTATTCAATTACCAAGGAAAATTGTTATAATTAATAAATGTCTTTATAAAATTTAATAAAAATCAATTATATATTTAGAGAACTTTTCTCTTTTATAATTGAATAACATACAAAATAATTAAATTTTTCTAAATGTTTATTTTTATTATGATTTTAATTACTTTAAGTTTTGTAATTCAATCGATCGGTTAGATAATTGCATGCATAATTGATAATTGAATTGAAAAGCAAATGACGGTGCTCTAAAAAAATATGCATTTCAAAATACAATTTCATATTTCTTAACAAAATAATATCTCTCTCCTTGAAGATAGTTTTAAATTGAATATGAATTTAAATTTTTAAAATAAAATATAAACCTGTTTAAATTAATTTAATAAATTTCAATTGCAAAATTTAAAAACAAAACAAAAAACTATTCAATGAAATTAATGATTTTAAAAATTGTATTTGTTTTTTAAAAATGACCCTCTTTATATAATTGTATTAATATTTTTTTACTTATTTAATAGTGGCAGTACTAGTGTGATTTATATATAAAATTTTTATTTAATTTTGTTAATGTATAACAATCAAAGCAATTATAAATATGGTATTTAAGTATATATATACACATATATATATATATATTAAATTAATCCGTCCATTTAAATGCTCGAATATTAAATAAGAAAGCTCAAAAAGAGAGAACAAATAAATAAATACATAAATTATAATTGGAATTAATGATTATTATTAATAAAATTATTTACAGAGAGTATAATTAAAAAAAGAGAACGCGATTTTATATTTTTTTTAATAAAATGAAATAAGCACGGAGTGTGTGTGTTCAAGCACTCCTCTTCCGAGAAGCACAAATCTCACTAGTAATAAAATTAAAATTATTTTAGAAATAGCACAATTATTTATGTATAAAAAAATTATAAGAGTACATACAAGTTATCACTTATAATTATTATCACATTTCTGAGATATTTGTATAATATAGGCATGTTTTGTTCATTTTTCTTAAATTTAATATTTTTAAATACATTTTTGTTATAGTTTTTAAATATTATTGATTTAATTCTTTGTACAAATTAAAATATGTATCCACAAAAGTGTATAAAAAATGAAATATTTAAAATTACGAATAAGAAACACTTATTTTAAATTATTTTTTTTCATATTTCCTTAATTTGATTTAACATTTAGAAAAATACAGTTTTATTTGGAAAAAAACTTAATTAAAAAACAATAAACATTAAAAAAATGAAATAGAAAAATATGATTGCAGCTAAGAAATAACGTTATTGTACTACATATTAAATAATATAGATAGATATATACATCTACAAGTGTAATCTAAAATGTTTTTAATAATTTCTTTTAATAAAGGTAATTATAACTTAATTAGAAAAATAGGTGGGTAATAAATCTAGCTAATAAAAATTTTAGTTTTTTTTTTCTTTTTACTATCTCGCCAGAGATAGTATTGCGATCACGAAAATTTTCGATGTTGAGATTTTGATGTTTTTATACGTTTTGAAGGTTCCTGAATCATTTTCACTAAGGTTGAGAAAAATGTCTGTCTGTGTGTGTGTATGTGTATGTGTGCGTATGTGTGTATGTATGTAGGCAAGATTACGCAAAAACGGTTTGAGCCAGAATGATGCAATTTGGTACATGAGCATTATTCAAAATTCATAGTTTTCTATCAACTTTTGAGAAATGTAGCTCAACCGGAAGAGGGTCATTACCTACAACGTTTTGATTTTTTTTCCTCTAAAGTGACCGTAAAAATAAAGATATATGTTTGATAATTTTTCACATGATTAATAATTGTATAAAACTGCTATATATAGAATTTCAGCTTGATTGAATCGCTGAAAGTACCAGAATTAATTTTTTAACACTGCAAATCTCACGCGCCAACACGTGCCATGGTGCCATCAATAAAAAACCAAACATGCGCTGGTTTAATATTTATTATTTATAATTAATTAAATTTAATTTAAATATAATATATTATGTTATTTAATCCAATTCAAATTGCGAGATAGTCGAGTGGAGACACTCCAGCTTATTTTATTATCAGAAATTCCTGATTTTGGTCTAAAACTAAATATTTTTCGATTTGAAGCATAAAGAAATAATATTTCTTCATCATAAATAAGACCATTCCATAACTCAGTGGCGCAACCAGGATTTGATCCTGGGGGGGGTTTTGACTAGCCGCTCCACCTTCCTATGGCGCCCCCCCCCCCCCCGGGCTCTCTCAAAGACAAATTTTCATTAAGATTTTTTTTTATATTAAATATTTAAAAAAGTTTTGTAAATGAAACACTGATTTTACAAAATCTGGCAAAAAATTTAATTTTGTATTTTATTTACTCGTATTCACAGTTTTAGAAGGAAAATATTTTTTTCCAGCTATAAGTAAATCATTTTAGCTTTCCTCATGGAATGATAGCTTATACGATGGTCGGAAAATTTTGAAAATTTTTTCTCCGAGATTTTTCGAGATTTCCACTTTTCAGACGGTTCTGAATCCAAAACTGCAAAAAAAAAAAAAAATTTTGAACCGGCCGGCCGTTCGTTACCGAGATTACGTCTAGACAAAATGAGATATTGTCTTGAAATTTGATATTTAGATGATTTTTTTTTGGCGAATGATGGGCGGGGATTGGATTGTTTTTGGACAAGATCGGACCTTAAGTAAAGTTAGTTTAATCCCTAATTTTTTTAAAGTATCAAAGCACATTTTATTGATTTTCTCAATAAATACCGATTTTTATGAGAATTATACTATCGTATTAAATTTATAGGAAATCGAATTTACTAAAAGTTTCATTATATTCATTTTTACCTAAACATAATAATAAAGGAGTTATTTATAAAAAAACTACTTTAAGATTTCGAAATCTTTTCGTCCGTCCGTAGTGGCAGGATATTTTGAAAGAAATCATGTAAAAATCCCTAAGAAAAAATCCCTAAATCAAAAATCCCTGGAAAAAAATCCCTAAATGCAAAAATCCCTAAGTAAAATATCTCTAAAAAAATAAATCCCTAAATAAAAAATTTCACTAATTTTTTTTACTTATTTAATAATGAATGAAGAGACTTGAATAAGGTAGTTATACATCATTCTTGGTGTCATCACATCTGTTCCATCTGGTTTTTTCATGGTTTGCCTTCATTATGATAAGAAGCTCATCATGCGAGTCGCGGAATCGTTTCCTTGGTGGATCAGACTTCTTACCACGAACATCACGACAGATTTCCAAAGAGATAAGGTTATGCGCAATATGGATTTGCTTAATCAGGTCCCATACTGATGTCTTGTAACCTCCTAAGCGTGAACGAAGAGCACTGTTGTAACCTTCCAATCAGGGCCGTCTTAAGGAATTCGGCGCCCATGGGCTACTAAAAATAATGCGCCTTTCTTCCTAAGAAAATACACAGAATGGCAAATTGGAGTCGGAAAAGTTATACAAAACAAAAGTGTCAGTACAAGAAAAAAACTATTTATTACTTTTATAATAAACTGTTATCTTTATTGTAACTTTTCTTTAAAGTCACTTATTTAAAAGATGGGTATTTAAAAGATGGTTTACCCAGATTTGAGGGGATTATCTCAATAATGACAGTTCCGATCAGTTTTTAGTCTAATCCTTAGAACTATTAACTTGATCGGAACTATTATATGATTGGTGGTCTTATATTAACTCCAGTGCGACTGAAACAAAAGTACGATCGGTAGGGTGTTACTCCTATTTCGCGTTGCCCTTCTCTATCTATCGTTTTTCAGCACATTTGAAAGAAATAAAAATCAGTTTAATATTTTAAGAAGTGTTTTAATTTAAAAATAAGTAAAAACTAATAAAATGAAAAATAAGTTTTTACTATATCGCAAATAAAAAATTGCCGCCTCAAAAGGCTTGCGCCCTGGGGCTATAGCCCATTTAGCCCTGTGGTTAGGGCGGCACTGCTTCCAATGAATTGTTTGTTCGAGGCAAACCCATCAAAGTGGCATCGTAGATGTTCCAATGTTCCAATGTCGAATTCGGGGTCATAAAAGCCAGCCAAAAATTGTTCACCTAGCCAAGTGCGCTCGAAGTAAGAAAAAAGATCACGAAGTTTTACCCTGTTGGTCGTCCAGCTAATGCTTGGGAGGCTACAATGACTTTTGATGGTGGTACCAAAACCAAAGCTGCAAGAGTTCGTAAATGAGTGGAGTTGTCAGGATTATCTATATCATTATAGAGCTTCAAAACTTCTGGCATTGAATTGATGTTTCTATAAATGCATTGAGCAAAATGAAAAAGACAACTTCTGATGATAGTAAATTTCATAAATTGCGTTATATATTCCCTGGTGAAATATACGGTGCAAATGGTGTATTTTGTATTTGGAATCATTAATCTATTAAAACGTATGCTAATAAACGAAATTTGAGTAAATTCCCTTTATTTAACATACGAATTTGACACCCCTATTTTTGGAAAAATCACGTGTGTGGCCCCTATGTATTTTTTGACCTATTTTTCCCTTCTTTCGGTCCAGGCCTGTTTACCTCCTTGGGAGGTCTTGTCTCAGGCAACTGGGTGTCATGCTCACCTTGTGATTTAATTTTCTTAATCACAATTAAAATTAATACAAAAATGAAAAATTTTGTTTTTAGTAATTTTTTCTTTTAGGGATTTTTTCAGTCAATGATATTTTTATTTAGGGATTTTCGGTCTTAGGGATTTTTCTTTTTAGGGATTTTTACCCGTTTCCACACATTTTGAAAAAAATAGTCTTCGCTTCACAATTTTTATGAAATTAGCAATTATTGTATTCTTAATAAAAAATATTTAGAATTTAAGTAATATTTTTATTTATTTTATATTTAAATAATAGTCAAATTGGAAAATTTCACAATCATCTAGTAATTTTATATTAAGTCTTTTGTTTTTCATGATTTAGGAGAAATAATAAAATAATTTTTTTATTTCTTATATTAAATTCTGCACGAAAAAATAAGCAATTTTTACTTTTGTTAAAATTTTTTTAAAATAAAATAATCTTGCTTATTATACACTAAGTTATGGTTTAAGAATTTTTTTTTTCAAATAAAAAGAAGGAAGAAAGATTATATTTTTTCTTTTCTATTTGTAATATAGTACATAATATACAGCAATTTTAATATTTTTTTCTCTCCTGGGGGGGGGGGGGGTTATAACCCCAAAACTAACCCTCCTGGTTGCGCCATTGGGAGAAATAATAAAATAATTTTTTATTTCTTATATTTAATTCTGTACGAAAAAATAAGCAATTTTTATTTTTGTTAAAATTTTTTTAAAATAAAATAAACTTACTTATTAAACACTAAGTTATACTGTAAGAATTTTTTTTTTCTTTTCTATTTGTAATATAGTACATAATATACAGCAAGTTATATTTTTTTCTCTCCTGGGGGGGGTTTTAACCCCCAAAACACCCCCCTGGTTGCGCCACTGCATAACTCAATTATATGTTTTTGATTTCTTAAAATATTTCATAAAAAATGTAAAATAATATTATAGTAGGTTCACTACTTATTTGGCGAGATAGTAAAAATGATTCCTTATGAACAATGAATATTTAAGATTAAAATTATTATTTAAAATAAATAAACGACAAAATATATGAAACAATTTCAAATAATTTAAAAGAACATAAATTTAAAAAAATAGTCATAAAACATACAGCCTTTAAAAGAACGTATTAATGGACCGAAAGACAGAAAAGTATGGCCTGTAGATATAACATAATATTTATTTCATAATTTGGTTACAAAATATTATTAAAATAAACATTTTTAATATTATTTTATTTATAATATTTTGTATTTAAGGAAGCGCTGTCTGGCGCTGCACGGCGCCATTTTTTATTATTAAAATTTCTATTTTAAATTAAGAAAAAAACAAAGATGATTTTTCCCGAGGCTGAAACCAATACATCGATTTTTCTTTTTAAATATTATCTATGGTGTGAATTTCAAAAAAATCCTGAGAGTGGTTTAATATTTCAAAAATACAAATATATATATACAATATTTGCTAGTATAATAAGATAAGATACCCATATATTTATAAGTACAAAATTAAATCATCTTATTTATAGAAGAAATAATATCTTTTTCGAGGCAGTGATCATCTATAGTTTGTGTATCATGATTAAAGACAAATTCCGGTTTATTATGTTTTTCAACCATATTTCGCCAGAGATAGTATTGCGATCACGAAAATTTTATGTTTTTATACGTTTTGAAGGTGCCTGAGTAATTTTCACTAAGGTTGAGAAAAATGTTTGTGTGTATGTAAACAAAATTACGCAAAAACCAGGGCCGTCTTAAGGAATTCGGCGCCCATGGGCTACTAAAAATAATGCGCCCTTCTTCCTAAGAAAATATACAAAATGGCAAATGGGAGTCGGAAAAGTTATACAAAACAAAAGTGTCAGAACTAGAAAAAAACTATTTATTACTTTTATAATAAACTGTTATCTTTATTGTAACTTTTCTTTAAAGTCACTTATTTAAAAGATGGGTATAAATGTTTACCCAGATTTGAGGGGATTATCTCAATAATGACAGTTCCGATCAGTTTTTAGTCTAATCCTTAGAACTTGATCGGAACTATTATATGATTGGTGGTCTTATATTAACTCCAGTACAGCTCCGACAGTTCAAATGCGAATGAAACAAAAGTACGATCGGTAGGGTGTTACTCCTCGTTTTTCAGCACATTTGAAAGAAATAAAAATCAGTTTAATATTTTAAGAGGTGTTTTAATTTAAAAATAAGTAAAAACTAATAAAATGAAAAATAAATTTTTACTATATCGCGAATAAAAAATTGCCGCCTCAAAAGGCTTGCGATCTGGGGCTATAGCCCATTTAGCCCTGTGGTTAGGGCGGCACTGGCGAAAACGGTTTGAACTAGAATCATGAAATTTGGTACAAAGGCATTATTCGAAATTCGTAGTTTTCTATCAACTTTTGAGAAATGTAGCTAATTTGGAAGAGGGTCATTACCTACCACGTTTTCATTTTTTTCCTCTAAACTGATCGTAAAAATAAAGATAAATGTTTGATAGTTTTTCACATGATTAAAAATTGTATAAAACGTCTATATATAGAATATATATATAAATTATTAAGTTATTTAATCAATATTAATTAATACACAGAGTAAATTTTTTTACACATATTTGTATGCACTCGTAAACATATTAATATAATATTTACTCTTCTAGCTTTCATACTAGAAAAATCGTGTATAATGCTCTCAAAATTTATATTTATATTTTTTCCGCCGACCTGCTTTTCAAAAGAAAAATCGATGATTTAAAAAAATATTGGTATATCACTTCAAAGTAATCATATAAACTTTTCAAAAGAAATGACCTTTATAAACTGATATCAAAAAATTTTAGTTAGGAAAAATTGCTGAACAAAATCGTAAAGATGCGTTTACGAATTCAACGAATTTTAATGAATACAATAAAATAAAATTATTATCCTGTTCTTGGAATTAGAATTCAAAATTTACACTAAAATGCATTTATTTACACCGAGGAATAATATTCGAAATCATATAGTTAATCATAATTTATATAAATCAAATAGTAAACTTATAATAATCATAATAATCATTTATTATTCAAGAAAGAAAAAAAATAAATATGAAATGAATAAGTTGCTTTTTACAACTATAACTAAATAGAAAAAATGCCGCCCCAAGATAAGTGCCGCCCGGTGCGGACCGCACCCACCGCACCCTCCTAGGTACGCCACTGGTAAATTATATCTTCATTTTCTTTGTTGCATAATCCTGTCTATCCATTTTAATTCCAAGACAATCTTTTATTTCGTCAGTTTTTCGATTCAAAATTTTTATTTAAAATATCTTCAGAATATTTAAGCAATATTTAACAATAAAATGTGAACGATTTAAATTGAAATATAAACCCATTTATATTACTTTCCTTTGTATATAAACATTTCTTAATTTCACCTCATTTAAATCCATTTTCTTCAGTTTTAGGCTCCACGATAATCTGACTGTGGACCCGATTCGATTTTCGAATTTGACAATGGAATTTTTCTCTTTTTAGGGTGTACGAGGTCGACCCAACCTTTGTAATCAAAATCGAAATAGGAAGTAGCAGCCTCCAATCAAGAAAATCAAGATTAAGATTGAGAGGATCCGTTATACTGAATATACAGCACATCTACCTTTTTACCGACCGAAGTAAGGGAGGTATTGTTGAGAAGTGGTTTAGGACGAAAATACATATAGAATATTTGAAAATAGGGTTATTCGATATATGAATAGTTAAAATATTCATATAAAAATAAGATATGAGGATCATATGAGGGATTCATACAAAATATTTTTTTAAACAATTATAAAAATATTTTAATCAACATTTCATACATCCAATTTTTTTGTCTTATGTTTTAACTATTCAAATTATTCTAATTTTTAATAATTCAATTCGAAAAAGTAATTTCTAAAAATAAGTACATAAATGAAATTCAAACATACTAATATCTAAAAATATTTAAGATCGCTTATCTCTTTTAAATTGTAATTAAAATTTTATATTCTAAATCATTCTTATTAATGTTTTTGAAATATATCTAATATATATAAAAAATTAACCTGGTACACATTTATTATAATTTTATTAAAATATATTTGATCTTATAATTTAAATGATTTTTTTTAACAATAATTTCATTTATAATATCAACGATTAATTTGGAAAAATGAATTATTATTTTTCTTTTTTTTCTTATATTTTTAACCAATTATTTTTTTTTAAATTCCTCTTTTTTTAATTCAAGAGTGCTAGTGATGAAGGTGGAAGGAATATGATTAAATTGACCACATGTACCCCATTATAATACAATAGAGAACAAATGGTTAGAAATATTTAATCATTTGAAACAAATCATATTCCATACATAATGCACTAAAAATCGCGAGGAATTAATACTGAGTCTGGATGTGTTTTTTCTACTTTAAATAAAGTGTGGATAATAGAAAAATCACAATTGAATATTGAGACTTAAAGTCATTTTATATGTAAAATATAATTTAACAAATTCATGTTAAAAATTGATGAGCCTTTAAACAACCACAGCAATCTTAAATTACTCAAATTAGAATTATGTCAAAGAACAAAATTTTTAAAATAATTTTGTTATTGTATTATATTATTTGTAATTTATATGTATTTATATATATACTAGCTGCTCCGAGCGCCTTCGGCGCTCTCCACACCTAGACGGGGGCTCCGCCCCCTTTACCCCCCCGAGTGTCCCTATTCTGAGCTATAACCATCTAACTCCTAGCCTGTCCCATCTCTCTCACGTTCCTTCCTACATTGTCCACCCTGTTCACAATTGGTCTTCCAAACGGACGTTTTCCAATTGAACACTCCCCACCAATATATTTTTCCTCTCCCATTCTAGCCATGTGCCCTCCCGATCCCAGCCTTCTTTATTTTATGACCTATATCTAGAGATGCATAGAGCTCCTGCAATTCCTTGTTAAGCAGACTCCGCTATTCTCCGGTGTCCTCATCTTTCTTTGGCCCATAAATGCTGGGAAGAATCCTATTCTCAAATACTCTGAATCTACTCTCATCTCTCAGGGTTATAGACCATGCCTCCCACCCATATAATACAATTAATAATTTAATAATTTTGATCCCCTTTGATAATAATTTCCCGATTGCAACCTCGATTTAAATTCTTTGCAAATATTATTCTCTCTGATACTAATTATCAAATTAATTAATTTCAAACCCCATCACTTTTCCTGCCTCGATTAATTTTTTTATGCTACTTTAAATGTTATTAATTTATTTAAAAAAAAAACAAAGTAAACAAAATAAAAATAAAATATAAAGAAATTAGCATAACACTAAACTACTATAAAAAAATAATATTAAAAAATATATATTAAAATCTTACGTGAAAATCCAATTATGAGATCAAATTTTCTTAATTAAAATGATTTACTCACATAATCTTAAAAATTAATAGTATTAAATTATAGCCGTAATGTGAATGTTTTCAAAGTTTAAAAGGCCAATAAGATCAATTGAGATATTGTAAATATCAATATATATATAAAAAGATTTTTATCTGCATATTGCTCAGAATTTAAATTTTTTTGAGTTTATTCGCGTTTCATGTCCTCTAGAATCCAAAAGTGACCTTAGAATTTTTCATTTCTGTTCATAGACTATAAATTTTATTAATATCTAATCAATAACCGCAGAAATTAATTTTTAAAAATTTGATATAAACATGTTGTCATATAGCAGCGCAAAGAATACAATAAAAAAGATGTTTTTAATATTTATATTTTTATTTTTCTAATATTTTTCTAATATTAATTATTAATCTTATTCAATTAATCATATAGTTTTTTATATATGTTTATTTATGCAGAAAAAATTAATTGACATAATTATTAATTTAATAAAATAAAATTATTTTAATAATAAAATTTAATTTAATAAAATATTAAAATAATAAAAATTAATAAATTTTAAAAAAAAATATATAATACTTAAAGAAAAAAATGTGCCTTTGCAAGTTTTGAACTCAGGGTGCAAAGTCATAAGAAGACGCGCTAGCTCGCTCGGCCAGGAACCGCTTTTGTTTGGAAGCTTCTTATAAGGGTATATATAAGATTTCAAATTTTTGCCACCAGCGCCTCTATGAGCTAGTATGGTAACTAAACTATTTTTAATTAATTAGCATTTCCTGGACACACCTTACCAATTAGCGGTTTTCTAAAGGAAGTCTGACATGCCCTGAGACCTACTGAATATACATAAAAAATTTCATAAGAATCGGTCAAGCCGTTTCGGAGGAGTATGATTTCAAAGTTTTGTGACACGAGAATTTTATATATAAGATATATATGCATTATATCTATACTTATTTTAAAATTGAAATATATTATCTATGAAAATTTTGTAATTCAACATAATTCTAATTTTTAATCAAGAACCTTCTCATCTCCCCTCCGACTGCCAATGATGTCTTGCTGCATCAATGTTTAAATCTTAACACCTTAAATATTATAAAATCAATTACATTTTTTAAATATAATTTAAATTACATCAGATGATAGTCATACGTACCTTAATTCATCTGGTCCTGTATGAATTGAATAATTGATGATATGATTTAAGGGGAGATCCATATATATATATATATTTATATATATTATTTATTTATTTTTAACAATTAAAATCCTTTAAAATTACTAATACAAGTGCCATTCATGGCATAAAATGGTTAACTTTTTTTCTTCCCTGGGCCACAAATTTAAAAACAAACTTTAGAAAATATTAATATGCTATTTAAATTAAATGAAAAAAACTAAAATAAAAATTAAAGAAAAAAAGTGAATCTAAGACTACCTATTTCTATTAGCTAATACCTATTACAAAAGTAACTATTTTGAGAAAATAAATATCGTTTATATATTATGTTTGAACGAATTGTTTTCAATTTTTTAACTATTACGATACCGAATATTTTATCTCTCGAAATAATTATTTTATTTCATAATATTATTGAAATTTAAATATTGACTAAATCTATCCAATCATTTTGTTTCCGTGTTTCATACATTCTTGTTTTTGGACTATAACAAAATAATTTCTTATTTGAAATAAAAAGATTTTCTCTATCTTCATCATAAACAAGATCATTAATAACTCCGGCAATTCTTTTACGACATAAGATATCCCCTAAAAAGTACAAAATAATATTATAATATATATTTAGAAGCATAAAATTAAGATCTCTTAGTTATATAATTTTTCTACAATAAATTGAACAAATTACAAATCAGATTAAACAATTTAGTCGTTAGGTGTTTATTAAACTTAGTAATTAATAATTGATGAAAAATATAGTTGAACAAAGATTTACTTTTCTTATTTATAAATAAGAAATAAGTAACACCTAATGACTAAAGTTTTTAATTTGATTTATAATATGTCCAATATGGGGTGTAAAAACTAGAAGAAATGATACCTGTTTGTAGACATTGAGCAACTATAGTTCTTGTATTATGATAAATGAAAAATCCTGGTGTATTATGTTTTTCAACAATAGGAATGTTGGAAAGGTATTTAAGTGTTTCATTTACAGGAAATCTCCTAAATGCTCTTGGCAATGGACTGGGCCTGGATAGACCTTGATCAGGCCAAAGTTGAATAAATCCTGATGAATCACAAGTGAGTGCCAAATGTCCTCCTTTATAAAAAGAAAGTGACATAATAGGATTAATAACACCCTAAAAAAAAAGAAAAAATTTAGTATAAATATTTTTTTTTAATTTATAATAAAAATATTTATTTAACTTGTAAGAATTTGTAAAGGGTTTTAGATTTAATATAACTTGTGAGTTTATGAATATTATTTCAAATGTTTAATGTTGTTTATTGACATTATTTTTAAATATGTATTCATTGTTTCTTTGAAAATATACGTTGGCTTAGCAGACTCCGAGCATCCGTTCATAAACCAATAATAATATATTTAAAATAATTATTTTAGGTGGATCCTTAAATAATGGATTATGGCCAGGAAAGTTATTCATTAAAAGGCCAAACGGTCCAAAGTGCATTCAAAGTCTAATTGAGTCAAATAATTAATAAAAAAGTTGAGTATAACTCATTATTCAATAAGTCTCCGGTCTAAAACATATATAGCAACATTGATGACCAACCCTCGTGATTTCTTAGTAGTACTAACCTTCAAATAGTCAGTGTTAAAATTTAATGGTATTCTGAGTTAGTTAATTTAGAGGTTACAGATATTTTAGTGCTCCCACTCTTCTTCAAAACAATAGAAAGGAATTTCGTTTATTGATTAAATATCTTTTTTTAATGGGGAAAATACTGTTGGAGTTAAACAGGGGCTTAATAAAAGCATTATGGAGATTCTGCACCAAGGAAATCAACTATTATTGTCTGATATGTTGAAATTAAACGCGATCTTACAAGTATCGATGATGCTGAATTGCTCTAATTTCCCTATATCAGGAATTGTTCCTGAAAACATAAAATGTCTTCAAAATTGTTTTAAAAGGCCGTAAAATCATGTTGCGTCAGATAGCAAACACCTTGAAGAAATCAGAAGCTAGTATCTTTAATATTTTATATTAAAATTTGGCTAAGTTACTTTCGAAATGGGCTAAGAACAACGCATCGACGATACCGATCGCTGTTTAAAGTTGTTCAAGTGAAATAAAAAGGATTTCTTAAGGCGATATGTAACAATAAATAAAATATGGTCTACCACATGCCTAAATCAAAATGGTTCAAATGAAAGAGTGATTGCCGAAACTAAGATTTATTTTAAGAACAAAGATACTTTCTTTTACTTAAAGTGCATAGAAAGTTAGAGGAGTGTTGAAATGAATATTAAACTCTCGAAGTGTTGTGATGAATAAAATGGATTTTCTTAATAAAAATTGTTTTTTTTTAGTTAGATGGGAGACTTATCGAGTGATGAGTTCATTGTTAAATATTATCTCCAAGTTAATTTTAATTGAGTTGATACTTTAATATTTTTTTTATTTTATCTAAAATTGATTTATTATTTTCTTTCAATTTTATATATATAGTTTTAAATTAATCTCATAATTCTAATTAAAAATTTAGAACATCTAGACGGTTTAGAATTCGGACTAATCATTGAAGATGAACAAAATAAAGACAAATTGTGGAATAGTACCTCCTTATGTTCTAATAAATCGAAAGAAATGAAAAATGTAAATAAAAAAAATTGAGAAAATGGATTATTAGTACTTAAATTAAGTTTGATATTTGTTCTGTTATGAGAAAGTATTTTTGATATTTCCTAAATATAGAATAGAAAAAGAATAGACTATCTTATAAAGATATTTTCTTAATACCTCATCATTTACTCTTACGGGAGATGGAGTTGAACATCGCACATCCCATAATTGAATTTGACTTTGGTTGACGACGATAAGGTTCGAATGGTCCACCGGTGACCACTTGGCTATTACTTTAGGCGAATTAAATTCATATGGAGGCGGCCTTTTAGTATTCAACTTATGCATAAAGGAACCTGTATTTATATCTACTATAGATATTGAATTATCCGGAGGAGTAAAGACAACAGCAGCTTGATTACTAAAGGAAGAGATGTCATGACTGTTTACTGGTTGGGAGATTAATTTTTCAAGATGACCATAATTCGAATCGTAAATTTGAAAGCCAGATTTACTTGATGAAAACATAATTCTCTCACCCTGTGGGTAAAATTGCATCATGTGTATATTGGCTGGTGCGGCGAATTTATTTCTCTCTGGATATTCTTGAAAATGTTGTTTTTCTTTGTTAAAATATTCAATATCTTTATTATCATATATAAATATTTCTCCTGAAACGGTGGATGTTGCCAATACTCCGCCAGTATTTGAAATAGCCAAAGATGTAGTAGACATTGGTCCAAAGACATGCTGTATATTAAGATTACGTATACGTTTTTTAGTTACTTGACTACGAAATCTTAGCGGTGATATTAATCCTGAACTGCGATTTATTTCATCCATTATACAGGAAAAGTCTTAAAAAGTTTTAAAAAAACTTTTAAAAAGAGATAAACATATTTAGTTATTAATTTAATAATTAAAATATTACTTATTGTAAAAAGAAATAGAATACCTTTTATTGTAGCTTACTGTAATTTTATATTAATAATTTTCAAAGATTCATTTTTGGCTAAGTTAAATAGGTTGTTTTATTATGAATATTTTATAGATTATTATATATTATAATTATTATAATTTGTGTTTCTAATTATTTTCCCTTGAAAGTATTAAAATATTATTATAAATGTTATGTGTTATGTTATTTATTATTAGTTTTTATCAAAAATTAATTCCTTATTTAAAAAACTACTCACAAATTATCTCACACAGACAATCTCAATGAATGACAGTTTGTTAGTTCCAAAAATATCCGCATTACACTAACTACGCGAATTTTCAAATATAGTTTTGATATTGTATATGTTTATTCTTTCGAATTTTTTTCTATATATTTTTATATTTAAACAATTATTGAATTTATAATTTATAATCCTTTCGAAAAAGTAAATTCTAAAAATAAGTACATAAATAAATTAATAAATATAATAAATTAAAAATATTTAAAACCGCTTAACTTAAATATTATAGTAATTTTACATTCTAAATAATTAATATTAATTTTTTTTTAGATATATCTAATATATAAAAAAATTAACCTCATACACATTTATTTTTATTTTTTTAAATATAGTAGATTTTATAATTTAAATTATTATTTTAATTTAAATTTATTTTATTATAGTATGCCATATTTTATTCAAACAATAGAAGCGTTTTTATTATAAAACCAATAAAAATAAATTTTATCAGTTTACTCAACATATGTAAATACGTGATTCATGTATTTAAACAATACAGTATCCTAGACTTGGCTATCAAATTACAATGGCAGTTAAAAAAAATTACTAGTGAATTAAAGCACAACTTCACAACTTGAACATCAACCCATTATTATCGATAAATAGGTCTATATCATCCTATAACACACAACACTAACCTCAGTTTGTTCGGGATACATAATAACAACAGATTATTTGTACTCAATAAAAATTGATCACTTATTATTTGGAATTAAGAATTAATAACCAATAATTATCAATTAACAATAAAAGAGTTATTTTGATAGATATTTATTTAAAAATAATCAAAATGCAATGAAAAATAGAAATAGAATTTTTTTACGTTTATGTATTGACGTAAATGCGATTCTTACA
Source organism: Labia minor (assembly GCA_963082975.1). Lineage (NCBI taxonomy): Eukaryota > Metazoa > Arthropoda > Insecta > Dermaptera > Spongiphoridae > Labia > Labia minor. The sequence continues at coordinate 39,159,716 of OY720345.1, forward strand.
TAAATTTGATTTTTTTTATTTTATTTATAGAATTATTTAAAGTATTTCACACTTATTTAATCATATTATCAAATTTTGACAGCTAAATAAATTACTTAGATATTATTAAACAACATTATTTAAAATAATATGTTTTTATGAGAAATCAATTTTTTTTATTTTAACTCAATTTATTTTGATATTCCTTTTAGTTCATTTAATATTTTTTTTTAAATATTTAATTACCTAATATATAAGTTATCCCATTTAAAAAAAATATTTAATAAAATAGTATAAACTTTGGTCCTTATTTATTTATGATAATTAAATATTAAATTCATCCTTCCAAAGTTTGAATACAAAATTTAAGATAAGATATTATTGTAATCAGAGGGTTTTTTTGACTAATTTAATATATTCCTCTATTCATTAGCATTAAAATAAATTTTGATATAATTGATATTTTATACTAGATTAGAAAAAACTTAATTTATTAAAAATTGTTAACTTGATACATGATATATAATAACATTAACAGATTTTATTAAGTTTAACATAATTAATTGTACAAAATTAATAACATGCACAAGTTTATATTAATATCAATATAAAAAAAAAGTAATCTTTTGATGAAGATTGATAAAATTACTCTCCAAATGCCTAAGAATTAATAAATCGATTGATAAAATTACTCTACTAAAAATTAATAAATAATTTTATTAGATAACAGGTGTGTTTTTTTTAATTTAATTCATTAAAGTTATATTGTCAATAAGTATTTTAAAGTTGAAATGATTTTTAAAAATCGGACCTTATCATGGGCTCGTGTCTTTTATCAGAATGCTTGTAGATTTATTTTATCGTCGGATTTTTTTTTTTGATTTTTTTTCATTTACAATATTATTTGAGGGATTATTTATTGATTTGTATTATTTTTTGAATTGAAATGATTGATTTGAATGAATTGTTTAGTATATATTTTAGTTAAACTACCCGCAACATCCCTGGTGGGGGTGTATGCGTCGGGAGGGGCGTTGTCGGGGAAGTTCCACGAAGACGGCGACGATGCAGAGCGCAACTCTGCCTCAGTATCTTTTTTGTCGTTGACCTATCAAATTTGATGTGCTTCTCCTTCTCTCTTTTCCTCACTCATACAACATTTAGATTCACGTTAGCCGGTCTGTTGGCAGCCACCCACACACGAAACCAACCCATCCGTCAACTAACCTTCACATCTTTATTTGACAAACCCAAACGCCAACCCTTCCCAAAATGTTACACCCTAAGGTCAAAAGGCCATTCAAGGGACATTGACTTACAAGTAAAATTCTTCGAATTTACGGTAGGATACTTAACATACAAACCTTTTTTATTATAATATTAATAATAATAATAATAATATAGAAAAAATAAATTAAGAAATATATACAGTCTTAAATATATATATATATATATATATATATATATATACACATGAATTCACTTACACTTTTATGTCAAATTATTCATAAATATTATTTATCTATTTATATATATCTATACTTAAATAAAATGATTAGTTAAATATTTTTAAAATAAAAATTTAAACTGTAATATATTAATTTAATTATTTTATTTTAAAATGAATAAATAAATATAAAAATTTATATAAAATATTTATTAATTTAATTATTATTTAATATATTCAATTATATATTATAATTGGAAAAATTTAATGTGTGTAATAAGTGATAATGACATATAGTAATATTTATAATTTTGAAAATGATCACACATAATTAATAAACTAAAAATAAATTATATTTATTTTTTTTATATGTGTAAATTATAAATAATTTAATGTATTAATATAGAAATTAAATTTTGAAATAGTTCCTTTGTCATAGGTGTGTGATGTATATTTAATCTTTATAATATTTTATTTAATTATTATTTATTAAAAATAATTTCAATATTTTTTTTTAACATTTATCTATTTATAAATTATTTAGATATTTAATTATTTATTATTATTTATGTATACTGTAATGATATATTTATATAATAGACATATTGAGATTAATAAAAAATCTTTTAAAATGCACTCGTGCGCATCTTTGAAGTGGAAATTGATGGAAGAGGTAGTCAGTCATACAGTCATTCACGATTTGATAGAAAAAAAAACAATCCAAGGTCATTAATAAAGTAAAAAAAGAAAAACTAGAAAAACAGTTGTGTGCTGTTCAGTTAATTTATTTAATTAATCCCTTTCTCTTAAAAAATAATTTAGTTTTTCAATTTTTACATCTAGATGGCAAAAATATTTTTGTAAAATTTCGAAGAATAGAATTATCAAAATTTCTTGATTGTTCTATATATGTATATATATATATATATAAATAAACCTAAATAGAACTTGTTAGTTAATTTTCTCTTCAAATGGTTTCACAATACATATATCATAAATTTCAAATCATATATGAAAAATCCAAGGTTAAACATTTCATTCATTAATTTTCCCTTTAATATTGGTTAAGAAACATTGCACTTACAGATGTATGATTTTTATATTAAAATAATTTAAATATGATATAATGTAAAGGAAAAAAAATCAAATTATAAGAATAATTTAAAAATAAATACATTTATTGTTTCTCTATTTTATTAAATTAAATTATTAAATTAAATTGTTGTAAAAAAATTAAACTAATTTTTAATAAACTAATTTTTAATTTTTTTATTATAAATTAATAATTATTATTATCGTTAAAATCAAAACTAATTTTCATTTCTATTTTCCCCTGCTTTTTTTCACGTTTGTGTGTATTAAATGCCAATCAATAATAGAACCTCAACAACTAAATATACTATACATCTGTTTATGTAAATTTTGAATCGTTAATAATAATAATATATTTGTAACTATATTAATTATTAATCTAGTTTATATTTTTGTCTGATTCGTAATACATCTTATTTTTCTTTTTGAAAAATTAAAAAAACAATATGAATTTCTTTTCATTAAATATCATTGCTTATAAATATATAATAAAAATATATTTATATATATAATATATTAATCCCTTTTTCTTTAAAATATAATTAAATATTTATTTAATTCAATTCAATCAAATTAGAATTAAGCAAATAATTACTAATATATATTGATTATTAATTATTAATTAAAAATAAATAAATAAATATAATTTAAATTTATTAAATAAAGTTATTAATAGAATACAATTAAATGTATATTATATTAAAAATATTCATTAAACGTTAAGGTAGGTATTATTATGTTAATATTAGTCACGGTCTGTTTAAGAAAGTTGTCGGTTGGAATTTATTTTCAAATTTTAAAGTTAGATAAAATATTATTTAATGAATTCATGAACACTAATTCTATTCGTGATCTAAAAATTTTTTTTTTTTAAATATGAACTATTCAAATATGAATAAATATCTATAGTATTGTGAATACCATAAATATGTATTCAATTTATATAAGAAATATTAAAGGTTCATGTTTATTGAGAGAGATAGCAATTTTTTTTATAATTCATTTAAATAACAATTTTTATTATAAAACAATTTTTATTTAACTCAATTTTACATTTAAATAATTAATGTAATATTGTAAAATATAACAAATAAATAAAATTGATATTTAATAAATTAATTATCATCAAAAATAACTTAAATACAGTGTCGCCCTAACCACAGGGCTAAATGGGCTATAGCCCCAGGGCGCAAGCCTTTTGAGGCGGCAATTTTTTATTTGCGATATAGTATTATCTTAGGAAGAAGGGCGCATTATTTTTAGTAGCCCATGGGCGCCGAATTCCTTAAGAGGGCCCTGCTTAAATATATGAAATGTATAAAATGGTTGAATGAGAATTTTTTTTGATTTGTCTGTAACTTCACTAAAAATGTATAGAATAAACATTGTATTACATTCTCTTTATGATCAATCTAGCATTATTATTCCATTAATAATTTATTTAATTAATGAATTTCACTATGTTTCTAAAGGGTTTAAGAGTGGGGAAACCATTTTGGATTTAACATATGGGCATTAGTAATTTAATTAATATTTAATGTTAATAATCTGATATAGAAAAATAAATTCTATAAACACTTGTTTAATAATATTTTCTTCTTTCAATTAAATATATTCTTAAAATAACTTTTTTTTTAATTATACTACAGAAAAATAATTAGAAATTAATTAACTAATTTTACAGTAATTGATAATATTATATTTTTCACAATATTTACTATTCCTTCAAAATATACTTATAAATTTACTGCTTGATGATACTTTATAGAAAAATAAATATTAACATATTTATATATAATATTGATAAGTCAAAAGTCGATCTCGTGATAGTGTTTTTTTTGTCTTTGAGTTTCAACTATAATTTTAAATAAAATTATTTTCAAATTTATTTTAACTTATCTTAATAAATTATTTTATTATTGAATCATATTTAGAGAATTTAAATATATATAAATATAAAAATATCTTTAATTTTATGTAAATGTTATCTAAATATTTTATAGTCTAATGAAATCATTACTTTAAAATATTTAGATGAATAAATTTGAGTTATTAAGAAAAATAGAATCAAGTCAGCATTCTTTAAAATAATAGATTACATTTATTTTTTTTTTAATTTTGATAGATCTATTACAACTAAGCTCCGAAATCTGAAAGTTTTAAAATATTTATTGAATAATATCTTGGATATTTATCAACAATCATTATAAATTTTTTTAAGTGAACTTGATTGTACGTAATAAATAATTCTAAAGTGTTAATGATAAGGTTGAGAGATATTACAAAATATTAGTAAATTATAATCCTCTGATAATTCTATTTTGATTAATAAGATTGATGAGGGCAGTTCTTATTTAATCTTAATCCTATTACATTTAAAAAATTAAAAATTAAGCAAATAATTAAAATATATAGTTTCAATTTTCTTAATATAATCAGGTATAAATTTTTTGTTGGAAATATTTATTAGTCAAAATGGTATAATATTTTCGAGGTCATTGTCCTCATCATCAGTCAGGCAGAAAAAAATCTTATGTATATATATATATATATATACACACCTTTTTTTGATCCATTAAATTAATTAACGAATGTGTCAATGACATGGCTAAAACTATTTTTATATATCTGACACCACTAATTCCATTATTGTCCACACATTTGATATCAAAATGATATGACTTAATTATAAATTATATATAATTATTATTATTTTATCAATATATGTATATATAATGGTATATTTATAAAATCAATTTATTTTTGTTTCTAATATAATTTATTTTTATAATTTCCAACCATCGCGCGCGCGATAGGAAGGGAAGGAAATTGTTTTCACACCAAATTTCACATGTGGAGATTTTTACATATATCCACGAATCAAGCATTTTGTTAACAGAAAAAAAGGATTTTTATTATTTTTATGTCTGTCCGCCCGTCCGTCTGTCCATTGTGTGTCCGTATATACGTATGCAGTTTGAAAGGCTCAACGGATTTTGATAAAATTTGGTATATTTTCTTAATGCATCAGTAGCATAAACTCATTAACTTTAGGTGTATATCCGGAAACTGAAAGTGGTAGTTTACAAAGAATTAATTTTATATTCATTGTCGGAAAATATTTCACTTAAAATATAATAGTGATAAGTAATTGATTAATTAAACTAAAAATAAAAACTAAGCAATATAATTTAGTCATTTTAATTCAAGTTTTAAAAATGTTTTTTTTTTGATACTTAATATATATAGATTACTCTTACCTTATCATTTCAGAAAAAAATTATTATTATATTAAGGGTGTTATATTTTTATTTTCATTTAAGTTCAATACAATCTAATGTTTAATAATTATTTTTCATTGAAGAGAATTTCTGATATCAAATAAAAGAAAAATATTTTTTATTTTTATTTTTTATTTAATTTAATTAAATATAATTTTTTTTTTTAAATTAATACTCAATCTAGTTAAGGAGGGGTAACAGATTGTCTAATTTTAAATTTGTAAATTAAAAATTCTTTAAAAGATCAACACCTTGATCAATGTTTAAATATAGCTCGTTGGGATTTTTTTCTCTCTCCCTCTCTTTCAACTTTAAAAATTGCTAACTCTTGGCAAATACATTACTATTACTTTAGATATTTTATATAAGTATATTTAATCTATTATCATCACATGAATTTATGTTATTTATATATAAATATTATGAAGAAATGTTTAAATATTTGCAAAATGAAATTGAAATAATTCGTTAAATTTCCCCTGAAGGTCAATTTTTATTTACTGATTATGAATATACAATTAATTTATAGTTTGATGTTAAATTTTTATATATACAGATTCTTCAACCTCCTCTGTTTTTCTATACCTTTTAATTTTTTTTTTTTTTTTTTGTTATTTTTTTAATTACCGACCGACGATAGTAAGGGAGGTATTGTTTTCACACCAAATTTCACATGTGGAGATTTTTACATATCTCCACGAATCATGCATTTTCTAAACAGAAAAAAGTATTTTTAGCATGATGTCTGTCCGTCTGTCCGTCCGTCCGTCTGTCCGTCCGTATAGATGTGTACAGCCTGAACGGCTCAACCGATTTTGATGAAATTTGGTATATTTACTTAATGCATCAGTGGGATGAATTGATCAACTTTTGGTGCAATTCCGGAAACCGGAAGTGGTAGTATTAGCGATCGACGATAGGAAGGAAAGGGTTATTTTCACACCAAAGGAGATTTTTTTATATATCACCACGAATCATGCATTTTGTATTGGTTTTATCCTCGAAAAAAATCATATTTATTAGTTTTTTCTTGATTTAAAATTATATGACGTCATCCAGCCATGCATGACGTCACAGCCTGGTCTTGCATATATATTATAAATAAAATAAAATTAAAAATGTTTATATTTATTATTTATGTATCCATATCTGTTTTTTATTACATTAATAGATATATGAAAATTATTTGAAATTGTTTCTGTAGCTGGAAATTAATTTATTTCAAACCGTCGGTCGGTTCGGACCTGGCCACAGGTCAACTTATTTTTCTTCTAATTCTATATTTATTTATTTATTGGTTACCTTTTAGAAACCTTTCCCACTTCTATCAATTGAAAATTAAAATTAATTTGTCTTATATTATTTAATAATACAATTTTGACTTTTCCAAAAATTTACTATTTTCCTATTTTATAATTTGTATGCATTTAAATTAATTTTTTATATATTATTGATATAATTTAATTTATAATACCAGCATTTATTACATTATTGTACAATTCATATTGGTGAAATACATAATGTATTATCAAATTTTACTAAGTAGGTAATAAAAAAGAGTTATTAAAATTATTTTCTAAATTAACTTCATTCGTGATTTAGACATGATCTTATATTATTAATTAATAAAATTATAAATAATTGAATAAATAATAAATAAAATAAATAAATAATAAAATGTTTAATTCAAACCAATACAATATTATATTAATAGAAAAAATATAATCTTTTTAATTAAAAACAGGTGTATGCATTTAGCACAATAAATGTTCAGGTGTAAGAGGAATTAGAGGCCCCTGAAACCTAAATATTACGTATAATTCAATCTTAATGAAAAATATTTATAATCTATTCTATCTCTCTCGCTCTATGGAACTCGAAAGTTCTTGGCCGCAGTAACCACATTTCTCCATCCATCCTTACCCTGAGCCACAACCAATCTAACTCCTATTTTTTCCTATATTCTTACAACCCTTTCTACATTGTCTACTCACCACATCCTTGATCATCCATCCAGATGTTTCCCAATTGGTCTCTCTACAAATAGTCAGCCTTTCATATTTTTCCCATTCTTGCCACGCAATTCCTAGTTATGCATCTCCGCTATTCCCCGGTGACTTCAACTTTCGTTAGGCCATAAATGTTGCGAAGAATCCTATTCTCAAATACTCTAAAGCTACTCTCGTCTCCTAAGGTCATAGACCATGCCTCACACCCATATAATACAACCGGCAAAATAATTGTTTTATATATTTTAATTTTGATTCTCTTAGATAATAATTTTGACGAGATTATTGACCCTTTACTGCATGATAACAGGCGTTACCCGATTGCAACCTCGATTTAAATTCTTCTCGCATATTATTATCCTTCGTGATTACAGAACCTAAGTATTTAAATTATTATACATACTCATATTCTACGTTTTGTATGTTAAGATTTTGTGTCTTAATACTGTTCCTCTCTGCTACTAAATAGTTTGTTTTAGCACTATTTATTTCAAATCCCACCTCTTCCAGCGTCTTTTAATTTTTCTACCGCATCTTTAATTTAATTTTTCGAATGTCCTATTAAATTATATTTAAAACGTACTTATATATATAAGTTTATGTAATTTCAAAGCAAACGATCAGTATTTTAAAGAAATATTTTCAATTAATTGGATAAGTTATTTTGTTTTGATGAAGTTTAATTGAATATAAAATTAATGTATTCCAATAGTACAATAATCGTTTTAGAATGTTTTGTTATAATTATTAAAAAATATTTAAAACCCTCAGGTATTTTGTATATTTATACACACTGAAACCCAATTGTCATGACAGAATCCTGTTAGAAATGCTCTCAAATTTCTTATATGTCTATATCTATATATAGATATATATAATATTACAAAAACACTTAGTAGAATTAAATAGAAAATTCTTGTCACAATATTTATCTTAAATTCTTTAAGAAAACCTTTAGGTAATTTTTTTGAGCAAAATATTTTTAAGATAAAGTTACTGTTATCTTTTCTTTTCGAGAAACAAGAAATATGATTTTATGCTAGATGGGTAAAACTGATTAATTCATGTATTATTATTTCATATTTTCAAATTATTTATAATGTAACTTATACAGTGAATACTTCTTTCTTTCTTTTATAATTAGCTTCTTACCAATCTCTATCAAAATTATTTAATTAAAACATTATTAGTAATTAAGTATATTAAATTATTCAATTTGGAGAAGTTCAGTTTCTCTGGAAATAAAAATAGGGATTGAATTAACTCGATTATATAATATCTACAATATATAAATAACACATTTTAAATTTTTTCATAAAAAAATCAAATCAATTAAAAAGTAGATATAAATTAAGTACAGAGGTAAATAAATACAAATCTGACAATAAAATAATATTCCTTTAAAAAATAATCAATAAATAATTTATATAAGAAGATACTATATATATATATATTAACCACATTTGAAATTTTCTTAATAACAAATGTTTTGTTTTTGAAAAGATGTAATAGGATACTTGAACCCATATATTCACACACAACGATCTATCTTATCATTACTCATATATGAACTAGCTGGAAGATAAATTTGTACTCTAAGCTAAAATTTATATAGTTTACTTAACAAATAATCAAAACGTTCTTGAAAAACGTCATCGAGCATTCAATTAAATAATTACTCATTTAATATAATTTCTTGTAGATTACGGTAATTAAGAAAAATAAATGTCTATGCTTAATTGTAATTATATTCTCCTTCTTCCCATTTATAAATGTATAATTAAAAAATCTTTAATGAACAATTTTATAAAAAAAAATTTAAATTAATATCTATATTTTGTTCTCTTATCTTTAAACTGAAGCTATCACAATCTAGAATGTATTAAAATATATAAAATTCAATAGCAAAAATTATATCGAACGAGTCTTTTAAATATGAGTAAAACATTTTAAAAATTTATGTTAGTTGTAAATAAACCAAATATTTTAATTTTATTATTTCTATTATATATTTGTTTTATATTTTTAAATATTAAAATAATTTCGATATCATTTTCATTATATTTGATTAGACTCTTAATTATTTATTTGATGTCTTGAATAATAGTATAATATTATATCCCACTAATCTATTTTTAATATATTATTTTAAAATAAAATAAAAATTTTGAACTTTAAAATCATTAACATTGGTCTGCATATCCATACATTTTTTTATTGCACGCTTTTATTTAGTTTCATATCGTGACCTGTCGTCAAATCTTGCAAGATTAATTTCTTCTAGTTGAGCGATTTCGCTCAAATTTGAAACGTATATTGAAAGTCGATGACACTGCAATAATCAAAAAGAAATATGTTAAATTTTTCAAAAATACGGATTTGGAAAATTTTGATTAAAAAAAATTAAAAAATTTTTATTAAACAAATTTATTTAAATTCCAATTATAAATTCATTTAATAACATTAAAATTATATAAATATTTTAAATGATTAATAATGAATAATATTATATAAATAATTAATTTATCATAATGATAAATATATTTTTATATAAATTATAAATTTATCACAATAAATAATATTATTAATTATTAATAAATTAATTAAATCTTAACACTCTATAACCTGAAATTATAAACCAGGCGAAATTTCTGTCAAACATGCAGAGAAAAATGCAAATTCTACTCCAAATAGACATAGTTATCAAATATAGTGGAAAAGGAAAAAAATAGAAAAGTTTGTGCATATACAATGAAATGTCCTTCGTATTCTTTTTCTTTCCTTGCATGTTTGACGCCCACGCTTTCATTATTTAGAAATGATTAATTAAGGTAATCGTTGTGTGTGTGTAGAGAAATTATTTTCTCCTTTGTAGGCATTTAAATAAAAGTCTGTTTTTAAAAAGTTTTTTTTATATTTTTTTTTTTATAGATGATTATTCTTCATATTTATCTTGGTTTTTATAAATATTATTAATTAATAATAATAATATTAATGAAAATTTAAAGAAATATTACAGCAGCTAAGACCATTAATGCTCTCTTCTTTTATTATACATATTTTATATAGATATCTTAATTCATTTTCATTAAAATATTTAATGGTGAAAAATTTTAATTTAATTTAATTTCAGATTTCTTTATTATATGTTTGTAGAATTATTATTATAATTTAAAATTTAATCAAAAACATTATTCAATTTAATAACAAAATAATATTTATTTATTTTGGGTTTGCAAAGGAAATAACAATCCCAAATTTTCAAATAGAAACGTCATTTAATCGATAATATCCACTCGAATTTGAAATGTGTTTATAGCTCATAAGTTATTTATCAAAAACATCTCTATAACCGGAAAAAGAGAGGAGAGGAAAAATAATCATTTTAAATTTTTTCTTCCCTGAAAATTTAATTGATTTAATTTTCCCTTTATTATTTGATTATTAATTAAATTTTAATCATTTATTAAATCGCTTCTTAATAAATTTATGAATACATGATTATGAAGTGAAAAAAACTCTGATTTATTTTAAAGTTAATAAATCAAAAGTTTTTTATGATACTGTCTCGAGTTCTCGAACCAGGAATGCATTTTTATTAATTTTTGTCTCTCCGTTGTATTTGGGCAGTGACTAGAGCCTTTTTGGAATGAGGATCAATAACTGCCGAGACTGCGTCTCATCCTCAAATCATTTATTTTATATGAGAGATCGCTGCTGCCATTTGCACTTGCAAATGCTCATTGAATGAATGAATGAAGATATAAAAATGAAAAATACTTTTTTTATATAATTAAAATTAAAAATGAAAAATTTCTTTAATTACTGATTATTTTTTTTAGTTTTTTTTAAATTGGATGGTATACTGAGATAAAATTATAAAAATAATTCTAAGTCACTAAGAACTTAAAAATTGTTTCTTTTATTTTTTTATTTATTTTCTTAAATAATTCTTTCCTAGTAGGGCGTATCAAAAGAAACTCGTTATTGATTTTTAAATTAGAGTTTTTAAAAATGCATATATTTCTTTCTTATATTTTTTTGGTTAAAACTTACAATCCAATTGAAGTATAAATTATATTCTAATAAAATTATTTTTACTTAATATAATATAATAATATAATATGTCCAAAAAAGTTATTTGTTGTTTATTTTGATAATAAACTATTCTAATGTAGGATTTGTATTACATTAAATAAGAAAATTTCACAATTATTTTCAATTATTTAGGTAACATTATTTTTATTAAATTTTGTTTTACGTTATATTATGTTTACAAGTATGGAAACAGTTCTAATTATAATAATTCATATAATAATAATAAACTGAGGCGTGTGTATCACACTATTTTCATATCCGTCATCAGATAATATATAATATATATATAAATTTAAGATAGTATAATTATATATATTTACATTCATTTTTAGATTCATTTTTACTATCTCGCCAGAGATAGTATTGCGATCACGAAAATTTTCGATGTTGAGATTTTGATGTTTTTATACGTTTTGAAGGTTCCTGAATCATTTTCACTAAGGTTGAGAAAAATGTCTGTGTGTGTGTGTGTGTGTGTGTGTGTGTGTGTGTGTGTGTATGTAGGCAAGATTACGCAAAAACGGTTTGAGCTAGAATGATGAAATTTGGTACATGGACATTATTCAAAATTCATAGTTTTCTATCAACTTTTGAGAAATGTAGCTCAACCGGAAGAGGGTCATTACCTACAACGTTTTGATTTTTTTTCCTCTAAAGTGACCGTAAAAATAAAGATATATGTTTGATAATTTTTCACATGATTAATAATTGTATAAAACTGCTATATATAGAATTTCAGCTTGATTGATTCGCTGAAATTACCAGAATTAATTTTTTAACACTGCAAATCTCACGCGCCAACACGTGACGTGGTGCCATCAACAAAAAGCCAAACATGCGCTGGTTTAATATTTATTATTTATTATTTATAATTTATAATTAATTAAATTTAATTTAAATATAATATATTATGTTATTTAATCCAATTCAAATTGCGAGATAGTCGAGTGGAGACACTCCAGCTAATTTTTATATTATAAACAAAAATGGCATCTTTTTCTGTCATAGTCTGTTCAAAAAATTTTCAGATTAGATCGATTTTTTATAAGCATTATGTATTTTTTTAACGAGATGAAAGGGAAAATATTATAATCCAAATTTTTGACATTGCATCCATGATTTTTGATGCTCACATATTATTCTATGGGATTGAGAAGTTTTTTTTGTAATGGATTAATTTATAAAGAGTGTTTGAGGGAAATTAATGAATAAAGTTCTTTTTTTAAAGATAACATATTTCTTTTTTTACATGTTTCTCTTTCTTTTTCCATGTATTTTTTATTGAAAGAAATTAAAAAAAATATTAAAGTAGTTCTTGCCTTTAAAAACGTTGATATCTATGGATGTTTCAAAATAAAATGAGTAAAATATTTTGATACAATTTTTATGTAATTTATTTTATAAATATATATCTCTATTTATGATTAGGATACTACAATACTTCACCAACCACATTTCTTCAACCGTCCTTATCCTCAGCCGTCTCCCTCTAACTTTCTATTCATATCTTATTTCATATTCGATTTTATATTATCTTCACACTTCCACTGATCCTTTTTCTCTATTTTTAATTCTTTCTGTATTTGGATAAAAAGATATCGTATATTCTTTATTAAGTAATCTCTTTCATTTCTCGTTTATATTATGATTTTCGGTTCATAAATGTTACTAACAAGTTGATTTTCAAAATCTCTCAATCTATTATATATGATATATAAAATAAATATTTTGAAAAGCAGATAATCTTAGGAGGTTATTCATTTTTTTTTATAAAAAAAAACTTTAAATATTTTGATATTTAGATGATTTTTCAAAATATCATCTATCTAGGGATTCACTATTCAAATATTTCTATTAGATTTCTTATCACTGTTTTATATGATTTATATTCGTTTTTGAATGGTTTAACAAAATTTCCTTGACAATAGAGTTTTTTCAAAAGCAAAATCTAGAGTGTCTCCACTCGACTATCTCGCAAATTTGGATTGAATTAATTAACTCATATATTATATTTAAATTAAAATTTTTTAATAATATTTAATAAACCAGCGCGTGCTTGGCTCTTTGTTGATGGCACCACGCCAGTCAACGTGTTAAAAAATTAATTCCGGAACTTTCAGCGAAAAACTACGAATTTTGAATAATGCCCGTGCACCAAATTTCATTATTCTAGCTCAAACCGTTTTCTCATCATCTTGACTACATACACACACACATACAGACACATTGACATTTTTCTCAACTGAAAATGACTCAGGGACCTTCAAAACGAATAAAAACATCAAAATCTCGACATCGAAAATTTTCGTGGCGAGATAGTAAAAACAAATAAAATTTTTAAAAAATTATAAAATTATCCATTTTACATTACTTAATATAATTTATTTGTTATTAATAAAAAAAACTTATTTATTACTACAACCAAAGGAAGATATTTTTAATATGGCAATTTATAAGTGTTTCACAAGATGCCTATTTTTGCCTTGACATTTTATAAAATACTAAAGGATTTCTTTCATTCTGTTTAATTATATATACAAATTAATATGATATGTTTATAACCTATCTTAATTTTTAATTTTTTAAAAATTTGATAAAATTACTAGGTGCATATAACTTTATGTCTTCCCCTTCCCTCTATTCTCCCCTAGAAGGAATATTTTATAAAATAAAACCATGATTTAGATCAATTAATTAAACATAACTCCAGATTGATTTCAATTATCTGACTTAAAATACCGATACGCACAATTAATAAATAATAATAATAATAATAATAATAACAAAATAAAACTCAACTTTTATAATTTTTACCGACCGACGATAGTAAGGGAGGTATTGTTTTCACACCAAATTTCACAAGTGGAGATTTTTACATATCTCCACGAATCATGCATTTTCATAACAGAAAAAGTATTTTTAGCATGATGTCTGTCCGTCCGTCCGTCCGTATAGATGTGTACAGCCTGAACGGCCCAACCGATTTTGATGAAATTTGGTATATTTACTTAATGCATCAGTAGGATGAATTGATCAACTTTTGGTGCAAATCCGGAAACCGGAAGTGGTAGTATTAGCGATCGACGATAGGAAGGAAAGGGTTATTTTCACACCAAATTTCACATGAGGAGATTTTTTACATATCATCACGAATCATTCACTTTGCATTGGTTTTATACTCGAGAAAAATCATCTTTATTAGTTTTTTCTTAATTAAAATTATATGACGTCATCCAGCCATTTATGACGTCACTGCCTGGTCTTCAGGCACGGCCCGAGCTCTTATGGCGCCCTAGGCCAAGGGTCTAAAGTTCGCCCCATATGTTTTAACAAGCAAAAAAAAAAAGAATCAACTAAAAAATTTTTGTTTGTTATTAAAAAAATATTTTTATATTTGAAAATATATTTTATTTTAGTTGGATCCACATATTGATTGATCTTCCTAAAAAGGAGATACAGTGGTACCTCGACATACGAGTGCCCCAACATACGAGTGTTTTGAGATACGAGCCTCCAACCGACCGATATTTTGCTTTGAGATACGAGCAAGATTTGAGATACGAGCAAGATTTGAGATACGAGCACCCCGTGACGATGCACACGGCACCAATTTGCCCCCGCATTTCTAATTTTAAGAAGCTGTACACAAAGCACATGTTCCGCAAATGCTTTGAAGTGACGGATAGTACAAACCTGACCCTTCGAGAGTTTTGGAAAGACCATTTTAACATAGTGACATGTCTAAGAATTATTGATCAGGCCTGGCTGGGTGTCACAAAAAGAACATTAATTTCTGCATGGAAAAAGCTATGGCCTGACGCTGTAAGTGAAAGGATCATTGCAGAATCTGAATCTCAAGTGTCAGAAATAGAAGAGATTGTTTCTTTGGGAAAATCTTTGGGTCTAGAAGTAGATGAAAATGATGTAAACGAACTCGTCGAGCAACATTTTGAGGAGCTTACAACTGAAGAGTTACAAAACCTACAAACACAGAATGATGTTGTGACCCAAGAAAACACAGTTTCTGAAGAGGCGCCAGAAACAGAAAATGTTATCTCTTCAAAAGAAATTAAAGAGATCCTAGGAATGTGGGAGAAAATTGTTGAATTTGTAGATAAAAACCACCCCGAAAAGGTTGCAACTGGTCGGGCTTCGGAATTATTTAACGAAACCTGTCTCAATCATTTTCGCAATACCGTGAAGGGGAGGAAAAAACAAACTTCCTTAGACAATTTTGTAAAACGCCTTGCAGAACAAGATGAGCAAGGGGAGGCGAAAAAAGCAAAGACAAGCGATGATATTTAAGTTTTTTTTAAATTCTTCTTATTTTTATTTATTTAAATGTTCCCATTATTTTTGTTGTTTTTAAATAAATGTTCCTTCTCGTAAAGACATTTGTTTGATTCAAAATAGCATACAAAAAACAAAACTAAGGTGATTTTTGGGGACTGGAACGGATTAAAAGCTTTTCTATTAGTTTTAATGGCGCGAAGTGCTTTGAGATACGAACAATTTGAGATACGAGCAAGGTCTTGGAACGAATTAAGCTCGTATGTCGAGGTACCACTGTATCTTGTTATGATATCAACATTATATTTTAAAAAATAATTTACTACTTATTTTAAATAAACGCAATTTTTTTATTGCGTACCATAATTTTTTATTTACTATTAAGTCTTATAAGCCCTGATATCTTGCGAAGGATTAATTTTTTTTTCATAATGGCGCCCCTGCCAGCCAAGCGCCCCGAGCCATGGCCTTACTGGCTCGGCTCTAGGGCCGGCCCTGCTGGTCTTACATATATATTATAAATAAAATAAAATTAAAACTATTTATGTTATATCCATATCTGTTTTTTATTACATTAATAGATATATCAAAATTATTTGAAATTGTTTCTGTAGCTGGAAATTAATTTATTTCAAACCGTCGGTCGGTTCGGACCTGGCCACAGGTCAACTTATTTCAAACTATTTTAATCTCTCACCAGAATCAACGAATATAATTTTTATATAAATATAAATGGTTGATTTTGTTTTAATTGAGTATATAGACACATATAACGAAATTGTTTCCAACCCTGTATTCATAGTGAAAATAAAAATATTCTTGATAAATGCTTAACTGACTGAAACTTTCTAACTAATTCTTGTATCTCGTATCTTCATCCATTCATTTATATATATTAATAATTGTATGAATGAAGAAATCTTTTTGTTCGAAAAGATGAATGGTGCCAGAAGGCATTATGAAATCTTCAACTGGAAGCTCAACAAATCAATGAACAAAAGAAACTTAAATATTAGAACACTATATTTTAAATTATAATATCGTTTTATAATTTCTAATAAAGTATTTTTATTTATTTATTTATTTTTATGTCTAATATTATAACAATTTGGTCTCATGTAGTTAATAAAAAGTCCATAAAATTTTAATTCACAATATGAATGTGAAGGAAGTTTAATAGTTATTATTTTAATTTACTCATTTATTCATTTAATCTGCTAGATATTTATATATTTATGACATACGAGTAAGTATATTGATAAATCTCATTTATAGGAAGTGATCTGGGTTTAGTTAAACTATAAAATAGTAAATATTTAATACTTAAAATTTTATATTTAATAAAAATGTTTTAATAACTTTTTCACAAAAGAGTAGTGTATTATCACCTAAATTTTTTTTTTAAATTTTAGGATAGATACTTAATTTTTTTACAGTTTTTATTGAATGTGCAGGATGATGTAAATAAAATACAAATTAACATAAATTTGATCCAGAATTCTCGGGACTAGATTATTACCAAAAAAATAGGATTTAAATCGGGATTCAAAATTGCGGAATCTTCGGGTTATAATCCATTTCTGCTTATTTTATTTAGTATAGAAAAACTGATTTTGATGCAAAAAGTTCATTTGCTGCATCCTGTTTAGAATTTAATTTTTTCTCTAGTAAATAATTTTGTTAAGCCTGAAATAAGTTAATATCAGTGGGGGCAATGTACGGGGAGTAAGCAGGATGAGACAAAAGCCTCCAATTAAATTCACTAATGTTTTGCAGTGTTTGTTTATTCGCTGTTAACAATTGGCTTTGGAAAGCTCATGCGGTATCCACTTTCTAAACTTGGATACTTTCCCAATCAATACAGTTCCATAAGATTAATCCATCGTATCTGTGATCTGATTCATTATTAATTGTGGCTCTGAATCAATAAGATTTTTAAGAAAGTCGTTATTAAAATTACCAGAACTTCCTCATCTCCAATATTCAATTTTTTAAATAATTTTGTGACATTCCTACCAATGATAGAGTGTTCACCATGAAATCTTTCAACGTGAAGATTCGCCACAAGAAAATAAAAATTAAATACATCACTTTTGTATCGATTATCTCTTATTTTTTAAAAGTACTTAAATATCTCCGATATTTATGAAAATTGATGGCAGAATGACTAAAACATTTAGAAAGCGATGTCGAGATTCGAGAGGTTCAAAATTTTATTAGTGTTGTTTTAGTGAAAAATAGCTAAATCCAAGCGCGTTACATATGCGGTCGAACTTATAAGCGGATCTGATTGACCAGATACTTATCCCTGAAATTATACGGCACAAGTATACATATAAATCGAAAAGTATACAAACAATTGCATAAATTCATTGTTAATTAAAGTCCAAAAATTAAACAAGAATTGTAATAAATAAATCAACATTTATTTTCATAATTTAAGTATATAGTAAAAAAAAGAGAATAAATATTAATAAAAATTGACTAAAAAAATTTAATGGAAAATATTTTAATTTATTTGAAAAAGATATATAATATTTGATTTATTTAGTCTTGATTTTTAATTTCTCTTGACATAATAAGTCTATAAATATGACTCAATACGAATTAAAAATAATTTATTAGTTTGTTATTTACCTTTGATTTACCTTTGATTTATGTAAAAATAAAAAGGTGTAAAAACAGCACTTTAAAAAATTGATAGATAGGTATACCATAGATGGTATTGTACCAGGTGTACCAGGTAAGTCGGCATTACACGACAATCATGTGTGTTTATTCTACACTACCAAACTCACATGGGGATATATATGATATATTATCTAAAGTATAAAATCTGGAGTGTCTCCATTCGACTATCTCGCAATTGGAATTGGATTAATTAACACATATAATATATTTAAATTAAATTTAATTAATTATAAATTATAAATTAAAATTAATAAATAATATTTATTAAACCAGCGCGTGTTTGGCTCTTTGAAGTTGGCATCACGTCACGTACTGGTGCGTGATTACAAGTCAACGTGTTAAAAAATTAATTCCGGTTCTTTCAGCGATTCAATCAAGCTGAAATTCTATATATATAGCAGTTTGATACAATTTTTAATCATGTGAAAAACTATCAAACCTATATTTTTACGGTCAGTTTAGAAGAAAAAAAAATCAAAACGTGGTAGGGGTAATGACCCACTTCCGGATGAGCTACATTTCTCAAAAGTTAATAGAAAACTACGAATTTTGAATAATACCCGTGTACCAAATTTCATGATTCTAGCTCAAACCGTTTTGCATAATCTTGTCTATCTACATACACACACACATACACAGACATTTTTCTCAATCTTAGTGAAAATGACTCAAGGACCTTCAAAACGTATAAAAACATCAAAATCTCGTGTCATAATCTTTACCTTGGACTGTCGATGACAACTAGGTTCTCAAAACTTATTTAACTCTAACTATACATATTTTTATTAGTATTATTATTATCCGAGGAGTTACACTTACTTAGTACTACCTACTGTTGTACTTTCACTATCACTTCAACTTTTTATTATTATTATTAAGTTAAAATTAATATTTATCTTGGATTTACTTCAAAACTTTTCATTCCAAATCCACTTTTTATTTATTTATGTGTTTTTTCTTTCCCTTTCCCCCTCTCTCTCTCTTTAGTTATGTATAAAAAATTTCGAATCACAATTTGAGGATAAATGTTAGATAATCTTGATGGTAGCATTTCTTTGCAATTGTTTTGTAATGATTGGATCTAAATAAAAAAAAACCTCCCCGACAATCTAAAAATAATTTTTAGTAGTCACATAATAATCTAATCTTAAAATATGTTTTCTTCAAAAATTAACCTGATTCATTACACTGACTGTGTTTCGGACACACTTTTCATTGGCAACCTTGATTTACACTTGGACATATGCCATTTAAGTATTAATAAATTCAAAATAAAATGTTATAACTTCATTTATTTTAGTACTTACTTGATTTATAACTTATAATTTGGAAAATAATTTTTATCTAAAAGAAGAAAATATTGTTATTTTAATTTTAATATGTAATTTATGATTTATTTTTACCAACAAATTCCAAATTACATATTTATAGAAGTAAATTATTTCCAACTTTATGTTTAAATTTAAAAAAAAAAAATGATTAAGAAAATATGCATTTTTTAATTATACCCAAATGCAAATAGATTTCATAACATTTTTTAATTAGATTATAAACTGAGAAATTATTTATTTATTCTTTTATAATAGATTCACAATTAACTCCATCTTTTAATGATAGGAATTCAATATAAATGTTATTTGAATGTGATATGTCCTTTTTGGTTAAGTTACTTGTATTTTTGTAGAATTACATTTAATAAAAAATCAATTTTAATAGTGAGACCTGAATTGGCTTTAAATTCCATTGCTCACGACTTTGCCATTTGAACTACGATTGAATTTTTATTTTCAAACAAATAATTATAAATGTTTATATAAAAATAATATTCAAATGTATAAGAATATAAAGTATTAAAAGTATATTTAACGATATTTAAATTATATTATTTAATGTTATACATTTCTTATTTTAAGTAAAAACTTATTTATTATTTTAGGTTTATTAACATTTAGAATATTGGTAAAAAATATTCATTTTGTTGTATAATATAATTTGAATATTTCATTATAGGATTATTTATTTTCTTATAATTCTCTGGATTGAATTAATTTTTACTTTCTGTTTATTTATATTTGAAAATCAATGCTTACGATCAATAGAAATTAAGCAATTCTATTCTTATCTAATCATTCACTAATCTTCTTCGGATTTTGCAAAATAATTTATTAAAATAACTATTTCAAACAGACAGTTAATGTTTCGTAAGATTATACTAAAATCTCCTACTAATAAAGATTGATTGATGTTGCATGTTTGCCTTAATCAATAATTCATTAGTTTAAATTCTTAAATTTTCTACATTATTCGATGTTAAAAAAATAAACATTTTAACCAATTAAAAAAATAAAAAATAAAAAAATAATTTCACAAATGAAATATAATCAATTTGATGTTAGAAAGAGTGTATAACAAATTAATTTTATTTGATATTTGATATTAAATCAATATTTCAATTAAAATGTTATATTCAAAATTGAAACGAATAAACGCAACTTATTAGAGTATTTTAATATACAATATTTCATATAAATTTAATATTTATAAGAAAATATATTAATAATCAAATTTATTCAAAGTTATACATATATTTATGTATAATACGAATAATAGAAATATTTTTAATTAATAACATTTGATTAGTTAGAGCAAAGTAGAGAAGATTGAGAAGGTTTGTAAGCATTATTAGTTAATTCTCCAAATAAAATAAAAATAAAAGTTTGAATTTATAAAACTCTTATCTATAGAGATAGATAGAGTGACCAATGTCCCGGTTTTTAAATATTTAGGTCCGACGAACGTTTTGTTACAATTAGTTTAAATCTTATTTTAGATTTTTCATTCATTATGGCTCTAAAAAAAGGTTTTTTTTTTTTACAAATGTCCCGGTTTGGTGTTTTCGAAATATGGTCACCCTAGAGATAGATAGATAAGCTTTTATAAATTTTTGACAAGTAAATTAATTTCTAAAATTGTTTTTTTTTTTATTTTTTAATTCATATTAATTGATTTAATTTATTACTCATTTGGTATATTTTAAAATCATTTTTTTTAATTGAAAAGCTTTATTCATTAAATTTATAATATTTACATATGTAACACCACTATCTATTGCAAACTATCAAAGTGTCGCCTCTATTATTCGGCCTCTCTGATGACCGCTTGACGACGTGTTGTATTGTATTGAATTGTATTGTAAATAAATTGTTAAATAAAAAAATCATCAAAATATCTTTTATTTTCCAAGAAAGAACGAACCCCCGTCACAATTGGCACCCAACGTGTGGGGCCTCTTTCCAGGAAGATTGAAACTTTTGAAGATTATAAAATTTATTTTCAAGTATTATCGAATTAATCCAAGTGTGAAAGCGCTTAATAGCGGTTAGATAACCGAATATCTGTGTTGTTCGTCTAACCCACCTTTCACCTTATATATTGAACACAAGTGCTACAAAATTTGATTTTCATTGTTCTTTAATTAATTATCAACAATGCCACCAAAGACAAAAGTGCAAAAAAGCGAAGAGGAATCAGACAGTGAACATCAACCGGAAGTAATTAAACATAAGCTTGGTACATTTAATCAAGAGCTAATTGATGAAATCCGCGCACTTCGAACATCTCCATCAGTTCCAGTTACTCGTTCTGGTAATTTTTCTAAATGCACTAGTCGTTTTGATGGAAGTGAAAAATCCGATGTCGATGCCTTTATGGACTCAATTACAACATTTAAGGATTGTGCAAACGTTTCGGACGACAACGCTCTTCGTGGAATCTCCATGCTATTAGAAGGAACAGCAGCTACGTGGTGGAAAGGTATTAAAGACTCTGTGGAAACTTGGAATGATGCTGTTACATCATTAACCAATGCCTTTTCACGAAGACTGCCTCCTCACTTAATTTTTAGACAGATATTTTCAAGAGAGCAAAATGATAATGAATCCACCGAGCTTTTCATTTGCTACCTTCGATCGCTGTTGGCTCAGTTGCCATATAAATTACCTGAGCAAGCACAGGTGGACACCGCGTTTGGCTTGATGCATATAACTATTCGTAAAAAGCTCAAAATTAAATTCGAGTCATTCCAAGATCTACTGGACTCGGCTAGAGCCGTTGAATACGCTAGACTCGACGTTAACCAACTTACCTTAAAACAACCTGCAGCCAAAGCTCCTGAAAATCGGAAGTCAGAACAAGTAAAAAAATTCCGTCTCCGGTGCGATTTTTGTAAAAATTTTGGTCATCTTGAGGATATCTGCCGCAAGAAGAAAGCCAGACAAGAAAAATCAGCGAATCAGCAGTCATTTTCCGTTCCAAGAAATCAAGTCTCAAGTCCAACTATTAGTTGTTTTGGATGTGGAACAATCGGGTACGTAAAGAGCAACTGTCCAAACTGTTCTAAATCCACCACATCCGTAAATTCTCCCTTTGTATTTTCCTCAGTCCTCTCCCCAGATGAAAACTCCGTCTGTAGACCGATGATACCTGTAAAGATTTTAGGGTTAAATGGTACAGCCTGTTTAGACACTGGGTCTAAGAAAAGTATTGCAGGGTCACAACTCTACGAGATACTGCTGAGGGAAGGAATTTCTTTCAAGGAAGAAGAAACGTACATCAAACTTGCCGATGGTAAGGAACAAAAAGTTCTTACTAGAATCTTCCCAATAGATATAATTATTAGTAATCGAGCAACAAAAATTGATTTAGTAGCGATACCCCAATTCTCAGAGTGTAAAACCCTTCTAGGAATCGATTTCATGGGAAAAAGCAAAATCATTACCGATGTTGCCAACCAGGAATGGTTTTTCAGCGACTCCCCAGAGAATAGATGTAGATTCCTACCCGAATTACTAAACACATCAACACAACTTCCAGTAGCCGTCGTCGCGTCAACCGAGTCTGAAGAATCCGGCTTGATGAAATTACTGGAAGAATACAAAGATGTGTTCTCGGCGATCAAGGAGCCGACTACTCTTGCAGAGCATGTTATTAAATTAAATGATGATACTCCAGTCGCCATGCCACCATATAGGCTATCTCCCATAAAAAGAGTAATTCTGGAACAGGAGATAGAGAAAATGTTGGCTGACGACATCATAGAAGAATGTGAGTCTCCATATGCTTCTCCCGTCGTTCTAGTTCCAAAAAAAGATGGAACCGTTCGCGTATGTGTTGATTACAGACGCCTTAACAATATTACCGTTCCTGATCGCTATCCACTTCCGCGATTGGAAGAATTATTGCATTCCGCTGGTAAATCTAGATTCATGACGACATTAGACTTGAAGTCCGGTTATTGGCAGGTACCTGTAAGAAAAGAAGATAGAGATAAAACCGCCTTTACTACACCAATTGGGAATTTCAGATGGAAAAGAATGCCTTTTGGTCTCCGCAATGCCCCCGCAACATTTCAACGACTAATTGACCGTTTCAAATCTGGACTTCGAGACATATGCATCTTCGCCTATTTAGACGATATTATTATAATTTCTCCCACTCGAAGAACATCTTGAAGATCTTCGTCGTGTATTTACACGACTCAGAGAGTTTAAATTACGTGTTAATCGTGGGAAATGTCAATTTATGACTCCTGAAGTCAAGTTCTTGGGACATGTAATAACACAAAACGGGATTAAACCCAATCCTGAAAAAATTTCAGCCCTTGTCGACATGCCAAGGCCTCATAATGTAAAAGAACTACTTACCTTCCTACAAACTGGTTCATGGTTTCGAAAATTCATTCCCAATTACGCCGAAATTGCACGCACTCTCAGTAATTTGACTAAGAAAAATGCCAAGTGGTCATGGGGACCCGAACAGGATGTCGCTTTCGAAACCTTAAGGTCACTATTAACCTCAACCCCTATATTGAAACCAGCAGATCCGACGCTTCCTTTCTGTCTTCGAACGGATGCCAGCTCCTATGCTCTAGGGGCAGTTTTAATGCAGGGGGAGTCTGATGATCAACGCCCTGTCGAATATGCTAGTCGATTATTGACTCAAGCTGAAAGAAATTACAGCACTACGGAAAGAGAAGCGTTAGCAGTGCTTTGGGCAATGGAAAAGTTTAGAGGCTATGTTGAAGGAACCAGTGTACATATAACTTCCGATCATCAACCCCTCCGATGGTTAATGACTCTCAAGTCGCCCAGTGGAAGACTCGCTAGATGGGCTTTAGCATTACAATCATACGATCTAAAAATCGATTACTTACCTGGACGTTGCAATGTGATAGCTGACACCTTATCACGACCGCCAGCAATAGATAATGACATCACTATCTGTCATGTGAGTATGGACTTACCTGTCGATTCAGCAGAAGAAATGCGAACCCTACAAGTTGCGGACGAAAGTATAAAAAAAATTATTGAATGTTTCGAAGCAGCAAATGACTCTTCAGATTTTGCTCGCTGGACTGAAAGAGGGTATATTCTTGTTAATGGGATACTATATAAATATACCTCTGATGGAGACGACGAAAATGCCGCATTGGTGGTACCCCAATCGCAGATTGCAAAAATTCTTCATGATTATCACGATTCTCCAACAGCTGGTCATTATGGGTTGGAAAAAACCATAAACAAAATAAGCTCTCGATACTACTGGACGGGAATGCGACGTTCGATAGAAAACCATATAAAATCATGCTTGAGTTGTCAACGGTTTAAGCCTAGTAACTTAAAACCTGCGGGCTTACTCCAAACTCCAATACAACATAGAAGGTTTGAAATACTATCAATTGATCTTTTTGGTCCTCTGCCAACCACCAATCAAGGTAATAAATGGATTTTTATTGTTGAAGATACCGCCACTAGGTGGGTAGAACTTTTCGCTCTCAAAAGCGCCACAGCAGAAAACTGTTCAAAAATTCTGATTGAAGAAGTAATATTGAGATATGGGACACCTAGACGTATCGTTAGTGATAATGGCCCACAATTTGTAGGAGAAGTAATGCAAAAGGTCGCGCATGTTCTAGGATTTAAGCAAAGTCTTACTCCTGTTTACCATCCGCAAGCCAACCCGGTCGAAAGAAAGAACAGGGATCTAAAAACGCAACTTGCTATACTCAGTTCGAAAAAGGAAAACCTATGGGATGAACATCTTGCTACTATTAGATTCGCTATGAACTCCACACTCTCACAGGCCACCGGCTTCTCTCCAGCATTTTTAAATTTTGCTCGCGAGCTAAGGACCCCGACGGATGTCGCCCGCGATTTAAGCGCTATAATTGAAAATTCTCCTTTTCTTCCTCAAATAACTCCATACCTTAGGAACTTTGCAGAAACCTTAAAGGAAGCAAAGGAAGAGCATGAACGACAGCAAGATAGAAGTAAGGTTTATGCTGACGATGCAAAAAGAGTAGGACCTACGTACAAACCGGGAGATAAGGTTCTTGTGACTCTTCACGCTCTCAGCAAAGGTAAATTTGCACCTCGTAGGGACGGACCGTATCTAATCTTAACACAGGTATCATCCTCCAGTTATCAAGTATCCTCCCTCAATAATCCTTCCTCTCCTATTGGAATCTATCACACATCTTCCCTAACACCCTTTAAGGAATCCGTTGGTTCAGTTGCTCCTATTCCCGAACGACCACTCCGGAAAAGAGGACGCCCGAAGAAGAAATCGGTGCCTCCTTTTACAGCGAGGGGAACAACAACTCCAGGATAGCATACGAGACGTACATGCTATCCTGAGGGGGAGACTGTAACACCACTATCTATCGCAAACTATCAAAGTGTCGCCTCTATTATTCGGCCTCTCTGATGACCGCTTGACGACGTGTTGTATTGTATTGAATTGTATTGTAAATAAATTGTTAAATAAAAAAATCATCAAAATATCTTTTATTTTCCAAGAAAGAACGAACCCCCGTCACACATATGTATAAAGAAACATTTTTTTTTTATATTCAAATTTATTTTGGATAAAAAAGATTAAAATTTATAATTTAAACCTAAAATTTGGAATATATTGAATGCTTTTTATATGAAAAAACTTTCTGTTCACTGTAAATTTTACTGTAATTTATACAAGTCTGTTAAATATAGAATTTAATAAGATTTCATTTATAGTTTTGGTTCTAGCTCTACCACAAAGAAACTAATTACTGAACAAATTAATTTAATTAAATTAAATTGTATAGAGATTTTTTTAATTATTTTTTGAACAAACTTTTCATTTCTATTCGTCTATTTATATTAAATACATAGCATGAATGCTAAGTATAATAACAAATGTCTAAGAATATAATATATTTTAATTATGAACTCATAATCTACAACTACAACTAAATTACAACAATTAATTACTTATCATATAATAAGTCTATTAAAGTTAATTATGAATATATAAAATTGTTAATTAAGATTTTTCTTAATAAAAAATTATCGTTTATTAATTACATTTTAAAAATATGAATAAATATAGAATGTATATATATATATATATATATATATATATATATTAATGTTGAACTTGAGATAATTTTAATGTTTAAGTGATTAATAATATTTTTATATCAGAACGCCTAATACATGACAAATGATATGTCGTTGAACTAAAAAATATGTTGATATATTTTTCTTTTGTTTTTATACAAGATAACAGATGTTTATAACATTAAAAAATAAAATTTATTTATTTTTAATAATCAATTAAAATTAATTCATTATTTTTTTCTTTGTATTTAAATAAATTAAATAAAAATAAATAATATATAAATATTTTTTTTAATCTCAAAAGTTAATAATATTCGAGAAGAATTTAAATTAAGGTTACAAATTAGGATAGCAGTGCTGTTATTATACTGTAATTAGGAATGTGGTTATGGTAACAATGAAAAGTGATTTTTTTAATCTCAAAAGTTAATAATATTCGAGAAGAATTTAAATTAAGGTTACAAAATAGGATAGCAGCGCTGTTATTATACTGTAATTAGGAATGTGGTTATGGTAACAATGAAAAGTGATTATTGGATGGGCAGAGCAACAAAGCTGTGGTTGAATAAAAGTGATTATTGAGACCAACAAATTTATACAGTAGTTTAGTATTATCATAAACGTAGATAGATAGATATATAAAATTTATGATCACTCCTCATTCTTTTTATATTTCAATAAAGAATATAGAAAAGATTAAGCTTAGGGTTCATTTTTCTTCTTTATTAGTCTGATTTAAAAAACTCATCCTCATAGGAAAATATTTGAATGGTAAATTGCATTAAAAAAACAATAATTTGTTAAATATTATTCATGGTTGGAGTGATACTGGGATTGAAATATTTTCACGTTGATGCCTAAATAAAAGATTTAGTGCTTAAAAAAATATATCAATCTACAAATTTTTAAACAGGGCGTAACAGAAAATGACTTATTTGCTTATTATATAAAAAAATTAAATATTGAATGAAGCCATTTTAATGCTTTTATTTGATTAAACAACTTAAGTAACTAAATAAGTTAATAAAACAAAGGATTTATTATAATACAAGAGCGATGAAAATAAAATATTGTACCTGTATTGACAGGAAATGATTTCAAATTTATTTTTAATATATTAATGTTTTTGATAACTATTTTAAAGGATACCAATTATTTCATATCCGATGCATGGACCATTTACTTTTATATCTTCTAATTTAACCTCAATTAAGTGTAAACTTTTTAAGTGTAACTAAGTAGTTAGTATTTAATTTCTTAAAGATGCTCACACTTTATCCAATTAAAACGAGTCGGTAAAAGATATATTGATTATGACAGAGGTGAATATCTAAATTATAACAAATTATTTGTCACAATTACATATTATTATTATTATTATTATTATTGAGTAAATTTTAAACGAAGAAAAAGAATTTCCACTAGAATAATATTAATATGTACCATATGAATAGTATGAAACCAAAACTAAAAACACTACTTTTATTTTATATTTTCTTATTATTTGTATATAAATTTGAATTAATATGAAATATCATATATTTGATTTTTTTCGATTAAACGATTATTTTGATTAAGTGAAAGTCCATTTACAATCTATAAAAATAGCATTATAACAAAGGATTGTATTTAAAAAAATACAATTAAATTGTGCAAATTAACTACTACTGTCAAAATAAAATTCTTATGTATTTTGTAGACTTAAATTAAAATTTGCTTTTTGTATATTACATTTTTTTATTAACAATTTTTGTGATTTTTTTTTTGTTTTTTTTTTCAGTTGAGTAAGTAATCCTAAGAAAAAATATTGTCACTAAAATAATAGTTAAAATGGCTCAAAGCATTTATTAAATCAATTTACTTAAAAGGACTGAGACATAAAAAATAAATGGACCAATAAAATTTCCGGCAACATCTAAAATCATATTCTGCAAGATTTTCTGAGCATAAAACAATTTACAGAGATCCTCACTCATTCCCTTTGGCCTTTCCTATATATCGTTATATATTAATATTTTGTAAATTTGAAACCACTCGAAGGATTTTTTGACACCATAAAAAATTTTTATAAACAAAAATCCACCTGTATTGGTTTCAGCCTCGGGAAAAATAATCTTTATTAGTTTTTTTCTTAATTTAAAATAGAAAATTTAAATGACGTCAGCAACTACGCCACACAGCGCTTCCTTAAATACACAATATTATAAATTATAAATTACGAAATATATATTATGTTATATTCACAGACCATACTTTTCTGTCTTTCAGAGCATTAATACGTACGTTTAAGGGGTGTATGTTTTTATCACTATTTTTTTTTAAATTTATATTCTTTTAAATTATTTGAACGGCGGCTCGGTGAACCAAGTATTAAAATTATCAGCCAAACCCGATAATAAGGAATAATATTTTTTTAATGACCGAGCGGCGGCTCTGTGTACCAGGTACCACGTTTAATTGTAAATCTCAATAATATATTACATTGTTACAATAATAAATTAATATATTATATATATTTATTTAATATATTTAAACGCAAATATTTATTTTAATATTCAATGAGATAAAAAATAAAAGTTTAAGTAAATGTAAAAAATATGCAATAATTTAGGTTATAAAAAACACTATCTATCTTTCTAATCTTTCCTTAGAAGGAAGATTTTTTTAGTTTGAAAATATCTAAAATTCCACTAATTTATCTTATCTTAACAAGAAACATACATTTTTAGATTGCCACTCAAAGTCAAAAGAAAATATTGATATCATGAGGTAAAAATTGATTTTTTGTTGATCTATCCAACTTCTATGTATTTTCAACAAAACTAACTGATAATATTATTAATAATAATAATAATAATAATTAAAAAAAAATAATTTATTATATCACAAAATCTAGAAAGAGGCCGTGAAGAGTCTCAAATATTACAAATAAATAAATAAATAAACATTACTCTTACAGATAAAAAAAACAAAGCAGAAAATTTGTCATTCAATTTTTACTGACAACACATATAATGGAAATTTAATTGTTTATTGTTAAAATTAACAAAAAACAATACAGGGATATTTTTTTGGGGACCGTGACTTCAAAAAGTTTAAAAAGCTCTGATCTTGAGGAAGTAAAAATTTACAACAAAATTTCAGGGCTTTCTATTCCGAATTCTATTATAATAATATATAATATTTTAATTTAATTTAGCCGGAGCTGATAATTTTCGACAGTCTTGCAAAAACAAATTATAACAGAAAATAATAAAGGTTAATAATTGATTTATATATTTGCTTAATATGCATTTTGGTTGTTACACCATCATCATCAAGAGAAACTTCATGAATTTGTTAAATGATAATATATTAACGTTTAATTATAAATGAATTAATGTTTCAAAGAATTATTCGGAAGTAATGAACATGAATTTATAAAATTAAAAAGTAAATAATGTTAGTAATATCAATGTAAGAATCAAAATTCATATATTCCATTAAGTTATGTTCCTGCCATATTTTCTTTTTACTTTTTTCTTTATTTATTCAGTTACTAAACACAAACTTTTTCTAAATAGAATAAAATTATCAAATATTTTTTTTTAATTTGTTAAAAAGAGTTAATCATCAATAAAAAAAGTACAGTGGCAATAAATGTTTTATAAGTGAAAATTCTGTGAATCATAGTATCAGTTTTTAGATAAATTTTTTGAATATAATTTAATGGAAGAAAATGAAGATAAAGAATTGATAACTACAAATCAAATATGCGTAATTTACTATAAAGCAGTAGAATTCATTAAACCACTTAAAACTATAAATCTTAGATTTTACTATCTTTTAAAGTCTAGTCTAGATTATGTTAAAGATTAAATTGAGATTATATATATATATATATATATTCTGAGATAATTTAGTGTAAAGGCGGTTGAGGGAGATGGTAAAGAGGGCGCCCGATTAATTTATAAAATCTCTAATCTTTGAATTAATTTTAGGTGAGGTATGTCATGAAGAATGATAGAAAAATAAAGTTGAAGTAAAGAAAGAAGGACGATACAAGACTCAATTAATTTGTTTTTAAATAAATATTTAGAGAGAAAAGATTCATAATGAAATTATTATAATAATTTGTTTATTTCCAAATAAAAATATATTTTCAGTTTTCAATTGAAAAAATTTTTAAGTTATTTGAGAGTAAAAGTATTGTAAACCCGATTGACTACCACCATGCAGTTTTTGACAAATCTCCACGTTTCAAGTCATTCTGATTCCAAAAAAGTGGTTTTCCCGTTGACGTGTATATATCGTGTGTACCTCTGACTTTTGTACGTCTTATGCAAAGACAAGTCTATGCCTATCAAGTCGGTTATATCAATGAGGTGTCCTATGATCAGTAGAACGGGTCCTATCAACCTCTACATTGCTTTTCTTGGTCGGAGGTGCTATTAAAAAGCTCTCCCAATATTGATCCCGGAGGCTGGGTTGACTCCGTCACATAGACCCCAACTATACCTTTTCAACTTCAAATTGGGACTAAACATTTTCAAATTGGGAATAAACACTTTCAAATTGGAAATAATTAATTTGAAGCTGAAAAAGAACAATTATATACAAAAAACTAATCACTTTTTATTAAATATAAAATACAAAAATAAGTTATAAATTACTTAAAGGAAAAATAATTAAAATCGAACGTCCGTCATAATTAATGCATCAGGTATAAATCTTTGTATATGAGCGATAAATCTGGTGCATTCCACAACTGTTAGGTATCCCATGTTTTCAATCATTATGTTTTCTAGCTGGTGTAAACGATACTCGGTTTTGGTCATGTCGACTCTTCTCCACTTCTTTACTTAATTTGGTATTAAGTATTCCATTTTGTTGTTGTGTTTTTTCAGCTTCAGATTAATTATTCCCAATTTGAAAATGTTTAGTCCCAATTTGAAGTTGAAAAGGTGTAGAGAAATTCCCTTACCAGGCCTATATATATATATATGTGTGTGTGTGTGTGTGGCAGAAATTTTGTGAGCAAAATTCCTATCAAACCGATAGAAACCAAAATTTATAAAAATATTGAAAATTTTATTTGAAACATTTTATAGAGAATTTTATTTCTATTTATAATTATTTCTATATAATAAAATTTATTTTATATTAAAAATATATACCTATATTTCACAATATCTTTATTATAAATTATTTTTTTATATTAGAGATAATATAAATAAATAATAATTAATATCTAAATTAAATATATTTATTAAGTTATCTCCATGATTATTTATATATATACATACAGTGGCGTCGAGCCGGGGGGGGGGGGACGTGCCTCCCCTCCCCCCAAACATTGTGCAAAAAATAAATTTAAAAGTTATTAGTTTTGTAAGTAAGAACCGAAAAGTAAAAAAACATCTTTAAATTACGTATAAGTATAGTCTAAACGTTATGAATAAATAAATTATTTATTTTGTCAAAATTTTTTCCGGGGGAGACCCCCGGACCCCCCCTACCCCCCATCATAATAGATCACTGCTGTATACATATATGTATTTGAAACAAATAAAATATAATAGAAATCTTTGTTTTCAGATTTTCGATTAGTGCTCATGGAATTTAATTGCTTGTTTTTGGTCGCTTTAAGCGGCTTTTCACAAGTAAATTCTCATTGGAAACAGGTATTATTATTTTTTAATTGTTTTTATAGATATGTATGTACAAAATAAAAATAATAATTCAAAAAATTATACTAATAAATAAAAAGTCTAGTTAATGAAATTTTAATACTTAAAATAAAACTAGTGACATATATTACTTAGTTATAATATATATAATCTTTTTGGACTCTAGAACAGTGATGGCGAACCTTTTTGAGAAGTGGGTCGTATTTTGATCATTATTTTTTTAGATCTAGCTCGTGGATCACTAAGTATTTAATTGAAAAATGAATAAAGAAAATCATATACAATATATATTTTGTATAAAAATTTATAAATAATTAAAAGGTATATCAGTCTTTCTCAACCTTTTAGTATTCACGGCCCAATTCTCAACCAAAAATCGAAAAAGTTTGGCCACAAAATCATCTTACCTATTTTTTGAGTATTTATTCTCTTTTTTGACATAAAAAAATTTATAAAAATCAAAGTGTGGGTCAGTTAAAAAGCTTGATTTTAATATAAAGCTTATATAATATAAAGCTTATATAAATATAAATTTTGTGTTTATTAAAATAATACTATAATATTCATTTATAATATATTTTCACAAAAAGAAAATTAATTATTCAAAAGAAAATTTAAAATATTTCATTTAAATGAAATAGTTTTAATCTAAAACATTTCTTATGATATATATATATATATATACAATTATATATATCTTTAAAATTGATTATTAATATTATTTATTACAAAAATTATTTCATTAATTAATATATGGTTTTGCCATTCGCAGTAAATGAAAATAGAATTTTATAAAGCTTATTTTTAAGCTTGAATTATTTATTATTAATATTTTTTTTTTATTTTAAAGGTTTCTTCAAGATGAATGGTGAATTACATAATCTTGTAGTTATTAAAGAAAATATTATAGAACCCCAAAAAATAATAATTGATGAGGAATCCACCTTTAAAACAAGGTATTAAATTTTATAGAATATTCTTTTTCATTTTTTACCGACCGACGATAGTAAGGGAGGTATTGTTTTCACACCAAATTTCACATGTGGAGATTTTTACATATCTCCACGAATCATGCATTTTCTTAACAGAAAAAAGTATTTTAGCATGATGTCTGTCCGTCCGTCTGTCCGACCGTCCGTATAGATGTGCACAGCCTGAACGGCTCAACGGATTTTGATGAAATTTGGTATATTTACTTAATGCATCACTGGGATGAATTGATCAACTTTTGGTGCAAATCCGGAAACCGGAAGTGGTAGTATTAGCGATCGACGATAGGAAGGTAAGGGTTATTTTCGCACCAAATTTCACATGAGATTTTTTACATATCACCACAAATCATGCACTTTGTATTGGTTTTATTCTTGAGAAAAATCATCTTTATTTGTTTTTTTTCTTAATTTAAAATTATATGACGTCATCCAGCCATTCATGACGTCACAGCCTGGTCTTACATATATTTAATAAATAAAATTAAATTAAAAATATTTATGTTATATCCATATCTGTTTTTTATTACATTAATAGATATATGAAAATTATTTGAAATTGTTTCTGTAGCTGGAAATTAATTTATTTCAAACCGTCGGTCGGTTCGGTCCTGGCCACGGGTCAACTTATTTTTAAATTCGAATTAATTGTTTTTTTTTTATTTCTTCCATGACATATTCTTAAGAGTGTAAATTTTTGTTTGTATGTTTTTTTAGTATTGGAACGATTTCATCGACGGCGGAAGAAGAAGAAGAAAATGATTCTCCAAGCCCTTTGAACGACCCATCCAAAGGGCGCCACGTGCCTGATGGTGGTTGGGGATGGGTAATTGTCTTTGCTGCTTTCATTATTAATTTAATAACGGATGGAGTGACTCTAACATTTGGTGTCATCTATGTACAATTACTCAAACATTTTCGTGAAAGTAAAGGAAAAACAGCATGGATTGGGGGACTTTTTATGGCTGTGCCTCTTATCGCTGGTAAGGAGGATAATAATACATTTTTAATAATAAACAACCAAACAATAATAATAATCATCATCATTATCATTGGAAAAATATAAAAAGGTTCACTACTCATATTAATATTGTATTGACAAGTTAATTAAAAATGAAAAACAATCAAAAATTAAATTTATGATAATAAGGCGCGTTCAAGGGGAGTGTTTGAGTTTAACTTTTAAATTTATAAAATCTAATTTTTACTAACTCCCTAACAATCAACATTTTTATTTATAATTTTTGTTATTTATTTTTACTATCTCGCCAGAGATAGTATTCCGATCATGAAAATTTTCGATGTCGAGATTTTGATGATTTTATACGTATTGAAGGTCTTTGAGTCATTTTTACTAAAGTTGAGAAAAATGTCTGTTGGAGCAATTTTTTAATTATGTGAAAAACTATCAAACCTATATCTTTATTTTTGCGGGCAGTTTAGAGGAAAAAATAATGAAAACGTGGCAGGTAATGACCCTGTTCCGAAAGAGCTACATTTCTCAAAGGTTGAGAGAAAGCTACGAATTTCGAATAATGTCCGTGTACCAAATTTCATTATTCTAGCTGAAACCGTTTTTGCGTAATCTTGTCTACATACACACACTCGCCCACAGACAATTTTTTCTCAACCTTAGTGAAAATGACTCAGGGACCTTCAAAAGGTATAAAAACATCAAAATCTCGACATCGAAAATTTTCGTGATCGCAATTCTCTTTGGCGAGATAGTAAAAATGCAAAATCTAGCTAAAATGGGTTTCTATAAAGTAAACTTTATCAAATATTATTTTTTTATATGACTCTATTAAAAATATATAAATATCTCTGGTGTGAATTTCAAAAAAATCGTTAGAGCGGTTTTTGAGAACCCATATATATATATATATATATATATATATATATTTACTCGTATAATAAGATAAGATCAGTGGCGTACCTAAGGGGGGGGGGGGGCGGTGGGTGCGGTCCGCACCGGGCGGCACTTATCTTGGGGCGGCATTTTTTATATTTAGTTATAGTTGTAAAAAGCAACTTATTCATTTCATATTTTTTTTTTCTTTCTTGAATAATAAATGATTATTATGATTATTATAAGTTTACTATTTGATTTATATAAATTATGATCAACTATATGATTTCGAATATTATTCCTCGGTGTATATAAATGCATTTTAGTGTAAATTTTGAATTCTAATTCCAAGAACAGGATAATAATTTTATTTTATTGTATTCATTAAAATTCGTTGAATTCGTAAACGCATCTTTAAGATTTTGTTCGGCAAAATTATCTTGGTTCTCGATTAAGACAACAAAATCTTGCAATATTGTCAATAGAACAAGAAATTACAAATAATATAAATTTTGAGAGCATTATACACGATTTTTCTAGTATGAAAGCTATATATAGAAGAGTAAATATTATATAAATATGTTTACGAGAGCATACAAATATGTGTAAAAAAATTTACTCTCTGTGTATTAATTAATATTGATTAAATAACTTAATAATTTATTTATGTGTATTAATTTATAAAAACCACTATTTGATTGACTTATAATAAAAAGGGCGGCAAACTGGAGATTGCCCCGGGCGGCAAAAGTTCTAGGTACTCTACTGGATAAGATATAAGAGAATATATAATTAAATATATTCAAGAGAAAGTAATCATTTTGTTTTTCCAGGTCCTATTGCCAGTACCGCATGTGAACGATGGGGATGTCGGAAAGTGTGCATCGTAGGTGCATTCTTATCATCGGTGGGCTTCATTATCACTTCCTTTGCATCCTCTATTAATGTTTTAATATTCACGGTGGGCATCCTCACTGGCATTGGCATTGCATTATGTTATTTAACATCACTTGTAGTCGTGGCCTATTATTTCGATAAAAAACTTTCCCTAGCAACAGGTTATTCTTCATTTGCAGTATATAACAATATTTTAACTTCTCAGTTTCTATTATCGATGGTTACAGGTATTTCCGTATGTGGCTCCGGTTTGGGAACAGTCATCTTTGCACCGTTAACATCCTGGCTGTGCCTGGAATATGGATGGAGAGGCACCACCCTCATCCTATCAGCAGTTATGTTAAATATGTGCGCTTGTGGGGCTGTCATGAGAGACTTGCCTGCACAAAAGGAGAGCCGAAGGCTAAAGAAAAGATCGAAAAATGCAATAACCGATTGTTTGGAGGTATTTATTAATTGAATTTATTGAGGTCATAGAGCACTTCTAATTACACTGTGTATACAATACAATACCTGAATAGAATAACAGTTCACTAGTTGACAAATTAGTGGCTATAAAGGGACTATTATCTAACTTCAATACAAAAATAAATAAATCACAGTTCAGTGATTGTTGGTGACATGAAAAAGATAATTGATTTCATAAAATATCTATTCAATATATTTATAAATAAACGGTGGCGCAGATGGATCGGGTGGTTTTAAACTACTTGTCAAACTGTCAATTTTAAAGATATTGGATTGAAATAAAGTGCAAAACGTGTAGTTACAATGGAAGTTTATTAACAAAAAATTAGTAAAGTTAGTTTTTAAAAATTACATCCATTACGGGAAATCAAACGGCCAGGGAACAGAGCTGGTACAGCTTGCATTGATATCCTAGCGGCATGTGCAGTTGCCCCGTCTTGTTGGAACCACATATTGTCTATGTCGTAATTGTTCTCTTCAAATTGTGGGAGGAGAAATTCTTCAATCATGTTCACATAACGCTGCGAATTAACAATGATTTCCATTGGCTCCCTCGTTCACCGGACCTCACGGTATGACTTTTTCTTATGGGGCTATTTAAAAGCAAGCTACATGAACAAACCCCGGACCATTCAGGAGTTGAAGGCAGCAATTCACAACGAAATCACATCAATTCCTGGTGATGTGCTTGAGCGGGAAATGCGGAACGTTAAGGACTCCAAGAATGCGTCGTTCGAGAAGCAGGGGCATTTGATTTTTAAAAACTAACTTTACTATTTTTTTGTTAATAAACTTCCATTGTAACTACACGTTTTGCACTTTATTCCATTTCAATATCTTTAAAATTGACAGTTTGACAAGTAGTTTAAAACCACCCGATCCATCTGCGCCACCCTGTATTAGCTAATATTCATTAATAGATAAAATCATCAAATATAATTATCTTTTATTTATTATGCTATTTATTTAAATACTGTACAATATTATTACCAAAATGTACAAATATATTTTCAATTAAATATTATTACTATAATAATTTAAATGATTTTTGTTTTAAGTATGAAATGAAGAATTTATATTTTTTAGGATTCAAAATTAGATAAAAGACTTCCACAGGGGATTTCCAGAGTTCATCGACGTGCGAGTCATTCTTTGATATTATTACCTACCAATGAAAATACAAATAATAAAAAAAAGGTAAAAGCATTTGTAAATTAATTATTATATTCTTATAATATGTATATATTTATATATATGTGCCACTCAGAAGCCAAGGCGATTAACTCCACATTTAAAGAAACTGAGAAAATGAAGCTCAAAGTTCACAGCTTGTAGGAAATTCAGAGTTATTGATTACAGAAAAATAATTATTGCGTTGCAATATTAAGATTATCAAGTACATTATTTACTTCATATGTTGCAGATTACATTACATTACATTACTAGCAAAATTTTAAAAATTGGAGTTAATCGGTTTGGCTTCTGAGTGGCACTGAATATATTTAAAAAATATTAAAAAATACATTTGATTCGAATAAATTCAAATTCAAATTAATATTCGATTAAATCCATAGATTAATAAATTAATCTTTGTTTCTAGTTCAATGTCTGTGATCATATCTTAAGTGGTTGGCGTCAATTCCTCGAGATTATTCATGATTTAGTGGATTTATCTTATTTTTTGGATTTACAATTTCTTGTATTTGCTGCAAGCAATTTTGTTCTATTCTCCTGGTACCATGTACCATATGTGTTCCTCGCTGATAAGGCGGTAGAAATGGGTTACGATGAATCCAAAGCCAGTTGGCTCATTTCCATTCTTGGGCTGCTTAACACTATCGGAGAGGTAATTTTTATCTTATATAAGGGAAAATCGGAATGTTATAAAAAAATATCTAGGTGTTAAATACTTTGCCATTTTATAAAATAATTTATATAATTTTATTTAATTTAAATACATAAAAAAAATGGAAAAATGTCTAGAATGGCTA
Source organism: Labia minor (assembly GCA_963082975.1). Lineage (NCBI taxonomy): Eukaryota > Metazoa > Arthropoda > Insecta > Dermaptera > Spongiphoridae > Labia > Labia minor. Next base: position 39,198,904 of record OY720345.1, read on the forward strand.
AAATTGACTTACATTTCTCAATAAATATGTAAATAGATAATTTTAAAATTACAAAGGAACTTTTATATTTAGAATCTTCTAGTAGTAACCAGTTATTGCATTGTGATTATAATTTCTAAAAAATTTAATATCACAAGGAATTTTTAAATTTTCAAACTTGGTAAAGATTTGTCTCTTATCCTCAATTTCCGTACCTCTTGATTTTATCATTTAAGTAACGAATGGATCTAATTTTATTAGATAAATAAATATGAATTAATGAAATTCAATGTATTATTTATTTTTTTAGGTGTTAATAGGTTGGCTTGGTGATCAACCATGGGTGGATGTTCGGTTAATCTACATTATTTGTATGTTTGCATGTGGATTTTTTGTGGGTGCTGTTCCATGGATCTCAAGTTATGAAGGATTAGCAGTTCTAGCAGGAGGCTTTGGTCTTTCAGTTGCTGCTAATTATACACTCATCGCGGTTTTATTAGTAGAACTACTTCCTATCGAAAGTTTTGCACGTGCCTATGGACTTCTCCTACTTGTTCAAGGCATTGCAAATTTGACAGGACCTCCGCTTGCTGGTATATTTCTAAATAAAGTAAATTTCATATTATTTACTAAAATAATATAATAACAATTTGATTGTTTTTAGGATGGTTATATGATGTGACCCTAAGTTATGACTTGTCATTTTATCTTGCTGGATTTTTTATTATTTTAAGTGGTCTCCTTTTAGTAATCGTGCCTAGAGATAGGAAACGTTTAAGATGTTGGGCAAATACTCCAAATTCGAATATTGAGATGAAAGAGCCAAAGAACCTTGTTACACAATCATTATTTAGCCAAAAAGATTAAAGACTTATGTATAAAAAAATAATAAATTATTTTTAATATATTTTTCTGTATTAATTATATTTTTTCATTAAATAATATGTATATACATATCAATTAAAATTTGTTAACTGATCGACAATCCATTAACTATAGTGACAATTTTCATTCTTAATGAATAAATACAATTCTCTTAACCTTATAATGTTAGAAAAAAGATTAGGATAGACATTTTTTGAATTTTAATTAATAATTCAAATATGAATAATAAATAAAAGTTGAAAATTTTCAAATTTATAATCAGGACTGATTCTAAATTAAAGGAGCGGATGTAAAACTTAGTGGCTCTTGAATGATATATTGAGGTGATGTTTTACTGGCATTTGCATGTCAACAACTGTGATATTTCTAAAATAAAAAATAAATAGAAGACAAAATAAACATTAATATTCTAGGGGCATCTCTAGAGTCGGTCCTGTAAATAATCAAAAGATAATTTGATAAAACAAATTAGATTTTTTTATATAGAGTAATTAATAATTATAAAAAATTTTAAAAAGTTATATTTAAAGTTATTTATGTAAATATAATAAATTTTAATTGTTGATACTTAATGTGTTTTTTATTTTAGTTTTAAGAAAATCTAAGAATAGAATAATCAATTTCTAGAATTTCTTGTTCAACACAAACCTTAAATAATTCATTAATTAGTTGATGCATTTAAATTATTTTTGTTATATTAATGGAGAATATAATTCATAAACTAAATGTGTATATGGTATTTTATTCTCTTTTTATAAATTTAGACTAGAGCATTGGTATTTTGTTTATTTTTTAAAAAACCGTTTTGACTTCTCAAGGAGACGTCTTTTTCTATACTTGCTTGAAAAATCTTGACTAAAAGTGTTACATGATGTGGTTCACATAATAAAAGATGCTAAAATTTTAGACATTTTCTTAAAATTAAACAAATCATTTTTAAAAATGACACTAAGAATTTTTATTATAATTTTCTGAATATATTTTAATTACAGTTTTATTTTCAAAAATAATCAGTTTCAAAAGTAATTAATAAATTTAAAATACCAATATAAACAATACCTCCCTTACTATCGTCAGTCGGTAAAAATTGGATAAAGAAAAATTGTATTATTCAAAATAATTATATAAAGAGAATCATACAAAAAAATTTTCATTATCCAATAGTCATTTAAAACTAAATTTATTGGTATTTCTTTTGGGGAATGAGTTATTTTATTTAATTTATTTTTTTAAATTTCGCAATTGTAAAGTTATTTTGAAGATAATTTTAAAATTTCTATGCTTTTTTTTGCAATATTTATATAATAGAATAACTTGGTGGAAGTTAAAAACCTTTTATTCTTTTCTTCTTCCTTTTAATTCTGATTAAATAAATTATTAAAATTTTTCTTACTAAATGTGTTGTAATGCATTAATGCACTTTATTTAAAGGATAGAAATAAATAAAAAAATTTAATTTTGAAGATTTATTTTCATTTTATATAAAAAAAAATTGTAGGAAGGTGAAAAATTCATCCTCTGTACCTCTTTGGAAAATACTAAAATTAAATATATAAATATAAATAGTTCGGTTTTTAAATGAAACCAATTTTTTTTACAGTATAAACGTAAGTATTATAAGATGGTGAAAATTCATTCAATCAAAAAAAAAAAATTAATTTAATATTATTTTGTTATTGAAGTGAGTGTTGCTCTTATTGATTCGATGAGCGACTCTTTTGGTACTTCCTTTTCCTCTCTTGTGGTAACATTACGTAGTTTAACAACGCCACGTTGAAGTTCAGATTCTCCTAAAATAATTGCCAATGGGATTCCCTGCTCTTCACAATATTGCAATTGAGCAAGGAGTTTAGGATTCTTTTTATATGAATGCTCCGTCTAAAAAAACAAAATAAATAAGTTAAATTAGTATTAATTTTAGTTAAATGAAAAATTATCTAATATGCTTAAATTTATTTAAAGAAATTATAGATATTTTTGTTAAATTTCAATAGTGAAAAAATGAATAACATTTTAAATTAACATACAATATTATTTAATTTTTGTTTTCATAAATAATATATTAAAAGTTGAATTTTATGAACTTTTCTCTTAATTAATTTCAATTGAAAAAAGAATAATAATTATTGAACTAACTAACCTTAATGTTAGCATCCCATAATATTTTACAAATCGATAATCGATGAGTAAAAAGATTTTTTTGGGCACTTGCAACATAAACTTCCACTTCCGTAGATCGTCTTATCTCATTCGATTTTTGAGCTCTTTGTTCTAAGACACTAAAACATCTTTCAACCCCGATTGATACACCAACACATGGTACGGCTTTATGTTTCGGATCAAACATAGCGACGAGACCATCGTATCGGCCACCTCCAGCAATAGATCCTAAAGTCCCTCCCGAAGCTTCTTTGTCCTTTGAGGTATGATTTTCTTCTATTGACAATTCTTTATTTAAATCATCTGTTCATAAAAACCGAAAAAATTGTATCAATTAGAATAAGAACAATAAAAATCAATTTTTTAACCAATTGTTTTTTTTTTAATTTCAATTTTAATATAGATAATACTTATTTAAAATTACGAACCTTGAATTAGAATTGCTTCATAAATTATTCCTGTATAATAGTCTAATCCTCTGGCTAAAGATAAATCAAATCGAACTATATCAGTTAAACCAAGTAATTCACTGTATTCACAGAATAATTGTAAGGCCTAAATAGAAATTGTGAAAAAAATTAAAAAAAAAAAAAAACATTTTAATAAGATATAATAAGAATATAGTAATCTAGTTACTTCAATTCCTTCCTTTGCAGCCTTTGAATTCATCAACTTATCATCTTTTTTTAATTGTTCTACAAGATCCATTCCACCTGAAAGTCTAACATAATTTCCTATTCTATCAGCAGCTTCTGCAGCTAATCCTTTTTCCTCCACCATTTCATGGCGTACTTCCTGCCATGTTAACTATAAATTGAAAATTAAGTTAAAAAAAATTATCAATCAATATTAAAATCCATTATAAAAATAAGTTTATTTACTTTATCTAATTTATCTACTGCACTACAAATGGACCTAAATTGTTGGTCAGGTACTCCACAAATTTCAAAAATACCATCTAATAGTCGACGATGATTAAATTTTATAATATATGATCCAATTTCAAGATCATTTAAAATCTCTGCAACTACTTTAACGCATTCAACATCTGCCAACATTGGATCATAACTCCCGGCAATATCAAAATCCTGTATTGAACAAAAAACAGTTAATGATTTATGATTCATTGTGTCAATTAATTAGAAAAATAGTCAATGCGGGTAATCCAGAGATGATATTTTTAAAAGCAACTTACACATTGATAAAATTCTCTATATCGCCCTTTAGTCATGGCTGGATTATCTCTCCGATAAACTTTAGCAATATGGTATCGTTTAATATTAGAAATTTTATTCATTGCAAGATACCTAGCAAAAGGAACTGTAAGATCATAACGTAAAGAGAGTAATTCGCCTCCTTGGTCAGCTAAATCATAAATAAGTTTGGAATCTTCTCCATATTTGCCAGTGAGAACTTCCTAAATAAAAAAAAAACACCACAATATATTAAATAATTCAAGAAAATTATTAAAATTAAGACTACTTGAAAATAAGTTTCTTCGTAGTATTTATGAAAAGAGAGAAATAATGAAAATACATAATGAAAATTTACTTGACCTCAATGGATCAACAAACTTAAATATAAAGACTAAAAGGTTGAGAAAATAGAGGTGTCAAGAGGTTGAGGAAAAGCGAGAAGTTGGTTATTAGGAAAACCAAATCGGAATTGGATTGAGATGGCTTAAAATAGAAACTGAAATAGAAAATAGAAATAGATTTTTATAGAATTTTTATGTTATAAAAATAAAGTTATATGTTTGAAGAAAGAGTTTTAAAAATTAGAATCTTTACTATAAAAAATTAACCTTAAGCTCAAAAATAGGAGTGTCAATCGTTTCAGCACCGTGTCTTTTAAAAACAGTAATTATTTTATCAAGAACTTTATTTCTAAGGGCCATCTGCTCAGGATTATAGTCCCTAGTCCCTTTGGGCGTTTTGAGGATGAACCGCTGAGAACCCGCACTCTCCTCTTCGCCATTTTCTTTCAATTGGGCTTTCAGAGCTAGAAGACGACTCACTTCTTCTGAAATCTTAAAAAAAATAAATAAATAATACTCACATTTTATTTAATAATTAAAGTAATTGTTTTATTTTTTAAATGTTTTTCAAAATTACCTGTGCTTTTGTTGTACAATAATAGCAGGATGGTAAAAGTTTATGCAAAACGCGAATTGTATGTGATTTAGGGGTTGGAGTCAGTACTTGTCGAACAATTACCCGAAGTGAAATCATTTTCAATAAGAATCCAATAAGATGATTATATATTATATAAATATATATATTTATAGGGAAAATATTATTTCAATTGATTTGATGATCAATAACCAAGAAATTCCAAAGTAAATGATAAATCTCGTTAAAACTACAAGAAATGAATAAGAACCAACTTAAAATTTTCGTTCAGGTTTCTTTGCAAAATAAAATGATAAAAAACAATAAAATATAATAATTTAAAGAAACCTGCTAATTATAATAATTTTGTTAAAAAACAATTAATGGAATTTCTGGTTTAATGTTTTTTTTTAATTTATTTTAATTTTGAAACCATTCTAATATCTAATATCTAATAATAATATTTCATTACATTCAAGCATAGATTAGAATATTAGAATATAATTAAAATTTTAAACATAATACAACAAATTTATTTGATAATAACAAAGATAATTTTCTTATCCTTTATCAATTTCTATCTTTGTATATATAAAAATTTGTTTAAAAATATAAAAAATATAAAATAAAAAAAAAATAAATAAATAAAAAAAAATGTAATTATTCTATATATAAATATAAAATTTTTTTATAAAATAACGTTTTTCCAATGGACTAAAAAGAATAAAATAATTTTTCTATAAGCCTGACAAAGTTTATGGATGAATTGCTTCATATTCAACTAAAAACGTTGGGCGCATTTAGTTTTATTTATTTATATGAACAATCAAGTCAAATTTTTTTGTAATAATAAAAATTTTATTAAACACATAAACTGACAAAATTTTTATCATGCAATAAAATTGATTGGTTAAGAGCTATGAAATTAATCTTTTATTATTTTTCAATGTAATATACTTATATCAAAGTATGTATCAAAATTTAAAATAATTTTTATTAAAATTACATATTATCAATCAAATCCAAAATGGTTGATTATATTAGAAGAAATAGTGTTACTTGTTAATGAAGTGTTTTAGTGTGGTATGTATCTTAGTATATATATATATATATATATATATATATATGAATTATATAGCTCTATAAAGGAAGTTAATTGCATATAAATCAAATGAAAACTAAAAGCGCCCAACGTTTTTAGTTGGATATGAAGCAATTCATTCATAAACTTTGTCAGGCTTATAGAAAAATTATTTTATTCATTTTAGTACAATTTTAATTTGATTAATTTATTTAATACAACAATAGAAATAGAAAAGATGAAGTTATACGAAAATTTACAAATTGAATAAAACAAAAAAATATATTAATTTTCCAAAATTGTTTATATGTATTTATGTTAAGTAAATGTTGTTATTGAATAATAATTATTATATTATAATTATAAATAAATAATTTTTATTAATATAAGATTTTATAGATGTATATACAATAATGTACTCATATTGTCTTCATAAAAAAGGTCATTATATTGTTTTGTTTCCTTTCTATCGGGGACATATACAATGTATAAAAAAAAGATATTTTCTCTATACCATCTGAGGGGAAGAAACCCCTCCTCATTGGCGATACAACTGATTAATAAGAATTCATCATTAATTTTAATGCTATGAAATATTTTTAAATACGTTAAAAATGAAAATCTATCCTGAAATCAATATTTATGTTTCAAAATCCGTTGAAAAAAAAATTAATCGGAGCAATACAAAAGGAGTTAGCTACTAAAAGTAATTAATCACTAATTAATTACAATTCAATTATATTTCTTCTATACCTTCTAGGAATCGATTGAAATATTTATAAAAATTTTTAAAAGTCTATTTCAATATTAAGATTATGAAAAATCGATTTCAATTTGTCAAAAGAGCGAACAGACAGAGACGGAGAGACAGACGCCAAGTAAAGTTAAGAAAAACTTTATAAAATAGTAATTCCATTTCACTCTTTAGAACAATTAGCTCTACAAGGAATATCTAATTAACATTTTATGAAAATGATTTAGCATTAGAATTGAAGGATAAAATTAAAATAATAAATCAAATATAAAAATAAGCAAAAGAAAAAAAACTTTAATAAAATAATACGATTAAAAATAGGTAAAGTAGTTAGTAAATGGCTTGTCTGTTGGCCTCTTTTTTCGGTAATTATTTCCAATAAATTGTAAAGGGTCCGAGAGTATATAGATTAATTTTACCTCCCCACATCAATTAGTAACCATTAGGAATAGATGATAGCCAATAATGCTTTAAGTTATTAATGAAGTTCCAATAGTTCAGAGCGAATGCTTTAGTAGGTGAATCAATTTGAATTTTTTTCGAGAATTTTATTTAATTATCTACTTCTAAAGTATTGAGAATGAAAAACTACAATAATAATAATAATAGACATGTAAAATTGATATATTGATAAAGAATTTAATTAGTTACATAATTAGGATGTTAGTATAGTTTTTTTCTGTGTTCCTGGAAAAGATAATCTATTCTATATCATATATCAATGTTGTTATTATCCACCCTAAGCTGGAGTTTTCTCACAACCTTTCTAATTTTAAGCGAGGTGGCCTTAACCCAGGGAGCAATGTTGAACAAAAAAAAATATAGGAAATAATTAACTCATTTAATATAGAAAGCAATTCCTTTTTTTCAAATAATTTTTCTATAAATTAAAAGATTTTTACAATATGGACTTCTCTAAAAGAGGTTATGTTTGTCTGTTCGTTTTGCGTTTTCATACTGTGGTAGGGGTTGCGACTAAAGTTGATAAATTGGTTCATCCCATGCTCTCGTGCTAATTCCTATGCGTTTTTTTCTCTATTACAAACTCTAAGCATTTTATTATTATAAAATTGTCTTAGTATCGTTATATTTTTAAGAAGATGCAAAAAAGATTTACTTGTCGTCTTAATCAAAATTTTAAGGCAGTACTTGGCCGTTTCGAAGTATGAGAATTTTGCTAGTATAATATTAAATAATATAATATATTAATTTTTACTGATTGACAAAAATAGCTTTCTTTCCTATAAATTTCAGTTTAAAACTTATTAAGGTAGATGTGAGTAAATGTATTTATTGATTTTTTAAATATTCAGAAAAAAAAATTATATATTATTATTATTATAATTCCATTGTTTTCAAATAGAATTATATAAATTTTAATAATTTAAAATATAATTTTCAACGTTATAAATTAAAGATAACAAAATTAGAAAATAATAAGCAATAAATAATCAAAAGTAACTTCTGCTGATTAGCAAAAGTGAAAGAGATTATAATATTATAAATTTAAAATTGAATAATAAACAAAGAAAAACTTGAAAATAATTAAAAAGATTTTCAAATGAAAAAAAAGGAAAAATCAAAAAAATTAACTAACATCTCCAGACCTGATATTTATGCAACTTTTCTCATAAATTGATAAATGATTGAATTATTAGACATAATTTATTAACTTGTCTTTAGAACTCTTAAGATCCGGCTCATAAGATGACTGGAATAATTAATATAATTAACAAAATAGAAAAACAAATAAAAATCTCTTGCATTTTCATAAAAAAAGGTTAAGTTCTACAAAAATAAAAAAAAAAATGGATAAAAAAATAGTGCACATATTAAATTTTTTAAATTCTCACCTTATCACCCTGATCAGAAACCAAAAGGCTTACATCAATACCATTTCCCAAATTAATAAAAAACAATTTTTCTTCCGACGAGAAACTATGCATATGATTAAACCATCGCGTTAAATTTACATATGGACGTAACACAGCCCCATTTAAATGTTCGATTAAACGAACATCAATTTGACAAGGAACATCACCGTAAATGTAACTATTGATGTTTAAAATTTGGTCAAATTTCAATAAATTAGTTGGATCTTGAAAATCCACTTTCTGAAAATAAAATAAAATCGAATTTTCATGTGTATACAATACCAACAAAGATAAAGAGGGAGGCAAATGTAATTGTATCATTTTCATTATAATGGTAGGCTGTAGAAATTTAACATGGTAAAAAGAAAATAAATGCATAGATCAAGTTCATATTTGCTAAAGCGGGGTCACAGCTTTTATTGTGAATTGTACATCCTAACTAATTATTAATGGATATATAAAGGTGGATTTATAATAATCAACTAACAGACAATTAATATAATTCTTTAATACAGTTTCTTAACCTGTATATTCTAATCTTAATGCTTACAAGCGATAAACATGCCAGTAAATATTTTTTAATTCCTTTTAATATGTAGCTTTTTGAAGGTTAAGTGAAGGTATTCGTTTCGAAAACCGCTGGTCCTATTGAGATCAAAATTTTAATATAATATTTTGTGTAATTTAAACCAATGTAATTAGACTACATACTGTGAAGTTTGTAAAATAATATTTCTTACTTAATATTAATATTATTATAATTAATACTTAAAAAATGACTAAATCTCTACCAGAAAAATATTGGTCTCCTCTTAAAATATTATTTCATTTAATTATTCAATTTATTTTGTATAAATATTTATCAATGGGATTAGTGTAGCATAAACTAAATGATTAGTATTTATATATGTTGATAAATTGTTTATGAAAACACTCAATGAGCTTATTTTTAAAGGGTATTGTGTGATTATCCTAAAAATATTTAATTAAACGATTTAAATATTTTATTAAATCACTTTACGAAAATAAATAAGAATTTTTCAAATAAAATATTATGTTTTGATTTAGTTTTAGATTTCCATTTCCATTGTCATTGAATTAATTCAACTAAAAATTTGAAATAATTGTAGATAATTTACAAATTAAATCATTTACATATAAAGTTTTTTCTGTGATTTTTCCACTAAGTCTTTGTAACAGAAAAATACAATAAAAAAGGTAATATGAACTAAATAATCATTCAGGAATAAAATTCGGTGAAAGTAAGGAAGAATAACTATTGAATTTTTTGATATAATATATAAATATAATTTACATTGTACCAAAAATAATTTTATAGTTATTATAGAACAATTAGAAAATTGGAATATTAGCCTTGATTGAAATATGTGAAATGTTACATCAGATCGATTGAAAAATTGATGGTTAAATAAAGGTATATTTAAAAAGATGAAAATGTGTGATGTATCAAAGATCTTTAGATAATAATATGAATTATATATTAAGATATGAAAATAAAAAAAAATATTTACCTGAGATTGATCAGCTTTTTCTGATTTAAGTTTTCGGACCTTATCTCCTTGTTCTTTAATTTGAGCTTGGAGTTGTAATTTCACGTCATCAGTCATTCTTAAGTTACTTTGTCTGTAGACGTCGACACAATGTGGTTGTTACTTTCAACTGACATTCATTCATAGAAAGGAAATGAATTTCTTTGAATAAGAATGTTAAAAAAATTTCAGAACTCTCAATTTATTCCTTTGCACAATTACCAATATATAAAATTGGTTTTTAATATAATCCAAGTATTAATTTTTAGTTATTTTTCTGTTACGCAGTTTGTTATTCTGTCTTTATAAAAAATTATAAGAGGTAAATATAAAATTATATTAATTGAAAATATAAAAAAATGTAAAATTTTATTTCTCTAATTACAAGAAAAAGAATCACTCTAATTTAAAATTATAATACTTAAATTTTAATTTTATTATTTAAATATAATTTTCAAATTATTTATATTTTATAATTATTTTTAAGGTTGAAAATAATCAAATTATATTTAAAGTGATTATTATTTTATAATATACTAATAATATATTTAGAATTTATTCTTTACTGTGAATCTGATTTATTTATTTAATAATAATAATAATTTATAATTTATTTAATAATAATAATAATAATTTAATAATATATTAATATATTAATTTGAGAATATATCAATACATTATTTTCTCTAAACCTAGACACGTTTTCCACTTGGGATGATGTAATATGCTTCAAAAAAATCCAGTTATACTTAAATTAAAAAAGTTGCTATCCTTGAATATTATTTTACTCTCTAGAACACGTCAAATTACGTCAGAGACACACCTTCTTAGATCAACCTCCTTTTTTCATCATTATTTTTTAAAAATTTGATAATAAAACTAAATGTACTATTTAAACTAAATATTTTCATTTGTCACATAGTGCTTGACAGTGATATATGCAGTGGCGTACCTAAGGGGGGGGGGGCGGTGGGTGCGGTCCGCACCGGGCGGCACATATCTTGGGGCGGCATTTTTTATATTTAGTTATAGTTGTAAAAAGCAACTTATTCATTTCATATTTATTTTTTTTCTTTCTTGAATAATAAATGATTATTATGATTATTATAAGTTTACTATTTGATTTATATAAATTATGATTAACTATATTGTTGTGAATTTATTATAATCACATTTTCTGTAGGAAAATTATAGATTGAAATTGCACATAGCTCATTTTATATAAACGGTTTATTTATCTTTATTGATAAAATTACATATTAATTGTTAGTAACAATTATTCATGTGGCCGTTATTTGGAGACATAATATTCTCCCCTACTTTGATTAGAACATTTTGAATTAGTTTGATTAGAAATTGTTGAAATTAAATTGTTTTAAACAGAGAATAAACAAATAGTCATGTTGATTACAAAAAAAAACATATTAAGAATAATAAAAAAAATCAAATATAGTCTTTTAAATAACTGGGTGATTTTCTCACTCTCACCGGTCTTGATCTCACTGGAGGTTGTTGGATTGTTTCATTTGTATTAAAATTTCGAGTATGTTCTTTATTGTTTTTTGTATATATAGGTATTTGCAAATGTTTTTCTTCGATACTATTTGGTTTTACTTCATCATCAAAAGTTACAGTCTTCTTAATTTCTGTCTTCTTTAGCTGGTTTGTGTCGTTTTAGTTTTCTCCCTTCGTCCAATTTAACAATATAATGTAATTTCCCTAGTTTCCTTTCCACCACTCCTGGTTTCCATACTGTTTGATTGTTGATGTAAAATATGATGCCAGAACTCTCTCCCCTTCTAACATCTCTCTAGTCCTTGGAAGAACTTGTTGATTATTTCTACTTATAACGTTCGGTTTAATGGCATCTAGTCTAATTCGGATTTTCCTTTTCAAGTATAATTCTGATGGAGATTTTCCATTTGCTAGAGGAGTTGCCCTATATCTGAATAAAATTTTCTGTACTTTTTGATAGATTGGAATATTTTCATTTCCCATGGCCTTCAATTTGATTTTAACTGTTTGTACATTTCGCTCAGCCAATCCGTTTGTCGCCGGATGTCCTGGAGCTATGAATCGTTGCACTATTTTTACCGACCGACGATAGTAAGGGAGGTATTGTTTTCACACCAAATTTCACATGTGGAGATTTTTACATATCTCCACGAATCATGCATTTTCTTAACAGAAAAAAGTATTTTTAGCATGATGTCTGTCCGTCTGTCCGTCCGTATAGATGTGTACAGCCTGAACGGCTTAACGGATTTTGATGAAATTTGGTATATTTACTTAATGCATCAGTGGGATGAATTGATCAACTTTTGGTGCAAATCCGGAAACCGGAAATGGTAGTATTAGCGGTCGACGATAAGAAGGGAAGGGTTATTTTCGCACCAAATTTCACATAAGGAGATTTTTTTACATATCACCACGAATGTATTGGTTTTATCCTCGGGAAAAATCATCTTCATTATGTTTTTCTTAATTTAAAATTATATGACGTCACCCAGCCCTTCATGACGTCACAGCCTCGGGTAACGCCGGCAACGCCGGCTACTTCAGCTATATATTATAAATAAAATAAAATTAAAAATATTTATGTTATATCCATATCTGTTTTTTATTACATTAATAGATATATTAAAATTATTTGAAATTGTTTCTGTAGCTGGAAATTAATTTATTTCAAACCGTCGGTCGGTTCGGACCTGGCCACAGGTCAACTTATTTAGTGTAAATTTTGAATTCTAATTCCAAGAACAGGATAATAATTTTATTTTATTGTATTCACATTAAAATTCGTTGAATTCGTAAACGCATCTTTAAGATTTTTTTCGGCAAAATTATCTTCGTTCTACAATGAGTCAATTAAGACTACAAAATCTTGCAATATTGTCAATAGAACAAGAAATTACAAATAATATAAATTTTGAGAGCATTATACACGGTTTTTCTAGTATGAAAGCTTGAAGAGTAAATATTATATAGATATGTTTACGAGTGCATACAAATATGTGTAAAAAAATTTACTCTCTGTGTATTAATTAATATTGATTAAATAACTTAATAATTTATTTATGTGTATTAATTTATAAAAACCACTATTTGATTAACTTATAATAGAAAGGGCGGCAAACGAGAATTGATTATGCAATAAATGTTGATAATACTTTATATTAAAAATAATTCCGTTAAAACTATGAAAATTAAATATAAATTTTGAAAATGTATTTTATTTTTAATTTTAATAATATTTATAAATTTATTAAATGTATTAAAAAAGTTTTTTTTATATGTAATCAAAAAAGTATTGCAATATTGCAATTATTATATACTCATTATTTTTAATTTTAAATATAAAATATAAGGAATACTATTTTTATTTAATTTATTCTTAATAAAATTGATGTTAAATATGATCAAACTATTTTACATGAGTAATCTTCTTCTTATGCTTATATTCTGTTTATTTTCATTTTATGAAATATCAACAATATACTGTCATTAAGTCTTTTCCTGGGTAAGCATCTTTGATCATGCGATTCCATCACAATCTTTCGGCCATTCTCAGATCTCAATATTATTCTATCTATCTATCTCTGTGGCTCTTCAGAACTCGAAAGTTCTTGGCTGAAGCAATCAATCAATTTCTTCAAGAGTTCCTATCTTGTGCTACATCTCTCTTAAGCCTCTTTCTACATTTTCTATCCTCCTTGGTCTTCCAACCGGAAGTTTCGGTCTCGCCACAAATATAATTTTCTCACATCTTGCCAATGCATCTTGCGAATGGATTCATTATTCAGTAATTTCAATAATCTTTTTAGAATTTTTAACAATATCCTTAAATTTTAATTAAATTCAATATTATTTAATAATTTAAAGTAATTAAATCTTTTTCCGATAATGACTGAATAAGTAATGACTACTTAAACATCTTTTAGAATAAATTATTTTTTCTTGTTTCTAAAAATTTTAAGATTTAGGATAAAATGCAATTTAATTATAAATTCAACAATTGAATGAGTGAACCAAAAGTTGATGAATTCATGGAACTTATGTATTAAGTAAATATACCAAATTTAATCAAAATCCGTGGAGCGGTTCAAGCTCTACACGTCTATATGGACACACAACGGACAGACATCATGCTAAAAGCACTTTTTTCTGTTATAAAAATGCGTGGATATATGTAAAAATCTCCACATGTGAAATTTGGTGTGAAAACAATATCTTTCCTACCTATCGTGGGACTGTAAAAAAACAAAATAAAAATCAGTGAACAACAAAAAAAGCAAGCTTCCTTAGATATGTTTACTATTTCACCAAAGATAGTACTGAGATCACGAAAATTTTCGATGTTTTTATATGCTTTGAAAGTCCCTGAGTCATTTTCAAATTAAACTACAACTTTTTTGCTTTTCCCTTTATAGATTTGCCATAGGCATAGTAAATGAATATCTTGATAGATCATGCGAGTAAGTATGCGTTTTACATTTGTTCCTTTAGGTTACAGATCAGTTTCTTTAGAGCAGTCTTGAGCATTAATTTTTATTGAAATTGAAATTTGATCCTTTAACAAAAATTTAACCATTGGGTGAAGAAATTTTGTTAAAATTTTAATATAAAAAAAAAGAGTAGAATGGAAGAGGAGGGAGAATTATATCTGGTACAGGCTGTGAGAGCCTTACTCTTCAAGGAAGAGATGAGTTCAGGTGGCACAGGAAAAACGTGACCATTTATTCTTTTCCTAAAAACGGGACATCTACTTACTTTTTTAATTTTCGGTAATAGTGGGAAGAAAACATATATTTTTTCATTATTTCTGTTTATTATAATCAAAATATAACAATTTGAATATTATAATAAAGATTAGAAAATATAATAATTTGAACATATAGTAAATAATATAACTTGAAAGTATAATAATATAATAATAAATTTAAATTTTATTCATAAGAGAAAATATTCTTTCTACGGGTGCATTAGTGCCGTGCAGACATAAAATATATTCACTAATTATTATAAAGTTCGTATATTTTAAATTATTTGTGTGTTTTAGTTAAATTCGCCCAATCAAAGGGTTTTATTTCTTCCAAGAACGTAGTCTACTGCTCTAAGTGTTCTTTACTGATTTTATAAAATTTAACAGCTGTAGATTTTATATGTTCTTCATCAACACCACTGCAGCCGCTTTGTTTCAGTTCAACCAGTAAATTTCGAACGGTGTGAGGAAGAAACATAATACTTTCCTTTAAAACTAAATTGTTTTTTAGTTGATTTTTTTCTTTCGCAGCATCAATTGCAGAAACATTCTGTCCTTCGATTTTTAAC
The DNA here is from genome assembly GCA_963082975.1 of Labia minor. Classification (NCBI taxonomy): domain Eukaryota; kingdom Metazoa; phylum Arthropoda; class Insecta; order Dermaptera; family Spongiphoridae; genus Labia; species Labia minor. Next base: position 39,214,629 of record OY720345.1, read on the forward strand.
ACAGCTATACTATAGCCTAGTAATTTATGATATTCTGTTTCAACTTCATTACAAAATTCTTTAAGGATTTCCACACGAACGTAATAGATATAAAAGTGTGAGTATTTTTTCACAATAACGCATTCAAAATTTACAGGTAAACAATCTGCGGCAGTTTTAATTGCGTTGTGAATTATGTGTGCTCAACATCCAATTCCTAACAATGTTCTTCCAAGAAATAAATTTAATTTTCCGTAAACATCATTGACGCCCCGTCGTTTCTTTCCATCACAATTGCAGTTAGTATTATCTCCACAAAAAGATACGATAATTTAATGTTAAAACCCTCACTTATATATATATAACTATATATATGTAAGTATTTATTATTATTCATTTTGATAATTAATATATATAAATATTACACAATAAATATTTATCCTACTTTCTATGACCCCTTCAACGTTAATACATAATTGAATATCTTTGTATTTCTTGTAACTATCCTGTACAAAATTCTTAAACTTATTTTCCTATTTTTGTTACTAATTTTGTTCCTACTCGTTTCACCTATTTTTTAAATATAATAAATCAGATGGCCTTTCTATTCGGTCCATAGCTCCTCGAGAGAAAATGGTGAAGACATTTTTTGGGAGGCATTATGGAAAATTAATTTTAATTTAAAATAAATAATATTAAATTGCAAATATATACAACATATCAAAAACTAAAGTTAAAAATTAATTGTTCTTCTTTAAGATATAAAAATAAGCTGGATTGTCTCAACTCGACTATCTCGCAATTTGAATTGGATTAAATAACATAATATATTATATTTAAATTAAATTTAATTAATTATAAATTATAAATAATAAATATTAAACCAGCGCATGTTTGGCTTTTTATTGATGGCACCATGGCACGTGTTGGCGCGTGAGATTTGCAGTGTTAAAAAATTAATTCTGGTACTTTCAGCGAGTCAATCAAGCTGAAATTCTATATATAGCAGTTTTATACAATTATTAATCATGTGAAAAATTATCAAACATATATCTTTATTTTTACGGTCACTTTAGAGGAAAAAATATCAAAACGGTGTAGGTAATGACCCTCTTTCGGTTGAGCTACATTTCTCAAAAGTTGATAGAAAACTATGAATTTTGAATAATGTCCATGTACCAAATTTCATAATTCTTGCTCAAACCGTTTTTGCGCAATCTTGTCTACATACATACACACACACACACACACATACACACACACAGACATTTTTCTCAACCTTAGTGAAAATGATTCAGGAACCTTCAAAACGTATAAAAACATCAAAATCTCAACATCGAAAATTTTCGTGATCGCAATACTATCTCTTACGAGATAGTAAAAATAAATTAATAAACAAAATATAAATAAAAATATAGCACAAGTAAATATGTACATATAATTAAATCAAATTAAATTTAAAATTAATAAAATGAAAATGCGAATTAAATTTAATAAATTTATACATATACCATAAACGAATATTATTAATTTAAATTAATTGAAGTTTAATTTAATTATGTAAAAAATAATTAATATTTAATTTAAAATTAAAACATAAATTGAAATGATATATACTAGTAATAATAAAAAAAGAATAAATAAATCAGATTTGATCAAAATTTAAGAAATAAAATACTTATAAAGAAATTAAAATAATGAAAATAAAAATAATTTGAAAATATTAAAACTTACTCTAAATATATTTAATTTATTATTTGTATTAAATTTTAATAAACAAATTCTCAATATATTGAGCTATGAACTTTGCTAAATTCTAAGCAATGTGCAGTTAAAAACCTTATATATATATATAGGTAGATAGATAGATAGATATAGAAGAATAAATAAGAGAATCATTTATAATATGGATATGAAATAAAAAATTATTATGAGTTTTATATATATATATTAAACTTATCAGTAAATCATTTGAGACATTTTTACAGTGATATTTGTGTTTACGTGAAAGGGATGATATTAATGAATTATGTTAATTTCAATAGAAAATTCACTTACGCATTTGATGAAAATTGTAGACAGAGCGTCGCCCGCCCGGTGCGCCTTGCCATGCGCACTCACACAACGACATCCACTGACTGACTGAACTTTCGCCCTGCTAGGAGCCCCTGGCATGTATGCAACCAGCAATACCAGCCATTCAATTTAAATATTTCAATGGTTATTTAAAAGATGATTAGGTTTATTCTATCAAATTTATATATTAATAATAATAATTTTAATTTAAAATAAAAATAATAATTTGTTTTGAATGAATAATTTTAAAAGCGAATTGATGTTAATTCCATGGGAAAATCAAATTTATCACTTATTTGAATAATAAAATTAAACCGGTAAAGACATTTTGAAGGATGAGGTCTTGAAATTTGCAATTTTAATTCATTAAAAATAACAGACTTAAATAAATAAATTCATAAGAAAATTGATCATTAATTTTTTACGAATTTTTTAAAAGATAAATATTCATTTTATTTTTATTTACATTGGATTGGTCAATTTTCAAAAAGTTGAAAAAATATTATTTATAAAATACCAACAATAATTACAAATAAAATAAATACAAAAAAAATAATTAATATATATAAATTTAGTAAAAATATGTACCTAGAAGACGAGGGTTGTTTAATAAATTGTTAATATTTTATATATAGTAGATATTAAATAAAAACTTTCAGAGGAAATGATACTAATACTAATATATAATCCTTCCTAAAATTTCTTTGAATTTAAGTTAATTTTTAATTTTATTTATTCATAATATTATATTATATTATATAGCCAACAATTATTTTGCAATTAATACACAAATATCTATTTAAGGATTATTTTGAATCTAAAAACATAATTATGATATAGAATGATTTTAGTTTTCCTCAATTTTATTAATTTACTATATTAATGTAATTAATTAATTATTATAGTTAGATTTTATATATATTACTAAAAGTGTTATTTTCCTAATTGGAATTCATCATCGTCTAATAGTTTGGTAAGAGTTGTCTTTTTGCATAGCAAGGAATTACATAATCTCTATGCATCTCCAAACATAGATAGGGTCATAAATCTAGGAGGTTGTTATAGGCGAGACACTTGTTGCTAGAATAAGATAGATAAGTCTGGCGAGAAACTTATTTATGTAGAGACCGAATTTGGGAAATGAACGGTTGTTAGACCAAGGAGGTGATGTCCAAACAATGTAAGGGAGGAATTGGGAGAGAATAAGTATTGGATGGAAGAATATGGGCGGTTGAAGGAATGTGATTGCAGAGGCCAAGAACTATTGAGTTCTATAAAATCGAGTGATGCCTTCTTTAAATATAAAAAAAAATACTTATATATTTATAACGAATTAAAGGATTAAATTAAAATTAGTATTTATTTTATAAGCTTTTATTTTTTTTTTCTTTCCAGTTTCATATTTTTCACAATATTAGTGTAATTAATTATATTTATTAATAAATATTAATATATTATTAATAGTAATTTTCACACATTGAACATCTATTAGAGAATTTTTGTATGTTTAATGACATTAATTTATAGAGGCGTGTTGTACATTTCAATATTGTTTTTTTTTATATTTTATTTTTTTATATTCTTATTTTTAATATATATTTAATATTTGCTGTTTAGATAAACAAAAAAGTATATTTTCAATTTCTTTTATCCATTTTTATAAGATTATCAAAAGTAAAAAAAAATGCATGTATTGTATATTTATATTTAAGAAGTTTTTTTTTGTTTGTTATTGTTGATATTCGTACTATCAATAAGTATTATAAATCATTCTAAAAATTATGACAAATATACAGAGAAAATTTATTCTATAAGAGAAATATTTTGCGATTGGACCTTCCAGCTCTAAATTGTATTTTTTATAATAAAATGAATACAAAGAGAATTGTGAATAGAGCGACAGAGAGAACGAGAGAGAGAGAGAGAGAAAGAGGATATTTTGATGAAAAAGATGATAGAGTGGTGAATGAATATATTTTTTTTTTATATATTAAATGAAATGAGAAAAAAATAAATAAATAAATAAATAAATATTACCATGTGTGAATGCATGATCAATGATGGTTTTGTGGTGATCAAAAATCCTTAAGCTCAATGTTCAAATCTCGGATCCTGACAATCTGAAAATCAAGTTTTACAAAATATAAAATTTTATATTTAATAAATTAATTTCAAACTTTTATTTATTTTGTTTTTTTTTTCGTTTGGCCTGGTGTGATTAAGAAAAATATAAGGTATAAATATATAGAGATAGATAATATATAAATTGTTAAAAATTATATTTAAAAATTTAAGTTTAAAAAAATAATTTAGCCGTATAAATTTTCAAATTTCGCATAACAAATATTTTTAGAAATTTAAAAATCAAGAATTATTTTTTATGTATATGATGAAATGAATGTTATTTTTAATGTAAGATGTAATGAGAAGAGGGTGTGTAGAAAAGAGATATAAAATATGAAAATGAAAAGGAAGGTGACGTGAATATGATGTTTCTTAGGGACTGGAGAGAGGTGAATATTATAAAAAAGATATATAAATCAGATGAAATATGGGTCCGAGAAAAATGTCATGATCCCATTCATAGTCTTAAGGCAAAAGGCCAGGAGCCTCCAAATTTAAATAAAAAAAATAATAAAGTGTGAGCATTCGTTATGAAAAAACAATGAACCCAAATATAACTAAAAATTAAATTAATGTTTTAATAATAATAATAATGATTTAAAGGTGTAGTTTAATTAATTTGAAGACTCCTTGTAATCCTTGTAATGATGAATACTAAATACATATGTTGATTAGATAAAAATGACAAGTGTTATATGATGAGTAGATCTGAAAGAATTATTTTGAAATCATTAATAGAAAAAAAAAATTTATATAAAATGATCAGCTCCGTTTTTCTTTTTTTCTTTTTTCTTTTTTTTTTTTTTTTTGTTAAAAAAGCGGAGATAAATATGAATAAATACATTTAGGATAAAATACATTTATGTAATTTGTGTAATTTTAATAATAATAATAATAATATATTTTTATATTTATATAACTATATATATGCATATAGATATATAGATATATTTTTATATTAATTATATATATATACATATGAAATTTTATACACACATCTCTAAAACTAATTGATTTAACCAAGGGTTAATTATTTTGGATATTTTCTTGTATATATATATATATATATACATATATATGTATATATTTATGATTTTACAATCGCTTGACATAAACAGAAGATATATATTTATTTGTATTCATTTATATATATTTATTTATTTATTTTTGTTAAAAAATAAATTGAAAGAATAATATATGAAGAGAGAGTGTGAAATATCCAAAATAATTTCTTTCCTCTTTCTAAGTATTCATATATATATAGTATATATTTTATTTTTACATTTATAACATACGGCAGTGAATATTTGAAGGAAAAAAATATCAATATATTTCATTGATATTAATTATGTTAATATAATAGTTATAATTTTATATTAATACAATTAATATTTGAGTATTTTAGGCTCATAAGCCGGACAAAATGATCATGTTTTTCGCAATTATTGAACATTTTCATTGTGTATTTTTACTTATCATTTCAATTTAATTCAATTTTTTCATTCAATTTTATCAACAAATCAAAGAATAATATATATATTGTTTAAATTACATCGTTTCTACATATATAAATATAATTGTATAAAGTAGATTTTTATTAAATAATAAACCTATCAACATTGTTATTTAAATTATAAAATAAATACGCAAGAATAAATCATTTAAATTTATTAATTTCAATGAATTAATTAATATAATTTTTTTTAATTATATTTTTTTTTAAATAATTCTAGAAAATTCATAAATATAAAATTAGAAAGTAGTTTTATTAAATTTTAATTATATTTAAAAAAAAATATTCTTTTGACTGATAAGGATTTCCTTTGACTAAAGTGGTCCACAAATTCAAATTAATTAATTAATTAAGTGATCTATTATTTTAGAAAAACCAGTCAATTATTTAATTAATTTATTAAAAAGATATAAATATTTTATTTTAATTTGTTTCACTAAATAAGATTCGTCTATTTAGAAAAAAAAACTTGTATAAAACTTATGATAATGAACATTTCATTTTTAAAAACTAATTTAATATAATAAATATTATTATATAGGTATATTATTAATAAATGGAAAATAAATATAAAAAGGTATATTTTTACGTTTTTTTTTATTTACCCGCAAATGGTTTGAAAAACTATAACATTTTGTGAATTTCGGTAGAATCAGTCAATGTTCTTTCAGGATAAATTTTGGCGGATTAAACGCGATAGGTTTTTTTTTATGATAAATTTATTTCAGCGGGTAAATAATCATAATTTTATTATCTAAAGATATTATGAATGATTTTTAATTATTACATATATATATTTTCTAGAGGTATAGAATTTAAAAAATAATATAGATAAATAGATTAGGTTTTTAAAAGTAGAACAATCCAAAATAGAGGGAAAAATATGTTAATTTAAGGTAAGCCTCTTTTGATCTTTGGTTAATTATCAAATCTGGTATTTTCTCTTTGGTTAAATTATTAATGTATTTTCTTTGTTTTTTTAATTCATATTTTTTTTATTTAACAATTATCATAAAAGGCTTTTAGATTAATTTATATATATATATATTAATTTTCTTTTTTTTTCTTTTTTTTTCATTTTAATTATAATATTTACAAAATTTTAAATAATTTTTTATAAAAAGGATAATTTATTAAATATTTGTAAATTATATACAATAGTTTGGGAAATAAATGGAATTATAGTTTTTTATTATTATAAAAGCTTACGTGCTTTTTTTCTAAGTACTTTTTTAAAAGTAACCACCAATTTGTTTACACTTACTAAAGTTATTCTAATTTTGATCATTTTTTTTGATATAGTATAGATTTTTAAAAATCTATTCGTCTCTAATTTGTAATTGGAAATGTTAATTTTTAATGTATTTAAGTGTTTAATATCTAAGAAAAAAATACCAATACAGTGATAAACTCCTCCTCTATTTCATTTGATTAGATTATAATGACTTTATATATATATATATATATATATATATATATATATATATATATTCAAACACAATACAAATTATTATTAAACTAAAAATACCATATAATAAAATGTCAACTTGCTGCCAATAAATAATCTTTGAAAAATATACAATACATAAAGAATTAATAATGGTGTTTTTAATATATATATAAATATATAGATGAATTTTTTAATTTAATAATATCTATAAATTATATATAGGTATACATTATACTATATTTACTATTATTTTAATAACATTTGATAAATTTATATATAACAAGCAACTTTGAATAAATTAATTAGATTTTGTTTTATTTTTTTGATAAATGAGAAAAATATATTTTATAAGGAAACTATAACATATTTTTAAGAAAATAATATATTTTAATTTTATTTACATAATAGATAATAAATAGTGAATTGAGCAAGATGCAATTTTGTCAATCACAACTACTAAAATATATATGAAATTAATTGATTTTTTTTATTTATCTAAGAAAGAGGTAAATAAGTCACAAACCTGAGAAGGGTTCTGAGACATATTTGATCTCATTCCTTAATTATATCATTGCATTTGGTTGTTGCACAGCACTAATATAAACTAGTGAAATAATATTGACAGAGTGGAAACGTGCTTTAAAATTAATATAAAAATAGTTATTGGATTGTTTGATTTTTTTTTTTAAAAAATGATGGGTTCCTAAAAAAATATTATAAATTCAAAACATATTCTCTTGTTTTTTTTTAATGGGAAAAATAAAATGTAATGTTTAATGAGTAAATGTGAGAGTAAATAATTGAATTCAGGCATTTAAATATTTAAAAATAAAAATTAATAAAATACTAATTTTAATAAGCTCTTTAAATTTATATTAAATTATTTTTAAATTTATGTGAAAAATAAGTAGTTATTATTATTTTAAATAATAATAATATATTTTTAAATGAAGATATGATACAATACATCTTTGATATAAAATAGATATAAGAAAGAAAATATAAATTAAAAATTTATTTTCTTTATGCCAGAATTGAATTATTTGAAAGAAAAGGATTGAAGTGCTTTGAGAAGAAGAAGAAGAAGAAGTGAAGAAGAGTGTGAACATGAGAAGAAAATGTGTGTGATTAAGAGTTTGAAAAGAGGAGGAGTATTAAAAATGAGTGAAATGCAAAATTAAAATAATATATGATTTTTTTTAAGACAATGTCTTCCCTAAATAAAAATTAAAAAATTAACCCCTCCCCTTGAAAATGAAGGAATCTAATAACTATATATCTATACTTTTAAGAACAGATTTGTGCGTTAATGATGGTTTTAGAAAATAATTTTTAAAATCTATTTTTGGAGGGATTTTCTATTTGTATTAAATGACATTTGAATTATAAAAGAATGCTCACATATTCGTTATTTTATATTGTAGTAGTATATAAGTGTAGGTTATAGATAAAGATAATCTATTTTATTTCTATATTTGTTTCATTAATTATGTAAATTTATTATAAATTTTGTTCTTATATGAATTCTATCATCAATATTTATATATACATGTATATATATATAGACATATATATATACATGTATAAAGTGGATGTCCATTTTGGGAAAATTGCGTGTTTTAAAAGGAAAGGAATATATAAATATTTAAAATAAGAGGAAAATTGGATCTATGGTGAGTTTTAAGGTAATTTGTGAGCGTTTGAATATTTTACGAGTAAAATTTAATCGAGACGTGCCTTATAGCTGGTCTTCCAGATCTCAGCAAGTGTCACAGCTGAATGGAAACGATGGAAAATGCACAGGGGTAGAGTTACACGTTGCACAATTGCCCAGGTCAAAAATCCATAGAAATCCAACTGGAATCAATTCAAATGATATATTAATAATAATAATAATAATAATAATACTATCAAAAAGTATATTAAATTGTTTTTATTAAATTAATTAATTTACAATAAAAATATGAAATTTTTTTATTATTGTGCCACTAAGAAGCCAAAGCGACTAACTCCACATATAAACTAACTGAGAAAATGAAGCCCAAAGTTCACAGCTTGTAGGAAATTCAGGATTATTGATTACAGAAAAATGTATATTGCATTGCAATATTAAGATTATCAAGATCATTATTCACTTCATGCACTGTTGCAGATTACATTACATTAAATTACATTACTAGCAAAATTTTAAAAATTGGAGTTCATCGCTTTGTCTTCTGAGTGGCACATATAATGGATTGTTTTTAAAATGTTATTAAACAACACATTATAAGAAAATAGAGAAAGTAGAGAAGGTTGTGAGATTGAACAAATTAACAAAAAGAAGATAATTTCTGCGTTTGAAAAAAATTATTATATATTTTTTTTATTGATTATTTGTTTATTAAACAAAATATATATCATTTTATGTAATAATTTTAATATAATTCTACAATTATAAAAACAAACAAAACCTATAAAATATAATATTTTAAAATTTCATTGGTATAAATTTATTTACCTGAACAGGATTAGCTTCCACTTTTTGCATTTCAAATGTATATATTACCCACATTGTAACATTACAGATAAGCAAAAATGTAACGACTTGTCGTCCAGGTTTAGATCGGTCATGTTCAGGTAAGTGAACTCGTCGACGGGCAACATCCGCAACAAATAACAATTGCAAAATCACCTAAAACATTTAATATAACATTATATATTATGATTATTTAAAAAATATATAAAGTATATATATACGTAAATGTATTAAAAAATTATATAATACAAGTATCACTATCTCGCCAGAGATAGTATTGCGATCCCGAAAATTTTCGATGTCGAGATTTTGATGATTTTATAAGTTTTGAAGGTCTCTGAGTCATTTTCACTAAGTTTGAGAAAAATGTCTGTCTGTGTGAATCTGTGTGTGTGTGTGTGTGTGTAGACAAGATTATGCAAACACCTAGAATAATGGAATTTGGTACACGGGCATTATTCAAAATTCGTAGTTTTCTATCAACTTTTGAGAAATGTAGCTCAACCGGAAGATGATCATTAAATATAACGTTTTGATTTTTTTCCTCTAAACTGACCGTAAAAATTAAGATATATGTTTGATAGTTTTTTCCCATGATTAAAAATTGTATAAAACCGCTATATATAGAATTTCAGCTTGATTGAATCCCTGAAAGTACCGGAATGAATTTTTTAACACGACTGCAAATCACGCGCCAGCAAGTGACTTTGTGCCTTCAACAAATAGCCAAACATGTGCTGGTTTAATAAATATTATTTATTAATTTTGATTTATAATTTATAATTAATTAAATTTAATTAAAATATAATATATGTTATTCAATCCAATTCAAACTGCGAAATAGTCGAATGGAGACACTCCAGATTTTTTAATTTGATCTATTTTAGAGAATATTACTAATAATATTAAAGCTAAATAACAAATAAATATTAAGAAATATATCTAGTTTTCAATTGAAAATAACACCGATATACTGTTTTAACATCCCCTTAAACAATTATGATTACAGTTTATATAAAAATCCTCTTGGTATAATTTCTTTCTTTTAAAGTTAGCATACTTTTTATAATATAGGGAACAGTTAGAGATGCTCTCACTCTTAAGCGAAATGGACCATTCATTTAGTAATATTAGGCGTTAGAATTGCATTTAATTCAATCACTCACGATGAATATCATCAAGAAAAAGGATCTACTTTCAGAATTATCAAGAAGATTTATTATGCTGCAGAAAAAATATAAAAATATAAAGAAATAAATACCACCCTTCCACCCTTGGTGTTTAATAAATAAAGTAAATAAAGCCAGTGTTAGCAAAGTTTCGACTATAAAACTACTAATTTCAAATCACATCTCCCCAGTCAAATTGGTTCACGTTTAAACTTTAATGAAAAGGTGGCAATCTCTTGTATAGTGGCAACAACTGTATCTGTTAGCCTATTTATTAATATATTGTCTATTCTTATTTTTTATATCCTTTCCTACATTATCCACCCACCGCGTCCTTGGTCTTCCAAGCGGGCGTTTCCAACTCGGTCTCCCCACCAATATATTTTTCGCCATTCTTTCCTCTCCCATTCTAGCTACGTGGCCTGCCTAACGCAGTCTTCTCGATTTTATAACCCTAACTATGTCTGGAGATACATAGAGATCATGCAATTCCTGGTTATGCAGTCTCCGCCATTTCACGGTGACCTCATCTTTGGCCAATAAATGTTGCGAAGAATCTTATTTTCAAATACTCTAAATCTACTCTCATCTTCCAAGGTCATAGACCACGCCTCACAGCCGTATTTAAATATTTCTACATTTTAATTTTAGAGTATTAATATTGTATCCAGGTGTCTGAAAAACTATTTTTATACATGCCAATAAAAATCACATAATGATAAATAATATAGCTAGTTTTAGATTTTGACATTTCTAAATTAGGCTGAACTGAAATTATAAACAGTATAAAGAGAAAAAAAATTAAATTTTGTTTTCTATAATTCGTAATTTAGAATTAATTTTTATAAAATATTAAACTTTTAATTGTTTATTTATTTTTTATTTAATTCTAATGAAATTATTATAATTTTATATTATTAATATTAATTTATTTGATTATTTCCTTTAATATTTAATGTTTTTATGTGTATACATTTATTTTTTGTGTACTCTAAGCGTGTTTAAGAGATGAAAGTAGTAATTACCTGAAGAATACTTAATAATCCGGTAACCATGACTAATAAGTTTGGTTCATCAGTAAATGCTGCTTGACTTCCTGCAATAACACTAAAAACCGCATATACGAAAAGTCCAAATGCAGATACACGTAATAAAATATCATTTAAATCAGATTGTTCTTCTGCTCTGAATTTTAAACTTTGAACCCTAAAAACAAAAAAGAATATTGTATCGATTATATAAAATATTCAGAAGATATAATTAGATACTATACGTATATAAAAAAATTACCAGTAGGGGGATATATAAGATACAATTTAAATTATAAAAATAAAAATTAATCATCATTTATGTTATTAATTGTTCGATTTAAAATGATAAGCTTAATACCAGAATTTTACCTGATAAATCCTACGATGATAGCAATTATGGAGAGTATCATAAGTACACAGTGGCTTGCGTCCGCAAGGTAAATGGCTAGTAAAGAGAAATGTCGATGATGAATTAAGACAAAGAAAAGAATGAGGCAAATAAGTGATCCAACAAGAAGGAGAAGTCCAAAAAATAGGCCTTTGGAGGCTCCAACACAGTCCATTCGACCTCCATGATGAGCGAGGGCGACTGCTCTACGGGATAACATTACTTCCAAACGATGTTCCAAATCCTCCTCAACAACATATCTAAAAAAAATAATTCAAATTTTATTATGTAATTTAAAAAAGACCTAGAATAGAGGAAAACAAAAAGAAATGTAAAAATCAAAAAATTGCGGATTAGGAGAGAAAAATGGTATGCACACTTGGAGAGAATGACCGAAGATGTAACTTCAAGAAAATTTAACTTACAGGCCAGGAAAAAAGAAAAGGAGAGATCGTCCTAAAATGATGCCTAAAGGAGAAGGATAATCAGTTAATTTATAAGAATAAATAAAGAAAGGAAGTAGTATTTTTGAAGAAAAAATTAGTTACTAGTAGTTTTTGGTAAGATAATGTGGACATCCTATTATAGATTTATAATCACACATTCAGTAGAACAGGATTTCAAAATAAAGTAATAAAAAAAAATTAGCAAAAAATGTGGTCGAAATAATAGTTTAAAACTTTAAAATCAAATCAAATAAGTTCATTTTTAATAATAGAATAAGAATTTGCAAATTTATTTTATATGAAGGGTTTTAATTAAATCTCTAGAAAAGGTAATATAAAATTTTACTTTTAAAAATACATTTTTGTAAAAATAAAGAATAAGAACTTATTTTTCTTTTTGCCTTTATTTCTATGAGTGCTTATTAAAAGTGGGTGAGGAGTGAAGTGAAAGTAAAGAGTGAAAAAAGCTTTTATAAGCTTTTTTTTTGTATAAGCTTTTTTCCTAAAATTTTTCTAATAGGAGTAATACATCTACTTATTATTTATTCATCAAATGATTTGTTACCTTGGATTGTATCCAATGTGTCTCCACATGACATACATAACGGCAGCACCGATTAAACTGTATTCAATAATGGACGGGAATAGATATGGTGCGGACTCTTCCACAATTGATCCCATGATATTAACCCGGCCACATTGTAAAGTGCCTCCGTGCATTGAAGTTGAATTGAATCCAGTACCATTTATAGCAGACATGGTAGATGCTCCACCAAACCCCCCAAATAATGCTTGAGGCGCCAGGTAAAGTGGCCCTTCACCAGTACTAAAGAATGGATGTGATATGTTCTTGGCTGGATTAATTGTACGATGGTTCACTGAGAAAATAACATATACCAAATATTCAAATTAGTATAAAGAGAATTAAAATAATATACACATTTAATAATTTTATGAATAATCAATGTTTAAAAATTAATTTGGAAAAACATCTTTTTTATAAAATATATTATATTAATTAAGAATATTAAAAAAATGTAATATAGAAGAAAGATTATAGTTTTTAGAAACTATTGGTACATTAATTTTTCAGCATAATAGTTAATATAATCTGAATTTTATGTTTAACATATATATAGTAGAGTATTTGATTGTGAGATTTTATTTAATCTTTTTTTAGTATAACTTTTATTATAGAAGAAAAAGGGTTAATTTTGAGCAAAGAATTTAATGAAGTTTTTATTTTAATTTTAAAAAGTTATTAAATTTATATTTCTTTAAATAATTATCAGATTAATAAATAATCTTAAATAAATTTAAAATTATATCAGGGAGCAATTTTCTCTCCTCACTATTTAAATAATTAAAAATTAATAATTAATACTAGATAATAAATTAGTAGTACATGTCATCTAAAATTTCAAACTAGTAAAAGCATCAAAGATAATCATCCCAATCAGCAACCGTTTTCTAAAACATAATAGAATAAAATTGATTATCTAAATTACAATACAAGCTTTATGAAAAAAAATTAAAAATAATTTATATCTTCTATTAATATTACAACATGCAAAGAGATTACATTTTGTTTTTATTAATAATTGATTTTTTTTTTTTAAATGAGAAAAAAACAAAAAAAATCATTTTATTTAAGATTTCTTTGTCTAATGCATATGATCAAGCTACAAAAATATGATCTAAAATAAAAAAAACCATCACCATTAAAACTAATTATATCTAATTTTACAAAAATTGCATTCACCATAACCACACAATTATTTTAAAGCTTTAATCCTTAAAAATAATAATTAAAAAAAATGAAATAAATAAATGTAAAACAATTGTTATATATTTGCTTATTGATTAATAAATATTTATAAAAATATAACAAGAATATGTATTTATTTATATAGTTACACAAAGAAAGAAATAGAAAAATAGTTATTTTATGATTAATTAAAATATAGATGATTTGATGAAAAATGACATAATAATGAAAATGAATTTTTAAATGAATTTTTACATGAAATATTAATCTAAATGAATATTATTTAATTTAATTTTTAATTATCTAATTAATAATATATAATAAATGTTTTTATAGATAAGCAGTTGCTTATATTATAAATAATTTATTTTAATTTGAAAACATGACTGAAAAATGAAGTTTTGAAAGTTTAACTATCTTAATACAACAATAAACTTATTATATTGTTAATGTTAAAGTTAAACTTTCAAAAATGATTGAAATGATTAAAAATTAGTTTGATTTCAACGAAAAAAAAGAAAAAATATAATATAAGAATCATTTTAATTTTAGTTTTATTAAATTAAAATTCGTAAGTTAAATTATTTTAAATTATTTCTCGATTTCAGATTATATATGAAATAAGATATTACTAAAAATGAAGATAAATTATTAATTAATTTTATGCATTCATTTAATATTCTTAATAAGAATTAAAAATCAAAAATAGTTAATAGATAATTTATGAAGAATTATTAATGAATTCATACATATATAAATTCAGATTTAATCTAGTGATAATATTTTAATTACTTATGATATTTATTGAATTATTTTTTTCTTTATATTTATATATATATCTTTGTTTTTATATAAAATGATTTATATAATTATGTGGTGGATTCGAATTAATTTAATTTATAGTATTTGTCATATTTTCAGTAACATTTGTATCGTGATAAACAGATAAATAAATAATAAATTAATATATGTAGTATGTATTCTAAAAATTAGACAACTAGGTATTCCATTTAGGTATTTATTTATTTCTTATTACTAATTTATTATAATTTAGCATGCTAGAACAAAATTTTATTTAAAAAATAAAAAAATTAAAATAATTTAAATAAATAAAAAAATGCATTTTTTAAAATTTATTAGGCATTTAATTTCTTAGAATTCAATGTTTTTACTGAACTTTAAAGTTCAAACCAGTTGGTATGAAGAGGATAAATACCAAAATATATATTGAACATTTAAATAAATTAATTTGAAATTATTAAATTAATAACTTAATAAATATTCATAAATGTTTATCCGTTTAATTATTTATTTGTATTAAGGTTTAAGAATTTCAGTTTTTTAATTGAACATTTTTCAGTAAATATCTAGCTAAATGACAAATTTTGATATTTTATCTATTTATCTATATTTAATTTATTTTTAAAATTTTATAAAATCTCATTGATCAGTATGGGAAATAAATTAAAATTAAAACCAAATAAATAATTTTTTTTATAATAAACAAGTTTTTAAATAAGGATTTGATTAAAAATATTTTGGGAAAAATTTTTAAGGGTAAATTATATATTTGATGTTTATTCAATATATTATATAAAAATTTTGGTCAATTTTGATTGCTCGTTTGCTATTTAATAAAATTGAATTCAAAACAATTTTTGAAAAAAAAAAATTCTGGTTTTTTATTTTAATTATTTAAAATTTTATTTTATTAAATAGCAATAATTAGTTTTGAATAAATTAATTTTTATTAAATGTAATTATAATTTTTTTTCTCAAATCTTGAGGAAAAACAATTTATCTCTTTCTATGAATATTTGAAGAAATTTTTCCCTCTAGCCCAGAGTCGAAATAATTTTTTTTTTCATTAATTTAAAAAATAATTATACAGATTAAAAATTTAAATGAAAATAATAAATATTTATAATGGGAGACACGGATAAATTATACTAATTTATCATAATTAATTATATCTTATATAATTATAATATATCACAATTTCTTACATAAATATATTAAAATAATTATTATGTTATTTGAATTTTTTCTGTTTCCTATGGATAAAATAATTTATTGATTTATTTTTTTTATTAATATTTAAAATAAAATAAAATAAAAATAATAATTAAAATAAAAAAAAAAATTAAAAATAAAATGATTAATTAGCCAATATATGTTAAAGTGGACAAAAGAACAAGCTTCTAAATAGTAAGCAAAATTATCAAAGTGCGATGAATATTAAGTGCAGAAAAGAGTATAGTCCTTAATTGTTTAAAGAAAGAGCGAGAGAGAGAGAAGTGAGATTAAGGACTGGGAAGGCGACTCACTGCTGCTTGGGAATTCCTTGAAGTAGTTCTCGGGAGTGCCTGTGCTCGTGCTTGGAAACGGACTAGTGGTAGTAGTAGAAGTGGTGGTAGAGGTAGAAGAAGTGAATGATGGCATCGGCGTGGTTGAAGTTGTGGATGATAATGTCGAAGTTGAAGGCGGATCCGTCAATGGCTCCCGCCATTTATTCTGCCAAGGAATGGTGGTGGTTGGCGGTGTTTGAGGATCATTAAATCTTCGGAATGAATATGGAGTGGTGGTTGAAGTTGATGTTTTCGTCGTTATTCTGCGTGGATACGGGGTGGAACGGGTTGTAGTCGAGGGTGGGAAGGTCGGTGGGGATGGAGGAAGAAGAGTCGTCCATAAATGGCCATGGTTGCTTCGAAGATTGTTATGAGTGCTATTCTTCTGGATGGCAGCAGCAGCTGCAGCAGCTACTGCTGCTGCGGCTGCTGTTGCTGCAGATGCGGCAGCTGCAGCAGCCATGGTAGTAGCTGCCGTAGTTGTACTCATTGATGTTGGATGTTGCATGGTCGTGCCTGAAGAGGCCAAGATATCCGGCTCTTGGCGCAAGATATCTAACCACAGAGCGAACCGCTCCATTACTGGCCATCGGAAGACGAGAGGAAAAAACTATCACCCCCCAATCGATTACCCCGAACCATAATTTAAAAAAAAAAAACTCAAAATATAGCAATAGAAAATCCCGAATATGCTTAAATAAAGCATATCTTCTTTTGCTTTAGCTTCCAAATTATATTGACAAAATATATAAATGAAAGCTTTAATTTTAAAAAAAATTACAATATTTAAACATTAAATTTGATTATTCAAAGAGTTTCTATCTTAACAAGAAATAATTATTATATATATTTCAAAAACCTATTATTTTTTTTATTATTCAAAATCACACAACAGAAATTATGAATGAAAATATTGTTTTAATAAGGGCTTTATAATTTATTAATAATATATGTTTTAATTATATTCTTTACATTAATATTTCTTTGAATGGATTAAATTTAATATTTAGATATTGATAGAAAATAAATATTGTAAATATTCAGTTCAGTAATTAAAAATCAATCCATTCTAAAATTAATTTATATATATTTTTGTAAGAATTGGATTTGGGTAGTTTTTAATAATTGAATTGAATTATAATTTTAATATATATTATATATATGGATAAATAAATATTAAAATCACAAAATAAAAAAATAATTAAATGAAAAAGCGCAAAATCATGCTTGATGTAAATAATAAATTTTTTGAATATGAATCAGGTTTTTTCCAATTTCAAAGTTTCTAAAATTCAAAATATTCTACCCACTATTTATTTAAATTAATATAATAAATTAAAATATGTTAAATTTTAATTAATTATTAATTCCTATTTTTCATTAAATTATGTTTAGATTTATTTATATTATATTAAAAAAAAAGTCAAAATTATTTTATAAAAGAACAAAATAAATATCTATTCTTATTAGTTTTTTTTTTATAATTTATCACAAATAGGAAATGACCCGTCTTTATTCATGATTAAATTATTTTCATCATAGACATAATCTTAATAAATTATTTTCATCCAATAATGGTGTTGATTGTGGCGATTATTTTCTTTTTATTAAATATACAAATTATGAATATTTATTAATTTATTTATTTATTATTTATTTTTTAATTAAAACCACAATTATTGGATTTTTTAAAAGTAATAAAATTAAATCAAAGAAGAGACAAAAGCTAAATTGAAAATTAAAAATAAATAAGAGAAAGAATAATACAAAGAATAGTAAGATTGTGTGGTTGTTGAAAGAATGAACATAAAATTAATGAATTCACTACATAAAAACTATAGGAAATTTCATCCAATAAGATCAATAACATTAAACTTAAGGACATTCAAAATAAAAATAAAATAAACGTTATATATATATATATATATATATATATATATATATATATATATATATGATTTAATTTATAATTTCTATCTAAATAAATTTAAAAAAAATAAAAATAAGGAAAGAGAGAATATAAGATAATATGAGATAATCCTATAAAAAAAATATTTAAGAAATATATATTTAAATAATACATATATATTATAAAATAATATATATAAACTTTTTTTTATAATATAATTTTAATAATATATATTTATTATAAAATATTTTATTAAACAAAAATTTCTTACCTAAGTTAGACATTTCATCAGTAGGACGATTTTGATAGGCAGTGATTTCTTTCAGACTCTCGAGTACTAATGTTCTAATCCAGACACATAAATTGGTAGCAACAATGTGCATCAAACCAAATCGAGCCAAAACTTTAAATCGGTGGATATTCAACTAAAAAAATTATTTAAAAAATTGAGTAATTTATTAAAACAATTCAATAATATTATTAATAATAATATATTTACTTGTTTAATATATTTCATTTAAAAAATAAAATTAAAAAAATTACCCTTGAATTCATGAAAATGAAATACATCTGCATAAATGTAAAAATCATTTGAAGAACTGGATTAATTCCCCTTAATATTTGATAACAAGGAGATGAAAAAGGTATTTCAAAAAATGCTCCACATTCCAAACCATTATAAATCATTGTACACAAGCCAAAACCTAAAATATTTAAATAATAATTTATTTTTAAAATATTTATAATTTAAATAAATTTACTATATAAATATTTAATTAATATTTTCAATTGTATTTTGAAATTGTAAATACTTTAACAGAAATAACAATTATAATGAGTTATAATTATATGAGTTGATGTATAAACTTGATAATATAGTTAGAAACCGTTAAATATAAAAGGAAATGATAATAATAGGTTGTCAAATATCTCCCTTCCGCCTTTTTCGCGGCTATGTAAAAGCGCTACAGAGCTAGTATCTGGTAATACTACACATCATTTGAAAGGTCTTGACATAACCTACAAAACGACGCTATGCATGATTAGTTTGGATATTGCGTTCAACAGTTATAGACGAGTAAACATGGAGTTCACTAAAGCCGAAATTCGCGTTATTTTAAAGTTTCCCTTCGTTAAAGGCAAATCCGCTAGAGAAACGTTGCGTGAGATTAATGGTGTTTTGGGGGATGATATTCTATCACTTCGAACCGCGGAGGAATGGTTTCGACGATTCAGAGCCGGTGAAAACGACACCATGGTTTTCCTGTATGTTTGGTGGGATTGGAAGGAAATCATCCACTATGAGCTGCTCCCATATGGCCAGACGCTTAATTCTACCATCTACTGCGAACAACTGGACCGCTTGAAGCAGGCGATCGACCAGAAGCGTCCAGAATTGACCAACAGGAAGGGTGTAGTGTTCCACCAGGACAACGCCAGACCACACACTTCGTTGATGACTCGTCAGAAGCTACGGGAGCTCGGATGGGAGGATTTATCACATCCACCATATAGCCTGGACTAGCGCCAAGTAATTACCACCTGTTCCTGTCCATGGCGAACGCCCTTGGTGGTGTAAAGTTAGACTCAAAAAAGGCTTGTGAAAAGTGGCTGTCCGAGTTCTTCGCAAATAAGGAAGGGGGTTTCTACGAGGGGGGTATTATGAAGTTGCCGTCTAGATGGAAACAGATTATCGAACAAAACGGCGCATATTTGAACTAAATCCGATCACTGTAACACTTTTTATAAAGCATTGAATAAAGAGCAAAAAAGCGGAAGGGAGATATTTGACAACCTATTATATATACAGAAGATAATTGAAACTGGAAATGATATTGATGATATAGGATTTCTGTCAAAGTAGTTATTTTAACAATTTGTTATGTGGTCCTAGTTAATATTCTATAGATTGGTTAAATTTTTATTCTAGTAAAACTATGTTAAATCCACATAATTTGATAGTAATTTGAAGTCGTATTAAAAGACCCAATTTTTCTAAAATGAATGTTTCAATGGAATATTCAAGCTGATATTTTAATCCCTGCCTCCTCTATTAATACATTTATAATTATAATTTATTATCTATGGCAGCGTTTCCCATCCTTTTGTCTACGCCAATCGCTTTTAAACTTTCTTCTCCTTTAATTGCCCCTTATTTTTCGATTCAGTTTAAATAAATCAATAAAGTTTAACATGGATATATAAATATTTAACAGAGTATATTTTTAACAATTTTTACAAAACTGAAACATTTTCATTATATTGGAAGTAGTAGAGCTAATATTATTTTACAAAACTTATAATTCAAAATTAATATTATAAATTTATAAATTAATTATTTCATAAATGATTAATATGCATTCCTAACCGAAAAAATTAATATGAAAGTTGAGGTAGATATTTTTTTATAGTTTTTTTGATATCCTGCTCAAATTTTGATTAATAATAAATTTCACAAATTTCGCATACGATAATTAGTTATGTTTATTAGTTATATAAATATTACTAAATATTTTATTAATTAAAAATTATTGGAAAATATTAATTTAGAAAAAAATTAACTCAATCAAAAAAAAAAATTTTAAGTTAAATGATATTTTGTTCAGATAAAAATCTTAAACAAAAATTTTAATGGGAAATTCCTTAAAAAATACCTTAAATAATCGACCATTATATAAATAAATATATATATAAATTCTTTAATAAAACTGTAATAAATATAACTTAAATAGATACTACTATATAGACAATTATATGTATTTATTTTTTTTATTTATAAAATTTATTAATAATTATTTTATATTAATTGAAATAGTAAATTTCGCCATCGATTCCCAATAGCCCTCTCAAGTTCTGTCGGTCTTATACAAAACTCCATAGTCTCCCATGGTGTCCAAATAGATCTCTGTTTGGGAATCCCTAAACTATAGATTATAAATAATTTGTTCCATTTGATTTTCTTACTCCAATCACTAAAATCTAAAATCAGTCTATCGAATGATAATTTTCTTATGAATCAAATTACAAATATTTACGATTAAATAAATCTTGATAATATATCTCTATCTATCTACTATATATATTTAATACAATTCTTTTTATTTTTAATTATATATTTATTTTACCAATTGCTCCAACCCGAAGGAAGAAAGACCCGTGGCTATGTAAATTTTGAGAAGTTTTCCTTTTTCTAGAAGTTGGGACTGATGAAGTAGTTCCAGCTTCCAAATCATGAAGTTTATCTCGTGAAGCTGCAGTGCCAGAGGATTCCGTTTCATCTTTTCGAGAACGTACCTTTTTGAATAATTTTTTTTTTCATTTTATTATTTTTCAATTAAAATTAAAGAAAAGTAAAATAAATAACAATATAAATTTGATATTATCTTTGTTGATCAAAAACAACAAACCTGAATGATGCCTTTTTCTTCAGAGTGTGGAGGAGGAGCAGGTGGTTGTGGAGGTGGAGGCGGAGCTGATTGTCCCTTTTCTTTGTCCTTCTCTTTATCTTTATCTTTTTCTTTCTCCTTCTCTTTTTCTTTTTCCTTAGCTGCTTTTTTCTTTTCCTCTTTTGCTCTTCGTTTTTCCGCTTGTTCTCTTTCCTTAGCTTCTTTAGCTTCCTGTTTTTTCTTTACAAGTCTTCGTTGATCTGCAGCATTGGCAGCTGCCTGTTCCGTACCAGAACAACAGGTAGATTCTTGAAGTAGGAAGCAGAAGACATAGAGAAGGAAGAGTATACTCATTCCATATAAATATGTAAAGAAACCCTATAAACAAATAAAATATTCTATTTCAAAACAAATAATTTTTTTCATCTTTGTAAAAACATTTTCAGATGAAATTCTTAAAAAATAATTGTCACACAAGACAATAGCTATGCCAAAGCTGATCTATTTTTTTCAATATTTTTCTTCATACTTTCTATTTAATAATAAAAAATAGAGGAATGAACATATTCTGAAAATAATCAATTTATGTTGACTTATTTCTGAAGAATAAGTTTGGTGTTGAGTTTAAATAAGAATGAAAGGCAAGATTTTTTAAAGTTAACTTTGCATTGCTGTTACAACTGGTACTTGTTTGTTGATAACTTTTTTATCAGAAAAATCAACTCTTTCAACAAGTGCACTAAGCAGACCCATATGGAAGGAGATTCTATGCATTTACAAGAATGCGAGACAGTTTCGGTTCTCGCTTCTTGAATTTTTCAAGAAACGGAACAGATCCGTGTTCCGAAGCTGTGTTTGAAAACAACGGGATATATTACTAAAAAAAACGGGCCGGTTTCGTTATGTTTAAACAACAAGAGATATTACTAAAAAATAGGAAGATCCCGTTAAGCTTATACCACAATTTATTTCAAATTATTATTATTGTTTTGTATTAACTATTAATAAAATATAAATAATAATAATACTCATTAACATATTTCTCTGTAATAATTAAAATATATTAATTTGATCCTAGCATTTAAGTATTCTATTTCATAAATATTTGATATTAATACATTAGAAAAAATTTATTTAAATTCATTAATAAAAGTTATTAATTAAATAATAATTATTTTAAGTTATTTTACTTTAAAATATAGAAAAAGTTACCAAAACCAAAGAATAGAAAAATAAAAAGTAAGTAAATGAATATATAATTTACTGAAAGATAAACAATGAATATTATTTAAAATTAATAAAATAAATTATTTAAAGTAGTTAATTATTCTAATTATAACAATCATTTTTAAATATACCTAATTAATATGTTAATACATTCATTTAATTATAAATTTATTGATTATTAATATGTATGAATATTAAAAATAAACAAATTGTATTTCAATTATTTAAATGTTTGACATTTTTGTGTTAAATTAATTTTTATTTGTTAAATAAATCGATTTTATTCCTAGAAAAATAAAAACAAATGAAAATATTTATTTATTTTTTTATTTGAATTTCTTATTCATGTTTTAATGTTTTTCCATTGAAAATTTGTTGACATTCTTCAATAGAGAATTCAATGCCAGGCGGTATTCAAATCTCTTGACATGCTTAAGAAAAAGCGGTTTAATTCATTGAAAGAAAATACCAGGCATACGCTTGAGTGGGAGGGAGAGGGGAGCTCGGTGGTTTGACAACGAAAGGGAAAGAGAGGGCTCGTACGGTGAGTGGTCCATAGCCAGCATCCGCGAGCTACGAAGATCCCCCTCCCCAACAGAATAGGAAGCGACGATCAATACTTAGCCGCACCCTCGAGCCCCGGGACAGGACGACAGGACTCGCAAAACACAACCCGAACTCAAATTCCAAAACCCAATTAAAATTCATAAAATAGAAAGAAATAAAATCACAGAGAGAGAAAGAGATAATAAAAACAATATTTAGGATAAATAAAAAAATATAATAAGTAAGAAAATAAAAAACAAATACCTCATAATAATGAAGTGGTAAATTATGAGTGACTACTTCGCTGATGACATAGGCGATGCATACAACAACCAAAAGTTTTGCATAGATGAAGCTCATGATAATGAATAAAGAGGTCCTGAAAAGAGAAAGAGAAAAAAAAACAAAAACAAAACAAAATTAGAACAAATTCAAAAATCCATAGAAATATAGAAAATAAATTTCTCCCACTTTTTTAAAGGTTGTGGTCGAACTTTTTTCAGTTCCATTTCTTTATTGGTGTGATTATTTTTTTCAGCGATAACATCACTCCCACCACCACCGCCACCCCCACGAATAATTGCTGAAACTGGCAAGGTAGCCATATTATCTACCGCCTGTTGTTCAGTTGGAGTTTCCGCGGATGCTGTCACTCCACCACCACCAGATTCGGCACCACCCGATCCTTCTGTCACCACCATTTCCCTCCAAGAACACAGAATCTGGGAGCGAAACCCGCCCTTTGGATTCCTTCACAAGTTCACTTTTGCTACACCAACGATTGCATTAAGTTATAAATCCAATGCCTGATTTTTCTTGTTTTTTTTTTACTCTGCCGATTAACTGAATTAGTCTATCAATGAATTAAAACACAATAGATATGACATGAAAGAGAATGAAAAGAAAAAAGTGAAGGACGTTGTCCGCGAGAACATGTTGCCTCAACTGCTGGATTCTCTAACTCTTCGCCCTCTTTACCCGGGCGACGGAGCCTGCACCCCTCTCTCGCAAACCCCCACCTGATTCCCACTCGACACTTCCCAATCCCATTCCCAATTTCAGGACCAAAGGAAAAGAAAATTTATGAAAAATTGATTTAAAAAAAACAACAAAATTTCAAATATAAATTTATCTTATTTATGCTTGCAAATAATCAAAAAAAAAAAAGAAAAATAAACAAAATTTCTTAAAATAAAATGAATATAATTTAAAAATAATTTAGTATCTTCTTATCAATAGAAATAATCTATACATATAAATTTCATAGAAATTTTGAAAATTCAAATTAATAATAAATTTATTTTTTATATATAATATATATATATTTATAAAATAATTATATAAAATTGTAAAAATAGATATCTATGATTTAATAATAACAAAAAATAAAATAGATAAAATAGATAAATATTTTATTAATTTAATAGATATTATTTATTTAAATTTAATAGATTTTAGATTCAATTTAATTAAATTGAATCTTAAATAAAAATATGAAAAAACTAAAATAATAAAAACTTATTTTAAGTATATGTTTATATTAAATTTTATTTATTATATTAAAATAACATTATATATATATATATTGTTTATTTTTATTCAAATTAAACTTAATCTTAAATTTATTCTCTACAATAAATTAATGATATTTATTTATATAATTTAAATATGTATATATATATATATATATATATACAAAAATAAACAAATTTTCCATTTTTCAAAACATATTGTAAGTGCCTGGATATTAATGAGAGGAGAATGGTCCAGATAAGCGCATGTGCATGCGACTTGATCTCCCTGAAATCCATGATATTTCCAGGCAAGTGCGCCTGCGTTATTTCCATCACAACCCCCATTAACAACATTCACTCCAAGCAAACAAACATTGTCAGCCTACCCCTACATTCAACTCCCACCACTACGTACACCTCATCTATAGATAGTTTTCATATTTTTTTTTATCCTATTCACACATCCATAAACTTCTTTCATAAATAAATAATAGATAAAATAACTCATAAATATTTTAATAATAATAAATAAAAATATTGAAAATTTAAATAATGACTAGATTTGATTATTGGTTTTTAATGATATTATCAAAGTGGAGATTATGATAAGACATTTAATTTTTACTTAAAACGGTGTATTTAGTTGATTTATAATAATATTAAATTAAAACATCTGGAGTGACTCCACTCGACTATTTCACAAATTTGAATTGGATTAATTAACATATATTATATTTAAATTAAATTTAATTAATTACAAATTAAAATTAATAAATATATATTAATGATGGCACCACGTCACGTGCTGGCGCGTGATTTGCAGTCGTGTTAAAAAATTAATTCCGGTACTTTCAGGGATTCAATCAAGCTGAAATTCTATATATAGCAATTTTATACAATTTTTAATCATGTGAAAAAACTATCAAACATATATCTTTATTTTTACTGTCAGTTTAGAGGGAATAAAATCAAAACGTGGTAGGTAATAGGTAGGTATTTTTGACATTCTCCTTCTTTCATAAATAAATCAAAAAAGCAAAAATAATATACAATAATCAATGATATTAAAATGGAAATAAAACATTCGTACCGTGCGATCCTTAATATGTATAATACATTCACATTTTATAAAGATATGGCCCGGCTATTTTGAGAAATATAAATAATTTTCAAAAATTTATCTCTTAAACTTAACTAAATAAAATTTTAATTAGTTAATACTTTCAATACATTCACCCACAAAAAAGAGATAATTTATTGGTTTGATTTCAAATTAAATTAATACCATAAAATTAAATAAATAAATTATTGTTTAATTGATTAATTAATTCATATTTCTCATATTACATTAATTATTTAATAATTGAAAGTAAAATATAAAACTTGTTTGCATTTTATTTATTAATTGTTGTGTTGAGAAATAAGAATAATTGTATACTTTCTTATTATTAAATATTTGATAAATATTTGGCTTTACAAAACAAAAAAAATTGATTTTAAAATGGCATTAAAATGGTAGATGCTAAGATTAATATTATAGAATGACGATAGAAATCTAACAAAATATACTTCTTATTTGGATTGCTCACTCGAATCATTAATAGAATAATTCAGATTCAATTGATGAACAATGCAACATTTCCTTTGTAATAATATACTTCAGGAACATTCGAATTCATTTGAATTAAGTGGTTTATAAAAACATTCTTCAGCCAATTGAGTTAGTGAATTCATAAGCAAATGTTTTATTTTAAATGTCGATAAATAAAGCTTTATAATTTTAAAAATTAAATCACTTAATTAAAAACACATAATTTCATTTATACGAGGGGTGGCCAACCCGCGGCCCGCGGGCCGCATGCGGCCCACCATAAACATTTTTGCGGCCCGTGAGATTCATCACACTTTTATATTCTACGCCCTCACGAAACAAATATCGCACTAGTGAAAGAAATATGATTTTATTTTTTTTATTTCGTTGTTTCTTTTTTACCGATCGACGATAGTAAGGGAGGTATTGTTTATTTTTAGTATTATATATTTTTTACAATGTGTATTCAGTATCATTATTATTATATTATATATGTTTATAGGTAAAAATAATAGTAAACATAATAAAAATTCATTATTTTTCACAATTTGTCACACCAAACAATATCTATAATGGGTATGTATAATTTTATATTCGGCCCGCGAAGTTATGATGCATTTCCAAAGTGGTCCGCAAGATCATTTGGGTTGGCCTCATCTTATTTATACAATATAATAAATTACAAAAAACAAAAATAATAATAAATAAAAAAAGATTTTACTAGAAAAATATTGTTTTCATTAATTGAATAATTAAAACAAAAAAATAATCAATACCAAACATATTCTAATATACTATAATCAATTGTTATATTAAAATTTAAATACATCTCAAGTCCCACATATGAGAACATATTATATAGAATTGGATACTAAATTTCTTTAAAATCATTATCATTTCTAAAATAACATTTGAAAATAAATTTCTAATAATTTAAAGAGATTATCCATACCCTTTTTTTATTTCTTTGTTTTAAGACATAATTAAAATTTAAATAGATATCAATGTTTCTATTGTAGTATCGCTACAAACTGAACAACAAAAAAATGTATGTTCAGGATTTTAAATAAACTCATTATAAAATAAGATTAATAATAAAATTATTTATTATTTAGAATTATTTGATATATATGTAGCAATGCATCATCTTGTAATTAAAATCAAATATTAAAAATTAAATATTAAGACATAATAAAAACGTGAAGGTTTCTGCTGCCATGGATAGAAGTCACATTCGCCACCATCCTTTTACTCATTTTCAATAAAATTGAATAATATTCCAAACCATATTATTCCAAAACGATTTAATTATCTTTATGAAATTGAATGAAATCATAAAAAATTAATTAATGAAATTACTGAATATTATGAAATAAATAGTATGTTCATTAAAAAAAAATCACATTTAACATCAATTCTATTAAGAATAAATTAAATAAAATAATTATTCATTTTTTTTAATTAAAAATTAAAAATATTGATTAGAAATAATAATTGCAATATTTTTGAATACATATATAACTCATTTTATCTGCTTCAAATTTATAGCTTTTTCAACTTGTATTGCATAAGCTAATTCTTGTTTAATGGTTAAGATAACCAGATTACTAGTTTACCTTTATGTACACATATTTCACGACAGGTGCTCTATAAATAAATGCACCAAGCACGAAAATAGTTATAAAGTAACCAATAAGCATTGTTGAATTAAAAAAAATGGATTTGTTTTATTTAAAATATGCGATTATAAGTTCGAAGTTAAAATTTTTATCTAAAATCTGCCGAGTATATCAAAGTATCGCTCGGGAGTCCCCTTCATTCCCGCCCTCCCCCCCCCCCCCACACGGCCCCCTAATGATTATTTTTTTTTTTATAAAAAAATTAAAATTTATTATAAAATTTAATATAAAGATGAAATAAATATAAATTAATGTACTTGGTAAACGTATATATACGAGGTCTGTTCAAAAGAAAAGGTGAATTTTGAATTTTCGCGAGCTGTGTACATTCGATTATCTAACTTTTTTTTATAATTAATTGTTTATATAATATATATATACATATATAAAGGGAGAGAGAGAGATAGAGATTTCTATGTTATATGTCTATGTTATGTGTTTATGTTAATATTTTTATAATGTAATAATTATATCTTGGAATAGATTCTCATTAATTTTATTATTGGTTTATTATATTTGAATATAAATATATATATATATATACATTATCCTCGGATTTAATACAAATTTCCTTTTAGTGGGCCATCAATAGCATGCTTCCCCTATA
Source organism: Labia minor (assembly GCA_963082975.1). Lineage (NCBI taxonomy): Eukaryota > Metazoa > Arthropoda > Insecta > Dermaptera > Spongiphoridae > Labia > Labia minor. Next base: position 39,243,898 of record OY720345.1, read on the forward strand.
TATATATATATATATATATATTATAATAGAAATGAATATAAAGATGTTATTTAATTTCTCCTTTTCTTTACTTTATAATAATATAATATTAAAATTAAATTAAAAATTCTATCAATTTAAATATATATATATATATATATGAAATATTTAAATTAAAATATAGCAATATTAATTTAATTGGTTTAATTTACGATAAAAAAATACGCCAATTTGAAAAAAAAAATTTAGTTTGCTTTGTGTAATAATTAAGATAAGACACAAAAGGTAACTGTGAAAGTCAAGGTAAGTATTAATATATTAATTAATTAGAGAGAGAAATATTAAGATAAGTCAATCAGGCATTCTTTTTAAGGAAGTAAATTGTTTTTTATTCACATAAACTAATATTAGTTAATAATAGTTTAGCGAACTATTTATCAACAACCAAATAAGCTTGAGTTTGGTTGAGTCGATAAATTATTACCTGGATACTTGTTTTTTTTTTGGAGGGAGGGTGCTAGAGTTATCAATAGTTAGAAAACAAAATACAAATTTATTTTTTGTATATAGTATTTCCCTTTGTTCTTTTTATTTAAAAATTATAATTTCATATATACTTTATTAGAAATATTAATTTTTTAAAGTATAGGATTACTTGCATATCTAACTAAATATAATCCTAATTAATGAATTAGAAATAACTTTATATAATAATAATTTAATGATTATAAAAAAATAAAGACTCTATTTTGGTTATTCAAATTTAGTGTAATGCTAAATATTAATATATAATTTAATATTTTTAGTTTTTGTGAATTTAGATATAAACAAGCAGATCATTTTATAAAAATATTTTTCGTTTTGATTATTGAATTTTGATCAGTAAATGTATAATATATTTTCATTTAGAAATTTTATATTCATTTTTTTAATGATATTTAAAATTTTTGTTTGTAATACAGCAATTTTTAAATTCGTAAACCAAATATAACAATACCTCCCTTACTATCGTCGGTCGGTAAAAATGATTTCTTGATTGTTAGTTTGGTTGCCTAATTAAAAGGCGACTGTGACTGTATAAATGTGAAATATTTAATTATATTCAGTTTTAAAATATCGAATTGATAAAGTTTATAAATATATAGATTCTTCTCAATAATCAATTATTTAATTATGAATATTTACTTGGCATTTTTTGGAGCGAAGCTCTCCCGTCTGTATTCGAAGTCAATGGAGTCATCGAGAAGGTGTTCCCGAACGGATACTACAACCGGGCACGTTTGATGTCCAGAGGAGCCAAAGGCGTCAGAATTTAACTGAAATAAATGATCAATTATCAATTAATTACAATAGAATAATATATTTTATATAAATAAACTTTAAAAATATTGCTAGTAAAATATTTTATTTGAAATTTAAATTTTAATTTTTCATTAATAATAATTAATTTTACTTTAAATAATTATTACTAATTTAATTCAAAAATAATTTTAGTGTATTTAATTTTTAAATTTAATGAAATAATATTTTGATTGATATATCTGGATAGTAAACTGACGAGCTGGACCCCCTCTTAACGTATTTATTAAATTTAAAGTTTGATTAAATATTAATAATTTACAAAGTTTAGAATTTACATATTTCATAAAAGAATTTTAAACATCCTGAAGACGATAATAATTAGCTATGGTCCAGGTGAGCTGATGGAGGAATGATTAAAAGCACAGCACAAAAGATCTTACAGGTCCCATTGGGTAAAGATATAGGGCTAAGGGAGGTAGTTTTAGTGAGTAAATATTTACACGCTGATGAGTATGGGGTCAACAATATATTTTATAGTTTTCACATACACTTGTAAAAATAAATAAATAAATAATAATAAATAAAAAATAAATAAATAATAATAAATAAATAATAAATAAATAAATAATAAATAAATAATAAATAAATAAATAAATAATAAATAAATAATAAATAATAAATAAATAAATAAATAATAAATAATAAATAAATAAATAATAAATAATTAATAAATAAATAATAAATAAACAACTCAATAGTAATAGAATGATTGTTTTTTTTTCTTTATATCTTTCTTATTAAAATCTATTCTACTTCTGAACCATATAAAACCCTGCCTTTTTCTGATTCTTTTATCCTAATTCCACTTTTATTCTGAATCTCTTTTCCTTATTTTTCTTTATTCTTTTCTATAAATCTTTCCAATCTCCTCCATTCTATTTCTACTTTTCTTTTGAGCTATTCTGTTTTCTTCAGCTTATTATTTATTATATTTTACTATAGTCCCCCATTTTTTCTGGCCAATGGTTCCTTCAAATCATTATTATTATCTTGAAGTAAAAAAATATAAAAATTTTTGTTTAATTATGGCCACTCTAGAATCCTACAAAGAAATTATAAAATATTTATAAATACTCTAGGTTTTAGAACAACAGAAAGCAACTGAGGTTCGTGGGCCAGGTCTGGACATCGGAAGGTCAAAAATTGAAACGTCAATTAATTTTTTGAAGGTATAAATTCATGAAAATAACTTTTAAAAAACTAGTTCAAGATTACTAATATAATTATATTGTAAAAATATTCAGATCACATCTAAAATTAATATTTGACCTCTAGTTTATATTTTACGACTACTCGATCGACTCTTATTATATGACTGATAATTAAAAAAACCTTTGAGATTCACTCATACATATTGATGTATTCAAATCAAGAGAAAACACTTACAATCCCGAAGAAAAGCAAAAAGAACACAAAAAATCTGATGAAAATTTGATTTTTTTTACCTGTAATCAAAGAAAAATCATTAATATTAAAAAAAAAAGAAATCAAATTTTTATTAGTCTAAATTTTTGTTCATTTATTTAAAATGATTAAAATATTTGATAACATATTTATTTATTTATTTTATTTTGATTTATCAGTCATCACGATCTTAACTGATATTAGTTTGATTTTGTTATTAATTCCATATGAAATTTATGAAGTGGAGTTATTTAATTTAATTTAATTTATATTTGATTAAATTTTATAAAATTATTATTTTTATAATTACATATTTATTTATGGAATTCTTTGTCAAATTCGTTGTATTTATTATGCAAATAATAACAATTTTGATTAATTTTGATTTTCCCCTAATGCCATTTTAATTTAATATTTGTATTCAAAATACCTTAAAATATTATTTCATTATATTATTGAAAAATAAAATACATTAGTTTGATTTGAAAAAAATTATAATAGGTATTATAATAATCATTTATTTATTATTTTAATTATGATATTGATTTATTTAACTATTTATTGTAATTATTACTATAAAAAATAAATAATTAGATTGTATAAAAAATAAATATAATTGATCATAATTTTTGATAGGATATTTTTATAATAAGAAGTGATAGAAATGTTATTAAATAGAATGATGATAAGAATTATAATGAGTATACCTTGACAACTGTTCCGACAGTGGCGACTGGTGGTGGCGATGCCATTGGTTGGTGTATATGCGGCTTGGGACTGAGGGGACTTGGGTCCGCTTGGGCAAGGGGTGCTTTTGCTGAAGGGTCAGTTGCTGTCGGTGGTGGAGGCGGTGGATGGGAAGGCGGCTGGTCCATATCCCCTGGGTCAGAGAGCTGGTCTGCGTGTGAAGATTGGCTTAGGAGCCGTTCTTTCATCTCGTGCAAGTAGGGACATCGCTGCATCCCCTGGAAAGAAAAAAAAATATTAGTCGCATTATTTCTTTTAATTCAATAGCATAAAATGGAAAGGAAAGAAATATATATGCATAGAATTGAAATAATCAAAGACCCTGACGAATGGTTACATATAATCCAAGTAATCTTCAATTTTAACTAATCTGACTAGATAAAATATATAACAGTGCTTTATATTATTGTCATGTAATATTGTAACATCGTTATAAAATGTAGTCTTTAAGAATATAAAGGTTTAAGTTGTAAATATTCTACTTTGGTATGTAATTGTTACTGTAACAAGATTTGAGATAATATTATCTGATTAAGGATGATTTTAAATCACATGCATGGGAAATGAAAAATTTTGAGATATTAAAGAATTTCAAGGCGGGTACGATATTTAAATAAATTATAATATAAAAAATAATGTATCGTCTAAACTAGAAATTCCTAAAGGAGTCCAGGTGGACCCTTTGGGGTCTATGGAGCTTTAAATAGGATCGTCATAGATTGAGGGGTCTATTAATGGTCGATGAAGAAATTTCCTCTTTCAAATTTTATAAAAAATCTGGAGTGTCTCCACTAGACTATTTCGCAAATCTGAATTGGATTAATTAACACATATATTATATTAAAATTAAATTAAATTAATTATAAAATATAAATTAAAATTAAGATATAATATTTATTAAACCAGCGTGTCTTTGGCTCTTTATTGATGGCACCACCTCACGTGCTGGCGCGGGATTGCCAGTCAACGTGTTAAAAAATTAATTCCGGTACTTTCAACGATTCAATCAAGATGAAATTATATAGTTTTATACAATTTTGAATCTTAGAGAAAAACAATCAAACATATATATACCGACCGACGAAAGTAAGGGAGGTATTGTTTTCACACCAAATTTCACATGTGGAGATTTTTACATATCTCCACGAATCATGCATTTTCTTAACAGAAAAAAGTACTTTTAGCATGATGTCTGTCCGCCCGTCCGTCTGTCCGCCCGTCCGTCTGTCCGTCCGTCCGTATAGATGTGTACAGCCTGAACGGCTCAACCGATTTTGATGAAATTTGGTATATTTACTTAATGCATCAGTGGGATGAATTGATCAACTTTTGGTGCAATTCCGGAAACCGGAAGTGGTAGTATTAGCGATCGACGATAGGAAGGGAAGGGTTATTTTCACATCAAATTTCACATGAGGAGATTTTTTTATATATCACCACGAATCATGCACTTTGTATTGGTTTTATCCTCGAGAAAAATCATATTTATTAGTTTTTTCTTGATCTAAAATTATATGACGTCATCCAGCCATTCATGACGTCACAGCCTGGATATATATTATAAATAAAATAAAATTAAAAATGTTTATATTTATTATTTATGTATCCATATCTGTTTTTTATTACATTAATAGATATATTAAAATTATTTGAAATTGTTTCTGTAGCTGGAAATTAATTTACTTCAAACCGTCGGTCGGTTCGGACCTGGCCACAGGCCAACTTATTTTATTTTTAAGATCAGTTTAGAGGAAAAAAAACTGAAAACGTGGTAGTTAATGGTCCTCTCCCAAATGAGCTACATTTCTCAAAAGTTGATATAAAACTACGAATTTTGAATAATGCCCGTGTACCAAATTTCATTATTCTAGTTCAAATCGTTTTTTCGTAATCTTGTCTACATACACACATACATTTTTCTCAACCTTAGTGAAAATGACTCAGGGTGCTTCAAAACGTATAAAAACATCAAAATCTCGATATCGAAAATTTTCATGATGGCAATACTATCTCCGAAGAGATAGTTAAAACAAGAGTTTATTAAACGAGAAACTTTAAAAAGGGTAAACGTAGAAAAAAGGTTCGGAAACCATGGTATAAACAAAAAATCCATTGAAAATAATAAATAATAAATATATTTCTATAATATTTTGATATAAGAAAAATATTGTTGGTTAGTTTATAAATATAATCAATTTGCAATACTTTAAAATAAAGATTATAGATTTCGCCTAACTCGAAATCCAAAGATCAAACCTCATCAAGTTCAATAATTTAATATATCTATATATTCTATTCTATTCTATTCTAGATCACTTATTATTAAAAAAAACAACATTTGTTTATATACTGCCTGCAGATCTTTTGAAGTGGCGTATTAAGGCCGTCTGGGACTTCTATCCACTTTATGTTTGAACCTCCTCCCTTGATATAAATTAGTGAATTATTTTTTCTCACTATCAATAGCGTTAATCCACTATCAATAGCGATTTAAAATTTTTAAAAATAAAAAGAAAAGAAAATTGGCAAATTGTACTTTATTTTAAATGGAACTACAGAGTAAAGTAGATTAACAATTAGACTTAGGAAAACAGAGTCTTATATCTCATAAAAGAAGATACATTTATATTTATTAAATGTATTAAATAATTTTTTAGTTGTACTTGTAATTAAAATTAAATTTTATACTCGTTTGTTTCAAAATAAAATTTTAGATACTTGAGTGAATAAATACAAAAAGAAAATATTTCAAAATATTTACAAAAAAATATTTTTTATAATTTTTTTAAATTTTTGGGCCCCTTCTATATAGGGGTATCTAGGCACATGTCAAGTTTTAATCTGCCACTGATCTCATGGATCCTGATCATAATTTCTAACTATCATTATTAAAAGAGAAATACTATTAATTATAATTTCTGAGTTGAGTAGGGGTAGACACAGATGACAAAAAACAATAATAATTTCTAAAGGTATTTCTTATTGTTTTGAATAAATTGTATAACATGGTAAAATAATTTTTTTTTTTTTGAACCAAATGCCAAACCCCAATTATTAAAGTTAATACTTTCCTATCAAATAACCCGGTCAAGTTGATTCACCTTACAATTCGAACAAAATTCATTATATATGACATCCCAAGGTCGTTGGATTATCACTAATTCAAAGTGTAATTAACATACTCTTTATGGGTATGCCGTTTTTACGAAAATGTTGGGCAATACTTTTGAAAATTAAAAATACGTTTTTTTTTAATCGTGTTATTATTATTATTTAGGAGGTAGAAAATTTTTATTTGTGGTTATATTATATTAATAAATATAAAATAATAAATAATAATAAATGCAAACTCTTTCTGTCTAGATATATGTAGTAAACAAATCAGAATTAATACTAAGATAATTATTATCATTATTATATGCATAGATAAGAATATTAGAGCACATGAATATTTAAATCATTTATATTAAAATTCATTGACAAATCTCATTAAAGTCCTTAGAATTGTAATAGTCAACGAACAAGTGGTAATTGTATCTATTGTGCCAGACTCTACGAATTAAATCGAGATATTTATTTTTTCAAACTTCAAACAAATAAACAAGCAAAATAAAATCAACAAAACAATATTCGTTTTCATAATAACATCAAGTGCTAGTTTATATTTAAACAAATTTAAATTTCTGAAAATAAATATTTTCTATTAATTTAAATAGAAAAATATTTAAAAATTTATTTATTTTCAAGTTTATGAAGATGTTAAATTTTAATTTTAATCTTTTTAGATATATCTATGTTTTTTGTATAAATTTATTAATTAGTTTTATTTAAAATATCTGAGGGCAGGTCAATAAGTCCATGACTTTTTGAATGAGTCTCAGGTTTTTTGAATAAAAAATTATTTTATGTTTCAATGTAGTCTCCTTTGACCATTATACACTTCGTCCAACTTCACCAATTTTTTTATCCCTTCCAAAAAATAAGATTTGATGAGGACATCAAAATTGGTATTTATTTGTGAGATGATTTCATCGTTAGAGTCAAATCTCTTTCCGCCGAGCAATTTCTTTAGTTCTGGAAACAGGAAACAGTCACTCGGGGCTAAATCCGGAGAATAGGGTGGATGAGGGAGCAATTCGTATCCAAATTGATGGATTTTTTTTCATTTTCTTCTCAAATCTCGAAGTAGTCAATCTGCTATTAATGAATCTCAAACAAAAACTAAAAAAAACATCATTTAAGTGATCGAAAATTCAAAAAACCACGGACTTATTTGCCTACCCTCGTTCATATATATATATCCTAAATAAAATCATATTGATTAAAAAATTGTATTAAATTTTAGAAGAATATTTTAAAATATTAATTGATTTTAAAAAAATGTAATCGGTTCAAAAATCCTAGATAGTTTAAATAAAGAGATGATGTAAAATATAATAAATTTTTCTAATTAATAGAGTGTAATAAATTATTCTCTTTAGACCACTTATGGTTTGATAGTAGCCAGATCCCATGGATAACAAAAACATCACTTATACAAAAAACTCTATAATGATTCATATATACTAGTATATTTAATGTCATTGAAACAAAAAAAACATTGGAGTGATTGAAGTGATCTGTTCAAAAGCAATCAAAAGGAATCATGCTAATTTGATCGTTGAAAACTTCTCAAAAGTAATTTATTTATAAAATAATCCAAATATTTACTGCCAAATAACAATTTTTTTAGATCAAGAAAATATTTTAACAATCGAATAATGCCAGAATCAATATTACTAGCTATTTTTTAATATAAATATTTATTAATTTTTTTTATATTTATTTAATTTTTCTTGTTAATAGATAATAAAGTAAAACACTGATTATTATTAATAAATGCCAATAAAAACTTATGTGTAATCAAATAATCATATATGTAATAATTACTGTATAATATTCAGGAAAAAAATTATTATAAGTTATTTATTTACTTCTTTAATATATTTAAAATTTATTATTTTAAAAAACAAACGATAAAACCATATAACAAATATTTTCAAATACTCTAGGGATAAATTAAGAATTTTTTTTACGAGATCTTGTTTTTTGTTAATATTCTTATTTGGGTCATTGGATCCATTAAGAATATTCAATGGTTATTTTTATTATTAATTGGATATGTAGGCGAAATAAATAAATGAATTGTTCGGAATTTATGTATCAGAAACTATAATTATTAAGTAATGTGAGCAAAGTAAGTATTTAAGTCAAAATATATATGAATATATATATATATTATATGCCCTCTTCAAATGTTATCTAAAATTGCAATATGGTCTAAATTGTAAATAAATATAAATATTCAGAAGTAGTAAATTCATAGTTTTATTTATTCAAAATAAGAATTTAAAAGTTTGTATATAAATTATACTAACAGCTCAGACCGCCTTCGGCGCTCTTTGCACATCGACAGAGAGCTCTGCCCCCTGTACCCCCGAATTAATACATAGTATTTGGTTGAAAATCCGTATCTGTGTTTTTATTTATTTGATTTCAATCAGTATATTCAAACATTAATTTCTTTTATATATTTTTATTTATAATATATTTTAATTTAATCAGTAAATAAATTATATATTTTATTGTATATTTTATAATGAAGTATAATATTCCTTAATCATTGAATATTTTATTTCATTGATTTATTAAAAAAATTTTAATTATAATAACACGGTGCATTATATAACTTTTTTAAAATTAATTTCTGTGGTTATTTATTGGATATTGATAAAAATTATTACCTATGTTCAAATAGAGTTATATAAGAATATTATAAATTTCATAGTAATCGGTTCAGCCAATTTTATAGTCACAATTTTTAGGACAAACATCCAGACAGACTGGAAGACAAATTCTAAAGTCACTTTCTTCAGGACATGAAACATGTAGATATGGAAAAAATTTTAAATTCTAAGGAATGTACAGATAAAAACCTTTATATATATATAATATAATTAAAAATAATATTTAAATGTATATAATGTATATAGTATGTCAGTGTTCTGCATATGAAGTTCTAAACATATGAAATTAAAATGTAGGTTTGATTGCCCTAAGTATTTTTTTAAATAATATAATATAATATAATAATTAATAATTATAAATATAATATAATATAATATAATAATTAATAATTATAAATAAAATATAATTATAAATAATATAATAAAATAATGATGTGTAATTTAAAATAATATTTAAAATCAAAGTAAAATAAAAAAGTTAGGATCAATGAATAATTTTTATTTATTGTTCATAATGATAAATAATAATAAATACTTTATTATATTTATATAATAGAAGTGAGGATTAAAGTAAAATCTCATTAACTTGTTTATAAAATTCGTAAAATAAATTAAATAAGAATATCAACTCGTAGTTATATGCTTTAAAGAAACTGAGAAATAAATATTAGACCTGACTAGAGGTCTCAATATTAGGGAACTCTAGTTAGTTAATTTATTAAATAATTTTCTAAATTAATTAATTGAAATTCTTGGAATTTTAATTAAATTACTGAATACTTTCATTTAATATTCAATAATATTTTATTAAATTCTATAGAATATAATTAATAGCATAAAAATAACTCAATTTGAATTCAGAAGATATTAACTTAACTCTAGAATGTCGTTTTCAACAGTATGAATAACAACATTCAAGTGAGAGTGGTTTCTACGCTGACTGGTATGAAAATGAGAATTGTATATTAGATTGTCAATGGACTACCGTGCAGCTTCTGTAACAAATTCTTAACTCTGAGCCATGATTTATATTGCTCTCGGTTTTTGCAATGAAAATATTTCATTTTTTTATAAAAGTAAATCTCCAACCATTTCATCAAAATAAATTTATCTTAAATAAATAAGATTTTTTTTTAAATATTAAAATAAATATTATGGCATCTCATATCCTAAGCAAAGACTATTTACCTTTTACTTACTAGAAAAAATATTTATCGCAAAAATTTATTACATACTAAAGAGATTAATTATAAATAATAAATATTTTTTAATAATTAATATTTATTTTTGTCCTTTTCTATTTATGTAATTATTTTATTATTTAATTTTAATAATAAAAAGATTATTGCATAATAAATAATTTAAATAAATTAAACATAATTATTATCATTAATTAGATATGATAATTTATTTTAATTTTAACGATAACTTAATACACCCTACTCATTCAGATGCGTAGCGGGGAAGTAAAATGCTGAACTAGTGAAAAAAATGTATTTACTACCATATCACTCTTGTAAAAATGATGTAAATATTCTAGCAGATATATTAATCGAATATTAAAAAAAATGAACTAGTGAACTAGAGAATGCGTGTACAATCTTCTAAAGTTCGACAAAAATTTATTATATGTTATAATATTTTATGTAAAAAATTTTTAAATAAATGTATAGCTTGCTAAAATGGATAAAGTTCCCAAGGGTCAATAAAAACAACTATATACTGGGACAGGAACGGAATATTATACGGGTTTTAGGTAAAAATAAATATTTTTTTTTAAATATAAAGTGAAAAAAATACATAAATAATATGAGCATACTCGTATATATTAATATATGACATTTGATTTTCATAAAAATAGTATAAATTAAATAATAATAATAAAAAATAATTAAATAAGCTTATTTAGCTTATTTTAAACTTAAAAATATAAAGCTTTTTGATAATAAAATTATAAGTGAAATGCGCATAAAGACAAAGGGTACAATAAGTTTTTTAAAAAGATAAAAAGAAACAAATTATAAGTATTTATTTTTTATTTTTCAACATAATCCCCTTCTAGTTTGACACATTTTCCCCAACGTTTGCCCAAATTATTTAAGCCATCAAAAAGTAACATTTAGGAAGGTGAATCGTTTCAGGAGTTGTCAATGTAATCACGCCGAGATTTTTTCCAAACACAATTTTTCGTGAAAAATGAAAAACACTGTACCTTTTGATATGCCTCTGTGGTCTCAACTATTTAATTCGTCAATCACTCAAAACCATACAGTGTCAATGATTTTGAAGGAATTTACTTATACTGGACGTCCTGATTTGTAGATCTACTAGTAAAAGTGTTTACTAACCACACAGAATATGTTTCTTTCCATTTTTCTAAATAAACAAAAGTTCCACTGTGTCAATGAAACTTTAGTAAGGATTGACACTTAAAAAACTTACTAACACTATAAAAACCAAAACTCCTTCGACACTAAATGTCATATTTCGGATTTTTTTAATGGACTTATTGAACGACCCTCGTACCAATAAACTTGAACTGCATTGAGTGTCTAAATAAAAATTATTTTTATTAAGTTTAATTTTGGTTTACAAAGGGATATTTTTATTTATTTATTCTCTTTGACTGAAAAAATACTAATATTATTTATTTTTTAAAGGTTTATACTAAAATTATACAATAATACATCATCTTATTATAAATAATAAATAATACAAATTATTTTTAATTAATATATTCTGTTAATGTTTTGTATTATTTTCAGAAAAGACAAATCAGATCTCTAATCAAAAGAGAAACGTTAAAATTTAAACAGAAAAGAAATAATCATTTAGACAATATGAATCGAACTTCAGTAATAAAATAATAATAATTAATATATATATATTATTTAATTTTCACAGTATGGTTAGTAAAATACAAAAGTCCTAATGAAACAAAAATAAAACGGTTTCTATATCTTTTATGTATGAAATTTTATAAATAATAAACACGGAATTGATTTTATCACTTAACCTGAATATTTTTCATCAAAAAAAATGACCTAAAGGACTATTCATTTACTTGCAAATAAAGTATTAAATATAGAAATGTAATTTATTAATGTTGTATATAAAAAATTAAATAAAAAATGTTATTATTGTATTTTATATATCTTTGTAAAACATAGATGTGAATTATATATTCACAATATTCGTTATATTTTAATATATTTATTTATTTATTTTATAAATAGATGACACGAAAGTGAAAGAGACAAAGTATGGGTATTTTTAGTATAGATCCAATTGGGAAGGGATGAAATGAACTTGAACAAGTGGTAGGCTGAAATTATGTGGGAGGTACGGGGCTAATGGGAAAAGGGCGAAGAGGGCTCACAGGACGAGAATCGATATTTAGGTTCTGAGAACATCAAATCTCTCTTTCGTAAATAATCTTCTGTCTATATTATATTTATTTATTTTCTTTTTAATAATACAATAATATCTACAATTAGTTAATATTTCAATTTAATTGTTTAATTTAAAAATATAAAAAAAAGAATACATTAATTAAATAATAATAATAATGGAATATAAACAAACGAGGGAAATTTAAAAATTTGTTTTCGTAAGGGTAAAAATAGTTGGATAAAATTTATGATTATTTTGAAGAATCAAAGAAAGAGAGAAAGAGAGGAAAACTAGTGGGAGGATATTGTTTATTGGACAATATCCAATCGAAAGTTTTTATTTTCAAACAAAAAAAAAGGACATAATTAAATAATGACATAATATTCTAACAATTTTACATTATTTTTAATAATTCTACTATTCTTTAATCTTTCTCTATTCTTTTATCTAACTAATCAACTATTTTTATATCTTTTTATAATTTTATTTTTATTTTTTTGTGTGTTTTTAAATTTTTTTTTTTCTCATAGAATAAATTATTAGAAAAAGAATAAACGAAAGTTGATATTAAATTATTATTTAAAAAAAATAAATGTGTATTTTAAAAATAAGGATTAAACTAAATTAAATGATTTATTTCCGCACTTTTTTTTGTTTCTATTGTGAACAGCTGTTACTCAAATAACTCCGATTTTAAAATATTAGAAATAAAATGTTCTTTTTTTTCCTCTGAAACGTTACATATATAGGACATTCCATAACATGTTTAATATATAATCTAATTAAATGTTTATATATATACATATATTAAATATCATTTCATATTTTTTTTAATATAATTTTTTTTTTATTAATTTTTATTTATAAAATCTTGTTGAATAAATAAATTAAGGAATATTATAATTATTTATCCCCATATATTATTTATTTTTATGACTTGTATACTACTAGTATATATATATATAATTTCAAAAGTTAATATATAAATAGGGAGGTTTTTATTTTATACTGTGGATGATTTCTAAAAGGATTATAGAAGAAGGTTTATAGGTAAACAATGATAATAAATTATACTAGTATTTAGGTATAATTTCTTTTTGTGATCACAGGCAATGATGGATGGAATCGATATAAAAAAATGAAAAATGAGAGAAAAGAGAATACAAAGAATCAAAATGCAAGCGAGAACCTACTTTTTGCCTAGTTTTTGTGTATTGCGAATGCGAATGCGAATGCAAATGTGTGGATGATGCGATATGCGAATGTTGTTATTGCTGAGGTGATGTCTACTACACTACTACAACTACTGATTCTTCAGTAACAACAGCAGACTGCGAGGCGTCGCGACGCCCTGTGTCGAAAATACGCGAACGGCGCCGAGATGGACCGAAGGCGCCTTGACAGAGCCGCCCCCGCACGGTACAAACTCGCTACCCTCTTCGTCTACAACCCTCTGGTCTTTAGATCTTATTAGAAAAGTCGTCGAGTGACGATCACTCCACGCACCGATAGTCATCAACTCTATTCTCCTGATAACCAGCCCCTTCCCTCACACTGTTCCACCCCAACTTTTCCATTCAGGACAAAACTGAATTATATACATTTTCCAACACGATTTGTAGATAAAATACTCTCTATAGAAATTGATAAGATTCAAACAAATAGATGGAAATAAATACAATATTATTATTAAGTTAGATTTAGATTAAATAAAAAAAATATGTAAACATTAATTTAAAAATATTTTCTAAATTTTTGTTTTTTTTTTAGGTAGTTCGGAGTCAAAATTTCCATAAACTTAATAATAAAACCTTGTATATATTATTATTTCTTTATTTGTTATAATTTTTGAACAATATTTTATTATTTGTGAAAAATAGATCATTTTGTGTGTGTTTTACTATCTCGCCAGATATATGTTTGATAGTTTTTCACATGATTAAAAATTGTATAATACTGCTATAAGGTAAAGCATCATTGGCCCCTTAAGCAACTCCTAGCAGTCTTTAATGCATATCTATGCAAATTAGGTTTGCAGAACATAGATACTATGAGCATTTTGATGAATAAAAAATAAATAATTTTCTCATGACATTTTCAATAAGCACTTTAAAAAAAAAATCTTAAAAAATACAGTTATTGGTCCCTTGTTATAGTTATTGGCCTATGTATGCTGTAGAGATTATACAACCATACAACGAAGGATTACATAACCATAGTTAATAACGCATTTTTTAAAATAAAAATCTCTTATTATTTGTGTTTAAGTGATAGAGGTCCAATAATTGCCTCGGGGCCAACGACTGTATACTTTACCCAGAATTTCAGCTTGATTGATTCGCTGAAAGTACCGGAATTAAATTTTTTAACACTGCAAATCACGGGCCAACACGTGACGTGGTGCCATCAACGCGCTGGTTTAATAAATATTATTTATTAATTTTAATTTATAATTAATTAAATTTAATTTAAATATATAATATATGTTATTTAATCCAATTCAAATTGCGAGGTAGTCGAGTGAAGCCATTCCAGATTTTTTTTTAATGTTTAAAATAAAAATCTTCATTTTAAGGAATTTCTATATAATCATAAAAAATATTCAGAAATTTTTATAATAATAATATTTGATATCAAAAATGAAAGATTTGATAATTCACAGAAATCCAAATTGATGATTTCATAAAACCACAAAGATTTAAAAATGTCATAAATTTTACTATAGTTTTTATATAATAGGGATTCATAACCTACAATCCTATTAATAATTTATAATATTTCGTAATATAAATATTTTCCAATATTAAACAACGAAGTTTAGAGGCAATATTATACTTCCTTAACATTCCTATCCCAAAGGGAAGGATTAAGTTGGCTTATATTTGATCTCTCAAAACTGTTTTTTGTAGAAAATTGATAGATGATATTAAAATAATGATGGTTGTGTATTTATAAAGGAGACTCATTTCATCTTCTTATTTCAATCTCAATTGCGATTGGCGCTGACAGTTTCAAGTAAATGATCACTTGATCTTTAATATTCCATCTATGTAAAAAGTCTTATATTCATATTATACAATATTTCAGAATAAGAATGATATATAAAATAGTGATCCAGGTTTAAAAAAAATAATAATAAACATGTAAATCTTCTTTAAGTATATATTTTCTGTATTTTTACACTCACACACATAAGAAAAATAACGTAGGTATAGTTAAAAAATAAAAGATTGAATATCAATAAAAAAACTTAAAAATTAGTTAATAAATAAATTAATAAGATTATTTAATATTGTAATCCATTTACATATAAATAAAGTAAATAAATAATAAATCTCAATGATATTGAGTTTAATAACATATATTTTAATATTATCTTTAGGATGAGACAGACAATGGCGAATATAAAAAATATATATTTTATTTTATTTTGCAATATTGAAATTCTATCTATCTCTGTGGCTCTACGAAACTCGAAAGATATTGGCTGCAGTAACTACATTCCTCCAAATGTCCCTATTCTGAGCCACCACCATCCAACACCTACCCTCTCCCATCTCTCTCACGTCCTACATTGTCCACCCACTAAGTTCTTGGTCTTCCCAATCGGACTCCCCACCATTTTTTCGCCATTCTTTCCTCTCCCATTCTAGGCACGTACCCTTTTCGATTTTATAAATCTAACAATGTTTGGAGATGCATAGAAGTCATGCAATTCCTCGTTATGTAGTCTCCTCCATTCCCCGGTGACCTCATCTTTCTTCTGCTCATAAATGCTGCTAATTCTCAAATACCCTAAATATACTCTCGTCTCCCAGGGTCATAGACCATGCCTCCCACCCATATAATACAACCGGAAAAATAATTGTTTTATATATTTTAATTTTTATCTCCTTTGATAATAATTTTGACGAGATAAGCTGTATGATAACAGTCTGTAGTGTATGATAGCAGGCGTTACCCGTTTGCAACCTTGATTTAAATTCTTCTTGAATATTATTATCTTTCGTGATTACAGTACCTAAGTATTTAAATTTTTCTACATTTTCAGAAATCTTGAAATTTTTATATTTATATTTCAGAAATTGTAAATCGTTTTATGAATTACATCTCATTCAGAATGGTCAATTTTTCCTTCATTTTTCTCATTCGTGAGATGCAAAGGGACCCCTTGCCCATCCTTATATACACCTCTGAGGAAAAATTCATTGATTCATTAAATTCAATGTTATTTGTATTTAAAGAAAAAAAATATTTATTGATTTAATATATTTAAAATTAAAAAATATTTAGAACAAATAAGTATTTTATTAAAAATTAAAATTATCTACTCTGTAGCCTGTAAGAGGGACAAAAAAATAGGCATATGAGATATAAGAAAAATGAAAACATTTGAGTATGGTGAAATTTAGATATAGAAATTATGATTATGGTGCATATTGAATGAGAAGAGAAAATGTGAAGATCTTATAGTGAAGATGATATGAATATTTATCTAAAGTTTGATAATTGTTATGAATAAATGACACCGCGGTCTTCGGTTAATTTTTTTATTTATAAATTGATTTTTGAACAAAAAACGATCTCATTTTTTTAACGCTCATCTAGAATGAAATAAATTTATTCCAGTGACGTGGCAAGTGCGTGAAAATGAAATATTATATCTGAGGGAAGGAGAGTGCTTTGGAATGTCGAGAATTGCTACCACGAATAGAAATCAATTTCAAGTCCGGCGGCCCATTTTACTTTCCCCAAGACGTTAATCCACTGAAATGGACTAATGTGAGGTTTGTATGTTTTTTTTTTATTTGTTTATTTATTTATTTTTTTCATTAAATTGTTTAAAGGAAATAAAAAAAATTGTTTTACGAAGAGTCCTGTGATAGCCTTTAAACAAATCAATTAATAAAACCGATTGATTTTATAAATAGAATAACTTGACAGAAAGTGCTTGATATCAAATATGAACTAATTTGAAAATTAAATTAAATCCTTGTGTATGTGGTCTACTCAATATAGCGTATATTCGAAAATGGTATAGAAATTTAATGTAAATGGTAAAATGAATGAACAGTCCCCGACTACAACCAATACTAACTCATACCAATATCAATTTCTTCCCTTAGACATTTCCAGGAAAAATCAACAATATTAATGTCAAAAATAAAGAAATTCAATTTACATGAAAGAAAAAATAATATTGATTAAAATGAAAAGTTAATGATATTTTATAATTATATACCTATTTATTTAATATTTTAATATTTTTGAAAAATAATATTAGAATTTTAATGGGCATGCGAAATCAAAATTAAATTCATATTTATAATAATATTTAAAAAAAAAAAAAGTCTCTTATTTAAAATTAAATTTATTTTTTGATTAATGTTTTTTTCAAGTCAATTGTGTGCTTGTTTATGGTTTGGAACTTGAAGAAGAAGAATCGATTCTATTTTATCGAATAAGAGGCATTTGAAGTATGATATAACATTCAAATTACAAAATATTTTTTTTTTTTTATTTTGAAAAATAAATCTGGGGTGTTTTCCACTCGACCATCTCGCAATTTGAATTGGATTAAATAGCATATATTATATTTAAATTAAATTTAATTAATTATAAATTATAAATAAATAAATATATATTAAACCAGCGCGTGATTTGAAGTCGTGTTAAAAAATTAATTACGGTTCTTTCAGCGATTGAATCAAGCTGAAATATAGCAGTTTTATACAATTTTTAATCATGTGAAAAACTATCAAACATATATTTTTATTTTTACGGTTAGTTTAGAGGAAAAAAAATCAAAACGTTGTAGGTAATGACCCTCTTCCGTTTGAGCTGCATTTCTCAAAAGTTGATAGAAAACTACGAATTTTGAATAATTCCCGTATACCAAATTTCATGATTCTAGCTCAAACCGTTTTTCCGTAATCTTGTCTACATACATACACACATACACACACACAGACATTTTTCTCAACCTTAGTGAAAATGATTCAGGAACCTTCAAAACGTATAAAAACATCAAAATCTCAACAATTTTCGTGATCGCAATACTATCTCTGGTGAGATAGTAATTATATATAAAATTTGAATTTTCATTCACGCCATCTTTCGGATAAGTATTGAGTTGGTTTTCATTTGGAAAAACTTCAAAATTAATTTATAACATTAAAAGATGAATTTTTAATTAATATAATTAATATTTTTAAAAATATTACTTCACAATAATACAGCGGCGTACCTAGAACTTTTGCCGTCCGGGGCGATCTCCAGTTTGCCGCCCTTTCTATTATAATAGTGGTTTTTATAAATTAATACACATAAATAAATTATTAAGTTATTTAATCAATATTAATTAATGCACAGAGAATAAATTTTTTTACACATATTTGTATGCACTCGTAAACATATTTATATAATATTTACTCTTCCAGCTTTCATACTAGAAAAATCGTGTATAATGCTCTCAAAATTTATATTATTTGTAATTTCTTGTTCTATTGACAATATTGCAAGATTTTGTAGTCTTAATTGACTCATTGTAGAACGAAGATAATTTTACCGAACAAAATCGTAAAGATGCGTTTACGAATTCAACGAATTTTAATGAATACAATAAAATAAAATTATTATCCTATTCTTGGAATTAGAATTCAAAATTTACACTAAAATGCATTTATATACACCGAGGAATAATATTCGAAATCATATAGTTGATCATAATTTATATAAATCAAATAGTAAACTTATAATAATCATAATAATCATTTATTATTCAAGAAAGAAAAATAATAAATATGAAATGAATAAGTTGCTTTTTACAACTATAACTAAATATAAAAATGCCGCCCAAGATAAGTGCTGCCCGGTGCAGACCGCACCCCCCCCTTAGGTACGCCACTGCAATAATAACATTTACTTAATATAAATACATAAAATCAGTTTTATTAATATTTTCTTTCTGTTTTATTCAATTTGAAAATTTTTATATAACATCATCTTTTCTATTCCTTTTGTTATATTAAATAAATTTATCGAATTAAAATTGCACTAAAAAGAATAAAATAATATAAATATAAAAAAAATTTTATAAAATAACGTTTTTCTCATGGACTAAAAAGAATAAAATAATTTTTCTATAAGCCTGACAAAGTTTATGGATGAATTTCTTCATATACAACGAAAAACGTTTGGTGCATTTCGTTTTCTTTGCTTTCTATTTTATTTCTATACAATTCCTTTATAGAGCTATAATTTATATAAATATTTACATACCACTCTAAAACACTTCATTAACAAGTACACTATTTCTTCTGATATAATCAAATGTTTAGACTTGGATTGATAATATGTAAATTTAAGAAAATAATAATTTTTTTAAAATTTGTCACATACTTTGATATAAAAATATTACATTGAAAAATAATAAAATATTGATTTCTTAAATCTTAATCTATCATTTTTATTGCATAATAGAAAAATTTGTCAGTTTGTGTTCAATAAAATTATTATTACAAAAATTTTTGACTTGATGCTTCATATAAATAAAACGAAATGCGCCAAACGTTGTATATGATGAAATTCATCCATAAACTTTGTCAGGCTTATAGAAAAATTATTTTATTCTTTTTAGTCCATGAGAAAAACGTTATTTTATAAATTTTTTTTTATATTTATATTATATAAATATTTGCTACACAATTGAATCAGGCTTGGTTCTTACCTACCCACTGACGTCATGATCTTTTTCCCTAAATTCAGAGCAGAATTTTTAATAAAATTTAATATTTTCATGATGGTATCTTAATAAAAAAAATCAAATAAATAATTCATATTTTAATGTGTTGATAACATAGGATTGTTTTTATAATCAAACATTTTATTCTTAAATGTTATTTATTTCATATCATATTATATCAAGAGTTCTCTTTTGTCCAAATCTAAAACGATTTCTTTAAAAAAACAATTGATATCCTAAGGATTAAAAATAATTATTTAATAATTCCTCTAACCTTAGTCACATTAAAGAGCTATTTTAACTATATATCTATATAAATATCCAAACTATATAGTGTATATTTATAATTTAATTATCTAAATATATACTTTTATTCTTTAATCACTATTCAATCTATAATTTTAAACAATAAAATAAAAATTTAAATAAACAAAAACAAAAAAATAATAATGATCTGTTCTAAGTTTTATGAATATTATTTTTTATTATTATGATCGTTTAGTATATCACGCTATTAGTTAATTGTATTGAATAAGGATAACTAAAGTTTCATCAGGTTTTAAGTTAAATTCTAATAATAACTCAACTAATCCAATTTGATAAAGGAAATTGATGACTTTAAATGCAAAATTTTTATTTATTTATTTTATTATTTTTAAGATATTTTATGAAAAATAAAGATTAACGTACTATTAGACTATGGACTATAATACCGGGTGCCTCTAAATGAAGATGGGAGTTTTAACGCTTTATAATATTTAGTACATTTAACTTATAATGATAAATGATATGGCAAATAAAAGAGCAACTAAAACAGTTTTACCAAGCACCTTATAAGTGTTCAAAATGAGCACCATTTGTCACATGGCACACATCAAGTCTATAATCGAGTTCTCTTCACAAACGTTGATCAGTGTGTTTTCAGTAGCTGCTACAATCCTGTTTCTTAATTCAAGGAGGTCCGCTGGTAGAGAAGGCACATACACGCGATCCTTGATGAAGCCTCAAAGGTAGAAATCACATGTTGTTATGAGGGGTGAACGTGGAGGCAATGCATAGCGAGCTTTGTCGTTAGGCCAATCCAGCAAACGGGTAGTGGCGTTTATCCAATCTCGTACTGTGTTATGTCAGTGAGGAGACTGTTTGAGTTGCTCTTTCATTTGACATATCATTTATCACTGTAAGTTTAATATAGTAAATATTATAAAGCGTTAAACTCCGATATTCATTTAGAGACACCTCGAATAAAGAATACCATTTTCTTTTAATTACATATATATATATTGAATTAAAATATCAATCACAATTATGTGAAAAGCAAATTTATTCTTAAAATTATTTTTTATCTCATATAAATTATATTCATAGTCATTTTAGCTACTTAATTATTGATAAGTATTCATTAATATTAACGTAGAGTTTCACTTGAACAACTCGCAGTCGTTTAATACCTTATTGACGTATTTTTTAGTGTTTTCAATTTATGACTCCAGAGTGGAGTTGCAGTGTCATAATTCTATATCAAATTATTTCTCATGGACATTCTGAAAAGTATCTACTTCACCAATGCTTGCCAAATTTATTTTGACCCACCACCCCCTTTTCAGAAAAAATTATTATTCAGCGTTCCCTGGTAATTCATTTTTTTTTATATATAAATAAATAAATATAAATAGCAATTAATCAGAGAGATATAATTATGTATCATGTTTCTACCTTTATCGTAGAGAAAGATGTAATTTAGAAACAATTTGTTTGAAATTATACTCTTTATTGAACTCAAAATGGAAAGGTACAATTTTTCTCAAATAAACCTGTCACCACCAATGCCCTTCTGGACCCTCCTGGGGACGGTAGCGCCCACATTGGGAATCAGTGTACACAATCACCATCCCTAAAACTAAAGATGATAAATAAATGTCTCACAGTCAACTACATTTAATCACTAAATTAATGTAGCATTAAAACAGAACAAGAACCGATGAATTTACTAATATGGTGAACACTTAGAAAACAGAGGGTCTTTCCTTTGTGTGACTTCCAAGTAAAGTGCACTTACAGTATATGATACACTTTTACATGCGTCTTCCCTTCTAGCATGAAAGCATTCTTATTTATTTTAATTGTGTTTATTATGTCAGAATATTTAGAGAATTTGTATATTTATTTTGTATATTCTTACAATCAATAAACACATAAGGATTTGAAGTTAATTTCTAGTTTTGAATAACAACAACATTAAACTTGTAAAATATAGTCGTCGTTAAGCTTATCTTAAAGTAAATTTATAATATAAATATATATAGATGCGCACATTGTACAATATAAATTATTTCTCTTTTAATTTATTTATTCATCGTTCTTACTTCTATTTTTCAGGAAAACCATTTAAACCAAAAAATATTCAAAATAGCGTTTTGAGGTGTTGAGGATAGAAAATAGAAGCACCCTATCTCTCCAATAGATGTATATATATATATATTAGATTTAGGAAAACTACTTATTTGAATAAAATCAATTGAAAATTTAACATAAAATCCCTTATATTTATACGTTATATAGTTTATAGACATAATATTCGAATAATATATCATTAAAATAAATTCTTTTAAGTAAAATTTTAATTAAATACTATAAATTAAAATTTAAAATATAATAAGTTGACCTGTGGCCAGGTCCGAACCGACGGACGGTTTGAAGTAAATTAATTTCCAGGTACAAAAACAATTTCAAATGAATTTAATATATCTATTAATGTAATAAAAAACAGATATGGATATAACATAAATATTTTTAATTTTATTTTATTTAGAATAGATATGTAAGACCAGGTTGTTGTGAATGGCTGGATGACGTCATATAATTTAAAATTAAGAAAAAACTAATAAAGATTATTTTTCTCGAGGATAAAACCAATACAAAGTGCATGATTCGTGGTGATATGTAAAAAAATCTCCTCATATGAAATTTGGTGTGAAAATAACCCTTCCCTTCCTATCGTCGATCGCTAATACTACCACTTCCGGTTTCCCGATTTTCACCAAAAGTTGATCAATTCATCATACTGATACATTAAGCAAATAGACCAAATTTCATCAAAATCCGTTCAGCCGCTCAAGCTGTACACATCTATACTGACGGACGGACAGACAGACATCATGCTAAAAAATACATTTTTCTGTTAAGAAAATGCATGATTCGTGGAGATATGTAAAAATCTCCACATGTGAAATTTGGTGTGAAAACAATACCTCCCTTAATATCGTCGGTCGGTAAAAAAATGAAGAAATTACATATATCATTTATCATTAAAGGGATTTTTATTAAAACACCACATATTTGTATAATTTATTTATTTAATTAAATAAACGTACAACGTTTTGACTTGTTATTCTGCAGTCGTTATCAAGTACCGTACGCTTACTCTGACTCAAACGGACTATATCATTTACGTATTAAAAATGATATTTGATCTATGACTATTACTATTTTATAATTTTTATAAAGTAAGTTTGCAAATCAGTGGTGTGTAGGGAGGGGAAGGCTGGGGAACGACGTTCCCTTACCTTTATTCAGAACCGGAACCCGTTCCCTTACTTTTTCATGCCCCGACAATTCCCACTTAAATTTACTGCTAGAATTTCTTTTTTGTGTTCGTTAATATTTTGTATAGTAAGAATAAGAAAAAATAAAAACTTATATAGAAAAAAATAGTTTGCTGAAAATGGGACTTTTTTTGCTCCCACTATGCGTTCCCTTACTTCTTAATTTGCCAATACAGCACTGTTGCAATTATACCTACATATACAATGATGATTAATTAAAAACAATAAATAATAAAATATTCAATTTCTAGCTCTCAGACAAGAAAATGTATACATGATAAGTTTTATTATATTTATATAATAAATGAAAAGAGGCCAAAAAACTTATAATGAGTCTTGAAATAAATAAAAAATATTTATTATTATAAATGATTAAATCAATTGAAACTTATGCTTGAAATATATCCAAAGCTACATAAAATCATTCATATTTTAAATTTTAATAAATAAATCATTTTTAATATTTAAAAAAAGTATTATTATTTCTTGTATTTAAAAAAAATAAGAACATTAGAAATCAATATTATGATTCCATCTCACTTTTACTATATAATTTTTATTGTATTTCAGATATTTAAATAATTTTTTTTTAATTAATTTAAAAATTTATTATATTAATTCCTTTAAATTACAATTATATTACAAATCAACGAATTTTGTAAAACTTTAGGAAAAAATAGTGTTTCTATATTAAAAATAAGAATGAAAGAACAAAACGTCGGATATAATTAGTGATTGTTTGCTATTCATCCTTTGAATGAGTAGCTTTATTCATCTTTTAATTCTTTAAATAACTGAGTTAAAATATACAAACGAATCATGCTATTTATTTTGTTTACTGATGAAACCCTTTCAATAAAGTGTCGAAAAATGAATAGTCCCTGTTATATATAAAATCAAGCTATAATGAGAAATTGTCCGGAAATCTATAAAAACTTCTACAAAAACTATTTGACATATTGATTATTGTTATTGTTTTTCATGGAATATTCGTTTATGAAAGTTTTTACATAAGCAGATTCTATAATATTATTCTTAGTAGAAAAACAAACAAATTTAAATAATAAAATAAATAATGAAAAATACCTCTTATTTATAAATAAAATGTTATCTCATTAAGAATATATCTAGTATTATTTATAATTTTCTTTATTAAGTCAAAATTATTAATTTATTAATAAAATAAAAGAATAATGAAGAAAAATGATTGAAATTTATTTTATTATGATGAATTAGTTAAATATAAAAAATGAACTGTGGTCAGGCACGATTTAAAAATAATTAAAAACAACAGTACTTATATATATATGTATTTTTTATTTTACCAGTTAGTTTAATAATAATGGATTGGTAAGTCCGGACCAGGGTATGGGAAGCGAGCGCCAGGTACATAGTCGCAGCTCGCACGCTGGACCGGGAGAATTAGGTATTTTGCGCGAATTCTTTATTTATTTTTTCTCTGAATTGATTTGAAGCTGAGAACTAGAATTCCATGAGTAATATTAGAAGTATTACATATATTTATTTTTTAGTAAAAATCATTTTTGTATAGAAAATATCAAAAGAAAAATATTTTTAAAACTTGAATTAAAATGACTAAAATATATTATCTTGCTTTTTATTTTTAGTTTAGTTACCCAATTATTAATTACTAATATATTTTAAGTGAAAATTTTCCAACAATGAATATAAAATTAATACTTTTTAAACTACCACTTCGGGTTTCCGAATATACACTAAAAATTGATGAATTTATGTTACAGATGCACTAAGTAAATATATCAAATTTTATCAAAATCCGTTTAATCTTTCAAGCTATACACGTAATGGACAGACGAACGGACAGACATCATACTAAAAATACTTTTTTCTGTTAACAAAATATGTAAAAATTTCAACATGTGAAAACAATACCTTCCCTTTTGACAAAAATCTTCTTTATAAAAAAATTCTAAACTTTATCAATTTTTTTTATAATAAATGTAAAATTTTGAGTTCATGAAATAATATTTTATTTATATATAAAAAATAAGTTAGTTAATACAACTAATGCATGGTTCTATTCATTGTTGACATTATAGAGAGCATTATTATCTAAAAAAGTATCACAAGTAATTTAAAAAAAAATATTTTAATGTATTCAAAAATATTTAATCAATTTTATGAAAATGTTCAATATAAATTTTTCTATTTTATTCACGAATTTAATCCGATCATATCATTCATTCTCAATTAAATTCATTAATCTTCAATTTGAATTTTGGATAATTTAATTATGATTATGCGAATTAAAGGTTTATTTGAATTAGTATCTATTTTAATAAATCACAAATAGGAAGAGAGAGATAAGAGTAATTTTCAATGATTTTTCAATTTAAAAAAATAATAATAATCAACATTTAATTTCATTCAATGATAATTATTTAAAATTTATTTGGAAAAAAAAAATAATTGAAATAATATAAATATATATGTTTTCATTTCTTTAATTTGTTTATTTTATTTATTTATTTTTTTATTACAATCGAGGTCGACGACTTTCTAAGTTCCAAGTTTAGCGGAGGTTAAATTATAAATAATCTTCCCATTATAATTCGATCAATATTTTAAGGCCTCACATTTCCATGAATTTAACTACCTTTGAATCTTATGAAGAGAATAAATTGATTATCATCCAATAGACTTGAGAATATTCCAAAAATAAAATCTTTTATAAATAAATATATATGTTCTTAAGAAAGGAAAAAGAAAGAGGTTATAATTGTATTAAAGATGAAAAGATGAGATGGAGGAGGCAAATAATAATTCTATTTAAATGAATTATCAAACCTGTTGCTTCTTTTTAATGATTGAATGATTTAAAGTAAATTATTTAAATATTCTATTTTAAATAATTTTTAATATATAAGCATGTTTTTACTAATTTAATTTTTTTTAATTTATTTCAACTTGGTAGCCTTTTTATCCCCCATCAACTTAATTGAACTAATTTTATTTATTTATTTATGAAGGTTGATAACCTCTTCAACAACCCCTATTAACAGTAATAAGATGAGATCAAACAGCAGTAATTTTCTCAAGTTATATTTCATTGATAGCACATTCAACATATTCACCAAATTATTATCAATAATTTCAAAGATATCTTGTGAATTGAGGATGTATAAAATATATATAATTTATAACGTTGATATTAAAAAAGAAAATAAAAGAAAGAGAGAAAAGGAAAATAGTTTTTTTAATTCTAGCTGACTGATTCTTTTGTGAATGCTCCCGATTCCTTCTTATAAATATTATCAATAATATATAATAATGAGTGGTTGCAAAACAATATGACATTATGATATTGTGCTAATTACACCTTTAACATTATTTACAATTATATTATTTATACTTGACTGAAAACTGATACGCCACAAGGTGAAAGGTAGCGAACACAGACTATCATCGAAGCTGCCTCACATTCGTGTGGTTCCGGGTTCAAGTCCTGGGTCTGGCAAGGGAATTTCTCTAGCTGGGGTCTATGGGACGAAGTCAGCCCAACCTCCGGGATCAAAATTAGGAAGCTTCTTGATAAAAAGTAGGATATGAGTATTGATAAGACTCGTTCTATTGATCATAGGACACCTAATTGATATAACCGATTTGATAGGCGTTGTCCTTGCGTAGAACATACAAAAATCAGAGGTTTGAATGAAAACAAGCCTCATTTTCTTTTTGATTTTAAAAGAAACTCTGGCAATATATATATTTCAAAAAAACTCGTACGTATGATTCAAATTTGACTTGTAGGTAGTAAAGGAAAAGTAAGATGCGGGAATCAACTATCAGAAACTTTCGAAATTCGGAATGGGTTAAAACAAGGAGACGCATTATCACCAATTCTATTTAATTTAGTTCTGGAATATGTAATTAGAAAAATCGGGGGAAAATTAAACGGAATAGAATTAAACAAAAATATTCAAGTATTAGGTTACACAGGCGACTTAAATATATTAGGAGATTCGGCAAGTGTAATTAAAGATAGCGTAGAAAAATTAATCGAAGCAGAAAAAGAGGTGGGACTGGAAATAAATATTGCTAAGACAAAATATTTAGTAACAGAGAGGAATAGTATTAACACACAAAATCTTAACATACAAGATATAGAATTTGAAAATGAAGAAAAATTTAAATACTTAGTTTCTGTAGTAACGAAAGATAATAATATTCGAGAAGAGTTTAAAGCGAGGTTACAATCGGGAAGAGCCTGTTATCATGCCGTAAAGGGGCTTATCGCGTCAAAATTATTATCAAAGGGAATAAAAATTAAAATATATAAAACAATTATTTTACCGGTTGTATTATATGGGTGTGAAGCATGGTCTATGACCTTAGGAGACCAGAATAGATTTAGAGTATTTGAGAATAGGATTCTGCGAAGCATTTATGGGCCAAAGAAAGATGAGGTCACCGGGGAATGGCGGAGACTGCATAACGAGGAACTGCATAACCACTATGCATCTCCAGATATAGTTAGAATTATAAAATCGAGAAGGTTGCGGTGGGCAGGACATGTGGCTAGAATGGGGGAGGAAAGAATGGCGAAAAACATATTGGAGGGGAGACCGAGTGGGAAACTCCTGCTTGGAAGACCAAGGACGTGGTGGGTGGATAATGTGGGAAGGGACGTGAGAGAAATGGGAGAGGATAGGGTTTGGAGGGTTGTGGCTCAGAATAGGGACACTTGAAGAAGAGTGGTTGCTGCGGCCAAGAACTTTCGAGTTCCGTAGAGCCACAGAGATAGATAGATATATATATTTATGCTCTCTCATAAGGGTCGAAATGTGTACTATTTAATTCTCTATAAATTATTTCAAATAAAATTTTCAATATTTTTTATAGTTTAGGAAATCTGGCCATTTTATTTTTTTAATATTTATTTATTTGTTTATGAATGGATTTAAGCCAAATTGTTGCCTGATCGTTAACACTCCAATAGAAGCTTGAATATAAAATTTAGTTATTATCGGTTTTACAGTTTGCCAGGAAATGTACAATATTTCTACCATGAACGCAAAAACATACATACGTTCACGGGAAAACTAATTTTTTGGAATCAGAATGACTAGAAACGTGGAGATCTGTCAAAAACTGCAGGATGGTGGAGAATCGGGATTATAATATTAATTTTTTTGGATTGAAAAGTAAAAAGTAATGCCTAAAAAAATTTAATTTTCACATGGAAAGAATATTTGGTTGAAAATGGTCTCTAATAGATGAGAATTGCGTGTTGGAATATTTAAAAATAATGAATACATCTAAAAATGTAAGACTGTCAGTTAGATAGACTGATTTCCAAGGAAATATAAATAACTAAATATATAACAAAAAAGTTTTTTGAAAAGTCTCCTTTGAGAATATATTGTATATTTGATATGAATTTTTATATTTTTTATACTTACATACATTATAGAACTTATATATTGTTAATTGTATTTAGTATTTACTTTGAAAAGATGAAAAATAAATTGCACTTATTTTTCCGTTTTGAAAATTCATTATTTTTTTCACAAGGAATGTAATTTGAAAGTTGTCACTTGTTGATTGAGAGTCTGATGTAGGGTGGTTATCGATTGAGTCCTGACACAGTTCTATCTCCTTTGGGAATATGAAAGCAGTTGCTATTATATTTTATCATCAGCCAAAAACTAGGGGAGAGAAGTTATTTTCCTCTTGATTAAAGATAATATACTTATTGTAAGATCCAAAGAAATAGTATTAAATAAATATATGGGCAAATATTGAATAACTTGAATAATATAAATGGTTTAATTATTTTTTTGAAAAAATAATAAATGAATTAAATAAAACTTAAATTAAAATATTATTTGTTTTTCAATTATAATTATAAATTTAATAAAATTTGATACATATTAAATATATATATATGATAATCTTTATACAAAAAATACAGAAAATATTTTTTGTTCATTAGAAACAAAATGTGAATATTATTTCTAGAAATTAAAATAATTAAAATTAAACATTTTTATTTTTTAATTTCTAAAAATGAAATATCATTTAAATTATCTAATTTATTCTAAAAGTCATCCTTTTAATTAAATTAATATTATTAGGTATATTTATTGAATATTTTAATTTAAATAAATTATCATTAAATTATTATTTTAAATGAATATATATCAATTAAAAAAATATAATAAATTTTTAAAAATCATACCTACACCAGAATGGTAGTCTTCCTTGATTAAAAAAAGGTAATATTCATTGATAAAACTTTGGAAAAATCTCCAGATTAATGTTCATTGTCAGAACATACCTCACAAAACTATTGTAAAGAACTTGGGAGTTTAACATCATGAACGACTTTTATTCTGCCTTCAAGTGGACTTAAAGTTTAAAAAGGACATTGCAGCTTTTATGAAGCTCAAAGAAACTGTTCTTTTGTTCTAATCTAAATCCAAGACTATAACTAAAATACTATGAATTATTCCTCAGGTCCATAATCACATACTTATGGATGTACGAGGTCAGGTCAATAAGCCCTTGACTTTTTGAATTTGCCGTCTCTTAATTGAAATAGCAACATTGCTCCTGTCAGCAGGCAATATCAGCTGACTCCTGTCGATATTGAAACCAGCTGGATCTTTTAGTTTTTGTTGGACATCCATTAAGACTACCTCGTGATTTGAGAAGAAAATGGAAAAAAGTAAATTTCGTGTACTCATTAAGCAGAAGTGTGTGCAGCAATAGAGACGAGTTTTTGAGAGAAAATATCTGAGTACATGTTTAAGAGTATACAGATCTGATAAGACTGACTATCAGAAATGCATTAGTAATAAAAAGATCTATAATATAGCTGAAATCAGAAATGGGTGATTATTTCACAAGCTAATCAGAGTATATTACTGTAACTTGATCATTAAAGAGAACAACAGCTTAATCTATGGCGCCTGTCTTCCACATAACCAATATTATAGAAATTCATTCCAAACAGGGACCATTGCGCCTGAGACGTTCCCTTTTTTGAATGTTCACGGCTATATTCAGGATAACAATAATATTCCGATTATTTACCATGCGATTAGACAAAAAAAATAACAAAAGAATGTTACAAGCCCTTCTTTCATTGAAAAGATCCATAGACTTTGACGATACAAAAGAGGTGTAAACAATAAAGACGAATAATAAATAAGCTGGAGTGTATCCATCCACTCGACTATCTCGCAAATTTGAATTAAATATAATATATTATATTCAAATTAAATTTAATTAATTATAAATTATAAATTAGTAAATATATATATTAAACCAGCGCGTGTTTGGCTCTTTGTTGATGGCACCACGTCACTTGATGGCGCATGATTTGCAGTCGTGTTAAAAAATTAATTCCGGTACTTTCAGGGATTCAATCAAGCTGAAATTCTATATATAGCAGTTTTATATAATTTTTAATCATGAGAAAAATTATCAAACATATATCTTTATTTTTACGGTCACTTTAGAGGAAAAAAAATCAAAACGTTGTAGGTAATGACCCTCTTCCGTTTGAGCTGCATTTCTCAAAAGTTGATAGAAAACTACGAATTTTGAATAATTCCCGTATACCAAATTTCATGATTCTAGCTCAAACCGTTTTTCCGTAATCTTGTCTACATACATACACACATACACACACACAGACACACACACACACACAGACATTTTTCTCAACCTTAGTGAAAATGACTCAGGAACCTTCAAAACGTATAAAAACATTAAAATCTGGCGGGATAGTAAAAAGAGGAAAATCAAAAAATACGGGTGGCTATAAAACCAAAAGTTCAAATTAATAAATATAATGAAGTTATTATTAATATTATTATTTTTCAACATCTATAATTTTTTTTAAATGAGAGAATTGAAAATATTTCTATGTTAATTTGTAAAATTAAGTTTATAACTAAAATTATAAATATTTTTATTTCCTATATTTAGATGTAATTTTCAGTCTTTTTCATCCTTTTAATGAAGAAAGACACTAAAAATAAATATAATTATTTTTTTTTAATAATAATGTAATCATTATATGAATTTAAAAAGATATAAGGACAATAATAATTATAAAATTAGTTATAAGATCCATTAATTGTAAAAATATGTATAATATCGACTGTAATCATTAAATAATTATGTATATAATTACACTATCTTAAATGCTTGGGGATAATTTAATAATATAGTATAAATATATATATATATATATATATATATACTTGAAGTATAGTGATCGAACCATGACAAGTTCTCAAATAAATAAGATTAAATACTTAATTTAAAATATATGCAAATGCTATTTAAATTGGACATAAATCTTTAAGGCCAATATTATTAAAAAACAATATCTAGGATAATTATTAAAGGGATTTTTATTTAAAGACAAGATTATTTGTGTAAATATTATTTATTAAATTAAAATAATAATTGTACAACGTTTCAATTGCTAATTCTGCAAACGTTCTCAAGTACTATGCGCTTGCTCCGACTCAAGCAACTAACTGTTAGATTGAAGAATATGCAATCGAAACGTTTAATAGATATTATTTTAATTTAATAATATTTACAAATAATATGATCTTTAAATAAAAATCCCTTCTATAATTATAACACAAACCACAAAAGTTTTAATAAATATATTATTGATAAATAATACCTATACGATATACGAGTATTATAACATCACTTATAATGATAATCATATAAATATAATTTTTTTTCTAAGCCACCTTGGGTCATTGTAATCTTTTTACTTGTATATATCTGTTATTAATTAAGTACTTTAATTAAAAAACATTTAAAATTATTTTTCTTTGAAATGAAACTTATACAGAACGATTCTTCACCTCAACAACTTCATAATTTGAGAATTTCATAAAAATCCTCTACATCAGGGGTCGGCAACCTGGTGCCCGCGAAGTGACCGCATTCAAATTACTAAATATAATATTAATTTAAAGTCATGACACAAAAAAGGTAACATTTTCGATATTTTTTTTAATTCTTTCAATATGGCTCTAAAAAAAAGGAAAATTTATTCCGATTTGGCTCTTATATATATATATAAACATTTTCGATTTTTCAATATGACTAAGTATCACCAAGTGTGGCCACCCCTGTTATATTATTTCAAAAATATGCCCGACTATTTAAAAAGTTTACCAACACCTGCTCTACATAATACCTAATATATTAAATAGATATATACAAATTTCATTAATTTTAATAAGTTCAGATTAGATTGATTGATATAAATTAATAATAAAAAGATCATGAAGTTAGCCATTCATATATATATATATCAGTGGCGCAACCAGGATTTGATCCTGGGGGGGGTTTTGACTAGCCGCTCCACCTTCCTATGCCCCCCCCCCCCCGTCTGTCTCAAAGAGAAATTTTCATTAAGATTTTTCTTTTATATTAAATATTTAAAAAAGTTTTGTAAATGAAACACTGATTTTACAAAATCTGCCAAAAAAATTTAATTTTGTATTTTATTTACTCGTATTCACAGTTTTAGAAAGAAAATATTTTTTCCAGCTATAAGTAAATCATTTTAGCTTTCCTCATGGAATGAGGATAGCTTATACGATGGTCGGAAAATTTTGAAAATTTTTTCTCCGAGATTATTCGAGATTTCCACTTTTCAGACGGTTCTGAATCCAAAACTGCAAAAAAATTTTTTTGAACCGGCCGGCCGTTCGTTACCGAGATTTCCGACAATTATAGACAAAATGAGATATTGTCTTGAAATTTGATATTTAGATGTTTTTTTTTTGCGAATGATGGGCGGGGATTGGATTGTTTTTGGACAAGATCGGACCATAAGTAAGGTTAGTTTAATCCCTAATTTTTTTAAAGTATCAAAGCACATTTTATTGATTTTCTCAATAAATACCGATTTTTATGAGAATTATACTATCGTATTAAATTTATAGGAAATCGAATTTACTAAAAGTTTCATTATATTCATTTTTACCTAAACATAATAATAAAGGAGTTATTTATAAAAAACTACTTTAAGATTTCGAAATCTTTTCGTCCGTCCGTAGTGGCAGGATATTTTGAAAGAAATAATGTAAAAATCCCTAAGAAAAAATCCCTAAGTAAAATATCTCTAAAAAAATAAATCCCTAAATAAAAAATTTCCCTAATTTTTTTTACTTATTTAATAATGAATAGCCGAAGAGACTTGAATAAGGTAGTTATACATCATGCTTGGTGTCATCACATCTGTTCCATCTGGTTTTTTAGCGTCCCATTTTTCATGGTTTGCCTTCATTATGGTCAGAAGCTCATCATGCGAGTCGCGGAATCGTTTCCTTGGTGGATCAGGCTTCTTACCACGAACATCACGACAGATTTCCAAAAAGATAAGGTTATGCTCAATATGGATTTGCTTAATCAGGTCCCATACAGATGTCTTGTAACCTCCTAAGCGTGAACGAAGAGCATTGTTGTAACCTTCCAATGAATTGTTTGTTCGAGGCAAACTCATCAAAGTGGCATCGTAGATGTTCCAATGTTCCAATGTCGAATTCGGGGTCATAAAAGCCAGCCAAAAATTGTTCACCTAGCCAAGTGCGTTCGAAGTAAGAAAAAAGATCACGAATTTTTACCCTGTTGGTCGTCCGGCTAATGCTTGGTAGGCTACAATGACTTTTGATGGTGGTACCAAAACCAAAGCTGCAAGAGTTCGTAAATGAGTGGAGTTGTCTATATCATTATAGAGCTTCAAAACTTCTGGCATTGATTTGATGTTTCTATAAATGCATTGAGCAAAATGAAAAAGACAACCTCTGATGATAGTAAATTTCACAAATTGCGTTATAAATTCCCTGGTGAAATATACGGTGCAAATGGTGTATTTTGTATTTGGAATCATTAAGCTATTAAAACGTATGCTAATAAACGGAATTTGAGTAAATTCCCTTTATTTTACATACGAATTTGACACCCCTAAATCATGTGTGTGGGCCCTATGTATGTATTTTTTGACCTATGTTTCCCTACTTTCGGTCCAGGCCTGTTTACCTCCTTGGGAGGTCGTGTCTCAGGCAACTGGGTGTCATGCTCACCTTGTATTTAAATTTTCTTAATCATAATTAAAATTAATACAAAAATGAAAAATTTTGATTTTAGTGATTTTTTCTTTTTGGGATTTTTTCAGTCAATGATATTTTTATTCAGGGATTTTCGGTCTTAGGGATTTTTCTTTTTAGGGATTTTTGACTGGATTTTTTCCTTTAGGGATTTTTACCCGTTCCCATTTTAAAAAAAATAGTCTTCGCTTCATAATTTTTATGAAATTAGCAATTAATGTATTATTAATAAAAAATATTTAGAATTTGAGTAATATTTTTATTTATTTTATATTTAAATAATAGAGTCAAATTGGAAAATTTCACAATCATCTAGTAATTTTATGTTAAGTCTTTTGTTTTTCATGATTTAGGAGAAATAATAAAAAAAATTTTTTATTTCTTATATTAAATTCTGTACGAAAAAATAAGCAATTTTTATTTTTGTTAAAATTTTTTTAAAATAAAATAAACTTACTTACTATACACTAAGTTTTACTTTAAGAATTTTTTTTTTTCAAATAAAAAAAGGATTATATTTTTTCTTTTCTATTTGTAATATAGTACATAATATACAGCAATTTTAATATTTTTTTCTCTCCTGAGGGAGGGGGGGAGGTTATAACCCCCAAAACCCCCCCTGGTTGCGCCACTAGGAGAAATAATAAAATAATTTTTTATTTCTTATATTTAATTCTGTACGAAAAAATAAGCAATTTTTATTTTTGTTAAAATGTTTTTAAAATAAAATAAACTTACTTATTATGCACTAAGTTATACTGTAAGAATTTTTTTTTTCTTTTCTATTTGTAATATAGTACATAATATACAGCAATTTATATTTTTTTCTCTCCTGGGGGGGGTTTTAACCCCCAAAACCCCCCCCTGGTTGCGCCACTGATATATATATATATATATCCAGAAAATATTTGCAAAATTCGATTAACATGTCTCATAAAGGAGATGGTAAAATCAAAAAGATAAAAAAATAAAATAATTATGATATTTGAATAATATGAAAAGATTTAATAAATGAAAAAGTTGAAAAATTAATGCCTAATATTTTAGATATATTTCGCCAATTAGTGATAATTGAATTAATTAATTTAAAATTTATAAATCCAATGAAAAACTTAAAACAAATTATAAACGTTTTAAAAGATATTTATGTTGATATAACCATTCAAAAATAATTAAATAAATCACTTTTTAATCAAAATTAAATCACAAACTATGATAAATTTAAAAAGAATTTAAAAAAAAAAATATATTAATGAATTTTTCATTTGAAAGAAAGTAAAAATAAAGTATATCAATAAGAAAAATTATTTATTATATTTATGTCAATTGAACAGATTCCACCAACCTTTCCTTTTCTAAATCTCCCCCAAATCCAATGTTTTTATTTGATTGATAATTAATCTTATTGTATATATTTTGGTTTGATTCGAATTACTAATCCCTTGTTAATCACTGAAATTAAATCATTCTTGAGATGATAAAGATATAGTTTATCTTTCGGAAATATTCTTTATATGAAATAATAAAATGTTAATTAGAATTGAGGCAAAACTCATCATTTGAATTATTAATTTTTTAATAATATTAATATATATATCTAGCTCGGTATTATTTGTCATTTTCGGCATGAATATTATAGTTTTTAAATTTCATATTTTAAAAAATTCTTAATGTTTTTAAATCAATGAGCTTTCAGTTAAATGATAAATAACTTTTTCCATGAAATATCTGAAATTCATATGGTTCACATAGTGTATAATTTTTTAAAGATTAAAAATAAACACTTTCTAATCAGAAGTTGAGAAAAAAAACTTGAAATATGAACCATTTCACCATATTTCCTTAAACATAGATGTTGTAGATAATGTTACCAATTCACTGAAACTTGTTTGAATGATTTCGATAAATACTTTTTGTATAATATTATAAATTTATTATTATTCTTTTTTAACATACAATTTTTACGAATTTAAAAAACATACAAAAAAGGAAGAAAGGTGAATTAAAAATGATTTACCATTTCTTCTACATGATTAAATTAATATTAGCTTAACGATTTGTTATCCTGAAAAGATTTGTCCAAGGCCTTGAATTACGAATTGCAACATTGAAAGTAGTTATTCTGATTTATTTATTAAATTTCAAAGAAGGCTATTGAACTACCAATTAAATTTTTATAAAATTAAAATATGCAATAATATAAATGTTTCGATGTTGACCCTGATCCAGAGATTCCCGTTCACTAACTTGTGTTTTGAACTCTGATATTCTAAAATAAAACTGATACTGATGGACCCGATGCAAGGTCGGAGTAATCCGACAAACTAGGTCAAAATACAACAGACACCAAGAGAACACCTTTCTGTCCCTTTCTATCTAATTCATTTGTAACGACCAAATGACACGATGCATGCATACGCGAATTGCTTATCTAAAAATAATCTAAGAGAAAGACACGCAACGAAAATTTAAAAATTATAATAATAATAATATAAAATAAAAATATGAGATAAACTAAATAATTTGTTATCGATCTCTTCATTTTATGATTTTAAAGAAATAGTGTTAATATAAATATATATAATATATTTAAATTGAAGTTTGAGAAATATCTTATATAGTTCCGTATTTATAATACGGATATCATCTAGGAACATTCTAAAATTGGAAGCCATTCCCAAAATAATATTTTAGAAAAATTGGCTTCCTATACGATCACAATCAAAAATATTATACATATATATAATGTTGATTCTCCTCAAATTTTTTAAATTTCTAAATCATAGAAGATTTAAAATTTTTAATTTATATTTATGTAAGTGAATTTAAAATGTATATAAGATGGGCATCTCTGGACTACCTTCCTGATACTATAGCTTTCTTATTATACAGAAAATAATAATTATTAATTTTTAATTGTTCTATTACTCCTGAACAAATAATATATAATCTATCATAGGTCAAATGGGAGAGTCGATGGTACCAAATTTGTGAATAAGAATTCAAAAACAACCAAGAAAAAAAAAATTGAAATAATATTATTCTTAGGTATACGTATAAAATAAATAAAATATAAAATAACAGTAATAATATTAATTAATATAAATAATGCATTTTCAATTGATTGATTAAAAAAAATTAAGTATTATTTTTAATTTATTATTAATAATTTTTTTTTTAATTTAATTGATTCCAAGTGAAAGGATGAAGAAAATCCATTTATTTTTATTATTAATAGACCCAACTGATAATTTAAATATTAACATTTAATAATAAATTGTTTGATAATAATATAAGATCACCCCCTTCCTCCATTTAACAACCTTGAAAATTTCATAAAAATTTGAATTAATTAATGGCAAGTGGTATGAACCGATCTTTGAATGTTGAATGTGTCTCCCCCCTTTCTTTATTTGATTACAATCTTTAAATAATATCCAACAAAAAAAATATTTAAAAATTGTGCATATATATCATTATCATTAATCATATTGATTGGTGCAAATCGAAAAATTATAGTTTCTAAATTGCTCAAGGAATCTAAAAATTAGTACAAACTATTAGAGAGGTGAAGGATGTCGAGATAATTTAAAGTATAAAATTAGTGGTTAAATAAATCACTATTATGATAGTATTAATATAGATATTATATCAAAATAAAAGAGAAATATCTTGTGATTTGATTAGTATATAATAATCAATTAAATATTTAAGAAATATAAAATTAAATCAATAGATAAATATCGTTTAACATGAAAATTAAATTATTTTAAAACAAAATTTATATTTAATTTAGGTAACATTAGATTGTTAGTTGGTGTAACTACCGAAATGTGCATAAAACAAACAGATTTAAATCTAAACCGATTATTTAAATTCAAAATAATTCTGTTGAAATGATTAATTTTTAAATCTTAATTTAATTAATTTCCAAATTAGAACTAAAATAAAATGTTGTTACGTGTATGCCTACTGTCAAATCCCACTAAATATTAGGTACTTTCATGTATTCTTATAATTTTTTCATTTTAAGAAGGCATTTATTCAGAAAAATTAGTACAATATATATTAATCAAAATGTTTTCCATCATTTTCTACAAATTTTACTCTTCTTAGAATGACATGGGTTTGACATCGATCCATTTTCGCACTTCTTCAGTATTTCAAAACCGTATGCCAGACAAGTCATGCTGCATCGAACAAGTGGTAATCAGAAGGCGATATGTCTGGTGAGAACTCTGGGTGCGGCAGAACTTCGCAACAACACGGAATCCTTCACAACTCTTGCAACGTGTGGCCGAGCGTTATCATGCAAGAGGATGACTTTGCGTTTGTTACTCGCTATTACTGGTCTTTTTTACAACACGTCGTTCAATTTGTCCAGTTAACGATGGAAGGCATCTACAGTTATAGTTTCATTAGGTTTTAGCATGTCGTAATACACTACACCTTACTGATCCCACCATAGGAACAGCAAGAATTTATGGCCATGAATATTTCGCTTTGGTGTCGATGTGGATGACTCTCCTGGACTATCCTATTTTCAGTCAATTCGTGTGGTAGTCATTTTCCATCCTTTTGTATCTTTCTCTTTGCATATAAACGTCTAGAAACAGTTGATCCATTAACTTTTAAGCTATCTGAAAGTTCTTTGATAGTTTGAGGTTCTCGTGCAATTCATTGTCTTTGAACTTTTTTGGTTCCCTAGGTTCTAGGTAGTTCTTTGTTTTTGACATCAAAATCACTACTTTTAAATCGTTGAAACCAAAACCGACAATTGGGATATGACGGAGCAGCATCATAATAAGTTTCTAAAAGTGTTTGAAGGGCTGCGGCAACAGATTTCTTCAAATCAAACAACTCAAGTAACGAATGTCGAAAATTCAATTTCGAGCCTTCCATGAATAGCGTCTATATATATATGCTGAATAACTAAATAATACTAATATGTGATACTAAATTGAAAACTGTTATATAATGTAGAGAGATGTCAAAACTATCGATTTAATAGATAGGTTAGTTTGTTTGAATTAATACTTCGCATCTGAACTAATAGATGACGCTGATCAAAATACATGTATTATCTAAGTTCATTAATTTAATAATAAAGTTGTTCTTTTTTGTTTTTTGAAGTGAAACTTCTTTAGCGGCGTCCTGACATTTGGTTGAGAATGGAGAGTGAATTGAAAAATTGAAATTTCGTAACGCGTTACGAAACGCAAGAGAGAAAAAAGATATAGATATAACGAGTGAGAATGAGATAGCCTCTATCTCCGACTCTCTTTTGTGCGGTGTTTCGTCTTGAGAGAGAGGCTATCTGGGTCTTTCTTTTGTCCGGTCTTTCGTCTTTGAGAAAGAGGCTATCTGCCTCTTCGTTTTGTGCTGTCTTTCGTTCTACTACGCTCTCGCTAGGTCCAAAGTCCACGGCGCGCATGCGCGCTAGTACGTTGACGCGGAATAATATTTCTCAGCTTCTACTGGGTCAAAGAATAAAAATTAGTATGACTTATGATCAAAAGAGGGCGAGATCTCCACCTTGTCCAGTAGATATCGCAATTAAATACAATTTGAATTTAAATATATATTAATTTCAAAATTTGCCTAAACATTTATAAAAATAAATATACATATGAAATTTGTTATTTTTTTTTAATATTAAATTATTATATTTAATTTGAGATTAATTATATGTAAAAAGATCAACTATCAAATAGATTCAAACTTTTATTTTCTTTGATTAGATTATAATTAAATATTATTTATATTATTTAAAAATTATTATTAAATTTAATTAATTATAAATTATAAATAATAAATAATAAATATTAAACCAGCGCATGTTTGGCTTTTTGTTGATGGCACCACGTCACGTGTTGGCGCGTGAGATTTGCAGTGTTAAAAAATTAATTCTGGTAATTTCAGCTAATCAATCAAGCTGAAATTCTATATATAGCAGTTTTATACAATTATTAATCATGTGAAAAATTATCAAACATATATCTTTATTTTTACGGTCACTTTAGAGGAAAAAAAATCAAAACGTTGTAGGTAATGACCCTCTTCCGGTTGAGCTACATTTCTCAAAAGTTGATAGAAAACTATGAATTTTGAATAATGTCCATGTACCAAATTTCATCATTCTTTAGACGATATTATTTATTTCATACACCTTTCACTACTGGTTTATAGCCACACAGGTGCTAATGCACTTGAACGAGGCGAAGATAAAATCCCTCTAATTCTCGGGGGAGATTTTAATGTAAATTTTGGATCTGATGATTCGTTGCCGTTGATCAACTTTCTTCGAGAAACATTTGGTCTGCTTATAAATAACGATCCCAAGGAATCAACAACAAAATCTGGAACTACAATAGATGCTGTTTTTACACGTTATATAGAAAATATCGAATCACGAACATATATATCTTATTTTAGTTATCACAAGCCATTAATATCAGTATTACCAATTGAAGCACCAACCGACAATAGTACAGGCAATGTAGATATGATGATAGAGTAGATAATAATAATAATAAAGCGAATATTTGTTACGAAAATTTTATACTGTTATATGTCTTTCGAAATGATCCCTTTATTTTTCTCTATTTCTCTCTCACTCACACTCTCAACTAAAATTTATCTTATTCTCTAGATTGTAAGAAGTTTCACTTCCGCCACGTGTACGATGCTGCACATTTTGCTTTTTAAATTTTTTCCCCTTATTATAATTATAAATAGAGAGATATTATATTTGTTACATAGTTATTTCTTATTAACTTATTATTTGTTGTTAACTTTGATTCTACAAATTTTATTTAATATAAAAAAAACTTAATGAGTCTTGTAAAATTAAATTTGCATGATGGAAAAGTCATTTGATATTAAGAATAATGAAAATAAAAGTAATAGAAATATATATATTTAAATAAAATGGAGCCGGTAGATATACATAATAGGATATACTATATATATATATATATATATATGCTTATAGGAATGGACGGATATTAATGGCTAATTCAAATGCAAAGGATAAAAGGCTTATGTTACACTCGTGATGAGACTAAAGAGACGAGAATGAAGAGTTTTGGAGAATGGTGAATGTCAAAAAGAGGAATAAATAATCTCACGAAATGTGGAGAAATAAATTATTCAAAGGTTGCCAATTTTTTTAGAAAATCATTATAAATTGAATTGTATAAATTTATTATTTAAAAAATTATAAATTTATTATATCAAACAATTTGAAAAGATTATGATCATTGAAATTTTTAATTTTTGAAATTTTTGTTAGTATCTATAAATCTATATATGTATTATATAACTGTTGAGAATAAAATACAAATATACAAATATAATTCAATTCAAATATAATATAATACAAATGTAAAAAAAAGTTAAAATTACTTAGATAACTTTCCTATATCCAAACCGAACTGAAAACAAACAGATATTTTTAATTTTATATTATTTATAATATATAAGTAGAAGCTGGCTGTGACGTCATGAAGGGGTGGGTGACGTCATATAATTTTAAATTAAGAAAAATCTAATGAAGATGATTTTTCTTGAGGATAAAACAAATATAAAGTGCATGATTCGTGGAGATATGTAAAAAATCTCCTCATGTGAAATTTGGTGTGAAAATAACCCTTCCCTTCCTACCATTTCCGGTTTCCGGGTATACACCAAAAGTTGATCAATTCATCGTACTGATGCATTAAGTAAATACACCGAATTTCATCATAATCCGTTAAACCGTTCAACCTAAACCCATCTTTACGGACACACAATGGACACACAACGGACGGACGGACAGACATCACGTTAAGAAAATGCATGAATCGTGGAGATATGTAAAAATCTCCACATGTGAAATTTGGTGTGGAACAATACCTCCCTTACTATCGTCGGCCGGTAAAAACCGAAAATTAGTGAATAAGTGAATAATTCTTGAGACCAAATGAATAAAACAATTATAATATGGCTGTCAAACATAATATTAATGGGATAATTATATGCAAATTTTATTAATTTTATCTCGTAAACTAGAAGAGACCGGGGAAAAATTTTATAAGAAAAGTTTCTTTGGAATTAAACAAGGCGTCCACAGATTCATCCAAATCCCTGGAGATTCCCGTTTTGTAAATAATTACCCTTGATCGAAAAAAAA
Organism: Labia minor; assembly: GCA_963082975.1. Taxonomy (NCBI): domain Eukaryota; kingdom Metazoa; phylum Arthropoda; class Insecta; order Dermaptera; family Spongiphoridae; genus Labia; species Labia minor. The sequence goes on from OY720345.1 coordinate 39,287,232, forward strand.
TCTAAAAATAATAAAGATAATTTATTTTGGCCTTAATAATTTTATTTATTTTCATATATGGAAATATATTTATGATCGCGAAAGCAATTCCTTAATTGTATTTTATTTATGTTTATTTTTAAAGGTAAAAAATTTTTGACAAAAATAAGAATGTTCTATTATTAAAGATTATTTTAGTAATATAATTTAATGTTTTAAATTTAATCAGTTGAAAAATAAAAAAAAAATATTTTGAGATCATTCCATCGATTATGGTAAATGAACGATCGTTTAAAATCACATATTCTAGAGAGAAAGGAAATTGGAATTGAAATTGAGTGGTTTGATCAGATGATTAAATTGCACAATATAATAATTAATAATAATTCTCCAGTTAATGATTTTTTTCTTTGTAAAATCAATAAAATCAAAAATAATATTTCGTTAAATTTAAAAAACAATAAAAGAATTAATGTTAAATGTTAAAACTGATAATATGATTTTCAAATAGAATCTAATTAAAGAGAAAAATAAATACAATTAAAATTTGATTTTTAATTAACATAAAATTGTATTTTTGCAAATAAATTAATAATTTTATTTTTCATACAATGATTAAATTCACATTTTGTTACAAAAATTTGTATTTACGGATCATTACATACGGAGGGGCCTACTCGTAATCTGGATTAAATTAGCAACAAGGGCAAGTAATGGTTATTCAGTAAGGAAAAAACGAATTTTAAGAAAACGATATATGTATAATTAAACCTTTATATGTATATATTAGATATGATTCATTATAGTAGTGTTTTTCGATCCGAAAATAGATTCAAATTATTTTTTTTTGATGTTAGAAATATCTATGAATCAAGAATTACTCTAAATATTTATGAAATAGTTCAAATTATAAATCTTTGTGTTCCCGAAACTGTTATAGTAGTACTTGGAAAATGATTTTAAAATTAAATTTTAAAATTAATTAGAATATCTCAAGAAGAGTAAGAATATCAAATTGTAAAAGACATAACAACCCATTGAAAGAATTAACAAACCATTCATTTATTTTAGGGTATACTGATGACTATTTTTATTTAGCCTATTTTGAGTATGTTTTCCGTTTATTCGGATTTTTATTTATGGTTAAATTTTAAATGAATAATGTCAAGAGGTGACAACTAAATGAACTTTTTTGATCATAAAATCAGATAATAAAATAAGAGCCAAATAAAAAATTCGTCAGGATAAGAGAGGTCATAGTGTAGGTATATTTTTGTTAATAAATGACGATGATATTATAAATAACTTTTTTGATATTTTTTTAATTTCATTGTAAATTTATGTAATTTTTTATGTGTATTGTGATCACAAAAAAATACGTTAAAATAGTGTTTCTCAACCATTTTGGACCAAACGCTCACTTCGTAAGGCCGGCTTCATAATTCCCCCCCTATAAATTTTGACAGATAAAAATCGAGTTTCAGAACCTAAAATTGAAAAAAAGCGGAAATATCTGATCGCAAAATCATCTTACCTTTTTTTAGAGTTGAAAATGATTTCGCCCCCCAAAATTAACTATCGCCCCCCAAAAGAGAATAGTCAAATAATCGCCGCCTTTAAGATGTCGATCGCACAGGTTGAGAATCATTACCTTAAAATCACATGATTGGCTATAGAAAGAATGTAAGATTCGATAGATTTGTTTCATTCTTCATAATATAAATTGAGAGTAAGAGAAATAAAAAGAGATGTGAAAATGATCAAAAAATAAAGAAACAGTATGACCATAATTTTATACAATTTTAAATAGGATAATGATATTTTCGATATTTAGACATAGTAATAGGCGTTGTTATCTTTCTTTATTTACTTAAACAAAAATTTTAAAAAAGTAATTTTAACATAATGTTATATAATATGAGGGTAGGTCAATAAGTCCTTGACTTTTTGAATTTCTCGTCTCTTAAATGAAAAGGCAACACAGCTCCTGTAAACAGCAAACTATCACCTGGCTCTTGTCGAAATTTGAACCAGTTGGATCTTTTAATTTTTGTTGGACAATTAATTGTAATTGTAATTTGAGAAGAAAATAGAAAAAAGTGAAGTTTCATGAAAATCCATAAATTGCTCCCTCATCCGCTCTATTTTCCGGATTTAGCCCCGAGTGACTATTTCTTGTTTCCAAACCTGAAGAAATCACAAACAAATCTATTTTGATGTCCTCGACAAATCTTATTTTTTGGAAGGGATAACAAAATTGGAGAAATGTTGGACGAAGTGTATAGAGCTCAATGGAGACTACTAAAATAATTTTTTATCTGAAAACCTGTTTCATTCAAAAAGTCACGAACTTATTGACCTGCCCTCGTATAAGTTCCCAAGGTCCAGAACCTTCCAAATTTTTATTGCAAAATTTTACAAAAGAAAATACAATTAAAACAATACCTCCCTTACTATCGTCGGACGGTAAAAATTATATTATGTACCTATTACTAAAGTAGCTTTATTTTCCCTAGAAGGTAGAATATAGGACAGAGTGTTAAATTATAGCACATGTCATTCCAAAATAAGAAAGGTTACCCTATGTGTATTAGGAAATTATAAATGATTGACGATAAATATATTAATATTTTAAAATTTTTAATTTTTTTTTAAGTGTTATTATTCATTTTTTATATCCATATTTAATTATAATTTAAATGAGGCAATACTTGTTATACTAATGTTCTTAGAAATAAAAATGATAAAAAATGAATACAAAAAAATTATTTAATTGATTTAATTTAGAATAAAAATTTCACGGTTGATTTCCAGAGCACTGGAAGAAATTAAAATAGGTATAGTAATAAATATATATATATGCCTTTTCTTAATTACAAATTCTAAATGGCAGATATAAATTATACTGTTCTTCTTTTTATAGATTGAAGCCTATGAGTCAAAGTATTCATTACTAATATTACATTTTTAATTTTTTTAAGATTGATTCTATTAAATATTTATTAATAATGTAATTATATAGTATCTATGTCTTATTTATAATTTGTTAAAAGTTCTTATTTAATTTGCTTGATAATATTTTATCACAATAATTATATTATATAGATCATTATACATGTACTCGTATAATACATGGATTCAGTTTGAGTTATAAGGTATCATAGAGTTCTACTATTCAAATGCAAATATAACGTGGAAACAGGATCCTCTCCAATTAAAATTAGATAATCTTAAATATTAGTTGTTTTTTTGAGACTTTTTGATTTTAGTTAAATCTTAATTTTCTTTATTAAATTTATTAACCAATTATTATATTTGATATTATATAAAAATATAATTATAATGTATAGCGACGGAAAAGGGTAAACGCCATGGGGGCGCTGCTGTCGAGGTTAAGAAAGGCCTGTTGCTATTGCCCGACAACATAGCCCCCATAGTATAATATTTTTCTATCATTGTTTTTTTTTCATCAATTTGAAAATAATCTTAATATATTTTGTAACAGATAAAAGTATTGAAATAGCGAGACTAGAGTTTTTTTTCATATCTTTGCACACTTTATTATTAATTCTTAAATTTAAATCGTTTTTTTTTTGTTAGAAATTTTAAGATTATAAGTGGTTCTTTTACCTTTTTTATTCTTATGAATCTAGTGCTCTTTAAAAGCTTGTTTAGACTAAAGGGTCTTTTAATCTTCCTTCAAGGGAATAGGTGATCCCTTTTGTTATAACAATAAGTAATAATATGTCAAGTGGGGAGGAGTCATAAGAATGTTGGAGATGAGTTAAGCAAAAAAAAAACCAGTCAACAAGTTGATTAGATTATTGTCTCAGGTTCATTCGCAACATTCTCATTAATTTTCTTCATAATCATTATTTCCGTTCCTTTCCAATCAAATGATCTGATTTAAGTTAGTTAAAGGCGGAGATTGCTATTAGCAAACTTTTATAAACATAAAATAGTTGTCAAGATAGAAATATTTATTAGGCATCTTATATATAATTATATAATTGAATATACTTGCTTGTTAAATGATGGATTAATTTTAACATTTACACATGTAATCATTTCAATTTATTTATGACTCTAATTAATCGGTATTAATTAATTTTAATAAAAGAATAGGAAGTGTTTATTTAAATTTGAATGTTTTAATTAATTTAATAAATAAAATAAAAAAATATTATTTTTCTTAAAACTATCTAACAATAAGATATGTATCTACACATCACATAAAAATTTAGACTTTTAAAAAAGTATTATATATAGGTGGGGTGAAAAGTTTCCGACTTGACCAAGAGAAACGATGTTTTTAAATTATTTTTTTTTGCTATATTTTTCAACATAATCTCCATCAACACTGATACATTTCTCATAACGGTGTTCTAACTAATTTAATTTAATTTAATTTAAGTCTCATCTACAGTTATGAATCAACGCAAAAATTCATTTGGATTACGCCAAATTGTCGGTAGAAATGGTTTTTCGAAGCAGTTTTTGGTCTAACGTTAGCAAACTCGGCACCCACGTTGCACATAGCTATCCATATTCAAATGATTGTGCAAAATATTTCGCACACGTTCAGCTGACATCGTACAGGTCTCAGCTATCTTGAATATTGAAAAATAAAGCAAAAAAAAAATTTAAAAACATCGTTTTTCTTGGTCAGGCCGGAAACTTTTCATCCCACCCTCGTATAGTAAATAATTAATTGGAAAAAGAAATTAAAGGAAAAAAATCTGGAGTATCTCCACTCGCATGTTTGGCTCTTTGTTGATGAAACCACGGCGCGTGATAGGAAGTCAATGTGTTAACAAATTTAAAAAATAATTCCGGTACTTTCAGCGATTCAATCAAGCTGAAATTCTATATATAGCAGTTTTGTACAATTTTTAATCATGTGAAAACTATCAAACATATATATTTATTTTTACGGGCAGTTTAGAGAGAAAAAATGAGCTACATTTCTCAAAAGTGTTGAAAGAAAATTATGAATTTTGAATGATTCCCGTATACCAAATTTCATTATTCTAGCTCAAACCATTTTTGCGTAATTTTGTCTACATACATAGACACTTACTCACAGATACACACACACACATATTTCTCAACCTTAGTGAAAATGATTCAGGAACCTTCAAAACGTATAAAAACATCAAAATCTCAACATCGAAAATTTTCGTGATCGCAATACTATCTCTGGCAGGATAGTAAAAAGATGGATAATAGCTAAGCTTTTGAAAATTTAACCATTTTATTAAAAAATCCAAATTTAGTAATAATAAGAAAATTTATTTTAATTATATCTATAGAAATAAATTAATTTTATATTTATGGGTAAATTACAACTTAGTATTAACTAATATAAAAATCAATATCGAGATATTACATTATTTTCTTAAATGTATTTCATCTTTATAAATAATCTATTTTTAAATGGAGTGTACCTTTTCAACATTTAATAAATAACAACATTAATAATCAATTTGATAGTATAAAAAAAATATATAATTTAAATATGTAAGTGAAATTCTAATAACATCAACAAACTTAAATTAATATTCTTTCATTATGATGACTTATAAAATAAAATGCAAATATAATTTTTGTTTTGTATATAATGAAAGATAAGTAATATGAAAAAATCGATTCAAGTTCTTAATCCCTTTCATTCTAGGCAAGTTGTTTTTTAAACTGTTGCTATGCAACAACGCCAGAAATTATTTACTATTATAATACAAAAATATTGTATTCAATCTTTTTAAACTTGATTGATTTTTTTTTTTATTTTTGTTCTTTTCATCTTTTTTAATGAGTGTAGGAGTAGGGAGTGAAATTTAATTAAGTTTTTAATTAATGGAAAAACTTTTATAAAAATTTATAATATATTAGTGAAGTGGGTAAATAAATATTATTTTTATTTTTATTTTAAATCTATATAATTATTATAATAATAAATAGTTTATCATAGTATACTGTTTACCTTTTCGACATCCCCTGCAAGTGGTGGTTTCTTCTTGACATAATAAACTACAGGTCCGTATTTCACTTTTGCCACTTGCATTAATTATATCAATTTTTTTTTATTTTATATATTCGATTTTTAAATATATTTAATTTAATGCACTTTATGGAATTTCAACAAACATATATAGATCCAAAAAAATATTAATTTAAAAAGAAAATCACCTGAATCATGAAAATATATAATATTTTATTTTTTAATCATTATATATTATTAATTTACATAAAAAATTAATAAGAAGACGCGAATTGATTATTTTATTTGAACTTTCATAAATTAGAAGTGTATAAAATAAATTAATTAAATAAGGGGATAAATAGTAAATTATAGACGGATTAGTTTGGATACAAATTGTTTATTTTGAATTAAAATAAGTTAATAATTTAGTGATTAATATGAATTGATTAATAATAAATAAGTAAATTAATATTGTTATTTGAAAAATAATGAAATTTGGAACTTACTTGAATGACATGATGATGGTGATGATTTTTTTTTTTTTTTTTTGAAAATGAATTACAAAAAAAAACAAGAGTGCTTAAATGAATCAGATGTGAAATAAATTAAAAAAATAATAATAATTAAATTTCTAAAAGAGGTAACATAATCACTAAATTGTCACAAAATAAATATATAAGAATATTTATTGATAATAACATGGAACCAGGAGGGAGACGAATGAGAACGGAGTTTCCAATGCACTGATTCGAATGAATTGAATGAATGAAGAATTCGAATGCATGCGATGCACTCCCCGCTTCTCCCTCCAAACACCCTACTTCCCTGCCTCTCCCTGTTAGGCCACTTCCCATACCATCCCTCCAGTTCGATCCGGCTCCGTTTCTTCAGGCAAGTCTCTTATCCTTTTCTGGCTACAATCAATTAGCCATTCGAAGAAATAAATAATCGCCTAAAAGAAATAAACAAACTATTCCATTTATAACTCTCCAAATAGTGTTAAAAAAAATAAAAAATTGATAAAAATTACTATTTTTGTTCTCATTTTAATAATTTGATTTATTAATAAATTTTACTTTCACTTCCATCTTTATAAACATAAATATAGATTTATATTTTACAAAATATGCATATAATATATAAATACCCATTGAACTCATATATATACACACACAGACATCTTCAAATTTGAATCTTCAACAAAAATATTAATTTTCAAGTTGGTCTGAGTGAATATTTGATATAAAATACATATAGGTAATATAAAATATAATATAAGAGGTCTAGAGTTTAACACACCTATTAGATATTTTATAATAAAATTAATTTTCCATTAATATACTTGGTTCATGGAATATATTTAAAATTAATATCTCTTTGATTGATATTGATTTTAAATAATTCTAAATTTAAATAAATTAAAGGGAAGAAGTAATTTTTTCAACATGTCTAAATATTAAAACTTTTCAGTCGTTTCTATTATATGTATCTACTTATAATAAACACAAATTTTTTAAAAAATACAAATAATGGCTATATTTAAATTATGTATTCATTGTATTATTTGTTAAATAGAATAAAGAGAGAGAGAGAGAGAATAAATTAAAAAATTTAATCAAAGAATATATATTGAGTTTATTTAATAGATATCATTCATATTTAATTAAAATTATAATTAAAGTTTAAATATATATATATATTAACTTAACGATTTAAATTTATTTATTAAGAAAAAAGTTCTATTCTCTCACTTAGAAAAATATTCCAATATAATTAAAACAAAACAAAAACGTGAAAATCTACAAAATTATTAGTCTAATAATCTTTTTTAAATCACATTTTAAAAGTATGAAAATAAATAATATACAGTATGTATATATTTTTAAGATGTAATTTATCATTTAACAATGTATCCAAGTTTGATTTTTTATTTACCTTCGAGAGAGAATTTAGTGGCCTGTTATTTATAGAATAGTAAGTTAAAACATCTAATTGTGAGGGTTGCTCTGTTCTGAATAAACATGCCTCCAGGCTCTGAAAGGAATTTGTTTTGCAAGAACTAAATATACATTGTACCTTCATTTTACCCGTACTATATATATATATATATATATATGTAAATAAATTAAAATCTTAAAAATTAATTTTCTCCCTTTAAAGTAATGTTCAAATCCTTTATCCCATTTGATCCTTCTGTTTAAATAGCAGGTAAGTAAAGTAGTGCCACTAGTTTCGGATCATGTCCCTTCCTTAGCTGGCTATCCTATATTTGAAAGCCCAATTATTTATCCCTTGTTCTAATGAAAGAAAGAAGATTACTCATACAGCTGCAGCATTCATTTCTTTTCAAAAGGGATCGTCCTGTGTGTCTCCCTGCTTCCTTTTTCCATACATCATTCAAATTGAAGGGACAAAAAACTTGAGGAGGGAAAATAAAAGATCATTCACACCAAAAATAATATATATATATATATATATATATATATATATATATATATATATATATATATAGAAAGAGTAAAAGTTAAAAAAAGTAAAAGATTAAAACTAATTAATTTATTATATATATATAAAAATATCAAAAATTAGTATATTAGAGATAAATTATAAATCTAAAAGAAAAAAATGTAGTTTCCTGTCGAAAAAAATAAATATCATTATAGACGCTTAACAAATGTAATATGCTATAATTTCTTTAATCTGTTTTTCATAATGACATTTTTATGTCATGTATATAGTATATGTAGTCCACATTTAATATTAAAAAAAATTAAGAATTTGTACTTAATTTGTTATTATGTAACTTTTATTGAATGTGAACATAAAGAGCTTGAAATATCATTTTAAGGGAGGTCCTTGAAGAGAGATTTAATTTATAACAAAAACACCTCCGACTTTTTTTAGTCATGAGAAATAAAATAATTTAATATATATACATATATTATATAGAGTAGAGAAACCGATTGAAAATTATATAATTTTGAAAAAAAAATGATAAAATTAAATTATCATTGAATTTTAATTAGAATAGAATAAAATAAATATATTTAAATAATAATAATTATTAAAAAAATTGAATTTTTTAAAAGATGAAACATATTGACCAGACGCGTTACTCAAAAGGTGAAGGTGTAAGGTGCAAAAATGATGTCAAGGTTAACGGGTTTTATTTTGACAATCAAAAATTTAAAAAATTCCATTAAGTTATTTTTAGAAAATAAATGGATTTTTTTTTAATCAATTTATTTTATTTAGTGAATATAATTATTAAAATATTTCATAGAATGAGTATAGTTAAAGAATCGTTTACTTCTAAATATATAACAGTATATATAAAAAAGAAGAGGATTTTCCTAATAAATGAGATATTAAAGTACAATTGTCTCCTCTTGTCTATCCTCTCAAGATGAATTCAATCACTTCTAATATATTTTCTATTTAATATTTAATAAAAAATTATTCTGAGATACATATTCTATTTTAAAAATCTATTTAAAAAAATTTCACTAAAATTTGATATAAAAATAGAAAAAATTACATTAATTATCTTAAATTTAACTGATTATAGATCAGAAGTGGAAAACCTTTTTACATTTAAATTATAATAGTATACTTTGTTACAAAGGAGGCTACATAAGATGAAATACCTATAAATTGAACTTTTATTAAATTATTATAGTTTTTGTATAGTTTTATTTATTTATTTCATTATGTAGAAATAATTCTAAAACATTGTCTCTCTATTATGAAATAAAAATACATACAGGATCGAAACTAATATTAAAAATCTTGAATAAATAATACAGAAATCAGAACAATAAATATTTATATAAAATAATTTCTCATCAATACCGCTTCGTAGAGACAGTTAAAATATTAGTAGCGTCGTGACTCCGCCCTTTTTTTAGCTTCTTCAACAAGTAATAAAAATATCCTGTCACATCAGTCGCGTCTTAAATATCTACCCTTTTTTGGTACACTATAAAAATGTTATTAGTTCAATTTGCTATTACCACCAGTAGTTTCTGAAAATTACAATTCATACCGTTTATATTTATTAAATTAATTCCCAAATTACTCCAATCTATGGATAACTAAATATTAATATATCAAATATTAAGGTGCCACACAATAAACTCACGGAGGCCGAAGGATCCACACCTTTGATATCTTATATTATATCTTATCTTATCTTATTTTTAAAATATTTTAATATTCATATACGCTTTAATGAAATGAAGTCATATAAAATTTGGTAATTATTCAATCGAGTTATTATGACATGGATTTGGATAAAACTTTACCAGTGAGTTTCTTTTTGAATTCCAAATAAACTTTTCTTAAGTAATTTTTGTAAGTCGTTTCTAGTTTAAGAGGTAATAAGCGGGAGTGTCCTCCCCTAGACTTTCCCGCATATAAATAGGTATAAAGAGTTGTGAATGAATATTTAGAATGTGTAAACTTGGTATTGATAAAGAGCCAGTTCGTATTAGTTTATTGGTGTCAAATTTGATATTTGGTAACATTTATATATATATATATATATATATAGAATAAAGTGCTATTTCCGGTTAACTGATATTTTAAATGTAAAAAAACAGATATGGATATAATATAAATATTTTTAATTTTATTTTATTTATAATATATAAGGGCTGTATTTGGCTGTGACGTCATGAAGTGCTGGGTGACGTCATATAATTTTAAATTAAAAAAAAACTAATGAAGATGATTTTTCTCGAGGATAAAACCAATACAAAGTGCATAACACGTGGAGATATGTCCTCACGTGAAATTTGATATGAAAATAACCCTTCACTTCCTCTCTTCGATCGGCAATTCTAGCACTTCCGGTTTCCGGATTTGCACCAAAAGTTGATCAATTCATCGTACTGATGTATTAAATAAATATACCAAATTTCATCAAAATCCGTTGAGCCGTTCAGGCTGTATACATCTATACGGACGTACGGACAGACGGACGGACGGACGGACAGACATCATGCTAAAAATACTTTTTTCTGTTAAGAAAATGCATGATTCGTGGAGATATGTACCTAAAAATATCCATAGGTGAAATTTGGTGTGAAAACAATACCTCCCTTACTATCGTCGGTCGGTAAAAAAGAAACGCTACTTGTATAGGTAAAATGTCACTTCCGGTAGTCAGATCATGATGAAATTTGGTATCTCAATTTTTTTCATATTTTTAAATCTATATACAAAATATGAAGCAAATATCTCGAAGCAAACTGGTACTTTATTTGAAAGGTAAACGCAACCAGTGTAGGTAAAGTACCACTTCCGGTTAACCGATTTTGACGAAATTTTGATAGAAATCTACAAACTGTGAATAATATCGGTGTACCAAATTTCGAAGTCCTAGCTTCATTAGTTTTTGAGTAAATTTGCTTACAGACATTACATACATACATACATACATACATACATACATACATACATACATACATACATACATACATACATACATACATACATACATACATACATACACACACACAGACATAATTCGAAAAATGGTATTTTCGGACTCAGGGAGGTCTAAAACGTCAAGATCTATCAAAATCTCGAAGTCGAAATTTTTGACGATTCCAATACTTCCCTTATACGAAGTATGCGGGAAAGTAAAAAAGATTAAAGTTTACATATAAACCCATTGATATTCTATTTAGTTTTAATCTTTGACTATCAGAGGGCTCCACTAATTTTCGGTTTGTATATAAGATTGAAAAATTAATTAATTAAATAATTTTTCTATATCCAAACCTAAAATTAGGAATAAGTGAATAATTAGTGAATTAGTCAATAAAACATTACTTAATGACATCATATTTCGAGGTTCATAATAAGCTAATCTGGCAAACTTTAATCCTTTTTATCTCTTAAGCGACCCGCAAAAATTGCATAGGAAAAGTTTATTTGGAATTCAAAAAGAAACTCACTGGTAAAGTTTTATCCAAATCCATGTCATAATAACTCGATTGAATAATTACCATTTAAACTAAACAAATATTAATATATCATATATATATGATATTTTTCAATATTATATTTAACCTACGATAATTATTATAATAAACATTTGTAAATTGCTTATCTTCAGATAGAAGGTCTTAAATTAAATGAAACAACACTTTATTTATAATGATTTTATTTTAATATAATAAGTAATAATGAAGTTATAATAATTTACAAATTTATAATACCAATTTAATAAGCTAAAACAATTATTTATAATTTATATATATATATATTTATTATTAACATAGATATTTGAGCCAACAACTTGTGTGTCGAATGAATAATGTGAATTAAAACTATAAAAACATTTTATTATAATATACTTTATAATACATCTCATCTTGAAATGCAAATAATTATTTATACCAAATTGAATATTTTTGAGCAAATTATAATGGAATTTGTTGTTATTTCTTGTTAAATATTATTAATAAAATAAAGAGTATTTACATAGTTGAAAAAAATTAAATAATTAATTACTTAAATTGGTATATGTATGTATATATATAATATATATATATGCTATAATCACATTTAAGATAATTTTTTTTAAAGAACATGTTATACATAGTTTTCTAAATTACATTCTAATTGCTTTTTTTTGTTTTTGTTTTCATATGGTTTGTCAAAAATTTAAAATGCTAATAAATGGAATATCTATCAAAATATGTTTGATCTAAAATCAAAATATTTTTATTTTTATTTTTTTATGAATGGTTAATAAATTGGTCCAGTCACAATTTTAACAAACCAAGTTTGATAATATAAATACAAAAATCATGTTTCTTTATACTAGATCAATGAACAAATAGTTTATTATTTTTATCAAGAAAAATATTTTTTTTTAATTTGTAATATGGCAGGCTAAAGCAGTAGCAATGTTTTTGCACTTCGTTTTAAGAACATTAGCATAGCAAAATGGCGTTATTTCACATCACAATAAATAAATTAATATATTTGAAAACAATACAATAATTTATCTATATTAAATTGTAAAACATTATCTAAAATTTTATTAGAATGTATTTATGTATTTTATATAAATAAGCAATTTGTAACTGAAATTTTACCGACTTCTTTCTCCAGAATGATGTTTTTTTAGAAATATTCCAATTTATATATATATACGACTATATATATATAAGTATAATACCAAACTATGTGTCCTCGACTTTTTATTTTGCTCTAAATACATTATTTTAATAGAAACATGATGACCTCTTTAATAATATGGAAAATAATATTTAAAAAAATCTAATTTTATAATATCAAGTATTATTATGCGAAGCGCTTCAACGTTCACTAAGTTTCACTCATCTGTGAACTTTGCTTTTATTAAACACTCACAGGTCAATAATCTTTCAATACTTAGGGGATGTTTATTTATAAATTGATCAAAGGGGTACAGATCAAATTTTATAAATGAAGATGAAATGAAAATCAATAAAATTCATTGAAATAGAAACTTTTAAATTAAGTATTTTACTTTTAAAACCTAAATATTCCAATTATTTCAATATTGTATATTATAAATTATAATGTAAATTTTGTTTAAAAATATAAAAACTGACTTATTGAAATTTATTATATTTATTAAATTAAACTATATATAGGTACATAATATTTTTTGAATCAATAAAAAAATCATATTATTATATTTATTTTATTATTTTGATATTATTATAATTACCAAGTGTAGTAATTTAGTAAAAAATTATACAAAAAAATATATTTATAAAGAATTTTTCTTTTAAATATAAGTTTCTAGAATTTTTTTATAAAATGATATACTACTAATAGAATAGGAAAAATTTCAAAAGAATACTAATTTTTTTTTTGTAAGAAATGTGGTGCTGGCATTTAAAGTAAATGATATTTGAGATCTATCATGTAACTATTTTAGAAATTTGAAATTTAGAAGACATTTTCCAATTATTGAGTTTCTTATTTTATTTTATTGGAATATTTGTTTTAAATTTAATTGAAAAAAATAAAAATCATTATTTATTACTTCCGCATATATAGTAATTTTTCTTGTTATATTGTTGCTTATTAAAGCATTTTGAAAGCACAAATCAAATGAGAAATGTTTAAAAAAATTTTATCCTTAATGTTAATATTAAATGTTTGATTATTATTTTATTCTTGTAAATATGTGACATTTAGAAAAGTTATATATTTTTAAAATGATATATGAATAAACTAGTTTTTTTTTTACATTATATTGTACTTGGAGACAGTCTTAGAATTTAAAATATGGAAATAATTCACAAAATATTATTGTTTTATTAAATTAATGGTATTGTTTATTTTTTTTTTTTATTTATTTATTTGAAAAATATGTAACAAAAGTATAATAATATTTATGAAAAGAAATATTTTTAAATTTTATAAAAATAAAAACCTAATGTTTTAATATTTATATAATTATTAATTGTATTTGAATTAAATTAAAAATAAATGTAATCACATTCAGTGTATTTTTAATTTGTTTGTCTTTTTATAGGAATCATCATATAAAATAATAAAATAATAATTATAATTATTATTATTAAATTATTGGAAAAAATAATCTCGTTAAAAAATTTACCCGTATGAATATAAGTACTTAATACTTTTCTTTTTCTTTATTTTGTCTATTTGAATATAATATGATCATATTTTTTTAAGGATTTCTAAATTAATTCATTAATAGATTTTTTAACAATTAATTTAAAAGCTGATACTCTAAATTTATATTTTAAAAATTTTAATAGATAATTAAAGTTAAGTTAATAATTAGAATCATAATATTTAGAGGAATTTTTAATAATCAAATCATAATTTTTTTCATAATATTTCAGTAAAAATAAAATGTGATTTCAATTTGGAATCATTTCATTTTTGTTGAAATTTACAATAAATTTATGCCTGATGATTTTGCAAAAAATTTGTTGTCTGGCTGTAGGCATTAAACAGTTTTTAATCCAATTTAATACAAAAAGCCTGTTCTACAATAAAGGATGGTGTTTCTATATTTTAAAATAAAAAAAAAATCATATTCATTGAGAATAGCCTTAAATATATATATATTAATTCTTTCTTTTATAAATTTTAAAATAAGAATTTCATTGGTTTTTCATAATAATTATATTGTTTACGGGTTGATCTTAATTTAAAATCATTTTATTGAATATTATAATAAATTAAATTAGATATTTTATATATAATGATAACACTAGATGAAACAATTCAATTAATATTTAATATTAAATAATTTATAAAAATTTTCTTGTAAATAAATATAAATTGTTCAAATCCTTAAAATAATTGATAAACTATTTTACATTATAAATAATTTGAAAGTAAATTCATTAAAATTAATTTGTTTTTTTCGAATTTTTTATTTTATATTTTTTGTTTGTTTTACAATGATATAAATATCAATTCAAATAAATTATTTTAAAAATATTATATTGTTACATACTTAATAAGAGATTTATCAGTGGCATATTAAAGGGGGGAGGTCAGGAAAATGAGATAAATGTAGGAAAAATTAATTAATCAGAATAATATTTCTGATATATATCAAAAATATAAAAAAAGGAATATAAAAGAAAAAAGAAACCAGGATTTTCTTTTGTAACCATTGTTGAATCTTAGCCCCTAAAAAATATTTTCTATATTCAACTCTGAAATACATATGCATAAGTATGAATTTAAAAAGAAAATACTGTATCTTTTTTTAAAAAAAGTGATAATTTAAAAATGCAATTGAATAATATAAAAATTTGTCCTATCATTGATCCCATTATTTTACTGTGTAAAGGATTCTACAATTTTTTATATTTAATTATCTATATATATCATTAATGAACACATTTGAGTAAAAAAATTCGGAAGACCTTTAAGGTTTTATAAAAGAATTAAAGATCTAAGATCTTAAATAAATCATTTTAATTCCTATAAATACTTAAAAAATTTATATATATATATAAATATATAAATAACAATTTAGCCATTATATTTAGTAAAATTAACATATAATGGCTAGTAACGAAAATCATTATTTGTATATATATTATTTAACATGAACGAAGGATTGAAAATCGATTAATAAAAAAACGAAATTAATTTTAAATATTGGTCCATTTTGGAGCTAATTTTGATAACTTAATATCTGTTGTAAAGCCTGATTATTTACAAAAAGACTAAGAATTTTATTATTTTTTTTTTATTTCTATTACTATTTATTAATTATTAAAAATTTATTTAGAAAATTGTGTCTAAGGTAATTATAAAAATAAATAAGTATGAGTTATATATCATACATAGTGTATATGTAAAGAAATATTTATTTCTTTAAAAAAATTCATTGAATGTGAATGTGAATAGAATTAAAAATAAATCAAATAAATAATTGCTTACTGATTTGTTTTGAAATAGAATATGAGCTAGATTTTAATTTAATAACCAATTCCAATTATTATTATATTCGAAAAGGCAAATATATTTTATAGATTAATATAATAAAAATTTACAAATTTTTTACAAATAATAATTATTCTTGAATATTTTTGTAATCTAAAAACAAAAATTACTAAACTAGTAAATTAATAAATTAGATAAATATTTATGTATTTTAGAATTAAAATGAATTTAGTTGATTTAATGTTTAATTATGAAATCTAATTCATAATGCTATATTTATTGGTGGTAGAGAAAAAATGGTGGTAAATGTTTTAATATATTCTACTAATTTTTTACCTACCGACGTAGTAAGGGAGGTATTGTTTTTTTTAACATTCTATTCAAAACCATTCATGAATTTTTAAATAAAAAATAATCATTTTCCGTTAAATAAATGAATATAAAATATGATACGATAAGTAGATATGTTTAAATTTCGATTCAAAATTTTAGATGGCTTAAGATTTTTATTTAAATATATTAATTTACTTAAATATTTTGTATGGATGTTTAACTTTTAAGTAATACTTCACTAATTTCTATACCGAACACATGTGGACGTTTAAGTAATTAAATAAAAAGATTTTTTCTTTAAATTTTAATCTAAATAAATGTAATTTAATTTTTTAATGTTTTAATTATAAGTGTCTATTATTAATGAATAGAAAATGAACTTTAATAAATATAAAATGTTACTAACTTTTAGCATTTTTGGATAAAAACACAATCATTTTTAAAAAATAAGATTCAATTATTTTTCCAAAAATATTTTTAGGATGTATAACTCTAGATCTAAAAACAGCTAAAACTGCTAAATTTTTAAAATTTTATAAAAAATGTATAAATATATCTAAATTGGATATTTTCTTTTAATTTTCTTTGGTTATATGTATAAATATATTAATTGGAAAAAGACAGCTTATACTAAGATATTGGTTGCAAATATTGTTAATGGTAATATTTTTAGTATAAGATTCAATTATTTATTAAAAAATATAGAGAGACCCTAATTATTTTATGGTTAGAGATTGAGACGTGTGTAAAGAAGGGGTTGCTTATTTCTTACTACTTATTATTTATTATACCATTAGAAGAAGGAGGGATCATTTTAAAGGTTAGCCTGAATTTCTAGAATTTTAAACAAGTAAATATATTTCAAATATGCAGAAACAAAAATTATTTACTTACTTTTGAAATGAACCTTTATATTAAAATATCCAATTAGTAAGATGTATTTATGAAATGTATACTTTTATCATTTTGAAATTATAATAGAGGTTGTCTTTTCGGGGTAATCGATCAATAGAAATAATTCTTAATATATAAGAAGAAGAAATAAATTTAAGAAATATATTATAAAATGGAATGTTCAGTTTGAAATAAGAATAGAAAAAGTATACATTTAATATATTTAATTATTTATTTTTTAAATTGGAGAAAATATATTCCATTTTATAATAAATCTATGTGTTTGTTTTATATTTATATACCTACATAAGTATATATATTTAATTAATTTAAAATAAGAAAATAAAGAATTTGAAAGACCATTTCATTTAATTAATAAAATTATATTTTATAAACTCTAATAAGTATCAAATATAGATACAAAATTACTGAGTAGTTTTTTAAAGACAAATAATTCCCTCTAAGGATTATTGATTTATTTTTATTTTTTATTAATATTATTGTTGGCTGAGTACATTTTGTCATAAAGCATGAAAGTAAACGTATATATATTATTACATATATAAAGTAAATTAAAAATAAAATTAAAAATAATTTTTTAAAATTACTCTATTTTTTTTTATATAAGTAATAATACATTTTACATTGTTTCAATTTTATTTTTTTTAGAAATGTAAATTAATTTTTATTAAATTATTTTATTTTAATTTTAAATAAATTCCAAAATTTTATAATTATTTTTAAATATATAATTTTAACAAATTTAAATGAACGATACTTTGATTTTAATTAACAAGATAATATACATCTAATAATAAACGAAAATTAAAAATTATAATTAAAAAAAAGGAAATGATTGTTATAGTTTAATGTGGAATAAATTAAATAGTATTGAGAAAATATATATATACACAATTCAATTAAATAGATAATGAAAATATCTACACTTACTTGAAACAAATATATTTATATATATGGAGATGATTACATAAATGCTGGCTTCATTTTATAGGCCCTTTTCCATATTTCACACAAGCATACGGTACTGTGAAATCTGTAGAAGATGGCAAGTGGAAGTGATATGTGGTTAATAATTGTCCACGCCCACAGGCCATAGAAATGCAACTGAATTGGATTGGATTCGGCTCTGGATTTTTCTAATGTATTAATTGCACACATGGCTAAATTAGTAACGAGTAAAAATGTTACTAATTGACGACCTGGTTTGCGTCGAATCTGATCAGCAGTTGCACAGGACCGTCGGGAAGCATCAAGAATAAACATTGTTTGACATGTTGTCTGAATTAAAGAAGCAAATGCAGTGATTAATATTAGTATAGTATTCTTCTCCAATGTAAAATGACCTCCAATTATCGTAAACGTTGAATAAATAAACATTCCGGTCTGTGCACCAATCAAAAGTATATTATCCAATTCTAAATTTCGACATCCATCATATTTTAATTGCCGCATCTATATGGAATGATTAGAGATTTATATATAATATTATAAATTGTATTAAATTTATACATTCAAACCTGAATCATTCCTGCTAAGGTTGCAATAGCACTAGCTGCGTAGAGGGTTAATTCACACAGATTCACTTCCATTACAGCTAAAACGATCAAATCTCGACGGGATATTAAAACAAAAAATAGAATTATGGAGATTATAGTAAGAACCATGACGAGAATTCCAAGAAAGAGACCCTTATGTGCTCTAGCACAGTCAACTGAATACTGATTGGTAGATCGTGGTTTGAAAACAGGTGGTGTAATCCGAGGAGAATGGGGCATTAATGCTGATGGCACCTAAAAAATATTGAAATTTTTAAAAAAAATATTTAAGAAAAATTAATTGAATTAGTTCTTTTATATATACATGATTTAAAATATTATTTAATACTATTATATTATCATTTAAACTTCAAAATCATTATCTCAATTAAGAGAATAACTTAATGTCAAATAAAAGTTGTTTGATAAAAATTAAGTACAATAATAATCTCATAGGTTTTGATTTCAAAATGATAAATTAAAAAAGAATTCTAAATATCATAACATATCTATAGAGAAAATTGGAAAACATTTTTTGTTCCTCGTGGGAATTTCTTCTTAAATTTGCAATGACCAAATAATACATTTTAATTGATCCTTATCAATACTAAATAAATTAAAGACAGTTTGTACTGTATAATTTTTACTTCCTTTAGTGTTTTAATACTTTTGAAACAAACTACTATCTATATATATTATAAATATAATATAAAAGAATGATTGTGTGTATGAATAATCATATACTACCCTATACTACTTACCAAATACTATCAAAACATTATCTCTATGAAAATAGAATAAAAGTATTAATTACCCCTCCTTGTGCAAAAAATGTAGAGGAATGAATGTTACTTTTGGAGATATTTTTCCACATAACATAAAGAATAGCTGAACATATTAATGAATATTCGATTATACACGGAAATAAAAATGGTGAGACATCTTGGACCAGCGAACCCATAATATTTGTTCTCCGACATTCATAGATGTATTGAGGCCCTTTAATTCCTCGAGGTGGTCTTCGAAGAATTTGTCCTTGATTAAAGCCAAGAATGGTTGAAAATGGACCGCTAACCTGATCTAAAAACATTAGAAATTGAATTTTAAAAAAATTATTCTTAAAAAAAATAAAAAATTTAATACATACCAGCAACAATTCCAATTACTTCTGCTCCATTTCGATGCCCAAAATGTAGAGTATCATTTTCAGTATCATAGAAATTCAATATCTCATGCTTGGTCTCTTGAATAAGTACATTTAACCAAACAGATAAATTAGTTCCAATCATATGCATTAAACCAAATCGAGCCATTCCTCTTTGTTTAGTTACACTCAATTGCTTAAATCAATTTATATTTAATATAAGATCAAAATTAATTTGAAAATTTAAAATATCAAATTGTATTTTTTAAATAATTACCTCATTATTCAAAAAAATGAAATACATTTGAACAAAAATAAAAGTCATTCTTACTGCTGGAGTAATACTAACAATAATGTTATGACAATTAGTATCGGCTTCTAGTTCAAAATATTGACCAAATTCTAATCCTGAATAAATCATTGATCCAATACCAAAGGCTAAAAACAAAGAGATATTTATTGTATTTTATTTATTTTCTGTGATATTTAATAAATATTTTGTTAAAATTAATGATTTCAAAATCTCTACATATATTAATGAAATAAAATACATTTTATAAATTAGAGAAGAAATAATATAGTGAAAAAACAGACCCCTAATGCTTTCTGCTAATACTTATTTTTTAATTAATTAAGAAATCATTTTATTTAAATTTAAATAATTTTTGTTCGGGTCATATAGAAAGGGGATTTTTACCCACGGCTCCCATTCTTAAATAGAAACTTCCATAATATGAGTGAAAATAATGATGTTGGCGATGGTGTAGATGAAGATGGTGCGCGCTAGATGTGGCTGGGAGGGATGAGGTGCCATGTCGATAGGCACCCTCAGTGCCAGGTGTAGATTCTATGTCTATGGGACCTTCACATACCTCGTGATCGTCCAAGGACAATGAAGTATCGGATCGATCTAAAATCAATTTAATAATTAATTTGTGAATTTAATTATAATAATTTATATTATTAAAAAATTAATAATTCTACAGATATTCTTCAAAATTATAAAAAAAGTAATAGAAATAAGAAAAAAGAAGTATAAAGAATTAAGATTAATAACTTATATAATAATATATATTAAAAAAGAGATTAGAGAACAATTTTTTTTTAGATTAATTATTGGTTGATCATCAGATCCAAGTTTATTTTAGCCAACGAATGAGGGCCGGTTTTATGATTTTGAGCGCCTGTGACAAAATAAAATTTGGCGCCCTTTCATACAAATTATCTTTTCAAAATAAATAAAAATAAACTTTTTAAAGACTTGAAAACTTTTATTAAATTTAGTAAATTTCGATGACTCATGAAAAATCATAAATTTTAATTAATAAAATCTAAAAAAAAATGAATGAAAAATAATACCGGCACCCCTTAAAATTTGGTGTCCCGGGCAGTCGCCCGATTTTCCCACTCCTTTATTCGGCGCTACAAGGCTACAACGAAGGTTTATTAATTTTACTATATTAAATAATTATCGTTGTTCAAACTCCCAACTTTGTTTAAAGGACTAAGCATTAGGTTATAAATAAAAAGAATTTATTATAAAAATAAAACAAACTCACTAAATTTTGCTTTGGAAATATCAGCCTTTTCGTGACATATCAGCGCATACATATAAATCAAGAAAAACATACTTCCAAAATAAAGATAAAGATAAAAAGCCTCATAGAATGAAGGTGGGATTTGAGTGGAGATTACTTCAGCAATTGGAAATGCGATTCCCATCACCACAAGCAATTTGCCATAGAGAGCCGAGAGAGTAGTAGTCAAAGCATCACTAAAACAAATGCATCACCACACTATTAGACAAATAAAGATCCATTGAAATTGAAAATAATAAATCATGTTTAAGAAAAGAAAAATTGTAATTTTATTTTGTTTTTACATTATTTTATTAATTTATTTAAAAAAAATATTACATTTACTGAATAATATATGCAAATGATTTTGTTTTTCATTAAATTTAATTTATTCTCAATATATTATTTAATAATATAAAATAAAAAATAATTTAAATTTAAAATTAAATAATAAATATTTATAAAATTAATTTATATTTAAAATAATTTAATAAATATTTTATTTCAAAATAATAAAAAATTGAATTTATTTCTAATTATGATATAAATAGTACTCACGTGCCCAATTTACGCCATTCATTTTGAAGTTGTTCTATTCTTGATGGTCGTTTGGAAATTGAGACGGTTGATAAATGATGAGGAACTTGTGGAAAGGGGTGAAGAGTCCCTAAAGGTGCTGAATGATGGATTGGTACTGAGGTTGTAACCGAAGGGGTTGGAGTGGGTGGTGGATATCCTACAGGGGGTGGTCCAAAAGAGGTGGATGGCGGTGCAGGCGAGTGTGAAATTGATCTGTTGAGAAATAAATCAGATCTTAGAAACACGCGACATTTCAATTAGATCTCGATTTAAATTTTAATGATATTTCTTTTTTATTCTTTTCTGAATACACGAGGGTTTAATTATTATTTAAGTAAGGGAACTAAAAAAATTATTTTAAGTAATTCTTATACACATTATTTAAAATAATATTATTAAAATCAATAATAAGTATATTTTTCCATTCACTAAATACGTATTTATAGAAAATAAAAATAAAAAATATTGTTTTATATTAATAGCAAATATCTTCCGCTAATTATTATGGAACTCAATTTTCATCTATAAAATTAATTACAAAAATCTATCATTTAATTCCAAAATGTCTTCCAAATGGCCAAAAAATTATTATTTAATAGATTATATAAATAATTTTAAGTTTTTGTGCCTTATTTTATGGTAATGTAAAATTGTCAAATTCATTTTAATGAAATTTAAGATAATTTCTAAAATATTAATATTAACTAATACTCAAAAATTTTACAATCTTATATCTTTCAAAAGAAATTATGTTTCATTATACCATTAAAATGTGTTTGTTTAGGTCGTTTTTAAAGAGTAAGAATAAGAATAGGAAAATATCAATAAAAAAAAAATGATGAATGTTACAAAAAAGATTTGAAATTGATTTTGTATGACAAATGTAATTATTCTTCCAATATGAGAGATGGAGGGTGTGATTTTAACGTTGATATTTAGGGTTCAGTTGGGGTTAAAATCCGGAAATTGACAGTTTGGTTAATAATTGATTACTGTTTAAAATTACTGCTAAAAATTATTAACTATAGAAGAGGATGTTGTAACAAGGAGTTTTCTAGTTCAATAGACATCTTTAAATGTTATTAGAAATAATAATATTATTATTAAAAAAAATATATTACCGAATCCACATTTTTTTCTTTTATAATAATTCGATAAATTATGTATTTTATATAAAAGTAAATTTTTGTAAAGAAATATTCAAAATTATTGAGTTCAAACAGTTGGGAAAAGAGTGAAGGATTTAGAGAAAGGGTCGGCAATCTTTTGAGACGGAAGGGCCAAAAGTTACAATTTACAAAATTTCGTTGTTTTTAAAGAGTCACTAACATTTTTGTTTCACTATTAAAGTATTTGAAAAGAATTTGGCTAGATGGTATAGATTTTATTTTGGATTTCAAATAACTAAATAAAGTGTTCTCCGAGAGTGTTATTATCATGTTTGCAGTATTTTTTTTTTTTTTTTGCAATATAATATTTTGAGTTTTGAAAATAAAATAATATAATTATTAATATTTACGCATCTAACTAGAGAACCACATCATGATATTAGAAAGAGTCGCATGTTGCTGACCACTGATTTAGAGGGTAAAAATTGGGATGATAAATAATGACTCACCTAAGAGGCGATTCCATATGATAGTGGCTGGTTGCCACAGAACTTGCTGGTCTTGAAACAATCACTGGAATTGATTTTGTTTTTGAAGGAGGACGATCTTCACTCAAAGGATGTTCATCATCCGTGTCATCATGAAGTGGAGAACTCTTTTCCGGACTAACGATGATAGGTTTTGTGGTAGCAGGACTCGGAAGATGAACGGAAATGTCTATCTCGGCTTCCTGTATATTCTCTTCTATACTCTGTTGAGTATCCACTTCCTCTTCTAATGCGAGAAGTTCATTGTCTGTTTCTTCAACAATTAAATCATCCGTATCGACTTGCCATCTTAAGAAAAAAATATTTCTTTAAATTAATAAATTATTTCTATCTTAATCAAAATCTTATGATATTATTAATAAAAACTAAAAAAAGAAATCAATATCTAATTTAAAATATCATTAGAAGAGTTTATCATATATATAGTCATAAAACGACCAACATTATATTTAGATACAATCTCACTAACCTACATTTCTATTAGAAAAAATTAGAAATTGCATGTGAAAAGAAAATAAACTAATCGACCCTTTGGTATATTCATTTTAAGCCTTAGATTAAATTGATTATATATTTATATAGTATAGGTATATAACAATTATAAAACTATTTAGAAGCTTTATTTTTATTTCATAATATACATATATTAATTTATTAATATTATATTTCTTGTTTCGAAACTTTTTCAACACTTAAAGTACCCTTCTTTTCAAAGTTCTTTCGATTTTGACTTCTGTGTAAGTTGATGTAATTTTTAAGACAAGAAGGGAGACGTAAATAAGTAAATATAAAAATAAGATTAATCATTTTTAAAAGTATCCAGTAAAAATCGAATAAACTTAAATATACATTATACAAAATAATAACTATATATAAAAAAGAAAAAACTTTAATAAGTAATATGTATACGAATATGCTAAGAATTTATATTTAATTTCTCTACAAATAAAAATTTATTTAGAAGATATATAGAAGTCTATTTCTCCATCTGCATTTAAAAATAAATTAATAAATCACATATAATCATAATAATTTAATAAGTATAAATTAAATTTTTTAAATATCTATTAATAAAACATAATTAATGTAAATTAATAAATAATAAACAATTAAGATATTATTTTTACTTATTTTAATCATAAAAATAATAAATATCTATTTACTAGTTGTTTATTTATAAAATCATTTATATCTTTTTATTTGAAATAATTATAAAAGTTTATTTCTTTTTAAATGATAATATTCTAAAAAAATTCTAATTGTAATCAATATTATTTTATAATTTAAAATTGAATAATTTCTAAATAAGTATTTAATATTACTCTATCTTATATATTTTAATCTTTATTTTATTTTAAATTTTTGGAAAGAATATGTTTATATATATATATATATATATATATATATTAAATAATAATTATATAATTTATCAATTTTTTTATTCTATTTTGATAAAATGAAAATTAATATTATTTTTATATATTTATAAATATATTATTCTAGAATTTTATTATAATTATTTCTAGACTATATAATATATATATATAATGAAATAGAAATATTAAAATAATTAAAGGAGAAAAATTTGTAAAAATGAATGTATTTTTTTTATTAATATAATTTTTAAATGATTAATTAATTGTACAAATTGTAGAAAATTAATTTTTCTTACATCGGAGATATTGATTGAATTTCTGGTGGCGGTGATATTCTTTCAATTTCTTGTAAATCATCTTGAAGGATTTCGGATGTTTCTTCACTGATTGGAGGAATCGGGGGCGGCGGGGGTAATTCATCACACTCTTTCGTAGACTCCTCCACAACATCTCCATCCGAGAGTCCATTGTCCTCCTCGAGAATAACATTTTCCACACAGCCCACTTCCTCAATATCAGAATCGATTCCCTGAGCAAAGTCCATATAAAAAGAATCGCGTGAATCGCTGCTTCGACGTCGCAGCTTTAAACTTAGATCCGGACTACTGTCATCCATTGTCAAACAAAATCAATGGCCGTCTCTCCCCGAGACGATACTCACACAAACAAAGTTTACTTTTCACTTAATAACCCTGCCATATTTTACCTCCTAATCTTATTAAGATCAATTATTCACGAAATCATAATTCAATTTTCAGTCCGAATGCAATGTTTCAGTTAGAAAAAAAATCGAGGTGAATTTTAGTCGAGTAGCAGTACCGCCTTGCCTCCCATCAGCTCAATTGTGGCACTTTTATTCCAGTTCCAGGGGGAGGGATAGACCAGGAGAGGCGTTCTATATTCCCTCCAGCATATTCCCCTCTTCCCAGCCATCAACCCTCCTACCCCTGCGCAATCCAGGATTCTCGAGGGCAGCACATGAGCACATACAATTCCAGCCAGCCAGGAAAGATGGGCGTTTCCAATCATCTTCTGAAAGATACATTCATATCATCTGAAATTTAAAAAATTAATCCATAATTATAATTATATTTTAAAAATTGTACATTACATTTTATAATTTGTTTCAACTCTTAACTCAATTAATTATTGCTAACAATTAATATATTTTAAATTATATTATTCATATTTATTCTTCCATTTATTTAATAAATAGTATATATATATATATATATATATATTATTATTATTTTTCTTTTTATGTATTGAATTTTTCTATAATTAATGAAATTTAATTTTTTCCAAAATCACTTATTTTATAAAGGGCTATTAAATTTAAAATATAAGTACTTGTATTTAAAATATTAAAAATATTTAAATATATAAATTTTAACTGCAACTGATCTTGCCCTCGAAGAATATCCAGTCCTTAGCATGTAACAGAGAAACAGAAACAATGATATTTTGACTTGTATTCAATATACATAAAAATGTACTAAAATCGTATATCATTTATATTTAATATGTATATAAAATAAATTATAAATTTGAAATGCGATTTGATGTGACAAGAACTTCCTGGTCTGAGATGTTGCCTAATTGGACATGTTGCATCTAAGTTCTAAATCATTTGATAAAGAATATTAATCAAATAATATGTTTATTAAATTATCATTTTTACTTTCCCGCATACTTCGTATAAGGGAAGTATTGGAATCGTCAAAATTTTTTTTTTATTTTAGTTAATATTATAAAAAGATATTAAATAAATAAAAATATACATTAAATTTTCAGTATTAAATATTTTAAAAATAATTATTTATATTTAAAATAATTAGGAATAAATAGTAATTATTTATATTTAAGATTTGACTGACAATTCTCGTTGTAACATTGTATTATTAGAAGATTCAACCTTCAAATTTTTTCTTTTATAACAACTTTCAATTTATAAATTTAACTGAAAATTAATAATAAAACCAAAAAAACAAAATTCTGAAAAAAGATTATTTTGAAACAGAAAACCGATGGTTTTTAATAATAAATTACCTTAACCTTTTTTATTTTATTATTAATTTTTAGTTACATTTATAAATAAAAAGTTTTCAGGTTGAAACTACAAGTATTATTGGTTTTTCGTTATAATAAGGTAAATTAAATTTTGAGAATTTTTCGCTTAGACTTATAAATTGAGCAGAAAATACTAAATGTATCTAAATACGTAGGTTATATTAGGCGGGTATCCATTGTTAAAATTTTTGAAGTATTCTGTACCTATTGTTAAAGTTAATCACACGCAAATTAAACGAAATTAAAACAAAATATTCTTAGTTTCTTTGAAAGTAAAAATAATAATTTTAAATGCAATTTCAATAATTTAGAGAAAGCAAAAAGAGAATCCAATAGAAAAATATGATAAATATAATGCAAAGCGAAGTAAGTTGTCTATCGACACAAGTCACTTGATGACAATAAATTTATTTGTTTTTATGAGGGGAGTAAACACCCTATTTAAAAGATTTTAATGTTATGGTAAATATTTTATAAATTCTGGTCGATTATACCAGAGAATAAAAAAATACCCTAATAAATCTAATAATATCTAATAGAATATTTTATTTAAATTATTAGATTAGTCACATAATATTTAGTAGTGTTATTTATTTACATGATATTTTCCTTTCTATACCAAAAATTTTTCTACCGTTTTTACTATCTCGCCAGAGATAGTATTGCGATCATGAAAATTTTCGATGTTGAGATTTTGATGTTTTTATACGTTTTGAAGGTTCCTGAATCATTTTCACTAAGGTTGAGAAAAATGTCTGTGTGTGTGTGTGTATGTATGTAGACAAGATTACGCAAAAACGGTTTGAGCTAGAATGATGAAATTTGGTACATGGACATTATTCAAAATTCATAGTTTTCTATCAACTTTTGAGAAATGTAGCTCAACCGGAAGAGGGTCATTACCTACAACGTTTTGATTTTTTTTCCTCTAAAGTGACCGTAAAAATAAAAATATATGTTTGATAATTTTTCACATGATTAATAATTGTATAAAACTGCTATATATAGAATTTCAGCTATGCTGAAAGTACCAGAATTAATTTTTTAACACTGCAAATCTCACGCGCCAACACGTGCCATGGTGCCATCAATAAAAAGCCAAACATGCGCTGGTTTAATATTTATTATTTATAATTAATTAAATTTAATTTAAATATAATATATTATGTTATTTAATCCAATTCAAATTGCGAGATAGTCGAGTGGAGACACTCCAGTTAATTTTTTATACCCGTTAAATAATTGGGAATCAGCTATATATATATTGATAAATATATTTTACTTCGTTTGGGAATTCTTAAATAATTTTGGATGATTAGTAAATTAAAGATTTATATTTATTATTTATTATTTATTATTTAATGGATAAAAAATAAAATCAATATTTTTATATTCATAAAATCAAAATAATTATTTTAATTTATAAAATTAAAATTTTGAATATCCATTTCATTAATATGTTTTTTAATAGAAATTTCGAATTTAAAGAACTATTTTCTAAAAGATTATTATAGAGTTAGAGATTAAGCATAAACTTTTCAATTTTATAATTCTATGTATTGAAATGTAGATATAATGAAATTCCTCATTATACAATTTTCAAAATTATTTCAAATTACATTTTCAAAAATCTTAAATTTATTGTGTCCAGAAATGTCATTCGTTTTATATCAATTGGTTTTACAAATTATAATATTAATCGGTATTTTTCCAAAATAATTTTGTAATCAAGTTCTTCAAATGTCTTGTAGATGTAGAAAGCATTAGTAAGCCATTATAACGTAATAAGAAATGAGTAAATCAATAATAATTAATAAATAAATAATAATAATACCTAAAGATAGAGGTATCACTTAATTAATATAAAAGATTAAAGCAGAATTTTAAATATAATTTTTAATTTTTACATAATAATTTTATTAGTTTTATTACATTATAAATACAATAAAATAATTTTTATATACAATATTTGGATAAACTTATAAAATAATGGAGGTATAACTTAATATTAAAAACAAATTTCACATAAAATAAATATTTTTCGTAAGAAATATAGTATAAACAAATACAATAATTTTGTGATAAATATTAAAAATGTATTAACTATATTAAAATACAGTAAAATGAAACTTAGAAACAATAAGGAAATTGGTCAAATTTAACTATGATTTACACAATTCGGCCATGAAAGGCCGCCACAGCTCATAGAGATAATAAAATATAATAATACCTAAAAAAATGAATAATTAAATTTATAAAAAAATAGTCAACTTTTTTAATATATGTTCTTGATTTTGATCGACTTACCAAAATTACAAGTGCAATGATAACATAGAGTTTGATATTTTTCCAGAAAAGAGATCTAGCAAGATTTCGACTAGTTTTACGAAAAGTTACAGACTGAAAAGTGTATGAAATGTTATTAAGTTTTATATTAGTAAATTATAAAATTCAATAAAATAAAACCTACATGTGCAGTAAGATTTTCTGTTTTATTGATTAATAATTCCAAACGTTCTCCTCGCATGGCTACATTATCTATATAAATATTAAGACAAAATGTAAAAAATTAATTTGAAATTAATAGATAAAATTGTTGAATAAAATGATATATTCTTACCAATATTTTTTACCATGATATTTTTTAATTCATCTAAATCACCATGGACTTTAGATATTGCATCTAAATTCTTTGATTCAGTAAAACGATTCTAAAATAATATTTTTATTTAAATAAAACTAACTGTTATATTTTGATTATTAAAATAATTCCATTTAATTATAGAAAATAAATAGGTGCAAGATTATATATTATTGAAAATAATATTATATTAATATACCATTTCATTTGCCAAAACGAGGGAAAATTCATTATTCATAGCATAAGCAACGGCAAAATCTGCCCTTGTTCCATAGGTAGCTTGAAATCTGTTTTTGATTTCATTTAAATAAATGAATGCTCTTGAACGTTCAAATTCCTTAAAAATAGAAATAAAAATTTAGAAATATATATGAAGTTAGTTGTATGAATTATAATATATAACTTATACATCATCTGTAATACATAGATAGATTATCCGTTTTTCACATATATAATGAAAAAGATAACTACTATGACTATATGTTAATTTAGCATCCTCAGGTGGAATTTTTGCAAGAATTTGTGCAGTTACTTCATCAAAGTTACCAGGACAGGTAGCATATTTGGCTAGTACTGTGATTCCACGTGCCACCACACTATATAATAATGGCATTTTAAGATTGCCTAAAACGTAAAAAAACAAAATGTCATTATTATATTATTTCTTTAAATAAATTAAATAGTACAAACTTATTACAAATTAGAAATATTAAATATTTTGTGATTCTATATATATAATTTCATTATTAAATTTAATTTATTAGCAATTATTATTATTAATACGATATATAAATAAAAAAATCATTAATATGAATAAGACATTTTTTTAAAATTTTCCTTTAGAATAATATTTTATAATTATAATTAATTAAATGTTAAATCACTAATAAATTCAATATATATATATATAAATTAAAACTTCTTTGTTAGCAAATACTTGTTCCAAAACAAAAGAAAGGGTTATTGTACAAATAAATATATTTCTAATAATAATTAATTCTTTTGTCTAAATGATTTGATGTATGAAATTAAATTGAATTTAAAAAATATATTAAAATTAAATATTTAATATTTCATTAGTGTTTTTTTTTAACTTTTTAAATGTTAAATACCTCTTTTGAAAAGATTAGAGTTGAACTGTCTGTCAAACTGAGGTTATGACGTTTTGACTCATCTGACAATGAGATACAATCAAATACCAATAAAGACTTTGGATATTGGATGTGTCATTTCAGGAAAACAATAAGAACGAAAATTTATCATAGAAAACCTCAAAATAAATAGTTATATTGATTTATACTTTATAATTTATTATAATTAAAAATATTGAAATATTTTTAAAAAAAAATTTATAATGTAAAAAACAAATGATATTTTTTATATCTATTTAATCAATTTGTTCTTATCTTATCTATCAAGATTTTTATTTTAATTTTAATAATTTGTATTGTAAATAATATACAATTTTAAATTATTTTGTATTATAAATTAATATTTCGTTCTTTAAAGGATTTTATAAAATTATATTATTATAAAAATGATATATGAATTTATAATTAATTTTCCCTTACATATTTGATTTAAAAGTATTAATGGTACATGAAAATTATATATTATTTATTTATTCTATCCTAATAATAAATTTTCCCATAATTCAAAAGAGAACCACTTTTAAAAATAAGACATAATTAAAGAACCGAAGTTCGTATTTGTAAATATTAAAGATTCAGAAATCAATCTTAAAAATAAAAGAATATATTTATTATATATATAAAATGACCCTAAAAATTACTTGTAGAAACATAATGGCAAAATTATGATAAGGACATCGTAATCTTAACTAATCCTAATTATTTTTATCAGCCGAAATTATTAACTATTATTTATTATAATATATATATAATTAAAATGTCTCTTGTTTCGGTCTCTACATACATTCTATATCTAAATTAATTTATTTTAAATCTTTGTTTCTTAAAATAATGTATTAATCTACCAATTGTAAATTAAAAAATATTTTGCCAAAAAATATAAAAATGTAAGAATAATAATATTTATTTATTTACAATTATTATTTTTCATAGAGTATTTAAATATATATAAATTATTATATACATCAATTGAATTTACTGAAATTTAGAAAAACAAACAAATATATAAGTGTAATTAATTATATTATTATATTACATAAAAACAAGGTTAGTTAGGACTTTGATCTTTTTAATCAACTTTATAACCTTTATTTGATATATTTATAAGTGTTCAATTATTAATGCAATATCTTTTGAATATTTTAGATTACTTAGTGGAATAAATATAATTCAAGAAAAATGGATAGGAAAAGTGATGAAATGTTAACTGGAAGTCAAATTCTTGCTAAAGCCCTTAAAGATCAGGTAGATAAAATAAAATAGTTGAATGTTATTAGCTTAATTAATAACCGATTTCTTTTAGGGCATAGAATTTGCATTTGGAATCACTGGAATTCCTATGATTGAATTTTGTATGGATCTTCAACAAGTGGGTATACATTTTGTTGGAATGAGAAATGAACAAGCTGCTTGTTATGCTGCCCAAGCGATTGGGTATTTAACAGGACTTCCAGGAGTTTGTGTAGCTGTGAGTGGTCCTGGAATGTTACATTGTATCGCTGGAATGGCCAATGCGCAGATGAATGGATGGTCAGTCTCATCAACACTATTTGCAATTTTAGAAAATAATATTTCTATTTGTTTTAAGGCCTCTATTAGTTATTGGAGGAGCTTGCAGTGAAGATCAAGAACATAAAGGTGGATTTCAAACATATCCCCAGATTGAAGCTGCCCGTCTTAATTGCAAATATGTAGCAAGACCTGCAAGACCATCATTAATTCCACAGCATGTTGAAAAAGCAATTAGATTGGCAACATATGGAAGACCCGGTATTTGAAAATCATGATCTTTGAAAACAAAATTTATAATTAAATCCTTCATTTTAATTGCCATCAGATAGAAATATAGTTTTAAAAATGTCACAATTCATTTAATTTTTTTTTCACTTTCTTTAAAGGTTCATCTTATTTAGACATGCCAGGAAATTTATTGTCTTCTTCCATTCAACAAGATTCTTTGTTTTGGCCTTCAAGAATTCCATCACCGCCTATTCCATTTCCAGCACCTGAAGATTTAAAAAAGGTCATAGAACTCATATCTAATTCAAAACGTCCACTAATCATTGTAGGAAAGGGTAAGTTGATAATTCAATTTAATTGATTATAATTTGATAAAAATATATTATAAAATGTATAGGTGCAACAAAAGCATCAGAATCTGTACGCCGTCTTGTAAATATTTTAAAAATTCCCTTTCTACCTACCCCCATGGGAAAAGGTGTAATTTCTGATGAAGATAAATTATGTGTAGCATCTGCTAGAACTGTTGCATTAAAAGATGCAGATTTGATTATTTTATTAGGAGCTCGTCTTAATTGGATGCTCCATTTTGGTCAAACCCCTCGATTTAATTCAAATGTAAAATTTATACAGGTAAAGAAAAATAAAATGTTCATTTCTTTTTTAATATTGTAATTATGATAATAATTTGTTGATTTGTTAAATGAATATTTATTGATTTTAGGTGGATATTTGTGCTGAAGAATTCCACAATTCCATTCATGCAACTTTAGCTTGTCAATCTGATATAGGGGCATTTTCAGATATGCTTTTAGAAAAACGATTCACTTCTTCCACAGATTTTTCTCCTTGGATAAATCATTTATCAGAAGCCTCAAAAAAAAATAAAAAAAAAATAATGGTAAAGACATTTAAGAAAATTATATGTTAAATTTAAAATAGATAATTTGTACTTTTACTGGTAATTGTACTCACTACTATTTTCTTTATTGATAAAGCAAATGGCAATGGATACTTCTATACCATTAAATTATTATGCAGCTTTATATCATCTCCAAAAATTCTTACCGAAAGGTAACATACACATTTTCGTTCTATTATACTATTCATATCCATGTTTTTTTTTTAAGAAAACTTACAATTAGATTAAAATACATTTTATCTTCGTTTTATATTTATTTAAATGTATTATTTATATGTAATTTTTTTTTAGATATACTGGTTGTTAGTGAAGGTGCTAATACTATGGATATTAGCCGATCGATGTTTTTGCATGATAAACCAGGACATCGTATTGATGCTGGTACTTTTGGAACAATGGGTGTTGGGTTAGGTTTCGCAATTGCTGCTGCAATGTGGAGTAAAAAATATTTTCCCCATAAAAGAATCCTTTGCTTGGAAGGTGATTCAGCATTTGGATTTTCTGGGATGGAAATTGAAACAATGTTCAGGTTAAATATAA
Organism: Labia minor; assembly: GCA_963082975.1. Lineage (NCBI taxonomy): Eukaryota > Metazoa > Arthropoda > Insecta > Dermaptera > Spongiphoridae > Labia > Labia minor. The sequence goes on from OY720345.1 coordinate 39,321,826, forward strand.
TAGAATTAGAATAATAATTTTCATTATCATTATCTTTATTAAAATATTGTACTGCTATTAACTGATGTGTAAAAATTCTACCCTCATGAAATAGATCAAATATATCTTTTGTTTTTAACATTATTATGCATAAAAATAATATATTTTCATTAAAGACACTTTTTTATTAAAATTATAATAATTTAAATTTATTATATCTATTTGACATAAATTTAATTTTAAATGAACTTTGAATCGAAACAACTTATTAGATAAGATATATTTATGTAATATTAATTTTAAGGATATCAAATTACTATAAAAGTTATATAATAAAAGTTTATCTATTTTAGGTATAAATTACCAATCATTATTGTAATTATCAATAACAATGGCATTTATGGGGGTCTTGATAATGAAACATTTCAAAACATAAGAGATAATAATGAAATAAGTCATATGTAAGCTATATGAAACATTTATATATTTAAGGAATCTAAATAAAAAATAAAAATAATTTTAGTTTACCACCAAATGCTTTATCATCTGAAACCCATTACGAAGCCCTAATGAATTTATCGAAGGATAAAAGAAAAGGATTCTATTGTACTACTATTGATGAAATGAAAACAGCTGTAAATAACGCGTTGAAGGTTTTTATTTTTAATAATATATTTTTGTATAAAAAGTTTGTAATCTCACAACTAATAATTTTTAGGTAAATGATGGACCCACAATTATAAATGTAATGATCAACCCCTTTGCTGAGAGAAAAGAACAATCATTCCCTTGGCTAACTGCATCGAAACTTTAAAAATATTTCATATATATTAACATATCTAAATAACTTGTTTATTGATATTCATATTTTAATTTTATATTTAATATATATATATATATTTGGTGCGTTCACTATTCCATGTCATATAACTTAAATACTTTGTTTTATTAATTTTTCCACTTTTTTTCTACTCTGATCTTGTTTAAAAAAGGTTTCAAATAGATTAACTCGTTTGAAATTAAAGGTATCAATTTCTAATTTAAAATTATAGTGTAATGGTAATGTCATAATATATATTTAATATTATTTTTAATAATTATTTATTAATAAATAAATATTTTTAATGGTTTATAAAATATATTCTTATTAAGTTTTTGTAATTTTTATATATTAGTCAAAACTATTTTCTACCTAGTAACAGGGTCATTTTCAATTATTATTTATATTTCCCGATTCAGCTCTAAAAATTTGTATTTTAAGATATTAAATTATTTTATATCACCAATAAAAATAAACATACAAATATTTTGAAAATTTGTACAAATAAATAGTAAAAGGTCCTAAGCTTTTTTATTTGCAAATTACTAAATAAAATTTATATTTTATTATATTATTTAATATAATTAACTGTTCATTAAAAATTTATTTTGAAATTTATTATTTTGGTTTTTGTAAGGGAGTAATTTAATCTGTATTCACATATCAGTTTGTTAATTTCTAATATATTAAAAAAATATTAATTCCAAATAAAATTTGAGAAAATTTCTTCATCTTTTTAAAATTCTTCAATCTAATCTTAATAGAGACTCAACGGGTTTTATAATGATTGTATAATTTAAATAAATGTATAGATAAATAATAACTAAATTAATACTTCTTATTATTTAAAAATAACCGCTTCCCAAGAATTCTTAAATCATCATCAAGGGAGGGGGGGGGGGGGAACTTAAATGGGTTAGTCAGGGTTAGTACAGAGGCGGATTATCCGTAAAGCAAACTAAGCACGTGCCAGGGGTGTGTAGTTACAAGGGGCGCGCGAGCTCAGAATTTTTAAATAATAAAGAAAATAACATATCAACGATTAAGAACTAAATGCTGATCTATAATCTAAATCTATAATAGATTATATTACACAAGCATCATATATACTCGATGCAATATTGCCCGTTTGTTGCGTCGTCGCGTCGTTCTCGAGCGTCAGGCGGGGTAGAGGCGCTGCCAAGCCCGCTTTTTCGACAATTAGTTAGTCGTAAAGCTCCCAGAGCGCGCTAAAAGCAATGTTTCAAAATTTAACATTGACTGTCATACCCCTGGCGCTTCTTTTGTTTACGTTCTCGCAGTGGTATTTGTGTGTATCCATTACCTTTTAGAATATTTCTCAAAGAATGAGTGAATTGAAAAAAAAACCTAGTGGTGCATCATATAAAAGGAAGGCTAAAGAAAAAGAAGAAAGACATCAAAATGTAATAAAGCACACGAAAAATATTGAGACATTTTTCAAAACCGGAAATTCGGAATTGTCTAACGCAATTGGGCACAGTGTGTCTGCAACCGATCCTGTTCAAAGCGAAACTCCTACTCTCCTACTAGTTCTATACAGCCACAAGATTTGTTCGTGCCCACGCCGTCTACTTCGTCAGCAGTAGATGTTATGCAGCAGTCGCAAAATACAATAATTATCGTGGATTGTGACCCAGCCAAGTGGAGTATTAATAACGAAAAACAAGAATATATTGCACTAAATGGTTTCAATCAAAATCTAAACGTAGATTTTTCATTGAGCAAGAGAATATATGAAGATAAAGTCTCACGTTTTTTGACAAAAACAATGTTTGAACGGAAATTGTTAAATAGAGAAAAAAAGTCCAAGAAAATGGCTTATTTACTCTCCAAGCACAGGGAAAGTTTTTTGTGGATCTTGTTTATTATTCGGTGGAGGAACTAGCTTTGGAAAACAAGATGTAGGTTTCAATGATTGGAAGAACGCGTCGATTAGATTAGAAAGCCATGAAAACTCATGTGAACATAAAACATGTGTTTTGGCTGTAGATCTGACATTGTCGATAGTGTCGATCATGAGCTTGTCGTTCAATTTCAAGAAGAGCTCACTTATAGGCGTGAAGTTTTGAAACGAGTGGTTGCGACTGTGTAAAATCTTTAGCATCGCGTGGATTATCTTTTAGGGGACATGAAGAAAAACTTGGGTCTTTTCATAACGGAAATTATTTAATGACGTTGGAACTCATAGCGGAGTTTGATCCGTTTTTAAGTAAAATATTGCTCAATATGGCGGCAAGGGAAAGGGATGTACCAATTACTTGAGTTCTACAATATGTGACGAATTTATTGAGTTGATGGCAAACAAAATTTGATCCCTCTTGATTACAGATCACAGTTATAACGTCATATTTCATTCGCTCATTAGCGTAAGTACAGGGGTCCTTGTCTACTAAAGTCTAGGGTTTGATGATACAACGTCATCGTAATTGCAAAAACAACTAGTTAATTTTATAGTATTATGATGGCTATTTACAGGGGCGCCGATAAAGTGATTGCCTAGGGCGCTCTGGACCTTTAATCCGCCTCTGGGTTAGTATTTATAATGATGGTCTGTGGTGATCACCATTTTCGAGTATTTAGAAAAAATTTAAAAAAATTAAAAATAAATAAAAAGCGCAAAGTATAAAGGTACTAAGTAAACAAAAACTATCCTTTATCTGTCATTTGTTTTTAAAAAAAAATTTGGAGAATTCAAATATCAAATTTAAATCAAAACATTTCGCACGGAGAATTCAAAATAGCCTATGTGATTTCAAATGAGGTTTCAGTGGCAAAGCTTCGGTTCGGGTGGATTTTTCCCAACCGAAGTCACCCGCAATTCTTAATCTCAGATCTCAGTTGAAATTAATCAAAAAATTATCCATACATATATAGGTGAGAAAGAGATAGAAAATCAACATAAAAGACAAAACGACTTTATCCGACTGAAGCCGAGAAAGCACGAAAACTTACCATCTCTCTTTCATACATAATTTTTTATAATTGTAAAGAAATAATTTATTTCCAAGAAAGATATGTCTAAATATAATAAATATTGAAATTTTTAAACTGCACTATGATAACTAAAATATAGCCAATTTTGTCTTTAGAAAAGTTTCAATATTTCTACTATGTTAGAACAAATACAAAGTGGGGCAGAATGAAAAGGCGTTTTTGAAGAGCGAATAATAGTTTTTTAACTTAAAAATATTAATCATGAAAATTAGTTGATTAATAAATTCAAAAATTGAAATGATTTTTTAAATATAATTTAATGTAGATAACTCCGTTTTCTCAATTCACTGCAGTAGCATTTCTTATAATTCCATACCACTCTTTCATAATTGTTAAAATTCGTGTCATAATCACATTTTTCAATTTTCATATTTAATTTTCAAATAAAATAATAAATCATGACTATTTGTCGAAGTTGACCATTTTTTAGATTTTGGATGAATAAAAAATTAATACTCAACTCTAAAATAGCTTCAAATAAGAGGCTAAAAAAATAAGAACTCAAACAAGTGTTAAGAGAATAAGCTGAGGACGAATGAATACGAACACAGAAAGTAAGTATATTAAAAAGTATACGGTTCTCTGTAAATGATTTTTCATGCGCTGTTACCTTGGAACAACAACGATAATTTTTTTATTAATTAAACTTACAATTAGTATATATTTCAATGAAATTATATTATAGAAAGAAATTTAATCTAATAAAATTCGAAAATTTAACATACAAAATATAGAATTGGAAAATGTAGAAAAATTTAAATACTTAGGTTCTGTAATAACGAAGGATAATAATATACGAGAAGAGTTTAAAGTGAGGTTGCAATCGAGAAGCGCCTGTTATCATGCCGTAAAGGGGCTTATCGCGTCAAAATTATTATCAAAGGGGATAAAAATTAAAATATATAAAACAATTATTTTGCCGGTTGTATTATATGGGTGTGAGGCATGGTCTATGACTCTAGGAGACGAGAGTAGAGCAGGGGTGTCAAACTCATAGGTACACTTGGGCCAAACAAACAACGTTTAACTTTAGGCGGGCCGCAAAAAAATCAATATTCATAGAAATTCTGATCGCGAAAAACATTTTACCTTTTTTTAGAGACAAATTGAAAATTTTTTAAAAAAGTCAAAAGTGGTCGCGGGCCGCGAGTTATCTGGAGATGCAAAGAGGTCATGCAATTCCTCGTTAAGCAGTCTTCGCCATTCCCAATTTTCAATTTTTTTCAATTTAAAGAGTATGTTTATTAGCCAAAATTTTTACAATAGTTGAGAGAGATTATCAGAATATACAAAAGATGAAAGTTACAATATTTACAAGATTAAATTGTTTCTTTTGCGATCATTTATTGATACGCTATTACAATTTTACTTAATTATGTTAAATTTTATTTACATTTGTTTTCTATTTTTTACTTAAGCATATTTTAAGTTTAATATACATATAATCAGGGTTGTGATTGTCATCTCAACAGGAAAAGCTAGCAAAACCTGGAGATTGCAAGTCGTTGCCATTCCCTGGTAACTTCATCTATCTTTGGTTCATAAATGCTTCGCAGAATCCTATTCTCAATACTCTAAATCAGGGGTTAAAGATGAAATCACCGGGGAATGGCGAAGACTGCATAACGAGGAATTGCATGACCTCTTTGCATATCCAGATATAGTTAGAATTATAAAATCGAGAAGGCTGCGATGGGCAGGCCACGTGGCTAGAATGGGAGAGAAAAGAATGGCGAAAAATATATTGGTGGGGAGACCGAATGGAAAACGTCCACTTGGAAGACAAAGGCAGGGGGAAGGGACGGGAGAGAGATGGGAGAGGGTTGTATAGTAGAGGGTAGGGGTAGTAGAGATACTTGGAGAAGTGTTGAAAGTGGTGAACTTTCGAGTTCCGTAGAGCCACAGAGGTAGATAGATAGACAATTCGAAAATCATTATTTAGTAAAATGTTAATAACTAATTTTACATTTAATAATTTTTAAATATAATATAATATTATCCTAAAGTGAAAATGTAAGTATAAAAAAAATTCGTTAGACTTGTTTTTGTGATGATTCTCATATAAGAGGTTTCGGAAAAAAATAATTTTAAAGTCTATTAATTTTTATGATTTTTCATAATTTTAGTAATTAATTAGCAGATATTAACCCATTTAGACCGAAGGTTTTTTTTAGCGAATTTTTTCGTGATATTCGAATATGTTACATAAAATGGTGTAAAAACAAAATTGTTTCAAGTATCTTTTTTTTATCTTTTCTAGTTTTTGAGATACAAGGTGTTCCGAAATCGGAACACTAAGCACAAGGACTACCTTCTCATGACATTAGAAGAATATACATATAAACTGTTTTTTCATAATTATTTGGTGACTTTTGAATACTAAAACTAGTCTTGTTGTTGTTATTATCATAAATATATTTATTATATATATTACAAATATAAAATTACTAAAAATAACATTTACAAAAAAATATTTACTTATTTTGTGTATGATATTTCGTCGAACATTTAACATGTAAGGCAGCATCACACTTTTCACATTTGAATGTTGTGTTTTTATGGCAATGTCGACAACGTGTTTGTTTATTTTGATTCACTATATTATGATTCAGACCATCCTATCTTGAATCAATGCTGCACTTCTGTGATGATCTTCCCTTTCTTCCAGTCTCTGCAGGTTGACCGTAGGTCTCCAGAAAATTGGATGCTATACGTCGACGAAACTCCAGAAGATCTAAAATCTAAAGGCTTTTCTTCTATTGTCCTTTGTAATTGCCAAGCATTTTGTAAAATTACTTCGAAACAAAATAACAGAGGGGTTGAGTATCATTTTTTTCCACGTATGGATGCTCAATATTTCGCAATATTTCATCAACTCTGTCGACACCTCCCATATATTGTTTGTAAAATTTTAACATGTTTGGTTGTTGAATCTGTATTCTCTTTTTTTCGTTTTGGGTATACGATTCACTAGACCGGAGGTTCCCAAAGTGGTCTATATCGACCCCTAGGGGTCTATGGCAACCTTCAAGGGGTCTACGGCAGCGAATAACAAATTTGGGTGTCCATGAAATGAATATGGGGGTCTACGTGTTTTCCCGACATGGCTCTAAAAAAAAAAGGGAAAATTGCTTTTCCGACATGACTTTTTAAAACATTTTTTGATTTTTTCAATATGTTTCTAAAAAAAGGTAAATTGTTTTTCCGACATGGCTTTTAAAACATATTTGATTTTTCAATAAGGCTCTAAAAAAGGGTAAAATTTTTTTATAAAAAATCAAAATCAATTTAGGGGGTCTACAACACAAAAAAGTTTGGGAACCTATGCACTAGACCAGAGGTGGCCAACCCAAATGATCTTGCGGGCCACTTTTGAAATGCATCATAACTTCGCGGGCCGCATATAAACTTATACATATCTATATTAGATTTAGACCAATTATAGATATTGTTTGGTGTGACAAATTGAAAAATAATGAATTTTTATTATGTTTACTATTATTTTTACATATAAACATATATAATATAATAATAATGATACTGAATGCACATTGTAAAAAATATATAATACTAAAAATAAAAAAAATGAAATCATATTTCTTTCACTAGTGCGATATTTGTTTCATGAGGGCGCATAATATAAAAGTGTGATGAATCTCGCGGGCCGCAAAAATGTTTACGGCGGGCCACCCCTGCACTAGACCAATAGGATTGATTCCAGCTCCTGATGAAGCAACAATGACAACACTGTTGTCATGCCATTTGCAAACAATATTGTCTTTACTATCACTTCTGTAGTCCAATGCACCTCTTTCTTTTTTCTTCATAATTTTGTCTGAGTGAAGTGGAGGCTTATCAGTCCGATCTTTCCTCACGGTTCCTGTCGCATGATGGCCCATTGATGTGAGTTTATCACGTAAAGAAATGCTTGTAAAAAAATTATCAAATATGAAATGATATTCCCCAGGATGTTTCTTTGTTAGTGACTTAACAAATTGAAGTACCACCGATGCACCGACGCCATATTCTTGAAATTATTTTCTTGGTTCGAGAAAGTTCCTGCACAGTAGAAGTAAAAACATCTTCTTCATCCAAGTTGGAAATAAAATTACCATCGTAGACTAAAGAACCTGGTAAATTACTTATAGTTCCGCCTTCTTCATCTCTAGAATCTTTATCCGAATGCTTTTTCAGGCGGCTCGATGATTATACCGGTTGCTTCAAAATTATGTTCTACTTCCAGATTTTCTATGATTTCATTTACGGATAAAATCTTCGGCATCTTGGGGAAAGGCAACAAAATAGAGTTCATTGACTTATGAATGTTTTAAATTTAATTTAAAGAAAATTTTTTCTTTTATTGTATGAAATTACAATTAAAATAAATATATATTTATTTATTTTTTTTATTATAAAAGTAAAGTTTTTTTAAACAAAATATTATAATTGTTACTAAAATAAATCAAGAAATAATCAGAAATAATTAGAAATTATCAGAATAATCATTCTTCACTATCATGTGATAGTAGTTATGTGCCTAGTGTTCCGAAATCGGAACACCTGACTTTATGAACCCATAATTACGACAATAACAAAAATTTCTGTGTAGTGTCTAAAACACGCTAGTGTATATCCAGAAGATAAGTAATAACAAAAAAATATATTTATAGAAGCAAAAAAGTAAAAGTAATACTAACATGAGTTGAAAGAAACTGCAAAAACCGTCCTATTTTTTACTTCAATGTTTTTAACCGTATAGCGACAGTGTTACAGGTCTATTCACATTCAAATAATTAATACAAGCAAGCAACACTATCACTATCACCGACTAGGTGATAAGAACGCACTTTGGTGTCGTCATTAATAAATAAAAAAATAAAATACTGACTCGAGTCGAGTGTTCCGAAATCGGATCACTAGTCTCAAATGGGTTATAAATATTAATTAAATACATTTCACTGACCCAAATATATTTTTTTATCTTATATTTGAAAAAATAAATAAAATTATTATTTTTATTTAATTTTTAATGTAAAGAATTTATTCTCTTAATCTTTTTAATTAAAAAAAAACTTGTTTATTAATAATAAATAATATATATAATATTGATTTTTAATAAGTGTTTTTCTTAAACAACAAATAGAAATGTTGTGCCTGAAAATTAATACGAAAAGATCTAAAAAATAATATTTGATTATTAATTTATTTAATATCTTTTAAGTTCCGAACCTCAATCATAGATATTTTTCAGAAAATTTCTTTAAATTGAAAAAATCAAAATCAATTTTTAGGATTAAAATGATTTTAATATTTGGGCTCATCGAAATTAATAATAAAAGTTTTAAATATAAATTTTAGTAAACATTAAATTTTTTATAAATTTCAATTATGAAAATTCTAAGGCGTCTATTTATATATATTAAATATTATATTATTATAATATTATTATTATTATATATATTAAATTTATTTATTTTTATCAAAAAATAATATTTAATGTTTATTTGAAAAGTTGTCACACTTGTAATAATAAGATTTTGGTTTTTAATCAAAATTCAATATTATTTTTAATATTTATAAAAAAATGTGTTCTTATTTTTATCATTTATTTATTATTAAATTTAATTATAAGCTCAGCTAAATTTAATTATTATTTATTTCAATTTTAACTTGAAAGAAATTCCGTTATCGATCAAATAAAACAATTTTTTTTAAAAATATTTTAGTTAAAAATGTTGTATTATGACATTTTATAAATAAAAATTTATACAATGATACGACTTAAAGCATTAAATGACAATTCTGATAATAGTGAAGATGAAGATGCTCCAACAATCACAAAAGAAGCTTTGGTAATTTGATTAAATTATTTTCGATTACTTATTTCTTGACAATTATTTATTTCTTTTGAATTAAATTTTGATAGGAACATGCAGCATATTCAGATTATAATAAGGCTCTACATTATATAAAAAGAAATCAATTGGAAGAAGCAAAAGGAAAACTACAACTATTAATAAAAAATTCATTTTTAACAGAGGTATAGAAAATGTATATACAAATAAGACCATTATAAATAGTTTTAAGTAATAGAATAACTAGAATGAAGTTAAATTAAATTTATGTTACTTTATTTTTTAAAATTTAAACAAATTCAAAGCTAAAAAATAATGTAATTATTTTCAGGTTGATAATGTTCCAAAGAAAGATATTTCTAGTCATCCAGCCTTAGCATTAAAATATGGTTGCTATAAAAACTTAGGAAAAATATCTGAATTACAAGAAGATTATGAATCTTGTCTAGAGTACTATTTAAAAGTACGAATATAATATATATTCAATGTATAAGTTAATAAATATATATATATGGAATATAGTGTTTTATATTATATTTATAAATTTAAATTTGTTTTTTAAATATATATATATATATATTTATTGTGAGAGAGAAATTAAAAAATATTTATGGCCTTTACAGTCTACATCAATAGACCCTTCGAATATTACTATATGGTTTAAAATAGGAACTGTTTCGAAGAAATTAAAAAAATACCTATTAGCAGTGGAAGCATATAAACAGGTACTAAAAATCAAAGTTAAAATTATTTATTTTTTGATTATTCATAACTTTTTATTATTTTAGGCTTTGGAATATAGCCCTAATCATTGGCCCTCACTAGAGAATTTAATTATTCTTCTTTTTGCTATCAATGATTATTTGTCCTGTCTGTTTTATATTGTAAAAGCTTTGGAAAAATCTAGTTATTTTCTTACTGGAATTGTTATAAAGAATTATATTTTAGAAGAACAACCAAGTATTGCAGATGATTTTTCTAATTATTTTCTAGAATGGTATTTATTTTTCTTAATATTAATTAAAAAAATAAAATTTTTTCGATATCTTATTTTTTAAAAACATTCACAATGCTATATATAATATATTTTGATTTAAATGAATTATAAATATAATTTCTATTTCGAGGGAATAAAAATTACAGTAAAATCAATCAATATTGAAAAATAATCCTTTTATTAAGTATAATAATTTAATCACTAATAAAATAAATTGATTTAATGTAATGATTTGTAATATTTTCTCGTATTAGTTCATCATTAACTTCAGAGGATATAGTTGATCCGAAAGAAGAAGGTTTAATCTTAGAACAAGCACTTGCTTTACAAGCTGAATATTGCCAAGAACATTGTTCATCTTTGAAAGATAAACCTGAACAAATTATTGGATCACCAGCAAATTTGACTCATTCATGGCTGTCTGTCGGAGAAATATTAATTCAAATTTATCAACATATTACAAAAAACAATTTGGTAAAAGCGCTTTCTTTAAATCTACTTAAATCTCTCAATAATCTTATATTTTTAACTTCTCAGAGGCAGTGTACTCCTATCAATCTTTCTTCATCAAAATTAGATATATGTATTGAAACGCCAACAATAAATGATCAACCTCAACAATCAGAATCTATGGAAGTTGATATTAAAATAGAAGAACCACCAGCAGGTATATATATATATTTATTTAATTATTTCTTAAAATTAACTCAAAATAATTCTAGTAATGTTTAAAAATGTAACACTAATTATTTTTTTAGATCGAACAAGCGGAAATAATACTCAAATTCAATCGGCTACTGAATCAGATGGTCAATCTGGAGCAGCTCCTTCCTCAAATACCGATGCAGAGGAAGAAGCACGTGGTGGTAGAGGAAAACGTAGAAGAAGTTCCCTAACTTTAATGGAATTGTGGTCAGGGAAACGTCGTTCAGCCAGAGTTCGTAGTGGAATTGTAGGAAGACGTAATGTTGAAGAACGTGAAGTCGATATCTCCCAACTTGAACAAGCATTAAGAGACTTAATGCCAGAATCATTGCTGTAAATATAAAATATTTAAATTACAATATAATAATTTTTGATAATTTTAAATCTAAATATAGAATAATTTCAATTTTTTTCAAACATTTCTAGACCTATTGAGGACAAACCAAAAGATAAATCTTTAAAAGTCAATGAAGATTCCCAAGATACAATGGAATTGTATAAGCAATTCGAAAATATTCAAAAGGATTCAGAATCCGCATCAAAGTCATATTTTGGTTCAAATCCTGAAGAAAATGATGTTAAAGAATACATAAATTGGTAAAATATTATTTATTTCTATTTTTTTTCTCATTTATTTAAGAATTTTTAAAATTTTTAGTGTAAAAGATTGTCATATCTTTGATCATGCAGAAAAATATGTTAGTTCATTAAGCAATAAATGGAATACACCATGGCCACTAAAACTACTTTCTCTGTATATTAAAATCTATGAAATATTTAGACCAACAGGATGTATAAATGATGTTTATGGAAAAGAAGGTGAAGCTGCTTATAAAGATACTCTTATTACAATTTGTTATGCAGAAGGACTTGTAAATTTAGAAGACACAAAGTAATTGAGATTTTTAAGTAACATAAATTCGTTAATTAATTAAAAGATAAATATTTAATATATAAAATTTTAGCCAATTAAAATCCTCTATGGGTGATTTATTTGCAATATTGCCATCTTCTAAAGTTGAAGATCCTATAATCAAATTAAGGATTCTTTGGTTTATTGCTATAGCATTATTAAAAGTAAAGGATATTAATCAAGCAATTTCAGTTCTTGAAGAGGTAAGTATTCATTTACTCGTATAATAAAAGGTATATAATAATAAATTAATGCAATGAGATTATTTTCTTTTCATGTTGAAATATTTAAATATATAAATATTTTTTTTTTAAAATAATCTTAACTTTTACGAATTATAATAATCAAGAGTTTTTAATTTTTTTTTCTTTTGTTTATTTTAATTTTAATTATAACAATATTATAACAATATCTTTTTCTAATCATTTTTTTATTATCAAAACTATTTAAATTATTGATTTAAGCTCGAATTTATTATGGAAAAATCCGAAATAAAAGTAGTTAAATTGCCCAATTCTTCAAAATACAATACAATCTCATTAGAAATAGTTGGATCAATGCTAGCTACATTAAAAAGGTATATTTTAATAATTTACATTAATTATTTATTAATTATGAAATTAAATTGCTTCTTTTATTTTAAAGAACAGAAAATCTTCGAGTAGTTGCTTGTTATCGGATGGAAGGTCGACACGAAGAACTTGCAAAAGTTTTACAAACCACTTTTCAAGAAAATATTCCTAATGGAACAAATTTATCTGTAGCAACTAATTTAATACCTTCTTCTGTTATTTCAAGGAGTAATATTGATTCCGATCATTTACCAAATCGGCCAACACAAATTATTTGGCTAGTAGATGCCTTTTTACAATTGGATCAATTTAAGGTGTTCATAATATATAACAAATTACTAAATATATTTACTTTAAATTTTAATTAGCAAAGTATTTTAAAATAAAAATTTGGGGCTAAATTCAAATGATTGGATTAAATTTTCATCTATGGTTTATAATTATTATTAAATAATGAATTTTGGCCAGAACAATTTGAAAATAAAAAATTTTTTAAAATGAATTTATAATAATTATACAAATTTGAAACATGTTTAATTCTCTGACTAAGTGTCCGAGTGTTTGTAAAATATCCAAAGTAATCGAACATTTTTATATTAAATTATTCAAATAGTTATATATATTCCTTATCTAATAATTGTTTTTAATATATATTTATAAATTGCAGGAATGTTTATTATGGAGTGAAGTAGGGCTTCATGAAGTAATAACAAAATTGGAAAATCTTTCTTCTGCTTCTTCAGGAAATAATGAAGTTTCCAACGAACAACAAACAATTTGGGCAAAAACAGCTGAAACTCTCTTAGTTCTTGTCGAATGGTTATTGAATACCCAAGGGATTGAAATATGTAAGTAACAATATAAATTTCCTTTCCTACTGGAACATTATTCAATTAGAATTTTATTTTAAATATAAGATATCAGAAAATTTTGTTCTATTTATTTCATTTTTTATATTAAAATAGTGGATTTTTTATCTTCTTCGAAGACTCTTCCGAGATTGGTTAGAAGTCTTGTTGCAATTGTCTGCTATCAATTGGATTTTCAAGAGTCTCCTGTTGAAATGCCTATTGATTCGATAGCTCCTTGGATTTTACTTCATAAAATTCTACTAAGGTATTTTTACTTTTATTTTTATTTTTTCTTAATTGATATATAATTCAATTTATTTGAATATATAATTTTATAGAGAGAATGAAAAAAAAAATAATTCTGAACGCCATCCTGAAGAAGATTCTATTGATTTTGAAGAGGGGTCACCGGTTCCAGATCACGTTAAACTACTATTTATTGCCCACGAATTCTTAGCAAAGTATGTCATTTATTATTCCATTTAAAAATATGTTTAATATATTATATAATTTTAATGTATTTTTGTAACTAAAGAAAATCCTGGTGTTGTATGAAAGAGGGAGCTTTCCTATACTACATAATGGACACATTAATCCCTAACCTTATTCCAAATGGCAAATTAATAGGAATTAAAGGAAAAATAATGCAGGATCTTGAACAAGTTTTTTATTGCCTTTATGATCACCCTTCTAAGAAAAATAAGGTATTTTTGAAATTTATTTATAGTTTAAGCATACATTATTATGATTAATAACGAAAATAAGCCTCAATATGTCTACATTTAAAATATTCTTGTTCGTGTTTAATTTAAATATTTTTAGACAAAATATCTTCAAGAGCATGGAGTTCCTGCTCTTCAATTGACATTGAAAAGAGGGCTTCAATTATTTAATTTATATACAAATTCCATTAATGAATTACCAGAATTTGATTCCAATCAACCAGGTCCTTTAAATGCTGAACTTGAACCTTTATTTCGAAGAATTGTTACATTAATCACGCCCCAAGAAGATCCAGGTATTTGTTTAACTATTTATATTAATCTTTGAATTTTTTTAATGAATTAAGTTTTAAATTATAGCTCAATTAGTTGATAAAATGAAACTATTTATCAATGGAAGCACGAAAGAAATGCCAAAATTAGCTCCTAATCAAAAGATTTCTTCAAATTTGAGATGTATTTATTATATCTTAGCGGATTATTATTTTAAAAATAATGACTTGGTAAATTTTAATTTTATTTCTCATTAATAACAATTAATTATTTAGATTCATGAATTATATTGATTTTTTTTTAGGATAAAGCAATTCAATTTTATACATTGGATGTTTGTATTGAACCTGTACGTCTCGATTCTTGGGCTGGTCTTGGTTTGGCTCGTGCCAGTCAACTTGAGATCAAACTCAATTCAGTAAGTTAAGAATTCTTTTTTAATATTTTCATTCTTTGTTCTGTTATTTTTATATTGATATTTATTTAATCAAGTGTGAACAAGTAAAAAATGAAGCAGAGTTTCTTAAAAAAGCGGATGAAGCAGAAGTATGCTTCCGGCAGGCACTTCGTCTTGGTCCATCTCAATCTACTCTTTGGATTGAATTTGGATCTTTTGTATATATGATGCATTCATTTTGTTCTCGTCTTCTAAAACAAGTAAACTTTTTTTATTTAATAAAATAAAATAAAATTAATTCTTTTTCAATTAATTTGTTGAGTATTTTTTTTCACTTTAGGAAACAACAAGCCTTTCACTTGAAATGTTTGATATTTTAGAAGCCAAGAAAGAAACCATGTTGGATAGTGCAGTTGATTGTTTTACTAAAGCTAATAAAGTAATTAAAATTTATTTAAAATACAAATTTTTCAATTCATATTTAACAATTTCTATAAATAAAGATAGTATTTTCATCTAGTAAAATAAAAAATTAAAAAAAACAAACTATGTTATATAAGTCATTTCTTATTTTCTTAGGTCTGGTACTCAATCGGTGAATCCTTGGGATTACAAGATGAACGTTGGCTTCATCAATATATGCTTGGAAAAGTTGCTGAGAAAAGAGATAAAGAAAAGCATTCCTATTTGAATCATTACTGTAAGGTAATTACATTATGCGTCTTAAGTATATAATGTACCAATTGAAAAAAATCATACGATCTCTCTCTTATATAGTGTGTATCTATTTGTCACTATTGAATTTAAAAGTTATTGGGCGCATCAATCACATTTCCTCAACCGTCTCTATCCTGAACCATCTGATCTAATTCAGTCATTATATTGTCTGTCCAACGGGTCCTTGATTCTATGCAGTTACTTATTTAGTATTGAAATATACAACAAAATCACTTATTTACTTGATTATTTATAATATTTTCTATTTATAATTTCAGGCTTTTGAACTTTTGGAAGCATGCAACGCAGCCTATCCTGAAGTAATTGCATATAACAACCCACAAAATCTTGCCGTTGAAGCTCTTGAAATTTATTATCGTATCCATGCATCTATTTTAAAACGTCTAGAAGAAAATGAACGTTCTGGATTAGCAGCTTCCTCATATGAAGTTTTAGAAAAAATTTTGGATATTGCTCAAAAATGTCCATTTATGCTTCGTTCAAAGTATTATATTTTTAATTAATATATATTAAAATTAATTTACTTCACTTGGTTATTTTATTATAGGAAATATGATACTCAAAAAGATAATGAAACACAAAATAAACGAAGTATAAATGAAATAGAAGAAACTGAAGAGAATATACCTACTAAAAAATTAAAACTTAATACAACTTTAGATCAAGTAATTTATTTATTTTTTTGGTTTTTTAATATATTAATACTTCTTTTTATTACTCCATTTTAGGTTAATAATTCTGACCATGAAGTACATGAAATAATGGAAGATCTGATAACCAATGTTGATACGAATGTAAACAATCAAAATTCCGATAAGGAAAAGACAAGGGGTAAAAAAACCTTTTTTTTAATTATCAAAATCAAATATCCTATTAAAAATATAAAATTTTAATTTTTTTTTCTTAGATAAAAAAGTATCTCAAGAAGAAGAACTTCCTGCCCAAGAAGATATTCCTATCCCGTCACCATCATCTAATGGCAAAAAACATTCGGATGAGAAGAAACTAAATAAGGATGCAAACGATTCAGAAATAACATCAAGTAATGAGGAAGAGGATGATGCTTCATCCAGTAGTGAAGCAGATGAAGAATCTAGTTCCGCTGAAGAGGATAATTCTGAAAATGAAGATGATGATTCAGATAACATTGATGATTCAGACAATGATGAAGAAACAACAACTGAGAGCACAACAGAGTCATCATCTTCTCAAAATACTTCATCAAAAACTTCCGCGAATATCAATAAAAATAAACAAATTAGTGAAAAACAATCTCTTGTTCCTGTGGGAGATGAACCGAAAAAAAGTAAATAAATTTTATCAGTTATATTATTTTAATATAGATAGTTTGCTTTTAAATTGTGAAATACTTATTTATCGTGGCTGATATTTAAGTATCCCCAAAAAGTAGACATATATAATTATATTAAGAGACTTAATACTTATATTATATTGAAATCATTTAAATATATTTTTTTTATCAGAGAGAAATATTTTTAAATTTTCTAAATTGTTTTTTTTTTTTAGATGTTTGGCCTCTTATAGAGCGATGTATAGAAGCATTAGAGAATTGTTTATCTCGGTTTCCCCAACATTATAAGTCTCTATTTAGACTGGCCCATTTTTATTTTCGGTCTACTAATCATTCAAATTTGGAATATGCTCAAGAATTACTATTAGGAAATAATTATAAAACTAAAACCTCACAAAATATTCAAGGACTTTTTGCTGATCGAAAAAATACAAATTTCTTTAATGTAAGTATATTATATATTATATCTTTCAAATTATATTAATTAATTATTTTTGTGTAAGATAAAATTAATCCTATATTTACATGTCTTATATATTTACATATATAATCAATTTATAGGGTGTTTGGAGAATTCCTGTTAGTGAAGTTGATCGACCTGGTTCTTTTGCTTCTCACATGAGTCGATGTATTCAATTATTGATGGAAGTATTAACTAGAATGAAAGATTCCACAACATTATTACAACTTTATTCATGTCTTCGGGTTACGCCAGATGCAGACAAGTATTAACATATTTATTCTTCCTTTTTATAACAGATTTTCTTTAGTGGTCTAAAAAGGATTATAAATAAATTCTTTTAATTTGTTATTAATCAAAGCAATACATATATATATATATATATTATATTGCATTGTGAATTATTTATTCTTCTTTGTTCTTTATTATTTTTATTGTTTAATTCAAATTATAACAATAATCCAATAAATAATTTTTTTATATTTAGGAAATACCTTAGAGAATCTGAAAGAGAACAACTTGCCCAGGAAGCACTTTCTCTCTGTCAACAAGCTTTTCGAGCTAAAACCCGAGAACATGAACAACCCTCTGTCCAACACCTTCTTGATATACACAAGTTAGTTTTTTAAAAAAAATCTTAATATCATCAAATTTATGGTTCAGTCTTGTTTTAATTTATCTATTTTTTTATAGAGCTTATAATAGAGTACAAAAACATTTACCACCAAAAATGGCCACCACCTTTGGAAGTTTGTTGGTGGATGCTTATAAAAAAAGAATTGGAAGTGAAAATTCATCTTTCGATCAGGCTGTAAAATTTTGTGTTCAAGAAAGAGCTAATCAACGGGCAGCGAGAGCGCGTGTCGAAGCTGAGGCTTTGGCTAAACAACAATCTCTGGTAATTAAAGTGGAAACACATGTAATAATATAATCAAATGACTTTAGTTAAAATATCTTATATACATATATAAATTTATAAAATAATTTTAAAAACATGGGTTTATTTATTTCAGAATACGCCTAATATTCCAAATTCATCAGCAAGTAGTTCAAATATTACGACCAATTCTAATCCTTTAATAGGACAATCACCTACGACTGTTCCTCCGACTATAACTACACCTACAACTACTATACCCTCTAATTACAATCAACTCTTGGTATAATTTATTTTTATTATAAATCCAATAAATCAATTCATATAAAAGTATTTATAATTAATTTAATATTAATTATATTTTTTAGAGTACCTCTGGTCTTCCATCATCTCCTAAACTAGATTCAACACACAATTATTTGGAATGGCATCAGGCAGCTGCACGATCGGCATCCATTTATTCATCCCTTCTTTCAGCAGCTGCTTTACAACTTTCCTCTCCTCTAGTACCTCAACTTGCAAAAACATCCCTTTCTTCGTCATTTCCCACTACAACTACGATCACTCCATCATCATCTTCCATAACAGATTCCACTCAAATACTTCAATCCTTTGCTGCAGTTGCTGCTGCGGCAGTGGCGGCTGCAGCACCTTCTGTTTCAGGATTATCATCTCTAACAAATCCTGGATTATTGGCCGCTGCTACATCAGGTAAATTTTTTTTTGATAAATTATTTTTTATACTTATTACTCAGATTTTTTTAAATAAAATTTATCTTATTTCATGTATTAATTATCATTAAAATCTTTGTAAAAAACAGAAATTTTGTAGATTCTTTATTAAATATTAAATATTTGTTTATAGTTACTTCTCGAACTAATTCACCGAACATTTCGCGACAAGGACACTCTTCGTTATCCAAAACAGCATTAATAAATTCATCACCGGTATTATCTAAAAATATGTCATCTCCAACCAGTTCTAGAACTTCTCAAGGGATGAAGTCACCATTCAGTTCTCCCACCTCAACTCTTTCAGTAAATCCAGTTCTTCGAAATCCTCAAGGTGCTTCCCCTGTATTGCCTCCTTTATTTCGAGGATCCCCTTTTATACATCCTAATTTACAACTTCCTCGGTCACCAATTACTTCTAAACCGAAATATGGTAAAGTTGGACGACCTCCAGGACCATCATTACTTAAAAAATCCGCAACTACAGCAGCTAATCCCATCTCAATAACCACTTCGCCAAGTCTTTATTCTCCTTCAATTACTCAACCTGCTCCTTCTAATTCTTCTCCAATTTCAAGAAAAAAACCCGAATCCACCCATAAAGAAGCTGCTTTGGATCTCTCTCTAAGTCTTCCTGCTTCAATTACTATTACTCCAAAATATCTAAATGACCAATCTCCTATATGTCAAAAAGATAAAGTTACAATTACTGAAGTTGTATCTAAACCTGAAAATAAAAATCTACAAATTACTAAACCAGAAAATAAAAATCTACAAATTACTAAACCAGAAAATAAAAATCTACAAATTACTAAATCTGAAAATAAAAATTTACAAATCATTAAACCTGAAAATAAAAATCTACAAATTACTAAATCTGAAAATAAAAATGTTCAAATTACTAAATCTGAAAATAAAAATATTCAAATTACTAAATCTGAAAATAAAAATGTTCAAATTACTAAATCTGAAAATAAAAATATTCAAATTACTAAATCTGAAAATAAAAATGTTCAAATTACTAAATCTGAAAATAAAAATGTTCAAATCAATAAACCTGAAATGAAAAGTCCCCAAGTTACAAATAAATTCGAAACTAAAAATACCCAATTAATTACTAAAACAGATTCTATGAATATTGTTGCTTGTACTAGTAGTAAATCAGAATCCAAAATAGTAAAAAACGATAAAATTAATCAAGTACTTAAACCAGACTCGAAAACAAGTGTTGAAGTGATTACATTAGAGTAATTGATAAAAAGCAAATTAAATATATCAAATACAATAATATAATTTGTATTTAATAAAGTTCTATTACTTAAAATAATTTAAAAATGTGCTAACTTTTATATTTATGATTTGTATTGACATTTAATGCAATATTATTTATGTAACTTGTCTAATTTTTAATATAAAGTGAATAATATTTATTAAGACATATAGATATGTATTTTTTTATTTTCTTAATAAAGTTTTCTTTTAAAGTATTACCCTATTATTCTAGAAATAGAAACATTTTATAACCTATTTCAATAAAATGTTAAAGTTAAAGTTAAAGTTATCAAGTAATAAAAATTATTTCTTTATCAATAATTAAAAATCGATTTATACAAATAAATATAATTCAGACAAAATCTAATAATACTGGGCAAAATTTCAATATGTTATAAAAATAAAGAAATGTATTAATGATAATTTATTTGAATTATTTTAATACAATTGAAACTGAAAAAAAATACCTTACAAAGGAAAGGTTATAACTTTATATAAGATTTAATCTCTTTTGTTAATATGAAAAATTAAATTTATATCTAATTGATGTGGATAAACTGAAAAAATTTAACATTTTTTTTTTCTAGTTGAATATCTTATCTTTTTTTTCGGCGGTTTATTTTTATCATTATCAATATTTATTTCTTTTTCTTTTTCCAAAATTTTAATTTCTTCAGTCGGCTTAGTTTCTTCAACTTCTAGATTATTAGTAATAGGTAAAGGTTCGCCAACATCAGTCACATTTGAATTTTCATTTATTTGTTCAAGTTTTTGGAATTTATGTATATTTGTAATCACAGAATTGGAAACCAAAATAGGCCCACTTTCATTTAAATCAATAATCTCTTCTCCAAAGAAATATTTAGGTAGGATTTTATTTGAAAATTTTTCTTTATCTATTATAAAAATCGTACTGCAAATTTTTTAATAAATATTTTTTTTAAATTAATCTTGGAAATTCATTTTTTTAATTTGAAAATTAAAAATTTGTTAACTTACGGATCTTCTGGAGATTGGATTAAAGCACATGTTTGAGATTTAAATGAACGTACAACCCATTGAACATCCACCCCAATTTTAACTGAGACTTCTTCTGCAGATATAAATTCATCAATAGTATCATATGCCAATTTTAAACATTGCCTAAATAATGTCATATTCTATGGAAAACAATTAATATTTATTATATTAATTTAAATGAAGAATATAAAGATTAATATTTTAAATAAATAAACCTTTAATACTCTTGGTCTCTCTTGAAACTGAAGCAAAGTAGAGTCAGAACATATTTGTCCCTGGGAAGGATTATGACAATGAAGACAAACGTGCTGTTTTGGCATACTGGTATCTTTTAACCGCCCATAACACGGCTATAATAATAATATAATTAGACATTAGCGAGTAAGGTCATATTTTTAAAATATGAAAAAAAAAATTTTTTTTTACCGCATGCTGCCAAGAATGGCATACAACACAATAGAGCATAAATGAATCCATTTTTATACGCTCACATAGACAATCAGCCTGAATCTAAAATAATCTCAAGACATTACGATTAGAATAATTAGAAATCCACCAATATATTATTTTCTCATTTATAATTTTTTTATTTTAATATAGAATAATATTTATACCTTAGATTGTTCATTACATTTTGAATTATCTGAAGATAAAATATCTTGAGTTTGACAATTAACATCCATTATTTGAAATTCTTCTGGATCTAATGTACAATATAATTTTGTTTATTTAAATTAATTTATTATATTTAAAATAATATTCTTAATTAAGAATAATTATTTCTTTTTATATAGAATTTTTACTTTATGATTAAAAAATACTAAAATTACCTAATTTGTGCTTATCTTTTGTTAAATTATCTATGTCGCCTTTAGCTACCCACTTTTCTCTATCGGCCTGAAAAATGTTTTTGATTAATTTGAATAATAGTTATAATCTTAATTTAAAACATCTATACTTGATCAAGACAATTAAAGTGTTGTTGATTAATACATGACGTAAGTTTAACAATATGAAAAGGGCTATCCACTCGTCCAAGATTTAATTGTAAAGGAAAACCAATGAAATCTAAAGATCCTTCTATTGGATCTGATTGGAATCCTTCAGGAACATAATTATTAGGTGTCACTAAAATTAAGAAAATTCTATAAATCATTTCAAGTCAAAAATAAAAATAAAAAAGATAAAAAATTTACCATTATCATAGTATAAAAATCGTGATGTAATAAACACATTATTACGAATTGGGGGAAGAGAATTAGTTAAACGTATTGTAGATTCTAGAATATTTCGAAGTTTTTCTCTCATATTTTGTCCAAAAATTGATTCTTGTTGTCTATTTTTATTTAAAATAATAAAATTAATAAATTAATATTTATAAAGTAAAATATAAAAACTCACTTATTATATCCATGATCAAGTTGCATATTTTTTAAGCCATCTTTATATTTAAAATGAAAAATATAAGTTTCTAGAGTTTTATTTGAATTTTCGAGTGGATGAACAGATATCAGCCATCTGCGTAACTGAAAAATTAAGAAATCAAAATGTTGTGATGTGTTTAAAACGTTAGTTCATATCTTCAATTATATTAAAACTAGTAGTTCAGACCGAATATCTTCATTTTTCTTCGATCTCACTCCCTCAATAGAAAATTAAAGCAAAGCAAAAATACATACATATCCCTTTTCAAAAGCATCAAATGCTGACTTTATCCAAGAAAGTACGGTTTGGGTATCACTATTTGGTTGACTATTATCATCAGATATAATTTTAAATTGTAATCCATCCAATTGGCGACTTTTAAAACGTACAGAAGGCATTATTTGTCTATGATAAAGGATTGAAGAAAAGGCTGCTGCTATAAGACGTTTGTTTACAAGAAGAGAATCGACGCTTGATTTTGTTGCGCCTTTTATTACAGTTTTTTCCCATTCTTCGGTCTGGAAATTTAAATAAGATGGAAATATAAAAAATATTAAAAATCATCATCAGTCAATAGAATTTATTATTTATCTTGAACTCCCCCCACTCTATCTATCTCGCTATATTTGTCTGTTATAACACTATGATAAAGTACCTTTATTTCTGAAAATGGATTTAAAATTTTTGTTTCAATTTCATTTTTTAATAATTGGGCAGTTGCCATTTTTATACAATAATTATTAAAAGTTAACAACAACAATTCAATTATTTAAAACTAATGAAACTATAAGCAGTCAATTTTCAAAGAATATAGAAATATATCTATGAATATTTAATTATCTCAAGTATTTAAAATATAAAAATATGGTAAATTATTAAAATTATAAATTATATATAAAACAATAAAAATAAAATATATTGAATAGAATTTATTGAAACTAATTTTTATTTTTAAGAATCAAATAAATATAAAAATATTTTTAATTATTTTTTATTGAATTAAATTATATTTAAAATTCATTACTATTTTGATTGATAATTATAAAAGGATTTTAAAATAATAATTATAGAGAATTAAATTTTTTTTTAAACTATTTAAAAATCGCCAAAATGCATAGCGCCATCTTTTATAGAGTATTCAACAGGAATAGCTATGGTCTGCAACCTGGGAGGTAGGGAGGGAAGCGAAAGAAGCTTTGGAACACAGACTATTCGAACACGCAATGTTATTTTCTGAAACGGCGTTTTGCGCTATCTGGCGGTGCTAAACCTTAAAAAAATTTTAAAAAAGGGGGTAGAGGCTTGTGGCACGTTTTTACCGACCGACGATAGTAAGGGAGGTATTGTTTTCACACCAAATTTCACATGTGGAGATTTTTACATATCTCCACGAATCATGCATTTTCTTAACAGAAAAAAGTATTTTTAGCATGATGTCTGTCCGTCTGTCCGTCCGTATAGATGTGTACAGCCTGAACGGCTCAACCGATTTTGATGAAATTTGGTATATTTACTTAATGCATCAGTGGGATGAATTGATCAACTTTTGGTGCAAATCCGGAAACCGGAAGTGGTAGTATTAGCGATCGACGATAATAAGGGAAGGGTTATTTTCACACAAAATTTCACATGAGGAGATTTTTTTTATATATCACCACGAATCATTGCACTTTGTATTGGTTTTATCCTCGGGAAAATCATATTTATTAGTTTTTTCTTGATTTAAAATTATATGACGTAATCCAGCCATTCATGACGTCACAGCCTGGTCTTGCATATATATTATAAATAAAATAAAATTAAAAATGTTTATATTTATTATTTATGTGTCCATATCTGTTTTTTATTACATTAATAGATATATTAAAATTATTTGAAATTGTTTCTGTAGCTGGAAATTAATTTACTTCAAATCGTCGGTCGGTTCGGACCTGGCCACAGGTCAACTTATTTAAATTTATTTTTATTTAGAAGAAATATTGTGAATAAAAAATTGTAGAATTTAGGCATATCTAAAAGAAACGAATAATGTTTTATGTAATATACAATATTTATTTGAAAATAAATTAAAATTACAAAATACTATTTACAAATTATGTTAGGAGTAAACACTAGTAAACACATTGTGGTGCCGCACACCACAAGTAGATGGCGCCGCGCCAACGTGCGCCAGCCCATGACGACAACAACATGATGGGGACATATGTATATATTGTAAACGGTGAATTCAATAAAATGAGTTACGACTCCGACTCAACGGCTTTATATTTCTAGCCTTTTCCTAACATCCGACTTCCACCTTACCTATACACATGTCCGCCACAACATCTTTTTCACATATATGTTTGTTACACATTGTATTTAATTTTTTAATTTGCTTTGTAAAATTTACACTCATTTTTGATGAGATGGGAATAAATAAATATTTAGATATGAAAACAACCAATGACTGATGGGAAGTGTGAGCAGTGGCGGATTATCCGTAAGGCAAACTAGGCACGTGTAGTTACAAGGGGCGTGCGAGCTCAGAATTTTTAAAATTTATAGTATTATGATGGGCATTTATGGCCGATACAGGGGCGCCGATAAAGTGATTGCCTAGGGCGCTCTGGACCTTTAATCCGCCACAGAGTGTGAGGTTTAGTGGAAACAGGGAAAAAACAAAACGAATGGAATGGGTAGCAATACCACACACAAACCATCAACTTTACAATTCATCAATGGAAACAAAACAGGTATTTTAAATAATACTGCAAAATGTAGCACTGGGTCGAATTGTGAAGATGATGGAAACCAAATTCTCCTCTCCTACAATCACCTTTGCCACGAATTTTTAAACCAATAATTAGTATGCGCATTCAGTGCCATCTGACGGTATACCACTTGCAAAAGTGTGTTTCAAGCAGGGAGGTAGGGAGTGAACATTTAGTGATTTAGTCTAAAACTTGTCGCCTATCTGACGTCACAGCCGCCATTTTGGATGTACCAAAACATTGATCTTAATGTTAATATAACATCAAATTTCGGGCCTTTTTTGTGGAAAATTATGTGAGCAAAAATTTCCTCATGAAGAAAAAACTCTTTAAATTTCATTTTATTTGAACTGCAGGCCGTTTTGATATGCATATATGTATAAAAAAATTAAATGTTGCGGCAATCATTCTCTTCATTATGCTGATGATTAGTCAATTAAAATAAGAAATTATCATTAGTTTAATGGAAAAATGATTACAAAAAATAAAATATAAACAAAAAATTTATTTATTAATGTATGACACATCCAACAAAGCTAATACCTTCGAATTGGGGGTTAGTTTGTTAAAAAAAACTCTCCTCGATCTGCTCTGATCGACATAATTTTTTGATATATAATGTATCCTTATTCTGAAATAAAATTCGCTTACCGCTTTAGCAAGGAAAAAAAATGTGGTTTTCGAGTGGTGCATTGTTAATCACATGGTCATTCAACGTTGGAAAAATATGTGTCTGGGAATCAATAATATTCCCAACAAATATTTGAGATAAATATCTCTCGGTATATTTTTTTTTAAGAAATTTGCCCCTACTTTCACTGAGGGCTTCTCTTATTAGCGTTTCCGCTCTTTTGCAAATTTTAATTACCTCTAAAGAGGGAAACGCTAACGCTCCTAACCATTTCTTCTTTAAATTGCTATCTTTTGGAAATCTGAAAGATGTGAAATATTCAATATTTCTATTCTATTCCTCAATTTTTTAAATACCTAGAAAATTTTCTAAAATATTATATATACCGTTTTGAAATTTAATGAAAGAAATTCAAAATACATTCCTGTGGCAAGAAATTTGTTTCCCAGATTCTTCTTCACCGGGGGCATTCATCGTGAATGGTGAATTCATTTTTATTTTTCCAATAACTAGGGCAATTAAAAAAAAAATTACCAAGCTGCCCCGATCATATGTGTGACCCTAAGATCTTAAGTGTATCGAGGTGTTGCCACCTAGAGCCAAAAAAGAAAACATAGTCAAAATGCCAATGTCAATGGGTACATTACATTGAAAAATTAATTCTTTTTTATTAATTAAACTAAAAGAGATCATAAAAAAAGTTAACTGAAAAAGTTGTTTAGAATCATTCAAGGAATCCCTCAAGGTAAGTTTCAGCCACCCATCTTGCTGGGCCCGTCAAGTAAACAATTACCGAAAATTAAATCTTTTTGGTGCCACCTCTCACCACAAAAAACAAACGGAATGTTCACTCCATATACCTCCATGGGAACCACATCAGTCGGAATCATGTCGGAATGGAATAGAGCAGAGGTTCTTAAACTGTGGTCCGCGGACCCCTGGGGATCCGCGAAGCTTTTACTGGGGCTCCGCAAAGCCGTCGTACAGGTGCACGAGAAAATGATGAGTCAGTTAAAACTTTATTTAATCTAAAAGGAGCGATGGCATGGCTTTGTGAGGAAACAGAGATCAAATACCCAAATTCAAAGAAATGAGCACTAAAACTATTGCTACCGTTTCCATCGTCATATTTAGCTGAATTTTCTTTCTTCAATATTATAATTTCTAATAAAATGTGTTCTACAATATGCAAAAAAATCGTTATTCACCAATCACTGTTAGAAATATTCATCATATACCCTTGTTCTTATGAGATCGTAAGCCAGAAATTAACTAATAAAATGACGTAAGGTACCTAAAGTTGGGATGGGGTCCGTCAAAAAAAATTTTTTCAAGTGGGGGGTCGCGGAGTACATAAGTTTAAGATGGTACGGATACTCTGTGGTTTAAGAACTTCTGGAATAAAGGGTAATGATTCATATTTTCGTTGCTAAGTTCACGGGTAACATTTGTTTTATCTCAGGAAAGTTCAAAAATTATTCAACAGAGTTGAAATTACTATTCATATTATATGAATATATTTCAATTAATTTTATATAAAATTTGGTGTTATTGCAGATCTTTGGATGATCTCATATTGGTTGTATAACAAATTAATTTTCTTTAGTAGAACGGGGACCCATGTTACATTACTCTTAAAAAATCATAATTGATTACTGAAATGTCAGTTTTATCTACAAATAAATAATTTTTCACTTAATTGTAAATTCTACAATTTTTTATTCCCAATATTCCTTCTAAATAAATTTAAATAACCTGCTAATCCCTCTTTTTTATTAGTTCCTTCAAAGTTGCTAAGGCGCTAAAAACTGTGTTTCAAAAGTTGATATTGAGTGTCCAAGCCTTATACTGATGGTCTGCGCTTTTCAGGAAAGCGACCCAGATTATACATCACAGACCATATACATTATCAAATCTAAATTATCGTAAAATATATCTTTAATTAGAATTTGCTAACTCTGATTTGAATTTATTCACTCAAAATTCAAGGTATATACTTAATTAAACTTTTTCAAATAATATTAAATTTTAATCTTTTAACAAAATCATAAAATAAATCAAATTTAGAACAATGGCCTCCTAAACAATTCAATGAAAACATATTTTTCTTTCTTTTAGATGCCTAATATCAAATTGCAGAGTTCCGATGGAGAAGTATTTGAAGTTGATGTTGAAATAGCTAAATGTTCAGTTACAATTAAGACTATGTTGGAAGATTTAGGTACTCAATTTATAAAAAGTTCTAATTGTGGAAATAAATTGTCGGAAAATTAAATTTGTTTTTTTATATTTTTAGGTATGGATGAGGATGAAGAAGAGGTTGTGCCTCTTCCTAATGTGAATTCTGCTATTTTGAAGAAAGTTATTCAATGGGCTACTTATCACAAAGATGACCCACCTCCTCCCGAGGATGATGAGAACAAAGAAAAACGTACTGATGATATCAGCAGTTGGGATGCTGATTTTCTAAAAGTAAGATACTAATATTTAACAGTATTATTGTTTACTTACTATTGATTAATTTTTTTTAGGTTGACCAAGGTACTCTTTTCGAATTAATATTAGCAGCTAATTATTTGGATATTAAAGGATTACTGGATGTTACTTGCAAAACGGTTGCTAACATGATTAAAGGAAAAACTCCTGAAGAAATTCGCAAAACTTTCAACATTAAAAATGATTTTACAGCAAGCGAGGAGGAGCAAGTGAGAAAAGAAAATGAATGGTGTGAAGAAAAATAAACGTCTTTTAACTACTAATTTGTTCAACTTTCTTTCATTTCAATTTTTATCATTCATACTTCATTAATACAAAGAATATGTAAGAAATATATAACTTGGTTAATTTAATTTATTCTATAATACTTTAGCTATTAACACTTTTTAAACACAAAATTTAAATATTATCACATGGGCATATATTTTCGCTCTATATTATCAATTTTTATCATTTAAACATCATTTTAATTTTGTGTTAAAAGTTTTTTTCGATTTCTCTAAATTTCACTTAATTTTCATCATATTTTATATAAATTACAAGTATATGTAAATACATTTATTAATTATTCTCATTCATTGTTTTAAAAATTATCTGTAATAAATACACTAAATTCATATTAATATTTTTAAATGATTTATTCATCCATATAATTCCTTAAAATCTATTCGTGTTAATTTTATTTTGTTTACTCTAAATATTATATATGTTATTTGAAATTAATTTTTATTTAATATACAAATATTGTTTCACTAGTGGATATCTTATTTGGATAATGTAACAATGAATTTTCACATTTCCGGCACCAACCTATTTGTATTCCTCTTGAAATACCCAATCTGAAGGCTATATAGAGTAATATTATTGCTAGAAGTATCCAATAAATCGTATTTAATCGGATTCCGAAAAATCTAATAAAAAGTATGAATTAATAATCAAAGGATTAAATAATTTTAATTTCTTTAAAGTTTTAAGTTTTAAAATACAAAAATAATTTTAAAAATTTGTTAACAAATTTAATCAAAACAAATTATCTATTTAATATATTTTTTCCAATATTTGTTTTTTATATTTTCAATTTTTCATAGATAACAACAAAACTAGAAATTTATATATATATAAATATTTTAATATATATTATTTGTCGAGTTTTGAAATAATCTAGCACTCGAAATTTTATATGTAATAAAATAATCTAAAAAATAAATTTTATATAAATATAAATGATTTATTAATTAATAGAGTCGGTTTTTATAAAAAAAAACAATTATTTTATATTGTAATTGCAATTATATAAATATAAAATATTAATTAATTATTTTTAAATAATTTAAATACTTATGAGTGTTTATTCACTCAAAAAATCCCTTCAGCGGTTTATACTACAATTTACACAAAATTGCACCAAATAACGATGTAATAGTTATTTTTTAACCTTAAAAATTAAAAGTTTAGTTAGTTAATAAAAGGTACTCATGAATAGTGTAAATTATATAAACTTCTTTTCATTACCCCATTTTATAAAATAATTGTTTAGGTGCTCTCTCTCTCTTTACAACAATCGTATTTATAAATTAAAAGATAACAAGACTTGTAGACGGAAAATTTTATTTTAATTTCCGATCCATGTATCAAAATAATTAAAACAAAGCTTCAGATTGTATATGTGTGTTTAATAAAAAAATTAAAATAAAAAAAAAGTTAATTCGCTTTATTCAAATAAATATACCTTGACACTTTATTTCTCTGTACTTGAATATTCCAGGAAATATTATCATCACGAAGGCGATTTAATTGACGTTGCCCAACTTTTAATGCTTGGCATTTAATATGCTGTAGTTCTTTAATTATTTTATATGATTCGGGAATATCGCAAAAACATAAAAGTGGATTCTCTTCTGTCTCTACATGGGTACAATTACTTATATTTTGTATTTCCATTTCTTTAGAAATAGTTTTACTAATCTTTAAAATATATAATTATATCTTATATAAATGATGATCTATATATTATTCTAATATTATTTAAAAAAAATAATAAATAATAACAATAGATTATTTTAATTTAGAAAATATTGATAAGTTTAGATATATTTAAATTTCTTTAAAATAATATGGATTTTTTAAATATTTTTAAATTAGTGATTTAAATTTAAAATAAAGATCTTACAAATTACCAATATGGACTAATACTTTAATCTGGATGAATCACATAACCTTTAATTTGTTTATCAAAATTATTAAGGAATAAAATGTCAAACTTTAATATAAATAAAGAATTAAATCAAAATGTGTCATTAGATGAATTAAATCACACATTACATAGTGTCCACGTTAATCAACCTAAACATAAAACAAAACGTTTACAAATAACTCCTTTGGCAACTGCTGAAGAATTATTTGAATGGATTCCAAAATCAAATTCTTTGAAAATTCTATCGCTAATTAATAATTCGGATATTTGCTATGAACCAGTGATAGATGCTTGCCACACATTCCAAATTCCTAAAAGTTTTAAAAGAAATACTGTTCCTAAGACAATATTTTGTCATGATCTCAAAGGCGGATATCTTGAAGATAGGTAAATTAATGGTAACTAATTAACCAATCACAATCCTTTTTTATAAAAATTATTTTTTCATTCTATAGGTATATTAATGGAAGTGACAAACATGATGAATATCGTTTTTTTCTTTGGGGTGGCATAGATATTTTTATATATTTTAGTCATCAATTTGTAACGATTCCTCCTGTTGGATGGATAAATGCTGCTCATTCTCATGGAGTAAAAGTATTAGGTATGTCTTTCAATTGGTTAATATAATAGACACCCATTTATAAACAAATTAATTTTTTAGGTACAATAATAACGGAATGGGATAAAGGAATAGAAATTTGGAATAAAATATTTGAAAAGGAGTGGTATGATGTTGTGGATAAACTTGTATTAATATGTGTTTCCCATAAATTTGATGGGTATCTTATAAATATAGAAAATGAGTTTGATAAAAATAAAATTCCTTATTTATTAAAATTTCTTCAAGGTCTAAAAGAACGACTGAAATTGAAAATTCCACATGCTGAAGTTATCTGGTATCCTTAAAATAATATATTAATTGGTATTCATTTTAATAAAATATTATTTATTTTAAAAATATAGGTATGATTCAATTACAAAAGACGGTAAATTAAAATGGCAAAATCAATTAAATGAAGAAAATAAGTAAGATCTTTTCTTTTTTAAATTTATTTGGTAAAATAAAGATTGAGCTACATCTTATTACTTATTATATCCAGATTATATTTTGATATTTGTGATGGTATATTTCTCAACTATAATTGGACAGAAGAGAAATTGAAAGAGTCTAAACTTTTCGCGGATGATCGATATTTGGATGTGTATGTCGGAATTGATGTATTTGGAAGAGGATGTTATGGGGGTGGTGGATTCAACACTTCAGCTGTACCTATATTTATAAAATTATAATTTTGTTTTATATATTATTTAGAAATATGTAATATATGAAGGAATTTAATTTCATTAGGCTTTCGAAGTAATTCGTCGGCAAAATCTTAGTGTAGCCTTATTTGCTCCTAGCTGGACTTATGAATGCAATTATAAAGTTGGATTATTTGAAAGTATCGAATATTTATTTTGGAAAGCGATTTGGCCCTATCTCTATATACATGGACCTTCAGAAATTCCATTTAGCACTTCTTTTTGTCAGGTAAATATTATCTTCTCAACTCCTGTTTTGAAAGAATAGTAGAAATTACCTAATAATAAGTAAGTTAAAATTAAATTCAAATGTATTTTTTTTTAATAAATTTAGATTTCATTTTTAGGGGTTTGGAATTAATTTTTATAGCAAAGGAAAGTTAAGAGAATCTGATAAATGGTTTAATTTAAGTCTTCAAGAATATCAACCCAATTGTGTACCTTGTATTTCATTATTAAATGGTAATTTATTAATTGATTGACAAAATATAATAGTAAATTTCATGCACATATATTTCACAGATAATTATTCGCTGTATGAAAATTTTATTCATGGATGTACTCAGCATTGTTCTAATAACGCATATAATGGTGGAGGATGTCTTCAATTAATGTCTCCTAATCATTGTTTAGAAAATGATTCAAAAAATAATGTAACACATTCGTGAGTATTTATATTTATTTATCTGAGGCATTAATCAAACAAATTCCAAATTCTAATAAATTTGTTGAGTAATATAAAATAAAAAAGATGTTAAAGATTGTAAAATAAAAACGTTATAAAAACAATTGCAAAAACGAAAGTTTATTTAAATTTTATAAAGTTATTTAATATATTTTACTGTCTTAACAGTAAAAACTTATATTTACCTTTATTCTTATTTAATGAAATGTTTTGAAATTAAAATAAAATAAATAAAAGTCTTAATTATATATGACTATACTTCTAGGCTTTTCTTAGGATCAATTCCTGT
The DNA here is from genome assembly GCA_963082975.1 of Labia minor. Taxonomy (NCBI): domain Eukaryota; kingdom Metazoa; phylum Arthropoda; class Insecta; order Dermaptera; family Spongiphoridae; genus Labia; species Labia minor. The sequence continues at coordinate 39,355,114 of OY720345.1, forward strand.
TCCCTCTGATGTATCACTATTCGTTACCCTTATAGTTAAAAATGAATGTGAAAATAAAATACTGGAACTAGTAATGTTTATTGACAACGGAATAAGGTACCAATTTTAAATTCAATTTCTATTAAAAACAATAATATAAAATATATTACTTATATATACTCTAAACTAAAATTTGTCTAAAATTCCAGAGATACTACACAACATATTCTAACTGATGAAAATTTATTTAATGAAAGAAATAAAGAAGAAATTAAAGATTATAAAACTAGTATTCATGTACCATTTAAAAAGAATCAAGACAAAACTGGTTGGTTAACAAGGTACTTATTTATCATATTATTTTTTGAAAACTTTTTGAAAATTTTTATTTTAACATAAATAAACAAATTCCAGAGAATATAAATTAAATCCCTTAACTCCAGAGGGTGCAAAAATAATATTAATTGGCTGTCAACATCATAAAAATATATATGAACCAATTTATTTAGGGTTTTTGAAAATCCAGGGAATAAATGATTAATTCAAACTTCGCGCAATATTTTATAACTAAAATGGCAGATTTTTTCTATCAATAAAGTCATTTGAAAATTATTCTATCTTTATTAAATAAAACAAAATAATTTAAAATAATAATGAATAGAATACTTAATATTCTTCGACCACAAACAAATATAAATAGTTGTATAAGAATAATCCATAATAAAGTAAAAAAAGTTCCTGAAGCTGGCAAACAATGTCTTTGGAGAAAAGTACATTATCCAGAAAAATATACAGTTAAACCCCTTGATACGACTAATCTTGCAGGACGTGATCCTAAAACTGGTAAGTATATATATTTTTTATATAAAATGTAAAATTCTTCTTAAAATCAATAAAGAAATATTTTATAATTAACATGCCTCTTAACATTGATTTACAAATGAAATCCATAAATCTTCCTAAATCGATTTAAATTAATTAAGAAAATGTTTTCTTTGTATAAAACGTAAAGAATTTAATAATTTATTTTACCTAAAAAATGTTTGGTCATTTGACAAAACTACATAGGCTATCATTTTCATAATTGTCATTAAATAAATAAAAATAAGTGTTGATTAATTCATCAAATAAATAGATAATGAATCTATTTGATTATATATTGTCTATATATTTTCTTTTATATATGTATATATATATATTGATATATTTTAAATATAAATTCCATATAAAAAGTATAAAATGAAAAATTAATACGTATAAAATATATTAAAATGTGAGTAGAATAAATAAAATTTATATTTTTCTTTTCTTGTTTTAAAAAATATATAAAATATGATTTAATTTAGTTTTAATTTTAATCTTTCGATTCATATATCCATAGGTATATGTTTTTAAGTGGAGAAAATAAATTTGCAAGTCAATAAAATCAATTTTTCTCAAATATATGAAGAGGATCGAAGATTAAAAACAAAATCTTATCTTTAGTGATAATAGCATTGCTAATTAAAAAATTTTATTTATAAATTTAAAATTAAAGACAATATTGACAAAATCTTATATCGTCACTAGATTATATTATTATCATTATTATTCTATTTTGTTATACTTTCACAGCTTTATTTGTAGAAAATTTATTCATTCCAATGACCAGCGTTTTCCAAACAGGAAGGCGTCTCCTAAGGGAGGCACACACTAGTATAGAAGTAGACGTTACAATTTTAAGAAAAATATAATATTTCATTCATAATACAACATTAAAAAAAATAATATATAAATTCTTTTATGAATTTTGATAATCGGACATGTTTAGTAATATAAAAAAACATAAGAGTGACAATATCGTCAATAGCACATAAAATTCAATAAATATTGTGTTAATAAACATACAGACCCATCTCATGAAAAGATCTTAAAATGTGTTTATTTTTTTTTATATTAGAGAAGAGGCGTAATAATTATATATATATATATTTAGTGGGGGCTTTGTTAAACTTTGCTTTAAATCATAAAATATTAATTATTATTATTATTAATATTATTTTCATTGATAAAAATATATTAAATTGTTTTTAGGTCGCGTAGCACATATCGGAATAGGAGGAGGAATTAAACATAAATATCATTGGGTTGATTTCAAAAGAGTAGGACCTTATGATGATAGTCCACCTCAAGAAGAAAGAGTTGTAGAAATATTAAAGGATGGCCATAGAAGTGGAAATATTGCTCTAGTCGCAGTTAATGATAAGTTAAAATATATTATAGCTACCGAAAACATGAAACCTGGTGATATTTTAAAAACTTCCTGTTTTATACCAAGAATTCCAGGCATGTATTAATTTTTATCAGATGATTTTTATGTTTTTAATTTTATTAATCAACTTTTAGTTCGTGGTAAAGAAGGTGATGCTTATCCTATTGGAGCTCTCCCTATTGGTACAATTGTCAATTGTATAGAGAAATTTCCAAACAAAGGTGCCTTTTATGCAAAAGCTGCAGGAACATATGCTACAATTGTTCAAAGAAAAGATGATAGAGTTATTATACAACTTCCATCAAAACATCAAGTTGCTCTAGATCAAAGATGTATGGGTGTTATAGGTATTTTTTTATTTCTTTTTCAATCACAATTTAAGTCTCTAATTTAATTAAAACAAAAATAATATATATAATTATAAAATAATAAACAAAATATATATTAACATTATACCATCACCATATTGTATTTTCATTTTATAAAAGTTAAATAGTAATAATTAAAATATATTTTATTTTTAGGACGTATATCAAATATAGATCATAATAAAATGCATATCGGGAGTGGACCAAATTTACGCTATCTTGGATATCGGCCTCGGTCTGGATTATGGCATCGAAAAGATGGCCATGCTGGTAGAAAAATAAGACCTTTACCACCAGTTTTATTCGTAGAAAAGAAAGAAAAGCCATGTGAAGTATTGATTTTATCACCTGACAAATGTTAAATACATTTTTTAATGAAATAAATATTAAAATTTACTTTAAATTATTTATTTATTTAATTTTGTAATATTTTAATATTATATAATTTCCTTGTTTTCAATTTATTTTTCACTATAATAAATATATTTTAATGACTTATCATTTTTATCTTTCTTAGAAAAATTTAGCATTTTATTATAAAAATTACTAAGAAGACAATAGTAATTCGATTTTTATATTATATAGAAGGATAAATCAAACTCCATTCACAAACAATTGTATTTCAGAAATTTCGTGACAACTTACTAACTTACTACTTTTTGTGATTTTTAAAAATTTAACTCAAAATAATCAAACTAATGGATTTTTTAATAACTTAATTTTATTTTAATTAATTATACTAAATTAAATACTCATTGATACATTTTGATTATTAAAATATACATACTCTATTCTTAATTTTGTCTTATTCACAAGTTCAAAGTCAGTGTTATAAATCTTTTATATCGTAAATGTAGAGAATTTAATAACTTATTTAAATGCAAAGATAAAGATAATTTACGAATATGTTTGCAATGAGATTATGTTAATTCTAAAATATATTTTTCTAACTAGGACCGCTAGCAACTTGAAGAAAGCAAAATTTATCGATCTATTTCGATAAAATATTAAGATTTATTCAGACTAATTTATCATATTATAATATAAATCTATAATTTGTTTTATGTGTTTATGATTTTTTTTTAATTTTAACAATTTAGTTCTCACACTCAAAAAAGAGGATCACTTAAAAAAATCAGAGAAAATTGAAATTTAATTAATTAAGATTAATTAAATATTATAAAAAAAAATTATTTGATAAAGTTTAAATAAAATAAACATACTTAAATTGTTTCAAATAAATAATAATATTTTCACAAAATTTTATTTAATCCTATATTTCTAAACATATTTAATTTAAGAGTTTAATTACATTCTTCGAATGTATTATTATTTAAGACATTTTCCCAATATTTCAATCACTTTTTAAAAAGATATTGATTAACAACGATGTCTCTTTCTCGAGAACATGTTGCAAGAATCATTGCACTAATAGAGAATGGTTGAAGCTTACTTTATGCTACTAAAATAATCTTAGGGGTCTATAGAGCTTTGAATATGGTTGAGTAAGTTTAAAACAAATTTGGGAAACCCTGGTGTGCATTATCGAGGAACGATTGATATATCTAACTCCAATCACTGAGGGACCCGTATATTTCAGCTGTTTGAAATCAACTTAAAGCGATAAGAGTGGTCGATGTTAGTGAGAGCACAGTACGGAGACATTTATGAGAATCACATCTGACGAGTAAGAACCAAAGTTTGCGCTAACAAATCTGTTTTATGTAGAGTGAGGAACAATGAGCCTCTATTCTCTTTACAGAAGAGGGCCGATTCTCATTGAGGTCCTCACATGGCATCTGGAAGAGGCACGGCTACTTGTTTCTCTTTAAGAACAGCTTTTGGAAGTGGTTCCAGAATTATATGAGGCGACATTAACTTTCACGCTAAAAGTGAACTTTTCATCCTTAAAAATGGGACGTTGAATGCTCTGAGGTATATCGAAAAAATTATTAATTTTTTAAGTGATCCACTTTTTTGAGTGTAATTAGAAATGATTCTTCTTTAAGAATTATCCTGTTCCTAATTTTCTGCAACAAAAATATTTATTAAAAGCTATATGAAATTGTTAACTAAATTTTATTTTGATTTATATTTTATTAATTAATTATTCTTACGAGGCGCCACAGGTTGGGAGCTAGCGAAACTGGCTCACATTCTCGTAGTCCCGGGTTTAAGTGCCAGGGAATTTCTCAAGCTGGGATCTAATGGACGGAGTCAACCCAGCCTCCGGGGTCAAAATTGGGAAACTACTTGATAAAAAGTAGCGCCTCCGATCAAGAAAATCAAGGTAAAGGTTGATAGGGTCCGTTCTACTAATCATAGGACACCCAATTGATATAACCTACTTGTTGTCCTTGCGTAGGACGTACCAAGCGAGAGAGGTTTTTAATTAATTATTTGAAAATGTATTATTCTAATCTTTTGAATTAAACATATTATAAAATTTTGATAATTAATTAAGACTCTTAAATTATAAAAAAATAAATTTATTTATTTTTGAAAATAATTTAATTTATTCTATTATAAAAATACATTATTTTAAGTAGGAAATTTTGAGATCTTTCTAAAAATATATAGAACTAGCTGCTCAGAGCGCCTAAGGCTAGACGGGGGCTCCGCCTCCTGTACCCCCGAGTGATACATAGTAAGTTGAAAGTCTGTTTGTAAAAGGTTTTCATCCATTTTGTTTCAATCAGTATATTACATAAAACAATAATTTTTTTTGTGTTCTTGTATATGTTCTATCTATCTATCTACCTCTGGGCTCTGGCTCTATGTTACTCGAAAGTTCTTGGCTGCAACAATTACATTTCTCCAAGTGTCCCTATCCTGAGCTATAACCATCTAACTCCTACCCTTTCCCATCTCTCTCACGTCCCTTCCAAAATTGTCCACCCACAGCGTCCTTAGTCTTCCAAACGGACTGAAAACATTAAAATTGTGACTACATTTTCTCTTTTAATTTTTAAGATTATATGTACATGATGTGCGCAAAGAATACAATAAAAAAAACGTCTTGTTGGATTAAATTGTATGTCTGACCATAGGGAGGGGCGGACAGATCTTAGTTTTCCTCTCCTGTCCCCATGTCCCCAACTTCAACTTCACACACACACTACTTCAACACGAGTTGTGAAACCCTAAACATCGAAATATATGCGTTACCCTTTAACACCGGTGCACTGCCAGGATACACAAGTGTAAAACTACATACACCAAGATCTCACCCTAAAGGTACAGTCCACTGCATCCTATATTCAAATCCTCAAAATTCACCCCTACATATCCCCAACACGTCTATATATCAAATTTTAAAAAATTAATTTCTGCAGTTATTGATTAGATATTAATAAAATTTATAGCCTATGTTCAAATAGAGATATGCAAGAATATTGTGATGTAATTTCATCGAAATCGGTTCAGCCAATTTTGAGTCTATATGGTCACAATTTCCGGACAGACAGACAGACAGACATGAAAAATTCTAAAGTCACTTTTGGATTCTAGAAGATCATGAAACGCGAAGATATGCAAAAAATTTTAAATTCTCAGCAATGTGCAGACAAAATCTTTTTATATATATACTATACTAATGTTTTATTTATTTTATTGATATTAAAAATGATATTATACCTAATTCAATCAATTTTTATTAATAAAAACTTTTTTATTATTTTATGTTTAATATTAGATAATTATATTTTAAAATTTTAAGCAAAACGCAGTTCATCAATTAATATTTTGTAAAATCCTAAGTGTTTTGATTATTTTTATTATTGCATTCCTTAAAGGAATGTTATTCATTAATCAAATTATTTTCTAACCAATAAATCCATGGTTGAATAGATATTTTGACAATTATACTATTATCACTATTATAAATATTAGAGAATTATTATTATTATTATTCAAATCAAGATGAAATGAATTGAGAAACAAATTAATAAGTTTTCACTCTATTGATTGAATCAATTGGAGTCTTAAAAAGAGGAACTCGTTGAGTTTTTCTCTGAATATAGCCTCCGCGTTCACTGTGTGTGTTTACATCTTTGTCTTCTTCGTTTTTCCATCTGCCTGACTTACCATCCACAATCAAAATTTCTCGATGTTTATATGTAATCCTGTTACACTGCCAATTGAGTACAATGAGTGATTGGTTGCAAATGTCAAAAGGAATCACATGAATGCCCCACGGGTTAATTTACCGACGAGGACATTTCCCCTTTGGAGGCACGCTCGAGAAAGCTGAAATATTTAGAGAGAATTAGGCAAAGGAGGAAGAAAGCATCTCGTTAATATATTATGGATTGATTAGGTTCTAATTAAATATAAAACAATTATTTTATTTGAACCATTTATTTGCACAATCTACCGAAAATTATTGTATTTATTAAATTATTTTTTTAATTCCTGAGAATTTCAAATAATAAAATAATAATAGAATGTACTTTTGAATATGTTTTGAAAATCTATTAATTTAATATCTATAATCTCAATTAAAAATTAAGAAAACAAAGTTTTATTTAAACATCAAAACAGATTTTATATTAATTTTCTATTGATAATGATACTTAATGCGTCTCACAAGTAATTATTTCAAATAGGAATTTATTTGTCTATCAAGTAAAAATACATTAAATACGAGGACAGGTCAATAAGTCCGTGACTTTTTGAATGAAACAAGTTTTTGGAAAAAAAATTATTTTATTTTTCTCAACGTAGTCTCCTTTGAACTTTATACACTTCGTCCAACATTTCTATAATTTTTTTATCCCTTCCAAAAATAAGATTTGTCGAGGACATCAAAATAGATTTATTTGTGAGGTGATTTCATTTTTGGAGTCAGTTCTCTTTCCGCCGAGCCATTTCTTCAGGTTTGTAAACAAGAAATAGTCACTCGAGGCTAAATCCGGGAGCAATTAAAATCCGAATTCATGGATTTTCTTGGAAATTCACTTTTCCCATTTTTCTTCTGAAATCATGAGGAAGTCTGCTATTAATGGATGTCAAACAAAAACTAAAAACCCCAGCTGGTTCAAATTTCGACAGGAGTCAACTGATTGTTGGCTACTGACAGGATCAGTGTTGCTATTTCATTTAAGAAACAGGAAATTCAAAAGGTCACGGACTTATTGACCTGTCATTGTATAATTATTAATTTATTTTAGGTAAGCAAACAATCATCAATCATTCATTCCTCTAAATCAAATAAATCTTTTAAAAAAAAATTGTTAATTAATATGTTCCTATTTACATAAGATAAATAAATATTAATGTGATCTTACAATTTTTTAATTTTTATATCTATTAATTATTAATTTTTAATAATAGTTAAGAAAAAATATACCTAGATGACAATTTTGGAGAGATGAGTTGTATTACTTTAATCTTTATGATATCCATGGCTGGTTAATCTAATTGAGTCACATTAATCAAGAGTTTATTATAGTAAGAAACAAATGAAAACTTGTGTTTTTAATAAAAAATAATTATTTTTTGTTTGTATAAATGTATAAGTCATTTCTTCTTATAAAACCTTAATTATTTTAATTGTTTTTAATCATGTGACTTATAATAAAAAACATTCTTATATATATATATATTAAAAAAATTCAAAGATTTATTTTATTAAATATTATTCTGATGATTCTCATTCAAAACGTAAAACGTGATAATAGATAAAGATAGATAGATATTTGTGAACAAATTAAATAATTAAATTTGAATGCAATGTGATGCAACAAACATGATCGTCTTTATTGCTTTTATTAAAAACAAATTTCTAATTGAATTTATTGAATTCCAATGTAATGAAGGATTGGTTTCTAAAAAGTAAAGATATTAACTAATTATAGAAGCTAATTATAAATATATATACATACATAATTTATATGTTGGTTTAGGTTTTTCCGTGAATGTTATTGTTATTATTACTATCAGATTTATCAGGGATATAATCACGTATTTTTGTGAAATTGTATTCTCGACGTTTCGGCAACCATTTTGGCGCCATTTTCAAGAGATTATTTAGGTGGGAATATTTTTGGGATTCTGGGTCTTAGTCTGTATGACCAAGGGTTAATATCGGATTTTGGGTTGACCGTTTTGTACTCACTGCATTGCTTTGGAGCTCCGAAGAATCCTGGGCAATCCTGACCCTGGCAAACGTCCGTACCGCACAACAGCCCGAGGCCAACTGGGACCCGACCCTTTGGATTCTACCTGAGCTGGCTACCTGCGCATGCGCAATGGGCCACCAGAGTACACAAAAGCCCATTAATTTACTCTAAATATAAACACACACACATATTAAATAAAATATTTTATTATATTTTTAATATTTGAAATTTTTCTAAAATTAAATTTCATTATAATTTTTTTCATAGAATTTAATAATGATAAATATTATCTATTTAACTTATTTATCTTTAATACCACGCCAAATTTTATTTATAATCCCCCTCCCCAATAAAAATTTAAAATTGTATAAAAACAGTGGCGCAACCAGGGGGTTTGGGGGTTTTAACCCCCCCCCCCCCCCCCAGGAGAGAACAAAATTAAAATTGTGAAGAGAAGACTAATTTTTTCAAAATGGAAACGGGTAAAAATCCCTAAAACCAAATATCCCTAAAAAGACAAATCCCTAAATAAAAATATCCCTGACTGAAAAAATCCCTAAAAACAAAATTTTTCATTTTTGTATTAATTTTAATTGTGATTAAGAAAATGAAATCACAAGGTGAGCATGACACCCAGTTGCCTGAGACACGACCTCCCAAGGAGATAATCGGGCCTGGACCGAAAGTAGGGAAAAATAGGTCAAAAAATACATACATAGGGTCCACATACGTGATTTTTCCAAAAAAATAGGGGTGTCAAATTCGTATGTAAAATAAAGGGAATTTACTCAAATTTCGTTTATTAGCATACGTTTTAATAGCTTAATGATTCAAAATACAAAAAACACCATTTGCAACGTATATTTCACCAGGGAATATACAACGCAATTTATGAAATTGACTATCATAAGAGGTTGTCTTTTTCATTTTGCTCAATGCATTTATAGAAACATCAAGTCATCTACGATGCCACTTTGATGGGTTTGCCTCGAACAAACAATGCATTGGAAGGTTACAACAATGCTCTTCGTTCACGCTTAGGTGGTTATAAGACATCATTAAGGGACGTGATTAAGCAAATCCATATTGAGCATAACCTTATCTCTTTGGAAATGTGGTAAGAAGCCTGATCCACCAAGGAAACGATTCCGCGACTCGCATGATGAGCTTCTGACCATAATGAGGGCAAACCATTAAAAATGGGACGCTAAAAAACCAGATGGAACAGATGTGATGACACCAAGCATGATGTATAACTACCTCATTCAAGTCTCTTCGGCTATTCATTATTAAATAAGTAAAAAAAATTAGGGAAATTTTTAGGGATATTTTACTTAGGGATTTTTTTTCAGGGATTTTTGATTTAGGGATTTTTTCTTAGGGATTTTTACATGATTTCTTTCAAAATATCCTGCCACTACGGGCGGACGAAAAGATTTCGAAATCTTAAAGTAGTTTTTTATAAATAACTTCTTTATTATTAAGTTTAGGTAAAAATGAATATAATGAAACTTTTAGTAAATTCGATTCTCGACTCGATAATTCTCATAAAAATCGATATTTATTGAGAAAATCAATAAAATTTGCTTTGGACTTCTTTTAACTACCCTTACTTATGGTCCGATCTTGTCCAAAAACAATCCAATCCCCGCCCATCATTCCAAAAAAAACATCTAAATATCAAATTTCAAGACAATATCTCATTTTATATAGACGTAATCTCGGTAACGAACGACCGGTCGGCCGTTTCAAAATTTTTTTTTTTTGCATTTTTGGATTCAGAACCGTCTGAAAAGTGGAAATCTCGAAAAATCTTGGAGCAAAAATTTTCAAAATTTTCCGACCATCGTATAAGCTATCCTTATTCCATGAGGAAAGCTAAAATGATTTTCTTATAGCTAGAAATAATATTTCCTTTCTAAAATTGTGAATACGAGTAAATAAAATACAAAATTAAATTTTTTTGCCAGATTTTGTAAAATCAGTGTTTCATTTACAAAACCTTTTTAAATATTTAATATAAAAAAAAAACTTAATGAAAATTTGTCTTTGAGAGAGCCCGGGGGGGGGGGGGGGGGAAGCCATAGGAAGGTGGAGCGGCTAGTCAAAACACCCCCCCCCCCCCAAGATCAAATCCTGGTTGCGCCACTGTATAAAAATAATTTGATGTGTTATTTACATTTTCAGATATTAAGTATATCAATTAGATAAATTATTAATTTTTTGTGATACTATAAAAATATATTAAAAGAAATTGAGAATTTAATAAAATTATTAGATTAAAGTTTTACTTAAAGTATATATTAGTTAAAATTTTTGTAATTTGTCGAACCAAATTTTGACAATCATCAATCATTCAATAATTTTTTTCATTTATAGAAAATAAATATTTGTTAATTTTTATGGAATTTCCCAAGGACATTATAGGTAAGAATTGTAAAAAGATTTAAAGATTCTATTAATTACTTATAATCTTTATATTTAAATATTATCTATCAATTTAAGAGAAATTAATCTTGTTTTTATTTTTTTCCTAGATCAATTTATGGTATTTTCATCATTATTTAATGTTAAATGAATACAAATTTTAAACTATTGAATCAAAAGTTGCAATTACTTTTTATATAATAAGTATTAATTCAATTAAAGAAATTCATAATTTAGATTTAATTTAAAATTTTAATAATATAATATAAATAAGAAAAAGACAGAAGACCCAATTTTAGTTATAAATTAATTTTTTATTAAAAATTGAATCAATTTTCAAAACTATGTGTATATATGTATACTGAGCTGTACTTAAGTAATAATGATAAAAAAGATAAGATACGTATATTTGAGTCTTAAGATAAATATTAATCCGCCATTCTATTTTGATTGTTATTTTTTTAAAATAAGCTGGAGTGTCTCCACTCGACTATCTCGCAATTTGAATTGGATTAAATAACATAATATATTATATTTAAATTAAATTTAATTAATTATAAATAATAAATATTAAACCAGCGCATGTTTGGTTTTTTATTGATGGCATCATGGCACGTGTTGGCGCGTGAGATTTGCAGTGTTAAAAAATTAATTCTGGTACTTTCAGCGATTCAATCAAGCTGAAATTCTATATATAGCAGTTTTATACAATTATTAATCATGTGAAAAATTATCAAACATATATCTTCATTTTTACGGTCACTTTAGAGGAAAAAAAATCAAAACGTTGTAGGTAATGACCCTCTTCCGGTTGAGCTACATTTCTCAAAAGTTGATAGAAAACTATGAATTTTGAATAATGCTCATGTACCAAATTGCATCATTCTAGCTCAAACCGTTTTTGCGTAATCTTGCCTACATACATACACACACACACACACACACAGACATTTTTCTCAACCTTAGTGAAAATGATTCAGGAACCTTCAAAACGTATAAAAACATCAAAATCTCAACATCGAAAATTTTCGTGATCGCAATACTATCTCTGGCGAGATAGTAAAAAAGCGTGTAAAAAAGAAAATAAACTATTTATGATATATATATAGGTTATTTTATATAAGTAAAGTATAGGTAATTATTTTTAATTATGCCCATTATATATAAGCATTTATTTGAAATTAATTTTTAATTCTTAAATCTAATTGAACTTAGCGAGGTCCCATCAAGCTCAGTCGATAAGGAAGTTACCTTTCTTGTCGAAGAGGTAATAAAATGATGATTCAAATGATTCCAAGAGAGAAGTACCCATAATACAAAAGTAACTTTATTTAAATTCTTTGATTTTTAAAAAAAGTAAAAAAAAATTATCTATTTTGAAAAGATTATGGTAAGAAAAATATCCTATTAAAATAGCATGGTCAGAATGCAATTGGTCAAGAGAGGACAATACTTATACTCACACACAAACATATTTTAACTTTTTTATATTGCTTTTTAAATTCATGTAAATGCTTATTATCTATTAAAAAAAACATATAAAATAATATAAACTATGGTAAAAAAAAATAAATGGTTAATTTTTAATTTTCTACTAGTTTAAAATATAGTAAAATTTTTAATTATAATTTTACATATTATTGTGATCACAAAAAAGAATTAAAGTGCTTCGTTATTTATAAAAATATAACCTACCTATTAATATATAAAATTTCAACATTATTGGCTTTAGGAGGAATGTCAAATTCAATATAATTTGTTTCATCCATCATAATATAATATATAAATGAATATTGGAAAAATAATGGTAATTGTCCAGATTAGTTGTTATGTCAAGGATTTGTATAAAATTTTACCATAGATTCCTTTGTTAATTCCAAAGAAACTTTCCTTATGCAATTTTTCCGGGTCGCTTCTAGTTTACGGGATAAAAATTATTAAAATTTGCATATAAATCCATTGATATTCTATTAAGCTACCATGTTTTATTCATTTGCTCCACTAATTTTTGGACTTTTTTCAGTTCGGATTGAATATAGAAAAAAAATTTAAAAAAATAATTAATTAAATAATTTCTCTATAACCAAACCGAATCGAAAAAATCGAACCATTACTTAATGGCTGCACATTTCGACGTTCATAACCAGCTAATATGTCAAACTTAAAAAATCTTTATTTATCTCGTAAACTAAAAGAGGCCGAGAAATATTGCATAAGGGAAGTTTATTTGGAATTAAAAAAGGAATCCACTAGCAAGTTTCATCCAAATCCATAACATGACAACTAATATTTGAAAATCATAAGAATAGAAAGAATCTGATAGAATTTATTAAATAATCTATACTTCATTAATGAAATAATTATGAAGATAATTTTGTAGTTTAATAATATATATTTGTATGTACAGTGACGGAAAAACAGCAAACGCCAGGGTGGCGTTTACTTTATTCCACCTCTATACTTTAGCCACACAATATGTCCTTGAAAGCAAAATGTTTTCAAATTAGAATTATTTAAATTAAAATATATTTATTGTTTTGATGATAGATTTTCTTATCATTGGAACCTTTGGAGTTAATTAAAAAGATATTTTTTATTCTTTCTATTACTTATATACTTATATACTTACAGTTATTTATCCTATTTGCACTCGAATTAATATTAATACCTTATAAATTAATATAATTTTTTCATAAGAATAATTATGCGTTTTCATAGAAAAGTATGGTTATATTTAAGTTATATAAAAGAAAAGGATATATTAATAATTTTTAATTTTAATTTAATATATTAATTTAAATTGTAAAGAACTAAAACATTAAATCATTTTCAATTATTAAATATAGTACAATTTTATATATAATTCAATAATAATTCATAATTCAATAGAGTTATCTTATGAAATTAACTGTTAAAAGATCTTAAGTGCCAGACAAGTTCAAATTGACATGAATTTGTGTGTGTATAAAGAAATAATTATCAGATTTCTTACAAATTAGAGATAAATATATTGTCATATTATGCACATAATTATAAATAATTGAATTATTAAGATATTGAATTTATTAAAACATAAACAATATTTCATTCTTATCAAGATTGTAAAAAAGAAATTTTATTTTGAATTATAAATATGATTAGGATACAGTTTTATTACATTGCTATAATAAGTTTATAAAGTATTAGTACATATAAAATTAGATTATTATCTTTGATTTATAGAGAATTAATATCAGATTGTGATTATTTAAAAATTTTAAAAACAATGATTAATTCCGAAATAAAAAATTATAAAGTAGGAAGGAAATATGAAAATAATCATATATAATTTGAAGTATTTAATTTAATTTGAATGCGTATAAAGTTGATATATATTAGGTTGGCAACTAAGTCATTGACGATTTCATGCCGACGTAGTCCAAATGTAAAACACATTTTAGTATGTGGCAGCAAACACAAAACAACACACAACATAGACCACCTGTGACGACTCACGCGACATACTAAAAATGTTTTGTGTGCCAGCTTCGAGCGGGACTTAAGCAAAGGAATCTCGTCGTCACGAGATTCATTCAGCTGCTGCATTTCGACTTGCTCACATACGATTACAACCCACGATAAATAAAACGATTTATCCCTCGACATAGGTTTTATTTGTAAACCCTATAAGTATTTGATAGTTGGTAATTCAGCTGTCAATCAGTAAAAAAAGTTTTTTGATCGGTTCCGTAGTTTTCGTTTGACGTTCGTTGAAAAATGGAAGATCAAAAGGAACATTTTCGTCATATTTTGCTTTTTACCGACTGACGATAGTAAGGGAGGTATTGTTTACACACCAAATTTCACATGTGGGGATTTTTACATATCTCCACGAATCATGCATTTTCTAAACAGAAAAAAGTATTTTTAGCATGTCTGTCCGTCCGTCCGTATAGATGTGTACAGCCTGAACGGCTGAACGGATTTTGATGAAATTTGGTATATTTACTTAATGCATCAGTGGGATGAATTGATCAACTTTTGGTGCAAATCCGGAAACCGGAAGTGGTATTATTAGCGATCGACGATAGGAAAGAAAGGGTTATTTTCACACCAAAGGAGATTTTTTTATATATCACCACGAATCATGCACTTTGTATTGGTTTTATCCTCGAGAAAAATCATATTTATTAGTTTTTTCTTGATTTAAAATTATATGACGTCATCCAGCCATTCATGACGTCACAGCCTGGTCTTGCATATATATTATAAATAAAATACAATTAAAAATGTTTATATTTATTATTTATGTTATATCCATATCTGTTTTTTATTACATTAATAGATATATTAAAATTATTTGAAATTGTTTCTGTAGCTGGAAATTAATTTATTTCAAACCGTCGGTCGGTTCGGACCTGGCCACAGGTCAACTTATTTTTACTGATTGACAGCTGAATTACCAACTATCAAATACCAAAATGTGTTTTACATTTGGACTACCGCGGCAAACCTAAAAATTCAACTGAAGTCATCTATGAATGAAATCGGCAATGACAGTTGTCAACCTAATATATAATAGGGTGTTCTTTTTAAATTGTACAATATTGCTTCAGATAAAGAGTTAGTTAAATTTCCAAACATTTTCTTTTTCAATAAATGAATTTTAAAATTCCTTCATTTTACGATTTTTTAGAGAAAGATATAAATAAAAATTTGTTTTATCTTTATTTAAATGTTTTCACAATGAAACCACTGGGGGATGGAGAAGACTATATATATATCGAGAAATTGCATAATCTCTATGAATCTCCAAACATAATTAGGGATATAAAATCGAAGATCGAAGAGATGCCAATTAGAACAAGGAGCTAGTAAGGATGAGGAAAGGTTGAGAGGAGAATTAGATAGAAAGCAACCGGTTGGTAGACTTAGAACGCAGAGGACAGACAATATACGTACAATATATAAGTAGTAAGGAAAGCGAAATGAGTTGGGAGAGAATCAGGGGGTAGACAGGAATCTGCAAGATCTGAAACCGATTTTTTTCATCTTGCCTAGCGCGTTTTACAAGATGCCTACCAGATCGCACTGGAAACGCCTGATGTTTATATTTAAAGTTTAGCTATAGTTTTATAGAGAGTTAAAAATGTAAGTTTTTCGAGGGTAGGTCAATAAGTCCGTGACTTTTGACTTTCCCGTCTCTTATAAGAAATGTCGAAATTTGAACGAGCTGGGTCTTTTAGATTTTGTTTGACATTCATTAATACCAGACTAACTCGTAATTTCAAAAGAAAATGGGAAACAGAAATTTGACTCCAACATGAAATCATCTCACAAACAAATACCTATTTTCGACAAATCTTATTTTTTGAAAGAAATAAAAAAAATTGGAGAAACGAAGTGTTTAAAACTTAAAGAAGACTACGTTGAAATAAAATAATTTTGTATCCAAAAACCTGTGTTTCATTTATAAAGTCACGGATTTATTGACCTTCCCTAGTATTTTGAACACAATTGA
Organism: Labia minor; assembly: GCA_963082975.1. NCBI lineage: Eukaryota > Metazoa > Arthropoda > Insecta > Dermaptera > Spongiphoridae > Labia > Labia minor. The sequence goes on from OY720345.1 coordinate 39,371,761, forward strand.
TCTCTCATCTAGTCTCTTTTCTTTGGAACTGCTTAAATTTCATTATATACCATTCGTCAATTAATAATAAAATTAAATATTGTAACCCATTTTTACATATACACGTTAGATCTCCTTGTTTAGATGCAAAGAGTGCTAGCATGTTAATAATCATATAAATTCATATATATGAAATATATTGTATTCTAAAGCCACTTTAAATCATTGTAATGTTTTGATTTGGATTTTTATTGACACCAGTTATTAATTACTTTAATTAAGAAAAAACATTAAAAATTTTCCTACAAATGAGATATACAAATTTACTCTTCACCTCAAAACTCCCTTAATGCTTGAATTTCACAAAAATTATCTTAATTCACAAATAACGTATATATAAATCTTTAATTATTTATACGAGGTTTGTTCAAAAGAAAAGGTGCATTTTGAATTTTCGCGGGTTATGTACATTCGATTATCGAAATATTTCTTTTGTTATGTGGGTACACATATGTTTATCATAATGTTGACATTATCAGCCATTTTGGATTAGTAGATTAGTAGTGTTTTTGACAAGTAAAAAAGTTAGTCACGTTTTTGTGTGTTCTTCGTTTTTTACTTAAAAGAAATGGATTAAAGAATTTGTATTAAATTTTGCGTTAAAAATGGAATAAAGTGCTCCAACGAATTTAAAATGTTGTCTGTGACATTCGGAGAGTCTACTTTGTCTCAAAAAAATGTTTATAAGTGGTACAAGCATTTTACAAAAGCACACCAAGTTCGATCTAATGTGAAGATTTTGTTCACTGTTTTCTTCGATTACACTGGCGCGGAGTTGAAAATACTCCGTTTTTTAAAATTTAAAATAGAGTAAGAGAGAGAGTTTCAATTATATTCGAATAGTCTATATATTCTATATATCACTATTTTTTTCCTGAATTTAATACCAAGTTGATTTTCAAAATTTTCTATTCTTTATGCATATGATTGATTACATTTGTTAAAATTTAAACAAATTCAAATATTCTAATATTTAAATTTATATACAATTTAATATTATTGTTTTATTAATATCATATCAAAAAAAGACAATTTATTAAAAATTAAAAATAAAAAAGAAATCTATTAATAAAAACTCAGAATGTATATATATATATATATATACTTGTATTTATACAATTTTTTCTATTATAGTAAGATTAGATATTCTATAAAATAAAATAATAATAGTAGTATTAAATAAGGACTAGTAAGTAATTTATAATTGTATTTTCAATCTGCTCGAAGCACCCCAAATGAAATGTGAAGATATAGTTCAAATCTTATAAGTATAAGCCAAGGACAACGATGATTCAAATGTATTCGTTCTGGGACCCTTAACCTTGCAGATATGTCAAGGTTAGGATATCCTCAGGAGTTCGATAATTATCTCTTGCTTCAGTGAAATTTTTATTTAATTGACCCCATCATTCAATCAATATCTGTTGATAAATTAAAACTATGATAACCAATCATAATTCAATTTGGTGTAAAATATATTTTTTTATAAATTAAAAACATTAATTAAAGGAATGTAAATTATCCTGTGGATGTTGTAAAATTCTATTTTAGAATAAGGAAATTTTTATTTGATTTATCGAGTGAGACAATGTAAGATTGGTATCAGTACAAATTAAAGTTAGAATTTCCAAGAAAGCATCATACTACTTTCATTTAAAGCACCCTATAATAAAGAAAATAAATAATTAAATTCAATGTTTGAGTCACTCACGATTATTATATTTTATTATTATATCATCTTTATTCTCAAATAATAATCATTTAGTATTAAAATTAATTAATTATTATATTTATTTTTATATCTAAAGCAGGGATGAGCAACCCGCGGGCCGCATGCGGCCCTTTAAATGTTTTTCTGCGGCCCGCCGAGCATTTCTAAAATAGAATTTTATTATTCGTCTCGATTATTTATAAACAATATTATAATGTTTATTAGTATATATATAAAGCTTTGTAAATTGTTAGTAAATGCGGCCCGCCACAAAATTTTAAAATTTAAATTGGCCCGTGGGTTAAAAAGGTTGCTCACCCCTGATCTAAAGAGTGTCCCAACATTAAATCACATTTTCTATCTATAATATAACAATTGTTTTATTTTATACCTTAAAATATATATATATATTTGGATTTAGATGGGTAACATTTATTAAAATTGGGTTGTGAAAAGACAGAAAGATGATGAAAGAGTTCTGATAAATATGGGAGAGGAAAGAATGGCAAAAAATATATTAGTGGGGAGACCGATTGGGAAACGTCCACTTGGAAGGACGCGGTGGGTGGATAATGTACGAAGGGACGTGAGATAGATGGGAGAGGGAAGGGATTGGGGTTATGGCTCAGAATAGGGATACTTGGAGTTGTGTGGTTGCTGCGGCCAAGAACTTTCAAGTTTTGTAGAGTCATAGAGATAAATAGATATATTATACATTTTATGCCATTGTTGAAATTTAACCTAAAAGTTTTACGAATAGGACATGCACTAAGATTAAAAGTATTAAGAATTTTTTAATTAGTTTTTTATTATATTAATATAAGCGTTTGTTATAATATTTCAAATGTTATTGAAATATTTATATTTTAAGTATAGTATAGTTTTAAGTGGAAGTGGAGAAGAACTTTCGATTTGCGTAGGGTCACAGAGATAGATAGTTCTGATAAAATATCATATTTAGCTATAAAGCGTAGTTTCATCTTACTGACTATATTGAGTTTGAAGAATCAAAAATCCAAAAATAATCGAAAAATCTTAACCATTTTCTGTTCGGATTTAATAATCGGGATTAATTGGATCTTACTTCTTGTCTCAATTTAATGATAGGAATATCATAAATGAAGGTGTTTCAACGAGATAGTGCAATTGCAAATGAAACAATGCAGTTATTGTAAGAGACATTTATGGTCGTGTTATCTCTAAGCGAAGTAATGTCAATTGGTCCCAAGATCATGTGACTCGACACTGTCTTTGGGCTTATCTTAAGGTTAAACAAAGTGAATATCAATAAACCAAAAACAATTAAAGATGCAATTCGTCATAGCATACACACTTTTCATACTTTAAATATAAAAGTAAAATTATTTTAATGAATGAATATTTTTAAATAATTTATTATATTATGATATATATGGTATATAGAATCTATTTCTATATATACAAAAATGATTTTCTCTAATTTAATTAAAAATCATAACTACTTTCATATTTTCTATATTTACTGTATATCTAGTTAAAATATTTCCTTAAGGAAGGTCAAAAGTTCTTTGTGAATCAGATTTAAAAAAAAAATTATTTAAGGAAAACACTAAAAATATATTAATCATAAAATAATAAAACAACATTTACCTAGTACAATATATAATTTTCATGTTTATAAATTCAAATTATGATAATAATATGATGGTAAATCTCTCTTCAAAACTTGAATGTTTTAGTCTTAAATATGTAGATTGTTTTATATTATATTTAATTATTTATTTTTTCTCCTTCTTAATATTAATTTAAAAAATCTGGAGTGTCTCCACGCGACTATCTCCAAAATTTGAATTGGATTAATTAATTATTTAAAAAATTAAAACATTATTGTATTGTTATTCAATTAAATTAATTAATTAAAATATATTAAATTTAAATTTAAAACAATTACCTTCATTTTTTTCTTCATTTTTTTAAGTCAAAATTTAAAAATTTAAAAATTAATTCGCGTGTTTGACTCTATGCTGATGACACCACGTCACGTGCTAGAGCGTGATTTGCAGTCAACGTGATAAAAAATTAATTCCGGTACTTTCAGCGATTCAATCAGTTAAAATTCTATATATAGCAAATTTATACAATTTTTAACCATGTGAAAAACTATCAACATATATCTTTATTTTTACGCCAGTTTAGAGGAAAATTAGCTGGAGTGTCTCCACTCGACTATCTCGCAATTTGAATTGGATTAAATAACATAATATATTATATTTAAATTAAATTTAATTAATTATAAATTATAAATAATAAATATTAAACCAGCGCATGTTTGGTTTTTTATTGATGGCACCATGGCACGTGTTGGCGCGTGAGATTTGCAGTGTTAAAAAATTAATTCTGGTACTTTCAGCGATTTAATCAAGCTGAAATTCTATATATAGCAGTTTTATACAATTATTAATCATGTGAAAAATTATCAAACATATATCTTTATTTTTACGGTCACTTTAGAGAAAAAAAATCAAAACGTTGTAGGTAATGACCCTCTTCCGGTTGAGCTACATTTCTCAAAAGTTGATAGAAAACTATGAATTTTGAATAATGTCCATGTACCAAATTTCATCATTCTAGCTCAAACCGTTTTTGCGTAATCTTGCCTACATACATACACACACACATACACACACACACACACACACACACACACACACACACACACACACACACACACACACACACACACACACAGACATTTTTCTCAACCTTAGTGAAAATGATTCAGGAACCTTCAAAACGTATAAAAACATCAAAATCTCAACATCGAAAATTTTCGTGATCGCAATACTATCTCTGGCGAGATAGTAAAAAATGAAATGGTCTTCTTCCGGTTGAGCTAGATTTCTCAAAAGTTGATAGAAAACTACGAATTTTGAATAATGACCGTGTACCAAATTTCATTATTCTAAGACAAACCGTTTTTGCATAATCTTGTCTATACACAAACACACACATTTCTTTTCAACCTTATTGTTAGTGAAAATGACTCAGGGACCTTCAATACGTACATACCTATAAAAACATCAAAATCAAAAATTTTCGTGATTGCAATACTATTTCTGGTGAGATAGTAAAAGTAATCCTTAATTTATAAAAATTATACAAAGAATGTAGTTTACTGTTCTTTTTGGGTATCTATAACAAAGCCAACTCTTTTCACCTCAATATTTGGTTATATTAAAGAAATGGAATAGAAATGAAATAAACGATTGTATAATTGATTGATTAAATTCATAAAATTTTAATAATAATAATTATAATTTAAATTTTTCTTTTAAAAATTTTTGATTAAAATGAATATTTTATGGATACAAAAAGATACATAGATATCTTATACAAATAGATTTTAAATAAGAAAAAAACAATTAAAAATTGTACTTTAAGGAAAAGCGATTTCACCATTCAGGAAAACAAATAAAATTTAAATCAAATAAAAAAAAATCTTTAATTCACTAAACTTTTTTTCTTACGATAAAGATGCACAAGTATTTTGATAGAATATTTAGTATGTCAGTTCTGTCGAGATAAAATTGTCCAAATAAAAAAAAAATGATATATCAAGATATATATATATATGTATTGTGTAATTACTAATTTTAATGCGGTTTGTATTTCTTTTTTATCTTGAGTGGAATTTCAAGAATTAATTGGAGTTTGGGGTGTCTGATCAGGTAAATGAAGTTTTCCTGGTCTTGGAGTTGCCCCACCAGATTCAACTCCGGTGAGGGGAATATTTAGATTCGCATTGTCTCTATAAACTAGTCACGAGCACCAGAGCTCACCATTTGCTTCGGGACTTCCTCGGAAAAGCGGACGGGTATTTTGTTAACACCACATAAGGTTAGTGTCACATGTAGTATGGTTTCACATACTATAGTGTCATCTACTTCACCTTTATTAAAAAAAATTCATTTAATTATTATAATATTATTATAATATTTTATTTTATTTATATTATTATATTTTTATCGGTATTATTTTAGAATAATTTTATTTTTTAATTCGAGTTTGAGAAAAATTTCAATTAAACCAAAAAAAAAAAAAATTATAGAAAAAAGTTTTATAATAATAAATTATTTATTTTTTCCCCATTTTTACTAATAAATTGTTGATTTTATTTAAAACTTCTATTAATATATGGAAATAAGTATTCTTTCTACATGTGTATATGTAATACCTATATACAAGTAAAAAAAAAAAAATTTTTGGAAAATATTTAGAAAATAATTCGACAGGTTTATGAAAAATCTAAATAATATATAGAACAAGTCTTCCCTTATCTCTTTGAGTTATTTTTTTTCAATGCCATCTTTCTCTATCTAGTCGATATATAGTCGATAAAAAATTTTTCTATGAAAGTTGATATGTATATTTATTAAAAACAAAAAAAAATGATAATAATAATAATAATGGTAACATTAATTTCTCATTTATATTTTTCATATCAAATAAAAAAAGAAAAAAAAATAGCTGACTCTCGTTTTAGACCTATACTAATACGTGATTTAAAATTCATCATTTTTAATCTTTAGAAATTTTATTAAACACCTATATATAAAGTTTATAATTATATGTATATATATATATTCATATGTGGTTTAAATTTAAAAAAAATTATAACTTGAATAATTAAATGTAAAAATCAATAATTATATTAAATAAGTATAATAAGTAGTATATAATTTATTAATCTTTCGGTAATATATCAATTTATTAATTTATAGAAAAATTTTCAATTATAAAATTAATTATTATGTCCAATGGATAAACAATTGTTTTGTGATGGATATTAATTACTATTATACCTATAAAATTAAAAAAAAACTGTACCTGTACTTACCTTAAAATGCACAATTATTTTATTATTTTCGGATTGAAAATTTTCGGGAGAAATTATTTTTATCTCAGTCAAATTTGCCTTTTATATAAATCATATTATATATTAAGTTGATATTAAATTTGACAAAACACAGACAGACGAACCTATCCCAATATACTTTATATAAGTATATATATATATATATATATATACATATAAAATGTTATTTAATTTATTGACTTCTTTCAAATTTATTAAGTTTCAATTGAAAATTGAATTATTTATTTATTTTAGAGAATTAAATAATTAATTTATATCCGTATAAATAGTTTCGAATGTCTGGTCCTCATCATCAGTGGGCAAACATTCGTCCATCAATAAAATTATTGACTTTAATCATTTTGTTTTTATAGCAATATATATATATATATATATATATATATATATATATATATATATATATATGTTTACATGACATAATTTTATCCTTTATATTATTATCAGTCCTTTAGTAACATTCCCTTTAAAAATATTTAGTATATTTTTTTCTGTATTGTAAGAATATGTAATGCTTATATATATATAATTTCAAAAGAAGCATAAACTTTTAAAACTTTTTGCTTTTGCTATCTCAGCTATTGGATTTCAGAAGTAGTAGTATAGATAAGTTATAAATATAAATTTACTCATATAATAAATATATTGACAATTATATTTATTTAAAAACAAGCTCAAGCATAATATTTTAGCTTGCAAATTAAAATACAAATGAAAAATACGATTCTAATTCAACTTATGAATTTCTTTTTTAATAGTATAATGTTAATTTCTTTTATAAGTATTTATCTTTACACATCAAAATAAAACATTTAGTGATTGTCAAGATTAATAAATTTTATTTTTATTTATTAAATTTTTATGTAGATAAAAATTCTTTAGGAAATCAAGAACAATCTAAATTTTTAAATTCATTGTTTGTATAGTTATGGCTCAGGGTAGAGATGTATGGAGGTATGTGGTTGCCGCGTGAACAAGAACTTTCGAGTTTAGTAGTTTCTCAGAGAAATATATTATCAAATAAAGATTGATTAATTTTTTTTATAAAGTATTTTACAATTTCATTATTATTACTATTTTTAAAATAAAAATTTTAATTAATTATTTAATAAATAAATATTTAAATATTTAATATTGTGTATTTCTTTTCTTTGATATTTAAATTAATATTTTTAAAAGATTATAATAATTTAATTAACAATTTCTTTAAAAGTAACTAATTAGAAGAAAAAGATTACTTTTTTCTCAACCCAATGTATAAATTTTTGACAAAAAAAGTTATTTTCTTGATTATATAGTTTTGTATAACGCTCTTTTGAGTTTATAAAAAAAAAATATTTTTAAAAGATTTTCGGTAATTATTCAAGTAAACGCATTTTCGTGGATTTGGATAATTAGTGCGCCCTCTGGTAGTCAAACGAATAAAACATTCTAGCTAAATAGAATATCAATGGATTTATATGCAAATTTTAATAATTTTTATCTCGTAAACTAGAAGAGACCTAAAAAAATTTCATAAGAAAAGTTTATTTGGAATTGCAAAAGGAACCCACTGGTAAAGTATTATCCAAATCCACAAAAATGTGTTTACTTGAATAATTACCAGATTTTCTTCGTTAAATTGTTACAATATATTTAGAAAAGAAAAAAAATATACTATTTTATGATAGTTTTTTATATGAACCAATTGTGAGCTAAACGAGGTATACCTGTATATTATCTTAATTACAAAAATTTAGATCCAATATATATATATATATATAAATTAGTTATATAGATCTTAATCGTCCATCATTTCTTTACCCTTAAATATATATAAATATTTTCTTACTTTTCTCTAGAAATTATAATTGAATTTTATTCGATTTAGCTTTTTTTCAATTATTTTTTTCATTTGTTTTGCTACTATCATTCATTTACTTTTTAAGATGATCCCTGTTTTTTTTTATTCTTATCTCATTCCTAAATTCATTGTTGTCTAGATTGATAGTCCATAATTAAACATTCATAGTCTAAAAAATTAAAAAAAATAATTACAAAGAATTTTTATTTAATTCCTCGATCTGTATTTAATATCCTAAGTGAATTAAATTAATACCATCACAAGTATTAAACATTCATTCTGACGGAGATAAGAAACAAATAAAAAAATTTAGTACAATATATTTTTAATTCGAATGATTATGAAAAAGATCAAATTATAATTATCAATTAATTATTGATATTAAAAAAATAATCAGATATCTGGTCTTTTCTTAAATCCATTTTAATTATTTTCATATTAAAATAGACAAAAACAAAAGATACCATCTTAGAATAAATAACCAAAAAATTAAATAAATATATTACAAACGGAAATTATTTCGAGAATTTAATATCCATCATCAGTATAATGAAAAGAATTAATATAATAATCATTAAAATGTCATTTACTATATTTTTTTAACTATTAATTATTTAATTTTTATCACGTATCAAACAATTTGTTTCTTTTATTTATTATTATTTAAATAATTAATTGAATAAACATCATAATGGTTTATTTGAATAAAGTCCTTGCTAACTGAAAAGTTAGATTGAGTTTTAATCCCACTAAATGAAAATCATTTTATATATATTTATAAAAACGTGAGAACATTTCAAAATAATATATCATATCCTAATGACAAAAACCAAAAATCGCAAGATAACAAAAAATTAAATTATTTTATTTATATATTTTAATTTTTTTATTAATTTTTTTTTATAAATTAAAATGCTGTAATTACAATTTTGTATGATGGAAGAATTTACCCAACACCTACCGCGTATTTAAGCAATCTCATCATCTGTAGTAATATATTGGTTTATACTTTATTTATAATATAGATTAATTTTAATTCCTTTATCTAATATATTTGTTTTATTTTATATATTTTGATTCATTTGACAATAATTTATTATCCATATAAATTAAATAAGACATTTGAAAATATTGATACTTTATATTATACTATAGAACATATAAGTATATATTTCTGCAATTTTGCACAATATATAATTATTTATTCTAAAATTGAATATATAAATTCAATATATACATTTTTTAAAATATTTTAGTGCTAGAGTATAATATTTTTTCAAAATTTGGTTCTGCACTTAAATTTGATGTGATAATAATATTATTCATCATCAAATTACATTCAAATTTGTATTTTATAGTAATATTATTTACCTCACCAGATTTTCATCTTTCACATTTAAGTTACAAGTTAATTAATTAATTAATTTTAATTAAAATTATTTTTTATAAATTATTATATATAAGCGAAAATAAATAATCAACTAAACAAAAATTATTATTAATTATTTATATATATATACATACACGGTACCATTATTGTTACTAATTTACGTACAGATATTTTTAAATAATATTTAAATTTATCTTGTTTGAAGTAAATATATACATTGTATAGAAAAATATTATTATCGATTTATTCCATTCCATGATCTAAAGAAATAATATAATTAATTTGAAAAAAATATTAGTATTTTTATTCAATTATTTTTGTATTTCTTAAATATATATATATATATATATGTATATATATATATGTATAAGTGTGTGTAGCAGTATATGTATATGATTAAATACATTCTTAATATTTACATCAATATACGACTAATATCTTTTATAATCATTTATTAATTTATATTTAATTTATATAATTGCTTAATTGCAAAATATTTGTACTACAATCGGTTGTTAAATAATTGTAAAAGAATCTTTTTTATTCATAATAATAACAAAATGATCAACTCTCAATAAATCTAAATAAAAACATGTAGAAATACTATATTAATAAAATAAAATAAATAAATAAATAAAATACTTAAGCCCTTTTATTCAATGGCCATCATAAAAAAAAGAATATAAGTCAAGGCCCTTTGTTTTGATCATCTAATTTAAATGATCTTAAGCCGGCTCCACACATGCGGTGTTTGTCAAATAACGAATATTTCCCAAATACCGAGCACCAAGTTTAGGTGCTTGTATTGAATATTCGTCTTGTTAATATATTATTAATATACTAACTGCTCCGAGCGCCTTCGGCAATCTTCACACCTAGACGGGGGCTCCGCCACTTGTACCCCCGAGTGATACATTGTATTTGGTTGAAAGTCTGTATGTAAAAGGTTTTCATCCATTTTATTTTGTTTCAATCAGTATAAGTATAAGATAAGACATTTATTTGTTTTCTTGTAAAATATTTTTTAATTTAATCAGTAAATTAATAATATATATTATTGTATATGTTATATTTATCTAACTCTGTGTCTTTACAGATTTCGAAAGTTCTTAGCCGCAGCATCCACATTTCTCTAAGCGTCCCTATCCTGAGCTACAACCAAACCTACCCTGTCCCATCTCTCCCATGTCCCTTCCTTCATTGCCCACCCACCTTGGACCTTGGTTTCCCAGTCTGTGTCTCCCAATTTCTAGCTTCTCCGATTCCAGCCACGTCCCCTTCCCATCTCAGCCTTCTCGATTTTATAACATTAACTATATCTGGGAAAAAGGGCTGTTTTTAGGGTTTTCCCGGCAATTATTCGATTTTTTTTCGCCGTAAAAACCATCCTTGGACTTCGACGAACATTTTAAAAAAAGAATTATCAAAATTGGTCCAGTTGAGTTGAGTGATGCGGTTACCAACACATTTTGCGATTCATTTTTACCGACCGACGATAGTAAGGGAGGTATTGCTATTTATAAGATAAACATAACCTCCTTAATTTGCTTTATTAAATAATTTAATTAATTGAATTCAATTAATCATAATAATTGTAATGTAATACTTTATGAATAAATTATTTAATTGGAATTGTTAATTTATTATATAAAAAAGGAATTGTTAGAGAAACAATATTATTTATTAAAATTGTGGATATAAATATTCTCAAAATATTCGTCTTGTACTCGCTATAATAGCGAGCACCCGAAGGTTTGTGCTCGGCATATACCAAGCGCAGGGCAAGCAACCCATCCACACATGCGGTGTTTTCCAAATCATTTATGTGATGAATTAATAAATAAATTTATTTAAACTTAAAGAATTAAAATATTTAGGTAACATAACCTCACTTCAAACGAAATGTCAAAAATCAATCTTAATCTTAATGTAAATAATATGTATAAATCGACATATTTTTATAAAAAACATTTTATGTATATGTAAATGTTGTTTATTTCAAAAACAGAAAACAGTATTCAAATATTTTATGGATAATAATATTATAAATAACATAATTAAATTGATTTAAATTAAATGGCATATTAAAATAATCAACTTTTTCCTTCTAAACAATAATAATTAAATGCAATTATAACCTGAAGGCATGATATTTGAAATCAATAGCGTATGTCATTCTATAACTATCATAACTAATATAGAATATTTAATATTGCATTTTATTTATTAAATAATTTAGTTTATGTAAAAAAAACAATCAATTTTTATTTATTTCACTCATTTTTCTTATCTTATGTTCAAGATCTTCATCTCTTCCTTAATTTATTATATTAATTTTTAATTTAATTCGGTCTCTATTTAAGTAAATTGGCACTTTTAGTGCATTCTTTAAAGATTATTTAACAAACTAATATATTATAAATATGTGTTCTTGTCCAAAATAAATTGTTTTTTTATAAATTTACATTCGTAAATATACTAAAAGAATTTGATTATATATTTTTTCCCCTGAATCATTCTAACTATTGAATTTATTACAATTATCCATTGTAATTACTATTTAGTATTTTTTATCTTATTTTTATTGTTATAAAATAGTAAGATAGTGATTTTCTTTAATTTGCACTCGAGTAAATAAAGTCATGTGAGTTAAAGAATGGGAATGACATTAGTGTGGAAGGAAGGATTTCCTCAGATTCAAGGTTATTTTCTTTATATATATATATTTTTCTTCACATTATATATATATATACTTATATTATATTACTATTTTAATTTGAGATATAGTTCTATTTTAGTAGAAAATATTAAAGTTAATTTTGTTTGACATTAATGGAGAGAGTTTATTCAAAATCTTTGTATCTATTATTGATTAAGGTGATACTTAGGGTTATTCAATTTTAGTAAAATATTTGTTGTATATATTGTTACATATTCCATTTTTGAGCTGTGCTGACATTCAGTTTACTCTCAGAAACACTCGACAACCGTCGGTTTACCTTTTCACCCACTAAACTTTACACATGAACTCAAGAATCCTTTTAGGGTTTTTATTTTTTAAAATTAAGAGACTATAAATAGTCTATTTTGGCCAATTGGAAAATACTTTCACTTAATAAATTTAATTTAGCTAGATATTTAGATAAGTAAAAGTAAACTTACCTAATTATACATATGAACTTTTGAGAAATGTAGATCATCCGGAAGAGGGTCATGACCTACCACGTTTTGATTTTTTTTCCACTAAAATGAGCGTAAAAATAATGATAAATGTTTGATAATTTTCCACATGATTAATAATTGTATAAAACTACTATATATAGAATTTCATCTTGATTGAATCGCTGAAGGTACCGGAATTAATTTTTTAACACTGCAAATCACGGCGGTGCCATCAACAAAGAGTCAAACACACGCTGGTTTAATAAATATTATTTATTAATTTTAATTTATAATTTAATTAATTAAATTTAATTTAAATATAATATATGTTATTTAATCCAAATCAAATTGCGAGATATTCGAGTGGAGACACTCCAGCTTATTTTATTTACGTTTTATTTTAATTTATTTTTTACTATCTCGCCAGAGATATTATTGCGATCAAATTTTCGATGTTGAGATTTTGATATTTTTATACGTTTTGAAGGTTCCTGAATCATTTTCACTAAAGTTGAGAAAAATGTCTGTGTGTATGTATGTAGACAAGATTACGCAAAAACGGTTTCAGCTAGAAATATGAAATTTGGTATACGGGCATTATTCAAAATTCGTAGTTTTCTATCAACTTTTGAGAAATGTAGCTCAACCGGAAGATGGTCATTACCTACATCATTTTGATTTTTTTGCCTCTAAACCGTCCGTAAACATAAAGATATATGTTTGATAGTTTTTCACATGATTAAAAATTGTAAAAAACTGTTATATATAGAATTTCAGCTTGATTGAATCGCTGAAAGAACCAGAATTAATTTTTTAACACTGCAAATCTCACGCGCCAACATCAACAAAGAGCCAAACATGCGCTGATTTAATAAATATTATTTATTAATTTATAATTTATAATTAATTAAATTTAATTTAAATATAGTATATTATGTTATTTAATTCCATTCAAATTGCGAGATAGTCGAGTGGAGACACTCCAGGTTATTTTCTGTAAATACATTTTTTTTTAATTCATTGATTAATTAATTCTATTGATATTTTATAATGTGTTTTTAAAAGTAATTAGAACCAAATTTTTTTGATGTCCTTTCAACTTTCAAAATAAAAATATGCAAATGTTATTTTTTCTTGTATTTTATTAAACTACATCTACGCCAAATTTTATTTCAATCAGTACTTTGTTAAGATACACACCCACATTCACTTTTATAAATAAAGGTATTATTTTTATACATTTCTTATAATTAATATTTTTTCTATTGACAAAAATATCTATAATATATTAATTCAAATTTAATATATTTATATTTGTAAATAGTTAATAAAATGGGATTCCCGCAAAGGTGAGCGTACCTTGAGGGTATTCCTGGTGCGTTAACTTTTTCTTAATTGGTTAGTGAAACGTGTTTCTCGGTCGAATAATCATCTGATGTGGATTTCCCAATAGATCCATTACTGATGAATGGAGTAGTTAGCATCAATACAGTATTTTTATATTTTTTTTAATTGGTCCCTCAGTTTGAATATATATATATATATATTGTTAATTACTCTATTTAAGAAAACTTAGATTCGATTAGGCATAACTACTTAACGTTGTGAGATACTAAATAATAATTAATATCAACAATCATATTTTAAAACAAATGAAAAATATTAGCCCCTCTTCTTTATTTAAAGGCATTAAGATGCTTCTAATTCATTTTGAAAAATGTATCAAGTAATCCGAAGGTTATAGATTAGCAGAATAATAATATTTATTCCACATTTTTACTATCTCGCCAGAGATAGTATTGCCATCACGAAAATTTTCGATGTTGAGATTTTGATGTTTTTTTTTCGTTTATAAGGTCCTGAGTAATTTTCACTAAGGTTGAGAAAAATGTCTGTGTGTGTGTAGACAAAATTACGCAAAAACGGTTTGAGCAAGAACAATGACATTTGGTATACGGGCATTATTCAAAATTCGTAGTTTTCTATCAACTTCTGAGAAATGTCGCGGCCCATAGTTTAAGAAGGCCTGCTTTAGAGGATTGGCAAACTTAGTTTTTTTTTAAAGGTTTTCTTATCTGTTGTTTTACTTAACAAATAGATCTTGGAAAATTACTTTATAATAAATTATATTATATTATAATAAAAAAATAAAATATGAAAAAATAACAAAAATAACTTTTCTACATTTTAAAGACCGCGTCTATCAAGTCGTTTACAGGCTTAAAGGTAAAGGTGTTTTATGATTAGTAAAACAGGACCTCTCAACCTTTATTTTGTGTGATTGTTACTTTTTAACAAATAACTTCCCAATTTTAATCCTAGAGGTTGGGTGGATCCCGGCTAAAGAAATCTGCCAGATATATATTATATAATAAAATCTCAGGAATTCATTTTTTTTTTGCAAACCCTTGATATGAATTTATGTAAATTCAGCAAACCTTTTATATATATAATATATAATGATGATAATAATAATAATAATATTCCATTAATGAATATAAAATTATTCATAATAAATTCCAGCAGTCTATTAAAATATAATATACAATTTTTTTTTAATTTCAAATACATAATTAAATATTTAACTATTTAATTTATTCTAAAAGATGATATATTTATTTATATAACTATATTAGAAAATAATATAATAGTATTATTATACTAGTTTGTTCCTATTATTTTAGATAAATATAGGATCTTTTATTAAGTGAAAATAAAGTAAATATATTAATGTTTTTAAAATATAGGAACCAAAAAATTGAATAAAATGCATTCATTTACTTTACAAATTCTTCTGATTAAATGGAATTATATATATATTTATTTTTATAGATTATTTTTATTATATAATACGTTCGTAACATTTTAAAATGTAAAAGAAACAGTTAATAAAAAATTAATAATTAAATGAGGAAATAAAACGTTAATATTTCATCAATCTTTTTTAAATTTTTTCTTTAAATTAAATTTGAATATATTATTTATATTATTTTTCCTTATAGTTCATTATTCGTCTCACCGCCGCACTCCAGAATTTATTTTTTATGAATTTTTTCCAGGCATATTATATATTGAGGAAAAATGGCAATAATTCCCAAGTGTTTTGAATAATTGAAAAAAATCACTTTTACTAATAAATGGAATTTACATATTTTTTTTTGTTAAATTACTCTTAAGGAAAGAATTAAAAAATTAAGATTTCCAAAATAAGTACAAGATTTTCTCATAATATCATTAATACTATCATATAAATATGTCATTTAAGATTTATTAAGTTAGATCTATTTTTCTAATAATAAAAATAAATAAACAAATAAATAAATAGGATATTTAGGATCAGTAATCATAAAACTTTGAAGTTCCCGATTGAACTTCCTAGAATAGGTGTGATCACCTTTTAGTATTATGTCAACTACCTTTAAATAACAAAGCGGTAGTTAAATTAAAATACAATTAAAACGAATAAATTGCAAATTAAAGAAATGTATTTATGAACAACTTGAATTAATATTTTCAAATAAATTTTAAATGTATATATTCTTGATTTTTTTATAATTGCACGGATTGGTTTACATCATACAGTTTAGAAATTTTGTATGAAATTTTGGGATGTTTAAATCAGCGGTCGCCAAACTTTTTGACCTCAAGGACCAGTTAATTCATAATTTAAATCCCGCGGACCACTAATAAGTGTTAAATATATTTATAAATAAAAATTGTGATCAAAGAACACTTAAAATAACTTATCACGTATTGTTATGAATTGAATCATGTTTTAATGCATCTTAAAACATAACTTAACATGATGAGTAAGTATATTCCACATTTTTCTGCGGACCAGCGAAATTTTCTCGCGGACCACCACTTTGGCAATCGCTAGTTTAAATTATGAATAACATCATAAACCAAGACCATTCACCAAGACGATTTAAATTTTCATTTAAAGCATTGTATTTAAAATGACTTCTTTAGAATTGTGTGATTAATAATATACTAAATTTAAGATTTTTCTTAGCAACTCTAAATTCAATTTATCAAAAATGATAAATAAAATAATGCTGTTGTATCTTCGAGAAGAATTTAAATCGAGGTTGCAATCGGGACGCCCGTTATCATGTAGTAAAGGGGCTTATTTCGTCAAAATTATTATCAAAGTGGAGAAAAATTAAAATAAATAAAACAATTTTTTTCCGGTTGTATTATATTGGTGTGCGGCGTGATTTTTGACCTTTGGAAACAAGAGTAGATTTAGAGTATTTGAGAATAGCATTTATAGGAAAGAAAGATGCGGTCCCCGGGGAATGGCGGAGACTGCATAACATAGAATTGCATATGCATCTCCATAGTATGTTGTTCAATAAGTTCACGGAGCGCCATTTATTTGCCAATATTAGACTTAAGAGATTTAACCGAGATTTTAGGGATTCCATTGGGCTCAGTGAATAGAATTTTGAGTGTTAATTTGGGTTTCATGTGCAAAATCGGAGCCGCATTCTCTAACGATGGAGCAAAAACACATTCTGATCCGACTTTGCCAGCAACATTTGGAGCGTTTTATGCAGAATAAAAGCGACTTTATCCGTCGATTTATCACAATGGTTGAGACTTGGGTCTATCATCATGATCCTGAATCAAAACAGGAGGCTAAGGAGTGGTATGAACCCGGCTCTTCGGCGCTGAAGCGAGTCCGTGTGCAAAAATCAGCCATGAAGGTATTAGCATCAATTATTTTGGGATTCAAAAGGAATTTTATTTATAGAGTACATCCAAACTGTCAAAATAATCAATTCGGATTATTATTATAACCTTTTGAATCAATTATACGAAAAAATTCGTGAAAGAAGACCCGGATTACAGAAGAAGAAAATCATTTCCCACCAAGATAACGTACCTACGCACACAGCTCAAAAAAACATTGCTAAAATAAATGAATTGAATTACGAATTGTTGCAATATCCAGCCTATTCGCCAGATTTAGCTCCCTTCGACTACTGGTTCTTCTTTTTTAAACGAAGAGGTAATAGCTCCCGTGGAGGGATATTCTGCAGAGCTGCCGGAAAACTACTACAGTCAAGGGATCCATAAATTAGAAAACCATTGGAATAAGTGTATTGAAGTTGAGGGAAACTACGCTGAGAAAAATAGTCATTTTTACAAATAAAAATTTGTTTCTTCATTTATTGATCAATATAGTAGTTAAAGTTATAAATTCGAGAAGGCTAGGATGTGCAGGGTTCGGGCTAGAATGGGAGAGGAAAGAATGGTGACAAATATTTTTGTCGAGAGACTTGGAAGACCAAGAACTCGATGGGTGGACAATGTAGGAAAGGACGTGAGAGAGATGGGAGATGGTAGGAGTTGGTTAGTTGTGGCTCAAGATAGGGTCACTTAGAGAAATGTGGCTACTGCGGCCAAGAACTTTCGAGACACAGAGATAGATAGATAGATAGATACACATTTGTATCATATAATTGAAAAATAAAATTTCTGAGATCATTACTTAAAAAATACTTTTTTTTTCAAAAAGGTATTTTTTTTTATTATATGCTCTAAACATTATTTTTATTTGCCTTACAGCACTAGTACATTGATTTAATGACAAGTTAAAAAACACAAAATTTATCATTATTTTTGTTAATACTTTGCAACAATCTGTGTTCATCATCCCTGAAATAAGATAATTGAAAAATTTAGAATTAATATAATATATATATTATATATTAATTATGTGATATATGTAGTATAAGTGTCATGCATATATATTTATTAATTCAATTTTGGTCATAAAATATTATTTTTAAAATTACAATACCAATATTCTATATAAATTTTAAATTTCAAATATATTTACACACAAAAATAAATTAAAATAATTATTATTCATTTAATAGGGTTTATTTCACTAAATTAGCGTTTCCCAACCTTTTTTAAACATTTTTCTCGTTTAATAGATTAAAAATTATTGGAAAATATTAATTTAGAAAAAATTAACTCAATCAAAAATAAAAAAAATATTTAAGTTAAATGGTAGATGAAAATTTAAAACGATGATTCCAATGTGTAATTCCTTAAAAATATACCTTAAAACAATTATATAAATATATTAAAGTGTAGGAAATTTCGCCATCGACTTCCAATAGCCTCTCAGTCTATCCTACTCCAAGCTCTATAGACCCCTAAAGGGATTCCCTGGCCCCCGTTGGAAATACCTGCACATAATACATTTCACTAAAATGATAAAAAATTAATTTTTTAAATCGTAAATTAAACATTCTCTATTTTTAAGTATATATAGATAGACAGATAGATAGATAGATAAATTCAAAATAAATAAATAATAAAATCAATAAAAAAAATTTATTTATAATGAATGTTAAAACCATTTCCTAGATTTAAAAAAAATAAT
This sequence comes from Labia minor, assembly GCA_963082975.1. Classification (NCBI taxonomy): domain Eukaryota; kingdom Metazoa; phylum Arthropoda; class Insecta; order Dermaptera; family Spongiphoridae; genus Labia; species Labia minor. The sequence goes on from OY720345.1 coordinate 39,391,224, forward strand.
CTGATAATTGTTGTTATTTAAGTGACATATTCATATAAATAAATATTATTTGTTTAAATTTATTCATATTTTTCTAATAACCTACTTAATATATATTATAATATTCTATCTAGATATTCTTAATCTCTTGTATGTATATAATTTGCCATTCCGCTTCAATTTGTTAACAAATTCCTTAAAGATCTTGACCGATTTTCACCAAATTTGGCACCAACCTTCCCTATCACCCCGGGCAGATAAAAGAAGTTGCTAACCCCCAAGTAAACAAGAATGGGGACTATTTATTGACACCAAAGTGAAAAGCTAAACTTTCATTCATTCCGTTCATACGATACTGGGGATATTCATTAAAGTTTAGGTGCAATTTTATTTTATTTTATTAATTAATCAAATTGGTATATTATTAAATTATTCAATAATTATTAAAAAGAAATTAAAATAATATTACAAAAAAAAAACATGGGAAATGGGAATCCCCTTTTATCAAAATGAAAATCTGTAGGATTATTAAAACTATAAAAATAAAAATATTTACATAAAATAATACTAAAAAACAGAGTTTAATTAAACTATATTCCTTATAGATTTGATTTAAATATAATATAATGCCAACATTCATGGTAAGTAATTTTTCATTATCACCTTTCAAAATCTTTAAAAATAAACAATTATTCATCACAATCATTTGTGAATCTTATTTGGCTTTGTGTGAAGGAAGTTTGTTCTAATATAAAAGAATTATATATTATCTATATATAATATACAATAAAGCTTCATTTAGAATTTGTATATTTTAAATTTATAATTAATGTGAATTTTCATTTTATCCACAATTTTTCGATAAATATTAAAAAAATAAAGAATCAATATATATAACTCAAATCTGTATTCAAATGTATAAGTGTTCATATTGATATTAGGATAATAAAGCAAAAATAACAATAATGATGCCTGTCTACCTTACCTCTATTATTTTATATTATCTACAATTATAATTAGCATAAACATTAAAAATAATTCTTATTATTATTTTTTTTATTAGAATTAATTTTAAGATTTTAATCTTTAAAATATTTAAAGATACAAAAAATAATTATATTTTTCTGTTCCTTTATAATTGACAAATATAATTTACACTTGTAGAGATTTTTAATAAATTTTATATTATATTAGATTATATTATATTATTATATTGTATTTATATTATTTATATTATAAATAATAATAATAATAATTATTATTATAATTTTAGTTTTTATGTATTATTTAAATCATTTGAGAATTTTTCTAATCATTGAATGTCTTTAATGATTTGTTACCTATTCTCTGTTTTAATTTCAAAAAAAGAATACTAAAATTCCGAAAAATCATTAGGCTAATGAATGATAAATATTGGGTAAAAAATACACTTTCTTAGTATTTTCTTCTGGTGTTAGATTAGATTAGATATCTACTCCCTCCTCTCAGGGGGGGGGGGGGTTCTAAGTTATTTTTTATTTCACCTTCTGGATCGAATCAATTAAATTTTGGACGGTCTAAATCTAAATGAAATGAAGCAATACCATCCAACTATTTATAATAAATAATATAATAAATAATCTTATTTTGGAAGACATTGAACTTGACTTTGATGGTTATATTCTAATATATATATATATATATATATATATAGATAGATAGATAGATAGATAGATTTAATATTAATGTATGAATTGAATTGTGTTCCAGATTTTCTCCAAAAATTCCTTTATGACTCACTCGGACGTAGAGGCAGCCGCGGTGGCTGCAGCTTCCGCCTGTCAATGCGGACTAAAAGAAAACCAATCGCCTAATATGAATTATCGCAATCAAGGACGTGTCAACAGCCGAGAATGTATTTGTAAGTATACACTACTCTATCATCCATATGAATTTATAAAGATTGATAACACACTCATCGAGATTAATTGAAAAAGATAATAAATAAAACGACCCATCATTCATCAAACCGTGAACATAATATAATATTTTTTTTTATAAATAAAAGTATTTTCCCAATGAATCACGTTCCAATGTAAATCGGAAATAACCAATTTTTTTCAAACTAATAATTATTCATTCCTCAAAAGAGACCTACCTATTTTTATTCTTGTTAAAATACAACTTGAGGATACGCTTATCGCATTTGATCAAGATATTTATTTATTTTTCTTTTATAAGCTATGTTTTCTTGGACTTTTGTATGAGAAATTACCTTTTCTTTTTAAACAATCAAATTTCGATTTAAAATTCGTCTTGGATATTATATAATATCATTAAAATTGAAAAAAGGGTAAATTCATTTACCTGTCCTTTTATGTATTTGTTTTGAAATTTTATTTTGTGGTTAAAAAAACAAAAATAAAATAAAAAATATAAATAAAAATTATAAAATAAATAAAACAAACAATAAAAAAATAGATTGGAAAATAAAAGAATTCAAATTGGAAATAGCGAGTACTCGTTGAAATTATATAATCAAATATATCTTTTTTTAATAAACACTTTTAATATTCTTTTGTTCTCTCTCTCTCTCTCTCTCTCCAAACTAGTTTATTTATTATTTGATATACATAGATAATTAGAGTGGGCTTGGTTACTAATTACAAATGACCTAGAAGTTTTTATTTTAATAAAAAAAGGAATTCTTTTAATATTTTTTTTAAACAAGAAAACAAATATTTATTGAAATCTATAAAAATATTAATTGATTAGGTATTTTTATATGATTACTTTTGAAAAAATTTTTTTATTGCCCTTCTTATTGTATTTTTATCAGTATTTTTGATCTCAATATTCATTATATATGATATTTATTAGTTTTAATTTTTTATTTTTTATGAAGATGTTTGAACAATCGAAATTTAATAAAATAATAGATGTATTATTAAAGTTGAAAAAAATGTTATTTGGTATTCTTTGTACAGGTGTTTGTTTAAATTTTAAATTAAAATATATCTATAATAATAGAAAAAATTATATGGTTCTCAATAACAATTAAATAATATAATAATAATAAAGTATTTCTCTGAAGCATAAAATCTGTATTTATTATATTTTCTATTTATATAGGAAATTTATTGTATTTAGAGAAAATTTAGTGTTCAAGAATAAAAAAATACTTAATAAATAATAATTTTATTTATTAATATAATATTATCTAGTAAAATATAGATTAGATACTAAAATACATAAAAAACAATACTATTAACTAATAGTTCCAATTATTTTATTTTAAAATTCAACTCAAAAATACATGAATAGATTCATTATTCATTTTATTATTTTTTAATTAATTTATCTATTGTTTAATGGTTAATGTGGTTTATCTCTCTATCTCTGTGGCTCTACAGAACTCGAAAGTTCTTGCTTATTATGATTTACATTTAATTATAATAGAAGAGGCAAAGAGGAAAAATGTATATTAAAAATACGGTTTATCAATCTATCTATCTTTCTCTGTGGCTCTACGCAGCAACCCTTCCCTCTCCCATCTCTTCCAAGTCCCTTCCTACATTGTTCATCCACCACCGCATCCTTGGTCTCCCAAGAGGACATTTCCCAATTGGTCTCCCCACCAATTAAGCTACCTAGATTCCATATTCCTAATTTTAATTCCCTCATTTTACTATCCCGGATTTCTCTGTAATGTGGTTGTTCTTTCATGATTTAATTTTTTGTGGAGAAGAGAAATCACCTCTTCGTCCAACCTCCAATTGGAGGAACAGCTGTAATGGAGAAAATTTATGATTTACATTTAATTATAATAGAAGAGGCAAAGAGGAAAAATGTATATTAAAAATACGGTTAATCAATCTATCTATCTTTGTGGCTCTACGGAACTCGAAAGTTCTTGGCCGCAGCAACCACACCCCTCCAAATATTCATATTCTGAGCCACACAACCCTCCAGTCCCTATTCTCTCCCATGTCTCTCACGCCCTTTCCTACATTATCCACCCACCGCGGCCTTGGTCTTCCAAGCGTATGTTTCCCACTCGGTCTCCCATATTTATCGCACGGTTAATCAATCAATTAATTCATTCATCATTTAATTAACCTAAAACATAAGATATCGCTAAATAAAGGTTAATGTAGTTTATTCCTTAAAGAACTCTTCATGAAAAGAAAAGTAATATAGGAATCTTAATTTACTATCTCGCTAGAGAACAGAGAGAGAGCATTATTCAAAATTTGTAGTTTTCTATTAACTTTTGAGAAATGTAGCTCATTCGGATGAGGGTTACCTACCACGTTTTGATTTTTTTTCTTTAAAAATAAAGATATATGTTTGATAGTTTTTCACATGATTAAAAATTATATAAAACTGCTATTGTATAGAATTTCAGCTTGATTGAATCACTGAAAGTACCAGAATTAATTTTTAAAATTTTGACTTATAAATGAAGGTAAAAATGTGGAAATTCCTGAATAAATGAAGGTGGAAAGAAATCAAAACAATGTTGATATTATTTGATTGCCTTCTTATTTCAATAAACTGTTATTAGTGAAAATTATGATAAAAACCCTAAATCCTATAACCGGATAGAATAAAATTTTGATTAATTTTCAAATATAGAAAAAAGCTTTATTATCCAATTAAAATTTGCGAAATAATCGAGTGGAGACACTCCAGATTTTTATTTAAGTTATTAGTTAATTTCGTTCCAAAAACTATGCATTGAATCTGACTTTACCAATGAACGTACATGAACGATTGTTTAGAGAATCTTATGAATTTAACACGCCAGCACCCATACAGCTGTTTCTCCATTTGGAGGTTGGACGAAGAGGTGATTTCTCTTCTCCACAAAAAATTAAAATGACGTGGTGTCATCAACAAAGAGCCAAACACGCGCTGGTTTAATAAATATTATTTATTAATTTTAATTTATTATTTAATTAATTAAATTTAATTTTTAAATACAATATATGTTATTTAATCCAATTCAAATTGAGAGATAGTCGAGTGGAGACACTCCAGATTTTTAAGTTTTATTTACATTTTATGATTTTTTGTGAGAACGATTTTTTTTATCATAAATAATAAATACAAGATGTCGGATTCAAAGTATGAAAATTTTTGAGGATTATGTAATAAATTTTACTGGCATTCAATGAAATAAATATTGCTATAATAATCCCAGGAGAGAGATTGTTGAGGCCAAAAACATTTTAGTTAATTATCATATAATAGTGAATAATGATAATAATATTACAATAATAATTATGATATATAATCATAAATATCTAGTGAAATATTTTCTTAATTAGATATTTTATAAAACTATTTATTTTTAATTTTTTTTTTTTCTTAGTTGTCCTTTAGACTTCATTATACTATTTTCTTGGATTTTTCCTTAAAATACTCTAATATCAATCATAATAATATAGTAATAATCTTCTCTAAATAAATTATTCAAAATTCCTTTTGAGAAAAGTAAATTAAAGGTTGCAGTAATTTTAATTTGATAATAATTTGTATGTATTACCTAAATAAAATTTTTGAATTATTATTTGCTATCTATATTTACAATTATTATAATAATAATAATTAGAGCTATTTTTTACATTCTAGAGAAGAAAATTTACAAATATATATGAGAATACTTCATTTTAATTTTTAATTTTTAGTTTCATTGTTTTTTAAATTGATTGAAATGGAAAAATATTGTATTTGATACCAATTTTTAAATTCTATATATTTAACTATTTTTAATTTCAATTCTTTATAGATGTTATATATGTATATACATAGTAAGGAGAAGTATAGAAAATTTTACGTACACGTTTTAAGGTGTTCTATGTGTATTTAAGATATGTGTTTGGGATGTTGAAGCAACTTTTCTGATAAGATCAACTAACCAGCAGTACCACTTTAAGTCTGTAAATTTATAGTTATGGCAGCAAACTACTCTTAAAAATTGCTCAACAATAATACAGAAAGAATATATATTATATCTTATATATGATATTTATTAACGATGAAAAATTGTTTTACATTGTTATCAACTATATAAATAATATTAAAAATATATTTAATTTTTTTTTTAATTTCAATATGTGTTCGTTTTTTTAGTGAGTGATGATGACCCTCCAAAACCTTTTCGACATGGTTTGGCGCCCTGGTTTCGTCATAAAGTAAAAAGTGCATTTAAAAGGAAGGTCCTCCTGAAACGTCTTCCCATTCTTGGCTGGTTGCCTAAATACAATATGCCAAGTGCCCTAGGGGATCTGGTAGCCGGAATCACTGTTGGACTTACTGTCATCCCTCAGGTATTTTTATTTACACATATTTTACTATACAAATATATACCGCAATTAATAGTTTATTGAATTTTGAGTAATAAAAAATTTTGATAATTCATAAATAATGATAATTTATAAAATTCTAGTTACTTTTAAGATTTTTACTAAACTCTAAATAGAATATTTATATACTTACTTTATTTATGATAAAAAATTCCATAAATACATTATTAGCTTTTTTTATCTTAAACTAAATTATAATTCATTTCATTTTCTAAGAAAATGTTATTTTTATGTGAAGTTAAACATAATATTTGAACTATGAATTTAAATTATTAAGTATTATAAATTGTAGACCAGAACATTCAAGGATTGATGGAATTAACTATTTAAAAAGACGGAAGCAGGAAACATGAAAATATATTTCCAAATATAATTTTATTAATAACTTTTATGAAAATTTCATTAATTACTTTTCAAGAATATTATCTAGAAACTATTTTTTTTTTAAATACACAAAATGTATTTATAAAACTATGTAGAAATTATTTATTTCTTCCATAACAAATAATAAATCATTATACATTTAATTCAAAATTGACAATTATTAATTTAAGTACAAAATTAAAAGACAACATTTTTCTCTCTACCTGATATTTTTCATTAGAAGAAGAAGTTCAAATAACAAAGAATCAATGAAGTGTGAACTTTACTTTGGATCACATCTCACCAACCAACCACCTTGAAAAATAATGAGAAGTTTAGAAAAAACATTACCATTAAATTTACAAATAAAAGTAAAAATTAAAGTCGGTTATATAATGAATCTAGGTACTATATAATAATAATGTTTATTTCGACTATATGGATTTCTTGATGATAAAAAAATATAATTTATTAAATATTTATTTATTCATTCTAAAAAAATTAAATTTTTTTAGATTATATAAATTAGAAGACCTTTAAAATAACATATAAATAGCAAAAATGCGTCTTTCCTTACAAAACCGTCCTTGGTTGGTTTGGGTTTAGAGTATAATTTCATAAAGGGTTTACGGTTATGCTTTAACTGTAATCAGCATCATTTCTTTTCCTTTTTTTTGAAGCGATTGAAAATGACAATCTTTCAATGTCACAAATGAACACTAAATATTGTAATATTCACGTAATATAATATTTAGAAAGTCAATCAAGCTTTAACTTAATTAACATTTAAAAATTGAAAGCAAAAAAAATATTTTTTTTAAGAAAAGTTAAGGCTAGAAACAAACTAGAAATAAAAATACTATGTATATTAAAGGATATAATTCATCAAAATTTCAAATATATTAAAATTCATACCAACCACTTGAATTTTAATAGAGGAAATAAGTTTAAAAAAAAGAGTAGGTCTTAGGGTCTATGTCTAATATGAAATCTAATGGCGGATGAAAAATATCTAGAGAACTTGAAAATCATATTAATGTTTTATAAATAGAAAGATTTTTCGAAATACCTAATTTTTTATATCTATATATATTACAATTAACATTTGAGAATATTTTTTTTTCATTTGAAAAAATTTAATATTAAGATTAGTCTAATTTTAATGAATTTATATATCATATAGATTTAAATTAATTGCTATTTTTAATTAATAAATATAATATTAACAAAGAATCCCTAAAACAATCATAACATTGATCACTATTTTCCATGATCACCCGACTTTTTACAATATTTAATTTTTACTTTAGTTTATAGTGTATCTTGAAATACATACTATATATAATAATGATGTTAAAGCATTTTATAATCTAAAATAAAATAAATTTTAGATACTTTAAAGAAAACGATTTAGAATATTCATCAATTAGGTATTTTAAAGTGGTTGAAACTTCCTCATATTAAAGATAATTTCATTTGAAATTGATGGAGCAAATTTAAGTAAAATTATTCGAAAAATTAAGTTATATCAATTATATGAATAGAATTTAAGTTTTTTGCACACATTTTGGAGCTACGATCTTAACATAATACCCATCTTAACTCAGAAATCATTTTCTGGGATTATGTTTTCGTTGAAATCACAAATTTGAATTTTTTCCTTACTACGGTACAATATGTAATATAATTTAATTTAAAGGAAAAAAACTTTTTTTTGACTGGCCGTTTTGCCCCTTAAACTAAGCAACCATCACTACAGTTATAAATAACAAATTTATAAAATACTAAAAAATAATTGATTCAAAACTGAATCATAATATGTTCTCTTAAATAACTAGATACATCATGATTAATAAATCAATTAGTTAGTTAAATGTAATAAATGATGATTTTTTATTTCAAAATAAAAAATCTGCTCATTCTTCCATTAAATTTTACAATTATTTAATATTATTTTTTCCATTAGAAATGACATAATAAACAATATTAATATATCTGTAATAAACAATATATTTCTTTCCTTATGGATGTATTTTAAGCATTCAATCATAAAAATATAATATTTAATTCTTATCAGATTACATCTAAAATTAATCATAGTTGACATTTAGTATTTTAAAGGAAAGGATTTATTTTTGAAATTCAGAATAAATAAACATCAGGAAATTAATACATTTAAGCAAATGATTTTTATAATTACATATTAATGTGTATTACATTTATTTACACAATATAAGTACTTCGAATATAAGTTTAACATTTTTCTTTTAATTAATTAATTATATCTCATTAATTCAATTAATTGATATATAAGTATATTTGTACTTCCATAAACTTAATAGGACATAATAAAATATTATAAATTTAGATATTTTAAAAATAAATATTGAATAACAATATTAAAATTAATAAAAAAAAACAAATTGAAAAATACGTATGTAAACAAAAGGATTATCTAATTTAAATCATTTGCATGTAAATTATTGTTATCAATTTGTGGTAGGAGTAATTATCTGATAAGCTGTGACATTTTTATATACGTTTATATTTATTTAGTATATTTTATCTCTCAATTCTTTATTTAGGATTTGTAATAATTTTATGAATGAATTAAAATATTGAAATTGAACCAAATAAAGAATAAAGAGAAATATGAAGGGTTGACATAATAAACAATTGCTTACCATTTATTTCATCTTAAAATTTGTATGGTGTAATTTTTATAGAAATTAATTATCTTCTCTTATCTTTAATAGTTTAATATTGAAACATTATATTTAAATTGTTTGCTGATTAACAAAACCATCTTCGAATAGGTTCTATAATATTAATAATAATTCTTATATTAAAACTTAAATTTTTTTGTTTTTTAATATTTGTATTTTTTGTTTTCTATTGTTTTTAATTGTCTAAAATGTCACATTTTAATTAAAGACTAATTAATTAAGTCGATATTTATTATTATTTATATAATAATAATAACTTTTTGGCATTTTTTTATATTTGACTGTGAAATCTTTCTCTAATATAAAATCATGCTTTAGCAATAAAAAGTAATTAATAGTTATAGGGAGTGGGAGACTATTCCTATTTATAATATAATCAAGTTAGAATAGATCGAAAAAATCCCATTCTGTCACATAATTGAAATTGTATATTTCAAAATGAAAATAAAAAGTTAAAGAAAATAATCGCGATATTCAATTATTTTTTTATTATTAATTAAATTAAAAAAAAACAATTGAATAATTAATAGAGCCTCCTCCTTTCCCCATAAATTAGCCCTTCCAAGACTCGTCTTCCGAAATTTAGAAAAAGTAATAATAAAGAAAGTTTGCCTTAAAAAAAAAGATTATATATATATATATATCAAAAAATAACCACCCTCCCAGTATAACGCATCGAAACCTACTAATTCTAAAAATACCTTTGTCTCTTCTGCCTCCTTTATCAATGCTTCTTCTTGAAAGATGTACTCTAATCTCAGTAAATTCTGCCATATAATTTAATATATTTCTCTATAATCTCCTAATGAATATTATCAAAAGCAAAAATTCATTGTAATTTAATTATACTTTCTATATTATATTAAACTTTACTTTAAATATTATATTTACATTTTCGATTTTAAAGTGCGCCATGCTAAATAAATAACGATTATTACTTTGGAGAGCTGTATTTCAATCATTTCATCGTCATGAAGGATGGAGAAGATAATCAAGAATTCAAATCAACATTCAGTATCAGGAACGAAGATTGAAACATGAAATAGAAGAAGAAAAATAACTTATTAGTTTATAATCAATAAATTTAAATTGAATTAAAAATAAAATTAATAATAAATACTGACCTCGGAGTTAATAGAGGGTTGATATTTCTCGCAGATTAAACTCGAAGAACAGCTCGTAGACTTGAATGGATGTCCATCACTCTCGCCTCAATAAAGAAAAAAATAATTAAGATTAGATATTTATATTATATACAGGGAATACAAAAATAAGATATAAATAAATAAATAATATTAATAGGATTAAAAAAGTGTATAGATTTTTTAAAATATTATCTTATTTCTGTAATATTAAAATACTAAAATTATTTTACATCCTAAATAGAACCATGATTATAATAAGTTATAATACGCATTTAATAGACATATAATAAACATATCTTAGAAAACATCAGAAAACTAATTATGATTATATTATTAATTTCACGAAGATTTTATTCTGTTTAATTGATATATCGGTAATAGAAATATTATTCATTTTTCAAAAGTGTTATAATAATATGAAATTGACAAAACAATATTCATATGAGATTTGAAAGGAACGGTGTGAGCGATAATGAGATTAGAAAGAATATAAAGAATATTTAAAATTATATATTTCTATATGAATATAAGAAATTTATATTTTTTTGATTTATAATTATATTATATGAATTTTGAAAATAATCAGCACATCTTCATTTTTTTAAATAAATAAGTTTTAATAGGATTTATATATATGTATTGAAATTCAAAAAATATTTCAATAAATATATTTAAAGAAAAATAAAATTAGGTATATGATTTTTTAATTTTTAAATAATTTTAATTTAACTTTTAATAAAATTTAATTAATGAGATCTGATAGATTCAAAGATTTGAATGGCTGGATGACGTCATATAATTTAAAATTAAGAAAAAAATAATAGAAAATTATTTTTCACGACGATAAAACCAATACAAAGTTCATGATTCGTGGAGATATGTAAAAATCTCCTCATGTGAAATTTGGTGTGAAAACAATACCTCCTTTACTATCGTCGGTAGGTAAAAAGGGGATATAAATATGTATTTAAATAAGTTATATTTGAAAGATTACTAAAAATATTTTTAAAATTAATAAAATTTAAATTATTTTTAGGTCTGTGAGAATTTTTAATATAGTTAGTTTTTGTATAATAGGAAATTAATTAAAAATTTATTATATATTGAAGGGAAATTAAATTAAATATATAATATTTATTTAATAATAATTTTTGGATTTTTTTTTTAATTTATTGAATTTATAAAATGTGGAATTTGAAACAATTAAATTGATTGTATCTTGTATCAATAAGCATTTAATGATAATTTATTAAAATTATTATCGAATCATAATAAATATTATATTTAATATCATTTAAGTATGATTTAATTTTTACCGACCGACGATAGTAAGGGAGGTATTGTTTTCACACCAAATTTCACATGTGGAGATTTTTACATATCTCCACGAATCATGCATTTTCTAAACAGAATAAGTTGACCTGTGGCCAGGTCCGAACCGACCGACGGTTTGAAATAAATTAATTTCCAGCTACAGAAACAATTTCAAATAATTTTCATATATCTATTAATGTAATAAAAAACAGATATGGATACATAAATAATAAATATAAACATTTTTAATTTTATTTTATTTATAATACATATGCAAGACCAGGCTGTGACGTCATGCATGGCTGGATGACGTCATATAATTTTAAATCAAGAAAAAACTAATAAATATGATTTTTTTCGAGGATAAAACCAATACAAAATGCATGATTCGTGGTGATATATAAAAAAATCTCCTTTGGTGTGAAAATAACCCTTTCCTTCCTATCGTCGATCGCTAATACTACCACTTCCGGTTTCCGGAATTGCACCAAAAGTTGATCAATTCATCCCACTGATGCATTAAGTAAATATACTAAATTTCATCAAAATCGGTTGAGCCGTTCAGGCTGTACACATCTATACGGACGGACAGACGGACGGACGGACAGACATCATGCTAAAAATACTTTTTTCTGTTTAGAAAATGCATGATTCGTGGAGATATGTAAAAATCTCCACATGTGAAATTTGGTGTGAAAACAATACCTCCCTTACTATCGTCGGTCGGTAAAAAAGTATTTTTAGCATGATGTCTGTCCGTCCGTCTGTCCGTCCGTATAGATGTGTACAGCCTGAACGGCTCAACCGATTTTGATGAAATTTGGTATATTTACTTAATGCATCAGTGGGATGAATTGATCAACTTTTGGTGCAAATCCAGAAACCGGAAGTGGTAGTATTAGCGATCGACGATAATAAGGGAAGGGTTATTTTCACACCAAATTTCACATGAGGAGATTTTTTTATATATATCTCAACGAATCATGCACTTTGTATTGGTTTTATCCTCGGGAAAATCATATTTATTAGTTTTTTCTTGATTTAAAATTATATGACGTCATCCAGCCATTCATGACGTCACAGCCTGGTCTTGCATATATATTATAAATAAAATAAAATTAAAAATATTTATATTTATTATTTATGTATCCATATCTGTTTTTTATTACATTAATAGATATATTAAAATTATTTGAAATTGTTTCTGTAGCTGCTAATTAATTTACTTCAAACCGTCGGTCGGTTCCGACCTGGCCACAGGTCAACTTATTTTTTATTAATTTATTATATTCTACACCAGCTATTCTACCATTAGTGGTCCGCCGAGAAATTTTACTGGTCCGCGTCATTTCCCCTATCCACGAAAAAAATTACTTTTTATTATATGTATGTATAATTATAATCTTTACCTTTAAATATTACTGTAGGCAAATGATAATAAAAATGTTTTCAACTTAAGTAGTATTTCTTTATAAATACTTAGTAAAAATTTGTTAAGAAAATATCACTGGTCCGCAAGTTTTTTTTTAACAAATCTACTGGTCCGCGGGCCAAAAAAGGTTGAGAAACGCTGTTCTACACCATAAAGAGAACTATACCAAAATTAAATTTTTTATTTAAAATAATTGCATATTTCCACAATTTACAATATAAACAGAAACAATATCATTAAAATATAAATAGTTTGTAAAAAAACCTCAGGATTTTTAGATTAATAATTAAAAGTTTATATATGTACTAATAATGATTCTGGATGAAATTATTAATACAGGAAATTGTATATACAGTTTATTTTATATAGATGTTTAAATAACCTTACATATAAGTTTATTTTATGTATTTTGTGTTATTTTTGAAAAACTATTAGACTATTTTGTATATAAAAAAATTATATGTCTCGTAACTCGTAATAAATATGTCACCTATTCTCTAAACCAGAGGTGGCCAACCCAAATGATCTTGCGGGCCACTTTGGAAATGCATCATAACTTCGCGGGCCGCATATAAAATTATACATACCCATTATAGATATTGTTTGGTGTGACAAATTGAAAAATAATGAATTTTTATTATGTTTACTATTATTTTTACATATTTTTTTTTTTTTTTTTTTTTTTTTTTTTGCGGTGAGGGTAGGAAAATGTCTGACACATCTCAAGTTGTCGTCACAAACTTGGTATGTGGGACTTACACCCACTAAAAACCTTCCTCGTGGTTGAAAAACAACATCCACCTCGGTACCACTTACGTATTACTTCAGGGTAGTGTTCTCTATTTATTCATTTATCCAGCCATTCATCTATTCATTCATTTATTTATTTTTCGCCGTTATTTTTACATATAAACATATATAATATAATAATAATGATACTGAATGCACATTGTAAAAAATATATAATACTAAAAATAAAAAAAGAAACAACGAAATAAAAAAAATCTCGCGGGCCGCAAAAATGTTTACGGCGGTCCGCGGGTTGGCCACCCCTTCTCTAAACCTTCAATCGGAGTCACTCCTGGAATAGAGAATAATCTAATATGTATTTCTTTTAAAAAAATTATATTTTTATTTATAAAATATATTGAACATATTATGCACAAATAACCAAACACTTAAATTTTATTTAAATTATTAATTAATTTCGATCCATAAACGATAGTATAGATAATCTTATGATTTGCAAAAACACATATAATTTAGAAAAAATGAAATATGTTTTTACACTAAATGAAATTCATTTTTATCTGATAGTATGAACAAAATTTATAAGTAATAGATTTCAAAAGTAGTAATATCCTGTTCCAGTTCATCACTAGTTCGACTAACAAATCTTTTTTTTCAGTCTCTTGCCTATTCGAATGTGGCTGGTCTACCTGCTCAATATGGTCTTTATGGTTCCTTTCTTGGATGCTTTCTGTACATCGTCCTCGGCACTTGCAAGGATGTTCCGATGGGTCCAACTGCTATTGTTTCATTAGTCACATATCAAGCCACAGGATTACTTGCTATGAATCACCATTATGCAGTTCTCCTAGCGTTTTTAAGTGGATGTATTGAAGTTCTAATGGGACTTCTCGGTCTTGGTAATTTCAAAAAATATATGTAAATATATTAATCTAAATCTCGAGAGGAATAGTTGCTATGTAATTTATGGCCAGAGACCATGTTCAGAAAGATTTTAATAATAAAATATAAAATTTGTAAAAATAAACCTCTGACTTCGTACGTCCTACGCAAGGACAATTAGGTGTCCTATGATCAGTAGAACGGGTCAACCTTTACCTTGATTTTCTTGATCGGAGGCGCTATCAATAGCTTTCCCAATTTTAATCTCGGAGGCTGGGTTGACTCCATCCCATATATATATTAAATAAATTATTTGCTTTTTTTTATTAATAAAACATAAAAAAATATTTGATAGATTATATACTGTAAATAGGCAATGATTTAATCCAGAGAAAAACTTATTAAAATGGATTTAATTTTTTTATAGGATTTGTGATCGATTTCATCAGTGGTCCAGTTTCGAGTGGTTTTACATCTGCCGCTGCTTTAATTATTATTACATCTCAAATAAAAGATATTTTTGGAATTAAAGCCAGTGGAAGTACATTTATTGAACAGTGGAGGAGTCTAATTCATAATTTCCCACATACAAATATTGGTGATGTGATTCTCGGATTTTCTTGCATTTTTATACTTCTGTTAATGAGGGTAAGTAACTACACACAAATGATTATTTATTGCATTTTTATATATTTTGATTGAATACATCATTATTTATTTTTATTTTTCTAGTTATTAACAAAAGTAAATGTTGGGCCGAAAGATCCTGAAGGTCAAACCAAATCTCAGAGAATTATTAACAAAATGATGTGGCTAATTGGAACATCCAGAAATGCTATTCTAGTAATTGTTTCAGGAATTGTAGGATGGAAGGTAATCACTATGTTTTTTCTTTAAATAATTCATATTATAGTTAATTTTTTTTACACAATAAATAATAAATATCTATCTTTAATAATTATTAATTAATATTAATATTAATTTTTAAATTTTTTTATTTCAAAATTATAATTTGTTGCCCAATTAGTTAAGTGATTATTATTTAGAATGTTTTTAATAAAATTGCATTTAATAATATTTTTTTTTGTTTTAATTCAATTAGGATCTAAGTTCATTTACACATTTCTATTTTATTAAAGAGATAAATATTTCAATTTTCAAATATTTGAGCTTGGTGAAGTTTAAATCCTTCCCTTCACAAATTTCGTAGCTTACAAATTTACCATTTGAGGACAATTATATCAATTTTAAAATTAAAATAAATACAATTATATAATAAATATGTATATTCACTTTTTAATTATACATTTTATTTCAGTTTTATTCAGAAGATAAAATGCCATTTAAGTTAATTGGTGATATTCCACCTGGAATGCCAGCTGTCCAAGCACCACCATTTGGATTTACTGAAGGAAATGTAACAGTTTCATTTGGTGAAATGATATCAAATTTAGGATCTGGTATTATTGTAGTACCATTAGTAGCTCTTCTTGAAAATATTGCTATTTGTAAAGCATTTGGTAAGGCCATCACTAGTAGCATTCTTAAATATTTATAATCAAAATATATTATTATATTATATCAATTATGTTTTGATAATAGCAAATGGAAAATCAGTGGATGCTTCTCAAGAATTGATTGCTCTTGGTATTGCTAATATCGGCAATTCTTTGGTACAAGGTTTCCCAGGTTCAGGTTCTTTAAGTCGCAGTGCAGTTCTAAATTCTTCTGGATCAAGAACTCCACTTAATGGCTTATATACTGGTAAAATTGATTAATATTTTAATATTTTCAAATGACTTTAGTTATTGTGAATAATTAATGATAAAATATAAATTTGTGTTATGTTTTCAGGTTTTTTGGTAATTATGGCTCTTCTCTTTTGTACTCCGTTATTCTTTTTTATTCCAAAAGCAGCACTTGCGGCTATAATTATTGCGGCAGTTATTTTTATGGTTGAGGTACATGTGGTATATCCCATGTGGAAAACAAAAAGTAAGTTTTTATGAGTATAAAACATAAATTTTATAAAATATAAGAAAAAAAATCATAATTGGAAAAATTAATTATGAAGAAAGTTAATAAATAAAAATTAATAATATAAATAAAGAATATTTTACTAAAATATTAAAACATAAAGATATTTTTTTAAAAGAAAAATATTAAGAAAGTAGCATCTAATTATGAAAAGTGCTTATTAAATGAATTAAATAAATTATACGATTATTATTATTCTACTTTGATTTTTCTTGTTTACTCGGTACTTTAACAAAATTATTACTTATGATCTATGAATATTTAAGATTAAGATTAGTATTTAAAATAAATAAACGACAAATTATATTAAACAATTTCTAATAATTTAAAAGAACATAAATTAAAAAGAGAAATAATCATAAGACATACAGCCCTTAAACGTACGTATTAATGCACCGAAAGACAGAAAAGTATGGCTTGTTGATATAACATAATATATATTTCGTAATTTGATTACAAAATATTATTAAAATAAATATTTTTAATTTTATTTTATTTGCCCTGCCCGATTTTTTTTATTATTAAAATTTCTATTTTAAATTAAGAAAAAACTAACAAAGATGATTTTTCCCGAGGCTGAAACCAATACAGATCGATTTTTCTTTATAAAACTTATCTATGGTGTGAATTTCAAAAAACTCCTTAGAAGGGTTTAATATCTCAAATATACAAATATATATATACAATTTTTGGTAGTATAATAAGATAAGATTTGTAATAATTAATGAAATTATTTCAAAGAATTGTTAAGATAAATTAATTTAAACATTATTAATTCGTTATTATTCTATTTATAGTTTGTCTCTCAAAAAGTTTAGTAACCTTTCCAAGGTCACTCTTGATTTTTTACGCATTTGTTCTTCATTATATGTAACATGGTTTTCGCTTAATACTACTTAATATTCTTTCTACCTATAATTAATTAAAATTTCATTATAATTGATTCTTTACTTTTAGTAGCAAAATTAAAAAGGATAAATTATACAATCTTAATATTTAAATTATAATTATTTTCCTAAAAATATGATTGATATGATTTTTTTTTATGATTTTTATTTTTTATGATTTTTTCATACTTTTTAGAAAGCGATCTCATTCCATGCATTGGCACCTTTATTGGATGTCTTGTTCTTCAATTAGAAATTGGTATTTTAGTTGGTATTGGCATCAATATCCTCTTTATTCTCTACCATGCAGCCAGGCCAAAAATTGCAGTGGAAAGTGCAACGGTTAGTTAGCATTTTTTTTATATTTAAAATTATTTATTTATTAATTTATCAGTAGATTTTAATTATACATTTTCTTTGTTTTTTTGTTTATTTATTTTATATTAGTCGCGTGGCGGAGTCGAATATCTTATTTTAACACCAGATCGATCTCTTATTTTCCCATCTGTTGATTACGTCCGAAATCTTGTTACAAAAAAAAGTATTAAACAAGCACTTCCGGTTGTTATTGATTGTACACATATATATGGAGCTGATTTTACTGCTGCAAAGGTAATTTTTTTTTTATTGAATTTTCTTTGATTGATTCACAAAAAAATATATTAATTTATTAAAAATTGTTTAATTCATTCAATCATACTGTTAACTATTGAACTATTTAAAATTTAGTCACTTTAAATAAAATAATTAATCTAAAAATGCTATGTTAAAACAATCATAGTTATAAAATCAGTTCAGTTGTAATTATTTGTTTATTTCCAACGATTAATGATTTTTTTTCAGTTAATAGCAATTTTAAATCTTTATACATATATATTTACTTTTATTTATTTATCGATATACTATTAAAATTCTATCCTAATGATTTATAAATTCATTTTAGGTAATAGAATGTTTAACTCAAGATTTTTCTCAAAGGCGGCAGCCATTATTCTTTTTCAATTTGAAACCGAGCGTGATAGCTGTATTTCAAGGGTTGCAACCCAAAGATTTTGTTTGCTATCATGATGAAGATCAAATAGATGATCTCATCCGAGGTACGGAATTTATTCAACAAGTTAACACTAATTCTAATCTCATAAATTCCAAACCCAATTTATATTATGACACTACTTATTTATAATTATTCATTTCTTGTATAAATATATAAATACTTTATTGTGTGTAAATAGTAATTTAACTATATAATTTATTTTAAATAAGACTCAAAAATCATCATAAATAGAATCTCAATTAATATATAAAAACTATATTTTTATAATATTACATATTATACAAATATCATAATTAAAGATATTAATCGAAAATAATTATTATTTTTTTTACAAAATTAGAATTAATTTATTTAAAATATTTTTGAAACATGCTGGAGGAGATTCTATTAACAAAAGACATTACTTTTATTAATATGCTGAATTTTGATGTCAATTTCAAATTTAACTAATTACCAAAAAGAAAATGATTTCTTCCTTACTATACTTTATTCTAACCATTATATTAAGGGAAAGGGCGCATTTATGGTTAAACTAATAAACTATATTGTGTTAATAACTTAACAGAAATTATTAAACTTTATGCGCATTAATTATTAATGATTGTCAATTAATTTTTTTTCAACGAAAAATATGCATTAAGTTTAATAATACATTTTAATCTAACAAAAAAAAACTTTAATCATTTCATTGTTTTCGTGTTTGTATTTAGTTTTAAAATACATCCAGAAACATTTACAACCAATGACTCCAAAAAAAGTATCAATAGAATATCAATAATTAATTACTTATTAATTAATTATTTATTTATTATTATTATATTAAAATATAATATATTATTTTAAATAATTTATTATATCTGGTCTTTAAGTACTTCTTAATATTGTTAAAATATTGTAAAAAACGTCATTTATAATTAATAGGTATGATCACTATGATTTTTTTTTTATGAAAAATTGATTCTAAAGCCTGTATATTTCATGTTATTTTTTCAAGTTTTATAATTTTAATAATAAAATTTTATTTTTATTATCACTTTTATCTGTTGAGATTATGAGATTATTTGTTTTCTTATACTAAAGCATATATAATTTTATATTTTTATCAAAAATTATCATAATTTTTGGGAAAATTAAAGAAAAAATAGGCTTATGGTACTCAAAATGATGAATGCACTCTTTGTTACAAGTTGAAATATAAAATAATTTTCTATTTTGAAAAAAATAAATGATTATATAATATATATGTTATATATATTATATTATAATGTAACACAGTATATCAGTATTATTCTTCGTTTATATGATGTTCTGTTTTTTAAATAAATATTTATTATTTATTTTTTATTAATAATTTTTACTATCTTTTTTATTATAATTTTACCTTTTAATAACACTAAATTATTTTTAATATTATTTAATTTCTTATTTATTTTTACTTATAAAAATAAAATAATACAAACTAATATATAGAAATATTTATATAGATTTTTAGTAGATATATGTTTAAATGATTTTTGGATAATTTAGATTTTTAAAATTTGTGAATAAATAATTTCCGAATAGTTTTTTTACTTATTTATACCAAATTCAAAGGACCATTTCTAAATTCTAAAACGTTAGAGAACAATTATTATAGTAACTAATTTTTATTTTTATTTTAATCTATCTAAAACGATTGCTATTTATAGAATAAATTATTACTTAATAATATATATATATTAATAATAATAATAATTAATAGATAATACACATTGAAAATTAATTTAAGTTGACTAGTTTATAAGTCTATATCATCCTCCTATTATATTATAAAATACAAAAATAAAAAAATCTTACTTTATATTTGTTTTTTTGACCAGTTTTAAGTTTTTTAATATGAAATCGCACTATAATGATATTAATTATAAATATATAAGATGGACATTAATTATTTGATATTCTAAAAATATTTAAAAATTTTAAATTCCATTTTTCTGTTTAGGTTATCAGAAAACACATCGTACCGAAGTGGCTGTCATCACTACAGGATAATCATTATTTACTATTATAAATCCGAGCAGACAATCATTTAAAAAGAAAGGACCTCGACTTTCTATGTTGTGGACCGGAACCCCACAACAGTGTTTCTATTTTTTTTTTCAAAAAATAATAATAATACAATTTGGAAAAAAATTATTAGATTTTTAGATCTTTCAGACACGATCGTTGCAAAGTTAAATTCTTATATTTGACACTCATCAACCTAATTATAAATTGTCTTTTTTCAATAGAGATATTTTTTTAATTATATTAATTATCAAATGATGAGACTTTTCAAGAGATATTTTTTTCTGTAGTTAAAAATATTCTTTAATTTTAGATAACACATAATATATATTTTTAGATGATTTTTTTATATATTGCAATATTTTTTTTAATAATAATTTTATTATTATATTTATTCTATTAATTTATCTATTTAGTTCATATTTTTTAATTTACTTAACAAATAAACAGGTATTGAGGTTTAAAAAAATGTTCCGAAAACTTTCCAGTCCTAATAGGTATAATATCCTATACACCATAATTGATTTTTAACACATTTTGAACTATGAATCTGTGTGTGTGTGTTAATTTGGATTTTTTATTAATTTAAAAATTGGATTATTTTTAAAATCATTCTATTTATATATTTATATCTTTTTTCAATTCAAATAAAAATATAATTATATATATATATATATTTCATAAGTGATGTATATTCTGGTGTGCTTTATATCTATATACCTATATGCTTATTAAATTAATAATGTATGAGACAAATTATACTCTCAATGAATCTCAAAAAAAAAAAAAAATGTCTACTTTCTTTATTGACTGGGCAAAAATATGTAATATTTTAAGATAATTTTTGATAGAATCCACCCTGTAATTCAATAATTAAGTTTTCCCATTTCAGCTAAATTATAATTTGTATATTATAATAATTAAGAATAATAAAATAAATTATTTATAATTTTATTTTTTATGATTTTAAAAAATATTTTATTCGTTTTTATACTTTGATTATTAATATTTAAAATATATTTGTATATTGTTATAAGGATTTTATTGTTTGAATAATAATAAAATATAATTCTTTTATTAATAAAACTATTTTTTTTTAAAAAAAAATTACATTGTGATAAAAAAACATTTGTAAAATATTGATTTTAATTTATTATTATTCAAATATTATATATAAATATATATAGAATATTAAATAAAAATACTCATAATAAATTATTGTAAACAATATAATTTTATTATAATAAATACTTTAATTTTTTGAGTATCAATAATATTTATAATAAAATAAATTATATTCTTAAACAGTATCTGTTAAGTTAGGAAAATACAGTGATATCAAGCAACATTTGTTACATTTTCGGAAAATAATATAGTAAAATTTGTTTAGTTATATCTATATTATACTCCTATACAACAATATATTTACTTAATTTATAAAAAAAATTTGGCCTAACTTCACAGATACTATTCAAATTTTATATCTATTTATATAAAAATATATTTAATAAACTAACTTCGTCAATATAATATTCGTTTCATATTCATTTTTATTTTTATTTTAAAAGTATATCAATTTTTTCATAAATCAATATTACAGGATCATTTAAAGGTCTTTTATATATATATACATAAATATATATTTAAATATAATTTCTATTTTCAAAATTTACAAAATAATATAATATTAAAAATACATATTAAAAAGTCAATAAATATAGTTTATTATTTTACAACAATATTAATATTATTAATATAATTGTTATAATTATTTGATTTGTAGTTTTGTTGGTTAATAAGAAAATAGAAATTTTTATAAATATATATCAAAAATTAAAAGAAAAACCTTAAGCCCTGTGGTTTATTGACTTTCAAAAAATATATTTAAATAAATAAAAAATAATACTTTTTTTCTGACATTTTCATTATAAAATAAATTAATGTGTAGGAAGAAAAAAAATATTTCGTATGATTTATTCTAATATAACTTGGTGTGGGTGGGAGTATGAAAATAAAATGAAGATAAAATAAAACGAAATGAGGTAATTATCATGTCATGATTTTTGAAAAATCAACCTTTTTTCTTTTTATATGATGAATTTAATGTCATTTTATGAATTGTCTTTGGTTATTAATATAATTGAATTATATCTAAAGTCACCGATGATTTTCACATCACCTAATCCATTTAAGAAATATAGTGGGATTAACTGGATAAGGGTCCATTCGAGGATGCTCGTGGTGATGTTTGAGTAGGATTTCTTTGAGTAAGTTCTGTAAATCAAAAAGAAAAATATAATTAAAAATGACATAAATAATTGATTTAATCAATAATTATCAATGTAAGTTCAAATAAACTAAACCAACTTTGTGAAAGATATGAAAGTAATTGAGTATAAATAATAAAACAATAATCCAAATTGCAAATTGGTTAAATATACCTTTTAATGCCTCATGAAGTGCATTTTCATTAACACAGTGTGTGAATTCATTAGAAGTAAGTACACCTCCCGTTAATGATTCAACAACAGAAGGCTTCACATTAATAAAAAAAATTGGTTGATTTCTTTTAACAAAATCATCAATGAGTGATTTTATTCCACGTGCTGCTGTAAAATCTACGGTCTGCAAATAACAAAAGAAAAGAATAGAAACGATTAAATATAATTAAAATAAAAAATATTTAAGATTGAAATATGAACAAAATCTAATTACTTGAATATGTTTTGAATCAATAACGACTGGAATGGATGCACCACCCTGTCGAATTCCAGCCTTCGATATTATATGTCTCACATATTCTGCAGAAGGGAAAACTAGACTTCTGTCTGGTGTAACAAGCAGATAATCAACAGAAGGCAAACTTTGCGTCGGTATCTGAAAAAGTGCAAATCAAATTTATAATGAGATGATAAATTCACATTACTTTCTTTTACAATATCTAAATAATTAATTAAAAATATATATAAAATTATCATTTAATTAAAATATTAAAAGAAACATATTTTTTTATCAGAGAAAATACTATTTTTTAAGTCCTCTCTAAGTGATACGAGGGCAGGTCAATAAGTCCGTGACTTTTGGAATGAAACAATTATTTTATTTTTCAACGTAGTCTCTTTTGAGCTCTATACACTTCGTCCAACATTTCTGCAATTTTTTTATCCCTTCCAAAAAATAAGATTTCTCGAGGACATCTTTGGTGCCGATTCACTCCGAGAATCCCACTGTTTTGACTGCTGTTTGGTCTCATGTGTGTTGTGGTGGATCATCCACGGCGCTGTGATGTTTTTTCGCAAAAAAACAATGCTTAACGAACACATGAAATTCATTTTGTTCCATTTTCTTTTCAAATCATGCTATTAATGGATGTCAAACAAAAACTAAAAGACCCAGCAGGTTTAAATTTCAAGTCAGCTGACAGGAGTAGTATTGTGATTTCATTTAAGAGACGGGAAATTCAAAAAGTAATGAACTAATAAGTTAAGTCAATAGACCTGCCCTCGTACAATAAATGTTTTCTAATTCTAGAAATAATCCTTGAGTATTTATGTAAATAAGGGACGCCCTTCCACACGCAGAATATTATCACTTTAAAAAACTCATCCACCAGTGAATACACAAATAAGGTGACCATTATTTTTACAAAAATCCAATATAAGTAGATACTTTATTATGAATAATTAATTAACTCAATCTACTTTATTATAAAAATTGTCAAATCAATTGTTTAAATTATTATATAATTTATTTAATAATTCAATAGAAAAATTAAATTTTTGTTTATTTTTAATTAAAATTAAGAAAAACAATAATTACAAATCATAAATGTAATTATATTTTAAATTTTAAATTTTAAATGATTGTATTGACATTTCCCAAATATTTTTTTAATAGATTAGATTCTTTTTTTAATTGAATAAAATATATAAAAATAAAAAAAATATATTTAGGAGAAAATAGAGCGTTAATCAGAGTTTATTAAAAGCCACCTACAATAATATTTTATATATAAATATTTTTTAAAATTTCAAATTACTCACTTGTAATTTCTCTACATTGACTGTTGGTCTAGCTGTAGAATACAATAATAATATTATATTAATTGCAATTCCACATACAATACCAACTTCGAGACGAATTAATAGACAAAGAATAAAAGTAGCTATAGCGGGGGCGAGATCCAATTCTGAAAATTCAAATTATTTTTTGTATGAATAATGATTAATATTATAGGCATATATGCAAATTAAACTATATTAATAATTAATTTAAAAATTTAAGATTAAAATTAAACAAAATTAAATCAACTCAAGAGTTTTGTTGAATAAATATTATTGAAATTTACTTTTTGTCTTCCACATTGGGATGATGACTTGAACTTCGATCATAAAAATAACTGCCGCAATAATTACAGCTGCCAATGATGCTTTAGGAATATAAAATAGATATGGCGTCAGAAATTCAAGGGAGAGTAATACTAGAATTCCTAAAAACCAAGAAATAAAATCAATTCATTGATAATTATTGAAAGTTTTAATTTTTATCTTTTTTTTCTATTTACCTGTGTAAACGCCGGCGAAGGTGGTACGCGCTCCACTTGCATGATTCACAGCGGCTCGACTCAATGCCCCAGAAACTGGCATTGAACTTACAAATGAAGAAAAAATATTACATGCACCAATAGCCAACATTTCTTGGGTTGCGTCTACACCTTTTCCGTCAGCTAAATTACAAAATAACTTTTATTATTATTCTATTAATAAGATTATTTGTTTATTAATATTTTTATTCTTACAAAATACTTTTGAAATTGCTATATCTTCAAGAAGTAATAATAGAGATACTATGAATGTAGCAGATCCAAGCGAGGTTGTCATTTGTCCAAAAGTGTATGTAGTGTTACCCACTTGGGCCTGAAAGGGCGGTGGACCGATTGGAGGAAAACCACTCTTCACATTTTCTGAAAATTTTTATTTTGTTATTTTTTCTTATTATTATCTTTTATAAAAATACGAGTCTATTAATCTAATTACCTGTCAAAACAAACGGTCTAACGGCATGAACTTCGAAGAGATATGCTATTAAAGCTGAGATCACTACAACCAGAATGTTTCTTGACATTGAAAGAAACCAGATCACTTTTCCAAGAATTGTTTGTCTATCACTCCCATTACTTGACTGAGATCTATTATCATCATTTGATTTAACATCCCTTGGGATTGTCTGTTTTCCAAAGGACAAGTCTTTTGCTTTCTAAAAAAAAACAATGTACCTGAATATCTTCCAATATCTTCCTTAATTTTATTTCAATAATAATTACAAACTATTAACAAATAATTGAAATTTCTTTAAAATATATATTTATATACGTATATAAAATATTTAGAATAGATATTTAAATATATAATTGGTATTATGAAATTATAAATTTTGAAATTGCAATTGTCAATTATATATTTTTTTCAAGAAATAAATTATATGTTTTAACTGTGGATTATATAAATGAAAGAGCAATTTTAATTCTCATTTTATCTTTATTCTATATAATTTTATAAATGAATTTTCGTATTGTAACGGATTAATTATCCTATGCACCTGACTATTTATTTCCTTTAGTATCAAATTGATCAAATTTCTATTTTTTTATTTTGAAGGACTTTCAGTTACTTATTTTAATTTTCAATTATTAATAACTTCTAAAGATTCTTGAAATTGAATAAAGATTCTATATTTTTTTATATAATTAATTAGAATATTATATAATAAAAATGAGTAATTATTTATTTATATACATACACGTAGAAGTAAGAGAACTATCATGCAAATACATCCAAGAGCTGCATCCCATGCTTTTGTAAGGTGTATTTTTTCGTAAATTTCTGTCCATACTTCGATAAAATGCGATGATGTGATTTTCAAACCCAAAATATCTTTCATTTGTGATGTTGCAATTATCACAGCGGCGGCTGATGTAAAACCAGCAGACACAGGACCACTAATAAAATCGATGATAAAACCTATAATACAAGTATAGATTAGAATGATTAGGATGTGTAATATTTATTATTTTTACCTATTTCTATATATATTCACATAAAGGTTTTGTATGCACACATTGGTTAGAATTTAACAAATAAATCTCAGAAAAATGTCAGAAAATATTAAAAATTGACTTAGCTGAGATTATACTAATTATATGCCTCTCACATAATTGTCTCTTCGCAAAACCTAAAAAATTAATTTTGGAAATAACTAAGGAATAATACTAATTATAAGATTTAACATCACTGACTAGAATCTACATATTTTATATTATTTATTTATTTTTTTTTTTTTTTTGAATTCTGAATTAAATAATAATTACTAATAATATAATAGATAATTGGATTTCAGAATTATTATTATCTAGAATTTTTAAATCATATATTTAAAAATGAATTAAATAAAAAGTCCAGTTTTAGTTCTAAATAGCAATACATATATTTTATGTTGGTTTATTCATTATTAAAATGATCTGTTGAGGGAGTTGGTGCATGAAATAATAACTTTTGAATGCTTCATCCTATATGAATTTGATATCAAATAATATATAATTGTATAGTATTGTAAAATAAATATTAGTAATAACTAACTTTGAAATTCCCTATATATTATTTAGATTTAAACGATTGATAATAATTCATTTTTAATTTTGAATTTATAAAAAGAATCTTTCTTATAGATTGAAATGATTTTAATATGAATAAGTTTCTTTAATCTATAATGATAACTAACCTTTCAAAATACAACAATTAAGATTATCAAAATTTCTAATCATAATATGTATTTTTAATATCCTGAGACGATTCTTTATATTATTATAAAACAAAGACTTTTTAAGACTTTTGATTCACAATTTTTTAACTCAGATTCAGAATGAAATTAATATTGGTGGGAAATATATTGTTTTCTTCTAGAGTGTATTTTAATTTATCAATTATAGTTAGAATGGCAATAGATACTATATATTCAGAATTACCTAAGACAGTACATCATATATCTAATTATTTAATACAAAATTCTTTGAAAGGATGTGAAATTTGGCATAATAGGTTATTTATGAATGAAAAAATATCAATTGATGGGACTCATTCAAAAAGTACCATAGAAAAAGTCATCACAAGTTCAGAAATTAAATTTATAATAAAATAAAATACTACATCTTATTAATAAGCAAATAAAATGGCTAAAATGGCCAATAAATAAAAAAAAAACATTAACATTTTGTGTTAAAATTAACAATAAATTTTCCTTCCAATTCCCCCATATCTATGCTCTATGCCCATAGCTGAAAGCAAACCACTAATTTTAAAGTAATACATACATGTATCTTATAATTTAGTTTTAGGTATTTAGCCCAAGCCAAACAAATTTTATATAGTCGATTGCCTTTCATAATCTATATACATATATTAATATTTCACATCATATGTATGTTTTGTGGCATGGACCTAATCGAGGACCTTGAATAGAGAGCCATGATATTGAATTTACATTATTACAGCTATGCATGTATTACCTTGAAGTGATAAGGATTTTCCGGTCATTCTTTTTCCCCCAACTTCAATCTATACGAATCTTAGTTGTTTTTTTTTTATTTGATTTTCAACTACCATAAATAATCAATTAATTAAATTAATAAAAAAATGTAAATTTTATATCTAATGAATAATTTTTAATAATAAAAAAAGTAAATAAAAAAAAAAATACATGAAACCTTCAAAATCATGAACCTGACCTCCAATTAGATTAAAATCTAAAGATAAACGCTTTAATTTTTATTGAATTATTTAAATTTTAAATTCAATATGAATTAATCGTATTAATCATATTAACCTTGTTCAATGTGAATTTTTTTTTAAATAATCATTTACATACTTATAATTATCCAAAAATATTATAATGTATCTATTGTAAAAATTTTTTAAGAATTTTCCTTATTATCCATGGTGTTTTAAAACCATGGTTTTAATCCTAAAGTACTTCAACTAGAAGAGTGCTGAACTTGCAAATGTATTGAAATAAACCTTGGTTATATGTTATAACTAGTGATAATAATTAATAAAAATTTAATTAATACATATATATTTAATATATATAGAAATATCTACTTATATGTTCATTGATCTGATAAAGATGTAATATGATTTTTATAGAATTATAATTTAAAAACTAATTTATTTCCTAAAAAATAAGTCAATTTTTATAATAATAAAGAAAAATTAATTTTTTTTTAATATCAATTAAATTATTTTTTTTTCAGTAATCTTACAGACATCAATTTAATTAATTTGTTAAAATTAACCAGACTTTTAATAAATAATAATGGAATTGTTGCTCAAATTGAATAAAATTATGAAAGCATTTTGGTGACTTACCCAATTGAAAAATGCCCATTGCAAGCATAAAACATCCACAAAGAAATGTTAGGAGCACAGCAAATTCTGGGCCTAAATTATGTAAATATTCCCTGGTAATAATTGCCGCTATTGCTGTTGGGCCAATCGGACTATATTTGCAGGAACCAAAAATTGCATAGATAAAGGAACCCAAAAATGCTGAATAGAGACCATACTGAAATTGAAACAATCTATTATATACACAACAGATCCTTTAAAAAAACCTAAAATATATTCTATAATGTTTGTTTTGTTTTTTAAATTCATTTTTAAAAATAACTTTAGATAATTTAAATTTTAGATAGATTTATAGTTAAATTATATCATTTAGAAGAGGATGAGGATTTGTAGAAAGATAGTACTTTAATAAAATAATATTTTTTTTAAAAAAATGTATTGTTTTATTTAGAGAACTACTCTGCCCCTCTGGAGATAATATATAAATAAAATTATATCAAAGTCTAACAACTTATTAATTTTTAATTTTTAGATTTCAAGTGTTTTAAGCATGTTAGTGGAAAATATAATACAATTCTTAACCGTATTTTAACACATTATACTTATTTAAGTTTCTGACAATACTTTTTATAATATTATAATATTATCTCTACATTTTAAATGAAAATTGATAAGGTTTTACTCCCAGATAAGGAATCGCCATTCATTCTTTATCCTTTAAATGAACCGTTCACTGTAATTTTATAGATCTTCCGGTTATGGATCTCAAGAGGAAATTTTTTAAAACCCTGAACTTTTTCTCCTCATTTCATTCCAATGTTAATGGCCTAGTTTCATTAATAAGATATTTATTCTATTAATATATATATATATTTCTTTTTATTTAATATCATTAGAAACGAAATAATATTTATTTATTTATATGAAATCGCTTTTTAAAAGATTAAATTTTTAATTAAAAATATTTATTTCACCTCCTTACTTCCTTCAATATATAATCAAAGAAACTATTATATCATTTATTACCTATCTGTAGATAAGAACTAAATTAAAATCCAAACAGAAAAATAAATATATTTAAATAAATATTAAAAATAAGTAAAACTATTAAAACTTTCATCAAATTGTCTTTAAATTTGGATAGATTATTAAATTTATAAATCATCATAAAAAACTAAAACAAAAATCAACTACATATCCTATTTACCTATATCCTGACACATTCATTCATTCGCAAGTTTGACCATGAATACAAAAGAATAAATTTTATATAACTTACGGTTGTATATATTAAAGTATATTTTCATACCATATTATTATTATTTACATTTTTTCTATTTACTTAATAATTTATTTTTATTTATTATTATTATAGTTAATTTGATATTTAACTATTTATTACTATTTCTTTCATGTAAAAATTTTGGTTTTGAAATCTCAAAATTGATTAAAATTTATTTAAATAATTTCAAAAATATAATAAAAATTATTAAAAATATATATAATATAAATATAAAAAAAATTTATAAAATAACGTTTTACCAATGGACTAAAAAGAATAAAATAATTTTTCAATAAGCCTGACAAAGTTTATGGATGAATTGCTAAAAACGTTGGGCGCATTTAGTTTTATTTATTTATATGAAAAATCAAGTCAAATTTTTGTAATGATAAATATTTTATTAAACACATAAAATGACAAATATTTTTATCATGCAATAAAATTGATAGGTTAAGAGCTAAGAAATTAATCTTTTATTATTTTTCACTGTAATATACTTATATCAAAGTATGTATCAAAATTTAAAATAATTTTTATTAAATTTACATATTATCAATCATATCCAAAATGGTTGATTATACTAGAAGAAATAGTGTTACTTGTTAATGAAGTGTTTTTAGTGTGATATGAAAGTATATATATAAATAATAGCTCTATAAAGGAAGTTAATTGTATAGAAATCAAATGAAAACTAAAAGCGCCCAACGTTTTTAGTTGATTATGAAGCAATTCATCCATAAACTTTGTCAGGCTTATAGAAAAATTATTTTATTCTTTTTAGTCCATTGGAAAAGCAATATTTTATAAAAAATTTTTATATTTATATTATTTTATTCTTTTTAGTGCAATTTTAATATGATAAATTTATTTAACATAACAAGAGAAATAGAAAAGATGAAGTTATACGAAAATTTACAAATTGAATAAAACAGACAGAGAGACACAGAGAAAGAGAGACAGACGCCAAGTGAAGTTAAGAAAAACGTTATAATAAACTAGTTATGAACGAGCAGCCATTTAATAATGTTTTATTGACTAATTCACAAATTATTAACTTATTTACTAATTTTCGGTTTTTATAAGTTCGTTTTAGATATAAGAAAATTATTTGATTAATTAATTTTTTAATCTTCTTATATCCAAACCGAACTTATAATTCCCCCCCCCCTGAAAATTATTTGAACACTCTGTTGGTGAAATAATAAAACAAGGTAGCTAAATAGAATATCAATGGATTTATATGCAAACTTTAATAATTTTTATCTCGTAAACTAGAAGCGACCACCACATACTGCTTAAAGAAAGTTTGTTTTGAATCAAAAAAGGAATCCACTGGTAACGTTTTATCAAAATCCATCATTCATCGGTTAGACTAAACAATTACATAATAATAATAATAATAATAATATAATAAAATATATTTTTTAAATTAATAATAATAAAAATTGATATAACTAATAAAATGACCAGAGTTGGATAGTTATATAAAAGTGAGGGTAGCTTACTTGTGGGGGCAGTCCAGCAACGTTTGCATAAGCGATGCTTTGCGGGATAACGGTAAGGCCAACGGTGAGTCCCGCAACGACATCGGACGCTGCTTTCGAACAGGAATAACCTGAGAATTGACTAAGACAGGGAATTCTTCTGTGGAGATTTTTTCGAGTAAAAGTGCGTTGACATGTGGATGAGAGCCACCCTTTCACTCCAGAACCTTTTTCATCTACACAACAAAAGCAATAAAATTATAAAACTATAATAAAAAGATGTGAAAGATGAATGAATTGGAATGAAGTTGTCAAATATTTACCTTGATTGTTAGGAGTAGTCTCTATTGCTGAAGGGGTAGTTAACGTAGGTGGGATCCACATTACATGACTTTTTTCCTCATCAGAATGTTTATCTAGCTCTCTGAGACAAAAATTATCTCCAGGTCCCACAAAGCCTCCACTCAAATCGCTCCCTGTACTGTTTATAAAGAAATAAATATTATTGATTATTGATATAATAATATTAATAATTTTAATTTCAACTCAAAAATTGAATTTTTTGGGGTATCACCTGTATGGATGGTAGCTGGTGAGTGTTACTGCGGGTCCATCCTGCCAGGGATGGCCTTCCCCCCTTCGGATGTAGTATTGGGGCATTATATCTACCTCTTCTTCTTTTTGTTCTCACATCCAAATGATTCTCACCATTGCTGGAAAAATTCAACACGATTGGTTGCCTTTCTTTCAGTGGCATTGGCACTGCGAAACACTCTCCACAAAGTCTTATAACCTAATAACTAATCTAAGGCAAGCAATGCAATGCTCATTAAAATTAAAAAAAAAGAAATGGTTAAGGCCATCTGGATCCTTTGATCTAATCAAGAATTGCATTGAATTCACCTTTTTAGGATTTTACCTATAGTATAGATTTTAATTTAAAACTTATTATGATACCCTTTTATGTGATTTATACTTATTGAATGAACAAAAAAAAATATACTATTCATTATTATATCTGACTATAAATAAAAAGAATATAATACTTTTAATTGAAAGAAAATTAAAATTCAATTTTTAAAATTTTTATTTTCATTTTGTAAAATTGAATAAATTGGTGGGAGAGTATTCATCAGATAATTAAGAAAATAATCAAATTTAAACAATATCTAATAAAATATAAATATGATATCAATTTTAAGCAAAAAAACAAAAAATATAAAATTCTTTAAATCTGCAGAATAATGATATTAATAATAAAATAATAATAATAAGAATTTTATAAGAAAAAAATATTTTCTTAAAAAAATTTCATTAAGTAAATATATTGGAATCTCTATTTATTTGAAATTAAGTTTAGTTTTATTTTTGTAAAAATAAAATTGTTTTAACATAAAATAAAAGTATCTACAATAAAATCTATTAATTGAATTCTGATTATTTCTATATATGGATAATTCATTTCGGTTTCTCCTGTTTTTTCTATTTATTTATAATATGGAGTATAAATATAAACTTAAATTTAATATTTAGAAAGTTATGTGTGATTAAGTAATTCTTAAGAAAGGTTTGTTATTAAAAATATAAATAAAATTAATTAAAAATAATATTGTTATGAGCTAAAGACAAAAATGAATTTTATAAAATTTACTCAATTATTATTCAATATTATTCTCAATATATGACGTTTTGGAGCAGTGACTTTGAAAGATTTTTTTTGTATTTATAGTATTTCTTATAGTCCAATAGTAAATTTATTGTTATTATATTCAAATAAATGAAAATAATAGAGGTGAAAGTTACAAAATATATTTATATACTTTTTATAAATATGTACTTTACGAAATGTATCAAAATTCAATCAAAATTTTAAATATATTAAATTTCACATTATCAATAATGTGTATATGTAGTACTGGAGGACTTGTATTTATAACTATACTTATCACAATTTGGTTATCTTAAAACAGGACACATTTGGGAAGTTAATTTAGTATAATTTAGTATTTTTAAGTTAGTATTTACCGTAATTTAGTCTTTCAAAATGCACCAAATGCAAGCTGATAATCAGCAATGATTATTACAAAAACCGTTACCGTTAGACCACAAACAACAAATATTTTTAATTGATTTATTATTGATATTTATTTTTAATATTAGTAATTAATTTAATTTTTATCGTTAGAGTGAACTCTTTTAAACAATTTCTTGTTATATTAATAAAAACGGCCAGTGTTACACGTTAATTATTTTTCAAGTTATCTATTTCTTTTATTTTGTTTAATCCATATATTTTGCAATCTATTTCAAATGACCTGGACAAAATGACAAACTCGCCGGGACACGGACCAATCCTTCAAACCGGAATTGTCCCGGTCAAAAGGGAACGTCTGGGAAGCCTATTTATTATCTCTCTCTCACTGTGGCTCTAAGAAACCAGAAAATTTTCATATCACATTCCTCCAAGTATCCCTATACTGAGCTACATGCATCCAACTCTTATTTTCTCCCATAATGTCCCTTCCTACCCACCGCGTCCTTGATCAAATTATAATATGTAATGGTCTTTGAATGGTTTAATTTTCTATTATAGAATTAAGACATTTCAAATCAATAAAGAGTTGGTTTAATAAAATAAAATACATGTATAGAGTTTTTTAATTTTTATTTTATAAATCAATAAAAATTATTATTTGAGACCTCGAATAAAATATAGGGCTTTAGACCTTTTGGTTATCTATGCATCTGTAGTATTGGATTTATATAATAGAAATTCTCCATTCAATTTTATTTATTTATTTATTGCCTTTATTTGGTTACATATCACATATATATATATACAAAAATTTTAATTGATTTATTAATTATGACAGAACCAGACCCTTGCGGGCATAGGCCTCTCCCAAAATTCTCCAAGCGGTTCTTTGTCTTTCGATTCTCTTCCAAGAAGTGGTTTATCTTGGTCAAACAATACGATATAAAAATAGAACAACGCTAGAAATAAATAGAAGGATAAACTTAGGTTGGAAAAAATTTTGGTCTACGGCCTTTATACTAAAAAATAAAGAAATAAACCTAGACTCAAAAATCAAAGTTTTTAAAAAATGTATTATACCAGTGATGACTTATGGTGCACAAACATGGACATTAACAAAGAAAAATATGAATAAATTGGAAACAGCTCAACGATTCATGATAAGGAGTATTCTTGGTTTTACAAAAAGTGATAGGAAAAGAATAAAAGAAATATATAAAATAACAAATATGGACAACATCAACATTTTTATAAGAAAAATAAAGTGGAAGTGGGCCAGACATACAGTAAGAACACAAGACGAAAGATAGTCTAAGAGAATTTTGGAATGGCATATACTGGAAGAAAAAAGGAAAAGAGGCAGACAAGTAAAAAGATGGTCGGTTGAAATCCACGAAACAGCGGGAACGGATCTCCATTCAATTAAATTAAAATAAATAGCAATTTCATATTATAATAATTATTTAATTTTAATTAAATTTAATTAAAGCTTTGCAGTTTATATATTAATGAAAATATTAAATTATAATAAGTATATTTTTGGATTAAAGAAAAATTAAACGAGAAATGTCCGTTAAATATTAATTAATAATTTGAATAGATTAAAATAATATTTATATTATATATATATTCTCATTGAAAAGATAAATTTATCTGCATTATCTCGAATGTCAATTGCATATGTATGGAATAAATTGATCAGGATGTGAATTAATTTTATTCTAAGGTTACAATTGATAATTGTGTCATGTATTATTCATTGGTTCTCATTAAATTGTCAATTTTTCATTAATTTTTCTGATCGTCCCACTGAAGTGGAAATACAAAATTTATTTTAAATATATAATTGAAGGATACAGCAAAATTCGAGGAAGTTTTTAATAGACTTCTTTTTTAATATCAAACTGTCGGAAGTGATTTGCAAATATATAATCATACCAGTTGAAATTTAAAGTTAAGTAAATATAAATAATAAATATTTAATTAACCTTCCTCTTAAATGTATTTAAATTCTCTTTCATAATTAAATAAAAATAATTAATATTTTATTGTAAGAAATCTAAATAATAATTTCTTTCATGCTTTATATTGAATAAAAAATGTATCTGTGGCTCTACGGAAGTTTTAAACCATATTCCTCCAAGTTCTTCTATCCTGAGCTACACCCATCATCCAACTCCTATTTTCTTCCCTTAGTCTTCCAATCGGCTTCCCACAAATTTATTTTTTGCTAGTCTTTCGTCGCCCATTCTTGAATCGTGTCCTGCCCATCGAAATCTTCTTGATTTTACTACTCCACGTATAGAGGTCATGAAATTCCTCGTCACCAGTATTCTCATCCTTCTTTGGCCCATAAATGCTGCGTAGAATCTTATTTTCAAATACTTCTACTCTCGTCTTCCAGGGTCATAGACCAAACCTCACACCCATATAATACACCTAGCAAAATTATAGTTTTATATATTTTATTTTGATTCTCCTTGATAAGAATTTTGACCAAATAAGCTTCTTTACTGTATATAATAACAAACCTTACCCGATTAGAACCTCAATTAAATTTGGTTTTGGTACAAATTCCTCAATACCAGCAATTTATCTAAGTGTTTGTCGATACAAAAAACATATTTAAGATAAATAATCCACTATGATGAGGATGATGATGATTTATTTTGTGTTTAAATAAAATTTAGGATATATTTGTGAAAGTTTTGCGAATTTTAATTATAAAATAAATTAATAACTTATCAGGAAAAAAAAAGATAAATCAAAAAATATGTTTGTTATTTTAATAATATTGCAATTAAATCAATATTTAGTGATAAAGAATGATTTAATTATTATGAATTTCTTAAAATCAAATTTCTTTAATTATTTTATTTGATTAATTTAACATAAATAGCTATTTAAAATAAATCTTTACTAAATTAATTTCTGTTAAGAGATATGCAATTTGTAAATCTCTGGTCAACCACCGTTATCTAATCAAAAATAATTATGTAATTATTATCTTAATAAATTATCGAATTGATCATAAAAATCATATCAATCATATAAATATAAAATATTATAACAATCATATATAAGGATAGAATGAACCGTGAATCGTGATAAATTTCAAGTTGAATAACCCGGATAGATATTTTACACATGAATATTCGAATTACAATGAACAAAGGTAAGTCAATCAAAATATTTTTTTTTAACAAATAATTATTTATTAATCCATTAAATAAGTTTTTATAAAATATTACGTGTATAATCAAGAAAAATATTTTATGTTTTGTTTATCTATTAATAAATTTTAAAATGGATTATGTTTATAAAATTATCTTTTAATTATAATCAATAATTATTTTATAAATATTCTTAGACTTGATAGTTTATTGTAATAATATTCAGATATAAATTGTAATCTACGATTAATTTATATATTATTCATATAATTTTGTATAATATGTAATTATAGTTTCAATATATTTTAATTAAATCAAATTAAATTATAACTTAACTATTAGTAGTTACCATTCGAATTTAAAATTATATTATTATCAAAGAAATTTTGAAATATTTAAAATTTGAAATGATAGAAAGAATTAATTAATTTTTTTTTATTATAATTTTAATTTTAGATATTTTATATAAAACAGTCTAAACAAACAATAATTATGTTCTTCTTTCAATTTTTTTTCTTCTTTTGAATATTATTCTTATATTTATTTCTATTTTTATACATTCTCTAGTTCATATCTTTATTTATTTAAAAATGTCAAATTCTATATTCTTTTTATTAAGTTATTTGGTTCTTTTAATTGATAATTTATATAACTTAACTAAATAACAGTGAAATGAAAATAATTTCCTTAATTTTTTATAAACATCTAAATCACTCTAAGATTTGATTTTTCTCTAATTATCAATATATGTAATCAATCTATTGTTTAAATTAGTAAAGAGTAAACTATTCTAAATTCGAGGTCAATTCGCTTATATAACTTTGTATAGTGATATTTTGTGAAGTTTTGTATTTATATCAATGATCAATTATTTAATAGAATTTAAAAATATATACCTATATATATATTTATAATCTCAATTTAATTATTTACTTCTTTATTTTTTTTGTTTTTTTGGTCCGTTAGATACGAAATAAGCGTTCGAATTAGATATTTTACTAATATGAAATTATAATATTATTAATATAATTTTTAAACTAATATATTATTACTCTTTAGACGTAAATCAACAATTTGGTATAAATAAGAGGATGTTAGGATGGATCGCGTCATGCGTCATATAGGGTATTCCCGCTACCCCACTCCATCATCCGTGCTCATCTGTTCTTATGTGACGTTATCTGTATTGAAATATTGAAATTAAAATATATTATTTTATTTATTCTTCTTCTTATTATTATGACAATAATATTATTTTGAAATTGAATTCAGTTTTAAATTTAATTTTTCAACTTTTAAAAAATGATTATTTATTCATTTGGGTATGAGTGTTTAATTTTAGGTTAATTAATAAAATTCTCTTTCATCCTTATAACCTAAAAACTCCCGGTAAGAGTAGTATATTTTATAGTATATCATACCATGCGGTGCCTTACTTTAGCCAGTTTCATTCAATTTCATCCAGTTTCCAAAGATTAAAATAAACTGATTCAGTAAGTGAAAAATGTTTATTTTTCTTTTGAATTTATTTAATCTAATTTAAGGTTTCTAAAGTATTGATGCATGAAAATACACCATAATAATAGACATGTAAGGTTTGAATGAATTTATAAACTATTTATTTCGGTATTTATCACGTCATTCTGAGTAAAGAAAGATGGCTGCATAACCCCATAATAAGGTGGATTTATTTAAATTCGTTCTAGTCTTAACCTACTAAGTCTGACAGATTGTTATGACAAATGCAGATTTGGATAAATGATTGAATTTTAAGAAAATAAAACAATTCTAATTACTTTTAAATATGTTAATTTTCTAGGAAAAATTACTTGTATATTACTTTTCTATTCTGAGATCAATAAATAGATACATAAATTCAATTTTTCTAATTTACACCTTTATTTATAATATTTTGCAAAGAGGTGCACACTAATAACTTTCTGTTAAATTGTTATTAAAATTAAAAAAATTAATTTCCAAGGAAGCGCTGAGTAAAATTTTTTCTTGAAAGAGGGCGCTGAGTAATTTTTTTATGGAAAGGGGGCGCTTGGCCAAATAAGTTTGGGAACCACTGTTTTAGAGGAAAAAAATCAAAACGTGGTATGACCTGCATCCGGTTGAGCTACATTTCTCAAAAGTTGATAGAAAACTACGAGTTTTGAATAATGCCCGTATAACAAATTTCATTATTCTAGCTCAAATCGTTTTTGAGTAATCTTGACTACATACACCCCCCCCCACAAAGATATTTTTCTCAACCTTAATGAAAATGACTCAGTGGCCTTCAAAACGTATTAAAACATCAAAATCTCGACATCGAAAATTTTCGTGATCGCAATACTATCTCTGGCGAGATAGTAATAAATACAGAGAAATAGCGTTGGACTAACTCTACAGACAATAATTATATTTGTAACTTTTGCCAGTTACTTTAAGACTGATGGTAAATATTCTCTTAGCATAGTGACAATTGTAGATTTCAGATTTAATTATTTTTATTTAATTTAGAGTGAGATGCATAAAAAATATAAAGAATAACTTATTATAGAATTATACAATCTCATTACATAGATTTTATTTCAATTAAAAAAAATGTTTTGCCTCTAATTGACATCTTATATTATCATTAACAAACTTGTTATTTTTAAAGGGAAAATATATTATCATTTTGTATTAATTAACTAATTATTGATTTTATATTGAATTTCTATCTCTATTAAGGATAGTATAATAATAATAATAAGTTTAATATTAAGATATATGTAGTAGTGATGACAATTTGAACGATTTATTTAGGAATAAAATAAATATAAATATAAATTTCATTTTACAAATGACTGACAATTAATTTATGACATTTCCAACAATGGGGTGTTATTTGTCATATACTTAATATCAAAATAAATACTTGATTAATAAATATAGAATTTAATTGATTTATTATCTAATCTTATAAAATGTAAACCGATATTTCCTGTTGTTCAATTTTAATTGGAAAGATTCTATTACATTTCAGATGAATACCTTTCTTAAGATAATTTTAATTGAAATGTTTTGTATGTGTACGTGAACCGTCTCTTTTTTCCTATCTATTCTTCTATTACTAAAATAATTACTTAGAATCGTCTTAGATTTTCAAAAAAAAAAAAAAAAATATCTATTAATACGCATTAAAATAAATACTCCGACAAATTATAGTATTTTTCGATAAATAAAAATTTGGAATACTGTTAGGTTATTTTAATGATAGATTTAATCACTACCTCTTTCAACTGTAACGATAATTATGTATTTTTGCAAATATCTTTATTAATTTAGTTATTTTTTAAATAATCTCTCTCATACTTATACCAATTCTTATGCTAGGTATATATTTTTGTATGTTATATAAATAAAAAAAATATAAAACACTGGTAATATAACATCACCCAAAGGTCATTTTCCTCGGTTTCTACCATTGCACACTAATAAGAGATAATTATTGAAATTAAGTATTTTTTTAAATCTATGTAATCATATAAAATTTCCTAGATTAAATTAATTTCTTGGTGACCGTTTTTTTTTAAAAGGTTTCCATTATTTTATATAGTCTACAAGAGAATGGATTGATTTCCTTTATGTTATTTAGAAAATTATAATGTTTACAATTTTAAATTATCATCATGGAACTTTATTTTTCATTCATAGATTTTAATAAGAAAAACCAAATAAACTAGAAAAAAAAATAATAAATCAAGCTAACCTTGAATTTTCTAATAGAGTTTTTCCTTTTTTTTATATGCAATTTAATTTTGTGTATTAGATTAATTTTTAAAAATATAATTTTAAAGTCAATGGACACATAAAACGTGTTTGTAATTCTGTTGAATTTGAATTGCTAGGCTGAAAAACAGTTTTAAAGTAATTATTCAATTTCCATTCATTTGTATTTGGAATTGTCTTCACTCTTACAAATATAAATATATATCCGAAATGTGTGATATATAAAATTTGGGCCGATCCTAGGGTATATGCGGGTGCGAGAATAATTTTGACGCCCCTTCCCTTAAAAAATTGAAAAAAAATTTAAAGTATTTAAGATGCTGATCGCAAAATCATTTGACTTTTTCTTTTTTTTAGAACCATATTGAAGCTTGCCGCCCGGGTGCCCCGTACCCCCTGCACCCCCGGGTCGGAACGTAATATTTATTGTGAATAATACTAAGAATAAAATTTGTAGAGGGGATTGATCAATCCAGAATTGTCCAAAATACAAAATAAATTAAAATAAACGCCCTTAGAGGCATTTTTTGAAAATTCCTTATCTGCTTTAAAGATATTTATAAAATGATTATTACCCGGAACATTTCTTTTGGCCGGCAAAACAAAAAAAACTACTTAATAAATTATTATACTTTAAATATTTAATGAACAATTCACATAATACATGCTACTTTCAAGATCTCCAAAATCGTTTCATTGTTATAGTTTATATTATAATATATATTTAATTTAACAGTTATCAAGAGTGGCCCTCAAAAAGTTTAGAATACCAATAAAATGATATTGTACTAATAATATTATGCTTGGCGGGCACAAATCTTCGACATTGCTCACCGCTTGATTAGAGTATTAAATTTTTTTAAATTATAATTATTATATTCGATAAAGTGTATTGATTACAAAGCCAAGTGGAAAATCAAAAAGAATATGTTTCTGTCATCTACATATTATATACAATTTTTACCGACCGACGATAGTAAGGGAGATATTGTTTTCCCAACCAAATTTCACATGTGAAGATTGTTACATAATATCTCCACGAATCATGCATTTTGTTAACAGAAAAATGTATTTGTAGCATGATGTCTGTCTGTCCGTCCGTTGTGTGTCTGTATAGATGTGTACAGCTTGAACGACTCAACTGATTTTGATGAACTTTGGTGTATTTACTTAATGCATCAGTATGATGAATTGATCAACTTTTGGTGTATATCCACGAATCATGCACTTTGTATTGGTTTTATCCTCGGAAAAAATCATCTTCATTAGTTTTTTCTTAATTTAAAATTATATGACATCACCCAGCCCTTCATGACGTCACAGCCAGCGCCTCCTTATATATTATAAATAAAATAAAATTAAAAATATTTATGTTATATCCATATCTGTTTTTAAAGGCGCCATTGGGTGTGTGGGTAGCGAACCTGCCTCACATTCACATGGTCCCGGGCCTGGCAAGGGAATTTCCCTAGCTGGGGTCTATGAGACGGAGTCAACCCAGCCTCCGGGAACAACATTGGGGAAAAGCTACTTGATAACGCCTCCGATCAAGGAAATCAATGTAAAGGTTGAGAGGACCTGTTCTACTGATCATACGACACCTCATTGATATAACCGGCTTGCCCTTGCGTAGGACGTACAAATTCAGAGTTTTATTTTTATATCTGTTTTTATTGCATTAATAGATACATTTAAATTATTTGAAATTGTTTCTGACGGTCGGTTCTGTGCCTGGTCACAGGTCAACTTGTATTTATTCAAAAATGAATGAAGAATTTTGGTATTAATTTATTAATTATTATTATGTATTAATTTTTCTTAATCTTCATATTTTCTTATTCGTCGAATTATAATGAAAAAGTATAATAAATGGAATATTAAGGAGTATTGTATCCCATTATTA
The DNA here is from genome assembly GCA_963082975.1 of Labia minor. Classification (NCBI taxonomy): domain Eukaryota; kingdom Metazoa; phylum Arthropoda; class Insecta; order Dermaptera; family Spongiphoridae; genus Labia; species Labia minor. The sequence continues at coordinate 39,434,227 of OY720345.1, forward strand.
TATGTATGGTACACAAAGTAATAAAGAGCATATAAATATTTTAGTAGTCAAATTCAAAAAAAGAAAAAAGAAAAATCAAAACGAACTTTTGAGAAAATACTAATATAAATAAAATAATATTTTAATTTTTTTTTAATTTTATACATTTTAAATATAAATTTAAAATTTGATTGATAAATGAGATAAAAAAGTCATATGCAAACTTGTTTTTTAGTCCAATTTAAATAAATTTTAAAATGGCTAACTTGAAATTACCTATTATTAATAAGTATAACATTCATTACACCTAATATTAAGTTTTTTTCAGTCTAGTTTAATTTTTTGATTTTAATGTTTTTTTGTCAATTTTTTTTAATTAAAATTACACATGTTGTTCCATAAATATAGAAATATTTTATCTAGGTCTTTTCATGAAAGATTGGCAAATATTTAATTATAGATATTTGGGGATAAATAATTAATGAGTCCTCTAGTTCTAGATTACTGTTTTCCTCTTCCATTTAACAAAGTTTTTGTATTAGTGTAAATAATAATATATTTCATAAATTAAATCACATGGATGTATTTAGTTTTTTTACTATCTCGCCAGTATATATAGTATTGCAATCACGAAAATTTTCGATGTTGAGATTTTGATGTTTTTATACGTTTTGAAGGTTCCTGAATCATTTTCACTAAGGTTGAGAAAAATGTCTGTGTGTGTGTGTGTGTGTATGTGTGTATGTGTGTGTGTGTGTGTATGTATGTAGACAAGATTACTCAAAAACGGTTTGAGCTAGAATGATGCAATTTGGTACATAAGCATTATTCAAAATTCATAGTTTTCTATCAACTTTTGAGAAATGTAGCTCAACCGGAAGAGGGTCATTACCTACAACGTTTTGATTTTTTTTCCTCTAAAGTGACCGTAAAAATAAAGATATATGTTTGATAATTTTTCACATGATTAATAATTGTATAAAACTGCTATATATAGAATTTCAGCTTGATTGAATCGCTGAAAGTACCAGAATTAATTTTTTAACACTGCAAATCTCATGCGCCAACACGTGCCATGGTGCCATCAATAAATTAGCTGGAGTGTCTCCACTCGACTATCTCGCAATTTGAATTGGATTAAATAACATAATATATTATATTTAAATTAAATTAAATTAATTATAAATTATAAATAATAAATAATAAATATTAAACCAGCGCATGTTTGGCTTTTTGTTGATGGCACCACGTCACGTGTTGGCGCGTGAGATTTGCAGTGTTAAAAAATTAATTCTGGTAATTTCAGCGAATCAATCAAGCTGAAATTCTATATATAGCAGTTTTATACATTTATTAATCATGTGAAAAATTATCAAACATATATCTTTATTTTTACGGTCACTTTAGAGGAAAAAAAATCAAAACGTTGTAGGTAATGACCCTCTTCCGGTTGAGCTACATTTCTCAAAAGTTGATAGAAAACTATGAATTTTGAATAATGTCCATGTACCAAATTTCATCATTCTAGCTCAAACCGTTTTTGCGTAATCTTGCCTACATACATACACACACACACACACACACACACACACACACACACACACACACACACACACACACACACACACAGACATTTTTCTCAACCTTAGTGAAAATGATTCAGGAACCTTCAAAACGTATAAAAACATCAAAATCTCAACATCGAAAATTTTCGTGATCGCAATACTATCTCTGGCGAGATAGTAAAAACCAAACATGCGCTGGTTTAATATTTATTATTTATAATTTATAATTAATTAAATTTAATTTAAATATAATATATTATGTTATTTAATCCAATTCAAATTGCGAGATAGTCGAGTGGAGACACTCCAGCTTATTTTGTTCTAATTTACACTTAAATATTTAAATATAAAATTATCATTTACAAATTCATCATACGAATATACATAATTTTAGTATGATGAATTTGTAAATGATGAAACGAACCCAGTTCAATTATTTACTGTGAAATTTAATATTATTGTAAATAATATATTTATTATTATTTAATTATCGAACTCTTAGGTTAATTAAATTAACAAATTATATATAATAATAGTTTAATTTTTAATAAATAGTAATAATAAATAATGAATAAAACAATTATCTATTTTTCCTTGTATAACTTATACATCTACATATCCATTATAGGTGTATGCTAAGATAAAATCAATCCCTTGAAATTAGAGAAATTTTCTTGTCATGGAAACGATAAAATACTTTACATTATTATTTGAAAGAGTTATATATGTATTTAGAGAAAGAAAGAGTGTGTGAGAGAGAGAGAGAGAAAAAAAGGAAAGGGCGGGGCACAATTCCGGACAATTTATAATTAATCAATCACTTCATCAGACACTTGAAGAGGTTATATAACTAAATAAATTTAAATCTAACTTTCTGCAATAAAATGCATTTGATCCATGTAATGACCTATCAAGCATAAATATTCATTATATATTCTTGTGTTTAAAAATTCAACTAGTGCCTGAACACTACTTTGATTTATTACATTCCAAAAATATAATAAATAAATATAATAATAAAAATAATAAAATTAATTTTATTATGAAAATGAAGTAATTATAAATAAATAATAAATTAAATATTTATATAAATGTAAAAATCAAAAGAATCGGAGGAAGTAGGGGGAGGTGCCGGTACAGCTGGGTCCTTCCTGGTAAACAGCTTTTGGCCTATGGTAAAAGTTTCAATTTAAAGGTTAGAAAGGTTATTGTCAATTACAATTTCATTCTCGCAATTATATATATACTTATTTAAAATTTCCCTTTATTGTGGTTTATCATTTAATATCTAAAGATCAATTTTATTTATACTGAAGTTAAAATAAAGACGATTAAATTTATTAAGATTTAAAAAATCAAAGATGGTTGATAGATCCCTTAACGGTTAGGAAGCTAATCTTTTTTAAATTCCAATATAAGGTGAATGTACCAGTAGTTGACACTAAAAAGACAACTTTATGAGAAAAATTTAATATCTTCTATTTTTTATCGGATATCAATTTTAGTTTTGGGTCATATAATTCTTTGGTTAATGAAGAATTTATCTGCAAACTAATGCAATTTTCTATTTCTTTTATTTTTTAAAAATTTTTTAACATTAGAATCTAAAAGGACCATTAGATGATACCCTTAAAATTAGGTAATATGGACATTCAATTAATAAAATTTAATATTGAACTCAATACTAAAAAACAAAATAAAAATAAAAATTAGTGATTTGCCTCCTTATGTATACGAAGAACAAAATATTAAAATATTCATTTGTTCGATTCTATAAAAGTAAATGTTGTGCCGTTTACTCAAAACTTTTATATTTATACATCTTCAATAGAGAAGAAATTACTTTCATATAGCCCAGATTTAGAAATGTTTAGACCAGCTATTCTCAAAGGGGTCCATGTGGACTCCCTGGGGGTCTATGAGACTTCATGGGAGTCTATGGTCACCAACGGGTCTATTGGGGTCTATGGATGTCTCTTTAGTAAAAAATAAATTAAAAGGGGAGATTTAAGAATAAAACTTAGTAATTTTAGGCCAAACTTAAAAGAAATCGCACAAAAACTTCAACTCCACCCATCACACTAATATTATAATTTTGTAAAATATTAATGTTTTTTTTATTATGTGTTAAATTTAATCATTAAAAATATAGATATAATTATTGATATTTCAGTTTCTTTCTTCTACACAATTTCCCCTCATTTTCCTATTACTATGTGTTTTAAAATGAGCCGTCTGTGGTAGCTTTTGCACACACACAATTAGATGTATATATATATGTATATATTCCTTAGGTAAGGGGTCTATGTAATAAATAAAATTCCTACAGGGGTCTATGGAAGAAAAAGTTTGAGAACCCCTGGTTTAGACAGATATAAGTCTTATTATCCGATCTTAAATGTACAAGTGTCAACTACTGGTATATTTACCCTATACCCTATATATTTTATGAATTATTTATCTTATCTTATTATACTAGCACAAAAATTGTTTAACTATATATATTTGTATTTTTGAAATATTAAACCACTCGAAGGATTTTTTTGAAATTCACACCATAGATAATATTTATAAAGAAAAATCGATCTGTATAGGTTTCAGCCTCTAGAAAAATCATCTTTGTTAATTTTTTCTTAATTAAAAATAGGGATTTTAATAATAAAAAAATGGCACTGGCAACGACGGACAGCGCTTCCTTAAATTAAATACAAAATATTATAAATAAAATAAAATTAAAAATATTTATTTTAATAATATTTTATAATCAAATAACGAAATATATATTATGTTATATCCACAGGCCATACTTTTGTCTTTCCTGTATACGTTTAAGGACAGTATCTATTTTTTTTTAAATTTATGTTCTTTTAAATTATTTGAAATTGTTTAATATATTTTGTGGTTTAATTATTTTAAATAATAATATTAATCTTAAATATAGGCAGAGTTAATAAGGAATAATTTTTTTAAAAGTATAGAGCGGCGGCTCGGTGAATCACACACACACACACACACACACACACACACACACACACACAGGTACTTCTTATTATTCTATTTATGAAATCACTTGTAAATTTACAATAATATTTTACATCTTAATTAATTTAATTATCAAACATTATTAAATATATATAATCAAAGATTATGACTAATGGAGGTGTTATTAAAGTTGTATTTCTCAAAGAAACATTTAATTGATTGATTTAATTGAATGGGCAGGAAATGTTATTTGATGTTATTTACTGAGATACCTGTTCTAACCTTGGTTGTTTTATCTTTATGAATATAGTGAGGGTTGTTAATTTAAAAATACAATGTTATTACACAGATATAAAGTTGAAATAAAAGGGCTCAATGACCTTAAATTAAATAAAATTATTAAATAGTTAAATTTCCATGAAATCGAAATTATTCATTAAACGCGCTCAATCACCTTCAGAAGAAGACTTCAAACCTTTATATTCTCCCCTCCCCTTTCACTTAAAAAAATGATATGTATCTAATCTAAAAAATATTAGAATTTTGAAAAAAGATACCTTATTTAAGTAAGTTACAATTGTTATTATACATATGATTTTATCCATATTTGTGGTTTGAAAGAAATTATTCTGAGTTACAAAAAGAATAAGTTTCCAAAAAAAATATAATAAAATAAATAAATAATTTCATTCAAAAATTCAAATACATATGCAAAAAGTAAGTTAATAAAGAAAATATTTCTAATTTAGAGAGATTAAGGAATTACATTTAAAAAAAAAAGAAATATAATCGTTTTAGAAAAAAATCTTTTTTTACCGACCGACGATAGTAAGGGAGGTATTGTTTTCACACCAAATTTCACATGTCGAGATTTTTACATATCTCCACGAATCATGCATTTTCTTAACAGAAAAAAGTATTTTTAGCATGATGTCTGTCCGTCCGTCTGTCCGTCCGTCTGTCCGTCCGTATAGATATGTACAGCCTGAACGGCTCAACCGATTTTTATGAAATTTGGTATATTTACTTAATGCATCAGTGGGATGAATTGATCAACTTTTGGTGCAATTCCGGAAACCGGAAGTGGTAGTATTAGCGATCGACGATAGGAAGGGAAGGGTTATTTTCACACCAAATTTCACATGAAGAGATTTTTTTTATATATCACCACGATTCATACACTTTGTATTGGTTTTATCCTCGGGAAAATCATATTTATTAGTTTTTTCTTGATTTAAAATTATATGACTTCATCCAGCCATTCATGACGTCACAGCCTGGTCTTGCATATATATTATAAATAAAATAAAATTAAAAATGTTTATATTTATTATTTATGTATCCATATGTGTTTTTTTATTACATTAATAGATATATTAAAATTATTTGAAATTGTTTCTGTAGCTGGAAATTAATTTACTTCAAACCGTCGATCGGTTCGGACCTGGCCACGGGTCAACTTATTTATTAATGTTTAGAATCATAAAAACAAAATGAATATTTAATAAAAATAAAATTGTACCAATTCTATTATCAAAATTATAAAAATTTAAAAAATTGAAATATTTATTGAATATTAAATATAATAACCAGAATTATCTATATTTCCATTGAAAATACTTCTTTTACTGCATTTTGAAATCATAATAAACATTACAAAATATTTCAAATTAAATGAACATTCATAGATTACTTGTGGCTCATTCTATTGATTTATATTATCCATTTGTTCTATTTTTATAAAAAAGTTTTTTGTTAATTAAATTAATTAGATTATTAATATTATTAATATATTAGATTTTAGATCAGAGGTTCCTAAAGTGGTCTATACCGACCCCATGGGTCTATAGCAACCTACAAGGGGTTAACGACAGCGAATAAAAAATTTTGGGGTCCATGAAATGAAAATGGGGGTCTACGATAGTGGATTTCAAGCCTATTTACTTACATTATACTAACTTATAATTAAATTCAAGATGGCTCTAAAAAAAAGGTAAATTGTTTTTACGACATGGCTCTTAAAACATTTTTGATTTTCAATAAGGCTCTTAAAAATAAGTTGACCTGTGGCCAGGTCCGAACCGATCGACGGTTTGAAATAAATTAATTTCCAGCTACAGAAACAATTTCAAATAATTTTAATATATCTATTAATGTAATAAAAAACAGATATGGATACATAAATAATAAATATAAACATTTTTAATTTTATTTTATTTATAATATATATACAAGACCAGGCTGTGACGTCATGAATGGCTGGATTACGTCATATAATTTTAAATCAAGAAAAAACTAATAAATATGATTTTCCCGAGGATAAAACCAATACAAAGTGTATGATTCATGGTGATTGTAAAAAATCTCCTCATGTGAAATTAGGTGTGAAAATAACCCTTCCCTTCCTATCGTCGATCGCTAATACTAACACTTCCGGTTTCAGGATTTGCACCAAAAGTTGATCAATTCATCCCACTGATACATTAAGTAAATATACCAAATTTCATCAAAATCCGTTGAGCCGTTCAGGCTGTACACATCTATACGGACGGACGGACAGACATCATGCTAAAAATACTTTTTTCTGTTAAATAAATGCATGATTCGTGGAGATATGTAAAAATCTCCACATGTGAAATTTGGTGTGAAAACAATACCTCCCTTACTATCGTCGGTCGGTAGAAAAGGTAAAATTTTTTTTACAAAAAATCAATTTTGGGGATCTACCCAAAACCGAAATACATGGCAAGGGGTCTACGACACACACATCATTTCTTAAAGAATAAAAAATAATGAGATTCAATTAAGAAATTATAAATTAATAACAATATGTGTACTCATTTATAGTGACCTTGACCTAATTAAACATGTAAACAAATCAAAACAGGTGAATATTAATTATTTATTACTTGAAAAATTATAGTTAAATTTTCTTAATTTAATTCTATTTATTTTATATATATGTAAATATATATAAATATTAATTTGAAAAACAAATTCAATCAAAGTCATTTTAACTGATCAGACCCATTAAGCAATTAATTCCTGATTTTTTTGCTATATATATATTTGTATATATTAATAAGATATCTTTATAATTAATTATATATAGTTTATGAAAATAAATATATAATATTTTTCAAATAGGATAATTTTAGAGTCAAATTTAAAAAAAATATTTTGTTAATATTCTGGTATTAATACATCAAGGATATTTCAAACTGTCACCAAACACTTTCTTCTAGATATTATTTCTTTCTATATATTATATAATTTTATAGTCTAAAATTTATATTTATTTATAAGTGTCATCCAAATATTTTCAAAAATAAAAAAAAATGTGAAAAATGGAAATATTTCAAAAGGCACTCGTATTTTGTTTATTTTGATTTTATAATTCAATTTTTTTAGTTTTACATGGTTAAAGAATATATATACCAATATAAAGTTAAATGTTAAAAAATTATACATTCAAATATTTAATATTTTTTTAACTAAACACTTGAATGTGATATCGTTAATTTTTTTGTTTCCATAGTATGTGCTTATTTCTAATATATTCTACTTTGAAAATTTACTACATCACTTATTATAAATTGATAAATGATCTCATTTGAAAATTATATAAATTTTCTCTAGCCTGAGTTTATTCGAAATATTTTTTAAATAGGGACTTTTTTCAATGACTACACACTACAATCTGTGTTGTGAATGAACGAATGAATGAAGGAAGAGTAGGAAATTCAACCACTTGAATCACCCGATTGGCAGGTATTATGTAAGATCTCCTTCAGCGGTCTGCCTGACAGGAATTCACGTGTCGTATCGGTGGGGAGGGGGAATCGCGTGAACGGAAGTGACATTGCAGCGGCAATGACAGACGGGCAAGAATTCGAAAGACAACAGAAAATTTTTAAAAGTACAAAATTAAAATAAAAAAAAAATCCTAAAATATTATATTAATATATGCACATAGTCGATATGTGAAGAATTTCATTTATAGAATTAAGATGCTTTTTAATTTCAATTTAAATAGCATTGATTTGATGACCTAACCCTTTATATATAAGACAATTCAATTAATTTATCAATATTAATAAATATTATAAATAAATAAAGCATCGAGTCTAAAAAATTAAAGAAATATATCTAAACTCAAACAGCTATAATATTATTAATTAAGGATTCAACTAATTTATTTCAATAAAATATTGTCTTTGTATTATAATGTAATATCAATTTTCTGGTTATTTAGATTTTGTAAATTATTATTTTTAAATTTCTTTAGTACTATTAAAAATAGTTTATGTTCATAAATTATACAGTTATCAATAAAATTTTATAATTAATAATTTTCATTTAAATATCAAAATTTTAGTTAAATGTATATAATAAAATAAACATATAAAATAATTTAATTTTTTATGGGGAAAATACAATAACTAAATAAAACAAAAGAATAGAAAAAAAAAAAACAATTCTAAATGCCTTAATAGTATTTATCAACTAAATTTTTTAATTAATTGAAGATTTCATTTTTGATCTAATTCTCCAAATACTTATATAATGCAATGAAAATATTTAAACATTAAAAATTTTGGTAATTGTTTACAAAACGGGGAGCTTCAGGGATTTGGATGAAACTTTGCCAGTGAATTCCTTTTTGAATTCCAAAGAAACTTTCCTTATGTAATATTTCTCGGTCTCTTCTAGTTTACGAGATTATTAAACTTTGACAGATAAACTAGTTATTAATGAACAGTCATTTAATGTATTATTGACTAATTCACTAATTTTCGGTTATTTTCGGTTCGGTTTGGATTTAGAAAAATAATTTAATTAATTATTTTTTTAATTTTCATAAAAACAAACCGAATTGAAATTTTATAAGAAAAGCTTCTTTGGAATTAAACAACCAGCCCACAGGTACAGTTTCATCCAAATCCCTGAAGCTTCTCGTTTTGCAAACGATTGCCAAATATTATTACTTATTATTTAAAACATTTATTTATTGTTATATGATTATTTTATATATTTATTGATATTACAATATCATATTTATACAAAAGTATATATTTATTTATGATATTGTAATATATATATATATAGATAGATAGATAGATAGGTAAAATAAATTACATAAAACATTTTAATACAATTCTTTAATTGTGATTCATCTTTAAATTGTTTTTTTTTTTATTTATATATAAATCAATAAGATTTTTTTTTAATAAGTATATTAATAATATTATAAAAAATAAACCTTTTGTTCTAAACAATGCCTGGTTAATATCTCAGCATTTAATTAATTAGATTATTCAAGGTAGTTTATTCTCCGTGACCGACCCTCGATCTTTCGATTTGATATTCTAAATAGCTTCTGTAACATTATTCTATTTATCAAATCAGAAAATGTTAATTTAAAAAGAAACACATTAAGTAAATCAATAACTTTCTTTTATATTTATCTGTAAAATTATTATTATTATTATTATTTAATTATTATTATATATTTTTTGAATTTTTTAATAAATTGTAGAGTTAATTAATCAGATTTTATAGATTAGATTTCGAACAAACAATTTTAATATTTTAATTGATAAATTTCTACAACTTAAATATTCCAAATACAATGATTATGATACAATCTTGATTCATATGTTACAAAAATTCCAGGTAATAGCTTAAATAAATCAAGTTCAAGTTTCAAGTTTCAAAAGTATATTTATTAGCAAAGATACAAATAATAATATATATATATTGATTGCTTTTTCCCATAACATATAAAAGGGATCTCGCCAGAGATAGTATTGCGATCACGAAAATTTTCGTTGTCGAGATTTTGATACGTTACGTTTATACGTTTTGAAGGTCCCTGAGTCATTTTCACTAAGGCTGAGAAAAATGTCTGTGTGTGTGTGTATGTAGACAAGATTACGCGAATAACGGTTTGAGCTAGAATAATGAAATTTGGTACTCGGACATTGATCAAAATTCGTAGTTTTCTATCAACTTTTGAGAAATGTAGCTAATTCGGAAGAGGACCATTTCATTTTTTTTCCTTTAAACTGACCGTATAAATAAAGATATATGTTGGATAGTTTTTACTTGATTAAAAATTGTAATAATAAAACTGCTATATATAGAATTTCACCTAAATTGAATCGCTGAAAGTACCGGAATTAATTTTTTTAATTTTTCGAGTACTTGGTAAGGTATTTAATTTTTATCGTGATAAAAGTTAAATGCAGCTAAAAGCAGTTGAAAACAAATGCTATTTCATTAATTTGCGCAACTCACAAAAATATAGTATTAAGCCCCATTCTTCTTATTTCCATAAAATGTTATCAGTGAAAATTATTTTAAAAACCTTAAATCATATGATCGGATAGAATAAAATTTTAAATAATTTTCAAATTTAGAAAAAGCTTGATTACCTAATTCAAATTTGCGAGATAGTCGAGTGGAGACACTCCAGATTTTTTTTACATCTAATAGGTGACTCCAAGGTCGTAATTATATATATAATTTTTTTTTTATTTCTAGACTATTTACTAATATTAATGATTCAATTACTATATCTAAACTAATTATTAATATTTTTGAATTTGTCTAGGAAAAGGCTATATAAAACAAAAAAAAACCTAGACTATATATCTCAAATAAAACTGAACCAAGAAATGAATTTAACTTTCATATGGATGGGCTGATAATATTTTCCGATAAATAAATTCAAATTCAAATAAATTCACCAATAATTATAGTTAATTTTATTTTAATTTCATGGGTAATGATAAAATGTATAGCAATATCAACATTCATCATCATAAATCCAATACTTTCCCTTTTGTAATGTTTTTAAAATATAAAAAAAAACACTTTTATTTCTAAATTCAATTTATGAAATAATAAGGCAGAGATGAAATAGATATTATAGTTATATAATAATATAGGCTTCTTTTAAAATAGAAAAGATATTTTTGGCTTTGACCACCCAAAGTGCAATCAATATATAAATAATTAGACAAAGTGTTTATTAGTGGTATTCATTATTCTCGTGTCATCTGGGACGAGTGAAGTAATGTGCCTGGCATTATTTAAACCAATCAATCGATGCCCACTTTTCCTGGTATAATCCAGCGGGCTCATCCCGTTAAGATTTCCATAACTGATTAGCGAATGAAACGAGGCTATTAATGATAGCTTTATGACGCTTTCAGAAGTTTGCAATCGAAATTTACGATCTGGATGATTCCCGGACTACTTTTATTTACCTGGAAACATGTCTCTTCTACTTGCAAGTTCTTTGAACTATCTTAAATTCCACTCTCCCTACCTCTCTTGCTTTCCTATATGTAGACACACATTTAATCTTAAGCAAATTTCAAGAGTGATTTAAAAGAATTTTAATAATTAAAATAAAAATATAAATTTTTAATGAAATATATAAGTTTCAATTTATAATTGAAAAAATACAAATCAAATTATATATTTGTAATTCAAATTATAATATCTGAGAAGCCAAAATTTGAAATCATCTCAATATTAGTTTCTTCCTTCTTTTATTTCTTATATTTTTGTAAGGATCATATAGTGTCAAAAAAAATTATTAAAAATTGGAAAGGAGTTTTCCAATAAAAATAGAATAATATAGAAATAGATATTATTGGGCCAATAACAATGACTGATGATCTGTACCTCATCTTGAATGAATTTTTTTTTATTATTTTAATTTTTAATCATATATATTTATAAATGTTATTTAAAATTTAGAATTTTAAAATTTAATGAATTCTTCTATCAAAAAAAAACAACAATACTTTGGTTTTGATTCAAAATTTTATATAAATATATATATATATATATATATAGAGAGAGAGAGAGAGAAATTTAGATAAAGTAATAATATTTATGATTTTAATTAATGATAATATATTAAAAATTTTTTATAAATAAATAGAAAATTTTTTTTAATATTAAATAAAGATTCAAAATTAATAAATTTCAAATTTTTTCTTGATAAATTAATTAAAACTTGTTCACAAGTGAAATGAAAATGAATGGAACAATGAATGAAAGTGAAAGTGATTAAACTTATATAAAATTTTTAATGAGATCAATAGAGAACAGTATTAGTGCATTTAGAGGTGAATGTACTATTTGGATAAATTTACCCCCACCCTCAAATAAAAATAAATTAAAACACCTTGTCACCTTGAATGTAAAAATGGGATGTAATTCGAATTGTGATTGAATTAAAATGCAGAGTGTAAAAATTAATAATAAAAAAAATTCAATAGAATAATCAGAGAGAGATAATAATTAATTACTATATACAATATAAATTATTTTAATCTATTATATTATAAATAATTTTTATTTTATCAAATTAATACGTTATATATTATTATATATAATTTTAAAGAGAATAAAGTTACTTAATTTTTAATAAAATATTTTAACAAATAATTTTATAAAATAATTATATTGCCTAGAAATATTTTAGTTATTATTTGTATTTCTATTTGATATCATTTTGAAATTGATTTTTATTGAATTGTTTAAAAACATATTTTTATTTGTGTATGGATTGGCTCAGTAAGATTTTTAATAATAAAATTAAATAAAAAGATAAATAAAATATATTATATTGAATACATCAATAATATTCTTTATAATGATATATAAATTATATTAATCTTAAATTATCATTTTTAAAATAGAAATCAAACATTTGAAAGAAATACTTTGGATTGTGACTATTGTATCTATAGAAATTATTTTTATTTGTTGTATGGATATTGTTCAACTTATCATAATTATTCATTTAAATCAGAATATTTTTTTTTTGTGAAATAGAATAAAATATATTTCATTGAATATTGCCTTTCAATTAGGAAATCCATATAGAATTTATAAGAATATATAAGATTTTTGAGATATGTAAGAAGTAGTATCATTTCTATTATTAACTTCATGATATAGCAATCTGATTATACTCTAATTTTTATATATTCGATATAAGTAATATTGTACTAACTAATTTTAGAGACCTTTTTATTAATACATTTGGTAGTTAAAATGTTTTTTATAATAATAATATTTTTTTTCAAAGGTTAGATTAAATTATTTTTTTATATTCAGATTAATAAAGCCACCAGAAAATAAATTTCTTCGAAAATTAGTCCGCAACAGATCGATGTTTCCCCTCAAAAACACTATTAATAAATAAATTTCGAAAAAGCCTTGCAGTTTCTAAATCAGTTATATTATATATATAATATATAAAGTAAGACTTATAAATATATTGAAATATTGATGTTATAATAACATAAGATAAAAAAATCTAAAAAAAAAATAATTATCTTTTTTATAATTTTGGAATTTATAAAATTATCACTTAATGAAAATTATTATTTATTTATTAAAATGGTAATTGTTTACAAAACGGGAAGCATCAGAGATTTGATGAAACAAGTGGATTCCTTTTTATTAATTCCAAAGAAACTTTCTTTATGTAATATTTCTCGGTCTCTTCTAACTTACAAGATAACAGTTTAACAGATAAACTATTATGAATGAGCAGCCCTTTAATAATGTTTTATTGACTAATTCACTAATTATTCAATAATTTTCGGCTTAGTTTGGAATAGAAAAATTATTGTATTAATTATTTTTTTAATTTTCTTATATTCAAATCGAACTATAAAAAACCAGAAAATTAGTCAAGCTCTCTGCTGGCCAAATAATAAAATATGGTAGCTAAATTAAATGTTAATGGATTATATGCAAATTTTAATAATTTTTATCTCGTAAACTAGAAGAGATCTAGAAATATTGCGTGAGGAAAGTTTCTTTGGAATTAATAAAGGAATCCATTGGCAAAGGTACATCCAAAACCCTGAAGCTTCCCGTTTTGAAAACAAACCATTAAAATTAATTTATATTAAATAATATGTTTAAATAATTTATTTCCTTCTTGATATCATTATTGTATATATATAAAATAAACTCCTCTACTTTAGCGGTTTATATCCTGATTGTTATAGTACACTGGGATCCATAGGGGCACATAAAACAAATTGAGATATATGCGGTACAAATTGGTGTAGGGGACACAGACAACATTTTTTATTTAATAGTAAAATATTTAATTTTTGCTTTTAATTAAGAATACTAAGAATCTTATAATGTATTATATTTTTTTATAATATTTCTGTCATCTTAAAGATACTTTATATATATGTATATATATATATATAAATAAAATAAAGATATTATAAAAAGAAAGTTCATATATTAAATATTGAAAAATTCGATTATATTTATAAAAGAATTAAGCAAGCTAGTTTTATTTTCATGATAATGAAATTAAATCATATACCATGATATTCTTATATAATCGTAAATAATTAAATTTTTCTTCTTTAGTATAATTTTCCTTTTGTATTGTTCTTTCTATCTCTATAAATTTCCATAACTAATTATTTTACTTATGATTATATCTTATATGAATAACAAAACAAAAAAAAGTGATTTTTCTAATTATTAAAATTTTTTAGTAATAATTAACTGAATCATTTTTATAGTGTATTAATTTGTTAAATTTATTAAGTTTATTTATGGTATTTTAAACTATAATATTTTAATGTTTTTATTATTTAAAATTGAATAAGAAGTTATTTTATTTATTTAATTAACAATATATATGTATATATATATGATTAATGCTTATTATCTTTATGAGTTATAAATAGAGAATTTATTATATTTGTAATTTGAAAATTATAAATTCCTATTTAATTTTTATTTTTAATCTTATCTTATTATACTAGCAAAAATTGTATATATATACAATTTATATATTTATATATATATATAACCGCTCGGAGGATTTATTTGAAATTCAGACCATAGATAATATTTATAAATCGATCTGTTTTGGTTTCAGCCTGGAGAAAATCATCTTTATTAGTTTTTTCTTAATTTAAATGTATATGACGTCATCCATATTAAAAAAAAACGTCTTGGTAATTTATTTGTCTTGCAAACATTGTAAAAATTGTTATTTTTAATCTGTTTTGTCGTCTAATTTTTTGTTAATTCTTATAAATATTTATTAGTTAATTTTATGTTTTTTTAAAATCTATTTTCGTGTTTTTTTTATTAAATTACTAATTTATATATATTTATTCATTGTTCTTATAATATTGTATTAATAGTTTTATAATTTTTAATATTTTTTCACAAAAATATTATTTAATAATTATTAATATTATTTATTATTATTGAAGACCCCAAGTTCCATTCACTTTAATCAGATGGATGCAATGATGTAACATTTAATAATTGAAATAAATAATTAAAGAATTGCATATCAATATATTTTAAAGGTTTTCCAGGTATTAATAATTATTTGTCATAGATGTAATATCCTAATTTTATAGAATCTGAAGTATATAAATCTTTCGTAATAAGCATTTAATAGACAATTATTTAATTTATAATAATTTATAATTCTATTAATATTCTGGCAATTTTTATTATTAAATAAAATTATTATAATAGAGTAATATTGATAATTAATTAATTTCATCTTTAAAAGAAAAAATGTATTTTATGTAGGTGAGATCATCTTTTAAAATATTTATCTGTTTCAATAATAATAACAATAATTGTGAAATGCGTGAATTGATGTATATAGATATATAGATTAATTTCTTCGTCACACAGTCAAATAACAAAATGAGCTCATCACTAGAAATAATATAAAGAAAGTAAAAAATCCAACAATACTGAGACAATGTTTCAAGAATTTTTATCTCATTCAGAAGAAATAATTTTGATTGCAACTCTATTTTGGGATTAAATTATTGCCTCATTTTAAAATTATAATTAACTATGTAAATGCCAAAAAAAAAAATATATATATATTGAGAGTAGAAAGGGAAAATGAATAAATTCATTTAAAAATCTGAATATTTTTAGAATTAAAATTATATATATAAACGATAAGTATTCTTTATAAGTATGAATATTTTTATTAATAATAAATTATAGTAATTTATGCATTTTCGAAAAAAGAAATTGAAGAATTAATCGGCTCAGTAAATTAATTTTATTTTTGATATTGAAATATAAACAATACTTATTTTGCTAATTTAGGATAATTTTTAATGAGTTAATATTAACATATTTTTTACCATTATTTATTAGAAGTTGAAATTTTATATTTTTTAGATGATTCTGTGATCTATTAATAATATATACTTTAATCGAAAGTCACTCCTTAATACATATTATAAATAAAATTATAATTATAAACAATAGACTTTCATTTGTGAATCGCCTCCCCTCCACTCTACCTTTAATTCTATCTGTTACCTATAGCAACTAATAATAGGATCAGTTTATTCCTTTTTGTTCAAGCTTAAGTGAAAGGCTTTTGTAAAATAATGCATTGGCACCGATTGTTATCATAGACGACCTTATTGGAAAAAATCTCCGAACCCCACCCTCAACCCTAACTATACCTTTTGAAAATTTCTCTGTTTAGGATATGTTTTTGAACCTAACAAAATTTAAAAGATCTCTTTTATACAAAAACAAGGTATAACGGCACATAAATTGCATTCCTTTCACCAATTGTATTTTACAATCACATAATAAATGAAACAAAATTTCTCTGATATAATAATTGAAGTAATATCATTTTCTAAATATTAAATATTAAATAATAAATAAAATTAAATTATAAAATATTAATATAAAAATGATCACATTATAATACAACTAAAATAAAATATAACAATCGGATAAAAACAAGATGCAAATATTTCTGAAATCCGAAAGCAATTACATGCAGAACTTACGTATTTATAAAAAAGTATTATTAAGATATGAAAATATTTAAAACAAAAGTAGTAATATAATTTATAAATATATATATATATATATATATATATATATATATATATCTTATGTTATATTTAAATAGAAATATGTTTTATGTTATGTGTAAATATAAATATTATTACATATTTAAAAATATTTAGTTAAAAAAAAAATCCTAATTTATTTTTATCAATTATTTGATTATAATTTGTGGAATGGTATAGTATTAAAATTACTCACATGTTGCCTAGGCCTGAAATCAAGTTGGCGTTGATGAAAACGGCATACAGGTGAGAGTCATACGCTTGAAAGATTGCAATACAGAATGAATGGCAAATCTATTTACACTAAAGCAGAGGAACCCACGAGGCGAAGTTTACCGAAGTTCGGCATCAACCGGTCATTTTCGGCCTTTTCCGTCCCTCCCCTAAACAATGCAATTGCCCTTTTTTAAAAACTACGTATCAACTAAAAGTTAAGACGCTTTAAATAATATTTCATTAAGTATTAAAAATTCAAAAATTGTAAATATAAATAATATGTCTATATATTTTGGATTTTGAAAATTGGACATATGATTTTTAGGAAATGAAAGCTTTTCAGGTGAAAAATCAAATTTTAATTTGCAGAAAAATAATTTTAATTAATTTTTACTTAATTAAAGTACTTAATAATAGGTGGTAATAAATATTCATATAAAAAATCACTGTTATCTAATTATTATAAATTAAAATAAAAATATTGGTAGGTATTGGATGAATTGCGCGGAGTGAAACGATTTTTAAAATAATTTATGAGTTTTTCAAAAAGAAATTGAAGAAACAATAGGCTCAGTCATTTTATTAATAGCAGCATTAACTTTAAAACAATATTCTTAGTTTGTAAAGAATAATTTTATTAGAATACAGAGTATTTGTTAATAAAAACTAAAAAAATATGCAATTAACAATTTGAAAATTTATTTTTTATAATGCAATACAATAAAAATAAATATATATTAGTAAATATCTTTATTTTCATTTACTATTTATATATAAATAAAAATTAACTTTAAATAATTAAAAATAATTGATTTGTAATAAATTAAATTTGTTCAAATAATTTAAATAAATTAGATTTTAATCTCAAAATTTGATTATTTTTCATGTGATTATTTGTATGTTTTAAACATTAAATAATTAATTAACATATTTACTTTCACGAGTAATAGAAAAGTTGATAATTTACTTAAGATGTATAATTTATATTAATCAAATAATTAACTGTGTTACAATAATATAATTCTTTTATAATTAGAATAACAGTATAATTTAATAGCTATTTAAATCAAAATAATCAACTACTGGTCTATTATAAATAAAAAAAACAAAACAATTAATTAAGTGTATGTCGATTAACGAATGGAAAGTCTTGTCAATTTGTTTAACGCCTGAAACAGAAAAATTTTATAATTTAATTTTATTAGAATACTATCAATAAAATAGTTTGCACAATTTATAGATTCCTATAAGTATTTAAATCAAATAAATAGGAATTATAAAGATATGTAATCTTTAAGATATCAAGATATAATAAAAGAAAAATAATATTCTAATTCTAATTCATTATAATTTGTGAACTTAACCTGATGTTTAGGCAACCAAAATGACTTGTACCTTTTAATATATGTATTAAGAATTTAGAAATATTTTAATAACCTTAGATTGGTTATCAAAAAGCCAAACAATTTTATAGTATTATTTTATACTTTAAATTTATAGTTTACTAGATGCTCAGAGCGCCTTCGGCGCCCTTCACACCTAGATGGGGGCTCCGCCCCCTGTACCCCCAAGTGGTACATAGTATTTGGTTGAAAGTAGTAAAAGGTTTTTATCCATTTTGTTTCAATCAGTATATTACATAAAACATTCATTCCTTTTTGTGTTCTTATTTAAAATATATTTTAATTTAATCAGTAAATTAATTATATATATTATTATTGTATATGTTATATCTATCTATCTATGTGGCACAAGGATACTCGAAAGTTAAATTATTAAAGCAAATAAAAGCACATATTGATATTTCTTATTGTAAATTGATTAAAAAAATACAAAAATATACACAACGTTTCGATTGCTACTTCTGCAATCGTTATCAAGCGACTGCACTGTTCGAGTGTCCAGTGACGAGTGACGAATGATACTTAATATAAGACTTAGGTCACCAACCAGATGGCGCTCGGAACGTGCTTACAAATTCAAAATTACAGGAGAAAAAATAATTATTCTTAAACAATTAATTTAAAGCGCTCAACAGGCCTTGAAGGCTTCAGGCGAGATGAGTTCTCACTCAAAGTTCCCATCTTCCTTTCTCCACTATTTTCCTCCATCGCACTCTGTCCATTGCCACCTCCCTCCAGTTCTTGATCTTCAACTTCTGGAGATCTTCCTGCGCCTCCTCGCATCGTCTTCTGCGGGGTCTCCCTTTCCGTCTTCTTCCAAATAGCCGTCTTGAGAGCACCAGATTCTGCATCCTCTTCTTCTCCATCCTTTGGATATGCCCCAACCATCTCAGTCTTTGCGACCTCACTAGCGATGCTTTCGGCGGGTCCGGGTATAAGGCCCTCAACTCAGCATTGGTCCTCTTCCTCCAACCCTCACTCGTCTCCACACCTACGTATATTCCCCTTAATATTCCTCTTTCCCAACACCCCAACGCATCTTCTTCGACCCTGTTCGGCACCTACGCTTCGCTCCCGTACATTACTGTCGGTCTTATGATGGACTTGTAAACTCTCTCTTGTCCTTCTTGACACCACCCCGAATCTTAGGAACTTTCCCAATCGCCCATATGCTTGCCTGCCCATTCTCGATCTTTCCCCATCATCATAAACTTTGTCTTCTTTGGCCAATCCTCCCGGCGATCTTCATTAGGTTTATTGTTACTTTATGTAGCTCTGCTCTCGATCTAGCCACAATTACCAGGTCGTCCGCGAAGGCTATGCATTGGTTGGCATTCTTAAAGATTGTTTCGCTTATTAAAATCTTGCTTTCTCTTATTACTCTTTCCAATACTAAGTTAAATAATGTGGTCGATAAAGGGTCTCCCTGTCTCAGCCCCTCTCTCACTTCGAAATCCTCAGAATTAGCGCCATTCCATTTTACTTCATTTATTGTTTTTCTTAGCGTAATCATGACCATTTTTCTCAACTTATTGGGTAGCTCCAGATATTTTAATGCTCTAATCATTTGCTCCCTATTTATTCTGTCGTACGCCTGCTTGAAATCTATGAAGATCGCGAACAACTTCATGTCATATTCATAGGCTCTTGCCTGAATCTCTTTTACTGAGAAGATTTGATCAATCGTTGACCTGTTGTTCCGAAACCCTGCCTGGTACTTCCCTATATTCCTCTCAGCAAAGTCGTTTACTCTTCTTCTTATAAGCTCATAGGGTATAATATCTTATAGGGTAATTCTAGAAGGGCAATGCTTCTGTAATTTTCGCATGCATGACTGTCTCCCTTCTTAAAAATGGGGATTAAAACTGCTCTCATCCAGTCTTCGGGTATTTCTTCCTTTTCCCATACTCTCTTTAGTAACTTTACCATTAGATTTAGATTAGATAAAATAAAAAGTTAAATATTAGAATAATTCTTTGATTGGGAATTAATTTATATTCATTGTGTAAAATATGAGTCCGCTAGGGTCAGTGAGCTGCGAGATGCTCTTGAATGAACAACACAGAGGACTATATACACTTATTTCGTTAAAACTAAATTACTAGTTTCCTTCATGATAGGCAATATTATAAAGTTATCATATAATCTGGTTGCCTATTAAAAGGAAGACGTTCTATTAAGTATATAAGTAGAGAGAAAACAAAATGTCTACTCACAAAACTTCTAAATTTTAATAAATACATTTATTGATTATTTAATACATAAATCATAAAATAACTTTTGTAAGGAATATTTTTTCTTTCTTCTTTTCTCTTCCTTAAAGGTATAAATAATAATTCAATAAATTGAATGCCCAAATCCTTTTTAATAAAATATTACATAAACGTAGCAAATTCAAATAAATATAAAATAAAAATAAAATTGTATAACATAACGTGAGCATAACTGGTCATAACTGATTAAATATGGATACATAGCATATGATAGCATATGATATAACAATATATTTTATAAAATTGAACGATTTACATTTGTTCGAAACTTAGGATATACTTCCAAAATCAAATATTTATTATATATGTATATAAATTATTATGATTATTATAATTTTATTTTTTTTTTCAAAGAAATTTAGAAGTTTATTAAAGTGTAGTGCCTCACGCGACAACAGATGGCGTTCACTTAAATATTAACATCATTACGATAGTAACACTTGTGAATATTGTATATAGATTTAAGAGAATAACAAAATAAATTTAGAGTTTTTACCATCAGCAATATATCTATTATTTGTATATATTTGCCAACTCTCACATGTCCTTCCTCACACATCCACAACAAGTGGTGACATGCACCACAAAAGTTTTGTAGTGTGTATAGGCACTAAGAGCTAGATCACTTGCTCTGCCTTCTACAAATGTTTTGCTTTATAAATATTAATGAGTAACATTATTTTTTCCCTCGTGGTCAAAATCAGATAAATGCACTTATCCCCATTTGAATTATATTAAATTTAGTATTAAAATTAGATTAGATTTAAGGTTGTTGTATTACATATTTAAGATTAATTAAACTTTTTTAGTATTAATTTGAATTTTATTAAAAATATTTTAAAATTGATTAAAGTTTTTATTTAGCGATCTTTTTAATCCAACCTGAATTTTGGATATTTCCAAAAAGACCTTTATACAGTCCACCAAATTAATCGAGGTACGATAGAAGTGGAAGAGGTGTCTGTCGTAATTAAATTAATCCCTCTTTTTAGCCCTTGAAGAAAAATTAATTAATTAGATATTAAGGATTGATTCCTTTCAATTTAATCGCCCCTTTGATTTCAGGACAAAGGTTTTGCTTTAATTATTTAGGCCTTACAAGCCGCTAATAGGTGTATCAAGCGGATACACTGCAGATATATTTTTAACTAATTTTATTAAAAAAATTAACAAAAAATAGAAATGGTTACTTAGAATAACAATAATAAAGTTGAATCAAATGATATACTAAAAAAATATTAAATTTAAATGAAATTATTTATTTAATCTAATAATAAAATTAGTTAGATATTTTAACCTTGAATTTGTTTATTTTTATATTATTTTATTTATTTTTCAACCTATCAACTCTTTATCTTTTACTTAATATATATTATACCTTTTAAAATACCTTTTTTTAGTATTCTAGCACATTCATGCAATAACATTTTATTTAAATGTTAAATTCAGTTTACCTATTGAAGTAAAATATGATACGTTACTAAACTAAAAATAACTATGTAACTAGTTAAATTTCATATACAGCTTGAGATGATCTAAAAAAACCTTTATGTATAACTTCTTCAAATGAATGAATATTTTGAACAAGATTCACTACTTATATTTGAATAAAGTTTATTGAACAATTCTAAATAACTATATTTTTTGCTTTGATCATATATTATCCTCAATTTAACAATACTTAAAGTTAAAATAATTTATAATATATATATATATATTAATTTAATCCCTCCATTTTTTTTATTTAGCTATATAATTAAATTTTTTCAAACCGAATTTGGTTTTTTTGACAATCCGCCAGTTCGATCCTCCAATGTCCAATCAAATTAATTTACTCTCGGTATCGCTACATAAAATTATAGGTACAATATGATTCATTTGTCTAATTATTATCTTTATCTTCTATATATATAAAAAAAGGTTTTTGTCTGCACATTGCTCAGAATTTAAAAATTTTTGCATATCTTCGCGTTTCATGACCTCTAGAATCCAAAAGTGACTTTAGAATTTTTCATGTCTGTCTGTCTGTCTGTCTGTCCGGAAAATTACTATTTTATAGACTCTGAATTGGCTGAACCGATTTCTATGAAATTACATCACAATATTCTTATATACCCCTAGAGTAACATAGGCTATAAATTTTATTTATATGTCAACAATAACCGCAGAAATTAATTTTTTAAAGTTTATATAATTCTCCGTGTTGTTCATTCAAGAGCAGCTCGCGGCTCACTGTCGGCCTAGCGGAATCATTTCCAACAATGAATTATCATAGCTATTCCCAATCAAAGAATTATTATAATATTTCCCTTTTTATTTTAAATTCTAATATTCAAATATCAATTCAATTAGATAATTTATTCTAAAAGTTCCCATTTTCATTAATTTAATAAAATATTTAGATCATATTTATATTAACTTAATTTTTATTTATTCTTTCTATATATTTGAATATATTTCTTCTTTTCTATTTGAAAGTGAAAGGTTAAAAAATCTCGCTAAGAACATTCAATATTTCTATACACAAATTATTCAAAGTATTGGCAAAGCGTATCACTCACAATCAGTTTAATTTGAAATTTTTATAAATTAACAAAGTGAAAATTTTTATTTGTTTAAATTTTATTACAATGAATCAAAAAAAATTAAATATATAGATCACATGATTAAGCGAAGCAAGAAACTTGAGGGAAATAACTGTTGGACGGAGGTCGGACATGACAGAAACTGTAAGCGAAATCTTCATATTGCGACTAATAATTTTCAAATCCCCTAGCACCACAGAATTAGATAAGTTTCTTTTAAGGGAGGAAAATAACTATGATCTAAAAAAATTAATAAATGAACTTAATAATAAAAAAACAAATAAATCAATTAATTTAAATTAATACTATTAATGAATGTATATATTGGTAATTTATCTATAGTTTTATACCGTTAATTTTTATAAATTGTCTCAAGTGCATTTTCTCAAGTTTCATTATAATTAAAAATATTCAATAATAATCTAGCAATGAAAATAAAATATTAAAATGTAATGATCAAGAAATATTATACTCTATTTCACTATTATAACATATACAATACTTAAGAACCATAGGCGGAGGAAATATTAGGAGATATCATTGCGGGTTCAGGCCAAATCGACCAACATTAATTAAGATATTATCATTATGACAGATATTAGGAAAAAAATCGCGAATTCAATATTTCTGTTCACTAATTATTTGTAGACTTTAGTAAAACATACGCATGACTCAATATAGATCAGCATAAACTTTTTCAAATTTTGATCTTCAAATTTGTCTTGAAGGTAGTAAAGAAAAAATAAGATACGGAAATCAATTGTAAAATATTAGGTTACCCAGACGACTTAAATTTAATAGGAGATTCGGCAATTGCAATTACAGATAGCGAGGAAATATTAATGGAGGTTTGAAATTAATAGTGATAAGAAAAAATATTTAGTAACAAAGAGGAAGAGTATTAACATACAAAATCTTAAGATACAAAATGTAGAATTTGAATATGTTGAAAAATTGAATGTAATCACAAAGGATAATAATATTTGAGAAGAATTTAAATCGGGGTTGCAATCGGGAAACGCCTGTTATCTTGCAATAAAGAGGTTTATCTCATCAAAATTATATCAAAGGGAATATATAAAAAAATTATTTTGCCTGTAGGATAGGATTATTCCCTGCATTTATTGGCCAAAGAAAGATGAGGTCACCGGGGAATGGGGGAGACTGCATAACAAGAAATTGCATGGCCTCTCTGCATCTTCAGAAATAGTTAGGATTATAAAAGGGAAAAAGCTGCGATAGGCAGGGTACGTGGCTAGAATGGGAGAGGAAAGAGATATTGGTGGGGAGACCGATTGGAAAACGTCCGCTTGGAAAACCAATGACGCGTAGGAAGGGACGTAAGAGAGATGGGACAAGGGCTCAGGATAGGGACACTTGGAGAAATGTGGTTGTTGCGGCCAAGAACTTTCGAGTATCTTTGAGCCACATACATATATATACCATATACAATAATAAAATATATAATTAATTTACTGATTAAATAAAAATATATTTTAAATAAGAACACAAAAAGAAATGAATGTTTTATGAAATATATTGATTGAAACAAAATGGATGAAAACCTTTTACTACTTTCAACCAAATACTATGTACCACTCGGGGGTACAGGGGGCGGAGCCCCCGTCTAGGTGTGAAGAGCGCCGAAGGCGCTCTGAGCAGCTAGTAAGAATATAAATGAATAGTTACTATGAGAAATTTTATTGTGTGAATGTTAAAGTCAGACTGCAATATTAGCAATTTCAATTAATTTTCCATATAACTATCTTTTTTTTAAATTTACTACTAAAACCATAAATCAAGATTTCACAATCGCTGTTTGTTTTATTTCTTTAGAAGCAAGTGTTAACTTTAGAATATGATTTGGAAAAATGTGTAAAATCTCTGTAAAATGTTTCCTAAAATAAAATATTTTAAACTTTTTTAAAAAAAAATTGATAAATTCAAAATTGTATATTTAATTTCTTAACCCGGCAATATTATAATATATTAAATAATGTCCAAAAGTTCATTTTTCTATGTCATTTTTTTAATAATCTAATGTTGGGCTAGATACATGTGGGTTTACCCTTAACACATCAAGTCACGCGACTGGCCGATGTGTCAAATTTCGAGGAACACTTTTAGGGGCGTCAATATAAAAATAAAATATTTTTTTTCATTCATTATTTTTTATAAGTGCATTTTTAGATTTTATTAATTAATTAAAATTGATCATTTTTCATGATATAACAATTTTATTAATTTCATTTACTCAAATAGTTTTCCATGTATCAATTTCTGTCCATTTCTTTGTAATGGATTCTTTTTTTTTAATTTAATTGCGGATATATCATCTTCTTCTGCTTAACTTCATTAGTAAGTACGTCATAATGTATTAAATATATAATTTTTACTTAGTAATTTTTTTAACTTTCCTGTTTTTATTTAATTGTTTTATTATTCAATATCTCTTTTTATTGAAATGTTTTTTCTTCTCAGGATTTTCAAAGATTATTATTTTTCTACCCTTGAATAATTAAGTTATTATGTCTTCACTGAGTTTCAATATCTTCTCTTTGCCGAGTCACACACATTTCCCTCTTTAGCTAATCATGTTTACTGCTCAAAGATACGAACTTCATCCTATTATGATGAAATAGGTATGATGTTTCCTTAACTCTTCTCTTATTAATTGTTACACTTATTCCTTAACTCTCTAACTCATTTTAAAACTGCTTTGTAAATTTTTATTGATGTAATTTGAACCAAAGAAAATGAATAATTATTGGACTTTAAAATATGGATTTTAAAGATACATTTATTCGAAAAACCAAAACTAATCTTCATCATAATTGGGCATGAAATTTTAAGAATATTGGTAGTTTAAAAATAAAAAATATAATCAGTGAATAATTTTAAATATATTTAATTAACATTATTGTCTGGGATGGCATTTAATTAGTAAATAATTGAATTTTAAGGTGTTATTATATATGTATCTGGAAATTAATATATGCAAGAGCAAGTCATCAAAAAGTCATAAACAAATATTTGTATGTAAAATGAATTATTAAATTCAATTAATGATATTATTATTATTATTATTAATTTAAATACAATAAATTATAATATTGTTTAAGATAATATGGAAAATAAAATAAATTAACTTCATTATAGGATTGTTCGTGGTGCTGCTGACGGCGACAATCGTAAACGCTTTTCAGGTGATAGACGATTAAAACGCTGATATCAGCAGTAACAAGTGTCAGGTGTTTATGTGAACGAGTAGAGGACAGAGGCCCGGGGATATGGTTTCCAATATTCGAATTCGTAAGTAACCCCTTTCTTTTATATTAAAAATAGAAGAACTATTGACAATATATTTCAAATTTTTGTATATACACCTAATATATATTATATATATATATATATATATATATATATATATATGCCTCTATTAAGGGTGATATAATTTAAAATCAAAATTAACATAAAAATAATTTGTTTTGGAAAAGAGTTTATTTAATAAATTCTTCGAAATTCTTATAATTAATTTTTTAAATTTTTTCTTTCAAATTGCTTTCGATGTAACTGCATAAATAAATTAATGTACTTTGGAAATCAAATTAATAATACTACTAATTAAATAATACTATTAAACAAATTGATAACTACTAAAAATACTATTAAGACGTAGACATAAAATATTTGGTAGGGTTTTAGTGGGTGAGTGCCCCCCCTTTCACCTTACACACACAAAAAAAAATAGTCAAAAAATAGAATTTAAGGTTTCAATATAATTTAAAATTTTTAAAGATTTCTTGACAATATTTATAATATTTATTATATTTATTTTGTATTTATATGTTAAATTAAAAAAATATTAAATTTTAAAAAATAATAATATATCATAATATATATATGTATATATGATTCTAAAAATGGATTGAATATACATTTGAATATATTTGAATATACTCTCATTTGAATATATTTAAATAATCAAAAACAATATTTTTTTAATATTAATTTACCTTTGTATATACTATATAAATTGCATTAATTTTTTTTATTACGATTTCAAGTTAATTATCTATATGATCTTGTTTTGATTTAAGTGATTTTAGATAATAATCTTATATGATAATTTATATATATATATATATATATATATATATATATATATAATTAAATAATATGTGACTAGACTTCGTTGCGATATATTTTATTTATTTATTAATTTTTTGAGGAAAAACTAATACTTTTCAAAGAAGTCATATTACAAATATTTTTATTTGTGTGTATTTAATCTAAACAAACAATTGAAACTTTTTTATTTTTACCGACCGACGATAGTAAGGGAGGTATTGTTTTCACACCAAATTTCACATGTGGAGATTTTACATATCTTCACGAATCATGCATTTTCTTAACAGAAAAAAGTATTTTTAGCATGATGTCTGTCCGTCCGTCCGTATAGATGTGTACAGCCTGAACGGCTTAACAGATTTTGATGAAATTTGGTATATTTACTTAATGCATCAGTATGATGAATTGATCAACTTTTGGTGCAAATCCGGAAACCGGAAGTGGTAGTATTAGCGATCGACGATAGGAAGGGAAGGGTTATTTTCACACCAAATTTCACATGAGGAGATTTTTTACATATCACCACGAATATTGGTTTTATCCTCGAGAAAAATCATCATTATTAGTTTTTTCCTTAATTTAAAATTATATGACGTTATCCAGCCATTCATGACGTCACAGCCTGGTCTTACATATACATTATAAATAAAATAAAATTAAGAATATTTATGTTATATCCATTTCTGTTTTTATTGCATTAGTAGATATATTAAAATTATTTGAAATTGTTTCTGTAGCTGGAAATTAATTTACTTCAAACCGTCGATCGGTTCGGACCTGGCCAGAGGTCAACTTATTTTACTTTTTAATCTTATCCAGGAATATTTCAGAAAACAATATAAAATTTGAATTTTATGTTCTAAATATTAATATCAGTGAATTTCTTCTCCATTTTAATATAAACTCCAACAAATGTTTATATTTAGACCACTAAAATGATATAATTTAATGACTTCCACCAATAACCGTTCTATTTTATCGTTTTCTTTAATCAAATTTAATATAGAAACGGATTATTGTTTTTTATTTTTTGATTCTTATTGGAATCCTTATCAAATTTATTTTAAACGTGCAATTATATGTATCATATGAGATGGTGAAGTTATTATATAATAACTATTTAAAATAGTGACCAGAAAAAATTTCTAAATTATTATTTTCTTAGAAATACCACATTCAGATGTTTAATTGACTTTCTACAGAAAATTAATAAATAATGAGAAATTGAAATTAAAGAAAAAATACAAATTTTCTTTAATTAAACGAAATCAACAAACAATTCCATTTTTTAATTTTTATAATTTTTCCAAATTAATAAAATATAATTTAAATAAATTTCTTATTAATTTATGTATCTAATATTACATTCTAGATGATCAATTTATTATATTAATATTTTTATTAAGAAATTATATTAATAAGAGTTTAAAAATTGAATACATACCACTTAAGTGGAATAGTAAAGTTATATGATCAGGATTACGATCATCTAAATCTCGATTTCCTTGATCCGACTGAGCTACTTCTTATTTAGTAGCTGCCCAATTTTGATCACATAGGGTGGGCGGCTTCGAGTCTATAGGGGTCCGCAACTTGCGGCATGCGAACCGCATGGGACTCTTTCAATGACAAGATATGGCTCTCCAGTTCCATGTTCAAATATTAATAATTATATTATTTTATAATAAAAAAATATATATATTATATTTCAAAAATATATAATTCAATAGGGAACAAATTATTTATTTTAAATCAAAAATAAAATTATTATAAGTAATCATAATCAAATATGATAATATTAAAACAAGAATGTTAATTGCTATTTAAAAACTTGGACATTGTGTAAATTGTAATTTTTGGCTCTTCCGTGACTAAATGTTGCCGACTCCAACCATAGTCCCAGTTAGGGATAAATTTCCTTGTCAGGCTCTGGGCTTGAACTCGAATCTACGAGGTTGAAAGACAAGCGTGTTTTCCCCGGAACTTGAATATATGCAATTAATGTATATATGAATATATTTATTAATGAAAAGTCCACTAGGTGAATGAAAAGTTCAAATATAAACCATTTAAAATTTCTCAATTTACACATTAAATAGTTTTATGGAATTAATACTTTTATGGAAATAATTAACTGGAAGACATTTGATGAAGATCCAAATCAAATCCCTTAAGAACGTTCAGAATCATTAATTGTTGATATATCAAAAAAAGAAATTTGAATGTAACAAAAAAAACTTAAAAATAATATATACCTTCATCTAAAATTTTATATTATTATTTTTTATTATTTTTTTTTTTTTGATAGAAAAATTGTATTTCAAAATTAATAAGAAAAATTATTAAGATAATTGACAAAATTATGTTTCTATAGAATATAATAAACGTATAGTTTTCAATTTAAAAAAACAAATTTTAAATTTTTATTCTTTTTAACTTAATTTATTATCAATTGAAATTTTAGCCTAAGATAGTCGATTTAGGTACCACTCCTTGGCCACTCACCTCTCGCACATTTACTTTTAACTTTAAATATAAAAAAAAATAATGATAAATATATAATCGATAATAATAAATATCAACAGTTAGTAACAAAGAATCACAGTTAGATAACATTGATAAGTCGTTTGTAATATTTATATTTTTGATTCCGATTGAAAAGAAAGAATTAATATACTATTCCATTAACTTATACATATTATATAAAAATGGATTTAGTTTAAATGAGATTATTAAAAATAGACATTAGATAAAAATAGTTTTTATAATTTATTTATTTAAAAAAAAAAAAAATTTAAAGAAAATTAACACAAAAAGAATTAACTATTTATTTTTAAATAGTGTTAATTTATATTTCATCCAAAAATGGATGATATATCATCTTCGTTTCAAATGACATGTAAGTTGTTTTTATTTAATTTTTAATTTCCCATTAATAAGTCTTAATCGAATTGAAAATAAAAGATTTTATATTTTTATTTATTTTTTTTTATAACATTAAGTTAATTGGTGAAGAACTAGAAAGTGTTATCAGTATGCGAACATTTTATTTTATCTGGTAAAACTGATACTAAACTTACATTAATTTTTATAATAAAAAAATAAATTAAAATAATACTTTAAAATTCCTAATTATCCATATTTAAAAATTTTGTTATACAAAACAAATATTATTTAATTTAATAATTATAATAAATTTATATAAAGGTTAAAAAACTTTTTTTTAAATAATAATTTAATAGTTTATATAAATAGTTCTGTTTTCCCTTTTAATTTAATTATTTTATTATATTTAATTTAATTTTATTATTATATTTTCAATTTAGTCAATAAAATAAAAATAATTTAAAAAGTTTACTTACTTTCATTCTATATATTTTGTTAAATAATTTTTTTTCGTAAAATATCTAACATTAACTCATGATGTTTAATGTGGGACTATCATTTATGATTATTATTATTAATCACATACGTAATCAATTAAAAAAAAAAATCATACTTTAACACAATTAAAAAAAATAGAGACACTTGTCTCATTTAAAGGCCTGTTTCTAATTACTTTCGAGTTCGGTAGCGCCACTGAGATAGTAATCTTATTATATTCTGATAAATTATTCTTTCGGATTAGGTTAATTAACAAGATATTAATAAGAGGGGAGTGGTGATTTGATAAAATATATTAATATTCAAAAGGAATTCATTCACTTACTGATTAATCGATTAGAGAATTATAGATATTGTAAATTATAAACGATGTATATATATGTATATGTATATAATGAATGAATTATTCTTATCATACATGTTCTAAGAGCTCATCAAAATCACTATACTCTACTTTAATTGATTTTTTTTTTAATAAATGATCTAAAAAAGGATTTAATCAAATATATTAGGTCATAATTATTTTAAACATATTCATATATATATTCGTATTTTTAATGTGTAGTATCTAATTAATTTTAATTTTTATTATAAACTATAGATACAATAAAGTAATTTGGCACATTGTATTAAAAAACGACACTTAATAATTTTAAATATATAATTAAATTGATTTTGATATTTTTATATTCATACGCCTGAAGCAGGCAACCAATTACACTCCTGTGATGTTTTTATTATGTTGAATAATAGATAATTAACTAATTAACAAAAGTATTCAATAAATTTGTAGAATAATTTAATAAATAATAAACAAATAAAAATCAACTTTAAGATCTTAATTAATTTATATTGACTTAGACAATAATAATTAATTAAACAAATTTTAATAATATTATTTTTAAATAATTTATATGTGAAAAATAAATTTAAATAACAAAATAAAACCAAATTTAGCAGACATCTTCTCAATTAGTGAATTTATCTATATTACTAGCTACTCAGAGCGTTTAAGGAGTATTGTATATCGTCCTAACGTTTCTTTTATAATTTATATATATATATATATTATTGATTGACTTTAAAAATAAAGAAGGAAACAAAAAGAAAATTATGGTTTAAATTAATTGCTTGTAATAAAATAAATGTAGAGCTAATACATTCTGACTTTTAATACTCAGTTAGTTTAGTCCTTATATTGAAAGACACAAATTCACCAAAATCAGAGGAGCTTTATAGAATATATATTTTAAAAAATTAGTTTTTCTTTTTTTTATTAATTAGATATTGATAAAATTACTAATTGATGTACAAAAATAGAGGTAAATAGGAATTCTATGCTGATATGTCATACCAATAAGATTGAGATATTGACAGTGGCGGATTAAGTTGATTGGGGACCCCGGGCGGTAGGATTGAAATGGGCCCTCTGTTATTTACAATTATAATTGAAAGATAAATTTTGTTTATATTATAATTTAGGCTGTTTTATACTTACATATATAGTACTTATGTAAAAAATACATAATTTTTACTGTAGTCTCCGAGACCCAAAATTGATTATTTTTTCTTGATACTCGGGGTTCAAACACAACGGAATAAAGATCTGTTGTTCAATAAAGAACTGTATCAAGAATAACTTGTTTTAATTAAACTCCGATTATCGATAAACTCAACAGTTTTTTTTAAATTTTTTTAAGAAAATATTTTTATTTATGTTTCGGTGGGCCCCTCGGGCTGGTGGGCCCCGGGCGGCCGCCCGGTCCGCCCGGCGTTTAATCCGCCTCTGGATATTGATTGAGATAATTTGAGTCTAAAGCCTTTAATGTTTTCAGTAAAGACAGGCATAAGAAATTCTAGTCATATTTGGATTTTACAGGTCATGAAACGCAAAGATATGTAAAAAATTTTAATTCTGAGCAATGTACACACAAAAACATTTATTTATATTTATATAAATATTCTTTATTTCCATAATTCAAACATTTTTATAAAAATGAATTATAATGTTTAATAAAAATAAAAATAATAATTCTGATCAATATAATAATTTATATAATAATAATATTTATATTTAATATTTATAATTGGTTTATTTCGTTTAATTTTAATTTGAAATTTATATTTATTTACAAAACTGAGATGCTCTTGGTACATATCGCCATCTATTGGTGACCTTGTGAATTAAGACTGTCTAAATAAAATAAGTACTGATTGAATACTTTACTAAACTATTCTTTAAAAGAAGATTTAATCGGTTCATGAATTTTCGATGTACGGGTGCTTCGCACTGTTATGTATACTCCAGTACCTGTTAATTATGGTAACTATTAGAGATCGAATTCGATTTTGATCATATATCCATTTTCGTTATACTTTCGCTAAAATTTTTGTGTAATATCAAGAGCGCTCTATAACATTATATAAATTATTCGCGGCATATTTATACTATTCAATAGAGTATAGTTATCTTATTTTTAGTTATACATTAAGATCATTCTTTCAAAGATTCGATTAAAGTATGCTTATAGTACATTGCATTATACGGATTTCTAATAAAACTAATAATAAAATATTTGAATAATTCTATAAAGAAAATTTAAAAAACTACAATGATAAATTATGTTATACTTAATTGAAAGATGCCAGCTACTTCATTGCTATTACTTTGAAAATTATTGTTATACGATATATACAACATTTATCTAATTAAATATACATACTACTTATTTTATTTATATTAACTATTTATTTAAATATTTCTTATAATTTAAATTTAATTTTTTTTTATACAATCCATAATTCTAAAATTTCAATATAAAAATGTTATAAATAATTATTAAAAATCTATATTATATTTTATCCTATAAATTAATTAACTTTATTTATAATTTTACAAAATTAATTTTTAAATGGCAATAGTTTTAGTTACCTAAGCTTTAAGGGGATCTAAATTAATAATCTAATTAATTAATATATAAAATAATAATTAATTTAAATTCTGTCGATCAATGTATATTTATATTTTATATAAACAAAAATTAAACTTAAAATTATAAACCTCATTAAAAATAAATAAGTAAAAAAGTATTATCTTATTTTTGAATATTATCTGAAAAGATAGTGTATATAAGTATGTTTGTCCTGTGCGTATTTTGTTTT
Organism: Labia minor; assembly: GCA_963082975.1. NCBI lineage: Eukaryota > Metazoa > Arthropoda > Insecta > Dermaptera > Spongiphoridae > Labia > Labia minor. The sequence goes on from OY720345.1 coordinate 39,468,845, forward strand.
GTTATATGTAACGTGAACACTTCCTTATAGAAAATATTAATAATTACAATTCTAATTTAATTATACATAATTAATTTTATTCGATTCTATAAAATTTAAATATAAAGATAATATATTTGTTAATCTTACGTTGTGTGATAAAATGCTCTCTCTATTAATATTTTCCTTCATTTTGATAACAATTTTGTATATATATACTTTATCAGTATGTATATTGTATAAATGTATCATTTTATATGATGGTAACTGATTTATGTCTATTCTACCACAAAATAATTAGATAAAAGCTCATATCATTGTATAATAATTTTACATTATATCAAATTATAATAATAAATAAGAGCTCATTTTTATAATTATTATAGATTACCTTGATAATATACAGCAAGGAAGGACATTATCAGGAATTTCAATAATTTAATATTTCTTAATTATTATAATTTTAGCGAAGTGAATTGGGAAATTAATTTACCTATGTTTATAAATAAATTAAATTATAAAACGATCAATTTTATCTTATTCATTATTATTATTATTATTTACCTACCTATATTTAAGTTGAGTGGTAAGAAATATCCGGTTTATTGAATTGTTATTCATTAGTCTTGAAAAAAAATTGATTTAAGATTTTTAATAAGGTACATATTTTATAATATAATATCTTTAACATAGATATAAAAAAATATTTGATATATAGTAATTGTGATTTTAAAATAGAAAATTAATTTAAAAAAATTATAATTCATTTTCTAATATAAATTAAAATTTTAAATTAAACAAAACAAAAAACATAATTATTAGATTTAATTGTATTTTATTAGAAATATAAATTATAATTATTTCTTTTTGTTTAATCTTTTGATTGATTATAAAATATAATAATTTTTATTAATTTTAATTTGAAAAGGAGCAATTCGTTTAGTCATATAGAATAAGTTGACCTGTGGCCAGGTCCGAACCGACCGACGGTTTGAAATAAATTAATTTCCAGCTACAGAAACAATTTCAAATAATTTTCATATATCTATTAATGTAATAAAAAACAGATATGGATACTTAAATAATAAATATAAACATTTTTAATTTTATTTTATTTATAATATATATGCAAGACCAGGCTGTGACGTCATGCATGGCTGGATGACGTCATATAATTTTAAATCAAGAAAAAACTAATAAATATGATTTTTTTCGAGGATAAAACCAATACAAAATGCATGATTCGTGGTGATATATAAAAAAATCTCCTTTGATGTGAAAATAACCCTTTCCTTCCTATCGTCGATTGCTAATACTACCACTTCCGGTTTCCGGAATTGCACCAAAAGTTGATCAATTCATCCCACTGATGCATTAAGTAACTATACCAAATTTCATCAAAATCGGTTGAGCCGTTCAGGCTGTACACATCTATACGGACGGACAGACGGACGGACAGACGGACGGACAGACGGACAGACATCATGCTAAAAATACTTTTTTCTGTTTAGAAAATGCATGATTCGTGGAGATATGTAAAAATCTCCACATGTGAAATTTGGTGTGAAAACAATACCTCCCTTACTATCGTCGGTCGGTAAAAATGATTTTAATTATGAAAGAAACAAAAAGAAAATAACTACTTATAGATTATAGCAGTTTCCCAACCTTATTTATGCCATGTCCCACTAGAGCTTAAAAACTTAAAATGTCCCCTATGTATATACATATGCATAATTTTTTATATTAACATTTTTTATTTGTTGACTATTAAATGATTGACTTCTGACCGTTCATCAATTTTTTCCATTGCACCCTGTGTAAGTCACACGTTGATAACCACTGAGTTATATAGGCTTGTAAAAATATAACAAAAAACAAAAACAAAAAATATAATAAAATCCTTATAGAAGTAATTATTGAATTTAAACTTACTCTCTTTGTGTTATTTTATTATTGTGTTGAATCATTTTAAATTGATTATTCTTAAAAATATAAGTCAATATTTTATTCAAATAATATAAATTTAATTAAAATTAATTAATATGAATTATAATATGTTAATTAGGCTCGACAGCAAGTGCAGATCAAATAATAACAAATTCTACAGAGATCAATGATGAAAATGTCAGCCCCGAGCCTTTTTTGCAAACTGTGAAAAATATAACATATGAAATAGGCAATTATATTCGCAATTTATTCCGATGGATTTTCTCTGTGGATTTTCTCTTTGTCCGTCTGCCAATATTGACTTGGTTGCCACGCTATCAGCTTCCATGGCTCTTCAATGATTTTATTGCAGGATTCACTGTCGGCCTTACCGCCATTCCTCAAGGCATTGCCTATGCAATTGTGGCTGGTCTAAGTCCTGAAGTAAGATAAATATGAAATTAATTAATTATATTATATATATATATATATATATATATATATATATATATATATACTAGGTTGTTCAATAAGTTCGCGGAGCATCATCTATTCGTCAATATCATCGAAAAATACAAGATATGGTATTGGAATATCGTCGATTAACTGAAAGAGATTTAGCAGAGGCTTTAGGCATTTCATTGGGCACAGTAAGCAATATTTTGAGTGTTAATTTGTGTTTCAAAAAACTATGTGCAAAATGTGTGCAACAAAAACCATTGCTAAAATAACTGAATTGAAATACGAATTGCTGCAACATCCAACCTATTCGCCAGCTCCCTCCGACTTCTGGTTTTTTCCACTCCTCAAACAATAACTCCGTGGAAAATGATTTTCTTCAAACGAAGAGGTAATAGCTGCCGTGGAGGGATATTTTGCTGAACTGCCGGAAAACTTCTACATTCAAGGGATCCATAAATTAGAAGACCGTTGGAATAAGTGTATTGAATTTGAGGGAAACTACGCTGAGAAAAATAAAGTCATTTTTATAAATTTCCGCGAACTTATTGAACAACATAATATATATATATTTATATATATATATGGTAAAGTATACAGTCGTTGGCCCCCTTAAGCAACTCCTAGCAGTCTTTAATGCATATCTGGGCAAATTGCAGTACAATCTGTGTCAAATTAGGTGCAGAACATAGATAGCATAGACAGCATTTTGATGAATAAAAAAAATATCATTTTCACATGACATTTTCAATAAGCACCTTTTTAAAAAAAATCCTAAAAAATACAGTTATTGGCCCCCTGTTCTAGTTATTGGCTTAGGCATTCTATAGTGCTTATACCACCATGCAACAAACAATTACATAAACATAGTTAATAGCGCAATTTTTAAAATAAAAATCTCTTATAATTTGTGTTTTAGTGATAGGGGGCCAATGACTGCCTCGGGGCCAACGACTGTATACTTTACCCTATATATATATTGTGTGTATATATATATACCTATATATATATTATTTTGATTTTATCTTTTTCTAAAGTTATAATTGGTATTATTTATTTTAACAATGATATAATTCATTTTTTTAGTATGGCTTATACTCCAGTTTTACTGGAGCGTTTGTATATGTTTTCCTTGGATCTTGTAAAGATGTTGTAATCGGTCCAACGGCTATTTTATCTTTAATGACTCAGCCATTTGTTGCGGAATATTCCGAGGACTTCGCAGTTCTTTTGTGTTTTCTTACTGGTTGTATTATTGTACTCTGCTCAATATTTCAGTTAGGCTTCCTAGTCAATTTTATTTCAAAGTAAGTACAATTTTGATTTTTATTAAAATCCCCTACCTCAAAGAAATTTTTTTTATGCAAAACCAATTATTCTGTTCTTGTATTTCTCAAGAATTTTATTACAATTCCAGTGTAAGAGCATAATTATTTGTAAATTTCTTATTATCATTCATTTAAACCAAGGTTTCCCAAACTTTTTTCTACGTCGACTCCTTTTAAAGTTTCTTTTCGTTTTTTAGACCTCTATTTTTTGAAGTATGATAGTATAAAGTATAAGTATATCTATTAATAAAGTTTAACACAGAACTATGAGTATTTTTTTAAAAATTTTACAATTTAAATATTTGGGTACATTACTATTAATAGAGCTAATATTATTTAACATAAATCTGACAATTCAATATTTCACAAATTAATAATCTCATAAATGATTAATACGAATTCCTAACTAAAAAATTAATATGACGGTTGAGGCTGATATTTTTTGATGTTTTTGATTTCAGGTTCAAATTTTGATTAATAATAACACAACAAATAGCTAATTAATAGGATATATTTTTTAGCATTTTTATTTCGTTAATAGTAGTAGAACTAATATTATTTAACAAAACTTACAATTCAATCTAAATATATATAAAAAGATTTTGCCCATTGCTCAGAATTTGAAAAATTTTGCGCATCTTCACGTTTCATGATCTCTAGAATCCAAAAGTGACTTTAAAATTTTTCATATCTGTCTGTCTGTCTGTATGTTTGTCCGGAAAATTATGACGTTATAGGCTCAAAATTGGCTCAACAGATTATTATGAAATTACATCACAATAATCTTATATAAACCTCTATTTGAACATAGGCTATAATTTTTATGAATATCTATTGAATAAACGTAGAAATTTATTTTAAAAATTTATATGATGCTCCATAATATTCATTCAAAGCCTCTCCTGGCTCAGTTAGGAGTCGATTCATTTCCGAAAATAAATATAAAATTAATAATTCTAACAATTTCCACCCAAAGAATTATTATAATATTAAAATTGTTATCTTAATTTCTAATATTCAAATATCATTTCAATTATTTATTTATTCTAAATGTTCTCACTTTAATTAATTTAATAAAATATTTAAATCATATTTATCTTAAAATTTATATTTATTCTTAATATTTTTGAATATTTCTTCTTTTCTATTTAAAAGTGAAGCATATAAATTATAATTATGCTAATAAAATAAAACAGAATTTTTTTTTAGTATTTTATGAAGACTAAAATATTTTTAAAACGTCAATTAAAATGATTAAATTATATTATCGTTATTTTTGCTTTTAGTTTAATTACTCAATTATTAATTACTACTATATTTAAGTACAAAAATGATTTATTGATTAAATAAAAATTAAAATATGATTTTATAGACAAATAATATAAAGGGAATTGTTTTAAATTTTTCTCTTTTTAAAATTTGTAAATTAGAATATTTGAATTTGTTTAAATTGTAATACAAGTAATCAATCATAAGCAAATCAAATATAAAATTTTGAAAATCAATTTGCTATTTAATCCAAAAATATGAGCCCAATTATAATATTAAAATATAGGTATCATTTGAAAATATTAAGAATAATATTAGATAAATTAAATTTATAAAAAAAATCATTTTATTTATAATACGCTATTCGTATATTTATAATTCGAATCTCTATATATTTAATATATATATATTAAATTTTAAAAAATTTAAAGTGCTCTAGCCAAATTCATTATAAAATAAAAATAATTTTATTAACATTAAAAATATTGAAATAAAAAATAATAGTTTGATTTAATAAATTAAAATATTATAAACATTTATATATATATATATATATATATAATATAGATAGATAGTGGGAATTTCTCAGGAAGGTAGGGAGGTCAGATAGGCGTCAACTTTTATTCCAAATGTTCTCTCCCTACTTGTGACGTCATGAAGGGCTGGGTGACGTAAAAACTAATGAAGATGATTTTTCCCAGAGATGTGATTAATAAAACTCGATTTGTCTTTATAAATACTACCTATGGTGTGAATTTCAAAAAAATCGATCGAGCGGTTTCTGAGAACCCATTTACAAATATATATATACATACATACATACAATTTTAGCTTGCATAATAAGATTAGATAGATAAATAAATTCTTTGATTTTTACTATCTCGCCAGAGATAGTAAAACGATTAGGCGATTACGAAAATTTTCGATGTCGAGATTTTTATGTTTTATACGTTTTGAGGGTTCCTGAATCATTTTCACTAAGGTTGAGAAAAATGTCTGTGTGTATGTAAACAAGAATACACAAAAACGGTTTGAGCTTGAATAATGAAATTTGGTTTAAAACAATATATTACAAATTAATTAAATAGTTTTAGAATAATTTATTTATGTATCGTAGCTAGAATGGGAGAAGAAAGAATGGCGAAAAATATTTTATTGGGAAACGTCCGCTTGGAAGACCAAGGACGAGGTGGATGGATAATGTAGTAAGGGACGTGAGAAAGATGGGAAAGGGTAGGGATTGGAGGGTTGTGGCTCAGGATAGGTATACTTGAGAAGTGTGCTGCGGCCAAGAACTTTCTAGTTCTGTAGAGACATAGAGATAGATAGATAGATTATTTATATCAAAAATCAAAATATCAAAATTTTATAATAAAACACAAGAAATAAATGTATGTTCATTTTAGAATTATTTTACTGGACCATGCCGTGGCAATCTTATGATCAGAAAATAAAATAATATGGACATCATTTTCAAGAACTTGCTTTCAAGGCAATTGAATATTCATTATTAGTTTGGATAGTAATAATGTAGATATCGATGACCATATTGGAGATAGAACGAACTTTTAATAATGTTTATTGTTTCTACAAATGATTATCGGATTGGGAAAAATCTCTTGGAGATATTTTGTCTAATTATGGAACTCAAACCATTAATAAAGTCATTAAAAGGTATCCAAGAAATTTCGGAGATTGTAAATTATAATAATAATTGATGTTTATAAACAGCCGTCTAGGTTACAAGAACAAAGACGCTGGCTCGAAATGATAAGAAAAGAGTACACTAGGACCACAGAGATAAATAGATTAACTTAATGCTATACATACCAATCGATTTTAAATTTTCTTAACACAATATTTCACTGATTTTATGGTACTCCATATTCTATTGAGTATTTTATTGATCAACATATTGTAATAATATAATGAATAACAATATAATTATTTATAATTTAACAAAATATTAAATGTACGAGGTCAGGTCAATAAGTCTGTGACTTTTGGTATAAAACACAGGTTTTTGGTTAAAAATTTATTTCATTTTTCATCGTAGTCTCCTTTGAGCTCTATACACTTCGTCCAATTTTTCCAAAAAATAAGATTTGCCGAGGACATCAAAATAGGTATTTGTATGGAGGTGATTTCATCTTTGGAGTCATATCTCTTTTCACCGAGCCCTTTCTTCAGGTTTGGAAACAAGAAATAGTCACTCGGGGCTAAATCGGGAGAAAAGGGCGGATGAAGGAGCAATTTGTATTTCAATTCATGGATTTTCATGGAAATTATTTTTCCTATTCTGTTCTTAAATCACGAGGTAGTCAGCTATTACTATGGGTTGCAAACAAAAACTAAAAGACCCAGCTGGTTCAAATTTCAAATCAGCTGATTGTTACCTGTTGGAATTTCATTTAAGATATCACGCACTTATTGATCTGCCCTCTCAACTATTACGTACCCATACAGTATATATAAATATTAATAGTTACTTCCTTAAAATTACTATAGATATAAGATTATCATAAATTCAGGTCTCAAAATTTTAGGTATAATCGAAATGGTTTTCTATTAAGCATAATGGTATCAGACTTTAAAGAAAAATTTGATTTTTTATATTTTTGGTGTCAATATGGGATTCAAGGAGAATGCTTCAATGAGTCCTTTATAATGTGAATTATAATATAATATAATAATTTATATTCCAATCTCATGAATATAATAAACCTATTATGTTATTATTATCTAATTATATTAATATTAAATATCTTTTAGGCCTGTTGTTGCTGGGTTCTCAACTGCAGCAGCTATTCAGATTGCTTCCTCCCAATTAAAAGGTCTTTTTGGCCAGACAGGGAAAGCATCTGAATTTTTACCAGCGTTAGAAAATTTTTTTACATATATAACTGATGTACAACCGGGAGATTCAATTTTAAGTTTATGCACAATCATCGTATTAGTTTTTCTTAAGGTATATAAATAATACTATATTTAAAGCTATTTTATTTATTAAATATCAATAATTCATTTAATGTATTTACTATTCTGCTGGTGTTATTTTATTGGTTTAGTGGCAGAAAAAATTCGATCGCCCAGGTGTTCATAAAATTTTACGAAATATTTGCTGGTTTGCTTGCATTTCAAGGAATGCTGTTGCAGTTTTAAGTGGATCCTTAATTGCTTATATATGCTACACCTATGGCAAAAAGCCATTTGAACTTACTGGTAAAATATTCATTCCATTTCACACTTATAATAATTTATATCTTGGCTTATTTTAAATAATTATTTTTATTATAATATGAGTTATTAATAAAATCCAGAAGCAGGTTTATTTTAAAGTATTATATATTAAATACGTATAGAATTAAATTTCATTCATTCTTTTAATTCATTTACTGACATAATAATGATGATGTTAATTAAGTTGTTATCAAATTTTTTTTTGAAAAAAAGATCGTAGTCTTAGATATGAAAAAAATTAATCATCTTAACGTTAGTTTCTTTAATTTAATATATATATATGATTTCTCATTCAAAGATATAAATCAATTTTTGAGATTAGGATTCTAATTTATTTGTAACATTTACAAATCGTCACTTATCAACAATTATTTATGTTTAGTTAAAGATTACATGTTAACTTAATTAAATCAAAAGATGGTTTTATTTTGAATCAAATAATAATATAATATATTATTATAAAAGAAAAGAAGAAAATGATTTTATGAATGAATTAATTTTTATACTGTATCAAAATAATTAAAAAATAATAAATAATATTAATAAAGAATGAATAAAATTAAAGAATATTTTTATAATTTTTAATAAATAGAAGAAAACAGTATTATTTTAAAATTTAATTTCTTCAAAGATATAAGAATATTTAAAATTTATAGATATATATATATAAAGTTAATTGCTAATTATTTTTACATAGTTTGAGAGATAATGAGTATCTCTCTCTCTCTCTCTCTCTCTCTCTCTATATATATATATATATATATATATATATATATAGTACATAATATGTATATAATATATACAATTCTGGTTTTTGATGAACCTTAAACGATAATATCTATTATGACATGATTATTTGTGTTGATGGTACCTAGGACTATTAGGGATTCAAAGCAAAAATTAAAGTTTATTTTTAATATAAGAACTACTAAAATTTACAAAAATAAAAAAGTCAACTTTTTGGCAATATCCCTTACAGGGGTGGTGATATTCAGCCGATGGGGGGATATGGCTTATATGAAAAATTACATGTAATACAAAAATAAAAAACTCCTTAAGTTGAAATGTTTAAATATTTAAATAGGCAAGTTTTAAGAATTAAAAAAAATACATAATATATTTACACAAGACTAAGACTACTCCTTGCAAGACGGTTAACTTATAAATAAGGTAGACACGCTTCATCTGGTCGTATATGTCGTGTGGCTCTCTCGTTCCTCAAAGTCTTTCTCAAGCCAAGAGGCTTAGTTTTCGAGAGAAATAGAAAGCACATCATATTTGTTTGATTATTAGTCCAGTTTTTTGTGTGTTATTGATTATTAATATTAGATTGAATTTATTTATTTATTTAAAATCTCAGCTTATTATTTATATTGGAACTATTTATTTAATTTTTATAAAAGCGAAGTGTAAATTAGGCGTAAATGACCCGAGTTGCCGATATACCAATAATAATAATAATGCATGCATCAAATTTAAGATTAAATTAATGAATGAATATTCTCAGGCACGGTGAAATCTGGATTTCCTCCTGTTGGCCCACCTCCTTTTACTACTATAACGAAAAATAATGTAACGATGAATTTTCAAGAAATGGTTCAAGTATACGACATTTCATTAATGACAGTGCCATTTCTCAGTATTCTTGAAAGTATTGCCATCTCCAAAGCATTAGGTAAATTTTTATAAAAATATTATAAGTTATTAATAGTTATTTTTATTTACTTTTTAAGCTAATAAATTAAAACAATTTGTTGACAATTTAATATATTATAATTTATTGAATCAATAAAGCTATACCTTATTGAAAAATTTTTATTATCAAAATTTTTAATTTTTAGTCATATAATAATTTTTTCATGAAAAAGTTATTATTTTTATTATTATTATCTGTTAGGATTAAAAATAGTCCTTGATCTAGTTACCAGCCTAGAATAACTTGATTCAAACAATATTTATTTACTTAATATTTAAAATTAAAATAAGGAAACTTCCTTTTTGAAATTACAAATTAAAAATTGAATTAATTGAATATAATTATATATATAATATATATTGATATAATAGAAATTAATTGTACTGATTAATTGTTTGAATATTTTTATTTTTTTTTAGCAAAAGGAAAACCGATCAATGCCCAACAAGAACTTTTGACACTTGGAGTTTCTGATATTATCGGGTCATTTTTTCGGTCAATGCCAATCACAGGATCATTTACCCGAACTGTTATTAATAATGCAAGTGGTGTTAAGACAACGGTGAGCTGTTTAGTAACAGGTATTTAATTTATTTTTATTTTTATTTTTTTATCATAATATCTTTATTGGATTTTCTTTTATTGTTTATTGAATTTTTTAAAGTGATATATAATTTTTCATTTGTTTATAAATTATAGGATTAATAAAAATACAGTTGATATTGGCTGAATAGAAATTGTATAATGTATCAGAAGTTCAACCGACACGAAAACAATATCTCGAAATGAAATTTTAACTTTTTCTATATATATGGTATACCTACATATATGGAATATATAGATAATTGAGGAATCCCGTGACTTTTGGCTTATATTATTATTATTTTATTAATATTTATTTCTATAATCAACATATATTATTAAATTATTATTTCTATAATTAACATATATTATTAAAAATTAATATAACCAAAGTCTAAAAAGATCCTGATATGGAACCTAAATGTCTACACATTGGTTGAAAAAAAATAAATTTCATTTCTAAACCTTTCTGTTGACTGCTCGATGACTCCTAATCCATAATAAAACAGTTTACAATATATATATATATATATATATATATATATTTAATTCAGAATTAATTAAAATATATATTTATATTTTTTTATATAAAATTTAAAGCACAATAATCGTATGTAACATATCTATACAATATGTAAAGTATTATTTTTTATGTTTCAATGATAAAATCCAGCAACGGACATTTAGAAGGGAGTGTTACTTTAATTTTTGCTTTATAAATATATTGAAGAATTTGTGGATATATTTATAAATAGTATATTATATAAGTATCTGGTTCACCGAGCCACGGCTTGGTACATTAAAAAAAATATTCCTTATGAACTATAAATATTTAAGATTAAGATTATTATTTAAAATAAATAAACGACAAAATATATTAAACTATTTCAAATAATTTAAAAGAACATAAATTTAAAAAAATAGTCATAAAACATACAGCCCTTAAACGTACACACGGAAAGACAAAAGTATGGCCTGTGGATATAACATAATATATATTTCGTTATTTGATTATAAAATATTATTAAAATAAATATTTTTAATTTTATTTTATTTATAATATTTTGTATTTAAGGAAGTGCTGTCCGGCGTTGCCGGCGCCATTTTTTTTATTGTTAAAATTCCTATTTTAAATTAAGAAAAAATTAACAAAGATGATTTTTCTAGAGGCTGAAACCAATACAGATCGATTTTTCTTTATAAATATTATCTATGGTTTGAATTTCAAAAAAATCCTTCGAGCGGTTTAATATCTGAAAAATACAATATACCTATACATATACAATTTTTGCTAGTATAATAAGATAAGATAAGATATAAAAATAATATATATAAAGAGGGTGAAAATATATTTTGAATAAAACCAATATTCTCCGTTTCTCGTTGTTCTTATCAATTTATTTTACCTAAAGAAAATTGTAATAATTTAAAATCAAAAATGAAAAATAGTATTTTAATATCTAATAAAAACTATAATTTTAACCTTTCGTAGATTTATTATGATTTTTAAAAAAATGTTTTATATTATAGTAATATTAAAACATATGCTTGTTGGTTGATTTTTATTTCATGACAATTTGGAAATAAAATTAAATTAAAAAAAATTAACAATAGAATATCAAGGAAAATTTAATAAAAATATTTTTTAATATTAATTTGTAATTAAGTTTCATTAAAATTTTATCAGGAAAAAAAAATTCTTAATCTTTCAATTTTTGTCTTTTTTAGGACTAATTGTAATTATGTCTTTAGAATTATTAACAGGAGCATTTTATTTTATACCAAAAGCCTCACTAAGTAGTCTAATTCTTTGTGCTATGTTTTCCATGATAGAATATGAAATTGTTCCGCAACTTTGGAAATCTTGTAGTAAATATGGATTTTAAATTTGTTATTTTTATATATTAAAAATTCATTTAATAATAATATTATTATTGTTTATTTTTTAGAATGGGATTTGATTCCCTGGGCTGCGACTTTAATCGGAGGACTCTTTTGGAGTTTAGAGTATGGTATGGTGCTAGGAATTGGACTTAATTTAATTATAGTTCTCTGGCCAATAGCTGTGCCTAAAATAGAAATTCAAAATTATATGGTACTTAAAATATTCAAATTACATCTTAATATAAAAATCAAAATTTTACAGATTTTTTGTTTGTTTCGTCATTAATCTCAAATTTATTACCTTTTTTAGATAAATGATTTTTCAGTTATTTTGGCGACACCAAAAAATAGTATAGCATATCCAGCTGCAGAAGCAATGTGGGTAAAATTATTGTCTTCTACTAACACGGATGATTCTCAAAATATGCCAACTATACTTGTATTAAATGGAATTCAATTAGATATCATTGATTCGACTTTTGTAGAGGTGAACAATACAGTAATTTATTTTTTTTTTATAATATAAAATCAAATGTTTAATACTTATAATTTGTAATAATTACTAAAAAAATACATGAAGTTAAGAAATAAGCTAAGCAATAAAATTGAATAATTAATTAATTAATTTTCATAGTAGCATCGCATCTTATACTTAAATGTAATCAAATTTTGAATTATATGAAAATAAATTTTAATTTAATTTTTTTATTAAAATTAAACTTAATTAATTTTTTCATAGAGAAAAAATGCTAATTGATTTTTGAGATATGAAGAATTTTGAACATTGTGTTTATTTATTTATATTATTCTATATTTTATTTTATAAAAAAAAATACTATTTAAACTTATAATATATTATTTATATTCTTAATTGATTATTTATTTAACTTAAATGAAAATAGTATGATGTTATCATTCCATTTTATTTTAATTATATTTGTTATTAATTATTTTTTTAGAATATTCGTCAATTAAAAGCGAGTCTTTTAGCTACAAAAAAAGAATTGTTTTTATGGAACTGGTCACAAAAAGCTCGAATCTCCTGTATTGGCTATGATAAAGAACTTAAACCATTATTTAAGAGATCAACTACTTTAGAAGAATTAATTTCAGGTTAATACAAAATATTATTATTATTTTAATAGTCATGCCTTTGAAAATTTTCATTTATTTCATAAAAATAATAATTTGTTTTATTTTCTAGATATAACTCCGGAGACTAAACTTGATATACCTTGAAATTATATCTATTATCATTTTAACAAATCAATTGTATTGTGATATTTTAAACATTTTAACAAAGTGATTATTTAAACACGATAGTGAGACAAATAATTACTGATAATTATGATATTTTTAATTAAATTTTGAGATAAATTATTTAGTTCAGTCCCTGAGTTTTTTAAAATATTCAATTTTTATAAGCATTCTCATAATAATTGTCTGCTTATAAATAAATTCTACTAGTAGTATTTGATAGATATGATACGAATAGAAGTACTATCAGTACCATTTATGTCTAAATTAAATAAAAATAATCATCATTCATTATCCATTTAGAAAAAAATTCATAAACTATTTTTTGTATTTCATTCATTCATTCATTCATTGTTATTTATAATGAAATTTTAAAATTATTTATTATAAATTGATATCCATTTCAAATTAATATTTTTACATTTATACGTACTTTATTATAACACATTAATTTTCATCTAAACTTTCAAACATAAACATAATTTAATAGATGTTTTAGTTATTACTTGTATATATACATATAATAAAATAATTTTTAATTAAAAAGAGAAAATTACTTAATTTAATTTATAATATTTTTCCTCAATATATTTTATAATTGTTATGAATCGAGTATTATCTAACACATCAATAAATAAGTCCCGAGACTAACACAGAGATGGTACTAGTATTACCAAAGTGGCCACGTTTCCATAGAGTGCGAACCTCTACATGAAACGTGTAAAAATTTCACGTCGATCGGATCACAGACAGCAGAGTTATCGAGGTTAGAGTAAAGTCACTATGTAATTTGTTTGTAAAATGGAAAAAAGGGAGTTTCGCGCGTTGTTTTTTAATGGGTTAAAACACCGTAGAAGCCCAGAAATTACTTGAAAAACATTATCCGGACTCCTCTCCTTCCAAAACAACGATTTGTCGTTGATATGCTGAGTTTAAACGTGGTCGTACGGACATAAACGATACGGAACGTTCGGGTAGCCGTTACACAGGAAAATGCGAGTGAAGTGTTAAAAATTGTAATGAAAAATCGCAAAGTGAAGGTCCGTGAGATTGCAGAAATGACACAGATATCATCTGGAAGCGTATTTACAATCCAACATGAAAAATTGAGCCTGAAAAAAGGTTTTTTCCAAGTGGGTGCGAATGAGGTCATTGCCGAAACTGAAGCCTATTTTGAAGCAAAGGATAAATTCTTCTATAAACATGGTATAGAAATATTGGAAAGGCGTTGGAAAGATTGTATCACTCTAAAAAGAGATTATATTGATAAAAATGATTTATGAAAAAAAAAATGTTTTTGGTAGTCTCGGGACTTATTGAACGATGTGTTATAATATCGGTAATACGCTTTATTATTCAAATTATCAAACCATCTTATTTTTAAATTAGAATAAATATATTTTAAGTTATCTTTTTTGTTAAACTTATTTTTATAATAAAACAAAAGCCAATTTATATTATAAGAATTTTATTAAAAACTTATAAAAATAATATATAACCAAGGTAAAAATAAATACTTAATTCAATAACATTACAGAAAATATAAGGGATATCTTCAAAATGTTTCCAAATGAATAAAATCAAATCACCTGAAGAAAGGAAGATATGGCAGAAATCTAGCTGGTATTTGGACTAGACTAAGAGATACATAAAATTGTTTTTTTACAAAAATAAAATATGTATTTCATTAATTAGAGTATTAGTATATCAAATGTATAATAGATATATTACAAAAAATGATTTACATTAAATTGATACCAAACATATCATCCATAAATATTAAACTAAGAAAAAAATGCAATAAATAAGAAATATAATTTAATCAATATAATTTAAATATCATTTTAATTGATACAAGAATTACACTATGCAATATTTATTTATTTTTCGAATTATATTAAATTTCAGAGTACATAGCGTATATAAGTATCAAAATTACCTTCATAAGTTGTATAATTTTTAATTATTTAAATAAAAATTCAATTAATAATTAATATTTTAATATATATATATATATATATATTCATAGTTTAATTCATTGTATAAAATATTGAAACCACTTTGAGTGAATTTTAATATTTTGGAGTTCACACACCATACAAAAACAATGGACATAATTAATATTACTGGTATAAATATATATATTTACATTTGAATATTTAACAACTTTTAAAAATATTTTACATTATTTGATTCAGAAATTAATTGCAACCATTAGACATATCAGGTTATTGCATATGGGATCCTCACATTTTAGGGTTCCGGAACATAAAATTAAAAACACATATTTAGTATTAGATTTAAAGATTGGAAGATTGGATAGACAACTCTCGTAGAATCATTGTATCATTTGCATATTTAATCTGATTTTTTTTTCTTTTTTAACAACTTTCATTTATAATTGTATCTGAAAACCTTCATCGACTACAAAAAGGTCTTTGACTTGATAGAACTAAGGTTTATATGAAAGACCCTAGAAGAACAGGGAGTAAATAAAGTCTACATTGAACTTCTTAACCGCACAACTAGAATTAAGCCCTTCTTTAGCCAGCTCATTTTCCCTGTCGAGGGGGAGGGTACGTAAAGGCGATCCTATCTCACCAAGTCTTTTTGCTTGGAATCAATAACTAGAAAGTGCGACTGTAGCTCATATGGATTAAACATCGATGGCCGAAATCTAAACCATCTAGGATTCGCGGATGATGTACGAGGAATTGGACAACCCTAGTGTTGCAATCTGTCAATCTATTTATCTATCGTACAGTTTGACATTTCAATAATGATGAAAATAATGATGGAAACTCAATTCTAAACGAAAAGAAAAAAAATAGGTCTCTACCAATATTAGTAAGGGAGTGGAAAACATATCCCCTCTCATAAAACTGCTGAAAGAAGTTGCAGGCAACAATTTCGAACTGAAAGTCCTTAACTTCGAAAAGTTAAAATACAACCAAAAACACCAGAAACTTACTCAACTATTACTCGATGTGAAAAAAACTGAATATTTCACATAAAGACCAAAAGAAGAAAGATCCTTTAGAGTGGTAATAAAAAACTTACACTATTCTGTAAATGTCATTGATTTAAAAAATGAAATTCAAAATCTTGGACATAATGTTCTAAACATTTGGAATATAAAGGAATATAAAACCAACAAACCGTTACCAATGTTCTCTGTTGATATATACCCTGATGTCAACAATAAACAAATTTACAAAATTCAATATCTGCAACATCAAAAGGTAAAAATTGAACCACCAAGACCGAAAAAGGAAATCCCCCAATGTTCTAGGTGTCAACGTTACGGGCACACCAAATCATACTGCCAAATGAGGCCACGTTGCGTCAAATGAACATCCGATTTTAAATGTGTTCTGTGTCAGGGAAACCATCCTGCCAAATACAAGGGCTGTTCAGTCTATCAAAAATTAATGTCAAAAAAATATCCAGCACCTAGAGCTGAACAGCATACAGATCACACGCAACTATACAAACATGTTCAACCTGGGGTATCTTACGCAAATGTAGTGAGTAATGAAGCACAATCTAATTCAAATAAAGTAAACCTTGAGACTACTGAGGTAAAAACTACATCTTCAAACGATCTGTATGAGCTCAAAATAATGATGAAAACTCTAACTGAACAAATAAGCTCTATGCTAAACATGCTAACCATAGTAATAACAAAACTAACAAAATGAAAAATATAGAACTCCTAAACATAGTAGTCTGGAATGCGAACGGACTAGCACAACATACTGAAGAAGTCAAACTATTCCTTAAAAATCATAATGTTGACATTATGCTTGTTTCTGAAACACATTTTACTAATAGAAGTCAAATAGTAATTCCTATCTACTCAATCTATAACACAAATCATCCTGACAGGACTGCACACGGTGGAACGGCAGTAATCATCAAAAATAATTTAAAACATCATCTGGTTTACCAATTTAATAGACTTTCTACAAGCAACAAGCATAGCAATAGAAGATTGGCATGGTACCTTAATTATATCCGCTGCATACTGTCCTCCCAAACACAAAGACAATAAAGTCCTATTTGACGAATTTTTTAACACACTTGGCAACATATTTCTGGCTGGAGGAGACTACAACTTGAAGCATACATTTTGGGGTTCGAGACTTACCACAACAAAAGAAAGACAGCTAATAGCCTCAATGGAGTGTGTAACAACCTAAAATATATCTCTACTGGTGAACCTACATACTGGCCGACAGACAGGAAAAAACATCCAGTCCTCTTAGATTTCTGCATAATAAAAGGTATACCAGATCGTCTTACGCTTGCTAAAACTTGCTTTGATCTTGCATCTGATCACTCTCCAATATTGGTCAATATATTGGCAGCGCCGCTTCTGGCACACCCGAACCCAGCGGCACCGATGTCGCTATCCACCGACGCCTCTTTAATAGCAATGGGAGGCGTCTTGTAACAATACACAGACGGAGCCTGGAAACCCTTAGCATTCTTTTCGAAGAAGTTAACTCTAACACAGGAGAAGTACAGCGCCTTCGACCGAGAGCTTCTAGCAATTTATGAAGCTATACGTCACTTCCGACATATGGTAGAAGGGCGCCACTTTACTGGTTCACCGACCACAAACCGTTGACCAACGCTTTCGACAGGAATAGAGAAGGATGCGCATCACGACAGAGCAACCATTTCAACTTCATCAGCCAGTTCACTACAGATATAAGACACATATCTGTTAAGTACAACTTCGACACACTCTCCAGAGTGGACGCAATAACGACCCCAGTTAACTTCCACGAGCTGGCTGACTCCCAGAACGACGTGGAGCTTGCAGAGAGTAGGCAGATTGAGACTCTGTAAGCCATACAACTCCAACCTTCCTGGCTTGAAGAGAGTAGGCAGATAGGGGCTCTGTAAGCCATACCCCTCTTATCCATTCCGGCTTGCTGGGAGTAGGCAGATTGAGATTCCGCAAGCCACTTACTACCCTCTGGTCTATGGGCATCGTCCACTGACCATCCTCCAGTCAACGCACATCGTCCTCTGACCGTCCCCCGACTCGGTCGCATCGTTCACCGACCGCCCAGGGTTATTCCGCACCACCTACGCTTTGTATCCTCTGCTCCCAAAGGCATCAATTAACAATAAACGATAATATATAAAAACCACTTCGGCCTTTCTTGCCCCTTTGTCCTTATGGCCTCAAACTTATACAATCATTATAAACGGCAAGAAGACAACTGTCTCGTTGACAAAGAGAAGGAATCCGATGCCACGCATCACTTGAACACAAACAAACTTCCGGCAAGCAAACCTAAAATCACCCAAACTTCACGATCAGGACGAAAGATACGCCGACCTATTATATTGTATAGTAATTTCGTAATTTGGACTTTTTCCTATAATTACATTATTCCAACCATCTTGTTTATGATAATAATTACACCAAACATCTCTGCCTCAAATATCAACAAACAGATAGCTGCATGCATATCAACAATCATATAATTATATATTTATATCAATATACCAATCGTTAATAAAACCTGATTCGGCCTTTCCTTTCACGCTTGTCCTGCCGGACTCAAATTCTATTATTAATTTTCAGTTAAATTTATAAGTGAAAATTGTTATAAAAAAAATCGGGTTACAAATATTTAGTATTTTTTTCTTTTTTGTTTATAATATTTAATATGTATATATATTTTATATTAATTTGTTGGTAATTTGATATTTTTAGACCCAATAAGATTATATTCCTAAAAGTGTGTAATAAAATCATACATATTCATAAAATTATTAAATTATTAAATCAGTGGCGTACCTAAGAGGGTGCGGTGGGTGCGGTCCGCACCGGGCGGCACTTATCTTGGGGCGGCATTTTTTTATATTTAGTTATAGTTGTAAAAAGCAACTTATTCATTTCATATTTATTTTTTTTCTTTCTTGAATAATAAATGATTATTATGATTATTATAAGTTTACTATTTGATTTATATAAATTATGATCAACTATATGATTTCGAATATTATTCCTCGGTGTATATAAATGCATTTTAGTGTAAATTTTGAATTCTAATTCCAAGAACAGGAGAATAATTTTATTTTATTGTATTCATTAAAATTCGTGTAATTCGTAAACGCATCTTTACGATTTTGTTCAGCAATTTTTCCTAACTAAAATTTTTTGATATCAGTTTATAAATGTCATTTCTTTTGAAAAGTTTATATGATTACTTTGAAGTGATATACCAATATTTTTTTAAATCATCGATTTTTCTTTTGAAAAGCAGGGCCGGCGGAAAAAATATAAATATAAATTTTGAGAGCATAATAATGCTCAAACGATTTTTCTAGTATGAAAGCTAGAAGAGTAAATATTATATTAATATGTTTACGAGTGCATACAAATATGTGTAAAAAAATTTACTCTGTGTATTAATTAATATTGATTAAATAACTTAATAATTTATTTATGTGCATTAATTTATAAATACCACTATTTGATTGACTTATAATAAAAAGGGCCGCAAACTGGAGATCGCCCCGGGCGGCAAAAGTTCTAGGTACGCCACTGTATTAAATTATTAAATGATAGGGCTCCGAAATTTCAATTTCCGAAGTATAATCTTGTGTAATCATCCACTATTTACAATTTATTAGAATCAAGAGCTAATTGAACAAAATAGTTTCTTTTCTTATGAGAAACTCTTCTTAAAAGCTGTTTACTCTTACAAAAGACCGACTTTAGTGATAATCTCACATGTTATTTAAATTAGTTTGAATATTATCAAATCCTATTATAAAATGGAAGTGTGGGTCTGTGGTGGCACAGCTGACATTTGATCGCTCCCATTTTTTTATTATAAAATAGTAATCTATAAAACAGGATTAAAAATATTTTCTATACAGGACATTTTATATTTATTATTGTTTAAAAATATGATTTGTTATATTTGATTTGTATTATATTAATAATTTTAAACGATTATTTTTAAACATCAACATTTGATCTCAAAGATCAACTACATATTTAAGGGTTTTTGAAGTGATATATACCTATATATACACAAATATTAAAAACAATAGTTATTCAATAATTATTTTTCTTTTAATATATATATTTATATATAAATTATTTATCAAACCACCACCACTGACAATTTTGAAAGGCGATGGCACATGGGAATTTACACTTCTGTGAAAGATCATTTAGTGATATTTGCTAATATTGATCATATACGAGGGTGGGATGAAAAGTTTCCGACCTGACCAAGAAAAACGGGTCCAATTTTTCTTATGTTTTATTTTTCAAAATTCAAGATATCTGAGACCTGTACGATGTCAGCTGAATGTGTGCGAAATATTTTGCAAAACCATTTGAATATGGAAAGCTGTGTGCAACGTGGGTGCCGCATTTCCTAACGTTAGACCAAAAATTGCTTCGAAAAACCATTTCTAACGACAATTTGGCGCTGTAGGCGTAATCCAAACGAATTTTTGCATCGATTCATAACTGTTGATGAGACTTAAATTAAATTAAATCAAATTTAATTAATTAATTTATTAATTAATTAAATTAATTAGAACACCGTTATGAGAAATGTATCAGTGTTGATGGAGATTATGTTGAAAAATATAGCAATAAAAAAATTTAAAAACATCGTTTTTCTTGGTCAGGTCGGAAACTTTTCATTCCACCCTCGTAGTTATGTTTGTTTAATATCTTCAAGCACTAGTTTTACATATATACCAAAAAAGCAAATTTAATTTTACAAAATCCATCTTTCTTTGAACCATAGAATAAATTCTAAAAAATATGAATAATATTTTCTAATATAGATGATCCTCCGAATATATTTCCAATTATAGCAACTATTCATAACCATTCTAAACACCTATATTCATCCGAATATATAAATATTATTTTATAGAATTAAAAACTTTATTATTTAAATTTTTGAAAAATTAAAAAAAAAAAAAAAATTTTTTTAGGAGATTCCAAAATATAACTCAATCTACCATAAATAGTATTTTTTATTAAATAAATTATAAAAATAAATAATTGTATGTTTAATTCTATTTTTCTTATTTTATTTATTTTGTTGATTTCATTGTAATTTACCTGCTGGGCAGTGATCTCAGTCTTGATAGTATTATATTTCGATTGTTTAATTAAACTGGCGAAAATGGAGTGATTTTCTTTTGAGAGGAGGTTTGGTGAGTTGGAGGTGCAAGTTTACTAAATATGGTTGACGTTGTTGGTTCTTTTGCCTGGGAATGTGCGACAACAATAGACAAACACTGCACCCATTCTTCCGCATTCTTCCCACCTTTTGGTTTTAGGATCAATGACTGGGATCCGGTAAATATTTCAAACGCCTTTGGAATATTACGAGCACCTCTGGATACTTTAACAGAACGAATTTGATTTACAGATATTGGACGAACATCTTTCGAATTCTGAAAAAAAAAAAGATTTTGATATATTTATTATTTAGATTAATTTATTAATAATTATTTTCTATTAACGCAATTTTTTTGGTTATTATAAAATATATATAATTTTTTTATAGTGACACCATTCTATGAACCTTGAAGGATTTTCTTTATAAACAATCTAAAGTTTTATCTTAAAAATTACTTACATCTCCTTTATACGATAAATGAGCTCCAGAAAGTGTAAAATATCGAGTACGCCAACGCTTGAAAATTTTCCATTTGCCTTTTTTCTCTTTTAGTTGACCTTCGATTACTGGTTCAGTATCTTGTAAAAAACCAACAGCACGTTCCGGATGATTACAAAGAAAACATCCCCATGTTACTATTCCCTCTTCTCCTGTTTCACGACACTCGAATACATCAAAAAAACCTGAATGTCTTAATTCATGAAGAAGTGAATCTTGATCCTGAAATTTCAATTTTATAAGTAAATATCTAAATTACTTATATAATTGATAGAAATAATTTAATAATAAATTCGCTCACTTTTGGACAAGGAAATGAAGATGTTACAAGAGTAAGGAAACTTTTATTTTCACATTTTAGAATGTCCCAACAATTTTTAAGACTTGAAACTGAAGCATCTCTTGAACTTAATGCGCAATCAGACCGGGCCTGAAAACAGTAGATATGTATAACTCTATAAATTTAAAATTTTCATTATGCCACTATAAACTAGTTTTTTCTGAAATTGATCAGTTAGATAAGAATAAAATGCTGAAATTTTCTTGTCGTTTTTTTTATTTCTATATTTATTTTCCCTTACTCACTTGTAAAGCCAAAAACATTAAATGAATCCAAACTCTAGGATTGCGTGTTTTCATTGTAAAAAATGTCCTACTATATAGACAATGCTCTCCTCGTCCTTGACATGCAAAATGTAATTTTGCCAATTTTTTAGCACGCCGTTCTGAAAAAAAATTCACAATCATAAATAAATTCAAAAATACAAATAATTTGTTATTATAGTTTACCTTCAATAGTACATTTGGCGGGTGGTGGAATTCGAATGGCTAATTTTTCCATATAACTTTTAATTTTATCCAAATGTTTTTCACAAAAATGTTGTACTGTATCACGCATAGGATATGGTTCAAATACTGATATTCGTTGAGACGCAACAGGATTAGTTGCAGAATTTAGTAAGGTTACACTTGTATTACGATGTCTTCTTGTTGGAGCAGCAGATGCTACAGGCACAATGGGGGTCATTTTAATTGGTGAATTGGAAATATGTGCTTGGGATGTTGATAAAACTAAAAAGAACAACAAATATAATTATGCTAAATAAAATAATTAATATTTAAACAAATACTTACGATTATCTTTAGAACTACTTGTTACTGAAAGTTGAGTTGGTGAGGAAAATGTAATATCTCGATCACTTACAGACCTAAAAAATATTTTAAAAAAAATTGTGTATTTTGATTTTGATAATATTAATATCAAATTAATATTTCGTATCTAAATATATATAAAAATAATATATTTGTTGTGTAAATACAAACCCTGAAACTCCATTTCCTTTCGTTGTAACAACTGTAACTCCTCCACTTGATACTCGAACAGGAGTACTTATGGTAGATGTAATATTTGTTGTTGTAACTGTGGTAGTGGTTGGAGTTAATGTTGTTGAATTAGTTGATACAGAAATAGCTGACACAGCAGGTGCAGGAGCTACTGATGTCCAGGGTTTTCCTCCAGGAAGTGCTGTGACTGAAGTAGCAGTACCAGGATTGGAAATGGCTGTTGTTGATGTTATTGTAATTGGAGTTGTTTGAGGACTTGAAGTTAATCTAGTCATACTTTTATGTAATCCACCCACTGATCCTGTCCTACTCCCCCCTAAAAAATAAATAATTTTAAATAATTTTAAATTATTTAGGAATTTTTCTTTAACATGAAACTTACCAACATTTAACCTTGTCATTGATCTATGAGCTGAATGAAGTCTCCCTGTACTTCTACTATCCCCTCCTAATCGAGGACGAGACATAATTCGATTTACTTCTTGCCTGAAAAAAGTTCTTTATTAATAATTATTATAAATATTTAGTTCAATAAATATAATATTATTACCTGTTTAAGTAAGATTGAGCATTTCCTAAACTAGAAGAAGTTCCATTTCCATTTCCCCCCACTTTAACTATAGTAACTCCATGAGATTGTTTTACTTGTGGAAGAGGAGATTTGTTTCCTCCACTACATTGACGAACTTCTTGTAACATTTTATCGGTAAATAATGCCGGATACGTAGAACAAAGTAGAGTAGCTTCTCGAAGTAAATTTGTTTGACTACTTCGATCTGCTTTAGAAAGATTTTCAAGCACGAAATTTAGCGCCTCTTGGGCGCGATCCTACAAAA
Source organism: Labia minor (assembly GCA_963082975.1). Classification (NCBI taxonomy): domain Eukaryota; kingdom Metazoa; phylum Arthropoda; class Insecta; order Dermaptera; family Spongiphoridae; genus Labia; species Labia minor. The sequence continues at coordinate 39,493,332 of OY720345.1, forward strand.
TTAGCTTATATTATTTTAGCAACAAAAAAATATGTATAAAAACTATTTTTTTGTATTAGATTAAAAAAGCATCCCATAAACGTGAATCTACCTGACTTAGGCGGCCCACTCGAGCAATGACCTGCGCAGCCAGGCAGAGCGTAGAAGGATGAGCACGCGCTGCTTGTTGAACTTTAGCTACGTGGTCCACCAACAGTTGCGGTTTTCCATTAGCTACATTGACTAGCAACTGCATTGTGGCCGAAACTGTCCCACTCGGAGACAAATATTCACAAAGTTGAGGAAGAGATGGTTCCAACAGCTGAAGAAAAAGTGTATATATTTATATATATAATAATATTATATATAAATTAGATTCTAAATTTTATATATCGAATTTTTTAAAACTTACAGTGGGATTATTTTCAGCAACAAGTACAAAAAGTTGAAGAAGAGCAAGTTTTTCTGTATTCGGGCAATGCGGGAGAAGTGATACCAATGCCATTGCGTGGTCATCTACAATGTTTTTTTTAACAGCGTAAATTTGTGGAAGAACTCGACAAAGAGGATAATTTCCTAAAAACAATAAATTTTAATAATGTTTATTCTTTCATTAATTTCAGATAGTTTTATTGTAAATCAATCTTTTTATTGTATTAAATTAAATTTCATAAAGAAAATATATTCCGATCTTATCTTAGCTAAATAGTGATTAAATAAAATTGATAAATATTTTATTTTAATTGAAATTGATAATAATTCCATATGCATAATAAATTAGATAATAGAAGATGTTTACTATAATCTTTATTATTAAATGTTATTATTTATATAATAATATTTTTAAAAATTAGGCGATATTAATTATTTAGTTGTCTATTTCAATTTATTATTATTTTTTATATTTATTAATATTTATAAATATTTTAAGAATAAATAATGAATAGTATTTTTTTTTCTTTAATCAGTGGATTTATATGTTATATCATTTTTTATATTATATTATTTCTTATTGTAATTTAATTAAATTGGTTAATGAATACATTTACATCTTATTTACCTGATAGGATGGAATCGATGATTGGTTGGGTGTGCTTGGCGAGTAGCTCAGCACTTTCAATTGCGGCCAATGATAAATACGAGGACATGTTTCTCGACAACTCTCGATTGCCCTTATGTAAAAATTTGACCGCAACCGGTAGCGCCAGTTTCATCACCGTTTTTTTACTATAATTCTAGAGAAAACATTTTAAAAATACTCTTCAGATAAATTTTTAATCTTATCTATAAATAAAGAACGAATAAAAAAATAAACAAAAATATATTTTTATAGGCAAAACCAAATAAATTTCTTGGATTTTTATATTATATATATATATATCATTAATATTTATTTATATTTTCAAATACATTAATGTTTTTTTTTATTCTCATTTCATTCATTTTTTTTTTATTATACTGATGAAAATTGACAAATAATATATTTTTTTATTATTAAAAAGTTGAAGTTAGTAGATTTTAGCGTAAAGACTCGTGTCGGGGTATGTTAACTTATTTTGTAAATCTCAAACTAAAATTAATAAACACTTAAATTTAACTATTCAGTTTCAAATTAATTTATTTGTTTAATTCGAGATCATCTTTTGATAGTTTTCTACCGAAATGGATTTATGATAAAATTAATTAATTTGAAACCCAATATTTAAATTTAAGGGTTTATTGATTATAGCTTTAGTTTAACAGTTAAATTTTAATTTTTTTTTAAAAGTTTTTCTACATTATTCCCCAAATTTACTTTTAAATATTGAATTTAAATGTTGTCTATAAAATTTAGAAATACCTGAAATTGTATCATTATTTTCTAAATTTATAAAACTATAATAATCTATAAATAAAGTACTAGTATGTCAAAAAATCAAATAATATTTTCATAAATTATTTTTAATAAAAAATATATTTTAAATCAATTTATTCCAAAATAAACTAAAAAATAGTTTTAAAAGTCATGAGATAAAATGAAAAAAATCATAAGAATAAATAAGAAAAAGTTGAAAAAAATATTAATAAAAATAAAAATACCAGAAAAATACATGATATAATATCAGATGCAATTTTGGCGTGTGGAGGATCTTCATCTTTATGTGATGGTTGCAAATTATGATTCAAACAGGATTCAAGAAGAGAGACAAGTGCTTCAGCATGTTGTTCAATTGAATCCGTCTCTCTAAAATAAATAAAAAATAAAAATAAAAGAATATTAAATTAAATTAAATTAAATTAATTAATCGAGTATTTTTACAAGTTATTAATAAGATTGCAATATAATTAATTTTATTAATATAATAAAACTCAAAGAAGTAAATATAGAATATAAATAAGAAAAAATAAATGTTAAAAAATATCTTAAAATAATGAGTTTCAGCATAAATTAATTTATATATTGGAGTTGAACAAAAATTATAAAAATATTTAATAAATAATCAAAAAAACAAAATAATAATCACTCTACTTTCATTTAAATCATCTAATAATAAATAATATATAAATGCAAAGTATAATCATAACAATAACAATTTACATATATTTTCTTATTTATAATTATACTTTATAACTTAAATATATATATAGTCGTAAAGTTTGAAAAATCAGCAATATAGTCTCACTTTTAATATCATAATAAATAATAATAATAATTAATATCTAATTTTAAAATATAGTTTAAATATAATCTAAGATTTTAAAAAACTAAAATTTAAAAAAAAAATATTTTTTTGGAAATTTTTATTTATTGATTTTTAGAGTTAAATAATTTTAATTTTAATTTAATTTAACTGATTTTAGTTCTATATAATTTATTAAAATTTTTAAAACAATTTATTATAAAATTTATTTTTCTGTATTAAAGTCTATTTATTAATTATTGTTATTATATATATTATTATTTCTAAAATTCTATTTTTATTTGAAACATTACAAAAGTATTCTTCAAAAAAATTCAAATATAAACACAGATTTTGTATATTTTTAATTTAGTATAATATACAACAAAATATACAATATAATGATTTTCACTAAATTAAGAAATAAATATGTGTTTATAAATATATAAAGCATTAAATATCTTTTAACATAAGATGAACAAAAATATAACTTTAGAGGAGGAGGGGAAGGAGTGAACGATGTAACGCTTTGATCTCACCTCTCAAATAGAAATCACGGAGTTATTCATTTATACTATAAAATATAATTATCTATCTGAAATTTTTAATTATAAATAAATTAAAAAAGAATTGTTCAATCGTACGTAAGTATGAAATTCTAAAGATAAATAAAAATTTTATTGTAAAATAGAATAAATAAAATATTATATAATTCAATATTATATATTTAAACCTTAAATGAATTTAAAATAATTACTATTTCTGCCATAAATGAGACAAAAGTTTTTAAAACATTTTTTCACCATTCAAATAGTAATTTTATTTCATAATTAAACTAATTCAATGGAAATATGAAAACTAATTTCTTGAAATATTAATAAAATCAATGAAAGATTATTTATTTTAAAATTGATTAGTTTTTTTTTTATATTTCATTCAATTTTGTTTTAATAAATTAATAAATTAATCTTTCCAATTATATTTTTAAGAATTTGGAATATTTATTTAATGATTTTTTTATTTTTAAATCTAAGATCAGGATGTAAAAAAGCTTTTAATACCATGATATCATTTATGGAAAAAACTTATTAAATAAATATTTTTATTTATTTACCGATAAAATATATTTTAAAGGTCAGTTGTTATTATTACCTATATTTAATAAATAATTTAAAAAAAAATAAGAAACATAATAGAAGAGTATTATTACAAATGTTATAACTATTATAATTAAAGGATTTATAAATGCAATGGAAATAAAGCGAATTAGCCCTTTTCCAACTGCAACATACAATACACGATCACCTTGTCACAGTGGCGTACCTAGGGGGGTGCGGTGGGTGCGGTCCGCACCGGGCGGCACTTATCTTGGGGCGGCATTTTTTATATTTAGTTATAGTTGTAAAAAGCAACTCTTATTCATTTCATATTTATTTTTTTTCTTTCTTGAATAATAAATGATTAATATGAATATTATAAGTTTACTATTTGATTTATATAAATTATGATCAATTATATGATTTCGAATATTATTCCTCGGTGTATATAAATGCATTTTAGTGTAAATTTTGAATTCTAATTCCAAGAACACGATAATAATTTTATTTTATTGTATTCATTAAAATTCGTTGAATTCGTAAACGCATCTTTACGATTTTGTTCAGCAATTTTTCCTAACTAAAATTTTTTGATATCAGTTTATAAATATCATTTCTTTTGAAAAGTTTATATGATTACTTTGAAGTGATATATCAATATTTTTTTAAATCATCGATTTTTCTTTTGAAACGCAGGGCCGGCGGAAAAAATATAAATATAAATTTTGGGAGCATTATACACGATTTTTCTAGTATGAAAGCTAGACGAGTAAATATTATATAAATATGTTTATGAGTGCATACAAATATGTGTAAAAAATTTACTCTGTGTATTAATTAATATTGATTAAATAACTTAATAATTTATTTATGTGTATTAATTTATAAAAACCACTATTTGATTGACTTATAATAAAAAGGGCGGCAAACTGGAGATCGCCCCGGGCGGCAAAAGTTCTAGGTACACCACTGCCTTGTCATATTTTATTCTTGGGTTCAAAATTCTAAAAAAGTTGAATCATTGAAATAAGAGAAATAATTTATTTTTTTATAGTAAGAATTGAGATTAAAACTCACACGAATTTTTTAACACACAAATTAAAAAATATTTCAAAATTATATTTAAATCCTTTCCTTAATTTAATTTAATTTCAATTTTTTTTTTAAAAAATCAATAAAATAATTATTTATAATAATTAATTAATTAATTATAAATTAAAATAAGTAAATTTTGTATTTGAGTAGGTTTATGAAATTTTAAATGACGATTTCCAAACAAGCCATAAAAGATGGATATGTATACATAAATACAAATTCAAAATATTATTTTAATTTTATTATATTTATAGTTACATTTGTTTATAAATTGAATTATTTTTCTACAACAAAACAATCTCTTTCACTCATTACTATTTTTAGATATTTTTAAGAAATATATAATTTAAAAATATTATTAATACATATATATATATAAAAGATAATTTTTATATAGCTATAATATTAAAAAATGTTATAAAAAGTATATATATAGTTATTTAATTTATTATAATAATAGAAAAACATGGTTAAAGAATTTCTAAACTGTAAATGTTTTTATAAAACATGTGAATGATAATACTTTTTAAAACATAAAAATATTAAATGCAACTGTAAATTTGGATGTTGTGGTCAAAAAATCAAAAAAATCTTTTACAGTTTATTATTTGTGTTCATACTTTTAATTTTGAATTCAGTTAATAGAAATAGAAATTAGGTCAATTTTTTTATGTTAAATCTGTAATATTTGACAAAAAATCAACAATGATGATAACTAAAGTAATAATTTGTTATATATATATCTACAAACAAATTTAATTATAAAAAAAAATGATTAATATTTATCGATTGGGTCTCCCGAAGCAACTGATGAAGCGTTCATTTCATAATCCTGCATTCAAGTCACTCGGAAAGAATTTGGCTCTTTAGTCGGTAGAAGGTGTGACGCCCTTATACTCTTAGTTCTTTGTATTACATTCCATTTCATGTAATGAAACTGTCTTTCTTAAAATCTCATAACATCTTTTTGAATATATCTATCTTCCTTATTTCAAGTTTATGTTTAGAAATGATGTTTAAATCCTTTCCTATCCAACCATTTCTTTCTAATGGCCTGTAAAAAGGCTCACCTATCAATATTATACCTGCATATTTGCATAATTATCTGATACTTCAAGCGGTTATTATTATCAAGCAACCGTATTATTATTATATTCTTAAGATCTTGAAATATTTATTCCGGTAACATAAAAATTGGTCTCTCTATATATTTTTCTAACTCTGACTCACTGATAGAATTCTATTATCATTCGATTAGAAAGATTTATATGTCTACATACACACAATATCGATAAATATAGATAAGTAGAGAGTTTCAAGGTTAAAACTTTATATTTATTAGAAATCATATTGATCCCCAGGCATGATAAAATTATTTATTTATTATTATTAATAGATTTATTCTGTTTATAATAATATATTTTTCTAGATTATTACAAGATAGATATTTGATTTGATAAATGAAGAATATAAATTAACATACCTTATTGCAGAAGTGACTCGTGTAATACAGATTTCAACGACACTCTGATCATTGTCGTTATTGGCATAATCAGGCATGGACGATATCTCGCAGATAGTTTTCACTACCTCAGTGAGATCAGGCTCAATGGCCTGATCCGGAACCGAGAATAGATCCCCCGCCTAATGATAAATATTCAATAAATGTTCTACCCGTAATATTATTAATATTATTCTTTATATATATACTGCTATAATAATAATAAATATTTAATTTTAAATAAATATTTCTAAGATTATATATTATACTCATTTATATTAATTAATTAGCTTTAAAAATACAAATAGAATACTTTTCAGTTTTTTTCCTTTAGTAATAAAATAATAACTAAAAGTTATTTAAGTCGTTCATGAAATATAATAATATATACATATTATATAAATAGAATAATAAAAATTTATGAAATTATCAATAATAAAAATTAGAATAATGATTTATTTATTAAAATAATTAATTTACAATATAATATAAATTATATTAAAATATAATTATTTTAATTTCAAGATAATTAATTATATATAAAAAATGTTTATTAATACTTAACTAAATGATTAAAATTCCTGAATAAGTTAAAATGTCAATATTTGATTGATAAATAATGATAAATATCTATACGAACTAAGAAATTCATTCTATTTAATCATTTTTTATCAGTAGATAAAGGTAAAGTACTACTTCTAATAATATGATTCAAAACATATAAATATATATAAGTAAATATATATATATAACATTCTTATAAACAAAATAAAATGGAATTTTTTAATTTATTATGAATAAATAGAATGAAAGTAAATAAATAATTTAGTTATAACTGTAGTATATTTAATGTTATGTTTACAAATAGAGGATGAGATGGAGAGAGGAAATGAGGAATTTTCTAATCACATTAGAAAAAAAAGTGTGCTGGAATTTATTATTTTAGAAAGTGGTTTTATTAAATGGGACATTGCCGTACCTTGGAGAGATCTTTCTTGGAGAGCACCTGAGTGAACAGCTCATGCATTTTGACGAGAGGAACGATTAGCTAGCTTCATGTCATCTTTTCAACGCACATATAAATCTGTTGACAGCCTGGACTGGGCTTTAAGCTACATCGAGTCTATCTGGCGTGCATCGTTGGCTACACCTGGTTGCTGGCCCACGGAGCCTTGACTGAAAGCGAAGTGTAAAGCGCTACGCTCGGAGCGCCCTCTTCGCCAGCTGATAGATGGCGGAGCACTGGCCGGCCAGCACACCAACCAACTTCCTCTTCCACCATCCTTCCCACACCCATCCAATGATCCTCTTCTTGAACCAAACTTCTTTCCCTCCTTTTTACATTATCATTATCGAATCGATAATCGCTTAATACAAAAATAGAAAAAACAAGAAAATAATAAAATTAAATAACAAAAATAAAAATTGTATAAAACAAAGGTTAATGATCTTTCGAAAAACTATTATACCAGACAAAATTTATTTTACTTTCAACATTGTTAAATAATATTTCACTTTTGGAGGAGAGGTAAAAAAAGGACTTGAGTTGAATTTAAAGTAGATGGCATATACATTCACTCAAAATGGTTTTGGAATTTATAAATAATTATGATATACATATAAAATTTATAATTCATGTAAATTTTTTTATTAAAAAATCATTTTTCAAAAATGAAAAAAATATTTTCTCATTGTTTTCAGATTATTTATTTATTTTTCAAAAGTTCATCTTGAAATATATTACTATTTATTTGCTACTTTACAAAATAACTAAGAAAATTATATATAATAAGTATAAAGATATACATATTATAAAAATAATATAAAATTATTATTATTATAGGTTTTGATTTAGTAGTGAATGTTAAATTAAATTATTACTCATCCTCGGGCGAGGTTACTTTAAACATAACTAAAAATTCTTAAGGGAAAAATTATAATCATCTGACTATATATTCAAGGTACTTCTAAACTAATAAATCCATTACTGCTTCTTGAATAAGCCTATTTTTTATCAATATAAGTGCCCCTACATCAAAGCATACAAAAGCAACTTATCGTCTCTACCCATAACTATGGGCTCTCAAACTCTCTAATCTTCATAACAGAGGTTTATAAAATTAAAAATGATCATATTAAAATTCCCAATGATTATACAACCAAATTAACTTTTCTGTCCTTAAGTTGCATAACGTTCAGGCTGAATTATTTTAACAGAATTCTATTAAAACATTATAGATATTTATATCTAAAAACCGCAAATTAATTTGAAATAATAATCTAGAACATAGGTTCTTAAACTTATGTACTCCACGGACCCCCACTTGAAAAAATTTTTTTTGACGGACCCCCATCACAACTTTAGGTACTTTACGTCATTTTATTAATTAATTTCTGGCTTACGATCTCATAAGGACAAGGATATATGATGAATATTTCTAACAGTGATTGGTGAATAACGATTTTTTTGCATATTGTAGAACACATTTTATTAGAAATTATAATATTGAAGAAAGAAAATACAAACATTGTCATAGCAACAAATCTCACAAATTATAATGGGTACTTACATTAAATTCATATAAATATTTTATAATTTTTTTCAGAAAATATTAAATAAGAAATATTTTAAAAAATAACTGCATCTATCTCATTAAATATAACTTACATATTTAATGAGATGTATGCAGTTGTTTTCTTGAAACAAGAATCTCAATATCTGGCTTAATATTGGAAACTTTTAATCTAAGATCCGGCTCTACATTTAATTTGTTTCTATATTTAGACTTAATATAAAATAGTACCGAAAAAGCTTGTTCGCATAAATATGTTGTGCAGAATGGAATCAAGTGTTGAAGTGCTTTATTTGCAAGCGCAGGATAATCTGACCTGAGAAGTAACCAAAAGTTGCTCAATTCAGTTTTGTTAAATTTTAGTTTATAAGTTGTATCACATGATAATTCCACGAGAATATCTTGTTCAGGTGCAGATAAATGTTTAGCATTTGTAATTTCCATATTAAATGGATCTCTGATCCAGTTATTGCAAGGATCAGGAGTAGAAAAATACTTCCTGAAGTTGCTTTTCAAAGTAATTAAATGTTCAACAAATAATTGACGCGTTTGATTAAGCAATTTTTCACTGGAGCTTTCTATGAAATCATTGAGAGTTGGAAAAGACTCATATACACCGTTCTGGATGCGTTTCGACCACAAGTCGATTTTTTTAATCATTGCTTCTATTTTATCTTCAACTTTAAATATATTTACAACAGTACCTTGCAGGCTCAAATTAAGTTCGTTCAATTTTGTAAAAATATCAGTCAAGTAAGCCACCTTAGCTAACCAGATAAAATCATTGAAACATTCGGTCAGTTCAAAATGCGCATCTATTAAAAACAATCGTATTTCATCTCGAAGCTCAAAAAGGCGAATGAGTACTTTCCCGCGGGACAACCAACGTACATCTGTATGTAATAATAAATGTGTATGTTGACTACCCATTTCCTCACACAAAATTTTAAAAACTCTGGAATTAAGTGGACGAGCCTTAATGAAATTGACAATTTTAACTACTTCTTCAAATCTTTCAACTTTTCAAATCTGGTGACATATTTTTGGCTGCTAATGATTCTCTGTGAATGCAGCAATGATTCCAAACAACCTGAGGCGCAACATTTTTAATAAGAGCAATCAATCCAGTTCTTGTACCTGACATTGCACGAGCACCATCAGTGCAAATTCCAACACATTTTGGCCACTCTATTTCATTTTCGGTTATAAAATTATTCAAACTGTTAAATATGTCATTAGCTGTCGTTCGTGAAGGTAGTGAATCACAAAACAATACATCTTCTTGTATTTGATTTTCAAACTCATATCTAATGAAAGCTAACAAATTGGCATTATTAATGACATCAGTACTTTCATCCAATTGTAATGAGTAATAGTGACTTTTGCGCACTCTCGATATTAATTCTTCTTTTATATTACATGACATGTCTTCAATCCTATTCTTAACCGTATCATTTGATAATGAAATCAAATTTATATCGTTTGCTGCTTTAGTTCCTAACATTATATTTGTAATTACTTTTGTAGCAGGAAGAATTAATTGCTCTGCTATATTATGCGGCTTTCCTGCTTTAGCAATAAGTAGAGCTACTTCATATGATGCCATTACTGCTTTCTTACTCATACCACCAGATCCCGTCTTTACCATCAATTTCTGACTTGAATTAAGTTCTTCTTTTTTCATTTTAAAAAATTCGATAGACTTACTAACATGCTCGCTGTGCTTTGTTTGTAAATGACGTCTGAGATTAGCAGGTTTCATACTTTCATTGGATAAACTTTCCTGACATAGAACGCAGACTGGTCTTTCCACATCATTGTTGCAAATATAAGTAAATCCAAATGATAAATAATCATCCGAATATTTTCTAGTTTTGCGTTTCTTGGTAGAGTTTGCTGTTGATGCCTCATCATCTGATTCTTTCCGTTTCTGTGTTGAACCAGTTTGTAGCCAACGATCCATTTTATGGAGTAATTTATTAACATTGAACTACAATAATATAAATATAATATAAATATAATATAAATATAACGAATTATTATTTACTAGCTATGTTTTAATATGATTTTAAATGAATGTTTTAATATCATTTTAAATGAATGTTTTAAATCATTTTAATAAATGTTTTAAATCATTTTAAATAAATGATTTAATATCATTTTAAATGAATATTAATTTATATAATAAATATATTTCGTAATTTGATTCTAAAATATTATTAATTTCGTAATTTGATTCTAAAATATTATTAATTTCGTAATTTGATTCTAAAATATTATTAAAATAAATATTTTTTATTCATAAAACTAACTTATACTTACTCTCAAAAACAGCCTTTCTGGGAAATTGCAAAATGTGTTTAGTGTTTTTATAAAATAATGATCATGCAAATTACACTAAAAATTAAAAAAAATTATTAGCTATAATAAACTATTATTAGCTATAATTTAATTATAATTAATTAAATTAATAAAAATAATTTAAAGATACAACTCGTTGAGAAATGAACTTATAATTAACATTAATAAAAATAATTTAAAGATACAACTCGTTGAGAAATGAACTTATAATTAACATTTGCTTTAAAACTGTTTAAAACCCCAGAGTGGACGCTGACAATTTGGGTTTTTCCGGGTAAGACTGTCCCCTCCCCTGGTTTTCCCCAATAACAAAGTGAAAGAAAATTCCCTTATATGCCTCCCCTTCCGAGCCCCTAAGAGGGGTTATTTTAAAGGAACAATCGAAAAATGATTTTAAATGAATGAATGGATGAAAATTCAAATTTTATATATAGTTTTTTATATATGTTTATTTATTCACAAAAAATTAATTGACATAATTATCAATTTAATAAAATAAAATAGTATTATTAATAGTATTAAATTATAGCCGTAATTCTCTAGGAGGATATAGTTAAACAATGAACTTTAAATATTTATATATGTATATATTTTTACGATGATTTTTTTCCGAGGACCGCGGACCCCCAGTAAAGGCTTCGCGGACCCCCAGGGGTCCGCGGACCACAGTTTAAGAACCACTGATCTAGAATCATAATTTATTTTATTTTTTCTCAAAATTAATTTTATTTGAATATAAATATTATTTTTACTTTATTTTTATATTTTCTAAATTATTTAATTTTATTTCTACTAATAAATAGATTTTTAACTAAATTAACAATTAATTTCAATATTAATTAATTTTTTCTTAAAAATTTTCTTTTAACAAAAATTTATCTTATCTATTTATTTATTTCAAGATTTTTTCAATCCTTAATTTTCTTTAATAATTTATTTATTTATTTTACTTATAGAAAGTTGTAGAAACATTTATCTTAATGAATAAAATAATTAAATTTATGATTGAATTGTGATGAGGATAAAAAAATGATTGAAGTAGATTATTATTTTATCATCAGTCGAGTATAAAATATTTGTCATTGATTTATAATGAATGAAAGAAGGAAATGTATATAAGTTCTATGTGTATGTTCATATATAATTAGAATTATTACATCGAAGAGAGAGGTAGAATGTGGTGGGGAAGAGAGAGAGAGGAGATTAGCAAGAACGGTATTCGCAGATGACCTGAGAAGTGGGAGACGAAAAACAGGTTGCGTGGATAACAATCAATCAAGCCCAAGAAAAATTGGTAAAGGTCAGGAGTGGGTTAAAATTAAATAGGTTTAGGAATATATATATATATATATATATATATATATTGTCACGACCTTGATCTTAAAAAAATAATTTAAGAATAAAATTTTTATTTTGTTTTATTGGTCTTTTTTAATGAAATATTTAAGGGAGTAGCTATATATGGAGAGTTAAGTGGAATTGAAAATTACCATAACCCTAAAACTAATGTAATATCTAAATTGATAACTTTGCAATTATGAACGACAACAACAATATTTACAAGTCACCACTTTATTTATATAAATTCTTAAATGAATATCTTAGTTATATATATATATATATATTTAATATTAAACAGCTCTAAGGATTTTTTTAGAAATTCACACCATAGATAATTTTTATAAAGAAAAATCGATCTGCCTCGGGAAAAATCATCTTCATTAGTTTTTTCTTAATTTAAATTTATATGACGCCAGCAACTACGTCAGCCAAATCAAATTACGAAATATATATATTGTTATATCAACAGGCCATACTTTTCTGTCTTTCAGAGCATTAATAGATACGTATAATGTGTATATGTTTTATGATTATTTTATGTTCTTTTAAATTATTTGAACGGTGGCTCGGTGAATCAGCCAAACCCGATAATAAGGAAAACATTTTTTTATTGACCGAGCGGCGGCTCGGTAAACCAGGTATTATATAAATAATATTCTAGACTGATAACTTCAAATAATGCTAGCAATGAGGTTATGATAAAAATTAATTAGGGGCTGAATAAAATATTTGTTTTATCAATCATTATATTTAATGGTTATAACATTAAATCCATAATTTTGATATTTGTTTTCAAAAGTTCTGATTATTTAATGAAATAAAGTTTACTAAACATATTTATATAAGTAGAAAAAAGAGTTCTAACCTAGATTTATAAAAAAATATTACCTAATGGTGAAAATAAATATAAGAACCTACTTATTTGATTAAGAGTTTCGAATAATTTAATTTAAATTTAATTTCATAAATTCTAAACAATGCTCAGAACCGGAAACTTCATTCATTCAGGAGCCATGGAAGTTATTTAGTCATTATCCCAAAATATTTTTGCATAGGTTGTATAAAATTAAAAAAAACTAGGTAATTGTACTATATATCTTGTATTATTTATTTAATTAAATGGAATTTTTAATAATTTTTTGGTGTAAGCCAAAAATCCATTACTCTGAGTTTTTGGTTTAGTTTAAAAAATGTATGTTTATTTGTGATACATAATTTTTTTTATCACATATCATAACAAAAAAAGGGGTTACAATAATTTTTACAATCAATTGGTGACTCATGGTCGTAATTAGTGTATATTTACTTTATTTTATTATTTAATATATATTTAATTTCATTATTTACAATTCTTAGAGAATATATAATGTGAACTTTAATTAATATACTATAATTAATATAGTAAAAAAATTATAATAGTTCGCAGAAAAAAAAAATGAAAAATGGGTAATAAACCCTTTCATTGTTCCCCTATTTAAGGAAATTTACCCCGGTTCCCCCGAGAGCTTATTATCCAGTTTTCTTTAGAACAGGGATGAGAAACCGAAGAAATTTTTGCAACCCGCCAATCATTTTATTGGTTTCCTAAACGTTTTGAGGGCTATTTGATTACTTTTAACTTAATTATTCTAATATATTCTACACTAATGAAACCATTTTTTGAAAATAGACATGTCTAATTAACGTTATTAAATATACATATGATAATGAATAATTTATTAAGTTGATTTTTTATGTTATTTTATTTTAAAAATTCAAAATATTATATTCCAATAAATTATTGCAAACATGATAACAACACTCAGTTTATTTAGTTATTTGAAATCCAAAATAAAATTTATTCCATCTACTCAAATCCCACTCAAATATGTAATATAATATTGAAACACAAATGTTAGTGATTCTTTTTAAAAGGAAATTTTGTAAATTGTAACTTTTGTCTCTTCTCATAAAGTTGCATACTTCTGCTATAGAAATCATTAATAATTTAAATAATAAAATCGAGAAGATAAGACTAAATGTAGTAAATTTCTAATAATAAAAACAAAAATTAGAAAAATCAAATAAAAATTAGAAATGAACTAAATTTAGAGTATATTAACTTCAATATGAAATTTATATTTTCATTTGAATGTAGAAACTATAATTTTAGTTCATTTCATATTTGTTAGATTTTTCTCATTTTTACCGACCGACGATAGTAAGGGAGGTATTGTTTTCACACCAAATTTCACATGTGGAGATTTTTACATATCTCCACGAATCATGCATTTTCTTAACAGAAAAAAGTATTTTTAGCATGATGTCTGTCCGTCCGTCCGTATAGGTGTACAGTCTGAACGGCTCAACGGATTTTGATGAAATTTGCTATATTTACTTAATGCATCAGTGGGATGAATTGATCAACTTTTGGTGCAAATTCGGAAACCAGAAGTGGTAGTATTAGCGATCGACGATAAGAAGGGAAGGGTTATTTTCACACCAAATTTCACATATCACCACGAATAATGCACTTTGTATTGGTTTTATCCTCGAGAAAATCATCTTTATTAGTTTTTTCTTAATTTAAAATTATATGACGTCATCCAGCCATTCATGACGTCACAGCCTGGTCTGTACAGCTTGAACGGCTCAACGGATTTTGATGAATGGCTGCATGACGTCACAGCCTTACATATATATTATAAATAAAATAAAATTAAAAATATTTATATATATATCCATATCTGTTTTTTATTACATTAATAGATATATTAAAATTATTTGAAATTGTTTCTGTAGCTGGAAATTAATTTATTTCAAACCCTAGGTCGGTTCGGACCTGGCCACAGGTCAACTTATTTATGAAATATATTTACATTAAATTAAAATTATAACACATTCGGCAAACAATTTTAAATTTAAATTGAACCATTTACATTAATACGCCACCTCCTTGTTTTTTTTTCTTCAATATATGATAATTTCATTAAAGAACTTCTTACTGATATATTTATAATTTTTTTTTTAAATTTTCATTAAGATTTTTGAATAAAATTAAGCTTATTGATTTAATAGAATTAATAGAATTAATCTTATTGATTCGATTTAAGATGTATTCTAAAACACCACTAATTTTAAAAATTAATATTTGTTTATTTTATTTTATTTCAATATGTATTTTATTTGAAATAATTTGCAGTAGAGCGTTCACTTCTGCACTCCCCGCTCGCCCCTCTCCATGCCCCTCCGCCGCCTGGACTGACCTCCTTATGCCGGCCGGCAGACTCGAACGATTCAGTTCCCCTCAGTTCCCCCTCCTTGCTGTGTGTAAGACCCTAAGCGGCCTCTCCACTGAAATCATCCCTTAATCAGTCGGTAATCAAGAATTAATTGTAATTTTATTATTTATTTTTATTAATTAAAAGGAAGATTAGTGAACTTTAAAAAAAAAATATTTCAATAAAAATTTAATTTTATAAAGTGCATTTTTATAATTTTTTATTCATACACCCAAATAAATTTATACATTTTTCATTCAAATCTTTGAAAAGAATTAATCTTAAATATTCTATCAGATCTCATTAATTAAATTTTATTAAAAGTTAAATTAAAATTATTTAAAAATTAAAAAATCATATACAAAATTTTATTTTTCTTTAAATATATTTATTGAAATATTTTTTAAATTTCAATATATATATTAATCCTATTAAAACTTATTTATTTAAAAAATATGAAGATGTGCTGATTATTTTTAAAATTCATATAATATAATTATAAATCAAAAAAATATAAATTTCTTATATTCCTATAGGAATATATAATTTTAAATATTCTATATATTCTTTCTAATCTCATTATCGCTCACACCGTTCCTTTCGAATCTGTCCTATTGTTTTGTCAATTTCATATTATTATAACACTTTTGAAAAATGAATAATATTTCTATTACCTATATATCAATTAAACAGAATAAAATCTTCGTGAAATTAATAATATAATCATAATTAGTTTTCTGATGTTTTCTAAGATATTTTTATTATATGTCTATTAAATGCATATTATAACTTATTATAATCATGGTTATATATAGGATGTAAAATAATTTTAGTATTTTAATATTACAGAAATAAGATAATATTTTTAAAAATCTATACACTTTTTTAATTCTATTAATATTATTTATTTATTTATTTAAATCTTATTTTTTTTATTTCCTGTATATACTATAAATATCTAATCTTAATTATTTTTTCTTTATCGAGGCGAGAGTGATGGACATCCATTCAAGTCTACGAGCTGTTCTTCGAGTTTAATCTGCGAGAAATATCAACCCTCTATTAACTCCGAGGTCAGTATTTATTATTAATTTTATTTTTAATTCAATTTAAATTTATTGATTATAAACTAATAAGTTATTTTTCTTCTTCTATTTCATGTTTCAATCTTCTCCATCCTTCATGACGATGAAATGATTTAAATACAGCTCTCCAAATGTAAGTAATAATCGTTATTTATTTAGCATGGCGCACTTTAAAATAGAAAATGTAAATATAATATTTAAAGTAAAGTTTAATATAATATAGAAAGTATAATTAAATTACAATGATTTTTTGCTTTTGATAATATTCATTAGGAGATTTTAGAGAAATATATTAAATTATATGACAGAATTAGGGATTAGGGAATTTCAGAGTATATATTGTAAAAATTTTTTCATTATTATTTCTTTTTAACTTACCAAATATAAAATTATTTTATTTTTTTTTTATTATGGAAATTATTTCATATGAATATAAATATATTAACTTAACGTATAATTTTTGTTAATTATAAACATGTGGTATTTTAAATAAATAAATAAAATTAAGATCTCCTAAAATTTTTTTTAATTTTTATAGATCAAATATTCATATAAAGAATAAGAATGACTTACAAATCCCATACGATCATTTTGCTTATTCTTATGTGTATTCTCTCCCAGTGTCCCCGCAAAAATTCTCCGGGAGATAAAAATGTCTCGGTTTACATAAATAATAATATCATCCGTGAATAAACCAATATTATTCAATTTTTACCGACCGACGATAGTAAGGGATGTATTGTTTTCACACCAAATTTCACATGTGGAGATTTTTACATATCTCCACGAAACATGCATTTTGTATTGTTTTTATTATTTATTGGAAAAATAATAATCATCTTCATTAGTTTTTTCTTAATTTTAAATAATATGACGTCACAGCCAGCTACTACTTATATATTATAAATATAATAAAATTAAAAATATTTATGTTATATCCATATCTGCTTTTTATTGCATTAATAGATACATTTAAATTATTTGAAAATGTTTCTATAGCTGGAAATTAATTTATTTCAAACCGTCGGTCGGTTCGGACCTG
Organism: Labia minor; assembly: GCA_963082975.1. NCBI lineage: Eukaryota > Metazoa > Arthropoda > Insecta > Dermaptera > Spongiphoridae > Labia > Labia minor. Next base: position 39,511,326 of record OY720345.1, read on the forward strand.
GCCACGGGTCAACTTATTGTTTTTATTATTAGAAATTTACTACATTTAGTCTTATCTTCTCGATGTTATTATTTAAATTATTATTGATTTCTCCCCTTTAGTTTTTAATTTTACTAGTTTCTATTCAATCGATTTCTTGATTGTTATTTGATTAATTATTTTATTCATAATCCACTTCTAACATTAAATGCTTATTTTATTGTTTTTCTCTCTGAATTTCTCTTTGAATTTGTCTATTTTATAAATATAAATATAATTTTCTATTAATTTAATAATAGTTTCTTTTGCTACTTTAATTTTTTAATTTTATATGACAATCAAATGTGTACATTTTAGCTTTGAGTGATCGGAAATAAATGAATTGAAATGTTGAATAGTGACACATTTTCATTCAATGTTTATATAGAATAGAAAATATGATAGTTGAATTATTGCTCCAATATATGATTTAAAGACAATAAAACAAAAATTTAATTTAATTTTATTTCTATAAATAAAATTAAATTAAATTAAATAAAAAATAAATGTGGTTTCTTTCTATTGCATATTGCATTATTTATTTATTCAAAGGTTAAATAAAAAATACGTTGTCAATCATTTGATGCAGAAGCATCATAATTTAACTAATAATTTCTATAACTATTTCCCTTTTTTTAATCCTTCAACGTTTTTATTAAAATGACACAAATTAAGCTAAAGAATTTGATATAATATTTTGTAATAATCTGTCAGAAACGTAATATCTCCAAATAAAGAATACGTCTAGGGCATCATCATGGTAATTCAAAAATATAAACACATATTCTAGAATACTATTTTTTATTATTTAATAATAATAAAATAAGTGTCTATTCTATGTATGAATTATATTAATATATCCCGGTATACCTATAACCCTATATACCTATATAATAAAAATTAACTAACTAAATTAGAATAAGTTAAAATTGAAATAAAATTCTTATTTTTGTTTATCTATGAATAAGCTTAAATAAATTTTAAGATTTATTTTCGTTATTATAAAAAATTTCTTTTCGCATTTTCGTCTTCAGATTGTAATTCTTTCTTTATAGTAAATATATAAATGTGTTTTATTTTAATTGTTTTTCTTGTTTTATCAAATGTGTGAATTCTTTATTATGTGTAAAATAGAATTTTTAATAATGCCGTTATTGTTAATGGATTAATGTAAATATAAATTGAAATGGAAATCATTTTAATTTTTTAATCTAACCCTAAAAGAGGAAGGAATCTAATACAAAATTGTATCAAAATTTCTTGAAATAAATAAATAAATAAAAATAATAATAATAAATGAAAATGAATATAATATATCTGAAAAGTTCTTGACATAATATAATTGTTTATTTTTTCTTGCTTATTTTTATTTTCAATTGAAATTAAATCATAGTTATGTATTTTTTAAAAATCTATTTCAAGGTAAAATTATTAGAAACAATATCCTTCATAATGGATGACAAACTTTAATCTAAAACGAAAAGTCATTACCGCCATTGGCCATGGCCAGTCTAACTTCACTGCAAGCCTGAATGACTAGTAAGGCCAATGGCCGGTCTCCATGGCCGGACAAACAGATTCATCCAATGAATTTTAATTATCTCCCCATTTCATGATATGGATATTTTCAAAAAAACAACAAATATTTATCTTTTAAGGGTGTATCGATAATTTGTTAATTAACGTCTTGTTAATTTTATTTGCCTTTTGAGTTTTATTATATAATTTAATTTCTTCTAATTATATAAAATTTAATCTTAAATTAATTTAAATAAGTTTGAATATTAATTTTCGTTATAATTACATATTATAAAAAATTTCTTTGATCAATTGTAATTTCTTCCTTTATTATAATATAATCTATATCTTACACTTCTATTTTTTATTTTTATTTTCATATTCAAATATGTGAATATATATATATATATATATAAGTGAAGAAACGATTGAATATAATTTTGAATTCGAGTTTTCAATGAAAATAAAAAATATACTTTTTAAGTTACAGAGAGTTCAAATTTTTCTTTAAAATCATATAAGAGTGCCTCTTTACATTAGTGATCTTTACATTAGTGATTTTGCAGTCTTTTGCAATATTATCAAAAACAGTTTCAACAATTTTTTAACCTGAACTACACCCATCCAACTCCTATTTTCTTCCATCTCCCTTACCTCCCTTATCATTGTCCGCCTACCACTTCCTTGGTCTTCCAATCGGACGTTTCCTGATCGGTCTCCCCACCAATATATTCTTGCCCCAGATGTATCTTTAATTTGTTAAAATAACCTGTATTCTTTCATTGATAGTAGATATTAAAAAAAGTGGAATAAATAAAAAAAATAACGAGCTTGAAATTAATTTTAACCTTTTTAGAATTATTTCATTTTATTTTAGGTAAAAAGATCTATAATTAGTTGGAGTGTGTCCACTCGACTATCTCGCAATTTGAATTGCATTAAATAACATAATATATTATATTTAAATTAAATTTAATTAATTATATATTATAAATTAAAATTAATAAATAATATTTATTAAACCAGCGCATGTTTGGCTCTTTGTTGATGGAACCACGTCAAGTGTTGGCGCGTGAGATTTGCAGTGTTAAAAAATTAATTCTGGTATTTTCAGCGATTCAATGAAGCTGAAATTCTATAAATAGCAGTTTTATACAATTTTCAATCCTGTGAAAAATTATCGAACATATATCTTTATTTTTACGGTCACTTTAGAGGAAAAAAATCAAAACGTTGTACGTAATGACCCTCTTCCGGTTGAGCTACATTTCTCAAAAGTTGAAAGAAAAATACGAATTTTGAATAATGCCCATGAACTAAATTTCATGATTCTAGCTCAAACCGTTTTTGCGTAATCTTCTCTACATACATACACACATACACACACAGAGAGACATTTTTCTCAACCTTAGTGAAAACTAGCTGATCAGAGCGCCTTTGGCGCTCTTCTCACATAGACTCCGCCCCCTGTGCCCCCAAAGTAATACATAGTATTTCGTTGGAAGTCTTTATGTAAAAGATTTTCATCCATTTTGTTTCAATCAGTATATTACATTATATTATCATTTCTGTTTGTGTTCTTATTTAAAATATATTTTAATTTAATCAGTAAATTAATTATATATTACTATTGTATCTTTAAATCTATCTATCTCTGTGCCTCTACGGATCTCGAAAGCAACCCCATTTCTCCAAGTATCCCAATCCTGAGCTATAACCATCTAACTCCTGCCCTGTCCCATCTGTCCACGTGCCTACATTGTCCACTCACCGCATCCTTGATCTTCCCAATCCCACCAGACGTTTCCGAATATTTTTCTCCGATCTTTAGTCTATCATTCTCTATTTTATAACCTTAATAACCTTAACTATATCTGAAGATGTAATTCCTCGTTATGCCATCTCCGCCATACCCCGGTGACCTCATCTTTCTTTGGTTCTTAAATGCTGCGAACAATCCTAATATCTTCTTCTTCTTGTACTAGGATTTCTCCTCTTGATTTCCAGATTCTTCCCCGGAGTCTTGCCAACTGTCAATCCATCTTTTTGGAGGTCTGCCAAGGGGTCTCTTTATAGTTGGTTTGGACAGTAGGGCTTCATCGTCCATTCGTATGACATGCTTGTACCACTCTCGGCATCTTCCTCTTGTCCATTTTAATATGTCGATGATTCCACATTGATTTCGGATGTTTTCATTTCGAACTTTGTCTCTTATACTAAGATCGATCTTAAGATTTTCATTTCGGCTACTTGCAGACGGTTTTTGGTTTTGGTGGTTTCTGCTCTTGTTTCTACGGCGTAGGTTAAGAAATATAATCCTAATATCATATTCTCTAAATCTACTTTCGTCTCCAAAGAACATCGACCACCCATATAATACAACAGGCAAAATAATTGTTTTAAATATTTCAATTTTCATCCATTTTGATAAAAGTTTTGATGAGATAAGCCGCTTTACTGTATGATATTAGGCGTTACCCGATTGCGACCTCGATTTAAATTCTTATCCAATATTATTATCCTTTGTAATTACAGAATTTTTATAAAATTTATTATAAGTTTTAGTTTACTTAGAGTAAACATAAATTATGTTATCTATTGATTTAATTTTATTTACTACTTATATTGATCTCTGCGCAATTTTTCACTTTTCATATTCTAATTAGTTTTCTTATAAATAAACTTTTGACTAAACTTCCTTCCATTTCAGTTAAATAACCTGCTTATCTTAACTTTCTTGATATTAACTTCATTTGGAAAATATTTTAATTTTATAATTATTTTATTTTCATTCCCTTTCAAAGCGTTTATTTAGCGTATAGTTATTATTTTTCATAAAATGATGTAAAAATATAATAATATTATATTAAATAATTACTAATATAGGTTTATTACTCACAAGAGAAATTAATAATTTATTTATTCATTTTTATCAATAAATAATTTTCTTCAACTCATCTTTAAATGTATATATTTATATAATATACTTAAGAAGAATTCTTTCAAATCTATAATAATAAAATTAAAAAAAAGAAAAATTTTTGAATAAAAAGTTAACTTTTTGAAATAACTGATTAATTTGATTAAGTAAGCAAGTAAGTAAGTATATTTTAAATAATATATTATATATCATAAAACTTATTTTGAAATTGACGTTTACTTTGAAAAAAACAATTATTTATAGAATTTAACTTGTTGTAGGACTGTTGATTTTTATTTTTTTATTTTTTTTTATTTTGAGAGAATTCAATTTCGGTTTCATACCACCTCTTAATGAATTTTTAATTGTTTTGGTAAAAAAAAAATAAATGTTTCAAGTCCTTCAACCTGTAGATGGGGGATTCCTGATACGACTATAAGAGGGGTGAGGGGTGGAGGAAGGGGCAATGTGGCGAATTTTCCTCTAACTAAGCTCCAACTTTATCTCCGGCTTCAGAACTGAAGTTGACCTGTGCCAGGCGCAAACGATTGGAGGCCTTCAAAGGAGAGAAGCCTCTTGCAATTAGGTAAGCTAACAATCAATAATCGAAAGGGAAAAATTAATTAAAAGAAAACACACACACAAATCTTTATGTTCCATAGAAGATCCTATCAACTGTCACCTTTCCATTTTCTTTCTTCAATTCTTCAAATAAATTCTAAATAATTATTTTTGTAGTTTATTATAAAAATTTATTAATATTAATTATAATTTAATATTTTTTATAATTGATCAAACTAAGAATGCTTAATAATATTATTAATAATAAGAATGATAATACTATTATATGACTCACTTAGATTAAATAAGATTTGCTTTTATTTTTCATTCAAACATCTACAAACTTATTTTACAAAAAATCAAAAAATAAAATCATAATTTAATAAAAATAGAGATTTTATTTACTAAGTAAGCAGACAACTTCATTTCCGGCTTCAAAACCTATTAATAATTAATAATATAAGTATATCCTAATTAAAATTTTATATTTCGATTCGGATTTTATTTATTTATTTTGTTCATAATAAAGTTAATTTTTCTTAATTTTATATTGATATATATACATATATATTAAATCACTTCGTTTGAGACTTTATCAACAATTTTAAAATTTAAATTAAAATTCTCAATGCAAACAAGGGAGAAGGTAAATTTTTTTTTCGAAATTAAATTTCAATCATTTATTTTATTTATTTAAATTTAATAATATATTTTTGTATCATAATACATTATAATATAATAATAATAAATTATCATGAATTTTATTAGAATATTTATATTTATATAAATTTTTTTTTTTAAATATTTTTAATAAATTACTAAAAAAGATTTTTAAGAAAAAATAAATTTTAATTTAAAATAAAATGTTTTTTTTTTCAAAATTGAGAGGAACCCTCAAAATGTGTCATGAAAATAATAATATTATTTTTTAATGTAATAGGTAATGTATATGAAAAATGAATATAAAAAAGTAATAATTTATTATAATAATTTTATGGAATGAATTTTACTCTCTATTATTAAACAGTCCTATTATAAGTCAGTTATATAATCATAATAACATGAAAGAAATGTATTTTTAAAAAATTGTTCGTTACATTTAATATACGGCATAATTGAAAAAAATAACCTTTTAAAAATTGTGATATTAAACTTTTGATTGTGGATATAAAAATTTATTAATATAATTATTTAAATTATTTTATGTTGATATAATTGCATTCAACATAGATAATTCATTTTTGTGTTTACAAAAAATTAATGTGATTTGTTCCTATAAGTATTTCCTTAAACTAAAATTGATTTTTATATTAATATTTGAAATTTAAATTTCAAATTTTCAGGAGAATAATTTCTATTAAATATTTTCCTAGATCTATTTGATTAATTAGTTATTTATTATTATTTAATCACTCAGCAATTCATCAAACACAAAAAAATAACAAAACGTTTAGAGTTTAACTTTTAGGTTTGTTTTTAGTTATAAATTTAATTTTCCTTAATAATATTATGGTATATCCTTGAAAATTATAAGCAATGGATGTCTCTTGTTTGATAATTTTTTTTTATCAATTTCTAACTACGATGTCGCATTGAAATCGTTATAAACATAATTATACAATAATGGTTTAGCCACCCACTAAATTCCTCAAATAACCTTCTGTAAACAAGCCTTGAGTATTTTTCACTCTGCCGACTACAAATTTAAACTATGATTTTTTTTTTGTCTAGTAAGGAATATTGTAAAATTAGCCCATTTTTATTCGCTTCACTAAATATAGAAGGACACGACAAGGTTTTAATTAAACAAGCACAAATAATTATTTTATCTTTATATTTATATTTATTAATAATTATTTTTAAATAAAATGACTTTATAATTATTTTAAATCGTATATAATAAAACAAAATTTTACTTTATTTTAGTTTATTTTTTTAATAGTAAATGTAATTCTTATCTGTTTTGTTAAAAATTAAACACAAAATATTTAATATATTTAATACTTTAAATACTTTAATAAATCCAGTCTTTTCTATTATTAAAAATGAATTTCAATTAAATTATTTTTTAAATCATATTATGTAATATTATATTGAAGTTAATACATATCATAGCATTAAGTAAATAAATTTGGTGCTTTTAACATCGATCTTGAAAAAGTTTATTGAAATCCATATAGTAGAATATTATAATAAATAAAATCAGCCGTTCAAGGTTATTTTTGATTATATAATTTTATTTTATTTTACGGTTTAATTGTAAACATCATATTTAATTAGTCGTAACCGGTACTATCACCATAGAAAACCGAATATCTTCAATGACATTATATAATATTATTATACCTACTAATCGTTAATTATTTATCTATTAATCTATAATCATATAATCCAAACACACAGTATATATTAATAATAACCTTGTTTATTGTAAAGAATTAAATAAATTAACATTTTTAATTCAATTCATTGGATTCTATAGTCACTATTAATTTTAACATGATTTATATATACAGGCTCATCGAAAAAGGTGGACGGGATTTCGAAGAGTAATAAAAACCGTAATATAAATGGTAGAATATTTATTTATACATTAAAAGACACAGAAAATCTTAAACGTTTTTATGTACTCTAAAACGTTCCGATGTGTGCTCCCCCTGCCGCACGACAGACATTCATCATTCTCCCTCAACGTGTTTTGAAACAGTGCAGAAGTCACAGTTGCAATGGCTGCGTAAATTCTTTCTTTCAGATGCTGAAGATCACGAATTTTTTTCGCTTAAACGATATTCTTAACAAAAGAAAAAAATCCAAAGGTGTCAAATCAAGACTTCTAGGCGGCCATAAAACAGGACCATCCCTCCCAATCCAACAGTCAAGAAATCTGTTGTTGAGAGCATCTTGGACGATTAGGCTATAGTGATACGGAGTCCACTGATTTTCGAGTAATTGCTACTCAAAATATTTATAATGCTACTTAATCAGCCGTTAATTTCGTGTTAATCACGTGTTTATTTATCAAATAGTTGTACAACAAAATCCCGACCACCTTTTTCGATAACAGTGTATATAATAATATATTTTATAATAGACTTATATTTATAAAACAAAAATAAATATTATTTTTCCCTGTTTTTTCATATAAGGAGAGTTTCGGAATTGGTGTTTTGGCTCACAATAAGAATGGTTGGATAAATATGATTGTGGTACACAAGAATTTTCGAGCCCAGAAGCGGTATTGAGAAAATTATATATATTTCAATGACATAAACTAAAAATAGATTATTACATATTAAATTATTGAAATTACGAATGCTGTATAAGTAAAATTTATTTAACTTTCAATTTAAGCAAAAATCCAAAATATTCTATACTATGATATTTCCTTATTTCCTTTTATTTCTGATTGGATCCAATTGTAAGTTAGAATGGACTTTAGCAAAGAATTATAATTAGAAAATTTTAAATACTTCTTCTAATTATTTAAATTTTTTGCTGTTTTTATAGTATTGTGGTCTCGAAAATTTTTGATGTCAAGATTTTGATGTTTTCATATGTTTTGAAGGTCCCTGAGTCATTTTCACTAAGGTTGAGAAGAATGTGTGTATGTGTGTGTGTGTGTGTGTGTGTGTGTGTGTGTGTATGTACGTAGACAAGATTACGCAAAAAAGGTTTGAGCTAGAATAATGAAATTTGGTACACGGGCATTATTCAAAATTCTTAGATTTCTATCAACTTTTGAGAAATGTAGCTCATTCGGAAGAGGATCATTACCTACCACGTTTTTATTTTTTTTTCCTCTAAACTGACCGTAAAAATAAAGATATAGGTTTGATAGTTTTTCACATGATTAAAAATTGTATAAAACTCTTATATAGAGAATTTAAGATTGATTGAATCGTTTTAAGTACCGGAATTAATTTTTTAAATTTTTTAACACATTCACTTCCAATCATGTGCCATCAACAAAGAGCCAAACATGCGCTGGTTTAATAAATATTATTTATTAATTTTAATTTATAATTTATATAATTAATTAAATTTAATTTAAATATAATATATGTTAATTAATCCATTCAAATTAGCGAGATAGTCGAGTGGAGACACTCTAAATTTTTTAATATTTATATATATATATTATATATATTAGATTTCATTATTATTCATAATTGCAAGGATTCATGCCTTTACATTGTGAGTATCATCTTTGGTATATCAACTTGGACAAAGAGTAGAAATAGCAATGAATATATCTTTCTATGTTGGTCAAGTTTAAATGAAATAAAACATTTTTATTTTAATACTTTACAAATATTTAATAATTAAAATTTACATCATCTTTGTTTTAAAAATAATAATTTTATTTATAAAAAAAATTGGGTCAAATTTATTTATTAAAATAATACACCTATTTATAATTGAATATTTTTTTACAACAAATAAATTTTATTAAGGGCGATATTTAATGAAGCCAAATGTCTAGACAGACGTAGACAACCAAATAAAGCGTTGAATGATTATAATCTGAGCAATTATTCTATTGCCGGTGAAATGGGTTGCTTTTAAGAAGGGGAAAGGAAATGAAAGAGGAATTTATTCTTTCTTGTTCGGTGATAACAAAATTCTTTCACTCAATGAAAATCATCGCTTCTTAACACTGACTTTACATTTTTGCAATTTTTAAATCATATTTATATCCCTCACTTTCCTTATTTGATTGTATTAATAATAAATAATCAATCTAGATAGAATTTGGTGTGTATTTGTGAATAATAATAATAATTCCTATCTCAAGGTAAGCACAAATTTAATGAAAATATCAGAAAATTCATTGTTACTTTCAACCAAACCTTAATTAGACATTTTTTAAATTTATATATTTTTATATATTTTTACTATATCGCCAGAGATAGTATTGCTATCACGAAAATTTTCGATGTTGAGATTTTGATGTTTTTATACGTTTTGAAGGTTCCTGAATCATTTTCGCTAAGGTTGAGAAAAATGTCTCTCTCTCTCTCTCTCTCTGTGTGTGTGTGTGTGTGTGTGTATGTATGTATGTATGTAGACAAGATTACACAAAAACGGTTTGAGCTAGAATCATGAAATTTGGTACAAGAGCATTATTCAAAGTTCGTAGTTTTCTCTCAACTTTTGAGAAATGTACCTCAACCGGAAGTGGGTCATTACCTACAACGTTTTGATTTTTTTTCTTCTAAACTGACCGTAAAAATAAAGATACATATTTGATAGTTTGTCACATGATTAAAAATTGTATAAAACTGCTATATATAGAATTTCAGCATGATTGAATCGTTGAAAGTACCAGAATTAATTTTTTAACACTGCAAATCTCACGCGCCAACACTTGACGTGGTGCCATCAACAAAGAGCCAAATATGCTCTGGTTTAATAAAAATTATTTATTAATTTTAATTTATAATTTATAATTAATTAAATTTAATTTAAATATAATATATTATGTTATTTAATCCAATTCAAATTGAGAGATAATCGAGTGGAGACACTCCAACTAATTTTTTTTTTAATTTTAAAAAAACTTAATATCAATAATATATGATTGGTCACATGGAAGAAGTAGTTAGGTCGATTTACCATGACCAGTAATAAAGTCCGTTTGAGAAAACCCATAACTTTACGTAAAAGAAGAGGGAGACTCAGCGTAGGTCATTGACACTTCAACTTACTTATTCTCAGAGACTATCAAATATAAATTTTAAATTCAATAAAAATCTTAAATTATTGTATTATGTTCCTTTATACATCAATTGTTTATCGGAAAAATGAATAACTCTTCATATAATTGTTAATTAAAATATAATGAAAATTTTTGTATTCAAAATTAAATAAGAAAATTTTATTTTTTCATAAATAAAAACAAAACAAAAAAAATATTTAACTTTTTAATTAGGAATTGTTTTTCTCAAATTGTGTTATTATAATCAATGTTTTAGATTTATTATAGAAGTTAATATTTCTTGTGATTTAGATAAATAAAACCTATATACTCCTATTAATTATAATATATTAAATGTTATCTACTAAATCATGCGCTCGCATTCCCAAGGTCGTCCAAAAAAGTTAATATCGAGCAATATAAGTAAATAAGAAATTACAAAAAATGAGATTAAAAATAAAAAAATAGTTTTTCTTCCCATAATTTGGATAATACAATTACAGAAATATATTCAAAAGTGATTTACTTTTACAACATTTTGAATTTCTATTAATAATTTGGCCAATGTAATTTCTAGTAATTTTGATGATCTTTCTCTTTTATTCCATCTTTTCAGTATTTTATTTAGTTTTCTTATTGTTCTTTTTCTCATTCCTTTTCTCTTCTTTTCCTTTCTCTCTCAAATAATTATTTATTAATTTTAATAATTTTTTTTTTTTTTAAGGGGGATTATATTTAGTAATTTCTTATAACGCGATGCACCAAGTACTTGTGCCAATAGAATCCTTGTTAAAACGAAGACTTCCGATTTTCACTTGGCTTCCAAAATATACTTGGCCGGATGCCGGTTCCGATTTCGTGGCTGGGATCACTGTTGGATTGACTTTAATTCCACAAAGTATTGCTTATGCGGCCCTTGCAGAACTTCCACCACAGGTAAATTTTTAGTTCTTGATATTAATAATTTTTATACTCTTCATTCTAAAATAAATAGAAATAAATATCCATATAAACATTTATATATATATATATTACCAAAAAAACAAAAAGACAAAAAAAAAAAAAAATAATCCAAGTTAGGTACCTCAGAACTACATAATTTGAGGTTGGATGTTCAAATCTCAACAAAACTTAAATATTAATTAAATGCCAAATAAAAATAAACAAAAAATAATGAAATAAATATTTCAACAATTGGTAAAATGAGCTTAGATCAGGATGTCTAAACTACAGCCCAAACGCAAATTATGAAAATATTTAAATTTTTTCAATATTGTTCTAAAAAAAGGTAAAATGATATTTTTGTGCGGCCCAGCATTTTTTTTTTTTGCATTGTGGTCCTCGAATGGTCATAGTTTAGACACCCCTGACTTAGATCTCTTTACTTAAAAAACAAAAAAATAAGAAAAATAAAAATTAGATTAACAGTCTGCATCATTTTTCATTTGTTTTAATAACATTTTAGTATATTTTTGTGAATTTATCATAAAAATTAATAACTATGATAAACGTGATGATGAAATATATGGCAAATAAAATAAATTTATTCGGAAATGTTATTTGTAAATTCTCAGAGTTGCAATATTTTCTATTTGAGTTAACTGTAAATCTCCTACGATCATAATACTTATATTTAATTGCTTGTATTTGAATATATAAATTTTCAATTGTTTTATCGACTGTAATAATGTTCAAAGTTTATGAAAAAAAAATTAATCAACCATTGTAAAAGATAACACAATATTTATAATATTTTTAATAACTGAATGAAAATTTATTTGTATTAATCTATGATTTTGGCAGATAATAATTAATATTTTGTTTTTAATTTCGACGTTTCGGTCCTCAAATTGAGATCATCGTCAGTTTATATAACATTAACAACATATAAATTATATCAGAACGAAATGTAAACCTAATTAAAAAAATGATTAATTATTAGTTGCCAAAATTATTTATTAATAAAATTTTTAAAAGAATAATTATTGCTTATTTTTAATTTTCAATTTATGCTTTATCTTTTCTTTGAAATAATGAAAGTTTAACAAGATAAAAAGAAATTCTAAAGAGAAACTTGAAGAAGTGTGGTTGCTGCGGCCAAGAACTTTCGAGTTCTGTAGAGGCACAGAGAAAAAGAGAGAAAATTTTTCTCTTATCGAAACCATGATTTTACATAAATCATATTAGAGATAATAATTTCTGAGTTCTATTGCTCATCCAAAGAGTTCCATTGCCTAAAATAATATGATAATATTAAAAGAATTAAAATTTTTAAAATGATGATATCATCATTATGAAGAGGAATTTGATTTGATTCTAAATTGTTTAGAAAAAATTAATAATTTATTCTCTTTTAGAAACAAAAAAATTTACTTTTTTAACATAATACAATATATAACTTTTTAATCTCCTCCATATTAAATATAAAATAATTAATAATTGTTATTATAAATTCGCTTTTTTTTAGTTTGGTTTATACTCTGCCTTTGCTGGATCTTTGGTTTATATATTTTTTGGAACCTGCAAAGAAGTAAATATTGGACCTACAGCCCTTGCATCTCTATTGACTGCTCTCTATACTGGCGGCAGAGTAAATAATAGCCACTACGCTATTCTGCTCGCTTTTCTATCCGGGATTGTTACGGTTTTATTAGGGGTTTTAGGATTAGGTATAGTATAGTTCACAAAATCACTTTAATTTTTATAAACTTACTATATATTCTTAATTTTTTTTCTGTAAATAGGAAGTTTGGTCGATTTAGTATCCATGCCGGTTGTGTCTGGATTTACGTCAGCAGCCGCAATAATTATAGCATCTTCACAAATTGCAGGATTACTTGGTATAAAAATTCATAGTCATTCTTTCATTGAAACATGGATGGAACTATTCCCAAATTTGAAGAAACCTTGGAAATGGGATGCTTTACTCGGAATTTGCTGCTGTATTGTCTTACTATCTTTAAGGGTATATAATATTAATATTCATTTTTTTAAACAAATATTTATTAAATTAAATATTAGCTTAATATATAAACTATATAATATATATATTTTAACTATATTATATTTCATTTAAATTAAATGAGTTTCTATTTCGATAATTGAAATATGATTATAATGTTGACCATTAAAATTAATGCCTGTTGAGGTAGTTAATTTCAAAATTCTTAATCTCACCAATCACATTTTATCAACTATTTCTCTTCATATATATCTTCATATCTTTTTTAATTTTTTACCGACCGACGATAGTAAGGGAGGTATTGTTTTCACACCAAATTTCACATGTGGAGATTTTTACATATCTCCACGAATCATGCATTTTCTTAACAGAAAAAAGTATTTTTAGCATGATGTCTGTCCGTCCGTCTGTCCGTCTGTCCGTCTGTCCGTCCGTCCGTCCGTATAGATGGTACAGCCTGAACGGCTCAACCGATTTTGATGAAATTTGGTATATTTACTTAATGCATCAGTGGGATGAATTGATCAACTTTTAGTGCAAATCCGGAAACCGGAAGTGGTAGTATTAGCGATCGACGATAGGAAGGGAAGTGTTATTTTCACACCAAATTTCACATGAGGAGATTTTTTTATATATCACCACGAATCATGCACTTTGTATTGGTTTTATCCTCGGGAAAATCATATTTATTAGTTTTTTCTTGATTTAAAATTATATGACGTCATCCAGCCATTCATGACGTCACAGCCTGGTCTTACATATATATTATAAATAAAATAAAATTAAAACTATTTATGTTATATTCATATCTGTTTTTTATTACATTAATAGATATATTAAAATTATTTGAAATTGTTTCTGTAGCTGGAAATTAATTTTTCAAACCGTCGGTCGGTTCGGACCTGGCCACAGGTCAACTTATTTTATTTTTCTTTATATTGTCAGCCCACTCAGTCCTTCAACTTAATCAATTTCCACATGATAGTACAAAAAATAATATATTTATTTAATAAACTTTTCCTTATACGAATGTATATCTAATTAATTTCTTTCTTTATTTGATTTACATTTACATAAATTTATTCTCAGAAAAGATGACTAATTTATATATATATATAAATATAAATTATCGCTTCTTAAAAAATAATCTAAGTCAATCAATAGGTTTAATTTTAATTTATTATAATTTTTTTTTATCCAATTTTTTAAAATTATTGATTTTATTTCATTTCTCCAGTGGCGAACATGTTAAAATTATCCCATAAAAAGAATGGTTGCCTAACCATCAGGAAGATTATTCTTTTTGTGGGTGATTTAAATTTGCTCAAATCAAATTGAACACAAGTAAAATTTTTATATATAGATAAAAAAAATTATTTTTAACTAATATGCTTTGATTTAATATTTTTTTAGCAAATTAAAGAGCTAGACATTGTCAAATCTGCCAATAAATCAAATGGATATAAAAAGTTCTGCGGTAACTTCTTATGGTTTCTTTCAACAGCACGAAATGCATTGGTAGTCATCTTTTGTACTGTAATGGCTTATTTCCTTTATAATCCAAATCATCAATCGTTGATCTTAACAGGTTTTTTTCATTTATTTAACATTTTTTTTTCTAAAATGAATTAACAGATAATCTAAATTTTTCTTTCTAATCAAAAACAAAGGTGAAGTTCTTCAAGGTCTTCCAACATTCAGTACACCACCATTTTCGAGTGAAAACGAGAATGGTCCTGAAAGTTTTTGGAGTATGATATCTAATCTAGGAGTTGGAGTTCTCGTTGTATCCATTATTTGTATTTTAGGCAATGTCGCAATTGGAAAAGCATTTGGTATGGTTTTAAGAAATAATATTTTTTAAAAAAATATTTATATAAACTCCAATGATGGAAATTTCGTTGTTAGCTCAAGGAAAAGCGTTGGATGCTACTCAAGAGATTCTTGCAGTAGGACTCTGCAATGTAGTTGGATCGTTTTTCAGTTCCATGCCGGTCACGGGATCTTTTAGCAGATCAGCTGTGAATAATGCTAGTGGAGTGCGCACTCCTCTAGGAGGACTCTATACAGGTATGAATTTTAATGTTGATTTGTTAGTCATGTTCAGATTAATAATAACATCGATAAATTTTTTTCTAAACTTTTAGAGCAAAGTAGGGTCCTGAATGTAAGAAAAAATAAATTTATTTATATAATTTATATAATTATATAAATATATTTCAGTAAATCAAGGAGATTTTAATTTTGATTCAAATAATGGATAAAATAAAAGCCATGACATATACATGTTCTTTTTTTAAAGTTTATACTAGTTCCTTCAAATTTATCAAGTTACAATGATTTTGAAATTTTAAATAAAAATTATTAAATGATTTTCTAATTGATTAAAAAATAAATAAATGAACTTGAATAAATGTTTTTTTAATAATATAGTTTTTATATTTTCAGGATTTTTAGTGATTCTCGCTCTCAGCCTCCTCACGCCATGCTTCTTTTTTATCCCTCGAGCAACACTTTCCTCAGTTATCGTTTGTGCAGTTCTCTTTATGGTGGAATATCAAGAAATAATGCCATTATGGAAAAAAAATAGTAAATAATTTTATTTTTAATTTGATTTGTAGATACAAATATTTTATAATAATTTTTCTTTAAAAAGAAATAAAAATATTTAATTGAAAATAATAAATAAATAACAATTTAAGTGAATTTCAGAAAGACTTACTTTAACTATGTCTTCATTTACAGAAATGGATCTCATCATTCTATGCGCAACTTTTTTTGCTTGTCTTGGGCTTGGAGTTGTGCATGGAATTTTGATTGGAGTTGTTTGTGATATAATAAAATTAATATATTATCAATCAAGACCAAATATAAAAATCAACTATGACCAGGTAAGAGTTGATTAAACTTTAATTAAAATATTTCAAATTCATAATTTATGAAATAATTATATAAAAAATATTTGAAGAAGAAAAATTTTAAGTGACATACCTGCAAATATAATTGCTTTGTTGTTAAATAATATATAAATTTATTTTTTTCTTTAAATTAAAATTATAGTTGAATTTTTAAAATTTAATTTCATAAAATAAATTTAAAGCTATTACTTAAATATTAAGTAAATCTTAAATATATAATACTACAAAAATTAACTTTTCAATATATTTTTATATTAATTGATTAATTTATATATATAACCAGCAAATAGTTAATTTTAATTTTGTACACTTACGTTTTAATTAATATTTCTATTTTAAAATTTAAATTCTTTGAACAGACTAGTGTTCATTTTAGAAAACACGTAGTTAACACTTTGTGCGCTAGATGCCAGCTATAAGTCAATTCATTATCTAAAATTTTAATTTAAAATGTAACAAATGTTGAAGGCGGAATATATATCAATATCATATATATTAATATATTCATATCATAGACAAATTACAATTGTCTAACTTGAGAATTTCTATTTTTTTATTAAAAATTAAAAAAAGTAAATTCTTTCGTTTGCTCCATCCTTTCAATCTCACAACTCTCTTGTGATAAGAACTAGAATAACTTTAAAGTGATTCAGGTATCGAGGATCTGGTTATCTTTATCAGAGGACCCTCTGGCAAAATAAAATATTGATAGAAGGGGACTAAGGTTACAAAACAAAATAAGGGTTTCTTTTATAATTTATTTTAAATTTAAATGAAAATGGAAATTATTATTATAATTATACATTTATAATATATTAGAGATAATATATATTATTTCGTGCATCACACAACTTATCAGATTGATTAAATTTTTTATATTATTTTCATTTCGAGGAAAGGGGTGATCAATCATAATAATATATCTATAGTTGTTCTGGATATCGAACAAAGCGTAATCTTAATTATGATAAATTTGTTCTAGAAAAAATAATGTTTAAATAAAATTTATTCATATTTATAAATATATTTAATTTTTTAAAATTATATTTATTTAAATTAAAATTTTCAAAGTATTCAATTTGCAATTCTCTTTATTTATTGTATTATATATTTTGTGTAATCGATGTTTTATAGAGAAAAGAGAAAAAAGGTATGCAAATGGGTTACTGATATCATTTTTCTTTCATTTTTAAATAATATTTGCATTAAAAATCAAATTATTATTTTTTGAGAGACAATGAAAGGCAAAGATAAAATTTAATTAAAATTTAATTTTTAATTTAATTTTTATGTTGTTATATAATTATTTATATATATTTTTGTTATGTAGATTCAAAAATGTCTTTGGATAAAATTTGGAAACGACTCACTACTTTTCCCAGCGGCTGAAAATTTAAGAACCCGTATTACAGCAAATTTAATAGAAAACGAATCTCGATTTCTTGTTTTGGACTGCACCACCCTTGTTCGAATTGATGCAACTGCCCTCCGCATCCTGGCTGCAATTGGAAAGTCGAATCCTACACTTACTTTTATTCTCTTCAATCTCCAGGAAAAAATTTATAAAGGATTCAAGGAAGAGTGCCCAACAACTTTATATTTTACCGATCTGATTAAATTGAATGAATATATTTATGGTGAGAAAAAAAATATTTATTAATTATTATTAATTAATTTATTTGTTTATATTGGTATCAAATATTTAACAAATTTAAAAAATCAGATCTCTAAATGCATGTATAAGATTTATAATAATTTATATATTTATAAATTACCATGAATAAGTATTTATTTTATTTTTTTTAATTGCGACTCTTATCATATTACTTTAATTTTCTGATAATAAAACAAAAAATTACAAATGACTTAGCTTAGAATTTAGACCAGTGATTCTCAACCTTTTAACGGTTTAAAAATTTGGCGCCACACAAATAAAAAGATAAGTTTACCATATTGAAAAAAGTGGTCTCAAAAACGGTTTACGTTTTTTTTAAGAACCAAATTGAAAAAATTTAGAAAAAAAGTCGGAAATGTTCAAGAGTCTCTTTACATTTGTAATAATTTGGCGGCACATTTTGATAATCTCTCGGTACACAAAATTGCCGCGACACAGTGGTTGAGAATCACTGATTTAGACTATCAATCGTGTTCCCTCCTCCTGCGCCTTAATTTACATAATAGGATAAAAAAATATTATTAAGAATTTAAAAATAAATTTAGAAGACAATGGGCATTTAATCTTTTCTTTTCTTTATTATTTCACTTATATTCAAATTGTACACAATATTTATTTATTATCGCAAATTTTTATATGATTTTTAGGGAAGCTTTTAAACGGACAAGCAGGAACCTCTAATAACGCCTCAAGTATACCAATTGAGGTTTCAACGAAACTCTAATTTTTTAAAAGTATTCAACGATATTATAAAATAAAATTAAATGATCTATGTATTTATTTTTTATCAAATTGATTGAATACAATGAATAACGATTTCCTAAAATGCTACCAGTTAAAATGAATCCAGGAAATTGAACGGATATTGCTATGCCACTTATCTTCTCTCATTATATATAATAATATCATTTCTTTTAAATTTTACATCGTTTTATATAATTTTATTTTCTTTATTATTTAAAAGATTCGATTTGGAATCTAAACCTGTGGTATGTATTTAAAAACTAAAATGACGACACAATAACTAATTTTTATAAGTTTCCAAGTTTGTTGTAGTGAAATCTAAAAAAAAAAAATTAAAAAGTTCCTAAATTTCTTTGTAAATATAATAATATTAAATTAAATACTAAATGTGATTATTTATATCTAAGACATTAATATACTATTTTAAGATATTTATTCTAAATGATAGACCCATTTTTAAAAATTCGTATTTATCTAAGTACAAATGCTAGAAGAATAATTTTTATACCAATGAAAAAAAAACAGCACTTCGATGTGCTTTTTAAATGAATCCCTTCCTTAGTGCTGGATTGGTCGCAGGGGAATTTTAAAAATGGGTCCATCATTTAGAACAGGGATGTCTAAAATGCGGCCCAAAACCCCTTGAGATGCGGCACAAACGCAAATTATGAAAATATTTATTTTTTTCAATATGATTCTAAAAAGAAAAAAAAAGTAAAATGATATTTATGTCATAGTTAAGACACCCCTGATTTAGAATAACCTGGTATTATGTTTAATAATTTGAAATCAATTAAAAATTAAGATAATATTATCCAAAAATCAACATAACAATTATAATGAGATATTTGATAATATATAATCAGAAAAAAAATTAATTAAAAACTATTTTGTTTTAAAAATAATAATAAGTAAAATGAGAGATATTTATTTATTTTTCTAAAATATATCTTTATGTAATATTGTAAATCGATATTGTAAATAAACTTTTTTTTTAATTTATGAAATTGATAATATAATAAGAAATTATTTACGGTCCAATTCTCTTAACGATTGCTTCATTCAATTTCAAAGAAAGAATACAATTGATAAAATTGTTTTATATTATTATATTCGATATGTAATGTTCAAAAAAAAAAAAAAAAAAAAAAACATTAAGTACTATAATGTTGTTACCTTTATTATTATTATTATTATTATTATTTTATATAAATTTATATAGAAAATATTTTTATATTTCTGAAATTCTAATTAATTTAACGTTGATTTCCAAACTAATCTATTAAAGACCAAGTAATTATTATTTATTTTTAATATAATTTTTATATTTATTTATTATTAAGTATCAATTTAAAGTAAAAATATCACTTAAATTATTTTTAGTAATAATTATTTTAATATTAATTATATATATATATTTGAAGGCATTATAAATGGGATTTTTCTTTAATCATTTATCTTCTAAGACACTCATGAGAAAAGTAATCATTTTTCATATGAGGAAGAAGAATATTTTAAAGGAAGGGCGCTCACATTCATTGGAGGGCGTCGTCGTCGACGCCGTTTCGTCGACGGCTCGCAAGGGAGCAGCAGCCGGCTGGAGAGTATGACGGATGTCATTCTGACATTTAAAAACAAACACATATCATTAGTTAACTATCAAGAGCAATTTTGCCATACTCGCAGTGTGTGAGTAACGTGTGGACGTTTGTCTAGAATGCAAGAGGAAAACTCGACCGCTCACAAACGACATGTCGATCATGGAAACCAGCAAGCAGAAAAGACACGTGGGGATCGTCGCCCCTCCGACCATCATTCACTGCTCTCGGAACATTTCCGGTAAATCTAATATTTATTTGTAAAATATACCTAAATAGTAGGGGAAAGGGATGGGAGAAAGAGAATAAGTCACACTCTTCCTTGACTCCTTAATTATGTTTTTTTTTTCCAAAGAAAACTGTCCTTATTAATCAATTAATTATGAAAAATTATCTATGTGAATACATTTTTCATTGAATTTATATTTTATTCTAATATGTACATATGTTTAGAATTTTTTCTTGAATTTATTATATTTAATTTTTATATTTGGTAGATGAGAGAGTAATTCTAAAATTTTATATTAAATTAATTTTAAATATAAATGTGTATTAACTACAAATAGTCATATATTTTAACTTAACATATTTAACATATTTATTATTAATAGGTAGGTATATGTAATTATTTAAAAGATCATAAATTAATTATTGGACTTTATAATAAATTTCCATGCCAGTTAAAATTGTAAAAGTAAATAAATAATAAACTCGTATTTCACACATTATACTTATTTTGGATATTCATCAGGAACACTAACAAATAAATAATAGCTGATCTATAAAATCTAATATTTAATATTTTTTTGTATAATTTATATGTGTATATAATTAAATAAAAATATTCATTATAATCTATTTTCTTTGGTTTTTACACGTTAGTGAATTTATCTTCACATTTTTCATTTTTACTATCTCACCAGAATCACGAAAATTTTCATTGTCGAGATTTTGATGTTTTTATACGTTTTGAAGGTCCCTGAGTCATTTTCACTAAGGTTGAGAAAAATGTTTTGTGTGAGTGTGTGTGTGTGTGTATGTAGTCAAGATTACTCAAAAACGGTTTGAGCTAGAATAATGATAGTAACAGGCATTATTCAAAATTCTTAGTTTTCTATCAATTTTTGAGAAATTATCATTACCTACCACGTTTTCATTTTTTACTATCTCGCCACATTAATTTTTTAACACTGCAAATCTCACGCGCCAACACGTGACGTGGTGCCATCAACAAAAAGTCAAACATGCGCTGGTTTAATATTTATTATTTATAATTTATAATTAATTAAATTTAATTTAAATATAATATATTATGTTATTTAATCCAATTCAAATTGCGAGATAGTCGAGTGGAGACACTCCAGCTAATTTTCCTCTAAGCTGACCTTAGAAATAAAGATAAATGTTTGATAGTTTTTCACATGATTAAAAATTGTATAAAACTGCTATATATTGAATTTCAACTTGATTGAATCGCTAAAGTCCCGGAATTAATTTTTTAAATCTTTTATCATTATGACCGCCAATCACGCGCCAGCACGTGACGTGCTGTCATCAATAAAGAGCCAAACACCGGCTGGTTTAATAAATATTATTTATTAATTTTATAATTTATAATTTAATTAATTAAATTAAATTTAAATATAATATATGTGTTAATTAATCCAATTCAATTTGCAAGGTAGTCGAATGGAGACATTAGATTTTTCTAAAAAATTAAAAAAATAAAATATAAAAAAAAGAATAGAATATAATTTCATTATTAGATAAAGTAAGAAGTGATGAGAACCAGAATAAAGTCCCGGATTTAAAGATGTTGAAAAAAGTTTTTATTAATGATTTTTCTTTGACTTTTCCTTAATTTGTATTTGCTATTAGACCATTTTCATAAATCATCGCCAAACGAGTGCATCAGTACTTGTATTATAGTATATGAACCGAGAGCACATTCACAACGAACAGAGAATAAATATTATATATATATATAGGTATATATATATTATTTTAGTTCAGACAGTTTTGAATAAAAAGAAAAAGTCAAAAATTTTGAAAAAAAAACTAACAAAAATTGTTATTATATATTATCTAAAATAATAATTATAAAAAATTAAATAAAGACTATATTTAAACAAATAAAAAATACAATACTACAGTAGAATATTTATGTAATGCCAAAGGATTTTAATATTTTGGATTATCTTATCTAATCTAATCAAATCTATTTTAACATCCATATCTATATTTTTTTAGATATTAGTTAGGTAATTTCCAAAATAAAAAAAAAATTTAAAATTTTCATTAAAATTCATTTTTGTTATATAATTATAATTATAAATTTATAATTAAAAAATTTAAGTGATACCATTAAATAATAAAATGAATAATAATACAATGAATATAAGTATAATCAATTTTATTGTATTTTTTTGAAAATAGAATTTTATTATTTTCATTTCTAATTCAAATTATGTTACCATACAAGTAATTTTTTAATTCTCAAATAATTAATTATTTTAATAACATTTTAAATAGACATTATAATAAAATATTTAAAAATCGTTTAATCTTTTTGCTAACGTAATTATTTTAACTATTTCATAATAAAACAAAAACATTAAAAATGAAGCATTATTTATTTATTTTATTCTTAATCTTATAAAAATATATATAATAATGTTTAACATATAATTTATTCGTATCTCAAATATATAACATAGATAATAATTTTAAATGTAAAGTGTTAAATTTTAAACTTAAAAAATTACGATAAAAAAATATAAATATGATTTATAAGTGAAGTTTTAT
Source organism: Labia minor (assembly GCA_963082975.1). Classification (NCBI taxonomy): domain Eukaryota; kingdom Metazoa; phylum Arthropoda; class Insecta; order Dermaptera; family Spongiphoridae; genus Labia; species Labia minor. The sequence goes on from OY720345.1 coordinate 39,534,743, forward strand.
CTGAAGTTAAAGTATATTTAAGTGAAGTTTATCTTCTTTGGCTCTAATATAATAATTATGTAAAAACAGAGGAGACAATGTATTTATGCTTAGTTCTAATCGATAGACTTTGAAATAGAATGGTAAAATACTTATATTGAAATTCTTCAATAACCTTGCTCGACAGTTTTATGGATTTCAAAATGACTACCTTTCTAATAGATTATTGTTATTATTATTATTATTATTATTATTATCATTATTTTGTTATTTATTTCTTTCTCATAAATAAAGATTTATTATATAGGTATATCTTTTACTTATTTATTTTCCGCAATTTTTGATCTTTTTTCACTAATAATATATATTTATTCATTTACTACTTTCTAAGTCACCCTCAAGTAGAGTGACGGAATAAAGTAAATTCCATGGTGGCGCTGTTGTCGGGCAAAGGCAATGCGCATTCTCAATCAGTTAATTGAATTACAACAGCGACATCCTGGCGTTTACTTTTACTGTTACTAATCATTTTACCTTTTTTTAATTATTGTATATTTAATTTACTTATGATATAAATGATTTTTTAAATTGGATATTTTATGATTATATTTCTTATATCAAAAAAGTAATTCCATCAAAAAATATCTCAGGGAGTTGGAAATTTTTTTAAATTTTAATGTTACGATCTATTAAAGTTAATTTTTATTGGAATTTATTTTATTAATTATGTATTTATATTTAGATAAATTTACATAAATATTAAAGTCTCTTTCAAAAATCTTAGAATTAAATTTTATCAATTTTTTGAAATTTTATGTTATTGATCATATAGATATATCTAATTATACAAAAATATAACTTTTCCTCATACGATAATCATAAAAATATGAATAAATTATCAATAAAAATATTTTATAAATAAATAATAAAATAAAATATTTTATAAAATATTAATAAATTATCAATAAACATATTTTAAAATAAAAAAACTATTATTTTTTTCTTTTAAATTGATTATTAATAATATTATAAATAAAAAATCTCAATATTTTTTTTTTAAATCAATATAATTACTTTTACTCAAATAATCTATATAAATATTAATTATTTATAAATTGACGAATTTTACATTTAATAACATTAACACTAATTATTAATTAATTTCCTTGTCAACTATATTAGTGCTTTGAATTGAACCTATTAAGTAAAAGTGAAGGTTTTATATCCACCTTGGATATTTGAGAAATCACTCAAAAATAAATTTACAATTTTTAGATTATTTTTATTTAAAAACAAAAAGAAAAAAAAACTATAAATATTAAATTTATTCTTAAAATTAGTCTATTTTTCAATGAGATTAATTAAAAATGACCTCATTTTAATAGCCAAGGCCGTTTCGGCTTAAAAGAAGATGAAACGGTTGCTATCTACTATAATTTCCGTCTCAAATAAAATGATAAACTAATTTTTATAATGGTCAAGGCAAAATGAATTTACATTAAAACACTATATATCAATAATATTTATAAAATAATAATAAGAAATTTAATAAAAAAAATAATATTAAATTTAAATATAAATATAATAATAATATTAAAATATATATATACATATAAATATACTATATATATGTAATATTTAATTGGAAACAATTTTAGTAAATTCAATAAAAATAATAAATTAAAAGTAAGATAATTTATTTAAAAAAAAACAAAACAATTTGTTAGTTTTTATATAAGTATTATATTAACTAATCAAAAAGAAAAAATATTTTTTGTCTTTATAATAGAAAATTAATCAAATATATAATTAGTTGTTTTTAAAATTAACTTAATTTCTTTAACATGTTAATATACGTGCATATACTAAGCTTATTTTCTCTTTAAATCAATGTTTATGAGACTACTGAACTTAAAAGTTCTTGGCCTAAGCAACCACAATCCTCCAAACATTCCCATTTTGAGCTACTCTATCATCCTTTTTAAATAAATAAAATAATAAGAATAATAATAATAAAAATAAAAAAATTAAAATAATTTATCTAATTCATTTTTACCTATCTGCACCTCCTTTCTCCAACTACATATTTATAATACATAATTTACTCCTATAAACATTTACATGGCCATATTATAATAGTTAATTTATTCATCTTTTTTTTCAAAAATTTTTAAAGTCGGTCATTGACAGTTGAGGACGACTAGATTCCTAGTTTTCATTATCACATTATCTCATTTGAATATTTCAAGGATAAATTTTTAGATTTAAACTTTATTTGAAATCAAATTTAGACTTTTACAAAATGTTTAAACCTTTAAATATTTTTTCAAATTAATTTCAAATCGGCTGAATGTATAAAAGTGATTTTCTTACTATATACTCGTACAATTGAATTAAAAATAATTTCCATATACTCGTACACAAATTAAAATAAATAGATAATGACTAAAAAATTATTTAAATTTTTTAAAAACTCAAAAATCAAATATTGTCATCTATTTATTATAGTAATATTATTAATTATATTATTTAGCATTAAAAAAATATATATTATTTTTATTAATCGTTTCAAAAAGTTAAATTTTTGTTCTAAGATTCTTTCCATATTATTCAAATATTTCAAATTAACAAAAATAAAATTATTGGTAATTGGAAATGTAATGTTTGGATAAATTATACTTAATCATACTTTCATTACTACAAGCTTTTTATAATTAGTCAAAATTATAATAAATAGAATAGATTAATTGAGTATAGAAATAGTGAGAAAACAAATTTAAAATATATTATAGTATTCGTTATCTGTTTATACATTTTTTCCCTATTATATTTCATTTTTCATTAAACACATCTTTAAATCTAAAATAAATATTTTAATCCTATCTTTAAGCGTACTCAAGACCATCTCTAAAAGCGAGTTCCAGAAGGCGTGTAAATAGGACATCAAAAATAAATGTGGAATACCTATATTTTCTAAAAGAATTCCAGTCCATACCCAATACCTCTCTAACAAGACTAGATACGTGGTCTATAGATCTTAAAATACAATTATTAAACACAATTATTAACAACCCGAAACCTATCTTCAGATAAACTGCCAATATTATGGAAAACTACTTTTCCATATAAGAAATGGGAGAGCACCAGAGCCACTGGGGAGTCATATTCAACATTCCCCTATGTGAGATGGGCAGCCCAAGTCAAAACCCATTAATGACGATGCCTAGATAGATAACCAAATAAATGATATCTAGAGTGCAGATCATTAATAAATATAGAAAATAGTCGCAGTGACAGAACAACATCCTGTGCTCTTGAACTCCTCTCGAAAGATTTCTGAACGACTTATCATCATCCACCATACATTTTTCCATTCGCTAAGATAGTTATATATAAGCCTTCACGCGGACCCTGAAAAGCCGCTCAGTCTTATGTATTTTGTTAATATGAATATGTGATAAACTGTACCAAGAGCATTTTTAAAATACGTCCCTCTCAACAAATCCCCTACATTAATCAGTGAAATAGGACAAGGAAATTCATATTATTGAGGTGTAATAAAATTTGCGAGTATTCAAATACATACATTTAATATATTCAAATGCCTTTGAGAGGACTGGTAACACAGTGATAGCACGTGGACTACGAGTTTTAGCAATAAGGGTTGCAAGAGGAAAAAGATGAGGTAGTAATCAAGTAATTGAAGATTTTTGTAATAATAGACAGAATAAGAGGAAAGAGTAAAATAATAAAATCCAGATAAATCTCATCATCCCCGATTGCCTTAGACTTAAGTGTGAGAAATAGAGACCATTAGGGGAAGGGGATCATCTACCTCAGTCACAACCTGCAATGTGATGGTTAAGATCATCAAGATTGTCCATTGGTTTATTTTTAACAGCACCCACCAACCCATGTTACCTTAGATTACACCAGAACATACGAGGGGGCAATTCAGACCGCCAGTCCGTCGCTATAGCTCTTCTCTTAGCCTGCTTAATCATTGACTTAGTTCCATTTCTCAATGTAATAAAGGTTTTACGATCAGCAGAAGAACCCGACAATTTATAAAGGCCGCGTCTCTCTCTAATTTATCAAGTTAAAAATATTTTATGTATAATTTTTTTTGTTTGATATCCTTCATTTTCAAATATAGGTCAGAAAATATTAATTAATTTTATTAATTGCCAATTAATAATTTATAACATGCAATTGCTAATTATTAGAAGGAAAAAATGATTTTTGTTTAATATTTTTAAAAATTGATCTTAATAAGGTTAATAAATATATTTAATTATATATCAAGTAAATCAAGAATTTTTTTCATAAAAATTATATTTGTCAACAGTGAGTTTCTTTGAGTTTTTAGATGATTAATTAGTTATAAACCCCTAAATTTTGTTGAAACAAATTTGATACAAGAGATTTGTTTTACTTATATAACATTTTTATCAATAATTAAAACAATACTCAAAAGATTTGTATTTCACAAATTTAGATCACATTTAAAAAAATAGAATATTATAATCAAGAATAAAAAGAATTAATAAAGATTAATATTATTAATAAATGAATATTAGTCCTTAATATTATTAGTTATAAGATTTGCTTATTTTGTGTCTATCAATTTTTCCTCAACATTGACTATTTGTTTTATTTGTTCATTTATGTTTATAGTAACCTTATATTTACACTTACAATAATAGACCCGGATTTTTCATTAATGATCCGAATTAACTCTCCCCCTGCCCCATATTATTATATGTCGTGTTTATAATATGGGAAAATACCTGATATCGTAAATAGACTTATTAAGTGAAATTTAAATTTCAATTATTTTCTTTATCTTATTTCTTGATTACATAAGCGTTAAATAAATTACTTCCATAAATAAAAGCATGTATTTCTTATATAGTTAATGTTTTCTTTCGAATCATAATTACTTTAAATAAATGAAACAATAAATATTTTTATTTATAGAAAATAAATTTATTCTTAAACTTTAAAACCAATCAACAAAAATATAATATATATATATATATATATATAAAAAATTTGTTGAAAATAAGCAGACACCATTGATTTATGTATTCCGAGGATACTTAGGACAAGGGGAGACAATGTACAGCACAAATTTCCCCACCCGTCTTTGTATTTTCAAGCTAAAGTAGTTTTGTCATGTAGACATTACTATGAACATTTCAATAGTGAAAATAGCCACTATTCTCTAAAACTGAATTCCAAAAAACTAATTTTTGTCCCTTTTCTCCTATTTTTTAAGCGTAATTTAAAAAGTTGTATTTATTATAATGTTTTTCTTAACTTCACTTGGCGTCTGTCTCTCTGTCTGTCTGTTCGCTCTTTTGACAAATTGAAATCGATTTTTCATCGACTTTTTATTGAGATAGACTTTTGAAAATTTTTATAGATATTTCAATGGATCCCTAGAAGGTATAGAAGAAATATAATTGAATTATAATTACTTAATTGTAATTAATTAGCGATTAATTATTTTTAGTAACTAACTCCTTTAGTATTGCTCCGATTAATTTTTTTTCAACGGATTTTGAAACATAAATATTGATTTCAGAATAGATTTTCATTTTGAACGTATTTGAGAGAAGGGGTTTCTTCCCCTCAGAGATGGTATAGAGAAAATATTTTTTTTTATACATTGTATATGTCCCCGATAGAAAGGAAACAAAACAATAGAATAACCTTTTTTTTATGAAGACAATATATATATATATATATATATATATAAAATCTCATATTAATAAAAATTATTTATTTAAAATATAATATAATAATTATTATTCAATAGCATTTACTTAACATAAATGCATAAAATCAATTTTGGAAGATTAATATATTTTTTTGTTTTAATCAATTTGTAAATTGTAAATTTGTAAACTTCATCTTTTCTATTTCTCTTGTTATATTAAATAAATTTATCATATGAAAATTGCATTAAAAAGAATAAAATAATATAAATATAAAAATTTTTTATAAAATAACGTTTAATATATTATTAATATTAATAAATATTGAATATTAAATAGTTCGACCCTTCCCTAGTTGAGCAGAAATTAATTTCTTCACAAAGTAGTGTGGTAAGTGAAAGTTGTATGATGCGAGCACCCGCACCAGATTTTTTTTTCTTTATGAATTTGTTTGTATAAAATGAAGAATTCATCGTTACACTTACGAAATATATAAATACCTATTTTCTCAAAACAACCACTCTTGAAAAAAATTGGCTATGCAAATCCAACTGTTTGAGGGAGGATGACTTCAAGAAAACCCAACTACTCTTTAAGAAATAAGAGACGGCTTTATAACGCACAAATGAAATATTCTACAGAGTGGTATTAAAGGCGAAACCTGGAAAAATTAAAATTTTGACATCGGATTGAGTGGCAGTTGTACAACAAACATCTCCACATAGAATTATTTATAAAATTATAAACCTTCAAACATATAAAAACATAAAAATCTTGACATTGAAAATTTTCGTGATCGTAATACTATCTCTAGGGGCAGCATGGCTGAGTGGGTAGAGTACTAGATTTCTACACAGGAAGCCTGAGTTCGAATCCCATCATAGAACTCAAGATTATATATTTATTTAATTAATAAATAAATAAATAATAAATATAAAAATTTAATTCAATTTAACATCGGCTGCCCCACCGAAGAAGGCAAGGGGAAACCACTTCGGTCAAATTTTCCCATGAACACCCTATGACTACTGTGGAGTTATTAGGGCCACGACACTTCCGCTAGGAAGTTATCGACAACGAAGAAGAATACTATCTCTGGCGAGATAGTAAAAATTGAGAAACAAAAAGTGTCTAGAGCAGAGGTTCTTAAACTGTGGTCCGCGGACCCCTGGGGGTCCGCGAAGACTTTACTGGGGATCCGCAAAGCCATCGTACAGGTGCACGAGAAAATAATGAGTCAGTTAAAACTTTATTTAATATAAAAGGAAGTATGGCATGGCTTTGTGAGGAAACAGAGATCAAATACCCAAATTCAACGAAATGTGCAAGAAAACTATTGCTACCGTTTCCATCTTCATATTTAGCTGAATTTTCTTTCTTCAATATTATAATTTCTAATAAAATGTGTTCTACAATATGCAAAAAAATCGTTATTCACCAATCCCTGTTAGAAATATTCAACATATATCATTGTTCTTATGAGATCGTAAGCCAGAAATTATAACTAATAAAATGACGTAAAGTACCTAAAGTTGGGATGGGGTCCGCCAAAAAAAATTTCTCCAAGTGGGGGTCCGCGGAGTACATAAGTTTAAGAACCTCTGGTCTAGAGTCTTTCCGATTTATGTAGCTATTAAAGAGTCTTAATAATATAAATAATACAAAGAAGTGTAAATTTGTAAATAACCAGTTATACATTAACTTACCTTTACGTAAGAAATATAATTATGAAAAAAAATATTTTTTTATTTTGGACTTAAAATTACACCTTTTTACTCAACGAATAAATCAATTAATATTATTATTTCGTTCTTATAACGCCTTTGTTATTTTATTATTTTTTCTTTTTATCTGTTGATTAATTTTTCAAGGTGAAGTAAACAAATTTATATATAGCTCATGTATATATATATAGGTATAAACAGGTAAATGATGAAATATTTGATTGAAAGTGTCCACACAGGTTTCTTAAGATTCAATTGCATTTATTCTTTTGTTTATTTTGCTTTTTTTATAAGATGATATTACAATATAACTTGATTTATTTCAACAAATTATATTTATTATTACATATTATCTTTGTGTTTAATATTTAAAAAAATTAATAATACTCAGGGAATCCACCAGAACACAATGGAATCAGTCCAAGATTAATTTTTATTTTTTTTATAATTTTAATATTTGTCTGGCTGTGCCTCGGTGAAAATGACTCTTTGCTATTTTGATGGAAAACATGGAATAAGGACAATTTATGATGAAGACATTAATAACCCTTGCAACTGGCGAAGCTCAACAATATTAATAATACATCAACTTCCTTATTAAAGAAAGAAATGTCTTTTTATACATCTTTGATTAAGTCCGAGACTTTTTGAATGAAATAGAGGTTTTTGGATAAAAAATTATTTTTTAATTTTCAACGTAGTCTCCTTTGAGCTCTATACACTTGGTCCAACGTTTCTCCAAATTTTTTATTTCTTCCAAAAATAAGATTTGACGAGAACAACAAAAATTATTTGTCTCTTTCCGTCGAGCCTTCAGGTTTGAAAACAAGAAATATTCACTCGGGGGAAAATCCGGAAAATAGGACTGATGAAGGAGCAATTCTTATCCCAATTCATAGATTTATGGAAAGTAACTTTTTTCATTTCCTACTCATACCACGAGGTAGTCTGCTATTAATGGATGTCAAACAAAAATTAAAATACCCAGCTTGTTCAAATTTCGTCAAAAGTCATTTGATAGTTGCCTCCTGACAGGAGTAGTGTTGCCATTTCATTTAAGAGATAGGAATTCCAAAAAGTCACGGACTTATTGACTTACCATCGAACTTTTTGTAGTTTCCTCTAAACAACTATAAGATATTGATTAAACTCGCTTCATTAATGTCAAATCAAATAACTTTACTAACTAGAAGATTATTTATTTTTAAGTTGCACAAATATTAAATGGTGATTTCTAAAGTATCTAAATTTTTTTTATTGATGAATTTAAATATATTTCTTATATATAATAGTAAAAGTTGGGTGAAAGTGAAAGTTTAATGATGCTCACACCAAATTTTTAATATGAATATATATTATACAAAATCTATAATTAACGAATTTTTACAAACAAGATTAAGTGTATTTTCTATTAATATTTCATATAATTTTATCTATTTCCATATTATAGATTGATTTAAAAATTTAAAATATTTTTTATTAAATATTTATTATCAATTTTAACAAAATATTCAAAATAAAATATATTATTATATAATCAATAAAGACCTAACGACTCATTTATTTTTTAGATATTATATTGAATCAAAAATAAAATAATAATGCCTTTGAAAATAATTTTTACTAAGAATAAAATTGATTTTTTTTTTTGTAATCATAATAAAAATATAATTTATAATCTATTCACTTTCTAATTATAATTTTTTTATTAAACTAATTCTAATCAATGCCATAATGAATATTATCTGATTTTTATTACTTTTAACGATAAAATAGCAATTACACAAAAATAAATAAATAAATAAAATGCAAAATTTGTTAATAATCTTATTTTTTTATATATATTTATTTTTTCTTATTCTGGAGTTAATATACCTTTCTCTATGATATTCTAATAAGGAGAGATAACTGTCGATTTGTTACGGAAGATTAATGTGATTCCGGTAAGGAGAGTTTTTGGGTTGTCCTTGGTCCATGCGTTAAGAGTTGCCTGAGGTGTTGACTAACAAAACATTGGTGGTACCAAAGTAGAGTAGCTCAGTTGTGCTGTGACATTCAGTTCCGGTAGACGCACCTCGCCACTACAACAGGAGAAATTGCCCCGGAGATTTTCGTAGAAAGAGTGAGCAACAAACAATTCCGTTCATTGCCACCTTTATCACTTACTTTACTTTTCACTAAAACTATTATTAAAAAACAATGCATATCTCTTTCCTTTTTTATTTTTAAATAATTGTAATTATAACTAATTAATTAACTGGATGACACCATTCCTTATTATCATATTTTCACTTTTAATCATTTTTTTTTTAACTTTCAACAGAATTTTCTAATAAATTGTGGTTTTTTTTTTGTTTACATAAACTTAAGAATTAAATCTAGTTTTTAAAATAGTAATTCTTTTCGGCTGTCCATCTAGTAATTATTTTTAACATTTTTGGTTGTGGAAAAAACCGATAGAAAGTCGTTAAAAAAATCGTCAGCGTTCATTTTATAATTTTTATTATAGACACAAACAAGTCTTTTATTTGTTTCCAGTTTAGTCACGAATTTTAAATTTTCAAAAAACGCACCTAAAATTATTGAATTTCAATATTAAAATTACTATACAAAAAAATTTAGTTTTTATAAAAATAATATAATTCATTTAATATTCATAATTATACAAAAAAATATTTTAAAATTTATTTTAGTTAACTTAGTTGCTTTTTATGCACATTGTATAATGATATATTTTTAGTTTTTACCGAACGACGATAGTAAGGGAGGTATTGTTTTCACACCAAATTTCACATTTGGAGATTTTTACATATCTCCACGAATCAAGCATTTTCTTAACAGAAAAAAGTATTTTTAGCATGATGTCTGTCAGTCCGTCTGTCTGTCGTATAGATGTGTACAGATGAAAGGCTCAACGGATTTTGATGAAATTTGGTAAATTTACTTAATGCATCAGTGGGATGAATTGATCAACTTTTGGTGCAAATCCGGAAACCGGAAGTGGTAGTATTAGCGATCGACGATAGGAAGGGAAGGGTTATTTTCACACCAAATTTCACATGAGGAGATTTTTTTACATATCACCACGAATGTATTGGTTTTATCCTCAGGAAAAATCATCTTCATTATGTTTTTGTTAATTTAAAATTAGATGACGTCACCCAGCCCTTCATGACGTCACAGCCTCCATATTATGATCACTGGCAACGCCGGCTACCTCAGCTATATATTATAAATAAAATAAAATTAAAAATATTTATGTTCTATCCATATCTGTTTTTTCTTATATATATACTACTATTTATTAGATTTTTCTTATATATATACAACTAGTTAAATAAGTAAGAAACTCTATCGGGTGGATGTATGGGGATGTAGATGGTCATCAAGCAACATCTCTCTACTATCTACTATCTATTAGATTTTTCTTATATATATATACTATACACAATACCTCTCCTCTTTAATCCCTAATCCCTTCTCATTGTAAATCCAATTAAACTTATTTATTAAATTAAATTTAATCAAACTAATTAAGTAAATAAATAATAATAAATCATCATCTCTCTACTATCTACTATCTATTAGATTTTTCTTATATATATACAACTAATAGATGTTTCTCTCTCTCTCTCTCTCTCTCTTTCTCTTCTTTTCATCTCTCTACTATCTACTATCTATTAGGTTTTTCTTATATATATACAACTAATAGATGTTTCTCTCTTTCTCTTTCTCTTCTCTTCATCTCTCTACTATCTACTATCTATAAGATTTTTCTTATATATATACTATACACAATACCTCTCCTCTTTAATCCCTAATCCCTTCTCATTGTAAATCCAATTAAACTTATTTATTAAATTAAATTTAATCAAACTAATTAAGTAAATAAATAATAATAAATCATCATCTCTCTACTATCTACTATCTATTAGGTTTTTCTTAAATATATACAACTAATAGATGTTTGTCTCTCTCTCTCTCTCTCTTTTTCTCTTCTCTTCATCTCTCTACTATCTACTATCTATAAGATTTTTCTTATATATATACTATACACAATACCTCTCCTCTTTAATCCCTAATCCCTTCTCATTGTAAATCCAATTAAACTTATTTATTAAATTAAATTTAATCAAACTAATTAAGTAAATAAATAATAATAAATCATCATCTCTCTACTATCTACTATCTATTAGGTTTTTCTTAAATATATACAACTAATAGATGTTTGTCTCTCTCTCTCTCTCTCTTTTTCTCTTCTCTTCATCTCTCTACTATCTACTATCTATAAGATTTTTCTTATATATATACTATACACAATACCTCTCCTCTTTAATCCCTAATCCCTTCTCATTGTAAATCCAATTAAACTTATTTATTAAATTAAATTTAATCAAACTAATTAAGTAAATAAATAATAATAAATCATCATCTCTCTACTATCTACTATCTATTAGGTTTTTCTTAAATATATACAACTAATAGATGTTTGTCTCTCTCTCTCTCTCTCTTTTTCTCTTCTCTTCATCTCTCTACTATCTACTATCTATTAGATTTTTCTTATATATATACAACCAATAGATGTTTCTCTCTCTCTCTCTCTTTTTCTCTTCTCTTCATCTCTCTACTATCTACTATCTATTAGATTTTTCTTATATATATACAACTAATAGATGTTTCTCTCTCTCTCTCTCTTTCTCTCTATCGTTGTCTTCTCTTCATCTCTCTACTATTTACTATCTATTAGATTTTTCTTAAATATATACAACTAGCTATATAAGTATGAAACTCTATCGGGTGGAAGGATGGGGAGGTGGATGGTCATCAAGCAACATCTCTCTACTATCTACTATCTATAAGATTTTTCTCATATATATATACTATACACAATACCTCTCCTCTTTAATCCCTAATCCCTTCTCATTGTAAATCCAATTAAACTTATTTATTAAATTAAATTTAATCAAACTAATTAAGTAAATAAATAATAATAAATCATCATCTCTCTACTATCTACTATCTATTAGATTTTTACCGACCGACGATAGTAAGGGATGTATTGTTTTCACACCAAATTTCACATGTGGAGATTTTTACATATCTCCACGAATCATGCATTTTCTTAACTGAAAAAATTATTTTTACCATGATGTCTGTCCGTCCGTCCGTATAGATGTGTACAGCCTGAACGGCTGAATGGATTTTGATGAAATTTGGTATATTTCCTTAATGCATCAGTGGGATGAATTGATCAACTTTTGGTGTTAATCCGGAAACCGGAAGTAGTAGTATTAGCGATCGACGATAGGAAGGTAATGGTTATTTTCGCACCAAATTTCACATCAGGAGATTTTTTACATATCATCACGAATCATGCACTTTGTGGTGGTTTTATTATCGAGAAAAATCATATCTTTATCAGTTTTTTTCTTAATTTAAAATCCATCCAGCCATTCATGACATCACAGCCTGGTCTTACATATATACTATAAATAAAATAAAATTAAAAATATTTATGTTATATCCATATCTGTTTTTTATTACATTAATAGATATATTAAAATTATTTGAAATTGTTTCTGTAACTGGAAATTAATTTATTTCAAACCGTCGGTCGGTTCGGATCTGGCCACAGTTCAACTTATTTTAAATTTAAAATTTTAATTTTAATATTCTCTCTCAATCTTAGTTTTCTTGGATTTTTTTTCTAATATCTACTAAAAATATTTCATATTTAAGTATAATAAAAAAAACAAGAAACAAAGTTGATTTATAAAATTAATAATTAAAATAAAACCTTAATTCTTTAATAATTTGTGGTATATATTTATTTCTGTTTATGTTTAGATTTAAAATGGATCGAAATCGTTTCACCAACATTGTTAAAAAACGAATCCCTATTTTGACATGGATGCCCATGTACGATAAAGAAAAATTCATTGCTGATTTGATAGCAGGTGTCACTGTTGGTCTTACTGTAATGCCTCAAAGTTTGGCATATGCCACCTTAGCTGGACTACAGCCACAGGTAAATTAATTATTGACTCTTGAGATATTTTATGGTGATTTATCTAATGGATTGTCAATTGTCAATAACAAAAGAATAATAAGATTGATAAAAATATTTTATTTAAACGCTGCTTTTAGTATGTACTTTATTTTACGATGTTAGTACATCTGATTGTATGTAGACTGTCCCAGAATAGACAAATTTTTGAAATGATTTTTTTGTTTTGAAATTTTAATTTAGTATGGACTTTATTCGGCATTTATGGGCTGTTTCGTCTATGCAATTTTGGGTTCGTGTAAAGATATTACAATCGGTCCAACGGCTTTAATGGCACTCATGACTTATCAACAAGTGATTGGCAGAAATGCAGATTTCGCTATTCTCCTCGCCTTTCTCACCGGATGTGTTCAATTACTTATGGCAATTCTACAATTAGGTATCTATTCCTAATAATAACACCTTAATAAACTGCTTAACTTCTAGAATTGTGACTTGAATATTTTTTTCTTTTATTTGTTATTAGGTGTACTCGTGGACTTTATTTCAATTCCAGTCACTGTTGGATTTACCTCAGCAACGTCTGTAATGATAGCAGTTTCCCAATTGAAAGGGCTTCTTGGATTGAAATTTAAAGCAAATGGATTTATAGACACAATGCGTTGTGTATGGCGAGAACTTCCCAATTTCAATCTAGCCGATACTATTTTAGGAATTATCTGTATGATCATTCTTCTTTTATTAAGAGTAAGGTTTTTGAATAGATTTATTATTTATATTCTTTATATTTTAAATATTACATCAATTATTTTAATTAGCGATTGAAAGATATCAAACCAGGCGGTGATGCTCCTTCTAGAAAACAACAGATTATGGCTAAAAGTCTCTGGCTTCTCTCTACATCAAGAAATGCTCTTTGCGTTTTTGGATGCTCATTTATGACTTATTTATGGATTTATTATGCTGGATCAACTCCATACTCAGTAACAGGTAAATTCTGCTTATCTACATGTTACTTCTATCTCTATCTATCTATCTACATCTAGGGTAGTTCATAACTCGAAAATTATTATCTGTCATATAAAAATTTATAACAGGAGTTTCATATATTCAATTTCTATCGTATTCCAATTCTTTCCCATCTACTTTTTTATTGTCTACCCATTTCATTCATGATTTCCCATTTGGTTTCCCTGAAGACAAATTTCCCTTCCTTCGGAACCTTCTCGATTTTATGACTGATGTTTGATGATGAATATAGATCATGTAATATTCACCATATTCTCTGTGACCTCGTATTAAATTTACTCTTTAATAATTAATATATTGAAGGTTGTATTGGAGATTATGATGATATTGTTTTAAATATAAACTAGCAAAAAATATATTTGTGGGGAGACCGTTTGGGAAAAGTCCGGTTGGAACTGCAAAGACGCGGTAGGTGGATAATGTAGGAAGGGACGTGGGAGAGATGGGAGATAATAGTTGGATGGGTATAGCTCAGGATAGGGGTACTTGGAGGAATGTGGTTGCTGGGGCCAAGAACTTTCAAGTTCTGTAGAGTCACAGAGATATAGATAGATATATAATCTATATTACATAATTCAAATCTTATTATTTATTTATAATTAATTTATTTATTTTAATTTTCTTTATATTTGGATCTAATCAAAAGAATATTTTTTAGGTGATGTTGCTTCGGGATTACCTGAATTCGGTCCTCCACCCTTTCATACACAACTTGGCAACCAAACATACAACTTTGGCGAGATGGTTGAAGCACTCGGCACATCCATTGTTTTAGTACCAATTATCGCTGTACTAGGAAATGTGGCAATTGCCAAAGCATTTGGTATGAATCTAATTTATATACAACAAAAATTTATTAAAAACAAATTGAATAATATTAAGATTAAATTAGTTATCAATTTTAATTTAATTTTATTTCAATAATTTCAAATTTTATTATTATTCATTAATTTGATTAAAATAATTAAGATCTATTCTTAATAAAAAAAACATTGTATTTTAAATAAATTGAAATTAAATTATTATTAATATAATAAATATTAGTTTTTTCATAAAAAAAATTATTTTTTAATCCACTATTTTGAATATTGAAATTGTTATCATAATACATTAATGCATTATAAATCATTGATCAAGATCATCGATATGATATGAAACATTTATTATTTTTCAGCAAGTGGGGACTCGATAGACGCTACTCAGGAACTTATGACTCTAGGTCTATGCAATTTATTCGGCTCGTTTGTCCATGCGTTTCCGGTCACAGGGTCATTCAGTCGATCAGCAGTGAACCATGCAAGTGGGGTGCGTACCCCTCTAGGTGGGGTATACACCGGTGAGTAAATTCTATTTCAACAAATTCCATAGCAAAATTATTAAATGATATCAAATTTTTTAAATGAAATATTTATATCCTTTTTCATGCAGGTATTTTAATTCTTCTGGCACTTAGTTTACTCACTCCATATTTCTACTTTATTCCAAAAGCAAGTTTGGCTGCTGTTATTATTTGTGCCGTTATTTTTATGATCGAATATGAAGTCATTCGACCGATGTGGCGATCCAGCAGTAAGTAAATGAAGAAATATTTTTACTTCTTTATAAATAACAAATAAATAATCAATTTAATGAGAATAATTTAGAATTTAAAAATTCGGGTTAGTTTCAAATTGATTGATTGTGATAACTTATTGGATGAATTTTACGGTAGATACACCATCATCAACTTTCTTCACTTTAATTTAAGTATTTTTACGAAATGCACATAAAGTAAATAAAATAAATTAATTTGAAACTATTAGAGTTTGAATTTAAATTATGTTTATATATATAATATGTTTATTAAATATTAAATCAATTAACTTTATTTTATGAATATTTGATTTAGGAAAGGATTTAGTACCAGCCTTCGCAACATTTATTCTTTGTCTTGGCCTCGGAGTAGAATTAGGTATTTTAGTTGGAGTGGGAATCAATATGATTTTCCTAGTTTACCCTTCAGCGAGGCCAGCGGTATATGTAGAACGTGCAAAAGTAGGTATTCAAATTCAATTACAAACAAAAAGAAAACAAAATCTTAATTAATTCTCTTTCCAGACAAGTAAAGGGAAAGAATATCTACTGATTCAGCCTGCGAATAGTTTACTTTTTCCCGCTGTTGATTTTGTACGAGTTTCTGTTGCAAAAGCTGCAAAACGTGAAGGAGGAAATCAATTGCCAGTTGTAGTTGATTGTAGATTTATTCAAATGGCTGATTTTACAGCAGCCAAGGTAATTTTTTTTTTAACATTTAGACCTAAATTATTCTTATGTTATAATTAAATTTTTGTTCAAATATATATTAATTCAATTTTTTTTTAAGGGAATGGCTTCTTTGATTGAAGATCTTTCAAAACGAAAACAACGACTTCTATTCTTTCAACCTAATAAACAAGTAGTGAGTGTATTTAAAGGTGCTGCGATTGAAGAATTTGTTCATGTTTGCTCCCAGGAAGAGTTAGAATATCTCTTGCACGAAAGTAAACAATATACATTAGTTTTTGTTTTTATTTTTATTTCATATAAAAATACATTTAACCATTTTTAACATATTTCAATTATATTTTAGCTGCTAATGGTGAATTAAATGGTGCCTCAATTGAATTAGTCGAAGTTAAAACATCACCAAATCCTAAATCAAATAATGAAGTTCCAGAATCAGCAAGTTTAGAGCCACTATTGCCAAAATCGGATATCCTCACAACAGATATGAAAATAATAAGTTCAGCAACGACATAAAAATAATTTAATTAAAACGAATTCCCAGTGTGCATTTAAATTATATGAATCTCGAACTATTTTTTTATCTTAATTATTCTTGCCATATATATACTTTATTTAATTATTCATAAAAGTATCATTAATTTTCTAATTAATCCTTTTATTTGTCATATTTTTCATTCTTTCATCAATTATTATGAGAATAATTTCACTTAAATTAATAGAATTATTTTTTTAGATCTTGTATATAAAAAATAAAGACAAAAAACTATTTATTTTGATTTGTAATTAGTTTTAAGATTTTTATTTTATAATATAAAATATAAATTGTATAACAAAAAAATAATAATATTAATTTTATTTATTGTTACCCTAAGGTTGGATATTATTTAAATTTATTTTTAAAATAATTTTTCACACAATGTGTGATTACTCATTTTTTAAGAAAAAAAAATACATATCTTCACTTTTTTTTAAATATATTTTAATTTCAATTAGAGAATAATTATTAAATACAATTACCATAGAGATTTCAATTAATAGGTTAATATATTTATTTTGTTAATTTATGGTATTTATCGATTTAATTTTATGATAAGGACCTAGGAATGGTATTTAAATTGTTAATGTTTATTTAACTTATTTCTCAAATAAATTATTCTAAATATTTTAAATTTCACTTTATTTTAATTGTGTAGAATATTTGATAAAAATTATTTGAAAATCAATTTATAGATTTGTTTATTTAAATAAGTCATTTAATTAAATTACTTCTATTATTTAATCTCTTTGGCTTAAATATATATATATATATATAATTACCATTTAAAATTTTATTAATTAAATTAATTTATTTACTTTTTTAGAAGAAAAAATTACATTCTAGAAAGTTTTATTTTGTACTAACAGGATCTATAGAAATTAATAATTGATAATTACATGTAAAGATTTGATATATTATAGATGAAAATAAAATAAAATAAGTGTTAATTCTGTAGCACAATAGTAAGATTTGTTAATTGATTTGAAATTTTGGCATAATTATTAGATCAAAAATTTATTAATACTTATATTAAATATATATATCAACAAAATATCACAATATTTAAAAGAAAAATAAATTATTTTCTTCATTTTATTTTATATCTTTAATTTCGTTTTTATTTCATGTCTGAAAAAATTAGAGAAAATATAATATTATAAAAATTAACATTACAATTATTACATATATATCTTATAAAATATTAGATGCACTCCCCTCTCTTCTCGCAATATTATTAAAATTATTTATAATATTCTTGCGTCGGACCCCTTTAATAAATAAATACTATAATGGAGCTTGGGAATTTAAAACAAAAAATAATTTTATATTTTTTAAAATTATCTATAATTATTCTAGATTTTTTTTTTGATTCTTTTAAAAAGTCCTTATCAAAAAATTATATTCGTAGTAATAGTTTTTTTTTTAATCGGTTACGATAAAAATAGTTCACTTGGCTTGTTTTTAAAATAGCCGTCCAAGTGGATGTCTGTTTATTCGAACGAGCCGCCATCGGCCCCCGATACTTGTCCCCGGGGGCGGCAATGCACCAGCGCCTCCTGACATCTGTGCGCCCAGGCATCGATCGTTCGGTGTACAAATCGTGGCCGTGGCTCGTCGAGGACGTTGTCGCCGGCGACGATTATCAGCACCGCTGCGGCTCCTGTCGCGGAAACACCCAAAAATTCGAACACAGTTTATTTTTTTTTCTTCTCACTGAAAAAACCGGTACATCATTTACGTTATCACCACGGAGAGTCATTCTACGTTTCGATCCATCAACAGCCTTCATCACGGTGAGTAAATCTCTCTCTCTCACTCCCTCACATAAAATCTATATATATATATATATATAATTTAAAAAGTGTGTATATAAATTCTCTTATTTAAATATTCGGATTATATATCTATCTCTATATATCTATATATGTATTTAGTCTTAAAAAATATATAGAGACTATTATGAAAAATGCTTTAAATATATTTAAAAACAAATATATTATTGTATATTAATATATATATATATATATTTCATATAAGCAATTATATATTAGTTTTCTATTTAAATATTTTTTATTTATGCAGGAAAAAACATTTTTTATATCCATTTATTTGTTCATTTATTTTTCTAAATTTATTTATTCATTTATTTTTCTAAATTATATATATATATGTATTTGTTTACATTCGCAAGTGTTACAAGCATATGTCATGTGTTAGGGTGGATTTGACAGTCACCCTTCTCCCACCCCCACCATTCCCCTATTCTTGTGTCAGTGCTCTCTTTTTTTCCATTTTTCCATACACTTTAATCTCATGCCTAAAGCAACTAAATGGTATGTCTGTGTGTATATTTTACTTTTTCTCCGATTTTGAAAATGTGTTGTTTTGTGAGTAGCCTCCGGCGGGGGAGGGTATCGATTGTGTCGAGCGTAAACCCTCCCCCTCCAACTATACGTTTGCCAACGTGTGCGTAAACGGGAACGTGAATGAGTAAAGACCCCTACACGTGGTGTCATTTGCGATGTCAGACGTAACACCCACTTTCCCTTTTTCTATTCTAAACCCTCCCCTTTCTTCTTTCTCTTTCTTCAAGGAGAAGAAATTAGAAGATATTCATAATGTGATAGAAACGTATATATATTATTTTTAAGGAAAAAGCTGTCCGATCCAATGGTCGGGGGAGGGGCAACCAGTTTATAGCTTCAGACATGAATCATCATGATTTAAGCAAGGGTGGTGAAAAAGGAAATTGAAAAACATGCTATAAAATATTATCAACGGCCATTTTTATTTAGGGAAAATTCTATTCCAAGTATAATAATCAAATACATGTCTGGAATTATGGCAGAATTAATAATAAATTCAAGCCTTAATTATACATATAAAATATGGCTTTCATTATATTATTTTATAATTTACAATATAATAATAGTTTATAATTTGTCAAGAATTTGAATAATTTAATTAATTAATTTCTCTCCTTCAAATTTGATCAATAGAAAATAATAGTTTCAATTGATAATAAAACACTATTTTTTAACTAAAAGAATGAAATTAAAATCTCACAAAATCATTTATTTCTTCTTCCGCATTGATAATATATAATAAAAGTATATAATAAATTAATTAAAACTTTTTTATTAGATAATATTTTACAAATTAAAATTAAACTTAAAAATATTAACAGAATAAATAATTTATTTAGCTATATAAATAGATATATATGAAAAAATATATCCCGTTTGAAATAACAATAGATTAAGAATATATTATATTATTTCTATCTCCATAATATATAAGCATTTAAAACGACCAAGGGTAAAAAGAACACTCGAGGGTGGGTAATGTTCATAAGAGTAAAGGTTGCATAACCTTTAGGCGGAAAATTTTCTGTCAGATTTAATGATTTTAGAATTATTAACCCATTAAGTAAATTTGTACAGATCTCCTTCTTTCTCTTCCTTTTCCCTTCGTCAACCTTTTTATTTATATTTAAAATAATGATCCATCTATTTTTTCTATTTTTCTATTTATTCTATCTCTGTAGCTCTACGAAACTCGAAAGTCCTTGACTGCAGCAACCACATTCCTGCAAATGTTCCTATCTTGAGCTTCTTCTTCTTAAGGTGCCGTCTCTCTTCGGATTTTGGCCATCATCATGACTAGGATAGCCCTAGAAGCTGCCCAGCCATGATAATTTTTCTTGGAAATGTTAATGCGGTGGTTTCCCGTTGCCTTCCGCATGGAACTGGTAGTTCCTGGAGCCGGAGGCAGCTGAGTTAAATTGAATTTATTAGAAAAATTTGTTCTTAATTGGAATCGAACGCCGACTTGTTGTATAGAAAATTGCTACGCTACACGCTCGGCTAGCTGTCTCCCTATCTTGAGCTACACTCATCAAAATTTCTTCCATCTCCACTACGTCATTCTCTATAATGTGCGCCAACCTTGGTCTACTAACCAGTAGCTTCTCAATCGATCTCCCCACAAATATATCTTTCGCCAATCTTTCATCTCCCATTCTTTCTATGAGACCTGCCTCTCGCAATCCTCTCGGTTTTAAGTCTCTAATCTATTTATTAATATATGTTCTTTTACATTTTTAATTTTATATTAGTACAATAACATCTTCCATCCAATTCTATATTTGGTAATTCAAAGAGAACTCTGCTATTCTTCAATGATTTCATCTTTTTCGGTTCATTTGTTAAAAACAAATTATATTTCCAAATCTTCTGAATCTATTTTAGTTAAAGACCACTTATAATATCGGTAATATATATATATATATATATATATATATATATATAATAAATTATAAAAATGTTTTGTTATCTCCAAATAATAAAAATGATATCTATAGACTAAAGATTGATAAACTAGTATAAATATTATTTGTATGAATATTTCTTTCAGAAAGTAAAATATGTATATTCTTTTTTTGAAAACAGCCTTATGATTGATTTCTGGTTAATTTTCCCCAAGTGAGAATAATCTTCTTTAGTGAAGAATCACATTGAATCATTGAGGTTAAATGAAAAAAGTAAAGTGAATAGAAACTGCTCCTTCTCTTCATTTTTTATGACAAATAAGCCTCTTAAACATTTTTTTCCTTATTATTTTATTATTACCACAAAGGGCCAAATCCGTAAAAAAGATAAATGGACTAAAATAACCGAGCGTTGCTCCTCTCTTTTTTGGCTTAATATTATTTTAAAAGGAAGTTATATTTTTGGGAGAGATTTAGTATTAACTAACACCTTGGCAATAGAGATAAGAAAAAATGAGGAGGAGGCGAGGGAGAATTTTTTTTATTAACTTCTGACAAAAAGACATTTCAAGTAACTAGAAAAATATTCAAAGGCGATTATACTCAAATTTGTATTTAGGATATATATATATATAAACAAACAACAAAAAATACTTCTTAATATTATTATTTATGTTCAGTAAGTATATAATTATTATTATTATATAAATTTTAACAATTCCTAATTACTCTTTTGAACTTTCATTTCATTTCCCATGAAATTATCTGATATTTCCAGCTTTAGTAGTTGCCAATAGTTACTACAAAGTACTTTGACGCTTAATTTCACCTTTGCTGCTGAACTTCTTGGCCGTTTGGCAAAGAAGCCATTAAAGATTCTTGTGAGGCGGTTTTACGATGTTTACTACCTTTGTTGTTTAATGAATCAGAGACTGATCGAATAAAGACCATTTCGAAGAGAGAAATCAATAAATTTTGAACAAAGAGCAGAAGTTATATGTACTTACATATATAATTAACTAAAATTCTGAACTTTCTGGAGAGTGCCTTTTTAGTTCTTAAATAATTACTACTTTATAACATCAAAAAATTTAGTTATAGGATTCGAAATTTATAAATTTTGTTAGCCTAAATCCTAAATCCTAAATATTTTTATTTTGTTTCTATTATATTTAATTAGAATCATTGAATCATAATTATCTTTATATGTTAAAAAAATTATAAAATCTATCTGATTATCTATATATTAATTTCTTTGGTTTTAATTTACTTTCAGTTATCAATTCCTCCAACCATCCCTCTCATGATTCAGCTACCTCTATCGAATCCCGAATCAAGTTCTTTTCTTATCTACTTTTATATTTTATGCTCACCTGATCTTTTGTTAATTGCCTTACACATAAATTAACTTCTTTAATAAAACAACTCAACAAATAATCCAATTAGATTTTATATCTATGATTGAAGATGAATAGAGAGAAATTCCTCGTTATAGAATTTACGTATTAATCTGCCTCAATCTTTAATATTATATATAAATCTATATATAAATCATTTAAAGTATATTTACTACAAATATAAATTCTTATTTTTCAAGAATATCATTTTCAGAATTTAAATTTAAGTTAATATCAAATTATAAAGATTTATAAAAATACCATTATATTTTTTATTATTGTTATAAATTTAAAATATTTTTTAATCCAATTAATTGATATAATAATAAAATTATTTTAATAAATTAAAATTAGCCTGACTTTGAAGAATTAGTTATTATTTTTTCAAAATTTCTCTTTTAAAATTATACTGATATACTCATACATAACCAGAAAGAGAAGGCACAGATTTTATTATGTTTTTTATATCAAATTATAACCATCTAAATATTATACACAATGATTGACTCCCAGAAATGGAATAAACTACACTGAAAAGCACTCAGAGAACAAAAATTTATTATCATATGATAGACAGATCGATGGATGGTCCATAAAAATCTCTCTATGGCCTCGGAACGATTCTGGAATTAAAATACTAATAAAAATCTTCCTGAAGAATGGCATTTTTCAAAATAATAACATATTATACATAGATTACATATACATATAATATAAAAATAATTATATAGATTATTTTAATTATATAGTACAAATGTATAAATATTTGAACAAAAAATTATTTTATTAATTGTTTATTACTATATATAAATATATATATATATAAATAGGTACATATTTATTTTAAAGTATTGCTAATTATTTATTTTTTTTAATTATTCTTTTAAATAATAAATAAATAATTATTTGTATATTTTAATAGGTTTATTAAATATTATAATTTATTTATATCAAATAATTATTTGGTATTTAAGAGGAAATATTTATTTTCATTTAGTCTAGAAAGATTTTTGTATTAAACTATGATTAAAATCTACTTGTATATAAAAATATAAAAAGTTGGTTTGGAAAGTCGAGTTGTGAAACAACTTTTCATTTTAACGTAACAAATAGATTTTATAATATAGATTAATTGATTTATTTTTAACTTAAAAGTTAAACGTAAACTTAACCTAACCTATAGTTAGGGTGACCAAACGTCCCGTTTTTCCGGGATTGTGCAGTTTTTAGGTGCTCTGTGTCGGCGTCCCCAAAAATATCTTCGGGACAGCCTATTGTCCCGTATTTTAAATATTTAGGACATTTCGTACTTTTTTTTTCAAAATTTTTTCAATTTGGTTCTAAAAAAAAGGTTAACCGTTTGTCCCGGTATATGGTCACCCTACCTATAGTTATACAATTTTATCTTTTGTCATCTGATGGTGTAACTACCGAAATACTCAAAAATTAAATACTTTCTTGTCAATTATCCTTGTCCTTAAATTATGTTATAATTTTACTATTTTTTTTCTTTTATTACAATTATATAAAGTACCAATCAGTAAAAGAGGAAATTAAATAAAAAAACTTTTAATCTGTGTGATAATTAATTTTAATGTTAATTTCTAAAGCCTAGTTGAAGGGATGGTAGTCATTTGGGTGGTGGAAATTAGCGATTGATGGAATGTTCATTTGAGCAGAGGGTTCTCTCAAGTTTTTTTACTCCCTTAATGTAAGCAACTAATTAGAAAAACAAAATTATTTGTAGATCTTTACCTTTGTGATGATCACAATCGAATTGTATTCTTACAATCAATTCTCCCTTACCAAACCCTAACTTTATTGGAGGATTATTCGCTGAAGAGATTTTAAGAAGTTGGCATTTTGTCAAGAAGATAACTCGAGGCTCTATAAAGCAATTCGCATTGCGACAAAAAAAAAACCCCTAAAGATTCGTATATCGAAATTTTGGCATTGATATTCGAAATGATGCCGTCTCTGTAATGGCATTAGAGGGGGGTGGCTGTGGGATAGACAAAGGTCAACGATCTCCCCGGGGAGAGATTCTAGCCGGCGTCGACGAAATTCGGCCTGGCAAAAACCCCTCCCGTTTCGAAAACATGATTTCCATTTCAGTAAACAGCTGAATTTCTAAAACACCAGCCAGTGAATAATCATTTATCTATTTTGTTGCTATTTTTAAATTTTATTTAAATAAAAACTATTTTATAATTTATTTTTATTATTTTGTAACAAGTATCAAAACAAATATAATTTCATGATAAAAATAATAATTTCACAAAGAATAAAGAAGTAATTGAATAATTAATTCATAAATTTTTATAAATAATATATTAAACGCAAAATGTCATGATTAGATGCCATTGAAATTTTAAAGGTATATTTTTATCATTAAAAAAATATAATATTTTTTATAAAAAGTAGTTTAAATGACATTTGTTAGATAAGACTGTTTTCTATAATATTATTTTAAGGTAATTAATAAGATTAATAACGAAAAATAAGAATTGTTTTAAAAAATTATATTGAATAATATATTATAATAAAAATTAATCATGATAGATAATTTTACTAATTTTATTTATAAATGTAAAAATATGGATTAGATAATTTTTATAAAATATCATAAAAAGTTGCTCTTTTGAGTCCCATTCATAATTATCTATCCTATCTCCGGACAGCGCTTCCTTTAATACAAAATATTATAAATAAAATAAAATTAAAAATATTTATTTTTTTATAATATTTTGTAATCAAATTACGAAATATATATTAAGTTATATCAACAGGCGATACTTTTCTGTCTTTCAGTGCATTAATACGTACGTTTAATGGCTGTGTTTTATGACTTTTTTTTAAAATTTATCTTCTTTTAAATTATTTGAAATTGTTCCATATATTTGAATAATCTTAATCTTAAATATTCATAGTTCAAAAGGAATAATTTTTTTAATGTACAGAGCAGTTGCACGGTGAACCAGGTACTTTTTATTAACTATACGAGTATATAAATTATGTTTAAATAGTAATCAAATATTAAAATCTTTTTATAGAAATCTTTCAATAATTTTATTCTTTTTTCCTTCTGGAGATAAAAATTATAGAAATATTATTATAATAACATTAATTTGGGGATACAATCTGAAAAATAGATAATAAATAAATAAATCTATAATAGTTATGAATTTATAATTTGAAAAATCTTATTATGACCAACGATTTGTATTTAAATATATACACAATCAAATGATATATCACAGAAATATTTATATAAATTCTTAAGAAGATAATTTTAAAATAGAAATAAAAGTATAAAGTTAATAAAACAAATGAGTTTAATATTTAACATATTCAAACATATGAACGTTTAAATTTTGTAAAAGTTTTTGTTATTTCAGAGTTATTTGTGTCACCAGGAGTCAATGTTGGGATTTTTGGGTTAAATGTGTGGGTAATCTTTGACTTATTGCGTTTTGAAGCTGAGAAAAATCCCCGGTTAAAGCACCATCACTAAAACTCGTCAGGATCGTACGACAACCAGTGGTCAAATAAAAGAACACTTTTATATAGGGTGACCAAACGTCCCGGTTTTCCGGGATTGTCCTGTTTTTAGGTGCCTGTCCCGGCGTCCCGAAAAATGTCTTCGGGACAGTCAATTGTCCCGGTTTTTAAATATTTAGGTCCGACGAACGTTTTCTTACAATCTGTTTGGCTCTTATTTTCGATTTTTCATTCAATATGGCTCTATATATTTAAAAAAAAGGTAAATTCTTTTATAAATGTCTCGGTTTGGTGTTTTCGAAATATGTGATCACCTTATATATTCTTATATATATTTATTTATATTTTAGATAGATAGATAGATACATAAATAAATAAATTATCAATAATAATTAATTAATATGTAAATGATGATATAATTTATATTATGACTAAGTACCTTTAAAAATCAAAAGTAGAAGTAAAATATTTTTTTTTAGATTTTTTAAATTTAACCAATGCATTTATTTTATTTTAATTTTCCTCCCTAAATTGAAAACTTTTTTGTTTGTAACAGACACTAATTTTTTTATTTAATAAATAATAATTCAATCGGGAATCGATTGATTATTTATTGCAAGGGAGAAGAGATATGAAAAACGTTTCGCAACGTGTCAGTTTGGTTATTATTGATTGAATTATAATATATCATATTTTCGAATTAACGCAATGAGTTTTTAATCAAACACATTTTCTTCCTTTTAACGATTATTTAATAATAAATTTACAGCATTATATACTTATATATATTTATTAGAATAATAAAATATATATTTATTAGAATAATATTAATAACGTGATAAAATTTTCTAATAAGTTAAGGAAAGAAATAAAGATAACGTAAAAATAGTATCTATATTTGATTATTTATTATTTAATTAAATGTTAAAATTTAAAACCAATTTGTAGTAATAATTTATGGGATTATCAAGGAATCTCATATATTAGCTTGAAAGCCTGTCTATAGAAATTAATTTATTTACCAGCCAAGTCTAGTTTTATTTATTTTATTTTTTCAATGGCTCTATTTTGAATATTTAAACTATTCACCCCTTGCATGCAATAAGCCATGTCCACGAAATCTTCTTCTCTAAAACTTACGATCAAGTTCTAATAAAATTCACAAACCATAAAAACACCAGAAGCGAAAAGAAAATTGAAATGAGTTTGTAGCAATTCGTGAAATATATAAATTTATAGTAAAATAAATAAAATATTTATTAATTCCTAAATTTAAAAATAAATAAAATCAAAATATACAGTCATATATTTAATTATTTATCCTATAATTTCACAATATAAACAATACATAATCATAAAAAAAATTTAATTATTAAATTATTTTTATTTTACAATTAATTAATTACTTTTTTTATTTTTTAAATACTTAATACCTATAAAATATATTTCTATTATTCTATTTTTGGGTTGTGTCCATTTAAAATAAAACTTTGTCACTAACATATTAAATAGTATACTTTAATACATATATTATAATAAAAGAATAAATGTAATCAATATATATTTAAATAAATTCAACTTAATCATTTTAATACATTTTTATTGTATAATTTTAAAATTTTTTTGATATCATTTAGAAATTTTTTCTAAAATAGACCTACCTGTATACAAATCTTTGGACAAGTCATGACTCAATATAGGATTTGGTTTCATTTACAGAATAATTAAACGAATTATAAATAATTTAAACATCCATTTTACCACTTAAACGATCAGAAATAATAGATTTTTTTGTATACAAAACAAATGACTTTCCTTCCGATTCTCTGGGATTTTTTTTTTATTTATTTTTTTATACCTCTAAAAGAATCAATTGTATAAATCTACAATTGACTCAAGACTTAATAAGAGATTTTGACCAGAGATATATTTGTTTTCTTTTGCGAAATGTTACTAATACAGTATTACTTTTCTTTCTAGGTGTTTTTATATATATAATTGGATATCCAACAGTTTAAAAAATAGAATTCTTAAATTTGCTAACTTCTTTTTTCAATTAAATGAAATTAAATTCGGTAATATGAGGGTAGGCCGTCATTTTTTGAATGAAACACAGGTTTTTTTGTCCTTTCCAAAAAATAAGATTTGTCGAGGACATGACAATAGGTATTTGTTTAGGAGATGATTTTATCGTTGGAGTCAAATCTCTTTCCGCCGAGCTGGTAACAAGAAATAGTCACTTGGGACTAAATCCGGACAATAGGGCGGATGAGGGTGTCCTCCAATTCATGGATATATTCATGGAAATTAACTTTTTTCCATTTTTTTCTCAAATCAAGAGGTAGTATGCTATTAATGGATGTCAAACAAAAACTAAAAGCTAGTTTAAATTTCGACAAGTGTCACCTGATAGTTGCCTGTTGAAAGGAGCAGTGTTGTCATTTCATTTAAAAGACGGGAAATTCAAAAAGTCACGGACTTAAGTTATTGACCTGCTCTCAATTATAAAAAAAATCATGGAACAAATGAAAAAGATCAAGATAACTTTATTCATAATAAATATCAAAAAACTCAATTCAAGGTGAACTTATCAGTATACATCTGTTACAACATAATATTAAATATAGCATTTTCAATAGGCTCATTTACTTATTATCGATATATAATTTATTTAAAATAAAAATTTTAAGAGAGTCAAGTCAATTATTTAACAGTGAGTTTTCTCTTTTATTGGAAATGAAAATAAAGTACAAAATAACTTTACTTTTTACGTATTTTAATTATTGTATTGATTATGTATTTTGAAAAATGAAAATTTTAAAATCTTTTAAAATCCGTTTAAGAATTAAAATAATTTAGTAAAAAATAAAAAAAACAAATATCTTATTGAGATAGAATATTATGAAAATATTATAAAGATTCCTGAGATATACCTACTTTTTAAAATAAATAAAATTTAAATGTCATCAAGAATAATAGGTAAATTTGATTACCTATATATCTATCTATGGTATCTCTCTCTCTCTCTTTATATATATATATATATATATATATAACATTATATTTAATTAAATTTTAACTTTTTTAACATAGGAATTATATTTATACTGTTCAACTATATTTATCCTTTATTTAATCTATTTTATTATATCATTTGTGTATTATTATATTTGTTTTGAATTTCATTGAGATAAGTTTTAAGGAAATGATGTTTGTTAGGGTGTTGGGTGGAATGCAATGGAGTCAGAGATTTTTCTTGTTTGCGTACGAAAAGAGATAGGCACGAACACCTTTGCACACTTCACATTCTTTCACTTGAAATTCAAGTGTTGTACCCAAACGAAATTTACTTTTCTCATCAGCTTTCGGAAATCTAATTCGAATATCACCAACGGATCGAAAATCGCAACAAAATCTCCAAACGATTCGTTCTGATGGAGAAAAATCAGTAAATGAAACTGTGACAAAAAAACAAACATTGAAAATGAAACAAAAGTGGATTAAACGTGGAAAGGGTGTTTTTTTTTTAGATGGGGGGTTAAAGTTAAAGTTCTTTCAACTCACCACCCGACAACAGGAAACGGAATGTAGTTGTATTCTGAATCTCTGTTTTTATTGTAGTGCGTCATTCATGAACCAGCTGCCAAACGCAGAGCAATCCAGAACCACAACGAAAAAGATCCCGAGGGAATTACACCCATTCCAACAACCGGAAATGTTTTCATTCAAGATGAAACGCCCCATCGAAACACTTATTAAAATATTAATCAAATCGTTTAACATGGAGCTGAAATTCGTTAAGGGAATGATCGAAGAGGCCTCCCTTAATTTCAATTGGAATTAATTAGTGAACACCGTAACGAGATACAACTTCAATTCATAATGATTAAACATTACACATTGCAATTTCACTCATTCCTTGAAACAATAGTAATTAACAGTAAATTTAGCCATACAATAAATCATTCAATTTATTTGAAAAATTACTTCTATTAAATTATACGGATTATTTATTTATTTTATTAAAATCAGGAGTATCTCCACTCGACTATCTCGCAGGTTTGAATTCGAATAATTAACATATATTATATTTAAATTAAATTAAATTATTTAAATTATAAATTAAAATTAATAAATATATATTAAACCAACACTTGTTTGGCTCTTTGTTGATGACACCAGGTCCCGTGCTGACGCGTGATCGGCAGTTTACCTGTTAAAAAATTTAAAAAAATAATTCCGGTACTTTCAGCGATTCAATGAACCTGGAATTCTATATATAGCAGTTTTAAATCATGTGAATAACTATCAAACATATCTTTATTTTTACTGTCACTTTAGAGGAAAAAAAATGAAAACATAGTAAGTAATGACCCTCTTCCGGATGAGCTACATTTCTCAAAAGATAGAAACCTACAAATTTTGAATAATGCCCGTGTACCAAATTTTATTATTCTATCTCAAACCGTTTTTGCGTAATCTTGTCTACATACACACAGACATTTTTCTCAACCTTAGTGAATATGAATCAGGGATCTTCAAAACGTATAAAAACATCAAAATCTCGATATAGAAAATTTTCTTGATCGCAAAACTATCTCTGGCGAGATAGTAAAAAGATAATAATTTCAATAAATAAAAAAATTCAATCATTATATTTTATTAAAAATACATATTTAATTTTTTTTTAAAAAAAATTAATTTGTTTTCTTTGATTTGTTTTATTAATTTCAACTATAATAATAATATTGAAGTAGAGGAGATTAAATATATTTTAAATTCCACTTAAGCCATATTGCTGTTTTTATTAGTCAGAATATTTTTATACAATTTTTTTCACCATAAGTTTTTAATAAATTGCTTGTTATTATAATTTAGTTTAGTCCCTCGCATGCCTTGTTGAAATAATTTACAGTTGTATTACCAGATGTCTTTGATTATCTCAATTAAGGGTGAGGAAAGTTCGAACAACTCTTAAAACATAGTGGTTAGCAATTCGTTGGTTAATTAATTTTCATACTTACCAGAAAATATTTAATTTTTAGTTTTATTTTATATATAAAATTGATTTTAATTGAAATTAATGTTTTTAATATGGAGTTATATTATTTTTTTTAAATATCTATCTATCTATCTCTGTGGCCCTACGGAACTCGAAAGTTCCAGGCTCTACCCTCTCCCATCTCTCACATCCCTTCCCACATTATCCACCCACCGCGTTCTTGGTCTTCCAATCGGACGTTTCCCACTCGGTCTCCCCACCAATATATTTTTCGCCATTCTTTCCTCTCCCATTCTAGCCAGGTGCCCTACCCACCGCTTATCTTATCGGTTTTATAATTCTAACTATATCTGGATATGCATAGAGGTCATACAATTCCTCGTTATGTAATCTCTGCCATTCCACGGTGACCTCATCTTTCTTTGGCCCATAAATGCTGCTAAGAATCCTATTCATAAATACTCTAAATCTACTCTCGTCTCCCAGGGTCGAGACAAGCCCCTTTACTGCATGATAACAGGCGTTTCCCGATTGGAACCTCGCTTTAAACTCTTCTCGAATATTATTATCCTTCATGATTAAAGAACCTAAATATTTAAATTTTTCTACATTTTCGAATTCTACATTTTGTATGTTAAGACTTTGTGTGCTGATACCATTCCTCTCTGTTATTTTTATAAATAATTTGATATTGTTTATATGAACATAATAATAATAATAATGTTGTATAAGGAACTTAAGAATTTCTTAAAACAGGGGTGTACAAATTTTTGTGGCTCACCACTTTTAGCAAAAAACTTGGACCCCTTCACATGTTATGTTGATTTCTAGGAAGATTTTTTGAAGTGTATAACATGACTATGATATTAAAAAAATAATAAATACAAGAAAAAATTACATTTATTTTAAAATAATAGTAGTCATCACGCCCCTTGCGTAATCTGGTCTATAGTTACTTTAAAATTTCACCAAAGTAGCCCCTAGTCCTTGTAGGCCTAGGCAGTAATCAGGTCTTGGTCAATCGTTTCTATTTCCACTTGTTAAGATTTTGAATTTGAAAAATCGCTTATTAGATCAATATTGATATTTAACTTTTTGAAAATAACAGAGAAAAAGTTTGTTAATTATATATTTTAAGACATAGATGCGCAAAATATTTGGGGCGCCCCAAAATTCTAATTTTTTTTAGTCATTCAAGTAGATTAAAAGTTATATGTTGTATATTAGTTCATTTAATTTGCTAAAAATTCCAAAAAATAGCTTCAAGATGGCGAGGGGCCCAAATGTCAAGTGCCTAGGACAGAGGTCGGTAACCTTTTGAGAGGGAAGAGAAAAAGTTAACAATTAACAAAGATTTCTTGTTTTTAAAGAGCCACTAACATTTTCGTTTCAATATTATAGTATCTGAATAGAATTTGGGTAGATGTATATAGATTTTATTTTTGATTTCAAATAACTAAATAAACTATTCTTCGTGAATGTTATTATCATGTTTACACTATTTTTTTTGCATTATAGTATTTTGACTTTTGAAACTAAAATAATATAATTATTAATATTTACGCATGGGGAGCCACATGCAGCTCGCGTGCCGCAGGTTGCCGACCACTGGCCAAGGGGCATTGCGTCTCCAAGTCCGATGACCGTTCTTTCTGTTAAATTAAAAAAAAAACAAAAACAAATGAATGCTTTTTATTTTAATATTTTTAATTAATTTCTTTATTATTTAAAATTAACAGAATATATCTAAATAAAACATGTTATGATTTATTAAAAAAAACTTATTATTATATGAAAGATTAGCGATAACCTCAAAGTCCAGTGGAAATGAGGTGCAAACCCTTTTTAACGAGGATATTCAACATCGTACTCTCTCTCTCTCATATTCGTCAGTTTTATGGTCGACCTCGTCTAAAAGAGACATCATCACCCCCTGTATTCATTATCTCTGATACGTTTCTTCTTTTCCTCTAATGAGTTGGAGCGTATATGTAGGACAGGAAAAGATAAAACAACCAAATATTATATCATCGCACGACTTCTTTACAAGGAGGTTACATTCTGGACAAGAAAATCGAGATTACATATCAAATACAGATGATAATTTTTTTATCCAGAGTCTAATCTTCTAATTATCTTTTAATTATTTTTTTTTCTTTCTGAACAAACATCATTAAAGTCATCAAAAGTTCCTTAAGCGATTACTAAAAAAAATAAAATAAATACTTACATAAAAATATACAATAAGTGGGGTACAAGCACGACATTTTTGTTTGTCATTTCATGGGAACTTGAGTTGAATTTCCCAAAAATGATCCACATCATTCTTGTTGTTTAAATTATATGATAAAATATTTAAGGTTTATTTTTATTTTTTATAAAAATATAATATATCGTATATGTGGACGTTACAATTATAAATATATGTAGTAGTTATAAAAGGATCAAAAAAGATTATTCTTCCTAAAACCAATAAAAGTATTTTTAATTTAAAAAAATAAAAATACAAAAAAAAAAAAAAAAATATGAGTATATAACAGTCTAAGTATTTAATATTAAGTAAACCTTTTAAAATAGAAAAAAGCGATATGCCAAGTCTCAAGGGTTTTAAGACCTTATTTTCTAGATATAAAACGAGATTATTTATCTAATGGCAGCGCAAATTCTGATAAATAGGACCCAAGCCAAATAAGGGGATTATTTTCAATTATGGGATTTTTAGAAATAAATTCAAAAAGAGATAGGAGTATATTATTTAATTCTGTGTTTTAATACATAAATATCCAATAAAATCGTATTATATATATATATAATTAAAATATTTTTAAAATATTTTTAAATGATATGACATAAATATTTTCTAAACTTTTTTTTACTATATTACATATATACTCAAATTTTTTTTATTTCTTTTTTGCTGGGGCTCAGCCAAGCTTGATAGAAAACTTAACATATTAAATATTTCTATATAAATATAAGTATATAGAATAGAAAATTTAATAGATATTTGTGTGAAAATATTACCCTGAACCCCTCTTCTTTCATTCTCATTCAGATATTTTAAAGTAAAAATAAAAGTACTATATTTTTAATTTACTTTCGAATAAATATCTAAAACGATATGATATACAAAAGTGATTGAAAATAAATTTGTTTCTTAAAATCAAAAAGCAATGAACTAAGAGAACGAAACAGGAAAATCTCAACTGAAAAAGAGAATTTCTACAAACAATATATTTCCGTTTCATTCATCAGTCTAATAAATATATCTTTTATTTCTTTTAACAAACTTCTCTTTCGATGAGAAATATGTGTTCAATTCTAACTATACAAAGAGTTCAAATAATGACATACTAAGTATTTTTAAATTCTTTGATCATTATTAACATAAAATACAATTTTGTTTTATTTTAGCTTTAATAAAATTATAATAATTTGTTATTTTCATGATTTGCATATTGTAAAATATAAAAAAAGTAAGGAAGTTTTTTTTTAAATAATCCACAGTAAATGTTTCGGATTATTTTTATTGGCCTCTATTCCTTCTCCCAAAACAGAATTATAAATGCGAAGTGGCAAGTTATATAGCTCAAATAGATGACGAAAGGCTGTTTTTAGGGAAACCAAATGGGAAACGAGTTGGTAAAGGAGCAAAAAAATGGGTTAATTATTCAAGCAAACGCCTTTTGGTGGATTTGGATAATACTTTACCAGTGGGTTTCTTTTGCAATTCTAAATAAAGTTTTCTTATGAAATTTTTCGGGCCTCTTATACGAGATAAAAATTTACATATAAATCTATTGATATTCTATTTAGCTACCATGTTTTATCAGTTGACCACCAGAGGGCACACTAATTTTCGGTTTTTATAAGTTCAGTTTGGATATAGGAAAATTATTTAATTAATTAATTTTTTAATTTATTTAATTTTTTAATTTTAATAAGTGAATAATTAGTGAATTAGTCAATAAAACATTACTTAATGACACATTTCGACGTTCATAACTAATCTGCCAAACTTAAAAAATCTTTATTTTAATAATTTTTATCTCGTAAACTAGAAGAGGCCCGAAAAAATTTCATAAGAAAAGTTTATTTGGAATTGCAAAAGGAACCCACTGGTAAAGTATTCTCCAAATCCACCAAAAAGCCTTTACTTGAATAATTACCAATAAGTGGTAAGTAAATAATAAATTGGGTGAGCGAAGGATAGAAATTGGTCATGATAAGGATGGTTGAAAGAATATAGTTACTATGGCCAAGAACTTTAAAATTCATAAACGATACAGAAAAAGAGTGAAATTTTTAGAAATCCAAAATATCATACTTCCGTATCTCATGTGGATATATAAAACAGAAAAAAGACTGATATTGAATGAATTTCTTGTATATTTTAAATTGATTTATAAAATGATATTGAGGTACCTTTTGAATCTCAGTCATGTATTTTATTTCTTTAGCTTGTCGAAAAATCCCCCCCCCCCTCTCTCTTCTTTTTCCTACCAATTTTACATCTTCAAATTGACTTCTGGTCTTTGCTATGAATTGGCTACCTTTCTAAATAAAATTGAATTTCCGATCATATCCTGGATGAGTTTCCTTTTTTATATCCTCTAAACGAAGACCTTTTGATCTTTTTCTACCACATTGACCATCAAAAAGATTCCGAATTTTATTTTATTATATATATATATATATATATATATATATATATTAAATAAATAACCTATATAATGATGTAGACGTTATTTTTAAAACAATCATCGTATCATATATTTTTTTATGGTAGACATTTAAAATTTGTTAATTTTTTTTTCAATTTAATTAAAAAATATAATATTTAATATTAAGTAAATATTACTTAAATATTTATAAATATATTAAATTTTGTTAAAAATCAATGAATCGATTAAGGATTTTTATAAAAAGAAAATAATTTAAGTTGTTCATTCTTAACAACTTTACAAATTATTTTTAGGTTGTATAGCAAAAATAATTTTAGCTGATATTAAATTTTGACATTTTACACTTCTACTTTATTGTATTAATTTTTTTTTCTTATTAAATTTTAAGCTAACTTTAACCTTGCATATGCCCTATGAGTTAAAATGGATACTCCACCAATAGAGTAATTATACATATATTATGGAATTTTAATTAAATTTATATATATAAATATATAAAATATACAATTAAGAAAAATATTTTTTTTTGACTTTTTTGAAGTCTTAGGAAACATTTATATGTAGATAATATTATAAAATTGAATTTATAATTCAAGTACATTAGGGCCAGTGCCATTTTTTTGAAAATAGTCAATGGGCAAAGAGCCAGGGACCACTTTTCACATCGAATGCTTTTCAAAAGCTTTCCATCTGAAAAAACGTTGTTAAATGGAAAAATATTTTTCATTCTTTGATAAGTTCATATATATATATATTATATAATTCCAGAAATAGTGTAAACAATGTATTTATTTTGTTTATATACCCTTTAGTACATAATACATAATATTCAAATGCAAATTTAATCTATTTAATTAATTTGAAATATAATATTAATTGTTTTGAATTTAGTTGTGCTTCTCTCGTCAAAATTATTTTTAAGATTGTATGGCGACTCAAGTTTCAATTTTTTTTTTTATTTATTCCATTCAAAAGCGCACCGAATCGCTTGCTAATGCCTTCCGTCTGTCCGAGAAGTGCATTAGCTGAAGGAGGAAGCTGGAAAGAATCTCTGGACCACTTGGAAGGAAGCGATATGCATCATAAAGCAAGCACCTCTCTTCTCAATGGATATTTTTATGCCAACTCTCTATAATAGAGTCTATTGACTGTCGGGTGCTGCGTCGAAAGAAAATTTTTATACTTCCATCCGAGGCAAATCCATCACATCGAAGGAATTTAAAAAGCATCCTTCAATTCAAGAATTTTATAGATCACTTAATAAAGATAGTGGTAATTAACATGACATTAACTCTCCTATACGAATTGAAAGCCATTACAAATGTTTTTATATTTTTTTGTTGATATCATTGCAGGCATTTTTTTCCCTTCTCTCAAAATATAATCCTAATATCACTTACAAAGTATTCATTATATATTCTATTATATATTATTTTTTATTAAGATCCTTCCTGTATGTTTAGAAAAGTTTGAAAAAGTCAATTAAAGCAAAGTTTTTTGAATGATGGTTATGAAGATACAAAAGACAAAAACTTAATAAATAAAGATTTAAAAAATAATAATAAAAAAAAACTTTTGAAAAGACCCTTTGTCTTTAAAATTCAGTTAAATTTTTCATAAAAGTCAATTTCTTGTGCCATTATCAAATTTTCGTTCGAGATTGAAGGATCATTGATAGTATTATTTTTTTCGACTTTCTACTAAATTCTCTTTGACAAAATTTAAAATATTGTTTATTATTATTAGGATTAATTTAAAAGAAATTGCATGACCTCTTTGCATCTCCAGACATAGTTATGCTTATAAAAAAGGCTGCGATGGACAGGACACGTGGCTAGAATGGGAGAGGAAAGAATGGTGAAAAATTTATTGATGAGGAGACCGATTGTGGGAAACGTCCGCTTGGAAGACCAAGGACGCGGTGGGTAGACAATGTAGGAAAGGACGTGAGAGCGATGGGAGAGGGTAGGGGTTGGATGGTTGTGGCTCAGGATAGGAATACTTGGAGAAATGTGGTTGCTGCGACCAAGAACTTTCGAGTACCGTAGTCCCACAAAGATTGATAAATAGATTAACTTAAAGAGTAACTTTTATATTATTATAGTCAATTTTTTAAAAGTTAATAAGCATTTAATAAAATTTTTTAATTAATTCGTGGTAGTATATAATAATTCAATGGTATAATGCTGAGTTACTGTACATATGAAAGAAGGATCAAGCCTATTAAGTTCATTTATTATTATATAATATAAATATATGATTAATAAGTATGTACATATATGTGAAAGCTGATTAAAATTACTAAAAATATTATATACTATTAGTATTATTTGTAAATCAATATTTCATTTTGAAATATAAAATCGATAAAGACAAAATCGATGGGACTTTGAAAAGAAAAATTGACAAAAAATGTAAAGCATTGGTAAATAAATGGTGGTTATTTTAAGAACGAAGTGGGGTATTATATAAGGGCTGTATAAATTGGATTAGGAATACATGTAGTAAGGGATAAGATTACTGTGGCAATAACTTTAGTTACATCAGTTTAGAATTATAACAACTAAGAATTTACAGACTTTAAATATATTATAAATTCTATCCTATATATATAGTATATATATATATATATACATGATATATATATATTGATGAAATGATGACATTATAACTCATTCTTAGTGAATTTATTTCAATCCTATATTTTATATTGTGATCATTCCTTAATCGTCACAGTTTGTTAACTTTTTTGGGTCACCG
This sequence comes from Labia minor, assembly GCA_963082975.1. NCBI lineage: Eukaryota > Metazoa > Arthropoda > Insecta > Dermaptera > Spongiphoridae > Labia > Labia minor. Next base: position 39,573,623 of record OY720345.1, read on the forward strand.
AGATACATAAACCAAACCAATCCTAGACACAAATAATTTATTAATTTGATATATACTTATATATCTATTTTATTATATTTCTATTTACTATAATTGTGCTTTAGGTATAAAAAATAACATAACAAAAAATAAAAATAAAAATAAAAATAAGAGTAATAATAAGTAAAAATGTTAATACCAAAATGTATCGCCAATAAATTTTTTATTGTTTCATATAATATACTCATAAAATAGAATCTAATTTCTCTATTCATAATATTTAATGGTATTCCATAATAAATAATATGTTTTTTATATGTATCATATTTTCATCTAATATATTCTAAAAGGTGAATAAACAAGTTTACAAGAAAAAATAATATTAACTATTAACTAAATCATTTAAATAATTAATAATAAGTGTATATAAATATACTATTTAAATAATTAATTCTAATTCTAAGTACAGTTTTGTCATCATCTATTTATTTATACTATAAATATTGAATTTATAAAATATCTATTTTATAATTGAAGTTTCTTTATATAAACATTACTTTTTTATAATTTTTATTTTTAAATGATTAATTTTCTTAAATTTGTAGAATTATTAAATTATTAATTTATGATTAACTGAAATTGTTGACTAATAAATAAATGATAAAATCATCAACATTAGATTTTTAATTTCGTTGTTTCTCGTCTTGATGTGAAAATTTCACATTTCAAGTTAGCTATCTGATCGAACAGATCTGTTCGGAGGTTGCCTAAGAGTTAGGCGATAAAAATCTTTTCCTATTATTTTTTATTTTCTCGGATTTACGAAGGTAAACTTTTGGTGAAGAACTATTATCCTGGTAGGATTATCTATTGCCTTAGCTTAAAAATGGAATTCTCTTAAAGATATAAAAGATTTGCTTAAATAATTTATACAGAAACTATTATGATAAGTTAGATTTAAAAGATTTATATCTATTTTTTTATTTATTTATTTATTTTATAATAAATCATCTGCCTTAAAAGTTATTGTATTTTAATGAGGTCGAAAGTTTATATCCACTTTTATCTTTTCAATCTGTTCATTTATAAACGACAGTACTATAAATTAAATTCTTAATATCAGACCAATATATATAGAATTGAAGAATAAAATGTTCTTTGTACGAATGGAGGTGATATATCTCACTTGTTTTCAAATTTACACTTTTTCAAAAATAACAAAGATCTAAATATATGTATATAAGTTTATTATTTAAGACTTATCTATTATTATACTCCTTTTGAAATTAATACTAATATAAGAATAATATATAATAAAGTATAATTATAGTTTAAGAAAATAATAATTATAAATAACATATAAAACTACATATAAGTTGAAAATATTTTCAGTTGACTTTAAAACATTAATGCTTGTCTTAAATTTCAGGATCAAGATATCATTTATTGATTACAATACTTTATTTTACTATATTATCTTTTATTATATTATTATGTTATTATTATTACCTTACCTTATTATACTAGCAAAAATTGGTCCACCGAGCCGCCAATCAGCCATTTAAAAAAATTATTCCTTATAAACTCTGAATATTTAAGATTAAGATTGAAACTATTTCAAATTAAAAAGAAGATAAATTTAAAAAAATAGTCATAAATCATAAGCCCTTAATGCACTGAAAGACAGAAAACTATGTGCTGTGGATATAACATAATATATATTTCGCAATTTGATATCAAAATATTATTAAAATAAATATTTTTAATTTTATTTATATTATATTTATAAGGAAGCGCTGCCCGACGTTGCCCAGAGTCAATTCTTTATTATTAAAATTTCTATTTTAAATTAAGAAAAAAAATATTAAATATAAATTTTCCCGAGACTGAAACCAATACAGATCAATTTTTCTTTATAAATATTATCTTTGGTTTGAATTTCAAAAAAATCCTTAGAGTGGTTTAATAATTCAAAAATACAAATATATATATATATACCGATTAAAAATATTTATGTTATATCCATAGGCCATACTTTTCTGTCAGTTTTTCTGTCAGTTAGTGCATTAATACGTACGTTTAAGGGGTGTATGTTTTATGACTTTTTTTTGAATTTATGTTCTTTTAAATTATTTGAAATTGTTTCAAATATTTTGTCGTTTATTTAATATAAATAATAATCATAATCTTAAATATTCATAGTTCATAAGGAACACTTTCCCATTCCTCCCAAATCCTTCGTTATAAACCCATAATTTTCTTTATGCTTAATTTTCCAATTTCGTTTTCGATATTTGTCGAATTGTTTTCCATTCCCAACCGGATTGGATGATTAACGAGTTCCACTTGAACATGCCTCTTAGGATTTGTAATCCCATTGAGGACCACTGCCCCCTTCGACAGGATCATTTGCTGCTTACTGGGTATCCACCCACTTTTCCACCTACCCTTCCATAGCAATTGATTTGTTCTCTACTTTTTATTTATTGGTGAAGAAGAATTCCATTCGCAATGTTCACGGAACCTCCGGTGAATTCCATTTCCCTTGCTAATTTTAGCTGATCGATTTTGACCCTTTGCGAGTTAACGAAGTGTTACACAAAAAATCGTCGACCCTGATTCTATTAAAATATTCAAATTGAAGTAGGAAAAAAATGTACAATATATATATTGAAATGAAACAAAAATAAATATTAAAAAAACGATTTATTATATTCCAAATAAATGATTAAATTGGCAATAAATAAATAAATGTTTTCAAACAAATACTAAGATATATCCAAGCGATTTTTTTATTTCTTTAGAACACTATGATATACACAAATATATAATATATAAAAACAAGTTTATTTCTATCAATAAAATTGTTCAACGTCTTCAATTTAGTTAATAATAAGTAATTGAATTGTTATTTTTCGAAATAAATATTATTTCAAATATTATTCTAAAGTTTTAATTAAATAATTATATTTATCTTAGATGAGTTAATTTTAGAGTAAAAAGTATTGAGCATCCCCTTGCATCCTCATTTAAGTATAACAGATTTTCGAATTTGTAAGATTAATTCATCTTTTTCTTTTGTACTATCTCATCACGAAAATTTTCAATGTCTAGATTTTGATGTTTCTATACGTTTTGAAGGTCCCTGAGTCATTTTCACTAAGGTTGAGAAAAATATATGTCAGTGTGTGTGTGTATGTAGACAGAATTATTCAAAAATGATTTGAGTTAGAATCATGAAATTTAGTACACGGGCATGATTCAAAATTCGTAGTTTTCTTTCAACTTTTGAGAAATGTAACTCTTTCGAAAGAGGGTCATTACCTACCACGTTTTGATTTTTTTTCATCTAAACTGACTGTAAAAATAAAGATATATTTTTGATAGTTTTTCACATGATTAAAAATTGTATAAAACTACTGTATATAAAATTTAATCTTGATTGAATCTCTGAAAGTTTCGGAATTAATTTTTTAACAAACTGTAAATAACCCGCCAGCACGTGACGTGGGCCATCAACACGCGCTGATTTAATAAATATTATTTATTAATTTTAATTTATAATTTATAATTAATTAAATCTAATTTAAATATAATATATTTGTTAATTAATCCACTTCAAATTGCGAGATAGTTGAGTGGAGACACTCCAGATTTTTAAAATAATATTTTTAATTATTATAAATCATCTACCTTTATATATCCTATATGTAAAATTATTGATTAAGATATTATAATATAATTATATGATATCAATATTATTTTTTTTTCTAATATTCAAAATTAAATTATTTATATTTTTTAAATATAATTAAAATTGAATTATCATTTCATTTCTATATTTTTAATCCTAAAATATTCTATTTTTCCATTTAAAAAAATCAAACTATTTTTATTTTTAATTTATATATTTATTTTAACTTTATTATATTGATATAATGTAATCTACATATACCCATATATTGATTTATAAATAATTCATTTTATTCTTTTTTACATAAAATAAATAATTACAATATTTAAATTATTCTAATATTTATTTATTTTTTTAAATCATTAAAGTGACATTTGATTTCCTATTTTTATAAATGATCATCTATAATAATTTTAATTTATTTAATTATAGAAGATGATACCATAGAATGCTAGATTTTTTAATTAATATTCAATGTATGTCACATTTTCAATCTACCTATTTATAAATATATATAGATATAAATATTTATATACTTGTAAGTTAAAATTCCTTTTACAGATTAATGAATGTTAGAATTATATATTCTTATATACGAGTGAATTAAAGTTATATTAAAAGTTATTTTTGTTATGGACTTATATAGCAATAATTAATTATAGTTAATATAATTTTTTTAACTATTTATCTCTATATATTTCTTATACTTATATGTAGAGAGAGACTAAGAGCGAAGAAGAATAAAATAAGCAATAAGGAGAAAGGGATTAAAATTCATTTCTTTTGTTGAATTGTCCTGTTTTCATTCATTTTTCTTGCCATCCAGCTTCGGAAATTCGTTTCATGTTGAATTAAATGAAATATTCAGGTTGGATGGAAACTGTAATCAACCAGGAGGTGGATAGATGCTATGTATAATATAAAAAAACAACATCAACAGAACAATTTCAAGATAAAAAGTATCAAAGAATTTTATTTATAAATTTACTTAGAAAGAAGAAAAACTATATCCTCATCAAAGTTTGATTAAATTAGTGAAATGAGAATTTTTCAATTAACTTTTGGAATCAACCAGTAGTCAATAGATGAATAGAAAAAAAGGAGGCAGGTGAAGAGTGCAAATCATTATTGATCAATTGGTCGGAGAATGAATTGACGTTTAAAGGATTGTGCGATTTAATAATTATTAAGAGCAATTAGCTTTTAATAGGGAGGAGTGGAGGGGGAAGTGGGGTTGAAGGAAGATTCTCAATTATTTATTATTTGAATTACACAGCAGGGTGGGTATCCCATTTAATTAAATTTCTTTACAATCCTTCACTTTTATATTACATTCAAATTATTCTCTATCTATTAAAATAAATAAATAAATAAAAAATAAAAATTGAACATTTTGATTCATATTTATATTGCATTAATATTATTAAGGTATTTTAACTGTGATGTCAATTAATCCTTGACCACTCTAGAAAATAATAAATAATAATTTAAATTAATACTAATGAAGTATTTATCATTATAATATTATTGAAATTGTGCAGAGTTACTTTGAATTATAAGATTAAATAAGAAAAATAAATATAATAATCAAACTAGTAATAATTTAATAAGAAATATTAAATATTGTAATAAGCTATCTAACCTATTTAAGGCTACTGAACTGGAAAGTAACTACATTTCCACTTACGGTCTTATTCTGAGCTACCCTCATTCCATTCCTATACTCGCCTAATTTAAATTTATATTGTCTGTTCAATATCTTGATCTAATTACCGGTGGTTTACAATTTAAAATAATATTCTAGTCAATAAATTAATTTATTATAAAAAATAGATCATCTTAAAATTTCTATAATTATAATTAATAATAAACATAGAAAATTATATATACCTATATACAAGGTGTCTCAAAAAAATTTACTAACACTTTGAATGATTATAAAAACATTATTTATGAACATAAAAACAAGTTTAAAGCCTTGAATTAGAGAAAAAAAGATCTAATTAAAGAATAAAAGAAATCATGTTTGGAAAAAATATACTAACCCTTTGACTGCTCATAAATAATAAATAAATAATAAAATAAAATAAATATTTTTTGAGACACCCCTGAGGGCAAAGGCCTCTCCCAAAAATCACTAAAAATTACCTAAAACAATATAATAAATTAAAATACAAGTATGAATTTATTTATGAAAATTTGTTCTAATAAAGTACCACATTTACAACAAAAAATTGATTGATTATAATAAATTTAGGAAAAAATAGATAATATACTGACTTATATTATATAATACACAAAAGTAAAATGGTTCAATAAATTTTAAATTAAAATATTTAAAATTGATTCTAATATTTAAATGATCCAATAAGTTTTCGTTTGAATTTGAGTGATTCTTCATTTTTTAAAAATTAGTTAGTAAAACAAAAATTTTATTGAATTATATCATATCAAATCATATGATTTTTGTTAATTTATTTTTTTTTTGTTATTATTATTTATTATAGTACCGGGACCCCGAGCCTCGGCTCGGTACTTAAGTTAAAAAAAATGATTCATTATTATTGGGTTTGGCTGGTAATATTAATACCTGGGACACCGAGCTGTCGCTCGACCCTTTAAAAAATATTAATCTACAATTAATTATTTATTACAATTATTAAATGTTGCATCATTGCATCAATCTAATTAAAATGAATTGAACTGGGGTCCTCAATAATACAAACAAACAATTTTAGCTAGCATAATAAGATTAATCCAAGTAATATCGTCTATTTCTATTCGACACTATTTTCAGTTATGAAATGAACAGTCAGTAGAGAGTAAAAAAATTGTAATTGAAGACCGTTGTTTTTAAAAATAATTAAATTATTTTATAGATTATAAAATAAAAATTATTGTATTAACATTAAAAATATTGAAATAAAAAAATAATAGTTTGATTTAATAAACTAAAATATTATAAACATTTTTAATGTGAATTTCTCAGGGAGGTAGGGAGCCCAATTCATTTAACCATCCATGTTGTATAAGGAATCTTAATTTCTTAACACTCCGTTTTTTCAAATTTAAAATAGAGGGAGAGAAAGAGTTTCAATTATATTCGATTAGTCTATATATTCTATATATGAGTATTTTTTTTTTCTGAATTTAATACCAAGTTGATTTTCAAAATTTTCTATTCTTTATGCATATGATTGATTACATGTGTTAAAATTTAAACAAATTCAAATATTCTAATTTATAAATTTATATAAAATTTAATATTATTTTTTCGAGACTAATGGCAAATACCGGTGGCCCTAGTCAGAGCAAGAGAAGACTCCTTTTGGTAGCGGCCCAGTCGATGATGTTATATGGATCGGAGATTTGGGCTTTACAACTATATTTTAAGTGAAAAAATGATTTCTTGGTTATATAAAAATTAAAATATGATTCTTTATATCTTTATTATACAGAAAAGTAGGCGTGTTAATATAAAATATATACCTGGGACACCGAACTATCACTCGACCCTTTAACCAATTTATACAATTTATTTTTATATACTTTAAAAATTTTACAATTTTTTAATTATTTATTATAATTGTTAAATGGGATTTCTAAAAATGACCCATTAAAAATTTGTTTCCTAAAATGTTTCAAATTAATTAAAATAAATTGTATAAATGTTCATTTATAAAATCTATATATCTGTGAGTTTGTTTTTCGATTTTTTAAATTTTGATTTTGGATTCGATTAGAGCTTAAAATGTGTAAATGTAAAGTGGTCTTGGTTTTTTTAAAATTCGTTTGGGAACATGGTCAAATCGGCAGTCAAAGTTGAAAATTCCCCATATATTATAACTACTGTAATTAGTATTATTATAATGTAAAATTATAAAGAAAAAATGTTTAGACATTATTATAGACATTTTCATTCTGTAAATTAAATAATTTTATTTCATTTAAATAAATATCTATTTTTAAATATTTTTTTCTCTCTACATTATTTATCTAATTCTCACAATATATTAAGATCATACCGGGACCCCGAGCCTCGGCTCTGTAATTAAGTTAAAAAAAAAAAATTCATTATTATTGATAAATATATATCGTAATTTATAATTATAAAATATTATTAAAATATATATTTTTAATTTTATTTCGAAATTAAATAAAAAATTTTAAAATATTTTAAATATAAAAAAAATATATATTTTTAATTTTATTTCGAAATTAAATAAAAAATTTTAAAATATTTTAAATATAAAAAAAATATTAATACAATATTCTTTAAAAAAAGGCGGGAGTCAAATTTCAATATAAATGTCATTTGTGATGTCATCAATATATAAATTAATAATAAATAATATTAATAAATATTAAATTTAATAAAAGAACAATGAATAAATAAATATAAAATAGTAATTTATTAAAATGTAAACAATAGATAAAAAGAAAAAAAATAACAAATTCATTATTTTCATTTTTAAATAACGATTCACCCGGAGAGTTTCGAACCGACGAAATCCAATCGTTAAAACATCAGTCCAACCGCTGGACTATATGTATTTAGATAAAAAATTGTCATTTTTTTACTGTCTTAGCAGGCAGATTTGATGTTTTTTATTTTATTTTTTTTTTTTTGAGAGAGATTAATAAATATCTATATATATTTTATTAAAAATAAATATTTTTAATTTTATTTCGAAATTAAATAATAAATTTTAAAATATTTTAAATAAAAAAAAATATTAATACAAATAAAAATGGAGGCCAATTTTGACGTTTTCCATATATAATTTTCAATTAAGAAATTAATAATGAAGCTGAATGTTTCAAGAGATATCATCAATAAAACTTAATTTTTCTTTATAAATACTATATCTAGTGTGAATTTGAAAAAAATCGTTAGAGCGGTTTTTGAGAACCATGATATATAGATAGATAGATATATACAATTTTAGCTAGCATAATAAGATAAGATTTTTAATTTTATCCCATTTAAAAAAAACAATTATCATTATTTATCTAGAGAAAGAAAATCTGGCAATTTAATTATTAATTAAATATTTTTAAAAATAATTTTTTATCTTATTATTTAGAAAGTCATATAAATATTTTTTCTTTTCAATTTCAAATCTGATTATTACTGTTTATATAGGTGTATATATATATATATATATCAAAGAGTTATTAATGAAATACAGTCTTTAATGAATTGAATTTTAACTTGAATTTTATCTGATTCTAAACAGAATCAATCTCGAAGGAGTGAATGGGGAGGGTGGATGAAAGGGCACATCACTCGATTTCAATATCAGCTGATAATATATAGAGGCTTTCTTTCTTACTCCAAATATCAATTCCAGATGTTCCTTAAGTTGTAACCCGAACTGAATGTGTTTCTCCAATTTGATCCATCCATCTTTACCAACGTTGTGAAACGTAACTCTATCGCTCATTGGCTCTTTCATAAAAAATAAAAAAAAAATGATATCTCAATGCATCGAAGCGGAGAGAGTCTCATAGTTAGAATCCTACTCGTAAGTTATGACTGTGTGTATCGCGTTTTACCTACATTAGCCCGGTCAAAGGTGAATGAGAGAAAAAGAGAGACAAAGCCTTGATGGACCGTTCACCTGTGCCCACACAAACACACCGACGCACCCTACAGCTGACGCTCACCACCTCACCACAAAGATTATTATTACAACAATACCTTCATGATCAGAGTAATTCTTTTATATATCATTTCATGGAGAAGAAAACAAAGAGGCGGAGGTGAAAAATCCTACTCAATTAAAAAAAAAAAAAAAAAAAAAAATACTCAAATCACACAAACCGCCTCTTCTAATCTTAAAATCTTTTAATATAAATACAATATATATATATATATATATATATATATATATATATTCTGAAGGTAGAGATTATCATTGGAATAAATTAGAAATCCGTGGAAAGGGCTTTCTTAATATGGATTCAAAGCAATTCATAATTCACATTTAATCTATTCATATATAATTAAAAATGTCAGATTTATTATTCAACCGTCTTCTTTTAAAAACCAAAACAGTAAAGGAATTTATGAAAAAAAATAAACGTAAAATATTATAATAGTAGTATAAATAAAATAATGAATGGAAAACCAAAAACTCTATTGTTTGAAAAATTTATATAATCTGATTTTTTAATATTCATGACATAGTTGCTGAGTAAATGAAGGGTTTGTTACATAATTATTTCCTCATATATCTTCATGTATAGATTGGTACTAATTTAGTCTCTAAAGTTTATTTATAAACGATCTGTAAATGTAACGTATAAAGAAGACTGATCGTTTTTCAAACATCGGGTTATATATTAAATGAACGATCTGTAGATAGATTTATCGTTTTAAATAAGATTAGAACAGAAAGGGAAGCATTGATCCGATTTTGTTTCTGGCGAATTTTAACAGAACGTCATCCGTTAAAGGAAAATATATGAAAGCTTAATTTAGGGCCAAAGAGGATATGTAGAAGCCAATCGATTAGTTTGTTGGGTGGGTGACATCTGTGGCCATTGCCTTACTATTCTTGTATGAACAAACAAATAGACACGTTCCAAATGGCTTGTAATAGAATCCTAGAAAAATAAATCAATAAAAGAGATCAAATTTGTTCTTTTAAAGAAACCATCCTCATCCTTGAATTCACTAACATGAAGAAATCATTTTGTCTCTTATTTATAATATAATGTAGACAAGAAAATTATATAATTGTATAGTTTTATTATATAATAATTTTCCCTTTGAAGTAAGTCAATGATTCAAAATTATTAAAAAATTAAAAATAAAATTAAAGTAACTAAAAATAAAATATATAAAATCAACAAATCAAGAATAAAAAATTATATTAAAATTAATGAAAACATTATTAAATATATTTCCATCAGTATAGTATATATAATATTTCTATTCTATATTAATTATATATATATATATTATTTAATTAAAACAAAAACAATTTATTGATTCTATAGCATAATAACATCTTGCTGATAGATATATTCTAGCAAATATAAATAAATTTTAAAAAATCAAATTTTCCAATCCAATCATAACACAAAAAATTTTATAATTATAATTTAAAGACGAGTGTTCAAATCTAAACAAATATATAAAAAATAAAAATTTAAAAATTTGAAGTAAATAAAAAACACTTAAAATATCTGAAATGGTTTTAGTTTTAAAAAGTCTTGAAAATAGAATTATTATAAAAAATAAATATATTATTTAATTAATTGCTTTCTTTGGCTCTCTTGAATTGGCTTTCTTGAATTATTCGATAAGTTTACGTAAAACAAAACTTAACATAAAAAGAGCTATGTTTAGCAATAATTTCAAATGAAAGAAATCTGAACATCCGGTTCCGTTTTGGTCCAATCTTTGTTGAGATCTTTGTTTCTCTCTCTCTCTCTCTTAAGTGGATTCTGAATTAACTTTTCAAGGGGCTCTTGAACCCGGAGGACCTGTGTTTGTTAGAGTCTTATTTGCTCTTGACCAACCTAAGAATAAGTTTTTGGAGATTTGGGTAGAATTTACAAATCTATTTATAGTAGAATAACCATATCTTTATTTAATCCGATTTAAATTAAATATTTCTAACAAAGATAAATGGCAAATTTAGGAAAATAGCATTTACCTGGCCAAATAGTTTCAAATATTATTTAATTTCAATTTGACTAGGAAAATAGCATTTGCCTAGCCATTTGGCTAAATCTTTGTTGGGCAAATAGCTTTAACTATTACAGTAGCCAATTATGAAATTATTCAAAGTTTTTTTGTTTTATTGTAAATTTATCTAACTTCAGCTTGCCAAAATTTCAGTGCAGTTTTAAGTTCTAAATTAATGTAAATGTCAATATAAAAATCCGTTTGATATAAATAAAATAAATAAATTTTAAAAATCCGAATATATACCAAATGGTGGAATATTATTTGAGAAATTATTAAATAATGTACCCATTGTCATTGAAGAAACATTGACCAGTACATATAACGATATAATTTTTCCAAAAATATTAGAAAAAAATGATTAAGAAGATGGTATTAATTTTTATTGTTGTGTTTGCGGTAAAGCCTATGGTGAACCAAAAAAAAGATTCCGATCAACAAATAATTTGTTATCATTGTCTCCGTGAAGAGGACATTATAACAAATCGAATATAAGCATATGAAGACAATTAAAAGCGGCCTAATTAATGGAAAATAAAAGTAATGTTATTTACCCTACAAAGATTTAGCCAACTAACTTTTGTCTAGGCAAATGTTGCCTAATATTACCATTTGCCTACGACAGTGATTCTCAACCCTTTTTTTTTACCGCGGCACACTTTTAACTGTTTAAAAATTTGGCGGCACACAAAGAAAAAGATAAGTGTAAAAGTTTACCATATTGTAAAAAAGTGGTCCCATAAACGGTTTCCCTTTTTTTTAGAACCATATTGAAAAAAATTTAGAAAAAAAGTCGGAAATGTTTAAGAGCCTCATAATCTCGCGGCACACTGGTTGAGAATCACTGACCTACGACATATATATTTATATACATTTGAATTAAATAAATTGATTTTCAAATAAAAATATTAAAAAAAATATTCTCTCTCTCTATATATATATATATAATTTAATATTTGGTGAGACCCGGGCTAGTTTTCATAGTTTTTTGTTTTTAATTTTCCATTTGTTTTTTATATAATTCTTTGAAAGATTCTGAAAAGTGAGAGAGAGAGAGAGAGATCAAGCATAACGGGTTACAAATCCGTATAAGAACATTAAATAAAATCATGTTTAATTATCCTCCAGAATAAATACTTTTACTAAATGTTTCCACTTATTCTAATAAACACCGAGTGTGTGGCTAATTCGCTCTAGCTAAAAATTGTCTAACCAAAAAAGACTTGCTATAGGAAGAATATTTTATTTTAGAGAAATTTTATTTCATTTTCGTGTAATATGATCATACATTTTTTGAATGTAATTTATCAAACAGACCTTATATACTCTTATCATAACATAAGTTTCTAATAATAATAATAATATTAATATTAATAAATAGGCTTATAACCAGAGGCAATTTTAATTTAGTTGATGGAGCATAGAAAAAAATTAGTTATCATCAAAAATAACAAAAAAATTTAAATAATTTAAAATACTATATAATAATATATATAACTAAATAAAATTAATTTATTAAATTAATCATAAAGAAAAAAGCTGAAATAGTGAGCCATATATATTATTAAAAAATTTCACCAAGTTCAGATAAATTAATAAAAATTAATAAATGAGCTGTTAAAGTTATTACAAATAAATCTTAAATCAATTTTTTTCATAATATAAATTTATCAATATTTGTCTGATTGAAAGCGATTAGTTTAAATATAATTCATATTTATTAAATTGTTAATGATGAATATTTATATTCACATTCATCTACTTCAAAAGTTACATTTAATTAAAATATTTTTTACTTTGTTGTAGAGTTTTACATTAATATTTTCTATTTATTAATAATTAATTAATTAATATAATTGAGATATTAAATAAAAGAAGTCAATATATATATCTAATCTGATAATTGATGTAACTTTTGCTTTTATAAACGAGGAATTAATTATCAATTATCATAATTTCCTGATATAAATATACCAGCTGTTTTATAAATACCACATGACTATTTGACTCATTCAAGAGGTATTCGAGAGTTCAATGAGTCAATAAAGATTACATCCACAAATTCAATTTTAGTAAGTTATATTACAAATATATAATAGTATAAAAATAAATTTTGTGTTTATATAAAGGATAAGAGCTTCGAGCAATAATCGTAATTTATTTTAAAAAAATTGCCTTATATAGGAATTATACTAAATATATCGAAATAATAAATAGTACATATTTTTTCTTAAATTATATATGTACTTAGGAAATATAAGAATTATAAACTAGTGGGGTAGAGGTATTATTATTTGATAGTTCTTCTCACCTCCATCTACTTCACTAGAGTCAATTATCGGGATGTAATATTTTGGTAATTGTTTTCAAACCGGGAAGCTTCAGAAATTTGGATGAAACTTTGCCAGTGGATTTCTTTTTTAATTCCAAAGAAAGAATTTATAAGATAAAATTTATTAAAGTTTGTCAAATAAAATAGTTATGAATGAGCAGCTATTTAGTAATATTTTATTGACTAATTCACTAATGATTCACTCATTCCCTAATTTTTCGTTTTTTTCGGTTAATGAATTAAATAATTTTTCTATATTCAAACCGAAATGAAAAAAATTTAATTTTAAAAAAATCAGTTCATACCTTAATTTATAATGTATATTATATAATCGTATATATTTATTAATTTTAATATATGTATTTATTAATATAAATAAAAATTAGATGTTATTATAGTAAAATAATGAAGTCAAATTATGGAACTCAATTTGATCTATCATACATAATTAAATCCCCATTTATTTTAAGTCAATCTCACAAATGAATAATATTTAAAAACAGTTATCTATAATATATCAATGAATTATCAATTTCAATCTCACTCTAACTCGTTTTAATTACATCTAGGAAAATTATTTGCTCAATAATAATTTTGCAATTATTATAATTTATAATTAATAAAAAACTAAATTTCGATTCTCGAATTATGTATGAAATTCATTGTATTTTAAACAAATGATTTACACTACATTTAATTAATGTACATACTTAAATTTAATATATATATATATATATATATTACAGAAATGATCAAACGCAAAATTTTAATATACACATGAAGAATGAATAAATTCCAAAAAAAAATATATATTGTATATACTGGACAACCTGTATATATAGATATTAATTTATATCTATTTTTATATCAACTAAATATTGTCATTTTGATACAAATTTTACTATTCAATATAATTGATCTATATTAAATTGTATTTTATTTATTTATTTTATAAAAAGATAATATTTTTATTATTTATTTTTCAAATGAATCATGGAAGGATTAATTTACACTGATCAGAATTAACGTGAAACTACTAATAATTTCTGTAAACTATAGAAATATTAAGTAATTAATATTTTAATACTATTTTCATGAGTTTTATTATTATATTATTATGAAAATTGTAATTTATTATTTATTATTTATTAATTTAATATTTATTATTTATTAATTTATTATTTATTATTTATTAATTTATTATTTATTATTTATTATTTATTAATTTATTAATTCAAATAAAAGATTAAAAAAGTGCGATGGCCGGGAATCGAACCCGGATCAACTGCTTGGAAGGCAACTATGCTGACCATTACACCACCATCGCATTTATATAAATTTAAAAGACTATTTGAATTGTGATTTCCAACTGTAAATACAAAATACTATAAAGAAGAAACATGAGAAAAGTTGCATCGTTTCAATGCATGTCAAGTTCAATAAGCCAGAACTAAACGAGGATTGGATGACCGAGATATCCAGTAACGAGTGGATAGATTTACGATACTAAATTATTTATATAAATAGACTTTTTTTATTTGAGAATTCTTGTGTGTATTTATTTTTTCATGAAGATTAGAAAAAGATAGATACATCATTCTTAGAAAATCAATAAGTTATTTCATTAATTTTTATAACCCAATTTTTTTAAATTCAATGATTTAGAACTTTTGGTTATTTGTTTATAGTATAATTAAATTTAAAATATATAATAATTTTAAAATAAAATAAATAAATAAATTGAATTTAAAATATATAGACTTATATAGTTGAAATTTATAATTAATGTTCGTTTTTATATTATAAAATAAATTTCAAAATTAGTACTAACGAAAAATTCTTTAGAAAAAATATATATATATTATATTATATATTTTTATATAGGCATCTACACCAAATCGTCTCTTCTCAATAAATTTACACTTGAATATGATGTAATTTAAATTCTTCCTATTTCTAACATGGGAAATTGTTTATACTCTAGCAAAACTTAGAAAAAAAAAATTTAAAATTAAATATTTTTTAAAATTAATAATATATTATAGAATTTTGATTTACTTAAAAAAAACTTCTGGACGGGCAATTTTGTTTATTCTAATTGAGATTTATTAATTATTTTACCATCTAATGACATCAATCATTTTGAATAAGTGATTCCAAATTTTAAAATTATATATAATAATTCAATTATAAATATAATTAAAATAAATTTTCTAAATTAAATTTAGATCTATCCAAAGTTAATAAAAAAGAAAACCATAATAATAAATTATTAACACTTTTGTACCATGAAAATAAATTTTTTTATCATGAATGATTAATATGCTATTTATTGAAAACAAAAAATAATTTTATATATAAATTTAATATAAGATGTTTATCAACGATATGGAATAAGGTTGTATCCCACACAGTCCTTGCTTTGTAATAAATTACAACATTATATTATTTTATTAATGGTGTCCTAATTTTAATATCAAAATTATAATATATTATGATACCTAATATAAAATATATAAATTCCTATATTTTATGATAAGATTGGAAACATTATTTAACAAGATATATGTCTAAATATTAAAAAGGGTGAAAACTCAAGGTCCTCTGCCCATATAAACTAAGTTTATAATATCATTTCTTTAAACAAAAATTAATAATGATTGCTTAGTTTATTATTTTAACAATAGTATTGGTCATATCTATATTTTGTAGGTATTAATTGAGTATTATAAAAAACTATAATAAATAACTATAATAAATAAAAAGCATAGAAAATTATAAATTTTATTAAATTAATTGAAACTATTTATAATTTGTGTTGGAACGTTTATTGCCAAAACAAAATTTTTATTTCTATTTATTGATTTACAAAGCCATATAAAATATGTATAAATCAATACAAATTTGAACGATTTAGTTATATACAAGGTTTTTTAATTGTTTTAATAAACAGTATGTGTTAAAAAATATTACATTTTTCAAATTAAGGACGGAGACTTTAATGGAGGAGATCCATGTAATTTGATGCGCACGTGCCAAAGACCAGGTGAGGAAAGAATTAGGGGAATTAACGAACGAAGAGCAGATGTCCAGATGGAAGAGTCAACAACCAAAATATAGATTACCCACTATGCTTGTTGAAATAAATAATATCTGCTGTGATTCTAAAAATTATATTATATGTACTAATCTTTTATTATATGTATCTAATCTTTTATAATAATATAATTAATAGAACAACGAAAAAAGAAAAAAAGTTGATTTAATTTGATAAAATATATCATTTAGGCTAATTACTCATTAAATTATCTTTTTTTTTTATTTTATTTTAAATATTTAATAATATATTTTGATTAACAAATGATTATTTATTAAAGGGATTTTTCTTATTAATACACTACATATTTGTATAATTTATTTATTCAGTTAAATAAATGTACAACGTTTCGACTGCGTATTGTTATCAAGTACCGTACGCTTGCTGCGACACAAGCAGACAGAATAAGTTGACCTGTGGCCAGGTCCGAACCGACCGACGGTTTGAAATAAATTAATTTCCAGCTACAGAAACAATTTCAAATAATTTTCATATATCTATTAATGTAATAAAAAACAGATATGGATACATAAATAATAAATATAAACATTTTTAATTTTATTTTATTTATAATATATATGCAAGACCAGGCTGTGACGTCATGCATGGCTGGATGACGTCATATAATTTTAAATCAAGAAAAAACTAATAAATATGATTTTTTTCGAGGATAAAACCAATAAAAAATGCATGATTCGTGGTGATATATAAAAAAATCTCCTTTGGTGTGAAAATAACCCTTTCTTTCCTATCTTCGATCGCTAATACTACCACTTCCGGTTTCCGGAATTGCACCAAAAGTTGATCAATTCATCCCACTGATGCATTAAGTAAATATACCAAATTTCATCAAAATCGGTTGAGCCGTTCAGGCTGTACACATCTATACGGACGGACAGACGGACGGACGGACGGACGGACGGACAGACGGACAGACATCATGCTAAAAATACTTTTTTCTGTTTAGAAAATGCATGATTCGTGGAGATATGTAAAAATCTCCACATGTGAAATTTGGTGTGAAAACAATACCTCCCTTACTATCGTCGGTCGGTAAAAATAAAATGATTATTCATTTATTTAACTCTAAAACTATTTAACTATAAAAAAATGTAACTAAGATTGAAATAAAAAGACAAACAGAAAAAAAGCTATGAGAATTGGTTTAGTTGATGAAAAAATCTTAATTTAAATAACAATAATAAAGAATCCTAGTTAAAAAAAAAGATATTTACTATAAGAAAATAAAATTATCAAATTATATTCTATTTATTTCATTATATTATATTAAAATTATAAATGTTTCTCAAATTTGCTGTAATATGTGCAAGTAGTATTTTAAACATTAATTAATTTGATTAGGATTATCTTTCTTAATTGATCAAAGTGGGTTTTCACTATATTGATTAATAAATAATTTATGGAAAAAATTAATTTTATTTCAATATTTTGAATTAAATATAGAAATTTAATACATTGATAAAATGGTATTTTATTATTAAATAAAATTTGATTATACTTGATTATTTATAATTAAAATATATATTATAAATATATTAATTATTTATCTCCTGTCATAAATTTTGATTCCATCATATTTCGATCTGTTCAAATTTTCTTCTTTCATATATAATTATAAATTATTAGATTTTAGAACCAAACTTAGATTCTCCATTCTTCAGTAGCTTCAAATCAAATTATAAAAACTTTAATAAACCCTTTTTTTTCTAATGTCGTCAAGATGCAGTTCATAATTAAGAAAATTTATTTAAATTTGTTTAAACTTAAATTTGATAGTATGTATATAGAAACGATAATAAAAAATGAGATTCCCAATTTTATAAATTATAATTAATGTATTATTTCTAATGTGTGTGTGTGGTTGTAGGGGATATTATATCTTTGTGATATCTCTAATTAATCATTTGTTTTCAATATACTATGAACTAATATCTGTATATATATAAATATTAAATGTATATATGATCAAAAATAATATAATATCTAGGGTGATTCCTATCAATCGAGTTCATTAGGTTCCTAACCAGATACTTTTAGCAGATTAGTTTGGTTTTGTTGATGTTAATCGATTACTTAAATAAATATATCCAAACATTAGTAAATTAATCATAGTAATAAATGTAATTTTTTGAGTGTCTAATGGAAAAGCCGATAGTAATTATCATTTCAAAATTAAATTCATTTAAACAATTTTTTTATTTATTTGATTATTACTTATTAGTATTTATTATTAAGTTTATAACTTCTACTAATATATATATATATATATATATATATATATGAATAAAATTTGTTTTTGTTTCGATAATTAATTGCTAGTTCTTAAATGTTATCATACAAACAATGATAGCCAGTTTTTTTTTACTTTCCCATTCGAAACGGTACTTTTTAACATGATAAGTGTATATTTTTATTATAATTATTATATTTCCAAAAGGTGATTATCCTAAATGATTTTCCACGCTTGCATGACGACTCGAAAACGACTACTTGCACTTGGCCAGGCCAGGTGGGCCTCCCCCGCTCCCTTCCTCACCATGTTGTTCGGTTCAAATTATACCTTCTCGTTAATCAAATTCAATTTAAGATTAGACAAAAAGATTCTATTTTTTTTTGTTGAATGCGAAATTCTTCATTGCAATATTTAATTACAAAATCAATAGATCTGCATATTGTATATTAATAACCACAAAATAATAAATGATGTGGTTAATCAATGTATCTTTAGATAAATTTAATAACATTAAAATTATTAGATAATAATATATAAAATAAGAATAACAAAAATAAATATAAATTGAAAATATTGATATTTTTAATTCACGAATAAATTTAATTTGGAAATAATTGAATTAAGAAATTTTTAATTTAATTATGAAGAAACTATATTATATAAATATCTTATGCGATTTAGACGTATTAACTTGAACAATAATAAAATATATTAAAAAACTAATTAATGAATCTTACCTATTTTATTATAAAATACAATTGTTTTTATATTTACTATTAAATCTCATTGTAAAATGAATTTATAAAAATTTACTTTATTATAATATTTTTTATTTTTTCTGATTTATTTATAATATCAAATTTGTGAAAAGTTAGATTTTTTTCTTGTTCTTTTATTAAATTTATATTTATATAAATATAATTTCATTATAAATTAAGCATTTGATATAATATATATATATATATAGGTGTATATATCTTAAACATATATATGTATAAGTTGTGCTAATATGGAAATGAAGTTGATAATTAGTTTATTCTCGCACACAAAATATTTATTTCGACATTAGGGAGTTAAAAAAACTTAACAGTTTGCCTCAAGACTTGTTTAATGTCTCCATTTCGAGTGAGAAAGCGAAAGTTTGTTTATGAGTTGCACCCTCTCTCGTGGTCATAATTGGTTTGTAGCGCGTTTGGGTCCTTATGGTTTATTTTTTTTCCTGTTGATGTCCCTTACCTGGTGGATAAACAAGAAATCGCCGGCCGGTGAATAGCAGTTTGGTCGTACGGGTTGCCGTGTTTAAGGGGCTGAGACCGGCCAGCCGGTGGTGGGGAGGCTTCGTTCCAGCTCGGCTCGAGTCGATGCCTCTCGGCCGGTGCGGACGTCGCCTGGAAGCCGTTCAGCCGACAGACGCGCTTGGCGCAGCTACTCGAGTGTATCGTGTACGGCTGTCCCTCTAGCAACTGTCATTTGCTTACACCCTTTCTTTACCCGCCTAGACCTCCCTAAATCGTGTGTGAAATATCACTCCGTGATATTTGTGAATTTTGTGTGATTGTGTAAACAAATCTTAACAATTTTACCAGAATATGTCAACAGTGCAAGTGGTGTATTAAAAAAATCAACCCTTAAGAAATACAATCATGCGGCGAATAAGTGGTATGTATATTTCATTCATTCTAATTATTTATTAATTTTCCATAAAAACTAATAAATAAAAACTAATAAATAAATAAATATATTAAATAAATAAATGTAATAAATTACTCCGGGCATTCATTTGTCAAAGTCCAGTTGAAAGAAGGAAATTTTCAATAACCTTGAGGTATAAGGTCAAATGGATCACTACTTTCTCAAAGAGATCAACAAAGGGAATTCTTATTTAATATAACAATAATATTATGTTTTATTTAAATTTATTTAGAATTGATTTGTAGTCGAAGAGATGACGAAAACAACCGCTCATTAAAGTCCCCTTGTCGATTTATGGATTAGCCCTAAAAGCGATTATAACACACTAATCTAAATATTTAGCACCTGATTTCCTTCCAAGATTAAATCACGAAATTATACAATATGTAATTAAAGTTATATGTATTTCTAAATTATATAATAATATATTCTCTTTAATCCAATCACAACATGATCTTTAAACTATAGACCTGTATATTAATTAAATTCTACTTAATATATATATATATATATTATTTTTTTTATTCATCGGACTTATTAAGATAAAGTTCATTAAAAACAATATCCTTTGTTTATTGATAATACTATTATACCTAATATAAAATACATTTTTAATATATTTTAAGTTCATCGTGAGTTATTGATAGAAACCAAAAAGTGGAAAACACCAAGAAGGGAATAAATTTCTATAACATTATCTCCCTTTTGTTAATAGACCCTCCATTCAATATATTCCTTAGAAAAGGTAGAATGAAGGGTAGCGGAAGGCACTCACCCTCCCTCTTCCCCCTCCATTCTCTTCTTCTATCCCCTTTCCCCTTTTGTTGAGATTGTAAACAATTTTTTTATACTATATATATATATACATATATATATATATTTATATATATTTAAGAATAGAACATTTTGATTGAACAAAAGTTTGAATTTATTTTTTTTATAATATTTCATTAGATATTTTTTTAAACCTCTGAATAGTAATAATTTTTTTTTTTTTTTTTTTTTAAATAATTATTATATTATATATTTTAAATTATTTATGAAATAAATAAATTAGAGCTATATATATATTTTCTAATTAAAAAAATGAATGATTAAATAACAGTATGTTGTTATTTTAAGTATAAAACAACATATTTTGTGCTTATATTTAATATGAATAAATTTTAATATAATAAATGAATAATTGCTTTTAAATGATAATTTAATATATATATATATAATTATTAAGATTACATACAAATTTAAATTAAATTATTTTTGAAGTTCTTATGAGAGATTTCAATGAATTAAATTTTTAAATTTGCTCTCTTTTACATAGTTTATTTTTTTAAATTATTTTTAAAATTGTAACGAACGTTAAAATAAATAATGCCATAAGTGATTTTACATATTATTTACGAAATCTTAAATATTTTTTCTATTTGAATAGTTTTATTCCCGTAGAAAAAAGATGCAGTATTTCTTTACGTCATAAATGGTCTTTATAACTACAATGCCTCGAGGTTCGAATATAATAAAAATAATGTTACCGAAATATGTGAAATATATGCATCTGATGATTTTTTTATATAGTTAAATATAGAATAAAAAATTAATTCAAATTTGTTTTATTTAAAGTATTATATTTTTAGTTTCTTAATTTATTCATTTATTGGACAGGTGATCTTGGGGATTTCTATCATGCGATCACTTTCAAGTACAAGGTTCGATATGCTATTGAAAAAAATTATAAAAATTCATTCATTTATTCACAATTAAATTGTTTAGATATTTAGGATTTTTAAAATATAATCAATTATTTATTCATTATATTTAGTTTAATTTTTCTGATTATGTTTAAAAATGTAAACTCTTGTTAGCTGAAACTAAATAATTAATTAATCTTGATATTTAATTTGAATTTAATCCATTTATATCCATTATTACTTTTGGAATTACACGGCAACTCCCTACTAAACTATACTTTTGAATTATAAGTTTCATTCGAAATGAATTTATAAGAATATATATAGGAAGTATAAACAGGTCTGTAACCAATATTTTAGGCAATTACAAAAAGAAAAAAATTAAAATGATTGTCCATACACCAAATATATATTTTATTTTGTTTCATGTTTTGCTAAGATTCATTTGAAGAATATAATTTAGATCAAAAAGATAATTATAATATTTCTCTGGATTTTCATGTGTACTCCTATTAACAATGCAAATATTATTTATCTGATTGTCTATATTTCACTCAAAGAGATTAAAATACAAATAATATTACAGGTATTTAAAGGACATCCTGACACTAAAATAGAAATAATCTTTTATTTATATTACATCATAAATATCATAATTAAAGTTAATATACAATTAAGATGGTGACAAAACAAAAATTTTGTTTGTATTTTATTTACCAATTATAATCTTTATTTGATTAAATGACATATGTTTTTTTTATTTTATTTGTTCAATTTTTGGTTTTATTTAATTGACAATTTTCATTTTTAAGAAATTATTATGTATTTTTGAAGAAGATAATTTATTCTTTTTCTTGGAGGTGATTCAGTTAAAAAAATTTTTGAAAATATATTTTATAACTTGAAAAAAATTCCCTATATATATATATATATATATATACAATATATATATTAATATTAAAAGGTAAAAACTAAAAAAAGGGTTTGAATGAGATTGATTTAAATTTTATTATTATTATTTTAATTATATAATAATAATAAATAAATATATTTATTTATTAAATGATTCACTCTATTTTATTAATTCAAATAGAAATCATATTCAACAAATCAATCATTCATTTTACTAATCTCTTCAATAAAAAAATCCTAATTTTTTTTTAAAATAGTAAATATGACAATTGAAAATAAATTCAAGAGAAATGAATTAAAAATCATAATCCGTTGATTGACATGTAGAGTAGAGAGAGAAACAAGTGCATTTTTACTGATTGAATCATCCATTATCAAGCCACCCTCACCATTTAAGGACCCTTCATGGATCAAGTGAGATGGGGCTGTAATTTTTTTTTCTATACATTCAAGTCAAAAAAAAAAATTATTATTATTATTATTATTATAAATAACCTTTAAATATTTATTTTATCTATTCAAATTATAAATGATAACGGTACAAATAAAAAAACAAATAAATAAAAATTGTGTTAATATTTCTAATAATAATTAAGAAATAATCTTATCTCGGTCTGATTAAATATATATTATATTAGAATATATATATATATATTTTGGGAAATTTAAAAATATACTCTTATCAATTCTTTTCATCTTATTTAATATATTATTCTTTTATATACACTCATATATATAATGTATATAAATTGGAATTTCAAGTCCTAAATATAAAGGATATTCATATTCATGTTTAGTATTAAAGAATAATAATTAAATTAACAATATTGATATCTAAATTTTTATTTTAATATGAATTCGGTTAAAATATATTTTGCTAAGTGAGAAATAAGTTGTAATTTTTATTTTCTGAGCTCAAACCCGGGATTGATAGCAGACTGATCTATTAAGGCAATCAAAAATTAATATATAATAGTAATATGTATTATTGGGAGTCTAAGTAGATTATTATTTCTTTTCGAAACTGAGATTAATATTTTTTAAAATATTTCGTAAGATCCTCTTTAAGAATAACTCAAATGGCTATTAATGGTAAACTCTTTAATTAATATTTAAATTTTCACTTTACTTATAGACTTTGAATATGACACAATAATGTACTTATTTACAATATTACGTATTATATAACTATTGTGTAATCGTATAATATAATGGAATATTTTTATTCCTCTTCAGATCATCAACATGAAATAATGACAATATTGATTGAGTTGTAGGAAAATCTATTTAACAAATATATATATATATATATATATATATATATATATATTATAAAATGAAATGAATGTGTCTTTCTCTATCAAATTTGTCTATCACAAACATTAGACAAAAATATATTGAGAATATTTTAGGTTTGTCTGTTCGTCTTTTATAAATATTGACTTTTTTTTAAAAAAAAAGCCTCGCATAATTTATATTATAATATGGAGAATGAGTATGTCGTTAAAGGACCCTTATAAGTTTGTTAAAACATTGAGAAAAATTTCTATGTATTATCCATCAATATAAAAATTTTATCCACATTTAAAAAATAGAAATTCACTGAAAAGCACTTTTTTACTATCTCGCCAGAGATAGTATTGCGATTACGAAAATTTTCAATGTCGAGATTTTGATGTTTTTATACGTTTTGAAGGTTCCTGAGTTATTTTTACTAAGGTTGAGAAAAATGTGTGTGTGTTTGTGTGTGCTTGTGTGTAGTATGTATGTATGTAGGCAAGATTCTCAAAAACAGTTTGAATAATAATGAAATTTGGTACATGGGCATTATTCAAAATTCGTAGTTTTCTTTCAACTTTTGAGAAATGTAGCTCAACAAAAGAGTGTCATTACCTACCACGTTTTGATTTTTTTTCCTCTAAATTGACCGTAAAAATAAAGATATATGTTTGATAATTAAAAATTGTATTAAACTGCTAGATAAAGAATTTCAGCTTGATTGAGTCGCTGAAAGTACCGGAATTAATTTTTTAACACGACTGCAAATAACGTGGCAGCACGTGACGTGGTGCCATCAACAAAGAGCCAAACACGCGCTGGTTTAATATATATTTATTAATTTTAATTTATAATTTAATTTAAGTATAATATATGTTAATTAATCCAATTCAAATTTGCGAAATAGTCGAGTGGAGTCACTCCAGATTTTTTTTATTTGTAATAAAAAAAAAATTAATTAATAATAATAAATAATTAATAATCGAAATTGTAATATAATCTATCTAAGAATGTTTATTTAAATTTGCCAATGACATAGGAAAGCTATTTAAGATCAAACTCAAACTAATCATTGCAAAATGAATGATAACTGGCATATAATAGAGAGCTATTAAAGATAAAGGTGTGTGCCTCTTAATTCTATTCAATTATTGTGATGATGCTAACTATAATAATATTGAATATAAATGTTATTATAATACATCTATTTATGTTTTAAATTAACGTAATTTGACCCTTTGAAGTATAATAAATTGGTTTATATTTTATACCTAACGCTAATGAAACTTAATCTCGCTTCTATTATAGTTAGAGAATTAAATTATTTATTTATTCTATCAGTGTTGGGTGTTCTTTTCGATTTCTTTACGTTGTAAGCCTTTAAATATTGTTTCGGAAAATTATGATTAAATAAAATTATGAACCAGTTTCTATTCAATTTTAATAATTCGAATAGAGAATTTACCTAATTTTAAAATTTTAAATTGATATTTTTTTTATTAATGGCCTTCAGTATTTATTGCCATTTAGTCTTTACTATCTTATTAATTAATTACATATTTTAAATTTTTGTGAATTTGAGTAAGTTGGAACACTCATCCTTAAGTCCAATAAATCAGCTTACACCATTTAGAAATGAAATTAAAGAGCAGTAAAATTTTAATAAAAACATCACTAAACATCTAATGTATATATTATGTAATACTAAAAAATTTATTAAAAAATATAGTAACATTTAATTATTTATTTAATAATAAAAAAGTGTTTTTCTAATATTTTAGGATGTCTTAAACTGGTTCAAACAGGTAAAAATCAGATGGAGCGAGGTCGGGATTGTAGGCAGGATGATGTAAGACCTCACAACCCAACTTTTTAAGCTTAAGAAACTACAAGAAAGATAGACTAGTGCATAAATGTGTGTGTGTGTGGGGGGGGGGGGGGTATTTGAAAAATAGTTTGAATTTTGTAAGAATCAAATAAACCGTTTTTGAGCTATAACCATTTGTCTCTTTACTTATTGAATGTACTTTGTATATATATATATAATTTTGTGAATATATATATATATATATATATATATTCACAAAATTAAAAATTAAGATATCAATTATTCCTAATTTATAATTTCAATCAGTTTAGGATGTCTTAATCAAGTTCATCTGGCATTGAAATCTTTCTCAAAAAATCACTAAATATTTCTTAGTCAAAATTCTAATCAATAAAATCACTAATTATCATAAATATTTAATTACTTTTAAGTTGAAAAAACATGAAATCAAATAAGTATTTATGGTTATATTTTATTTTTTAAAACTCGTTGCTTTGACATATTTATTTTATTTATTAATATTTTTTTAAAAAAACAATAATAAATCCATACTTATATGAAATGAAAAGAAATTGGTTTGGTTTTGGAAGTTGCTAGGTTAATCAGGTTTTGTTGGAGTCCCCTCCCCTTCTTACTCCTTCATCTGTTCTTGTCTCTTCGAGATCGTCCTTCGAAAAAAAGATGACTCCAAAACCCCATTCAACCTTGAAAAGAATTTCATTGTCACCACCAAAATTCCACACCAATTTTTTTACTCTCTTTCCCTTTTATTTATCTATTTATTAATTTTATTTACATGATTTTGAATTCTATGATTTTAAATTTTTTTTTTTTTTTGAGGAAAATGATCGGTTACAAGACATGCTATATAAAATAATAATTAATGTTCAACACGCTAGAGCTTTTTTCTACTTTTGTTCTTCTTGGGTGGGAAGGGGTGGTTTGTTCTTAATCGAACTTCGTTCTGTTCGCTTTGGCCATGTTGACCATCACCTAGGCGGCTGTCAATAGCCCTCGAATCCCTTTCACACCTTTAATTCTTGATTACTAAATTGGTTCCGATTTCAATGAATGACAAAAATCGAATCGATATTTTCCATTTCAATAATTAAATTCGCATTTATAAAGAATTTTTTTTTTCTTTTATCTTTTTGAAATTGTAAAAGTACTTTTTCAATAAGATAATAAAAATATCCATAAACAGAAAACATTTGAAAGATAAATAAATATAGGTCCTGCTATTTCCCAAAATAAATTTTTAAATTGAAAGAGGTTGATTATTTT
Source organism: Labia minor (assembly GCA_963082975.1). Classification (NCBI taxonomy): domain Eukaryota; kingdom Metazoa; phylum Arthropoda; class Insecta; order Dermaptera; family Spongiphoridae; genus Labia; species Labia minor. Next base: position 39,601,363 of record OY720345.1, read on the forward strand.
TTTATAAATTTCTTATCAACAATAAAAATAATTTTAAAATCAACAAAAATCGATATTATTGAAGTTATAAAAAATTATTTTTGTTTACATTTAAATAAAAAAAAACCTGGGTTATATTTTTTAAGAACTATTCACACAAATTAAGATATTTTGAATTGTTTTTGTGAAATTTATATTAATACTGTTAATGAATGTAAGGTAAACGTACCAGTAGTTGACCACTGTTCCAGTAATTTACCATTTTATAGATTTTTTTCAATTTCTCAATTTCAATTTTTTTAATTTCTGTTTCATTGTTAAGCAATCCGGAAGGGGCTCTTTTTGATATTCGTGCTTAATTTGAAATTAAAAAACTTATTTTGATAAAAAATTTATCAAATGATGGACATTGGTCATCTACTGGTACGTTTACCCTATATATTTTTAGTTTATCTTTAGTTTTATAACGTTAAAAGTATTAATTTTACTTTTATAAAATATGTTTCAAGTCTTTAACTTTGGATTTTCTTAAATCTCATTATAATTAAAAATATTCAATAAAAATCAAACAAAGAAATTAAAATATCAAAATGATTATGAAATATTATACTTTGTTATATAAAATAAAATATATAATTAATTTACTGATTACATTAAAATATATTTTAAATAAGAACATAAAAAGATAATTTTTTAATTTAAATAAAAAAAAAAAATGAATGAAAACCTCTTTCATACAGATTTTCAACCAAATATTATCACTACTGGGGGAATAACCCTCTGTTGCGAACACCGCCTCGGTCTGAGTAGCTAGTATATAATAAATTTTTTGTTACTTTAACCATCTCCATAACCTTTTTATTTTTGGTGATAGTAATACTTTGAACTCTAAATTGTACCCCATTCTATATATATATATATTATATTGAATTATTAATTTCCAACATGACAAATATATTTATTTATAGGAATTGCATGATTTTCAAATAAAAAAAAACATAATAATGACAATCCTTTTTTTAATGATTACCTTCATTAAAGAAAAAACTTCTTCAAAATCATTCTACAAATAATCTTATTAACTCATTATAATCAAAATGTTTCAATATTTTACAAGGATTTATTTTATATTTAATCAATTGAATATTTATTTGTTTTGTATTATAGTTAAAAGAAGAGGGTGAAATTAACTATTTATTTACCTATTTCTAATCAATATATATATATACTTCATTAAACTTCTTATAAACAAATATTATCTATTCTATTTGATTTATAACATGACATAATCCTTGAAATTTATTTACATAAACGATTGATGTAAACCCAATACACTGGAAAAATTATCTAAATTTCGCTTAAATTTAATATTCATTAATATATTATATCATTTTGTAAATAAATTAAAATTTCCAGAATTGTTGAGTCATCTTAGTAATATATAAAATTTAAATACTTATATATGTAAAAATCTATCCATTTATTATTCTATCTTATAGAATACTGTATTTTCATATTTAAACTCCTTCATCTTGGAATTTTTTTTCAAATTTTAATAATAAATTCATGCAATAAGTTACTTTAACGAATTTATTTTTGAAATTTTAAAAAATATATCACACGCAATAAAAATGTTTTTTTTAACCATAGATTTTGGAGAAATGTCACTATTAAGATGATCTATTACAGTTTTAGTATTTTTATTTCGTATTTAAAATTTTTCTAAAATTTAAACATGTCAATTTTGAAATCTATTGTTAAGAATTTTTTTTTTACTTGAGCCTTTCATTGTTTTGTTTTTCTATTTAATTTGTACTGTCAATTGCACTTTCCTCCATAATTGATTACACTCAAAGTCCCCATTCTCTCACTTTCCCCTTCGTGAACTATACTGGCCATATATACTACCCATTTCGCGATATCATTTGATTATATATAACCAGTTAATTTAAAAATTAGACTAAAATATAATATTAAGTTAGTTGAATTGTTGAATTATTGAATTTCATATTATAATATAAGAAAGCTAGGATACTAGAGCATGTTCTATTTATCTATATATATATAAATAAAAATAGATTGTTTTGTTTTAGTTTTATTAAATATCAGATATAATAATTTATTTTATCCAGACAATAGTGTATTATTTATTTTTATATTCAATATTTTTTTATTTTCTAGTTTGGGAAGTTAAACCACTGGTCTATAAACAAATTTTTAAGTTTTTAAATTTTTTGATTAATTTTCTTTTTATAATTATTTAATAGTATGTAATTATACTTATATATAGGAGGCAGCTAGCCGAGAGTGTAGCGTAGCAATTTACTACACAAGAAGTCGGCGTTCGATTCCAACTAAGAACAAATTTTTCTAATAAAATTCAATTTAACATCAGCTGCCTCCGTCTCCAGGAACTGTGAATTCATGGTTCTATACATGCGGAAGGCAACGGGAAACCACCGCATTAACATTCCCAAGAAAAATCATTATGGCTAGGCTGCTTCTAAGGCTATCCTAGTCATGATGATAGCTCCGAAACCTTAAGAAGAAGAAGAATACTTATATATATATGATTTATGATGATAGACCAAAACCAATATGATGAAATGCTCAAAGCCTTGTCACTTAATTTATTATTTTGAAATTTACAATTTTATTTTTTAACCCTTTTATTACCAGATAATCCACTTTTAACTCAGAAATGTTATAGAATTTTGTTTTTAAAAACCGATTATTTGAAAAATCTTTGTCAGATTCAAGTAAAAATGCAAATACTTCCATTAACTATGGTGTGATCTCTTGATTTTGTTTTTTTTTTTGGCAACTCTCTTCCATTCAAATTAGTATTCTCTCTATCAACAATTTCTTTCACGTTTCCCCCTTGTCAGTTCAAGTCGAATTCCATTTAATCAACGGAGAAAGAAAGAGAGAGAAAAAGAGATGAGAGAGGGAGGTTATTTTCCAACAGCTGTTTTGCATTTAAGTGAGAAAAGGGTTTCCCTTTTGCCTTTTTGAATAGGTTTTTGGTGAATTCAACAGGAAAATAAAAAAAAATCAATTAAATTGAAATTAGATATTCAACGAGTATCAACTATCGCTAACAAATACGGAATATTGTTCTTTCTATTTCTCATATCGTCATTCGTGATACTATTAATTCTACAACAAAAGATAAGCCCTCGTTTTTTTAGACATGCAGCCTGAAAAAACTAATTAAACTTTGATTTGTATCAAGATATTCTTCTTGAATTTTAAAATAATTATTTTTCTCCTATTTTTATTAATATTTTTTGTGAGAATGAGATTAAATCTCTTTTTATATTAAAATCTATACAATGATTAATATTCATTTATATTATTAAAATTTAAGATTATAAAAGATTATCACTATTTGTTTATTTATTAAATATATTTTATTTTCTGATTGTCTAGGGGAGAATTGTAACATCTGCTATGGAACCATCTTAGTAAAATAATTTTCAGTTAAGTTTTAATTGTTCATACGAAGGAGTACCACAAAAAATATTTATTTAAATTTTTTATAAGCTTTATCTTAAACATCTTGAAAGCATAAAATACTGTTAATTTATGATATTAATTTTGTCCCAAAGATTTTTTTACTATAAGAAACCATTGTCAATTATTTCGCTCTTATATACTTGATAAAGATAAAATTAATTAATTTTATTCTATTTTAATTATTTAATAGATTATTTACATATATATATATATATATATTTATATTAATTTATTTATTTCCATATTGATATACAGTGAAGATTCTATATAAGCAACCTATATACAAGCAACTTTCTTTACTTCAACTCTTCTGTATAAGCAACTTATTTTTTTAAAGCTAAATATTTGAGTTAACAGCTGTTCTCAAAAACATAATCTCAAATTGTAAAAAATTATGTTATTTGAATATGTTTGTGTTTTGTGCTGCCAATATTGAAGTTAATTTCTCTTAATTAGAATAGTTACTAGAATTTCTGTTAGTTTCTGATAATTAATTGATTAATATTTTGGTGCTTTTTTCCCTATAAGAAACTTTTTTTTGAAAGTGGTTCAAATGAGTTGCTTATATATAGCGTTCATTGTATATATATTTATTAAATTATTACTATCGGGATAAAATCACGTATTTTTGTGAGATTGTTTTCTCGACGTTTCGGCACCCATTTTGGACAATTGTTGGCCTCGGGCTATTGTCCGATACGGGCGTGTGCCAGAGTCAGGATTGCCCAGGATTCTTCGGAGCTCTACAGCAACGCAGTGAGTACAAAACCATCCAACCTATCAACCCAAAATCCCGATATTAACCCTTGGTCACACAGACTAAGACCCAGAATCCCAAAAATATTCCTACCTAAATAATCTCTTGAAAGTGGTGCCAAAATGGGTGCCGAAACGTCGAGAAAACAATCTCACAAAAATACGTGATTATATCCCTGATAAATCTGATAGTAATAATAACAATAACATTCACGGAAACCTAAACCAACATTTATTAAATTATATATATTTATATTATATTATATATATACGAGTTTGCTTTCATAGATACATGTAGGTTATATTTATATTTTTATATAATTAATCACAAATAGTATATTAAGATTTCCCCTATTTGAGTTGATTGATATAGTTTAACTAAATATTTTTAGGGCTTGAATCCAATACAAACAAACCCGATGAGATCTATCTATTTTAATTATATTATAATATCTGTCTTCAAAAAACATTAACAATTTCATGCATTGATTGAGGAAATCAACTAATGATACCAACTATGATCTATTTTCCACATCAAATTTTAATTATATACTCGTATTATATATATATATAATAAAACATTTTTCTTTTCTGAATAACAAATTATGTATTCAGAATAGTAAAACCTTAACTTTTCAGTAATCGTGACCTAATTTTAAAAAAAATGATAATTCTTTTTGACCCACATAACTAACTTTACATCTTACGCTTATATTGACTCTTAATATATTAACAAGTAGTTCAATAGCAATTATACTAAAGATTTACTGAAAACACATTTAGAGGAGGTTTAGATTAAGCGTCTTTATCATTTGGATCACGCTTACTCCTTATTTTTAGTTTTTTTTTATCGTATGATCAGGTATTAAAACCAATGTAAAAACAGAGATTTACTTATTATCATTTTTTTAAATCTATATTATTATTCATAATATTTTTTATGATACCAATCTTTTCGTATTAGTTATTAATAAAAAAATATATACAATTTTTTCGAAAACTTCTTTTACAGTTCTGACCATGTTTAGAATGATTGTAAAGAGATATATTTTAACAAATACTTATATTATATGATTCTATAGATCTGATCCTTAAGAAAAACATTTCTGACCAATTAGTTTTTTTACTCTTTCTTTTTCAAATTTATTAAATATTAATAGATTAAATTATTATCATTTTACCATAATTCGATTTTACACTTGAAATAATATTAATTTAAATATTAATTTAACAGTTGGCATATATAAAAACATTTTAAAATATTTATTTTATAATCTTAAAAAAATTAATAATAACTTTTATAAATTAAAACAAACAAAAAAATATAAAAATAAACATCCATTTAAATATAAAAAACTTGTGTTGAAGGTTTAATAATCTAAATGCGCATAAAGTAAATAAATAATCAACATCAATTTTCATTAAGTGTTAAAATTCAAATTAGTCTAATTAAGTATTTATTTATTTTTAAGTTTAGTTTTAATTTTATAAAATATATTTAATCTTTTAATTTTTCTACATTTAAAATATTTTTAATATTTTAATTTTAGATTATATATATAAATAGATTAATTTTAAAAATATTGATTTTACTTTTTATTTAATATTAACGAGAAATTGAGAAGTATATTAATTTAACAAATAATATAATACATCACAAATAAAATATGAATTATAGCTCAAATGGGTTTGGATCTCTTTATTTAATAAATTAACAATTGAAAACAAATTTAAAATTAATTAATTTGTTTATAAAAAACAACTTATTAACTTAAACACTCTCATAATATAAGAAAAATAAATAAATTGTGTACAATTGTATAAATATGTTATTTTTAAATCTGTTCGATATTTGAGAACGTTCTGTTTTACTGCTTTGATAATTTTTCAACTGAGATTGATTAATTGTCCGAGTTATGGTACCACAAGGTACCAACCAGTTGGAAATTTGATAAAACATCCACCCATTTTTAGTTTACACTTTGAAAATAGATACTCTTCAATTAACTATTAACCCTAAATAAATATAAATGATTATATATTTTTTCATTAAATAGAAATTAATAAACTTCTAATTTAATTTTGCCAGCATCGTTCTGAATGATTGATTTTTTATTTGCATAATGATGATCTCATTTGAATACAAAATATGAGAAGTCCAATTTTAGTTGACGTCTCACTTGAAATGTAATTTTTTCAATTAAAGTTTTTAATTAATTTCTTGCATTCCCTAAAGCATCTGTTAATGACTGGCATTCATTTCGTTTACTTACAAGAAAAGATTACCGATATACTATTTCCATCCTACATATATATACTTATTTATATATAGGTATATATAAGGTGTGTGATCTATCCAATTTATTTTTTTTAATAAAGAAAACTTTGAGAAAAAAAAAATTGAAGCCAGGCATATATTAAATTTTCAATGAGGAACAAAAATTAAAGATGAAGGTGTTGGTAATACCTGAGTGTGTGTTTGCGAGGGCGGACGTGCAAGATAAAGTAATTCCTTTCAATCTTTATTTCATGAAATCAACTCCTTGAAAATTAAATTATAAAACGTGTCAAGAAGTCGACTGACGAGAACCAACCGAGTAACTCTTTTTACAGTTTCCTAGCAACCCCCAAGACGATTACAAAATTCAGTATCCCCTTATAACATCCTTCGTTCTCTTCCATATTAAACAAAGAATGTTGTCTTTTATTTATTTTATTAATTATTAATAAATAATTAAATATTATATCTGTTGGAATAGTATAAAATTAAATAACTAAAACCAAATAATATGAAACATATTATATATTTGTTAATATTAAACCTTATCAGATTATTCTAAAGGTATTTTATATTCATTTCTTATCATTTTGCTTTACGATATATATATATATATATATATATATATATATTAAATTATATAATATATATAAATATAAATAATATAAATATATTATATTTTAATATATAAAATAAATATAATAAATATATTTTTA